>OY979678.1:4670966-9670966 GCA_963855955.1 Luperina nickerlii | reverse complement strand
CTAGCTGCTTCAGTCAGGTTAGTATTTTACCTAAACAGGGATATTATGCCTGAACAAAGTACAATGTAAAAGGAGGACTTTTCTTTCTAGCCACCTATTCTAAACGCGCACAAAGATACAGGCCATAAAAATCATATTTTCAGCCTCGATTTTAATTAACGGTTTCAAAAGTGTGAGGGACATTCTGTACTTATCTTTATTTCTACCACGGAAAGGCTTTCAAAAAAAGACATTGATATTTTTAATTTTGATGGTGAGCTTTATTCAGCATGACCAAAACGCTGATCCATTTTACTTCAATAATAACAGTGTCTGCTTATTTTCTTTCCAAGGGCGTCTTATCCGGAATTCAGGCATGCGGTTATTGTCTTCATTTTTAATAATTAGGATAAAATAAACCGCTGTCGGAACTAAGCGCCCTTCCCCCTCAAAGAAAAGGAAACAATAAGTCAAGTTTATAAAGCGCTTTTAAATAGATCATTGTACTCAATAATTAAAGACTAAAATTGTTTGGGAGTTGTTACTAAGTTTAATGAACTGGTAAAGTTTAGCAGACGTGCACCTTACACCTATTTAATATTATATTTATGGAAAATACAGGGAGGTAGCTAATTAAATGTTATCAAGGAACGCGGAAGAGTCGCCCTGCTGGTTAAGAGCGTTTACAACGCACGCCGTACGGCATTTCATACAAGCTTACAAGCCCTTGTATTTTGAAATAAATGAACCGATTTTAATGAAACTTCGTGCGCATAAGCAGGATACAAAATCTGTTGTATGTTCGTCAATGTTGAATGTTCATTAAAATATGATTCGCGAGCGAACAAATATGACTACATAATTATAATCATTAAAGCTATAAATACTACTCTCTAAGTTCATATCCCCATTGAAATATCAATTAATAGGATTGTATGAAATATTTTGCGCGAATCATATTTTCTTCAACTTACAACCAAACAATGATCTGCAAATTACGAAAAACGTAAGAAAATTTGAATTTCACGGGCTACCTAGCGCAACCCCTCAACGTTAGAAACGATATTCTTTAGATACCTACTAAGAGAGTATACCTATTTATGTAAGACCCCTCAACAACCGTGTTACCGTGTTTTCAGCTACATACGAGAATATCACATCAACCCTTCTCACGGATGTCGTAAAAGCTGTCTGGATAATAATAATAACCCAATACATATGTAAAGATAGTCGTGATGATCCATATTTGCCTGTCAACCGTTGCAGCCATCTTGTTATGACATTATTATTTTCAAGTAGGTACGTGTTGGGGACATTTGCTCGATACACCTTAAACCTCGCCTGGCAATCTAAAGTTTGTAAATGTATGTTCACGAAGCCTTATTAAAATTGCCTAGTGCCTAGTTGATTTAAACAATTAATCAAATACCTACTACCTATTAAAAAATAATAGGTTCACTAACACGGCATTCGCACGTTTATCATTTTAGTGGTATATATCACATTAATTAATCCCTGGATTAATGGCGATAAGAGCGACGATAGTTCCCGTATTTTTATGAACGTTCGCATTTTATTTTCCGTCTCTATCTGTCAAAAATACCTCTAATCTCCTTACATTTTTATCAAGTTTTTGAGATTGAGTGACGCTCATTAGATTGCATACCAGATTTTGAACGTTTTTAATTAGGTATGCGTCAATACCCGTACCTAAAAACGTTCAAAATCTGGTAATTAAAAACGTTCAAAATCTGGTAATTAAAAACCTAATTAAAAACGTTCATAATCTGGTAATCTGGCCTTCACCTCAAACAGAAAAGCGGTTTAACAAAAAACGCAAATAATAAAAAAATGTGTCCAGCTTACTTCAGAACTCACCATTAACTCGCGGCGCAGCTTGTCCAGTTCGTGCGCAGATGGGGGCGCGGGCTGCACTCTGCCTCTCCTCAACTCCTCAAGCTGCCTCGTCAGCTCCTCCACTTTGGCCACCGCCACTGACAACTCCTTCTCCTTTTCATTGAAGAGCGCTCGTATTGACTCTAGATCGCTCGCTGCGGACAAGAGAAAAAATGATTAGTATCTAAGGTTAAATAGATAAAAAATAAAACGTTAAATGGATCATAGAATTCATGCACACTTAGTAAATTCAGCCCCGCCGCTATTCGCAATCGCCAACCCATTTAAATTGCTTATGGTTGATTACATATGAAACTACTTGAACTTATCAAAAGCCTGAAAGGCGTGTCAGAGCAGACGGCATTCAGACGGGCTAACGTAATGGGGCGTGGTAAGCCCTTATTTCATCGAATCATCCAATTCCAAACCATGCGATAAAAGCCCCTTGTTTTAAAAATTGGATCTATTTTTGGGTTACACAAGTACAGAAATCTTTATCTCAAGATTATTTTTAACTCAACTAAATTTTAGGCAATTGTTCTATTTTTTTTGTGTGGAAATCCTCGTGGATACTCCGTCTGGAAAGAACGCAAGTTTTTGTCGGCCTCCTACCAACTAAAAACCCACTGCTCTTTCTAGTACCATGAGTCGGAGGCCCGGGAGATACTTGTACATTCGCCGCACCCCCAACTGGAGGCAATTGTTCCTAAAAAGCAGGAGAAAAATAGAAATCCCAGGAAACAAAAGGATAATTATTGGGATGGGATGAAAAGTTTATGACTGTACTTCGGTACAGCTTTAGGGCTGATTTTACCAAAATCAGATCTTTTATCCGTGGAATAAAATTGAAGTCTCAAAGTTTTTGAGAGGAGAAACTGTTAAAATTTTATTCTTAAGATAAGACTTATTCTAGGTATAACAGTTTGGTGGGAGTCGCCCTAAGCGTAATGAAGAAGACATAATAATAAGAAACAGTGACCTTTTACGTCACTAGGATTTCCTTTTTCATGTGCCTTTTTTACCGAAATATTAAGGACCACCCACGTTATTTTGTCTTACTTGCTTCAATGAATAGGTGTCTAGTTTCATTATTTGTTACTAGCTTTAGCCCGCGACTTTGTCCGCGTGAATTTTCTTGTTCCTCCGACCCACCTCGCATCGCCTGCCCGTGCTTTTACTTCGTTTTCGAGTAGCGTTATTTCTGACTTTTTTATTTTGCTCGGCTCCTATGGACCCTAGCGTTAAGCCGTCCTCGAGAATTGTGCTATAAAATGCAAAAAGATTTTTTTAAATCCGACTGGTAGGTCGGATTTAAAAAAATCTAAAAAGAGACTAGAGTGTTCAAACAATCAATCAATCTGTATAGCCTTTTCCCAACTATGGTCGGGTCGGCTTCCAGTCTAAACGGATGCAGCTGAATACCAGTATTTTACAGGGAGCGACTGCTTGTCTGACCTCCGCAACCGTTACTGGGTAACACGATACCCCTTGGTAGGACTGGTTGTAAAACTTTCGGGTTTCTGACGGCCCGTAACGACTGTCAAAAGATCCAAGAATGACAGCTGGGACCAACGGCTTAGCGTGCTTTCCGAGGCACGGAGGGGTCTCGCTATGTAAAGATGGTCACCCATCCACGGACCGACCAGATCGACCCGTGCGGCTGTTATTACTTGGCCTCGAGCTCCTCAAATAAAAAAATAAACAAACAAACTCTTCAGCTTTATTATTAATATCTTTATATAACAATATTATTAGTATAGATAACAATGTTATTGTTATTATTACTAACAACCCTTACAGCTGTTTACGAATAATATGTTCTTCCCGTTATTAACAATAATTATTCCTGTTTTCAAATTTTGCTTGATGAAACACTTCTTTTTGCCTTATCCATTAAGGCTCCTACAAACAGGCGCGACACGACACGCGACACAAAGGCACCGCAAGTCGCACAACGAGCGGTGCCTTTGTGTCGCGCGCGATTAAATCGCGTGTCGCACCTGTTTGTGTGAGCCTTTACATGTCATAGCGTTGTAAATTGTAGTAAAATTAACAACTTTTGTTATTATGACACGAAATAACGATACTATTGATTGATTTTCATTCTTCAGAAATACAGAAAAGCGATACCTACCAAGAAAATATCAGTTACCTTTCAAAAGAAGCGACTTGGAAAACCCAAAGGTTGAAATTTATTTCAAGTTGTCAAGTAAACGAAGTGATGATTGGCATCATTTGATGAACAAATGAATCTGTCTACAAGTGTCTTTTCAGACCAAGAAAAAGTATTTTCACCATCTATAAAAAATATGCTTGAACAAGAGAAAATTTTGAGGCATTTGAGGCATGAATAAAAACGGCTGAAGGTCGAAAATTTGGTTATCACATGTCACGTTGAAACAATAAAAAATTCTTTAAAGGCTCCTGCAAGCAGGCGCGACGCGCAACGCGAATCGCGCGCGATTCAAAGCACCACTCGTTGCGCTACTTGCGGTGCCTTTGTATCGCGCCCGATTTTATCGCGTGTCACGCCTGTTTGAAGGAGCCGATGTTCAAACGTTTAACGTAACCCACTGTTGACGTTTTCAGGTAGCTAAGTCTACTTTGTGAAAAATGTTTTGAAATATTGTCCGGAATATGAGACGGCGAGACTGCGAAGAATTCAGAATGAACGTTATGAAAAATCCTTTGATAATGGCATGACGTTTAGCACATACTTAAGCGTGGGAGTCAAACGGTGATCACGAAGATTTATGTTCCGGATATATATTTTTAGAGGCATAATTTGGAGAAGATCTGGCATTCCCATAACAACACCAGTAAAAAACAGAATTATGCATCACAACTCAGGTTCCCAAGATACAGGCACCGCCTAGTTTGGGGCCCACCTCATACAACAAATTGAATGTCACCAACAGTTACAGACAGAATTATTATGTTAGACTAATCTTAAGGTAATAATAGTAACAATGTGTAAATAAATTATATTATTATAGTTCAGGTAAGGAAAGCAGTCGCAGGTATAATGGAATAAGAAATTAAAAGCCAGCCTGCTGATAAGAACACTAACAACTCTTTCAAGTACAGTGTAAGTACTTGGCATCAAGCCAGAAACTTTTCACAACACACTAAAAGAAACGAACCAACTAATACTGAAGCCTTAACTCTCGATTTTAGTGCTCAACTTTACGAATTGTTCACTTCAATTTATAGGCAAATAAACATTGATTTCGCTTAATAGTTGCCATTAGAACAACAATAAAACTAATTTGGACTGAAATAAACGGAATAAAGTTAACAATTGTGAAATTCTAACGTATTGAGGGGCAAAAATGCTATTTTACGCAGCGCGGACCCAGCTGAGACACATTTAGAAGCTCCGAGAGGGAAATACCTCCGACCTTTCAATTACAGAAGACAATAAAGAGGGCTTTATCTATATGAAGAGTCCCCTCGTTGGCTCACGACACGATGGAGCAACATCATTTTATTGTAGGTATACACTTTAAAAGCTAAAAATATCTTTAGGTGTAGATATTTAGTTGAAAATTATGCTTTTGGAGACACTCTTAGCCTTTTGCTTTGGCCGTATATAAGTTTTTGGTAAAGAAAAGATGATCTTCCCTTTCCTATGGGTGTCGTGCAAACCGAATGAGGGAAAAAAATGCTGCAGTTTTCTCCAACAATCCATAAAAATATGACAAGTATGTCTATTTCTATTTTACTAAGTACCTGGTATTTGTTGACAGGCCTACACTGTGCTCTCATTACCTATTAACAAGAAAACATTTTAAAAATAATTTGGCTTTTACAATACAGCCAATTATTTTTAAAAGAGTAACCGTGGAGTTTTTTGCCGGCTCTTCTCCATAGGAAGCGACCAATTAGAAACAAAAGAAAAAACTGACGTTTCATAAGTGCCCATGGAGGTTTAAAATATTTTGATTTTATGCTTTTGACCAATGTGACCATTTCCCCATTGACCCTTGCTTTAGACGATTGCAGTATACGATATCAATCTGCTCTAATACGTGGTAATATACCCACATTGCATATAGAAAAGCAAATTAAACCCTGCAGCTGAACCAATTCTATTTGTTGTAATTTTTGACGTTCAAAAGTGCCTTTTATGTGCCTATTTGAAATAAATGTTTTGACTTTGACTTTGAATATACGCTACTTAATTTCACACTGAATGGAAGCAAAGTACCTAAGGCATTCAAAGGTCTTTGAGTTACCATATTAAGACTAAACCTAGCTAAGTAAGTAGTATATAGCTTGCTAACATAGAATAGATAAGATGATAAAGCTTATATTAGTAAGCCATGATTTAACGAGAAACGTAATTAAGATCATTATCATTATAACAGTTCAGTCCTAGAAAGTTGGGGTCGGTTTTCAATCTATCTTGAATCGTCTGAATCTCTACAATGATTATAGACAACGATAATTTAGAACACTTGCTCTAACATGATAAGTTGATTAGTACCTCATATACTAGGTATTTTAATATAGCATACCATCACGCCTTGTTTACCCGAAGGGTAAAGCAAAGTTCTATATACTTACAGTTCCCGGCGATAAATATTGCACATCGACCTTTGGAAAGAGACAATCGGCTAATTTCGGCTTCGTAGAGCGTTATCTCTGTCGCACGAAATACAAACAGTCCATTATTCCAGTCATTAACATTGATTAAAGAAGCATAAGGAGTAAATGTGTGGTCAGTGGTGAGTGGTGGCCCAGTGGTAACAGCCGCGACTTACGAGTTGTAAGTCGTAGGTTCGAACCCCGACAGGCGCTTTACTTTGTGTAAATTACTCCATCACCACTGCTCTCAAAACGATGAAGGAAAACATCGTGAGGAAACCGGCATGTCCTAGAACCAAAAATTTGAAAACATGTGACATCTACCAACCCGAACTGGGCCCGCGTGGTGGATTACAGCCCACTCCCTCTCACTGAGAGGAGGCCTGTGTCCCAACAGTGGGAACGTTTAAGACTGATTACGTACGTTACGTACGTAAGGAGTAAATGAGGACCCTCGCAGGTGTTGTTCTGTAGTTTCTACCTACCCCCTGTTTGGATGAAGGCGTGAGTTTATGTATTGGGTAACTGTTCAACCATCGTAAATAGCTAAATCGATTTCGCTTTCATCAATAAAGTATCTTTCCATCTCATTACCCAACTGTTTAGAAAAACATTTGACGGTTTTCAATATCCAACAGTTCTTTTTCAAAACGTTTTCAACCCCGATCCATTCCCTTTACAACCCAACTGGGATCCCATTTTGCGGATCTCATTTTTTTTTTTTTTTTTTTCATAATGGCCAGTAGGTATGACTGATTTGCTTACCGCGTCACTACACATCAATGGATGATTTGCCCCGCCAAAGGGCCGTCTCGAACCGTGAAACAAAGAGTGCAAATAATGTTATCAGTGCCCACACACAAGCTTTTTCGAAATACAAAACTTGGGACGTTCCTGGATTTTCATGAAGCTCCGAGGAAATTGATTTTTGTGTTCGAAATATTGTTCTAGTTGTTTGTTCTGCTTGAGCTAGGCTACTTGTTTATTTTCTATATGGAAATAGAAAATGTATTATAAATAGTTTCTCATAAACACAGGTTATTTTGTAACCTGTTAAAATCTCTGAGAGCAGTACGTCACCCACTAACTAGGTTAAGAAAGTTTATGCATGTGCTTTATATTATACTAGCAGCGCTCCGCGATTTCACCCGCATAAGTGTCGATTCTGTGGGCATATCGGGATAAAAATGATCCTATTGCTTTTCCCGGGACTCAAACTATCTCTATACCAAATTTCATCTAAATCGGTTCAGCGGTTTAAGCGTGAAGAGGTAACAGACAGTCACACTTCGCATTTATAATATTAGTGTGGAAGTAACAGCAATTAATAAAACAAACGCATTCAAATGTAAGTATAATTATGTAAAGCTTGCTACAAATATCAGGAAGACCCACGAGATCAGTCAGTAACATGATAAGTTAACAGTAGGTAAAAATTTTATATAGCTAGTAACAGACAGACACACTTTCACATTTATAATATTAGTATGGATTGACATGGTTCATTTATGTTACAGTAACAGCTTCTGTAAAGAGTTCATTCGTCTTTTTTTTTAATAATGTAATTGTTTGGTTTCATGAAACACTACTACGTAAAATCGGAGAAGGACGTGTATTTTATTTATTTCATAAGGGAAAACAATCAAAAGTATATTAAAAATAAAAGGAAATCGCTTAACATTTAACCCAACAAAACCACTACATTTTTCACAAATCACACCTTAGATATGTATTTACAAACTCGAAGACACTTAGAAATCATACATCTAAAGGTCAGCTGGAATCCACATTAAATTATTATTATAAATCACGTAACACGATCTAAGAAGCCACCCACATACCTAGAAGGAAACCGATCGAAAACAAAAGCTCTGAAGGTCAGGCGTCGAATAAACGAATATTTTGTCCGGAACGAATGTATCGCGACCCGCCCAAATTGATTTAACTACACCTCTCTAAGAACGTATTCTGCTTTTAGTATCTAATGTAGGAAAGAACCCATTTTCCCCTTTTTTTCTAACAATTTACGCGCAAAAGGCTGTTTCACTCGTTATCTCGCATCAAATATAATGTGCTCAGCTTTTTGAAACAGTTGCTTCGCTATTCGTGAGTGAAGGACTCATAAGTTTATGGATAAAGAATTACCTATTCACTGTATTTACATTTATTTTATTGCTATGGCTTTTCCCGTATAGCTTTTGTAGATTTTGCTAGAACTCCTTTTATGCGTGTGCACGCTAGTTTACTCAACACTAAAGATGTTATCTTATGTTCTTAGAAAAAGTTTTATAGTATAGAGAAACTTTTAAAAGCAATTATGAAAGAAATGTTTCAGTAGTTTCAGTTCAGGGGTAGAAAGAAATTTTTTCGTTCGACTGTGATTTAAAATCGATTCCGCAAAGGTCGTATTCGAGTAGCTCGAACTCGATTGACTACAGACTGGCCTACATACCTACTGGTGCTTATAGCAGGGAGGGCAGGAGTCCTCCTAGTTTAAGCCCAGTTACAAAGCCTAATTTAATAAGGTACAAAAATTGTAATAGGTTTAAGTTGAACAAATAAATATTGTTTATACAAAACTATGAACTAGAGCGGGTCACAATCAGCTTAATGAGGCGAAACTTGTAAAGTGATTAGCCGCAACAGAGTGTTGAACCGCTCCACTAAAACCCACATTTGTAGGCAGGGAGCTAATGTAGGTGTGACCACAAAAACCTCCTTGCTGACGCAGACTGATGTCTAGGGACGAGAACAAATGGAACTTTCAACTTTAACAACGATTAGATTGGATGAAAAATAGCAACATGTAAATATGGGGTACGTTTTTGTTCGCATTTATTCGCCGTCCGAGTTCTTACGTTTGGCAATGGGATAAAAAAGTAGATATATGCGTGTATTGGTAATTGCGTAGCATTTTATTCTTACAACTGTGGGGACTGTATCTTACGTACCCATCCCTTGCATAGTTTTAAGAATGTAATATTTTTATAGAGGAACTTATTGTAATTATTTTTAGAAAGTTTCATTTTTGTGTTTTTCCCACGTTGAACATCTGCAAGCGATTTAAGTTATAGGTACTATTGTCTTTCATGATTCTTTACTTTTAGTTAAGGTTCTTCATTGTTCTATTATGTTTAGTTATCTTGTATTGTACCTATTTGCTATTTATAGTTAAGGTTCATTGTTCTGTTATTTTCAGTTGTCTTGTATGGTACCCATCTGCATTTCTCGTGTTTTATTATACTTTTAAAAGGCAGATGTGGATTTGCCGCGTCCTTTGTTTAGTGATGTGGTAGAGTTTTTGGTTCTGAGCTTCAGTCTGTGCTGAACTACGATCGTGCGAGGTCCTCTCTGACCCCCGATCACATTTTACTCGCCGAAGCTCGCCGTAATAGTTTACGGCGAGCTTCGTGTTTCTAGTAGTTTTACCATTCATGTAACCTTATTAAATTTTACTTTTTCGTGTCAAGTGTAACTGCTAGCTTTAGTTACTTGATATCGTAATAAATTAATCGTTACTTATTTACAACTCACTTCTGTGTATTACTCGCTCACGCGGTCACGAATCCCCACACAACTCAGTCTGCGAAATGAACAAAAGATTTGTTTGGTGTTAAAAAACACGTCATTTAAAATTACTAAATGAATTATCAGTGTTTTTCCAACGATTGGCCAAAAGTCTGTGTAACAAAGATTAAAAGATTAGTTAATCATTTTTACACAGACTTTTGGTTAAAACTTTTTAAACTGTTTAAAAAGTTGTAACCTTCTTTGACATGTTAACTACCTACAACAAAACATCAAATTTAGCCCAGTTTTATTATGTGGTTTAACCTAATTTTATGATTGTATGACATATGCAATTACTAATATTGACTGATAACTTGTATGTGTGGTGAAAACTGTTAATATAAGTTGGTTATAAACAAATAAATATCCTACTTTCCACTGTAGGTACCATGTTTAGTATTGATTTTCCTAAGTTCAGTTGATGCGTCATCCCCTGTCTCATTTGAAGACTGGTACAATACGCCATATTATAACATCAAAGGCATAGTTACGTAACCAAACGATATTTCATTTTTATAGACATCGTAAGACCGATAACATGAAAAATGATTGTCGATAAATAAAAACCGTAAAAACGGTTTTTCTTGAACATCGCTTTATGAATTTTTAATGTAGTACCTGAAAGTTTTCGTTTGTGATTTTTGCAAACTTCTGTAACAATCGAAAAATGGAAGTAAAAAAATTGTTTTCCCTGTGCAAGTTTCAGGAAAGTTTAACAAGTTTTCTTAGTTTGTTTTCCTAGATCTTCTACTTGATTACAATATTTGATTAATACAGTAAACTTTAACTTTAACACTAGATTGAGACTGAGATTAATTTAATAAACCTTCTTATCGCAGGATTCTAGGTTTATTTACAACTTGATTTTGTGTAACATCGAAAGTACAGACGCCAGCACATCAAGCTACTACAATCTGTCAAATTTCTTTAATAGATTTTCAACTTTATTGCTACAGTATAAGGTTCAAAGTTGATTGGGAAAATTTGACAGTTTCGGGTAACTTGATGTGCTGGCGTCTGTACATCGTATGTCAATTTATAGGCAAACATATTTTATTACGCAAGAATTATCAAATAGAGTTGGGAGAGTAACAAATCCATCAGTTTCGTACATATTTCTCCCAAATAAGTAGGGGAAGACCAATGAAACGATGGATGGACTGTGTGAAGATGATGTGGCTAGAAAGGGAGTGACTATCGAGATGACGACTAATAGAGAAGTATGGAAGAAAAAGACATGTTGTGCTGACGACGCCTAATAAGTTGTGATAAGGGCGGGGAAATGATGAGGAATTTTTCCATAAATAATATTTACACAAAAAATATTTTTTTCGATGAAAATTCTAGGCAACGTATAAAGAACAGCGGTGCTATTCTGTAAAAATCTCACCGTGAAAACTTAGGTGAAATGAGCGCGGAGTGAGCTGTCAATAGTGTCAATTCCTAGAAAAAACAAACTCACTTCACTTAAGTTTTCACAGTGAGATTTTTACAGAATCGACGGGCAGAATACTTACTACAAATAAATGTTAAAAAACCGGTCAAGTGCGAGTCGGACTCGCGCCCCGAGGGTTCCGTACTTTGTAGGTATGTAAATAGTTTTACGGCTCCTGCAAACAGGCGCGACGTGCGACGCGAATCGCGCGCGACACAAAGGCACCGCTCGTCGCGCGACTTGCGGTACCTTTGTGTCGCGTGTCGCGTCGCGCCTGTGTGTACGAGCCTTAACACGGGATTTTTTTTTAATGTACCTGCACATTTACAGTTTTAGGTTTTTTCCTTTACTCGTGCTACATGATCTTGCTCCTTGCCAAATTTCAAGATTCTAGGCCAACGGGAAGTACCCTATAAATTTTGATTCCTTTGAGAGTGTCCATATATACCTACATTCTTTGCGGCATAAACGGCCGTATCTTTTTTATGTTAACTTGGGTATTTGATTTTTTCACAGCTTCAAGTGATTGTAGACCTGAGTATATGGTTTTAATTTCAACTCGATATCTTCACGCGTTCCCGAGATAAAGGGTCTTGACAGACAGATGGACGGACGGACGAACGGACAACAAAGTGATCCTATAAGGGTTCCGTTTTTTCCTTTTGAGATACGGAATCCTAAAAATAACGATTGGAGCAATATGACCAAACAGAAAACTCTTTTTATGTTAGCCTATATTGTATCCCACTACTGGGCAAAGGCCTCCCCTTTTTCCTTCCAAACCTCCCTGTAATGTGCGATCTCGGGCCATCTTGGCCCTGCAAGCGTTATCACATAGTAACAAGCTCTTAATTATTTTAATATTAAAAAAAATAATTATTTATATAATAAAAATTAAAGTAAATATATAAAAAAGTAATTAAAAAAATATATATATTTAATAAGTTAAAATTAAATTGAAATCAAAATATCCATCTCAAAACTAAAACAGACTAAACAAAACACATACCCAGTCTACAGAGTAGGCGTAATGGCGGCGGTACCTATGTTTAATTATATTTTGGTTTAGCCTATCTTGTCAGTTTTACAGTCTCCGGTTACTTTGAACCCGTTGCTGGACTACCTTTGTGATAATTACAGATAAAGTAAGGTTGTCAAGTGTGTTTATGATTACGAACCTTTTGTGTTAAGAACTTCTCTTACCTATTCTAGTTGTGTATGCGAAAAATCCTTTTTTATTCGGAAAATTATGTAAAAACCTGTGCGTGTGGTTTTTATCAAGAATTAATTCTGGCAACAGAAAATAAAAGGTTAAAAATATTCTAATCTGATTTGAACATAAATATTAGATCATAACACAAAAAGTGACTTGATTTAAATTTGTTTTAACCTAGAAATTATTTGACTAAATCTACTATTTATTACATTAAACTCCCCGTACTCGCATTGACGTGGAGTTGCGGACACCAGTCCGTTTTACCTATTACCTACATTGAACTCGAGAAAATAGTACTGATGGATCTATTAATTTAACACCACAAACTAAGAACGAATCATTCTCGTTGGATACAAAACATCGCTTTACGGACAATCAACACTTTCTTAAGAGTATTCACCGACGAACAGCATTTTATTATCATCCTAACGACATTCATCTTCTTAGAAAAAGCTTGCCTCTAAGTAATTGGATATTTGCTTGAATGTGAGATAAAATCGAATAGACACTCTAAATCGAACAATCTGTGCGAATAGCAACGTTACCTAGCAATCGTGAGTGAATAGCCCAATACTCGATACCGATTCGTTTTTATCGATAAGTGGGTCCAACATAATTATTGTGTTTATTGTTCGTATGTATCTTCTGCTTCATCAGTTTAGATAGAGTACCTAATCGGTAGCCGTCGATCATAATATTTTATCGCGATTGCGTCAGTACGATATTTGGTTTTGAATTCGAAATGAGTTCTGGAACGCTATTCACCAAAATTCTGTTTATGAAGTCAATCTATATTTGGTACAACAACATTCTAAGTTTGGAGACTGTTATAGCAGCTAGGTGTATGGCGTGTGGGATACATGCTTGGTACCTTAATTTATTGCTAGTTTATTGTCTCTGGCATAGTGCTAACCTATTTTCCTGAGTTAAGGGGACTACAGGACCTAAGCGCAAAAAACGCAAGTATTAGAAGCGACAAAAGTAAACAAAATCAAAAAATATATGATAATCTTCAGGATATATGCTAGGTAGATAGTGTGTTGAAAATATAATACAACTAATTTGATAAGATAGTTAGAATTATTTTACAAGCAACAAACTAAAGCACTAGTGTTTTAATTTTTTAGTCCAAACGATAGATTTTTTGTAAATAGTATTTTGCAATAAATTACCAGGGTTGTGTCATCGCACTTCTTATTCTTTTCTATGCAGTCCGAGAGTGACCGCGCTTTAGGTCACGTAGTCCCCTTATCCTTCGTAACTTGTGCAAGCAATGTGCAGTTAGAGTATGTTTGCATTACAGTGCCAATACTATCTCAACTGGAAGCTTTTGTCCGTTTTCCCCACCAAAATAAGTTCAGAGTTCACAAGATATATGGTTACTATAACCATAAATAAAATAAACCAAACTAACACTAAAGAAAACCGCGCACTCAATCACTGGAGTTTCGTTCGTAAAACACAATCTATCTCTATCACGTCGGTAAAGGTACGCAAGAGTGAAGAAAATTGCCTCAACGGACATTTATAACCCGGCAAAATTCAGACGCTCCCCATTTTATCCTCGCAAGTAATCTTAATATGAACTTTATCTATTTTGAGGACAACACAAATTGTGGTTACAACACAAATTTTACGCTCCATCGGCGAATCAATGGCCCATAAAATGTTGACGTTATTTATTTAGGAGCTCGCACTTTCAATCCTGTTTTATTTTATAGCTCTAGACTGGGAGGGAACTTGTTTGCCTTAAAAGGTTGATGAAATTGATTTAACAAATTAATTTAAGAGTAAGCGATACGTCTCGAAATGAAACCGCGTGGCGTTTTAGGCATTTTTAATGAGGTGATTGAATAGAATTTGAAGTATTTTTTTAATCAAAATGTTGTAATTTTTTTGTTGTACATATTGACTAAATACGGCAACAAAGTAATTATATTTCTATTGTAGATTCGGTTTTCTTGAAATCCAATACAAATCATCTGGATTTTACTTTCATAATAATGTCGTTAAACACATTGATAAAAGAAGAGACGATGAAATAAAAACGTCACGATAAAATAATTCCCCCGGCAAACGAGTTTTTTAATTTCAACTCCATTTTCAGCTCTAGTCGAGTCTATACCTACTTATTTTACTATTCTAAAAATTACTGTCCAACAAGATATTAATATCAGATTTTTAATTAAGCAATAAAACATAAAATTTTACAACGTCGCGAAAGGTTACCGAATTTGAGAGTAATAAAAGATTTATGAACAGTAAAAAAATCGGAATGAACTTTTTTATTGTATATGTGGCCATCATTGATATATTTTGAGGCTGAACGCGACCTTAAATTATTCACAAAATTTGCAAATTTCATAATACCGAAATTGGATGAATAGGTTTAAAAATTCAAAGGGTGATTTAGACCCGGGCGGGTATAAAACACACCTGGGCCGCTGTAGTGTGCCCTGGCCCTGACAAACCAGGATGAACATTAAGCCGTCTTATTTACGCAATGGGCGGCTGACTGAACCGTACTAATAAAACAAGAAACTTAATTGAACTTCGTCGTGATAAAATATTTTTGACAGAAAACCAATTTCATGAGGTTATTCTTAACAATTAGGAAATGTAAATTGAATTTTATCAAGGAGCTCATTATTAAATGAGAAGTCATTGTTTGAGCTCAGATTATAAAACCAAAGAAAAACGAAATGTCTGGCCATTTTTATTTCAGAGAAAGAATGAGAATATACAGTTTTAGTGCTATAACGATCTACAAAACTACTAAAGGGACGGTCTCGTTTATAGGGCACTTACATAAACTTATTTAAATAATAAACACTAAATCAGGAAGACATAAAATTTATTTTCTGCGTAGTTTATTATAAAAAAAAGTAGGGCAAGATCACCATTTTCCATCAAAAACAAAGTCATAATAGTTTATTATAAAAGAAAGTAGAGCAAGATCGCCATTTTCCATCAAAAACAAAGTCATAAAGACGGTGATATGAAAAATCTTGAAACAAGAAACAGACCTCATCAAAAATTCCAAAGCACGGAAATAAAAAAGCTTAAACCTGCTTCCTATAGGTAAACCAAACATTTGATCCCAATTATTGAAACATTAATTGGCATACAAATGCAAGCCGCATTGCAGTGCGGTTATGACTACTTAGCGAACCAAACTGGATTTAACTGGAATGCTTTTAATTAACGGCCATCGAAATTCGAATCTAGGATGCTTCTAGAACATTCTACGATTGGCAGACGTCACTCGTGTACCAAGTATTTGGATTATCCGTGTTATGGGGGGGGGGGGGGCATTCGGGAGCACTCTGCATATTTCGGAAGATAGGACGAATAGTTTGTCTTGGTAAGCATGGAGCTACAATGTATTAGAGGTATGCTAGACTAATGCTAATGCTACTTCTGGAGTGAAATACATATTTCTATTTGGTGATATTTTAGTACCGACTTTTGGTCAACTTTTGTCTTACTTTGGTATTCTTTTCGCTTTTAATTCTGTGGGAATTGTGACCGTGCTGGGCGAGTAATACACAGAAATAAGTTGAAAATAGGTAACGATTAATTTATTACGATATCAAGTAACTAAAGCTAGTAGTTACACTTGACACGAAAAGGTAAAATTAAATAAGGTTACATGAATGGTAAAACTACTAGAAACACGAAGCTCGCCGTAAACTATTACGGCGAGCTTCGGCGAGTAAAATATGATCGGGGGTCAGAGAGGACCTCGCACGATCGTAGTTCAGCACAGACTGAAGCTCCGAACCAAAACTCTCCCAAATCTGCCGTTCACTAAACAAAGGACGCGGCAAATCCACATCTGCCTTTTAAAAGTATAATAAAACACGAGAAATGCAGATGGGTACAATACAAGACAACTAAAAATAACAGAACAATGAACCTTAACTATAAATAGCAAATGGGTACAATACAAGATAACTAAACATAATAGAACAATGAACCTTAAAAGTAAAGAATCATGAAAGACAATAGTACCTATAACTTAAATTGCTTGCAGATGTTCAACGTGGGAAAAACACAAAATTGAAACTTTCTAAAAATAATTACAATAAGTTCCTCTATAAAAATATTACATTCTTAAAACTATGCAAGGGATGGGTACGTAAGACACAGTCCCTACAGTACCCCCCTACCAGTGATAAAGATCACGAAACACCTGCCTGATAGTAATCAGGAAATTTAACTCGCCTACCAGAACGGCGAGGAATATGCTTGCCAGGACAACTTAGGTTCCAGTGAGTCGGAACCGGTTGCCGCATAGTTCACGGTGAGTCGGAACTATCTGCGAAGATGTCCCCAGTGAGTCGGGGTGGCGCGGGCGCTGCGTTATGCTCCAGTGCGTCGGTGCCTCATAGTTCACGGTGAGTCGGAACTGTCTGCGAAGATGTCCCCAGTGAGTCGGGGTGGCGTGGGCGCTGCGTTATGGTTCCAGTGCGTCGGATGGGGTACAGCGCCGAGTTGAGGCTGGATGCTGCGTCGACCAGGAGAGGAATTGAGCTCTGCTTGTTGACCGGCCGAAAGTGCAGTGTGCTGTGCCGAGGTTGCTGATGAGGCTGAGGGTGATGACCAGGTATGCGCGGTCGCTGCATGCTGGTGGTCAGGATACCCGTTGAAGCCGTGGGAGCTGGCTGGCTGGGAATGCGCGTTATCCGCGGCTAGTGACTCCCGCTGGCGTTTCCCGGCTGCGACTGGTTTCGTCTGTATGCGCGCATTGCGGCTCTGCTGCGACGGTGATGCTTCACGTCGTCGGTAGCTGGATCGCTCGCCATTTTAACACGTACCTTGATTTAACACTCGCGAAACTCTTTACGCACTGTCACGAACTCACGCTATATGATAGTTTTGATCACGTCGGGGTCACCACTGTGGGAATTGTGACCGTGCTGGGCGAGTAATACACAGAAATAAGTTGAAAATAGGTAACGATTAATTTATTACGATATCAAGTAACTAAAGCTAGTAGTTACACTTGACACGAAAAGGTAAAATTAAATAAGGTTACATGAATGGTAAAACTACTAGAAACACGAAGCTCGCCGTAAACTATTACGGCGAGCTTCGGCGAGTAAAATATGATCGGGGGTCAGAGAGGACCTCGCACGATCGTAGTTCAGCACAGACTGAAGCTCCGAACCAAAACTCTCCCAAATCTGCCGTTCACTAAACAAAGGACGCGGCAAATCCACATCTGCCTTTTAAAAGTATAATAAAACACGAGAAATGCAGATGGGTACAATACAAGACAACTAAAAATAACAGAACAATGAACCTTAACTATAAATAGCAAATGGGTACAGTACAAGATAACTAAACATAATAGAACAATGAAGAACCTTAACTAAAAGTAAAGAATCATGAAAGACAATAGTACCTATAACTTAAATTGCTTGCAGATGTTCAACGTGGGAAAAACACAAAATTGAAACTTTCTAAAAATAATTACAATAAGTTCCTCTATAAAAATATTACATTCTTAAAACTATGCAAGGGATGGGTACGTAAGACACAGTCCCTACAATTCCAAGCATTAGTTTAACAATTTTAGTAGCTATCGGTACATAAAACTTGTTGTTTTAACTAATAGTCGGTCCGTAAAGCAAAGCGAAACAAACAAAAAGAAAAAAATAGTTGTTGTAGGTATTTGACTTCTTAATTAGAACTAAAATATTGTGGATCATTTTTGCAAACAGCTGTTCAAAATACTGGAAATGTTAAGTACATAAAACTCCTTTTAGTATTTCTGTGATGTTATAAAAAAGAAAAAATACAACCTCTGAAAACATTGTTACGAGCATACAGAACCGTTTCTCTCGTGAAATAAAAATGCAACTTTCAGAAAATCTTATTTCATAATAAACCGGAATGAGAAAGTTTATAAATAGTGGATAAGACAGAGGTTAAAACAGAATTAGAACTAGCAGGGGATCGAGGAGGGGGGTTCAGGAGATCAGACCGGAATAACTCATATTTTAACACCACTTCTGTCAATACTTTGGGAGAAAATAGAGGGTCTCTTGTGGCTAAATATAACAGCCGCACGGGTCAATTGATTAGGTTAAGCTACGCTTGCCGCGGTTGGTCCATGGATGGGTGACCATCTGTACATACCAAGACCGTGCCTTGGATGCACGTAAAGCCGTTGATCCCAGCTGTCATTCGTGGATCTTTGACAGTCATATCGGGCAGTCAGAAACCCGAAAGTTTGACAACCAGTCTTACCAAGGGGTATACGAGTATATAGTGTTATCCAGTAATTGGGTTGAGGAGGCCAGATAGATAGTCGTTCCATGTAAAATACTGGTATTCCAATGCACCCGGTTAGACTGAAAGTCGACCCCAACATAGTTGGAAAAATGCTAGGCAGATGATGATGACTTTAGGAGAAAATCGCATTAGATTCTTTCGTAAATGTAATGTATTTATGCCCGTGACTCTACCACCACAAAACGTTTTATATTCCTCGTTCGACATTTTTATTCGAACATCTTTTTTCGACTGGCATTACAATTGTACTTCTCCTAACAAACAGTATTAGGGAGGCAAAGGAAATCCATTTAGACCTTATAAACGGCGACCCAATAAGTACCTACATGTGTATTGATATTTATCGGGTCGTGGCATTTACCGGAGTGCCGCGCTTATGAAATGCCCTTAGATAATATCTAAGTTTATGAGCATAGGAACTAGATTCGAGCATTCTTTGTTGCTGTGAATTATTTGGAGACACTGGTTTACATGAAACTGTGTAGGTATACAACAACCACATTTCATGTAACACAGTGTCAAATATATTAGATAATCCTAACTAAAGTAGCATTATAAATGCGAAAGTAAGTTTTTTTGTTTGTTTGTTACCTTTTCACACCTAAACCACTGCACCGATTATCCTGGAATTTTGCTTATACGTTGTAAGGTGTCCAGAAACGGACACAGGGTACCTACGTTTCACCCCGAAAAAAGTGCTGTTCCCGAAGAAAACAACAATAACGTTATTATGATAATAGATGGCGCCACGTGTCTTTCGAATGGGATCGACACTTATGCGGGTGAAACTGCGGGGCGCTGCTAGTAATCTAATATATTTGATTTAACGTAAAAAAAGTTTGGGTAAACACTCTCTGTTAGGTTAGGGGTAGCATAGGGGAGGTCAAAAATCTACAATTAAACAAGGGTACCTGAATAAATAAGATTTTCTTTGCCCAGCGTCATGCCTCAGCGCACGGCGATCACCTGAGGTTTTACAACCACGTATTATAAGTACACGCATGTATCACGTCGGGGACACCAGTATAGAGGTATGAGGAACATAGTGTAAAGTTCACTCAACCTCCATAGAATAGGGAGGATTCTCCGACCAGACGGTTGTTGTGTCTGGCGGGCAACTGCCCATTGATTCATGTCGGGCCGTTGTATCTATGCTAGTTGCGCGGTAAACTCTGCTTGCGCGATGCAGGATTTGCGTGACGTCAGTATGACGCGTTGTTTGCATGTGGCGTTGTAGATACCGCTACATCACCATGTTTGATAAATAGATATCATGAAACATTTCGTTAGTCTATGGTTTTTGCACATTCACTAAGGGTGCTTGGTGCTTGCATAAAGAAGCGGGTTCCCGGTAATGACAAGACGGTACCGATCGAAATAGTCCCATATTAATGTATGCGCTCACACATAAAGAAACAGTTAGAGCATGTAACCATTTCCTTCCGAAGATCAACCTGCAGACATCTGTACCGGGAGTCGGGCCCGAAAATCCGCTTCTTTATATAAGCATTTTAAAGCTAGGGTCTTCTAGAAGAGCGATGGCTGCCATATAACGGCTGCAGTGAAGCAGTCATGAAAATGATGCCGGGGTTTGACTTGACGGTGTCGAAAAACTAGGGAATCATACCAACTTACTTTCATAAATATAACGTTTCAGTATCGTTATTCGCCGACGCTATATGGCGGTCACCGTTCTACTAGTAAAACCACAGCTTACTCGTAACAGTAAGTACCCACCCCCAACGATCTATTTCCGAAAACTAAAACACCACAAACATTTCAACTGAACCCAGAACTTAAAGGATTGAATACATTCATCTTTACTTCCAACTCCCAAGTCCCAACAGATAAGCGTTCAAAGATCGCATTACGTAATACAAAGCTGTTGAGTTAACCCTGTTGATTCAGACGGGACAATCGGCCCATCGCCTGGTCACAAAGCGATACGACTAGTCTCACTCCGACTGTGAAGCCGCGATACGAACGGATTGACATTTCTATTAACGGTTATGATTTTTGAAAAGGGAATGTTGTGCTGTGACGCCATATTGTTATGGTTAATTGGGTCTGTGTTTATGTTTGTAATAAATTGAGTTTTTGTAATGTTATTACAGAATTTTGTTTATTAGCTGGACTTAATTGTTTTTTGTTTACTACCCTTAACACAATATTCAGTTGTTGTATCAGTTGGGAATACCTATTACTCGTATATAAATGATAGTTAAGCGTAATTGAATATGTTTTTGTTTGTTTTATATATTTTCAGATTAGAATTGTTTATTGGTTTTTTTTCGGGATTATTTTTATTACACGTAAGCATTTGTGCTAGACTATAATCTATAGTAAAGTAAATTATCTATAGTTTTTTTTTTTCAGGATGTGAAATCATCAAATCATTATCTATAGTTTACTTTTAGTTTAAAACTACTACTAAACTATCTTCTTAAACTACAAAACACATATTTTAAAAACTGCATTCAGTGCAAATTCGATCCTTCCATGTGCTTTCAGGAAGCTAAACAATCAAATTACTGTTTTCTCATTAGACTTCCAATGAACCGCGTGTAGACAATTAGGCCGCACCTAGTAACGGATACTTTTACTAATTCTAGGCGTGGTTTCATTTGTTCAGCAATGTTTTTCAACGAACATTTGTTTTCACGCTTTATTCAGTGTTAGAGAATGAGATTTAGCTATTTTTTTATGATAAAACAGTGATCTTATAAACAATATGTGATGGTAGGTGTTATTTTTAAAGTTACAGAAAGAAATACGGAAAATTTAACTGTACTGAAACCCGTGAAACCATTCATAAATTAAATACATCCAGTTGTGTTTAACGGAAAATGATCAATAAAATATACCATTCATTCGATGATCCTCTTTGTAGCGGGTATTAAAGGATTCCGAACATTAAATGATTCGACTTCCTCATCGCATGACGAGATTATTAATGTAATATTCGTGAATCCGATTTTTCCGAGTATGTTTAATTTACATTTGACATCAACCAATTTAACCAATCCATAATTTTGCGTGCTTTTTTGGTAGCGTTTGGTTTTCCTTTCCCTTAAAAAAGTTCTACTTAATAAAAACCCTGTTATTAACAGGATTTCTGTATGCCAAACCAATTTTATTTCTCTGATTTTCTAAACCAACATCATGAAGAGTGAACCTGGTCCATATTTTTTTATCAGCCTTTTCGATTCAACGATCATAACAAACACTAGTCTATATTTACAAGTTGTCATAAATAATAATCTGCATCATTTGAAATAGTGCATCGTATCATTTCGTTCAATGCTACAAGTCCAATGTCAGAGTGCCCGTCTGCACTCCAAATAGACTGCTCTTGATCCAATAATGTGACCCATTTACACCGGTCTGCTGACGTGAATTTGTAATTACTCTAAATATACTTATATTTTTGGTACGGCAATGTTTTACTTACGATCTTTCTTTTTTTGCAGAACATAAAGATGTTGACCATAGAGAATGCTTTTGAATATGTTCTTTACACACTAACATTTTACACCTCAGGGGTCAAGGCTATCGGATTTACGTTCGAATACCCTTTGAATACCTATCATCAGAGTAAATAGCTCGAAGTCTAAAAACTGACAGCTGGACTATTCATTGGTAAGCTATCTACATACATATTACATAATATCATTAATATCTGTAATTTTTATGGTGTACATAATAAAGAGTATTTTCCTCTATCCTAGCTATCATATTGGAATATGGAGGATGTCAGTCGGTCGGTACCTGTAAAATATTGACATACAAAACTGTGACTATGCTACAGTTGGAATCGACTATAAAACCAGTTTTGAATAAGATAATACTACGAAACAAAATGACTGAAGAGAAATGAAAATATCTAGGTGGGTAGGTAAGTAACAGTGGAAAAAGTCAATCCATTCCCGGCATCTGGCAAGCAAATTACAAAGTAAATTGCAATGCAGACATGCATGTTTAATGTGAATAGGAACATGGTTCATTTAACTTCTTTTTTTTCAAGAGCTGGATGAAACTCATTCCAATGTTCAATGAAATTGTAGAAAACAACGATAAAAACAATTCAATTTTATTTAAAGGTACATTAAGTACGAGAGTGGTAGCCCCAGGCAGCCCAGTGGCAACGGCCCGGACTTACGAGTTTGTAGGTCGTGGGTTTGAACCCAGCTAGGCAAGCGTTTAGCTTTACTTTGTGTAAATAATTTCATCACCACTGCTCTCAAAACAGTGAAAGAAAACATCGTGAGGAAACCGGCATGTCCTAGAATCAAAAATTCGAAGACACGTGACATCTACCAACCCACACTGGGCCCGCGTGGTAGATTACTGCCCACTCCCTCTCGAAGAGATAAAGAAGGCCTATGTCCCAGCAGTGGGAATTTTATAGGCAGATTATGCTTTATAAGTCCGTGGCCGACTACAGGCAGCAGTAGCAGGCGACACTACTGGTTTCTATGTATGTCTATGAATTACGTGGCAGACGACGTGTTGCTAAATACATAGAAATCAGTAGTGTTGTATGCAGTCGGCTACGGACTGTACAGACGCCAGCACATCAAGTTACCCGAAACTGTAAAATTTTTCCAATCAACTTTGAACCTTATGCTTTAGCGATAAAGTTGAAAATCTATTAAAGAAATTTGACAGATTGTAGTAGCTTGATGTGCTGGCGTCTGTACATTAAAATTGAGTTTATTCTGTAAGTACCTATATAATTAATTAATACTCAAAATGTTTAGTTTTAAGTACTTAATCTGAATGGTAAAAAAGACAAAGCCAAAACTCCCCTCAACGTTCGACTTACAAAAAAACAGAAGAATTCAAAACCTCTCGAGAGGGAAACCCCTATAAAAAGTTATTTAACTAATCCAAATTCACTTCTCTCCTCATTTAAACTCGGTCTACGGACTCCTTCGTAAATCACGTTGCTCTTAATTCCTTTCTTATTTCATCAAGCAACAGTCTACCCTGTAATGGAACATTGTTGAACAGTTTGTATGGAAGTTTTCTATTTAACCCTAACAAACAAGTCTTTGGCTGAACATCGATTGCAGTCCGTCTCATAATGAATGAACGGTTATCGATTATGTTCCACGGACGTTGTTTGTACTTTGTAGTCATGTGGTACTTTTGACCTCGTTGCAGTTGGGGGGTTCAGTTTTCAGTGGAATTTGTAGAATTGAAAATGTCGGAATTTTTGAATAAATCACATATTACAATACACTTAATGTGGAAGGTCCCGAACTGAGTGTTTAACCATTTTAATGTATTATTTTGTTTGTTTAATAGCTTTGAACTACCCAACCTAATGATAAAAATCATGTTAATCCCGATAATGAAGCTTTGCAAACCACAAGTTCTTCATTAAACTTTGCAATTCATATGTACCGCACTGGGCCCGCGTGGTAAATTACACTTACTCCCCTCTCGAAGAGCCTGTGTCCCAGCAACATGGAACATTATAGGCTGATTATCCCTTGAGCAAGCGTGATGATCAATGCTCATCCCTTCTCTGCATGAGAAGTTGCCTTTGCGTTACAGTGGGATTGGCAGGCTGGTATTATTAATTAAACTGAGCTGCATATAACCACTGTCAGTTGTCACCATCACTTCTTCCACACTACAATATTGAAGAGTTTCGAACAATATAAACAAAGAGCTCATAACCTTTTTCGATGAAAAGCTATTGTGCCCGTAAAACAAAGTGGCCACGCGAATTGTCCATGCGTTTTGCGGAACATAAAAAACGTTTTAGGTTATTGAAACGGCTCTGGGAACTGTAAATAGAAATGTGTAACATTCGAATAGAAAAAGCAATTTAAAAATATTTTGACATTGATTGAAGCGACCTTTCGTTTTAAGAACATAATAATTTAATATCATTAAACATTATTATTAATTCAATTATTTTTAATTTTCTAAATTAGCATCTTGGAGCAAATTGCACTTAAAAAACTGTAGCGCAGGGGTCATTTGCCGGAGATCATAACATCGCATCAATGAAATTGAAACGAATAACGTTCACAGAGCAGGCGAATTGAAGGAAAGAGAGAAAGCTCTATGTCGGCGAGCGGCGCAGGCGGTAGTTTTCAAATCACGAATTATTTTATGTTGTTACAGTTTTTGTGACAACTGGCCGTGCGCGTGTGTGTGTAATAAACGTATGTTAAATTAATGTCGCCATTGTAGCGGCACGTTGCATAATATTTTCAACAGTTACTCTAATAATTGTAGCCTGAATCTTACATCATCTGCCCAGCCTTTTCCCAACTATGAGTCAGCTTCCAGTCTAACCGGATGCAGCTAAATACAAGTATTTTACATGAAGCGACTGCCTCTGACCTCCACAACCCAGTTACTGGGTAATACGATACCCCTTGGTAAGACTGGTTGTCAGCTTGTGGGCTTGTGCCTACCCGTAACGACTGTCAATGATCCACGAATGACAGCCGGAACCAACGGCTTAACGTGCTTCCCGAGGCACGGAGGGGTCACGGTATGTAAAGATGGTAACCCATCCACAGACCAACCGCGGCAAGCGTAGCTTAACCTTATCGATCGACCTGTGCGGCTGTTATTATTTTGCCACGGGCCCCTCTTTAGCCACGTACTAATAAATAAATGTTCTATTCTGCCCTAAATTACGTCAATAATTATTTAAGCTCCACGTAGTAATGAGCGACCGTATTGCCAATTTACCACTAAGCGGCCTCATTTCTAACCGACAGTAATCGATATTTTTCGACAGGATACTGACTACTTGCCCGACTTTGAAATAAAAATACGTAATATGTAATACGTACTATGTACTAAGTACAGCGAGCAGTTAAATATATCAGTCTATAAACAATATTGGCAAGAATATGCCTGGGTCGTTACAAACACAGCGTTCAGCGTATTGTCTACTAATCCTAGTATACAGAGTGTAAAAAAAAACAATCACATCGCCGTCAACTACGCATTCTGTACATCAAACTAAGTAACATTGCACAAAAATTATTGCTGGGAAACGGCTTTTGTTTTTGGTGCGATAATTTGTTGTTTGCGGTAGTGCGCAAAACATTGTGCTTATGGATGCAACGGGTACAGAGTATTTAAAATATTTAAACTTGTTTTCGTAAAAAAACCTCAGTAAATGTTGGAATTTTGACCTTCAATATCTCCGTGACCAGAAGGTTCCTAGTAATGGACCAGTACACACGGTACAGTGATTACAATGATGGGGAGTACAAGTGACTCTCGGCTTCGTTAAGTGTCTGTTTACACCCGTTATTTTTACTAGTACATATAAGAATACTTCCTATCTAATCCTTTGTCAAACTTTTACTTGCCTTGTTCTGACTGGAAGTTAAAACGATGATGACGAAGGTGTACCTAGTGATTGCTTTGGAAGTAAAACAGTTAATTGATAATCAACCTTATAACTCAAATCAAAATTAAGTACGGGTGTAACCATTAATTGGGTTTAAAGACCCGTTGACACATCAATTTTATTCAATGGCTCCGTTCAAATGGCTGATAAGTGGAGTATCGCGCGGTTGTTGACACTATCTCTTCGTATTAATCCTCAATGAGATATATTAGCATATATTTAGGGTATCAGGGTAAAACAATATTAGCCGCAGTATATTTTAATATCGTAAAATATGGTACAGAATATTAGGTACTGTATAAGTACAACAAATGTTGCCTTCGCAAAAGGCAACCTTATTTCGCGTATGCCTCATTTGTAAAGATTGTGAGCCGCAATTCGTAGAAAAAGGGACTTAAGTATGAGGAAAATCAGAACAGTTTTCTGCAACCAATAATCGAGCATAAGAATTATTTGTGAAGGAAATCTGTACATAATAATGGCTGTTAAGACCATTTGTAGCATATTTACGACTGTAGGTAAAGTTACTACGTAAGAATCAACAGAAACATCGATTCAAAATAACTGAAGAAAAGTGTAAGCCAAAATGGACTATAATAGTACTTACTAAGTGCGATATTCGCTTGCTTGTTTCTGTCGAGCTGCCCCCGTAGCGCTCGTAGCCGGCGTAGCTTCAACTCTTGCGCCTCTACGCGCTCTCGTAGCCGCCGTAGCCGTTCGCCTTCGACCGCCACCTATCAACAAATGCATGAAATTACAACTTTGAAAAAGTTATTTCAACTATGCTTTTGAATAAAAACACATTTATGAAGTGCGGTTCCGACATTCGCTGGTTTTTTTTTGTACGCTTTTTTTCCGAATTTATAATAACTTAGTTTAGCTCATTGTTCAAAACGAGGGCTGTTGAGAGCGTGTGGAAAAGTTCTGAAATTTATTAAAATATCGCAGTAGATTTATATTAACATCCAGTTGGTTCCCTATTCAAAATAATGTTCCATTAATTAAGCTACAATAATAAAAAAAAATATCCCTAAAGTAAATCAATGAAGACGAGGACTTATTACATTCAAAGAGAGTATTATAATGAATATAAAATTAGATCCGTATAAAGGCTCGGCGTCGAGCAATTTTGTTTATTTTATAGGCGTGCTTATTGCGTGAGAAGAGTTTATTTTAAAGGCGGGCGATAAATATCGCATTAGGCTAACGCGCGTCCGGCCCACCCTGGGGAGATTTATTAAGAACGGGGAAAATTTAATTTTTTCTCTCTTATTTGCTCACAATTTCTCCAAAATATTCCGGGACGTCTTTATCCGTGATAACTCAGTTGGTCTTTTTTGATGTCACAATAAATATGATTAAGAAAGAGGATTATTTGCCAAAATATTAACTGAAGCTAATGGCTTAGCAGAATGGATAACGGTTGCGATATGGCATCCAATTTTATGTATTGAATACTGATTTATTCTGTGTGTTAAGGCGCGTTCCCACTATGTCGTGACGATTAATTTATCGTTGGACGACTGTCATTTCTAGCTGTTCCCATTATATCATCACACCGTCGTCGAAATATTTTATCGTATCGTCATTGGACCGTGACGAAATTTTTACTGTTCACAGCAGTCGCCTTGTCGTTTGCACATTAGTCGCCTCTACGTTCTTTAAAAGATCACTAGTGGTATGATCGTGTGTTCGTATGTGTGATACGTGGCTACAATAGATAGTCGCTATAACGACACATAATTTGTCGTCACGATAAGTCGTACGTTTTTTTATCGTTTTACGACTGTCGTGCTAGCCGTTCCCACTGACTTGACAATCTGTCGTCACTAAAAAAAAAGTCATGGACGACAGTTAATCGTGTAGTCCTATATGTGAACACCTCCATTTAAATACACAAGCCACGACACTTTAACAGACACGATAATCTGTCGTCACGATATAGTGGGAATAGGGCCTTACTTTAAAATAAAATGAGTTTTTTTTAAGACTTAAATTTGTTACTGTCCTACAATTACCATAAACTATGAGCTCATGCCACCTGTAACACAGGTTTATCCTAATTCAGGCATCTAACATTATAATACCTTTGTAAATTATTTCTAAGACTTTATGTTAATATTTTACCCATTTTAATACTGAATAAAATATTTAAATATTTTATTAAATATTTTTTAATTGAATTGAAATTACTGTATGTAATTACCAAATGTAGACAAGTAGGTATCTACCTAATGTGCTCCAAAAGCAGAGTACCTTTCATTTTATTTCACCGATAACATACTTCCAAGGTAACGTCCTTTATAGTTATTTCTTTACTATCACATTGAATCAATTTTCAGTTGTAATGAATGCTTCATTTCATTTCATCAATATGATACTTCATCAATAAAATACTCTATTGGTCCCTGAAACTCTGAAACAGACAGAATATCAGTTTATCTCTACAATTGTAGGTTTATTACAGATAGATACGATACAAGTATTTCTTATAATAGATTTTCCCACGATTCTCAGTAAATCACCCTATTTTATCGTGGGAATTCACTTAAATGTTTCAACAAGATTGTTAATCTTCGCAGTTAAATAAACAATAGTACCTCGAACTTAGTGATATTCAATTCTAACGTCTTCAATGTTAAACTGTCCAGAGTCAATTACGCAACGGAAACAAGACGGACTTGAATTAAACAACACAATTATGATTATACAAAAGCAATCTAAAAATTTTGACGTGCAAACTCGTAACTGAGAACAAAGAATTTTCGTTCCATTTACTTTTCATGTTTCTCTTACTTCATTAAAAAACCTTTGTTTTATATCACGGATTTCAGAAACCCTTTTTAAAAATTCACACCTGCCCTTTACATACATGTCACCCTTTGTCGAGTCTAATTATAAATAAAATCTGAGCCCATTTTATTGTACTTCATAAAGAATAACAATGAGAACAATTAACATATAAATGCAGTATATAACTATTGGCTTAATTAAAAATAAAATAGGAGCAAGGGAACAAAACTTCAAAGAATTTTGATAGGAATTTTCCAACGGCCTTGGAATTTTTATTACTGCATTAAGATTACGCCTAGAATGTGATGTATTAGCTTTTAGCGAATTTAACCTACTTATGAGCTCTTAAAATACTTAAGTATCCCTACAAAAGTAGCTAGCTACATGCTACATGGCAAAAATTTGTGAAGGCGTTTACAAGTTAAGTTTGAGTACTTGACCAGACTGGCAGTACGGGCGCGGGGCGGGCGCGTCGGGGAGAACTTCATTTGAGTGTCCGTAGTGGGCACGCGGGTGCGGTGAGCGGCGCGGGTTACTCGGCGCGGGGAGCGCACGGGCAACTCACGTCAAATCTTGTTCATACAAGCGGCCACAGTGGGTGCGCCGGCGGCCCGCGTGGGGACCGGTGTTCTCAAACTAGTTCAAGCTTTTTTCTAGTAAAAGTAAGTCTTTTTATATTTTGACAAACACTGGACACGACAACACGCAGAACACAGCCACGCTGCACGCTCGACTGCGGACAGGCAGACCGCGCGCGTTTTCGAACCCGCGCCGCTTCCCGCCCCGCGCTGTTATTCTGGCCAAGCACAAGCTCTAAAATAAAATATAAGATCCAACGAAACTTTGCGTACTTAATTCTATTCGAATTTCGTTTAGCCAACGCATCTGGTAAATTTACTGGGTATTTAAGGCATATATTTCTGAAGCAAATAATAGATGTACTTATCAGATGCCCCGCAGAGGTCGCTAGTGGGTCGAGGACCCTGCACTGAGTGGATTATTTGCAAACCCTGTCGATACGCAGCTGTGCCTTGTTGAACTAAGCATCCTATATCTGGCGTAGTTATCTACGAATCATGATTTGTTGTAAAGCATACCAAATAACGTGAATTCGCGACATATCAGTCTATTAACAGAATTATAAATAAGGTAGAGAGGCTTCTTTTTCGCGAAAATAATTACTCTCGATGACTTACTACATAATGTAGTGAATAATGAAAAAAGTACATGCAGCAGAGATTTTAGTATGCCCAGTTCTTAACCGTTGAAAATTCGCGCGTGACTGATGGATCAAGAAACAATAGAAAATCAATTACATGTGTCTCATTAACGGAGCTTAAGGGGTTAAGTTGCACAATCGTAGGAATTAATAGACTTTTTCAGACATTCATAAAAAGTAAGCTACCACAAGATAATGTCGGAGACTATTTTGATAGCAAGTAAACCGTGTAAATTTGACCATAAAAATCGAAAAAACACAACAGCAAAATAAATCATACGCACATGTTTAATAATTGTCCCACAAGAAACATGAATTTCCGATGTCATGTCGCGAACGAAATAAAACGCAAAATAAAAATACAATAAGCGATTTATGATTTCCAAAGTCAACGTTTGACTGAATGACACCAAAAAGAAAATGAAAGTATGAAAGGTAAAGTAAACTAGATAAGATATATCTCTGGGACTTCACAAAGAAGAGAAAAAAATCTTTTGATCCTCCGGGGTTGATTAATCACACCGAGTATTCATTCATATTCTAAAATACTTTTGATACTTTTTGGGCTTCAGAAAATCTGGAAAGCGGAGTGAATAAAAAGAAACCTAATTGAATGAACGTTTGGAGAGCTATTGGTGAAACAATAAGGAGTTTATTGCGTTGTTCGGAGCCTACAGTTCTTTCTTTACGGAATAAGGTATTAAACGAAGATTAGAACGGTATATCAGTTGCGTTTAAAGATCTTGAAAGTATGTTATGTGTGGAATGTTCCGTTGTTTCTTTTTTTTTAGTGTCGGTTTTAAGAAATAGGGCCGTATTCATGTCACAGAATTTGAAGGTTTTGGTTTTCGGCGTTTAAAAAGGCAATACTTATTTTTAGAATCAAGTGTTAGACACTTTTCATTTATGATCCCAAACTGCGAGACACATTCGAATAGTACTTTTGTACATACCTACTAATAAAGAAATAGACAAAAAGTACCAAAACGTATTCCAGTGACACTATTTTGTAATTTATTCAATAAACTACCGACCTCGATGTCATCCCGGCGATCTAGTAACGATTCCCGTTGAGACTGGAGTCTATTAAGTTTCTCTAGAACCGAGTCTTTCTTACAAATCGAATCTGTCACTATATCCCAAAAGAAATAGATATTCTTTTTAGAAGGAAGCTGTTCGCCAGAAATATACGTCAAAGTGCTGTTTTCCCAAATGAAAAGTTCACCACTTCACATGAAGTGGTGAACTTTTCAGTGGTGAACTAGTAAACAATAGTTTTTTTTTTTCGAGAGAGACAAGATTAGGTCTATACCTTTCCTTTTCTGGATAACTTTAATCCACTTGTATACATTTAATTTCTAAACGGCTGGTACTTCCCGTGACCCAAGGGCTGGCTTTTACTTTGACCAGAGGCTAAGCATCGCCATACAACGTGGTAATGCCAGTCTCTTGGGTACATTATCAGTCGACAGCGATGCAAATGAATTTTTCGACGCAATTTTTTTGTTTCTGTATAGTTTTAGTTAAGTTAGAATTTAATTGTATTATTGACTTTGAAATAAACTTATATAAGCCTATTAGTGATCAAATTGACGTAACATTTGATAACATAGCATTATCAGTCTATAATTTTCCCACTACTGGTACTCAGGCCTCCTCTATGTGAGAAGGAGTGGGCCGTAATCCGCGGGCCCAGTGCGGTTTGATAGATGTCACATGTCTTCGAATTTTATGGCTACTTCTAGGACATGCCGGTTTCCTCATGGTGTTTTCCTTCACCGTTTTGAGAACAGTGGTGATGAAATAATTTGTTAAACAAAATAAAACGCCTGTCTGGGTTCGAATCTGCGACCTACAATTCTTAAGTCGTGGCCATTACCACTGGGCCACCACTGCTCCTCCTTGCTCACATATAGGTACATTAATTTATGAAAATCTCAGTCGGTAATAATATATTGACGTGAAGCCCTTCTTTGGCATATTGTACAACCTTCTAACATAATTTAATAAAAGTACCTACTTACCTACTAATATGATCTTGCATAGCTTATTCAATATCCTCTCCCATCACTACTTCTACCATCGTCATTAATCTAAGTACCGTGATATTTACGACTAGGTACTGGTTCAGAATTAACAGCACTTTCAGTGGAAATTTCATTAGCGTGTATTTGCAAGGTGCACCATAATTTTAACGGTCATAGGTACAGACAACCAAATAGATAAGTATGTAGTGGCAGGCGGGTGACTACTTTTTTCCCACGTTTTGTTTGTGCTAAGTACTTAAGTCTGAGCAGTGGTGGTCCATTTGTAACGGTCGTGGACTTACGATTTTTAGGTCGTACACTGAAAGAAATAAGCAGTAAATGAAAATGAAAACACATTGATCTGAACTGCTTTAAACAGTTCTATATGAGCCTAACGTTCAAAACAGTATTTTTACTGATCCGAAATCAGTTAAAGCTTGAGGCAAAATTTTACCGCCATGACAGTAAACTTTAACGTTTTAAATGGCTAAAAATATTTTTTTCAGTGTAAGTTCGAACCCAGACAGGCCATTTCTTTGTGCCAATTATTTTATCACCACGGCTCTCGCAACGGTGAAGGAAAACGTGAGAAACCAGCATGTCATAGAACCAAAAATTCGAAGACTTAACACATCTACCAACCCGCACTCGGCCCGCCTGGTAGATTACGGCCCACTCCCTCTCACCGAGAAGAAGCCTGTGTCCCAGCAGTGGGAACATTATAGACTTATTATGCTACTTAAGTCTTTGGTATCCGTTTTTTCAGTGTGACTTAAGTTTCAAAAGTTATTATAGACGAAATTACAACTCAGATAGGATTAGTGCAAGTATGTCTTGTCTATGTTTTATCCGTATTCATATCTCGTTTGTTGACTGTACAAGTATGCATATACTTTTTTTATTTTTTTATTTGAATTGGGTTTGCTCTTGACTCTAGTCTAGGTCAGAGATGACAGAGACAAAGTCTACGATGGAGTGAGCTTACCCAGAAGAAGCCTGTTCACTCTTACTTTGAAGAGATTCGGGTTGTAGGTATGCACTCGGAAACACAAACGCAGGTAGAGTGTTCCACTCTTTTGCTGTGCGCATTATAAAGAACATTCTACCTACGATACCACATGTATACTTCAGTATACAGATGTTGTCGACTGAAATTTAATTTGATAAATCAGCTCTTTGTTTTCTATTAAAAAATTAAATTTTATTCGAGAACTGCCATCGGTTTCTTACTAGACTTCAACTACATCCGACGATCCTGCATACTTATCTCTTTTGTTGACTGTAAATATCGCCTCTTCACTTCAATAACGATATGTCTGAGCATTTCAATATTTAAGATAACACATTATTGAAGTAAAGAGGCGATATGTGCCCGTAACGATATCATTGCTGTAGGGAATCGCGTCGTAAAAGGCTTGCTAGAAAATACTAAGTAGATATGTCCCGTGGGAGGTCAACTTAGTTACTGCTCCACCTTATGTTTTAGATGTATTATTACTGAACTCAGAGACTTTATTGAAGAAGAAAAGCATAAAATTGTGACTTAGTGACTAATTTTAAATGACTTTGTCCGCTAAGTTCCTTAAGTATTATTTATTGTTGTTGGTCACGTAGCCATGATAAACTTTAAAGTCTTACCCCCTTACTTATAAACGTTGTATAGCGTCTGTATAGTTACACAACGCTTTGTCTTCTTCTTTCGAAAGCCAAATTACTGACGACTGAAAGAGAGAAATCGGTGTGTAAATATTCATCTGATATAATACGTTTATTAGTAAGGGGGTATATGGTGCAAAGGAGAATTACGTTTGATGGATTTTGTACTCTCAAAGAGTCTTTTTATCTGGTTGAGACATCACCAAATTTAGAAGCCCTGACTAGAAAAGGACAGTAGTATCAAATGTGTGAATAGTTTGACTGTGGGGACCAAAGTACTTTAATTAGATTAAGATCTTTTTTCAGCAACCTGCGAGTAACAGAAACTATTTGATACTTTGATTGATCTGATCGAGTTTTGATTAGCGCCTAACCTTATTTAATTTTAATTTTATTTGCATTTTAAGTAAATCAGAATTAGTTGGGCGGCGTAATTTTTTAAGCTGTTGCTTTTGTACTAAGAGAATGAGATTGTGGGTTCACATCCGAAGAAGTCTCAATTTACTTTCCGAGTTAACCTTGTACACTACTGACATCGGTATAGGAAAACATCGCGACGAAACCATTTAGGCATTAAGTCCGCCTCTGTACATGTGCTTGATGTATTAAATAAAACATATAAGATAACCTTACTCCTGCCATGTATTCCCCGAAGGGTAATGCAGAGGTGGGCCTATAGTACCTGGACTTTATCATGATCATTTCAGCCGAAAGACGTCGACTGTTGGACATATGCCACCCCCAAAGACCTCCACTTCGACCAGTTCTGTGCTTCTCGTATCCTGCGCCATTCACAAGCTCGTCGGACCATCTTGTAGAAGGCCTTTCAACGCTGCGTCTTCCAGTACGCGGTCGCCACTCCAGAACCTTTCGACCTACCTTACCTTACCTTTTTTTACCTGGACTTACATATAGTTAATATAAGACAAATCATTAACGTCTTGAGCAAGCGTGTTGTTCTCTGTACGAGAAGACGCCTTTACCCTGCAGTGAACCCTTATAGACTGATATTGTCTTTTTTTTGTACTAACCTGATGTTGCCTAGCCTCCTGCTGCTTGAGGTACCGCAATCGCTGCTCCTTCGCACAGAGCAGCTGATGCTGCGTGTCGATCTGCTGCTGTTGGCGCAGCGCCATCGCGCGCAGCTCGCCCAAAGTCAGCTCCACCCCTTCCCCCAACTGAGGACAACATAGAAATATACTGTTAATATCGTCATCATCACTATTCAGCAGAAAAGTCCACTGTTGGGACATAGTCATCTCCTAAGCGCCACTACAATGCACGGTTCTGTGTTTCCCGAACCCAACGGATTCCCGCAACCTTTACCGGGCCTTTCACCGGGTCCATTTTTGGAGGACTTTTTCGCAGCGCTCTTTATTATGAGCATTATATTTGGAATTAATTTATTAATATCAACCTTCTTTAAAGGCACTATGGCACAAACACTTATGCTATCGATTACGAAAAGATAACTATTTTGCTAATCGTTCAAACACCAAAGCATCAAAACTAAAAAAAAACGAGACGTTGCCGAAAATTTCTCGAAAATAAACTGAAGAGTTGAGTGCAAATGAAAAATAATTTTAAAAGATTCATCATCGTAATCTAGGCTATGGTCACGTACCAGTTAAAATAACATCCCAATCTAATGAAGCTGAAGATAGAAGACAATACTTCACATCCTGTCTACGTAGCTTCCGCCAGTTCTTTGTACTATTTGCACTAGCGGAAACCGAAATGAAAAACTCTCGATCACCTTTCAAAAGAGGTCTTAATTATAGTAACTCGGATGGCAGTGAGACATTTCCAAAGGAAAAAATTTAAAAAAATCTGTCCTGTTTTGTGGTTGCGACGGATTGCATTTCGTGGCTTTCAGCAGCTTTTAGATAGTGGATCTCATCGGGGTCAAAGTTTCGTTACAAGGGATTCTATTTGAAGTAGTTTTAACGAAGCATTTGGGCTACTATGGTAGTGGGGCGTATTTGTTATAGCTATAGTGTGAACGACTCCAACACTTATTGGTTTGGTTCGGCTTGAAGTGTGCTGATTTAGTGTTTTCTTGCCCTAGTGTGTGATATAGACCTCGCTTGGAATTTACATTTTTCCAAACGATCTATCACGGTTGTGCACATACAACAATGACACACGCCTTCTTCCCATAGGGCTAGCAGAAACGTCACCCGCTACAATCCTTGCAAACCCCTTTCATTTTGTCTGAAACTCCACGGTGTCCTCCTCTGCCGCTTACGGCGGGAACACGGGCCCTGACCTGACCTATCACGGTTGTGTTTGAAATATTTTATGTATTGTAATCGTTAAGCACAAGGAACTTGTCATTAGATTGTAATATTGAATGTTCATGATTCTCGTGATAAGTATGACCCTGGGTAACCTGGGTTTAGAGCTCACGAATATTACGATACGTTGTATGAATTATTAAGGAATAGCTGTGCCCGCGACTTCGTTCACGTATATGTCGGTAAATAAATTGGATTTCATCGATTTAAATTTTTTGCGCTTAACTCTAATTCGTTCGTTTTCTAAAATACAAATAGCTTAAGTTACTCCTTATAACATCAGCTGTCTGCAAGTGAAATTCTTGTCAAAATTCGTCCTGCCGTTTTGGGGATCAGCCGGAACAAACAGACAGAAAAATATATACATATGTATATACTTTCATATGCATTTAGTAAAAAACTGTTATTTTAACATTACAAACAGACTGTTCAATTTTATTTATTTGTATACAACCTTATGTGATTTTACTAGAATTCAACAACAATGAATATTTTTTTACATTTACACATAATTCGCTCAGTATATTAAAAAGTCTCTAAAAAGACCCAAGAAGCCGTAGCTACCTACCAAGAACATTATAATAAAGCTGATCTTCATAATACCAATTTAATGACACAGGATTAGGTAGGTATAAGAGAAAAATATCTCGCGAAAGTTCATTCGTACTTTATTATCATGAAAGAGACATTGTGAGTTCACTTCGATATTGTTAACAGAGAAACTTTAACAATTTTTCTTTAGAACGTGTACAATTGGAAGTTTTTCTTGGCTTATATAAGTTAGGAAGACCTCATATTGTAAGTGAGAAGGCTTGTCATGAGAATAGGTACCTACTATTCCCGGGGTGATTTTACAAAGTCGATTCAAAATATAGTCACAATCTTATCTTAGCGACAATCAATTTAAAAAAGTTGTCAAAAATTTAGGGAAATTAGAGGTAATTTTGACAGATTGAAACTGAGATCAGGGGGCCTAAAAAGGCCACTTTGGCAGAATCGTAAAAGGATAACATTATGTATTATAATATGGTGAAGACAGTCCGTGTGTTCTTTTTTTCACTGCACTACGTAGGTATGATCAAAGAAATTCGAATTGGATTTGGATTAGATTGATTGGCTTTTTAGCACAGACAAAAAAAAATTACTGAAAAATCCTTCACCAATGGGATTTGATACGATTAACGTAGCAGTTAACTGTCCATTACGATTCATAATGTTATCCTTTTATGATTCTGCCAAAGTGGCCTTTTTAGGCCCCCAGAAGGCCAATTTCCGTAATTAAAAACGTTCAAAATCTAGTCACAATCTCATCTCAGCGACAATCAATGTCAAAAACTTGTCAAAAATGTAGGGATTTTAGAGGCATTTTTGACAGATCGAGGCTGAGATCAGACTGTGAACGTTCTTAAGATTACGAGAATTGCCCTTCTGTTATCCGTGGAATAAAATTGACGTTTGTCAGTTTTTGTATAGAAAAACTGTCAAAAAATTCAATTTATTCGCAGGATAAGACTTATAAGAGAAACGTGTGCGCTCGGGAACCCAGGATTACGTTACGTGAGGATTTCTACCAGACAACTCATACCGCAATAGAACTTCGTTCCAAAAGTTGGTTGAATTCGCCCTTATCGTAGTTATTTTTCGTGTAAAGTTTATTTTGGAATAACTCTGAGATTGCTCTATTCTTTTTCTATTAAAATCCCTGTTTATATTCCGGCATTGTTATTTCTAGTAATTGAATTTTCCATTTTAGTAGAGGCGTATAAGTGAAGAACGAGGTCAGGGGATATTCAAACAGAAATAACATAACACGTCGTCGCGTCGACGCTTTTGGCCGAAATATACAGCGGATATTATTGACAAATTAATTATGTAGGCACTGTATTATAAGAATATGTATCTTGCGTTTAATTTAGAATAAAAAAAAAAACTGGCACTCCGGTAGTGCCGACAGAAGTGAAAACTTGAACAATTACGAGTGTATTTTGTGAATCGTCTTATAAACAAAACACGCGTGTTAAGGTGTGTTCCTTATTTTATAGGGTTTTTTGCAAATCAGGTATGATGACCAAAGTGACTGGTTTATTCTTCTCGTGAAAGGAATTTATTCAGATTTACAAATAAGCACACAGGATAGACTTCAGTTCGTGGTGTTGGTCGCGGCAGTGGTAAGAGAAGCAAGCCCATGGAGCTCGTCGTCAGTTATATATCCGTGGTTCAGCGCCATCTCGTCGTTGTTGGATGAACTACGTAGTTAGTACGCGAGGCCCTCGTAGTTCTTCCCGATGTGCATAGATGGCGCTGTCCTCAACAACGCGCGTCTTTCGTTTTACGTCTTACGAATCTTACGATCAGGGTCACGTGACCTGACGCGAATTTAGAAGTTTTTACCCATTCCAAAAAAAGTACACAGCGCCGCTAAAGAAGTTTTCACTTCAAAAAAAGAAATTAAAGTGTTTTTTTATCACAGAAATAATGTTTTAACAAAATATATTACCTCTGCCAAACTGCAAAGCCGTTTGTTAGCAGACGTGGCTCCTGTTTGCTTTTAAATATTAATACTTATTTTATAATTTACACTTTTTCACCTATAGGTACGCTAAATAATTTATACATTCCTTAAGGGATCACGTTTTCCACTTATGGCCACGTCCTAACCAAAATGATCGTTCGCGCGATTGCCTCGTATGTATGTCACTTTTTGTGCGGAAAACCGGAAGGCGCCCTCCGTGTGCGACTACGAGTTCCAATTCCCGGGGTTTGGGTGGAGTAATTGTTGACTTAGAAATCATTTTGATAGCATGTCCTTAATAACATGGCGCGACAACCTGGTGAAGTCCCTTGGTTGCCTGCCATTCGATGCCAACAGTTCTACAGTTGAAGATGGTGGATATTCTGCTGTTATGGTAAAATATAGTCAATGCGTCACAGCAATATCTTGCTGGAGAAACGTAGTCAACACAGGATTATCATGAAATTTATGAGCTCATAAAATACATCAAGTTTAGTAGTATCATAATGCAGAACAAACTAGATGGCACAACATAATACTGCATAGCTCATCTTAGCAGTGAGCTATATTTTTCATAATCCTGTTTGGTTGCTCCCAATTAATGTTTCATCTATATATCTGGACACAAAACCTATCAAGCTACCGTCCACCGCAGTGTGGTTATAACAGGTTATTCAACCACACTTTATCCCGTCGTCCATCGTGGATAAAGCTCGCTACTCACTGCGTCGCAGCGATAGTTAATGTCCACTGACATACGACCCTAGCTAACGCCATCACACACATTAACTCTGAGTTATTAGCATACGGGCTTCCTTTAGTATTTTCCTGGCTGTCAATAGGTGGGATTATGTAGTGTGTATGCTTTGATTTATGCTTTGTTCCTGTTGGTTATTGCCAGAACTGAACGACGCATTACATAGGTACATAACTTACACCTTTTTGCCATGAGGTAGGCAGAAACTTCAGAACGCTATTTGCCAATATCCTTACCATACACCTTTTGCTACGTTTACGTAAGTACATATCATACACAAACGCCGGTCGCAAGTTACTACGCAACGCATTAGAGATACTAAAATATGAAAGAAAGTATATAAAACTTTTAAAAGTGGTTAAGATAAAACTTACGCTAAGTTAAGTTAAGAGAATCTAAAAGATAATCCTCTAAAACACGTTGAAACGAGTATTGTAGCTAAACAAGAAGACCTTGTCTGTTAGGCGTCCTAAAACTTCTATGGATCGACTTGGTTCAGCACAGCCGGGCGGCAAAATGCAAAATCGATTTTGCGTGTGCCGAATCGGGCCGATCCTAACATGTGTGTAGAACCCCTTAGGGAAAGATAACAATTTCCAGTTAAGTTTTAGATATTGAAAAACATTTCATGAAACGGATGAATGCGGAAGAAACAAAAGATATTGAAGGATTTTCTACGAAACACCATGGGGCTTGCGTGAATACATTCAAGTACGACGTGACATCACGAATACCGTTGTTTTCATATATTATTAACTTGCTTCTGCCCGCGACTTCGTCCACGTAAATTTGTTGTTCCCCCAACCCACCCAGTCGCATCGCATCGCGTGCCCGCTGTTTTACTTTGTTTTAGCTAACGCGTTCTTTCCGACTTTCTTTTTCTTTTTGCTCGGCTCTTGAGGGTCTAGCCTTCCTCAGGAATTGGGCTATCAAAACAAAAAGTTTTTTTTTAGATGAGATTAAAAATGCAAAAAGTTTTTTTTAGAAGAGATTAAAAAAAAAACAAATAAATTCTTCAGTTTTATAACATATTAGTATAGATGAAACGTAAAGGATGGCGGCCATATTTTGTTCTACTTGCTTATAACTCAGAAGATAGGATTATTTGTACAACTTATGCAGCATTGCTCTTTGTCGACATCTCGTAGAGGGCGGACGTGCTACAAATTTATTTATTTTACTATTGAAAATGAAAATGACTGATAACCTTGTAAACTCTATTTAATTTGAGCATTACAACTACAAATGGAAACACGTACGAAACGTTGAAACGGCTTGTAAGAGAAAAGCTTCCGAGCTACGCAGTAAGATTGGTAAGATTGGTGCAGGTGCAGGAACGAAGAGAAGTGGCATTAGATATACACTAGCTACTCGCTCACGAAACGGAAAATAATGCACTTACGTGGGCTTACATGTTCCGAGTAACACAAATAAAACGTACGTGACGCAATAAGGAGAGTAATATGGCTATACGAACTTATAAACCTACGTGCAGTGCTACTCGCGTTTATATTTCAGGTTTGCCTGATTAGTTTTGAACTCGACCGGAGCCCTCATTCATACGCTTTTGATATCGCTCTTACATTAAAAATGCACATAATTACACACTTATCATAAACTCACAACGTGTACGTAACACGACATTTCATTTCATTTATACTTTATAATTATGTACAGAAGCTTAATAACATCTACACCGTTCATTTGTTGGATTAAATCATGTTTAAATAATTATTTTCCTGAACACTGAATACAGGCTGCCTTAGTCTAAGGGACGGTTTGTATACATTTTTTACGGATTTTGCAACTTGCAATGAATTGTGATGCTGTTTTTTTTTGTGAATAAACCTTATTATTATAATCGCAATGTCGCGAACTTTGTATCTACAGTTCGTTTCAAGTATTACAGGTGGCATTATAAAACGTAAAATGTAACAAGAAGCTTAGGTTAGGTACTAGCACTTACTTATACTCGTAGCACTAAAGGCTCCTTCAAACAGGTGCGACACGACACGCGACACAAAGGCACCGCAAGTCGCGCAACGAGTGGTGCCTTTGTGTCGCGCGCGATTATATCGCGTGTCGCGCCTGTTTGTAGGAGCCTTAAGACAGAGGAATATAGGCTATAAAAATAGATTTGCCTTATATTGCATAGTGCAATTTTATTAACTTTAAACCATAGTGCTTTTATGCATCGCCTTAAGTGTTATTTTACAGTATAGGTATCTTAAAAAGGATTTAGTTCAGCCGTGGGAGGTAACCAACTTATTTACTTTTTATAAAATTAAATATGACTAAGTTGAGAATGCAAATACATTTCAGTCGAAGTTTTTGTAAGACATCGATGTCTATATTTTTAGGTTTTCATATAGCCGGAGTATTGTATAAGTTGAGACTTTAATTACATGACTTAGTAATGATGTCCGACTTCGACTATACGAAAACCTAAAAAAATCGACATCGATGTCTTGACCATTTTAGTTGTCATTTTTGTCGTAGTTGGGGTTTAGTTTTATTATGGCTCCTTCAAACAGGTGCGACACGCGATAAAATCGCGCGCGACACAAAGGCACCGCAAGTCGCGCAACGAGCGGAGCTTTTGTGTCGCGCGCGATTATATCGCGTGTCGCTCCTGTTTGTAGGGGCCTTTAAACTACATTTATACTATTGTAACTACGAGTACCTACTTCAAATAAATCTACAACAGGCATTAAACAGAACATAGTTCACAACACAAAAACTTCACTTGCGTCCAGTAATTGCATTTTTGTGTAGGTACACCAGGAACACCGACCGACCCACAGTCCACCCAGGATTAGAGAGTGCTCAAATATGAGTGTCTCTCAAAGATAACTGTAGGTCAACCGATGAAGAGGTCTGCCCAGTGGGCTTTTAATACCACATTAGAGGACCACGATTGTTAGGAATTGTCTTCATAATTCAGTTGGGTCGCCCTTTTCCATAACTCAGGAATAATGTATCGCGGTGGCGGCCGCGCCTCGGATACGGCCGCGCCTCGGATATCTGGCATTTATTATTTTTATCTGTGGGCTGTTACGGCTGTTAAAGTTATAATAACTGTTCTAGTTGGTAAATAGGTTTGTTGTTTACATCACTATATCTGTGTTTATGTGCAATATTATGAAGCATGATTATTATGAAAGAGTAAGTACGTAAGGATCGTATTAGGTGGAGTTCTGCAGTTTCTGTCTACGCCCATGGGAAGAATGCGTGAGTTTATGTATGCATGTAATCTGCATTCGCGATTTATTTGCCAAAAATATAAACAAATATGAGTTTATGGAAAAATAACTTTAAATCCAACACAATAAAGTTCAGTTTACGCTACAACTTCAAAAAATTTTATAACTTTTTCAATAGTGCTAGTCATTGTGAAATCAACTTAATAATTACTATTAATAAAGTTCCAAACACTTTCAAATTAATATGCTTGAAATAATATTAATTTGAAACATAAGTTTTGAATAGACTTTAGGTATGTGATTATTATTAAAATAAACCACCTAATGACCGCGCTCCTCCGTAAAAGGTCAAAGAGGAAGTAATTCAATCATCATGCTTATAATAATAAGGTAGGTAGAATGGTATTAATTTCATTAATAGTAGATCTAATCACAATTAGATTACTTTGACAATATTAGTGATTATATTAAAACTAATTTTAACCGTTTGTCGATTTAAATTCAGTCAGAGATAATCAGCGTACTATAAATTTATTAGCCGCATACCTAAACTATCCAGTTTTGACAATTACTCATTATTAGTCTAGATTGTATAGTATGAATAAATATATATATATATATATACATTATATTTTTTTATCTTTTATATTTTATTTACTTTGCTCAAATAAATAAAATATAAATGAATTAAACAATTCTATTGATTCATATTCTAAAAAAATTAAGTTGTACGTACCACACACACTTCGTATGAAACTACTTGCTATGTAAATATCAGTGACAGGTAGTTATTATAACATCATCAATATAAAATAAGTGCCAAAAATTCTTATTATTGAAGCTAACTCAGAAACTGCCCAAGCAAAGTTAATAAAATTTATATGGGACCACCCCTGAAGCATACACTATCCATAAAAAAATGAAATTTGAAATCTATTTACAATTAAGCACCGGAGATATCGCGTAACATACATACAAAAACAATTTCATCTACTTGAATTTGTAACAGTAATTTTGGTGTAAAAACCAAACTATGTACTGAACCGATTTTGATAAAATTTCAATGGGACCAATCTGAAAGTATATCCTTTCAAACAAAAAAAAAGAAATTTTGAAAACCGGCTTATAAATAAAGGAGTTCTAAGGTAACAAACATAAAAAACAACCGAATTGAGAACCTCCTCCTTTTTTTGAAGTCGTTAAAAAGTGCAATACCACCGCGGTCAAAGTGTATCGAACAGCAATTTTTTTTTATTATCAACTGACGAATTCCTAAGCAGGAACTTCAGAATGATGTACTGCATCCATGGTACCTGGTTGAGCGTTGATGTTCCTGCCAGCCTGTATTATTAACTTGCATTGCCTACACAGCAGGTTCGTTACTAACTGTCATTTATCAAATAGATACTAACCGTCACTGGGTCACTGGGTCAAACTATTTTCCTCTGGAGCAGCTTGCAAATAACTATCAAGCAACCGTCAGAAGAAACGGCCGTCACTACAAAACCCTATTGCGAATTTTCATACTCGTATCTTGCGGTCAAACGAAATTCTTCAATTTGGTCCCTTTCGGCGTATCGTCGGAATTAAGGCCGTCTGTGGGCAGGATTTATATATATCTTGACACTTGTTGATAGCCGGCCCTGTCTGGGGTCTGAAGTATTGGCAGGAAGATAAATTGTATTACTGTCGACCATGAAAGCGTATAATGACGCAGCTGACCTCCGCTTGTATTCAAATTCAGAATGAATGGAGAAGGATGGCGCGATAAAAAATGAAACATAAAGCCACGCGTATTTATCATTCATTCATTTTCAGACGTGAATGAGTGAAAAGGTTGACGTGATAATATTGATTTGAAATATTTCGTTTCCATTTTCAACGTTTTTAACATGTGCCTCGGAAAGCACGCTAATCGTTGGTCCCGGCTGTCACTCTTTGATCTTTGTCAGAGGGGCCCGTGGCTAAATAATAGTAGCCGCACAGGTCGATTGATCAGGTTAAGCTACTCATGCCGCGGTTGGTCTGTGAATGGATGGCCATCTTTACATACAGAGACCCGTGCCTCGGAAAGCACGTTATGCGGTTGGCCCGGCTGTCATTCGTGGATCTTTGACAGTTGTTTTGGGTAGTCAGAAGCCCGAAAGTCTGACAATCAGTCTTACCAAGGGGCAAGGGGTATCGTATTACCCAGTAACTGGGTGGTTTTTAACATAAAATAAAAGGAGATAACTCCTAAATTCCTGGGGAAAGTCATTACGTCGGCAGATTATATTTTCAGTCATTACAACAAAGTTTCCTATTTTTAATTAATCGCATTACATACTATAACTAAATGGTTCGCTCATATTAAACAGAACAGCGCAAATAGTCGTAAATATAAGCCGGTGTAATGAAAACACAGTCTCTGCCTTTTAATTGCACTGTGCGACAGTATTTTTCTCTCCCGTATTAGTTTACACAAGAAGACACAATTGTAAAAATGCGCTTGTTGCGTTGTTTTAAAAGGAAAATTAAGAGAGAGCTTTTAAATGAAATTCTGTCTCTGGCAGAAGCATCATTTTAATATATCAATCTACGGAAGCGTATTATACAGGCCGTCATGAACATCTGTAATTTTCACCAGTATTTGACAGTAAGGTGTCAAAAACGCTCTGTATTTGGACAGGAGTAATTGTGTCGGTTCAACGATTTTTTAGAAACCAAAGCTTATCAGAAATTGGACGTTGATCATTGTGCTGAGAGTTTCCAATTCGAAAAAAAAACGACGGAAAATTATCCATACTAATATTATAAATTCGAAAGAGTAACTCTGTCTGTCTGTGTGACCTTTTCACACCTAAACTACTGGCTGGATTTCGATGAAATTTGGCAGAGAGATAGATTGCATCCCGAGAAAGGACATAGGATAGTTTTTATCGACATACAACGCGGGCGAAGCCGCGGGCGGAAGCTAGTACAATATAAAAGTTTTCATAAGCCATAATTAAAAAAACACAGCTTTCAAAAATAAACCGAGAGAAAAATCATCTGAAGGCCTATTCCCGTAATTGAAAACGTCCAAAACCTAGTTGCAATCTCATCTCAGCGATAATCAATGTCAAAAACATGACAAAAATGTAGGGAAATTACAGATTATTATTGATTATTGTTGTATTTTTGACAGATTGAGACTGAGATAATAAAATATAAAAATAAAAATGTTTTCACACCACTTGCTCGAAAATGTCAAATTATATGTCAAGCAACCTTAACCTAAAGTGAGTCATTAGTGGCCCGGCACAGCCGGTAAATAATGTTGTACTGGATTTCATTATGACCCGCTGGTCAATAATGTGATTTGAATTTGGAATCTCACATGCTCAGCTAAATTGGCAGTATAGTACTAACAAACACCCTTTGGTGCCAGAAAGAGGAAAGCTATTCTCGATACCCTTACTAGGCGTGGATGATATTCTCGATTTCCTACAAAATCATAACGACTGCTTCTTCATATCGTTGCCATGTTTTCGAAGATATAATATTGTAAGAATAATTAGATAACTACGAACCATTTTTGAATGGAAGTGCATATAAGTAACTAGTTCTAAATATGTTATTCTTACTGTTTTTTTATTTAATAAATACTTTGTTTATCGTACTATGACTATTATTTACTCACAGTAGGTGTAAAAAATAGAGTATCCTCCTCTGGGCTAAAGGTGTCTTTGCCTTGGGCTAGCTTGAATCCCTCGCTGCATTCAGGATTCTTGTATTAACTCCCTCGCTTCGCTCGTGAGTTAAACTCTTAATTCCCTCGCTGCGCTCAGGAGTTAAATCCTGAATCCTTCATTGCGCTCGAGATTCAATATGACGCCCGTGACATAAGACACAACTTTAGCCCCTCGGTGCATAATCTACTATTATTGCATCATCTTAAATAATTTATTCTAGTTACAATGGGGAGAATCCATTTAAGCAATTAGTTTGCTTGTGTTAAGATGCTCCGCAGATCAGACTAATATGAACGTTCTTGAAATTACGAGAATTGGCCCTCTGATGTTTTGCAGACTCCAAAAAACGGCTCTTTTATTTCCCATAGTCCTCTATGGATATGGAGGTTACACAAATATTAGGTATCTTAACATAGAGAACTCCGCGTATCATAATGGGTGAATAGTTTAGTAGCATATAAACGTAAGTGAATTTTTGTGTCGGTCCATTGTAAAAATGTGGATGGCAAGCCCGCCTCCCATACCCATGAATAATGTATTAACTGACGGGATCTCCAATGGTTGCCACCAATCGGTTTGCTTTATACAGCCCAACACTTGAATTTTTGAATGACGGATTGAAACTTCATTTTTGTAAAGAATACTTTGAAGAAGGTTCAACTTAGTGTACACACGAGCGACAGTCGTCGACGGTTGCACTTGCCACTGTCGTTGACGCATGTCGCTCGTTCGATGTACACTTACCTATACTTTTATCATAACTGACTACATTTGAATTGAATCATTTGGTAACTACAAACATAAATATACACTAACACACATCATATAAGATAACATCATGCCTGTATTCAACACTAGCTTTTGCTCGCAGCTTCGCCCACGTGTATGTCGGATAATATCCCACGTGAATGTACTACTGAGAAAAAGTAAGTAACCTATGTGTTAATACAGGTTATTAACTATCGGTGTGCCAAATTTTATCGAAATCCATTCAGTCGTTTTTGCGCCAATCCGATACATGCATCAAAAAAAACAAACGGACAAAAAATGTTGTGTTCGTTCCCACGTACCTCGGAGCAATTACTTAAAAAAAAAAAAAACTATGTTCGGTTGTGTTTTCATTATTATATGTATAGATAACAGGCGAAATGTGGGTGTACTATAAGAACACCTCTGCCTAACCCAGCTTCTAGGGACCCCAGATCTTACACAGATGTTCTCAACAGGCCAGGAGACCTAAGTGACTTCTGGAGGGAGGTGGCTGGTTGGAATAACCACCAACGGTCGCCACCGCGAACGCACAATAGTCCACTTGAAGGACTGAGTGTGGAAACCAAACCCATAACATAGAACATAGAACCCTGCTTCTACAAATCGTGACCCCATAAATATCTACTTTTAAATTTCCGTCTTCCTCTTCCCTGGTTCTAACTTCACTCGGCTGTCATAACGAGCAATCCTTAGGGGATTACGCTATAATCAACATGCTTGGCTTGGGGATTTCCTTCTGCTTTTTTTACATCCAACAAAATAAAAAACGACAAGGTCTTTTACCGACATTTTCAATAAATAACGTGGGTAAATAAATGCTAAGCTAATATTAAATATTATGCCTTAATAAAACATCCATCTAGAATATTTAACATAACCAACTTTTCCTGTATCGTAGCCTCGTTGTTACCGTCTGTTTATTTTAAAGAAAGTTTTTTTTTTTTAAAGTTGATGTATCCAAGATGTTCTCAGCTTCATAAGATCTGATAAGCAAGCGTATACTAGACGATATAAAGCTCTCTCAAATCCACACCATCTTTCTCGACGACAGAATTATCTTGGACACGGATTAAGATGAAATAAATCCTTTCATAAAATCCAAGTAAGTGCAGTGCAAACTTTCGTAGAAACTTTTCACTTTGCGCAGTGTTAGAATCGGTAGAGATTTATCAAATGGTCAGTTATCGCAGTTACTGTAAATCGATTCTTTCTGTGGGTAGAAATGAATCGAGTGAAAAGTCACGAGGTATGCCTTTGAATCGGAACGTACGCATTGTACCGTTATAATATGTTCACGTCCATGAAATAACAATCAACTTCAAACAATTTGAATTCCATTTTTATCAAGTCACGGAGCGTTTCTATCTTTGCGAGATAAAAGTTCCGCTGTTTATATGATTTGACAGCACTGATTTTATGTTGTGTCGAATTAAAGCCCTTTTTATTTTCAGACAAAATATGTATATAATAATGTTTTTGTGAGATGAAACTGGCAACTATTTTAACGTAGAAATGGAGTCTTAAGGTAGAAATAAGGTCAAAACATTGTGGTTTTCTCTATATTGGTGTTATTTTATAACTTTTACACACACACGTGTAGATAAAGCTCAAATTCCAAAGAGAAATCGTTTATTCAGTACGTTTTCTCTACGGCTACGACTTCATTAGCGATTCAAAGACACTGAAACTTAATTTGTTAAACTTTGCCTATTAATTCGGAGCTTCTGGCTTTTAAGTTGAAATTAAACATGGGAATAAGCATAAAGTCGCAGACGTAATCCGACTTCGGACTGTGAGAGATAATCCAGCGTCGCGTGGGACACTGAGTGGCAGTGTATGTAAACAAACTGACATATTACACGAACTTAAATGAACTGTATTTTGAAAGCAGTACTCCGAAATCCTTATTTATAAATATTTAAAGTGTAAGATTTACCATGATTTTGAAGAGGGTTTGTTCTGTTGAGGTTTATTTTACTTTGATCTTAGTGAGAGAAAACAATGTTAAACATAGGATAAATTTTCCCTTAATAAGTGCAATGTCACTGTCTATTTCTTATTTCTCAGTAACTTTACGCCCGGGTCGGAGTAAGTAAATTGCCATTATTTTTCTAAGGCACATTTCATTCACTACATGACGAAGCTTCGTCTAACTTGACTTGTGTATAAGTTATTTTAAAGCTATTACCAAGTAACAATTTATATGCAAATACGCCACTCAATACACCTCTGTTATTTCTCTAGCCATTAAATTATTGCATGAACATTCAACATGTTAACAGGGAAACTGGCAAATGCAGCTGTTGCGAAAACTAACGTCAAAGCTAATAATGGTGATAAAACATAGAACGGTTACAAAGTTCCTAGTTCTAACAGCAGATAGAACAAGGGTTACAATAATAATAATTCTGAGAGCATTCTAAATGTGTTTCGCGTTATAGTTCAGCAATGGTTAACAGCTTTCCTAGCGTCACGAGAGTCGTTTCAAAGGCAGGGCTAGTCTCACAAATTAATTACTCGCTTAGAGCAAAACTACTGCTTCACACAGTCTAATTCAGTTGGGAATGGCCCTTGTGGGTGGTTTTCAGTTGCGCTCGACCACAACTCAGTTGATGGTTTACACGTGTTTTAATTCCGGAACGTAATTAAAAATTAAAAGGAATGTTTATTTGACATTATCCTGGATTAATGTCAACATGATTTTCCCTAGTGCTTTCCAAATTTTCCTTTTAATACGGCACGGATTTTTTTACTGTGTTTTGACGTAAACTCTAACAGATTATGAAGTTTTTTCATGCGGAAGTGTCCCGTTCGGACTATTTCCACAAAGGATTTTGGTGAAGATATATTAGAGGAAAGCATAAAAAGGTTCAAGCCGATGGATATGATAATATTAACGTCTTTGCACTTTCCTATCGGATCTATGACAATGTGCAGATATTGTTTCATCTTTATATAATACTAGCAGCGCCCCGCGGTTTCACCCGCATAAGTGTCGATCCAGTGAGAATATCGGTATAAAAACTCTATGCCCTTCCCCGGGATGCAATCTATCTCTCTGCCAAATTTTCATCCAAATCTGTTCAACGGTCGCGTGATTGAGTAACAAACATCCAAACATCTTCCCAAACTTTCATATTTATAATATTATTACAGTACCCGGCGATAAATATTGCACATCGACCTTTGGAAAGAGACAAACAGCTAATTTCGGCTTCGTAGAGCGTTATCTCTGTCGCACGAAATACAAACAGTCCGGTATCTATTAGGAGCTGTTAAAACAATTATAATTTGCTTGTTTTGATAATTATTTTTATTCTTTGTATAAAATCGATAGGATCGAATAGGTCGATGTGCAATATTTATCGCCGGGTACTGTAGTAGGATTAACAAGTAACAATTGACTCGAATATGTTAGTAACAATATTTCTTAACAACTAGGTATGTTAGTTAGAGCTGGAAGGTACAGGTGGAAGTCATGGGGAGAGACCTTTGCCCGACAGTGGGATGATGCAGGCTAACAGTAACAGTAAAATGTAAGTAAACTTAACCATGTTAAGGTGATATGTTGAAAAAAGTGTGGTTTGTTTTCTATTTCGTGTAACTTGTTAAGTATGAGGAATAGGGATTTAACATTTTGGTAAAGGTTTTTTGACTCTTTGGTCTAGTATTGTGTAAAAGGAATACACGATTCAATGAATTTTTCTCGATACAAAAAAATTGCAAAGTTATATAATTTTTTTTACTTTTTTCGACATTACGGTGTGTAACCCTTAAGAGTTATTCAATGGAGTTTACTTTAAAACATACAGAATCATCATGTCAAAGTTTACTCAAAGTAGTTTTAAATTTAATTCATTTATTTTGTTAAAAAGGAGTAAATCCGTTTTGGCACATACGTCGATTTATTCCTAGCGCACGCACATTATAGCCATCACTCTTCTTTTGCGTTTCAAAAATATTTGCATCACTTTCGCTCGCTTAGTAGGTTTTCGAGGATTTTAGATTTTCGAGGTAAGGCCTTAATATCCCTACTTTAGCAGATCGTGAAGTTTTTCATGCGGATGTGGGCCATTCAGATTATTTCCGCAACGGATTTCGGTGTAGATAGTAGATATATTAGGGGAAAGTATAAAAAGGTTTAATCCGATGGATATGATAATATTAACCTCTTTGCACTTTCCTATCGGATATGTTACAATGTGCAGATATTGTTTCATCTTTATACAGGATGTTTGGAAGCTGAGTGCAAAGCTTCAAGGAAATGATAGTTGACACCATTTACATGTCTTAGACGAAGTATCTTTTTTTTAACTGCAAAATTTAGTCAAAAATAACATACCTACCAACTTTAACTGCGAAAAAAATAAAAAAACATACTTCGTCTAAAACATGTATGGCTCAAAATGCTCTAATTAGTGTCAACTATCACTCCCTTAAAGCTTTGTATCCAGCTTCCAAACACCCTATATAATATCCCTGAGATAAAATCGCAGGTTGCGTAGCCTACAGATAGAATAAAAGATTGTAATGAGTAATAAAGGCGGGTTTGTTAAGCCCTAAATCTTTATTTAATGACTAAACATAAAACTACCTAATGAAAACGGTTTCCTGTTTATATCAAATAATTTAAATTAAATGGAATCGATTCCGGATAATCATAACGTTAGGTTTTCATGTTTATTTTAATTACTTGATACTTTAAAGACTAAAATTAATGAAAATGCACTGTTCTGACACTTTCGTCTCTACCATATACACATTTCGTTTACTGAAGGCGCTTTTTTCATACAAGACAAACAAAAAAATGTCATACAAAAGTAATTTACGATGCGTGAATATACCAAAGGGGTCAATGTTTTTGGTGCTGCTGCTTACGGTGTACTAGGAGTTGGCTGGTAGAAATTGTCACGTAGTTACCGCTGGCCCGGAACATAAAGGGCTAAGGAAAGAACACGGGTGGGTTTTAGTCAGTAAGAGTCTGACACTCCCTTCCACTCTACCCAGAGCGGAAGGCGTCATTTGATGAATTCCCATTCTGAAAAAAAAAGGAACAAGCCCCCTCCATGCGAATTTCTCACTCTCTCTCTGTCTCTTTCTATTATGTATATACGAGTACGTGTGGTCGTGCCAGTATCACGTAAGGCACTTAGTTCCTGACGGGAGTCCGCCGTCCGCAGACTTTTTTCACTTGACTCTGTAATCTTAAGTTATAAGTTAGTCCATACACGTCCCTACACTCCCTACTCGTTTCTCAACGATAACTATGCAAAAACTGAAAATGTAAAATGACCCATCACACCCAGAATACTTGCTCTTAAATAACACATACTTAATTTATGTTAAACATATTCCTGTTGACTAATTAAAGCAGAGTTTAATAAAGTTAAAATCAACGAACAAAAACCTCTGTTCAGAAGGTAATTAAACCTATGGATTGGACGTGTAAGTGAGGAGGTAGAGAACCTCCTATCAGCCGATGAATAAAACATAGAACCATGTGAGGACGCCCTTAGGCGTACCCTAAACGATAAATTATATTTGACAATATCACGAATTGAATATTTTTGAGAGTTTGGGGTTAATATTGAAGATTGCACAAATATTGTACAAAAGTTTGAGCGAATTTAATTGTAATTACGCCATTTTTGAAAATAATGGATCGTTTAAATGCTAGGGCTGGTTCAAGGCGGCGGGACGGCTGAGGGAGAGAGCCTCCCGTCACAGCCGCCGCGGGAGACGCTCCGGGCGTCGGGAGCCGCGCGACTACTCCCGGCCACAGTAGGCGCGGGCCTGCGGGCGGTGAGTAATGGGTAGCTCACCGTCCGATCAGGACCAGCCCCGTGCCGGACGGCGCGTACGTGTTCCACGCGCGCCTCAAAGAGATGTCAGTATCATTCAGAGGGGCCCGTCAGGGTCGAAGCCTGCCCGGGTCAGCGGGATTGTCCGAAAGGGTTACCGCTGGCTCGGAACATAAGGGGCTAAGGAAGGAACACGGGTGGGTTTTAGTCAGTAAGAGTCTGACACTCCCTTCCGCTCCACCCAGAGCGGGAGGGGTCATTTGATGATTTCCCATCCTCAAAAAAAAAAAAAGGGCTGGTTCAATCATATTCCAATTATTAAGTTCTTTTAACTGAATAGACAGCTGTGTGCTGTTTAGGTTTGTTACGCCACTTCTCCCCAGCTGAAGCACTAGGAAATGGCGAAGAGCGGGCGTTTTGGGTGACTGTCTTATGTAATTTTGACATTCGAAAAGTGCTGATTCTGAGCCTACTTTAAATAAAAGACTTATGATTTGTACAATATAAATATCGCGCAAATTTATTGTATAGCAATGTACACAATCTCAGATAATTTACATTCCATCGCCACATAATCAGTTACTTATCTACTTTAGTGAAATGTATACCAAGTTGATTTTTGAGCGACCATATGTAACAAGAAGCTCCTATTAAGTGTTCGATTGCAATGTAATTTGAATTTTGTTAAGTTTGTCACTCAGTTTGTTGTTCCATAACTTGAAAATTATCTCAAATTCCTGGCTCCAATAATGTGTAGGGCCCGCCTAAGACGGGAAAAAGTACGGCACAATCCATAAACTTTAATTGATCTAATAAATATAAGCGTGAAGTGTTATTATACGGCGATGTAATGTCGCATAAAATATATAGATAGTCTTCAACAAAAACGCGGTCATTAAAAAGAATTATTAGAGACATCTTTCTTGAAATGAGCTAAGGAATTAATAACTGTTTATTTTAGGGAGCTATTTTGTTACTTAATGGGCTGTTGTCGATCATAATAAAATTAAATGAAACACCTGGGACACTATTAAACTTTATATTCATAAGTAACTAATTTATAGTCATTCTTCATAAAAATACAGGGTGGCAGGACATTGGCGCGCAAACTGAAACCATCAATTCAGCACATGGTTCGAGACCCTCGAAGTTTACCTACGCGATCCAAATGTATGGAACAGCAAATTTTTCTTTATTAACCTTCGGGGTTCAACCATGTGGGGTTCAGAATCATGAACTGAATGCATGGTAACAGATTGCGCGTCTGTGGACCTAACACTCTGTATAGTCATCTCCCGCCTACACTACACCATTAAGGTGGAGGACATCGAGGAGTACGTGCGCCAGAAGACGAGGTACGCGCCGAGGATGCAGTTACTGGAGTCGCAACGCCACATCAACTTCAAGGCGTTCGTGGTGCGCGTGCCGAATTGCTATCTGCTCGTCGTCATGGAAGAAGACTTCTGGCCGTAGGACGTGGTGTTTTATAATAAGGATATGTATAGGTTAAGGTATTTATTTATGAGCCTGCGTCGCCTAAAATAAATAAATAAATAAAAAGTAATAAAAATATGGAACTGTAGGACACTTTATTTTGTGTGGGATATTATGAAATATCGTCTCCCGCTCTGGACGGAGCGTGGAGAGCATGTCAGACTTTTACTATCTAAAACCCACTCGTGTTCCTTCAATTGCCTGTGCCAGGGGTCACGGTAACTCTTTCGAACAACCCGCGACCCTGGCAGACTTTAGGACACTTAATATTGTGGCCTCAGCTGTGAGCTCCATTTTATTCTTTCAACACGCTTTAGCTCAAAACTTGGACCACCTTACAACGAATGAATCACAATATGGACTCGGCAAGGATCATTGGCTTCATGAATTTATTTGTTATTCGACCTTTAGCGTGAAAAAATGCACAAAAATTCAACTGTAACATTTTTTACGATGAAAAAACCCGAGTTCCCACTCTGAAATCATACGTAAAAAGCGGCTAAGTGCGAGTTGGACTCGAACACGAAGGTCCCGTACCACAGTATAATATTATAACAATTTTTTCAATACTATAGTAATAAACCTTTTAATTTTTAACTTTATTTTACTTTTATTATTTATTCTTTTAGCGGCCATAGTATTACACCCTCAAAATTTCAATTGTCTACCTACTATGGTTCTTAAGAAACAGCCCTGTGACAGACGGACGGACGGACAGCGGAACCTAGTAATAGAGTTCCATTGGAACCCTTTGGATACGGACCCCTAAAAAGTGGTAAAAAGAAGTAAAAAGTTGTTATCGATCTCCATGACAACCACGTAGGCTACTCGAGCGTGAAAAGTTATTCCGTGAATGACGTTCGCATTTTTTTCCGCTTTACGTGACCATTCATGTGAGAATTTCATTTATGTGGTTTAATAACGTAATGTGTGTAGAATATTCTAATAAACCTATATAGGTTTATTTTTTTGTGATGTTGCTATGCGAATATGCTATGTGAATATTGAATTGAGCGATGAATAGGTAGGTACCTATAGACTGACTATGGGTCCCACCGGTGCGGTGACATAAACGCGATACTTTTATTATACAGACTGGCAGGGACATCGACGCGCAACCTGGGTGGTAATTGCATAACACACTATGTATGTATGTAGCAACGGGTTTCATTTTGACCAGGGCCGTCTTAACCATGTTGGGAGCCGGGGTGCGAAAATCAGCCTGCGTCCCAATTGTTGTTTTATTTAGTTACCTACTCTACAATAAAATTAGGTACATTTTCAAACATCAAATTTGATTTTTTCGGCTTTAAAATCGACAATCTTTTTTATGATATCGTCTGTTTTGAAACAACTTTCAATTCGATAGGTAGGTATACTGTAGTGAAATTTGTCAATCTATCTTGACTTGAGTCATAGTTAATCGTAAGTAGTTTTTTATTCATTTTAATTTCGAGAAGGTTTACGCATGGTACGTGTAAGTTTAAGGATTGGCTTGCGCCCCCTAAGACCCTGCGCCCGGGTGCCACGCACCCCTTGCGCCCCCGGGTAAAGACGGCCCTGATTTTGACAGTTCTACAACATTCATTGCGTTATTTACGCTGTTGAGCAGACAAATTTTTCGAACTTTATGAAGCAATGGATTAGCAATATCCTTCAAAATGATTTAGATTGAGATTCATAGCGTTTTACGTAATTAGGATGCTGTCACCATAGATTCAGCACCTATGACCAGCCGGTCGATTCTGTAAAAATCTCACCGTGAAAACTTAGGTGAAATGAGTTTGTTTTTGCTAGGAATTGACACTATTGACAGCTCACTCCACGCTCACTTCACCTAAGTTTTCACGGTGAGATAGTTGCAGAATCGCACTGCTGATTCTGAACCTGGGTTGAAATTTTACGTAAGTTATCAAAACAAAATCAGCTGTTCCATACTTACATTTGACGACCACTTAGGTGTTGGAACTTTTTGAGGGGCTCGTGGCTAGATACCTAATAACAGCCGCACAGGTCGATCGATCAAGTTAAGGCGCTTGCCGCGGTTGGTCAGTGGATGGGTGATATCTTTACACACCGAGACCACTCCGTGCCTCGGAAAGCACGTTAAGCCGTTACTTTTCTATGAAACAGCAAATCTACTTCTAGAATCAAGGCTCCTTCAAACAGGCGCGACACGCGATAAAATCGCACGCGACACAAAGGCACCGTAAGTCGCGCAACGAACGGTCCCTTTGTGTCGCGCGCGATTATACCGCATTTGTAGGAGCCTTCATGTGATGAAGTCATGGTTACAGTTTGTGCGTCGATGTGCAGTGCGACTGTATTTTATCAAGATCTTTCTCTTAAATGACACTATCACCTATTGCCTACAAGATGGAGGGTAGGTAACAATGAGCGTTTTCTGAAATGACGTTCGCTAGGTGGCAGCACTGACACGTCAGGTCCAGGCATCTGTCAAAGAGCCTATATTTTCTTTAGTCATGACTGAATGATGAACGAATGAATGAATCGAATGATGAACGTCATCATATATTTTATATTGGAAGACCTCTTGTGACCTCACAGTGGTGCCAACTGGTGTCGTAAATTTTCACGAAAACCCTCATTAGAATCACCAATATTCTTATCTATAACAAAAAGCTACACAAATCATGATCAGAAAAAAAAATTATTATATTGCCTAAAAATTAGAAAACAAAAAAGGGCAACAAATTAAAAATATCCTAAAAGCCTTCTTTACCGTGGGGAAGTTTGGAATGTAGGAGGTTTTTAGCCTTCAATTTTAACTTAGCAATCTCTAAAATAAGCTAATAGCACACTTAACCGGTTGTATGCCGTAATTATAGAAAACAATTAAAAACTATTGTGTCTCGCGTAGATCTACGCTCCCGGCATACAAGGGGTTAATCTTACTTTGTATCAAACTAAATAGATTTTTTTTACTTTTAACTAATTATGTTTTCGTATTTTCAAGTTATTAATGCTTGAGTTACACAATTATCTAATACAAGTTGTGCCAGGCGTTTTCACGTGCCATTATATATTAAAAAAAAATCGGATTATTTATAAATGACTTCGTTTTGGCTTAGCGTTATTTCTGTCTGTTTTTCATTGTTGCTCTGCTCCTAAGGATTGTAGCATGATGTTAAATAGCCTGAGTAAACGTCTTCAAGTTGGACTATCACATACAATACGAATGTTTCAAATCCCACTGGCAGTTCCAGAGATTAGCGCGTTCAAACAAAAAACAAACAAACTCTTCAGCTTTACTTTTACACAATACTGCGTAATTCAAATTCAGTAAAAAAAAATCTGCTATATTATATTAGTATTGACTTCTTTCTTTCTTCATTAAACAAAAAGCTAACTAACATAATTAACCTATAAAGGCTCCTACAAACAGGCGCGACACGCGATATAATCGCGCGCGACACAAAGGCACCGCACCTTTGTGTCGCGCGCGATTTTTTCGCGTGTCGCGCCTGTTTGTAGGAGCCTTAATGTTCCCACTGCTGGGACACAGCCCTTCTCTTTGTGAGAGGGAGTGGGCCGTAATCCACCGCGCGGGCCCAGTGCGGGTTGGTAGAGGTCACATGTCTTCGAAATGTTTTCGTTCTAGGACATGCCGGTTTCCTCACGATGTTTTCCTTCACCGTTATGAGATCAGTGGTGATGAAATAATTTATACAAAGTAAAGTGCCTGCTTGGGTTGGAACCTAAAACTCGTAAGTCGCGGCCTTTACCACTGGGTCACCACTACTCTCTACAAAAGCTAACTGCCAGAATGTAATTCAATGAAAAGAAACAACGTTATATTATACAGGCTGATTTTTTTAACCGGTCGCAAATTTTTACAGGGTGTTTACTTTCACTATGGGACCAAATCTGAAATCACGAAAAAAAAAATCAGCTGTTTCATACATTTTGGTCAAGTAGGTATTGTACTTTTGTATGAAACATCTGATTTTTTTTTTCGTGGTTCCAAAGTTGGTCCCATAGTGAAAGTTGTTCATATTCATGGGTAGAAGCTCCTGTAAAAAATTGCAACCGGTAAAAAACCAACAACCTGTATAAAATAATTACGCGGGTAAAGCAGCTTGCGGAATTAAACCGTTCAGAAACTTACACGGCACAAAATGGCTTTATGTTTCAGTAGGTGTGCGTACATTAAATTCTGATTAATATTTATGGCGCGGCTCTACGTGTGGACGGGAACTTTGTCAATTAATTTTCTCACCACCCCTTACAAATATGCAAAAACTCTTGTGTGTGTTTTAATTACACCCTTTGGTAGTTGTGTGTGGCACATAACAGGGCTTTCAGGAGTTTGTGCAGTTTTTCTGTATAGTATGGTGAACATAACAAAGCAGTCAACCTCAAAATCAACTTTGTTGTCTAGACAATCATTTAGCCATAGCGAGGGGTTTTGTCAGACAGGCGCTTTAAGGCTCCTACAAACAGGCGCGACGCGCGACGCGAATCGCGCGCGACACAAAGGCACCGCTCGTTGCGCGACTTGCGGTGCCTTTGTATTGCGAGCGATTTTATCGCGTGTCGCGCCTGTTTGTTTAAATTTGTGTAAATTATTTCATAACCACTGCTCTCAATGAAGGAAAACATCACGAGGAAACCGGCATGTCTTAGAACCAAGATTTCGAAGACATATGCTATACCAACCCGCACTAGGCCCGTGTGGTGGATTACGGCCCACCCCCTTTCACTAAGAGGAGGCCTGTGTCCCAGTAGTGGGAACGTTTTAGGCTGTTTATGAGAGGTTCTGTATTTAACCATTTATTAACACCCTGAAAGAATATGAAGATGGAACAGAGGCCCTAGCATAAACGATTTTTGAATCGAAAATACAAAAATCGGCCAAGTGCGAGTCGGAGTCGCACACGAATCGAACGGTTCCGTACCACAAGGCATAAAGCGCCGATAAAAACGTTTCTTTTCTACCCCTTTAAATTTTTACTTTATTTTATTTTTATTATTTGTTGTTATAGCGACAACAGATAATACATTATCTGTGAAAACTTCAACTGTCTAGCTATCACGGCTCATGAGATACAGCCTGGTGACATACAGACAGACAGACGGACAGTGGAGTCTTAGTAATAGGGTCCCGTTTTTACCCTTTGGGTACAGAATCCTAAAAATACTATCCTATAGCATTTGGGTTTAAAAATTTGCGACAGACACAATATATGAGAGTAATTAATACACCACGATTACGATTATTCACTTCATCTTTAAAAGTTTATTAATCGTTTTAATATATTTGGAAGTAATGCGTCTAGCTCTGTAGTTAGGGAGGTTGGTTATTAATAAATTAGTTGGTACCCATTCAGTGCCTTTAAAAATTATAGTAGGTACCTAGTTACCTTCCTACTTAGTTGTAGATTGCCTCATTTGTCTAGAGGTCGCGAGCGCTACTGGCGAGCAGTTCTTGGTTTCAGTTTGATTCCCAGGTCGCGAAAAGTGTCATTGGGTTTTTCCATCTAAAATTGTTCACCCGGAGTTCGGATATGTGGCCGGTTGGTGACAATAGGTTCGCCCCCTACATGGCTAAATGTGGATGTACACATCAAGCTACCCGAAACTGTCAAATTTTCCCAATCAACTTTAAACCTTATGCTTTAGCGATAAAGTTGAAAATCTATTAAAGAAAGGTAATGGCCCATTTAGTGTGAAAAATATACCCACGGCGTACAGAAATAAAATATGGCGGGAATCAAAGACAAATGATTATACTTTTCAATGATAAGTGGCGCATTGCTGTGGCTCATGGGTATCATGAAAGAATAATAATAAAAAAATGTAATCTACCTAGTATGAAAACTTAACTTTTTTTAAAACTTAACTTGTGGTTTTAGGGAGGAGAAAATAAAATACATTTTTTTTTAATGTTTATTCAGCCCCATCAATGTCTAAAACATTGTCCAAGAAAGCCGCAGGTGTTTCAATATTTTCTTGATGTCTGGCCCAGGATAAAAAGTACACTATGCTCACAATATGGGCACAACTTCCTATAGTGCGGCGGCCGTGAATGCATGAGCAGTAGGTATCCCTCGATACTCTCTCGACCATGTCGTGTTGCATTCACCAAAACATAAGTACCTATAATATTGTTTACTCCTGACATGTCGAGACTGTATTCTCCCTCTAATTAATATTTTGTTGTCAACCAACGTGCGGTGTCTGTATACTTCTAATGTGTACAGACCATTTGGTCACATGTGCTCGTGGCAGTAAGATCTGGCTAATCTCAGACAGGCGAAACCGCTAATTATTATCCAATGTTTATTGGTCTGCTGCAAGACTTCTCCAACGAATATTTTTTTTTTTTTTACATATAATGAAAAGTGGGTTATGCTTGCATTATTTACCACCATTTTCGTTTTTGTACAAAAACATTTTTGAACCGGGTCGGATTATGGGCCATGACCTTTGACAGATTGTAGTAGCTTGATGTGCTGGCGCGTCTGTACCATGGCTATACCTCAGTATAACCCATCGGGAAAATAAAGCGTGAAGTTATGTTACGTCTTACCTGGTTAACTCATTAAATATGTAACAACGGATCATAACTGTGTACTATAAAACCTTCGAAGAAAATATGTAGGTACTCTAGTTCCGGAAAAATCGATTCGAACAAGGACGTCACACCTCGAGCGTCCGTGTTATATGGAAGTAGTGACATTGGAACTACACGTATGTAGTTGGAGTTAAGTTGTTTAAGTTTAAATAACACTTAGGACTTTAGGACACTTCAGTTTAAAAACTCAACGTGCAAAGTGCCGTAAAAGCTTTTGGTTACAGTTGACAAAAGAGATTGGTATGCATGTATGAAAAAGTACGTGATCACTTTTTGAACATAAGTCACACTTAAGCTAGCAGTTTTGACTTATGAAGTGAATTAATTATCATCTTCTTAGTATACCTACATACCTGTGTACATTGTACCTACCTACAAAAGCTCCGCATAAAGGCTCCTGCAAACAGGCGCGACCCGCGACGCGAATCGCGCGCGACGCAAAAGCACCGCTCGTTGCGCGACTTGCGGTGCCTTTGTGTCGCGTGTCGCGTCGCGCCTGTGTGTACGAGCCTTAAAACTGTAATACAATTCATCTAACTAGCCTTTCCCAACTATGTTAGGGTCGGCTTCCAGCCTATCCTTAAACAGCTGAATGCCAGTATTTTACATGGGACTGCCTACCTGACCTCACAACCCAGTTACTGGGTAACACGATACCACTTGGTAGGACTGGTTGTCAGACTTTTGGCTTCTGACTAACCGTAACGACAGTCAAACATTTACGAATGATAGCCGAACACGGCGGGGTCTCGTTATGTATCTAATGGATGGTCACCCATCCATGAACTGACCGCGGCAAGAGTAGCTTAACCTTCGATTTACTCATGCCGCTGATATTATTTAGCCACGAACCCCTTTCATAGCTTTTAGTTTATCTTGAAGCATTATGTACATATTAATGATCATAATAGTGCTCAGTGATGGATGGTTTACCTTCTCTCCATTCACGTTAGTAACCTGTTTTTCTAAGAAAACTAATACAAGCAGGCTTCTGGAAAACTACATAGAAAAATCGACCGGTCGATCGCGACTATTAGACTAGTCGATCGTGGCAAGGAAAAAAATATAAATACGTCGAACAGACTGCACAACGTACCTTATCACTAACTTCTGCACGCATCATCTTGTATCATTTTCAATCGCCGTTCCGTCACGTTATTTATCCTCTCTTCAATGCAGCATAGCTCTCTTTTGTTTTCGGTGCGCGATAACAATAAGCGAGAAGCGTGTGGGACGCGGGAGTGGGGCGCGGGCGGTTGTCACTCCGTCAGTCAATTGACGACAGACCTAAGGCTTCTAATACAAACAGGCGCGACACGCGATAAATCGCGCGCGATTATATCGCGTGTCGCGCCTGTTTGAAGGAGCCTTAACGGAGTTACGAGTGGTTACGAGTTATATTTTCCCTCTTAATAAAATAAAATACTTATACTACATAATTGTGTACTGAACTATGCTGTTTCATTTAAGATTTCAAGAAGTATGTAATTGGTAGATCGCACAGGGTGTCGTTAGTGAACAGTAGATCTTGGGTCAAGCCAAGTTGGCAACCCCTGCCCTAGCGTGGACATTTTTAGCAGGTTATCAAAAAAAACCGATCAAGTGCGAGTCGGACTCGTTTACCGAGGGTTCCGTACAAATTTATAGGTATGTAAATATGTAGTTTATCACGAAACAAAAATGTATGTAATGTAACTATAAATTTACGGCTTTCGGATTTTTTCTTTACTGACATTGCTTCTTACCAAATTTCATGATTTTAGGTCAACGGGAAGTACCCTAGGTTTGATTCCGGAACGTAAGGATGCCGGACGTAAGCCTAAAAAACGTTTGCAGTACCAATAGACTCGCTCACTTATCAACAAGTCATTATACAAGTCAACAAGACATACATTCACTTTAGACGTATTTAGATATGGTATCAAAGCAATTAGTAAGTTGCTGAGCTTGAGTGATTTATACTAGACATACCTGTCTTTTCAAGGGACTTTAGAAAGGAAATAGTTATGCATTCGAGTGTTGATTGGTTGATTTTCTTTTTGCTAGACTTTATTGCTAAGTTCTTCAATCCTGTATTTTTCTCTGTGTACCTGTATGCTACAGGTCATAGAAAAGAACTACGAGCGTCAATTTCAATGTAAATGAAGTATATTTTCAAAAATATTTTAATATACATATATATATTTTAATATAAATCATGTAACACTCATAGATTTAAAGTACCTAACTTCTAGCACCTATCCACTCCTAACTTCTTTCTAAAAATAATATTAATTTACATTAACATATTTTTTTAAATTTAGCTTTTTCAGCGGAATCCTCTAGGACCTAATAATATTCATAATGTACACACACTGATTGAACAAAAATTCACTCTGCATAATTCTCCGAGATTTCTTGTCCAATTTACTAAACTTGTTCCGTCTCTGTTACTTACTTTCCAGTTTAAGCTAAATTAACAAAGTTCTGGCACTCAGTAATTAACATATTTTAATTTTTAAGAACAACTAAGTAAATAATTAGTTTTTTAAACACAAAAAGCTGATAGGCACATTATTATGAAACTAAAGGGCATCCTTTAGTTTTATAATAATGTGCCTATCAGCTTTTGGTAAACCAAAATTGTATAATTTTCTTTGTGCACATATTTTGTAGGTTATTTCGTCATGTCTGTGTTGGAAAACTTTTGACTTGCTGTCTTAATTAAAAGTTCAGAGTTACTCAACTAAAATTACTTACTTACTTTTATCTCTAAAAAAACACGTGGTGTATCTCGTTATTACAATAAATTACATTGAAACTTCGCGCTTCCACAAATTAATATTTAAATACAACCTCAAAATATAATTCAGAACTCCTTTGAAAGATAATACGAAAATGATTCCAGAATATATCTTCGGTCCAAGATTTTCGTGTGAAACCTCGCTAATGAATAACAAAATTCAACATCTATTCATAGAATATTAATCCACATTAGGGGTTGCCCTATCTGTTTATACTGACCTATACATACAGGGTGTGATCGACAGAGCAACTATAGCATTATCATGAGTGTCATTAATCATACGCCACCTGACATTGAGCTAACTTGATTTACGTGATAAACAGAGCACACAATATAGTACAGAAACTATTCACGTAAGGTATTAACTAAATAATTAATACACTGTTAAAGTAGAGCAAGTTAGTCGGTGAAGGTAAACAAGAGAAATGGAATTAATTAGTCAGGACTTTTTCTAAATCAGTATAACAAAAAAACCGGGCAAGAGCGGGTCGGACTCGCGCACCGAGGGTTCCGTACTATCATATGTTTTTAAATTTTCATCGGCGAGGCCTATATTCGTCAGAATTTTTTTTCAGCGTCATCTCTTGACCAATAATGGAACTCATGTAATTTTTGTTGATGATTTCTGCAAAAGTGTGTTATTTAGAGACTTCGTTTTATTTTTCCTGTAATCTTTACATAAACTTCTATTACATAGAATAATTTCAGATTTTTTTCTTTGCAAACTTCGGAGATAAGGAAAAAATAGGTATTATTTTTACATTTTTCATCAAAAATCAAAAACTATGGTGCCTAAAAAAAACTGGCACTCCGGTAGTGCTGACAGAAGTGAAAACTTGAACAATTACGAGTGTATTTTGTGAATCGTCTTATAAACAAAACACGCGTGTTAAGGTGTGTTCCTTATTTTATAGGGTTTTTTGCAAATCAGGTATGATGACCAAAGTGACTGGTTTATTCTTCTCGTGAAAGGAATTTATTCAGATTTACAAATAAGCACCCAGGATAGACTTCAGTTCGTGGTGTTGGTCGCGGCAGTGGTAAGAGAAGCAAGCCCATGGAGCTCGTCGTCAGTTATATATCCGTGGTTCAGCGCCATCTCGTCGTTGTTGGATGAACTACGTAGTTAGTACGCGAGGCCCTCGTAGTTCTTCCCGATGTGCATAGATGGCGCTGTCCTCAACAACGCGCGTCTTTCGTTTTACGTCTTACGAATCTTACGATCAGGGTCACGTGACCTGACGCGAATTTAGAAGTTTTTACCCATTCCAAAAAAAGTACACAGCGCCGCTAAAGAAGTTTTCACTTCAAAAAAGAAAATATGTTTGAGAATGTGAAAACTGCGCTTTTTCATATGATACCCCACATGCCCTAGTAGCCCCACGTCGGATTTTTCAGTCCCTGTTGCAAAAAATATACATATATTTTTTATTTGTTTCTTATTTGCAAAATAGTTGGGCCAGCGTCATCTAAAACTATTCCAAATTTCAAGTAGATAGCATTAGTAGTTCTTGAGATATCCGGTTGTGACAGACAGACAGACAGACTGAGTCTCACTATAAGGGTTTCGTTTTACCATTTTGGTACCGAACCCTCAAAATATAATTCTGTTCGTTGGTAATCACTTTAGAACGGGACCGATTTGACAAATTTTTGTTTCTTTAAACCCACCAAACCACCAAACCAAACCAAACTACCGAACCAAACTATTACGTACGTAATAGTTTGGTTCGGAAAGAAAAATCAGAAAAGTTGCCGGGAAAATTGGAAAATTCGGGAAAACTGTAAGTGCATTTTATAAGCAATCTTGTATGAATGACTGGAATTTGGACAGGGCAATGTCTGTTGGGCCCGCTAGTACGATGATTATTTAAACAGTGTTTGAGTTTTTTTTAACAACGGGCGGTCTTTATTTAAACGGTAGTAAATCCCAAATTCGAATCTTTATTATTTTGAACGCAGAAAGAAGTAGTAGTTTTTAGAATGTAAAAACAAAAGAAAGACGCCTTAAAATGGAAACGTTAGTGACAATATCGATTTAACAGTCAGACGACGTTCGATAATGGCGTTTAAATTAAACAGGTACACAAGTATACCACGCTTCAAAAGTCGGTCAAGGTGACATTTATAGGGGTTATAACTTATAACACGAAATGTCGACGTAGCGTGCGGTAAACTAGCTTACATTATTACTTTCCATTTTTTGTACCACAATAATACGTAATATGAGAATCTTAAACGGACGTTTGTTGCCCAAGCCTCTGGCTGCGGCCTGTCATTTCCATATGAAACAAAGTTAATCTCTGCTGGGTTTTCATACGGTTTGAAACTAGGATTAACTAAATACCTACACATAATTTATGGCCACTCAAAGTTATCCGTAATTAGTGAACTAATAAAGTAAAACAGACATTGGAATAATTTAACTGAAAGCCCTTTCAGTTTAATTATTAGGTAAAAAAACAGCCCTGTTTAATTTAATAATAAGTGAATTCGAATTATTTGTAATTAAGAACCAAATCAGTGCCAATTGATTTTTATCGACTGATGTACTGTGAACAGCAACTATGCCTGTAAGCTGCTGAAAAAAGATCAGTCTGCAGATAAATTGATAATAGAAGCACAGGAGGACACCCCCTTTTCTAAAAATTATAATCGAGATAAATGATTGAACCTAGTATGGTTTGTAATACAACTAATAGATGCAGGTAGACCAACTAAGTATTAATACAACAGACAAATCGGTAAAAACATTTGAACGTAGAATCCACACAGTGACAACATATTGTGTATTTTTACCGGATTGCCCAAAAACGGATCGTTATATTTTTCAGAGGTAATGGTTTCTTTTTTTTTTAAATTGTGAAGCTGCTACGCCTTTGCTAGTTGCCAGTTTGGAAAAAATCTAATTTAGAACTCATTTCCTGCAAATTACACTTCCAGTAAAATGATAAAGTCTATCCTTTTTTGTTCGCATTAATTTGTTTGTACGCTGAAACATAAAACACAAGTTGTAATTGAATTGGTATTGTTTTAGACTGGTTAAATGGAGCCGACATTGATTTACTGTGGCGACCGCACCTGTATCCCTGTCGTGCATAATAAACTTGTTTTATTTCTACAAAAATCAATATGGGAATGTTTACATTTATGCTTAATGTTTTAGGTTATGGACGAAGATGCTGGGGCAATATTGGATAGAACACACACATGCGTGAGCATGTGTGTGTTCTATCCAATATTGCCCACCATGCGTCATTTTACAACCCAACCATGCGTCATTTTACAGGGGTACTTGCCTTTGATCGCGTTTCGAAAAATCGTGTTAGATGTCTTGGTGTTTTAGCGGTGCATAGTATCTTTTTGGTAGACTATAAATTGATTGTTTGGACCCTATTCCTACTGTTGGTTGGTTACTGTGATTTTAAGTTTTTCTGTTCATAATTTTTGTAGAATCATTTAACAATTTATGTTATTATTATGATGATAAACATCTTTAAAGGGATTATTTATAAACGCTTAAAGTTTAAAAGACGTTTAAACGTCAAAAATAATCATTAAACAATGGCTAATCATTACTTAACTTGAAGTAACGTTTATAAATAAAGGGAACGATGGAACGAAGGATGATTGTAGTAATATCCCCCGGGGACATTTTTGTAGGTAGTCCAGTGCAAGCTTAAGGGGGAAGCACCGTAGTCTGCAAAATTCAAATTTTATTACGTCTTTTGCAATTTGCAGGTAGTATCAGGTTCTATGTTGAACAAAATTGATTCGTAACAAGTATGTATCAAAAGAATTGTAATTATTCAAATCATCAGTACAATCCTCTAAGTTCATATAACCCTATTGATTGAAATTACATGAAATAGTCGTTGAATAGTGTCATTCAAAGAAACTGACTCTTCCGACTTAAGCCTACACTGTATTATACTACCTACACAAATGTCCCCGGGGATATTGCTATAATCATCCTTCCAACCGAATTAATGATAGTCCGTATGTTTGCAGGACGCTGACCATCCTCAGGGTAATAACCCTTCAGTAGACTATTACGACACCCCAGGGAAGTAGCCTGACAGTATAAGAATATTAGCTGCTGAAAAATAATTCGCAATGCTTTTGTTTTGTTGTTGACTAATCCATTTGAAGAACTGCTGCTCGTAAACGCAGGAATGTGATGACACATAATGGTATGCAGTTAGTACCTACTTGAAATACATAAATGGTTGACATGATCCGTTTGTTTACGTGGCCAGAAATACTTCGTGTTTCAAGGGATACTGTTACAAAAACAGCTTTCGTTTAATCCTAATGTGAATTGGTATATGAACAATTTGGACTGAATAGACAGTAAATCGATACCAAGGAGTAACAGAAATTTTCTGAATATCGAATAATAGAAACTACCCCTAACTATTATCGAATAAAAGATCAAACTGAAAGAGAAGTAAGCCACTTCAATTATAGACACAGACGGTTTCATTCAATATCGAGAAGGTAAACTCATCATTAACAATGGAAGAACGAGATAAATAATATCAATGCGAGTGCCAATAGGGCCCACATCTGTAGTCCCCCCGAGGTTGTCCCGCGCCATTTGCTGGGCCCATAACTTTGCTCGCACCACTACCCCCGAACTTACTGCTTTAAGAAATATTTTCTACGGTGAATTAACTTATGTAATGTCTTTTGGTAAAACGTTCGGGAAGGAAATCGGAATTTATGTTTCTTTGATGTGCCTGTGAAAGCCTGAGTGCTAATAAAGTTAACATTGTGAAAATTCTTATTTTATACCATAAGCACAAGCTACTTAGTAGTGAAATAAATTTTCTCCTTTTAAAGGTATCATAAAATGAATTTTATATCTCTATTGATCTAGATTATATACCCGTAAATAGGAAAAATTATTTCTGAAGAACGCTGTGTTGCCAGTGAAAACATTACACCTCAATTTAATTTTCATTACCTATTAACCTACCTACCTATTAACCAATATATGTATATGCTGCTGTTTAACGCGTGACTAATCACGCTATAGCTGTAGCGATGAAAGGAAAATGTAAACCTGCAGCTTCAGTAATTACTGGCGTATTCTTCACCATACGTAGCACATGTTTGGCTCACGCTGCAATATCTCGGGTAACAATAGCCCGACCCTGGCTCGCCACTTCAGGCTGTTTTGTTCCACTCTCATTCTTCTGGTTGACGTTATTACTTGCTCTATTGTCTTCCACTGCCTTTGCTACATGTGAAAAATAAAGCATTGTATGCCTGAAGAATGCTTCGCGAGCTCCGCTTAAGAGCCTACCGATAAAACCTCCGCCTTTTTCATTAAACCCCAACAATCTAACGTCTTACAATGAAAGAAATAAGCAGTAAATAAAGTCTAACGTTCAAAACAGTATTTTTTACTGATCCGAAAACAGTTAAAGTTTAAGGCAAAATGTTACCGTAATGACAGTAAACTTTGATGTTTTAAGTAGCTAAAAGGTTACAAAATTACCTGTTTTATTCATTTGGTGATATCGTTCAAACCATTGAAATTTACTTCTACATTACAGCAATAGTTGTTTTCGTTTTTAGGGTTCCGTACCCAAAGGGTAAAAACGGGACCCTATTACGATGACTCCACTGTTCATCTGTCTGTCTGTCACCAGGTTATATCTCATGAACCGTGATAGCTAGACAGTTCAAATTTTCACAGATGATGTATTTCTGCCGCTATAACAACAAATATACAACAGAATAAAATAAATAGTTAAGGGCGCTCCCATACAACAAACGTGTTTTTTTCGGCGTTTTTACCTTGTGGTACGGAACCCTTCGTGTGCGAGTCCGACTCGCGCTTGGCCAGTTTTTTTTGTTGTTTTTCTCAATAAATAGTATGTTCAATCATTAAAAGTTACTGTTTTGTCTTTTACTGTTTTACAAACATTTCTTCTTACCGTATAAAGTCAGTAAGTCTTAATGAAATTGCTTTAATGTGCTGGTAGTGTTATTTTTTTCAGTGTAAGTGTATAAGATTAAGACTACTAAAGTTTACAAGGTCCATTGCGAAAGCCAAGTAGCGTTCAATAAAAAACGACATCTAAAAGCCCTATTGCGGACATTCTTTTGCCGCGAGCGCCGACTCTCCGACTCGCCGAGGCATCCCGACACTTTTCTGCACTTAGCGTCGGATACATACGTCTCAGTATGGCGGACCACTATGTGACCGCAATTCGTTGCTGGAAAAATGAGAACGCTTTTATTGTCAAGAAAATAAATTGCCATAAAAGCGCGTCTCGCGTCCAGCAGTTTGCGGTAGACGAAACAAAGCCTGCGAAGCCCTCGTCGGTCACAATTACGGAAACCTTAATACGCGCATGACGGCCCACGAATTTATGGGCGCCTGTTTTTTTTGCCAATTCATTACCGGTCTTCTCGTTTAGAATAAGATTTCCCGCAATAATGGGACGACGATTCTATGGGCTAACGATGCAATAAATATTTCTGAACATAAACGAATGCTACACTAGTTCTTCTGAGACTAAACAAGGTTATGTAACTCGGTTACCTCAGCCGCCGAGCTCTGGCGGTGGTTTTAATAAATTAAGTTGTCGGAGTGATGCAAGTTTGAAACTTCTTCTACCTTTGCGTTATCTTCGTCATGGCTTAAGATCTACTATCTTTTCAGTAAATAATTGCTCCTCTTGAGACATTATTTTACTCAATTTATTAAGGCTCAGTTCGAAATTTTCTGAAGTCTGGAGATGTTTAAATTTAAACTTGAGTAGGTACCTGCTCACTCGATTTCATGTACCTAAGTACCTATTTATTTCGGAACAATCTTTGGTAAAATAATGTACAACAATTATTAAAATAAAGTCTTAATATTCAAACAGTGAAAGTAGATATGAATATTTTATGATATTTTCGTCGACCCTTGTTTCGTTTTTGACAAATAAGGTATTTTGATGGATTGCTCTAACCACCTCAGCCATGAAATTGAAATGAGCTGCGTGCAAATATTCAACCATTTTTCTGAAATTTTGTGAATTTCATAAATATTGTTGATTATTTTCACGCAGCTCATATTCATTCAATTAAGGTATACTAGTTAGACCCGGTGGTTTTAGGTGATTTTTCAAAGCAACAAGACAAATCATAACGATATTTTTAGTTCAATATTTCATAGAAACGTGAACCAAGTGACTACGCGATACTCTGCCTATGTCAGGTGCTACAGACAAAATTTATCGACTGTTGAACGGAACCCACATGGTGTGTTTGTGCAAATAATAAATAAACGCAGGGTTCTAAGTAGTTAGCAAATCATTCTACTTGAAACAGCTCGATAAGTTTGTATCCGCTGTTTAATGGACGGTTATTTGCTACGATATAAAATGTGGCGATTGGCTACTCGAATGGTTACTATTTGTTTTATAAGTTGTAGTAAATCGCTTTTAGCGACCAACGCGCAAAGGAATACGTGCTCATACTGCTCATGTAAGCTAGTGACGCTGTGAAATAAAGATATTGTCATTGTCAAGAAGATTTAACAAAATATATTATTAACTTTCACTATAAATATTTTCTATAGTATCCACCATGAATTTAGAAATAGGCGTACCTAAGTAATTAAATAACAATAAGTATGTATTTCAACAAAACTCACATCTGGAAATAGATTTATGAGCACATTCTTTACAAATATTGCATTAGTTTAACGACTATACCCAAACAATAAGAGTGAAATTGCTAAACCCTATTTCTATTGCGATCGCATTTTGAAATCGGACTACCATCAGTCAGTCAATTGACTAGTCTGTATTTAAACATACAATACAATACATTTCAAACTTCATACAGATTTCATTGTATGATGCCATCAATAACCACATAGGTACTAGTATCCCATACAAAGGCGAGCGGAGTCGAATCGAACGACGATCGAAGGAGTTTATATTCTCTATCATGTTTTCCCTCATGGAATTTATGTAAAAGGCGTTAAAATTATTAGGCTTAGGTAATAGAAAGATTATGTTTTCAAAGATTAGAAGATATCAGTTTGATTAATTTCTTTTTCGGTTTTTTCTTGAGTATTAGGTAATATTTGATCTTATTTTTACACGGTCATATTCTTATCGTGTAGTCTTACGCCACTTTGAATTTCTACCTGTAGAAATTCAAAGAGTTATCGTAGTTATTTTCCTCTAGTGACGTACCCAAAAAGATACTACTTTCAACCTAATTTTGATAATACAGTTAATACTTTGCTCATGGGCGTAAATAAACGAAATCCGTAGTACGCTAACTAGTCGACAAGTCACGTACTTAGAGTCCCTTGGGAGCCAACTGAAGTGAAGACGGCGCCTGTATTCACGAGTCCGGAATTTGGAAAACTCTCAACTTCCAAGCGTACAACAATAGAAACTTTTGCCGAAATAGGATATCCTTGGAGTTAGCGTTTAGCATGACTAAGCTGTATAAACTGCTTTTGAACGGCGCCTCGGGAAAGTTAATATCGGAGCCAATGATCTGAGCATCGAATGCTCCAATATCAAGGCAAATAAAATAGAGCCATAGACTGATTGATTGTACACGGGATTATCGCTAGGAATATTTAAACAGCATATCAAGTGTTCTTCACTCAACTTCAACAGCCTATAGACGCAGTTTATGAAAAGAAAATCACACAAAAGCGAGGGCAATAATTGCTCAATCATCTATAATCACGGTGTGGAAAATTGCTTTCATGATTATGAACGAAAAATACGGAAGTTACTCAACCAAAAAAGTTGCTGCTTCAAGCATCAAAAACTTACGACAACAAAAGGAAAATTGGTCCGGATTAAACATACTTGCCTACGTCATAAATGTCAACAAATATATAGGAGTAACTGGGTTTGTTTGTTAGGGAATAAACGAATCAAAACGAAATGAAATACGAAAGTTTTTACAAAATGGTCACAGTTTTCCTTCAATTGTTATGAGCGCAGAACAAAATTGTATTCAGTTTCTCGTTAGTATTAATCTTCGGAAGCTTCCATTGGTTTTTGGTTACATGACATTGGTTGAATTTATATTTACAGAGGCTATTAATTACTGTGGAAAGATTAATATTGGATGTAGAATAATTTAGTAGCGTAATTTACTGACTTGTAAATAATGGTTTGGATTAACAAGAATTCCAAAACTTTTGTCGTGATACTATGTATTAGATTTGAACCATAAATATACTTTGAAGAATGTTGTGGTTTCAATTTAATTAATGCTGCATGCATGCGTTAATTAATCAAGAAACAGATTCGTTAAAATTGTTTAGGAATTTTTTACATAAAATCTCTTAAATCGAGCTACCATGCAATTCCATGTGAGGTATAGAGGCCTAAAATATCAAAATAATGATGAGTCATAGAAAAAGTTTTTATGCAGTTTTGAAGCTTACCATCTTCATCATTTTGATGTCGTTATTGTTCCGAGTTTTAAATTCCGATTCACGACTATTTAAAAAGTTAAGACATCTTCTGAATTGTTATTAAGAATTTCAGAAGAATTAAAAATCTTAATCTTGATTTGTCTGCACATCTACTCTCTCACACATTTTCAAATCAAATATTGATATCTTGATGTTCATTCAGGTACGAATTATCAAATTATAAACCTCACACGCTCCAAAAAGTTCAATTATCTTTGGCTGTAATTATCACGTATTGCTGTTCGTACAATGCCAAGTGAGCCAATAAAATTATACGAGACAGTTCCCAATAACGGTTGATCTCTCATATTAATTTCGGCTGTGGATTTGTATTTACGATTTTGTAAATACATATGTGCTGGATTCCATTTTACATAGTGACTCTACGTTTGCCATATTATGTACCTATATTATTTATTTACTTCGAGAAGGATTATTTAACTTTTCTTGTGTACTCTTAATTAGGATTAAATAATGACTAAGTTAACAATGAAAATTATCTTTTAAGTAGATTTAACGGTTAGAAACTCTAGGAGTTTTCCGATTTCCATTGCCTTTAAAGCAACGTACTGAGCTCCGTATGCCTAATTTGTTATGCCCAAGCAATGCCAGCACGGACCCATAAGTGGAAAGATTACTTCCCGATAAAACGAGCGATTAGCTACCGATGTAAAAAGCAGACCGTTAAAAGGCAATGAAGTGTTTATCTATGTTAAAAAACATTAGTATGTGTGTCCTGCTCTTTTATATAAGTGCCGTCCCTTTCGGTAGCACTGTCATAAAATTTATACCGTATAATTACAAAGTAACATGTAGAGATTATTCTATATTCATATTAAAGGGCTCCTGTCATTGGGTTTGAAACAAAAATTGATAATTGTAACGAACGCCGGTAACACTAAAGTAAACCTAACACATAAAAGCGGGGGTTTGATTAAAATTTTAATGGATTCCCAGTTAGCTCATGCTAACTATTCCAAAACGAACGTAACGGAGGGAAGTGGGAAGGCTGATGTATATAAACGTGCTGAAATTCAGAATATAGGTACTGCATGCACAGGCACGTAAAAATTTTTTGTTTACCAACTTACTTGCCGTGAATTACCTCACTATTACTTTTGTATTGATGAGCTACACTGATGTTTGTGTCTTGAAGTAAAAAATAATTATATTATACTGTACGCCACCAAAACAAAATAAAATAAAATAAATAGGCCGTATATTCAAAACAACTCATTTTAAACAATTTGTCATTATTTGACAGTTGTATAAAATGGCTATAACACGGCAAATGGTCGTAGTGTGTCAATTAGATAAACATATAATTTGAAAGACAGCACATATCATACGTACGACCATTTTCAATACCCTAAGAAAAAAATAAGTTGTCCTCGGTCCATAAAAAGAAAACAGTCCGAGAAAAAATTGTTAGCAGCACACATGTAGGTCGAAAAAATTACAAACTTCCTCAACCATAAGTACCAAGTTTACTAAACTACTTTTCCTTCTCAGCAATAGATTAGCCACCTGACGTAGCACTGAACTGCACATAACAATCTCAGGTCTTACCGCCAGTTCAAGCACCGCTTTGTAATTTACGGTAGGCAAAGCTGTGAAGACTGAAAGCCAGGTAATAAGGTCAGGAAGTCATATGTGCACGTACTTACCTACTAATCTTGTGCGGAACATTTTTAAGATACGCTTTTGTACGGTTGGGTGGGTTTTAGTGGAATTGTTACTTAAGTGCGTGTGTCTTGGGTATGTTTCGTTATTGCCGGCTCTGTATAACGAGGTGGTATTGCTGAGTAACTGTTCCTTTGAAAAGAAGGTAATCGCTAAATAGATAGAACTCCGCTCTATAAAAACTACACTTTAACATATTCAAAGATACCAGCAAACCAATTGCGTTATCGACTTTCGTATATTATGAAGGAAACTCATAATCCATTGCTTCTTTTGTTTCAAAAATTCATCTGCTCGACATCGTAAATAACGCAATAAATATTGTTGAATTGTCAAAATTTATAAGGATAGCATCAAAGGTTTACATTAATTATATTTTTTCAAGGCGATGGCATAAGATGTTGTTATGATTCATAATGAGAGCAGTGGTGGCCAAGTGGTAACGGCCCCGACTTACAAGTTGTAGGTCGTAGGTTTGAACCCAGACAAGTGCTTACTACTTTACAAAAATTCGAAGGCATATGGCATCTATCAACGCTCACTGGGCCCGGGTGGTGCGGATCACAGCCCAGTCCCTCTCACCAAGAGAAGGCCTGTGTCTCAGTGCAGTGAGAACATTATAGCTTGATTATGAAGATAAATAAAGTTTATTTTGACCTGAAACTCACAAGTTGGTAATTGATAAAAAAAAAAACACTGGCACTCCGGTAGTGCCGACAGAAGTGAAAACTTGAACAATTACGAGTGTATTTTGTGAATCGTCTTATAAACAAAACACGCGTGTTAAGGTGTGTTCCTTATTTTATAGGGTTTTTTGCAAATCAGGTATGATGACCAAAGTGACTGGTTTATTCTTCTCGTGAAAGGAATTTATTCAGATTTACAAATAAGCACACAGGATAGACTTCAGTTCGTGGTGTTGGTCGCGGCAGTGGTAAGAGAAGCAAGCCGCTCGCATGGAGCTCGTCGTCAGTTATATATCCGTGGTTCAGCGCCATCTCGTCGTTGTTGGATGAACTACGTAGTTAGTACGCGAGGCCCTCGTAGTTCTTCCCGATGTGCATAGATGGCGCTGTCCTCAACAACGCGCGTCTTACGTTTTACGTCTTACGAATTTTCGATCAGGGTCACGTGACCTGACGCGAGTTTAGAAGTTTTTACCCATTCCAAAAAAGTACACAGCGCCGCTAAAGAAGTTTTCACTTCAAAAACGCCATTCTAGTTCGGGGTCCATGAAGTATAAATAATGAAAAGATGTCACTATCATTTTGTCGTAGCGGTTTTTTGGACAGCCATGTTGAATCATATCTTTTCTTCTACTTTCAGATACCTACGTGAACGTGAAGGGACATCTCGTGAAAGCTGTCGCGGCGAGTCGTTAGTCATTGTTAAAATGACAGCTTTAGATACTGACATGACGTTTTACACTTAACACAAAAGTTTTGCTTTAACTGTAATTTATCGAGAATTTAGATAAGATTTTATATTTCTACGAAATGGTATGGGTTAAAATGTTCGCTGATGGTCCTAACACAGTATTGAGTGCAGTGTCAAAATAATTAAAATAAATAAATCTATTATTCAGTATTAAAATTAGTAAAATTAATACATAGGTAAAAAAGTTTTTAATTTAGTTTTTTTTTTTTTTTTTAATGAATTACTTGTATTCATATCTACTTTGATGACCTAGTGAATTGATTTAACTAAAGTAGTGAGTAGAGTAACGACGCCACAGCGCTACTCTAGTACTATTCTAGTAGAACAATTTTATACAAACTTCATGGATTTTGTCCTACCAGAACGATTTCAACAATCATGTCGCTCCGACACGTCGTACCTATCTGAGCCTTTACGTCTTTATCTATATTCCTATCAGAAAAACGATCTTAGTTCTAATCGATGCGCCATTTAATCCATACAATAAAAAGTCAATCCATTACCTATATGAAAATACAAAGCAATTTCCTTAGTAAAACATTATGTATGTAACTATTTCCAATAGGCCGAGTGAACGCCGACCAAGTGATAAATGATTAATTTCGAGGTCACTAAGTAGATCCCACAAAATCATATACCGAAATAGCTTACAATATGTATGACGTGACCGATACATCATCTTCAACCCTTACTGGATTAAGTACGAAGTTTTATTATCAATATCCTACATATTTTATGAAAAAAGAATGCTTTATCGTGTACTAGCTGCGCCCCTCGGTGTCGCTCAATCCCGTGAGAACATCGGGATAAAAATGTCCTAATCCAGGTCATGGTCTACCCATGTGCCAAATTTCATTTAAATCAGTTTAAAAGTTTTAGCGTGAAAGCAACAAACATCATACAATAAATCAAATCTTTTCTCATTATAATATAATAAGATAAGAAAAGATAAGATATATAATATATACATATATTGTATATACATATATTTAGTTGTTTAATTTAGATTAGATGAAATATTTTTTTACCAAAAATATTATTTCACTTTAGAAAAAACTAATGGTAATCAGCTGAAACGACCATTGTATGGAAATCCTATGTTTACCGGGACTTACTGCTTGCTTATAACTGCGGTTAACTTAATCCAACCGATTCATCAAGTCTTAACAACATTAACCCACTGCAGTCCATACTTCCCAAAGTTATCCATAGTTCAAGGAAATATTAATCCAGTTTCCTATACCAGTTTATTTATGGTCCCTAAACTTCAGTCTAAAACTTCAGCGATTGCAATTCAATGGAATTATCTAAAACAGCGAGCTCTTCCTAGGGAAAACAAAACGGAACTTAGTTTTTGATATATACTGGTTACCAGCTGCTGGTCAACGAGCTTCTCGTGGTTCGTAGATTAAACGGGCTTTGTGGAAACGAGAACATTATTGAACTACAGCGCAGTAGCACTCTTAAGGCTAATTCAGATCGCAAGCGATTAAAGCGCTGTTTTCAATTGCAGCTTTACAATGAGAATAACAATGCTGGACTGTCTGTGTAGGTCAATAATAACACGATCATCCGAATAGGGCTTTGTGCTTTTGCTATGTGAACTAAGCTTTAGCACCTACTCTAATAAGTTCTAATAGGTACAAAAAAAACAAATGTAGGTACTTACTATACATACACATACTATAGATACAGGCGTGGTGTTATGTTTATGTAGATAAAGGCAAAGGTATAATTTGTAATGACGTCATAACCATTCTAAACGCCCTCTCAAACAGAAATAGTATTCATTCGTCCAGTATTTATGAATATATTTACAAGGTTCAAACGTAGCAAAGGAAAATATAATGAGGATAGTCACGCAAAGACATTCGATAACGTCGACAATAGTGCCACAACAGTCTACATTCCGATAAAGGTCGCATTCGGAATTACCCGTATATCGGTCTACCCATCAGTCCTGGGGAGCTAATCCACCGACCGTCTGTTAGTTTGGGCGTAATCCCTTCGACGCACACATTGAATAGGTTGACCACAATTTGACTATTCCGAGGAATATCTATTTCGGTAAAACGCAGCCGACCGATATTCTGACATTCTCGTGTGAAATAGACGTTCCTTCTATTTGGTAAACGACATAAATTGGAACCGTACATACATGTAAATTCTGATGTAGGTATCATAGGACATGTATGGTTAATTAAAATAAAATATTAATTTGATTTTATTCATACTTTCCCTACAATCAAACCATTTTCCAGAGGCTATAAAAATGTTACCAACGGAATCAGTAACCAACTTTTCAGCTATACAAACAGTAGCTAATAGCGAATGTGGTCTATCTTAGTTCGATATCGGTTAGTAGCGGTATCTACAACGCCACATGCGAACTACGCGTCATACTGACGTCACACAAACTCCTGCATCTCGCAAGCAGAGTTTACTACGCATCTACCATATATACAACGGTCCGACACGAATCATCGCGCAGTTGCCCGCCAGACACAACACCCGTCTGGTCGGAGGATCCTCCCTTTTCTATGAAGGATGAGTTAACTTTACACCCTGATCCTCATACCTCTATAAGTTCAAGTTCCCAGAACCCATCAGCTGCGGTTTTCTTAGGTGTGTGTATTAGTTTCCAATGGAAGAGATTGCAAGCCAGAGGCTCTAAAAAAGCAAATTTTTAACATGATGCCACAAAGAAAATATATTTCTGTACCAACACGCGAAAGCTCGCAATTTCATGGATCAATAAATTTCCCCTTTTCGGTCACCTTATTCCTTCAGCAAACAAAACAAATAATTCCGAATAAATTCTATGAGTGAGAAAATTATCATAGCCTATAACAATAAATCTTCATGACCACTCCCATCCCATTCCACAGAGTGACGAAATGAATAATACGAATTCCCGCATCACGTAATCCTATTTGCAAGGGACGGCGGCAAGGGCGAGGCGGCTCCTTATTATTATAGGTACCAACGAGGCGTGCATGCTAATCCATATAATTATTTGTATATCTTGACGGCTGATTATTTTGTGTGCCTTTAATATTATGACATAGGGTGAAAGCTTCTTGAGGGTTTTGACACTTTTGGGTTTCCGTATTGCGAAAATTGTTGTATCATGTACACTTGTACGGGGTAAGAATGAAAGATGCGACAAAACATATTTATTGTTGTAAAACATATATATTGGCAAAATAAAATGTAATTTAATGTAAATTGTACACCACCGACCACCTTCGGTATTGTTTCTCCTCCCTTAATCCATCCGAATGTTGTCTTTGAAAGATCACTTTTATCGATAAGACCGCCCATTGTGTCAACCCTCTTAAAATTTCTACATTTATATAATTATAATGGAACGATATACTACCAATATTTTATCCTTTATAAACGGTTTTACACGCTATTGTGAAATAGAGCACACAAGTCGCGGGAATTAGATTAATGTGCCAGAGTAAACTTTGCAGCGCGCTTCCTTCCTTAATGCACCGCAATATCGCTTCGAAGTAAATATACTCCCTTAACCTAACAAGAAAATATGTGAATAAAACTACGTACGAACCCATCTAAGTCCAAATGCACACCTCGAGTTTCAATTTAGATTATTCTCCCATTAACATTCACGTCAAGTTTGTTTAGGCTGTGGTTCACGTGTGGAAGAATCGGACTTCGGACAATCGTTTTCGGTAACATTGTTCTGTCTATCTGGAACCCTAATGCCGTGAATAAGTAAGTAGACTGGGCGAGCCTGTTAATGCCATACCCTCAGAATAGCGGTACAGGATACGCCTTTAGCCTTTATAGCAAGAGATAAACACTTATCTACATAAGCGTAAATAGTGATTTTGTTTCGGGTCGGATTTGTTTTCGTCTTTGAACTGGTTTACGGAATAAACTTGGATGTTAGTGGGGATTAAGTTTTGAGGTTGATCTTGGGTGAGTGGAGAAAATTGAATACGTAATTACACTAATAGTAGGCTGTGGTGCCTAGCAACTAAGCGGATTTCCTTTAGTTTTATTCTGTTTTATGGACATGCCTTGGAAACAGTGCGTCGCGTTTTACGTCACCAATAGGTGAAATGTAATCCAATTGTTTATTCACGTCACATTAAATAAATAAAAAATAAGCTAGATGAAGTTGACATTTCTTATCTGACTACCCCTGAGAAGAAATGGCGAAACAAACTCATGGGTCAGGATATTTTGGGTGGCGAGAGCCTAATTGGTAATTTATCGGAAAATTCACCGACATAGAAGAATTTCCTCTACAAAATTATAATAAACATGTTTGGGATAAATAGATAGGTACGCGTTAAAGGAAATTCGCCTACACGGAAAGAAGCACGAATTGTCAAATTCGCTTGCAAACCTAATTTCCTTTTTTGCCTTTGTTTCTCGGATAGAACCGAGACTATCTCTTTCCGTGGGCGTCAATCGAGACTCAAGTATTAAGAACCTAGTGCTATATAAGGTATCTGTTTGCGCAGATTATCATGTAAATGGTTTCATGTCTGCCCTATCCGTAACTCGTTAAGTCGTGATGCTGGACTTGATAGATACTGGTAGTCAGGCACTTGCTATCAGCACTGTGTTATCTAGGCGGCTGTTCTGACATGATTGCTACATGTAAGCTGCCATTAACATTCTAGAAACGATTATTACTTATTAGAAAGCCCCTTTTAACTTAATCAATGGTTATATGACGTACTTCACTAAGTTTAAGTGGCAAAATTAAGTTGTAGGTACAGTAAAACGAAGGCTAATAAAATAAATGAAAACGGGATGAAGTATACAAATAATCCTTTTACTTTCACACTTCGAGCCAAAATAATTTACCTACGCATTCATTTTTATATAAACCTAATTAGGATCTCTAAAGAAAGAATAAAAGAATTCAATCATATATTTTCAGCATAAAAAAAGACATCTATATTCACTGAAAGTACAAAATGATATTTTAGTGGATTACTGGCAAACGAATTTGTGTTTAACTAACAACGTAGTTCAGAGAGTGGCCAAGTAAATTTCATCTCAGTAAGCTGAACGAACCAAAGCGGCGATGGACTGGCTAATAATGTTTGCAGATTAACTTTTTCGTTCCAACGGCTAAGATGATAAATTTAATGAATTGCAGACAGTTCCTACTTACTTCTTGTGGATGAAATTAAAATGAAATGTTTATTTTAAATTAGTTGTTGTTTGTTTTGACTATAAAAACTATTTTATATGAATGGTATTTTGATATAGTCTACGATCATTCGGATAACCTGATAACCCTTTTTTGTTTCCATCCCAAACACACAACTTTGAGCTGTTAATTGTACTTAATAGAGAAGAGGGTTGTATAATCTACACACTAGCCGTTTACCTACCAGAAGTTAGAGCCAATATTTGTAAGCCATACAATTTTCTGCTTTGTTTAAGTTTAACGGAAGATGGGCAGTTGTAGGTATTACCTACGTCCATTGGGTTGCCGATTAGTAAGACGGGGTGATTGAAATTGACGATTTTTGGTTAATGCCTGGTGTATTTTGGTATCAAGTCAGCCTAAAGAGACATTGGCACTTGTATTGCACATCGACCTTTGGAAAGAGACAATCGGCTAATTTCGGCTTCGTAGAGCGTTATCTCTGTCGCACGAAATACAAACAGTCCGGTATCTATTAGGAGCTGTTAAAACAATTATGATTTGCTTCTTTTGATAATTATTTTTATTCTTTGTATAAAATCGATAGTATCGAATAGGTCGATGTGCAATATTTATCGCCGGGTACTGTAAGTAAGTATTTGGAGCTACTGTTACAGTCACTAAAATCGCATCAAATGGTGATATTCAGGTGGGTCATTTTATTGCTCCTCCACTGTCCAGAAATAATCCTAAACTACCGTTTCCGTCTTTCTAAGACAACTTAAAATAATATTTAATAAATTATATTATCTTAATTTTTAAGGATAATTTTATATTTTCAAGAAACCAGACAGACAGACAGACCAGACCAGACATTTCCATTAAAATTTTACTTGATATTAAAAAGGTCTGTTGTGAAATGGCCGTCTCACTGGTTACCTACTCAACTTTCGAAAGTAACGCATAAACTTCGGAAGCCAAAAAAATAAACTTCATTTGCCAAACAAATAGAAAGTTTTAATTGAAAAACAAAATGTTCAAAGGAAAAGGCTTCATTTTCCAGGTTTGTTAATAAAAGTGGCGAAGTTGATATCTAATTGAGTGATGTTTTTTATTTCAATTCCTTTAAACGTGGTATTCTTTTTTCGAAAAGGAAATGTTTCCTTGCATTGAAAAATATTTTTGTTTTGCTTCATTAATTACTGCATAAACAGCCTATTTTGTTCCCATTGCTGCGGCAAAGGCACGAACACGCGGGCCCAGTGCGGGTTGGTAGATGTCACATGTCTTCGATTTTTTTGGTTCAAGGACATGCCGGTTTCCTCACGATGTTTACCTTCACCGTTTTGAGAGCAGTAGAGCAGAGGTGACGAAATTATTTACACAAAGTAAAGCGTCCTCGTAAGTCGAGGCCGTTACCACTGCTCATTAATTACTCAATGAGGAAAAATAAATAATCCATTGAAACCGAAACATGATATATTTGTCAGTAGGTACGTACTAGTGTGCATACTGACCCTATATTCAGATTCGGTTCGTAAAGCCGTCCCAAATGTATCAAAGAAAAAAAGCATTTAAACCAGCGACAACTTAACAAAGTCTAAATAGAGCACCCGTCTTAGTCATAGACCTTTCATTTCCCGTCTAAAGGTCCACACTGCGCCAACCTTTGACCAACTGTAAATAGACAAGGCCACGACCCACAAACAACCTGAACAACACTCCCGCTCATCACGGCCTGTTTTCTTTTCACATTTAAAAGAAGAACTAAATGACAGCGCGTTTTCATTAAATAGGCGTCCTGTTCCCCGTGTCATATATATCAAATAACACGTAGATACACTTACTTATACGAAAAAGAATGGGTACTGCTTACAGTTCTGACGTACCTCATTGAAACAGTTTCTCAATGTCGCCCTATTTCTATAGAACTTCCACAAGGCGTTCTAAACATACCATAAAATGTTTGAAGTTAAACGTAAACAATGAATAAGCATGGATAATGGCATACTTTGGCTGCGTTCATAATTTGTACCGTTTGGCTCTTTATAGCTTCGGAATAAATGGGACTACCCAACGCAGTCTCGCGAGTGAACAAAAACATGTTTCCGTTTAAAAGTTGTTGAGAAGGAGTTGAGGAGGTAGCAATTGAGGATTGCAACACCGTCTACAGTTAATTTAAACGTAACAAAGTACGGGAAAAATCTCATGATATTTAGCAAAATTCCGTACGTAAATAACAACTAATACCTAATTAATTAATAAAAATAACAAAGTTATATCCTAACTTAACTAAAACTAGTCACAAACTAAAATATAGCGTCGAAAAATTAATCCACATAGCTGTGGACTGTATTTTTTCAAGAGACTGGCGGCTACACCACGTTTTATGGTAATGCTTAGCCTCTAGCCAAGGTAAAAGCCAGCCCTTGGGTCACGGGAAGTGTCGCCCAGCCGTTTCAAGATGTCTGAGCACTCGGACCCTACGGCCCGAGGGCTTCAACGAATAGTTGAATTTGAAAACGTTCCAAGTTTTTTACTAATTCCATTAATCAACTTAGCCTTTCTCAGTCTACTTGATATAGCTATCTTCAAAGTTCCCAGTTTATTACTAATTCCATTAACCAACATAGATTTTCTCAGTCTACTTGATATAGCTATCTTCAAAGTTCCCAGTTTCTTACTAATTCCATTAATCAACTTAGCCTTTCTCAGTCTACTTGATATAGCTATCTTCAAAGTTCCTAGTTTCTTACTAATTCCATTAACCAACTTAGCTTTTCTCAGTCTACTTGATATAGCTATCTTCAAAGTTCCCAGTTTCTTACTAATTCCATTAATCAATTTAGCCTTTCTCAGTCTACTTGATATAGCTATCTACAAAGTTCCTCAGCACTCGGTCCTCGGCTTTTAATTACTCAGTACAAAAGCAAATTAGAAACAAATCAAACAATGAGAGATTAACAAACTAGGTATAATAGACATTTGAGTTACAAATGTAGCGTAACAATTGTGCCACAGCCCACAACAAAGAGGTGTAAACAGTCATAGTGACTATTTTACGGTGAAAACTAAGTTTATGAAACTCACCTCACGCTAACTTCATTATCCCACCTACTGGGAACGCGGGGAATTTTTACAACGTTTATTCGTCAAACGACTACTACTAAATTCAGCTTTCGTGCTAAAATAATGAACTCCAAAAACTTTACTTGCCTGATAACTCCAAAATTACTTTCTGTTTATAAGTAGAGGCCTACATTTTTCTTTTTAATTTCAATTTGCGTAGTTTGTTACCCCGAAGAAGATGTTTATAATTTTCTAAGGAAAATGAGAACAATAAGTTTCTGTAGGTAACGAAATTGTGTCGATATCATTTTCATTTGTTTACTTTTTCTGTGGCGATCAATGTATGAAACAAAACACACGCGCATACCCACCCAATACACACAGTTATAATAAAATATCCAAAACATCATAAGAACTAATCTACGTGTTCCTAAGTAAGGTTAGAAGTGGATTTTCCTTAATTAAATACCTTTTACAGGGCGCGTACACTCGGGCGCCATTATTTAAACTCTTACCTGAAACAAATAAACGGAAAAATTTAATTTATTTTTCAAGTTTAAGAATCTAGATATTGTTCTAGATGAATTAAAAAATGCTGAAGTAATAAGGCGTAAAGATATGCATGTAATAAGATCTCCTTCGTCGTATTTTTAAGTAGGTACATTAATATTGTATGAAATCCCACTAATTCGCTAGTAGTTTGCATATCAAAGCTAATAATAGGTAGTCACCAAAATGAGAATAATCAATGACAGTACATACATTAAGTGACATAGTATCATTAAGTTAACTAACCTCATTTAAAAATTGTTGCTGCACTGAATTTGAATTCAAAATTAGTTACTCCGCTTGAAATATATATTCACAACAGTGCTGAACACAAATATATATATTATGCAACTGGATATAGTGTAATAGTGCTCCAGTGCTCAGTGCCAGTGTTTCTGTTGGCTCTGCCGCCACGGTCGGATACACACAAGAGGCTTTATCATTTCCGAGGCTTCCATAAATCGAGCTCCTAGCGGAACATTTGCAATGACTGGAACATCTGTTGCTCCAATACTGTCCGATAAAAGATGCAACTTGGAAACAATGCCTTTAACATTGTCCCTTTATTTATAAACGTTGATTTAAAGTTAAAAGACGTTTAAACGTTAAAGAGCGTTTATAAATAAACCCATAAGAAGACTGCTAAACAAAGAACGGTACTTATCTATTTGTAATGGTGGTGATACGAGTTAAATAATACCCTCATTTGTATTGTTAATATTTTCACCATTACAAATCGCCGGATTAAAACCAAAATTGATTCAATTAAAACGTTTGCCAAACGTGCTGAAAACAAAAACAAAATCAGCCTCATCACATCTAAAGCGTCTAATATTAATATTTATGCAAATGTCAATATTAAAATCATTCAGGGCACGAGTCAGAATATCAATGAAGCATCAAATATGGCCGAGAGAACCTTTTTCGGTACGCAATCGACACAGAATCGATTCCCAATGAGGTTTTAGCGAAGCCACAATGAAATTTTCCGGGCTTTGGGCACCGGATATTAAACACAGATGGGCAGGGACAATCACACAGCTAATAATTCCAATAACGCAGCGAAATACACAGTTTTGTCGAGCACTTCGATTAATTAAGTATTAATTTGTGCTGACTGTATTCATGAGTGGCCATATTGCCAATTCAGTACATTTGAAGTAGAGGTGTTGATACTAACGTTGAATTTGACACTTATTTTTCAATTTACATACAAATGTTGTAAAAGTTTTATATTTGAAACGATTAATAAGACACAACGTAGGTACTAAATTAAATACCTAATGGTAGAACTCAAATCCAAACAACGCACTCAAATGCTCCATGACATGGTTTTGATAATGAATGTCATCACTAGTCCATTGAGAGGAATGGTAATGAAAGGGAGAAGAGATAAGTGCAATCCGAGAATGTTCCAGCTCGCTATTAGCATACAGATTGATCCACACGCCGAGACGACCGAAATGCTGGTAATGAACCCAATTCAATATACAACATTGAATGATTGTGTTTCGAGCTGTACTAGTGTGCTTTTGAAGCGCTGGGAATGCAATTTAATTACTGTTTCCGCCTAGATTTTTTTATGTAGTGGTTTTATAAGTTTATAAACTATTTATGTTTTTGTATGCCTTTTTAATTTTTATTTTTCTTAAATCATTGTTTCTCTCAACGAAAGCACCTGCCAACTAATCTCTTAACTACCCTTGGTTGACTGGTAGAGAATGCCTAAGGCATTAAGTCAATCTTTGTACCTTTATGGTGTGCCAAAAGTTTAAATAAATCAAATCAAGCTCTCTAGATTGCGAAGTCTAATACTTGCTTACCTTCATTTCCTTAACTGCTATAGTAGTATCAGTCTTTGCCGTCTCCATTTGGTCATTTTTTAACATCGTCTCATCGGTCATTGTTCCTTCGTCTACTAAAATTTCTCTGCTACTTTTCCTGGAATGGTTAATTATATCGGGTTTCTCGGCACTCATCAGGTTACTCGAATTTTCATTTGTACAGTTTTCTTTTCCAGATTTTCGGTCTTCGACAGAACGTGATTTATCTTCGGAACTTTTTATTTTGAAACAAGATATCGATTTCTTATCTTCTTTACCATCGCTTCTACTAATTGGATCATTTTTATCACGTTTGCGTTCGTCTTTCTTATAGTTCTTCGCGGCGCTTTCCAACTTGAGACGTTTTTTCTTTCCATTCCACTTGGAGGTGACGTTTTTGGATCGATTGCTATCATCGCTTGTGCCGATGCTGTCGGAGCAAACGGGGTTAACTAGGATTTTCGTTGATTTAGCTTTTCGTTCTATTTTCCTTAAATTCAGTAAGTTTCCGCTTGAGTTAATCAGGGTTGGCGATGAATTGTGTGACGGAGAACTGTCTTTTGCGTCTTCGCTGGAGCGTCGAACTGTTGCAGGTATCAGTTTCATGGCTTTCATGGCATCAACAGGGTTATGACGTATTTTGTGTGTACCAAGTGGCCCCATAGCAACTGGTGGTCCTCCTTTAAATAATAGCGCCGTCTCCGTTGGTTGACACACGCAAGCTAACATTTTCAATATTCATTTAATTTACTTATCACTATTATCACTCACATATTTGGTGTATTATTATGGTGTAACGACACTGAACTAACTAAAGATATTTGAGTGTAGGCGTGAAATATGGCTGGAAACCCTGTTGATTAACAAAACAATGAAACAAATCAAGTAAGATTCAAAAGAAGACAAATCAAAGAATAAACTCGGTTATGAAGATAAACTGCACCGCAGGTACACACAGCTAAATACGACAGTATTTACCTGCACACGAATGTAACATATCTCATAATGCATCACACGCTATATTAAACTCCCGCTTGCCATTACATTAAACTTCCCGCCTGCCGTGGAGACATGTTATTTCTAACTGAATAGCGTAATCATCACCATCATTTGAATGCTCAATGTGTCTTTACTTAAAGCTAACTTCCTCATTTCTATACAAAACATACGAATTTAGATAATGAACACATTGTGTACAGAACAATTTGGAATAATCCAGATAGTGCGAAAAACAACATTTGTATCGAAGCTTTTAAACCGTCAAATCCCACAGAAAAAGTATTTGCATCTAAAAATATTCAGAGTCATATATAGAGTTTCCTGAACAAAATAAGCCAAAAGTGAACCGCAAACATTTTGTCCCCGAATCCTTTCTCTGGGGAGGAAAAAGTTCAAAAGCCAGTTACTGCTTTATTCCGCGTACACCCGTGTACGTACTTACGGCACGAGTGAAAAGTTGACGTTATCGGATTTTCTGCTCGAGCATGTCACACTTTCTCACAGAGGTTTGTATTTATCGTGGTATAGATCTGTTGCGGTTCTGATACAATATTTTCTTGCCGAGGTTTCCCTCTTTGCAACTTTCACAAAACCTAAAGAACATTTTTGAATATTATTTCAATAAAACCCATCGCTCTTTATCATAAATTTCAAACGGTAATATGGCTGCCCTTCCTGAAAGCATTCATATCTAAAAGCGTCCACCAAAGCCCTCCCCACTTGCATAATTATATGAATAAACAATCTGGTAAGAGCAATAAAAGCGAATCACTTGAATGCCAAGCGTTTGCTTTGGTCCAATGTTCAGACTTTGAGTACCCGTAAAAAACAACAATTGGACCGATTCCCCTCAATCATTTACATTAGGAACGATTCCTATACTTTGATGAACGGGTACTAATGATATATAGTCACGGAAGAATGAAAATGAGCACAGCGAATAGGTTCGATACAAAATGAAACAATTTATAGGCAGAATACTTTACGTTGTCAATCCCATAACGATTTTATTTCGTTAGGTATATTTAATCAACCAAAAATAACTTTGCTGGAATAAACTGGCGTGTTTCAGAATATTTTTTTTACATTGAAAATGGAGAATTGAATACATTATTACGCCCCAAATAAACTTTGCGTATAAAATAAATGGAATTATAACGAAATTCCATTTTTTTCAGAAAACCTATTACAATATCATTGGTTATATTATTATAATTCGAAGTGAATGTTAAAGTCAACATCAAATATGAACATTCGATTTAGTACCGTGCGTACAATGTAAATTAAATAGGTGTTTTCGAGTGAGTTGAAGCAAATATACTTGGGTGTGTCCGCTTCCCAAGTTAAAAGCACATGAAACTCTTTACTCTCCTCGTGTGCTCTTCAAGCTAAGTATTAAATGGGTCTAAGCGCATTACACCATCCTTTTACCATTAAACTCTACCTTATAAATAGAAAAACTTTTCTAGTCAAGCTCGAGTGACGTTATATAGTGATGTCGGATGGTGCTATACAAAATTTGCACGTAGGGAATTTAGTCCTCGCCGAAATATCTAGGTATGGTCAGGTGTAGTGGACGGAATGCTTAATATTGGGTCTACGAAGACCGTCAGCTATGTAGGTATTCAAGGGTTTTTTTCTCATTTGATCTAGATTGAATTCGTAAGATAAACTGTGGTCAAGGCTTTTTTTTTATATGAAACGGCTCTTTGAATATGGACTGTATGGACGAGATCCAATGACGGACAAGAATGGATTATTGTTTATAATTAATTGACTTTGACTCCACCAATATTTGCAAAGTGTAAGTCCAATATTATTATTTGAAGTAGATTCATTAAATTAACTTCTGGTAAACAGGAACCCATATTTCAGCGAACGGAATATAGTATAATCATTGTTGACAATGAAAATGAAAACGCATAAAATGCAGGCCCGTGTACGTCACCAAGAAATGTAATTTCAGGTTCCACAATGTTGAGAAATTTAATTTCAAGTTGCTGAAAATCGTTATAAGGCATTCATGTTGCAGAGGGAAATTCGTCAGAACATTTCAGAGCCGTTTTAATTTTGTACAGCATTTGAATGTAAATAAATATTGAATGGACGTGGTCAACGGATTAAAAACGTTACAAATAAGATGCAAGAGGACATATTGAAGTTAGTTAGTAGTAGTGAAGATAGTTTAGGCAAGATTTGTATAAATAAATAAATAAATAAATATTTTAATTAAAATTATTACATTTTATACATTCAAGGTATACAAGATACAAAGTGATAATGTACGCTGCAACTGCTGCAAGAACTCTCAAAATCAGTTTAAATGAAATTCGTAAACGCGTATGCTTAAAATATAATTATATATAGGTATATTCACTTTCCCTGCTGGCCAACCGCAACACGTCATACAGAAATACTGTTAACATTAGCATGTCAGTGACGCGAACCTATAAGATTTACCACCACTAAAAATCGCTCAATGCGCTTAGAGAAGTTGGACTTCAAAAAATATATTTTAAAAGCAAAACACCCTTCCAACTGACTGTACAAAGTATGTACAAAGGGTTTCTAACCTTGCCCAAACTCCGTGACGTTAGATATTGCCGAGAGTAAGTGCGCACATTTAAGGCACACGACACTGCTACATCGGAAGTAGGCTCGGAAGCCAAAGTAAACCGACTCTCCCGCCTCCACCCACAGCACCCTATCCTCCCCTATCACCTTCATACAGCGTCAACTAGTTCGCAGCTAGGCAAGTTACAGGCTTAGAAATAAGAAATTACCTACTTTGTGTTTGGGAGAGACATGTTACTATGGCAACAAGATGTAGCTTTTAAATAAATCTCATTAGTTTCTCACAATTCATTCATGTTTGGAATACTAATGCGCTAAAATGTTGAAAGTTCCATTTAAAAGTCCATTCGCGAAAATCTCATTGATTCACTCGCAGAAACACTCCACTCTCGAAATAAAGGACCAGGAAAAGCCCATTAAAAGAGCGTTATTATTCAACCCGACGCTCTAGCGGAAAATTAAGAAAAATTCCTCACACAATGGTTAGTGAAATTGCTTGTAACTTCGCAGAACCGTTTTCATACTGTGACATCAATCACAAAGAAGTTGCTCGTCGGCGCAAGCCTGTTAATTGAAAGTTATTGCACGGAAAAATGTAATAGTTTTTCACGCAGAAATTTTAAATTCATATCCATTAATAGACAGTGTTTCGTGAAAGTCAAATTGTCATCTTTTTGCTTGAAAAACAAACAATTTGCAGTGCGCTTAAAGGCGCCGTAAATTTATATTTATAATAATTGCGTACATATTATAGACGAGAGGAGCTGCGGTCGGAATTAGGAATGAGTTATGCTAACTCATTTTCTTGAATAATTCACTTATAACTATGATGTATCTTCATAATAATAATTATGAGGTGCGACAAGACGGTATTACGATAATCTATTCAACACCACACCTACTTACCTACTTTATTAGTTCAAACGCCAAAGTTTGCGTTCACCCAGTCTTTGAGAAACGAGTCACGATTCTTTTATCACGATATTTAAATTGTTTATAATCGACATTAAACTTAATTTGCGTAAGATAAGATTCCAATTAAGCAGAATGATGTAATTTTAATCAAATACCCAATAAGGTTTAATTAAGAACGTAAACGGGCCAGAAAGGTGCTATCTGAAGATACGACAGTTTTACAATTAATTAAAAACGATGACATCGTATTAACGCTACAAATAATGTACTGAAGAGTCCACTTCATTTTTCAATGATAAATTTGGCTTATTAGTCGATTCGCACTTTTAAATAATATTTTTTTCTAGAGACGCCTCGCTAAAAGTTAATTTATTTGTGAGCGAGTAATTCTAGAAATATGTATTAGACAATCGGCACATGTTTTTATTTTAAATTCGTGCTAATCGACTAATAAGCCTCAAGTTTTGGTAATAACTTCACACTGTCTTTTGTTTATAAGGAACCCCGACGCACGTGCGGATGACACTGAAGTATGTTCATGACAGATGGGAACAGCCATCGATCCCTGCTCAATTAGAATGAGATTTAATTATCACGCCCGCATTGAGTAGTCGCCCGAATGTGAATCTGCCTTTATGGAGGGACGTTTAATTTATTAATTTTCCTTACTCTACGTGGCATTATTAATGAGAACTTCTCAGTATCACTTGGAAGAGACGATGTTTTAGTCTAGTCGTACGACTCTAGAGACAAAAAGCAATCTTTGTTATGCTAGCTTTAAAGTTGTTTTGTTACTTAATTTTATTTAAAAAAAAACTAGTCTCTGCCCGCGACGTGGTCCGCGTAAATTTTCTTGTTCCCCGACCCACCCCGTCGCGTCGCATCGCCTACTATTACTTTATTACTATTACTTCGTTTTCGCGTTCTTTCTGTTTTTTTACTCTGCTCCTGTGGGTCCCAGCATGATGTTATATAGCCTTCCGCAATAATTGGGCTATCAAAACTAATTTTTCAAATCCGACTGGTAGCTCCAGAGATTAGTGCGTTCAAACAAACTCTTTAGCTTTATTATTGGTATAAAACAGAGGGGCAATTCTACTAATTTTAACAACGTTCACAGTCTGATCTCAGTCTCAATCTGTCAAAAAATACTTCAAATTTCCCTACATTTTGACAAGTTTTTGACATTTCTTTGTCGCTGAGTTGAGACTGCGACTAGATTTTGAACGTTTTAAATTACGAGAATTGGCCTTCAGGTGCATTACATAAACTATAATGTCAACACACTATACCAAAGGTATGCGACCGAAGTTCGGCATGATTACGCCTGCAATGCTATTTAACGCAACGTAATTTCGGCATAATGTGTCGTCAGTAATTCAAATTGCATTGCAGGCGTAATCATGCCGAACCTCGGTCGCGTACCTTCGGCATAGTGTGTTTAGACACAAACATGCAAACTAGTCATGAAGTCTCGTAAATCCTCGGGCCAAAATTGAGTTCCATAAGTAATGTCTCTTCTGGGCTTAAAACAATGTTTTCTCAACAAGTTGAAATTTTTATCATACCGTTTCGGAGAATGAGTCAGTGTAATTGGAATATTTTGTAAATTAATCAGATTGAAAAAGTTTTCAAGTGAATAAGTTCAGTTGGTGACACCAGAGGATTTCGACAAGTTTTGTTTCCTACGGGGTTGAATTTTCATTGAGTTCCTGTCAGGATGCCATTCCGTGGGTTCCGTGAATTGATAACAGAGGAGCTTGGCCGTGTTTTGATGACACTGTTAGTAATTAAAATAACTATATAGCACTTACAAATTAGACTCGACAACAGTAAGAAACTTCCGTAATAACTTTCGGTTGTTGTTGTTATGTAATAATTAAACTTGAACGCAACCACAACCAGCTATTTCAATTTAAACTAATTTAAAATACCTACGAGTTAGGGTTTCGTACCCAAAGGGTGCCAACGGAAACCTATTACTAACCTCCGCAGTCCATCCGTCCGTCCATCTGTCAGCGGACAGTATCTCATGAACCATAATAGGTAGACAGTTGAAATTTTTACAGTGTGTGTAATTTTATTTCAGCTATAACAAAAAATAATATGTATTTTTTTTTAATTATAGAGGGTCTCCAAACAAAGAACATATTGTATTTTTCGGCCCTTTTTGCATTATGTTACGGAACCTTTTGTTTTTGAGTCCGACTCGGAAATAGCCGGCTTTTTTATAAAAGCCTCAGTAAGAAGAAAGTAAAAACTAATAGCTTTTTAATCCACTTATTTTCTTAGGATAACTGCAATCTCATAACCAACCTCGCTTTCACACTGCACTTACATCCCTTCAAGGCAAGTTTACATAGCCATCTCAGCAAACCCCCCCCCCCATCCACATAATAATAGAACCACGCAACAAAACCTCTTGTGCCGTCCTCATAGGAAACAATAGCAATTTATTATTAAACTCTAATCCCGCCAGCCACTTCCACGGTAATGAGATGAATTTTCTCCAAGGTTCCTCGTCTTCGTAATTATTGGTTTATTACTTATGGTAAGCTGTTAACTGACTTATATGTATATCTATGTAAACCAAACTGTATTTTATAGTTAAGACAGTTTTATTTTCCGCGTTCTGTGCCTGAAAGATACTGATAACATTTCTAGAATGAAGAGTGTCTAGCAGTGCCGAAGGCTACGTTTTCATAATACAGCCAGCGGGGTAATTACGTAAGGGGCCGTCCATTAATCACGTGATGTTTTTTTTGGTATTTTTAACCCCCCCCCTCCCCCTTGGTGATATATGGTGAGGTTTAAGACTTACCCCCCCCCCTCATATCACGTGTATCTTTAGTACCTACAAAGAATCGGACCTTTTTTTTATGTTTATAAAATACAGGTATAATCATCTAATTTTATTAGAAAGTTTGCAGGATGTTTTTAAAAAAATAAATACACGTGATATATTACTACACCCCCCCTCCCCCCTTGTGATATTTCGTGATTTTTTTATGGACCCCCTCCCCCCCATTCGAGCCTCACGTGATTAATGGACAGCCCCTAACGCACTATCAGTAGCAATGAATTTCATTTTGACAGTTCAACAACAATCATTGAGTTATTTACATTGTCGAACAGACAAATTTTTCGAACATTATGATACTTGATATTATGTTCGTAAAATTTGAAAAGGATATTGCTGATCCATTACTATGGATTAGCAATATCCTTCAAAATGATTTAGATTGAGAGTATGTTACGTGATTGCGTAACATACTTTCGAAACAAAACAGAACAAAAACGTATACAATTATTTCGTACGGTCAGCATCAAAAGTCGATTAACACTTCAGTTTTTTTTTATCTCAGTTATTGAGCAAAATATTTATTCAAAATTGCAGCAGAAGTACAATGCAATTTTGAATAAATATTTTGCTCAATAACTGAGATTAAAAAAACTGACGTGTTAATATTTTGCTCAATAACTAAGATTAAAAAAACTGAAGTGTTAATCGACTTTTGATGCTGACCGTACACTGGTAATTTTTAAGAACACTATTCAATCTGAATCCTTAAAGTAACATATAAACTATCGACTTCATAAAAAATTTACTTGTAGGTACTGCGTTAAAAAACTTTATCTTTCAAAGTTCTAAAGGCAATGTGACATTCAGTTTTTTTTACACCCTTATTGCGTAAAGGCTCCTTCAAACAGGCGCGATACGACACGCGACACAAAGGCAACGCAAGTCGCTCAACGAGCGGTGCCTTTGTGTCGCGCGCGATTATATCGCGTGTCGCGCCTGTTTGTAGGAGCCTTAACACACTATCAACCTTAATTTGAATAATTTTGAAGGATATTGCTAATCCATTACTTCATAAATTCGAAAAAATTGTTTGATCAACAACGTAAATGACGCAATGATGAATGTTGTTGTCAGAATGACACCCATTGTTACTGATAGTGTACTACACAATTACCCCGCAGGTAAAAACTTGTTGTAAAACCAAGCACAAGAACTACTAATAAACGAGTGGCAGAGGGTCTACAGAGACCTACTGCTCAGTGGTGGCACATAGCGAAGTTAGATTAAATTCCAGATCGGTTGATATCAAATACGAGACGAAGAGAAATAAAATAATTCTCAGTTCTGAACAATGGTGTGGTATTAAACCACTCCCTTCAATTGCCAATAATTCTCAGATATAATAAATTACATATCCTTTACAGTCGTTAAACAATTCCATGACACACCACCTATTGATAACTCCACGTCTCCCTATTAGGCTCAATAAATAATTCGCTTTGCATAGTGTGCGGGCGGGCCAACGGATAATCTAACGACTATTAAACCCAAATAATCTAATAGAAAACGAGCCTAGTTTTAAACAGCCGTAAATCAATTTCGGCTCAAACCTCTAATTGAGTTGAGAGAACAATTCAGATGGAAGATATCCGTTAAAGGTAATTTCCCTTAATTCTAAATTGAATTTTTGCTACATACAGGATTTACTCGTGCCGAAACGTTAGCTAGTTATATAATGCACAAAACAGAAGCCTGCGAAAGCTGCTTTGATTCATTATGGAATATTAATTACCCTGACTCTGAATTGTCCAAAGGAGCGTGATTTATTTTATAAAGATTATCTACAGGAGATTGCCCAGCTGAAAATTCGGAACTCAGGGTATCCATTGTTTTTCCTGACATCCGGGATACTTAGATTTACGACTTTTTGTTTTTGTTTTGTTTCCAAATAAGCCATTCAACATAAATCTTTGCACTGAATTTTTGTTTTACGAATTTCTTCCATAAGTACAAAGTGGTTATTTCTCATAGGTGTATGCACAAACACCAGCACATCAAGCTACCCGAAACTGTCAAAATTTCCCAATCAACCTTGAACCCTATGCTTTAGCGATAAAGTTGAAAATCTATTAAAGAAATTTGACAGAATGTAGTAGCTTGATCGTGCTGGCGTCTGTGCATTTAGTGCTATACAAATACTGGTTTAATAGTCCATATTAAAACCAAATTACTAAGACAATATAAACTCGCAGTAAGGCAACAATGTAAAGTATTTCTTAGTGGAAGTTTCAAATCATATCGTCTTTAGAAGGAATTAGCTCAGCGAGCTTTACTTCAATATTCCGCTCTATTGACGCTCATGAAGACTTAATGGTTGCTGCGAAATTATATCATGCCAGTGTTTAACTTTGCAAATTATTCTAAAACTTGTTGAAACAGTTTTCAAATTGAAGTTTCAAAGATATGATAGGAATTTTATAGTGCGTTTGTAAAGACGGGATGATGAGTGTTGATTTTATCCGGAAAACACAGATTAAAGCTTGGTTCACAGAGCTTCAGAACGGATCAAAAGTTATCGAACAAAAATTCTACACATTATCTCTTGTGAATTTAATCTTCTCGTAAAATTGTGCGCACCCACGAATAAAACTTCAGTGCGAAGGCTATGAGGCCCCAAAAACAAGAAAGAACTGCAGAAGTCAGCATTAATTTCAAAACAAGAAATTCTAAGAAATACGTTCAACCCTGACCTTTGTCGGTGAGACTAACTTTTATAGAGCCTCCCGTAGCTCCCACGGGCACGTCTTTTCTACCGCTTATGAGACATCGATACCTACTGATAAAATGGCGTTGCCAGTATCTTTCATTTGTTACCTTCGAGGAAGAACGGACATTACTCATCAGTTCCCTCAAATTACCTACTTGTCAAGTTCGTTTACACAACAATTTAGGCTACATCAATTTATTCTCGAAACTTTTACGTAAACCTAGTTTACTTGTTTAAATTAGATGGAATATTTAATAAACTAAGCCACATAGCCACAACCGGCAGAATAAGCTTTGGTGTTAAACTAAGAACCTTTCATAAGAGCGAAGACTAATTTCTTAGATAATTTATAAAGCCTTTTCAACTTTCTTTTTGCTTTACAAAGTAAAGACTAGATTATTATTTCGTTGATTTTTTCTTTATCTTATTTTATTGCATTTTTAAATATTTCTTAAAATATAAAAATAAGTATAAAAATAGTAGTCCGCCGGTGTCGGGAGCAGGATCCAAGCTACCGGGGGTTAGGACTCCAGATACAGGAACCTCCTCACAATGCGAGCCGTATCGAGGAGTACTGCCTTCTGAATCAGACCCTTGATCCAACCGCCTAACGAGAGCCTAGATAGATGTTGATTGAGGCTTTCGGCTATTACCATTGGCCGATACGACAATCGGCACAATGATAGCCGAGCTCACATTCCACATGTCAACAATCTCGTGTGCTAAGTTGAGATATTTAATTTGTTTGTCTTTCTCAGCTTTCACGGGGTTCCCATCATGTGGAATGGCAACATCGACAATCATTGAGCGGCGCGCTAATCGATATATCACCACTATATCAGGCTTATTGGCGACAATAGTCCTGTCAGTAATGATAGACCGATCCCAGTACAACGTGACATAGTCATTTTCAAGAACTGGATCGAGCACATTCTTGTAATACGGTACCTCAGAATCCACAAGTTTATATTTCAAAGGAAGTTGCTGGTAATCCTGTTATTAAGACTATTTTCTAGCTAGACTTGAAGACATTATCAAGTTAAGCCAAGCGACACAGAACTTTATGAAAATGTGTACATTTTCATACAAAGTTACGACTTAACAACATGATGCTCATACGCAAACAGACTCCAAAATGTAAATCTGCAATGCATGAATGAAACACGAAGCTTAACAATACGCTTTTTGCCATTCAGAATAAATCACTTTACCAAAGGAGAGCAAATGTTTGTACTCCACCCTCCGTTAGTGAGTAAGAGTATTCATTCATCTGAGCGATCGTACAAATGTACGTAAATACAGCTCTATAACATACGACTTTTATCCACTGACGCGATCAACGGACGACAATGACATGGTCTGATCCTGACCTAAATATCAGGCATCCCGCATATTTGCAACTTTAAGTCGCAAGACATAATCGAGATGCGATCGCAAAATCGTTGTAGCGAAGTTTTAATGTGGATATAGTAAGTTTCCGCGACATCTGCTACTTTTAGGAGTGCTTACGTTATTCGTGTGCTTAATTTGCAGAAGGTTTTAGAAAAAATTTCTATTTAGATTAACATTTTAGATGCATGATAAAGCCACGCACATACAATAACAGTAACAGTTTTATTTCGACAAGACAAATCCATGGAAGACACAATCCAATCCAACTGAAATTGCTGTTCTATCCCACAATACATTTGTCTTTAGTCCGTCTGTTTTTCAACGTAGGTATGTACTATTTTATTTATTTATTTGTTCTTATTATTTATATGTAACTAGCTTACGCCCGCGGCTTCGCAAGGTATGTCGATAAAAACTATCCTATGTCCTTCCCCGGGATGCAATCTATCTGTCTGCCAAATTTTATCGAAATCCATTCAGTGGTTTAGGCGTGAAAAGGTAACATACAGATAGACAGACAAGGTTACTTTTGAATTTATAATATTAGTAAGGATTAGGTATTATTATATTTATAGTTTTAATATAATTATGCGTATTTTATATTTAAAATATTTATTCCTCAATTTTCATGATTTCACCTACTATTGTTTGTGTTTACATCACTCAGAGGTTGACTGGTAGAAAATGCCTATGGCATTAAGTTCACCTCTGTACATTTATTTGCTTGAAGTATTAAATTAACTAAATAAATATTATGTTGAAGCAACACATTCTAAACAGCCAATTCTAGAACATTGTAAAGGCAAGTCCCCAAACATTTGTCCTGTGGCGTGCGGAGATCATTCTACCTGTTGGATGTGGCTGGATCATTACGTTAATACCCCCTTTTACTTGGCTTACGGGACCCCCTAAGTGTTTGGGTGTTTACATGACGCATTTTTGTTCCGTGCCTTCCTTTCTTCCGAAGATTTATTATCTTGCCTCAAAGACGGGTGAAAAGGAGTTGAAGGGCTATTAGAAGGGACAAGGATCTGTATAGGAGGCCTTGAGAAGTGGTATAAGACGTTTCATCTTATGATACCTTCTTGAAATCGAACATCTGGTATGTGTTATTGCATAAGTAGATCTATGTTATCAATGATTTAGCAGGCATGGCCAGACTTGTCCCACGAGGGTCAGGTAATTAAATTCACTTCACATTTGACATGACACACTACACAACCTAAATCGTAATACAGGGACATCGACTTGCAACCTGTATGGATTCAGTAGGTACATGATTCTGAACTCCCCTGCGTTGAAAGTCGTCTGCGGTTAATTAAAAAAAAAGCTTTTCCATATAATTTGTCCGCGTAAGTATCGCACTTTTCTTAGCTGATTTTTTTTTAGATAACCGACGAAAAATTTCCGCGCTAGGGGAGGTCTAGAATCATGCGCTGACTCCATGTTTGCAGTTTGCGCGTCGATGTCCCTGCCACCTGTATATCCAGGTACATTTCCCACGAGCATGAAAATACATAAGTAAATTATAAAACTACTATCTGACCCGCCAAACGTTGCCCTGTTTTTAATTAGAAAGACACGTGGCGCCATCTTTTATCATAATAATGTTATTTTTGTTTTGCTCGGGAACAGCACTTTTTTTCGAGATGAAAGGTACCCTATGTCCGTTTCTGTACTACACCTGACAAGGTATATGCAAAATTTCAGGTTGATCGGTTCAGTGGTTTAGGCGTGCAAAGGTAACAAACATACTTTCACATTTATAATATTTAATAACTAGCTTCCTTCCGCGGCTTCGCTTGCAATATACATATGTCGATAAAAACTCTCCTATGTCCTTCCCCAGGATGCAATCTATCTCTCGGCCAAATTTTATCGAAATCCGTTCAGTGGTTTAGGCGTGAAAAGGTAACATACAGACAGACATAGTTATTTTAGAATTTATAGTATTATTATGGATGGATGTACTCGTATAATATATATCTATAAGTTAGAATTACAAATGACACTAATGAGAAAATTTAAATAAAAACCTAACCATGGAAATACTATTTAGGTAGGTAGGTACAGACGCCAGCACATCAAGCTACCCGAAACTGTCAAACTTTGAACGTTATGCTGTAGCGATAAAGTTGAAAATCTATTAAAGACATTTGATAGATGATTTGTAGCTTGATGTGCTGGCGTCTGTACCTAAGTAGTTCGCGGCATTCAAGGTATAAATTTTTTATTGAAACACCTCTTTCCATTTTGTGTTCGATTTAAAATTGTACAAGTACATAGCTAAATAAACTGTATTTTCACAGAATGTGAGAAACAGAATTTAGGACAAACCTAACTGTAACCGACTATTTTCTACGACCACACGGAAACTACTGTTGGTCATCAAAAGGAGTAATTAATCAAAGTTTATGGAACTTACGCGTAATGACCCATCAAGAGAACAACATTAGATTTAGAACATTAAATACAATCGATTTTGTTAACACATTTATTGCTAATTATATTGGGCTTATAAGCCTCTAAACAGTTAGCAGTGAAGTACGTATTAAAAAAGAAACGAGTATCTTGATTACCGACTAACTAGTAACTATGCAGCGTTAATTTTATTGTGATGAAAATGACCTTTATTGACCTTAAAGGTTTGAATTTTCTCTTTGTATCATCTATGGTGATTTTTTGTAGAGAAAAAGGTACCTACTTACACATACATAAATTCACGCCATATTCCTTAGAGGTAGGCAGATACTACAGAACGCCACGTGTTTACATACTCCAATTGCTTTGTTAACATACGTTCAACTTGTCAGGAAATCCCGCAATGTTGCTTATGAAGAACGACTTATATAAAGGTGTTACTGCATTAACCTTTTGACCGCCACACGTCAAAAAATAAAAAACGTGCCCTCGGCGTGAAAGTCTGTCATGTAGTCGAACCGTGACGTGCTGGGCACATTTTGGTTTGTCATCTACACATGACTGTGGCGGTCAAAAGGTTAAGGGTGGAATCGCTGTGCAAATTAGTTAAAAAAAGTGTTACGAAACTAGGTATTGATTATCATGTCTGTAAACAACCTTACGAAAGAAAATGATACGTAAAAATGCACTTAAGTGTCACCGCAAATATGAGCTTGTAGCAAATTTATTGAACCTTTTATGTAAATCCAATGGATGGGTTGTATGTTTCCCTAAGGGGTCACGTCACATTTAGGACGTAAAAAGAGGTAGTTCCCATCTACGGTGTCATCTATATGGAAAACATTGCCAGTAAGGAATAATGCTAACTTGACGTTTATGTGTAAACTGACGGATACTTTACAGGGTAAATCAATTGTGGTAAACATACTGGAGAAGTTTACAGAAATATTGGGTAAAGATTCATATCTATCAATTTCCTTTTGGACAATATTGTGGAGTTTATTTTGTGGATTAGAATTTGTACAGATGAGATTGCAAAAAAATCGGGAAAAACACGTGGCAAGAACAAACACATATTCAGCATTTTTGTTTACAATAGAGAAATCGAATGAGACCGGGGGTAGACTAAAAGCAAATCTTATTTTAGTTACTCTTATAGAAAGACCCACTTCCGTTTGATTTATGCAGCAGTAATTAATAAAACAAAACGCAAATGTAATTATGTAAAGCTTGCTACAATATCAGAAAGCCCCACGAGATCAGTCAGTGACATGATAAATTTTCAGTAGGTAAACATTTTACATTGCTATGTAGTTACTCTGTGGTGGCTGCACCGTATATCCGTCCCAGGTTGACCAAATCTGGCAATCACTATCGGACGACGCGTTAATATCGAGAGTACGTCCATAAACTGTCCAGTTAACACGTTAATTAATTAACCAATTTTAGCCTCTCCCGTAAATAATGATAGAGTTTTAAAAATTATTTCATCGTGTTTAAAGTATAAATACGCTAAATTACCAAGTTGATTTTTACACGTTGGACACTGCATGTGACATTGTTGTGATGTTTATTCAACATTGATTTTTTTTTAGTAATCTAGTATGTAGTAATCTTTACCTACAATACCAACAAACATTTCATTCAAATTACATATAAAATAAATTTAGGTTTGAATGCAATCTTTCATTAGCATTTATATAATATTTAACTTCAATAAATGGTTTGTTTTAACATCCGTTGGGAGGAATTAATTTTACCTACCAAACTAAATATGGAAAAACGAAAATTAAGCAAGCTCTTTCAAATGGTTTACCTATTCTGCACGAAAACTAGCCTGAAAATAGGATGAGAAAATTTCTTATTTAATATTCTAACTTCAAGCCTCTCTCAACATTTACGCTGAAATATATATATAAACTTTAAGTAAAGATTAGGTACCTACTCAAATTTTAAATATATTTTAGCCTAGACGTCGCGCGTCGTCAAAATAAGATCGTCGTTTTAAACTATAATCAAAAGGTAATGACGAGTTTATGTCACAATTAACTGGCTATTTCGCACAAAATATAATTCTTAGAAGGATACAGTTTGTCGGTGTTACAAAGTGGTTTCAGAAAAAAGGGATGACACATTGCGTGAGTCCCTATAAATCACAAAGACAATATTAGTTTTTGCGGTAATGCAAATTTGTTATTGTTGGAAATGACATAAAATACATTTTTTGCTGTAGGTATATTTTGATACTGGTCTCTAATGTATACCAAGTTGAAAATAAATAGGTTCGTCTGTTATTATTAGGTTAACTTGGCTCGTAGCTAAGCAAACAAAATGAACACCAATGTTTGTTTTTTTCCATTTATTCTCTATACGTCAATTATTCGTCGAAATAGTGCCGACCGAAGGGCTCCACAGACAACATTTATTACATACGCCTAAACTACTCACACATATAAGTCCTGTCTCCCCTGTGGTACGGTTAGGGCTGTCACGCGAACCTTATGCGACCCATAAAATTTTATTGATCTTAGGTCTCAACAACCCAAAACTAAAGTCATTAAGCCTACGTTGTGGTTAATGCTATTGAGAAACTTTTATGAAAGTTGAGTGACCGAGAAAATGTATTAACCTGTTTTCTTCTTTGCTGTTTTTGCTATGTTTACTTATGAACATCTACACAAATAAATAAAGTTAAAGTGTTTGTTTGCCAAAATAACAGCTTTTTACTAAATGCATATGAATATAAAAAACGGTACTTATAACAAAAAAAAATAGGTTAATAAAGCTACTGGAAAATGGAATACAATACCAAAAAATATATAATATAATTTTTTTGGTATTGTATTCCATTTTCCAGTAGCTTTATAAACGTATCTGAAAAATTAACAGAAAACAAAAATAAAAATGAACTTATACCGATAGAAACTATCAGTTTACCGAGATAAAACGACCCACTCTATTTTAGAAGCCAACTTTTGTTCTAAAAATTACTACGTCTATTTTGAAATCGAAATCAATATTGCCCAGATATACCTGTCCAGCCTTGTAATAAGATGAAAACTTGAAAAGCAAATTAAGCATTTAATACTAGACGACAGAATAACATTATTTATATAGGTCCTTATCAAGGCCGAGCATTTAACTAATGTAAAATAACTTATTGTAGCCTGCGGGCAAGGGGATGCCTCCGGCTATTATTTTGTATAATAATATCTTCGTTCTTGAACTGAAAATGAACTTAAAGATAGCAAAGTAAAGTATATAAAGAAGTAGTGCGTAATAATTCAAAATGTTCTGGTTTCTGGGCCCTATGAAAATATTGAATTTTGTTATAATTTTCTGGGTATCGTAATAATATTTAGGTGGGAGACTTCGAGAAATAAGTAAAAATTTAATTTCTAGTCATGGGTGTGCCATTGTAAGACATTGGTCAAACATTAGTCTATTCAATAATAAAGAAAATAATTGACATTAAAATGAAAGGGTATGGAAGTACCTCTCAGTAACCGTTCGTTAAGTCGAGGGGAGTGTATCTTCAGTAGTGAACATTAACTTTTACGTCCTGTAATTAAAACGTTAAGACTTCACGCTCGTTTTCCTTTTAATAAATAGTTGAACGGTATTATAGCTTTGTTAGTTGTCCAGAAACAACATTTAAGTAACACTGGACTCTATTCAACGTCATAATTAGAGAAATAATAATTATTATAATTAATTAAATCACTTTAAACAATAATAGGTCATTAAGTAGTAATTATTCACTGACGGAAGTTATTTTGACGGTAGCTTTATACATTTTATTCTCTGTGTCTGTGTCAAAAGTAATGCTTGGAAAGCTAAGTTTGAATAGTACACAAACGTTCTATGTATGTAGTTAGTACGCACTCAAGTATAATTACTTTATGCCGCGTGTAGGTGTTTGAAATGTAAGTGTAGAGCAAAATATTTAGGTGAAATGGATACTATATCTATGTCATTTTGATATACGACTATTTTGAAAAGCATTAGCATAATCAGTGAGTCGGCGAAGAGAGAGTGGGCCGTAATCTACCACGCGGGACCAGTGCGGGTTGGTGGGTATCACATGTCTTTGAATTTTTGTTTCCTCACGATGTTTTCCTTTACGGTTTTAGATCAGTGGTGATTATAATTTACAAAAAGTAAAGCGCCTGTCTGTCTTCGAACCTACGACCTACAACTTATAAGTCGCAGCCGTTACTACTGGACCATCTCTGCTCCTATTTTGAAAACGTGCTACTTTAAACCATCTCTTCAAAATGATAGTATCCCAGTACCTACCCATTCCTGTCAAAGCTACGCTAGGAAACGCGTAAGAATCTCCGTGTCGCGTATTTTTATGTTACACTTCAGATTATTGAAGCCTCCAAGGTAGGTATCGATTTTCAATATTTTGATAAGAAAGCCAGGTGACACAGAGGAGAACGCATACAATAGTCTTCACAATGTACGTGTATGTACGGTAACACTTTTATAGTCGATCGAGCTTGTGTAGGTTTTGTTGTATTACATGTAAATACATAGGTACGTGTATTGTATAGGTACTTTTACGTATATTTTATTGTTATACACTAGGCTTTTACGCTACACGTGAGTGGAATTCAAAGAAGTTTACGAAAATATGTTAGTCGAAAATGTGTCAGCAATTTCAATATAAGAAATATTATGCAATAGCGAAATATGATTTCGTATTTATTTATAAAACAAAATAACCAGGCTACCTCTACAGTAATTTTTCCGAACAAAAAGAATATAGTTCACAATATAAAATCGTTTTTAAATGCAAGCGCTGTCCTCTGGGGAAAAGCCTTTGCAAAGTCAGCAAGCGCATATAAACTTTGTTTGGACCATATTAGCATTGCAAACCTATTTGCCATATGATTGTTCAACACTGAAATGTTCCACCGATTCAATATAGCGCATAAAATCAACTCGACCGTTTTATATTTCATTCCGTTTTCATTGAAATACAGAGCTGTCCCGATGAAAATAGTTAATTTGAATATTATACCCTCTTTTGAAACGCTTTCCTATTGTTATAAAAGATTTTTATTGGTCACTTTTTATGAAAGGTAGCTCGTGTTTTTAAGTCTCTTTATTTATTTTACCTACCATAAAAATAAATCTTGTTAAAAATATATATTTAAGAAGCTATTTTTTATGTAAGTGCTGTGTACGCCTGTAAGTGACTAATTCACCATAACACAGTGCATATGTTATTTATTATTATGTCAATATTTCTAGTGGATAAGTCGTTGGTGTACCTTTTAAACAAAAAATAAATAAATAAAAAAAACAAGTATCCAGCGTCCATCTGTCTCGTCCAGCGTCGATCTGTTTATGTTTCAAGACAATCTGAGCGAATTTTAATTGCCTCAATTAAAAAAAAATATTGTTTAAAAAATATCTAACCTAACGATACATTATATAACTTATTTTGGACCAAATGGCGCTTAAGCATTTTCTCCTTTCCAGTGACGACATGTTACGTTATTTTGTACACGACGTATACTATTTTGTGGTTGATTACACATTTATATACCAAAGGTTACATTAATTTACCAAGTAACAGATTACCAATACAGTTTTTTTTTTAGCATTTTCACCTTTCCAGTGACGATATATGTATACCATCACGCCTATAATCCCGACGGATTAGGCAGAAGTGTACCTACATATTTGGTACACCCACACAAGCCAGTTATGTTTAAGTCCCATGTAATAAGCCATAAAAAATCTTTGCAATATTTAGTTCATTACGCGAAGTAACTATCAAAACATAAATTAAAACTCAAGCCTCAAATTACTATTACAAAAACACTTCTTTATTTACTTATACCAATTCAATATATTGTCATATCAATCGATTTCATACAGCAAACAGTACCCTAAATAAATAAATACGCACGTTATACCTAGGAATGATGATTGTAAATGTTTACACGCAAATTCTTTATGAAAACAACTAACTCATTTATTTATTCTAACGCTAACTGTGTTGGTTGTAGAAGAACTGTGAGGTGAAATGTTAAAACACGTAAGTTAATTCCAATAATAAAGTAAACTTTTGGCTGATTCCTGTGCTCAAGACGGGACTTTTTTATTAACCACCGTAGCTTTCAGCAAAGCCTAACTAATCACTTTAAGATACTTTTACGGCACTTTTTTTTTTAACAGTAAGTCCTCATAAGAAAGATCCCAGTAATAATGTTAACTTTACTGTGCTCAAAAGGTGGCGTTTTGATACCACGGTAGCTTGAGTAAATCATAACTAATCATGTTATGATACTTTTGAGGCACTTAATTTTTTTAACTGTAACTCCTCAAAAGGGCTGGTCAAAAGACAACATCTCGGAATGATGTGCTAAGGCAACGTTGCGGCTTAAAAGAAGATGTAGTGACAATCATTAGAAAGAGTTCGTGTGACAAACTACATGGAATTTTCTTTCCTTATTAAAGAAAGAAAATGTCCCGTTAATGTTCTTCATAGTTCTACTTCAAATAGCTAAGCTAGCTAGCTACCTTAAGCTTGAATGTGGACCAATAAATGATGTCGTACTACGGTGGCTCTAATAGCAGACTAAAGGGAATACGACAGACACATGCAGTGTAGACACTCCCTGACTGTCCCATACCATTGCTGACACAACACACCAATTGTCCTCATACTCACCTAACAAGAACACTAAGCAATTAAACGCAGGTTGACTGTCCCTAATTGCTACAAGTAATTAATTCCGAATCTCATACAACACATTTAAGCAATCAATGCTGATCCCAAGTTGCTTGTAAACAAGTAATCCATAGCTTAGGACTGAGGTACAGTTAACTTGAACTAGAAACTAGTCGAGGTATGATAGAAGTAATAAATTGCAATCACAAGGCCTAAGATACGGTGGGACATTCATAAACTGTCTTTGCTAATTAAGTTTAACATGGAATATTTATCAGATGGACTAGTAAGGGATTATAGTAGTTCTAGTTATGGTTTCGGGCGGTTTCGATATATTAAGTGATATAATTTTAATCGTTTATGTGTTAATTGTTATTAAGGGTAAGAACTGAGTTTACATGAGTTTTATTCACGTTTTCCTCTCTAAAGTGAGCTTGAGGCGTTTTGAATTTATGTATAAGAAGCTGAGAATTTTATTATGTGAAGGAAATTGACTAAAGCTAGCTAGCTATTACCAGCATTGTAGATTATATTAATTGCATATTTACTTAACATCACTTTCGGTATATTTCCCATAGAAAAGAAATACACACAAAGAAAAGTGACCCCTCAAATAAATACCCACAAACCGCGTCATAAATATTGAATAGAAACGCAGTGGTCGCGACAGGTGCCTCGACCCGAATCCCATGGGTAAAGTGTCGTCACCCCAATAACCCGTGAACACCCCCTTACAAAACTCGCGACAGCTCCACTAAAGTCGACAACCCTAGTATAAAAGTTTCAGGTCTGTTTTGAAGAGTTTTCGGAACTGTTTCTTAGCCAATAGGAGCACGGAAGACAGGGACCAATGATAGATGGTCTTATGTTTTCTGGGTATATGCATAGTAAATACTTTAGGGTTGATACATGGTCATATAAAGCGTTTTATTTCTCGTATACTGGTCTTACAGACGCCCCGAGAACTCATCTGGATTCACGCGAAGTTATTCAAGACAAAGGCTTACAATACATTGAATGAACACATTTATTTGTTAAACACAATTACATGTACGGATATGGTCAGTAATTGGTTGATACGTGGCTGGTTTGGTTATTTGTGGAATGGAATTTAGTGATCAAAATATCTCGAGGTTATAAGTACTTGGGCAACAGTCGGAAAACCCCCTACCCTGAACAAGGTCTTCCAAAATCTCTTCCCCGTTTTAGAAAACAGTGATAAATAACGCGAAAGCGTATTTTCGAAGTAACCTAGGACTCATTTTATTTATCCAAAAGTGGATTAGAGGTTTGACGGCACTGCGGTTGGCACAGTGGTCAAACGATTGGCTTCGAACTGAGTAAATGTTTGTCTGGCCTACAGATAGTTGTTCCTGGTTTGATTGTTTGTGCATGTGAGATTTTGGGTTTGTATAAGCACTTAAAATAGGAAATTACATGATAAATTTCTCAGTGGGTCAATGTTTCTATGGAAACAGGATTTTTACTATAAGATTGACAGGGTTGATTGATGTAAATATATATACAGCAGACCCGGTTAAATATCTTGCATTTAGCTGTACGAATTTACAATTTTATTCTTAATTGGAAAAGCTGAGCAGTAGCCCTTGGGACAGGTCATGAAAAAGTGTGTTACAAAAAATAGAAAATCTATTTATAAAAACGGGTCGGTGTTCATTCGGAATAGACTCAAAATGGTGGCGATGTGAATGTATACAAATACAGGATGGCAGGAACATTGACACGTAAACCGACACTATGAGTTCCGCACATGATTCTAGACTTCCTAACGAAGAAATGTGTCGTCGTTTATCAAAAAACCAGTAAAGTGCGAGTCAGACTCACGCACCGAGGGTTCCGTACAAATTTGTAGGTATGCAAGAAAAAAAAATCTCTCTACCGTCATAAAAAAGAGCTTAGGAAACTTAAATATACATTAATTCCGACAGGCATAATACATTTTTTCGAACAGGAAAACGTTTTTTGGTGATCTTAAATTGAATTAGACGACCAAATTGGGTACCAGCTGTTTATGCTCCCACGCAATTCGTCGAAGTAGGTATACATTTCACGCTGTAAATTATCGTACCGCGTTTGTCGTTACAAAGTTGGACAAGTAGGTACAGACGCCAGCACATCAAGCTACCCGAAACTGTAAAATTTTCCCAATCAACTTTGAGCCTTATGCTTTAGCGATAAAGTTGAAAATCTTTTAAGAAATTTGACAGATTGTAGTAGCTTGATGTGCTGGCGTCTGTACATACTTTCAATTCTATTTAGTCATTCATTATGAATAGGTAGTTGATTGATTCCCAGATCGAGAAAAGAGTTATAGTTGTAGAAAAAGGTTTTTCCATCAAGAATTTGGAAAAGGTTTTTTCATTCAAGGATTTGTGCCTGTTTGGTGACTATTGAGACTTTTAAATCAAACCGGAGAAATGAGGGTTTGCTATAAAAAAAATGGGTCTTATTTATTTTCTTTCTTTCTTTCTACAGGTACACCTCAACCTAACCCTTTGGGGATTACCGGCATGATGTTATGATGCAGGTATTTAATTTATTCAATGGAATAAGGTTGCTTCGATAGAAAACCTGTGTCATTTAAATGAAATTTGGTCTTTACTATGATTTGACACCAAAAGACACTGTCTGTATACAAGAGTTCGAGTATCAGGTCAAAATTATAAATGGTGTAAGGTGACCTTTAGATTCTCAAAGGGACTATTATAATATGATACCGAAAGTGCCCTAAAACTCGTCATCAAAGAACTGTGGGTCTGCCTATTCTACTATAAAGTTCGTACTCCTCGAAAACTTAGCAAATAGTTTCTACTCTACTGTCCTCGAGTATGAAACCTCTTTGGAACGTGATATGAAATCCTCATGCTAACCACAGCGATAAGTTGCGGTTAGCGATATAAAAATATTAAGTGTAATGTGTTTGTTACTCACTTAAGCATAAGTTCTGAACAATTTACTTGCTTCAAGTTGGCGTAACCCGTTTCAAATCATGGGAATTTGACGGTATCTGTTAATAAACCCGTAAACATTCAGCTGGAAAAGTCTACACTACGTATGAAAAAGATTGAATTTAAAGTATGAATACATGAGGAAGCCAGTTTGTTTAAAGCTTTAATTATTAGGTATGGACATATTGAACATTTTCCATAATATCTTGAAGATACAAAGTTCTTCAAAGTTGCATTCGTGTTACAATAACAATACTGTTTTGTCTATTGATCCATTATGATATGTAATAATGTGTCCATATAGTTTATGGTCACCAAATTCCTTGGACTTAATTGATGTCGATTGCTTTAAAAACTGTACCCTACTACTTGACTCTATGCTTTCAAGTAGTAACATATGGCAACAAGATGAATAATCTCATTGACCTGCCGCAACATCACAGAAACTTGAAGTCTTGTTCAAACCGAAATAAAAACAGTTCCATCAAAGCCGACCCTTATTGTGTAAAAAACACAGGTACCCGCAAAACATAACCTTAACACGACTAAGTTACACAGTATACTTACAAGTTTCAGCTATTTACATTATACTATGAACTAATTTTATTTACAACGTAAACATCGATTAAAATAAATAATTTCCGCCCGGCAAACCAAGACAAAATTATATTAAAAAGATTTCTTAACAAAAATCTGTTATCAATAAATAACTTCTTCAAAGTGAAATTAATAAGGAAATCGAGGTCAAAGGAGCCTCTTCGAAAACAATCATCAAGGTTTCCAGCCAATTGTGAACGCACGCATAATCCAAATAACATAAAATGTCTTTGAAAATAAAACTTCACTAAAATACACGGGTGTATCGGAAGAGGCCGTATTGCGGCATCGCGGGAGAGCGCACGACCACCCCTTACCAAGGGCTCGAAGCTACTGAACTGACGCAGACGGACGCCGGAGAACGACGACAGAATGAAAGCTAGTATGCACCCCTCATCCCTCTTCCCCAACACCTCATTCCAAAAAATGCACACATAAAAAAGAAAAACCCAGCAAAGAATGTACAAAGTGTTGCACGTTCCGTAATTACTTTTGCCTTAGATTTGGGCCTTTGTTTATGCACGGCTGTAAACGAGGCCGCGAGCCGGAATGCGCTACCTGTATTGTTCTGAAGCACTTGTTAGAATTCATTTATCTTCCCATCCCCGTAATTATCTTCCGTGTTCTTAACATTTCGAGGTGGGAGCACCGAGATAATTAAATGTTGTTCATCATAACTGAGCGGACTTTGAACAACATGTTACATAGTTCATGTATGCATTCAAGTTTGTGGTTGTTGCAGCTGACAGTTCGGTCGAGAATAGAGACCCAGTGTCCAATATTTCGAACCAAATATTTACTTTAGCGGTGAAGAGTTAACTGCGATTTACGAACCCATGTATCGCTTCGGCTTAAAATAAAAATAGTCGTCATACATTTGTTTCACTAAAAGGTTTTTTCATTGAAAGCATTAACTACTTTTAAGAAACAAAAGTATTTTTAAATTACCTTTTAAAGTGCATTTTCGATGAGCGTCGATTTCCAATAGAATTCTCCGGTGTTTGGTCGACTGCTGTAGGCGTTCACTCAACTTCGCGCTGAATACTGAATTCATATGACGCTGAATCGGCGATAGGAGAAACGAAAGGAAGTTTTTGTTATCTGTTTGAATAATACGGGCCGTCGAGGAGGTGTTGGAATTTGTTTGTCATTTTTACGCAAACGCAAGTTCGGTCAAAGCATCATCAGGTGTTATGACACCAGCCAACCATTGAATAACCAAAACAGACAGAATGAACCCTTAAATAAACTCATTAAATAATGAACATAATATATGTATATGATCTATATAATAAAGAGTATTCTATTCTATTTTGTTAATTACTCGAGTGATTGAAACTGTAATCAGAAAATAAAAGCATGAAATTGAATTACAGCGTGTCAGTACCTACGTCTGACCGTCGTCCGCAAAAAGAATTACGAATCTGTGAGTGGACGTTGAAATGGAGCGAATTCATCGGAGACCGCCAATCTAGAGGTGTCCTACTTTGTGCAAGCTCTGAATGGAAGAGTGGCGAGCGACGAGAGCCACACCTGGCCGTAAATCAGATACCTCGGCCACAAAGGGAGAGCGGAATAACAACCATAACATCACAAAGAGAAGGTCTAAAGTTACTAAAATAACTTTAGACTTTGTATCTTTCATACGGTCGAGAATGTGCTATTGAGGAAAGGGCGCTCCCAGATAAGGGCTTTATCGATGCATAAAATATATTATTATGAAGTTGGTCGGCGGCCTTTCTAAGACGCGCCCGCGCCGGCCAAAAAGAAGTAGGCCTTTATTCATTGAGGTATTTGTGGCATGTCTTTATTTGCACCTGTCGTAAATTTGCGACCTTCCCGCGGCATATTTATGTGACAGATCGCGTGAGTGGATTACATCAACACTACCTTACAGGATTAATTTTACTGTTATCATTTAAATTATTTTCATTTATGAATAAGTCAATCTTGTCCTTAGTAAGTCGTATGTAATGTAGTGGAACTCCGCAGAACAGCGAAATCAAGTAGTTAACCTAAAAAATATTGAAATGGAATTAACTTAGATCAAAACTTTGGAACACAGAAATCGTTTTTTATTCGGGTTAACAAAAACGCAAAACATGTTTTCTAGTTCAAAGATGAAATTTTTAAATTCTCTCTTAGAATTTAGCAATTTAACGTAAATAATTCTGACAAGAGATTTGTTTCGAGATACCTAAAACAAAGCACTTAACCGGTGCAGCGGGATCCCAATTTAGTGGAACTGTTGAATGCGATTGCCTGGCATGAAAATGTTAGTTAAAAGGTTATAGGATTAGTTTGAGAAACAGCTATTAAAACCTTTCTGCACGTTTTCTTCTAATTTGGGAACGTTGCGGTAGCAGGCAATGTTTTAGAAACTTTCCATTAACTTTAACAAAATATTGTGACTTTGTTGCTGATATACTATTTGAATTACCAAAAAGACTGTCAGGATTTGCTTGGTAATTTTGAAAATATAGACTCATTAGAGTTCATAATAAAGTAAATAAACAACTTTTTTTACAATATTTTTCTTAAGAGTGTGGACGCAGCACTGCAGCCCAGCAATCCAGGACTATGGATGATAATGATGATTTTCTTCTTCGACAATTTGCTCTGATTCTGATTTCTGATTCCTGAGGCATTTTTTTTTTCAGGATATTTTTTTTTTCAGGGGAAATCATCAAATGTCCCCTCCCGCTCTGGGTGGAGCGGAAGGGAGTGTCAGACTCTTACTGACTAAAACCCACCCGTGTTCCTTCCTTAGCCCTTTATGTTCCAAGGCATGCATCAAGTTTTTGTTCACTAATACACCTAAGTTTTCTGACATGAAAGTCTGAGAAACATTCGATTGAAAATCAAGTCAAAGTGAAACCGAACAAGTGCACATCAAAAGTTCACTACAGGGCAACGGTAACCTATGAAATGGGATTTATAACTGACTCATAGATGAGAAGCTTGTCACAAGTATGGTATTCATGTCACAACGTCTACCACGTGGCATGTCGCCAAGAATGTGAGCTGCAGTAATTCGCCATATATTATATACCTAGTGCTGGATTCAAGTCTGGGATTGTCTGCGATAGTTTATGGCGATGACGTCAGATACAGCTGATGTATGGAAACTGTCGAGTGTTTTTTTGTGAATGGGGATTGTCCAAAATTTCTAACCATTATATTTTATTTTATTTTTTGTAAATTTAGAGCATTTTGAGAAACTAATTTGAATATTTTGATGATTGGCTCAATAGTTATTTAAAAAAAAAAAAAATTATTTTAAGTTTTTAAGGTAGGTGACGTCTTACTAGTACATAATTAAAAATTTTAATCTGTCAACACAACGTCAACAATGTCACATCTGTCAAAGTGTCAATAATAGGCCGAATAGACGTCTTAAATAATCGAATCCTAGCTTAGCGTATTTATTTACAAATGGTTTTTTTATGTGTAAGTGTCCTCCAAGGAATATACTACTCTCTATCGTCACTAGAACAATCGACGCGGCGACTTATATTAAATATTGTCGAGTGTTGAAATAATGTATGTAATGTAATAATGAGATATAAACAAGAATGTTTATATTTTTGACATATTTACAATAATTTTACATTTGACAGATTGTAGACAATACTTGCCTCTTACTTTTTATTTTCTGAGGCAACGATACAAAATTGTACGGCCAAAGCCGTACGTAATTTGAAGGGCAAAGAAGGTCAATCGTATTTTATCAAAAATATCAATAACATGTGAATATTTTTCAAAATTAATTAGTCCGTAATGATCAGTAACGCTATTCCTCGAAATGGTTTTTCAATTACAACATTTAAAAAAATATGAACAATGCCCATTCTGGCTTTGTCATTTGTGCTGCTCAGTTAAGAATAAGCTGAAATGCTGTTGTAATTTTCATAATACACAGTACCTAGTAGTAGAAGTAGCAGTTCTCATTTTCAGTTACTGTTTGTCCTGCATCGTCCTACTCTTAGGCTAAGGCCTCTCCCCATGACTTTGAGAACTTTCGATCCCTGGATCCTGACTAATGTGGACCACTGGTCACTTCTTTTCTCCAGCTCGCCCCATCATCTTCAACGGCTTAGGCCGCGATGTCTTCTGTTTGTGTCAGGGATCCACATCGTAGTTATTTTCTTGTTTTCCGTAGCGTAGGGAAAAAATAAAAGTAATAGGCGAAACAGCTGCATGTATTCTGAAATACAGCACCGATTCATTTTCAGTGAGAAAGCAAAACGAAATAAAATTATATGAATAGGACTCATTATTATTTCTCTTTAAACACAAGAATGAAACTAGAGACTGTATCATTTAATTAATAAAGCCATATGACTATAAAAAATACAAAAACACTTCCTAAATTAACGGACTAACGAACGGACATATACTGTGCTGGTGCTTCTTGGATATACTCGTATTTCCTACGATAACATGCCTACTGCTAACAATGAAATAATTATGAACTATAGATAGTTTAAGGTGTCACAACTTTTTCAGACAATCACACTGTATAAAATACCTACTTAAAATTTCGTGAAAAAGGAGTACGCCCAAAAAGTGCAAAAACTATCTTTAGGTTATGAAAACTATGTATCTTTAGAAATGGGGTAGCTTAGGCTACCCATTTCTAAATTGCCAATGCTGTGACGAGCATTCTCGTCCCCGAATAACCGTATTTAATTGACATCCCCATACAAACGTATACCTTCTGTTAACTACTGCTACAACTTTGTAAATATTATAATAGTTTAAATATACGGGTTAAATATTAGACAACAGTAAGTTTATAATTGAACTAAGCTACTTCCATGATGTTATGCTAAACTTATTTACATAAACAATATATAACAATAGATGGCAATGCAAAAGCAAGTAATGAACTCCATCATTTATTTTCAGGCTCTATGCTTGTGATAGTGCAGTAGTGTAGTCAAAGCAGCTTTCATTCTAGCCAAAACTTGGAAAAATACAGTATATTCAGCATGTATCAGAGAATTGTGGTCATTTTTAAGGGTGTGGTACAGACCATCAAAGTATTAGCTGTCCCATACAAAACTTCAATACCTACTCGACCCAAATGAAAAGGCCGGCTGATTATTTTTTCGCGATTACGATGTAGGTCCCATGGAGAAAGTCTTTCAGTTTGATGGTTTGTATCACACCTTTAATACATGCTGTATGTATACCTACCTGCCTACTCTTTGTGTGATTTTACTTAATTCACACTTGACTGATACTGTCAATAAAATTAAAATCATCAAAAGAAATCATAAGATCAACACTAAACACACTCAAATCCAACAGTCTCTTAAGTCCTTTCAAGATCTACATAAACATATGTCATGCAATGTTGACGGAACATGTTTACACGTTAGGGATAATTCGTCGGTGTCAAAAGGGGCTTCGGAGGCAACGTCGTGAAAATGTAAAGATCAGCCTGTCCTCTAATGAAATGCAAACATGGGGATATCACACGCGATTTACGCAGGACGATTTATGAAACGGACCTTTAAGGCTGGAAGCAGAAGGGACGACTCGACAGCGCGACGCGACTCTGGTAGAACATAATCAGCCTATAATGTTCCCACTGCCGAGACAGAGGCCTCCTCTATGTGAGAGGGGGTGGGCCGTAATCCACCACGCGGGCCCAGTGTGGCCCAGATGTCACATGTCTTCGAATTTTTAGTTGTAGGACATGCCGGTTTCCTCACGGTGTATTCCTTAACCGTTTTGAGAGCAGTGGTGATGAAATAATTTACAAAAAGTAAAGCACCTGTCTGGGTTCGAACCTATGACCTAAAAAAACTAACTAACTCGTAAATCGCGGTCGCTTCCACTGGGCTAGAACAATTTTTCTGGTGGAACTATTTTTATGAAAACTTTACGGAAATTTTTCCACCTTAGTCGCGTCCCGCCTGTTTGCGTGAGCCTTTATGAAGCGACCTTTACTCTGCTGCGTCCCGTAATTGATAACGGATAGGTGTAGATAAGAGTATTCAGTGGTTAATGCTGGTCAGCTGACGTGGCTTAAGTTAAGGCAGCTTAAGTTTTGGTTAGGGATTTAGGCTATTAGCACAATACACGCTAAATATAATATTTTTTCATTACTTTCGGCTATCTGAAATGATAGTGATGATTTGTTGCTCGTACCTACTAAATTGGTCAATCTAAATTGGTTAATCAGGAATGAGGAGATCCGCAGGAAAACCAAGGTAACCGACATAGCCCGAAGAATTGCCTAACTTAAGTGGCAGTGGGCAGGGCACATTGTTCGCAGTACAGATGGCTGATGGGGCCGAAAGGTTCTGGAGTAGCGACCGCGTACCGGAAGACGTAGCGTTGGAAGGCCTCCCACAAGGTGGCCCGACGACCTTGTGAAGGCCGCAGGAACTCGTTGGATGCGAGAAGCATAGAACCGGTCGAAGTGGAGATGCTTGGGGGAGGCCTATGTCCAGCAGTGGACGTCTTTCGGCTGAAATGATAATGATGATGATTATGACTAAATTGGTTAACCTACTAGGTAATATTAAGTTACACATACCCATTGAGTTGTCATTTTGTGCAGATCAGTATCAACTGGACTAGACATCATCATCTGCCTAGCCTTTTCCCAACTATGTTGGGTTCGGCTTCCAGTCTAACCGGATGCAGCTGAATACCAGTATTTTACATTGAGCGACTGCCTATCTGACCTCCACAACCCAGTTACTGGGTAATACGATACCCCTTGGTAAGACTGGTTGCCAGACTTTCGGGCTTCTGACGACCCTTAACGACTGTCAAAGATCCACAAATGACAGTCGGGACCTACGGCTTAACGTGCTTTCCGAGGCACGGAGGGGTCACGGTATGTAAAGATGGTCACCCATCCACAGACCAACCGCGACAAGCGTAGCTTAACCTGATCGATCGACCTGTGCGGTTGTTATTATTTAGCCACGGGTCCCTCAATCAAATGGACTAGACAGTTCTGAGAAAATACAAACAGGGTTGGTTTGGTACCTACATTATCCGCAAGGTCGGGACGCCTTAGAAGGACAATAGTGAATGTGTTTATTGGTGATGTTCTTTTGAAAGGTCAGGAGCCTAGTACTCGCAACCCGCGTGCGTGTATAACCAGAGGCTTAAGTGTGAGTTTTTTCACTCACATTCTGCGAGCGCGTTAGAATTTTATATGGGAAAAGTTATAGCGCCACCTGGTGGTCACTAGGAGAAACCTAATTTCCCATAGAAAATTCTAACGCGCTCGCAATCGAACGTGAATCGAAAAAACTTACACTAAGGCCACAGATGTATGAACGTAAACGAAGCCAAAGGAGAAGAAAAACTCGTGCAGGTCTGTTAATCAAGTCAAACAAGGTTAAAACATTTAAAATAATGCCTAATTTCTGTGAATTACATTACAAATTAATGTACGACATTACGGCCAACTCCATAATAACATTAGACTATGACAATATTATGTTAACGAAATAGTCTAAAAAATATTATCTATAAAATGAAATTCAAATATAAATGTTACCCACAGTAACTGTTCCTTCGTTTTCTCATACATAAAGTACTTTTTAGATATAACAATAAATACTAATAGAATTAAAAGTGAAGGTTAAGGTTACAAATTGGCCTTTTAAAATCCAATAAAAATGGAAATATTTGGTAACGTGGGAACAATAAGAGAGAAGTGAGAAAGATACAATAAAATTCCATGAATGTAATCATATGAACGTTATGTATTCTGACCCCTGATGAGATAATGAGCGAAGGCATTGACTTCCCGCATCGCATTTTTTGTATTCTTTTCGGGGATCAGCTTGCTAATGCCTTATTAAGTTTCACTCTAAAAACCATCAATCGCAAAACACACTTTCAATAACAATCTGAATCATTTTGATGGATTCATTGCTTCATATGTTCGAAAAAATTGTCTGCTCAACTACGTAAATAACGCAATGATTGTTGTTGAAGTATCAAAATAAAAGCCGTAACTGTGTTACGCAATTACCCCGCTGATACATTCGTAAAACTATTCGCATTCTTATTAAATAGGTAGTAGGTTCCATCTGACCAATGTTCGTAAATCAAATTAGTTTCGCGTCTACCATCAATCTTCTTAATAATTACGTTTGCAGGCACATACAAACTTTTTTTAGGTGGCAAAGATTCACACAACAGGCCCGCATTGCTTTTGCCCCGCCTCCAATGACCCATAAGTGTTTCCTTTGCCCATTTTTTGCTTTAAAGAGCTAATAAGCTGAGTTTTGGACAAAAAATTATTTTGTGTATTCACCCAGCGTTCCAGAGAATTCTATTGTGATGTCAATTTCGTTCCAGTCCGACCGCTTCAGGCGCCGAGACAGAAAGTTGACAATTTCACAGATTGTGTATTGTTTTGCTTTTCGTACAGAGCAAAAATTGTGTTTTTTGAGACAGTGGATTTTTTAAACAAATAATATGAGACCCTCCTGGTCCTTGAATGTCTTTATTGGTAATGTTCTTCAGAAAAGTCAGGTGCGTAGTACTCGCGACCGTGGGTGTATGACATGTATGAACGTAAACGAAACAAAAAGAATATTGTAAGGATGGAAGCAGGTGGCGTTCTGTAAGGTATGATTTTATGTACCTATGTTATGTATGTAATATGGAATCTTTTATGATAGATTATAAGTTATCAGATCCACCTCGATCAAAATGATTGGCAGGTCAAGAGGTCAGATTTCCCATTGATTGTGAGTTCTTTGACAAATTCAATCTCACGAGAGGAAATTGTCCCCATAGAGCTTTGAAATAATTTATGGCTCAGTATCCTTGTGCGAAAATTACGTGACTAGTTTTTGTAGGAAACGGAATTGTCCTAATTTGATGCTCTGCTAATAACTGAAATGAGATTTTCTCGGAAGCAAAAAGCTTGCCTAAATATTAGGTAAGATAAGATAGTAAGTAATTTAAGGTAATAATAGTAGGTAATTTCTTAACTCACAAATTATGTAAATTAAAATTACTTCGTAATTTGGTTAAAGGTGTAATAAAGTTTTAGTAACTAAAACGTATAGGCACGCTCAATTTATATTTATCTTCTAAAGTTTAAAGTTCGAATTACCGTAATACACATTACGAAAGAGAATTCCTCCTACACACTCTTCGAAAAATATTGTACAGTCACAAAAAAAAATCTTCTTCCAAGTCTTCTGATAAGAACAGGTACTTACCTACTTAATGCATAACTGTACTTCAGTCGAAAACATCTCAGGAATGTGAAGAAATGCTATGGTCCTTGACATGCATCCCTTATCAGCACGTTTTATGGTAAGCAGACATCTTTGAGGCCACTAAAAGGACTCGATAACGTGCACTCCGGTTTAAAAAGGATTCTGACCGTAAATCGCTTACCCGAAAGTGTTGCCGACGTTTGTAGGAAATTGTAGATGTTTTTAAATATTTCAAGGGACAATACGTATTTTATAGGTTTATACAAGTGCTACACTTATAAGATATCGGTACATACATATTTGTTACAGCTTAATTTAAAATATATGTACACAAGCATCTGACGCAGTATAATAACAAGAGCCATAATAGATTGCTTAGATTTTAACCTAAAGTTTTGTTCCTTTCCTGCACGTAAACAACTCTAATCTAGCCTAAGACTTTAATTTATATCGTTACCCCTAAACTCACAGTCCCTTACAAAGAACACGAAACATACACGCGAAACACACATATACATACAGAACGACCTCCACCACCATGCCTGTTTAAATGCCCATTTGTGTGGAATTTTAATTCCGTCATACATGCCTTTGTATGGATTGACAGCAAAGCGGGGAATTTCACGCCCTCTCCTAATTTATACTTCCTCGTTTCTTCTTTGAAAGGCTCGCTTAGCCGACGGGCTATTCAGCTCAGACTGTTTTGTTTATATACAACCATTTATTTTGTGGCTCAAAGAGGATCTTTAAACGGCATAAGCACATGTAATTTATGTAAGTAATATACATAAAGCTAGATTTTGTATTACGATAATTAATTTTTAGGGTTCCGTACCCAAAGGGTGCCAACGGAATCCTATTACTAAGCCTCCGCTGTCCATCCGTTTCGTCCGTCTGCCTGTCAGATGGCTGTATCTCATGAACAGTATAGATAGACGTTTAAATTTTTAACAGAGTGTGTATTCCTGTTGCCGCTATAACAATAAATAATAAAAATAAAATAAAGTTAAAATTAAAGAGGTCTCACAAGAAACGTGTTTTTTTCGGCGTTTTTTTTTTTTTTTTTTTTTCTTGTGGTACGGAACCTTTCGCGTGTGAGTCCGACTCGCAGAGGGCCGTTTATTTTTTTTAATTATGACGTTAATTGTACAGTAAAAATGTTATTCAGGTAAAGCTTCTGTCTCATTAAGTTCATCAGTTGATTGCGCCTTCCAAGAACTATATAAATACACGAGAGACGTAAATTAAATCATAAATTTCCAGGAACGTCAATGCTAAATAAATACGCCAGCAAAATCTGGAAATAGACCGAAATAACAGCGTAATACAATCTAAATAAACGAAAGTGCTCAATAGGGCTGCTTCCTCCTAATATATACGAAAACAGCGATGAATTTGGTAGTCTCTGTTTATTGAAAGCCTTACCTATACCTAAGTTGTTTATTGAACTTGCCAATTGAAACAAAACTGGATACAACATGACTGTAATAACGGAACGTTTCAACGCAATTACCTACGCATTTTGTATTTCCTCACAACTTCTGTAGGTTCATCCCCTAGCTTCATTAAAAATGTTTGATTCAATATACAATAAATACAAAGCAAGTCTTAACATGGTGCTGAAAAATAAATTTTAGATTAAGCATAGTGTCTCGTGGGATTATACTCGGTCCGGTTCGGTCCGGCTCGCACGAACTGTACGTACTTACCTACGGCTGCGGTTAATTTAATGTCGCTATTCTGACTCCGGTATGCTTTATGAGCATAAAGTGAGAGATAATAAAACATTCCGGCCTCAACAAAACCCTTGTCGGATGTTCCAAATATTTATTTAATACTATCTTTTATGAATACGCGTCCGTCATTTAAATCTCTTTTATTTCACCCTTGGAATAATAAAACGCTGTTTCCGAACCGGCCGCCAGTTTATTCCGAACGAGTGAATCATTAATGTGTATAAATGTACGGTTTTGTGGACATAATGGAATAAATCCGTAGTTTGTCCGGACGGGTATCGAACTGGTGTTTATCAAGGTATTAGTGCTTCCTGAACCACTATTAAAATGTCATTAGAACGCCATTTTGGTTGTTATCGAAGCGCCTCTCGTGTTTAATGTTGGCAACGAGAAACATTAAAATACACACGTATGCAAGTAATTATAGACTGTTTACACGAAATACATATATCGTTAAGCATTTCTCCGAACATTTCTTAAATTAAAGAGAAGAAAATACACCACTTCTTCCTTAATTTTATGCGTCATCTTTACTCATTGTCAGGAGGACGGATGGCAAAATCGGCTGTGTGCATTATGTAGCATGGTGATTACTTCGCGTTGATGGATTGCCGATATATATTAAAGAAAGGATCAAGGCAATATCAAATAGTGAGCTACATATTGAATTCTTAGTGCACAGTTTCCAATAAAGCCAGCCACCAAATTACGGTAAAGTAGATAAAGTTTTGGTACTAATGAAAGATCTGAAATGCAAACAGAAATAATTGTGGACATTATACTGATTAGATGCAACGCAATCTAAGAGCAAACCCAACGTGTTTAAATTAGTGATGAAGGCTACGAGCATCAACGTGCTACGAGTACGTAACTTGAGCAGCCATCAAATGAGTGTTTACGTATTTCAACTATGTAATCGCTAATGAACATATGAATTTACATTGGGCCGAACAAATGGCAACGAAAACACGTGGGTTTAGAGGCGTAATACAATATAAGCAACCATTTTTTGTACGATTACACATTCAAATCATTGTTCGAAGGTAACGATTCGGAGTTAATGCTTGTCTTCACTTTATACATGAGCCATCGAGTTCAATAAAACAAAACAAATGTTCTCCTCGACGATTCCAAGACGACTTTAAATGCCATCAAATTTTACGTTCACTTCTTTATGCAGATACCCTTTTATTTTCAGATCAACTGATCAACATGGATTGAAAGAGTTTCCCCGACAAAGCTCTCAAAATATTCAGATCCATAAATATTTGTACGAAACTGTATAAAATGGCACACTATTCGTGATTGCGAAGACAAAACATTATGGCAAAGCTACATTTACATATATGAATAAGGCAGGCTCAGACGAGCTCCCTTTCACGCGAAATATGACGCAATGTACTCGCGACCTCAAAGGATGTCGCATGACCATTTCCTGATGGGAGTAAGCTCTCATCTGAGGGGCTGTATCGACGTATTTTGTCCCATTTCCATTGTGGGGTCAGGTGCCTTACTGTATACCGGATGTCAACGCTTTTTTCGCGTGTTACAAAAGCGGTACTGGCTGTGAAATATTTCTTTTTTGTTCCTTATTACGTCGAGTGATTAAGCATTTTTTTACGGGGATTATAATGTTTTTTCCTTAAAAATTTATTCATCGTTTTCAGAAAAATAGACTAGAATTTACCTCGACATCAAAATAAAAAAATACACGTGTATCTTGCCAAATATTATTGAAGAAAATGTATCTACGACCCCGAAAATCTTAATTACCCAAAGTAAAACATTGATACCCCGTAATCTTTTTGCACATGCTCCAATAAAGAATAAATAACCCTGAACTCTTGTATTAAGCCTTCAATATATCTTCTTATACGGGGCTTAAAGTAATCTTAGCTAAGTGTGATATATTATTTGGAAAACAAACTCGCACGCATTCCGAGGCTCAGGGCTTCAAGTGAATCCTCTCGAAGAAACGAGAACAAGACTTTACCATCGGTTGATAAGGCAGCTTTTTGTTTTTTTTTTTTCGGGTATACAGTATAAAGTTTTAGTACGTTTTTAGTATAATAGAATTTGGGGTAAGTTAGCTCCATTGGTGTAATGGAGAGGTCGTGAGGTTAGGTCCATTCGCAGGTTGGATGTAAGCTAATGGATGTGATAATAGGTTTTTGTTGATTAGCTCTAGGTCGGAAATGGTCCCGGTAAAATAGGTAACGTCGTAATCTTCAGACGAAAAATAAATTGAAATGTTTTTTAAAATACAGAAAACTTTGACTAGCGATTTTTATCACGATAATTTATAAAGAATCTACATGTTTACATCACGCAATTTTGTGAATAAGATAGTGAATGAACGTTTTTATATTCCTATCAAACACCTTTGCCTTTGCACGTAATCTTATTCCTGTAACCAATTAACCTTAACTCAGTATTATAAGTTTAGGCAGAAGCACCAAAATAGCTCGCAGTAACTCGAAAATTTAAATTGCAATTTGCAAGCCAGTATCAGGTTGAATGTTGGTCTAAGTATGATTGCGACCGTAAGAAACATTTATTTATAGAATTATAATATTATAAAAATCGTCATATATTATAATACTAGCTTCTGCCCGCGACTTCGTCCGCGTGAAATTTCTTGTTACTCCGACCCACCCCGTCGCATCGCATCGCCTGCCCGCGCTATTACTTCGTTTTTGCTTAGTGTTCTTTCTGACATTTTTTCTTTTTGCTCGGCTCCTAAAGGTCATAGCGTGATATTAAATTGGGCTATCAAATGCAAAAAGAATTTTTCAAATCCGACTGGTAGTTCCAGAGATTAGCGCGTTCAACCAAACAAACTCTTCAGCTTTATAATATTAAGTATAGTAATAGAAGTATAGATTACATATTTTATTACCATACCTACCTATTGAATGACTATTTCATGAAATCATGACGTTCGTGGCCTATTCTATTTGTATTGCTGTATTTATATGTATATTGTATTGTATAACTATATTTGTTATGATCGTGAATCATATATGAATCAACATAGGTACAACCTGACACTAGTCTGCAGATTGCAAAAAACGTAAGAACATTTGAATTTCGCAGGCTACCTTACCGCATCCCCCTTAACTAAGTATTATGAGTTAATTAAGAAGCGCGTATTTATTAGTCCTCGTGTGCACGGTGTGGTAATAGCTTGTGTGTCCCCGGGGCAGAAACTATCCTCGTCGCCTTGACTAAGTCTTTATTAGCTATTTAATACTTTTATAAGTAGCTTAGCTTTAGAAGACCATAGAGCAGTGATGGTCCAGTGGTGGCCGCGACTGGTGTTTTACTTTGTGTAAATTTTTCATCACCACTACTTTCAAAATTATGAAGAAACCTTCTGTTCTTATATCCGAAGCGATGTCATCAGAGGAGTTATTCCAGTCTGATCCCCTGAACCCCTTCCCCTTCTCGATCCCCTGCTGGTTCTTCTTCTGTTTTAATCTCTGTCTTATCCACTATAAACTTTCTCATTCCGGTGTGATAGTCATTCGAAGTGGTTGTAGTGACAACGGCCTCGTCTCCGAGTCCGTTTTCAATAACAGCATTCTGTCATCGTGTGTGTACTTGTGGATGTGCTACAACCAAAAATTCGAAGACATGTGACATCTACCAACCCGCACTGGCCCGCGTGGTGGATTACGGCCCACTCCCTCTCACAGAGAGGAGGCCTGTGTCCCAACAGTGGGAACAGTATAGGCTGATTAAACTTAAGCATGTTCTGAAGACACTGTAAAATTATAAACTTATACTTTAATTTTCAGCAACTAAGAACAAATGTCTGTGCTAAAATACCAATCAATCCAATCCCAATCTCTTTGATTATACCTACGTAGTGCAGCGAAAAAAAGAAAAACACGGACTGTCTTCACCATATTATAATTCATAATGTTATCCTTTTATGATTCTGCCAAAGTGGCACATTATGTATATATGGCGAAGACAATCCGTGTTTTTCTTTTTTTCGCTGCACTATGTAGGTATAACCAAAGAGACTGGGATTGGATTTGGATTGGATTGATTGATATTTTAGCACAGACAAAAAAAATAACTGAAAAATCCTTCACCGATGTGATTTGAAACGATTAACTTAACAGTTAACTGACCATTATGATTCATAATGTTATCCTTTTATGATTCCGCCAAAGTGGCCTTTTTAGGCCCCCTGTTTTAAAGTGCTATTCTATGATAAATTATTATAGAATTATAAAGAAACGAGGCTATCGAAAGTTATCAGAAAATATTATAATTATGTTAAATATACATAATCTAATACCAGCATCGCCTGAGTTCAGTGATTTGTAAAAATACAAAGACATCTTCAGTTCACAAAAAATACACCAATAACGGCTATTTTGTTGACTAGGATATTGCAAACAGATAACAATTCCTTATCAGCACAAGATACATTACTATAAAAAATAGGAGAAGCAAGTTCAAACACTTCTCAAAGAGGTTCCCTATCAAAAGAGCCTTTGAACCAGACCCTCCATCATTTCCTCTAAACTTTCTCCATATTTCGTTTTTCTTTTATTTGTTGATACCCATTTTTACATCAATAACATAACAACACGCTTGTATTCCCAAGGGGGGTAGCCAGTGGTGCATTGATGCGCAAAAGCATTTCGCTTCTTATGTATACCGAAGACCTAAAAAAACCGGCTAAATGTGAGTCGGACTCGCAGACGAACGTGTTTAAAAAAAACGCGTTTCTTGTATGGAGACTCCCTTTAATTTTTATTAACTTTATTTTATTTTTATTATTTGTTGTTCTAGTAGCAGTAGAAATACATACAACTGTCTACCTATTACGGTTCATGAGATACATCCCGCTGGCAGACAGACGGACGGACAGATTTTTTTTTTTTTGAGCATGGGAAATCTTCAAATGACCCCTCCCGCTCTGGGTGGAGCGGAAGGGAGTGTCAGACTCATACTGACTAAAGCCCACCCGTGTTCCTTCCTTAGCCCTTTATGTTAGCGGAGGCTTAGTAATAGGGTTCCGTAAGCACCATTAGGATACAGGACCCTAAAAAGGTGATGAGCATATATCGGTATTAAACGGGCACTAATACAAGACTCTGAACTGCTACTGAAAATTTTCCAAAGGAAAAACGCATTTCTGTTTGCCCTATCTAGGGATCGAACCCAGGATCGACCACTAAACGTAAAAGACAGTTACAGACTCCATATTCAGTTTATTTTTAATCCCTAACACACGTACAGTGCGTGCCACGTAAGAAGAGACTTGACACACCACGTGGTCTGACATGCGCAGAACACGATTTTAGGTATCTTTAGCGGTATGAGGTCTGAGTGCGGGACAGGACCGGACGCCATAGGGGCGGCGGAAAGAGGCGGGGGAGGCGGGGTCAAGTCTCTTCTTACGTGGCACGCACTGTACATACACATTTCATTCAGTGGTCCATAACAATGCTGACTGCGTTGAATTTAAAGTAGTACTTTCCATTTTATGTCCTCTTTGCTAGACTAGTTTTAAGAACGGAGATTTTGCAATGGAAATTACTGGATTAAGGTTATAAGTAAATAGGGTTTTCGGTTTGAATTTGAAGATTTAAATACGAGAGAGTGAGGGGCCCGTGGCTAAATAATAACAGCCGCACAGGTTGATCGATCAGGTTAAGCTACGCTTGCCGCGGTTGGTCTGTGGATGGGTGACCATCTTTACATACCGTGACCCCTCCGTGACTCGGAAAGCACGTTAAGCCATTGGTCCCGGCGACCCGGCTGTCATTCGTGGATCTTTGACAGTCGTTACGGGTAGTCAGAAGCCCGAAAGTCTGACAACTAATCTTACCAAGGGGTAACCCAGTAACTGCTCAAGCAACACAGATTGGCTGAATAATCACTATATAGAAGCGTTTCTGTAAACTCCAAGCTGGCATAGTTGACTGGTTAATGTGTGGATAAGCGCCTACACAGATATTATTCAAGCAATTTGGGCACAAAATGAAGTGCTTTAATTTGTATAATAGCAATATAATCGCAACATAGTAGCTGAATAAATGTACAACAAGCTTAATATCGCCTGTATAATAGCTGATCTAACAGCTAATACAACTCTTTTAACCAGTTGAAAGTATTCAAATTCAGTTGGTCAGTCATTATTCAGTATTTAGATTATTTTCGTACTTATGGAAATAATTTTGCAAATAACATTTAAGAAATTGTGAAATTATAGCTTAGTTACAATTTCACCATGCAATATTATCTGAGTAAAATTATTGAATTTGGTATGCTATTTATGTTAAAGGCAAGTGAATTATTAATGCGCATGTAACTTTATTGTGAATATACAAATATCTTTAAATTTTTTTAAGCGCCATAAGATAAAAACATTCAAGGGTTAAAAAAGGGCTTTCGTTATACCTAATCTAGGTATGACGATTGAAAAATGTTCAATGCTTTTGGGAATTTCAGTGTGCAAAAACAACGTGGTTAATGCCGTGCACTATTTTAAAAGTGGCTCTAATAATAAAACGCAGTTTTTGATTAGATATTGAATCATTTATATTTTTATCAAAGAGATTATAATAATGTACTGCAATGGCGAGGTTTACGTTGATTATGCAGCATTCAGTGATCTCGGATGCCATATTTAATAGTTCTGTTTCTGACCGCTTTTATAGCACTGATTTACTTTTTGTTTAAGCTTCTAAAAAGAAAATCAGTGCTATAAAAACTTTAGAGTAATAATAGCCCAAAAACCATTCAATATACAGCATTTGTCTGTAAACTGCTTATTTGTACACATTTATTCTGTTATCTGACTTATGTGTTGCTTGGATGGCTTGTGGAGTTCAGTCGCTCCATGTAAAATACTGGTATGGTATTCAGCTGCATCCGGTTAGACTGGAAGCCGACCCCAACATAGTTGGTAGAAGGCTAGGCAGATGATGAAATAGGAGAGAGTGGATTTCTTAAGCGAAGTTTTATAATCGACATTCTTACTGAGGGTACGGCTGCCACCCACTCGTCAGTGGTTAACACTTGAATTACGGAAATCGCGCTTACTCATCTTCATCATTTTCTTACCTTTATCCCACTTTATGTGGGGTCGGCGCAGCAGCAAAAATTTGGTGATGCGCCGACCCCACATTCGTTTTGATCCAAAACCGCCCTTTCTGCTACGATTAAGTGCTTGGCCAGACTGACAGCGCGGGGCGGGAAGTGGCGCGGGTGCGGGAACGCACGGGAATAGCTTGAGAACCCCGGTCCACCGCGCAAGCCGCCCGCGCACTCACTGTGGAAACTTGTATGAACGAGCTGTGGCGTCAATTGCCCACGCGGTCCCCGCGCCAAGCAGATCGCGCCCGCGTGCCCACTACGGTGCGGTGCGGTGTGTCTCTTAGTCTGTGCTAAATAAATGTATTTTCTTTCTTTCTTTCTTTACGGACGGTCAAATGAAGTTCATAGGTTTGAGTAAGCTGCGCCGCGCCCGCCCCGCGCCCGCGTTTGCAGTCTGACCAAGCACTTAAAGTAAATTGTTTATCAAGTTATCAAATAATCACAAAATACCTACAACCGGTGCAACAACGACATAGCCCCACATAATGTCTTCGTTATTAAATCCCAGGGCTATCATAGTAAGCGTATCATTCCACTGAACTTATTGCGTTACCTGCGTGCAATAAAACGTTTTATAGCTCGAGTAACGGCCTCCTTGAGCACCCTTTACTATTTATCTCAGAGTACCTACTAGATGTCTGGCCGTGTATGGCCTTATCAACGTCAAAAATAAATTGTTAATTAATTAACAGATGTTTTAGAAAAGTGGGTGTTAGCCAGACGTAAATTATTTTTGGTTAAATTAATCTAACAGTTTTAGATAACTTTTCTAGGAGGTATAAATATAAAACCCAAGGTTCAAACATCAAAGGCAAATTAAAATCTAATAAAAGTGAATCTATGAACGTCGTCAACACTTACGTGGAAAATTCAATAAATATACCAATCAAAATAAGTCATAAATACCGAGCAATTCATTTTTAGATCACACAATAATAATAGAGACATCAACAGATGTTCGGAGTTAACTTTGAAAAATGACATTCTTAACGTGAGTGCGATCAAAGGCGAAGAAGCGAAATTCGGGCCATAAATATGAATAACTCTGAGAAAACTTCACACGCGAGGATTCACAAAATATGCGAACATGTCGCGTTTCCAAACAAATTTATATCATGGCTCCTCGTACTTTCAGCAATATTAATAACAGCTCATTCTTCTTCATATGGAAGGGCACTATATCAAAACATTTATTATGAACCGAAACGGAACTTTTGACACCATATGCACAATGAGAACAAACATTTGCGTAAACATGATTAAAGCCAGCGAATATGTATGAGGTGACTTATAGATGTCGGGGCCTTGGGAGTGGGTGCGCCATAGATGGATGGTAATGGAACCGAGTGGCCTGAACTGGCCTGCCTACCCTCTGTTTATACACACAATATACACGCAAATATGTGGCCAATGCTAATTGAATGTGTGTTTACACGTAGCCTATGTTTAACCTACATCTTTGATAGGTTTATTTTTTTTCAGATGGACAAAAGTGCCGGTAAAATGAATAAAAAGTGACATTTTCTTTGTGGTGGCGTCGCGACGTGGACTTTATGGCAATTGATAGTGACAGCAAGAAAATGTAAGGTGTGGCCTTTATCCGAAGTCAGATGTTCGAAAAACATGAACATGGCTTCTTTTTCCAGATGTTCGAGGTAACTCCAGAAATTGGATCCTTTTTGTCGATAACGTTTTGGAAACCTCCTGATTTTTTTGCTTTCAGTAAATTTAAGCATAACCACAACAGCACCTGTGTCGTCACCGACCGGTCACAATCACAACGTGTAGTTGTTATATGTTAGAGTTGATGATTCAACATTATGTATCTTGGTGTGATAATAGATAGTAACCGCCGCACATTGATCATGTATGTAATAAGCTTAGGTCTATATTAGCAAAGTTATCGATACTTAAGTATAAACTACCTTATAGAACACTAAGAACATTGTATTTGGCACTGGCCGACTCCGTTAAGACTCCTGCAAACAGGCGCGACGCGCGACGCGAATCGCGCGCGACTCTAAGGCACCGCTCGGTGCGCGACTTGCGGTGCCTTTGTGTCGCGCGTGATTTTATCGCGTGTCGCGCCTGTATGAAGGAGCCTTTATTGATTACAGTCTAAGTAGCTACGGGCGTATATACAAGACCTACGTCGAGGACATTTACAAGTTACAGTTACGCATTTTAAAAACGATTGTACCCACAAGAATAAAACATGAATTCCAAGATAATGAGATGGGTTTATTTAAGCACTGCCAAATTGTAAATGTCTTTGACAAGGTAGGTTTACGTGGTATAAGTGAGAATTACCATAATTTGAGTAATATTCGTAAATACGAAAGTCGCGTTGTTTCACCTACTTACCCACATTTATCGAACCTAAATCAAATAATGTTTATGGAGCGCGGACATGGGAATGCATGCTGCCATCGTACATGAATGATTTACCTATGGGAATCTGCAATGTAATAAAATGCGAAGAACTATTCAAAGGTATTAAAAAGATACTTTCTAGATTGCAGTGCGATCTAGAAAAAAAAATCTATGTATGTACCTAATAACACTGATTGTGAGTTGCAGAGTCTGACCATACCGCTGTTAAACCCGCGATGGTTTGTGTGGTATGTTTAATTGTTCAACAAGGATTTGTTACTGTTTTGTTTTTGATTAATAAACAATTAAAAAAACTGTTGCTATTGAAATTCATCGTGTGCAGTCGTTTTTCTACTGCAGGGATGCACTACGGGCATTCAAAAGTCAATTATACATAACTTTAACTGAAGAAAAGTTTTACGTCACGGAAAAGCAGAAAAAATTCCGAATAAAAACTTCGTTCTTTAATGGGTTTTTGAACGTTTTTATAATTTTTTATAAATCTAACTTCAATTATGTTGAAACAATACTTTTTCGTACATTTTCAGTTGTTTAAATGCAATATTTTTTGAAAATTCTGAGAACGCCTTTTCATACACTAATTTACAATAAGTATAAACTAATAATATACTCTCGAATTTACTCATGGAGGTACTGCGAGTCGCAGTCGCACACCGAGGGATCCGTACAAATTTATAGGTATGTAATAGTTTTTTTTTTTCTTCTAATGTAACTACAAATTTACTGTTTTCGGATTTTTTCCTTTACTTGTCCTACATGAAATTGCATCTTGCCAAATTTCATGATTCTAGGTACTAACTTATAGGGTACTTCCCGTTGGGGAAGTACCCTATAAGTTTTGATTTCGGAACAAACTATATACCTACTTTTGATTGAGTTGACTAGAAGTTTGATTTTTTCACTGCTTCGTGGAATTGCAGCCCTGAGTATTTGATATTAATTTCAACTTGATAACTCCACGCGTTCCTGAGAAAAAGAGTCTTGACTGCCGGTCAGACAGACGTACAACATAGTGATCTTATAGGGTTCCGTTTTTCGTTTTGAAGTATGGAACCCTAAAAAGTATGTAAGTTATATTAAACGCGCCGGTTGCTCTCTCATTATCCAAAGTATCATAATCAGTAACTAAATAAAATAAAATAAAAATGTTTATTTGTCAAAGTCACAATCTTACATTAAGGCTCCTTCAAACAGGCGCGACACGACACGCGACACAAAGGCACCGGAAGTCGCGCAACGAGCGGTGCCTTTGTGTCGCGCATTTATATCGCGTGTCGCGCCTGTTTGTAGGAGGCTTTATGAATGTATTATAAAGAATCGGTCCTAACTCCTAAACTAGGCTTAGACTTGAATTTTGGGGGTCAGTGTTCAGTCATGGGATCTGTTAAGACAAGACAGCATTTTTTATAGAGGAGTGTCGCCACATTATTCACACGCTATTTTTAAAGGCATGATGGTTATATGTGCAGTTGTACAATAAGAACATGCAGTACCTAACTACAATGCACCCAAATACAACATTCAACGAAGTCATCATTCCACATACACACTAGAGACATTTATGCAGATAATTTCAACATAGTTCCGTAGCCGACTGTCCGTTTCATAAAGCTGTAGCACCGGGACCTACTAATTTAGCGACGTCTGAAATCGGACTCACTGTAACATTCTCAGAGGAAACACAGTAAGTGACGCTATGGCAGTTGTCATTTTAGTGGAAACTAGTTTAGTACAGTTGCTTGCAGTAAATTAGGTTAAGTGACGTGGTTAATATGAGCATTCATAGCTAAGCATAAAATTAAATAAGGCAGTGTTGCAACTTGAAACAAATTTAAATGCAAATGTTAATGATTTTGCCTCTACAGGGGATTCAATGGAAACGTTTGATTCAACTGTACTGGTAGGTACGGTAAGATGTATAAAACGCAAGACTCACTTAATATGTCTATTAAGTGAGTCTTGCGTTTTATACAGCTTACAAGTAGATATATATGTTTCATGGTAAAAACAAAGGCTCCTACAAACAGGCGCGACACGCGATATAATTGCACGCGACACAAAGGAACTGCTCGTTGCGCGACTTGCGGTGCCTTTGTGTCGCGCGCGATTTTATCGCGTGTCGCTCCTGTTTGAAGGAGCTTTAACAGATCACGGGTTTGCCTTGACGCTGCTACTAAAACAATATTTGACCTGGCAGTCATAATAATTAAAACCACACTGCACACTTAACGTATACAGTGGAAACTCGAACAATAACTTTTCGTTATCATATTGTTCAAAATACCTACTTGGAATCAAATTTGTAAACCGCCTATTTCTGGGTATTGAAAAAATCTAGTCGAACTCGTTATTGCTTTGTTACCCTAAGGTGTAAAGGCTCCTTCAAACAGACGCGACACGACACGCGACACAAAGGCACAGCAAGTCGCGCAACGAGCGGTGCCTTTGTGTCGCGCGCGATTATATCGCGTGTCGCGCATGTTTGTAGGAGGATACGTTTCAATTTAATTGGAATTGTAGTTAAAAGTGATAAAGTAATTATGAGATCGACTATAAAGATAACGGTGGACTTCAACTCACATAAACTGCGTTCAAGAGCTGTCAGTATTAATAGTACACCACCCACTTCTCTGTTTGAGAAAACGGCCTTTTTTTCGAAGGGAATTCCTTATGTATACCCTCTGTCTGAGAAGGGTTATATCAGACTCCTACTGACTAAAACCCCACTGTTCGTTCTAGGACCATCAGTCAGGGCCCGGGAGGTACTTGTATAATCGCAGCACCCCGACTGGTATCAGCCCGGGCCCCATTACTAAGTCACAGCAGTGGGACAGTTTGAACACTTTATACCTAAAGGTAAGTCGTAACTAGTAAACTAGGTCCCTAAATTTCTTTTCTCAAAGCTCCAGATATACACAAGATACAATAGAGGCATTGGTATTCTATGGCCGCTTCCCTAAGGCATAAACGACAAACCAAAGATATTCGATATTATTATGTTATGTATGACGTAGGATCAAAATAAAGGTCAATAACGTTCAATTACAAGTGACGTCGCAAGCAGCACGTACTTTGAAAGCAACGGGTAAGCTATTCACAAACGAGTATCTCATATTGTGTGCACAACTTAGGTAGCACATCAAGCTACTACAATCTGTCAAATGTCTTTATTAGATTTTCAACTTTATCGCTAAAGCATAAGGTTCAAAGTTAATTGGGAAATTTTGTTTCAGTTTCGGGTAGCTTGATGTGCTGGCTTCTGTACATAGAAGAATATTCAGAAAATCAATTAGGCCCTTTGTACACCTTTATTCGCCGTGTGTCGGCACGGTCGTCAGTGTTGTATGGAAGCTTGTTGCCGGACTCGTTTTTTCTACGGCGCGGTTTATACCTACGCCATGCTGTAAAGAAACCGTGGCCTTATTGCTGTGTCGTCAATAATTTCAAGCATGAGTTTCTTAATCATGTGTTTCCCTCCCACATTTAACCCGTCTGCTTTTAAGGCAAGAGTGAACGAACAGGCATCTTCTGGGCACGCTAGTTCCATCATAGAACTCATATATCGCTTTCCATCAGGCGTGGTCGGGGTCAAGAGCGGGCCCATTTAGCAATAAGAAAATAAAATTAAAATAAAAAAAATCATACAATTACAAAATCTTTCCTCTACAGGAAGACATTCAAACTGATAACACTCATGTAACCGCTCAAAAAAGTGAAAATCAACCCAAGCGGTAAGTAACAACACAATTTCATCAACAAAGTAACATTCAGTTGTCACCACACTTTCCAACAAATATACTTGTTTCCTCCACAGTTCCTCCATGACATTGTGAGAGGTAATCTGCGTGATTTACACGCCACATCGAACCGCCGCGGGAGTGTGAGCTCGATTGATGGGGTGTGTTTGACTACAATCACATCACATCACATCTCGTTTAGATAGATGACGGTTGGCGTGATCGAAAGTTCACTGCCTTTATAAACCTTTGGTGGTATATTTTACGAAAATATGGAAAGGGTGATAAAGGATGGCGGGTTTTGATATTGAAACTTTTGTTGACCATCGGTTTGTCCTTCTTTAAGTTGAGGTGAATGTGAAAATAATTTTAATCCTGCATCAACATCTCCTTGATGCTTCAGAAAGGACAGCATACTGAGGCCATAGGTATCTATTTTATACCAAACCAGACTTACTAATCTGCATTCGCGACTTATTTTCGAAAAATGTAAACAAATATGAGTTTATGGAAAAATAACTTTAACTCCTTCACAATAAAGTTAATTTTACGCTACAACTTAAAACATTTTTATAACTTTTTTAATAGTTCTAGTCAAGAGTGACTAGAACTATTAAAAAAGTTACAACAAACAAACATCAACTTTATTTTAATTGTAATCAAGTTGATTTCAGAGGAAATCAACTTAATTACAATTAAAATAAAGTTGATATTTGTTTAACTTGAAATAATAATATATTAATTTGAAACTGTATACGTTTGAATAGACTTTATATCTATTGTAAATATAAGTTGATTTGTGTGCATGCTAAACAATATGTCTTTCTTCTGACACAAAAATTGCAGAAAAATTTTGGCAGCCATAACATAACATAACAACTGTTAGGCAGAGGTACCTAAAAATACACCCAAATTTCGCTAGTCAAGTACACGTCGCATGTAAGCCTATTGCAATCGTTTTTACGATTCCCGGTACCTGGCCTGCTATTCGAAGCTTTTATTAAGTCCTTTGCCCAATCTAACTATAATTTCTAACTGCAATTTTCTACAGTAAAGCTTAGAAACTCATTCAGACTCAGGCAGACTGGCACTTCCATAGCTTAATTTATTATGTCCTCTAATGAGTGTGGTTGTTAAAGGAACCCAAAATACCCCTCGCCATAAATAAAACGCTCAATAAAAAAAGATAAAATGAATAGCTCTCTATGATTGATTGATCGTTCTCGCCGAGCTGTTGAACTTTTATATTTTCATTGCATAATCTACATAAAACATTTTCAATTTATTTGTGTAAAATGCTTTCCATGTCTGGAAAAATATGAATGGAAATTGGTAAAACAATAGCAATAAACATGCTGATGGCGGTTACAGGAACAATTTTGCGTTAAAGATATCAACAGTATTGAATATCACGCACAAAGAAATCACGTATCTACGGAGATTCTCCAATTACTTGCTAATACTTATTATAACTCTCTAGGTAACCTGATATTTCTGCAAGAATATAATCTTCTAAATAAACCTACTTTGAATTTTGACTTTTACACGTGCGTGAACAATTTCGAGACACGATTAATGACTACGATACAACTTGTAAGTATTATAAATCAGCGTTTTGGCGTGATTGATAGATAAGCAAACACTTCCAAATTTTACATTAGTAAATTGAAACCCGAATAATACCTAACTACCTATATCGATCCATCAGCGCTGTCTATAACCGACCGCTTGTAAATATAAGCTCTGTAGTGACGTCATCCCCTATACCTATATATTGTAGATATGTATTGTAAACATAGTGCGAATTAAACTCCTATCAAAGCTTTACACGACGCACTTACGTGTATCTTAGTAGCGTAATGAACGACGAAATTAACAAAATCCCGAGTAATCCCTGGTAAAGCGACAGTCTGTAAAGGATTAAATATATCTGTGCGGGAATAGATTAACATAAGTGAGGGATAGCGGTCCCAGTGTTTAGAGGTTCTATTGTGATAGAGGCCGCGTTTATGTAGCCTATGAATGACTTATTGGAATGACGCCATCTTGATTTTAAAAGCACTGGAAAAGTTTTACACAAAAGAAAATTCTTTTAATTAGTAGCTTTACGTAGTTTCACATTTGAATTTAAAATGACGCAGTAGAGGTAGTAACGGCAGTAAAGTTCTTTTTAAACTTATTTACAACTGCGATTCTTGGAATCCGCGAGCTTAAAAGCTACTTTACACACATATTTGCTTTCATTACCAGTTGAACACGCAAAATAATATGGTAATAGTGACCTACTTACAATAAAACTTGGAAAACATGCACTCTTTACGAACAAACGACCTGAAAATAACAATCGCGAGCCGTAACTCAATTGTCAAAGTTGGTTGAGGGAAAAATATGAAAATGTCTATATTGGGCCCGTTTTGCATTGAATTTTCACTTGGAAAATGTTCTGTTCAACGCTGTAGGGCGCGGCATTCCGGAGCGGTCATACGTGGAATTAAATTTTTGGTACAATGTCGGTGTCACATCCATCCATGACACGGCGCGCTAGATATTTTGGTCTATGACGGCCCAAAGTTAATTAGAATTTAAATAACCTTCCGAGCCTTACGTATGTACCTACATTATTGCTGGACATAGTTTAAATTTAGTTCGAAATTATTTTTCACAATGGAAGAGACGGAGATGACGGGATGAGCTGGTCTCCTTAATAAAGATCAGCTCTACACAGAGAGGGGTGGAAAGAGAGTTGGGAATCCTTTGCTCAGCAGTGGGACGTTAAAGGCTAATAATTAAAATTAAATAAAAATGGATCTGAGAAGGATTGTAATAAGAACTTTCAAAGCTAAACTTTAAATAGTCTTTAAACTATGGCTTGCAGAGTAACTTCAGTTCCGTCGTGTCAGTACAGCTTCCCAGTTTATCACCTAATCGAGTTGTCTCAATATGTATGAAGTAAGATGTATGAGTTTAAACGTCTCTCGTGAAACTTCGCCGGGGAGCGAGAAGCGCGCTTTATTACAATTTAAAGTCAGTCACCGTGCATTCAAGATGGCGACGGCTCATTTAATACATTAGTTACTTTAATTAACGCATTTAAGTTTCTCTGCCACACTAAAAGCCTAATAATACTATGCGATATAACGCTGATGTGAGTGTATGTACAAGTTGTTGAAACAATTAGGAGTTTATGATCTACCAAATTAGACTGCGGATAAGATGCTTAAGTTATTGCAAAGGGTGTAAAATATATTATGATAGTACAAGATTCCAGAAAAATTTTGTTAAAAAAAAGTTTGCACATCAAGTAGTTAATGTGCCAGCGTTATCTTCTTATAAAGCCTGATTTACACGGTGCAATTTAATGGTCTATGCTATAACTTGTAGCAACAAAAATTGTTTAGACGAAGTAATGTTTTTCTTCATTTGTATTGTATGCCTCAGACAAGAAACTTGCTTTATACATATATTCTAAGAATAATATATACCGCCCACGAATATAGGGAACTAACTACTCCGTAGCTCGAACATAATGAATACAATAGGGTAGTTGACTAAGAAAATATATTTAGTCCATCAGTTAGATTACTAAAAAATATTGTATACGTATTTTTTCTTTTGTCTGGCAAACAAAAAATTACGAAGATACAGCGCTTGGAAATTTCGTATGACGTCACGCCGTGCTACAAATTTTAGCACGTTATTACGTCAAAGCCCCCCACTCCTGAACTTTGATGTGATATATCTTTGTAATTTTTTATCTAATTGATAAAACAAAAAATACGTGTTCAATATTTTTTAATCATCTTACTGAGGGACTAAATCGAATCGATTTATTTTTACCCAGGCAACATCCCTATTCCATTTCAGCTAATAACAGTGTTCAAACTCTGAAACTGTATTCCACTCCACGACAAACTTGTATGACTGTCACACACAAACTTGACTGAACTAGCAAAACGACCATTACTTCGCAAGGCACGGCCAAACTTAAATCTAATTAACTAAACGTTCACTCATCTATATTTTGCACGAAGGGGCCTGAAGGGTCGACGACCCCTTTGTGATGACTTCAGGTACACCCATTGTAGGCCCTAAAGATTAACCGACGATAATACCCTAAGCATCGCTATGACCCATTCTAATTCACATAGATCGTTGTAACTTAACAAGTTGGAATAGGAAACTTCGTCAAGTGGTTCCATCTTGCATCCGAGACTCGTTGCTTTGTGGTTTCCTAACGGAGATCCCAGATATTCTGGCTCCTAAATTGACGTTAGCAAATGAGCTTTGTTTTAAAGGAAAACAATAATCAAACAAATTAATTGATACGACTTAAGCAACCTTAAGGGGACTACATGACCTAAAGCGCGGTCACTGTCGGACTGCATAGAAAAGAAAGGGAAGCGCGATGACACAACGCTGGTAATTTATTGTAAAATACTATTTACAAAAAATCTATTGTTTGGACTAAAAAATTAAAACACTAGTGCTTTACTATGTTGCTTGTAGAATAATCTGACAGAAAATCAGAATGATTGTATGTATGGTTTTTATTGTAAAAAGAAAGTTTTTAGAGGTATCTTCATGTTTTTTTATTATTATCGTATCAAATTAGTTGTATTATGTTATGAACACTATCTAACTAGCATATATCCTGAAGAATATCACATTTTTCTGATTTTGTTTACTGTAGTCGATCATATACTGTTATTGTTTTTAAAACTTGCGTTTTTTGCGTCCCCTTACGGCTCCTACACAAAGGCGCGACGCGCGACGCGAATCGCGCGCGACCCAAACGCACCGCTCGTCGCGCGACTTGCGGTGCCTTTGTGTCGCGTGTCGCGTAGCGCCAGTGTGTACGAGCCTTTAGTCGTATCAAATCTATACCAAAGTACCGGAATGGCACTAAACATACAGGCATAAGAGAACGTGGCATGTAATTGTAATGGTTTGATCCATTACAGAACAAAAGTTGAACAAAACGTAAGTAATAAATTATCCTCTAATTACCTGTCCTTGTCACTCTGATGATTTTATTACTCCTATTATTGCATATCAAAGGCCAATCATTACACCTTCAACAACATACCTGCAACAAAAAAAGAACAAATTAGAACAATTATCACGGATCACAATTATCTTGTACAAGCAAGAAAAATGGCCGCATAATTTTTCAATGCCATTCAAAGAACACTAAAAGTAAACGACTTGTAAATGAGTAAAAATTAATTAGTTTGTTCTCGGCCGCGGTTCGTTGGATGTGACGTCAAAAGAAAAAGATAATTGGGGGGGAAAGAAAACTGGTAGAGATTAGATTGATGTTGTTTTGTTAGCCATTAGTGGATACTTAATTGTTTCACGCGTTATTCTGAAAAAAGGAAAACTTATGAGACTAGAGAGGGAGAGAGTGTTCTCTGCGATTACAAATAATGAAGTGATTGATTACTGTGATGTGTTATTCTCTTTGTTGGTAGCTGTCAGCAGTGGTGTAGAGAGTCTAGGTGTTAACTGTTATCTACTAGGATTAATGCTGTGATCTCGCAGAATTATAATCAAATTATAGTAGGTATTGTTCTTGTTGAACACATAAATATCCATTCTCAGGACGGGTTTTAGTTACTATATCAACCATGTACAAGTAAGTAGCTTATTTATTTTAATCTACATTTACATTTTGTAACTTTCTTTTAACGTTTTTTTCGTGCCATCGTATTTTGCAGTAGAAAGTGCTACTATGTATCAACATTTACTTAAAATGAAGAAATTAACACTAATTAGTTTTAAACACAAAATAATTAAAAATTAAGTAGGTAAGTGAATTTTTGCAGTATAATATGCAACTAACATTTAGAAAATCACACTAATTTTAACAAAAGATTATATTTTGAACTTTGCGAAAATTCACTTACCTACTTCATTTTTAATTTCACGCTCTAAATACTTAAGTACCAAGCCAAGTAGTAAAACTTTTTCATCAGAGTCTTTTTATATACTATGTACTAAGAAGTCTAAGAAGTGTTTCGTTGGACAAAATTGGAGCATTTTTCATATAAATTAAATTAAGAAAGTTTCTTTTTGGAATGACATCCAGTAAATTTTCCTAGTAACGGACGGACGCGGGTACGAAAAATCTCTCGTTGGCCGTAGGTAACTTGTTTCATGGTTGAAAGCTCGCAGCACCCAGGGGATCAGCCGCCGTCCTGGTTGCTAGTATTGAGTGAGAAATAGAACAGTAAATTGGGAAGCAGAGAAATACATAGGCCAATAGAATACCTTTGATAGAAACCCGAGAATTTGGACTGAGAACGTATTTTGCATGGATCGCTCCGCCAATTCTGTTCGATTCGAATCTTGGTACTAGGTAAACATGTTATCTAGGCCATCTTGAGGAGAATTCTAAAATTGTCACACATCCGCGCCTAATAAATAGTCACAGGTGGTTTTATACGCTTTGATCGAAGTTTATTGCAGATACTTTTAGGTTTTCTTAGAAAAAGCGTTAAACTATGTTTTTTAGAAGATTTTGTTACTGTGCTATTTAATTTCAACGTCATTGAATTTGGCGTAGGTACCTCATTTCGCTCCTAATGGAAATTCAACCATATCATTTAGAATTTCCGCTGAATTAGGACTTAAATCCAGTTGGAAATAAGAATTAACTTCATCCTCATACCCCAGAAAAGCTGACGCCAAATATTACAGGCATAATAAAATTATAGTACTGGCTGGCTGATTTTATTATAGAACGTAATATTTTTTTAATTCTGGGAGGTGTAAATATTATGTTGACTGTCCCTGAATTATAATGTTTTCTTTTCGCGGAGTACTTTAGAAATATTATGTTGGTATACCATTTTAAACAAGATGAATATTGCTTAAGTAACACCATTTGTATTTCCTTTGTCGTTTCCGTGGTAATTTAAATATGTTAATTAATGTTGGCCATTGCAGTGTTTTCATCAATTACTGTCACCTTGCGTGTTGTTTATATTTTCCTCTTAGATTAAATAACCGTATCTTAATTAACTTCCTTATTGTAAATCATTCGCTCCTATAGACTTAATAAGTTATAATAATACCAGCCTATTATTCTCCCACTGCAGGTCAGAAGCCTCTTCTCATACAGAGAAGGCACGGGCATGTTCTATGTTTGGTTTCCACACTTAGTCCTTCAGATGGACCATTGTGCGTGAGGCACGGGCATTGATCAGCTTTCTCAATGCGGGTTTACGATTTCAGACTTATCTATACTATTAATATTATAAAGAGGTAAAGTTTGTAGGGAGTAATCTCTGGATCTACTGAGACGATTTTGAAAATTCTTTTACCAATAGATAGCCACATTATTTGTGAGTGTCATAGGCTATCTATACTAATATTATAAAGCTGAAGAGTTTGTTTGGTTGAACGCGCTAATCTCTGGAACTCCCAGTCTGATTTGAAAAATTCTTTTTGCATTTGATAGCCCAATTCTTGAGGAAGGCTATAGGCTATTTAACATCACGCTATGACTTTTAGGAGCCGAGGAAAAATAGTCAGAAAGAACGCTAAGCAAAAACGAAGTAATAGCGCGGGCAGGCGATGCGATACGACGGGGTGGGTCGGAGTAACAAGAAATGTCACGCGGACGAAGTCGCAGGCAGAAGCTTTATTTATATACCTAAACGAATATCTTAGAAAATATCAGAGATTTAAAAACTGAGGGCGGAACGGCTGGCGAGGCGATACGAAGTCCACCGGGTCAGTTAGTATTAACTAGGTATACGTCCAGGTTTCCTCACGATGTTTTTCATCACCGATGTCAGGTCTAAACAAATCATAGAAATATTCTACTTCAATAATACTTAGCCTAAAATGCCTTGTCTTAGGGGACCTCTCATATTTACCCTTTCATTTTTACCTTAGATATTCATATCGCTTGCCTCAATTTTACCCAAGATGAATATCAGAAAGCGAATTTGGGGAATTTTCACCAAAACATCGGAATATTTCCGACGATATTACATTCTCAGTATAAAGCAAGCGTCGTCCTTTTATAGGGCGCTAATTTTTTCCACTGTCATTGATGAATGGTGTTTAGGGAGCCTCGAACGAAAGTGGATTAACATTGAGATTAACGCAGAATGTAGATATAGGTATGTGAGCATAAGAAGAATATACTGAGTACATATAATATATGTTGACGTCTATTCTGAAAATAAAATAATCCCCTTTATCCCCCCCTTTTTTTACACGTGGCTTAAAGTTAAGATACGTTTAAACGTCAAAAATTTGTGGTTAGATAAACAGTTGCTAATCATTACTTAAGGCGACTACATGACCTAAAGCGCGGTCTTTGTCGGACTGCAAAGAAAAGAAAGAGAAGCGCGATGACACAAAACTGGTAATTTATTGCAAAATATGGGTCAATCATATATTTACAAAAATCTATTGTTTGGACTAAAAAATAAAAACACTAGTGCTTTAGTATGTTGTTTGTAGCATTAAAAAATCATAATGATTGTATGTCGTATAGTTTTTATTGTAAAAAGAAAGTTTTTAGATATGACTTCATGATTTTTTCTATCGTATCAAATTAGTTGTATTATGTTTTCAACACACTATCTACCTATCTATCTATCTATCTATCCTGAAGAATCCATACTAATATTATAAATTCTAAAGTAACTCTGTCTGTCTGTCTGTCTATCTGTATTTTTATGTGTGTAGGTCCTGTAAGCCCCTTAAATAAATAGACAAAGAGAGAGAGAGAGTATTCTATTCTAGACCCCAATATGTTTTTTAAAGAAAAACAAGGAAGAAAGAGATCTGTCAATTTACTGAAAATTCTAAACAAGGTTAGATTTAGAACTTTAGATTATTTTAATTTTCACCTCGTATTAAATTATTGATATTCAGCGGTATATTTTTACCGACTTCAAAAAAGGAGGTTATCAATTCGACACGTACTCGTGTGTGTGTAATATTATTGGAACTGCATTATATTTACATATGACAATCTATTAAGGCTTCCAAACAAATATACAAAATTTTATTGATGTATGTATGTTTGTCCACGCATTTCTCCGCAACTATTAATCGGATCGTGACCATTTTTTTATTGGCTTACATTTACTCCAAATTAGGAAACAGTGCAAGTTTCATCAAAATCGATTCAGTAATTTTAAGATATGTACTAATACGTTTAAGTGTGACGGCCTGGGTTATTGATACGAGCTACGGCTGTAGTGTCAAAGGGAAAAAAACATCTCAAAACCTTGGACAAATTCTAATGCAATATTTACAACAAAACTATTACCTACTTATTATAAACAAATATTCCAGTTTTTACTTAAAACTAAAATTTACGAAATAAAAAGTAATTAAAAAAAAATAAAATCAACTACTGAAATTAAAGTTATTTCATAATTTTGAGTTAATTTCTTTTTGAAGTCGATTTAATTTTTTTAATTTTCTTTTTTTAAGCTCACAGATTGTGATTTGAATACTAATTTAACTTGATGATGAATGCGAAAAGGTGATCGATCGTTATTCTTCATATCACGATAATGGCAAATGTTGCAAAAAAATAAAGTAAGATTTTTTGTTTGTTCAAAAAGCCACCACAATTAATTAAGCTTTAATCTTGCCTTATAAAGATCTTTCCTTGCTACTATCTACGTTCCTTGTCAGCTGACTGACTTTATCTCACCAACAAGGCTAGTTATCAATAGATACCAGAACTATTCCGTTCGATAAGAGCGACCACGACAGTCACTACTGAGATAACTAGCAACTTTCACAAAGTGATCTCAAACTTATCGCTATGTTGAAACACAGAACTTCATCACGATAGCCGGGTCGTTATGACGTTTGTTAAGATAGATATATTTTATAGGTAACTGTTTCTTTGGATAACTATTATCAAGGCTGCGGCTGCTGAGATCCTCAAGCGGCGCAAATACAACCTCTCATAGGTTGTATTTACGCCGCTTGAGGAACTAGAGTTTTGAGTCGTCTGGGGTCGAAACGCTCGGATCAGACCCGAGTGCGCGTCTCCTTTTTAAAGCAATTTCTATCCGTCTGGTCGACACTTCACGTAACCAGAGGGCTAGGTTGGTCTTTATCCAAAGAAGCAGTGCCATTCAACGTGGCAATGTTGCCAGTCTTCTGGGCACGTTTCTGGATGACAGCGATGCCGACGAGTATTTCGACTACGTGTTCTTTTGTTATTTCTTTAGTGAAATGTAATTTAGTCTACCTGTTACAGCCACACAAACAGTCTTCGACTTACACAATTTTTTTTAATGTTCACCCTTCTTAGAAACGAGGAACATGTACCTAGCTTACATATTATGTAAGTAGGACTGAATAACTTATCATTTCTTATTTAGACAAAATTTCTACGCTCCTAAAGACCAAAACTCAAGTAAATATACCACTTTCTAATTTAATACGGAGTTATTTCTGTACTTGGCTGTGGACTCCACGTACGCACTTCATGTCACTCAATAATAGATGATCGTCGCTCTCGAATCATATCTACCTACCCGTACCGTATGATCAGCCGCTGGATATGGATATCCGCTACAAGCCTACCACGAATCGGGCGGATAAACATATTACCTAGTTATAGCTACAAGATTGACATTTGGAATGACGGTTAGGTATATACTGTAATAATATTGCAGTGTGCCATATTGTAGGTACTCGATTCCAAATAGTACCTACCTATCCTAATTTGTATGAAAATGACACAGCAGCGAGAAAAAAGAACATAACACGACGTACGGACTTCGTGTATCCACGAAAGGTTAAGTATTTATAGTACACCCAAATTTAGCCAGTTATGTTTAAGTCCCATGTAATATGGTGGCGAGCCTATTGCCTTCAAGGCTCCTACAAACAGGCGCGACACGCGATATAATCGCGCGCGCCACAAAGGCACCGCAAGTTGCGCGACTTGCGGTGCCTTTGTGTCGCGTGTCGTGTCGCGCCTGTTTGAAGGAGCCTTCAACTGGGCACAAATTCAGACTCCGGGATGCTACTGAGAAATTCCAGATGGAAAAAGACAATAAGAAAAAAAATACGCCTAAAAAATTAGGAGGTATTTATGTCTAATAAATAGGTAGGTATAATAAATTCTCATTACAGACTCATTATTTCAGCCATCTCGCATTTTTGATATAAAAAAGATTAAATAAAACTTCATTAGCTGATATTTTGCCAATACTATCGTTTGAAATTCTGCCAGGAACAAAATTAAAACGAAATTCGCAGAATATCGGTCAACAGTCCGAGCAAATGAAAAATAAACTCAATTTTACTGAAAAAGGTGCTTATGAAATTGTTGCCAATCTCAATAATATCACTTTGTGAATAATAACGGGAATATTGCCAACAGTGAATATAAACAAAGCTTTTGGTCAAAAATATAGAAAGGAAATTTGTTGTCAATTAAGTTTCATAGAGCGAAATAACATCAAGATTTCGTTGTTTTGTAGAATTAGAGGACACTTGTTGAAGTGATTTAAAGTGAGTAGCAAGCAGGTTTCTGCATACCCTCATTGAAAAAAGGCGTGAGTTTGTGTATGTATGTACCTATTTAGTAAAAAAAGCCTTAAAAAGGTGGATATTGCTGTCCACAAGACTTCGATGTGGTGGTGCTTGGGAAAACCTATGTCCAGCAGTGGACGTCAAGGAAGAAAGGATTATGATTGAATGACTCCAAAAACTTTCAGAAAAGAAACTTTAAAGACCATGGTCTTTAAAGTTTGCATCACCACCATAAAAGTTAGCCCTCCGTTTAAATAAGCCTTTCAAAGGCATTTGAACGATTGAGGCCAAATCTAATCAACATGCCCATAGAAACCCGCCGATTTCCGGCACCGATACCCCACGAACACCTTAGCAATATCCGGAATTATAATGAGTTATGTTACTGTCATTAGTCTCTGGCATAGATAGATTTTCTGTCATGTCATTATTAAGATAACCTATAGGGAAAATGGGCCTTGCAAATTAGTTCTTCCTAGTGACAAAGCCATCATCCTGTCCTTATTCATATCATATATATCATTTGCAAATACTTCATTTTCATTTAAAGTTTCATTTTTGACAGCCGACATTGTTCACTTACTTTTTAGTCAAATCATCTTTCACACTGTCCATTCATTTATTCTTTCGTTGCCTCCTGTCTTATTTCCATCCATATTCATACCCACAACTTTCCTCAAGACCAATGATGGGAAAAAAGGTTTTATAAATTATATCTTCCTATTGACAAATCCATTATCTTCCTGTCCCAATTACTTTCCTTATATGGATACATCTCGATCAGTCGTCATTTTAGTGTTCATAGTCAAAAGTTTCAAAAACGGGCTGTAGGTATAAATGTTTATTATTTAGGTATAGTTTGTCAGTAGGAAGAGAAAATGAGGATGTATAATTCTAAGAATGAGGTAGTCTTAAAGGATTCAGGTTGTTATATTCCCATGCGTGTTTTAGAAGTCACGAGTCATGAGTCACAGACTTCTGTTGTGGGTCTATATGTTATCGTTACTTGCGCATTGTTACTATCTCAAAGCTCAAATTAAACAAGGAACTGCGTAAGTTTAATTTTAGATTTCTAAAGAAACTTAGTATAAAGTTGTGAATAAAGGCAGTCTTATATCTTATAAATCGTTTTAAAAGTATTAGACACGGTGTTTCGGATGAGTGTTCCAAGGACTGCCTTTTCCAATATCTATTTTACCTTCTGTTAGTCCTTAAATTTATGTCAGAATTTTGTCCGTAGTGCGGCAAATCACTGACCGAATGGTTGATTGTTTGCAAATGACCTCTACCTAGAGTACGTTCAACGGATACAGAGTCCATTGACACCCCAGGTACATTCACTCGCAAAACAATATTAATTTACACTTCCGTAACCTGCTGTACACAAAGACAAGCAACAACACGTGTATCTCACCTCCATGTGCAGTCCAATTAGGCGCTGGTCCACGTGGGCGCCCCTTTTGTCCCCCAAGTGGCGCGTTGTTATAACAAAAATGCTGCATTGTATACAATACATACACATTGTTAGTTACGTTTTGTGCCTAGACAGCTTCAAATTGTAAAATAAAATGCCTGTCTGTTCGTCTTGCTCTCTAGTAACCTTTGTTCTGTAATTTGTTCTATGCTGTGTTATATGAAAGAAGTATTATGTTATGTAGCTCTAGTGCAACGACGCGACGGCTGCAATTTAGAGATCGTTTTATTTTAATAGGCTTTCATTTGACTTTCAATGTGATTATTCTATTGTCTTTCCGTCAAACGTGTGTTACATTTTCATTATACTTCTCTTATAGTTTTGCATACCAATGAGGGTTTTACTTGAGGGCCAAAGCTTGCTTTGAATTATAAAATATTGAATAAAAATACAATTATATTTTCTTTTTTAGTTTACTATAAGACAGATCAGCTGAGGTCCACAGTAAGAATATTCATTATTCTGAGGGTCTGCATTAATTTTCTTCTGAAGTCTATTTAATTAGAAGAAATCTTCAGAGTTGTATTATAATGAGATTGGCTTACAAATCGGCTTTTCCTAACAAGACATTTCGTTTCACGTAGCTGTCTCATCTCTTGCCTGAACTCGTCTGATTATCTTGTCTTTCTTAGATGATAAAATGTAAATAATCAAACAACAAACTCCCCTTTTTAACGCTTACTAATTAAACGACGCGACGAGTAAATTGAAGGCGAAATATCACTTTTATGTAAATAGTAACTTTGGCATGCGCGCCGCAGATTAAAATACTTTACTTATTATATAAAGTTTGGCGCTCTGGCGCCAAAGTATTTTCGTTACAGTACATTAGTATAAAAGTTTAATATTTAAGCTCATGATGTTGTGAATTCTTTGTCTTAATCATACAGTTTTTTAGCCAAAGGTTTCTTATGTAACGTATCTACTTCTTATGATGTTATATATATTGATTGTTAAAGTGGATAGGCACGATAAATCATTCCATTGTTATTTCTTCTGACTATTCGATAAGCTCTCGAGTTATTTATGGTTTTGGCTATACAATATTGGCAGAGGTGAATTATTATGGTAAAAAAATCTGTTCTCTATAAATAAACGTCTTAGTATTGACAGTGCTTTGATATACTCGTCAAAAAAAGTTTTTAAATAAAGCAATTAAATGTAGTGCTGTGTAAGACTCTCAAATAAAAACCTTTTATACGAGTACAGTCAAAATAAAATTGCAGTTTCTATTTTCAGTACCAAAAACTTTAAACACAGTTTATGTTCTCTTGAAAACTGCAACAAGTACAAATCTCGAGTTTGTCGGAGCGTAGCAATTTTCTAGTACAAATTGACGCACTACAAACCGATTGAAACACTCTGTACAAGGAGATGACGTCATAATGTTGTACAAAGTGAGAATAGACAACAGCTGTGAGTGAGGCTGCGGTGAACTATTGTGTGGCAAATTCACTCTTAGCAATAGCTATCATGCATTTCTCTTGAAACTATGTATTAATATTATGCTTTGACTTCGTTAACGACTAAAGCAGAAATACTCCTTCAAGGCTTCGTTATAGATTTAATTGTGTTCGAAATTATGTCAATGCAAGTTAAAAGTACACACACATATTTGAACGAACTAAAACCAGCTAGCGAAAATTATTTTCTTGACAGTCAAATCAATCGCATATTCAAGTATCAACTACCAATTAAAACAACAATTAACATGTCCAATACCTCATACCAAAGTCACACATTAATTTTCATCATAATTCAGTGTAATCTATCAATTTACAAACGCTGTTACGCGCTTAGAAGCTTACGCAAGTACACGCCTACTTGTAAGTTTAAATTAAAGTGTTTGAGAAGGAAACTCTAACTGAATTCCGTTTTCTGCCGGTAGGGGCGATAGGTGTCGTAATGTCTCGAACCGCATCGATGGAGGCGTCGGGGAAATTGCCCGAGATCGACTGCGCCGTTTATTGTTAGGTATAGGGGCGCCGCCGCCGCGCCGAGGCAAACTTTGAAAATTACACGAGTGCTGGTAAATCAAATTTCTGAGGTGGAGGTGAGATCTGTCTGGAGGTTGGGTATTTTGGGAACATTTAAATTGTAAGATTAAGGTGCTTGCTTGCTACTTCTAGATGTTTAGCAAAAAGAGTTTCAATGTTCGATAGAGTGGCAATCAATAACCTGCCAATAAAAACAAAACAAGCGTTTAGACGAAATCGTATAAAACCGTCCTTCAGTATGACATATCACTCTTAGATGGCTTTAAAACTATACACAATTAACCAACAAAGATGGCCTTCAAAAAAACAAAAGAAAACTCACATATTCGTGGGTGTTACAAAAAGCCAAGCAACTCAGTATTCGCGCGACTTGCTCCGGAATGCGACGACACTTCCCGTGTGGAACAGAGCCAACCGTCTGCCAGTAGAAAAAAATGTATGAAGTACATCTGTGGCCTGACTGACATAGACAGCCGGCTTACCTTTAAACTGGATGGGGTCATTGACCGCTGTTCAGTAGTTACTGCGAATGTTTAATTTGAAAAAACTCTAGGCATTAGACTTTTTTTTTCTTTTTCTGAAACAAGGCGCCTCGTGCATCGTCGCAAGTGCTACTGCTAAGCATGAGATCCTAGGTTCGATACCCTGGTCAGGCTTAGTGTTATTGGGTTTTTCCATCTGGAATATCCTAGTAGCAGCCTGAAGTCTGGATTTGAACCCGGTTGATGACCATAGGCACGCCTCTTATTACATGAGACTAAACATAACTGGCGATAGATGGGTGTACTAAAAGGTATAAACCTCTGCCCTTCCCTAATACAGGCGTGATGTTAGATTTACGAAACAAGGAAAACCTTATCCAGGTATTTTCTGTATCTTTATTCCGATGAAATTCTTTATGTACAGAATGAGAAAAAAAATGTCTTTAATAACAATTATTATTCGTGGATGGAGGTCGTCACGCTAAACCAAATTAAGGTCAACAGAAAAACTATGAGCAAGAAGCGAAAATTATAAGCAAAAAATACCGCACATAAATCATGCTGTCTTATAAATTATATCTAACTGCGAACTACTTTCATAGAACAAATTGTGATACTATTTTATTAATTATGTTCACGCTGGTTTTTCGTTAGGTACGAGGCAAGCCATATTAGAGCTAATAACACGATGAGGCGATAACACGATGACAACAAATTAAAATCAAAGCATTTATCTCCTATAGGCACATAAAAGGCATCAACAATAACAAAAACAACCTCATAATAAATGATTTATTTCAGAAAAACCCATATAAAAATTGACACCAAATTACAAATTATTACAAAGCAATACAGGTAACGTACCCAACAAAATTTCAAATTTGATAGTATTTATCTTGATATTATCAATATTATCTAAAGTTTTGAACGAAAGGTGTTTTCCATAGTCGGCTAAAGTAAAATTCACATAAAATGAATACATAAAAATCGTGCTTTTTGGGCTTAGCTTGATTGATTCATTTGTCAAAAATCTTCATGATGCTCAAGTACTGCTGATGCAATTTTCGAATATTTGGCGACGCATTTATTATGTACCAAGTTGTAGGAAGTTTCTGCTAGGAATAGTCTGGCCTTCCAATATTAACACATTGAAGGACTCTGAACAAGACACATTAGAAGTTTTATTATTATTACGTCGAGGGGCGTTATCTAAGTGTCTCGCAAAGTGTTAATCACTAAAGCCACGTTTAGGTACACGAATGCTAGCAATGACTAAAGCTAGACAGACACTACTTTGCTAAAAGCTATGGCCATCACAATCTTCCCAAGATGACTTTTAAACTCGACTCCCACTTAAGGCTCCCGCAGACGGGCTCGACGCGACGCACGCTGCGACGCGATTTTGGTAGAACAATGTTCATGAAGTTTTCATAGAAATTGTTCTACTAGAATTTCGTCACGCCTGTCTGCAGGAGCCTTTATACAAACAACACTGTATTTTTAGTGCCAGATTGACACGAAATAGAAAAAAAATCATCAAATTTTGTTCGTGCCCCAAAAACCGTTGAGATCAACGTTTCGTTATTTTGACAGTTCTATCAGTGGTTTACATTGTAAAATACGAACTTCCTGCTCGGACTGACGTAGACATCGACTGTTTTCCTTTGATGCCTTCAAGAATAGCTGATAATAATTTTGGCCCTCAAAGTAATACCAAAACCGTTATTGAAATTGATAAATAGTAGGACAATAGGAAAATATAATAATGGGATATTTACTTGACGAAAGTCTGCTACATTTATCATCATGATCATCAGCCTACAGCAGTCCACTGCTGAAGATAAGCCACTCCAGCCTCTCTCTTGCACGCCATTCAGCTCTATTCTCGGCAACTCTCATCCAGCTGCTAGGCCAATAATGATGGGTGAGAAATTATCAAATAACTTCTCCCGCTCTGGGCGGAGCGGGAGAGCGTGTCAGACTTTTACTGACTAAAACCCACCCGTGTTCCTTCAGTTACCTGTGCCAAGGGCCACGGTATCTTTTCGAACAACCCGCGATCCTGGCAGGCATCGGCCCTAGCGGATCCCGTCAGTTAGTGCTGACATCTCTTTGAGGCGCGCGTGGAACACAACGCGCCGTCGACCTGGGCCTGGTCCTTACCGGACGGCGCGCTGCCCATTGCTCGCCTACGGTGGCCGGGAATCGGCTATCGATTCCCGACGCGTTCTACATTACGCTTGCCGATTCGCAGTATCCACTCAAAAACGTCTACTCCAAGTCTCCAACGGACATCGGTTCTGCGGCTAGTGGGACCGGCTTATACAGGGTGTGGCGTAATTAGTGGTCCACCGTTAAGGATTTGATATACCAGACAATTTACTATAACATATTACAATTTTAACCATTTTAGTAGTAATTTACGCCACACCCTGTATATGTACTACATTACGCTTTACTATTGTTAATTTAAAATTATAGGCTTGGGCATCCTTGATTATAACACCAGCGACAGTCCTCAGAGCAACGAGCTCCTCAAGTTATTCAGTTACCAACATTGTTAAACGAATTTCAAAGGCATCACAGCTCGTTTGGTGGTTCGAAAGCCGCACTACAGTTAATCCCCATTCATATTACCTCAGCCGCACCTTTCAGACTTTAATATGGCGTCCGTGGATGTCGGCGGATGTTTTGATTAAACGAATATAAGATGCCTTGCAAGCGTAATGCATACCTTGAAGCTTGAACCAAGATTCATAAATCTTGCATATTTATATCTCTCATGATATGACTTCTAAATAGAAGCTTATGCTTTACGTGTGAAATGAGGTTTTCATTTGAAAGATGAATATTGCGTCAGTCTTTTGTTTTTAATAATTTTAATGAATTAATATATTACACCCACTGACCTGCATTAGAACTTGTATAATAGATGTCAGTGATTACACCAGATTTTAAAGTTTGTTATGGTTTGTTCAAAACCTGCCAGTGTTATAATATTTATTTATTTATTTTATTATTTATGTTTACACAGTAAAATACATAGGGATATGACATAATTATAATTTGAGTACAAATGTAATTATAACTGTATTGTTCTGATTTATTGGATCATCACGTTTAAGATCCCATTACTGGTTTGCGTTCATTATATTTACAACATTTATAATTATCGCCAACCACCGCCGCCGCCAAAGTCTGAAATCGCCAACCCTCCTTGAGCAAATGTGGTGATCAATGCTTGTGCTTTCTCTGTATGAAGAGACGCCTTTTTTGCCTTGTAATGGGACAATAATCTATGGTGGATGACCTCCTTTACACGAAATTCTTAGCACATTGAACATGCAGCCTTCGAAAGATAATAGTAGGCACCTACTATGTAGTTAGTAATCTTAAACTGAAATTCTAACAAATAATCAGCCGTAATTAAGGGGGAAGCGCCAAGGTAGCCTGCAAAATTCAAATTTTCTTATTCTTTTTGCAATGTGCAGGTCAGTGTCAGGTTGACTGTTTCCATGAAATATCAATCAATAAGATTAATGATTTTAATGATTAAAATTCTGTAAATACATATTTATACTTGTTGAGTTGTTGCGGTCGCGGATCATATTTTGTGAATTGAATTTCGCGGGCTTCCCTGACGTTTCCCGCTAGCTCTCTCTCTCTCTTATCTGAGGTAGCCATTTTACCATCCAATGAATGTGACTCATAAATTCACAGCTTCATTCTCCAATGAAAAAATAACTATCTTCAATTAGGTACACAATTTTGAATAAATGTTTGTGTACGGGAACACAAACATTTATGCATTCAAATGGTTGATGTAATATCGTATTCGCATAAATCATGAATTCATGAACAACAAACTCCAACTTACAGTTAGCAAATTATTATTGTTTGCGGAACAAAGAAAGTCTGCTGTTTCTGGTTCCTATTACACAAAAGTTTTTCTCGGTAGAACCCTTTATTTAATTCCCCTGGCATATTTAATTTATAGAATAGCATAGTTCCCCATGAAGATACAGCACGTTTTGAGAATTGGACATTTTAAGAATTGGACATTTTGGGAATTGGATGTTTTGTGAATTGGACATTTTGAGAATTGGACGTTTTGAAACCGTTGGACATTTTGAGAATTGGACATTTTGAACTTAAACGAAAATAAAGGCTTATTGATAATATCAGCCTATTAGGGGTGCCACTGCAGGGCAAATGCCTCTTCTCATACAGAGAAGGCACAAGATTAATTGTTTTTTTATTCGAAAGACACGTGGCGCCATCTATTTATCGTAATAAAATTATTGTTGTTTTCTTCGGGAGCAGCACCTTTTTCGGGATGAAAGGTACCCTATGTCCGTTTCTGTACACCTGACAACGTATTATGCAAAATTTCAGGATGATCGGTTCAGTGGTTGAGGCGTGAAAAGGTAACAAATAAACAAACTTACTTTCGCATTTATAATATTAATTAGGATAAGTCCAGGTTTCCTCACGATGTTCTTCATTCACCAATGTCAGTAATATTCAAGATAAACTAAAAAAGTAAGTGCCATACATAATAATTTAAAAAGTCATATTAGTACCTACTTGCCCGGATTTAAACCTCGTGCAAGTCGTGCATGAGAGGCGAAGCCTTAAGGCATATTATCTTGCAGAAATCTTGCCTCTTTTCTGTTTCGTATGCCACTCGAGCTTAAGCACCTCTTGTATGATCTACGGATACCTCATTAATGATACTTCGAACACAAATGGACTCAAGACCTCGCGACAGAGGTCTAATCTCATTTCTGTTTCAAATATTTTCTGTCGTCAGCAACTGTTTGTCGTCCCAAATTACAATTGTTTTAAAACAATTTGTCAGAAATAAGTATCATGCTCGTGTAATTCATCGTCGATAGTTTGTAAAATTAATTCAACCTTCATAACGAGGCTCGGTCCTGAAGCCTCGTCTGAATTAATTAAAATCTTTAGCAAATGATTTATAATTTTCTGAAGGCGGTAAACGGACCATTCATATAATGAGGCAAGTTCAAATGTATAGCTATTACGGTGAAGAACGCTTTGCTTAAGTGAGCTGCATAAAATTTATAAAGTTAGACTTCAGAGTGAATGTGTTTTTGTTAACTTTTAATTGATACGCTTTTTATTTAATTCCTGAATAATTCAATAATAAGTAAGAATTAGTCACATGACTAGAATTATTACTACTGTAATTTAGAAATCAGTATAATATAGGATTGGAATCAATGTAAATATAAATGTGTAACTACCATATCTACTGCCTATCTTTGCAATTTCTCCATTACGTAACGAGAGCTCAACGAAAATAATTTAAAGCACCAATCGAGTCCAAATAAGGGCAACCAAAACACAGATATGAGAACTAACGAACTACTTATGTTCCCGTCCGATAAGATGATTGCGATTTATTAGCGCCAGACAAGACCTATCCAGTCATTCTCGTTTTAGTTCTTACCGGCTACTTAGATAAACAACTCCTTCCCATCCCATCCACGTTTTTATTCCATCTTTCTTTTAAAACAGGCTTACTGGGATTTAAGGAACTGAACGCTAGATATTGGATTGAATTGAGCGGCCCGAGTGGCGTTACGGACGGGCCGAATGAATGTTAAAGACTCGGGTTGATACTATAAAAGGCTTATTTGATTTCGATCCAATCTCTTCTACATTGTTCTCGATTTCTTGTCATTCGTATAAATGAGCGTGGGTTTTTTTCACGTATGTAGCAGGCTATATAGGAAACTTTTTCAATAGTCTTAGGTTCGATTAGCTGTTGAGAGCACTGTTTTTAGTTTCGTAATGTTTTTAGGAACAGTTTATTTTATTTTATTCTCATCTCCTTCTTACAAAATCTACATATTATATGCTTACCCCTCACGGGATGAAAGGCACGAACGTTAAACAAAATTCAACGAATAACACGTAGGTACCTATGGTGCAGAAATTCTGACAGTACTAATTAAAATGGTACAGCATACCGTGAACCGTGGCGTGCGTCGGCGTCGAGTACTCACGCGCGACTTGCCACCGAGTTTTATTTGCCCAATATGAAATTCGAATTTTAAATGCAATTCATTCTAAAATTGTTTTCCAGTGGAAAAATAGAACGCGGAAAACTGGCTGGATATAAACATTAGGGAAATAGAAAAGGATTTTTTAATACAGTTGCTCAAAAAGTGGCGTATTGCAGGGACGTATAGCGTTCGGGATGTGGGCTATTACATACTCGTGCTTTTTTTTTACCTTTCCCGAACTCGTGCGTTCTCTTTCCCAACTGTCAAAATAATGTCTATTAAAAAGAAAAACCAACCATGAAGTTTTTACTAAAAAAATTCATAGAAGTTTTTATGCTTCATGCAAATACGTATATTTCTAAAAAGAAGCTACTAATTTGTTTCAATATCAGATTTAATGATTTGATTGAATGAGTTAGGTAAGGTTTCATTTCATTTCATCTAATTAAATTTCATTTTCATTTCATATTACCTAATAAAAAAATTGTACTGAAGACTTGGCTGTATGGGCATAGTTCCCTTTGCCTACCAGAATGGGTGAAGAAAAAAAATCTCTGCTTATATTCTACGGTTGGCGCCATTGCTTAGTTGAGTTTATTGTGTTTTTATTATTTTATTAAATTGCTTCATTTTTTCGCAACTGTATTAAAAATAGTCGTTCAGTACACGTGCGAAACCGTCATTGCAACTTGTTCCGACTGTCAACCCTCGCCTTCGGCTGCGCCTCGGCTCGGGTAGACATTTGTCGGAACTCTTTGCAATGACAACCTTTCCGCACTTGTAATGAAATATACTATTGTATGTTCTGAAAATATTGGTGTTTTGTGGAAGCAACTAATAACATTCATTTTTGTATTCTGTAGTCATGAAAAATATGTTACTTAAATTATAACTTTTAGTGACTATTATTCAACCAAGCAGGTTATATTTTTAGAAAATAACTGTAAACTTCCGTGTAATTTCCAAGAAAACGTTGACTTCATAAGGAAGCACTCACCTTAAAGGAAATTAATCTAGCAGCAATTTATCGTTGTTTTATTTACAAGGCTGCTTTTTAATTAAAGAGACGTTCAAGAGAAGTGTAGGAAAGCAAATATCAACGCTGCAGTGAGCTATTGCAGAGCACACTAACCTAGGAAACACGCTTCCAACTACATACTACACCACGTCACTGAACTACCTCAATATATAACATTAACTATACGAACTTTATCATATGAGTAAAAGAAGCATCCAAGGAGAGAGCAGTTACTAAGGCAAATGGAAGGAAATGAAAGTTCATAAGTATAAGCAAATTGCGAACACATTCTTCCTTTTATCTTGTTCCTCACCAATGAGCCCGCTAATAGAGCTATATTATGTAAATATATTCGTACAGAGGATCAAAGTATACCATCCATCCGCACTAACTACTCTAACTCTAACCTACATAGATATATGAAATATTAACAATAGTAATTAACAAGCTACACGAGGACAACACACCGGATAACATACCTACACACAATGTAGCACTAATTGAACACTTTTCACATGCTGCTGCAACGTTCGTTATTTTTGTGACATTTGAATTTCATCCCGTCGAAAAAGACAAAAATATATCTCCTTGAACACATCATAATGAGAGAGAAAAAATGTTAATTAGCTGTCACGAACTTTGACTCCAATAAAGTTTGGCACAATGAGAAAAACGTCGCAAAATGTTTTCATAAATAGTAGTGGCGATATTAATAAAGAAATGCTCACCTTTTTGTACCCGCCGAGCCGCAGTGCCCTCTGAAGGCGCGCGGCCCGCGTCGTCGACAGGTACACTATTGGCACCGCCTCCCCCGCTTCCAATTCGATATCAAAGTCGTTAACTGCCTCACAAAACTTATAATCCTCAAACTTTTTTGCCTCACTCTTCATTAGTTCCTCACTGTCCCCATCGTCACTTATCTCGTCTTTTAAAACTTCGCTAGCCGGGATGAAAAGAGGGTTTTCGTAACAACGATTAAGAAGTTTAGGTGCTTCGTTTAAGTTGTCTATTTCTTCGGAAATCCGCTTTTTGATGTCGTGAGCTGCCTCCGGCTCGCTATCCTCTTCCGGGGAAGTTATCAGATAATTGTCGGTGTCCGGGCACTGTTCGTCTGCGCACAAGTCTTCGATCGCTACGGCTGGCATGTTCGTGTCTGAAGACGCGGAAGAGTATGCACTCCACCTCAACCCGTTGTTGAGACGACCACACTCCATTGTTCTCAGAGTTATGTTTGCACTGATTGAATAACTTTGTTTATTATTCGAGGGGCATAAATATGTATGTTTAACTTTCAGTGCGACAGTAAAAGTAGAATACTGAATAGCGTCTGTCGACGAGTGGGCGTATTAGGTATCTGATTTCAATCTGCAATCATCTGACCGCTGCACGCATGCACGTGACGGTCGTGAAAAATGAGCCTTGTGGCGCTAGGCAAAGAAGTTATTTTTGGAAGCTCCGCAGTCGTACAAATAAAGCAATGTAAACATTTTTCTAACACAAGCGAGGAAAATTAAAAATGAAGTATGTTAAAAAAACAAAGTTTCAAATTTTAAGGGCGCACTTTGCCCACGTGTGTCAGGCGCAAAACACATATTTTGTTCGTTGCTTATTGCTTTTTTTTTAGTATACCTACGTAGAGAACACAAAATGTTTAGACATTTAAAAACGGGTATAAAATTGTAGCGGGGTCTGTCCACAGGTGGTGAAATTTAGGTGATAAGGGTCACCGAGGTACGCTCGCGCGTGTCTACCTCTCATCTCACATAAGCTATGTTCAGCCTTATGGAAATACTTTATATTTAATTTAACCCTACCGTTAGTATTATTTCATTTATTTTGGAAACAGTGTTGTTTACGTTACATACGAAGTTTTTCCTTACGACTTTTATGCAGCAAAGACGTGAAATATAACCAACATGAATAACGTGTTTATAAGATTAATCCACGAAAAGTTCATTTTCAAACCAACTTGTGTAAACCACGAACGAATTTGTACCCGTTGCCATTTTATGAAGGCGTCTGAAATAAATCAGACGCAGTCCAGACGGCACAACCAAAAACGTAAATGTCATGCAACAAAACTATGGTCGGTACGGTGTCATCGCTCCCGACCATCTATTTAGAAGCCACTACATGCACTAAAAGAGGGATATCATCGCTTATAGTCTGTTCACTGGAACTATTTAATAGAATGTCTGTCAGTGCAGCGCTCGGAGAATGCATGGCGCGCGATGCGACCGCTGCTGCTTCGGTACACCAAACGTTCTAGTGTATAGCGCCACCTATTGTCAATCGAAGGGTTTTTATTTTATTTGTCAGTAGTTCTATTTAGGTAAGTAACAAGACGTAATCAAATAGATTTTGAGTTTCTTAAAAATCTCCCTTCTTTAGACTTACAAAAAACATCGATCAGTGTCTTTGAAATGAAATCTTCTCACACGTATCCATTTTAATTCCTGACAGTTGAAAACATCTTGATGATACATTCATTGCCTTAGCTCCTTTGGCTTTAAGATCTAAATACGTATAAAACGCCGATTAAAAAGATTAGATAAATAAATCATATAGAACGTCTTATTTATGGACTAAACTTAACTAAATTCAGACATTGGGGAGTAGTTCTAATAAATATGAATTTATTACAAGTAATTTGTTCGATATTATAAATGTTATACCTATCCTGCTTTACTGTTACTGTATTTTAATTTAGGTTAAATTATTCTTTCATTTTTAATTAATCTTACGTGTTATTTTAGCTATGTAGATTGTAGGTAGGTGCACGATATATGGTTCAGACTGAATTCTAACTGCGTAAAACTAAGTGCTATTCCAAAACTTAGGAAAAATATTGACTTAAACATGGCTATTTTCCAAATTCATACATATGAATGGTGTATATAAAGCATTAGGTACCTATTCCATACCCCCACATACGACTGCAGCTTGTCAAAGTTCACAATGAACAGATTTTCAAAACATTAGCTTATATAATAGACCACAAAGTGATTACAATAACTAATGACAATATCCAATTGTATGCTAGAGATGTTATTTAGTAAATACTGCCAATGTAACGTTGGGCTGACAACAAGCTCAAACCATTGTTATTGGCAAACAAAACAACGTTCAGTTAATGATTATTAATTATTATTTGTGTGGTCAATGGTTTAATTTCAATAGTGAATATTAGCTTGTATTCTGTTAGTGTAAATTGTAAAACGGAATAAAGGCTTAGTATGTACAAACATTTATAACAATTTAGGTGATAAAGCACAACAGTTTAAGAAGCAAAATTGAATAGTGACGGTTCATTTCTTTCTTAATCAAAACGACTTGCGAAGTAACCAAAAATAACTGATAAACTTTTCCTGAAAGAAGGACAATCGATTCCCTTGACTGTTAAAAATATGTTTATTGTGATCCTAACTCATAAAAGCTTTAAAAGTTTTTAAAGTAAGTTAATCCTTTTTTCGTTTCCTCTAGAGAGAACCCCTTTTCACATTAAAGGCTCTCAAGAGAACAGTGTTTAGAAGACAAAAAAGATAAAAAATATACGAGGAAAGTGATAGTTTATAAAAGCGAGAAAGTTTTTATTTTATCAATTTGCAGATTGATTACAGTTCACATACAAATCAACGCTTTGTTAACGGTTGTCAAACACAATTTTGAAGGAAACCACTCTTGCCAAATTTCACGAAAAGACAATTTTTGTCGCACAAATTATTATAAATTACATAAAATATTAAATTTACGTGATTATGGTCTACGGATGAACTTGTCACATTCGTTTCAAATATGTCCTAACGATAATATTTATTTCTTGAATGATAGTTTCCGATTCAAACGTCAACGGACCGCGAGTCGGCGCACGCGCCGCGCGGGATGAATCGAGACTGAACGTTCTAATTTTGAAATGAAGTGGGTTTAATAACATTGCGTATTTTCCCGTTTTCTCCCGGTGACATCCGCGATGACTCACTGATCCCAATTTTTGCGCCTGAAGATTAATAAAACAATTTTTCTTGGCGCTTATTGAAATTCTGACGATATTAGAGTAGTCACCGTCACAATATCTGTCATCACCAAGAATCAAACAGTAAAATAGATTGGTTTCATTTTTTTTTTCAATTCAATTTGATTTTATTGAGTTGACTTTTGTTTTTTTTTATCTGCTATTTTTATGTAACAAAACGATAGAGAAAGATTGTCTGACGATTGATAGGGGAACATTTAGCGACCCCAAGAAACATGGGATATGGGTAATAACCCAGGAAGATGATGGTATGGAAGATGATGGTATGGAAGATGATGGTATGGAAGATGAAGGACATAGGCAGAGAGCAAGGATACCTATTAGGCAGCAACTAGAACGACAAATTACACGAGAATAATTTCAAGCAACACATTATTCCACAACTGTATTTAAATTCATAGATTTCAAGCTAGCAACACCGGCACCCTATGATTACATAACACACTTTCAATAACAACCCGAATGAGTTTGAAGGATATTGCTAATCCATTGATTCATATGTTCAAAAAATTTGCCTGCTCAACAGCGTAAATAACGCAATGAATGCTATTGACTTGTCAAAATGAAAGCCGTTGCTACACTCAGTGTGTTACGCGGCACTAATCTTTTACAATGCGTGCCACGAAAGATGAGACTTGACCCCGCCTCCCCCGCTCTTTCCGCCGCCCCTATGACGTCCGGTTTCATCCCGCACTCAGACCTCATACCGCTAAAGATACCTAAAATCGTGTACTGCGCATGTCAAACCACGTGGTGTGTCAAGTCTCTTCTTTTGTGGCACGCATTGTACGTTATCAGCTTTGTATAACACAAAGTTAGGTTAAATGCGATATGTATTCAAAGTCAAAATTTTGTTATCAAACGGTCTAAAAAGATTAGTCTGAAAAGAAAATAATGCCTGGTTATTGTCTGTGCCAGGTATTATTATTTGCACAATATTTGTAACGCTATTTTACACAGTTTCGGTCTTTGATCAACAACCCAAAGCCAACGTGTTATTCACTTTTATCGTCGAAACAATTTTCCGAATTATCTGAAAACTGACATAATAATGTGTTGTTATTCTGCATAATACAGAATCTGTTACTGATGTTCCAAACAAGACTTTCAAATGGTCTTCCTGACTTTTCCGTCCCCATAAAACAAGCAGACAACCTTGAACATCGACATTGTTTTTGTTTATTAAACCGTAGTATGATGTAGACTGATCTGCGTGAATTTTATTTTATTAGCTAGTAACCGCGACCTTGCGTCGTCCGTCGTCTTGATCCCGTGCCAGGACCACATTTGCACCGAACGGAAACATTGTGGATATCTCGCGAAAACTTCGAGTACCCGATATGAAACATTCAGTAGCTCTTGCCTCTGAAATATTACACGTCTACATCACCAACAGGGTTTTTTGATCGGCAAAACGAAATGATAGCATAGCTCACAATGTACACTTTGATCTTTCAATTTACACTTTGGCCAATCGTTTTAGCTTCTACATTCATAAATTGTAGTATCAATAATACTATATTTTTCATTTCAGTCCAAAAGCTTAGCGTCAATGACATTCATTCGTTTTGACCTTTGCTAATGAGGTTACCAATATTATTAACAATCAATTTATCTTTATGACAGACCAACACCCTCAATAATGTCCAAAGCATTATTCGCTAACAGATAAAATTATTCACTACCGTAAATAAAATGGTTCATAAAATAAATGATAATGAGTCCTCCATAAGCCTCCATTATTGAAATTTCATACTCGCGAAGAGGCTTACTAAGTGGGTAATGAACCTTGATCTGAATAGTCTGTTCGACGGTCGTGCCGTAGGTTCATGTTTATGCTATTACACTAGTAATCCCTGGGGATGTGGCGGGAGTGGTCCTGGCTCCCAGAGCGTATATTCGAAGTTACAGTACTCGCAGCACTCTAGCACAACAATCCTCTTGGGGTTTGGGCTTCGACTGAGAACTATCTGAACAGGGAAACCTAATCACAGTCTCTTTTAATCTTTGGATTGAATCTAGGACAAAAGTCAGACTCTAAGTAGGCCAATGACGCTATATCGCAGGTGATTGTTTCTTTCAACACAGTTATCACAAAGGGAGGGATTTTTGTTTCCCCTCCGCCTGTTCAAATGTTTGTGGTGACAACGCTAACGAAATCCCGGCTGCGGCGAGCTCGCACACATGTTGCGGAGATATATAAATAAGCTTATAGCGGATTTACATGATATATTACGTGCAAAGTGTACCATTAATGCTGAATAGCTTTTTTTGCTTGGAATACTAACAAAATTGTACAATGTTTACAAACTTTCAGCCAACCTAAAAGAAAGATCAAAGGATTATATAGCTGCTAAGTACTCGTAATTTAGTAACATTTGTCAGTTTACAAAGAAAATTAGAAGCACGAAATTAATTTACTAAATCCTGAGAATATTAAACATCAAACAAACCATAACAATCTCTCCCTAAGAGCCCAATGCTGAGCTTGTAACTCATATACCGATGCAAAAGCCAAATAATTAGAGGAAGTGTAAACCTAGGACGGAGTAGTAATATGCTCTAATGAAGTCCCTATTTCACCTGTAGGATACAAAGTATCTATTAAAACAATATCGTTAGAATTATGAGATGATTCAGAAAGTGACCTATATTATAGCTGTAATGTTGAAACAATGTGAACAAAACATACACAATAGTTTCATTTCCAATTATGCAAAGAGCCTGAAACAGTGTGTCGAGAGATACTTTTAATCCAGAACTACACTTTCATGCATTCGTTAATAAAATATGGGATACATTTGCATTTAACGCATGTATTATTTATTGTTCTTACTACAAATTTGAAATCAGATTGGCTCGGAATAGTGATGTATTTCTATTGGCAGTTACGGTATAATGTTTATCGACTGGTTCGTTTTGCCAGTCTCTGATTAACTCCAGACCAAACTATTCCTAGCTTTTATAGGTACGTGTGTTCCAGTTTAATTGAAATAACGGAGCTCATTATTTATCATCGAACGATGCTAATATCTGATGACGAACTACAGACGATGAAACCACGTAGTTCACGCAAATTAATTTTGAATTGGTTTCACGATTGATAAGATTTAATAATTATTAAATCTTCTATATTGTTAATTTAGGACCGATTTCGTTTATTAAGTGAAATGTTTGTGGCTACTTATTATAAGTAAGGCAAGGACTTATTCAAAAGCTTAAAAATTTTGTATATTCTTCCTCAATTATGGTATTTAATACGTTGAATATAAAGATCAGAGTATAATATTGTAAGCTAGAACAATAGAGATTAAAGATCCCCAAATTGGGGCAATTTTATAATTAACTAATTTTGCCTAAAACAAGATTCAAATAGATATCGCCCTAAATGCGAACATCGCGTGCTTTGTCTAATCGAGGATCCCAATTTGAATGTTCGTCAATCAGCTTCCAGACAGTAGCAATAAGAAATTAGGTTGGCTTGCCAAATACTTAAACGTCCCGTCTGGACACGCAACCTGATGCAGCACGAAGCTCTCAACTTTCACACGACACGTTATTTTCGCGGTTTATTTTGATCTCCAATATATTTTCCTCTTCTACAACAAAAGCGAGTTAATTGCTAATTTAGACCACAACAAGGTACCACCTAATGACGCTGTTAACAACACACAGAACACTCAAATCAAGAGAATCAATAAACCACTCGCCGGGTTCCCCATCATCAATCAAACGCGAGCGGGTCCTTTTGAGATCATAAAAACTGACGTCACACTGGCGTGTACATATTTATGAAGCATCCAAGTGATCTGCTATTGATGGGCTGTCCCATTCATCAGTCAGAGAAGCCGTCGACTAACAAAAACTTGTTCGTAACAAGATTTTTGTGGGTGGATAGTGTTAGACGGAAATGCGTGGTTGTCTGCGGAATTTAAGAGGTGGAGTTACATGAACGAAACCTTGGCGCGAAGATTGCTTAAGAAACGATTTGCGTGAAATAAAACAGCTAATGGCGTGTTATTTTAAAGAATTCACAGCGATAACTTCGCATAGTTTAATGGCTTAGCTAAAGTGCTTAGCGCTGTTTATTGTTGGAATATCATCTTCAATGTCGTTTGCTTTGTCCAAGAACAAGAAAAAAGCAGGTTACATAAGAGGGCGTTCATCATACATTTTGAATTGATTAATCTAACCGTCATAAATAAAGCAATGTATCAGTAAAGTGCAATTGTGGGTGATTGCGGTTGATATCAGCTCTTTATTGATGGACACCGAGACACGGCTCGTAAATTGCCACTTGCATATGCATGCGGGGAGCGACCGATTGGCAACGGTGCACTCGGCCCGTTATGACTGTCGCTCTAACCTACGCCGTCACAATTAACGGATGTTATGGTATTTTTTAACAACATTTTTTTCTTTTGTAAATGGTATGATTGATTGAGTTTTGTACAATTTGTGCCAGATATTTTTTTTTGAACATTGTGCATATGCAAATTCGTGACCCAAAAAATATAACTGTATTCTTTAAAGGAATGCGGTGAAAAAACAATGTCGCTGGTTGAATTAAATCTATACTATTATATGTATACGGACACTACTAAATTGAAAGTAAAATAAGACAAAAGTTTAAGCTAAGATTAAGATCAATTCCAACGACCAAGCAAAATCTCACCGTTCAGCTCGGTAAAGCCACATTTATGGAAAACATTCCAAAGATCCAGTACCTACGTTTGCATTTGGAAAGTGAGGATGAAACGATAATCCATACAGCCCGTCCATCAACGATTCATATTTATTGAAGTGTTTATCGCGGGACCGATTTAGCACAAAAAAGTAACAAAAATATTTTTGGTATAGGTATATTTTGCTGATATAAAATCCTGAAAGCCGGATCAGTGCTCTCAGCTCCGCGTACGTATATGGAACAATTTTAATCCAAACTATGTAGGTGTACGCTGGTACCTATCCTATTGCACAATGGGATTGACATAGTTTGGGAATGGAACGCTGGGAATTTTTCGAGCCCTCGGCTTGTCTGAGCACGGTGCGATGGCAGTGGAACGCCAATCAATACTAGCATAGCATAGATAAACTTCAACCATCCTGTAACATGCAACTACAACCGTAGCATCGTTGGCCTTAAAAAAATTGATTAAAATAAATAACGGAAAGCATACTCTTAATCATGCTTTCCTTCCCTATTATACAGCCATCACCCATCACACTATTTGTTTCTTTTGCGAGTGGATTAAAACGTTCTAATTTTGTGTTCAGTAATTTTATTTGCGTACGAAATAAAATGTTATTTATGTAAATAATTTGTTAAAAAGAAAAACAATTACTTAATTATTAACAATTAGGTAAATACATTCTTAATTTGTTTGTCAAAGTTCATAAAACACTATATTTTAAGTTCTAAAAATGTTCTCAAGTACCTACTTAAGTGAAATCCTTATAATTTCTTAATGAGACATAAATTTCTTTAACGATAATCAGCTTTTCCCCAAACTAAGGTGTCAAAGTCAAAGTCAAATTATAAGATTTATAAGTTAATGACTTTTAACTCATCCCGCAACAAGTTTCCGCCAGATCAAATTGATAAGCAGAAAACTTATTAACTCAGTTCATACATCAACCTGATTGATCCACTTATCTTCATCAGCGACGCAATCGGTCGCACTACTGACAAGTGACAACTATTACATAATAACCCTCCTGGGTCCGGCGTGTGTACACAACCTAGTCAAAGTCACGTAAAAGCTGTAATCCGGTTGGACGACACGCCGATCCTGTTAACGTAATCAAATGTTGGCGTATTTAAATGGACTTGTGAAACAAACATCGGGAGCCGCGTAGGAGTCGATCAGAGCTGTTAAGAGCTGTTGAACGAATAATTACTGCGTGTTTCGCGAGAAATGTTTGCAAATTAAGTTACCGCGAATCTTTTGGTCTTACGAGTGTGAATACAGCTAATGATATCATTCATTTAATAGAAGTAACTTCAGGTTCTGCTCGCATCTGATTGTCATTGAACCTGTTTGCATAATAACGCAGAAACTGGTTTCAATACGATTCAGTTGTTAAAAATAACATCGTAATTGCTTACGATGTTATTCTTAACAACTGAATGTTCTAGAAGACGAAGAAAAGATTAAAATTGAAGTAAACAAATTTTACTTCAACTCTTATTAGACTTTTAAGCTTTTTGCGAAATGCCGAAATTTTATAAAGGCATCCGGTCTTATATAAAATTTCGGCATTTTGCATGCACTCCTGAAATAAGGTCATATTGATAGCTATATTACGTCAAATTCAAAATGTTTAAAATATTGTTACTTTTATGGGAATTTTACAAATGTTTACTTCAACTTTTAATCTTTTTTGTCCAATCGAGGTTAACATGTTATCGTCGCGTGTCTGATGTGTGACGCGAACAGTGTCGGTCAGTTCTTTACGTCTGCGAAACCTATTTGCTGGCCGCACACCGCGCGCCGCGCCGCCGCCCCGCGCCGATCGGCCGGACGGCTGGACACCGCCGCAAACGGGTTAACCTCAATGCAACGTCTTGTTGACCGGCTGTAATTGACCTAAATCTTTAGTACCTACCTACGAACTTGGTAAATTAAAGTATAATGAGGGAAATACTAGTGAATATTTTAATCAAACTTCACGCGCTCGAAAGTGCGTTCTTTGTTATGCTTTCAAAAGTACCTTATTATTTTGTGGTAACTTCACATTATTGATTCGGTGTCATTTTCTTTTCCTACCAATTATCGTTGCCTAGCAACGAGAGGCCTCAGGGAAATATCACAGAACCGACTTCAAAAAACAAATCCTTTTGCTCTTTGCACACTTCAATATTTTGAAAGTATCAGAAAGCAGAGATAGAGCTCGGTAACTGAATTTGATGCATGACCAATCGCAAACTTCCCGGAAAAATATATATTTCAGGACGTCAAAGTTGAACAAATTAAAGTGGAAACATTTTTGTGATTTGCCGGAGTTCAGACCGACAAACGACCAACATGGAATAACCCTTCTTAACATAACATATTTCAAAACTATTGAATAAAGTACGTATTTATTACCTGTTTACTATAACATGTTATATTCTCTGAGTTTGTTTCGGTCTTTCTTCTCAGAGTAATCAGTAAGGAATCACCAAACTCATCTAGTTTTAAAAATAAAAACATAATTTAATTTAGAAGTGTAAAAGTGTTTTTTAACCAATTTACAGAAATCGTTATAATTTATCATCATTATTTCAGAAACCTTTGTTTTTAAGTAAAAACATGAAAATATATAAATCTAAAAATAGTATATCTATAGCAATTGATGGTCTACCTATACATGCCTATACATAAATTAATAATGCTCTGAAAACTGTACGTATTTTAATTTATCTCACATAACTACCTAAGTATAATCGCCGAAAGCATTTAGTGACCAGCTTTGAATTTCAGAGAGCAAGCGCCATGACAGTAAGTGACGGACAGCAGATTACGGATATCTCATCGAATCGGTACGTATCGGATCGCAACCGCTTTGACAATAATCAGAGTGAGCACGGAACTAAAATGGACTTAGATGCGGATTACAGGGGACCCGTACGTATTCAAGATTGCGTGTTGTAACGTAATACAGTCCTTTAGTACCTAATGTGTTCTGGCTTACCTACAATTGGATTGGATAAGCACGAGAAAAATGTGGAGTAGCTTTGTAAAGACCCAAAAATGAATTTTACATTTTCATGTAGTTTTTTATGATACTCATATTGTTGACATTTGTTCCCTGGTAAAAGGTGCGCCTACGGGGCTTTTTGGATAGTCTTATATTCATCTCCAATTCTAAATCCTGTTAATTAGGTCGTAAAGCGAACACCAAGAATTGTGCAGTAACAAAGAGTTAAAAGAACGGCTATTCAATTAAGTGGTGTTACCAACAAAGTGGCATTACACCGTATATTTCCTTCAGTTTCTAACATGATAACAAACGGGTATCACCTCGTTCTTGTTTATTTATATTCGCGTCGCGACGCCACAACAGACTTGGCATCACTCCAACTCCCATTTTTTTAGGAATTTATTTCAATTCATGCGTTTTGGCTTTTGTAATCAGGTATCGTTCGTATCGTCGAATGATTGACAATAAATGCTGAGCAACAGATATTTTATCCGTTTATTTGCTTTTCGGTGTAAATTTGGGGAAATTTCGAAATCCTGGGGGACTTGACAAAGTGAAATTCTATCAGTGATAACGATGACGGAAAAGTCAAAAATGGATTAACATAAGCTACCGAAAAGCTTATGTCAATCATGATCAAAGCCGTTGTAGATTTTAATACGAAACGCTTTGAAAGCGATTGTCACTTGTTTAGGCTCGATGATGACAATTTGGTACCTTTTTTATTACAAGATTTTATTTAGCGTGTACTGTTCGTATGTAAGTTGTCCGTCAAAATTTGCAAACCATTTTTCGACCACTTTTTGGTATCCGATTGAGCTGAAATTTTGCATACACCTTTAGTTCTGGTAACAATACAATGCGCAATACTCAATATGGTAATAATTTCAATATGGCCGCCGCTCCAAGATGGCGGATTACATATTTTTTCTCAACCTTTGGGTATCAAATGAAAGGGCTTGAAGAGTAGAAAACGATAAAGTTAATAACATCACACTAAATTCAATATGGCTGCCGCTCCAAGATGGCGGATTATATATTTTTACAATCCCCTTATTATGGGGTATCAAATGAAAGAGCTTTTTAACCCCCTTAATATGGGTATCAAATGAAAGGACTTGAAGAGTAGCAAACGATACATGAACAATCAAAACGATTACTTCAATTAAAGTATAAAACAAACAGGTGGTAATATTTAAAGGAACTAAACAACATCAGTGGTATAAATAAAGTAAATGGTGTAAATAATGTAAATAATGTTCTTAGTGTAAATAATGTCAATGATGTAAATAATGTTAATAGGGAAATAATGTCAATGGTGTAAGTCAATAAAATAATTTTAATAAATTAATAAAAAATGGTAAAAAAGATATTAATAATAAATCGTTAAGACCAAAAAGTAAAAAATAAAATTCGAATAAAAGAAAAACTTTTTAAAAACTAGCTTGTATTAAAATAAAAACGTAACCTAAAAAAGAAAAAATAACGCGAACTAATAAGAAAAAAATAAATTTAAGTGACATTTCAAAATACATATATTTAAATATATTTTAAACGCTTGAGGCACTGATGTAGGAACGGTTTCCGTTAAACAGGTGTACCTACTTACTACACATTCACCATAACAGTGCCTCAAGCGTTTAAAATATATTTAAATATATTTTGAAATGTCACTTAAATTTATTTTTTTCTTATTAGTTCGCGTTATTTTTTCTTTTTTATGTTACGTTTTTGTTTTAATAAAAGCTTGTTTTTGAAAAGTTTTTTTATACATACAATCGTCGCCTTAGAGTGAAAACCTCGTGAATGCAATACCTCGTAAGTAGCATTTTATGCATTTCGGACAATCTTATAGTATCGAACAGCACTGGGTATACAAGCGGATTAAATAAAATTAATAACAATACAGAACCTCCTTTTTGAAGTTGGTTAAAAAACATAAAAGGTGGTTCTGTAACGTATTCTTATTAATTAATATGGAAATTTAACCCGCTTTTTTATCCAGAACTGTTCGATACTATAAGATTGTCCGAAATGCCTAAAATGCTACTTACGATGAATTGCATTCCCGAGGTTTTCACTCTAAGGCGACGATATGTGATAATTATAATATAGTCTTCCCAGTATTTTATACTCGAATCTAAATCTATACAATTATAAAGCTGAAGGGTTTGTTTGTTTGAACGCGCTAATGTCTGGAACTACCAGTCTTATTTGAAACATTATTTTTACATTTGATAACCCAATTCTAGCCTTCCTGGCTAGATGCTACTTAACATAACAGCGAACAGAAATTTCCCGCGGACTAGTCGCGGGCAGAAGCCCAATAACTAACTCAAACTAACGTTCAATAACTTTCAAAATCATATGCGCAGATCAATTTGAGTGTCTCATAGCTTGGATGTTAATATTAAAGGGTGACATAAAGACTATCTACCTACCCAGCCTCCCTAGCCACGACCATTCACCAGCCAGCAATTAAACGTGAATGTGAAGCGAACAATCGCAAAGGGCCGGAGAGTAATCGATCATCGACAGTTGACAGGTCATCTGTTGAATACGACCCTAGCGTCCGAATCGTAATAGAAACACGCCGGTTTGATTGGCACATGTGATAGTCGCTAATGGCTGATAAATTAGAGAAATGGGCTGTTGTATTTGGAAGGTGATATTTATACCAATAAGTACCGTGTCTCGGAAAGTACGATAAAGGCTCCTACAAACAGGCGCGACACAAATGCACCGCTCGTTGCGCGACTTGCGGTGCCTTTGTGTCGCGCGCGATTTTATCGCGTGTCGCGTCTGTTTGAAGGAGCCTGAAAACGGTCGTCCCGGCTACCATTCGTGGATCTTTGGTAGTCGTTACAGGTCGTCAGTAGCCCGAAAGTTTGACATCCACTTTCACCAAGGGGTAATATTACCCAGAAACTGGGTTGTGGCGGTCAGATAGGCAGTCGTTTCAAATAAAATACTGGTATACAGATGCATCCGGTGAGACTGGAAGCTGATGCCAACATAGTTGGGAAAAGGATGGGCAGATTGTTTGATATTTATATCAATATGAAGGAATTATTTCCGACCGGAGTGAGTTATTAAATCATTAAAATTATTGACGTAATCGGAAGTTTCTTCTGTAGAAAGCATCTAGATCGGTTGCACCCGCTACAGCAAGCTAATAATTTTTTGTTGCACCAGAAGACGTCATTACGTCAGCGCCGGCTGTCGCTGGGGTTCTGTCTTGCAAAGGGTCGCAGCATAATGCTGAGCGATAGCCTTTTTGCGTGGATGTGACGCATATTTCCCCCAACCGTTTCTTTTCTTTTGTGCTTATATTCTTTATTGCGTCATATTTACACAGTACACAGTAAATATAAGTCTTCCAAACTCCGATCAAGTTCATTAGTAAAAATACATTAAAAAAATATGTAAACTGAACTTTACTGATCAGATAATGTTAATATCCTTAAAGGATAATGAAGAAAGCGTAGCTTAAATGATCAAACAACCCCGATAAACCGTAATTTCAATAAAATACTTACTATTACAATGATATCCGTTGCCAAACGGCGATATCAAATACTTGGGTAACGTACGTAAAAGGAGTAAAACGGTAAAACTTCAAGGCGATTGGACCGCCTCAAACAAGATCTGCAAACGAATCGCGGAAATCGCCTGATTTCGGATACCTTTGGATCTTTGCGGAAATCAATCCGATTCCGATAGCAAGTAACGATGCGACCTTTGTGTATTAAACAGACGATCTGTACAGCGGTAATGTTATGTTAATGTTCGATATGTTTTTATTCTTTATATATATGAAATGGCGATCTTTGTCAAAGCGAATCTGCATCTTTATACCCATCCAAGAAGCGCACGACACAAAAATAAAATATGCGTAAGACGTCATAAAAAAGCAGTATTTAATAAAAACATTTTGGGCATGGCACCAAAAGTATACAATAAGTTGCCAAAACGTATCACAGACCTACACAAAATGAACCAATTCAAATTATGCTTGCACGAATTCTTAGTTGCAAAATGTTACTATTCAATTAATGATTATTTAAATGAAAGATGAATCTATTTTATCTGAAATGGCACCACAAATATAATAACTATTGAAATTTTGTTCTGACTCGTGTATTATAATAGATTGACATTTTTTATTGACATTCTATTTTTTTTGTAACTCAATTTATAATTTATTCTGTAGCTAGGTATATATTAATTTGCACACCTCAGTAGGTTATAATACAATGTACCTTTCATACTTGTAACACCTTTTTGACATGTATTATGCAAATAAATGATTTGATTTGATTTGATTTGATACGATGAACAACAAGCAAACAATTGTCAAACAAAATAACTAAGTATCAGAGGTCGACGCACAAGCATAGACGTATCTAGGTAGGTACCTATATTATGAAAACAAAAACCGGTCATGTGCGAGTTGTTCCATCAAAACTTTATGTAGTTTTATTAAAGATACTAGCTTCTGCCCGCGACTTCGTCCGCGTGAAATTTCTTGTTACTCCGACCCACCCCGTCGCATCGCATCGCCTGCCCGCGCTATTACTTCGTTTTTGCTCAGCGTTCTTATTGACTTTTTTTCTTTTTGCTCGGCTCCTAAAGGTCATAGCGTGATGTTAAATAGCCTATAGCCTACCTCAAGAATTGGGCTATCAAATACAAAGAGAATTTTTCAAATCCAACTGGTAGTTCCAGAGATTAGCGCGTTCAACCAAACAAACTCTTCGGCTGAGGCTACAGTAGGCAGCGATTTGCGATGCGACTGGAAGAGCGAAACGAGAAAAACATGGTATGGCTACATTACAAGCGAAAAAAAAAGCTATTTTCTAATAAATTCGCTTCAATTTCGCTCATGTTGATGTAGCCGATGCCGTGATTTCGGTAATGTTGTTCCTATCACATAAAGAAATCAAAGATCGCTAGTAATATTTGATGTACGGTGTAGTCATATACGTGAGCATTCATTTACTTGTTTTAATCGCTCATGTGTCGCAGGTCGCGTCGCGGCCTAATGTAGCCTCAGCCTTAAGCTTTATAATATTAGTATAGATAGATATTACATATATCCGACCAATCGACAATCAGATCAATCCCCTCCCTAATTGCGTAACACTCTATCAACCTCAATTTGAATCATTTTGAAGGATATTGCTTCATAATTATGTTCGAATAATGTGTCTGCTCAACAACGTAAATAACGCAATGAATGTTGTTGAACTGTCAAAATGAAACCCATTGCTACTGATAGTGCGTTACGCAATTACCCCGCAGATCATACTATTTCTCTCTATGTACAGACGCCAGCACATCAAGCTACTACAATCTGTCAAATTTCTTTAATAGATTTTCAACTTTATCGCTAAAGCATAAGGTTCAAAGTTGATTGAGAAAATTTGACAGTTTCGGGTAGCTTGATGTGCTGGCGTCTGTACCTACCTATAGCTAATAACTCAGTATTCATACTCCAAGCTAAGATGTGTGATTATGTCTTTTGAGGTTTAAGGGCTCTTTTTAACCGACTTCTAAAAAGGAGGAGGTTCTCATTCGGATGTTTCTATTTTTTTTAATGTATGTTCGGGCATAACTCCGTCATATATATAGACGGATTTGCAAAATTATAAATTTTTTGTTCGAAAGAGGTTTATTCCGAAATGGTCCCATTTAAATTTCGTTAAGATTTGATGATGAGTTTCGGAGACAGATAACGGAACTCTTCAATAAATGCCAGCAAATCAACCGCGCTTGCTGCTATCGCATATCTATGCATTGTTTACGCAATAACACAACATAACATCACGCATGTACCCTTTAAAGGGGTAGGCAGATGTGTTCAATAGCTTCCTGTCACTGATAATCACATAGCAAGTATTGTTTATGAATTAGTGTGGGGTAGGTAGGTACAACTAAAAAGTGTAAAATAAAAACATTTTACAAAAAAAAAACAACCGCCCTCCAAAAAAACACTACAAAGTGAGAAATAAGTTTAATTTCGAAATTCGGTGTCAAAAAACGAAAATGCAGAACCAATGACACCGACTTCTGAAATTAAAGTTATTTTTCATTTTGTAGTGTTTTTTTTTGGAAGTCGGTTGTTTTTTTTTTGTAGATATGTTTTTATTAGCAACTAAATGTATGAGAAAATGAATTATCTTTATTATTTTTTTCGTGAATTTTTCCCGTTTTAATAGTTATTCTGCTATTCGAAGTGATTCGGGGCGGAGACAAATTCAACAAACAAAACAAACAACATAAAAATCGGTCCAGCCGTTCTTGAGTTATAAATGATGTAGCCAACCCGACTGTTTCATTTAGGTATATAAATTAGATGAGAATGAAATGTATCTTCATTACAAGTAGGAATGTTATAGTGAAGGGTGGACGGTTTAAAAGCGCAGTCATATTTTCTTCCACAAGATCATAGGTAAAACACATGACAGTTTCTTTGCCGTTAGTGAAAAGTATCAAAAATAAGATACATACCAGTTCCTCAGGTGATCCCGGTTCCTTCATACCATTGCTCTTATCCGTGCTTCCCGTCTCTGTAACCAACAGAAAGAAAATATTATTTCAAAGCCAATATTTAGGTAAACTGAAAATCGTTAGATTTGAAAGAAAGAAAGAGAGAAAATACATTTATTTAGCACAGACTAAGAGACACAGACCGACAGCAGATGACAGCAGCTGACAGCTGATTTGAACAGCAGTACGTTTCAAAGGTTAGTAACTTTTAAATCATTGCTATCCCATTATTGAGCAAAGAGATCCTACTAAGATGATACTAAAATCAGAGATGACGGCTAACAAAAATACAGAAAAAGACATCCTGCAAAATCAGTCTATACTGCAGTGGGATTCTGTAACTATCTCACCGTGAAAACTTAGGTGAAGTGAGCGTGGAGTGAGCTGTCAATAGAGTCAATTCCTAGCAAAAACAAACTCACTTCACCTAAATTTTCACGGTGAGATTTTTACAGAATCGACCGGCTGGTCCCGCTACTGGGACACAGGCCTCCTCTCTGTGAGAGGGAGTGGGCCGTAATCCACCACGCGGGCCTAGTGCGGCTTGGCGGAAAAAGACATACCGCGCCGAACAAAGATACATTGGTATAGTGATGATGAGCAATAAAAAGTGATTCCCTTTATTCCTTTTCTTCACAAAAACATTATATATGTAAAATGATATCTCGCAAAAACCCACTCCAAGCCATAATTAAAATTAAAACCATCACAAATTAATTTAGAGGAGTTAGAATAATTAATCTAAATCACAAATTGGAAATCCGAACTGGCGATAATGAATTGGAGCGTTACTAAATCTCGATAAAACATTAATTAGCTGACCGAACCGAGTTTCATTAACCATATTTTCCCTACGCGGAATATTAATGTTTTAATAAATATTAAGCAAATAAAGAAAAAGAATATATATATATAGGTAATAGATAATACGGGCCGGTGTCCGCAACTCCACGTCAATGCGCGTATTTTGCGTACGGATATATATACCTAGGTATATATTTTTTTTTGTAAAAGTAGTCTCTAAATAGATACCTATACAAAACAAAACGAAAAGTTTTTATAAGAAGAGGAAAAATATTGATATCTTGGAAAATTAAGACTAAAGAAGGCACAGGTGAAATAGAAGGAGAATGAAAAATATGTTATATTTATACGAAGACGAGAGTTAAGGAGACGTATTGAATCTGAATACCTACCTAGGTAATGAGTTTAGATAAACAATCAAACAAGGTATCATGAAAATATTACCTAGGGTCACCCAAATGTCTTGTCGGGCAATCTATTATAAAATCTTACATACATGCAAACTCACGCTTTCTTCTCATGGGAGCAAGAAACTAACAGAACGCCAAACGATCCCTACACACTCATTTTGCTTTATAAAATCTTGTTACCAAGTTATATAAAATACTGCCACTGAACCTAGTAAAAGTATTTACATTTTGCTAAAAAGCATCTTACTGTTCTCGCAACATTTTCACACTTTATTAAATAATTTATGAGACGAAGTAATTTTGCGATATTACGGAAAGGAAATTCCTGTCTCGTATGCACGGTCGGTTGTCATAGGGAAGTATCCGTTCTAATTAACAGTTTACTTGGGTAGGTGGATACTACGACAATAAATTAAACTGCGTACCTATAGGTACTTATCTAATGACGTTCCCAGTCTGCATACGAAAATGAAATCAAATATATCCAATGGTTTAGCCAATATAGCTTGCCGGCTGATCGGCTAAAGGCTCCTGCAAACAGGCGCGACGCGCGACGCGAATCGCGCGCGACACAAAGGCACCGCTCGTTGCGCGACTTGCGGTGCTTTTGTGTCACGCGCGATTTTATCGCGTGTCGCGCCTGTTTGAAGGAGCCTTAAATCCATATTCGGCCTATCACTAGATACTAGCTGTTTGGTTTGTTTGAAAATACAGTTTTTTTTTAGGCGCACCCTGTACTCGTTGATTTCCAGTTTATACAAACGACTACTTAAAACCAATAAGTCAATATTTCAACAAACAATTAATAACCGCACTTTTGTGGTTTTAAACATAATTTTAAGTTGTTGAAAATTAATACAACAAAGTGCTGAATTAATATTTATGATAAGAATATTAAAAACGTATTTCATATAAAACCGACGATGATGCGTATACAGACTCATATATAACTATCGTATACTCGTTTGTTTTTACAATTCCGGCACAAATTACTTCGGAAGCTAAATAATATGGAACACGTGTAGGCTTTATTAAATAAAGGAGATTTCAACATGATATAAATATTCATTTGTATCACTATCAAGCCTACTTTCGCTGTCTAAAACTTGCTTTCATAAGCCTTCGAAAGGGTAACGTAAATTTTACATGTTTTCGAATATGTTATGTGTAAAAGTATATTACTTATGTAAAAGTACATTAGGTAGATACGTAATATTCTCGAAAAAAGTTACTGAAAATATCGTAGTGCGAAATGTTTTGATCAACAGTTGGTACTTTGCTTGGCATAAAATCTCTTAGCTAAATATTATAGGGGAAGTCACTTTTTCTTACGAGAAAAGTACTATATTTCTTAAGTAAAATGAGCTCTGATATAATCTTAGACATCTTTAGGATAGTATAGGATTAAATTATCGTCAAAGAACTTTATCCCCCTTTAAAGCTTGTTTGCTAACCAGAGCCAGCAAGCACCCCCCATTGACACACTTGCACAGCAAAGTACCGCGTCTTGCACGACATGAGTACACACTCATTTTTCTTTTCCATTTTCCCTGACTCAGACATATTTTCCTCCAATTAAAATACATTAAAACGGGAATCGCATACTTGAAAATCAAAAAGCTGACACGGAGGGGGCAGAAAGCGCGATCGTGAAAACTGTTGATGCATTTTATACGAATGCTTCCCGTACAACGTTTAATTGAAACGTCAAAAATCGTACATTAATTAATTCACGAGAGCTACAATAAGGCACGGAGCGCGCAAATTAGTGTAATACAATTTGGTAGAACAATGAGTGCCGGGAGGTCGGGTGGTTCGTGATAAACTATGAACGTAATAAGCTCACGGTAACTAGAATTAATAATTAACCACATGAAATTAAGGCTTTCGATTGTATCTGTTGGCGTTACATAACAGCGACGCTTTATTTCCACGAGGGCGGTTAATTAATACAGTACTCAAACAAATAGCTGAAGACGTTGCTAAGTCAGTTATGTGTGTGATGTACCTAATAAAAATCTAGTCTTTTCCAAGAGAAGTAGGCACCTAACTCTTTTCCCGGTCACTTGAGCCAGATGTTTCACGGCTGCTCAACAAACGAGATGATCTTTTTAAACGACTCTAAGCACTAAGGATGTGTTAATTAAATATTGGCTCAGTATAATTAATATAAATCCCGTTAATTAAGGATGTAATTAACATTAATTTCGTGTTTGGAGCGTGTGTATATTTTAACAAAACCGGTTAGTTTAATGGTAGTAAAACATGTTTAAAATTATTTCTCCGCGTGATTAAACTTTCTATGTAAGCTCATCTCAGATATAGTGTTGCTCTGCTTGTAACATCCGATTTACTTTTAAGTTGTTCAAAGGTGTTTATTATTAGAGAAAAATTAGAATTTTATCAAAAATAATAAACGAGTCTGAGTATGCTGAACGGAGATATCTTGATCTCATCAATTGTGTTATAAAATTATAATAATAATAATAATGTTTATTTCCAGAAAAATGATTACAAGGTAAGGTATATGTAGTCCTTAATCAATTTTAATTTAGCTTACTGAAAAATATAACATTTTTCCTCATTTAAAAAGATACAAATTAACATTAAGGGGCTTACATGACCTAAAGCGCGGTCACTGTCGGACTGCATAGAAAAGAAAGAGAAACGCGATAACCCAACGCTGGTAATTTATTGCAAAATATGAAGCAATTATTTAATTACAAAAAATATAGTGTTTCGACTAAAAACTAAAACACTAGTATTTTAGTATGTTGCTTGTAGAATATTCTGACAAAAAAACAGAATGATTGTATGTATATTAGTATGGTTTTTATTGTAAAAAGAAAGTTTTAAGAGGTATTGATGATTGATGATTTGATGATTTTTTTCTATCGTATCAAATTAGTTGTATTATGTTTTCAACACACTATCTATCTAGCATATTATCCTGAAGATTATCATATATTTTTCAGATTTTTTTTTACTGTAGTCGCTCATATACTTTTATTGTTTCTAAAACTTGCGTTTTTTGTGTTTAGGTCCTGTAAGCCTCTTAAATAGGTGGGCATTCAAATAATTAAATACCTTTTTACAGAATATGATACCTACGTTAAAATTCTCGCCGCCGGCTGAGTCCGCCTCGGAGATACGAATTTACTCATAACGTAATCATGAAAATATTACATTCCTGATTACCTTCGTAAACACTTTTAGGGTAGATTTTCCCCTAACTATGTTGAATTTGGCTCGCAGCGTGGCCACAGGTTATTATTGGGTTGTTCCTATTCTCAAATTCTGTTAATTGTTAAAATAATTACGTAAATAGGTACAAAGACTATTCTACAAGGTTCAACCTCGCCTCAAACTCAAGTCTCTAATTAGTAGATCTTACGTTAGCTGTATAATATTGAAACCAACAAAGTAACGACCAATCAAAATACATATACCTATCGGCAAAGGAGCACATTGACATCATATTCCAATTACCTTGTCTCTTAGAAATTCAGGTTATTCGTTTCATGTTCCACAAAGGAACACTGTACCTACCTACTAAATTCCAATTCAAATTATTTGTTTTCTCTTCACAACCAATGACATCATATTAATTTGTACAAGCTTAAAAACTACGTGACACTAGTTGGTGAGAGACTGGTGTTACACACGATATGTAAACTTAATCTGTTATTTAGCAAATGTGATAGGCATATCCTGTCTATGATAGCGAGCAGGCTTGATTGTGCGTTTGTGAACCACTGCTGCACTGTTTCGGCTGGGTCTGACACCTTGCAGCAGTAATGTCAAAATTTGTTTTCTGTTTTTACCGACTTCAAAAAAGGCGGTTATCAATTCGACACGTATGTATGTATTATTTTTGGAACTGCATTATATTCACATATGACAATCTATTAGGGCTTCCAAACAAATATACATAATTTTATAAATGTATGTATGTGTCTGTATGTAGGTATGTTAATGTTTTTTTTTTGAGAATGGGAAATCATCAAATGACCCCTCCCGCTCTGGGTGGAGCGAAAAGGAGTGTCAGACTCTTACTGACTAAAACCCACCCGTGTTCCTTCCTTAGCCCTTTATGTTGCGAGCCAGCGGTAACCCTTTCGGACAATCCCGCTGAAGGTATGTTAATGTTGGTCCACACATTTCTCCGCAAATATTCATCGGATTGTGACCACTTTTTTTTATTGGCTTACGTTTACTTCAAATTACGGAACAGTGCAAGTTTTATCAAAATCGATTCAGTAATTTTTAAGATATGGACTAATACGTGTAAGTGTGACGGCCTGGCTTATAGATACGAGCTACGGATGTAGTGTTAAAGGGAAAACATCGCAAAACCTTGGTCAAATTCTAAAGCAATATTTACAATAAAACTATTACCTACTTATTACAAACAAATTTTCCAGTTTTTACTTAAAACTAAAAATTACGAAATAAAAAAATATTTAAAAAAAATAAATCCATTTCAAAAAGAAATTAACTCAAAATTATGAAATAACTTTAATTTCAGAAGTCGTTGCCAAAAACTAAAACTAAAATACAGATCCCAAGACACCGACTTCCAAATTAAAGTTATTTCATAATTTTGAGTTAATTTCTTTTTGAAGTCGATTTAATTATTTTTTTTTTTTGTTTTGTTTTTGTCTTTGTATGTGTATTACTAACATAGCTTGTAAGTATATTGTTACTAACACTATGAGTCTTGTTGCTCGAAATTAAACTATTATAACAATTATTATTATAACAAAAAGAAAAGTACCTAAGTGAAAAAAACGTGATCTAATAAGTGTAGGAAAATTAGCCGAATGCACTATTTTGGATGGGTTAGTAATTCCTCGGTTGTTTTATAATCTAAGTTTTAAAGCAACTGATGAATATCATTCAACTAGATGACTCTTACAAACCTTTTTGGTTAGGTGGTAATACGATTTATTTTATTATATAAAGAAGGAATACTATGAACCATAAGCCCCTGTGAATGAGTTTTGTGCAAATTAAAGTTAATGTCACCAACAAGCGGAGGTTAATTTGTTTCGATTCATCGCCCCTGAAGCGACATTGATTGCGTCATACACAGACTCAATCAACCCTCTTGTATACTAACAAATTATAACAGGGTTTACGTTGAGTGTACTACTTTTTAATTTAATATTACATCAAGTGACGTAGTTGTTTTTAGTTCCGAGCTCTTGAGGCGAAAAGTTTGTGAGAAAAGATGATGAAAACTAGAGTTTACTTCAGTTTTGTTGCAAGTCTAAAAAAGTCTGTTGTGAAAAGAAGCGCACTTGCCTTACTACAATTGGTTGGGTTTAAAATGTAGGTAGATGCCTATCTTAAAAATATGATCATAGAAATTGCTAAGAATTTGCTATATTTATTTATCAAAAAGAAGTCGGGTTTGTATGTAGGGGGTAATCATCGAAATTACGATTTATTCCGGTCTGGTTCCGGTTTAACCCCTCCTCGTTCCCCTCCTACTTCGTCTTCTGTTTTAATCTCTGTCTTATCCACTTTACCTAGGTTTTTACTGATCTGATTCCAAAAATTCTTTAACTAAGGAGCAGCCGACAGTATCGCCGGGTATTATAGGATATACTTTATGTTAAAACAAAAATATTCACGCGTACGAATAATCTTCAAACTTTCAAAGGCACTTGCCTTCGAAAGTTTGAAGATTATTAATTTATAATTAGTATTACTTGCAATGATACAAAATATGTACTATATGTATGTATATATGTGTAGGTATTTTGTATGCAAGTAATTATTTACTTATTAAAGAACACCAACAACATCATTCAACATTGGTTTACAAAATTATTTAGGAAAGGTATTACTGCTAATCTATGCACAAATTATAGCTGTACATAACATTTAAAGAAAAAAATACAACAGCACAAAAGCTGCCTGTAAACTAAAATAACATTTAAACAAAGTTAGCTCACTCCAATACAATAAAATAGGTAAGTAACCTATCAGGAAAAGCTTGGCAATAGCTTAATTACGTACTCAGTAATTATTAACCACCTGCATCCGAGTCAACGACTCGCCATTAGGCCGCCCTGTCTAAATTTTAATCCTTTGACAGATAAAACCAGGCTGGCGTGTTATTTTGCTGGCAGGTAATTACCTAGATAGGTGCGCGCTTTCAGGAAACTACGCTATTTCAGAATACGTAATAGTTACTGGCGTAGGTAATTACATGATACAAAGTATTATTATTTATATATAAGTAGTTAGATTACTTGTATATATAAGTAGTAGGTTCGTAAGCTATATATATATATAGCTTACGAACTTAAAGTAAATCCTATATCTATTGTAAATTAAACTAGCATTTTGTTTTTGGTAATATGACCGCGTTGTTCTTCTAAAGTACGCAATAGATTTTTATGCAATTTTCACCATTATTTATAGAATTTATTCTGGAAAATCTATGTGTATTATTTATATTAATCTTACATTTATAATAAATAAATCTCGACGTTTTGTCAAATCGTAAAACCGTGCGAAACAAGGGCGGGTCGCTAGTAGAATATAAAAAATTAAATTATTGCGAACCATTGGTTTTCTTGCTTCCGCGTGAAAAAACCTTCAAAATTGTTCTACGGCAAGGCTTTGCAGACATTACATGTCGTTACAGTATGCAAAGTAAGCAAATAACCGAAATACACATATAAACAATTCATTGTGAATATAGTAAGTTAATTGCTAATGTTATTAATTAAAAACAGATCTCATACGGCTCCATGTTTTTTGTTCGTTTCAATTTTAACATGCAAATTAGTGTCCGGTAATATAGTGATTATGAGCTATAATAAAACTGTAGCTAGTGGCTCTGTAATTATTTACCAGTGATAAATATACCTACTACTGATCAATTAAAATATTATTATAAATGTGTGGGCGTTCCCATCACAAGAGCGGCTAATTACGTAAAAGTTTTATTATACAAGGTAATTTGTTAGTCGACTTGCTTCCTTAAAGGCGTGATAGATGGTCCAGAGTGCACAATATATTCTTATTTATCACCTTTAAGATGTTATCATTATCCATAAAATAAAAAGTCGTATCAATAATCACACTGTATAAATGTCCATAACCCACAATGATCCGACCGAGAGCCAAAAGGCAATTAACTTACTACCAGATGTTACATAATATATAACTTGTGAATAAACCTAAGTGTCACTGTTGTAACTAAGACGTCTGCAATACATAGAGTTTACCAGACGGCTACTTATTCAATTGCCTACAAATACCATAATATCCCGATTCTCTCACGGGACTCTCGGAAAGATAACGGAATAGACAGATTAGTTGCGCCATCCGCTGAGCCAGCCAAGCCAGCAGGGAAGTCAGAATGGCTTGCTGAATTAGGTAGGTATGTATGTACGATTTATTCCGGTCTGATCCCCTGAACTTCCCCTCCACCCCCCCTCAGGTATGTTGGTCAGCTTGGTTGTTACAGACTTTCTTCCGAATTAGGCGGTGCCATTGTATTTACTAACTTGAGTGGGGTGGCTTACGTACAATGGGCTACGCGTACAAACATTATCTATTCTAAGTGAACAATTATGTTCTCCAAATATAATCGAGACAAGAATTAGGCACAAAAATCGTCTTTGATTCGAATCCAAAGGTAAAATTTACTGATTAATAAAAGGCGACCATGCATAATATTTATATCGTGGCTATTAAAGGAGATCTATTGTAAAATCGGTTTGGAACATATAAATAAACAAAACCAATATCACAGATGAATTTGGAATCTAAAACCAGTAAAACAAATTTAGTGCCAACATTACAAATCGTAACTGATTACGTAACTATCCAAAAAGATGACAATAACAGTATTTGAACAAGTCCAAACACACCACCACAGTCTACGCTGGCAACACTGAAATATAGCCATGTCTAGAGCGACACGTACAATTGTGCAAAGCCTACACAAATTTCATATCAGATTGTCTCGCTTATTGGTACAGCAGGCATAATGCCATCACAGTACTTTATATACAGAATATGGTCTGATCCATCCACGATTGTACCTGATGCTGCAATTGGATTCCAACTCTATTCATCATAAAACAAGGATAATTTTAGGGCCATACACATAGTTACAAAACAGACGTGCATCAAAACCGAGATTAGCTGATATATGGTAAAACAAAAAACAATCGCCAACTACGATGTTCCGATAAATAACGTTGCTGTTTCTAAAGGGATATTTTGTGAGAATAATAACTATGTACGTAAATTGTTTGAAGTACATAGTTTGGTTCTGCAAACAATCGTAACAATATAAAATTATGCTTGCGTAAGTTAGAATATAATAGAATTTACTGAGTAAACCTCTGAATATTTCCCACGGGTCTTAACGGTTCCAAAGGTTCATGAATTATTTTAAAACCTATTATAATATCAAAACCTATTCACTGACATTAACATCAGCACTTTAATAAAGGCAATTAGCGACATAATAGTTAAAAAATGACTACTTAATCTCACCTCCTGTTTCCTATAACCGGCCTATAAGTGCCTCTCTTAATGGCATACGGTAAGTAGTTATAAAGCGCTGACTGATTACACGCGATGGGACCATAAACGCATTTTATTCGTCTTACGTCCTCTGCGAGCTTTTACAGATACTAATTCCACCTCTCGCCGCAAAAATAACGCCCGGTTACGTGTGACCACGCAAGTTATATCATATTAACGCACTCTATATCAATGAAATTCTAACTCTATTGCTGGAGACTAAAGTTTAAACTCCATCAAAGAAACCACCTGTAGCAATTTTATAATATTTAAGTAAATCGTAAATCCGTCCCGTCCCATGAATATTACATCACTAAGCGGAAACATTGTGTGATTCTTTGCGTTGAGTTATAGTAATGTAACAAATCGAGAGTCAACGATGTCTCGGCGGTCCTCCCGAACTGTCGCGTCGTATAAAACGGGTATAGTTTATGCAACTGACGATGGGAACCGCTTTCAAAACTTTCGCCGTCAATTAAAAAGCGGCTACCGCTTTTAGCGAGACACCTGGTCACGATCCACGCCGTGACCGATGACTTTCTGTTACGTGAACCACTATTGTTTTCTACTTTTAGCTCCTGTCAAAGCTAGACTATTATGGGGCGGAATAGTGTCATAACTCGCTCATCAATCAATGTTACTGGACATGGCGCACAATTAATCATAGTAGTGGAGGTACCTTCACTATCTGTGGCAGTGATTTAGTTTCCTCCGGCTCCACAATATTGATTGAATTAGGTAGATTTAATCCAATTCTCCATTCCAATCTCGGCAAATCTCAATACATTCGATTGCGCTATAATCATTTCGATCATGAACTAGTAAAGCGCTGTACTTAGAAGTAAGTAAAATAATTTCCTTGCGCTGTTTAATAATTATAGCCGTTCTTATGTTGTGAACAAGATAGCGTGTTCGATAGAAATTGACACGAAGTTGACGGAAAGTCAAAGTTCAGAGTATCATCCCTCACCTCAAAGTTAGTCGATACAAAACTTATCCTAAACTCAAGTTTTGATAACAATATTACGTATCAAACTTGCAAAGAAGGAATAACTTTCGGATGTTCCAGTATTGGAAATATACGAGTATCTGTGTATTTTGGGTGAAGGTGATTTAAGATTAGAAATTTAAGTGGATGTATCATAACAGACAGGACCATTGGTGATATTTTGCAGTGTCATGTTCTTTATTTTCGTCTCTTATAAGGTCCATATTTATATGTGTCACGACCACGGACCAATACGAGAATAGCTCTAGCCTTGATGGAAATTGGAAATATAACTAGCCAAAGCTCTAGACGGCAAGACTAGTAATAACTCAGATTTGCGACATTGACAATCGGCACCCGTGAAGGGTCTTTTAATTACAACACACGTCATGTCCATAAGCTTTGCGTAAACCCCATAATTCCTTGGCCAGACATGTAAACTCACAGCCATTAGCTTTACGAAACATAAACAAGTTATTACCATTTTAATGGGCCGTGTAAGTGGCGTGTCAATATTGACGGTAATTACCGATTCGATGCCATTCGTCATGTGCCTGTCACGATGCAGCCAATTAGTTCAACGGCAAAAATTTCTGCTTAAATAATACTTACGATTTTGGTTCAGGAGTGTTCGAAGACGGCAATTTTTTGGTTGGTTTTAATTCTTTTAATAATCTTATGCTTGCAGTAGAAATAAGTGCGTAGTACATAATATATGTACGTCCTAGTAATTTATTTCAACTATGAAAACTGAAATTAAATGAAGTCATCCGAATCATATTTTAAAGTGTATACTATCCTTATTCAAATCGTTGTATATAGTAACAAACATTTCAATAATAATCATACATCGACTTTTTTTCAGGAAGAAGGTTGCTAATTTGTTATATTATTCAAAATTACATTCTTGTTTTGACTTTACAGAGCAAAACATCAAAATGTTCTTCACCTTCACGAAAGACGATTGCAAATTTACCTTTTAAGAATTTCCGTTTCTAATCATATGAATTTCTCAACGAGTCTCGTGTCTGCCGAAGCGAACGAGGTGGGGCTAGCGGGGACGTCGCCGTCGCCATGAAACCAAGATTTCGTCTCGTCGTATCTCCACTTACGTCCATAAGTGTCCGTATAAATAGGTATTTGGAGCAGAAAATACATGAATCTTTTCAAGTTTATAATATTATTTTGAGAAACAATTTTGAACACTGGCCTGTTTAATTGGAAATTACAGTACTCTCTAGCGCTCGTAATTACCTACGCCTGCAAATTACTGCACTAGGTAAATGTGGTTTGCCTAGGAGAGGAATTAATTCGGCTTTAAAGCAATACGTTAACACACATAGTATAGAACTGTCGTACATTTGTGCAAAAAATTTACAATGTGGAGATGTCGATACGACATTAAACTTCGTATATCTAATTACGTTCGCAGGCTGCATACAAAAATTCAATCAAATATTATACCCAGTTTTGTACTACTTACTTTTATCGGTATATCGGCAAAACCGGCCCATCATTTCGTTTGTTTTGAAAAACACATGATAACATTCATTTATTAGGGTTAAGATGTACTATTACGATGTAGTATTACGAGTATTTTCTTTTATTAACGTACTGTTCCACATTATATATTGGACACGATTTCTTAGTTCGAGGTAAAGTGAAACCAGTCAAGTGTAGCCCTATTTGCGACATCAAGCGAAGAAGAGGATACCTATCGAATACACAACAAAGTAGTATTTTCCAATTAGCACCTCAAATGCCATTCGTATCCCACAGTTAGACAAGAATAATGAGCTCGGTTCGTACACCGCTAGGCCGCGGTACTCATGTGTTTGACAAAGACTTATTGTTAGAGAACGTGGACATAGTAGACGAACTACGCTGTACTATATAGTATATACACTAGTATGAGTGTGTGTGTGTGTGTGTGCATGACTACGCGAAATATTTATTTTTATTTGATTTGAATAAGGAATGCGGAGAAACGAGTACGTCAGTTAGAAGGTGAGATGTAGAGGAGTAAATGTATTTGTTTAGAATAAAAAACCTTAAAAATGGTTGCAGGGAAGGAGGAGGACAAGGTGTTATGGCGCAGCCTGGAAGAGGCCCATGTCCAGCGGTGGCCTATGGTAGACTGAGTTGATTTGTGCATAAATAATATGATACAATTTGTTCCTTTTCTTTCATAGCTCCATGAAAGATTTTTATAATTTTATTCTATTTAATTCTATTATGATAGAAGCAGACCCCTAGTACAACATTTCTCAGGAATTCATTGAGATTGTTACTACGGAATTTAATAAAGGAGAGCACTTTTCCCCAATCAGGAACCTCTGCGGTTGCGTCCTATTTCAAAGTTGGAAAGTATAGAGAGACGTAGCCATTAGTTAGGTACAGACGCCAGCACATCAACCTACTACAATCTGTCAAAATTCTTTAATAGATTTTCAACTTTATCGCTAAAGAATAAAGTTCAAAGTTGATTGGGAAATTTTGACAGTTTCGGGTAGCTTGATGTGCTGGCGTCTGTACATACTCTTTAAAGTTTATCTACAAAGAATCAGATATTATGACGTGAGTTTGCTTACAATCCTACTTACAATATTATAAATGTGAGAGTTTGTATGTTGGGGTGTTTGTTACTCAATCACGCAAAAACAACCTAACGAATTTGGATAAAATTTGGCACACGGATAGTTCATAACCTGGATTAACACATAGGATACTTTTTATCCCGGTAGTACATTCACGTGTAAAAAGCTAGTTATTTAATAAAAGTAATCTTATAGAAACTCTGACAACGGGAAAAAAATTAGAATTTAAATGCAATTAATAGCAATAAGCTATATGAATTCACACAAACTTTACATTACTGAAACCTCAAATATAATTTGATATAAATTATTTTAGTAACAAAAATAATTTCTAATAAAACTTAATTATTTTGCTGACAAAAATCAACTGCAAAAATATCCACACATTGTACAGACGCCAGCACATCAAGCTACCCGAAACTGTCAAATTCTCCCAATCAACTTTGAACCTTATACTTTAGTGATAAAGTTGAAAATCTATTAAAGAAATATGACAGATTGTAGTAGCTTGATGTGCTGGCGTCTGTACTTAAGCTACAACGATGACATGACGAAACGGATCGTGTAAACGGTCCCCAACAAAAATGGAAGAACACAACCTGTATTTACACAGAGACTTTTTGCATTTTTTATGTAGTTAACAACTCTATGTAAAACGTTGTTTGTGAAGAAGCAACGGACCGTTAGGGACCGCTAAAAGGTGTTGTTGTAAAGTTTAAATTTTCTTTTCTGACTCTTACTCTACTCGTCTTGTTAGCCTAGAGGGCGCAAGCTTGACTTTCGGAGATATAAAGGCTCCTACAAACAGGCGCGACACAAAGGCACCGCTCTTTGCGCAACTTGCGGTGCCTTTGTGTCGCGCGCGATTTTATCGCGTGTCGCGCCTGTTTGCTGGAGCCTTAATAGCGATAGCGTTAGAATAGAATTGAAAACTTTTATTTCATACAGGAGTCCTTATGATGGTTAGTAACAATTTTATCTAAATTCTAGTGTTAGTAGGTTACAGACACAGATGTACAATTTAAAATTCAGCGTGGAGCTGCATCCACCTCCGCAACATCGGGCAATCGCACCGATATGCGAACACACTGAGAATACTGTTGGTGCTGGCGCGAACACGCGTCATCAGAATGCACAACTATTTCTAATAATGGCGGCAATACCACTAATTAATATTATTATCCGCAAACATCCCTGACGCACTACAACGCCACGGCAGCCGCAGCAGTACTCTCAGTGCATTATTATAATTAACAGTTTTAATTATTTTTTGTGCATTTTTATTTTGATTGTTAGGTTAGCCCGCAAAGTTCAAATTTTCTTACGTTTTTTGAATTTGGTTGCATGTTGATCTAAGTATGATTGGCGACGGTAACAAACACGGATTATCTATGGTAACAAATACATAATTATGTATTTATAGAATTATAATCATTAAAATCCTTTATACCTACATTAAGTCCTCGCTTCGGTCCCAAGGTCAAAAGAGTTATTGGGATTTCCTACTCAGTAGCAGTCAGGTGACAGGATTTACACTAAGCTCACGCCTCTTCCCATGGGAGTGACCAAACTACACAACGCCACCATCCGCTTTATTCCTTACATACTTCTTTTGCTTCGTTTACGTTCATACTTGTAGTTTTCTGACCTGTTAGGTTTGCGCCTATTACGTGGGGCTTTATGTGATTGGCGAAATGCGTCTCTAATATACAGCTATATGTATATACTACTTAGGGCTGATTTTACCAAAGCCAGATGTTTTTTATTCGTGATGGAATAAAATTGACGCCTGACAGTTCTAGTATGGAAAAACTGTCAAAAATTCAAAATGTATTCTCAGGATAAGACTTAATCTAGGTATCAAAGTTTGGTGGAATGCGCCCTTAGGATCATGAAATCCGAAGACATGTAACATCCAAGAACATGCACTGGGCCCGCGTGGTGGATTACGGCCCACTCCCATTCACAGCAGTGGGAACAGAATAGGCTGATTATGCTAAGGTGATCAGGTAACATTAGAAGGGTTGCGTCTTATAGCGTTACACAAGTGACGCAAGTTTTGATTAAACCGGGCGTTGTTGGTTTATTTGCGGTCGCAGAGTTGTATCTAAAATCCCCAGACGTGAATTATTATGCTTATGTTGGTATGAGTGTAAATGTTACTTCTTGAGTAACTGACCTACTCGAAATCGGAATAACGGTTTACTTCGCCCTAAGGCGTTATACTCGAGATCTTGGTTCGAAGCGCTTGAATATTTGGTTAGTTAATACAAAGAGAAATTCGAATTTAATGTAGGATTTAAAGAACCTTATCTTCATTCGTTTTTAACTGTACTGAGCTGATTATTACGGTAGCGGTAGGTAATTAAAGATTAGGTTATGTTTTTTATCTGTAAAGGCTCATACAAAGAGGCGCGACACGCGATATAAACGCGCGCGACACAAAGGCACCGCTCGTTGCGCGACTTGCGGTACCTTTGCATCGCGCGCGATTTTATCGTTGTCGCGCCTGTTTGAAGGAGCCTTAAACCGGGTTTGAAAGTAGGCTACCGTTACCAAGAGGTTCGTTATCTTTACTTCATTAAAGAAAATCCAATAACCAACATGTTTAGAGCAGGCGAACATAAACATAACAACGTAACATCATAACATCATGCCTGTAATCCGCGAAGGGTAAGGCAGATGTGTATCTATAATAGTGCCTCCATATTTCGTCAGTATGTTTAAGGCCCATGTAAGGGGAACTACATGACCTAAAGCGCGGTCACTGTCGGACTGCATAGAAAAGAAAGAGAAGCGCAATGACACAAAGCTGGTAAGTTATTGCAAAATATGAAGCATTTATCTATTTACAAAAAATCTATTGTTTGGACTAAAAAATTAAAACACTAGTCCTTTAGTATGTTGCTTGTAGAATAATCTGTCAAAAAAATCAGAATGATTGTATGTATATTAGTATGGATTTGATTGTACAGACACAAAGTAAGTTTTTAGGGGTACCTTAATGATTTTTTTTTTATTGTATCAAATTAGTTGTATTATGTTTTCAACGCACTATCTTACTAGCATATATCTTGGAGAATATCATATATTTTTCTGATTTTGATTACTGTAGTCGATCATATACTTTTAGTCAATATAAAACATGCGTTTTTTGCGTTTAGGTCCAGCCGGTCGATTCTGTAAAAATCTCACCGTGAAAACTTAGGTGAAGTGAGTTTGTTTTTGCTAGGAATTGACGCTATTGACAGCTCACTCCACACTCACTTCACCTAAGTTTTCACGGTGAGATGGTTACAGAATCGCACCGCTGTAGTCCCCGTAACAGGGGGCTAGCCTATTGCCATCAAAGGGGCACAAATCAGGCTCCGGGCTGCTGCAGAAAAAAAAAAGAACTTGTTAATCTGCAACATTTTACGACCATGAAAATTTTCTGCCGCCTTAAGTAAAAAGGGCGCATCTGAGGAAAAGGGAATAGAGGAAAATGAGCCTTAATGGATGGTGCCTTTTTGTTTCATTAAGGCTCATTTTCCTCTATTCCCTTTCCACAGATGCGCCCTTTTTACTTAAGGCGGCAGTTTTAATGTCCCTTGTAATAATAGTATATATCCCAACTAGCAGCGCCCCGCGGTTTCACCCGCATAAGTGTCAATCCCGTGGGAATATCGGGATAAAAACTATCCTATGTCCTTCCCCGGGATGCAATCTATCTCTCTGCCAAATTTTATCGAAATCCGTTCAGTGGTTTAGGCGTGAAAAGGTAACATACATACATACAGACAAACAGACAGACAGACAGAGTTACTTTCAAATTTATATTATTAGTATGGATTATTAAAAATGAAAAGAACTTACTAAGGCACAACACCGTTGATCAAATGACCATGAAAACTTAGACAAACACCAATAAAACATATATGCATTTCCCCTGCAATATTACACAATTAATAAAACTTATTATATACGCGTACCTACCCTTTTTTGTTGTAAACTAGCGTAGGATGGATCCTACGCTATATAATAAATATCCCGACTAATAATTATAATAATTATTCCTTTATACGGATTGCTGAACGCGCTTCGTGATCATTGTTCAAGATTTGAAGGCCGTATACATAGACAATGTTATTTAGAGTATTTTAGTCTAAGGGTAGCGGTTAATTAAGTAGACTAATATCGCTTCCGTAGTCATAATATTGGGAAAGTCAATAAGGGGCCATTCAAGTACAGACGCCAGCACATCAAGCTACCCGAAACTGTAAAATTTTCCCAATCAACTTTCAACCTTACACTTTAGTTATAAAGTTGATAATCTATTAAAGAAATTTGACAGATTGTAGTAGTTTGATGTGCTGGCGTCTGTACAATTACGTAAGCACTACAGGGGGCTTTGCTTTGCTTATTTTTGATGACATGGGGGTGGAGGGGTCTGGATGGTGATTACGTCAGCAGTAGGTATATGTTTTTACTTATCGGATTTTCTACAAAATTTAGTTGATTTTGGTTTGAACACATATGGCAACCCTACTTGTCTATGCTTGAAAACGAAACGAATTTTCGAGGACTTTACTGGGACTTATAACTGCTACTCATGAATCAATAAAGAAACCAGAACACATTAAAAAATGCATGTACATGTACCAATGTTTACGTAAGCATGGGAGGGGTTAATAATTGCAAGAAATCTGCTTACGTAATACCTACTTGAACGGCCCCTAAGACTTACTATTACACCGACTTCATTTGGCTAAATTCTGTAAGTGTTGTGTTGATTATCGTGACTTTTGTGAAGTTATGTGAGACGTCACACAATGATAAAAGGTCAAGTTTATTTTTATCAGATCTTATGCCATCGTATCAATTATTTATTTCACCCGCCAACACATAAGTTGTCAGTCATTGCCCTTTACTCGTGCGAGTCGGAAGACACCTTGGCTTACCTCCCACTATATAGCCTTCACAAATATCTTGCAAGTTTAAGTTCAAGTCAAAGTAACAGTGAACAGTCAATATCATCTGCCTAGTCTTTCCCAGCTATGTTGGGGTCGGCTTCCAGTCTAACTAGATGCAGCTGAATACCAGTATTTTGCCCGCCTTCCACTAAAAAAGGGTAATGACCGGAAACTGAACTGATGATCGGAGCGGACCGGAGTAAAAATAGTTGTACACTTCCACTAAGCAATAGTTTCAGACTTTGCCTTCCACTGCCAGTGGGCTTTGCGGAGCGAGTAAGGCGGGAAATGAGCTGTACTCTTTTGATCCGCTCAGTCCGCTCATTCACAGTGGAAGCACTTCTATGAAAAAAGCTGTCCGTACGGAGCCCGCTCCGCTCGCAGTGGAAGGCGGGCATTTTACATGGGGAAACTGCCTATATGACCTCCACAACCCAATAACTGGGCAATACGATACCCCTTAGTAAGACTAGTTATCAGACTTTTAGGCTTTTGACTACCAATAAGGACTGTCAAAAGGTCTATGAATGACAGTCGAGACCAACGGCTTTACATGCTTTCCCAAACACGGAGGGGTCTCTATACATATTGGATGGTTACTCATATACGAACAAACCATGGCAAGCGTAGCTTAACAAGCCCCTATAAAGTCCGTCTAGAAGTCAACAATATGAAACCAAAAGTGACCAAAACATGTAAAGTCGACACGACACAAAACTTTCACCATTTTGCCATTACCATAATCACGATAATCTTATTATATAACTTAATTACACAATTATCGACACATGATACGTGATCTAAACACAAAATAACTCTATGACAATAATATGTATTCACATAAATAAGGTATGCTGCTTCGTCCAGGAATCCCGGCCACCCACGCATTGGGCCTTAATCACAGATTACATGGCTAATAGGCTTAATCGTTGACATTTGTTTGAAACGAAGCGACGTTGAGAACGATAGCTTCTAATGTATTATAAACCGATATTCATTTATTTAGAAGATAGTTATTCGATAGCGAAACATCTTGGCTTCGTTAAATTATTATTCTTTCGTTAAAACTTTATTTTGGTTTATAGCTATGGCAAGAAACTTTTAGAGAATCAAGCTAATTTAAATTGATACACTATTATAACGCCCGATTGATTGGAACAACATGATATGTCCTACATTTTATTATGATAGGTAACTACATACTTTAGAAGACTTTACGTTATGCTTAAAAATATATCTTCTTTTCCAATCAAGAATCATTTTCGTCGAACGTTCGTAAATAATTATGAATTCTGCTGTCTATCAAAAGTATAGGTATAACGGATTTTACATAACACTTTATTGGTTTGTCCGGACGTCACGTCACATGCTCGGAATTCGACCGTTATTGAGTCAATCACAGTATAATTTATATCGATTGGTTCCCATCACTAGATAAAGTGTCCCTGATTTTTTGTACAATTACGTACTCGTTTGACCGGATTTTTTATCTCGTAATTACATCAACTGGTTCAAGCTACGCCATTATATGACGTGGATCTAATGATTCTTTGCTAACGTTTATTGGTAATTTAATCGCTGTAAAATTATGCCGATGCTTAACTATTTAAAAACAAAAACATCTTGCTATTTCATCTAACTTTGCTAGGAGAGTTATTTCAAGAACAAGAAACATTTGCAAAATTAAATGTTATTTATACTTGCTTACGAGAAAACAACATAAAAATGTCCTTGTAATTACAAAGCATGCGTGCACATACTGAATATAATATCATAAAAAGTCACTAGTAATCTCAGTTTTCCAAGCACCATAGAGTCAGGCGCTTGGCCAGGTTGGCTCTAAGAATGCCGCCGATCTTGCTCCGCAGCTTCATAAATATGGAGTTGGTGATTAAACGGCGTACTCTCTGAGTTTTTGTACGACACCCCCTCCCTAGCCGTCTGCCAGTTAAACCTTGGATTAAATCATGAGTTACGAGCAGACGGTATTTTTTCACCGCACTATCTGAATACAGCCGCATGGCTCACTTCCTTTTGCTTTTTAAATTGGAACTGGTTTAATGATTAATCGTCTTGTATTTAAAAGAGACTATTGATTACAATAACACCATTAAGATTCTTCTACATTGATTCGCTTCAGAGTTAATTAATTCAGTAACCGTCAAAAGAATCTTGTTTTTATTTTGCTCTACTATAGGAACCTACCTCCATCGACTCGCTCAAACTTGTTATGTTAGACCAAGCCCGTAATGGCACCCTTTAGTACTGAATCATAGGTCCCTAGAGCGATGTTAGTGGGCGTGCGCGCGGTGAAGATCCAAGACAAGATGAACGCACCACCATTTTGCAGATACATACTGGAATTACTGGATTATTGCGCAAACGTTTGCAACCAAACATTAGTGGTTAGCCTAATCACCAGCAATGAAACTGATTCTTAGATGAATTATAGTCTTTAAAGATTGCAAGTTACGGCTAGCCTTTTACAAGGAGCTTAGTTTGTATTACCTACGTTGTAACACGCAGTGGAGATTCTAGTTATTTCAATGGAGATTGGAGAAGCGAGGAGATTAGGGTGTTAGGGAATTGTTGGAAGCTAGATACGAGATTGGATAGGTGTTTACAGTATGCATTACATATGTAGTCCTATTTCATCAGGACTATAGTCAGAAAGGGGGTGACTAAGATGACGGCTAATAGAGAAGAAAAAAAAAACAACCGACTTTTTAAAATAGTTTTTATTTTTCACTTTTTAGTTGTACCTACCTACCCCAAACAAATTCATGTAACACTACTTGCTATGTGAATATCAGTGACAGGAAACTATAGAACACATCTACCTACCCCTTTAAAGGGTACCTACAGGCATGATGTTATGTTGTGTGATTGCGTAAACAATGCATACATATGCTATAGCAGTAATCGCGGTTGATTTGCTGGCATTTATTGAAGAGTTCCGTTGTCTGCCTCCGAACCCCATCATCAGATCTTTACGAAATTTAAATGGGACCTTTTCGGAATAAACCTCTTTCGAACAAAAATTGCAAATCCGTCTATACATGAGGGAGTTATGCCCGAATATACATAAACATTATATAAATAAAAATCCGAATTGAGAACCTCCTCCTTTTTTGAAGTCGGTTAAAAGAGACATGTTGCGCTGACCCCAAATATATTGGGATGATGATTTCATCACGACTACCAGTAAAATAGCCTGTCTGCCTCGTTGCTCTAGTGGTTGCAAGCACTACTGCTGAGCATGAGGTCTTGGGTTCGATCCCCAGGTCGGCCTAAGTGTTATTGGATTTTTCTATCTGGAATTCTTCAGTAGCATCCCGGAGTCTGGAATTGTGCCCAGTTGCTCACCTCTATTACGTGTGACATAAAAACATAAGTGGTGAAATTTGGGAGTACCTACTACAGGTATACCTCCGCCAAACCTTTCAGGGAAATAAGGGGTGATGTTAATTTAGTATAAGTTAAAGTAAAACTAAAACTCAAGGCATTTATTTCAATTAAAACATTTACAGGCACTTTTGAATTGTCAAAAAGTCGGTCAGTCAGAAAATATGAAGCTAGTTGCCCATTCCAAAGCGTAGGTACCTATGGAGAAGAAGTAAAATAGCAGAGGTACTTTCTTTAAATTCAACGTTCAGCATAAAAACGATGAGTACCTACGTAAGAAGCCATTATTACCTTTCAAACCCAAAATAAAACGTTATACGTCGTTTATGTAAAAGAAACCGAAAGCACAATCGTTCGCGTTCTATTTGATACCGATAAGTGGTTGCCTACACAAGCTGTTTGGCGTCGAATCAAAAGAAACATTTCGATTCATCGCATCAGCACAGCTCCCTGAAGGCGCCTAGCAGAGGTTGAGACCGCGGAACAAGCGCCCCGGGCCGGGAAGCAATCTATTGCGGGAACCGAGGACACAAGCCTCGTTTGAACTGCCTAATACCTGACTAGATTCAAACATCTTCAGAGCTCTTGTTGGTTATTTTGATTGTAAATAATTGTTTCATTGATTCTCAAAAAAGTTCTAAAATGTTTTAGTTTTCCCATAAATTTTATTGCTTTCGGACGTAATTCCATTTATTTTATATGTTTACCTTGACATAATTATTAGTTTAAAACTGGCTAGATTCGATACCGCTCTCTTATTCAACACCAGAATTGTTTAATTAAGTTTGAATTCATTTATTTTAAAATCCTTTCTGCTGCAGAATATTCAAAAAGCATTCATAAACTGAAAGAGCTTTATTTTTACAGTTGCAATTTTAATTTTCACGCTCGTATTTTATACGACCTCGATGGGAAGATGACACAATCAATTTTACCGTTAATCACTTAGCAGCATAATCACGTTTTATGTCCCTCTCTCCACTAACTGTATTTCACACATCTGATGAAAATAACGTGGGAATTTTGCTACCTATATAAATACCTAAAATTCAAAGTCCTGACTGACTGTTATATCAATGCACAGCCTAAACCGCTGGTCCTAGAGAAATGAAATTTGGACGGTGTGTTCTTTGTGAAGAGTAGATATCCACTAAAAATGGTTTTTCGAAATTTCACCCCTTAGAGGGTGAATGGAGGAGGGTGAAATTTTACGCGGACGAAGTCGCGGGCAGAAGCTAGTTTATGATAAATAATGCCTAAGACAGCTTTTTACCTACTACACATACCCGAGGATTAGGTTCATTTATGGTTTACCGAATTAAAAGTATCTAAGTCAAGATAGCAGTGGGAATAGTGGTAGCCCAGTGGTTACGGCCCCCACTGAGTTGTAGGTCGTAGGTTCGAACCCAAACAGGCGTTAGGCAATTTATACAAATAATTTTATCACCACTGCTCACATCTCATCTCCTAGAACCAACAATTCGAAGACATGTGACATCTACCAACCCGCACTGGGCCCGCGTGGGGAATTTGGGCCCACCTCTCACAGAAAAGAGACCTGTGTCTCAGCAGTAAGAACTTTATAGGCTGATTATTATGCTAAGTCAAGATAGGTCTGTGCACTCAACATCTAAATCCACTCATCCATCATCATGCCGATGAGATCTAGAAACAATCGTAGTGAGATGTTATAAAAGTATATTACTAGAATGCAAGTGAACTAGCACAAAGTAATATGGATAGTAAACAGCGGTCTAAGCTCTCTGTGTACTTGTGTAAACGAAGCTGCGCTTAACGATTCCCTGTCTTGTTACCAGCCGCTGATTGCCAAAGTTCGATTGAATGTATCCCACACATTCTTGCTTCTTTCCTACTAATATTTATGTACGATCAATCTTTGCCACACTAGTTATGTGTTGGAGACATAATATTTGTGTCATTTCCATTTTAGTTTTATTGACCAACGGGATAATTGCGTAAAGGCTCCTGCAAACAGGCGCGACACGCGACGCGAATCGCGCGCGACACAAAGGCACCGCTCTTTGCGCGACTTGCGGTGCCTTTGTGTCGCGCGCGATTTTATCGCGTGTCGCACCTGTGTGAAGGAGCCTTAACACATATCAGTAGAAATGACTTACATTTTGACAGTCTAACAACATTCATTGCATTTTTTTTTTAATATTATATTTTCTTTGTGATTGTATCTGTTACTAACAATAGTTAATTAAGTAATTTTATGTAAATATGTACTAACATTATGAGCAAGGTCTGCAATTAAAAGTTTATTATTTCCTTTATTTAACTAAATACATATAAATTATATTTTTAAATATTAGTAGGTAATAGGTAATACGGGCTGGTATCCGCAACTCCACGTCAATGCGCGTATTTTGCGTACGGTACAAATAATAAATAAATATTAATTAATAATAAATATTAGTAAATATAAAAAAATATAAAAACATTTAAAAATATAAAAAATAGTAACCCACCGGTATCGGGAGCAGGGTCCAAGCTACCGGCGGTCAGGGCTCCAGAGAGAGGAACCTCCTAACAATACGGGCCGTGTCCAGAAGTACCGCTTTCTGGATCAAGCCCTTGATCCAGCTGCCCAACGAGAGCCTCCTCAGGTGTTGGTCGAGGCTCTTGGCTATTAATCCATTATTTATTATTATTATTACTGCGTTAATGACGTTATTGACCAGACACATAGGTATTTCAAACATATAAAGCAATGAATTAGAAATATCCTTCAAAATGATTCAGATTGTGATTTATAGTGTGTTACGCAATTATCGTTATCTGTTGAAGTGTGTAGGAAGAATTTAAAACTTACAGCTCGATTAGATATGTATCTATCGGTAGCCGTATAATTTAATAAATTATTCTCTTCGAATTTAATTTGCAAACTTGTGTGGCAATAAAAATAGTTAAGAAGTAAATAGTGGTACAGACAATATTTAAAGCTATTCTTTAGAATACAGTAGGTAATCGTAAACTGCGAAGGTCTCACGGTGGGGGTTGGTGCAGCATGAAGGAAAAGTACTTTGGAAGCCATTCTATGCAATCAGCGTGCAAGCTAGACCAGATGCACCATATAAGGAAACCTACCGAAGAGGGCATTGGTTGACGTCCGTCACTATCCTCTGCTCACCAACGTAAAAACTACTGGTTCTTGCTTTTGTTTCGTGGGAGTTCATGAATATAGACGCTATTGTTTGCAGTGAAAAATGGTGCTCAGAACCTATAAATAACTTTATCGCTACATCTCACCGAAATGTCCAAGTTGGTAACAGTGAATAACCTCAAAATACTTTATACTAGTACCTACTGGCTGACCCAGGGAACTTTGTACGGCGGTACAAAGTCCGATTCAATAAAAACGAATGTATGAGAAAATTAATTATCTTTATTCTTTTTTCGTGAATTTTTCCATGTTTTAATATTTATTTTGCTATTCGGGGCGTAGACAAATCCAACAAATCACAGATCATCAAAATCCGTTCTTGAGTTACAAATGGTGTAAACTAACACGACTTTCGTTTATACATATAGATCTCTTGTTCCCTCGACCCACCACGACGTATTGCATCGCCCGTCCGCGCTATTACCTACTTAGTTTTCGCTTTGCGTTCTTTCTGACTTTTTTACTTTTTGCTCGGCTCCTGAGGATCTTAGCGTGATGTTAAATAACCTATAGCCTTCCTTAAGAATTAGGCTATCAAATGCAAAAATAATTATATGTATTAAAATCCGACTAATTCCAGAGTTAGTGAGTTCAAACAAACAAACTCTTCAGCTTTATTATTAACTTTATATTTTTTGTCAAGAAATAAGATAACTTGGTCAAATCCCGTCGATGGACAAAAGGCTTTCTCGACATCTATTGTCGTCCTTAAATATAATAAAGGAACATCAAAGCAATATTAAAGGTCTGCTCTTTTCACTGTTCCAAGTCAAACAATTAAGAATTTACGTCAGACTGTAAGCCTCTTAAATTATATTATTATAACCATCATAGGATATATTGGAGATCGGAAACGCTGTTCCTAACTTTAATAAAATAACTCAGCACCTACAGAAGGAGACAGACCATTTCAATCTCAGGAATTGATGCATTTACCAAAAGGCACCTTAATTGCATTCTACCTTAAAATTGAAGAGGGACAAACAGCAATTAAATCGCGCAAAAGGAAAAGTGACTTGCAAATTGAGCCTCGCCTTGGAGCCTGATGCAAAGTAGTTCACCACACTATCTTCACAAATGCAAGCTTCGCAGAACTTTTGAACGAACTTGCAGTACAGACGAGGTACAAAGAACGTACTTTGCTGGAAGATAATTTGCTACATGGTAAATATTCACGTTAGGTCTGGTGGCAGTCGAGTGTTTTTTTCTTAAGAGAATCTTTCACGTGATTCTCCGTCAACCCGCAATGTGCCCGTGTGGTGGTTTATGGCCGGCTCCCTTTCACAGAGAGGAGGCCTGTGTCCCAGCAGTGGGATCATTATAGACTTATTATGTGTGAATACATCGAAGTATGCAAGTGTTTCTGTGACAAATAAACCTATTTTCTTTCAGCGCTCAAGCTATCACAAAAATGGGATGCCCATGCCGGCAACAGATTTTATAGAAAATAAAATATGAATATTCTCCTTTACAAAAAGTATCTTTGACAATAAAATTGAAAAGAAGACATCCCTTTTAGTTGAGTTGCATAAAGTGAAAATGAATAAAGAACATCTATCGGGAGTTTCGCTAGTGATCCGATATTCATTTTACTTTTTATAACGAACAGGTACATTGTCTGTCACGGAAAGAAAAAAGAAATATGAATAAAGCTATTCTTTTTAAACTGGAATGTAATTATGAAAAATGTAGCCTTGATTTCTTTTACAAAAAAATGATAAAATGTGAAGAACATGAAAATAATTATGTTAAGTATTTTTAAAAGTCCTCAAAATATTCGAGCTAATATTATTAGAGACATATTATTAGAATAAAGTAAACATTTGTTTCGCGCAACTTAGACGAGAGGTGACGTCAGACTGCTTAATGAACGGACTCAAATAGAACTAGAGGTCTTTGTCCTTTGAAAACGATTTAATATTTGATCAATCATTTTGACGAACGTAACTACCTAACTTCCTCTAGATACCTAGGCGAGAATGGTTCAAATGTTTCGTAATATTTTGCAAATTGGTGTTACAATATTATAAGCGATTTTTTAATATATTTATGCATCGCATGGAAGACAAATTTCCCGACAAATAATATTATTAGTTTAAAATAAAAAAAAAATAAAGAAAAAGGCAGGAGCTCATTGGGCATCAAAAAATTTGTCCGCATCGCTGTCAATGGGATAAGTGCCCAAAAGGCTGGCAGCATTACTTAAAATAAAAAAAAGTAATTAAAAAACTAAAAACCCGAATGCGGTAAACAAAAAACCTGAAAGCTAAAAACAAGCCCATTTTGAATTAAATAAAAGTTGGAAGCAGGCGGATCCCATACCATTTTTATTATATTTTCAAATTCAAATGGGTCCCGCCTGCTTCCAACTTTTATTTGATTTTAATACCAGCTTTTTAGTTTACAAATGTAAAAGATTTCGCAGGCGATTTAGTTTTTGATACGTGTTTTTTACGATTTGTCACTTCGATTTTTTTTTTAAACCCTTTATTTTGATACTCCACCCGATAGGTTTAGAGAAAAAAAAAAATTGAAGAAAAAATGGCCGATTTTTGGCGCCATATTATGTATGGCGCCAAAAATCGGCCATTTTTTTTTCAATTTTGATATACTCGGTGTGACTCTCACAATTAAGACGACTCTAACGGCACCTCTCAAGCTGAAATCGATCAAGCCGTTTAGGCTACACAGCGTGCCAAAGAAATATACATACATACACTCGAAAAACATAACCCTGCTTCTGGCGCAATCGGGTAATTAATAGTCCTGTGCCAATGTGCCAATTAGAAATCTTCACAAATAAAAACTATCAAATAAGGGCTAAAATCAATGTTTTTTTTCACATAACTTAATTTTCTTTCGACTCCAGTTTAATGCTTGTTGCCTATAATATTACCTACATTGTTTTAATCCCGGCTGTTCCCCGTTATGCCCCATACATAGGTCTGGCCAGTCGTAAAGGTCCCCTGGCCTTGACTCCTCCACAGCGAGTCTCGCCGGCGACCTTGCACCTTATTGAATATACTTACTACACAAGGTTGAAACGAACAGAAGTACCGTGATACAATAATAAATCCCAAATAATCGGTATCGCCGGAAGGATCTATAAGTACATATGTAGTTCTATAAAGGTGCGTAAACGATGAATAATTTAAAACTGAAACTAGATTGAATCGAAAGACGTAAAATTTGTACGTTTGTATGTAGGGGGCAATCTTCGCAACTACTGATCCGATTCTGAAAATTCTTTCACTAATGGGACGCTAGTATTGCCGAGCGTCAAATCTCAAAGGATATATTTTATGTTAAAACAAGAAACACGCGGCCGATGTCGCGGGCAGAAGCTAGTCTCTAGATAAAGTAATCGAATAGAGGGTATTTTATAACGCAATTACGGGGGTTTTGTCAATCCTAGGTCTTCGTGCGCTGGGTTTTCCGCCATTGATATACATTAACAAGGAAGACCACTTAGGAATATTCATCAATCTATGAAAACTTTCTGATTTTGTGATCCTTCTGCGGCCATTTATTCGTCGTTTAAACTGCAATGCGCGCGCGCCCCGCCCTGTCTTTTGCGCCAAGAATGCTAGAGCGAGACAATGTAACCAAACCAGTTCCAGAAACGCCGGAAGCCTTTCTCTTGTAGCGATAACCATGTGTACATTCAAGTGTTCCTTGTAATATACCATTTGAAATATATGAGCTTTTTTATTATACTGGAATTTGATAAAAGCAGCATCAATAGTTCAGGTTACCCGCATGTTGATACGGGTAATGTTATTCGAAAGTCGCAGTTTATGATAATGGTTGTATAAAACAATGATGTTTCCTGTCATTAAACTGACTGCATACACTATAAAGCTACAGGATGCAGTATTTTTTCACAGCAGCCATGATTTCCACTGGATGAGAACTATGAAGAAATATGGTGTAAATCCTATCCTACTACATAAATACTATTATAAACGCGAATGTTTGTGAGGATGAATACATGGATGTTTGTTACTCTTTCACGCAAGACCTACTAAACGGATTCTGATGAAACTTCACAGTCATATAGCTTATAGATCAGAATAACACATAGGCATAAATTATAAGGATGTTATGTAAATTGGCTAAAATACGCGAGCAAAGCCGCGGGCATTAGCTAGTTATTTTCTATTTATTGAACTCTTTTTGTAGCAGTCGTCAAATTAAGTGTTACAAATAAAAGGCTTTTACGAACGACAGAATTATTGTTAACTTAGTTATTCCACCCTAAAGTCTCCAATACAACACCTAAATCACTTATCGAAATATCGCTTGAACATTAAACAACCTCTCCGACCCATCGAATGTTGATTGATGGCCCAAGTTGAGATTATATTTATTTTGTTCAATGTTTGTTCGCCGATGGCCCAATAAAGCCTCCTGATAACTTTTTATCTTTTAATTATTTATTCCGCAAGAGTTGCCTAATCAAATTATCGAAGTTTACAGAAGTAATTTAACAATTACTGTTCAATCGCATTTGATTCAAACCTAATACAATTTAATTATAGGTAAGTTATGTACCTATCGTTAATTTTGCTGTCTATACCAGCAACATTCTGTGTGTTGCCACACGCCACAATTTGTCTTAAAGCTCGGCTAATGTTACTAGATAGACTTAATTACACCTTTCATTGCCGCCTAATATCAAACGACTAGGCATTAACTCGGTAAAACCGCAGGCGCACCTAATCGACAGCGAACCGAGATTAAATTCCCTGTCTAATCCCAGTCCGCAGTTATACCCGAGGCTACCCGAGGCTAGCCGAGGTTCCCCGAGTCTATCCGAATTGAGACCGAATCTCTAACATTCCTGTATCACCTAGATGAATCATAATCTAAAGTTTATTGCTCTCTGAATCATGACTATTCAACTATTTACCTATGTACCTACGTACAGGCTTTAGGGTAAAGCTGTGAATTGTTAACCGAAGCAAATAGTAATTAATGTGACATAATTAATGCGTAGACGGTTGAACAATGACACGTAATGAGAGTTAACGGTTCTCTTAAATTATAGTACAGATTTGCTAACACATTACTGTTATGTCCAGTTATAGTTTAATACGTAAGAAATACCAGAAGGCAACACAACATAAAGTACTACTAACAAAGTGTCTATTCTCAGAGCTTTTAGTCAAACAACACAACTAATTGCAAACAGAACTGGTAACTACAAACACTTTATAAACTACACACAGATATATCATATGCATGTAAGTTTATTTTAGTCACCAATCCTGCCAGCAATCGGTGAGCCCACCCTACACGGGTGTAGAGTTAATGGCGACTGTTGCGCAAGCACCCACGTATTCAAATAAATATGCCAGTAATAACTTTCCTATAGAAACTAAATCGCCTAGTCACGAGCAAACAAGTCAGTCGGTATGGACTGGTTAGCTATCAGCCATCTGTGCTGTCATTATCTATCTGTAACAACAGACGGAATAGCTTGATGGGATTGCTTGGACAAATACAAATTGTATGAACTGACTAGCTGTATCCGCGACTTCGTTCGCGTGCATGTAGGAAAACAAATTGGTTTTTACGGGATTTAATTTTGCACGGAATCCTAATTTATTTTCCTCTTTAGTGAAAGTCCCGTCAAAATCTGTCCAGCCGTATCGGAGATTAGCCGAAACACACACAGAAAGACAAACATTTAAAAATGTTTTTTGTTATAAGTACCTACTGTATATACTTTCATATCCATTTAATAAAAATGCTGTTATATTGACATTACAAACAGACACTTCAATTTTATTTATTTGTATAGGTATATATCTAGATAGTTAAACATCATAATCTTATTTATATTCAATCGACGAAAATTATGAGTAATGTTAAAGAGAAAGAGGTCGTTACATTTTCTATATTGTATTTAAACCACAGTAAACTCTTTTGCTGATTCTAAAAAAGAGAAAAACAAAAGATTGAATTAAAGAATAGAATAAAAAGTTATTTTTTAATTAACAAAGTTTTCACCTTTGTAATTTGTTTTCATTTCTTCAACCGTAATTTACCTTTATTGATGATAATAAATGTAGCAACAAGGAAGTATAAAGAAAAGGGATTTAATTTGTAAACAGTATAATAATACTTAGCACCGTTCAGGATTTCATTGAAAAAATGAGTGGAAAACACACTCTCGGAAAATTCTCAGCGTGGCACGAGCTCCGCTATACGTATTGAAAGACACTCCCACTCCATCATTTGTGGGGATTGGTTTTGTGGCTTAGACATTTTCATTTTTTTTCATTGACCAAGAATAAAAGGCTTCCTTCCTTTTTGTTTAATAAGACGTGAATTTCTTGATAAATCAATTGATTTCTTCGATAGTTTAAAGGCTCCTGCAAACAGGCGCGACGGGCGACGCGAATCTCGCGCGACACAAAGGCACCGCTCGTTGCGCGATTTGCGGTGCCTTTGTGTCTCGCGCGATTGTATCGCGTGTCGCGCCTGTTTGAAGGAGCCTTAACTCATTCCGTATAAGTTTTATTTTTAAATGGCAGTGTCTGACCGTCTTTGTCTGTTAGTGTCCATACACTCGAGCGGCATGCGTTGACGACAGAGGTAACTGCAACTGTCGACGCGTGTCGGCGACAGCCGTCGACAGCCGTCGACAACGTGTCGCTCGTTTATTTGAACACCGTACTCAAATACAGTGTCAGTTGCCTATGTTGTCGTCGCCTGTCACTCGTGTGTATGCACACGTAATGCTCTTATACCTACATCCACTAATAACTTCGTTACGGTAGGTACAGCACGGGGCACACCTAGTTAGGAATATTCAGCTTATTCGACATAAGGGATCCAACAACTCCAGAGTAATTTTCCTCGTCACATGAAGTCACGCGCCAAAAAAACTCAATTTCTGTGTCATGTAATAAGTAATAACCATCAAAACAAAAACTCGTCATGTTTTGTATTATATGCCTTCATGAAGGTAATGGAATTTTCAATTTCATTTTGTCCGTTGACATGTTTTTGCGGAACCGAAAACATAATATACCGTACGAGTACATAACATATACTAAGAAGTACCTACCTTAGTAACACATACCGAATTTAGGTACTACAAATGATACTCCTTCTAACATCAACTATCTGCCAGTGAAAGATTAGCCGAAACAAACAGACAGACTAGAATTTCAAAAATTGTTTTGTTACATAAGTAGGTAGGTACCGTATATAATATATACTTTCATATGCATTTATTAAAAAGCTGTTATTTTGACAGTACAAACAGACACTACATTTTTATTTATTTGTATGTATAGATTGTTAAACATGAGGCTCATTGTCTTACGTACAGTCGACAAAAATTATGAATACGCATGTCGAGTCTATAACATAATATACTAAAAAGAACCTTAGTTACTCGTACCGAACTCACTGCAAAATTCGTTTCATCGCTTCATAAAGGCTCGTACACACAGGCGCGACGCGACACGCGACACAAAGGCACCGCAAGTCGCGCAACGAGCGGTGCCTTTGTGTCGCGTGTCGCGTCGCGCCTGTGTGTACGAGCCTTAACGATGTGTTAATAAACTAATTTCACATTCTCATACGGTCTCATTAAACTGCTACTACCTACTAACTTAGATTCCTAACTTCTGTACCTTTACTTACCACAATTCGCACTCAACTTCCATAATCAGCGAGATAAGTATAATAGACACGCTTGAATAAAGCCATTTGTATTAATTTCGCGTTGCCGACAACAACAAATCTGGTATTACCATTTAAGCTAAGTCTTACGCCACTAAACTAACACCTGAATATTTAGTTGCATATGCGGAAAGATCAATAAAAACTGTTCGCAATAGTGTTCAAGCAAAGGCATAATGTCTACTAGACCAATAATAAAAAACAACAAGACCATTACAAAAATATGCCGACAAAAAAACATTTATGGATTGCCTAGAACATTTTGACAGTCCGGGATGATGTTGCTTGTCTAAATAAAAAACAAAAAGCTGTCAAATTCAACACATATTTTAGTACCCTCCACCGCCTGTCAAGATAAACTGGGTACTTGGTATTAAGTCTTCGTTCGCAACTTCGCATTACTCGGGCTATAAGAATAAAACGCAGCGTCCGCGTCTCAGAAGCCAGGTGTTTCCCGTCATTGCATACCATTAAAGATCTTAGCCCTTAACAGTACTGTAATATAACCTGTTTTGAGCCCTACCGCAATGGGCTCCCTTACACCAGTTTTATTATTTTGTTTGGTTAAATTCGTCAAGACCATATTGAGGTAATTTTCTTCCTTAAAAAGTTATTTGCCATTCTATTTTGCTTGCTATTCTAAAATGCTGACCTCGTAGGTCCCAAGGTTGTCAACTGATACTCGTAAATGCCCAATTATGTCTTACTAGCTTCTGCCCGCGGTTTTGCCTCGCGTGGATGTCGGAAATTATCCCACGGGAACATTCTACCGGGATGCCATCTATCTCCTTGCCAATTTTATCGCAATCCGTTCAGTTGTTTAGACGTGAAAAGGTAACATAAAGTCAAGACAGAGTTACTTTCGAATTAATAATAATAGTATGAATATAGTTTGCATGTCAAAGCCTGACCCAAATCTATATCGTGTTTGACGCCTTCATTATAAATTATTTTACTTTTGGATCAAAAATCTCATTTACTTTGCCCAAAAATTGTTAATATTTATTACTTCTCAATAGGTATGCATGAGTATACCCAGGCCGGCTTCAAGCAATACGGTAACAGGGTGAAGACGCGGCGCGATTACTCTCCAGCCGCGGCTCGACCCGAGCAAGTGCCCTCGAGCGAGCACAGAGATGTGGCTCAAGTGGCCGTGTGGAGCATTGTTTTTAATACTACCTACTAGCGACGCGTTGGAATTTTCATATTAGGTGGCTTTTTATATTAACCCGTTTTGAAGATAAACGAAAGAACATACGCGGGCAACACTGTCTAAATAATTTGGGAGAAAAGTCAAGAGGCCGACTTGCCAGTTCCAGCACCTTTTTCAGTCTGTAATTTGGCACTTAAGTACCAGTTTTGCGCCAAAGCAATTAATATTGGTGTCGCTTTCCAGTCAGTCCCTTGGCCCCTTAGGGAAACCAAGCGTATATAAATAAATTAATGACATTCTTCTAGAAGCTGCATCTTTTAGTACCTACCAGAAGTTTTGCCGCAATGTAAATCTTCCTCGGTTTTATATTATTCACGCTCAACGCGTAACTGAAGTATCAAGTTGTCCAGCTGAGTAACTTGATTCCTAAGCTAATTTCGTTCCTCAATTCCGGCTAACCAAACAAGGGACCAAAGCTTCCAAGTTTAGGCGGACTACAGAATAGCTGAAGGATTATTTTAGGACACAGTTCCATGCATAATAAAACCAAAATGTAAATTAAGATTCGGTATAAATAGCTTACTTTAAAAACGGACTGTAAAACATAAACTTAACACCCTTTTCCCATGTAAATGAGAAGTAAAAGGTTGTTGAAAAGCGCTGAGTGTATGAAACAAGACGGAGCATTACGGCCTACGTAACCTTCGTAATAAGTTACCTGGACCTGAACAAACAGTGTAACAGACCAGTTCGTCGTTTACGGATCGTGCTTGTCAAACAAAGACGTCTCTGTAAACCGATCCGGCGATGTGCAATTAACATTCTAAGTGTTACGTTTACTGCTCTCGAACAATGAGCGTGCTGCAATCCCTGACCACTCGGCGTCATTAGAGTACGCCCATTGTAGATCTGTGTACTAGACTTACGTCCGGAGTGGTCAAACATGATAAAGTGGACGTGCTAGTTGTTTTTCCAAACTGATTAGAAAAAAAAACCTTTTATTTAGTTTATTTGAACTTTAAACCCTTCAAATTCCACGTAAACTTGATAGAAATTATTTTAACTTTTTTGTAGGTCTATTTTACGGCTTCTATGACAAGACTTATGTCTTGTATTCCATAAGACTATTATATTTCGACATTGACTTTGATCTTGATTAAAACATTATCCGGGCATAATATCCCAAATATCTTCTCGGAATTATGTTAATTACCTCGGTTCAGTAGCCTCGCTTAAAACCTCTTTGATCATAAGAAAAGAAACAAAGTTATTTCATAAATAAATACTCCTTGTCTTTAAATTCTAGGAATACTTTTAGCGCGTATTTTTACATAGATAGTAGAATATTATATCGCTTGATTTTTAATTTATACAATTTTAAAACAATAGCTTAAACAACATATCCGCTTTTGTTATTATCGATAAACTGACATCCATTTCATAAAACGGATTAGAAAAGCCAAATTGTTTTTCAGAGGAAAATCGTTTCAAAATGGGCTGGAAATTGAATATCATTGAAAATATTGTTGTATAAAATTGCTTGCTGAAGCAATTTTTACAATAAAAAAGTAGAACATTTTAGTAGATGATTTGTACCTATAGTAACAAGTTCTTGTTCATATAATATTCAAGTTATAGGTGATTTACGTACTGATATCAATTCTTCTCGCTCCAATAAAGAGTCAAACAACGAAAGCAGTCGCACTATTGATGCCGATACAATACAATTCAACTTCAATTTGTAAAATATGATGAAAACCAAAACATATCGAGAACGGAACGGTATTGGTTTTGGCACTCTAGTACGAATTGGTTTCGTGTTGCAGCTTTGCGTAGATTTTTTTCATCAAACCTTGGAATTTGTATCCTTAAAATACTGTATCTGAAAATTGTGATAATACTTGAAGCCACATTGGGTAACTCAATGTGGCTTCAAGTATTATCAGTATCACTCACAGTATCACTCTATATTCTCTTACCGGAGCATTATGGTTTGCCGTCAATAAATAGTTCAACGGGTTCGATTTCTTTTCGAATTAGAACCTTTTTGGTCCCGTAATAGTAGATTATTCACTAACGGGATAAAGCAGTGTCTTAATGTCGCGGACGCTATTATGAATCCTGAACACAACGAAGGATCCCAAAGCTCCACCATTACTATGTGAAGTATCAAAATAAAGGGCTTAAGGAGAGGATAAAAACCCAACTGCAACTAAGAATCGAAACTAGCTCACTTTTCAGGCAGTCTGATGCAGTTGGTGGCATCAAATCTGATCTGAGATTGAACTAAAATAACATACCTACCTACTGCCTGTCGGGTTTTTTAATTTTTTCAATCTAATCTCATGCATTACCGTCAAAAGCACAATAAATAATATCGTAGATGGAGCGACAGCCCAATTCCAAAATTCTAACGCGAGGGTATACTCGCCACAGCAACCGATCATTTTGTTCATCGACGGCGACTAAAACCTATGAAACTTCTTTAGTCGACCTGTACAATAATAGAATATCTTTTTTATTTAATGTTTCCAAACGATTTTCTCAGTTGACGTTCCAAATTCAATTTCATAACGAAATTAAGTACAATATTAATGCCCGGCTAGAGCCTAGGGCTTAAATGACTTGCTTTAGGTTAGGTTTGCATGACATACGAGTAAAATTTGACATTAGCGAGCAGGTGGTGTGAAAACTTTTTTAAACTACAAAAGAATATAAGGTTCAACGTGGGGCCTCTAGGCGGCCATTTTGTGCGTATGTTCCGTTTGTTTACGTTTTATTGAACGTTGGATAGCGCTACAAAACCAGTTCCCGACAATTTAGCAATCCACAAAGGTCAATCTACGCACGCAATCCTATCCCACGTCGGCTATCAAGGTTATACTTGTGTGTTTAGTATCAATTTAACATAGGATGTTATGTGAACGGTACGGGTTCTATCTGTTGAGATATTGACAGGAGGCTCGGCTTTAAGCTTTAGCTATGGCAGTAAAATTTAATGGAGACATGGTTTGTACTGAACAGATAAAGATTTTTGGAGATTTGATTTTAATGTGTACTGATAACTTGATTCTACTAAGGGATGAGGAAATTGTATTGAAGCGAGTTTTCCGCTGTGACAATTTTCAGTTACTTTTCGGTTTGCGGTAGTGTCCAGCATGCGCGTAACATGTTTTTTTGGTCCACAAAGTCATTGTAAAATTTCATTTACCGATGTGGCAATGAATACAAGCATGTTAACCATGACTGTCCATGAGTAAAACGTCTTTCTCTTCAACTTTCACATCAACACCTCAATCAATAAACAAATAAACCATTACGTGTCCATAAACACTCGCATGGCAATGTTATGCGATATAATTATCCATGATAATTTCAATAAGCGTCGTACGTTATGACACAGCCAATAACTGTGACCGCAGCATGCAACACGCAACGTCGCCTACTTTCTATTCATAGCAACGTTGACGTTGCACGATAATGATGGCATAAAATTAGCTAAGCGTACTTTATATGCGATGTAAGATGCATTAATGTGGAGAAACTTATTTGAATAGTAGCCTAGGCAATAATGTTCTAAAGAGTTACAAAGTAGACAAGGACGTCTTAGACCTGATCAGTTTGAACATTATAGAAGACGAATCTACATCGTATTTAATGTAAGTTATTCCTACTGTTATCAAAGGTATATGCAGATATGCTTAGTCAAGCAGTTTACCTGTACAGTTCGAAAAGCCTATTACAGAGAACACATTGGAAAATACAACCACATTTTAAAGGCTTTTCTTGGAGATGAACAATATCATTAAAGTTTGTTTGTCATGGTAATCAAACAATACCCAAGATGCCTTGATGGTTAAAACCTTCTTGATATCAGACCTAATGTGGCAAATTCTTCCACAAGGCGCTGCTAATTAAGGTTTTCAAAAATATCAAAGAACAATAAAGCGTTGCATTAATGAACTCAGTATTTAATACATTCTCGACGGACGGCGTCGGCAGTGCACTCGATCGTGTAATACCCCAGACACTCGACTGGCTCGTGACACGGGGCTTTACATGTCCCAGGAAGCGACAACTTAAGCACGCTGAGTCCCCGTGACACTAGATGTGACCTACGTTGCTTCAACTTTTGCAATTAAAATTAAAGTTTTATCTAGGACTTCTGTTTTGATAGTTATCGTAAAAGCTTCTACTATACCTAGACTTTTAATCGTATTCAGTACCTTGACAGATCGAAGCCAAATAATGTTACCATACTATAACATCGTTATTAGGTACTCATCGCTTTTGAGTTATGGTATAAACGAATATAATGCGTTTTATTGTTTAAGTTATAAAATTTAATAAACATTTTGCATGTTAGCACACTACAAAGTTCTTTCAATTCCATTTTTTTTCCACCTCATTTCTCTTTTTTTGTCAGAAACTGGTATCCCTCCAATTGTCAAGTAACTGTTTACGATTGTTAAACCAAGTTTATGAGCAGTTTTTCCTATAGTGACATAATATGTTATCCTTAAGACAGTGTGTAGGTACCCCAGAGTAAAAACAGTTTTTTCAGTGTATTTTTGACAACTTTTACTGTTTTGATGCAGGCGCCATGTTGGTTTTAATAAAACGATAGTCCATCTAAAGATAGTTGACTCGGGTCTGCGCACAGCGTTAGTATGATGCATCATGGCGACAGTATGTCAATATGCAAATGAGTGTCTACAAGACAAAAGTAATTTTCCTCAAATGACCTACTTTTTCCGCAACAATATTTATTCATGTCACTGTCATTAAACAGGGCACTTACGAAGCCAACCAGAGGAAAATTTAAGGTCGTCGCGGGAAATTAAAATAACCATAGAGCTTACACACTAGAGCGTACTATTGTTCTAAACCAGAGACAATGGGTAGTTAAGGGCGGAGCTGGTCCATAAATTTAGACATACTTTCTACATCCCGCCCACAAACTTGTCACAATGTCGCTGAGAGGCAGAGTGACATGTAACCACAGCTGAACTATTTACTGACTTACTTGTTATGGAGTTGTATCTTTCTCTTTTTATTTTGGTGTAGATTAATTTAAGTTTGTCCATTTAAGCAGGGCCGTCTTAACCATATTGGGCGCCGGAGTGCGAAAATCAGTTTGCGCCCCAATTTTTGCGTTTTATTTTATATATATTTTACTCTACAATAAAATTAGGTACATTTTCAAACATCAAATTTAATTTTTCCGGCTTTAAAATCGAAAATATTTTTTTATGATATAGTCTGTTTTGTAATCAACTTACAATTCGATAGGTCTGTAGCCAAATTTGTCAATCTATTTTGACTTGAGTCATAGTTAATCGTAAGTAGTTTTTTATTAATTCCAATTTCGAGAAGGTTTAGGCATGGTACGTGTAGGTATAAGGATTGGCTTGCGCCCCCGAAGATCCTGCGCCTGGGACCCGGGACCCGGGTTGCGTCTTTACCCGGGGGTGCAAGGGGTGCATGGCCCTTGCACCCCCGGGTAAAGACGGCCCTGCATTTAAGGTTATAGTGATCAGCGGTGTAATGAGGGTTTTCTGAAATGACGTTCGCCAGGTGGCAGCACTGACACGTCAGGTCCAGACATCTGTCAAAGAGCCTATATTTTCTTTAGTCATGATTGAATGATGAACGAATGAATGAATCGAATGATGAACGTCATCATATATTTTATATTGGAAGACCTCACGTCACAGTGGTGCCAACTGGTGTCGTAAATTTTCACGAAAACCCTCATTGCGTAACACACTACTATCAGGAGCAATGGCTTTCATTTTGACAGTTCAACAACATTCACTGCGTAATTTACGTTGTTGAGCAAACACATTTTGGAACATATGAAGCAATGGATTAGCAATATCTTTCAAATTGATTCAGTTGAGATTGAGTTAGGCACATTACAATTACAGTTACACATTTTGCCAAATCTCTGTTTTCATTAAAGCTATACACAAGGCAAATACGGGTTTAATATAATTTGTAGACATATGCTAGCCTAACAATCTAAGAATGTCTGAGCTAATCTTACCTAACCTTAATTCTAAAACAATGAAAAACAAAAAACAGTGTGTTATCACTAAAAACAAATTAGTCAAGTCCCAAAAGTCCATGTCTCTGGTAAATTTCGTTTGAAACCAGCACGTGGGACTGTTACGAAACGGACCATAGCTAACAGAAGGACTGACACTTCGTCAGTGCGGAAGTTGCACACAGATAACGTCGTACCTACTAGATTCACGAGAAGAACATTTATGTGGTGTTAGGCAAAAAGGTTCAACGCTTTGAGTTAAGTGCATTGCATGGCCGTACCATGCAATGCAACTGCATAACTAAATGGAAGTTCAGAATATTTAGTTATACCTATAAAAAAGGAATAATATTTCAATGGGTAGGTATCATTATTTAAATAAAACCTGATAATTCCATTCAGTTTGCGTTGACGTAAATAGCTCTTTATTACTCCACTCTAGGTTTTTAGGAGGGCAGACAAGGAGCTTAATTTTCATTAAAGAATACAGTCGTTAGAGAAACATAGACCTACGAAAAGCTTTAAGTTTTGCTTCATATTTTGCAATAAATTACCAGCGTTGTGTCATCGCGCTTCTCTTTCTTTTCTATGCATTCCGACAGTGACCGTGCTTTAGATCATTTAGTGCTCTCAAAGTAATCCTTAGTGGAATTTTCAAACGCTCGGCTCAGCGACAAAAGTTGAAAATCCAATTGCCCAATTTTATTTAGGCATTATTTTAAGTGTCGCCTAGTGTTAAGGATCCTGCAAACAGGCGCGACGCGCGACGCGAATCGCGCGCGACACAAAGGCACCGCTCGTTGCGCGACTTGCGGTGCCTTTGTGTCGCGTGTCGCGTCGCGCCTGTGTGTACGAGCCTTTAGTCAAAACGGGTAATACGTTTGTTTAGTTATGCAAATCAAGATAACGATCCATTACCTCCAATATAAGTTATAACAGCAACTACATAATATGAGATATCTGATTTAATCAAGTGAACAAGCAACGCGAATAATTCACTATCCGACCGATTTAGCATGCAAATAGCGTTACGTTATTTTAAACAAAATGCCGTATCGTCCGCTTATCCATTCCAAGCCAATATTTTGATGCGTCACAAATTGAACATGTTATTTATCTACAGGAGTAAACATTAAAAAAAACCGTTTCAGTCAGACTTTGTTTACGAAACATATAAACCAATCACATTGATGTTTACTATTTTAAATTAAATTTAAATTTCCAATTCGATGCTGCATTGCGCTCTTCGCAAATCTATACTAATATTATAAAGCTGAAGGGTTTGTTTGTTTGTTTGGTTGAACGCGCTAATCTCTGTAACTACCAGTCGGATTTGATTCTTTTTGCATTTGATAGCCCAGTTCTTGAGGAAGGCTATGGCTATGGCTATTTAACATCACGCTATGACCTTTAGGAACCGAGCAAAAAGAAAAAAAGTCAGAAAGAACGCTAAGCAAAAACGAAGTAATAGCGCGGGCAGGCGATGCGATGCGACGGGGTGGGTCGGGGAAACAAGAAATTTCACGCGGAAGAAGTCGCGGGCAGAAGCTAGTATAAAATAAAGGTCATGTTTCAAATCTATGAAAGTTCTTTTGTCGGTAAAAGGTTAAGTATAGTCTATTCAAACTCAACTGGAGTGAATTTCTTACTATGGTAACAACGCAACGTTATCATCAAATGAGAATTATGTTAGCGACGTAAACAATTTCCGCTCGTGTGCGTTTTAATAGCAAAAGGTAAAGTAAACGACCCGATAACAGTTAACGAACACGAGTCATAGTTCAAAAGCCTATAACCTTTAATTCACATCAAATAAGTACATAATAAAACGCATATCCGCCGCGTAATCTTCACTCCCAGTCCCGTTTGAAATAGTGAACCCGATACAACGCACGCGAACGTACTGTTATAATAGTACTTTACGACGGACGCCACTATAAGTACCCCCGGCACTACAATCCCATACGCTAACTGTTATAATTACACACTACTGACTATTCTAGAAAGCAAACTTTCCTTTTTAACTTTCATGCATCACACCTGCTTGGTAACAAAAGGCCGAAAACGTAAACGTAAACGTTACGTAAACAAGATGAAATTCATGGAAAAATATTCGAAAGTGTTCAAATCTCTAATAGGTAATTACACTGTTCAGCGAAATGCAACAGAACCGGAAACAGGGTCCCGCTATACCGGATATTAATATGACGTCATTGGATCCCTCAACGCCACGAGGCGCACTTCCGGCTACGACTGGAACAATACACCTACATTCCATATTTTATGAGTTTTATTAACGTTCGGTAAAGCTCACAGCCATCACAATGTCTGTGCATTGTTAAAAGGGTTCCTTCTGTGTAGATAGCATATGACTTAAATGGACCATTGAAAGCAGTTTATACCGAACAAAAGCCCACAACCCTATGAATGTGAACTGCCTCTAATATGTATATTAATTTCAAAATAATAGGCTTGAAAGCTCCAATAATGTCGTCAAATGTACCCAACTATGTACTAGCTAAACCACGTAACGTAACACAAAAGCGTAAACAATAACACCACACCCATTGACGTTTAAAATTCAAGCCAACAAATTATTTTATATCGGAGACGCCAGCCAAAAAGCCTGTGATAATAAAAAAATCGCTACGTGGTACATCTTCACTTTATAGACTCCGTAGGGGTGAGCCCTGAACTTTGGGGATAGGCTTAAAAACGGCAAAGTTTCAATTTTGTTCCCCCAACTCGCGGATAAACGGGATGATAAATGAAAACTGAAACGTCATCATTTTCTCTTCATCTTACGAGAAATCGAATCAAGTGGGTTCTGTATTAAAAGTGTTTGATAAAGTGGAGACAATGGGAAAGATTTGATAGACAACGGGATTTTGATAGTGCGTCGCCGCAACATGTGGTTTCAGGAAGTGTTACTAAGCAGTAGCGTTATAAAATAAATGGTTAACTACACCCGTTTTACGGAAAACTATTTTGAGGCATATTTGCATTTACACAGTAGACAGGAAAACAAAAAAAATGCTTTGTCTTCGAAAGAGAATCAACACGTAAAATTTAAACTCCGAAGGATAAGAGGAAGCGGTTTAAATTCAGCTTGCAAGATTTGACCTATACATACTAACTAACAAAGCAAGATAAATAAACATTTATAATAAATTCACAGTTTAAATTCGACACATTCACTTTTTCATAGTTAATTATTATCTACAACGCTAAGCTCATTATTTTATTAAGCTATTATTTATTAATACAGGCTATATTGAACGTTAATTATTGACTATATTAGAATAGAATAGAATATTATTGGTTATTTAAACAATTAAGTATATAATTTCACAATGAATGAATGCATAAATTGTTTTCATTCGTATTATTAAATTCCCTAAAGTATTTAAAACTTTCAATTAAACTCAAACTCAACCCGCGAGATATAATTTAAGTATATAATGATGAAATTAAAATAATCTCTAAATGCATACAAAATCAATTCTCTACGGAATCTTATCAACGATAATAATAAATCAAAGGTTATAGTGATCAGCGGTGTAATGAGGGTTTTCTGAAATGACGTTCGCCAGGTGGCAGCACTGACACGTCAGGTCCAGACATCTGTCAAAGAGCCTATATTTTCTTTAGTCATGACTGAATGATGAACGAATGAATGAATCAAATGATGAACGTCATCATATATTTTATATTGGAAGACCTCACGTAACAGTGGTGCCAACTGGTGTCGTAAATTTTCACGAAAACCCTCATTGCGTAACACACTACTATCAGGAGCAATGGCTTTCATTTTGACAGTTCAACAACATTCACTGCGTAATTTACGTTGTTGAGCAAACACATTTTGGAACATATGAAGCAATGGATTAGCAATATTTTTCAAATTGATTCAGTTGAGATTGAGTTAGGCACATTACAATTACAGTTACACATTTTGCCAAATCTCTTTCATTAAAGCAAATACAAGGCAAATACTGGTTTAATATAATTTGTAGACATATGCTAGCCTAACAATCTAAGAATGTCTGAGCTAATCTTACCTAACCTTACTTCTAAAACAATGAAAAACAAAAAACCGTGTGTTATCACTAAAAACAAATTAGTCAAGTCCCAAAAGTCCATGTCTCTGGTAAATTTCGTTTGAAACCAGCACGTGGGACTGTTACGAAACGGACCATAGCTAACAGAAGGACTGACACTTCGTCAGCGCGGAAGTTGCACACAGATAACGTCGTACCTATACTAGATTCACGAGAAGAGCATTTATGTGGTGTTGGGCAAAAAGGTTCAACACTTTGTCTGTGCATTAAGTAACTAATTACTAGTTAAGTGCATTGCAGGGCCGTACCATGCAATGCAACTGCATAACTAAATGGAAGTTCAGAATATTTAGTTATACCTATAAAAAAGGAATAATATTTCAATGGGTATCATTATTTAAATAAAACCTGATAATTCCATTCAGTTTGCGTTGACGTAAATAGCTCTTTATTACTCCACTCTAGGTTTTTAGGAGGGCAGACAAGGAGCTTAATTTTCATTAAAGAATACAGTCGTTAGAGAAACATAAACCTACGAAAAGCTTTAAGTTTTGCTTCATATTTTGCAATAAATTACCAGCGTTGTGTCATCGCGCTTCTCTTTCTTTTCTATGCATTCTGAAAGTGACCGCGCTTTAGATCATTTAGTGCTCTCAAAGTAATTAGTGGAATTTTCAAACGCTCGGCTCAGCGACAAAAGTTGAAAATCCAATTGCCCAATTTTATTTAGGCATTATTTTAAGTGTCGCCTAGTGTTAAGGATCCTGCAAACAGGCGCGACGCGCGACGCGAATCGCGCGCGACACAAAGGCACCGCTCGTTGCGCGACTTGCGGTGCCTTTGTGTCGCGTGTCGCGTCGCGCCTGTGTGTACGAGCCTTTAGTCAAAACGGGTAATACGTTTGTTTAGTTATGCAAATCAAGATAACGATCCATTACCTCCAATATAAGTTATAACAGCAACTACATAATATGAGATATCTGATTTAATCAAGTGAACAAGCAACGCGAATAATTCACTATCTGACCGATTTAGCATGCAAATAGCGTTACGTTATTTTAAACAAAATGCCGTATCGTCCGCTCATCCATTCCAAGCCAATATTTTGATGCGTCACAAATTGAACATGTTATTTATCTACAGGAGTAAACATTAAAAAAAACCGTTTCAGTCAGACTTTGTTTACGAAACATATAAACCAATCACATTGATGTTTACTATTTTAAATTAAATTTAAATTTCCAATTCGATGCTGCATTGCGCTCTTCGCAAATCTATACTAATATTATAAAGCTGAAGGGTTTGTTTGTTTGTTTGGTTGAACGCGCTAATCTCTGTAACTACCAGTCGGATTTGATTCTTTTTGCATTTGATAGCCCAGTTCTTGAGGAAGGCTATGGCTATGGCTATTTAACATCACGCTATGACCTTTAGGAACCGAGCAAAAAGAAAAAAAGTCAGAAAGAACGCTAAGCAAAAACGAAGTAATAGCGCGGGCAGGCGATGCGATGCGACGGGGTGGGTCGGGGAAACAAGAAATTTCACGCGGAAGAAGTCGCGGGCAGAAGCTAGTATAAAATAAAGGTCATGTTTCAAATCTATGAAAGTTCTTTTGTCGGTAAAAGGTTAAGTATAGTCTATTCAAACTCAACTGGAGTGAATTTCTTACTATGGTAACAACGCAACGTTATCATCAAATGAGAATTATGTTAGCGACGTAAACAATTTCCGCTCGTGTGCGTTTTAATAGCAAAAGGTAAAGTAAACGACCCGATAACAGTTAACGAACACGAGTCATAGTTCAAAAGCCTATAACCTTTAATTCACATCAAATAAGTACATAATAAAACGCATATCCGCCGCGTAATCTTCACTCCCAGTCCCGTTTGAAATAGTGAACCCGATACAACGCACGCGAACGTACTGTTATAATAGTACTTTACGACGGACGCCACTATAAGTACCCCCGGCACTACAATCCCATACGCTAACTGTTATAATTACACACTACTGACTATTCTAGAAAGCAAACTTTCCTTTTTAACTTTCATGCATCACACCTGCTTGGTAACAAAAGGCCGAAAACGTAAACGTAAACGTTACGTAAACAAGATGAAATTCATGGAAAAATATTCGAAAGTGTTCAAATCTCTAATAGGTAATTACACTGTTCAGCGAAATGCAACAGAACCGGAAACAGGGTCCCGCTATACCGGATATTAATATGACGTCATTGGATCCCTCAACGCCACGAGGCGCACTTCCGGCTACGACTGGAACAATACACCTACATTCCATATTTTATGAGTTTTATTAACGTTCGGTAAATCTCACAGTCATCACAATGTCTGTGCATTATTAAAAGGGTTCCTTCTGTGTAGATAGCATATGACTTAAATGGACCATTGAAAGCAATTTATACCGAACAAAAGCCCACAACCCTATGAATGTGAACTGCCTCTAATATGTATATTAATTTCAAAATAATAGGCTTGAAAGCTCCAATAATGTCGTCAAATGTACCCAACTATGTACTAGCTAAACCACGTAACGTAACACAAAAGCGTAAACAATAACACCACACCCATTGACGTTTAAAATTCAAGCCAACAAATTATTTTATATCGGAGACGCCAGCCAAAAAGCCTGTGATAATAAAAAAATCGCTACGTGGTACATCTTCACTTTATAGACTCCGTTGGGGTGAGCCCTGAACTTTGGGGATAGGCTTAAAAACGGCAAAGTTTCAATTTTGTTCCCCCAACTCGCGGATAAACGGGATGATAAATGAAAACTGAAACGTCATCATTTTCTCTTCATCTTACGAGAAATCGAATCAAGTGGGTTCTGTATTAAAAGTGTTTGATAAAGTGGAGACAATGGGAAAGATTTGATAGACAACGGGATTTTGATAGTGCGTCGCCGCAACATGTGGTTTCAGGAAGTGTTACTAAGCAGTAGCGTTATAAAATAAATGGTTAACTACACCCGTTTTACGGAAAACTATTTTGAGGCATATTTGCATTTACACAGTAGACAGGAAAACAAAAAAAATGCTTTGTCTTCGAAAGAGAATCAACACGTAAAATTTAAACTCCGAAGGATAAGAGGAAGCGGTTTAAATTCAGCTTGCAAGATTTGACCTATACATACTAACTAACAAAGCAAGATAAATAAACATTTATAATAAATTCACAGTTTAAATTCGACACATTCACTTTTTCATAGTTAATTATTATCTACAACGCTAAGCTCATTATTTTATTAAGCTATTATTTATTAATACAGGCTATATTGAACGTTAATTATTGACTATATTAGAATAGAATAGAATATTATTGGTTATTTAAACAATTAAGTATATAATTTCACAATGAATGAATGCATAAATTGTTTTCATTCGTATTATTAAATTCCCTAAAGTATTTAAAACTTTCAATTAAACTCAAACTCAACCCGCGAGATATAATTTAAGTATATAATGATGAAATTAAAATAATCTCTAAATGCATACAAAATCAATTCTCTACGGAATCTTATCAACGATAATAATCAATTTGGTATCACAAAAGATTACATCAACAAAGCAATCTTTACCTAATCGCCATAGCTATCCCACGAGATTTATCTCTACTTTCGCCGCAGGAAACTAAAGTGAAAGCTTATTTAACTCGCGTTAAGGAAAATTGCACATGGAACAAGGAATACTGCAACTTATCTCATTTGAACGTCAGCACACCGCTGCAGTAATGAAGATGAATTCTGCATCAACATACATAGTTACACGACTCCCACCGACTTACAAAGTACTTTGCCGGCGTCGTTTATTGCGATACTTCTTGGTATATATAAAACGGTTTGTTTTGTAACGCAATATTTAGAATCAATAAAAGATAAATATTAGTGAGTTGACACAAAAGTTGATTTGATATTGACAAATGACATCAATGTAGTATGTGACCAATAAAAAAATTAAGGAAAATGTTGCATTGTTCAACAAATTGCACGGGCTTCGAAAGAAAAAACAGTACTGCAACTGAGGGGCTCTCAATGATGTCACACCTACATAATACATAATCGAGTAACTTCTTTAGGGTTTCCTACAATGGTATGGTAATAGTCTGTGACTGGTACCGTTGCATGTGAATCGCGAAATACGTCCCCCTCTGTCGCATTAGCAACACAAAAGTTATAGTTGTTTCACAAACAAACACACATTTGAAAAGATTATAGATGTCACGAAATATGTAGTTTAACTTTTTCCTACTCCGAGCTCCGTGTCAAATATTCAAGAAGAACAAATCGCTGAAAAGTTTTCTATTTCCTTTTTGTTTTTATATCAGTAGAGATAGTTCTCATTTCCTAGTTTTACCTATTTAGTAGGACGCAAGAGTATAAAATGTGTGTGCATAGTGAAAACCTCTTTTACATGATTGCGATAAAAGCTTACTATGGTAATCTGCGTTTATCCTTCTGAAAAATAAATTTTCAATGCGTGTGTGGGCTATTTCCTTCTTCAAGCGAACAAAAGAGATTTTCGCACACTTAACAGAACCTCTTTAAATAACTTTACAAATGGATTTTGTGTACATATGTGATGAACAAAATATATCTATACTATATATATGTCGCAGGTTTTTCATAAAATTAGGTTTTTGATGAAAAACCGGAAGATGACACACATTTTAAACTCAATTTCATCATAAACCTCTAACAATCCAGATTTTTGATCAAAAACCTGAACTAGTTTGGGTTTATGATAAAATATAAGCGCTGGTCAAATCAAATCATTTATTTTTTGCTAACATGGGTGTATAGATGTTATATATGTTACGGCTAAAGGTAGGTGTGAACATAAACTTAAGATTAGCCGGCTAAACCTAGGTTTATCTTCGACGAGGTGTTAATGTTTAGTTTCTTCTATCTTTAGCCGGCTAAACTTAAGTGTAACTGCAGGCCCTTGGCTAAAAATGTAGAAGGAAATCGGTCGACGTCAGGCACCCCGAGGTTCGGTTTGGTTAGGTCGACCTGACGTCGTTAGAAATAAAACGAGCGCGCAGTATTATTTCATTTCTGTCTGCAGGGTTTAAAGGAACCAAACCAAACCGAACCTCGAGGTGCCCCTGACGTCGACCGTCTTCTTCTGGTTCAAAAGCACAAAAATAGACAAAATCACGTTTTTAGCCGTTTCACACACACATCACACATATTATTTTTTAAATGTATGTAATTTCATAACAAATAAATCATTGTTTATTGTTTCTTAATTGTTTTATTTATTTAAAGACATAGCAACCAACATTGTTTTTATCATAAAACTAATACAGTCTAGGTTTTTGATAAAAAAACTGGATTTTCTCAGGTTTATGATAACATAAAGTAATAATTTTGTTTTCTTCCGGTAGCCTAGGTTTTTGATCAAAAACCTGATTTTGTCATGCTAATCTCTGGAACTCCCAGTCGGATTTGAAAAATTCTTTTTGCATTTGATAGCCCAATTCTTGAGGAAGGCTATAGGCTATTTAACATCACGCTATGACCTTTAGGGGCCGAGCAAGATGAAAAAAAGTCAGAAAGAACGCTAAGCAAAAACGAGGTACCTAATAGCGCGGGCAGGCGATGCGATGCGACGGGGTGGGTCGGAGTAACAAGAAATTTCACGCGGACGAAGTCGCGGGAAGAAGCTAGTACGTTATAAGATTAAGACGTCTCTTTTAATTTAGCTGTCTTATGTAGGTAAGCAGTAGGTAAGTTCTATCTAGGCTACAGAACGCAGGGTCTACTTTGACTATATATGTGATGACATACTCCTTCCGGAGAACTGATCCATGAGATATACGACACCAGAGAAATTGTTAAGATTTTATTCGCATTCGGAATGTAGTCTCGCCAAACGATGATTAAGGTAAACGTCAAGTGAGGTAATTCTACAACTGTAGAAAGGGAGTGACAGTTTATTCCTTAAATCATGAAGACAAAAAACATCACCTGAACATAGGTACCAGCACAAAAGCTCCATCTCATTTATTCAGCCACGCCAAGCTACATTTTAAATTCCTGCTTTGAGCGTTCCTTGTAGAAGCCGACAAGAAACATTTCATCACATACTAGGTGCATGAGCACCTACCTATTTAATAATGTAGCTGAGCGAGTGTGGTTGCTCTTATAAAGCGGCTCCGACGTGCAGGCATGCGACAGACGTCGGGACGAACCGTTGCCCAGATTTGTTTTGTAACATACTATTATTGAGAAGACGTATTTGTATTAGAAAGATTCGATTCCAACATCGAACAGCAACGCTCAAATATATTTCATGTTGATTTTAGGTACAAAAACTTACCAGTGAAGCATTTTGGAACCAATTTTTCCATATTTTTGCATATATTAATATTGTTAACCATTTAGATTTCGTATTTTGAAGCACAAACCTATTGTATACCGCCTGGCGCGTCGTGTCAGCCACAAATTGGAATAAAAAATATCGAACATGGAACGCACTTGTAAAAATGACGTGCGAATATCTCGACCGTATATTTTTGTGTTCGTAAAAAATAATCTTTACAAAGGGCAAAAAGACGGTAAAAGGCTGGATTCTGTTTCTGAATAAGGCTGTGAGAGGCTCGTGACTCGCACGAGCGATCCCGGCGAACATTACAGCGGCGTGACCGCGCTCTCGGTTTAGTAATAACTCTCCGGACAACTTAAGCGTAATTGCATAAAATCGTTTTTGTTGGAATTTCGCTTGCTCAATCCGCGGAGGGTGGTATTTCTGCTGTTTCCTCGAAAATTTTGCAATTTCTTTCATGAATAGTGAACGTCTCACGCTGCCCAATCATGCGCACAATATTATCGTTTGTGTTGGACATCAATTCTCACACACAACGGAACTACGAGTGTCGTAGAACATGTAAGTACTGCTTACTCCTATTAGAAATTATGCAAGTAATGTTGGCTGAATCAGTTTTCCTTCTAAATAGTCTTGACATTCATGAGAGTAACTTCTATTTATTATAGCATAAATCACAGTCTTACAAGAAATTCATCAAGACGCGAGCGCCCGTAGCGTTTTCTTGAAATTACAATATACATTAAAGTGATTCTTAAGTCATTTGAAATTCTAATATCAGGTAAATATATAAAACGCCTGATTTAATATTCGAACAAACCATTTTTGTGCCACGAAAACGTCGCTGTGGCATAAAAATTCGAATGTAATCACTATACAATAGGTACGTAGAAGGCAATAAATTCTTATCTCGAGATAAGCTACTATTTCAAATACTACCTGCATAAGATTACGACACATGCACGCGCGTCCCAGGTTTTGTATAAACGCCTATATGTATTTGAGTTCAGCCTATATTTACTTTTAGGGTTTTTTTGTAAGTACCTAATAACAATTGCAAGTCCTTATTCCAAGGTACACACCTACACACCTCCATAATTGTCAATATCTCGGAATTTTTAAAAGGTAGGTCTTTTATACGGTAGAAGTGAAAAGATTAATGGTTTTGTCAAAAAACAGTCAAAGTGATTCTCTTCTAATCAAGGAAAATTCAGAGCAATCTTCTAACTAAAAAGGTATTATTTAGCTAATAATGGCGAACGGCGAACTTGCAGAACTTAGTTTAGATAAAAAATAAGCTGGTACCTAAAACCCGACATTTACCAAACTTAGTTAATGTTTGTAGGTAGTTATTTTTTGTTTAAACCAAACAAATGCTCCAGCGTTTGTCTAAATATATTTTACTCCTAAGTGTTAGCTGGCTTAGTAACTTATTGCTGCAAATAAATAATAAACGAAGTTGCAAGACGTTCTACTAATTAGTCGGAGCTCTAATTCACTGTTCAGGACTTCAGGACGCTCACAAAGTCAGCTCGTAAGTTATTACGAAAAGCAGTAACAGAGGATTGGAACAAGTACCTAGACTACTAAATATAGATTAGGAATGGCAAAATGAACTCTAGTCTCGGTGCATGAGTACATTTGAAATGCACTGAAAACTAAAAAAAAAATATTAGAGATATTTAAATTAGTTCATTACTACATAGTTGACGTCGGTCCACCTTTATGACTTCGTCCGCGTGGATGGTGGATTTCATGGGTTTTAATTTTCTTGCGTGGAACCCTAATTTTAGGTTTTAGATTAATATCAGCTATCTGCCAGTAAAAGTCGTGTCAAAATCGGTACAGACGTTTCGGAGATTAGCCGAAAGAAACAGACAGACACAACAAATTAATATACTCGTAAAAAATAATTGGTTTTAAGTATTTACCGTTTATACCTACTTTGATGAGCATTTAGTAAAAAGCTGTTATTTTGCAGTACAAACAGACACTTCCTATTTATTTATTTGGAAATATATCGAAAAGAAAATAATTTCTAGTTCTGCTAACATTCAAACAAATAACTCATGAACACTGTGCATGGATAAAAATAATCTAATAAGGATAAACCTTGAAAAAGTAATAAAAACGCGAATATACCAACAATGGCAAATAGAGTTGTTATTCGATGATAGTGCTATAGGTACTTACCTAATTCTAATTTTAACAAAACGTCAGCTTTTGCACATAAAACTTTCCTACATAGATAATCACACTTCAGTTTCACACTAATATTATAAAGGCGAAAGTTTATGAGTATGTTTGTTACTTCTTCACGCACAAACGGCTGAACGGATTTGGATGAAATTTGGCACACATATAGTTTATAACCAGGATTAATACATAGGATACTTTTTATTCCGATGTTCCCACGGGATCGACACTTATGCAAGTGAAACCGCGGGTACAGCTAGTAATATTATAAATGCGAAAGTAAGTTTGTTTGTTACGCCTTCACACTAAAACCGCTGAACGTATTTGGATAAAATTTGGCACATGGGTAGACCATGACGTCGTTGCGCCTGCAAAAGTCGCTATGTGTTTTTAGTGAACTTATTTGAGCTATATGAATTATAACATTTAGCGTGTTTATACGGAACTTTCGATGTATGAATATCACATAGGTACATTCCTTAACTCTTTAAACATTGCACTTATCACATAGCTGTTTATGCAGTATGTGTGTATTGAAATAACGACTAAAACTGCATAAAGAACCGAAAATAACTAAATAACACATAGCGGCTTTTGCACGCGCAACGACGATGACCTGTAGTAGGACATTGGCTACATTTTATCCTGGATCGCAGACGTAATCGCGGGCAACAGCTAGTATATAATAATTATAGCAAATGATTCCGTAATATACACGTCATTATTATAATCGCAAGAATACATTCAGCTAAATTAAACTACAATTAGGTGTTGAATGCATCGACAAAGTTTGATTTGAACTTACGACCTTCTTTGTTGTTAGTTTAAAGACACGACGAAAGTAAGTAGGTGTTGTGTCATTGGCGAATGTATCATCAATGTGGTTTTGAACTTGTTTGCGAGTTCAAATCAACCACCTACTCATTCACAGCAATATTAGGAAGGCTGTCAGCAAGTTTTTCAATGTGATAGTTAATTACGAAATTTAAATACGTGCTAAACTTTGCCCTCTTACTGGCGTCTACTTCCATAACAACTGTACTATTATGTATTCCGTGATAGCAACCATGTTTGGCAGAAATATTGGTGATCGTCGTCAATGAATATGTTATTACTAGCAAACAGTTGAGCCACAGACACCACGGAACAGATTATCTGTTCCGTGACAGACACAATACAGTGTCGTGTTGTGTCGTGGTTCGGGATACACCAATCAAATGAATCCGTTCAGGACTACGTCAAATCATAACGAGTTTTGATAGGCTAACACTGCGTCAGAGGCCGTTGCCACAGGACATAACACAGTGATACGAATCCAGCTTTAGCCCTTTCTGCCAATTTCTCTACGTACACGCCATTTTCAACTACTTAAGTGAAGTGAGCTGTCATTCCACAGATAGAGATTGAAACTATTGACAGCTCTCTTCATCTAGGTTTTCACGGTGAAATTTTACAGAATGGACCGTCTGGTTCGCTCAAGGGATTGGGAAACATACGGCGTAAATTGACCACATCCATAAAAAAACACAATCCTACAATGAAGGCAGATCATCACCATCTGCCTAGCCTTTTCCCAACTATGTTGGGGTCGGTTTCCAGTCCAACCGGATGCAGCTGAATACCAGTATTTTACATGGAGCTATCTGACCTCCACAACCCAGTTACTGGGTAATACGATACCCCTTGGTAAGACTAGTTGTCAGACTTTCGGGCTTCTGACTAGGACTACCAGTAACGACTGTCAAAGATCCACGTATTACAGCTGGGACCAATGACCAACGTGCTTTCCGAGGCACGGAGGGGTCTCGGTATGTAACGATGGTCACCCATTCACAGACCAACCGCGGCAAGCGTAGTTTAACCTGATCGATCGACCTGTGCGGCTTTTATTATTTGGTTTCGGGCCCCTCAATGATGGCAGATGTGTAATTTAATGAACTCACTATAAAGTGTATTGCGGTGCCAACTCCGAAGGGTAACGACAGACGTCACGAGTCACGTACGGGCTGGCACGCGACCGAAATATCGATGCTACTCTGTGGCTGTACTGCCGTGCAGGTGCAAACAAACCTACCTATCTATGGAGGCATACTACTCATTGTTTGCGTTGCGGTTGTAATTTTGTGGAGACTCGTTCGATTGGGTGAATCGAGGTGTTGATAAATTTTGGAATATTTTAAAGTAAATGAGTACCTACTCCATAAATAAAATTCCGCGGCTACTTAGCGAAGCCGAGGTAGATTCGGGAAAGCTATTGCGGGACGACTGGAAAAAGCACGTATTTAAAATCGACCCCTTTATTCATAAACGTTACTTAGAGTTGAGAGACATTTAAACGTCAAAAATGAATGGTTACACAATCGCTAATCATTACTTCAAGCAACCTTTATAAATAAACCTCATAGTGATTATCCATAGATGATAGTAGACATCATTAATGCAGTCTGATTCCTAAATCAATAGTGGATTTCGCCCAGTAGTGAAATAAAGTCACTGGTTAGATTATAATATTCTCTAGTATTGAACACGTGTTAATTAGCTCGAGGTTAGCAAATCTTGCAACAGCATTTCCACGACTTCCAGATATAGCTCTAATTTAAAATTACCCACGTTTCAAGAATCTACGATAGAATAATTTGATGAGTTAATACTATACTGCAGCTGATGTTTCAGTTTGTAGATGTTGTTAGCTTTCTAACCTAAAATGATATTAGAAATACGAGCCATCATTATTTTTACATTAACGCACGCATTGTGCGCGCATTGCGTGCACATAAAATGCAGCTCATGACATTTGTTGACAAATGACACTTTGTATTCAGTTGACTATTGTAAGATAGCTACGCATTTTATTACCCGACTGCGCCAGAAGGAGAGTTATTAAATAGAATGCCCGTGACAAAATGTACATTTACATAACAATATAACCAGCGTATAATGCTGAACTTCTAGGCCTCCTCTCTGTGAGGAAGCGGGCCATAATCCACCACGCGGGCAAAATGTGGGTTGGTGGATGTCACGTTTTCGAATTTTTGGTTCTAGGACATAACGGTTTCCTCCTTTTTTTGGTTGGGAAACTGTCAAATAACTTCTCCCGCTCTGTTCGGAGCTCAGGGCGTGTCAGACTTTTACTGACTAAAACCCACCCGTGTTCCTTCAGTTGCCTGTGCCAGGGGCCATGGTATCTCTTTCGAACAACTCGCGACCCTGGCATGCATCGGCCCTAGCGGACCTCGTCAGTTGGTGCTGACATCTCTTCGAGGCGCGCGTGGAACACAACGCGCCGCCGACCCGGGCCTGGTCCTTACCGGACGGCGAGCAATGGGCAGCTCGCCGTCCGCAAGCCCGCTCCTACAGTGTGACCGGGAATCGGCTGTCGACTCCCGAACATGCCGGTTTCCTCTCGATGTTTTGCCACCTGCACCGTTTTAAGAGCAATGGTGATGAAATTAAATACACAAAGTAAAGTGCCTGTCTGGGTTCGAACTCACGACCTACAAACTAGTAAGTCGGGGCCGCTACCACTGGGCCACTACTGCTGCAAATGTACAAGTAAATAACTTAATTTCAGAGAATTTTTGAATCAATTTTTTTTTTATCTTACCTTGATATTCAGTTTTATCAACATAAAGTACCTACTGCCTGAATCCTAATGAAGAAGAACAACAGTCGTAGTTACTAAATATGGGAATTTACACGAGTAAAGCCCACATTCTTTATAACAAAAACACAAGCAGCTATTATCGCCAACTCTAAATAGAAACAAAGAATTTCCTCCTGAAATCCGATTAATTCCCCTGGCATAAAAATTCAAATGTTCTTTCTCTGTGCATTTACAAATATTAATCACTTGAATACTCTTATTGTATAGAAGCTCCCTGACCGAACGAAAAGACCTCCTCTGTTTGCCACGTGCGTCGTGCAACCCCTTCCCATTTCAACAGCTGTTCTTCATAAAAAATGCAGGTGTCAGTAACTGACACGCGTCTTGACAAACGGCCAGTGCCACCTTTGACGAGTAAAGGTTACTTGCTCGACTGCCCCTTAAACGGCACCCTAGTTTGGCAACGCCACTTAATGAATTGTTATTTTAAGCCTATTAGTATTACACCTTTCAACTAACTGCTCGCTTAACATTAAATGGAAAACTTTGTATAATTTGCTTACAAATAGTCTGATTACAATAATTGGGTTTTGAATTAAGCGGTCGGTTAAGAGATTAAGTTACGAAATATTCGTTTTTATGTCGCTCAAAACTTGCAACTTGCTATAAATAAACAATCTTAAATCGTCTACGTTTTCTTGCTGGAAAATCAATCAATTATACTTAATTAAGTGCACAGAAATTATTGCCTTTCCTTATTTTCTTTACCTTGTAGAGTAGCAGCTTAATCCCATAACATTCCAACCAGACGATAAAAACAATTAAATAAATATTCTAAGAAACCAATAGATTATCTCGACCGTAATGAAATGTCAATATCGAAGGAATGCGGCCGAGTATATTATACGTGATGTTACTTTAAACTTAGTTTAAACTAATGACTTCAGCATACCGTAACTTCAGTCAGTACCTAATGTATGTAAACAGTGATTACGTTGAGACAAGTCGATTACATACTTCATATCTATCACTCTGCGTTAAGAAAATATGTAAAAAACTCTCAAAGAAAGCTTAGACCATTTAAATGGCTATCACTGTCAGATATCAAGCGATTCTGCGAAGCAGTCATGCTAGCGAAGGAGGTGGCGGGATGGCGTGGGGAAAGAGCCTCCCGCCCCAGCCGCCGCGCCGCGGGAGACGCTCCGGGCGTCGCCGTCGGGAGCCGCGTGACAATTCCCGGCCACAGTAGGCGCGGGCCTGCGGACGGAGAGTAATGGGTAGCTCACCGTCCGATCAGGATCAGGCCCGTGCCGGACGGCGCGTACGTGTTCCACGCGCGCCTCAAGGAGATGTCAGCATCAATCGAAGGGGCTCGTCAGGGCCGAAGCTTGCCGGGTCAGCGGGATTGTCCGAAAGGGTTCCCGCTGCTCCGGAACATAAAGGACTAAGGAAGGAACACGGGTTGGTTTTAGTCAGTAAGAGTCTGACACTCCCGCCCGAGCGGGAGGGGTCATTAGATGATTTCCCATCGTCAAAAAAAAATGTCAGATATCAAAGTTTCTTTTGAATCTGATATCAGTTTTATTTATCGCCTTTAGTTGAAGAGTCTTTAAAGAATGACTCGTCGATGTTTTATTGTTGAAACTTTTTGGGTACCTACTAGACTTGAGAAGATATTAGCAGTTCTAAGCTCGAAAGTTTATCCTAAATTCCTAATCTAGTAGAAAGATTCATGCCAACGATGATCTTAATTTTGTCTCTGAAGTATCTTTTCGCACAAGTTTTCGAGATACTAGAACTCGGGGGCACTAGAATTTCCAACCTAAGCAGAAAGACTACTTGCTGCCACTGAGAGGAAAACACTACTTCATACCTCCATAGATAAAATTCTTTCGAAGCTCTCGGTACCAAACTAGTATCCCATGGTAATCCCCCAACAGCCCATAATAATGTGTTGTATAAAATTTATGATGGTGTCTGTATGACCTTATTAATTTTATGGGACCACTTGGTCCACTTGGAAACAGGTTTGAAGAAGTCAGCGATGAGACAAGGCTTGGTCCGCGTTTAAGCCGCTTAAGAAATATCGGTTAGTATTACTGCGGACTACCAAGCTGAATTTATTGAGTGCCTTATGGTAGAATGAGGACGCATCATGTGTATGGATTAGAACTCATTATTACTATTTTATTAGGAGAAACTTCCCGTCTTGAAAATTCATCGGAGGATGTATAACTTTAAGAGGGTTGATCCGTTAGAGCCACGCTGGAGTCAAAATTGATGATTTCCGACGGACAATAAAACCATAATCTGTTTAATTTATAGATAAGATATTGACGTCATATTAATGGGAATTTCATAATCTAGTGCATGGCTGAAAAACATTTTCATTTATTCGTACAGTTTTCTCATTAGAACAGTTTTTATGCAAGCCTTTTTTTAAAATAGCGATCGACGGTCTACGCAAATGCAAGGTATTAGTAAAACCATATACGACAAACTTATAACAATGTTGCTTTATAAATAATAATAGCATTTATTAGTGCATGGCTGAAAAAAAAAAACGATTACTGTAAGTTTTCATTCAAGAAAAGTATATTCAAAAGTGTCAATTTTAGCCACTTTTCGATATTTTAAACGCGTTAGTTTAGGATGAAATCTGAAATATTTATATGTTATTTTAGGCCTAGTAAACGAAGACATTTACGTTCTAAAACATGGTACAAATATTTTTTTAATAACTTATTTTTTTATTTTACTATGAATTATTTAGTGATGCTATATAATCAGCGCGGAATCACGCCGGCGCTCAGTGCCGGCTAAGGCCTTTCAGAGGTAGGACGTGTGTCGCTCCCGTCGCCGCGAGTCGCGTAAAATATTATCGTACTTTCGCGAGTTTTTAGCGCGTCTAGGACATGTTGATACTTTTTATTATAATATATTTTTATTATATTACAAAACTTTGGTGAGTACATATTTTAATGTAATGGTGTTCTATTAACTTAAGAAAGATTAAATTAGACTTCTTTATGTATGTTTTCATTTTACTTTTTTTTCAGATATGGCTAACAAAAGGCGCTATATGGGAACAAAAAAAAAACGAAAATTTGGCCAAGGCTAATGAAGCTAAAAGGTATGTTACCGAGGTTCTCTACTTATAAAAAATATATTTTTATTAGTTGTAATAAGAAACAATATACTTACTACTTTTTGATGTAATTTTTTTTATTACTTTTTGTTTGGATATTTTTATGAAACACAGTAGTAATAAGATAAAGTTAATATCCAATTCGTTGTTATAGGCAGAAAAGAGAAGTTCAAATACTTCAAAACCAGGACTTAAATAAAAATGCTATTGTTTTATTTTTTTACTTTATATTTTACTAGCTGCGGCAGACATGTGTTTCCTTGGTTTTGATTGAGCAGTTGTTAAACCAAAACTAAATAAGACCTTTCTTCATTATTTATTTATCTCAAGCCGACAATCAATCGCCTGTCATGGTGCTTACTTTTTGTGTCACTATATTATACCCTACATATTATTTTTAGAATCAAGAAAATGAAAAAGACAGTGAAAAACACTGGAAATTCTGGAAAACTTGCAGGCATTAGAAACGGCTCCAATTCAAGATCCTGACGCAGGGAATCTTGTAAGAATTACTTGGTCATTTGTATACATATTTTAGCACAAAAATAACATTGTTAGTTATGTGCTATCTTAAGCCGACAATCGATCGCCTGTCATGGTGCATACGGTTTGTGTCACTATATTATACTCTACATATTATTTTCAGACTCAAGAAAATGAAAAAGACAGTGATAAAACACTGGAAATTCAGGAAAACTTGCAGGCATTAGAAACGGCTTCAATTCAAGATCCTGACGCAGGGAATCTTGTAAGAATGACTTGGTCTTTATAAACATATTTTAGGACAAATAAAACAAGAACCTTCAAGAACAAGTGCGTATTTACAGTATACTTTCATAAGTTCAGATACATGTTGTACATTGTTTCTGATAATATTAGACTTAAAAATATATTTCCAAATTTTATGTTATAGGTAAATAATAGACAAGAAGTTGAAAGGGATACTGTACTTCAGGCAGAGAGTGGCTAGAGCTACGACGTTGTTTATTGACAGCCTCTTCATTCTGTAAAGTGTGCAAACGGCGATCGACTATTAGCCCAGCCCCTTTGGTTAAACAATTTCTTTACTCATATTCCTTGGACCATATCCCTAGTATTCAACATGGGAAAGTAAACGAAAAAGTGGCCATAGAACAGTTGCAGGTACAAGTTTAGATTTTTCTAACAAACAATTTATTTTTGTATTCTTAAATTCTATTAAAAAGAAGTAATTAGAGTATTGAGTTTCAAATTATTATGATTACAGGTGCTTCGCCGGATGGACTAATCGACGATGATGGCATCACCGAAATTAAATGTCCTAGTTCGGCATTTGGATTAGAGGCAGATTTTGCTATTAGCCAAAAAAAAATTAAATTCTGGAAAATAGATGGATCTGTGAATCGACGCCATGACTGGTTTTATCAGATACAGGGGCAGCTGCATATAACTAACAGAAATTACTGTCTGTTTGCTGTGTGGACAGGCAAAGATTTTAAATTGAAGACTGAAAACATAATCAGGGACGATAAAATTTTGGAGCGAAAATATGGAACATCGGCTAGTCAGCTTTTACAATAAATGCCTGTTACCCGAAATTGTTGATCCCCGAAAAGCTAGGTCCATGAAACTTAGAGACAACAAATATTAAGATTTTATTTTACACGAAATTGTTTTTATTTACTTTAACCTAACTAATAATAATTTAATTGCTCATTTATTACAATAAACAAAAAACTGAATCCCCGCTTACGGAAAACGAAAACATTCCCTACTAACTAAAAACTGGCTAAGTATCAAGATGATTCTAAGCGGTGTATGATACGCGCTCCAACACAAACGGCTGTGTGTGCGTTTAACTGTATAGCTGTGTGAGTAAATTTACCTAAACGCGAGGCGCGCCGCTCTGGAGTAACGCTCTTAAACACAATTACATGTACGGATATGATCAGTAATTGGTTGATACGTGGCTGGTTTGGTTATTTGTGGAATGGAATTTAGTGATCCAAATATCTCGAGGTTATAAGTACTTGGGCAACAGTCGGAAAACCCCCTACCCTGAACAAGGTCTTCCAAAATCTCTTCCCCGTTTTAGAAAACAGTGATAATTAACGCCAAAGCGTATTTTCGAAGTGACCTAGGACTCATTTTATTTATCCAAAAGTGGATTAGAGGTTTGACGGCACTGCGGTTGGCACAGTGGTCAAACGATTGGCTTCGAACTGAGTAAATGTTTGTCTGGCCTACAGATAGTTGTTCCTGGTTTGATTGTTTGTGCATGTGAGATTTTGTGTTTGTACAAGCACTTAAAATAGGAAATTACATGAGAAATTTCTTAGTGGGTCAATGTTTCTATGGAAACAGGATTTTTACTATAAGATTGACAGGGTTGATTGATGTAAATATATATACAGCAGACCCGGTTAAATATCTTGCATTTAGCTGTACGAATTTACAATTCTTAATTGGAAAAGCTGAGCAGTAGCCCTTGGGACAGGTCATGAAAAAGTGTGTTACAAAAAATAGAAAATCTATTTATAAAAACGGGTCGGTGTTCATTCGGAATAGACTCAAAATGGTGGCGATGTGAATGTATACAAATACAGGATGGCAGGAACATTGACACGTAAACCGACACTATGAGTTCCGCACATGATTCTAGACTTCCTAACGAAGAAATGTGTCGTCGTTTATCAAAAAACCAGTAAAGTGCGAGTCAGACTCACGCACCGAGGGTTCCGTACAAATTTGTAGGTATGCAAGAAAAAAATTCTCTCTACCGTCATAAAAAAGTGCTTAGGAAACTTAAATATACATTAAGAGGGTTGATCCGTTAGAGCCACGCTGGAGTCAAAATTGATGATTTCCGACGGACAATAAAACCATAATCTGTTTAATTTATAGATAAGATATTGACGTCATATTAATGGGAATTTCATAATCTAGTGCATGGCTGAAAAACATTTTCATTTATTCGTACAGTTTTCTCATTAGAACAGTTTTTATGCAAGCCTTTTTTTAAAATAGCGATCGACGGTCTACGCAAATGCAAGGTATTAGTAAAACCATATACGACAAACTTATAACAACGTTGCTTTATAAATAATAATAGCATTTATTAGTGCATGGCTGAAAAAAAAAAACGATTACTGTAAGTTTTCATTCAAGAAAAGTATATTCAAAAGTGTCAATTTTAGCCACTTTTCGATATTTTAAACGCGTTAGTTTAGGATGAAATCTGAAATATTTATATGTTATTTTAGGCCTAGTAAACGAAGACATTTACGTTCTAAAACATGGTACAAATATTTTTTTAATAACTTATTTTTTTATTTTACTATGAATTATTTAGTGATGCTATATAATCAGCGCGGAATCACGCCGGCGCTCAGTGCCGGCTAAGGCCTTTCAGAGGTAGGACGTGTGTCGCTCCCGTCGCCGCGAGTCGCGTAAAATATTATCGTACTTTCGCGAGTTTTTAGCGCGTCTAGGACATGTTGATACTTTTTATTATAATATATTTTTATTATATTACAAAACTTTGGTGAGTACATATTTTAATGTAATGGTGTTCTATTAACTTAAGAAAGATTAAATTAGACTTCTTTATGTATGTTTTCATTTTACTTTTTTTTCAGATATGGCTAACAAAAGGCGCTATATGGGAACAAAAAAAAAACGAAAATTTGGCCAAGGCTAATGAAGCTAAAAGGTATGTTACCGAGGTTCTCTACTTATAAAAAATATATTTTTATTAGTTGTAATAAGAAACAATATACTTACTACTTTTTGATGTAATTTTTTTTATTACTTTTTGTTTGGATATTTTTATGAAACACAGTAGTAATAAGATAAAGTTAATATCCAATTCGTTGTTATAGGCAGAAAAGAGAAGTTCAAATACTTCAAAACCAGGACTTAAATAAAAATGCTATTGTTTTATTTTTTTACTTTATATTTTACTAGCTGCGGCAGACATGTGTTTCCTTGGTTTTGATTGAGCAGTTGTTAAACCAAAACTAAATAAGACCTTTCTTCATTATTTATTTATCTCAAGCCGACAATCAATCGCCTGTCATGGTGCTTACTTTTTGTGTCACTATATTATACCCTACATATTATTTTTAGAATCAAGAAAATGAAAAAGACAGTGAAAAACACTGGAAATTCTGGAAAACTTGCAGGCATTAGAAACGGCTCCAATTCAAGATCCTGACGCAGGGAATCTTGTAAGAATTACTTGGTCATTTGTATACATATTTTAGCACAAAAATAACATTGTTAGTTATGTGCTATCTTAAGCCGACAATCGATCGCCTGTCATGGTGCATACGGTTTGTGTCACTATATTATACTCTACATATTATTTTCAGACTCAAGAAAATGAAAAAGACAGTGATAAAACACTGGAAATTCAGGAAAACTTGCAGGCATTAGAAACGGCTTCAATTCAAGATCCTGACGCAGGGAATCTTGTAAGAATGACTTGGTCTTTATAAACATATTTTAGGACAAATAAAACAAGAACCTTCAAGAACAAGTGCGTATTTACAGTATACTTTCATAAGTTCAGATACATGTTGTACATTGTTTCTGATAATATTAGACTTAAAAATATATTTCCAAATTTTATGTTATAGGTAAATAATAGACAAGAAGTTGAAAGGGATACTGTACTTCAGGCAGAGAGTGGCTAGAGCTACGACGTTGTTTATTGACAGCCTCTTCATTCTGTAAAGTGTGCAAACGGCGATCGACTATTAGCCCAGCCCCTTTGGTTAAACAATTTCTTTACTCATATTCCTTGGACCATATCCCTAGTATTCAACATGGGAAAGTAAACGAAAAAGTGGCCATAGAACAGTTGCAGGTACAAGTTTAGATTTTTCTAACAAACAATTTATTTTTGTATTCTTAAATTCTATTAAAAAGAAGTAATTAGAGTATTGAGTTTCAAATTATTATGATTACAGGTGCTTCGCCGGATGGACTAATCGACGATGATGGCATCACCGAAATTAAATGTCCTAGTTCGGCATTTGGATTAGAGGCAGATTTTGCTATTAGCCAAAAAAAAATTAAATTCTGGAAAATAGATGGATCTGTGAATCGACGCCATGACTGGTTTTATCAGATACAGGGGCAGCTGCATATAACTAACAGAAATTACTGTCTGTTTGCTGTGTGGACAGGCAAAGATTTTAAATTGAAGACTGAAAACATAATCAGGGACGATAAAATTTTGGAGCGAAAATATGGAACATCGGCTAGTCAGCTTTTACAATAAATGCCTGTTACCCGAAATTGTTGATCCCCGAAAAGCTAGGTCCATGAAACTTAGAGACAACAAATATTAAGATTTTATTTTACACGAAATTGTTTTTATTTACTTTAACCTAACTAATAATAATTTAATTGCTCATTTATTACAATAAACAAAAAACTGAATCCCCGCTTACGGAAAACGAAAACATTCCCTACTAACTAAAAACTGGCTAAGTATCAAGATGATTCTAAGCGGTGTATGATACGCGCTCCAACACAAACGGCTGTGTGTGCGTTTAACTGTATAGCTGTGTGAGTAAATTTACCTAAACGCGAGGCGCGCCGCTCTGGAGTAACGCTCTTAAGCTGTCCTCTCATTTCAGTACAAAAGCTGAACCTTTTTGTAAGCTTTTGTTAATATTTGAAATTAAATCCTTCAAGCCAAAGCCTTTCAAGAAGTTATAAAACACATTTTATCTAACCTTTCAATCGTCCAATGAAATTTTTATCAGTGTCACGATCTTCGATATTTCATCAGACAATTGCTAGTACACGAAATAACTCTCAGAATAATCGCTAAAGTTTGGCATTAAGCGTTAATCAATGAAATAGTTTCTACTCCCACATTGCTCGATATAATTAGACAGCGCGATAAGATCTGGCGAACGGTAACCAATGGCTATTTAAATGTAAATATTTGTAAGATAAGCTGGGCCGGTAACCATTGGCACCTTTGTTTACTCAACTCAGAGCCCAACTACTCAAATATTAAATGGTATTTAGTTCACACATAGCTAATGTTATCTAGTATTATCCACTGTAGGTATAACTTATAAGGTAATGTCAGTAAAAACGATTTCCTAGCTTTTCAATGCGATCTCGCACGGCTTTTTATGAAACGCAATGCGAACGCTGATATAATACAATACTACATGATATTATGTATCAGATATACATTATGTAACGCCATTGTCTTTCAGTCTAAGAGGGTGGCGGGACGAATTTGAGCATTAAGGATTGATCCACGCTTTTATAAGACAGAAAAGAGAGCCTTGTGAAAAGGGGAAATTTTCCTAAAGTGCAGACAACACGCACAGGTTCAAATTGTTATGGCTACGTATTACTTATTAATATGGAACCTTTCAAAACGAAAGCATAGCTAAAATAAATAAAAAATGCTTACAATAAAATCACGGTATCTTGAAAATTGGAAATGGTCGTTGGATAAACTTGCATAAAACTTGAAAGCATAACTTATTGAAGTAAAAACAGGCATATGTAAGTGTGACTTTAATTTTTCTTTTATTACTAGTGATATTGACTTTGAAATATGCCGATTTAATGCCATTAGTATGTGGTTAATTAAGAATACAACATGCGTAGCAAACTAATCTATAAGATCTTTTAAAAAGGTGTTCAAAGTACCTACTCTGACAGCTGCTTCACACAAAACAAATGTTGTACCTAATCTAAGGAGTTAGTCTATGTCTGTAGCATTGCCGTGAGATCGCAGATAGCAGTGACAATGAGTCCGCAACAATTAAACGCCGTATTTAGATAGCTGGAACAATCCACAATGGCACGTGAGAGGAATCGCATGGGAGATTTTTTCTCCATTCAAATGAATAGGTCACATAAATTATTCAGTTGTTCACGGCTACGGATATGGTGCGTTTAACGCGGCATTTGTGCCAGAACTAATTATTGAACTGCAATTAAGCCGAACCACGGCGGAACGGTTACGTATTCTTTTGTTATTGTTTTGCGTTATGGGAGCTATTGTAATAAATTTCAACATTCGCAAGATTACGAGTATCAATTCATAATGCTGGCTGTTGACCGCAAGGCTAAATGAGCACGTAAATGCACGCCTCTCGAGCGTGAGTCGCGGTACCCGTTGCGGCTACGCATTCCACCAAAAACTATAATGATCCTGACATTTTACTGCTATTATGAATTCGCCATTTTAATATCCATACTAGCACGTTGACATTTAACACTTCTGCGTGCGCCATAACTGTCCCGCTCGCTTCAACTCATAGAATGGAGATTTTATCATGAGCGCCCATTTAAATCTCGTTTTCTAGTTTGGTAGATTTATTAATGATCTATTTCCTCGGACCTGTTGTCGACTCGGCCGGTTTCGCCGTAGATTCCTAACTCATCGTTGCCTACACTTGCCGATTCACAAAACTGGTTCCGCCGACCCATCCACTTGATCTTGAGCGAGTGTTGGCCAACTTTCACGAGATTCCTCTGGGGGCCCGCACCGCCTCGTGAGAACATCTGACGGGCGCGACGTCGCTCGAGGGTTACGCGGTCGATGTGCCAACACAACGACGCTCTTTTTCCTGTTTCCTCAATATTTACTCACTTTCCTTCGCCATAAGTGCTTTGGAAACTTCGGAAAAGCTTTCGTCTCATTTACATTTGATGTCGAGCCTTCAGCTTTTATTAAGTTTGGCCACATCAAAAGCAACTATAAATAATAATAACCTTTGTGTTTATACTTTCCGGCAAAAATACAATCTGAAAAGTCAAGGTTAATCGCATTCCCGACAGAATTTTTTACTTAATTAGTAAAGATATCACATTTTTTTTTAATCAAACGTCGAATAACAAGTTCGTATTAATCTTACATAATTTCCAAACAGCAACACCATTATTCATATCCGCAGTTAATAAACGTGCCATTTATCTAAAGAGATCGTTGACCAAATGAATATAATGATATTCCGCATCAACCAATTTGTGAAGGAGGTAATAAAATTCTGCTATCCAATATCTAGCGACGTGTTTTTGAAATATCCTGTCGCATGTTATGTTAGAGAACATTTAAGATTATAATATAATATTCGTGGAGTATACGAGTATTTTTGCCCAGACAACTTTGCGTGGGAAGAATTATCTAACCACCTTCATTTGGAAAGCAAAATATTCTAAACATAAGTTCGCCAAGGTTTGTTTATACGTTCCAAGTTCCAACGTGGCATTTTATTGTAAAATACTTGCAACACGGTTTTGTATTCATGAATACAGAAAGACACAATAGACAGTTTAAATTTAGTTTTCTATGGAGTGGATAATTAATCGCTTCCTTCCGCTGTTATAAGATTTTTATATTCATAATTTTATAAACGAACTTATGACTTTTTTGTTTAGACACTCGCCTATTATTCTCAAGAAGAAACTATACTCTGTTTTTTATTTAATTTGCTAGTCTATGGCAACTGCGTAGTAATAAACATTGTCAACATGACCAAAAAACTTCGATCGCTGCTGTCATTTTGGTCTAGCAAATTAAACATCTGAGTTTAGGTACTTTATCTAAGATTTATTGAAGATCAGAAGGCAGTTCTATTAGTGACAGACTATTATTTACCTAATTCTACCTACATGCAGCAAGAGCAGTTTCATGTTTAGCCAATATTATTACCATAATTTCATTAGCCTTGAGTGCTTCATGAATTAATGTGTAAAGTGAAATATATTTATGTTAAATAGGTAAACGTTTGATACAGAGAAACCAGTATATAATACAACATTTGAAGGTATTTGTTTCAAAGAATTAGTAGGCACTTAGCAGGCAGCCTTATAAGTTAAGACGTTAACGTCACGACTAAACACAACAGAGCCGACTTTACCTGCCTCTAATTAAAGGCATCTCTGGAATGTGCTGCGTTGTCACCGGAGATGTTTTACGAATTCTAACTTTAATACAATCAAAAACACACCCTAACTTATCCGAACAAGGTTGTAGTTTCTTTAATATGAAATGGCAGATTTATGATTGAAATCTGAACAATAGCAAATTGGTGAAGTTTGTCGTATATCTTTACAATGTTGACACAGGATTCCCTTTGAGGTGAGTTTACGTTTAATTTTCCTTAGTTCAAGTATCAAGTAGGGTTGATTTCAAAAGGATAAACAATATCGTGAAATGTTTACGGAACCGTGTAGCGGTATTATTTTATTTTTATTAGTGATGTAAATGCGGTCATCGGAGTTCACACCTGCAGATTGTAATTTAAAAGTTTTTGTGCATAATTTTTTAACCTTCGTATTATTATAACTTACATATTACAGATTCATATCTCCATCGAAACAGACGAGTAATAGAGTAATTCCAGAAAAAGCAATAATGGTCATCCAAATTTAATTACAAAGTAGGTATTACTTAACACTAAATGCCCAATGATCAACACAAATCCAGTAATTGTGTTTAAAACTACATACATAATTTGATCTAAACGGGTCACAACGCATTTTCTTTCTGACACGTTTCTAAAACACTCATCTTGTGCTACCTTTACTATCTACCTTCTACTTGATCAACTACTTAACTATCCATAACAACATCAATGATTTTCCATACATTAAATTGCAATGTTTTCTTCATAATCTGCATTAGCATGCATGGCAAGGGTCCCATGTTCCTATCCCACTTCTTAGTATGCCGCGCGTTGATGTTCTTTTAAAGGCAGATTCGTTCAGTACGGTCTCCGAAATTTTTCCACTATAACTGCGCATTTTCTTGTAGGTAGATAATTTAGTCAGTATTGTGGGATAGCCCATAGTCATAGTAGTGTGTTTGAATTTTCCATTTTTTTTTCAGTATTATGTTTATGGCCAGAAATCGCTCAAGACATGGTTTGGAAGCAAAAAGTGAAGGCTTTTGCCCAGCAGTGGGACACAATATAGGCTAACGAAAAAAAAAGTAAGTATGTTTAATTTCATAGGTGAACAATCGTTATCAACAGCTCTTTATGGCCCAGTTTGTTATTTTCCATTCAAAGCCTAAATTGTGCAGTTGGTTTTGATCTCACCGCATGACCAGCTGGACTGAGGGTTCAGTTGAGTTCGAAAATGCATCAAAGTTACCAAATCATATTGGGACTTTGGAGACAGATAGGTATATTCTTGCGGTTGCAAATATTGAGTTTCATACTGATACGTACTTACTGTTATAGTTGATGTTCATAAGTTACAGGTATTTATCGGTCCGTTTCTGCCTATTTGTAGACATTTACCAGTGCGAATGTGTGATAAACAGATAATGACGGATGCTATTCAAAAACATCCTCTAATTCTTGCTACAATACGATTCATGAATTGAATACCTATTACAAATTAATCGTAAACAAAGGTAAAGAAACGCATGTAAATTAATTTTACACGAATAATAATATAGGAGAATACAAATTACTTTCTTAATACTATCTCGAACATTCGTAAATGTATTTAATTCAAATTTCTGTTAACCCCACCTTTAGGTAATAATAAATAACAAGAATGGACTGACCACGATAGTAAATACCGGTGTCAAGGTTCGAATCCACGACCGCACGAGTGGTCACGCCGCTCTAAACCACTCCGTAATCGAAACTTTTCATAATAATAATCATTCTACCTCATAATAATATATATATTTTTAATGTTGATAAGAAGAAACATGCTAATTAGTGCTTGAGTAATTTTAGACCTGGTTCTAAAAGATCACAGACATGAAGAGACAGAGAATCAACTTCATCTCATGATATCAAACACCTACCATATGAAGGTGTTTTCGACTACCGATGCCGTTAGTAGATAGATACAAATCGATATAGTAGAATGTGTTGTAACTTAAGTACACACGTACATACCCTGTTTTAGTTTGAAGCTAATCTCCCAATCCTCTATCAGTTGCACTTATCCACTAAACACAGTCGCACAAAGTATAACGTGCTAGAACCTTTTTATCTCCACCACAAATTCGAATTTTAACTTTGCACTGGCACTTTTAACGAACCTACATAGCACTGGGGTACATGGCGTGATTTAAGCATTCACCGAACGAAGGCTGTATCACCACAGGCTTTCACAGCCAACACATAACATGCACATTTGTCGTCACAAAAACCACACAAACGGTTCTCTAATTCAAATTGTGACGTGTTGAACACAACATTGCTGAAAACCGACCGTTAAATCGAATAAAACAAACGCTGCGCTACAACGTTAAGTTAAAACTAAGTTAGGTCCGCTACGCGAGAAAGACCGTTGATCCAGTCGGCGGTCGGTACAACAGCGCGGGCGCTGCTTTACCGACACTGAAAAGTTCAACGCTCTGTCTCTTTCACAGCGGACCAATGAGAGAAAGATGGCGATACTACTATGGCAGTATAGTGGGAGAACTTACAACCTGCGCCTGCGCAAAGCCTCTCAATACAACCATAGCAACAGGTGAATTGTGCGCGTGTGTGCGTGTCTCGCTGTGACGACGTGTGCGTACTTTCTTGATTGTGGTTTAATGATAACGTAGTATTTTGTTCGGTGCTATTTTATCAGTTCCCCGCTACGGTAATGATCCGACTAGTATGCAATTAGTGTTATTTATTAAGGTTAAACACTATTTAAATGCGTCTAGGTCGATAAACTAGACGTGACTGAAATTTAAATCTCTCAATGTGATGCGTTCACAGCGTTAAGTATTCGTTTTGTGCTGACGCTAATAATACTAAATACTCAAAATAAACAAGTTTTTGACGTGATATATAACGTATGCTTAGCTCCATATTAATCTAACAGCTATCTATCTACATTTTTACATATACAGACAGGCAGGAATTTTTATGAGTTTTATTTTCCCTTTGTTTTTATCTAAAACAGTCGATGAATCCAAATAAAACTGAGTAGGTAAATCGTGAATGTTAATAAAAACCAATGAATTCCTAAATGCTAATGTTACGTATCTAAATACCTAAAACTTTCTGCTTTAAAATAATTAATTGGACGAGTGGGATTCAGAAAAATTTATTTTTGCTACAATTTATTCATTTGAGTGAAGGGCAATTGAAAAAGTAACAAGATTCTCTTAAAAATGAGGTTTATCCATTTCGATGGACACAGCACTCTGTCCCCTGCCCTATTTACCTATATCAAGAAAATTGAATAAGATAAGCAATTTATTTCATAAAAAGTAAACTGTATTTATTTCCATATTATTCTATTTCTAAGCATAATGAAGCTGGAAAATGGGAATGAGTATTTTGAAGGTTTATTTTATTTTCTAAACACAATGACTATTTATTATCTATACTATACATATATTATACTAATATGATAAAGCTGAAGAGTTTGTTTGTTTGTTTGGTTGGTTGAACGCGCTAATCTCTGGAACTACCAGTCGGATTTGAAAAATTCTTTTTGCATTTAATAGCCAATTCTCGAGAAAGGCTATAAGGCTACTTAACACCACGCTAGGACCCTTAGGAACCGAGCAAAAACCAAAAAAGTCAGAAAAAAGGTAAACGAATTAAAAGCGCAGGCAGGCGATGCGACGGGGTGGGTCGGGGGTACAAGAAATTTCACGCGGACGAAGTCGCAAGCAGAAGCTAGTATATAATATTATAAAGCTGAAGAGTTTGTTTGTTTGTTTGGTTGAACGCGCTAATCTCTGGAACTACCAGTCGGATTTGAAAAATTATTTTTGCATTTGATAGCCCAATTCTTGAGGAAGGCTATAGGCTATTTAACATCACGCTATGACCTTTAGGAGCCGAGCAAAAAGAAAAAAAGTCAGAAAGAACGCTAAGCAAAAACGAAGTAATAGCGCGGCCAGGCGGTGCGATGCGACGGGGTGGGTCGGAGTAACAAGAAATTTCACGCGGGCGAAGTCGCGGGCAGAAGCTAGTTTATTAATAAACTAGCAGCGCCCCGCGGTTTCATCCGCTAAGTGTCGATCCCATGGGGACATCGGGATAAAAACTATCCTATGTCCTTTCCCGGGACTCAAACTATCTCTATACTTCATCTAAATCGGTTCAGCGGTTTAAGTGTGAAGAGGTAACAGACAGACACACTTTCGCATTTATAAGATTAGTATGGATATATACTTTTTTGTACACCACAAAAATTAATAACAAAAAATAAATCGAACACTACAAAATATACAATTGGCGGCCTTATCGCTTTCTCCGATCTCTTCCAGGCATCACCCTACCTATTGAATCAGGTGGTACAAAAATCACCACGTGACAGGCAGGTAGTAGCTGATCGGGGGGGATTCCGGGGGTAGGTAGGGCAAGAATGCACGCGGCACTCAATCCCGGTCCAAGGAAGCACCGTGATGGACACACATCGGAGTAATTGCCTAACACACTAACAACGTCAATGATGCATTTTGACAATTTAACAACAGTCACTACGTTATTGACGTTGGCGAGCAGACAAATTTTTCAAACATCAAAGGAGGCAATCTGTAACGACACCCTCCCGCCATCCAATATTTCTAGCAAGACGGGCTGTGCTGGGGTGGTTGCTGCAGGCGCAGAAAACTTCAAACAGCGCAAATACATATAACAACCTTATTGGGAGCTATATGTTTGAGCCGTTTTGTGTTGACGGCACTAGGGCACGACGGCTCCTCGAGTATTTCGGAACATCGTCAGGCGGTTGGTCGACCCCTTACGTGAACAGAGGGCTGGCCTATTTTGAGGCCAAAGAATCACATTGCCCTCCAACATAGCAATGCTGCCAGCCTTTTTGAGCACTTTTCCCATAGACAGCGATGCGGAAGAATTTTTTGATGGCCAATGAGCATTATGTTGAACAAAAAAAAAATCTAAATAAATTGAAGATCAATGGATTAGTAATTTTCTCCTAATACTTCGATTTGTGATAGGAAGTGTGTAACGCAATTGGGGTCCAGGTCTGTTCAACACGGTGTTCTTCTGACTTTTTCTGTACTTATCAGTGCTAACATGCGGATGATTATCAGCTGTAAATGCTGACTTTCGGCAATCGAAAATAGACATGAGTTTTGAATATATTTTTTTTTGGGTACTATGGCGCTAACTAAGCCTTAAATACTTAATCTTGCATATCTAGTAATGAATAATTTTTGTCCGTATGTCTGGATGTATGTTCCGGATTTTCTCAAAAACGGCTGAACGGATTTGGATGAAATTTGGCACACAAATAGTTTATAACACTGATTAACACATAGGGTACTTTTGGTACCTGGTATTACATTCCCGTGGGATATTTCCCGGTATTAACGCGGGCAACGCCGCAAGCAAAAGCTAGGTGTAATGTAAAATAGTCTTACTACATCTCCCTACATGCAGGGGCGGTACCTTCATAGAAGCCGAAAAGCCCGGCTTGCCCTAATAAAATCATAATTCACAACAACAAACTTACTTAAACCTATCAATAAATAAGTATATTAAAAAAATACCAATCAATGAACTCGAACACAAACATTAATAACAAAAAATCAGCCAATCCCTCAGTTGGGCGTTTTTTTATACGTTGAAAATCTGTGGGCTTGCCCTAATTTTGACCCCTAGGCACGCCACTGCCTACATGAATCATAATATGAAGTATGTAAAAATGAGAACTATTACTAGAAAAGCTCTGTGAAAATAAAAACGTGAATAGCAAACAAATATTAAAATGATTTGGTGGATCTCATTGTAACTGTTGCTGAAAGCAATATTAACGAGAGCACAACAAATGTCCGGTTGAAATTCATGGTCTCTTCCAAACATAAATTCACTTAGTATTCATTGCTTTCTAATAAGAGTCCGTTGTCTCATGAATAAATATTGTAATTAGGTTCGTCAGGGCGGGTAACAAACGACACGACGCGAAAAACTAATAATCTATCCTCCCGAAGTCCAATTTAGAAAGAGTGTTTTCCCCCATTAATCTTGATCCGTCTATCAGTCAAGAGGAAATCAAGCAAAAATAAGAAAGCAATCTGAAAGCTCTTATAAGAAGTATCGGATGACGAAAGTGACAATAACCGAAGGATGATCCACGGTCTTATTAGCAGATGGATTACTTATATAAGAAGTTCGAAAGCTAAGTCTACTTCCCATGTTTTATTCTATACTTATGTCGGTTAACAAAATCTGAAGAGTTTGATGTTTGTTTGAACGCGCTAATCTCTGGAACTACCGGTCGGATTGGAGATGGCATTTGACAGCCAAATTCTTGAGGAAGGCTATGGCTATTTAACATTACGCCATGGCCCTTAGGAGCCGAGCAAAAATAAATAAAGTTAAACGCTAAGCGAAAACCAAGTGATGCGACGGGGTGGGATTTCACGCGGACGAAGTCGCGGGCTGAAGTTAGTAGTGTATAAACTGAAAGATATGTTTGCAGTTAAGGGCGCATTCCACCGAGCTTTTATACCTAGAATAAGTCTTATACTGAGAATAAATTTTGAATTTTTGACAGATTTTCCATTCTAGAACAGTCAAACGTCAATTTTATTCTACGGATAAAAGATATCTGACTTTGGTAAAATCAGCCCTAACTAACATAACTTTTAAGCCGAGAAAATGTATATTACGAACTTGTAAAAATGCTACATTACATATAAAAACTATTCGCTGAAATTGGTTAGACAGTCACCTGTAAGGCATGACCTTTATTTTAATTTTTTTTTCCTGCGGTCCTAGCACGAAACGTAAAAAGCATGTACGTAGAGTAAACGTAAGGTAAATTTTAACGATTTTAAAATTCTAAATACTCGTTTCGCAATTAAAATTTACTTTGTTTTAGGACTCTATGGGTGATACTAATAATTGTGCTTGTCCCAAAAAATAAAAGAAAATGCTATGGTTACTTGTACCTATTTTCGATAAAAAAATGTTCAAAGTTACGTTACGTTTACTCCGCGCGTTCGTGCTAGGCCCAATGATTTGTTACACGAAAATACGTACTAAGCTGGTTACAATAGCCGTCAACAACATGTTGTCGCTACAATATTATCATTTCTATACGTAAAAACAATAATATAGCTATGTTACCAGCTCTAGCAATAAGAGCATTCTTTGAACCGATACTTATTAACCCGGGTACGATTATTTTTCGCGACGATTTTTTATGGCATACTGGATTTTCAACTCTTAATGTTAAACAGAGCATTGAAAATCCAGTGCGCGATATAACATCGCCCGTGGGTACGAGAGCTTAGAACTCTTCCCCCAAGATACACACACCTTTGAAACTAACACATCAGTTACAGACGTAACTAAGTTTAAAACTAGCCGTAGATCCGAGGTAAAGGCGACACTACTAGAGAGTAATCAGGTCGCCCCAGACACTCGCTAATGAAATGTTCTCAGAACGAAACTGATAATTCGATTGGCAGACCTCGGATTGCAGTTTTATGGTGTCGTCTATAAGGTAAGGCGGTAATTACGAGCTCGATAAACAAATGCTCACGACGTTATGTTGCTCACTGTGTCTCTTAATTAAATACTTTACTAATGTTGCTTAGCGAATGTCGCAATGGTCGCGTGGTCTTTGGTTTAATTTCCTTGTTATTCGGCTGTAGGGATTCAGTAGCCTAAAGATAATTTTTCTTTTCTTTAGTATTTTCAGCTAAGTGAGCATTTGAGTTCAGAACACGCCAGTCATTATTTTGAGATTATACAGACGCTATCAGAGAACAGTGGCCTTAGTGTGAGTTTTTTCGACTCACGTTCGATTGCGAGCGCGTTAATATTTTGTATGGGAAATTAGGTATCTCCTAGTGACCACCAGGTGGCGCTATAACTTTTTCCCATATAAAATTCTAACGCGCTCGCAATCGAACGTGAGTGGAAAAACTCACACTTAAGCCTCTGTTTAGTGGTAACGGCCGCGACTTACGAGTTGTAGGTCGTAAGTTCGAACCCAGATAGGAGCTTTACTTTTTGTAAATTATTTCATCACCACCTCTCAAAACGGTGAGGAAACCGGCATGTCCTAAACCAAAAATTCGAAGACATGTGACTCCTACCAACCCGCACTGGGCCCGCGTGGTGGATTACAACCCACTCCCTCTCCGAGAGGAGGCCTGTATTCCAGCAGTGGGTACATTTTAGGCCAGGGATGCACAGACCGCGGCCCGCGGCCCGCATGCGGCCCCCCGGCAATATGCCAGTGGCCCGCCAGCAAAAATATTCTATATTATCCATATACCTTTGAAGGAAAAATATTGCTGAGGTTTACAAATAATATTTATTTATTTATTAATCTTACACACACTATCTTTACACGATGACCCCAATACAATAGTGGTTTTCAAACACATACCTACAAACAATAAAATGCCCTGAAATGCGCCAGCTTATTTGGTTCTACTTATATTATGTGAACAAACTTTTTCGATATTGAATAATAATAAAACAAAAAATCGAAACCGCCTTGCAAATGAAAGTTTGGGAGCAATTAAAGAGCAAACAAGTAAGTTTGTGCCAAATGTTAAAAAGATTGTAAGCACAATGCAAAGCCACGCTTCAAACTAGTATATTATTATATTTTAAATTACATTTTTGGCTATTTTTATGTTTTTAATTTGTGCTGGTGGCCCGCCATTAGTTCATCATTAGCCCAAGTGGCTCATGGTCTCAATAAGTCTGTGCATTCCTGTTTTAGGCTGATTATGCATACGGTCGCTTGCCTACTATTACATACTTACGACTGGATATCTCTCAATTTATAAAAAAATATCTATAAGAATTAAATATTTGGAAGCATTCTTAGATTTTTAACTACCTAAGAAAGCTAGAAAAAATCTTTCGACTCTCTTGTGTTACAATTTTCTTTTAGTTACTCTCGTGATGATTTTTCGCAAAAGCAAGACAATGAACAGGCGCTACTTACCGTCGATGTATTTGAGTACAAACTGGACGTCTGGTCCTAAGGCAGAGGCAACTTCCAGTGGCAACTCGGTGTCTCGTAACACGTGCACTGAAAATAAACAGTAAGTTATTACTCGTATACAGGCATTTTAGGATGGATACAACTAGCACATAACCATGAAATGAGATTTTAGAGGACTATTTAGTGTTGGTATCCTATTTCGGTAGGTAGGGACACTGATAAATAAAATTTAGGTTCAGCGTTTAAAATAAAAACATAACCTCTTTATGGGAGTCCCCACAGTTGGGTAAAAAAGAAACATCGACTGAAAACTGGATGCCAAATTATATTTGTTACATATTTACAAGTTTCACAGATGTACGCGTAAGTCTTTGAAATAGCTAAAAACAACAAGGTACACATTTCAAACAACCCTGTCCTGAATCTATGAAAATGGTCAACAATATCTAGATAATTACAAAAAGCAACATCAACGTAAAATGCTCAGCTACCTAATTTAAAAGAATATCACTCACGAGTCCCTTTCATTACGACAATGGGGATTGTCTGGCTGTTAAAATCTTGAAAGAAAAAATATGTGAAGAATTTTTCCGGGTTTGAATTGAACTCATTACGTCTCGGAACCACGTCGGCACACAAAACAGATTCACCGTATGATTAAAACCTACCTTAGGTAAATAATTATAATCTGAAGGATATGAAAGGATGGTGATTGCAGGCTGCAGCATATTTAGAAATAATATGTAACTACAGGCTTTTATGGCGCAACTGGAAAGTCACACATAAAACCAGTAAATTAGAGATTCGAATCCAAAAACTTTACATAAGCAAAACAACAAAAACATACATCATTTAGGCCAGTCACCGTAGACTCAAAAATCTCGTTAGGCCGCAAAAAATTGCACTGCACTGATTTTTTGAGATGTAGTTAAGATTGATACGAATAATGTAAAACCAAGTTTGCTTCGAAAATCCTGTGCTAACAGCATGTTGCTCGGCGCTGATTTCCATTTATTCCATCAAAAATAATAAAAATCCGTTACGTTAAAAAGGCACTTCATCAAATATCCAACTAACCGTCTTCAATATCACCGGGAAGTGATTTTTTAATATTAACTTTTGATTAAAGGCAACAATTCCAAATAATCTCTTCTGAAACAATCATTTTGCGCATTTCGCTAACTTTGTCAACTGGCATAGCTTCATTTCATTGAAATTTTCCGAGAATTTTTCCTTGGAACCAGGTGTTCACATTTTTCTCTTTAATTTACTTATTTGAAGGCGCTTTCCGAAGTTCCGATATTCCACTTAAGGCTCTCTCCCGTATTTCTATTTGCTTTCCGATTGTCTGATCCGATTGATTGCTCGTCGAACTCGATAAGGACTAAATCTAGAACCGTGATGTAACTTTTAAAGAGCTTTTGTTAGCTTTCTGAGTTTTATATTGATTTCCAGCAATTGTCTGCAATTCAGAAGACCACCTTATTATAAGGTGGTCCTTATAATAAGCACCACCTCAAAATTTTGGCTAGCTAAAAAATATCTAAATAGACTAAACTCGTCAGTCTATCTCAGACATAGATAATTGTAATAAGACTTTTACCAAAGTAAACAAACCCTTCCTTTCAAAGAGCCAATTTTACTGATTAATATATCGAAGTTGTTCGAGATGTAACTACCCATAGTTCTGTCCATTAAACAAGGCGGCCGGTACTTGATTGTTTGAACAAGAGAGAGACGGGCCTGGCCTGACTAAACCAATTGCTTAAGCCCCCAAGTTATAAGATAATTTATGAACAACCATGAAATATTAGGGCGACCGCTATATTGAGGAGACGGTACAAAGTGTCTTGGTTGTCGTCGGCTTAACTTTAGAGTTGGCTTACTAACCTAGTATAAGTAGTACCCACTATTAAATTCGTCCTAAAATTACAAAGACCTGTATTTATAAATCATTTTCATTTGAGAACTTTCTCTAAAGACCCAGTTTATTATCTCCTGAAGTGCTGATTTAGAGGGGTGTGAAATTCAGTTGACGATTGTAAGTTTTTGAATGGCAATGGAGAACCTTCCTTCAATGTAAGTTACACATTTTTACAAAAGGGTTTATGTATAAGCCATGATTAAAGTCCAGTGACGTTTAAACGTCAAAATGTATAGTTAAACAGTCGCTAATCACTACTTAACTTTATACAGCGTATATGAATAAAGGGGTACGTAAATAAGTTAACGCTTCTGTTAACCAACAAATTCTTTAAGTAAGGGCTGATTTTCCAATCAACAGACAATTTTTATTCGTGGAATAAAATTGACGTCTGACAGTTTCTGTATGGAAGAACTGTCAAAAATTCAAAATTATTACTACGAAAAAATTATCTAGCGCGAGCGTTAGAAAAATCAGACCTAAATAAAACAAAAACATAAATAACCTCGTTAACTCTTGTTTTAATAATATATTCAACATTATCTTTAATAATTGTGTATGTATCCAAACTAAAGATCTCCCATTCAAGCCTTTTATTTCATAAAAGTATAGGCAGTATTTTCCGATGGCTGTAATTTCTGTCATCATCATAAACATTTTTATAACCCCGTAATAAAAGTGTAACCAACTATATAACAATAAACGAAGGGCACAGTGGGAATTTTTTCCATTAAAATGTCTCATAAAATATATATGTTGAGTGTATGAAGTAGAGCGAAACTTACATAATTCCTTATTTCCCAAGTCCAATTAAGAGCCTACTGGGTGCTTTTCCTGCTCACTTGTACTTTTCCTGACATTTTTGAAGCTTTTACAAGAGGAAATCGTACTTATTTTCTTTCATTTTGTATTAATGAAAGTAGTTAGTATATCATTTACAATTAAACGAATTTCCAAATTAAAATTAAATACTACCTACTGAAAGTATTCTTCAGTTTTGTAGAGCGCCTACGCAAATTATATATGCAATAATTACCACAACACATAATCATTGCGTGAGCCTCTGATGTAGGACCTTTACAAAGTTGCCATAAAATTATTACCGAGTCAGTTACTGCTTTAACAATCCAAATTGCAATTAAGACATAAAATGAGGTCAAATGTCAAAACAAAAGAAAGCTAACGAGCAGGTACAAAGCCGTTCTCACACATTGTGTGAGGCCATCCCCTTATTCCGTCGCGTGCTAACCTTATCTTGACCATTCTTTGAATGTGAGTTCATTATATCAAATTATGGTTGTTATGTTGCAATTTGCGAATGTATGTTTCGCTGATGAGGAACAACATTAACATGCACTTTGTTTGCGAAGCTAAGACATGTCTACATGATCGCGATAGGCATCACAATAAAAATATTGAAAACCACAAGAAACCGACTGCTCACAAAGATCTCGATTCAATTAACTTGGCACCGAGTTTACAGTTGGACATAACACACTACAAGAATTTCATAGCTTATCAAATATGTGGGTATTTATCTCGCTTCTAAACTATAAAACCAACATACTCAGACCCCATAAACGACTTCAAAAAACCGAAGGCATCCATCCGTATCGTTTACGTAATGGTAACATCCGAATATGGGCGTAACACCTTATCTATGTCAATAAAAGTTCTAAGACATCCGTCGTTTACTTTTCCATATAAAACTAACCTTTAGGCTTTGTGCAGACTATCAACATTTCAAGCTACGTTTGAGACATAATGCACATTAGAGTTCCGTGGTCTGTTCCCGCGGACCAAAACTTCGCCTGGAACTGTCCGTCGTCTGCCGAAGGCCTAAATTACCAGTTCACAGAGGTTAGGGAGGTGGCGACATGGGTACTTCCAGTACACCATGCGTCGCATAATAAGCCGGCTCTTTGCACCATTACTCTGTACATGGGCACGACGAGTAAATATTTATGAGGCCCATTGTACACGGAGCCTGTTCCACGATAACATCTGAACGGATAATTACGCTAAAGTACACTTTCACTGTCCAAATTCACATACGAACTTATGAGGTATCGCCGAATCTTTACTGTCAATTAAATTGCCAGTTAAATTGTTAGGAGTTAGGAATTCTTGAAACGTCCAAACATTTCAAGAATTCCTAACTCCTAACAATTTAACTGGCAAATATTTAAGACCTATTAGCCAACTAATAGGTCTTAAATATTTGTCTTGGTTATTTCGACAGTATGTTAATGGATTTTCAAAATTCCGCCGATACACTTAACCTTGTTGGTTCTTTACGAGGAATTTGTACACTATTAATAGATTACGAAACAGAGATTACTGCCAGAAAACCCATATTGTTTACCATTAATGAAATGACTGGGCTCAGTAAACTAAATTACAGGTTGCTTCAATTAAACCTATATTTTTCTGTCAGCTGTTACCTACGTCAATAAAGAGACACGATCTAAAAATAAATAAATGCCTGTGGAAGTATTTATTATTTATCCTAAGGTCAAAACGATTGCAAGAGGCGCGCTTGCTGAGTGAATATGACATTTCGGGCATATCTTTCCCACGGACTGGTCGATCGGGATGCAATTACTGCCGTCTCGAGTTTTTGCATCGAAGTAAATCGAGAAACCTTTTCTTTCGAGATGTACGATCATCGATTCTCCACGCGGTGACATAGTCGCTAACGGTGATATAATATGCAAATGTTGTAACACGGAAATAATGCGGTTGAATACAAAAACTAGAAATGTTCTGTTGTAATTGAGAGTGGCGTTAGATTTTCGAGATAATTTATTCGAGCGTGCCTTGTTATCGTATGTGTCAATCATTAATTACTGTAAAATATGTAGATGAACAGCCAACTAACTTTTGAAGGTATGTACTTAATTTGAAATTCAAATCAGATCTGTGATAAAATTGCGTAACATGGGCCATCAGAGTTAGAATATGTTACAGAGTATACAAGGTGAAGAAAACAATAAATTAAACTGCGTTTATCAAATGACGTTTCCCGTGTGCATACGAAAATTCAGTCAAATATATCCAATAGTTTATTCACTATAGCTAGTCAAAGATTGGCAAAACAAAATCACTTTTTCCACTAAGATTTATTTGATTGTTCCAAAATATTCTTAGGCATTAGTATTACCAGTGTTTTCATTTATTATCGAGTTGTTGTCTCCACACCACACTGTACAATGAAGCTATATTATACATACAACTGTAGCTGACTTAATGGCATTTCTTCCATCCTTTCCTCACTGACTTTTCCGATCACAAAATACTTAGAAAAATTTACACGCGTCCACGTCCAAGTAGGACGTTTAGGCCGGTATCCCACGTTGTCTTGACAGGGTTAGAGGCCTATCAAGTACTGTTAAGGCGAATTAAAGTGACATCTCGGAGTAACGGGGCGGGACGTTTTTGTCGAGCCACATCGCAGGCGCAGACCGGGCAGCCATGGATGGCGGTGGTTCGATTTCCAGATACCGCGAACTTAACAGGATGCTACGCGTGTTTTTCTTTGAACGGGTCAAGGGATATTAGATGTTCTAATGCTGGTTACAACTGTCTGGTGAAAAAGGGCATGTAGGTAGAGTTATTTTCTTGTAACTGTTTATTTTATTATTTATGTACACACAGTAAAATGGATACAGATACGACAATTTACGACATATTAGTATTGAGTACAAAGGTACTGCTTATTTCTTAAGTTTTTTTCTTTTTATTGGTTAATTTTTATTTGATTTTTTTTGTAATATACCTTTGAAAATTATAATCGTTTAATTAATGTTGATAGTGCTTGTTTAGTAATATCAACATCATGTCAGTTGCTAAAACTAAATATGAACCTGGCAACACTGGTTCCCTTCTATCCTCGCCATAAACGGAGCGCATACGTCTCTTGTGATGTTTAATATAATAAAACATTTTTAAAGTGCTTATTACCTCCTAACAATGTACAAAAGTGTAACAGAACAATCAATAAACGATATTAAGTATAGTGCATAGTGGTTTCCATCAAGATTCCCAACAGTGCTACAATATTATTGAAAGAAAGAAACAAAATAAGTTTCTTTGACGCGGTAAGGCACACAATATTCTTAAATAATTTGCAATAATGACTGTACTTAACATGGTCTGAAATGAAAGATTTATTTAAATACATACCATATCACTTAACCTACATACCTATCTCCATGTCAGTTCATCTCAGATTGTCTCATTCCTATTTCCACAACAAACATCGTGCCCTTTCATATACGTTTCTAAAGCACACTAAGTATATACATTGCATAAGCGACTAGCTCATAATTACACATATCATAATAACTGATGAGGCACATATTCAAGATGGCTCATCTCAATTATCTCTGTCACGAACATAGGATTTAGTGCGCGTCGTTTGCAGACAATCTGTCTAACGAGCAGCTAAAGCAACGATGGCAACCATCTGGCAATAAGGCACTATACATAGAGGCTTTGCATCGCCAAAAATACGTATAGGTACCTACAACAACAGAGTAGGTACAGTCGGCTTTAAAAGTATGACATCGACAAGAATTGAATTATCTAAAATTTTTGGCATTTTCCATAAAATTGTTTATACACACACACATGCACTCACACACATTAAAACGTAAAGCCACAAATCATATTGCACATTGGGTACTTCCACTTATCAATGTGTAGCATTGATACCTACAGTATTCATCATCAATTCAGCTGAAAGACGTTCACTACTGGACATATGCTTACCCCAAGCACCGCCACTTTTCACCGGTTTTGTGCTTTTCGCATCCAGCAGATTCCTGCGGCCTTCACCAGGTGATAAAGTATTATGAAAATCAAATTGTAGACAATCAAATGAATTCAAAAACATTTTCAGGTTGACGGTGCCTTCCTAGTCTATTATTTCAGGTTTCACATAGATTAACCCTGAAGAATTTAAATACCAAAATATAAAATGATACAAAAGGAGTCCGCGATCCTAACATAGTTGGAAAAAGACTAGGCGGATACCGTCGCAGAATCTTTTAAAGCGTGTGTCCCGGAGATTGCGTTTCCGAAGGAAAGGAAGAAGAAAGCACTGACTTACGCTTCTAAAAAAATAACTAAAAACAACTGCTCCGTTTCTATTAAATCTCTAACTCGAAGTTTTGCCTTCAAATGATTCAAGAATTTACTTATTATACTTGATAAAAGTAATATTTTGAAAAGAATTGTAGAAATAAGCTGCAGTGGACGTGGGGAAATGATTTACGATCTCACGCAGGAAAAGCTAAACATAACACACTTGTGGATATGTTTCACATTCTTATGAAGGATCCTTTGTTTTGATGAAACTTTCCATTACTGAGGAATGTTTTATACATGTCTTTCATAATAGATATGTGAAGAATCTTACTCGATCTGAGAAAACATCTGCCTTAACATGAGTATAAAGGCTCCAGCAAACAGGCACGACGCGAGACGCAAATCGCGCGCGACTCAAAGGCACCGCTCGTTGCGCGACTTGCGGTGCCTTTGAATCGCGCGCGATTTTATCGCGTCTGTTTGAAGGAGCCTTAAGGGGACCATCTGGAAGTGGTCAATCTATACAGTGATATGCCAAATTCAGCTCGGTCTTAAGATAACCTCACAAAACTTTCCTAATCTAACTTTTGGATTGTCCTTAACTAACATGTCCATAGTGGTGTTGGCTAAATCTCCTCAGGACACGCACAACCGCCATCTTTTAAAATCATCAATTCAATGCTACTTATGAGGTTGGAACAATTGATTTAGGTAGGTATGCCAAGTATGGCCACCTTGTCTCTATGATATGCGATAGTAATAAGTAACCACTTACAACAACGAAAATTGACGAAACAGTTTGTGGCAACCACAATAAAATACTGATCGCTTTATCTCCGGGTCAGCGGGATTGTCCGAAAGGGTTACCGCTGGCCTGGAACATAAAGGGCTAAGGAAGGAACAGGGTTGGGTTTTAGTCAGTAAGAGTCTGACACTCCCTTCCGCTCCACCCAGAGCGGGAGATTATGGAATATGATAAATAGGAATATATAAATAGGAATATGATGATTTCCCATCCTGAAAAAAAAATCGCTTTATCTGAAAACCTGATCAAGCATTTGTGCGCCAACGGAAACCCTGCTGTTAAAATCTATAATATCACAAGCCTACCGTTTAACTGAGGTGGCTACGCGGTGCGGGATGGATTTTGACGAATGACTGAGCTATCGCGAGTCGCGACTCATCACCATATTATGAGGGTATCGCACCGCGCAGTTTCCCTCAAGCACTGCCTCAGTGAAGCGGCTTGTAGTAGCCAATCTAGCTTTACCTCCATGTTGAGGGTGCACGCTGAACAGCAAGCACGGTTCGTCGCCGGGTTCCCGGCAGCACTCGAGCACGTCGCGACAGCTCGTGTGCGGCGTGACCGGCACGTGAGTCGGCGCCCATCCGGCGCCGCTCTCGCACCACACTCTCACTATCATCTGGGGAAGGGAGAGCACATATAAGACATACATTACGATTACTACTCGTATTACAAAAAAGGAATGCCTACATTTATATCAGTAACTAGCCCGGGCCCCCTTCCATGTGCCGATAGTGACCAGTCGGGTGGTCTTAGTGAGGTTAAAATCCCACTCTTCCTGGTCTTACCACCAAAGCCTGGACGCGTTTTGAAGGTTGCCCCCCCCGAAAGTAGAAAAACAACGGTTTTACCCGCGGCTTCACCCGCGTGTTATTCGGAAATTATCCTACGGGAGCGTACTAGGTACCTGGAAAACAAGTACCCTATATCCTAACCTGGGTCATGGTCTATTCGTGTGCCAAACTTCATTCAAATCCATTCAGCCGTTTAGGCGTGAAAAGGTAACAGACACGCAGAATGACCGACAGACAAACAAAGTTACTCTCTCATTTATAATATTAAGTATGGATTATACGGTGTACACAATAAAGAGTCTTTCGTTTTTTTTTTGCATGTCAAATGGTAGAATGTACCAGCAACCAAACCATTATTTTTGTAACTACTCAACTATGTATATACCTACATTCAATTCAAATAAACATTTACTATTGTATTCTATGTATCTACAGACATCAACCAACTCAACCGATGGCAGACCACTGCTAGACATAAATAGGCCTCTCCCAAATTGCGCTATAGCACCCGGTTCTTCAAATACCGCATCTAGTCTAGCCGCCTCGTTCTAGCTGGAGACATCAGATAGAGATAGCATTGCAATGGACCATGCAAGCTCTTCATGGTTCTTGCACTTTAATGCAGATGATAATGATGATGTTGACAAGGCATGGCTATGCATACACGGTGCTTCTGACCCCACAAATAGAAATGTATGGAAATTTTTGCTTGCATTTTGCATTGCGTAGCTTGTTGCTTTACAAAGCTTGTTGCAGTATGTATAAACTTAGGTTAATGTAAACGGATAACAAGATAAGATATGGGATGAGACTAGTAGGGGCCCACCCAACTGTTAGCCTACGAAATGTAAGGCACTGGTTACCTATATTATTACATGTATCCGATGTATCGTCGTCTCTAGCAAGGCATTTTCGAATTTTCCGTGATCTTTCCCCGCGGTAAAGCCGTAGAATATTCTGGTAGTTCCTTATCTCAAAATGCTTTATAAATTCTGAATATGTTGACTCTATCACCTTTGGCATACAAATTTTCTACAAAGTAATCATCATGATACAGTTTTATTCTGACACATGATTTCAAATGACGCTGTAAAGATCATAGCTCCATGAAGTTTCACATTTCAGCCTGCGCAAACTTTGTAACAGTGAAACGAGCATCAAGATAAAGTAAGATGACGGCAACTCTGATATAAGGAAATATTGCTGACAAGCAGAACTCAATCTCAGTTAAGCAACACTATAAAAGCCTTACAGAGGCTTCCTCGTGAAACTTACTTAGTGAAATGGCTGACAATTAAGATTTATACAGCTGCTGCCGCCGCTTAAAAGCGCTTTTATGTATGAGAATGGACTTTTACTCCCGCACCTTGCAATTTCGCAGATATTTCGCTCCCCCCACCGAATAACATGGTAATGTGGTACTACGACAGTTTTCGTTTTATTGCATATTCGGTGTCTAAAGCATTAATTATCATCTTGTATTTTTTTTTGTATTTTTTCTATGTATATTTATAAAAGTACAATAATTTCAATGGTACCGTAATGAACATAACAACATTATTCCCTTAAAATCTAAACACACTTTTTGCACGAATAATACCATAACATGTTATTACTGATCATGCAATCGTTAACTTTTTCGGTAAGCGACGATTACCATTATATTCGCGTAAAAAATGCATGCCTTTTTCCACGTAAAGTATAAAACAATTATATTTGTGTATTATTTTTTTTACAATATAATAGAAACGGCTTATTCGATTTAGATGCGGTTTTCACTAATATATTGTAGTAAGCTTCACTTAACATTTAGTGTTTATTTCATGTCAGTCGGTTCATAAATAAAAAAGTTATATCAATTTAAAGAATCACGGCGGACATTTTTAAGGTATACTATCAGAGTACGTACATGGACGCGCACTCTCGAGGCTAACTGATGAACAGCGTTTGATATTTGATCTGGTGAGCATTGATAGTACTTTGGAAGAAATGCTATTTGTAGATGCACCCGGTGGAACGGTTAAAACATTTCTTACGAAAGTTATTTTGGCGAAGGTACGAAGCCAAGGTAAAATCGCGCTTGCTGTCGCTTCATCAGGCATAGCAGCCACATTGTTGCCAAAGTGGGAAAACTGCTCATACAATGTTCAAAATTCCGATCGATTTAGACCGCACAGAAAGCCCTGTTTGTAATATTTCAAGAAACAGCGATAAAGCTAAGGTTCTTCGTGATTGTAGCCTTATTATATGGGATGAGTCCACAATGGCCAATCGAAAAGCAGTAGAAGCAGTAGACAGAACGTTGCGTGATGTCAAGCAAAGTGATCAACCCATGGATGGCATTACTATGCTTTTTTGTGGCGATTTTCATCAGACTCTCCCTGTAATACCACGTGGAACAAGGGCTGTTGAAGTTGGAGCCTGCCTAAAGAGTTCTCGACTGTGGCATTACATTATACCTTTGCATTTGACATTAAATATGCGTGCGCAAATTAGAGGCAACGAAAATGCTCAAGAATTTTCAGATTTGCTACTTGAGATTGGTAACGGTGTGTTACCGCAGGAACAAGGAAAAGTTTTTCTTAATGAAAACCTATGCAACATAGTTTCATCAATGCGAGACCTCATATCATCTGTGTATGGAAACGCAACGCAAATACCAACTTGCGAAAATTTCTGGCTTTGCGAAAGAGCTATTTTGACGCCACGAAACGACCAAGCAGCAACAATAAACGCTGAAATTTCGAGCTATGTTCCGGGGGATTATGTTGAGTATATCTCCATTAACAGAGTCATGGAAGAAGGAAAATCTACAAGCTACCCAGTAGAATTTTTAGAATCCCTCAATGCTCCTGGACTACCAGCACATAAAATAAAATTAAAAGTAGGCGTACCGATAATGCTTCTTAGAAATTTAAGCCCCCCAAAACTTAGCAATGGCACCAGGTTAAAAGTGACCAATTTACAAAGAAATCTGATAGAAGCAGAGATTTTAACAAGGTGTGGAAAAGGTAAAAGTGTTTTCATTCCTCGGATTCCTCTCATTCCAAACAATTTTCCATTTAGTTTTAAACGAGTCCAGTTTCCAGTCAGCCTATGTTTTGCGATGACAATTAATAAAGCCCAAGGTCAGACGCTGAAAGTTGTAGGTGTAGATCTAAGTATCAGCTGTTTCTCGCACGCTCAGTTGTATGTGGCTCTGTCACGGGTTAGCAATCCTAGGAGCCTGTATGCTTTCATCCCCGATGGCCATACGTCAAATATCGTATACAGAGAAGCATTACTGTAAAGTAAATTTTTAGCTACCCAAACGACGGTATATGTAATTCAAAATATGCTGCCCGAAAAGTCACTATTCCACGCTGACGAAGTCGCGGGCACAGCTAGTTAATAAATAAAAGGACTGATTATGATAAATAATAAAACCTTTGTTTTATTTCATAAATTTTAATAAAACGCTATTATAAATTATCCAGTATTAATATCAACTTCCTCTATTATTGTTATTTTTCTGCTAAATCAAATAATAAGTACTGGATTATTTAATAAAACATGTATTTGCAACATTATATTACTGTTAATCTTTTGACACCACACATCGACGAATATTACTGTAATGTAATATTACATTATACACTATCGCTTGGATTTCACACGAATAATATCGTAATATCATATTGCCGTTAGGTTTTTTGACACTGTATTACAACGAATAATACTATAATGCATTAATATTGACTACGATATTGTTGCGTTTACACGCGAATAATATGGTAATGATGCGTTGCATACTATACTTTTGCCATTTAATTTCAGTAACATTATTTTTGTGAATAACTTAATTTTATTAAAGTATTACAAAAAAATCATAATATAAATTAGATTGTAAAAAAATTAGCTTTGTTTTGACGTTTAAATGTCTACCTTACGATCTACCCGTGCCGAGATATACGCATAAAACAGTTTTTTATTTTTCCTGTAAAATTTTGATTTATCGATTACCATATTATTCGGTGGGGGGAGCGATTTGAGTCTTTAAAATACCAAATATAGAAAGCATCAAATGGCAATTAGTTAACAAATTAGGTAAGAAAAAACAGAGAACGAGATATAAGCAAAAGTCAACGTCTTTGAAAAAATTACTTCCAGCTTCGATAGCGCCCAGCTTTACAAATTAAATTTCGAATTAGTCATAGGTTGCGGAGGTGTATGAAGGCGGTAGCTAACAGAATTTCACCATCAATGAAACTTTCTATCATACTCGTCAAACAAGTTCCCTTCACGGGAACACACGCGAAGTGATCAAAGAGAAAATGGAAAACCTGGCAACTACAACCCACGTATTTCCTATCCGACGACTGTAGTTCGCTATAGGATGCGAACGATGTTTTGAGAATATTTCCATAGGCCGCCCGTCCGACTTGGCAGCGGACGCACACTTTAATCAATCAACACAGCTTACCCACTGCTGAATACAGGACTCTCCAAAATTGCGCTGCAGTACCTAGCTCTCCGACTTTCACATCTATACCCTGCTACATTTCATTACAAAACGTACAGCTACTTTAAACTCTAGAATTAGCACCACAATACGAAATCAAACACGTAACTGCAGCCCAAAACAATAGCTAACACAGTTATGTGCGTGATAATTCACATTCTAATACTCCATAAACTTTATCAACCGCAAGATCACCTAATAGGGAACTCTGGCCTTATTTCGAACACAATTTGTCCAGCGCCCATTCATTCGCTAATTTGATCGTATTCAGTCCAAAACGCACTTGGAATTCTCAGAATGTAAGTGCAACTTGTATGGTTTTAATGAATGCAGCGCGTATTGGGAAATATGTAGTCATTGTAAAGTGTACGATTCAATAAATAGCAGTGAATGTTTGAAATTCAATATCTATAACTATATCTCTACATAGTTTCAAAAAGTCGGTTTTCGTGCATGCCTGTTCAGTTTCATCATCATTTAGACAATTTATTCCGGAAGGTTCATGTGTATAATACACTAATATTTAACTTATAAATACAGCCCAAAAATGTCGATGTTGACATGTCGTCTTTGCACCCGCTGATGGTTGCTAATAATTAAATAAGTCGTTATGTCGTTTAAAAGAAGTCATTTTGGCGTGACTGTGACGGAAGCTTCGGCATCATACCATACATTCTTTCAGACCATCGGTCTAGCTGACATTTATGTTTGACACTTGGATTGCCCAACATTTGTTTACACAGCGAGTTTATTTTTGATGTCTCAGTTCAAATACCTTTTATCCCTTTTGCAACTAACTTCGGCTGTTTAAAAGTGCTTACAATTTTCTACACGCTCTGCCGCTGCAGTAAACTGTTCGAGTTTCCTTAGAATTTTAAATTCTGATATATCCCGCTGTCCCACTTCGCACTGAATTTTTATCCCAGTTAGCGGCCAGCCCAGGAAATATGAAAATAGATTACGACGACTTCGTAATATCTGTACGTTAGGCAAGTCCAAGTAATGGGACAAGAACTATTCAGAAAGATATTTTTCTGTGCTATTCTTCTAATAAAATACTTTGTTTTAACTTAAATCGCAAATTAATAAATAAGAACTAAGCTACTAAAAATTTTCTATTGAGAGGATTGCGCAAATTATAATAAACATGGTCACGAAAACCGCGGGCGTGATAATTTTTCGCTGAAAATTAGTATTTAGATATTAGATAATTATATCAATTTACTTAAATCCCATATAAATATAATACACTATCCACACTACCTCACTACCTCAGGCACCAAAGTACAAATAGTCCACTCTGAAAAAAGCCGTAGTTAAGTGCTTTCCTGAAGATCTAATTCACAGCAGGAAAACCTGTAATAAGCCCGTATTATGCCTTTTATTTTATCCACTAAGCCAATTTGGAATAAACGCTGACTTCCGCCCTGGGAACCACTTAGGGTGTACTATTATAGCAGTTTGTGGGTCGCTGAGTACTTAATTAATCCAAAAGTACCGAGGTCAGTTACATTAAATTAGAAGAAGTTAAGTTAGCTCCTTCGAAGTCAAGTTCATTGTTTCCAAAAAATCGTTTGTTATTGACATTTTCTACGCCAGTATTTGTGAAGCACTCTTTCCAAAATGTCCGTAATAATCATACCAGCCTATTATTGACCCACGGCCCGACAAAGGTCTTTTCTCTTACAGAAAACCCGTGAGCATTGATCACCACGCTTGCTCTAGACGGGTAGCGATTCCAGACTTAAGTACATCACACTAATATTATAAAGGCGAAAGTTTGTGAGTGTGTGTGTGTTTTATGTTTGTTATTTCTTCACGCTTAAACGGCTGGACCAATTTTGATAAAATTTGGTATGGAGGTAGCTGACACCCTGGATTAACTCCAGGGTGTCAGCTACCTCCATACAAAATAAAAAAAGTAGCCTATGTTTACAAAGTAGCCTTTGTGTTAATATAGGCTACTTTTTATCCCGATATTCCCACGGGATCGAGACTTTGCGTGTGAAACCGTGGGGCGCAGCTAGTTAACCATAAGTCCAGGTCCTCACAATATTTTCCTACACCGATGTCAGTAATGTCCAAGAAAAACTCAGAAGGTACATATAAATTGAAAAAGTAACATGGGAAGTATCCCCGGATTTGAACCCACAACCTCACATGAGAGTTGAGACCATAATCACTGAGCCATCACGACAGACGTCCGTGTGTTCCATGAAATATTAATGCAATAGGATATGATGCATGCAATATTAAACATTAATCAACCAATAGATCTATCAGTAAACACACGCTTTTGAAAAACATTACATAATTTAACAGTTTTGTTAAACAAACATCCACTTGATACACGGATGCAATCTGCAACACATTAACTAATTCATCCTATACAATCGTCACGGCCACTTAACTAATCCATTCACAAACGTTTTCTATTTGAGCAAGAGTCACATTATCCCTCTTATGGGACCCAAGACCATGAGGAAGCGACTCATTTACATTCCAACGATAATTTGTGAGATTTTTTGTAATTAGCACCGCGCTCACTTTCCTTGTTGCGACGTGATTACACGTACGCCCATGCTCGGGAGCGAATGATTAACAGATAGTCGTAGATTTTAATGCATAATTGTGTTTCCCATCCCATGTCTGAAAAGTAATTGAGAATGGCAGTTCTAAAACCAAAATCCTATTTTCAGAAAAATAAGGCACAACACAAATAGTTTAAAGTTTATGTTTTTCTTTTTAATGTTTTGACAGCGGAGACGCATAGAAAAGAGCCGAAGGTACTACAGAACGCGGCAACGTGCAAATTAACAAGACTATATAATATAGCTTACCAATAACCTAACCAGCAGTTCATAAAGACTGCTAGATAGACAAGAAAAAACTAAATTTCGATATCGAAGCACAATTGCCGGAGATATCGCGTAAGTCTAGGGTTGCCACCCGTACTTTATAATAAAGTATTGTACGTTATTTAAGGTAATTGTACTCTATACTTTATAAGAGTAATAAAGTACACGAAAATACTTTATTTTGCAAAATTTGATTTCTATTGAAGTCGTAAGTATTTTTCGTTAAACAAAATTTATCAATTAATATTGAATCGATGTCGCCACTCGCCAGCGCTTTTCTTTTTCCAAATTTAGATTCATCGATCTTGACTATTTTTCTGGACTATTTCATTCATTTCACATTTCACATTTTTCACATAAAACCTAAAAATTACAATTGAAAAACTGTACTAAAGCATAAAAATTACGTTCCGTTTTGCATAATTGCAATAGTATTTCAGAATTTTTGGAAAGTGTTTAAAAATATTTAGACGCAACTCCGGCAGCCAAAATTACTTTGGGAGGATTAAGACTAACTCCCTTAAGCCCCCTACACCACCAATACCCTCAAATTCAGGCGACTCATTTTAAAATCCAACCCAGGGTTTTTTCTGTAACGAATAGCAAATGGCGAGACGAAAGAAACAAAGCGTCTCTGAATTTGATAAAAAACGAATTACTTGTTTACTTTAATTTAAATGTAGAATGTAAAGATGCTGTGCAATTTTTTAGTAAAGATACAAATTTAATACAAACTGCAAAAAGCAATAAAAATATATTTTTAAATATAATACTAAAAAGAATAAATTGTACTTTATTTTTATACTGTGTACTTTTTTTTTCTTACCTATAATAATCAATGTACTTTAAATGCCAAAAAAAAAGGTGGCAACCCTACGCGTAACATATATATACAAAAAAATACAGACGAATTGAGAACCTCCTCCTTTTTGAAGTCGGTTAAAAAATAAAATATGTAACAATACGAGTGTCTCGTTTTGCTACTTTTATTGTTCCTTACCAAAACACGTTTAGCTCTTCAATAAAAGTATATCAAAACTTGCCTTTTCAAGAACTGAAGTAGTTTCGTTTGAATTGACTTTTCTACGAATGGTTAAAATCTCAATATTTCAAAGCGAAACGTTTTTCGAAAAGCTCAATTCATGTAGGTACTCGAAATCCGAGTGCTTTACGGATTTTTCAACATTCAGCGGAGAACTTTAATCAACCCTAGTCGAGTTTATTTTCAACGGCTACTTCTCATAGAAATCAGTAAATAAAAGCACTGCGACACGACTACGTCGTTTACTACGACAAATTTGTTGAACTCCATGTGCCTATTTGTAGGTTTTTGTTTTACGTATAACTGAAATCTGGGTAAAAATCCAAACTCTAATTTTGCCAAATGTACAGCTCAAAGTTATTGAGCTGTACATTTGGCATCCAATCCAATAAAAAAATCTAAAGGTTATGACATCCAAACAAATGAAAGTTATAATAAGTACCTATGCTGTTTTATTTATTGGTTTGTGTTGTACCGGTAACCAAGACAGCTATGGATTCTACCAAATTGTTACAGTTAGAATTTTGCAAACTTTTTGCGCCCCGTTTAACTGCACACGAATTCTATTCTAATTCTACAAAATTGAAGCTCTGCTATTATTTAATAGCTAAATCTAAAATTCTAAACTATGGAACCGATTTTTCAGAAATTGCAAAAGTCAAATTAGTAGATATATGCTTGTAACACTATTTCCATCCCGGAAAATTAAAACTTGCTCGGCCAGTGGTGCATCCACTTTTAGTTTTAGCAATTTTCATCAGGTTTATTTTGTAGTTCGAGTTGGAATTAGTCCTATTCTTTTGACAAACTATCATAAGTAAGCCTTATACAGTCACGAGCATAAGTATGTATACACTTGGCTTTATTCAAAGACTATTTTCACCTTTAGTTTTGAATGAAATTTTATGTTATTACGAACAACGTATTTTCGAACCCACAGGTTTGTGTAAAGTGTCGTATTTCAACGTTGCATTCATTATTTCACGAAAAAATCGCAATTGAAAGTTGCCAAGTGTTGACATAGTAGTGCTCGTGGCTGTACTTATATCCATCTAGTCTGGTAGGACAGGAAGTAAGTACCTATACCGGATAGATTTTTGAGACGAGGCAGTAAGGGCAGTTACTATAACCCTTGTAGCTACAGGAAAATGGTCTTAAGAGACAGTCTCTAATTTTTAGGACATTATTATCAGCATTCACGGATTTTGAAAATTTTTTACAGTTAGCGTGAAAATAGGCATTATTCCTTTCCGATTTGATACGTGTGCTTATGACCTTTACACGTGTAAGGAATAATTTGAGAAACAAAAAAATACAGGCCACTCTAATTCTTCAACCTTTTTGTCATTTCCCTGCGTTTTAATGATTACCTTATAGAGCTGAGTTTCGAAACTTCCTTATTTATCTTATCTTTAAGTGTAAATTGAGGAAAAGGGCTTGTTCATTGTAGTCGTAAATGTAAATGTTAGTATTACAAGAACCTATCATTATTCGTGCACTGTTGCAGTTATTAAAGGTAATAAATGTTGTAATGATAATAAAAGTTACTTTCTGTTGCAGCCGCTGTTACGCTACGGACAAAACTTGCAGGTCAATGTACTTTGTAGCAAGATTCGTGGTCCATTTAAAGTTAAATAAATAAAATAAAAAAGAAACCCGCCAAGTGCGAGTCAGACTAGCACACGAAGGGTTCCGCTACACAAGGCAAAAAACGCTGAAAAAAATAACACGTTTCTTGTATAACAACAAATAACAAAAGTCTAAGGGCCCCTTGAATTTTATTATTTGTTGTTATAGCGAGACTGTGAAAAATTTTAACTGTCTACCTATTGTAGTTCATGAGATACAGCCCGGTGACAGAGAGTCAAGAGAGGCTTAGGAATAAGGTTCCATTGGCACCCTTTATGTACGGAACCCGCAAAATGGCAAAATTAACACTTAAAGAAACATATCGATGTATAGAGTCTAAGATTTTCCAGATCAAACAAATACACAAAACGCCAAACGAACCTATTCATCTATGTCACCCCGTACCATATAACGGTGAAAAACTACCCAACGTACGCGAAGGGTAGCTTACACTCCAAATCTAATTTCAAAAGCCATATATATTCAATAACACCCTCCAAGATCTATCTCAATAAATTTTATACATGCGAAGTTAAATTGAAGAAAACTATGGACGACAGGCAATTTCCAAAGAGCGCGCAATATGGAGGCACTGCTAACGAGTTGCGAACTACCACACTACCGCCACCTGCTGGCAAACTAACGGAAAATCGCATTATTGGAACACCTAACCATACTAGCAAGTGCAACGTCACCAGTAATTATATGTTATTAACAAAAAAATTATAAAGCACGCAACACGTTTCCCTTTTACTGAGAGAAGTGGTTACAAAGTAAACAAACTTTCGTTTGAAAGGTTTTTAATTTATTGAAGTAAGATGAATTATTCCTTTACGACATCTCGTCATTAAATAGTTTAGATTTTCGAATACATAAAATAATAACGATAAGAACGCATGGAAACATGCTGGTCCTGCTCCATAGGACAATCTAGAGTCTAGACAAATTCAAACTGGTTGCTAATTTAATTGTAAATTTATTCCTTTTTTTTACTTTGATTTACATTCTGTAACCTTTAACTCACACCCTGACTTATTACTTGTAATTTTTTTTATTTAAATGAAATTTTTTTACTTTTACCAAATTTGTAAATATGTGAGCACTATGTATCTATCAGATACTTAATTTATATCTCATAGTTTCATTTTTAATTCTTTTACCTATTGTGATATAGTAATTTTATTTAAGGTGCATCGTTTTCTCAAATTATTATTATATAATTAATGTATGCAAAATATTGTAAAACATTTTAAAAGAGTAACGGTGGAGTTTCTTGCCCATTCTTCCCATACGAAAACTACCTTTTGGAATGGGCGACTAGAATCAATTCTATTTTTTTGTAATGTAATTTTTGACGTTCAAAAGTGCCTTTTATGTGCCTATTTGAAATAAATACGCTTTGACTTTGAATACTCCTTTTTCTTAATTTTCCGGGACCTAGGCAATTATTCAAATCTTTCAACTCCGACTCACACTCGACTCAGGTCGCCATAACAACGGCTGCAGAAAAACTTATTTGGCTTCCATGTGATTATTTAGGTACTTTTAATACCTACAAAAATAAACATTTGTTTTTAAATCATTTGAGTAGCTTGTTGTGCTTAGTTTACCGTAAAAGCGCAGAGCAAACAATGGCAACATTCTGCCCATATCTTACCACCGCTCCGTCTAATTACTAAATTCCTAGCATACTAGCATCGATACAAAAAAGGTTATAAGAACGTCGTTTCAGCTACAAACAACTTAGTTCTTTTGTAATTCTACTTAGAAAAGGAAAATCATGTTAAAAGGTGCTACGAGAATTAAAAACATGCAACAATGCCCTGGGGCTTCCGGTGGCCTTTAAAATCAGCTTAACCTTCTAATTTTTTTATAAATTCGCGCAAGATCCCTTGTACTGGTGTTACGGTGGCACACAATTATTATTAAAGACTTTTTGTTTAAAAGCAGGAAATGAAGGATTTTTTTTTTAAACATTGCCCCACACTAGGAATTACTCCTGTATCGTGGGTGCGTTTACAAACATTTAAATTCACGTACACAAATAGCCAGACCCGAAACAACTACCTGTAGGCAATACAAATATTTGTTCCGTGCGGGAATCGAACCCGCGACACGCAGCTCAGCAGTCGATCGCTCAGCCACTGCGCCAACCGTGTCGTCAAGATTAATAAGTGCCATAACGTTTAAACATGTTTAACGTGTGTAAGTGTATGGCGATTTTTGCTAAGAAGGTGGGCTGCTGAATCTTCTATCACAAATAAAAAAAAAACTAAAAAAAGCAGCCGACTGCTTCTTCACTTTGTAGTGTTTTTTTTTTAAGTCGGTTGTATTTTTTTTTATTTTAGTTGTTGTCTACCCCACACAAGGTCGTAGGTATATCACTACTCGAAGTTTTATAACATCATCAACATACACTGTGATATTAAATACTTATTATTGAAGCTTACTCAAAAGCTACCAAAGGAAATTTATAATATGGGGAGGTCCCATATTATAAATGTGTTTCTCCAAGCAACAAAAAGTCGATTAACACTTATTGCTTTCGATAATAACTTCTTAATTACACTTTTATTTCATTTTGTAGATATCGTATAGAAGAGAAAAGTAATAAAAGGAAAATGAGCTCTTTGGAAAGTTTTGCTAAGAAACTATTCAATATTTTACACACCTTATCAAGTACTCGGAGTTTCACTTGGTAACTTGTAATTACTTGTATGTACCTACGATTAAGTAATACGTACCTATATTAACACCTACATACAGGCAAATATCTGAAATAAACTTTTAGCCACTCTTGCACAATGTTAGAGATACTGGTTCTTTAATAAAACATAGTTGGCAATCAGGAGATATCAAGTATTCCAAGACTGCTATTAACACCACAAAATACTCTATTCTGCTATGTCTCCGACAATCTTTGAAATCTCTGCAAGCACTTTGTCACACGGTTCAACCAATGACGGACTACATGGTGCGAATGTTCACAACTCAGAAAATGGAATGCTGATCATGAATTTAGATACACTAACCAGTCATGGCGTCAAGCCGATTGAGTTGACCATGGACTCATTTAAACCATACTCATTCTAAAAGTAAAGATAAACGTTCGTAAAAAACTACTTACACTTTCATTGTCTTCTCAGTAAAATCGTCATCGACAATGCATCCCTATATCCATTACGATATTCGATGATATCACTGTCTCTGATCATAATTATGTAAATGCTATCAATTATATGTATATCGTTACATTAGCGGGATCTACTGTTAAACATAGGCCTCAAATATCAAACCACATAGGTTTGTTATTTTGGTTATCTACAAGCCCAATGAGGAATTTTATTATCATAGCAAAAATCTATCTATTTGATATTCCCATAGTTTGAATAGAACCTTATCCTCCTGAAAAACAATAGAAGATAAATTCGTATTTAATGTTTCCGTTATAAGTAGATACTGGAATTGTTAACTTTTGGAAGGGGCGACTAGAATAAATTCTATTTTATTGTAATTTTTGACGATCAAAAGTGCTTTTAATGTGCCTATTTGAGATAAATGATTTGACTATGACTTTAACAGCAAAGTAGATGGTTCATGTGGGAAGTAGATATCCCAAAATACCAAAGGTTTGACGGCGATGGTCAAATACTTACAAACATTTCAAGCGAGGCAATGAAACATGCAGTAAAACGACGATCAAATATCTATAAACTACTAATTCTTGTGGCGAAATTCCAATGGGTGTGGGAATAGTAGGACATATACAAACTCTGCCTGTACTATCAAACGTAGATGGCTTTAATATACAACGTTAATAAATCACTACGAAAATTCCATTAAAATTCAAAGTAGGAAATGTAATAATATTAGTACCCCCTTACTAATAATTGTTGTATAGTGTCTGTATACACAACGCTTTGTCTTCTTCTTTCGAAAGTCAAATTACTGACGACTGAAAGAGAGAAATCGGTGTATAACTATTCATCTCATATAATACATTTATTAATAAGGGGGTTAGAGACTAGGGTCATGGCATTCTAAACCACATTGATCTCCCATATGACATGTTTATAAATATTTAGATTCAAACAAATAAAGAATCAAAAAGAAATTATCATCATCTTCCTGCCTTTGTCCCATGTTATTAAGGGTCAGCCAACACGTTTTGTTCTTCCATTCTCCCCTGTCAACCGTCACGCTAGGATTCACCCCCTTCTCTTTCATATTATTCCTCATACAATCCATTCATCTTTCCTTTGGCCTTCCTCTCCCATCCATTAACATTAATTTTCATCTTTTAGTCACAAGCGTTTCCTCCCTCCTCATCACATGACCTCTCTTATACATATACTCATTTCTTACTTTATTCATTTTCGTCACTCCACAAAACTGTCTCAACATTCTCGATGAAAAAGAAAATCATTGAATGATTGTGGTAGTCCTTTTAACTTTAGTATCGTAACGCCACATGCCAGAACATAGAACTGATTTATTGATATTCTCATAATGTTTTATAGTTCTTACAACCACATTACCATAGTATAAAGAGGGGAAGTAGGCTATCTCCGGCCCAATCCGCGATATAATTGCCTACTGTCTCAGGGTTGTCACTTTTAGCTAAATTTTAATTCAGTGCCTATAAATTGCCAAGGGTCGGGAAGTTGTATTTTTTACTTGTATTGTCTGGGTAAGTACAGGGTTTGTGAGGTCGGTTTTCCCTTAACGATGATCAAACCTTTCACTATGAAAGAAAGAGCGACGGGCCAGCAGACGGGCGGCGCGGAGCGGTGATGAGCACGAGAAAACGGTAGGTTACTGATAGTACTGCCTTCGAACTTTGCTCTATTTATCTGATTCACAATTAGTCAATTACTTTTTTAATTACGATTTTATAACTGTGAGTAGCTACTTAGTTACTATACCTACAATACCTACTGAGAAATCGGCATGACTATACGTAAACAAAGCAATAGCGGCAAATCAATTGACAGATCCAAAGTACCTAATGCATTCTAGTGGGAAAGTAGGTCTACCTACTTTCTTTGTCTGATATAAAACTAGTACTTACAACAAAAACTAAGTAAGTAGGTATCTCATCATCAAGTAAAAATTATATGCTAGAATAAGTGACTTGCTTACCTTTCCTGTTTAATAGGTAATCTGAACAGAGACAATTCTGGAATCGATGTATTATTAAGACATCCAAACACACAGCAATACGTTCTCCTGCGATTATCAAACATTTTTCATTAATTTAGCGGTGCCGAAACGCCGTGACGCGCGAATTTCATGCTGTGTTAGCCCCGACTGGCGCACTGAGAAACGGGTCGAGATTTTGTTAAGTGTGCGTGCGGCGACGCATAGATACGATGACGCACACATACAAGCCGCGCGCGGTGCGTTTGTATGAAGATAACATACTTCCCCACTTTATACTATGACATTACACCGTCTCAAGCCGTCGCAGTTCGATAGCTCGAGACCCCCGTTCATTGTCTCGAAACATCTATAAATAATGTCTTCAAGACGATTCTTTATTCGAAGGAAGCTACTGTATTATGTAAAGTCCCACCTAAGCACTGTCAAATATGAACAACTGTCCATCCGCCCGTCAGTCAAAACTGAAGGAAACATATTGCCGCGTTAAGAAAACTTTCCTTCATTTTCATCGGTTGCCAAGTGATAATGAGTCTTATTTTGATACTCTTAGCGTTTAATTGAAACTTTTAACGCGCAGCTATATATTTGTTGATAAAATATGAGATACATTATGTAAAAAATTACTTTTATTTATGTATCGATAGTTATTAATTTTCCGGGCAATGATGCAAGAGTTGCGACTGACGCAATAGAAAGGCGGACTATGCAAATACTTGCACTGACTCTTACAGAATAGTTTGATGCTAAGCTTACATTTTTGTTTGATATTCTTGGTATTATTATATACATATAATTTGTAATAATTCTGCATTAAATAGCGAAAAATAGCTCTAATTAAGTTAGACCTTTTATAAGACTGCACAATTTTTTTACATAACAATCAACATAATATCATTACACCCACATTTGACATTTCAAGTTCTGCAAACCAACCGACCGATACCACCAATACAGAAAAAAAAATTTACAACAAGGGAAACAAATGACCCTCTATGAGCACTTATGAACAACTAAATAGTATTCACAAAGCACTAAATACGAAGAAAAACATATGTACTAGGTTGTCGGCATTCAATAAGCGCCTGCTTCCTTTATTACGATGGCAATAAGTCTGGCAGCTGCCCGGGGCAGATGCTGGTGTAATTATTTCTAAGGGGTGACTGGCGTTAAGCAAATTTCTCATTATATGTTAGTACTTGCTTTGTATGTGGCGTTCCTGTGTGATGCTCTTTTGTTGGATTTAGCTTAACTTCTTAAGCTTTAATAAAGAACAGTTTCAATGAGTACGGTCTTATTATTGTTTCTAATCTTAGGGGACTACAGGACCTAAACGCAAAAAACTCAAGTTTTATAATGCCTAAAAGTATATGATCAACTACAGTGAACAAAATCAGAAAATTATATGATATTCTTCAGAATATATGCTGGTTAAATAGTGTATTGAAAACATAATACAACTAATTTGATACGATAGTAAAAAATCATGAAGATACCTCTAAAAACTTTCTTTTTACAATAAAGACCATCCTAATATACATACAATCATTCTCATTTTTTGTCAGATTATTCTACAAGCAACATACTAAGGCACTAGGGTTTTAATTTTTTAGTCCAAATAATAGATTTTTTGTAAATAGATAACTACTTCATATTTTGCAATAAATTACCAGCGTTGTGTCATCGCGCTTCTCTTTCTTTTCTATGCAGTCCGACAGTGACCGCGCTTTAGGTCATGTAGTTCCCTTAATTAAATACGTCATGATTGCCAGTTTTAAATCTTCGTACAAAATAAGTTGGTCGTTACTAAGTCGGTCGATGTTTATGAAACCCTTCTTTATGTTGGTATCACTACTGTTTAGTTTGTGTACGAAAAGAAAAGTATTTCATATACTCTTGATGTAGGTATCTATAAGATATGAATTTAAACAAGAATCTACCTTAATACAGGTTGGGAGGGACAAGGACGTGCAAACTGAATCCATCAATTCTGCATATGAGGTTAGATAAAAAAATTAAATAAAAATCTAAATAAACCTGAACCTGACCGGCTTGAATAATCCTGCCGGTCGATTCTGTAAAAATCTCACCGTGAAAACTTAGGTGAAGTGAGTTTGTTTTTGCTAGGAATTGACACTATTGACAGCTCACTCCGCGCTCACTTCACCTAAGTTTTCACGGTGAGATGGTTTCAGAATCGCACTGCTGTATTCTTTTGTATAAATAATAAATAAATAAAAATAAAATAAATATATTTCAACGGTTATCAAAAAAAATCTGATCTGTTTCATAGAAAAGTGCAATACCTATGCGGTCCGATCAAATCATGAACTGAATCCATGGTAAGAGGTTGTGCTTTGATGATGCCACCTGTATCTGTATAATCTGACCAGAGTAAATAACTATGTTATTTAGGGAAGACCCAAAATATTATTTATTTTTTTAAATCTGTGCAAAATGTTGTAGGTACTCACCGGAATCATTTTTGGGGGACATGTGTGTTTCCCCCTTTAGTAACCGCCACACCTGAAACAAATAACATAGTTTTAAAGTTATTATGAACAATAAGAAAAACTAAACCTATTACAAGGCTGTGCGGTTCACCACGAACATAATCTAACTTAATACTTATGTTACAAATAACATAACCTACACTACAATAACATGACATAATTTAAATTAAAGAACAAAACAGAATCTACTATACATATTAGGTCAATGTTAAGTGACATTATTATAACAACTACCTACTAACCGGCATGCACCCTAACTGCATAAAGGCTCGTACACACAGGCGCGACGCGACACGCGACACAAAGACACCGCAAATCGCGCAACGAACGGTGCCTTTGTGTCGCGCGCGATTCGCGTCGCGCGTCGCGCCTGTTAGCAGGAGCCTTAACACACTATTAATCTCATTCTGAATAATTTTGTAGGATATTGTTATTCCATTGCTTCATATGTTCGAAAAATTTGTCTGCTCAACAACGTAAATAACGCAATGAATGGTGTTGAACTGTCAAAATGAAAGCCATTGCTACTGTTAGTGTGTTACGCAATTACCACGCGGGATTTCTTTTTTGTCTCAATTTATTTTATTACTTATACCTTCTTTCTCCTTCTTTCGTAAAATTCATCACATACAATAAATAATACATAAGATCAAATAAAGCCTTAAAACGCACATCGCTTTTTGTCTTCGTTATTTGATTTAAAGTATGCCATAATATCACTTTATTTCTCTAATTATGTTTTTTTTTAAGTTTTTGTAATAATGTATTTTGTTATCATTTAAATGTACTTTTGTGTGTTATGCTAAGTTTTTTATGTGCACCAAATAAATGTTTTCTGTTCTATACTCGGATCTATCTAAACATCGACACTAAAATAGTTAACAACCGTCTGAAATTAAAGATATTAAATGTCTTACAGAAAATGCTTCCACAGCAATTGATAAAGACGTAAACGCAAATGCTTAAGCAAATTATAAGTTATGTGTGGCGAAGCCGTGGTGCCCAACCGGTTTTATGGCCCGATCTTGATCTATAATCATAGGAAGCTGGCTACCGTTGATCTACTTTCTTTCGATGTACCTACTATACGTACTTTAGGTCGACTACTAACTGTCATTAACTATACAGTAGTATCACACACACACAGTGTACAGTAATAGTAGTATCTTTATGGAAAGTTTTCGGGGCCTAATATGGCGCCTTAAAGAACACCCGAAATGTTACAAAGGAAGCATTTTTGGGTTCGGTCACCTCTCAAAACATTATAACCAACTTTCAAGAGCTAAGTCATCTACCCCTACACATTCTTCGATATATTATGATGACGCATTAAAAACTTACTGTTACATTTTTTGTCAGAATTTATCTGAAATAATTCGTCATCTATTGTTACATCTTTCATGTTTGAATCATATTCGCTAAGTCTCAAGTCGGGCGTGGGTCGACACAAGTCATTGTTTGTCCCCGACCTAGCCCCTGAATAATAACCGTATTAAAATCTTAACTAGTTTATCGTACATTCATCTATATGCCTCGCCTTATTCACGTCTATTGCTCCACCTTGGAATTCAACAAAAAAAATATTTTGATAAAAATCTTTGCTTGCTCGAGTTACCATTAATTCGACCAACAAATTCAGACAAATAAATGGGAGCTCTCTGTGAGTAGGTAGGTACCGCTAAATACTTTTCTCAATGTACAGACGCCAGCACATCAAGCTACTACAATCTGTCAAATTTCTTTAATAGATTTTCAACTTTATCACTAAAGCATAAGGTTCAAAGTGGATTGAGAAAATTTTACAGTTTCGGGTAGCTTGATGTGCTGGCGTCTGTACTTCGTTTAACAAAGCGAGCCCCGATTAAATATATTTCGAAGTCATTACGCTAACGGTCAAAACATTTTGGACGGGAACTCGTTTAAAGTTCAGAGTTCGAATTACTTCAAGACATTTCAGTGCACATAAGAATTCAAGGAACATATCTCGCGTGCTAAATATTCATACATTCAAACCGTAAACGTTCGTATGAGCGTGTGGGTGTGACATAAAACGTGTTATTAAGATTTCAACTCTAAAGACAAGTCGGCATAACAGAGAAGTATACAAGTAGTGGTCTGATATAGGCGTGGTGAAAAGTATCAATAGGAATCATAATAAAAGTGTGGTAATGACAGCAAGAGGAGTATGGGATATACTATGATATGCAGTCTCATTTAGAATTCATACGAGCTGTTCTACAAAATGACATGCTTGAAAATGTGCTTTGGTGTCGCATTTTTATTGCAACAGGTTTTTACCAAAGTCATATTCAAGTCACAAACGTTGGACCTAGTCATCTTCCAAAGTAGAACTTTGTGCTATTTCTGGAAGTTTAGTATTCATTATTTTTTCGTAACGACAAACAAAGTTTTACTACCCGTACTTAACTATTTTAGAGTCACATCTGCACGTCATGTTGAAATTACGTTTGGACAAAAACAGCAACCAGCGGTGCATACGCCATGCATATTTGTTTATTGTTAGAACGTTGAATGGAAAGGTGAGAGGTGTTAAGTGGGTAGATATATATGTGAGTTGTGTGAAACGTGGCGCGAGTGAGGTATAGCGGGCGCTCCGGTTGGCGGCGCCGGCGACGTGACGGTGACGACACAAATCACATTCAACATCTGAATGGCAATGGACGTTAGGAATTTCTGACAGTCAATTTGTCTTTTGCCGTACCGGAGCGAAGCGGTGGTGCGAATGCAACACAATAACATTATAACAATATTACCCTTTTTTTTGTAGATGGGAAATCATCAAATGAAGAGGTCATTTGATGATTTCCCGCTCTGGGTGGAGCGGAAGGGAGTGTCAGACTCTTGCTGACTAAAACCCACCCGTGTTCCTTCCTTAGCCCTTTATGTTCCTTTATGTTTGGGATTGTCCGATCAGCGGGATTGTCCGATTCAGCGGGATTGTCCGAAAGGGTTACCGCTGGCCCGGAACATAAAGGGCGAAGGAAGGAACACGGGTGGGTTTTAGTCAGTAAGAGTCTGACACTCCCTTCCGCTCCACCCAGAGCGGGAGGAGTCATTTGATAATGTCCCATCCAGAAAAAAAAATAAAAATAACTCTTGCTGACTAAAACCCACCGGTATTCATTCCTTAGCCCTTTATGTTCCGGGCCAGCGGTAACCCTTTATTTGTTTTGTTTATTTTTAAGTTTTTTTTTTGCCAAATAAACACAATTTTCTTTCTTCTTTCTTTCTTTCTTTCCTTTCGGACAATCCCGCTGACCCGGCAGGCTTTGGCCCTAACGGGCCCCTTCAGTTGATGCTGACATTTGATTGAGGCGTGCGTGGAACATGTACGCGCCGTCCGGCACGGGCCTGGTCCTGATCGGACGGTGAGCTAATTACTCTCCGTCCGCAGGCCCGCGCCTACGGTGGCCGGGAGTCGTCACGCGGCTCCCGACGCCCGGAGCGTCTCCCGCAGCGGCAGGGACGGTAGGCTCTTTCCCTCAGCCATCCCGCCACCTCCTTCGCTAGCATGACTGCTTCGCAGAAGGAGGTGACTGCCTCCAACTCCCTCTCGCTCCGGACCATGGCTCGAACAAGGGCCGGGCGCGAGAGGTCGCCACCGCTGCCGATCCCCTCTACGAGGACACGGCGGTGCTCCGCCCAAGCGGGGGAGACCTCCACCGTATACTCCACCGTGTCTTCTGGGCGATCCTCGCAGTGGTGACACCCGGGCGTTTCTTCCCGCCTGATTATGTGCAGAAACCTCCCGAAACATCAGTGTCCGGTGAGGATCTGCATCAGGCGGTAGGTGAGGGCGCCGTGACGCCTCTCTAGCCACTCCTCAAACAGGGGTCTTACCGCCACTATCGTGGTGTGCCCTGCGCTGGGTTGCGACAGTCGCTCGTTCCATGAAATCGCGCTGAAGGTCCGTCTGCTCCGCCGCGATTTGCCGCGAGAGCGGAGTTTCCCCCCAGGGTAGTGCCTCCGCGCGCCACTCATACCGGCGCGCGAAGACTATCGCCTCCAGATCACACGGCGGCAGTCTGGCAAGGAGACTTGCCGCCTCGCCCGAGATCGTGCGGTATCCCCGGATAAACCTTACGGCTACCACCTTTTGGGTCGCGTTCAAATAGTGGGCGGCTCGTCGCTGTAGTGAGCGCGCCCAATATACGGCCCTTTACATTCACAGTTATGGTCGAAAAGCTAGCTACATTATTCATGCTATAATTGGAATCCAGAGACCGCTTTGGTAGGAAGAACTTCGTCGGCTCGATTAAGACACGAAGCCTGAAATCTTAGTAGATAGTTTTGAAGGAGCAATATTGCAAAATCAGAACCCATAGCTATGGGTCTGCGGTACAGATAAAATTAATTAGATATCTCCAATATTCAGTAGGACACCGAGATTCAACCCCTTATATAGGAAATCTATTTCCACAGAACCGGTCGCAGTGGCCGGCGGCTCTTTATTAGCGCGATGCCTACGGGAATGACAAAATCAGTGGCACGGAAGGGACAAATTGGTGGTCGGGTGGTTTCTGGAATGCTTATGGGACCGTTCGATAGTTGGTGAGGTCGCGTAATTTGGGCGTCCCACGCGTCGTTCGCAGGCCGCCGTCAGCGTGAAATATTTGGTAGCGAGCGGGCGCGGTGGACCGATTTGCATACAATGAAATAAACCGACACAATCGAGGGTGGGTCCTTCGCTGGAAAGCTTAGCCTTCTTACTAACATTTCGGAAGTACCGTTCTAGTGGCATCCGATATTTTATTTCGGTTATTTGGGTCGTGATCCACTGAATTATCAAAAGGTTTCCATCGGTCAATGGGACAGTAGAGCACGAATTTGCCTTCTAAACGATCCATATTGCAGACACTCCAATAAAACTTTATTGGGGCCCCAAAACTTTAGATACGAACCGTTCCAATTCGTGTAATACTTTGTATAAAAACTTAAATGGTAAAAATATGCTAGTAGTAAATGGAAATAGATAGAATTTATTTTCGTTGAGGTCCACCGCACGGTCTGGGAGGCTTTTCCTATCTATATAAGGGTCCGCTTTTAGTTCACTAAAGATCCTAAATCAACATTAATATCGACTCTTGACATCAACACAATTGGGCAGAGTTCGCCGATATTCTAAATATAGAACGAAAGCGCTCTCCTCCATTTTAGAGGAATCCCCTTATATGCTAATCATTACTGTCATTAAATCACGTTTCAAATAGCTGATAATCCCTATTTCCTGGCAAGTTCTGTGATCCGGGCAATCATCAACAGACCACCCTGTAAACGAGTCGCCTTATCGTTAATCGAATAAGGATTAACGTCAAGAAATGGCTCCTTGTCGGTGATTCAAGTATCCTTTGTACCGCCAAGTATCCGAGGTACTTTAAGAACGACGAATTTAAATTGTGGCCATGAAGGTGTCTTTTTATTGGAATCGATACAGACAGTTCGCACTTCCACTGTAATAGGTTTTTTTGTTGTGCACGCCTCTCGCAGAAAAAAAAGGTATGTTTACTTGTAGCTACCGCTGAGCTTGAGTGTACCAAATAGGTACCGCGTGTATAATTATTCACGTGTTTTGTTTTTCCTTTTAGCTGAGCAAGAGTATTCAAAACTCTGACATACGTAGATTGTCACTATGTGTCCAAAACTGGTTTAGAAATAACGCTCGTAGAAGATAAGTTTCATTCGTGTGTAAAAATAAACTGTATCGTGTTAAGTTTAAGCGCTTTCATCTTGAAGAAAAATGTGTTCTTTAATACAGCCTACAGTGAGACATGACCTTTTACATTCATCTCACAGGGCTCGACTGTTGATGGACAACTAAGAAAACCTTAAAATCGTGCAGCAATGTTTCCGAACTTTTTTCTTTAACCCTGTAGTTCAGGGTCATCTGCTGTGCGGGGTAAGTTCGTGAGTGAATGCCAAATGTAATTGGTGGAAACGGCATTTAGCATGTGCAGCAGAGGCGCGGGATCTCAGATACTTACGCCCAATCATTCTGTCAATCCGTCCGTCGGACGGGACGCCCGTGGGAACACCGCCAATCGATAAACAGGATAATAGTATTGTTCTTTGGATATTTTTAAAGGGTGCAATTGCAATGAAATTGTAGTGTAGCTTTCGTTGGGTGAGTGCTGTTGTATGGATGTTTTGTAACAGTTTTACGACAAACAGACTACGTAATTTTTAAGCGTGTTAGTAGCACAGTAAACAGCTGACATCGCGAGATCAAAGGCGGAAGCAAAAGTCATTTCAGGAGCAAGTTTTGTTTATTGCCGCTGCACATGATCAAAAGTAGCTGCCGCAGCAGCCCCATGCCGCCAATTTACAAACCCGTGTGTCCACATGTCATTTGTACATAATCTGGTCCACTCGTGTGACAAATAGTTTATATAACTATTTTAATTGACTGCCAAGCAGTTGATTAAGTATATTGCATTATTAGATTCTGAGTCGTATATCTGCATAATTAAGTAATTATTTTTAGAAACACGACAGCTCATAAATATTTGGTACACGTGTTCGCGACACGGTCAGGTGGAGAAATCAGCATTTGTGATTCGATGGCCAAACTTTTTGCTGCAACAGCTACTTTGGAAACTGACAGCTACTGAACGAAAAGGAATACTTTTAGCAAATATTCCTTCTGTCTTCTGTGACACAGGATATTATCCCAAATTAAATGTACAGACGCCAGCACATCAAGCTACTACAATCTGTTAAATTTCTTTAATAGATTTTCAACTTGATCGCTAGAGCTTAAATAAGGTTCAAAGTTGATTGGGAAAATTTGACAGTTTCGGGTAGGTTGATGTGCTGGCGTCTGTACCTAAGTAGTAGCATACGCAGAATCAGCCTATAATGTTCCACTGCTGGGACACAGGCCTCCTCTTTTGGATAGGGCTTGGGCTGTAATCCACCACGCGGGCCCAGTTGGTGGATGTCACATGTCTTTGAAAGTAAGTAGTATATAAAGAAAATGCATCTCGTTTTCAAACAAATAAACCAAACCTTGACAGACAGACGATACAGAAATAGATCAGTTTAAATATTTTCATAAATTATCATGTGACATTCAAAAAACAATTACAAAGAAGATGTACCTAGTATTATTATGTGACAAGCTTCAGTACCTACAAAGTTTCGTGTCGAAAATATTCTCAGAGATACAAAGACCCATCTTATAATATTTTCAATGCCACACACTGTGTTATTATGTTCAAGGCTGTAGATAAGGCGAAGGCAATTCGGTTTTTTGTGAATGAATTCTTAAATAACATAATGTGTGTTATCGTGCGAACTTTGTGGTTATTAAACATTTAAAAACAATTGAATTAATTAATGTTACGTTAACCTTTCAGTATACAACACAAAGATGGAATATTATATTTTTGCAGCAGTTTTACTTTTTTTAGTTAGAGGGTGGAGTATTATATCTCAAAAATAAAAGTATATAAAAATAAAACCCTAAAACTAGCAAACGGGAACAAATAAGTGACTCCCTCTCCTCTCGTAGGTGTCGTAGCAGGGCGTAGACTTTCGTAGAGAGTGCGTAGAAGACGCATAACAGCGTTTAGCGATCACCAATACGTTTGCCAAACACGGTGTCTACGACTACTCAATATTTATCCTTCTTGTTGGTATCGATGGAGCAAATATATTAAACATTTAGATATTTTTTATACGTGAAACTTATTTGATATAAGGATGATATACGTACGCCTTTAACAATAGGAATGAATGCTCCGCTAACCTTTGAATATATAATACCTACACGAAAAAAATACTCTACTACATTTCGACTGAACGTTATATTTCAAAGTTATGACTATTCTCATTCTCATGCACTGAGTTGAATTTCATGCAGCTTTTATTCCAGCCATTGCATTCTAAATGAGAACTGTTGGGCTCCCTTCCTGTTGCATTGATGCTCTGAAAGAGCAGTATATTTTAATTAAGTAACTTTCAAGTATACCAATAAAATTAAGTTTTTACTTGAACTTATACGATGACCTTAATAGTTAATGCCTCTTCACATAATACAACAAGGTAACTCAAATTTGACTGCAAGAATCACCTAATTGGATAACTAATAATAATGATCACGTTGAACTTTGTATAGAGAGCATGATATAAGTTACTCGCAAAGTTCGAGAGCGCTGCAATACCAATTACTTATATAAATCATGTACACGGTATTATGTATAATTAAAGATATTGTGAAAAATTAATTATCATTATTTTTGGCTTACAGAATGAAAAAAGGTAGGTAGGTATTGTAGGTACCTAATTATTAAATATTTTGTCGGTAGAACAAGTGGATTCCTTGTTCCATAGTTTTTCTTTTCAATAGAATTATTCAAATTACTTATTCGAGTACAAAAACATATTGTGAGTTACTAATAAATGTTATTTATGTTACAATGACAAATTCCATGAAATATTACAAAAATCTTTAATAGATTCAACAAATATTTAACAAATGAACATAAATAACAACAGGGTAGCTCGCATCGCTAATTGAGGAAATATACAAAGTCCCGCCCAAGGCCACAGCGCTGCCAAATGAAGGCAAAAACTATGAGGTCAAGGCACTCTACATGACTAACAATATTTTAAAACATAAAAAACAAGAACAAAGAACAATATTTTAACATCAGACTTCACATCAATCAGGGAAACAACCCACAAATAAAATTGATATGAAAAGATTTTTATCTAAATGGCTTAAAGAACTTGAGAACGTCGCAAAAGCAATTTCTCAAGTCTTTTTCAACTGGCAGCATCGTCGAATTCACTCTATAGCAAAACTGAGACTGACAAGCAATTCTCAGTACTTATCGATCACGCTCGAGATCCACAAAGCGATGATTGTTCAGAATCCTTGAATGGAACACAAAAACTCACATTATTAATTTTATTGTATTCGAAACGAGATGTCGCATGTCGCCTTGAAGACAAGATCATTACACACACCATGACCATCAAGAGCTGACCTCTCGCAAGCAGTAACAAAATGCTGCGATTACTAAATGTAATCTACAACATAGAAGTCACGAAAGGTCAAAGTAAATTGGTGGCGCTACCCGAACTTCACTCTCCCACAAACCTATTGTAGAAACCGGTTACGAAGAATCCGCCTTGCGTCATTTAGCCACGTGTAAACATTTTAATTGATGATATGCGGAAGACAAAAAACTAAGATACTGATCGGCATTTTGATACTGGTTTAAGTATGTAGATATCTTTGGGAGTTGCTATAAAAAAGTACGGTTAGCAGACCATTATCTATCTAGCGCTTAGAATAACGATCTCTTTGCTTGACCGCAGGAAGGCAATATCAGATAACACTTCTAAAATAATATCAAACAAACCTAAAGTAAAACCTCCGGTGCGTAACAATTTGCACTCAATTATAGGGGACGCCAAAGAAATGGAAAATATGGTAACGAGTTCACGAAAATGGAAAATATCCTTTGGAAGGGCAAATATTAGATATTCGTTTTACGCGAACGGACAAAGGGCAAATATTATTCTATAGAGTTAGTCTGAGATGTTCAGTCCCGTTTTCGAAAATGTTTGTTATTGGGTTAAAAGGACTACATGACCCAACGCGCAGTCTTTGTCCGACTACATAGAAAAGAAAGAGAAGCGCGATGACATAACGCTGGTAATTTATTGCAAAATATGAAGCAATCATCTATTTACAAAAAATCTATTGTTTGGCCTAAACAATTTAAACACTAGTTTTTTAGTATGTTGCTTGTAGAATAATCAAAAAATCATAATGATTGTATGTATAATAGTATGGTTTTATTGTAAAAAGAAAGTTTTTAGAGGTATTTTCATGATTTTTTTCTATCATATCAAATTAGTTGTACACTATCTACCTAGCATATATTCTGAAGAATATCATAAATTTTTCTGATTTTGTTTACTGTAGTCGATCATATACTTTTATTGTTTCTAAAACTTGCGTTTTTTGCGTTTAGGTCCTGTAAGCCCCTTAAGTTTTCAATCTCACGTTGTTAAGATTAAGAGCAATTTACGTATTATATTACCGAGTAATTTAACAAATGTATTAAGCAACCTATACTCATTATGTCGTCGTCTAGATTTCTTGCGGAAGAAATAAAATTGTGCGCAAAATTACCGTGAAATGCGCGGTAGCGGATTGATATTAACGGCATTTTACAATTGAATTAACTCTACTAGATATAAACGAACGTATACTCATAATGTCTATCGTTTATGCACATTATAAAATTAATGGAACGTTCGTCCATTTATTGGAATCCAATCGAAAACCACTGAATCGGCACTTATGCGGTTTTCTCCTCTGAATATTATAAGCATTGTTACATGAAAATAATTATGTTTTATGTCTACATTACAGCTTTTATGGCTTTATTTTAGCAAAATTGCCTCATGTTTTGAGGGAAACATTAAAATTTAGGAATGCCTGAAGGTAATTTTTTCTTCGACGTATTATCACCTTCAGTATGGTATGCAGGTATGTCGATAAAAACTATCCCGTCCTTCGCCAGAATGCAATCTATCTCTCTGCCAATTTTTATTGAATTCCGTTCAGTGGTTTAGGCGTGAAAAGGTAACATACAGACAGACAGCCAGCCAGAGTTACTTTCGAATTTATAATATTAATATGGATTCAAAGTCCTGACTGACTGAAATATCAACGCACAGCCTAAACCGCTGGTCCTAGAGACATGGGAGGGTGTGTTCTTTGTGAAGAGTAGGTATCCACTAAGAAAGGGTTTTTCGAAATGTATGTGAATTTTAATGTTTGTAAATGCACCCACGATACAGGAGTAATTCCAAGTATATGGGGCAACGTTATTTAAAAAAAAAACCACCCCTAAGATGAATTTAAGAGAGTGAAATTACACGCGGACGAAGTCGCGGGCAGAAGCTATTTCATACATCTCATAGACTTTTTCGGCGGGACATAAACGTCGTCTCAACACGACCTTGTAGGGTCCCAGACCACACTGAAGAATGACGTTGAAATCTGACATCTTATTTAGAAAAGATAATCCTGTGCCTGAGGCAGGGATAGGACATAATGGTAGACAAGGTAACTTTGAGCTAACATCGAATGGCTTAACATAATGTGAGTGAATGGACATACAACATATCAACAATTTCAAAAAATTTCAGCAGCATATAAACACGCGCTATCTTCGTGCAGATGTTTATGTATAAATCCAATGCGATTTCCATTATTCATGTGAAGCTGTGTCGAGTCCACCCCATGACATAATTAACGACCACCAACAGATGACTGTGCATGGCCTTTATCGCTAGTTAGAGGTACCCAAGTAATAAAATGTCCCAAAGTAGAATAAAGGCTCCTTCAAACAGGCGCGACACGACACGCGACACAAAGACACCGCAAGTTGCGCAACGAGCGGTGCCTTTGTGTCGCGCGCGATTATATCTCGTGTCGCGCCTGTTTGTAGGAGCCTTAATTCAACCTGGGGGTTAATGGCGTAACACAATACCAGTAGCAATAGCTTTCATTTTGACAGTTCAACAGCATTCATTGCGTTATTTACGTTGTTGAGCAGACACATTCGAACATAATATGAAGCAATGAATTAGCAATATGATTCAAATTTAGATTGATAGTTTATTACGCAAATAGGGCGCAGCACCTTTAATTTGTTACTGCGTTATTCTCAACATAACATAGGTACTCTGCATACAATTCCCAATACACAAATGAAATGTTTAGATTTCACCATTTCGCATACTGTTAACTACATAATGCTATTTACCGAACATCAATAATTACCTGCACCAATATGTACATGACTGTTTAATAACGTTTCATAAACACGTCCTATATTTCAATCATTTTGTGGCACTTAATTTAATACGATAGTCACAAATTACTGTATATAAATCGTGACACTATGCCCTTAGGTGACGCCATAAAAACCAAACCTGATCGGTGAAGAAGTAGGCACCAGTCAACCGAAGATTTCGAAAGGAAATTTTATGGTGTATACTAGATAATATTTTCACATTACTGCATTTATCTGCCGCTGTGATCTCTACCATTGGCGGTGATTGCTTCAGTCAGGTACGCCATAAATACAGAAACCTAATTTAAACTGGAAAGGACAGTGAGCCATGGTCCTTAGAAACGAGTAAATCATGACGTTACGAGCCTTCGGTGCAGAGGCGTGAATTGATTTAACTTTACAATCAATCGCAAAGATAGTGATGATCGATGGGTATCAATCGTTCGGTATGCGATCGACACATAATTAAGCGGCGTTCGATCGTTGTCTGTCGATAGGCACGCCTCGCGTCGTAATAAGTGTCGAGTACGGTTGACGAGTTTAGAAGTCGTTCTTAACTCGTCAAAGTCGTCAATCGTACTCGACACTTGATATCGATTTGAACTCGTAATGTCAGCAGAAACTTGTATCATAGGTCGACGGTTTATTTTACGCCTGTACAAGACGTAAATTTGTTTTAAATGTCACCGACCGAAGTTCTGTAGCACATTTGAATTAAAATCAGAATGAAATCGGTAATGAAATAAGCTAGCATGCATTATGCCTATACTAAAGTATGTTAAATATAATAATATAATATTACTACGTAAACGTAATATTAAATTGTCACTGAATTTTACACGTTTCCATTTTATTACCTTCCGTTCCAACCAATTTCAACTTCATCCCGAACTTAGATCATAATAAGTTTTATCAATATCATTTCCAACACCTTTTACGGCTAATGAAAATCATTCAACACGATTACTTATCTTAATATTTTGATTTAAAACGTTGATTATCTTATAATTTATGTGTTTTATCAGAAACATCAACGATGGCCGCTTCGGTCACGCTTCTCGTAAAATATATAGCCCATCCAGTAACTCTATTGGTGTGGCGGCGACCGCATTCGATACGTTCGAGAGATGGAGCCTGTAAATCTGTCAACAGCCAAATTACAGCCACGCGAGGACTCCATGAAGGGCCCTTTGTGAAGTCGTGTGTGCGTGCAACACCCATTCGTGACGGATATTTATAACCCTGCACATATTCTAAATTGCATCTATTTCTGTCAGAACAGGGGTAAATAAAAAGATGACAGCTAATACGGAAGAAGAAAACACGCGAGCTACTTCTAATCAAAAAAAAATGGGTAAAAGGCAGTAGGGTGATGATGGCAGTTAGCCCATATTTTCGTTTAAATTCGCCATTATGAGTTAAGGCTTCTACAAACAGGCGCGACACGCGATATAATCACGCGCGACACAAAGGCACCGCTCGTTGCGCGACTTGCGGTGCCTTTGTGTCGAAGGTCGTGTCGCGCCTGTTTGAAGAAGCCTTTATGCCTTTTATTTCAGTTCTCTGTCCAAATATCTAGCTCTAAAGCGGACGCTTGCAATGTAAATGAATTTCAGTGAACTTTGTATCATGTAAGCGTGAGTTTGACACTAACAGGCTAGCCTGCAAATTTCATTAAAACCAAATTTGGTCAGTTTATAATATTCGTGTTCCCGAAATTCCATCTTCATTTTAGTTTCGTGTGACACTCTAGTTTAAGTGAAATACATATTTCACTGGTATCTTTTAATTACCAAAACTGTAATCAAAGAAATCAATACCGTACATATCGGCTCGACTGCCTCGTTAAGTCTAGTGTGCGCAAGTGCTACCGCTGAGCATGCGGTCCTTTTTTTTTCATGATGGGAAATCATCAAATGTCCCCTCCCGCTCTGGGTGGAGCGGAAGGGAGAGTCAGACTCTTACTGACTAAAACCCACCCGTGTTCCTTCCTTAGCCCTTTATGTTCCGGGCCAGCGGTAACCCTTTCGGACAATCCCGCTGACCCAGCAGGCTTCGGCCCTGACAGGCCCCTTCGGATGATGCTGACATCTCTTTGAGGCGCGCGTGGAACACGTACGCGCCGTCCGGCACGGGTCTGGTCCTGATCGGACCGTGAGCTACCCATTACTCTCCACCCGTAGGCCCGAGCATGCGGTCCTGAGACTGACTCTCAGTAGCAGGCCGAAGTCTAGATTTGTGTCCGGTTGATAGCACTAGGATCGTCCTTTATAACAAGGGGCATAAAAAAAAACTGGCGAAATGTGGGTGTACTACCAGCCTAACCCTTTAGGGATTACAGGCGCGATGTTATGTTGATATCTGCACCAAATCCGTAGCATGCAATCCTACTGTGCCTACTAATATCACACTAACATTACAAAGGCGAAAGTTTGTGAGTGTGTTTGTATGTTTGTTACTTCTTCACGCACAAACGGCCGGACCAATTTTGAAATGGAAATTTGGTATGGAGGTAGATGACACCCTGGATTAACACATGGGATACTTTTTATCCCGATATTCCCACGGAATCGACACTTATGCGGGTGAAACCGCGGGACGCTGCTAGTAGAAGAATAAATTTATGTATATTTCTAGAAAGAAAAGAAAGAAAGAAAGAAAATTAGTTTATTCTGCACAAACAAAAACGTCTCTATATGTCTCAACACGACTAATGACGCAACAGTAGTTATAATTAACTTCTTTTATTTCACACATAAAATGAAACGGTGAAAGCCATATAGTTGCATAATAACTAACAGCGGCAAATTATAAATTAATAAGGGAGATCTGTAACAGTTTTCACACAGTTCGTGATTCATCACTTTATTTTCACAATGGGTTAATTAAAATTAATTGAATATTCTTTTTCCCGTGTCTATTAGCACTGTAAAGTTAAATGCGTTGTTTAACTATAAGGCACATTGTACACGACACGGCTTCTTTACGGTACGGTATATAAAACGTGCCATAAAAAAACGTGTCTGTCAGCAAGCTTCCTTGACCCATACAACACTGACGAACCGTGCCTACACACAACGAATAAAGGCTCAAACAAACAGGCGCGACACGCGATATAATCGCGCGCGACACAAAGGCACCGCTTGTTGCGCGACTTGCGGTGCCTTTGTGTTGCGTGTCGTGTCGGGCCTGTTTGAAGGAGCCTTTGAACGTAGTTTTTCACTGCAAGAAAAATATGTGTACAAAGAGCCTTACATGACATGTCCACACTTCATGTGACCAGAGCGCTGCACGCTGGCTCGTTCTTTGAGCAAAGAATTAGCATTACCAATATTGCCATGCAACTTGTCTTCTGGGCACGTTTCCGGATGACAGAGATGCGGACGAGTACTTCGATGCATAAGTGTCCTTTTGTTTTTGTATTTATTTATATATTTAGTTAGTCATTTAATTTAGTGCCAAGTGTAAATAGTTAGTTGTGTTATATATTGTATTATCCATGTATATTTTTAAAATTGTTGTCTGTCTGTCTATTTGTTCCGGCTAATCTCCGAAACGGCTGGACCGATTTTGACGGGACTTTCACTGACATATACATATGATAAAAGGAGTAACCTAGGCTAATTTTATTCTAGAAAAAGAATTAGGGGTCCGCGCGAAAAAAGTTTAATCCCATAATTTCCGAAATCCACGCGGGCGAAATTAATCAAGATTCAAGCAGTAATGCACACGCGAGTGACATTGTTTGTGCATCCTATATGGGCTAAGTTAGGCGCGCCGTAAAGGCCGAGTATGCACGTCTTGTATGCCCTAGGTATGTGATATATCAGATATCTAGGCGCGTCTGCTTAGAATCCTGGTTTGGCTAGCCCGCATCTAGAAAGAAAGAAAGAAAGAAAATACATTTATATAGCACAGACTAAGAGACACACAATACACCAGATAGATAGATAATAGTCGTACATCAGATAAAAAGTGCAAAGTCCGATCTAAGAAATTAGCAGGAAAGTGTGCATCTATACTATGTACCTATGTAAACCTGAAATTGTATTCTTGCATAGGAAAATCCAATAGGTGATCGAGACAATAACTTAACATAAGTTTATTATAACTTTTGGAAGGCTTTTTTGGAACCTTTGCCCCTTGTGGCAATGAAGTGCATCAAAACATTACATTTTTCGTTCCAAACACACAGTAGATACTTTCAACACAATGTCCCATAACCTATGAATAAAACTCTTTATCTACATTAGTAGGTATAGCTCCCATACAATACGTCAACGGAAACGCTTCCGTCAAAAAAACGAGGGTATTTTTGACAAACGCTGTTGACTGGTGTGTGAGCCGCTGTGAATGAGGGACGTCATAGCTGACGGGTCCCATTACTCACTATATCATGCCGTTTAGTTGTCCACCTCCATGACGACCCTGTGCTTTTACACCTTCTGATTAACGGGTTAATTTAAGTGTAGAATTAGTTAATGAGGCGCCCGTGGCGAAATAATAACAGCCGCACTGGTCGATCGATCAGGTTACGCTTGTCGCGGTTGGTCTGTGGATGGGCGACCATATTTACATATCTCCGTGCCTCGGAAAGCACATTAAGCCGTTGGTCCCGGCTGTCATCCGTGAATTTTGACAGTCGTTACGGGTGGGTAGTCAGAAGCCCGAAAATCTGACAACCAGTCTTACCAAAGGGTATTGTATTACCTACCCAGTAACTGGGTTGTGGAGGTCAGATAGGCAGTCCATTAGCTCCATCTAAAATACTGGCTTCATTCAGCTGCATCCATTAGACTGGAAACCGACCCCAACATAGTTGGGAAAGGCTAAGCAGATGATGATGATTTCGTGAATGAGTGAGAGTCAAAGGGAGAATTACTCAATTGATACCATAATTATATAAAAGTAGGATTTTTTTCAATGGTCGATCTAATTGTAAATGTACCCGGTCGATTCGCGTAACGTCCTCGTACATTCCCAATAAGCAAATTCAAGAAGGTCACAGCGTAGTGTATCACTCTACAATTCTACATCAGCCGGTCAATTCTGTAAAAATCTCACCGTGATAACTTAGGTGAAGTGAGTTTGTTTTGCTAGGAATTGACACTATTGACAGCTCACTCCACGCTCACTTCACCTAAGTTTTCACGGTGAGATTTTTACAGAATAGCACCGCAGGTTATGCAATCCCATTTTCGATGACATATGACACAATATTGACAATATTTATTTTATTTATACCGACTTCAAAAATTCAATTCGACGTATGTGTATGTAATATTATTGGAACTGCATTATATTTATTTATTTATATTATTTATTTATATATACTTTATTGTACACCAGAAAACACACACACATATATAATATATATATATATATATGACAATCACATGTATATTCACATATGACAATCTATTAGGGCTTCCAAACAAATACATATGTGTATGTACATATTGTACATACAATGTTTGTCCACACATTTCTCCGCAACTATTAATCGAATCGTGACTATTTTTACTGGCATACATTTACTTCAACTTAGAGACCAGTGCAAGTTTCATCGATCAAATCGATCCAGTAGTTTTCAAGATATGGACGTGTACCTAAGTGTGACAGCCTGGCTTATTGATACGAGCTACGGGTGTAGTTTCAAAGGGAAAACATCTCAAAACCTTGGTCAAATTCTAATGCAATATTTACAACAAAATTATTACCTACTACTTATTACCTAATACCTACCTATTACCTACTTATTACAAAAAAATATTCCAGTTTTTACTTAAAACTAAAAATTACGAAATAAAAAAAAATGAAATTTTTTCCAAAAAGAAATTAACTCAAAATTATGAAATAATTTTAATTTCAGAAGTCGGTGGCAAAAAAGTAAAACTAAAATACAGATCCCAAGACACCGACTTCCGAAATTAAAGTTATTTCATAATTTTGAGTTAATTTCTTTTTGAAGTCGATTTAACTCTTAAATTACTTCTTGATTTATTATACACATGTACATAATATTATATATTTTAGTGTTAGCTTTTATATTGTAATTAAGGCTTTTTATTTAGGTTCATACAAAGCTTTGCCGTATCACGTTAAATTTCAAAACACAAATTTTCAAATTCACAATTAAACCATTTACAGGCTCTTTTGAACTGTCAAGAATTCGATCCGTTAGTCAGAAAATTTAAACTTGTCCATTCCAAAACATAGATCTCTATAGAGAAGAACGGGGAAGAATATCCCAAGGACACTCTTTTAAATCAAGATATTACAGAAACATATGAGACAACAGTTTGGAACATTTATTAATAACAGTAGGAGTAAAATCGGGTCGGAAGCTGTAAGAGTACCTATCCCAGCATGTGCGAGATATGTCCACAAATGTATCACTTGTCTCCCCTGTAGAACAATGGACCGGATTCCCAGTTTATCCGCATCACACGTTTTGTTTCCATTTATCTCGGACAGCGCCGTTACACACGTATAAATTTTCTTAGGACAGTGGATACGATCACCTAATGATATTGCAGACATATTAAATGGGAATAAGAATATGAGGAATGTCTAACAGTTTTGAACAAGATGGATTATCTGGATTACCAAATAGTTCTCATTTAGCACTCTTAATTGACTCTAACGATTCAAGATGCTCATTTCACGATCTACATGCAGGTAGGACTCAGGTTACGCAATAAGTTACAAATTCAACAGAATTTTAAATGAAAATCTAAATACTAAAACAACACTATTCTCTACGGAAAACTGGGCGAACAGATAGATCGCAATCATGCCACACTAATCTATCAATCTACAGTCGGCATCGTTTCAAATTAACTGCTTTGTAGACGTAAATTAAATCACTGACAGTGTTAAATTACTTTCATTGCAGAATTATAGGTCGGCCTTTTTACTTGCATAAAACATGATTTGTCAATACGTACAAAAAGTTGTGAAATGAAGTAAAACTGGAGAACGGCGGGTAGACATGGAGGCCACTGGATCGATGGCCGGTGTCTCTTACAACCAAACCCGCTACTGATCAGATTACCACTGCCTGCGGTTTGCAACACTGCAAAACACTTGAAAACTGCCATTACCTACTTTAAAATCACTGAATCGTAATTACAGTTTAAGTAGGATCATCAAGGCGAACCACTCAGCCCTCGCTATCTGAGCATAAAAATATTATCGTGAGACTTTACTGAAAAAACTGCGGCAACAATGGGACTATTATAGATTTCAACTGTTTTCAAATTGCCTCAACAGCACTTTATATAAATATTTTAACGCAATCGACAGACCAGCCTGATATTTTTATAAGAAAGCATTAAAATAACAATTATGTTTATTTTCGATGAAACAATGTCTGTATCTATTTGACTCTCAAATAGCGAGTTGATTAGCACAATGATTGATCTTTTTGTCTTTTTCTCACCTCTAGGCAATTTTTCGTGTTCCAATTAGTCACGGATCATGCCGGGTTCTTTGTTTTCCTCAACAATTCGCCAGAGGTCGGCCGAACCAATTAATACTAAACACACACGATACAAATAAAATCGAGGAGCAACGTCGAAACTTGGTTTGTTTGTGACAGCCGTGAAGTCAAACAGAACATTATACAAACATCGTTTTGCTAGTTAAATATTTAAAACAAAACTTTATAACCTACTACATAAGGTGGTAAATTCCATGAACATTAAAACTTCGAATGTGCCACTACATCATGGCTTGTTCAGCGGGCAACCCCGAACTTACCGCGTAGTATGTTATCAAGAAAATGCACACCTATTCTGATACAATATTCGTAATTGAAACATGCAAACATTTGCCAACTCTTAGTAACTGGTACAAAACAAACTCAATTACTTCACTTTACGTCTAGCTAGCTGGTACGTAAGTAATATGTATTTCTTCTACCAAGTCAATGTTTTTCCACTAACTACATGATAATTATTTGGCAAAATACAAATATTTCTACTATAAATTTCACGCCTAAGTGCATACAGAGTACAGAGTGCAGATCTATTGTGGAACTTTAATTTGACCTGATTTATGGTATATTATGATGTCTATTAATGTATGTTTGGCAATGGGTTTTAGTTAATTTTTTAATTTAGTTAATTGAACCAACGTATCAAGGGAAAACGACTGCTGGAATAGCTAAAAACAGGTGTTTCTTCTATTAAATCTGCCTTGTTTATTTGAACTTTCACTACTAATCAGCCATCAGGTAGTGGGCCCTTAAATTTGGACTGTGTCTGTTTTTAATACTACTGATGAATTTCAGCTACACGTGTTATCTAACTAAAACTGAGAGTATCTCTAAAAAATACAGACAGACGCATTAAGATTAGGATTAGGCTACATTGGAAACGACACTTTATTATTATAAACTCATAGATTCTTCTTTGATATTTTCCTTTCAAGTGTCAGTAGCTTGGAAAATAGAAAATCATTTTATTTGGGCAAACTTGGGTCACATGTTGTTGTCAAGCAAGATCAAACTCGGATCAAGGGTACATTAAAATGGGTAAATAACAAAAGTGAACATCACACCATGTTACGATATTATAAGATTTGACGGCTCATAGAGACCAACAGTCCAACACGGCACTTGATGACATCGGTAATCTACATTGACGTTAACGAGGAAGCTTAGGATCAGGTGACATAATCCGTCACGGTCTACCAACTCCAACACCTTTCTGACTAGCCACGGTTATTGAACGAGCGTTTGAAAGGCGTTTGAAAGTTCTTCTAAAGAGAAGATTATTGCTAAATTATATGGGAACAATAGCCTACCTAGCCTTTAGAGTAAAAGTGTTGGAAACATCGTGATTCCCTACTGATTTCTAACCCAGGGTTGACACAATTTGTGTGTTTCTCAAGTTTTCTATTAATATTTTTGAAAGTTCTAAAAACAACCTCACTTTCGCAACCTTTAATGTTCGCCATTGCCCAAGATTTTTCCACATTTCTATTCATCCACATATTTCATTTCGAATCTGAAATATTCACTCCTAACCTCCGACCCCAAAAAGTTTGGGAGTTTTAACATACGTAATCCCAGATTAGCGATGCTATACTTTTTACATTTTTCATTTCCAGATACAAAATCACCCACAAAAACGGGCAGAATGTTCAATGTTTTGATCGAACGAATGTATTCCTAATGGCCTATTAATTGCTCAATGGAGAGGCTGGATCTTCTTCAATGTGCCTGTGTGCTTTAAGTTTATGTAAAGCTATCTTCATTCGCGATTTATTTGACAAAAATGTAAACAAATATGTTTTGATGGAAAAATAACTTTAAATCCTCCACAATAAAGTTCACTTTACGCTACAATTTTAAACATTTTTATAACTTTTTCAATAGTGCTAGTCATTCTGAAATCAACTTAATTACCATTACGATGAAGTTGATATTTGTTTAAATAGAAATAATATTAATTTGAAACATAAGTTTGAGTAGTCTTTAAGTGAGTGCCTATACCGAACACAACTCTTAAAAAAAAATACAGCAATAAGTGGAAGAAGGGAAGCGAGGCCTTTTCCCTGCAGTGGGACACAAACGATTGATAATAATAAGGAATGAATAAGTATATACACAAATCCTTTGAGCCAACCATCCCGACGTGATTGAGAAACCTCGGGTACGCGATACGTCAGAATAATCTTCCGTGTCTCAACCACGCTCCGCAGACATCTAAGATTGACAACTTCAATGTACGTGCATTCCTTATTAACATAGAAACATCTCAATATACTATATGGAGCACATAGGTAGGTAAGTAGCTAGTATTAACAAAGTTCTTAAGTAAACGGATCGTTGTGATGTGAGGTTAATCTTGTTATTAAACTTTGTTTATCTATAATCTATAGTTACGTAGGTACAGTACAACAACAAGTTACCTAGTTAGGTAGGTACAGGTAAGTTAAACTAACGTCAATTGGTAAGTAGGTAGTTACCTATGTTAGTTTAACTTAATATGTTTGGGCTTTCTTTTTTATTGCCATTAAGTAAGCTTCACCTATTTCAACATAAAATACCATTTTGTTTGCAGACACCAACAAATCTTTATTATATATATTTATTATAATATACATTTATACTCAAACATAAATGATAAACGTTTTGCGCAAACGAAGGCGGGGCTAAAAAACATAACACAAGAGTATCAATAATGTCAAAAGAATATCTGTAACAACGAAACGCAATGAAGAGGAAACTGGAAGTACGGAGCTTGACATTTCGCGATCCGACATCGACACCGCGTTCGTCGCATCACTACGAGACTCCGACACTGCGGTTTTGTCACACGACACAAATGTAAAACGACACTGGAAAAAGAGTGCGTAGTATTTAGCGCCGCGCCGACGGAGATACGCCAGGCTCTGTCGCGCTACGTTTTGTCTATGTGCATATCCTGAACAGTCGCGGGCCGTTGACCTCCGATGAAAAGCCGATTTCTAACAGCTCTTTTGTGCGAGATGTGAATGTCCGACGGAGCTATTTTACGTACTGTGCACAATTATTTTTAGGGCCCCGTAATTGCATTCATTAAATTATGACTCGGTTCCTACAACCGCAGTATAAGTAGCAAGTGACGGTGGATTTTTTTATATGGCTTTAGAAAATTACCTGTCATAGAATAGCTGGAGATTAGGTGATGATTTGGTACTTATTTTTTCATACCAGAAGTTTGCTACTTATTTCTTTCTTGGGAAAGAATTAGACGATAAGGTTACCGCGAAATTCAAATTTTCTTACGTTTTTTGCAATTTGCTGGTCAGTATTAAGTTGTACGTTGATTAAATATGATTCACGACCGTAACAAAATGTATTTACAAAATTATAATAATTAAAGTCATCAACACAACTCTCTAACTCTCTTAGTCATTTAATTTAGTATCTAGTGTAAATAGTTTGTAATTTCGACAATGAATATAAAATACGTAATAATATATTTTAGACATTGAAATTGATACAACATACTCTCTAAGAACAAATAATTCTATTGAATGACTATTTAATGATTTTTTTTTTTATTTTTTTTTTTTTATTTAATGGGTTTGCTCTTGACTCTAGTCTAGGTCAGAGATGACAGAGACAAAGTCTACGATGGAGTGAGCTCACCCAGAAGAAGCCTGTTCACTCTTACTTTGAAGAGATTCGGGTTGTATGCACTCGGAAACACAAACGCAGGTAGAGAGTTCCACTCTTTTGCTGTGCGCATTATAAAGGACATTTGAAAACGCTTACTACGCTTAGTGCGAATTGGTGGAATAGCAACTAGGTAGGGATGGTAACTTGCAGTGCGTCTGGATGTCCGAAGGTAGAAGGGGGCCGATGGAATGAGGTCGTGGAGTTCTTGGGCACACTCACCGAAGTACAATCTGAATCTGAAATCTTGACATTTAGAATTATGCTAACTTAACAAGTTGTATTACTGATTGTAATGATTATGATTCTGTAAATAAATATTTGTTACAGTCGCGAATCATATTTTAATCAACGTACACCCAGACACTGAGCTGCAAATTGGAATTTCGCGGGCTACCTTAGCGTTTCCCTCTTAATAAACTATTGCTGATTGATGAGCATTTTGTCGGTAATAAATACCGAAGGCGGGAATATAACCGCGTTCATGCATATTGAGTTTATGTGCCTGAAGGTAAGAACATGTTGATACATGTTTTGAAAGATTATCTAATAGACCTCCATAACTGCCATAATCCTATACACTCCAAATTATATGTAGGCCATTTTCTTTCATAGATAGGTACAGTTTTTTAATGGATTTTATTTGATGTCAGCGGCAATCATAATAATAATCTTATGAACAGTCGCCATCGGTTGTAGAGTAGAGAGATCATTAAACATTAATTAAACTACATTTTGATAACTACAATAAGGCGGTAGGGAACATTATGAAGGTAGCTATGATATCAAAGTGGCACTTACATTAAGTAAATGCTACTTACATAGTCGGTAATGGACGCGGAGCATGTTTAATTTATTTTGTAGTTAGATTACGCGCGTAATGTAACATTATACTGTTGAAATACTGAATCTTTTAATGCCGTCTGAATGATACGATCATCGCTTTCGTGTCCATTTCATTTTATGTGATTGTACGTTTAAATAATGTGTTTCATTTGCGTCAGATATACTTATGTCAGTACTTTTTCTTGCACTTACATTGAATTACTTTTATCACTCTTTGTCTGTATTACGTATCTACTACATTATAATTTATAATATGGTCTTAGGATTAGTCAATGGTATCATCACATTCTGCCAAGTGTGACGCATATAACTTATAAACAATTGAAAATGTTATTTTAAGGTTTTAAGTTTTGTTACGTGTGTATAATATTTATTGGAACTTAAAAATCTGAATTTCAAAATTATATTAGAACACGAGTAGATATTTTTATCAAGTATGTATTTTACATGAAACAAAATTTATTTGACAAAATATGGACTGTACAGTGTACATTAGACCACCAATTTGTACAACTGGTAACACCTATATTTTTTTCAAATAAATGATTCTTATTCTTAAATATTATAAGGTATACTATCTACCTGCTAGTTCGACAGCCCTGTGGAAATTTCGTGCTGTTTAATTTCGAAAGAGAAATTGCCATAAACTGCTACGCCTATTGCAATGCTACCTTACTGAGTGGAAGGCAAAGCCGTCCTATCTTTCTCAAACCAATACATTGTACTGTCACCTCACGTTTTCAATTCTTCTGCAAACAATATGGTTGCTGGTAACGCAATCGTAATAACAACATTGTAACTTCGAAATTAAAATACTTTCGGACTAACTTGCGTAATGAACCTGACTTTTGTAGACGATCGAGTAACTTGGTATTGGAGCGAATATGTGTAATCTAAGTAAGTAAATATAGAGCTAACCTTGATGCTGGAGGCTGTGCCTAACTAGCTAGGATTATGAAATGAAATAACAATGCTAAATCAACAAGTCTAGACATTGTTTCTGACGGCGGCCTCGTGACAAATGCATGCACAGTATTGAGGCCTAGCAGAATACTAAAATGTACGTACCTATGTACATACCTACCTACATGATTCGTCACTATGCATATTATAAAGCTGCATGCACTACACTACTTTTTGTGTCGTATAAATAAAACAAGAGAAGAAAGTACTTCTGCCTATCTACCCCCACCATTGTTGCCAAAGTTATTCATAGAATGTGGCTGGGCAGAAATTACTTTGCAACTAAAATACGATAGGGAGATAAACCCAAAATTTCAAATCCATTACCAAAACTATTTTCATAGACATTAATAACAATAATAATTATTACAGTTAAATTGTCCATGAATGAGTACCAAATTCTAATTCTAAATTCACCAAATAATGCAACAATTTCACACGATGCCCGTATGCAATAATTACGAAACATTAGTAACGCAGTATCCGAACATGGCGCATTTAATGCATTTTACACTGCAAGTGAGGTACCGGCCTTTGAATGGAAATTTATCTCCTCACAGGAAATATAAGACAGCGCGGAAACGCCTCCGCGTGCCCTCAATTTCACTTTGATCTATTCAGATGCGACATCCTATACTATGAATGTATACTACAGTTCAATCGCAGTTTATCATTGTACATTTCTCTTTTCTCATACTTGAGATGCGGAAGCTATATTGTATGATACGTGGGTTTTTATAATGTAATGACGTTTTTGTTGTGGCTTTTGGATTTCTCTTCATGTCTTTACCATCTACAATAGATATGATACTCTCATGCCCGATATTCTATATTCATCAGTATTTCAGATGGATTATCTAATGCTTTATTCTACTTAAAAATAAAATTGTAAGAGCCTTTTACAATATTAGATAATATTTATTTAATAATACCCTTCGGCAATGAGTCGGTCTCTGTCAGTTCTTTCCGTAACTTTGTTGATACAACATTTGTCGACTTAATCAACAATTTTGATTCTGCCCAAGGGTTTTCCCAAAATAAGATACCTATTGCTCCAAATAATCTTAAGACTATCACTAAACCCATTCGTGAAACTAGATTACCAAGCAACATTTATCTAAACGACGCTAATCCAGACAAGACTTAACACATTTCCTACCATTCGCTACCGGTAACAGTAATACCAACTATAAGCCACAACACTATACCTGTACCGTGTACTCTAGGTACTTTATAACATTCACGATGAAAACGTGGTTGTTCTCATTCGAGCATTTTATTATGAGCGGCTGATAGGCGCGTGCCGCGAAATTGATTGTGCGTGCTCTCACGTACATGACAAATTGCTATTGCAATGCCTCTTTATTCCTTAGTACGTGAACGATGGCTAGCTTGCGTGGCCTAAGGATTTACTTAACTGTCATAATTTATTGCCAGACACTCGTTTATATATATAACTTGTGTAGACTTGCAGGGAACGTTCCAGTCGTAAAGCATTCTTGTGTTAAGTAACGTTTTGTTGCAGTCGAATTATTGAGGAATTTTGTATCTGATGACCTATTTGAAGTTGGATTTAATTACGAATTCAGTTCTTATAAAAACAAGCAAATCTCTAGAAGCGTATTTAGAAATAACACCAATTAATTTAATATTAAACCCCATTGATTAAATAGATCGTAAATGAGTATTTTTAAAGTACGCACATTATAAAAATTACATACGCTTTAATGAGATAAAATCAGGTATGTCAGATTAAATATAAAATTATTGAGCGAAACAAATTCTTTAAAAGTGAATCTGCCCTTTTTATGACATTGCAAGCTCTCTTTGAGCTTAAAAGCCGTATAAATGTATTTTTATTGGTCACTTACTTTGTAGTAATCTCTGGCAATGTAATAAAGTGCCACTTAAATAATGTTTCAGTGACAAATCTTTAAAAGGAATGTCGTAACAACTTATTTGCTGTTAACGACTAGAAAAAAATAACGTATTTATTGATAAGATAATAAAAACCGGCTATAAAGCTAAGTATGATTGTTTTAAAAAATAACGCATTATGACCGTTACACAAAAGTCTCCACACAACTGCTGCCTGAAGATGGATGACCGAGGTCATCCTGAAAAGATGTAGCCAGATAACCTGAACCTATCACAAGGGCTGGTTTGAGGTGGCGCAGAAAACTAGTAGGTACAAGGAAGAATTTTGAGGGGCCCTTTACCCATTAGAGGGTCAATAGGGAAATGCAATTTAAAAATTAATATAATGAAAATGGCAAAGGAAATTGTAGTCCATAGGTAATACGATGACTATCAGTGCCAAGCCCCATTGAAGCCTTTGAAGGCACATGGGTTTAATCCCTCTGTCTGGTGTAACCCTGCCGGTCTGCCCCTTGACATCTGAACGAAAACATAATAGGTAATGTCTGCACACATTTGTTGGTAGGGTGAAAGAGGGTTAGCTAACACGAGTGGCTTCTTTGCCATCGATCTATAGTATGATCGTGTACAAACTTTAGGGTTTTTGGCAGCTATCCCACATTAACCAATTTGTCATGGTATGGACTTGTGATACGGATGGTCACACACATACATCCAAATCTAACGAACACTCTACGACCTCGTCAACGGACTGAGAAAAATGTCGTGAAGAAAGTTTTGAGTATGAATGTTGACAACTATAAGAGTAAACAAACGATGAATGAGGGTTTTCTGAAATGACGTTCGCCAGGTGGCAGCACTGACACGTCAGGTCCAGACATCTGTCAAAGAGCCTATATTTTCTTTAGTCATGACTGAATGATGAACGAATGAATGAATCGAATGATGAACGTCATCATATATTTTAATTTGGAAGATCTCTTGTCACAGTGGTGCCAACTCATTGACTGTGTGAATGATGATAAGGCGGATGACTACCGAGCTGACTACTAATAGAGAAGTATGGAGGAAAAAGACACGTTGCGCCGACCCCAAATGAATTGTGATAAGGACAGGAAAATGATCGGCTGTCCCATTTCAAAACCTAGTAAGGGACACTTTTTACAAAAATCGTTTTATTGCATAATCTTGCTAACCTAGAAGGTCTCTACCAAATACAAAAACACCAGAGTTTTAAACTTACATAAAAGGAGATATATTTAAACATCGATACCAAGTAAGTGCACCTTTCACTCCCTAGTGACCATTTAAAACCTAGTAAGTCACTTTAACCAATTCAAAAAAATACATTCCATAGGCTGACCAATATTACGTTTATGCGCTCTCCTGTAAAATTTCATTTTAAGTCCTTACTAGGTTTTGAAATGGGGCAGCCGTGATGATCCCACATTAACTAATTTTTTTTTAAGCTCGCTGAAACAGCGTTTTAGGGTCGTTTTTGTTTAATTAGTAAGTATGGATTTTTTCACAAATTAAAATATCACATTGCATGAAACTTAAATGAGGTTGTATTTCTTTACAACTTGAAAATAAAAAGAAAGAAAATTCAGTGTAGGTATCGCCCGCATAAGTAAACTAAAGAAACAAGTTGCTCTAGCGTTTGTTACTAAAAGCTGGCTTCATTTCACGAACTTACTTTTATTGACTTTAACGTGAGCTTAAAGCCAACATGTTATTAGTGCTTTTGAAACACGTCAACACAACTGTCGAGTTATACATTAGTAATGATACATGTGTGATATGTTGATCATTATACTCGATGCGACGCGTTTCATACGACTTTTTTCAACACACTTGCGAGGAAAAAAACAGACTTGTATTGTTAAATATTAACTTGTTTGGAAAATGGGGCGCTGGTTTTGTTTTCCCGCGCGCCGCGCTAGCCAGCACTACCGATGCGCACGCAAGTGTAAAAAAAAGCACTGACAAAACCGCTAAACAGCCTATAGAAAAAATATAATAAACACAAAATAATGTTTAGACCACTAACCTGTATTATATAAGTACGCATGATAGAGGTCAGTGGTTTAGACTGATCGTAGTGTTATCGTATGTCAAATTGTAGTTTAGTTAGTATGGAATTAGAAAGTACTATTGGCATAGACGAATATACATTAGTTCAGTGAGAATCCGCAATAATAGAACGCCAGTCAGGGTCTTTTCCGTTTGGTTTCGGAAGGGAGCACGGATAATTTAAGGTGAATGCGCAGTGGTAGACCGCGAAGTTAAAATTTTCTTACGTTTTTTGTAATTTGCTGGTCAGTATCAGGTTGTATCTTGATCAAAATATGATTCGCGACTATAAAATATATGTATTTACAGAATTATAGTCATTGGAATAGAATCTGTAAGTTAGATTTGTTCCCTAAGAACTTTTCCATAAGGGATTTGTTCATGGAACAAATCTAACTTAGAAAGATGTATTAATGATTCTAATGATTATAATTCTGTAAAGACGTACCAGAAGGCCAATTCTCGTAATTTAAAACGTTCAAAATCTAGTCGCAGTCTCATCTCAGCGACAAAGAAATGTCAAAAACTTGTCAAAATGTAGGGAAATTTGAAGTATTTTTTGACAGATTGAGACTGAGATCAGACTGTGAACGTTGTTAAAATTAGTAGAATTGCCCCTCTGTTATAGTTGCAAATCATATTTTTATCAAGATACAACCTGACACTGATCTGAAAATTGCAAATAGCCTAAGAAAATTTTAATATCGCGGTCTACCATTGCGCATTCACCTTAAATTGTCCGTGGTCCCTGCGGATTCACCTGAAGGTAAATAAATATTAGTTCATTTTGGGACCAAAGACAAAACAGACTATTTAAAAAAAAAGTGAGCCGTCACGGGACGCCTGGCAGATGTGAAACATCGACATTATTTTGTAAAAGTAATAATGATTGAAAAGAACAGTGGGAAGAGAATCGCAGTCGATTGCGCATGGCGACGCGTCGCCACACAGTACACAAGACTGTGACTGTATATATACACCATCATATAGCATGGCGACGCGTCGCCACGGCATGCGTCGCCACGCCAGAAATTTGTTTTACGTGCGGCTATAGATGTTTCACATCAAAAAAAGTGAAATATGGTCCGCGGATTTCTTTTGGCATGAAGTCTCTTTGATGAAATTAAAAAAGCGCGCATCTCCGACTAGTAAATAGTTATCTGTGGCGTTATCGCACTAGTGGAATAACATAAAGTAAAAGCACGCGTTTTTAATACACTGCATTATGGACCTAAAAGCGGTTCAATAAGAGCCACTTTACGAGCAAGTGTGTTGAAAATTATGTTTCTAACGTAGAAAAACATAATTCCAAATTAATTTCCATAATTCCAAATTGATTACCTATTGTTCAATATAAATTAATAACGAATAGTCATTTATTGCCAATCTTAATTCTGAATTAATCGATAATGACCGTAACTCTTAAGGGGCTTACAATCATGACCCAAAGCGCGGTCACTGTCGGACTGCATAAAAAAGAAAGAGAAGCGCGATGACACAACGCTGGTAATTTATTGCAAAATGTGAAGCAATTATTTCATTACAAAAAATCTATTGTTTGGACTAAAAAATTAAAACACTAGTGTTTTAGTATGTTGCTTGTAAAATAATCTGACAAAAAATCAGAATGATTGTATGTATGTATGGTTTTTATTGTAAAAAGAAAGTTTTTAGAGGTATCTTCATGATTTTTTTCTATCGTATCAAATTAGTTGTATTTATGTTTTCTGCACACTATCTACCTAGCGTATATCCTGAGGAATATCATATATTTTTCTGATTTTGTTTACTGTAGTCGATCATATACTGTTATTGTTTCTGAAACTTGCGTTTTTTGCGTTTAGGTCCTGGAATCTCCTTAACCAAACTGCTTGAAGTCTTGAACTATCGCAATTTAGCAGCGCAAATAGATGACTTAACTCCAGAAATGAAGAACATGAACAACTTGAAAAGATACCCAATAAAAACAATGGACTCATGAAAAACACATCACGAAAACTCACATAAGTCACTGACTCAGTTATGTGAATTCCAACGCTAATTCTTACACGAATCCCATTGGGTTAGTTAGACACACAGAGCCATGCTCAATGTGGAAAATACACATTAGACACGTTATAATTCAATTAGCGACCAGTAGCCGAATTCTTAGTTTTTTTTTTAAACCTACACCAAACTTGGGAAATCGATGTTTTTATAGAATTACGTTATCTTAACCTTGACGTGAGTTGGCGATTTATAGTGCGGCACTACGGCGTTGTCAGTTCGGTAAAATATCATACAAATTTTTAGGTCATTGCCAATATTCATGGGTTACTTAAAATACAGGCAAATATTGTTCTGAGAACGCAGTATCACAAATTCGGATACTCTCTGCTATCCGATTCTCACTGACGAGATTATAAACGAGCCCCTATTGAGAACACCGCATCAACAACGTAAACAAAACCGCGGTTAAATTCGATTGTAATACGGGTTTACCTATCAAACGGATATTCGACAATACGCTGCCGACAAACACTGTGAGAGCAGTGTCGTGACACACAAGCTATTATTCAGACGCACTCGAATCAACATCTGTCACTGATTGACGATACTAGGATTAATTTGCATCGCAAACAGCTTCGCATTAATCCCAACTACATGAGAGATACAAAGCTAATAACACAACTGTGTGTATTATGAAACTATTTAGTGAACTTGGTAAGTTGGTAGGTACTGTAAATACAAAATGGTTTCTGTTTGTATGTTGCGTTTTAAGTTTTTATGAAACTTAGTTTACAGCTTATATCAAAAATGTGTAGTCATATTTAAGGGTGTGGTACATAACAATCCATCAAACTGATCATCTAGGTCCCTTTAACACAACCTTATAACCACACCTTTCAGATACACGCTGACCGCCGCGTATCGATAGTTTGAGCCCTGAAAAAAGACAATTATATTTTTTAAAGTCAGTCAAGTGCGATTCAGACTCATACACGAAGGGTTCCGTAGGTACCACAAAGCAAAAAACGCCGAAACCTGTTTCTTGTATGGAGACCCCCTTTAATTTTTAACTTTATTTTGTAATAGCGTTCCGTTGACACCCTTTGGATACGGAACCCTAAAAGGAGTGTTGACGTTTTTATGGAAAACCCGAAATTCACGCGCAAGAACACAAAAGCCCTGTAATTCATAAACTAAAGTCACAAAGATGCGTATGTCTAAAAGTTACAAAAGAATTCTTGTTAGTGAAGACTCACCTACTATTAGGTGAAGAGAGTGGATACAGATGTTATGTTACCCACTTTGGTTAAGCAAACGTTAAACTAGGCGTTGTTATCTTCTATATTTTAATAAAATCAAGTCCGTTTTTTACGACATTCGATGATATCCCCGTGATAAAATGCTTTGTTCTAATTAATGTTATCTCAGCCTTTATTAAAATACTTTCAAACACCTAATGAAGACACAGAAGCAGACTGTCTTTTAATTTAAGGGCGAGGCAGCGTTACGATGTTAATAGCTAATAAATTACTTTTAAATGTACAAATCAATAAACTATGTCCGCCATCCAATAATTATATGCGAACAGACTTTAAACATTCCTTTTTCGGAAATTCCAATTATATGGGCAGGTTTGAACGTCGATTTCACTACTCGCCATGAGTTTTGTTTACGATGCCGGCTGATATATGGTTTCCTAGATACTATAATGTTTCCCATAGCAATGTTAACTGCCTCTCGGTTCAGTTTCATTGTCAACTCAAATATTTATTGTAATTTATTCCAACACTCAACAAAGTTTCTTGAGTTTGCATTCTGTTCTTACAATAAGTATGTACACACACATAACTCGTGGTTGCTATTTCAGAATTTGCATAACACTAAATAATAGTGAGGTTTAGCCAGTTCAGTAACATTACTGTCGCCAGTCGCACTTTCGTTTGCATATTTTTTGTGGCGTTAGTTTAGCACCCTGACGTATCTATGTTTCATTTTGACTTACAGCTCAGAGAGCCCCATTATAACAGTTGAAGAGAATTCTTCACAATAATATTCCGTACCATTATAAAAATACGTGTATTTTTATATCATCCCGAACTGCGCTAGTCGCTACAGGCAGCAGTTTCCGTCGAATTGGAAAGAGTTGAACAGAGGGAACATTCTCAATTGTAAAACAATTTCGAGAGCCGTCCCCGAGATAATACAATGTCACATCTTTACTTGTTGATAACTAAGAGTTCGATCTTTTCTACGATGAACTTTTCTAAAGAGATTATAATATTCGCGTAGAACGTAACTCTTTTCTCCCTAGTGTACAAAATAAAAGATCACTCTAGCTAGGTCATAGTACGGAAAATTTTCATTGCATGTCTCTCATAAAGTTAGTTAACAAACTGAAACAGGAATACAGGATAGGTACAGACGCCAGCACATCAAGGTACTACAATCTGTCAGATTGCTTTAATAGATTTTCAATTTTATCGCTAAAGCATAAGGTTCATAGTTCATTGGGAAAATTTGATAGTTTCGGATAGCTTGATGTGCTGGCGTCTGTACATATAACTGGTACGATGTTATTTATGAGAACAAAACTTCATTATAAACAAACTTGTATTGAATTTGCATTCTTACCGATCTAGTTCTCATAACATCTATGTTATGAATGAACGCGTCGTACAACGATTCAAGTCCATCAACCGCCTACGATTCGCGAGTCAGTACTTACTTCCGTGGGAGGTTATTGTTCTACCTTTAATATCAAGTCCATAGACATGGAAACGTTAACGCGTGCGTTATGCAGACCTCGATTAAGGTCAAGAGACTTTTTCTTCTCGATTTGTTGTGAAAAATAATAAAGTCGTGGTGGTATTGACACAGTATTGATAACAATTATAGCTTTTTAATGTATTTGCTTAAGTAACACTACGATGTGAAATCGTTGGAAGATAGAAAAGCGGTGTGTTCGAGATAAGAACATTGTGATTTGAATCAAAAGTCATTTATTCAAATAAGACTGAGAATCCAATACTTTTCGAACGTCAAAATTACATAAGACAGTCCTCCAAAAAACACCCGCCATTCATCACTTCCTAGTGCTTTCGCTAGGAAGAAAAAGTGGCGCAACAAACTCTCCACTGCTTGGTCCAATACGCAAGTGCAAGAACCCAAACACAAAACTATAAACATAACAGACTTCTAAAAACCATTAGGTACCAACCGGAACTTCCGGCTTATCACACCTCCGTCTCCAACAAAACGACCTACGACTTCGTTTCCGATAAAACCAGTTCCTCCTACCTCTCCTCATTACGATTATGATTAACTGCAACGGCGTGCGCGCGTGCGTTATTTGATCATAACCTGCCATGTCGTTCCCCGAACGAGTCGTAAAGTTTAATCCGTGCTCATAATTTGTCAAGACATCGGTACTTCGGTGGGTAGACCTTTTCTAGGCCTCATAAAGTCATGACTCATCAATAGGTTTCCATCTATATCTAAAGGATAATCATAATCAACCGATAATGTACCAGTGGGAACACAAGCCTCCGCTTTGTGAGAGGGAATGGGGTCGGGGGTCGTAATCCACCACGATGGCCCAGTGCGGGTTGGTCTTTAAATTCAATACTAATATCATACAGAGGTGAAATTTATTTCACTGATAGAAAGCTACGCTATTTCCGAGTGACATTTATATGATATGTTTTATGTTATAACACGGAGACGAAGTCGCAGGGAGAAGCTAGTTCAGTTATAAAGTAAATTAAATATATTCTTAAGTCTCTTGTGCCTGATTAGTAATAGTACATTATGATATAAGTGCGGTAAGTTGAAAATTACAGCCGAGGCGATATTGCTTGCCCGAGCCGTAGGCGAGGGCTAAAAGAAAGCAGAGGCTGTAATTATCAAACTCGTAAAGGGTCTCTTATTTCACCAATTTCAGTATCGTAATGTATCTTATTACGCACTTGTGCGGTAATGTAAAGTAAATCGCACGGTTTATCAAGATGCTCCGTCAAAACGAACGGTACTTTTTTAAATCTTAGCAAAGAGTTTTTATATCAGAAAAGATGTCAACATTTTATGAATAAAATTAACTTTGGGAGATAAAATATAATAAATAAACATTTAATTCTTTAATTAAATTAATTTTGACAATAAATTACAACCATTAATATCTGTAACAAAAACAAAAATATTAATTTACTTTATTAATAATACTGGCTGTTTTGTGCCTATGTGTGCCTGAAAAAAAAAGCGCGAACGCGCGCGCATCGCTTATCTGTTAAGAAGTAAAAATTATTCCGCGCGCTTTTTCTTTTCGCTGTACTTTTTTTTATTTGAAAATGTCGTCAAGTAATGATGAATTTATTAATTCCACACCGCCAGAAGTCTCAGAGGCAGCGAAAAAGCCTACTCTAAGCCTCTTGCTCGAAAAATCAACCAATAGATACTTACAAGCGTATCAAAATTTCATCATATGGAAAACAAGCAAATATGCAAATTCAGTCCGAGTTTTATTTATTTCCTCGCAAATATGTTATAAAACGTCGTATGACATACGTGCGGTTTGATAATTACAGCCTCTGCTTTCTTTTAGCCCTCGCCTACGGCTCGGGCAAGCAATATCGCCTCGGCTGTAATTTTCAACTTACCGCACTTATATCATAATGTACTATTATAACATATTTGCTCGTAAAGGGTCTCTTATTTCACCAATTTCAATATCGTAATGTATCTCATTACGCACTTGTGCGGTAATGTAAAGTAAATCGCACGGTTTATCAAGATGCTCCGTCAAAACGAACGGTACTTTTTAAATCTTAGCAAAGAGTTTTTATTTCAGAAAAGATGTCAACATTTTATGAATAAAATTAACTTTGGGAGATAAAATATAATAAATAAACATTTAATTATTTAATTTAATTAATTTTGACAATAAATTACAACCATTAATATCTGTAACAAAAACAAAAATATTAATTTACTTTATTAATAATACTGGCTGTTTTGTGCCTATGCCTGAAAAAAAAAGCATAGGGGCGGCGGAAAGAGGCGGGGGAGGCGGGGTCAAGTCTCTTCTTACGTGGCACGCACTGTACTGCGCATGTCAAACCACGTGGTGTGTCAAGTCTCATATTTCGTGGCACGCATTGTACCCTAATTGCGTAACACACTTTCAAACATAATTTGAGTCATTTCGAAGGATATTCCTAATCCATTGCTTCATATTTTCGAAAAATATGTCTGCTCAACAACGTAAATAACGCAAAGAATGTTGTTGAAACCGATTGCTTAGTGTTAGTGTGTTACGCAATTACCACGCTGAAATCAATACAAGGACAAACCTTCTTACTTCCTATAGAATTTATTAACTATTTACATACCGAGAAATGCTATTAATGGGCTTACATGACCTAAAGGCTCCTTCAAACAGGCGCGACACGTAATAAAATCGCGCGCGACACAAAGGCACCGCAAGTCGCGCAACGAGCGGTGCCTTTGTGTCGCACGCGATTATATCGCGTGTCGCGCCTGTTTGTAGGAGCCTTAAAGCGGGGTCACTGTCGGACTGTATAGAAAAGAAAGAGAAGCGCGATGACACAACGCTGGTAATTTATTGTAAAATATGAAGCAATTATTTAATTACAAAAAATCTATTGTTTGGACGAAATTAAAACACTAGTATATTGCTTGTAGTGTCTGACAAAAAATCTGAATTATTGTATGTATATTAGTATGGTTTATTGTAAAAAGAAAGTTTTTAGAGGTATCTTCATGATTTTTTCTATCGTATCAAATTATTTGTATTATGTCAACACGCTATCTACCTAGCATATATCCTGAAGAATATCATACATTTTTCTGATAGTGTTTACTGTGGTCGATCATATACTTTTATTATTTTTAAAACTTGCGTTTTTTGTGTTTCAAGTCCTGTACGCCCCTTAAAATCTCATTTGTTTCGGCTCGGTAGTACATACCTATTGCGTTTTGTATCAGACTTCAAGTCATTATTCAAGTACCTACTTACCTACGAGTTCGAAAGTTTCAGAGTTCATTCAAAATGTAGGTCCGAGGTGCATCGAAACTACGAGATTGCGTCTGCGTCTCTCAATAGTTTTACCTTAGCACAATGTCTCTTTAGATTTCCTTTGCAACGAGTACTGCAAAGACCTTTTGTTGACTATATGAAGCCCGTGACTTCCCAGTATTTCTATTCTTTAATCTAATTATTTGAATCAGAGGTGGCTTGTAGTTAGTGGGTGGTTGCTACTACTACGGGTTTTTCCTGGTTTCGATGTTATATTATACATAGTTTAAAATCATTTCGAGATGGAAGGAAAGTAGGGCCTTTGCCCAGCAGTGGGACATCAATATCTAGAAAAAAAAACAGTGGCACTCCGGGAGTGCCGACAGAAGTAAAAACTTGAACAATTACTTACATGTGTATTTTTTGAATCGTCTTATAAACAAAACACAAACAGAATACTTTGCTATCATCACTCACTGACATAATTATATCGGATATACATTAAAAGTACGCAAAATACGCGCATTGACGTGGAGTTGCGGACACCAGCCTATAAATCACCTATTACCTATACATTAAAACTAGTACATCCCGAGGACAGCCGAACACATCCGAATGTAGCGCGGTGTCGGTTACGGTAACAGTGTCGCGAGTTGAATGGTTATTTCCCCATCTCAAAAAATGCCCAACGCGCCTAAAGAAGTTTTCAGTTCAAAAATCGGATAAAATAGTACAGAATAAGATCCACCCCATTTTGATCCGGAATTGTTTAGAATGTCTAAAAATTACTTGCGAATGGGACTTACTTTAAAAGCAGTCTAAGAGACAAAAATTACTATTTACACTGAAAATAAGTAGGTACGTCTCACTAGCGTGAGTGTGACGTAGGAACAGTCCTAATACCTAAAACGAATTTATCTTTCACCAGCTCCTGCACGTGACTTCACCCGCGTGAAATTTCTTGTTCTCGCTTAAATTCTTTTTGCTCGGCTCGTCAGGGTCGTAGCGTGCTGTTATATAGCCTATAGCCTTTCTCAAGAATTAGGCTATCAAATGCAAAAATAATTTTTCATATCCAACTGGTAGTTCCAGAGATCAGCGATTTCAAACAAACAAACTTCAAGATTTCCTTTACTCATAACCTACCTAATACAATTTTGCTCTCACTACGAACAACATCGATATTCAATCAATAAATGCAATCTAACCTCAATTTGATAACCGCGTCCGTCATGCCATAATTCACGACATACGCCTAACCTAGCCACATGTACTTACATGACAAAAATGGCCGCGTACCCCGAGCTTATGGTAAACCAACATGCTTCATTAGTCAATCCCACGCATACTGTGACAATAGAATGAACACTATTGTTTACCGATGTTGTAATGTGGACGTTTGATTTAGATTTAAACTATCAGGAGTGTAGAGAAAGTTTGATTAAAATTTGAACTTTGTTGTTTAAGAAGTAGGTGACGATGACGTCATGAATAGTATGGTAAGGACTAAAGTACCTAACTACACTTCATATCAAGCATTAGAAAAATAGCGGCTAAATAATGACGAGTTATTCTGTAATATTGTTGAAATTACTGCACTTAGCGTCGATGCCGTGAGAATATCGGGATAAAAACTAACCTATGTCCTTTCCCGATGTTCAAACTATCTCTATACCAAATTTCATCTAAATTGGTTCAGCGGTTTAAGCGTGAAGATGTAACAGACAAACACACTTTCGCATTTATAATATTATGGATTTATATCGAAATAACGAAAGGGTGATAGCTGTTATTTTTCTAATGTTCTATTAAATGGAGTATAGGTACCTTTTTATTGACCGTGAGCGCCCTTGGGAGTCCCGTCAAAGCCTTTTTTTTCGAGGGTGTCGAAAAAATCTTCAATCAAAACAAAGCCCTAGTGACTTACCTACTTACTTCATATTTCATGTCCAACAAAAATAGGTGAAGTTAAAATAGATTGCTAAAGGTAGTGCTCTAGTAACAGGGCTCCCCATCGATCTCTTGCCTCTACAGCAGCTAGTGGGTGATCCATTTCCCACCTGTGACAATACAAACAACAGGCACTATTCGTGTTCTCTTTTAATTGCAGGTCAACCGGGAAATAAATCTTTCAGCCATCATTTTCAACATTTAATGAACGACTTCCGAAAAAAGCAAATTATGCGTTTCTCTGGCATATGTGCAAATCTGCACCTGCTTACTTCTGCACGTAAGGAATGAAAACTTAAAGTTTTCAACACAGATTTATAATCATGAGGATCTTTTCATTTATTCACATTTTTCTAGAGATTGCTACTTACAAGCATAAGTAGGTATGGATGGTATACAGGGTGACAGGGGGACATCGACGCGCATCCTGTTACCATGAACTCAGTAGGTAGGTACATGATTCGGGACCAAAAATTTTCAACGCAGGGGCTGTAAAATTAAATACCTAATATTATTTGTGATTTTATTCGTTTCTTCGGTGGGTCCTTTCTGATAGAAACATTCTTGATATCAGTTTGTGGTTCGAAATTGCACCTGGAAAGTCTCTCGCTCCCATATTTACTTACTTAGCTGTATATTTGTACATTTTATCATTATTATTTAATACCACTACATGGAATGATATTTTCATTAATTTAACCCGCAATATTAATAAATCGACACAAGTGCTCAAGTTATAGATCGCGGGCCATCATTTACAACAACTGTAACCCGTTTTCCCACAGCTGGCATTATAAACAGCTGATACAATCTATATTCCCTTTCATTCCCAACTCGGCATGGATATAAATCTCGCATTGCATACATTTATTTTTATAACCTACTTAAATGCAACGTATTGATCGGCCAGTATAACTTGACATATTATCGCGGGCGGCGCCACGCTGCGCTGCTTGTGATGATATTATGACAGCTGTCAGCTATGTGTCAAATTCAGTAGGTACATTTTTTTTTTAATGTTGTTCCGTATTTCACCGTCTTTCAAAACAAACTGGTGTGTTTGTACTGATTTTCCCCTTTTATAAACAATCGCCCTACGCATGTAGTAATGTGTAGTTACATAAATATTGTCTGTTGGCATTTGTTATTCACGCACTATTGCACTCAATAGTTGGTAAAAAGTGATCACTTGAAAGGTATATACATACATCCTATACGAGTAGTAATTGCTTTAAGAATAAATCAGTCTTTTGTTTTTGTTTGGGATTGTACAAAGTTTTGAATGAAACTTTAACTTTAACGCTTCACGTGACCAGAGGGTGTAACGATCTCTACCATATTTAAAATAGAGGGTAAGCAGACCGTCCAATAATTTTTATTAGGGAAGATAAAATACAGCAAGTTATAAAAACAGCTAGTTATAAAAATACTATATAGCACGCACTCTCGGAAGTTTATAGTTCACACACGCGCGCACTCACTGGAGTTTTAAAGTTCACGTTATGGAATCAGCTCAGCACTATAGGAACGGGTATCAGGCGTCAGGGTAGCAAGTTATACGAGGTTAGCTCGCGAAGATTAGAAGTAGAAGGTCCCAGGTGGAATCTTTAGCTGGATCCCCTGGGTTAGTCAAAGATGTCGCAGCAGAACCAAGCAGTTCAAGTTGACACAGCAAAACCAAGCAGTTTTCTGATGCTTAATGTCTCAGTCCCAAGACTCGACTGCCAGCAGCCTCCAGCTGTTCGTGAGCTCGTTTCTAAGTAGTCTTCCTTTTTCAAATATCAGTTTTCTTCTATGTGGCCATCATCTCATCTGACATGTGTATCCGGCCAAGACATATCCACGAGTGCGTAAAGAATATTACAAATCTAATTTAAAATTAAGTTATTTAGACTAAACAATCATAATAATCTTAATAATACAATAGCTAAACATATTGATAAAAATAATTTAAGTTATTTAGACCAAAGAGTAATTACCATAGACTAAGCCAGAAAGACATTTAAAAAGTAACTGACAGTTTGACAATTGACGTGTCACAACATGAAAATTGAGTAAAAGTATAATGTAAACATATAAACAAATAAAAAGGATGATAAATAGTATTAAAGTGTAAGTAATGATAAATAGTATTATGTGTGATGAAAGTAAAGTGTAAGTAAGCATAAATACTATATTTCCCCAACGACCCCGAGAAAATTTTTGGCCTAGAACAAAAATTTTGCTAAGGTTAAAATATTACAACATTCACAAAACTTACATAACTCATTCAAACACACCGACATCTTACGAAGTTAGGTCAGGTAGGATTCACATTCAATGATCACTACTCAACCTGATAAGTCATAACTTTAAGGCTTATTTAAGGAGTTGTAATCCGCTCGCGTCTAAAACCACTAATGAGATGAAAATATAAAGATTTAACAAAGGCTTATTTTTAAAGGAGTTGTCATCCGCTCCTAATCAACTTTTAGAGTCGATAGACAGAAAATCAACTTTTAGAGTCGATAGACAGAAAATCAACTTTTAGAGTCGATAGTCAGAAAATCAACTTTTAGAGTCGATAGTTAACAAAGGCATATTTTTATGGAGTTGTCATCCGCTCCAATCAACTTTTAGAGTTGATAGTTAACAAAGGCTTATTTATATGGAGTTGTCATCCGCTCCAATCAACTTTTAGAGTCGATAGATAACAAGGGCTTATTTATATGGAGTTGTCAACCGCTCCAATCAACTTTTAGAGTTGATAGAAATAGACAAGTTATCATATTAACTTGTAGAAAAGAATAGATATATACGAAAGATTAAAATTAATCTTTTAATGGTTTAAGAACCGATGAATGAATTAAAAAACAAATAGAGTTTTAATAAATCAAAAGGAACTCTATTATAGAGGAAGGAAAGAAGAAAGGGATGAGTTATGAATATAGTATAATACGAAAAAAAAAGTACAAATATAGGGATAGCAAACGAGTGTAAAAGAATAAAAATATGCGAGTCTATATAGGATCTGAGTTAAAGAAAACTCGAATGTTAGAAAGGTCTCAAGAGTGTTACGAGTTAAGAGGGAAGGAGGGATAGAGGGATCTGAGTCAAAGAAAACTCGAGGACTCAAGTGTCATCTCAAGAGTGTCATGAGTTAAGAGAGGGGTCAGAGTTAGAGAAAACTCGAGGACTCAAGTGTCATCTCAAGAGTGTCATGAGTTAAGAGAGGGGTCAGAGTTAAAGAAAACTCGAATGTTAGAAAGGACTCAAGTGTCGTCTCAAGAGTGTTAAGTTAAGAGGCAAGGAAGGATAAAGGGGTTAGGTCTGAACCGCAACACCGCAGTTAGAAAAAACGCTAGGGCAGCTCCCGTAATACAGAAGACGGAAAGCTCCGAGTAAAACGTCAAGGGCAGCAGTAAGTAAGCTCCGAGTAAACGTCAGGGCAGCTCCCGCAATACAGTAGCCGGTAAGCTCCGAGTAAAACGTCAAGAGAGTCTGAGTGTTGGATACGGTCCAAAAGTGTATATAAATTTAAGAATAAGACACAGTCTACAGAAAATAAAAATTAAAACCAATGAAAACTTATTTGTGTTGGTGGTGAAATTCGGAACTAATGCTTAAAATTTAGTACCTACTTTTGCCACCGCGCAAAAAGACTAATACTCAATGCAAATGCTCTATGGCTAGTTACCTAGCAACCAATGTCAAACAATAACAATTAGAAAAATATTTTGAGAGCCCACGATATACTTATTTCGGTATGATTCCCAGATATAAGTATAAATATATTATATAATAAGTGTTTAAGAGGATAGTGGAGTATTTGTTATAGGAGTTGTGTAGATGTATAGGTTTGAATAAACATCCACAGGATATTCTCCTGTTTCAGTCGTGAAGTGTCTCAATCCCCTAACTTGGTAGTGACCACGAGGTGGTTTTAAAAACACGCCAAGCGAAGAATGAGTACGATTACCAATGGGTAAACGCTGTAGTGTGCAAGTATGTGGGGTGCAGTGTAGTGATGTATTGGTAAAGAGTTAAGTGTAGGAGGAAACGACTACGGGATATTGTCCAATAGTACGTCGTAGAGTAAGCCAAACCCCAACTTGTAAGTGACCACGAATGGTTTTAAAAACACTGACAAGCGAAGAATGGATGCCAACTACCTTTCGGTAGTGGGATGTATGAGAATGAAGTATAAGATGATGTTCAGTATGAAGAAGTGTTGAATCGAATATAGGAGTCTTCAAGAAGAGAGCTGAAGAAGAAAAATAAGTTAGTTAGTTTTCAAAAGACTAAGCCAAATAAGGAGTTCAAAAATAGATACCTAGTGCTAGTTTTTTTTAGAATTTAGAAAAAGGGGGTGAGTTCGAGTTATTTTTACGTTGTGGCGCCAAACTGTAACGATCTCTACCATATTTAAAATAGAGGGTAAGCAGACCGTCCAATAATTTTTATTAGGGAAGATAAAATACAGCAAGTTATAAAAACAGCTAGTTATAAAAATACTATATAGCACGCACTCTCGGAAGTTTATAGTTCACACACGCGCGCACTCACTGGAGTTTTAAAGTTCACGTTATGGAATCAGCTCAGCACTATAGGAACGGGTATCAGGCGTCAGGGTAGCAAGTTATACGAGGTTAGCTCGCGAAGATTAGAAGTAGAAGGTCCCAGGTGGAATCTTTAGCTGGATCCCCTGGGTTAGTCAAAGATGTCGCAGCAGAACCAAGCAGTTCAAGTTGACACAGCAAAACCAAGCAGTTTTCTGATGCTTAATGTCTCAGTCCCAAGACTCGACTGCCAGCAGCCTCCAGCTGTTCGTGAGCTCGTTTCTAAGTAGTCTTCCTTTTTCAAATATCAGTTTTCTTCTATGTGGCCATCATCTCATCTGACATGTGTATCCGGCCAAGACATATCCACGAGTGCGTAAAGAATATTACAAATCTAATTTAAAATTAAGTTATTTAGACTAAACAATCATAATAATCTTAATAATACAATAGCTAAACATATTGATAAAAATAATTTAAGTTATTTAGACCAAAGAGTAATTACCATAGACTAAGCCAGAAAGACATTTAAAAAGTAACTGACAGTTTGACAATTGACGTGTCACAACATGAAAATTGAGTAAAAGTATAATGTAAACATATAAACAAATAAAAAGGATGATAAATAGTATTAAAGTGTAAGTAATGATAAATAGTATTATGTGTGATGAAAGTAAAGTGTAAGTAAGCATAAATACTATAAGGGTTGGGTCGTTCTTTGGCTCTTCTGGGCATGTTTCCGGATGACAGCGATGCGGACGAGTACTTCGACGCCTGATTTGGCCTTTATTTTTGTTTTTATTTGCATAGCAAGTTAGTTAGTCATTTATTTTAGTATCTAGTGTAAATAGTTTGTAATAAAATAAGTTAATTGTATATTTAACAAAATAAATTATATACCTACTCATACTTGTAAGTATTTTCCATGTATAGTCCTCCACCAGACCGTATTTCGGCCACAGCGGCCAATCTCAACGGAGACAAGCCTTCGGCGCGGGAGATGTTATAGTGCACAAGTGTGCGCGCAGACACAGGTGTACTCCCTCTTCCCTCACTCTCATGGTCCGATGGGACTGCAATCCGACATGACCGGAGAGAGATCAGGCGCAGGTTCCGAGGCACGAGGGTATCACACCGCTAACTTCTAATCTCCGGGCTGTTACTAAGAAATGTCTACTGGAAAAACTCGACACCATTTTCATAACTACGTGTACAAATAATTATTAAGGCCGCTATCCCACTGGCGTTTTACGAGCGTTGTCGTCAACGTCGCGTCTGCGCGGCGTCGACGCTACGCAGACGCGACGTTGACGTCGCGTCATCGCGTAACAAGCATAAAACGTCCGCTGAACGCGACGTTAACGTCGCGCAGATGATACTATTGCCAACAAACGCGACGTTAACGTTAAGCAGACGCGACGTTGACGTCGCGTTCAGCGGATGTTTTATGCTTGTTACGCGATGACGCGACGTCAACGTCGCGTCTGCGCAGCGTCGACGCCGCGCAGACGCAACGTTGACGTCAACGCTCGTAAAACGCCAGTAGGATAGCGGCCTAACGCTACGCTATATTTTTACGACTCCACGTAGCCGTAGGTCAGTGAGCCAGTCACAGTTTGGAGTTGTTCAATTTGAAAGCCCATTGTGGGCGACAATGGGCCTTATTTAAAGTTTCTGAATGACGCCTCCTGCCTACAGCGATCCGAAGGCAATTTTTACATTTTAATTACCTCGAATGTAACTGTTAGTTCGGTCGTACACTATTGGCAATTAGCGTACTCGTTCGAACGATAAAACTTCGATGGTTATAACTTATAATAGTTATAATGGTATATGTACACAATACTTTAATATTGGCAGTTCATGTCAATTATTTCATCGCATATATATGTTAAAATCGTATAGTGTTTTACCGATAACGACTTGTATGTTTAATTTAAATACGTGTTGAGAGTGTTGAGGCTAATAACATAACACATACTCCCTTATTACAGCCAACTATGTGGGTAATGAAAGCTTTACTGAATCAATTGGTTACACATAAAAATATAATGGCTGGGTACACAAGCTAAAGTCGTTGACCTCTAACCTACTCGAGTTACAGTTAATAATTAATAAAACAACGGTATTCAGCTGGTAAAGAGCGAAGCACGCGATGTAAGAACAAAAAATATAACGAAAATATTTCAAAGTATCCCTATAATATGTTTTGAAGGTATGAATATTATTTCGAAAATAATTGTTTACTTCTAGTCTAGAACACCTCTTCAAATATTAATGTCTTGCTCTGCACTCTACACTTAACACAAAGTTAAAAGGCTAAATAGCTAACGAATTCTACATTGTAATTAAGTTAATGTTATCATAATAGGTAGGTACAGTCAGCATCAAAAGTCGATTAACACTTCAGTTTTTTAAATCTCAGTTATTGAGCAAAATATTTATTCAAAATTGCAGCAGAAGTAGGTACGATGCAATTTTCAACAAATATTTTGCTCAATAACTGAGATTAAAAAAACTGAAGTGTTAATATTTTGCTCAATAACTAAGATTAAAAAAATTGAAGTGTTAATCGACTTTTGATGCTGACCGTACCTTGAGGTATGTGGTAGTTAGAAAATGCTGCTGAAAGGACAAATCTTTCCGAAAATACCATGTGATACCAAGCAATAAATAAAAGAAAAGATGTAACTACAGATAGTTCCTGAACAAAATCATATTGTATGTGAGAGACTAACCTAAATAATTTTCTTCACTATTGTACAACACCAAAACACCGGAAGCATTTCATATCTCAACCAGGAAATTGAGTAAAACAATAACTCGATGTTCAGCACACGATCTGCGCTCAAGCATACATAAATATTATATGGCATTCGACATGTGCAATTGTGCATGCATGCATTCTCGGTCAGCACTAGCCTGAAAATAGAATTTTTACGAGGGAAGTGTCAGACATCCGTATAGCTAAGTATTCGCGAACATGCGCGGTAGTTATGAATAAAGATGGCGAATTTGACTGAGATACTTAGAGGTTGTCATCATAGTGTTAGGAAAGCTTGTTAGTGCTTTGAGCTGTAACGTAATGTCAGGTCACCCTGAAAGAGCAAAGGAAATTCTTATGCAGAATAACAAACAAGGATGAGTAATTTTTGAGAAAGCTACCTTACAAGCAGAACAGTCTGAAATACATAAACCTGAAGAGAATCAGAATTCTGTACCAAAAGGCCAAAATACAACTCCAAACTCAATTGCTATTTCAACAAACCATTCAAATGGCGAAACGTATATAACGGTCACTCGCGTGTAGTGCTTTAAAAGCACTAAAGCTGTGACTAAAGTATCACAATAGCATCAGTGTTGCCAGGGGTCATCCGGGCACGTAATTAAACTCTCAAGTGTAGCAAAGTGCAACAATGGGCGTTTCTTAGCGAAGTGTCGCGATCCTCATTAGATGAAGCGTGAGGACTTTAATGAGGGGAGATGATATCGCCTGTGGGGTGTGCCCGTAGCGGTCGCATACTTTCACTTCTTAAGGGCAATGCTGACTTGGAGCGATGAATGTAAACTTGACGCTCGCTTTTGAGACTAGAGACAATCGTGTCGGCACCACAAACGAAGCTCTCTCGTTTGTGGTGCCGTCGTGCCGACTCGATTGTACAGACGCCAGCACATCAAGCTACTACAATCTGTCAACTTTCTTTATTAGATTTTCAACTTTATTGATAAAGCATAAGGTTCACAGTTGATTGGGAAAATTTCACAGTTTCGGGTAGCTTGATGTGCTGGCGTCTGTACAAATCTTGGTGAAGGAAGGACTTGTATAGAGTTTAAATAATTATATAGTAACAGATTTATTTTTTGTTTCTTCAGAATAGTTTTAATAAATACGTAAGCAATTTCTTAAATGCCATTGCAAGTGAAACTTTTTCAGTTTCCGTTATTACACAGTTAGACACTGTCAACGCTTTACTAAATCTCAACGCTCGCTCTTCTACATAACACAATAAAATATATTCACCATACAAACAGTAGAGTACAATACATGAATTAATACCAAGAGAGTACTACCTACAAGTTTCAAAATAATTTCACCGCCGCAAAGGCATTATGTCTACGAGTGCGAGCTACGAGGAAATGAGGCATTGACTCGAGTGGAGGCTTTGCGTGTCATGCGTGCTTGTTGTTGATAAACTAATTAGTACTTATTATCATCTTTACTCAAGCCTTAACTCTCCATGTTTACTACGATACTCCTCTTTTACTCGTAATGTTTCAATAAGCTGAATGGTAGGTACAAGATTTTCAGTGTGTTTGACTTTTCTGAAAAATTATCAATATTTGGTATTTAATTGAAGCCTAGCATGTACACAAGTTTATTTCATCACATTTTCGACCTCATACTTAAACGATAGTGTGGTACAAATAAAACAAATATTCAACATATAAATTAAAGGGCGTAGGGGAATCCGTGCACGATTTCATTTCATATCCATTGTGCCAACGACCGCATTCGTCTGTTGAAAGACATGGATATCGGAAGTTCCGCTCTCCCGCCTGCGCTTGCACACCACAATACGTGAAATGCGAGTAGGTAGGTAACTAGGTAAAAGGTGAGTGATCTCGCAACGCGCTCGGAGCACAACGGCCAAGCTAGACTATCAACGCTCTCCCGTGTTATTTGCACAACAAAACAAAATATAACGCGATACAAAATCGTTGGTCATGAACTGGATTGCACGCGTGTGTTCAAAATAAAGGGTAAACACGCTTAATATAATTGTAATACAACAATGAAGAGGGCCAATTACATCACAGCACAGCAGTAGCAATGGTGTATAATTGGCTGCGTTCATCGACTACTCATTAAGCGTAAAATTATTCCCAGGCGCTGACACGGCAGGTGCTCAGTCTGGTTCTGTGCGGCTGTTACCACCGATGGGTAAATAGAGAAAAACAATCAACGGCCAACGTCGGTCAACCACGGCAATGCGAGACGTAGGTACTTTATGCACAAAAAATGGACAAGCGCGAATCGATCGTGCGAACAATAATGTGCGTGAGTTAAGATTTTTCTAAGAGCTGAGCACGCTTTTAACCGGATTTTTGCCATGATCAGCTCGTTTTTTTTTTTAATTAATAGGTGATCCGAAACGTTACTTAGAATTCTAGACCAGTTTTTGGACTTCTTTTATTAACAAAATAGTTCCTAATCTGATTTAGATACGATCAGATCTACGAGGCTCTACGTAAAATTAAAGGCGCATCGAAAGATTCTTACAAAGAATAATAATAGAGCACCATTTTATAATTCCTTCTTTGATCCCGCGGAACCCTAAAGCACATCTAAATATTACAGCATAATTGCCGGGGGATGTCTCGAATAAATTACTGAGGATTACTTACCCGGCAACGTTGCTCCTAGTTCAGGAATATCTTAGCTCTAGAAAACATAACGAGTGCCTATATAACTACTGGACCCAACCCTACCCAATAGATACGATTCTTATCATGTTTTCCTTTAGTCTTCTAATAAGATCTTTAGATAATAATGTATTTTTAAATATGCATGAGCCTGTGTAATAAATTTGTGCATTAGTTATGAAGGTACTAGCTTTCGCCCGCGAGGTACGAGTATGTTGATAAAAACTATCCTATGTCCTTCCCCGGGATGCAATCTAACTCTCTGACAAAATTTATCGAAATCCGTTCAGTGGTTTCGGCGTGAAAGGTAACATACAGACAGACGGAGTTACTTTCGAATTTATAATATTATAGTATGGAAGTATGGATGTATGCATACATAGATACTGAAGGTTCTCTGTATTTTGGTCCTTAGGTAAGTAGGTCCGTTTTACTTCTTAAATCCTTGTGGTAGATACCTATACCTTCATGGACATCTTTGACTTATAAGACTAATAGTAGCTTTCACTTAATGGTTTCCGCATAAAGGTAATTCAGAATTTTGCAAAATGTATTGCACATGTAAGCTGTAGAGCCGCGGAGGGCGTGAAATCCAGTTGAATTTATAATAATTATTCGAAGTCAGAGTCTCATATTATTGTTAACGATTGCAAATTATTCTTAGCTGTACACAACCGTAATCATCGGACTAAACGTGATCTTTTCATCCTTGCATCAGATTGTGATAAATTACGATCATCAGAGAAAACTGAGTTCTACCCAACTGTAATAAATAATAAGTAGGTACGTGTCTGTTTCGAAGCTTGTGCTATTTTTCTTCATGATTAGATATTATTTTCGATATGAAATTATACAGAACGTCGCACAAGTAGAACATTAATTACAGAAGTAGGTACCCACATTTTCGTTTTCTTTTTATCCAGTCCTCAGTTCGATCCCTCTCTCCCTCATTTTTGATGGAGCTTATTAGCTTATCTCACGACACATCTCAAACTCATTACAAACTTTCTGGAATTTGCACCAACGACCATACCAATTAGTCAAGACAGACCTATGATTAGCTTTGGAGCGAAAATATAACTGTTTCTTGATCTACCTACATATTTTAGATTGGCCATTATGTTTGCCTGTTGGCTGTGTCGAAACAAGTAAATAATACATAGGCGCCATCTTAGAATTAAAACTACAACATTACTGGCGCAGAACCCACATATTGTTCAAACATTACTCAATTGGCCGCCGGCGGAGGCGCAAACACCCGATATGGCGCTTTCGTGAACGGTAATCACATGTACCGAACTGCCGGCACATAGACAGACACGCAGACACACACGTATCGTATGTCTTCTGTTACACAAAGAAGAGGCGACTCCATCATCATTAAGTAACAGTCTGCGAACTAATCTGCCACCACACCACGCGTGATCATATTTGTCGTAGCAGGTACAACGTCGAGAAATGAAAATTCATTCATAATTATGAAACTTTTGTCATTTATGTGGGTCCTTTTGGGATTTGAAGTCTTTGCTAGCGTTTAGTTCCATAGCAATTGGAAGAGTGCAGAACTCTGCCAGTCATAGAGAAAGTTATGTAAATTGTAACCTTGGACCCATAACCTGTGGAAAAGTAATTATAAACTCAAATAAATAGTTTAACAACGTTTATTGTACGGTAAGTTTTAAAAAAATGACATGACAGTTTTATCAAAGACAATCTTAATTTGTTCATAAACTATAATAAGTACTTACCTATATTTTGATGTTTACTATTCCAACATCCTCTCTTAAACATAAATCAACCCCCTCTCGGAAGCACAAAGATTAGCTTGCCGCAAATATAATGCCACAGAAATAGATCTAAACAGAAACGCTTAAAATAGTTGCGCCCTCAAAGAAAACAACTAATGAAAATCCCATCAACAAACCGCCCAAGCAAACTAAAGGCGAAAGTTGATGCAATTATTGAGCAAAATTTCGATTCGGCATCCGAGGCGTAAACAGAAGCTCAACGCTATAACAACTTTCATGGCACTTACGAGCGAGTTTCAAAACTGCCTCAGTATCGGAACTGAACTTTATATCCCTTATCGAGCTCTGCACGATATTGAGTAAAATATAGACTTCCCGCAGAAGCAAATAAAAGTTCTTTGCATGAATAATGTGCAATGTTTAGGTACCATAACTAATAACAAAATTGACTTTCAAAGTCGTTTCAATTGGAAAAACCTGAAACAAGTTTAAGAATAACAACATTGTAAAAAATATATTCGCCTTTATATGGGTAACGCTACAATACCTTGAGGTTTATTCTTCTGATAGATTTTATCGTCACCGCAGACTTCATAAATTAAAAGTTTGGAAAAATGCGTAGTTAGGTTTTCTGTAATTGATGATAAAAAAAGATGACGAGAATCTGACAGTAGGTAATTGTAGTTTGCCGGTGGTCACAAAAACTTCTCAATCTCAGTTACTCATCACGAAGAAACTTTAGCAGTTTACGATTCTTTTACATTAACTTTTCATATGTCACACACAGAGTAGGTATTCTCTCAAGCGCTTGGAGTTTATGACATGTGCCCATCTCGTGTCAAAATAGTGATGAAACGTTTGCACAGCCAAGCAACCTTGACCTGTCTACAGCCTTGTCCACACATAGTGGAACAAAAATCATCAAAAACTTTACATAACATAGAGCGTCGCTGAACGTAAAAAAGCTGTTACAAAATATTAATTACCGTGTCGTTTTAAATGCGAAATTACTGCGATGATTAATTATTATGCAGAATATTTGAATAATTAAAGCGAATAAGGAAGTAGTTAAGTACATTCACCTCCCCACGATAGGCCTTGATCAAAAATCTACAACAGATATATAACGTCCAATTAAAAAGTTGCGGAAGTTCGGGCGAAGAAGTGAGTATTGCGCACGATACAGATGTGTATCGGACGCACATGCACGTACAAATAACATAATATTTTCCTTGCGAACAACGGCAAATATTTTATTTTCGCCAAACGATTCGTCATCTCCGTGCTACCGACGAGCTTTGTCAATATTTACTCCCTCGAAAGTACTTCGCAGGCACCTAACAATTTACCAAAGAATCGGTTGATTCTTTGAAAGGCGCCTCTGAGACACGAAGCCTGCACCATTAATACGCCCACGCCACACCTCATGTTTACTATCAATCTTTATTTATCCCGAATTCCGACTATTACTTATTCTGGTTAAATTATCATATTTTTACAATACCTAATTTAAACGTAGAATCATGTCGTATGTAGCTTATCTGCTGCTAAATGTTATTATGAATCATAAATCACATTTGTTTCGTATTAAATGACATTTATATGGATGAGGCTCTTTGCAACTAAGTTAAGGTAGTATTTTGAGGGTCAACATTTGTAAGAGAACATGAAATTGTTAAAGAAACTGCTCGCGTATTATCGGTTTACTTCTTACCAGCCAGTATAAACAATCGATTTAAAGTGGTTGAAGATACCCGCTTTGACCATTAGACTAAAGTTACAAACGTGCTTCTTATTAGAAAATACTTATGCGTTTCATTCGCAATGGGACAGATTTATGCGACGTAGATGGCCGATACCAAATGATATTGGTTCATCGCACCCGACACCGCAACGACGACAGAATAATGTGCACAAGTACACCTACAAAATAACTTCACAGTTCGTTGATCTTTCGCGTGTTTTCTGTATAAATACGTACCCGGCTCGAGTGAGTATCAATATTTATCCTAGAAACAGAAAATATGGATGATATTATTGATATTATGATCTATGCCCAGCTGCTGTTTCTGCACTCTTTGACAACATTAATTGCTTGTGATTTTAATGGCAATTAAATATATTTAAAAAATACCAATTAGGGTAATGAATGTATTTCTAATTTGAATTTCTAATGAGAATCGGGGTTCTGTATCGATTCTTCGTTTCCAGCACCGAAAATATTTGGACTTTAGGCCACAGTTCTATTCCCCCTGAACTCTTAGGTCCTTCTTATGATAATATTCTTAAAAAGCCTATTAGAACCAAAACATTCTCAAGAATTAAATGAGGGGCGGATGCAAGATTGAATCTGCTCTTGAAGTCTCGACGACACTCAAGCGCCATCCGCTTCTTCTATGTACACAAGTGCTTTAGAAAAAGCATATAGAAAAAGTCCCAACTGTCCGGAACGCGTCCGATCCTATTACAGAAACGAACAGCCAAACTAGTTTTACAGTTACCACGAGACGATTCAATTCTGCAACGATACGTAGTCGAAGGTCGCGGGAACTCGGGCGAGACCAATTCGGAATTCGTTCTGCAAGTTGCCGGTGATTCTGGACACCGCAGACAATGCCACAGCACTGACAATCGTGGATTTTGATGACGCGATCAATGGTCGCACTTGACACAACGACATGGAACACTTTGCACGAGAGAATCTAAGAAAGAATTGTTCTGGGTACGTACATACCCACGAGTATATCTGAAATTGGCCAAATAATACGGCCTATAATATCCCGCGAGAATCATAACACCTAAGGAGACTTATTTTTTCTGTTTCGTACTCAAAATATTTTCGCAGAGCTTGTCACAGCACGAAGGTAGGACGCCTTCGGCATAGGTACCCTGAAAGAGATAATTAGTAACTAGTCCCTAGCGTCCTTTGGAGAAAAAAACTGAATTCAGTGCAGTTATTCCGAGTCAAGACGTAGTCTAGTAATTACCAAGCGAAATGTCCAAAATCTTATGAGTCAGAACAAAGGTTTTATTGAATGAGCAAAACAATCCGGGAGTATGTAGGAACTACATAGTTTTAAAATTACGTAGTTCAATAAACTGAAGTTGTAAAAGTATTTCAGGTTGATATTTAATGGTCGTAAAAATTAAATAAAATTCAAACTAGGTAGAGGCGCACTAACAATTAAAATATTCTTTTTAACGCTCTGATTTGCATATATTCGTATCCGTACACAGTTATTTAAGTTTTCACGTGTTTTATTGTCCTCAAATGTTTCTAAATTACAGATTTTTTTCCAATTCTCTATCTTTCTGAGCATGATTTTTTTTTTCTGGATGGGAAATCATCAAATGACCCCTCCCGCTCTGGGTGGAGCATGCTGGGCCCAAGAATTTTTAGACCATGGATCATTGTAACTTTCTTTGATCTATTAACACGTCACAATTTCTCTTCATCAAACATACCTACCCATATTTCGCACGAGATTTTTTTCTTTAAGCTTTTCACAACTCTATCGAATGTTGGAATTTATAAAAGTAAAAGACAACTTGTTTTATCGACGTATTATGTGACCAACTCGTTTCCTCGTTTCTTATAGTAAAAACATAGATATTTACTATTTCCAATCAATAACAATCATGATGCCCGACTTACCTCCGTCCGATGAAACACGTTTTAACGTCCAAACACTTCCGTTTTATCCACACAACACCTTTGACACAGATTCGTTAATTAGTGCTTTCGATTACACGCGTCACTTAGTTCGATTAACTGACAGATTGACGGGTAGTTAGCAACACAATGCGATACCGGACAATACAGTGATTGAACAGATCATAATCGCGCAACACTCACTAACAACATAACTATTCACTGTTAAATCGAAAGCACATTTAAAAACACAATTAAAAGTAATCAACTAATCACACACGATAGGTATTTTATGTAAAAAAACGAAGTGCAAGACGTAAAATTCGCTCGGAATTATTTGGATACGCGCGAAAAGTGCGGCGGAGGCGAACCGGCCTGCGCGCACGTCGCGCGTGCTTTGTCCGCATGTGCCGACAGCTGACTGAATCGCAATTCAAAACAACGCTGCAATTACAAGGCTGAAGCCTCCAATTTTTCGCTAACAACCTTTTTAACATGCATCGACCAACAGTCGTCTGCTAGATCTTCTACATCAAATAATGATATTAATGAGTATTGATGCTCCGAATTCCGTTTTTTAAGTGATCATTGTTAAAATATCCACCACTGTTTGCAAAATAGAAAGGACTGGATTTTTATGTTAAACAAAACATTATTTAACAGAGACAACGAATAAATAGTCAAGAATTTATTTTAGAAGATAAATCTTGACAATAGGTAAGCTAGCTAAGATCATTATTTACATAAACCAAACGAAATAGGACTTCAGAATATTAAACACGAATAAATATTGATAATTTCATAATCTCGCTACTACATTCGTTTATTCAAATGTGAAAGAATAGAACAACAAAATAGGATATTACCTTCTCTATCTAGTTTGAAATGTTTCGTAGCGGACGCTAATGACATTGAATTTGCGATCTAGAATCGCTTCCTGTGTTTTGAATGCGACGAAGCGGCCTGTGTACACGGGCCGGGATTGCGTACGGTAATGTGTAATAAATTGTACAGCAGATTCGCCTCTCTAGCTGCAACTAGATGTGATTTATGTACAGAACTGTGTCGAATTAACAATTACCGCCTTTATGGCAACGTTAACCGAACACGACCGTTATTGTGCTCTTACGTGGGATTTTAACTAAGAAATGGTGTTATTAAGTTCAATATTTTATGTCAGATTGATTTAAAACAGCGTTTGTATTGGCATCAGGTGTTTATATTACGAATTGCTATGAATATTGTTACAAATTACGGTTTCTTTATACATTGGAAGATCTTGGGATTCAATAGTTCTCTTAACGTTTGATATTCTTATATTAGAACTAACTTGCGCACGATATTATTTTCTACTCGTCTTAACAAAGAGATAAACAGATAGAGTTTATAAATCTTGAAATGTTCCTTTGTTTCGCTCAGGTAAACAGAAAAGGGAATAGGCTTAGTAGTAAACTTTCACCTCCTAATTATACCCATTCGTTGTTACTACCTAGGTATAGTCAGGCAGTTCGACTTTCACTAAATAATCAACTTCATAAACTGTAGGAGAGAAGCTAGGGCTCGGGTTACACCTTTTATTAATACATATAAACAAGTATTTGCCATTGACCTGTTGCTCTAATAGGCGAACAGCTTATGGTACTGGTTCCCCTCTTCTTACCAGTACTCGATAAATATCTATAATATAAATGGGCATTTAAATATGAACGTACTTTTAAAGACGTATATTGCATTTGCATACATTGATAAGTTGACATGACCATATTCTTAATGGAGTAAGCATGACCACAGTCTACGAATAAATCTAGTGCACTGTCAAAAGCAAAATGCATTGTAATATGACCTTTTTAGAAATCTCAGTAAAGCTTTTGATATGGTCAACAAGGAAGGGGTTGTAATTTGAAACGTAAAAAAGATGGGACAATCTTTGAAGTATCTAAAAGTAGTTGCCACAAAATAATAAAGGAAGCAGTAATTTTCGACAGCATTATTATCAGAACCATTCGAAATTTGCACAGGCATGTCCCAAGGGTGCGTACTCGTACCAATCCTATTCGCGGAAAATGCTTCTTGATCTTTCTGACGGCATTTTCCGAATAACTCTTCGTCAATGCATTGACAAAGTTTGAAACGTTTACCCAAGCAATTCAAAGAACCCCGTTAGGTTATCGAAAGATCTCTATTCCGACGATTCAATTTATAAGAATATCAAAGTACGGAGGCTTCACATAATGTCGGTTTTCATGATAAATTGTTTTGCTAACAATTTATGGACAGAATAGAAGTGGAAAAATAATAAGGCCTGTATTGCAATAACAATTTGATAAATAACTATTACCTATATAAAAAGGCTTGGTCTTATCAGAAAAGTGCAGAACATTGACAATTTTTTTAAATAATTTGATTATCCTAACGTTTATCAACTTTTTACGCAACACGTCGCTAATCAAATTGGACCTCGAACTAGCCTTGAATCTTTAAAACATTTATTGCAGGTTTCTTAACATATTCCTTTGTCAATACAGGCGTTAATATATTCCGTGCTATAAAAATAGGATGATTTTGCAACTATTCACAACATAAATTTAGAAATCAGTCTCCATCAAAATAATACATTCTTGATAAACTTGATTTATGGAATGATACACTAATCGTGTAGTTCAAAAACAGCTTAATCACAAACTATTACATCTAGCATACTAATTACAGAGTATGATGTTTATTTAACCGTAAATAACAATTTAATTTTTTTAACATTTTTTTCATAGGCCTAATCATCATCCGATTGACATCTCACATAAATAGATAATATTAAATTCAGGACTACTCCAAATACATACTTAGTATAAAATATACGTATATGAAGTATATAATTTAATTATTCTATGATTTATTACATGTAAAAATAAAGTGCTGCTAAAATGCGCAAAACGAATCTAATAATCATTACTTTTCACACATTCAAAAAAAGGTAGCAGTTCAAAACCAGGAACTATTTAATTCAGTAACAATCACAATTGATAATTATCTCTTATTCAGTTAAGCTTATTCTATTAAGGCCTGATTTTTCCAACGCCAGATAACTTATCGGTGGAAATATTTTAAGTTTTTGACAGTTCTTCCATACAAAAACTGTCAGACATCAATTTTATTCCACGAATAAAAATTATTGGTCGATTGAAAAATCAGCCCTAACAAACATAAAGGTACAGACGCCAGCACATCAACCTACTACAACCTGTCAAATTTCTTTAACAGATTTTCAACTTTATCGCTAAAGCATAAGGTTCAAAGTTGTTTGGGAAAATCTGACAGTTTCGGGTAGCTTGATGTGCTGGCATCTGTACATGTCCACCTAAAGAAGCAATAAACTAAGCCAGCGGGGTAACTTCATAACACACTAACAGTATCAATGGGTTTCATTTTGATAGTTCAATAACATTCATTGCATTATTTACGGTGTTCAGCAGACCAAATTTTCGAACATAATTATGAAGCAATGGATTAGCAATATCCTTCAAAATGATTCGGATTGTGGTTGATAGTGTGTTACGTTGCTCTATTGAAAATTACTTATTACAACTATTACTACAGAAAAGCAAATTAGTCTAATCCAATAAGTATTTAATACATATTTTTAAAAATGGACCTACGTACGCCATAGCCTATACGAGGCACGGGCGAGCTACGTACGAGCAATGGTACGAATACTTTGAAGAATCTACATATATTACACTTCGTCGCTGCATCCTCGAGATTTACATGATTCACTAGGTAGTACACTCCTCAATGTACTAGGCATCGCACAATTTTTAGATAAAAAACTAAAAAATAAAAATAAAATTAGATATAAACGACTACCGTAGTACCTGCCGTGGAGGGGCGTCCGCCGCGCCCGGCTATCTACGATCGTTCACTTGTCATTCGCTTCTTTTGTGCGGGCATCGCAACATTAATATTGTGGGTACTTATTAAAAATATTCCATCTATTTTTATCAAATTCGGGTGTGTTTTCTTGTGACCATGGGTCGAAGACGACATGAAGATGATCCAGGGACCATCAGGCGCAAAATAAGGCGACTGGAAAAGCGTTTACAAAGGCAACGCGAACACACATCCAGTGATGAAGGTTAGTCAGATTTAACGTAATACCTACTAACGGTGTTATTTCCTATCATGGGTATCGGTGGTTTTAACCTATCAGTCACCGAGTTCAATAGTTATGATTCTTTCAAGTGTCTTGATTTTCGCATAAGTGCGGTATGACTCATGACTTTGTAATGTTGTTGTTCCATTATAATGTTCATTATAAAAAAGGAATCCTTTTGTATCGAGGCTACTTTGTAATCAATTAGTTAAATGCATTGGGCGATGTGTACTGCGACGAGATGGCAGTCGTTCCAATTTGTTTTTTCCATTATGGAATATGTACCTATGTTATTAAGCACCTACCTTCCTATGCATATTTTGCAAGTACCGTGATGAGATCCCGGTCAAATTAAAACAAATAATGTATAAATAGCTAAGTGTCGTGACGCGATTACGACCGTCTATAATAAGTGACTATTATTGTCAAGTGGTTTGATGCGATCAAATCCTTTTGTTGTCATTGTTTGAAGCCAAACTTGAGCCAATGTATAGTAGATCGAAATATCGTTCCAGATGTTGAGTCTGGCCACTCAGGACCTGCCTCCTTACCTCCCGACTACGAATCCTCTGAGCATTACCAATCAGATGGTACTCAGTCTAACTTTCGATCTGTGGTGACAGTTCCACAACACACTATCTCTGATACCGTTACTGGCGGCGCTGGTACTAGCGCCGCACCTGAAATTGTGGAGGCCCTCCCGCCTGATATATTAGAGGTTCTTGGAGAATCTAAGGAAAAAGATGAGGTGTTCGGGCCAAAAATCAGAGAAGAGATCTCCAAACGTTGGGGAAAGATTATTATGGAAGGTCTAGGTAAAGAACAGAAACAAAAGCTGTTTAGTAATATTTTGACACCGGAGAATTTTCAACTTATTAAGGCCCCAAAACTTAATCAAGAAATATCCTCTGTCTTAACGGAATCTTCCAGAAACAGGGATAAGCGTCTTGAATGGACACAAAACCATCTAGGCATTGGTATAGCGGGTATCACTAACCTACTGTCATCAGTAATTGATGGCAATGTAGAAAAGGCAGAAATTATAAAAAAGCTCTCGGAAACAGCCCAAATATTGTTAGATTTACATTGCCAAAATACCGCTAACCGAAGGAAGTTAGTTACATTCAGCTTGGATAAAAAGTTTTTGAATATTGTTCAGGGAGTTAAGAGAGATACTTTTCTCTTCGGAGAGAATTTGGGCGATAAAATCAAGGCGTCCAAGATGGCTGAAAAATCTGGATTACAGATAAAGAGGACTGAGCCTCAACCATCTACCTCCCACAGATCGACACGCTCTAATAATTATCGTCAGGGAAACTCGAGGCGCCCACTTCGTCACCAGAACTACAGAGGCAGGTCGAGTGGGCCCAGGACACAAGCCTCCAACCTAAACACACGGAGATATCCAGCGTCGACAGAACGGTACAGCGCGGCGAAGACAGCCCCGAAGGCACCTCCGAAGCCCGAATAGAGGTAATTAAACATGCTGGTCGGTTACGACACTTTGTAACAGCTTGGAAAAGCATAACTAAAGATCCTGTAATCTTACAGTGTATATATCATGGTTATAAAATACGTTTTAATCGACCCGTTATTCAGTATGCAGAACCAGTTAATAAATCGTTTTCTTTCCAAGAGGCTAATAGTCTTAATATTGAAATTTCAAAGCTTTTGTCATCAGGTGCAATAGTAAATTGTGAAGACATTCAGGGCCAGTTTATTTCAAATATTTTTTTGATACCGAAAAGTGACGGTACCCATAGATTTATTCTTAATCTTAAAAAATTAAACAGTTATATTGATCCACAACATTTTAAAATGGAAGACGTTAGAACGGCTTCTAAATTATTATCAAAGTCATATTTCATGGCCCATATTGACCTTAAGGAGGCGTATTTTTTAATCCCAATTTATGCAAATAGCAAAAAATATCTACGGTTTAGGTTTTACAATCAGACTTATGAATTTCAGTGTTTACCCTTTGGTTTATGTTCAGCACCTTTGATTTTTACTAAATTAATGAAACCAGTGATTACATACCTCAGAAAACAAGGGATTATGCTGGTTATTTATTTAGACGATTTGTTATGTATTAATAAAACATTTGAAAGCTGCTCTCATGATGTAAAAATAATCACCGACTTGTTGGAAAAACTCGGATTTGTGATAAACATTAATAAAAGTGATTTAGTTCCCAGCCAAGTCAAAACTTTTTTAGGTTTTGAATTAAACTCAATGGACATGACTTTAAAATTGCCATTAATAAAACGATTGAAGGTTCTAGAGATAATCGATAGATATTCCAACAAACGTTTTTTATCTATCAGAGAATTTGCAAAGTTTTTGGGATTGCTTACGTCATCGTGCCCAGCAGTTAGTTATGGGGGGTGTATACCAAGCGATTTGAAAGAATTAAATATCTCGCGCTTCAAAAATCAAATGGAGATTACGATGTTGATATGATCATTCCTAATAACCTAGAACCTGATTTTTCGTGGTGGAAGACAAACATCATGAATGCGTTTTGTCCAATCCGTCAAAACAAATACTACTTGGAGATTTTTTCCGATGCGTCTCTAACGGGTTGGGGTATAGTTTGTAACGGAGAAACCAGTGGTGGATTTTGGAGTATGTCTGAGGCCCAAAGCCATATAAACTTATTAGAATTAAAAGCAGCTTTCATTGGTTTAAAATGTTTTGCCAAGGACCTTGTAGACAAAGAAATTCTTTTAAGAATAGATAACACTACTGCAATCTCATATATTAATAGGATGGGCGGTGTTCAATATACACACCTTAATGATATAGCGCGTGAGATCTGGCAGTGGTGTGAGGAGCGTCGTCTCTTCATTTTTGCTTCCTACATTAAGTCAAAAGACAACACGGAAGCTGACCAAGAATCAAGGCACATCAATGTCGACACCGAGTGGGAATTATCTAATTCAGCGTTTCATGACGTAATCCTTCATTTTGGTACTCCAGAGATTGATTTATTCGCAACTTGTTTGAATGCGAAATGTCATAAATATGTGTCTTGGAAAAGAGATCCACACGCTTTCGATATTGATTCATTTACTTTAGATTGGGGAAACTTAAACTTTTACTCGTTCCCACCTTTTTCGTTGATTCTCAAGTGCTTACGAAAAATAATTTCTGATAAGGCTACAGGAGTGCTCATAGTCCCGTATTGGCCTAGTCAGCCATGGTATCCACTGTTTACATCTTTACAGATAAGGGAACCTGTTTACCACGGACCAAGTAGTGATCTCCTTTTATCTCCTTTCAGAACGCAGCACCCCCTTTGGAAGAAACTTACCCTGGTACCATGCTTGTTATCGGGGAAGCATTTTCTCGAAAATCATTGACTCCAGAAATTATAAAAGTTATCACTGCTTCTTTATCTACTAATACATTAAAACAATATAATATCGCTTACAGAAAATGGTGGCAGTTTTGTCAAACCCATAAGGTAGACTGCTACACCGCATCTATACAACCGGTACTGCAATTTTTGTCCAGAGAATTTGAAACAGGAGCCAGGTATTCTACATTGAACACCTATCGTTCGGCACTCGGTTTAATTATAGGTAGACATTTAAGTACAAATGATATTGTCAGCAGATTTATGAAAGGTATTTTTAGACTGAAACCAGTTTTCCCTCGATATCAGTCTACTTGGGACACTAATGTAGTTTTAGACTTTTTGTTCAATTATTTTCCTAATGAAAATCTGTGTTTAAATAAATTAACAAAAAAACTGGTAACTCTGCTTGCGTTGTCGACTGCACAACGCGTGCAGACGTTATCCTTTATTCGTCTGTCTAATATAAATATTTGTGATTCAAATATTATAATAACAATTGATGATTTGTTAAAAACCTCTGCACCTGGCAGACAAGCACCCCGTTTGATTATCCCATTTTTTCCTAATAAAATAGAGATATGTCCAGGAAGGACTTTATGTTCATATATTAATGTTACAGATACATTTAGGACTGAGTCAAATACCGAAAGGTTATTATTAACTACAAAAAGACCAGTCCACAACGCCAGCTCCTCTACGATTAGCCGCTGGATTAAACAGACGTTAGCAGATAGTGGTATAGACATCACAATATTTACGTCACATAGCACGCGCCACGCGGCTACGTCAGCGGCTGGTCGTAGAGGTATTTCTATAGATTTAATTAAAAAGACTGCCGGTTGGTCTGGTAATTCTCTAATATTTGGCAAATTTTATAACAGACCTCTGCTTACAGAGGAAACCGATGATTTTGCTCGCGCTGTTTATGAAAATAACGTTTAGAATTAACATTATATACCTATATATTAATTTTTGTATAATCACTTCGTTGATATAATTTGATAATACATAAGGCGGTGTTAAAAATAAAACATATGTCATTAGATGCATTTATTTTCTTTACCACTAATGTTTGGCTATTTATCTCAAAACTCCGAACATCTACCTAGTGAATCATGTAAATCTCGAGGATGCAGCGACGAAGTGTAATTAGTGGTTAAACAAACTTACCTGAAGTGAAGTTTGACCGCAATTACACGAGTCGCTGCATCCGAAGAGATTTACAAACCCGCCCAGCCCTTATTTGCAATAAATCCCGATATTAAATATAGTTTAAGATAAATAGCCCTCTTAAATGAATGACAAGTGAACGATCGTAGATAGCCGGGCGCGGCGGACGCCCCTCCACGGCAGGTACTACGGTAGTCGTTTATATCTAATTTTATTTTTATTTTTTAGTTTTTTATCTAAAAATTGTGCGATGCCTAGTACATTGAGGAGTGTACTACCTAGTGAATCATGTAAATCTCTTCGGATGCAGCGACTCGTGTAATTGCGGTCAAACTTCACTTCAGGTAAGTTTGTTTAACCACTAATTATCATCGGTACGGTCAGAGCACGGAATCGCCACGCAGGCGCTAACGGCAATACGAATAAAATTGATGGCGCCAAAACTGCGCATTACTTCTGTCATGAGCCACCAGTCAAAGATGTCAGTTTCTTAACGTCATTTGCGTGGTAGGGCGAGTAAACAAGTGGAGTAAATGGTGGCACCGGCTGAGTTGACACGCTTGGTTTGTATGGAAAGTGTTGACAATACCGCCTCTAGCAGCGGCCGCCGAGTCGTCTCCATGCTCTGTGGTCAAGTAAGATGTTTCTTACCTATCTTTAATTTGGAGACGATACAGCTAAATACGATGAGTCTAATTTAATTGATTTAAAGGCAAAATGCGTCTATTTCAAAGCAGCGCGGCAGCGCACAATGCACCGTTCAAAACAGGGGCACACAGAGAGTTCACTAATATTTCCTAGAAGTGGTCAAGTTACATATTTTTTCTAACTAACACAGATTACTTAACTTGTGATTATACATTTGGCTCTAAATCTATACATATATGAAGTCATCAAAGTTCAGAAAGTTTGAACAACATACTTACTACTTATTTCTTTTAACTTGACAATAGTAAAATAATACATCGTATAGACGCTAAAGCGGGCTTTTGGCCAAAAGCGCAATTTCGAACGCGTTCGAAAAGTACCGTGTAACCGCTACATATGCCCGAAAACAGTAGGGTAATGGCGAGATTTTGGACGCTTTCGGAGTTTCATATATACCTATACGAAATATTATTTCTCTCTCTATTAACTTAACTAACCTATTGAAATTCAATTCCGTTTTTCAGCGTCTGTGCGATATATAACCTATTTGATTAATTAAATGACTATATCAGTCTTAAGCCCGTACTGTTGGTACATAATATATTGTAAAGCAATTATAAACGATTCTGGTTCATACGGACCATATTATATTATACGTAACAATATACTGTATACACTTAAATAATTGTGTTAAATACTATGTTTCCAACAAAACTTTAAATAATTTGCGTGAAAATCATATTAATGGAGGAAGTCCACATCGGCAAACGGCTAAGGACGAATTTTACCAAACTTTTACGTAGAATAAGTTATATCAATATATGTAATAAGTTTTATCAATATAATTTTTAAACAGTTTTTCCAAACTAGAACTATCAGACGTCAATTTTATTCCAAGGATAAAAGACATCCCCGGTGGGTTCCCGCATTGTCGAGGCTGGGGGGCTCACTAGCCGAGGCTTGGTCACCCACGGTGAAGCGAAGAGGAACCCGAGGAGGGGCCGCTCGTTAGGACTTTTGCCGATAAGCCGACGTAGCGGCCAACAAGTAGTTTGCGGTGCCGCTTGGGCGACATCGCAACTGAGGCGGGTCGCGATGTCGTATGGGAGGCATCGCGGCTGAGGGTTGAAAGCCGCGGCGGGAGAGGAGTATTGCGGTGCGCCGCTCTCCCTACCTTCCGCGACCTTGACGGGGTCGCCACCTTATAGCGGACGCGGTGGGGCCGCAGGGGAGGAGGAGTGTTGTTATGACGCTGGCCAATCTTCCTATCCTCTGCGGCCGAAAATTGGCTGGCGGCGGGGCCAATGACCTGACCCGTCGCAGGGGGACCAAGGGTGCCCCGACACGGGGTCGTCTGGCGCCCATGTGCTGGTTTGGTCCCCGGGGTAGTCACGGCGTTTTATGTGGTCTGGTGCGCCGGTGATGGGGAATACTCCCCAGAGGAGGGTCCGGTGACGGACAACCGCGGCGGGTTTACGGATGAGTGCTAACCCGTGCCTGTGTTCCCGCCGTAAGCGGCAGAGGAGGACACCGTAGAGTTTTAGTGGGTGAGACCCACATAACTGCACTATCTCCCCGTGGTAGTGCAGAATGCATAAGCATTTCTCCACGTTAAAAAAAAAGGATAAAGATATCTGACTTTGGTAAAATCAGCCCTAAGGGACTTAGCATGTATCACAAAAGCAATGATAACTAACTTTTTGCGTTCTTATTAATTTATCTTTCGTCGAGAGATTGCTGATGTGTGCAAAAGCTTGTGAATACATAAAATAAAAAATAGCGATGGCTACATATTACAATTTAAGATGGAATGCAAACAGAAATGCCAATATGCAATGGAATATACAATGAAATCCGAAACTTCCAATTTAACATACAAATATAACGTGACGTAATTATAATATAGAGCTGTACACAGTGGGATTATATTACTGTGTTTGTTTAGGCACTAGAAGTTGAAATATATCATTGTATAGTTGGGTAGACGAACTATAATATTTACATTAAAAATTCACATTGAAGAAGTTAGAATCACAAACTCCGAAGTATACAGTAAATGGAGCATAAATAGAGTCAAAAACTGTTTCCTTATCTTAAATAGATATATCTCTTATGTATTTTAGTTAACTCTAACACAATCAGGAACTTTTCTTTCTGCTTATTCTCGATCGTGATTGCTTTGGTAAAAAGCATATTTCAGTAGTGCTGCCATCTATAAACTTTTTCTCTATTCGTTTATGGTCCGTCGATTAAATGTGTTTACTTGACATTATTAATACTTGTTCTATCTTAAATTAAATTATTTTCTACAACATGCATTAAAATAATAATAAAATAACTACAAATAATTATACTAATTTGGGACATGTAATCATATTTATTCGACAGACCATTTATTTACACAACTATACACAGTGCCTGTAAATGTCAAAGAAAATGTCATTTCGGACCCACCATACCACTGTCCATACCCTTGGTAGTATGGTGGGTCTAAAACTATACCACTAAGAAAATAGTGTTGTGGACTACAAGAGCATAAATTATTCAGGAGCTACCTATACTTAGGAATGTCTACTTATTTATGACTATTACTATCTGTCACACATGCGTGAATCATGTAATTCAAGTTCAAATAGTCATTTCATCTTGTATTATCTTCATTTTGTATAACGACATTAAAAACTCCTTGCATAAACTTTTATTTTTCACGTCTATCTGCTAATAACATTACAATTTCTTTTGTTTTCATCTCTGCACTTTTGACAATGTATTGCTATCTAAATAGGAAATATTTCAATAAATATCGAATAAATATATATAAAAAAGTGGAAGTACAAAAAGAAAATATGGAAGACCTAAATTTTATTAATATAAATGGTGGAAAGGCATTCCTTTGTGGAATACATAGATATCATCGCCACAAAACGTATGAAAACGGTTCAGTAATACGGCGGTGTTCATTATATTTCCGACCCAAATGTTGTGGGACTATAACGATTGCACAGGTAAGCGGTAAATAGGTAAAAAAGTTTCTTTATTTTTGAAGAATGCATATTATACTATTATTGTTAATTTTCATTTTAGGATAATAAAACTATCATTACTAAAAAATGATTATACCTGCGAAGCAGTTACACATAAGAATCAAATACTAAAGGAAATATGTGATTTGCGAGAAAAAGTTTTATCATCTGACGAACCTATCCAAAGAATATAAAATAAGAAAAATAGTGATTTTACAGACAATGGGTTTAATATGGCAATTGGCAGTTTACCACCGTACAAAATAGTGAAACATTTTCTACATGACGCAAGAAATAAATCTGCTCAAGTATCAAAGACTACATATATTCAAAAATTTTGTTGAAGTCCAGGGTGCCGCCGGTACAGTTCCAAAGATTTTCTTTCAGCCGATTATTACCACAATAGCGCACGGGACCACGAAACCCGTATTTTAGTTTTTTGTACCAATGATAACCGAAAGAAAATTCCTAATATTAAAGAATATTTTGTTTACGTGCACATTTTAATGTTGTCCCGCACCTTTCGCTCAATTGTTCAATATTCATGGCTATATAAGCAGTACCTCGGAAACAACTGAAGTAACGCCGTTAATATTTGCACTCATGTCCGACCGAAAAGAAACTAGTTATATAATTTTAATTCTATATGCTGCTGTCCCAAATACCTGATATGAGTCCGTATAAAATACTCTGTGACTACGAAAACACGGCAATGAACGCAATTTTAAAAGTATTCACAAAAATTACTTTAAAGGGCTGTTATAACCACTGGGTTCGCATTATTTGGAAAAAGGCAAAATCGTTCAAAAATACACAAAACAAACCTGAAAGAAGAACAATGGCCCTAACTGCTGCCTAACCGCTTCTTCCTGATGATGAGGTATTACAAGGAGTTGAATACATACAAGCAGAAAGTGAACAATTGAAGCAAATGCAAAAGTTTATAAGCTATATCGAAACGTTTTGGTTCAAAATTCATTCACCTAAAATATTCAGCGACTTGGTGAAGGCCATCGCACAACAAATGTTTTGGAATCTTTTCATTCTAAAATAAATAAATTACTAAACAAAAATACCAAAACGTTAATTGAATGTGTTGTAGATACATAAGGCAAAGACGATTCCTAAAACACGGCGAATTTACAAAAAAGTTTATGATGATTTTATAACTAATGTACAAATGCAGTTAATAAACAGAGAAATATCAGTAGGCCATGCTTTGGGCAAATTCCGAACATGATTGTAAATGGCGAACTGCGTAATAGGAGTACTTATGTATGTGAAATATTTTTATTTGTAATAAACTAGTTTACCACAACACTATTTTCTCAGTGGTATAATTTTAGACCCACCATACCACCAGGGGTATGGCCAGTAGTATGGTGGGTCCGCAATGGAAAATGTTCAGGGGTTTCAAATAGAACCTTTTGCAATTACGAAAATAAAAAATAAAAATCTATAAGTAATATGTTTATACCGCGCAGTAAGATAAGATTTATTTTCTTGCAAATATGCAAAAATTCGAATACTTTTGAAATTAATAAATTCCAAAAGTGTTCGAATTCGAACTAAAGTTAAAATGAGTACTCCTAAACATTTTCTATTTAGTAGGTAAACCTTGTAAAGAAAATTAAATTAAAATAATAATAATCTAAATGATTACGAACTATAAGCGTGCATAAAATATAACATTACACATGTGTAGAAAAATAATTATTCGCATAACATTAAAACGAGTGATAACAATACCTTACACATATATGACTCATTGAAGCAATCAATTATATCCAATAATATCAACACATACATTTAGTGTTCAACACATTGTCAATTAATATTCATACCGGTTACACCGAATTTTATTGGATCCATCCCAACATTTATTAAACCATTTATTTTATGGCCTAGGTATACTTCCTCATAGGCGCCATTACAATCTCCATTTGTGTAAACTCTTTTCGTGTTCCTACTCTCAGCCTCCTTTATGGAATCTAAGAGATGCTCAAAGAAGTTGGGGAAGTTATCATAGCTTGGATAGACGTTAATGTCTATGACTGCATGTTCGCCGGTGATATTGTCTATGACAACATCGAAGCCAGCTAGGAGTAGGCCAATCCTCTTTTGTAGTATCCTTAATATAGTTCTAATTTTGTCCTCATTGAGTGTCATTGTGATATCGGTATTATCGTGAGGGTCTAGGATCGAGAGTGTGGACTGACTATCTGCCTTACAAACTTCTCCCGTACTATAGTAAATTGGTTCTAAATCTTCTGATGCATAGAAGTTCTTCAGGCTTGGGCGCTCGCAAATGTGATACCTGGAATGAAACGGAATACATTTTTTATTTTATTTGGTAACTAAAGGAACAAATAATTACATTTCAAACATTATTGAGTTGCACAATGTTTAAGACAAACGACATAAATAATCCCTTATAAATGCAGAAGTGACATATGTTTATTTATAAACATAACGTTTGAATTTGTTCCAAAATTGGGCGCAGTTTTTCTTAGCGTGTCAATGGCAAAAATAATAAAAAATATACTTATAGATTTTTTAGATTTATTTGTCCCAAAATTCAGCAACGCGAATACAGTGTGCAGGTGACAGGGCATGCGGCGCAAGATTGGAGATGAGCCAATATAACATTCAAAAGGATATTGGGAAAACAAGATACTTAAATTCATCCTTGACATTTTCAACATCATCTGCCTAGCCTTTTCCCAACTATGTTGGAGTCTAACCGGATGCAGCCGAATACCAGTATTTTACATGGAACGACTGCCTATCTGACCTCCATAACCGAGTTACCGGGTAATACTACACGTCTTGGTAAGACTAGTTGTCAGATTTTCGGGCTTCTGACGACCCGTAACGAATGTCAAAGATCCACGAATGACAGCCGGGACCAAAAGCTTAACGTGCTTTCCGAAGCACGGAGGGTCATGGTATGTAAAGATGGTCACCCATCCACGGAACAACCGCGGCAAGCGTTGCTTAACCTGATCAATCGACCCGTGCGGCTATTATTACTTGGCCACCAGCCCCTTCGAAGAAGAACATCAGTGTTAAGGCATTTAATGAGTCACGAGTATGATTAAAAATTAATTTAACTGGTATTTGAAGATAAGATACTAACCTATTTCCTATTAGGAATATTTTGTGTAGTACTGCATTGTGGTTGACGAAGCTTTGAACAACACAGGGTGGCTTGCACACATGTAGTCCTTTCTCATTGAATATGACGATCATATCATGCGCAGACTTAGACCCATGGGCTATAGTCGGCTTGCAGATAACAGGGAACCTGACACCCCTCTGCCTCATAATCTCTATGTTCATTTCTATGTTGGTTGTGGTAAACTCTGCAAATGACGGCGTGAATATCCCTTGCTTGTGTAGTGATGGCTCATCGTTTAGTATAGTGTAGTAACAGTACCTGGAAATGATATATGGAAAAATATTAGTGGAGTATATCTGAGCCTATAAAGGAAAGTGTTATAATAACCATCACGAAAAAGGATGACACTAAAGTCCTGTATAACTCCACTTCTGTCTCCAACAGGAACAATGATGACTTTAGAAGATCCCTATATAGCCCCTATGTACAGACGCCAGCACATCAAGCTACTACAATCTGTCAAATTTCTTTAATAGATTTTAAACTCTATCGCTAAAGCTTAAGGTTCAAAGTTGATTGGGAAAATTTGACAGTTTCGGGTAGCTTGATGTGCTGACGTCTGTACCTATAGAATATTAAAAGTTCAAAGCTCAATGCTAGCTAGACAGCTACTTTGTTTCTTTATGAAGTACATGAGTACTATCACGATTTTCATGTCTATCTATAGATTGTGTTTGTCTGAAATTTCTATTAAGACATGGCAACATTGTCTAGAATGCGAATCTAGGTACATTGTATTTATTTGTAAGTAATTTAAATAAGAATTACAAATAGAATTTCTATTTGTAATTTTGTTGTGTAGTCGACCTCGTTATTGCAATTTTTACAAAAACCCAGTAAAATGAAACTACTCCACTAAAATTGAAAATATCTAAGGGTGTGTTCATGTGGAATGCTGGTCCCCAGCGCCGATATGCCAACGCTTAGCGGCGCAGGCAATTTTCATAGTTTTTGCCAAATCAGCGGGAGCTGTCGCCGATTTAAGGGCTGACAAGTTCCCATCTGGTTATTAGGCGCCGGTCCGCGTTGATAACCAGCTCTTGTCGACGGCGGTTACCAGCGTTCTACATAAATACCCCGTAACTGTCACATAGACAAAGAGACCTTGTGGTTTTATGACGTGAAAGTGACATTCAACCTTACCGTGGTAAAGAAATTACGAGGCCGACAAAACATACCCACCTGTTGTAAATTTCTCACTTTTTAATGAGAACTTAAAACAGCTTTAGTAATGGAAACTACTATAATTTAAAAATATACATACCTATTGAGTAGAATCCTCACATTGTCCAAAGGATCGATTACAGTGATATTTGGATGGTTTGACAAGTACTGCTCCACTCGACTAATGGTTATTGATGCCTGGTAACACAAGAATGACAACACAATTTTAATGGAAACCCATCACATTTGAATAAATAAAATTATTCTATCTAACACTTGTGGAGCACTTAATCACTAATGGGATTTATAGGGCCCTGAAGCTTATCCAATAGTAATATAATGTGTAAATTAATCTTATATTTTGAATTGTTTCTTCATTTGTGTTTTTTTTTATTTATTTTACATTGTTCTCACTTATAGAAGCAACAAGAATAATGTACCCAGGATTTTATAACATCTCGATTTTAAAGAGAGTCCTTGGAGTTTCTTGCCCATTCTTCTCGATAGACATCTACGTTTTGCTTCAACTTTCTGACTAACTGCAGAACTATTTAATTTTGACAATTCAAAAGTGCCTGTAAATTGTTTAATAGAAATAAATGCTACGAGTTTGAATGAGGTACACACACATGAGGCACACACATGCCTTTTTCCCATAAGGGTAAGCAGAAATTGCTTACCCTTATGGGAAAACGGCATGACTTCTGATGGCTTCTCTGTTAGTAATAAGGTAGTAATAAACTATACCTAATGTTTATTTCTTACATATAGAATAGGATTATACATATATCTCTAGAAAGCATAACTGACAAAGTAATTTTGTTTTATTGACATTTCTTGGATTTACCATTCTACTTCTTACTAATATTATAAACGCGAAAATTTATGAGGATGGATGGATGGATGTTTGTTACTCTTTCATGCATAAACTACTGAAAGGATTTTGATGAAACTTGACCGTTACATAGTTTATACACCAGAATATCACATGGGATACTTTTTATCCATATATTCCCATAGGATAGACACTTATGTGGGTGAAACCGCGGGGTACTGCGAGTGATTATATAATGAATGTGGCCGTTAATCATAAATAACTCAGTATCATAAAGAGAGCCAAATTAAAAACCAATGAACATCAGTTAGAATTCAAACTGTACATTCCAACCACAAGAAAATTACAGGAAAAGTACCAATTGCTTGGTTGTTTTTGCTTTTGTGTATTCAAGTCATTCAAGTGAAACCACCTTGTTTACTTCTTTTTTTATTGACCCTGCATAGTAAGGACTAATTACTCATCCGAGTCAACTAAATGTGCATGAGTCATCTTTCAGGTGTCTTGATCATCTTAGTGGTCTAAGATATTTTATTTTATAATTATGATACAATCATACTCATTTATTGAACTCGGTTCAAAAGATTTAAGAAATAATTCAATAAAACATTGAACTCCTCTGTCAACCTATTACAATGATGAATAATTATTTTAACCATCAAAGAAGGATGAGGTTCTCTATTCGGATGTTTATATTTTTGTTATTTATTTTATTTATATTCAGGCATAATTCCGTCATATTATATAAACAGATTTGCAAAATTATTTTTTTTATTGAAAGAAAGGTCCCATTTAAATTTCGTACCGATATGATGATGAGTTTCGGAGACAGACAACGGAACTCTTCAATAAATGCCAGCAAATCAACCATGATTGCTGCTATCACATATGTATAAATTTTTTATGCAATCAGACAACATAACATCATGCCTGTATCCTCTAAAAGGGTACGCAGATGTGTTCAATAGCTTCCTGTCACTGATATTCACATAGCAAGTAGTGTTATATGAATTACAACTAAAAAGTGAAAAATAATATATTTTTTACAAAAAAAAACAACCGACTTCCAAAAAAAAATACTCAACGTGAAAAACAACTTTAATTTCGGAAGTTAGTGTCAAAAAACAAAAATGCAGAACCAACGACACCAATTTCCAAGATTAAAGTTATTTTTCACTTTGTAGTGTTTTTTTTGGAAATCTATTGTTTTTTTTTTTGTAAAAAGTTTTTAGCATGTGATTACTCTCCTCTTTAATATTGAATGCCAATTCCTTAGAGGAACTTTTATATTAATATTTTAAAACATAATAAAAAGATAGAAATGTTAGTTACCTTAGGATCTCCATGATCAGCTGCAGCAATGACATCAGTTAGTTTGTGGAGGAACACATTGATTGGTCCCTGTTCTTCCAAAGATCTGTCCAGATCCAACTGTAAATAAAGTTTATGATCTTGTAAACAAATTTTATTTTAAAGGAGGACTTAGTTATTAGTTAAAACATAATTAATTTGAAAAATAAGTGGCATGGTAAATTATTATTCATTTATTGCTCTATGTGATTCAAAGTCCTTCTTTATAAATTTGAGTAAATAATAAAATGTGAAAATAGGTCTTTTTGTACTAGGTAGGATTTTTTTTCTTGAACCCTATTCGATAATTAATTAAGTATAATATAAAATGAATTCACATGCTCATAAGTTTTAGTCATTCTAGCTAGTGTGTAATAACATTTTAATAAAAAATAAAAACATCCTCAACAGGCATTCCTGCTGATACCAATTTCAATTCACAAAAAGAATACTGCGGTACGGCTAAGGTCTTATAAATTACCTAATTTAATACAGTATTACTCACTCTGACTAGATTGTATCCATGAGAAGCACACGCCTTATTGAACTCTTTCCAATTAAGCTTCTGGCTTTTCTTGTCGGACATCCACAAACCAATGGTTTTATTTTGAGACACGCAACTATCCATTTTAACGCGTTAAATAAAAATAAAGAACCTAAATAAACGATGATAAAATGTTATCGGTCTATGTAAACTGGTATTGGATTTAATTTGTAAACGAACACAAACTCAATGAACAAACAAGAATTTAGGAATCAACCTTGAATGCAATATCAAAAGCAAATTCATTATTTACTTATGAAACTGTTACGAACTACAAAACCAGAATTTTGCAAAACAATAATACACTACACGGCTAACGCGGCGCGACAAATGTCAAATTTCGAGGAAGTTAGTGATGTATGCCCATAATAAGGATTATATATCCGACTTTGGACTGATTTTTCAAACCGCAGATAACTTAGAACTCTTGAATAAATGTAGCGGTTCGACATATTATTATATTTTTGTATACAAAATCTGTGAAACCAGAAATTTTATTCTATTTATTAAACACTTTATTCCGCAATAAGTTATCTGATGATTGAAAAATCGGCCTATAAAAAGCAATTATTTTATTAAATTATTAGTAGTAAGAAACATTAAATAATAAATCATTATCATTAATTGTAACAAGATCAAACCAAATTAGCTATTGAAACTCCGCAGACTTGATGGGTATCGAACTATCGATATAAAACAAAACGATTTATTTTGATGTTTTTTGGGATCAACGACCGCAGTGTAGTTGAAGTATGAGTTGAGATTTTTTTGTTTTATCTTGTTTAGATTTTGATACCCACCAAGTCTACGAAGCTTACTCAAAAAACACTGATTTATTAAACTGACAATTTCAAGTTCCTAACCTAGTCCTACACAATATACGATCAACGATTCCAAAAAAATGTCATTATATCATTTTTTTTTTTGGTTTCTCATGTTAAAATATCGATACCCAGTACGTCTATACAGGTTTGCTAGCTAATTTAACTTGACCCTGTTGTCCGACCGAAACACGATTTTCAGCATCGTGTTTCATGCAGCAAGCATGGATCATGTATGAATAGCTAACTCAATTAATTTAACATATTTTACTTCTAACAGTCGGCGGATATTCCACTAAACAAAATTACAGCTGACAAATTAAATGTCACATCAATTCTATTATTATTTGTCATTGTCATTGTCAAAATTGTAAAACTCAAAGTTGTCAAAAGTCAAACAGGGGGGGTTGCACGCACGCGGTAAAAGGCATTTTGGAATTCTGAGTATTTTAGTACCTACTGATATAAAAATAAAGATTTCCATGAATTGAATACTTAACTGAATAAGAAAGTGTGATTATGGTGTGATTATTGTTATAACAACAACAAGGTATAATCATGTCTGAAGATAATTTAGTAAACGCGAAGCACCGTATGTTGGAATTGTTCTCTGAAATGGATGAGACTGAAATTGATACCATCGAGCAATGGATATGTAATCATTCTTACAGGAAAGGTATGTGTACATATAGTATATTGAACATAAATATTAATAACCTAGTAAGATGGTTGTTTCTGCTGTAGGTCTAGGTATCTTAAAACTACACAGTGTTTTATTCTTACAGATTTGGAACGCATAAAAATGCTAAAAAGTTCAGAGAAAACGCTCATAAAGATTGGAAATTCTATAAAGAAGATTGTGCCTTTCGAAGCAGAAATGCCAACTGAAACAATAAAACCACCTACAGAAGGGGACCAAGCCGATTGCAGTAATATAAACACCTGCCATGTGGATGAATTTCTTTATGATGATGATGCAGTGGACAACCTTGTCAAGAAGGGAAAACTAAAAAAACATTACTGCACAAACTGCAACAGTCGAAACATAAAAGTTATTATTAGTTGTTTATTTCTTATTCCTAACCCTAAGTTGTCTAGGTACTGTGTTTTCTCAACCATGTCTGAGGCATTCGTTTTATGTATTGGGTTACTAGCTGTTTTTAACCAACTTCAAAAAATAGGAGATTCTGTATTCAACCTGTATATATGTTTGTATGTTTGCGATTTTCTCAAAAACTACTGATCCGATTTTGATGGGGTTTTCGTTGTTATTTAATTAGAGAGATCAACACATTATTATACATCACAACATTTTTTATACATCATGTCCTGTTTAAACATTTTGCCTTGAATTAGATTGATATTGTGTTGATTAATATAATGCTGCTATTATATTAATCACAATGTATGTAACTAATAACATTTTATGTTTTCAGGACTTGATATACATTTCTCACTCAATGTCCCGACAAGCACTTCAGTACATATTCAAGGTCTTACTACCAAGTGATTTAGAAGAAAAACAGATATTGGATGTTGGTTCTAGATTAGGTGCAGTTCTCTATGGTGTAAGTTGTAAATCTATGCAAAATTGTGATAATTTTGTATAAACATTTATTTAATTTAGTTACATTTGAATTTATTTTCAGGCATATTATTTCTCAAATGCAGGCACAATCATAGGAATAGAAATGAATGAAGAATGTTGTGATGTTCAAAAGAGGATTATTGAACAGTACACAATGGACAGTAACAGGATAAAAATAGTCCACTCTGATGTGTTGGAAAGGAGTGATCTTGTTGCAAACTCTGACATTATAGTAATCAATATATTAGAGTTCTTTGTGGACAACGAAAAGCATAAAGAAATGTGGCATTTCTTCAAAAAATATATTAAGAAAGGCAGCTATCTAGTTTGCAACAGAAGTATGAATGACACATTAGTAAATCTAGATATCTTTGAAGAATTCATGAATTGGTTGAGTGTTTGCAAACCAAATCAATTAGAAAATGAAATATTTTTTGATATTGAAGATTATAATGATCTATTCTTGTACACTGTTAATTAAAACAATTGAAATAATATATTGTTTTGACTGGTTCTGATCAATTTTGACCTTTTTAAAATCATATCTCATGGAACATGGATGGAGGCGGTACTACTGTGTCCGTGATGGAGGTGCTGCTTGTGAAGGAAGATCTTTCAAATTAGTTACATGTTAGTACCTACTCTATTTCGCCACTTTCCTAGTACTTACAAAGATTAAAGTTAGTTTTAGTTTAAAATGGCTTGAATAGTAGTAGGTACTTAGAGCATTAATTATAGTACCAAATTACCATTCTGTGCTGTTGGTAATCACATTAATATTATAAGGCGAAAGTTTGTGAGAGTGTGTGTGTGTTTATGTTTGTTACTTCTTCACGCTCAAACGGCTGCACCAATTTTGACAAAATTGGTACCGAGGTAGCTGACACCCTAGATTTACATAATTAGGGTACTTTTTATCCCGATATTCCTACGAAACTTATGCGGGTGAAACCGCGGAGCGCAGCTAGTCTTTAAATAATACATAAACTCAGCCCCGGATCTAGAATGTTTTCGAAGCGGAGCAAAAAATTCCGTCTGCCGCCCCCCCGCCCCGCCCATCCTTTAGGTACTTAACCTTTTCCATAAAGCCTTTCTTTTATACCTAGGTACAGACGCCAGCACATCAAGCTACACCTAACTGTCAGATTTACCCAATCAACTTTGAACCTTAAGCTTTAGCGATAAAGTTGAAAATCTATTAAAGAAATGTGACAGATTGTCGTCTTATCCTTCCTATTTGCGTGAACGTTTTTCATACGCTCGCCCTAGCGACGCACCATGTAGATCACACCTTAGATCCCTCCTTAAATCTCATCCTCATAAAACAAGCTACTATTCTTATTCCTTCTCTGTCCATGCTGTAAGATTGTGGAACTCTCTTCCGCCTAACATTCGTGATTTAAAAACTTTCTCTATTTAAATGTCGATTGAAAGAGCATTACCTTTCCTCTATACTGTGAGTATATATATATATATATATATATATGTTTTAGCATTATGTATTTATTTAAGTATATTTATGTTCATTTTTTTATTATATTTGTAGGTTTATTTAATATTCTAGTTTTAGACTTCACACATTCATATTTTTCTCTTCTTGTTCTCACACACTATTGTCTACATTTCTTTTTTACTTCTCCTTTCGCAGGTCTGCTGGAAGAAATTTTTTAAGAAATAAGCAGTACCTTTGTACTCAAATTATAATGATGTCATATCCCTATGTATTTTACTGTGTGTACATAAATTATAAAATAAATAAATAAATAAATTGTGGTAGGTTGATGTGCTGGCGTCCGTACATGAAAATGTCGGACATTTTTTTTAAATTAGGATACGGCTTGAAATAAATCGTGAGATTATAGGTAGGTACATACTGTAATTTTGCTCTTGGAGCCTTTTGTGACAAAAATAAAGGCCTTTTCATACTTAATCTGATGTACAGACGCCAGCACATCAAGCTACCCGAAACTGTAAAATTTTCCCAATCAACTTTGAACCTTACGTTTTAACAATAAAGTTGAAAATCTATTAAAGAAATTTGACAGATTGTAGTAGCTTGATATGCTGGCGTCTGTACCTAGTGTGAGTGATCGCGACACTTGTACAGAAAAACAATCTAGAATGCACGAGCGAGCGCGTAAATTTTAGCACTCTGCCTCAGATAAGTTTTGCCTGCTAATATATTACTCAAATTTTGTCGATCTATAAGATGCCAATCAATAGGAGCGCCATCGCTATGATAAAAAAATTAAAGAAATCGTAATGCTTTTGCACTTATAGGCGTAGAAAAGGGCGCCCCCGCTACACAATCCGCCTATAATGTTCTCACATGCCTCCTCTCTGTAAGAGGGAGTGGGCCATAATCCACCGCGCGGGCGCAACCTGCTCATACCGATTGACCGCAGAGCATGTAACACTTTACAATGCGTACGTTTTTCACGTAGTCATTATCTCAGTGTGCCACCCCCAGAAAAAATAATACTTAGGTGCTGCGCGTCTCATTCATCACCTAGTTGCGGTGCACTGGGTGGAGTACTTGTAAATTTGCCGTCCCCTGAACTTGGCACCCGCCTGGGGTGATAGCCCCGGCTTGTCCCCTCCCCAGATCCAGGCTGCGTAGGCGTAAACCAAACTTTAGTCTTTCACGTAATAAAAGTATTACATTTCGTGTCGTCCTCGCCGCCACTCACTAATCGACTAAAATTCCACTGAATCCACTTCACTAAACTTAAACTTTTACTTCACTAGTTGAAATTTCAAAATGGCGTTTGAAAGATAAAAATTACCATAGCTATCGCTGAATTTGATACGTTTTGCAAGGCAGGTCGCGTTAATAAGTGTTTAATTTACGTTTATTTTATTTGTTTACATGTTCACTAAACAAATATTATAATGTGGCACGAAGCAAGGAAACAAGAGCGGATGATCCGAGGAATGATTGTTGACTATCGTCGAAGGGCGGAGCGCCGCAAGGATTTTTACGAAAAGATTGTGAGCGAATCGTTTGTTAACTTGTTTATTATTTATTTGTATTCAATGGACATCCATATGTAGTCGTTCCTGGTAAAAAGAGAAACAAAGCAAACCTTTTAAAATCAAGTCTATTGTGACTTCATTTCAGAAAGCGGAGCCAACTCAGTTCTTACAGCTCCACGGAAGACCATGTAAGGTACAATTGGACCCGGCTATTGCTGCGGCAGGAGAAGGCCCAGCTATCATGTTAGTAAATAAACATCATTTTACTGAACCGAGTCTTTGTTTTTATTAGTAAAGACATTTGAAGTAGAAAATGGGGTAATTTTAAGTCAAGTACCCGCCTGACTTAAAAAATTTACAAGAATGCTTCTGAATTTTTATTGATCCAGATTCATGGATCCTGTACTAACCCAACAAGATTTACATTGTGATCAACTGTATCAATCATCTACTTCAGTTAATGTTTTTTCTTTTCTCATGTACACACGGCGACACATCAAGCTATACATTTACAGTTTTAGCTGACTTTGCATTGTATGGTTTTTCATATAATCAGAAGTCAGCTTATACTGGTTATGTATAGCTTGATGTGTAGCCATGCATACACTTGTTTTTCCAATTTACTTTAGACGTTGGCACAATAGTCGACATCAGCTTTGCTTGCCATTTAATAAAAATAGAATAGAAGAATGATTCATCAATTATTTACCTATGCTGATAATATTTGTCACTTGAGACAAGCTTATCAAAAGTTATCAAGAATTACATTAATATAATATGAACCAATTGACATCAAATAACAACAAAACTGTATATTTATTTACTTAGGATGCCTTGGCAAGGTGACACCAACAATATGATTGACCGTTTTGATGTCCGAGCCCATCTGGATTACATACCGGAAGTTAGAATCCCTGAGATACCACCAGAAGAGCTGAGTCCAGAAGAAAGACAGTGCAATTACGAGAGATACAGAATCCTGGCACAAAATGTCTTTCTGGGAATAAGTAAGGCCCATTTTTTACAAAACTGAATTTGATAAATGTTGACAAATTTTACTTTTACTTCAACCATATGATTCAAGTTTTGACAACAATACTGAACATTAGTAATTCCTTCCAGGTGAAGATAAGTTCCTCCAACAGCTGGCTATAGAAGAACAGTTTGGAGTCACCATAGAAGAAAAAGAACAGCAAAAGGAAAAACTTCATGAAAAGAAGGGCACGGGTGCTGCTATAGGATACAATTATAGTGATCCTGGAGCACAACCGTCTGGTTCTAACGGTAGATTCAGCTTTACTGTTATCCCTCAATGTGCTGTGATGCTTGACGGCTACTTATGTCTGGTCATGGGGTAGTATACTCTACGGTCTTTTCTGGGTATTCTTATGGCATGCAGTATTAAATTACAGGACCAGAGACTAAAAAAGTGGAACCAAAAGATTCAGACGATGAATCGGATCTGGAAATCATTGATGTGGACTTGAGCATTGATGTGAACAAAATGGAGGCTTCACAGGTCAGTTTTCCTGCTACTATGTTTATTTGTTTTAACATTTTGTTGCACAAGCAACTATAATGTTTACATGATTACAAAATATTTATCCTCTTTTTTAAGTCTGTAATACACTAACATTATTATGATCTGTGACCAATCAGTTAATACATGCATAGTTCTGTATATAAAATTCTAAATCCTATAACATCATTCTTGTTAATGTGCATACACACGAGTGACACCCGTCAACAGTAGAGGCAACTGCAGCCATCGACGCATGTGGTTGATGACGTGCCACTTGTGGTGTATTTGAGTCCATACTAAAATACACGCGGCATGTTGACGGCGGCTGCAGTTGACTCCGTCGCCGGCACGTGTGTGTATGAGTATTTAAAGGTCACAGCAAATGCACCAAAAGTAGGTCCCATTGTGTATTCACAGTGAACAATGACTGCTGGGTCATTGTTTATGATTAGCGTAACATAGACAAAGTTGACTGTATGTTTAATTAAAGGAATTGTTTCTCTTGATAGAATCCTATTATTTTTATTTGGTGTAAAAATGCTGTTGATAATAAATTGTGATAATTTATTATGACATACTATTACTGCATCAGAATGCTCTTTCTTTGGTCAATAATGACTTGATTCATTATTTCATTCTGATTGATGTTTTTATAAGCACTTTTTGTGGTATAAACATTTTTAGGAGCACTGGTATTACAATATCCTACGACCCATATTCCTATTTTGTATGACCCAATTGACGTTGACCTAATTGGCAAAGGAGCGGAGACTAAATGTCGCAGATTCGTTTCATGCATCGAAAACTGCATGACCTACATCTACGGATGTTATTGTTAGTTTGTGCATGTAATGTGTATAGTATTGGAACTGACATACATAGAATCCTTCTGTACATACTCCTAACTCTTGCACAGTTTCAGTAAAGTATTTCTGTTCATAATAACTTTATTCAAGCAACTCTTTATATATTCATCAATTCAGTACACGTAGTAAACATATTGTTGTTTTTATTTATCGAAATAAGTAAGTATACTCCATCAAATTCCTTCGCTCACGGTACGTTTTGCGGAGCACAGGCGCACGAGTTGAACGGTGTGGGGCCTCAGTTCGGCATGGCGGGCTGCGATCTGTTTTCATTCCTGACGGGCGATGCCGATGACGCGGAGCATCAGAAACAGCTGCTAAGGGAAGAAAAGGAGAAAGCTATGTTTTCTGGGAGAAAGAGTAGGAGAGAGAGGCGTGCGCATCGGTGAGTAGGCTTGAATAACTAATTTAAAATTAAACTAATTTAGAATATTTTAGTGAATGTTTATTACGCTTTCTGCACATAGATAGAATATTGCTTTATTGTACACCAAGAAATCCAAGACACGTTGAGAAAATGCATAGTTCCTGTACCTCATAGACATTAGAATATGAAAGAGAACACGTAACATCATACTGTAGAAAATCGAGTTTTACACACTCCAAAATTGTTACAAATGGTTATAACGTAAAAAGTCCTTGATAATATTCATGAATCTAAATGCCAATATTGAAAAGTTGATTCAATATTATTAGCTTAGTCTACAGCCAACAACTACAATATTTTTACCTGGTATAACCATTACTTAACAAATATCAATAACAATTAATGTCTTAGAGTTTACCATCGTAATGAGTCCGTAATGTAATATAATAGTGATGGTATAATAATAAAGCAAAAATTCCAATTTCATGCTGACGCAAGAAGTTGTACTATTGAGGCACGCAAGTAAGGCCGTCTCCTTTTTATTGTGTTGCCATTCGGCGTGTCTTGGAGTAATAACGGTTTATTTGCAGCGACAAGAAACTTGCTACGAGGGTGGTTAGCCCTCCGAGTTACGCCGCTCCGTCGTCAATGCCGGCTCGGTCGCCGAGTCGGTCGCCTAGTCGAAGCCCTTCGCCAGAAACGGGCGAGAATATACAGTTCATCACTTCTTTTGGTGGCGAGGAAGAAGACAAACAACGTGAGTTTATGTGTTTATTGCTTTTCGTCCGTCTGTTCATGAGACTGAGGAGTATACCAGTGGCGAAGGTTCCATACAACTGGATTCCTACCGGCTTCCCTTTGAAAAATGGCAGTCAGTATTCTATAGACAAATAATATAATCATATTAAAGATAACTTCTCCGGCTTACCTCTTACAAAAATTGACCCTTCGCTACTGGAGTATACTTGGGCGTGCCCTATTTAGTATCTGTTTTGAAAAATCAATATTACCAATCATCAGTAATTCAATGTTGTGTTAAGAGAATCGCGAAGGTGTTTATTCTTTTCGACACAACATGATTATTTATTTTGTCGGTTTTGTGACTTCATTTTCTTATTGTCCACAGCAACGGCGGCTAAACCCCTGTATGCAGATAAAGTGAAGCAGAATCTGAAGATGTTATACGCGGATGTAGCACGCAAACCTCGTAAACGGTATAAATAAAGAAAATTGTTAGAATGTGGATGTACTAACCACCTCTGCCTACTTACCTTCAAAGACTACAGACGTTATATTATTTTTTTAAATCTTTGCAGGCCATCACCACCAACCAGTCGACGCACCCGCCAGATAGGTCCAAGGGGGCCAAACTCAAGGTCATTCTCGCGGTCGCGGTCAAGGTCTCGTTCGAGGTCGCGTTCTTGGAGGAAATCGCGGTCCAAGTCTCGATCGTCGAGATCACGTTCCGTGTCCTCTCGGTCTCGTTCGAGGTCATACAGCCCCTACAGACGGACCCGCTCGAGGTCCAGGTCACGTAATCGTAGAAACAGATATTCTCGAAGCCCCGCAAAGTTTGTATTTCACGCACATTACTACATATTTATCCAATATTTTGTTTGAATTTTTAGGTTGAAACTAAATTGTCTTTGTATTTTCCAGTCATGCTAGTGGCTATGCCAAGCGTAATAACTCCAGGTCGATGTCATTTGAAAGGTAAGCTTGTTTTGAAGTTAAATTTATTTGAATGGTGAGGTGAGTCAGTTTAAGTGGGGGACCCGTTAGTCCTTAGTAATATTTCGACTAAATAAAATGATGTCGAGACTAAGTAATGTGGTGTTATATTACAGTAGTGATAAGAATGCGAGCAAGCCGGTCGTGCCGCGGTACTATGGGCGGCGCAAGGAGGACCAGTCTTCGAGCGAACTGTCCATTGACTCTGACTCCAGTGAATCTGACGACGACGCGAAAAAGTTAGTTCCGATCTTTTTTTTTTCTAAACAAATTTGTCATAACTACAAAATCTGAAGACTTACTCTGTTACGTTTTCTTAAAATCAATCGATCGGTTCAAAACTTTCTCTGTTAATTGTTATATATTTGCCAACCATTGGTTTACGATTTTCAGTCGAGTTTTCAGCGATAATCAACATAAGTAAGGGTAGTATGTCATTGGGATATTATCGTCAATATAAAAACGGCTCAGCTTAGTGAGAGATCACATTTCGACCATTATCATTAGAAAAATCTTCGTAGATAATCTCCTTGAAGAATCCATACCATGCACCATGTTGTTCCATTTTATTTCATGATGTCAGGAGAGGACTTTGAATGAAAATTACCGATGTTGTTAGTGGCAACATACCATATCTATTAAAAGCACTTGGTAGTCTAAAAAACAATGTAAGATTTATTTTTTGGGTTATATAAAAACTCAACTAAAATATCATTTTGATCTTGGGTATGACAAATAGGGGAAAAAAGATAATAAATGCTTCTCAGTATTGTTGTAATTATGAAAACTAGTCAACCCCACGAGAGAATCAACTCGAATATCGTAGTCTATAGGCCTCTAGCAAGAGTCACCCCAGCACCAAGTTCTCTGCCTGACACAAGCAATTTTTCCACATTTCAGAATGGCGGTGGGCAATAAATCCAATACAAACCAGAATCAGTTACGATTGTCTGGATCCAGCTCCAAAGTCAGTAAGAATCATTTGCTTTATACATTTGTTCTGCTTTAATTTTAGCACCTTACGACATTACTGGCAGTAGTTTGTACAACAGCCGATTATTTCGCTTTTTACCATCTGTGATGCGAAACGAAATGACCACCTAACAGTTTGTGACGAAACCTGCTAAACTCCCAGTTGTATGTTTATTTGAACCCATGGCATTGCTGGATTTCTTTGATGATTGTTGCTTGAGTGTCAACTTATTGTCTTCACCTCCGTGTCTAAATGTGCGTTAACATTCGACTTCGATGGATTGTTACTAGTTCTCATTTTTGCCGTGCAGAATATTCTTGAATTATTATTTTACTATGTAAATGAATGTTGGTCGTTTCAATGTGTATTTGTTCTATTATTTGTAAAAAATATCATCTTATAAGTTTAAGAAATGCTATCCTAACTTATTATAACCAACATAAATACATAAATTTGACTTTATATAGTTATATATAGCTCTTATAAAGTTTATCCCAATATGTATAAGCGACAGATGTAGGCGCGGACAATGCGATTCCGTTAGTCCATCAAGGGGAAGCAAGACCTAAACACTAAACGAGTAGGATTGCCGAAAGTTATCCTTAATATAGTGATGGACAGGCTTTTTGGGGTAAGGTACTCCTTACAAGTGGAATACAATATTCACTATCATCTCATTCTTAGGCTTGAAATGACATCACCCTATGTGGAGGTATTAAACACGCAACCTTTACTTCACCAACAGAAGGAGTGGGACAGTCCTGGAATACTTTTACGAGAATTGTACTCAGAAAAGAGTCTGTTCTCCCATATTAGTCTATCAAATTAACATGACAACTTTTGCAGGGTGCTTCGCGTGAAACGCTTTCACTGAAGGAAAAACTCAAGAGGAAAATGCAGGCACAATTATCAAGGCAACGTGAGTTTTATATGAGCTCTATAAATCTTTTAATATGCACATATTTAATAATCTTATGAATAATATTATCTAATATAATAGTATCCCACGTGAAATATATCGCCCATGATAAATAAATTATTTTTGTTAGTTATACTTAGTATTAATTTACAATGTTTTATTACGTACAGTTCGGGCAGACAAGCGGGCTGAAGCCGAGCGCCAAGAGCGCGAGAGCCGTCGCCAGGCGCGTCGCGACGAAGAAATGAGGGAATTAGCCATCAAACTGCGGCGCAAGTCTGTGTCACCTATACTTTATATAAGCATGAACATTATCTGACCTTTTGCCTGCCCTTGTCCGGTATTACTTGGCCCGGCGTCGGAAAATGGTTTATTCCATTCTTCCACTTGTTAAATATCAGTGATACGATATCGTTCCCTCCCTTTTCATTCATAGTATCCCTCAGAGAATCCATCCACCTTTTTTCTAAATATACTGATACTGGAAAAATTTCTTCCAATCAAATCGTTGAACACCCGCATTCATAATAATTATGAATACGTAATCGTATCGGAGAAAAATCGCGTCTCTTTTATTATAGCAATAATATGTTTGTTTGAATTCAGACTTGTTCAATACTGGTATTTGTTACAGGCAGCGGGAAATGCGACACCAACAGAATAGAAGATCAAGCGAAGACGACTCGGATAGGAGTCACAGTCGGTCATCTTCAAGGTATTTAAATATTTATAAAATGAAATTTATTTAGCACAAGATTTCTCGACACTGCGTTTGGTAATTTTGTTTCTATACCGTGCGATTTTACTTTTGCAGAGAATCGTTGTCGAACGACAAGAAACGAGAGGACAAGAGTAAATCTCGAAGCGTTACGCCTCCTCCGTCGCGGATACCGGTGTGGGAAGCCAACAGAGAGTCCACATCGACGTCGCAGAGACCAAGACCATCAGAATATGGAGAGAACTCACACTACACAGACAGACGGCGGTATCAAGATCCAGAACCCAGGGAAGACAGGAGAAACGACGAGGAAAGACCGCCACACTACTCAAATAGATACGATAAGTATCCGAATCGCGAACAAGGGGCCCCTCGCTATGACAGCTATAATCGTTATGAAAGTCCGAGTCACGACGGCAGGTGGAAAGAGGAAGGCTATCCTCCCAGGAGGAGGCCATACGGACATAGAGGTGGGTACAGGGGCCATGGGTTTAAGCACACCGAGCACAGCAGTAGTCCCTCACAAGCCTACGATAAAGACGCTAACGACGCATACGCTAAGAGCAAAGTGAAACTTGTAGATTATTAGTTAGGTTCAAAACGTGTTAATGCCAAAATAGGTAAAATATATGTAGCTATTCAAATGTTAGTTGTGTAGGATGTTTTATGTAGGATTTTACGTTGAACATATCTTAGAACCTAAGTTCGTAGGAATTACCATATTTGTGTTAATGTAGTCTTGTTACACCCAACTTACTTAGTGAACTACCTATGGCAATCATTTTGCAATAAGTATACATTTTTGTAGAAGTTTAGTTATTTATTAGTTTTTTTTTTTCAATAACTTTTTGTTGAATGTCCTTTTACTGATTACTCTAAAAACCACATTTGATATTTTGTCATGCACTGTCCTTTTCACCTATCAAATGTTATTGTAAATTTATATTTTAACACCTATCCTTGTTGTGTAGCAGCTCTTTCTATTTGTAAATTAATTTAAATGTAATAAAAGGATGTATTGCACTATTGCGTTATTTTTTTTACATAAAATCCTCCACTCCCAGCAGAAGCACTGCACATAAGTATTTCGAACTTCTGATGATCATTACGCACTGAAACCTAATGTTCTTTCCACAAAGAGCACATGAGCCAATTCATTTGTAAAATGTTGATGGTCTTTAACGACGACATTAATAAATTGGCTTCTCTTCCCTCCTTGTCTCCTACCATTTGAGCTATGATGTTTAGCAATCATTTCATAGAGCAGATTCATAGATTCACTATAAAGCGAGACGCACATTTGGGTGAGCCGCACCGCAAAGTCCTCCTACATCCACTTGCGTATATTTTGTGTATGAACCATCACACACTACAGGCGGGCGGGTGCAACCCGCACCGCGTTTTTTTGTATTGAAGGGCGATGCGATGCGGCTGTGTCGAGCGCTTGCATTACAATGTAAGGTGACCATTCACTGGTCCGCAACGCACGCAACTGGTTTACTTTTGATTAATAATGACAGTGCTTCCACTATCGGTACCGCCCGCACCGAGCCTTATGACTTGTGAGCGTGCGTGCGGCCGTTGCGGACCAGTGGACGTTCATCTTTATAGTCTGCCCATAAACAAATGAACCCTACAGACAAATTACAGTAGGTAAACTAAAATAAAATATTTATTGACTACAAAAATATGATTTACTGTTCACAAACGAATAGAAATTATTTAGGTTGATTTATAATAAATTATGTTAAGTCTATTAAAATATCTGATATCAAAATAATGCACTTTAAAGATAAAGAAATGTACAAAATTGGCTTAGATAAAATAGCTTAAAAATATTTTAACAAGTTTTTTGAGAATTGTACTTATAACAATGTGCCTTCAATTTGTGATGAATTAAAACATGGAAAAATGTAACAACGACGCTACCAATCAGTTTCTCGCCAATTATTGTTTTTTAATCATTTAAACTCTTGACACAAATACTGCTTGCAGTAACCCTGCCACCGATGACAAATAATAAAGCCGAAATCTACCCCAGTCTGGTACCTGTCGGCGGCGACGGCATTCGTCCGTTCCGACAAAGAGGACATCTTACTTTAGCAACCCGCAAGATTGAATAAGACGTGAAACTAAGAGATTTTTAAGAGAAACCTTGGTTCACAGGCCATCGCCCGCCACCACCTATAGTCTTGCAGCACCCGGTATGTGCCGGCGCGTTTCCAACTTTAGCGACAAAAGCTGTTGGTTGGTTCACCGGCACTCATACCTTTCAAGCCGAAACAGCTTGCTGCTTCGCGGCAAAAAGGCACGAAACTCAAGACAAGATGATTCATAAAATGTTTTGAATTTAAAACACTTAGGCCATTTGTTCCAACTAATCACTGAGTGTGTCGACGTCAATATCTTCGTTGTCATCATTGGTGGAGTCTGGGTCCCGTCCCGGTAACCCGGTGGTGCCTGCTATGCCGCCGCGCCCTTCTTTCGTGTGCCGCCATTTCATGCGGCGGTTTTGAAACCACACTTTGACCTGTGAAAAAAATATTGTTTAGTAACACCGACAAGTTAGTTTAAATGTATCAAGGATACAGTCAGGGTTCATAGACTCGATTGCCGACGGCTCTAACCTTTTGACCGCCACACGTCAAAAAATCAAAACCGTGCCCTCGGCGTCAAAGTCTATCAAGTAGTCGAACCATGGCGTTCTGGGCACATTTTGGTTTGTCATCTGACTGTGGCGGTCAAAATGTTAATTAATAACATGTTCTCTGATTTACACCGATAGAAATCCCGTCGATTTTGCTATTTTGGTGTACCTACTTACTGCAAGTCGCGCAACGAACGGTGGCTTTGTGTCGCGCGCGATTTTATCGCGTGTCGCGCCTGTTTGTAGGAGCCTTTACTTTTCTAGATAAACTATCTATAGCCATACTGTATATAGGCACCATGGGCGTACCTACCTATTCTACGCGTACCTAAAACGTTGCTACGGAACGAAGATTACAGTCATGCTCGAAATGTGTGATTGCAACATTGGGCTAAGTAGTAGATATCTATCTACCTACTTAATACTGTTCATATATTTATAAGCAAAAGTGTTAATTAACTTTGGTGTGTAGGCAACTTTAACAGTTTCACACCATGCCAGCGGCGACGTCGGCGCCACACCGCCTGCGGCGGGCCCTATATCGTTTAAAAACCATTATCGGATACAGATGTTTTCGTACGACATCGACAGCTTGACACAGCGGAGCGCTAGAGCCCTGCGGTGCTACCATACCACACAGATTTTGGTACGCCTTATCTGCCGATTGTTAAACGTTAATGATTTTCGATATTACCTACATCGGTTAAATAAACCTCACTGCTAGCCGCTATGATCTAGCTATATCTGCTTTAGCGGCTAGGGGTCGACGCAATTAGCCGGGACTGATGAGCGTGAGGTCTAGTATAACTACAGTCAAGGTGTAGTATTGTAATAAGTGAAATCCTCCTAAAAAAATTGATCATATTGATTAGTACAATGACCCTTGTGACATTTTTACTATGGGGTCAAACTAGAAATGGTTTACCCCTACGGGAAACGCAGGCATATACTTCGTTTTACGTTTTATATTCAGTTTCGGGGAATTATTTTCGCTAGCGAAATAATTGAAATCCTCTTAGGCGTCATTGTACTAATCAATATGATCATTTTTTACTATGGGGCCAAACTAGAAATGGTTTACCCCTACGGGAAACGCAGGTATATACTTCGTTTTACGTTTTATATTCAGTTTCGGGGAATTATTTTCGCTAGCGAAACGTTTCCCGTTTCGCGAGCTCTACCCAAGTAACACAAAATCGATATAATGGAAAAAGTGATGACCAGAAAATTTCTTCTAGCTTCGTTATAGAATTTGAAGGGTTTTAGCAATGTCTTGCTTCTGTATAACAGCATTTTATTAACTTTGTAGTTCCTAAAGCTATATAATCCTCTTTTTCAATCTTTTGTGCAGCTAAAGGTTTTATTTTAGACATAATTTATGTCTCTATACAGCTTCTAATACAGCTGTAAGCATTATACAAAAGTGTAGGCCATATGTAAGCATTAATTACGGCTTAGGCTATTAAATAGCATTTTAAAATTCTTTAAAACTGCTCTATGTTTTATAACGACCTTTCGCATGGGTCACAACTGTTTAACGGTGTACATTGGTGCTGTTTTAATGCCAGCTTTTTAAAAGCATTTCATCATAATATTATATAGCCTTTATCTATACAAACGTATAATGACAAGAATTTTAACAAGCAATAAGTCGTATACCGGCCATCCGCATGCCTAAAGTTTTTAATTATGCTTACGCCATTTTGCTTTTTGTATCGATAATATTTAAAATTTAATTTTATGGTAAATAGTCCTTTAGAAAGGACTTCAACCTATGGTATTGACCGGTCGGTACAATACAGGTATCATAATGACTAAAACTAAAGATTTCTTCGTAAGAGCATAATTTTTTTTACAATTCCACATATTTTTATAATATTTTGTAATAAATAGCTCTTTAATTTGAAGGCACATGAAATATTTGATTCAAATATATACATACTTTCACAGTAAACTGATACTCGCAACCTTAATTCTTCATAGAGAATAAAAACAAGAGTTTAATTACTTGCCTTGTAGCACTTATATTTTTTTGTTGAAAGTATCCATGTTCTTTTTACACAATATTTATTAATAATAACAGAAATTAAAAATAATATTTGAAAATGTTTTTATTTTGCCTTTGTAATGGTACAAGCTGTATAAGAGCCGCATTTAACATATGCGCACTGCTTTAACCTGTTTTCACAGCCCATTATAATGCGTTTATCATTCCGGTAGACAACCAATATAATGCTGCTAAAATGCCATTCTTACACTTAAGGCTGTATAATTTGGGGCCCAAATTAGCATTACAAGAGCTGTATAGTGGTTTATAATGCCTATATGTAGACTTCTTATAAAGCTATAATAATATGCTAATTCTGTTATCCATCGATTATAAAGCTATTTTGTGCTACTTGGGTATACATACCTACGCTTAAATCCATAATAGCTTTCAACACATAATGCATATTAGCTTTCAATACCTACATAATAGCTTCTCAACAAAATAATTTAACGTGCTGAGTGTTTCATGTGTAGGTACGTAATAATTATTCTTGCGTGATTATACAATAGGACGATTCCGGTTCGTTTTTGTGTAAGTAATTCTGCTTCAGCACTGAGATCGTTTTATTTTGAAATGTGGGTATGTATGGGTACGGTTGTAACACCTGTAACATTTTTATTATGATTTTGTTGCATTGCACATTTCATGAAGTGCAGATTTACGAATTACTTCAAGGGACGAATGGAATATTTATTATGTGTTTGGGAACACCATATAAATTTCAGACAGATATACTAATATGTAGACATAATGGGCGATATTATCGCCAAAGGCGACCTTTTAAAGACAACCTCTTTGGATGAATTGTTAATGTTCATCTACCTTCATCGATAAAAGGTAACGAGAGAAAGCGACATTGGTAGGTACGAATATCTATTATTGTAGATACCAGAATACTTTTGCAGAAGTCAAACCAGGGGCATTTTTAACAAAAACGGCAGAGAAAAAAATCAGGAGCGTCAACTATGATCAAACTAAAAGCCAAAACCTAAGAATTGGCATTTGATTAATAAAACTTAAATTGAAGCTGAAACTGTAGCTTCGGACTAACAAAACTAATTTAAATGACATAATTTTTGTTTTACAACTGTCCCCAATCAGTGTTACAATCGCCGCTGGCTAGAGGTTGGTGGTAGCAGTCGCATACACTCATTTAAACGATTAAACGACTGCGTTCTGGAAACCTGTATTGTCTCTGATTTTGATATCAAATATTTTAATCCCTGTGTCACAATGGCAGTGCTATGGGCGATTAACGGAACATTGATGCAACCAAAATGAATTTAAAAATCTACTGCTAGGAGCTTTATAATTTATAGAATAGGTACCTACCTTTCGGTAAGAACATTGAGATTCAATGTAAGAATTAGTAAGACGTAGCACAAAGAATAATTTCTATGCTAGTTACACCACGAGCCGCGGCCAAGAGGGCCCATCGCCCGCGCGCCAATGCCGCCAATGCTGGGGCTCGTACGGGGCATGTAGCATAAACTGCATATTTAAGGTTACCGGGAAACGTCATGTTTTCGTGAAATTCATATTTCCTTATTATTGCACACCCTAGAGGGATGTTGGATCAAGAAGGCTGTTGGAGGCAGCATTTACCGAGCGGTCCACACTGCAGAATACCGTATAACTTGGAGACGCGCCGTAAGTATGTTCTTGTGATCTCCTCTGCATTGAAAGAACGACGAAGAAAAGAAGAAGAGGAATGTTCAAGAGATACTTTTTAAAAATTATGACCAACTTTATTTGTAGCTGCAAAGATAAAGAATATTCTATTCTATTCCCTTTAAATATAAATTCCCTGGCAATCGGGGTAAAGTGTTACGCCATGGAGTCGCGCTCGCTGATCATCAGTGCTACTTAATTGTGCTAGGTACACTATAGGTACACGTCCATTTATCGTGAACGTATTCGTACGCGACCGACGAGGGTAACACGATATCAAGCCGTCTTGTAAATCTCCAAAATTGTGTAGGAAATCTATTAGAATATTCGGGATATTTTTTTTTTTTTTTTGTGAAATGTGGCCATTATTTTTCCATATAAGTGCGTCACCCTTTTTGGTTATGTAGGCAACATTTTGAAGCTCAATGAAGTTGACAGAGGGGCGCTGTTGGTAAACATTAATGTGCATTGTTTTGAGAAATGTATCTATTAACAAAACAAGATGGCGACGTTAGTTCCAATTTTGGCCACGCGCCAAACTATCCTTGTGGCGCTATAAGTACCTTTGTTTCCATGCACAAAAACTTGGAGTGACTCGGAGTGAGCAGTCCAAAACTCCTTAAAACATTTAAGAGTTTAACACAATTAAGTACTTACCTAATTATGTTCAAATCTAGTTACCTACTCTCTTGATTTAGGTATTTGTCGATTATTTTAGGTAATGAAACTTCCATGTTGGCTTTGAACTACACGCATATTGTGGATATCTTTCGTGCTTATACAACGTAAGTATATTCAAGTATATGGATTTAACGGTCCCGACATGTCGACCACACAGAATCTGTGATTTTTTTAAAGCGTCTTGACTGTATGATAGTAGTGGATTTGGATTAGGAGGATGTATGGTAGAAAATAAATATAATAAATCGCGCACTATTCGACCTAAGGTCATAAACATACCTACTCATTACTGAGAGCATAATCGAACAAGCCTACGCAGTAAAACCAATCTATCCCGTAGATAAGTCACATGGCTCACAGCACAGCTTAGTTCAATCTAAAGGCTGGATTTTTTTTTGTATCAGCATTTCCCTGCAACTATACTTAAACTAACATCTGTAAGTAGGTACCTCTATACCTATCTAATTTAGAACCTTGCAGCTCAATTCAATCGTAATCCTGCTAAGAAAAATATTTTATTAAGGACCGATTTTTTAAACGTCACATAAACTTACCTGAGGAATAAATGAGTTTGACAGATTTTTCAAACGGACGTATAAAATCTGCAGATAATAGTTACCAGACTGTTGAAAAATCGACCTTAAACTATGCGTTAAATAAAACCCTCATACCTGAGCATCAGTAAGTCCTAACGTTGCCGCTAACTGCCGCCTGTCCGGCTTCGTGATATACTTTTGAATTTGGAACCGCCGCTCGAGTCCCTTTCGTTGAAGGTTGCTGAATACTGCGCGGGACCACGACCGCTTCCTCTTGCCGCTCGATGTGACGTCACATCGAGGTGCGGATGACTGTTGCGGCGGTGACGATGAAGGAAGAGGGAGACGATATACTGGAAATAAAAAAAAATGTTTGAAAGAGGAATATATTACCTATAATTTACCAGATGTTCTATTTTAAGCACTTGGAATGTAGATAATGCGCCCATCACAGATAGCTACAATAATTTTCATGATGCTGCCGCCTTTACCAGTCTGCTGCCGCTGCCATACCATGGGCCCATACACAACCATAACAATAAATAGTCAGAGGGGAATAATAGATCAAATCAATCATTGATAGACAGTCGACATTCATCACGTTTGGTCTGGCTGGCGAACATCCATAACTTCGTTTAAGATTTCAGAGTCCTTTAGACGCCTAAGAACTACGACAGCCGCAGATGAGGTTTGGGTGGATAAGTGGGTGGAGTAGATTGGTAGGTGCTAGAGCAGTACCTAGCTTAACTACATATACCGTTGAGGACCGTGGCAAATTCATCGGATGGGGCCCTCCCTCAATGCACAGAATCTCAACCATCGAATATGAAGTTTTTATATTTCTATGATTACATCACTACATAACCTCAATGCACAGAAGCTCAACCATCGAATATAAAGATTTTATATTTCTATGATTATATCACTACATAAGGCGCACTAATACTTATAAACTATATTTTCGTAAATTTAGTTTAAAAAGCGTTTTAGAACGAAAACATCAAATTTGTTAAAATTCCTTTATTCGGACTTTCTGTTACGGAAAAAGTCTCAATGACATCATTCAGAGTTAGGATTCATATGATAAAAAAAGTTAAGCAAAGATAAAACAATTAATAAATGCGTTTCATTTCATAGATCATTCAAAAACTTATCGTTTTTGAAAAAGAAAACCAATACGGTTTGCTGGAATGCTGCAGTGTCAAAATAAAAGAGCACGCTGCCTTCCCGTAGGCAATCTTAAATAGCAATGAAAATATTAGCAACCTCGCAAACTTGCACTACTGTTTGTAAGCTATTTTAAGGATTTTTAATGATTTTTTGTATCTTAAACTTACCTTTAACTTACGGGGAACATGATCCTTATAAAACGGCAAAAGGTTACATATGCTCTGTGACAACGGCTATAGTAATCACAGTTGGAGGTGCCTACTTTATCTTATTTCACTGGAATTGTAATACTACTACGTACTGATGTAATTGTATAACCACAGATATTGTTTCACGGTTGCCAGTTGTTATCAGTTACCTAATCTATCATTTAAAACAGTTAAAAACTCGTAACGTAAGATGCCATTAAAGTTTTCTTTTTAAAACATTTCTAAAATTATTATTTGGCTGTAGTATCAATTTTTACGAGTAGAACGGCCAGTATTTTTAAACGCAATGCAATATCCCACCTTTTTTTAATAATTATTTAGTAGGTAACCTACAAGCCATGTACCCGATGAGATTTCCTATCGGCAAGAATGTCCAACTCCCCCCCTGTGGGGATACCTACATTTTCAAAAATTTGTCCCTAGTGCTCATTGTCGCTATTATGTTTAAGAAACCTTAGTGTATTCCATACTACTAGATCCAGCGGTTTAGGCTGTGCGTTGTCTGTCAGTGAAATAATGAATCTAAGATTTTTGTTAAAGTTGAAGATTCATTTATGTTTTCTACTTAATCGAAATCAGTTGCATTGTATATTAACTGTTGTTTTACAACAACAGTAGACATTCAACGATCGTCTACAAAATACAATTGTAGCGATTGACAATAAACACACAAAACATTGACATTAATCGCTTCCATATGCGATCCTATCTATTATTATTGACTTATTAAGTTATTACGCAAAATAATTTCTTTACAGGTTTTATATTTCTACCATGTCTGTATGTAATAAAACCTTTTTTTACAAGAGGTACACTGCCTCTAGTGCCTGTAAATCACTGACCTTTATTGTAAAAGTACTTGTATGATAGAGGTCAGTGCTGTAAATAAATTACTAAGAGAAGGTGGACAGTATAAAGCCAATTTTAGAAGATCTCCAACATAGGCTCTTTCTTCAATATTAAAGGCATCGAAATATAATCCTAAACAATTTAATTCAAACATTTTTTAGAGATTTACCTACTAGGTACTGTTTTTATGAGTCAATTTTGTAGGATACGTACCTACTATGCCACAAAATTGGTTGAATAAAATGGTTATTTTAATATTTTTTCATTCAACTAATATGAAAGCGTTTTTACAGAGTAAAAGACATAAACGAGAAACACTCGCTTAAATAAAATAATGCAACAATAATGAATTGCTATTATTTTCCCACAGAAGTAAATAATAATATTACTATGTACAAACAAACATACATATACATATATACATAAAGTCACGCCTTCTTCCCATGGGGGTAGGCAAAAACTACTTTTCTTACCTTTCTGAAGAACATCACCAATAAGACACTATATAGGGCGTTTCCAGTCACATCTGCCTTGTAAATACCTTTTGTTAGTCGTAGCCTAGTATTCATTCTCATAACATGACCAAACGATGTACAGACAGCGTCACAGAAAAGGTACCCCGTAAGACTTAAAGATTATCGCCCGAGCACGCTCGGGGCCGCGTGTCACGTGAGCCTTGAGTAGCTCCCTCCCCCGCCACCGCACCCATCTCTGCCCGAGCGCATCCACCGATCCGCCTCAAATATTATTTGCAAGTTTTTAATAATTTTATATGGTATTTTTTCGGCATATTATTTTTTTTTCATATTATTATTTTCATTACAGAGAAAAACAGTTCGTAGATGGACACATAGTTATCAAGCGACGGGTGATGTGAAATGTGATCGCCAAAGCCCTCGCCGAATTGCTTACACTAATGAATCGGAGCGACAACGTAATATTGTGTAAGTTCACTCAGTGGCACCCTTCAAAACTACGCGTTCAAGTGCTGACTTTAAGAAGTGATAGACAGTGACGGCCAACCTCTCCGTTGTTAATAAGCAATTTACTCGGCAGATTGATTGTGTAACTTATCTGATAAAATACCATTGGAACATATATGAGCAAGTGTTAATAATTCCTAATATTTGTGGGATCATTATCTCTTAGTTAATCAAAAATAAACAACCTTTATTATTATCAATCCAGTTACTCTTGTTTACAAGTAGTCTTGTAATGTGTTAACGATGCACCATCTGACCTCACATATTTTTCTAATCTTGTATTAAATAAGGGTTATCAGAAAATGTGATACAAGAGAAAAATGTATATTGCTATACTGTTATAGTTTAGCATGTTGGTTCTTCCTCTGTAATTCACAGGCACAAATGATAACATTTCATTTATACAACTTTATACCATGTTTAAGCTTTTTCTGATAAGATCAGAGTATAAAAAAAATATGTTTTCACAACTTTAAATAAATAAATAATATTGTATTTATGTTTCTATAAATATCTATAAACGAACCGTTATCTAATGTTAAACATTCTAAACCGCATCCAGGGTATTTTGTGTTTATTTAATATTCTAAGTAAATAACCCAATTTAACACAAATAGAAAACTGTATATTCAACCAGGAAGTAGGATTCCATGAAGTCCCAGAAATGTAGTTAGAAAAATAAATTAATATTGTTTATGCAAAATACCTAGCTTTGATTACAAACCTCATACCTACGTTAACATTTGATTTGTTAAATAATAATTAAGGAAAATCACCTATTAAAAAAAAAATCTTCTCATCCGCGGATTTGGACTCGTGACCGTCGCATTGCTAAGCCGCAGTGTTAACCACTAGACCAACACGCCATTTATGTTACATTACAAAAAATCTAAATAGGTTTGATGTCATTACCAAGGGGGGTACCGTTTCTGTGAAGCTGACTGTACCTAAGCATACCTACTCTTTTAATTTTTTGTCACTATATCTTCTTTTAAACTGCATTGTTGTCTTACCATCATTAAATGTACATATAATAATATGTAAGTACGTGAATAAAAAACAGAGAAAAAGAATCATAGGCCATCAAAATTTTCAATACCTATTGCTCTATTTATAAGATTTAAAAAATTAGGTAACTAACTATTTACACTAGATAGGTAATAATTAAATGACTAACAAACTTACTATACCTACTTACAAATAAATACAAAAACAAAGGACACTTAGGCGTCGAAGTACTCCGCATCGCTGTCATCCGAAAACGTGCCCAGAAGACTGCCAGCATTGCCACGTTGAATGGCAATGCTAATTCTTTGGCCAAAGAACGACCCAAACTTAAGTATGGAGAGTCAAATATCTCTGTTACCTATATAAAAATAATAAACTATCTAATACCTGCAATAGTAAAAAGTCACCATCTATTCTAGGCTTTAAAAATAGTTTCCTACTTCGTAGAATTGATTACAAAATACTCAAAGCTTTCAGAAACTTTACCTATTTCATGTTTTAAATGTTGATTTTTATTTTATATTGTTGAAGTTTACCTTTTACTAAATATTGAAAAAAATCTTTTTAACAAAAAAAACAGACTTCAAAAAAAAAACACTACAAAGTGAAAAATAACTTTAATTTCGTAAGTCGATGTCTTTGAATCTGTATTTTAGTTTTTGCCACCGAAATTCCGAAATTAAAGTTATTTTTCACTGAGTAGTATTTTTTTTAGAAGTCGGTTTTTTTTTATTTTGTTAAAAAGTTTATATTTCTCGCTTTTAAGTGGGTCTGTTTATAATGTATCTAAGTTACAATAGCCTAATGTCAACTTGCCCATCACCTTTTACAAAATATTGCTTTTACCGATGCAGGGACGTTAATTGTTGAGGAGTTCTCCTAGTATTCCACCATCAGCCCCATTTCGCCATTCGCATTGTGACAAGCATAAATTGCTTAGCAACCATATTTAAGAAATGGAATCGCAACCCGTGAAATACTTATTATTGAGTAGTTCCGTAGGCCATCTGTGGTCCTCCTCATCAGTTCCACTTCACCAAATGGTGATTGCCGAGAGTAAATGCACGCGTTACTATAAAAAATACCCTAATCGCTATAGGTGTGCCTATAACATTTGAGGAGTTCCTTCAATTCCTCATGGATCCCATCATCAGAACTGGATTTTGATAAAAGTGGAACCAATCTGGCCTTTTAAATAAAAAATAATTTTCCAAATCGGTTTATAAATGACGGCGTACAGAGGTCACAAACATAAAAAAAAATATATATATACAACCGAATTGAGAACCCTCCTTTTTTTGAAGTCGGTTAAAAAAACCTTTTCGGCACTTGTTCTAGATCTAACACAACCTCTCAAAGCAACTAAAGATAAATGTTACTGATAATAGGTTCACATAGGTTTTACCTACAGAAAATATGCAAGAGGAACCAAAACGACAGAGCTAAAACTAACTGCACAAGTGCGTTGAATATCTCAGATGTAGAGATATTAAGTTAATCCACAAACGACGTAGAAGCTCTTAATGAACACAAAAAGTTTATTCAAGTTAAAAACGGAAACTTACCAGTTGTAGGCCTTAACGCTGGATGTAAATGTGAGTATGGAAGTGGCAGCGGCAGCTGCAGCAGGGGTGGTTCGTCCCTGCAGCAGCGGTATAGCGCGGCCACGCACCCCGCGCACGGTGGCTCCTGGCTCCGAGCCACTTCCGTCATCGCCGCACTCGACCGATGATTATCCAAACCCAAAATACTGTCCACACTAAACTTCAATTTACTCACAGAATTAACATCACCATTCAACGACGTCATTGTCACTTATTATCTTTAACGAACCGACAGGAAGACCTTCTGTTATGAAAGCAACTGAAAAACTGACAAGCGTCGCACCTCTGTTATCGGCGCAAGCGCAGGCTGGGGGCGTGCCGATTCTAATGTAGCGTTCCGATTGGTCGCCGGTTATTGGGCGTTGCGCCCGCATTATGGAGTGAGCCAGCATTGACTGATCGTGACGGTACCAACAACTGCACTTGTTTACAATAAACTGCTTCTTTAATGTGTTTTATATGACTTTGCACTTTAGATAAAACTTTATTGCTAAGAAACTTGCGTCATTCGTCAATTTATAGGGACATTCTTAAAATTACATTAACCTACTATTTAAAACGATCAAGATAACCAGCTAACTATGTGGTACCTACCACGGAATACATTAGGTTCGTAGACCAAACCAGACAGCACTTTCATGTACCTAATTCATTTAAATCCTAAAGGGTGTTTCTGCGGCATGACAGAGCAGGAAAGATGTAACATTTCCAGCAACCATTTTCCACGACTTCGCACTGACACTATGATTCGGATGGGTCAATCAATGATAGGTACTGTAGAGACTGTATAGCTCTACCTTTAGAAGTAAATGCAGGCTGGTTATAATTGCAGGTGTGTTCCATTCGAACGTTCAAGAAATTGTCAAATATTTTTATTATGGTTTTTTTGTGTAGTAGTAGAAAAGTGCTAGAACTGACGTGACTATGTAAAAGTCGTGAATATATATTTTATTTCAAGTCAAAGTATTCTTTTAATTATTTCGCGTAGCTTTACTACGCTCAACAGTACCGATCAATATTGCACAAACTGAATCTTCAATGAGTTAAGAGATCCCATCACAGCGGGTTTCAATTCGTTTCCGTTTATCATTTTGTAATCGAATTTTTAGAGCTCCGTAGAAAAAAACTGAATCTTTATGAAAGACCCTTTCTATTAGGAACGCGTGAAGTTTAAATTAGAATACGTAGGTCTACGGTCTCTAGAGACTTAAAAAACCAAGCTTCTAAGTCAACGCAATAAAAAAATACGGCGATTTCGCGACATACACTGGGCCGCAAAGAAAGCTGGTCAGTTATAAAAAATGCGATAACTTTTAAAATATTTGGGCAATTCCTTTAAAATAAAAACTAAAGTAAAGTTTATTTCATTACAAATATAAGAAGAAATAACACCTTTTTATTTGTGTTTGGTGATTATATTAAAAACCATAAATAAAAAATAAAGACGATTTTTAAAAGTTTAACAACTTTGAAACCATTTGTTTTACTTTTGTTTCTGTTTATAAATAGGTATAGCATTCTTGTGCTGAAATTAATTATTCTGATCAAATTCAATTAAAAATAGTGATTAAACTCTCTCTAATAAAATAGAATTTAAAAAAAAACATGCCACTCACCCATGAAGAGTGTACAGAATTCTGACAATGCTTGAAGACGGGCGCAGTCAGCGTTATACAGCAAGAACTGTTGGTGAGTCGCTATAAACCATTCAAAGCGTGCCCCAGCGATTGTAAGACTGGATCCAATATTCACAGACCAGCGGTGCGATTCTGTAAAAATCTCACCGTGAAAACTTAGGTGAAGTGAGCGTGGAGTGAGCTGTCAATGTCAACAGTGTGAATTCCTAGCAAAAACAAACTCACTTCACGTAAGTTTTCACGGTGAGATTTTTACAGAATCGACCGGTAGGTATAGGCCGAACAAAGTGCACGACGGCGCGGGAGGGTCAATACTTATATGGTGTCAACAATGTTCAGAAATCGATTTCAACGGCTGTTACAAGTCTAAAATCACCTTCTACGTGTTGAAGGGAGCAATCCGAGCACGTGTACAGTGAGGCGGCATCTTGCAGAAGCAAATTAAAAGGCATTTAGACCTGCAAATGGTCCAAAACTCGAAAGGCAGCATCGAAATTCAAGGCTGAGTTACGCTAGAGAGGTAGATCTGAGAGCGGCGGTAGGAAGGCTGAAGGCCAAAAATACCGCCCCAGGACCCGACGGCTTGCCAGGTAAAGCCTGGGTCCTGGCCTCGAGGGCTCTCGGGCCTCGACTGGAGGCGCTCTTAAGCGCATGTATGGAGAGAGGCCAGTTTCCACTCCGTTGGAAGACGGGGAAGCTGGTCCTCATTCAGAAGCCAGGGCGCCCTGCGGACTCTCCGTCCGCATACCGGCCCATTGTGCTGCTCGACGAGGTGGGCAAGCTCTTTGAGAGAGTAATTGCGGGCCGCCTCGTCGGGCACCTGGTGAGGACGGGGCCGGATCTTGCGGAAAGCCAGTTCGGCTTCCGCAAGGGGCGCTCGACGGTGGATGCCATCATGCGCGTGAGAGCCCTCACGACGGGGGACGCAGTGTCCCGGGGTGGGGTCGTCGTGGCGGTGTCACTCGACATCGCCAACGCGTTTAACACCCTGCCCTGGGGTTGCATTGGGGAGGCACTCCGGTATCACCGGGTGCCGACCTACCTCCGTCGAGTAGTCGGGGCGTATCTGACGGACAGAGCCGTCATCTACCCCGGTCGCGATGGGGAGTGGAACCGGCGAGAGATGTCGTGCGGTGTCCCACAGGGATCGGTTCTGGGGCCGCTCCTGTGGGACATCGGTTACGACTGGGTGCTGCGGGCCGACCTCCCTGATGGCGTCAGCGTGGTTTGCTACGCTGACGACACGCTAGTCCTGGCGCATGGGAGGTCGCATCAGGCGGCGGCCGACGCGATGACACGCGGGGTTGCGATAGTCGTGGAGAGGATCCGGCAGTTGGGTCTCGAGGTGGCATTGCACAAGTCCGAGGCCATGTCGTTTCATGGGCCCCGGAACACGCCACCATCGGGATCCCAACTAACGGTAGGAGGGGTTCACATCGGCGTCGAGACGACGATGAAATACCTGGGTCTCGTCCTCGACAGCCGGTGGAACTTCGTCGAGCATTTCCGACGTTTGGCTCCCAAACTGGAACGGGCTGGGGCCGCCTTCAAGCGGCTCCTGCCCAACCTGAGGGGGCCAAACGCCTCCTGCCGGAGGCTTTACGCGGGGGTCGTGCGGTCCATGGCCCTATACGGGGCCCCGGTGTGGGCGCGTTCACTGCGGCGGCGAGCCGCCCATTATTTGAACGCGCCCCAGAAGGTGGTAGCCACAAGGCTGATCCGGGGGTACCGCACGATCTCGGGCGAGGCGGCAAGCCTCCTTGCCGGACTGCCGCCATGGGATCTGGAGGCGATAGTCCTCGCGCGCCTGTATGAGTGGCGCGCGGAGGCACTACGCCGGGGGGAAACTCCGCTTCCGCAGCAAATTGCGGCGGAGCGGACGGACCTCCGGCGCGATCTCATGGCGGCATGGAAAGAGCGACTGTCGCAACCCAGCGCAGGGCACGCCACGATAGCGGCGGTAAGACCCCTCTTTGAGGAGTGGCTAGAGAGGCGTCATGGCGCCCTCACCTACCGCCTGACGCAGGTCCTCACCGGACACGGAAGTTTCGGTAGGTTCCTGCACATAATCAGGCGGGAGGAAACGCCCGGGTGTCACCATTGCCAGGATCGCCCAGAGGACACGGTGGAGCACACGGTGGAGGTCTGCCCCGCTTGGGCGGAGCACCGCCGTGTCCTCGTAGAGGCGATCGGCAGCGGCGGCGACCTCTCGCGTCCGGGCCTGGTTCAAGCCATGGTCCGGGGCGAGAGGGAGTGGGGGGCAGTCGCCTCCTTCTGCGAAGCAGTCATGCTAGCGAAGGAGGCGGCGGGACGGCTGAGGGAGAGAGCCTCCCGTCCCAGCCGCCGCGGGAGACGCTCCGGGCGTCGGGAGCCGCGCGACGACTCCCGGCCACCGTAGGCGCGGGCCTGCGGGCGGAGAGTAATGGGTAGCTCACCGTCCGATCAGGACCAGGCCCGTGCCGGACGGCGCGTACGTGTTCCACGCGCGCCTCAAAGAGATGTCAGCATTAAAAGGAGGGGCCCGTAAGGGCCGAAGCCTGCCGGGTCAGCGGGATTGTCCGAAAGGGTTACCGCTGGCCCGGAACATAAAGGGCGAAGGAAGGAACACGGGTGGGTTTTAGTCAGTAAGAGTCTGACACTCCCTTCCGCTCCACCCAGAGCGGGAGGAGTCATTTGATGATTTCCCATCCTGAAAAAAAAAAAAAAAAAAAAAAGTTACGCTAGAGAACACATGAATGACATGACATGGATGACTGTTCAAGAGTAATGTTTTCGGACCAGTCGAGGTTCATGCTATACACGCACGTTGGGAGGCAAAGAGTCTGCAGAAGACCAGGAGAGCCACGAGGAGAGCGCTTTAACCAAGCTTGCATTGCAAGACAAAGTGCCAGACGGCAGAGGCTCCATACTCGTGTGGGCTGGAATTTCTTCCGAAAGCCGCACCGTGCTAGTGGTAATAGAAAATGGCACTTTAACTGCAGAAAGATACATCAATGAAATCTTAAATGAGTATGTTGGCCCATTTTTAGTAAATATCAGCGAGAACGCCATCTTTATGCAAGATAACGCTCGTCCCCATACAGCTCGGATAGTGTTTGTCTACCTTGAAGATGTCGCTATCACACGCATGGAGTGGCCAGCACGCAGCCCACACTTGGACTGGGACGACGTGTATCTACCTACGCCAGCGAAATTCCTCTCCAATCACGCTTTGTGAACTGAAAGGAGCAATGATAGACGAATGGGGGAATATTCCTCAGCATCGGCTCAGAAATCTGATGGAAAGCATGCCAAACCGTATAACAGCTGTATTAACAGCTCGTGGTGGTAATGCAAAATACAAAAATGTGTAAAAAATGCATATTTAATACAGTAGCACATTTTTTGAAATCTAGTGAAAATGGTCATTTTTACTTAACTTACTCTAGAGAAATTTAATGCGCTACAAATAATTTATTTTAGAAAAAAGCTCATTGCACCTCCTAGGTTCCCCAATTTTGGAAGATAGTTTTTCTCCTTTCATCGAAGAAAAAATCAAAAATTTCAACGACATTTCGGACAGACTCCAAAATTAATTTACATTCGGCATTCACCCTGATTAGATACTGTTGTTTTGGCCCAAATTTTATGTATTTTCTACGCTCTTCCCCTTTATGAAAGCAGCCACACCTTTTGGATAAAATTGACCAAATTATTCGCAGCACACTAATATCCATTCTAAATGTGGTCTTGGACGACCGAGCGTGGCTGTAAGCCACACTACCCATCCGCTTTGGTGGCCTCGGCGTCCGCAAAATTATCTACTAGTATTAACTTACTATTCCTATACTCTGTCCACAGCACCGAAAAGTTGACCGGGAAGATTTTAGACCCCTCCCTGGTTGACTCTAAAGTGCCGTGCTTGGCCGACGCGGTAAACGCCTGGAAAATGGCTTGCCTGGATACAGATCGGCCCGCGAACCCACCTTCCCAGAGGCAGTGGGATGAGCCGCTCTGCAAGTTGGTACTTACGGAATAATCGTATTAATACGTTCACGAATGCTGAGCGTGCCCGCCTACTGGCTGTGGGTGAGTGGGAGTCAGGCCTCTGGCTTCAGGCGCTACTGTCACCCAACATAGGCACTTTGCTAGGTAACTCCACCTTCTAGCTCGCTACTTGTCTTCGTCTGGGCGCCCCTTGGGTGGCTCCACATCGCTGCCAATGCGGTGAAGGTGTCGACTGCCTGGGGCACCATGGCTTATCCTGCAGTAAATATATATCCTGCGCAGGCCGGATAGCACACCATGCCATGCATGGAAAACCTCAAACGGCGCAAATACTCCTATCTCTTTGGATCTTATATGTTTGAGCCGTTTGGAGTTGAAACTCTAGGGCCATGGGGCCTGAGTGCCCACTTAGTATTTCGAGACATCGCCAAGCGGTTGGTCGACTCTTCACGTGACCAAAGGGCTGGCCTATTTTTTGGCCAAAGAATCAGCATTGCCATACAGCGTGGCAATGCTGCCAGTCTTTTGGGCACGTTTCCTGTTGACAGCGATGCGGATGAATTTTTGATGCCCTTTGATTATTTCCCCTCCTTTTTATTTACTTGTACATATTATTATTATCTACTATTATTTTAATACTGTTAGCTTTTAAACTTACTCTTGTTCAAAATAAACTTCATAATCTTAAACTTTTATGAAATTGATTTAGGCACTATAAAATTGTCTATAATACAGTCTTTATTTCATAAAGTCAAACAAAAATCAAAAACAAAAATCTCAATAACATCCAAATTATTGGAGCTAGTCCAATAATTTGGATGTTATTGAGATTTTTGTTACCGACTCGCTTTCTTTGTGGCCCAGTGTATTTTGATACTCGTGAATAAATCGAAACATATAAGATACTTCCCGTTGAACTAGAATCATAAAAATTGGAAAGAAGCAAGTTCTAACTGCAAAAGTAAAGGAAAAAGTCCAAAAATCGTAGTTTTACCACACAATTTTTTTTGTGCGAGATCAAACTTACCTTCGCAGTCGGAGAATTGACAGTGACGAATATCGAACGAAGCAGCCATACATATTACTTATTCTGGCAGCATAAATGAATCACCATAACAGTATATTAGCCTATAATATTCCCACTGCTGAGACACAGTAGGCCACCTCTCCGTGATAGGGAGTGGGTCGTACCTAATCCACCACGCAGGCCCAGTTCGGGTAAACGAATGATGCAGAATAAAAGCTCCTTCAAACAGGCGCGACATGCGGTGTCGCGCCGCGTCGCGTGTTTAAAGGAGCCTTAATACTGCAGCATCAAATGAATTATGCAGAATGTATTTCAGTAAATTATATCAAAGGTTTCCTTCCGCTGAAAATAAATATGTCATCTTTGTGCCAGATGGTTTAAGTGAACGAACGCTATTTGTTATTGTTTTCGTAAAGAGTATTGGATGGATGTCCCTAGTTAGGTACAAGTTTTGAAAAGCAAATTGGCAATTCGGCAAGAGATCTATAGAAATAAAATAAAACAAAACATAAATAATTAAGAACAAGCTTTTATTTTTTAAAAGTAAAACGAAAAAAAATCAATTTTTGAAGAGGACAACTTACATACGCATATTACAAGTTAAATAAAAGCTTGTAGGTAAGTCTTTAATTCTACGTAACATTTTAAAACCACAGTCTTTTTAATTCAGAATTATCGCCTAAACTTACTAACTAATTAAGATCCTTATACAAAATACCTACCTAAAAGAAGCAAGAATTTGGTGGAATTCTCTCTTAATAAATCGTTACGTTTTCAACCGAGCATATATATAAGAATGTGGGTTGCAGTATACAAAACAGATCCAAGAATAAAACTGAATATTTCGACCACACTCGATTATACCCACTTACCTAAACATAATACAGAATCAATCGATATAAGAACAACTGTTAGCTTTAAAACGCTCAAATCGATTACGGTTGAGTTTATTTTACTTGTCAGAGCACACCTGTGCTACATCCGCGGCAACAGATATAGATCCCATCATTACAGAGCATCGGCACGCTGCGCAGCGCACATTGTTTACTCGATAAGTATCAATGGTCTGTGGCCAACGAAATTATTATGCATGTAAGTAGCTATACCTCCTAGCTACTAATTATAGCGAGCTCCGCCAGATGTGGACGTTGTAATCGGCAGTTTTATTTAAAATATTCCCATCGCCAATGCCTCGTGTGGTTGGGGCAGCCATTCAGGATTTTTCCGCTACCAGACCATGTTTTAGAGCGCAGAAATACACACACACGTCTTAGTTACTTTTACACTTGTTGCTGACGTGGCAGTTACCCAAAAGTCGAATACGAACAAACGAACAAAACACATTTGAAAAGATTATTTTATCAGAAAGTAGGTACACAGCTATACAACGCTACACTAAAAGGCCAGTCGAATTAGTGCTGCAAGGATTTCATGGTCGATATCAGCTGACCATAAATCAGTAAGTTTAGAGTCAAACAAGATTGGTGTCAGTCGCCCTCGGTTGGCAAACGTAACGCCAATAGGATCAAAAGATTGGCTCGAGAACGTATTGCTTAGCACACGTGTGAATTATCTGAACGGCTGCGGGAGCTCTAAATCACAGCTATGGTTTATTTACCAATCATGATACTTATATTTTATGATATCCGATATTTTGTGAATTCCTGTTAATCTTCCACGCAAAACTTTTGCACATTTTCGTTCTATAGGTAGGATGGCAGATATCTCTATTTTTTACCTAGTTTTTATACATTTTAGCAATAGATTATAATTTGCTCCATTATTTCGTGGTCTGAAACTAATAAATTAACAGTTTACACCAATCTTTCAAGATGCTACACCACTATAACATTTTTTATATTATTTGGCAAATATTTACTCTGTAGAGCTGAAGCTGATGCAATGGCCTTTTTCGGTGAGAGCAAGACTAAATCTGCAGGGTAGCTTAGTACGTAATCGGAAAGTCGTAGGTATAACGAATAAGTACAAGAAAGGAAGGGATGGAAGTAGGTGGAGTCATGTTAAATAAGAGGGTTAGTCTGCCAGGGAGAAAATGAAAATCAGACAGAAGTCAGAACCAATAAAGTCCATATTATAACCCTTTAGTTTACAACTCTGTGGGCATGCAGTTGTTACGAAGATGCAGTTGTTTGGCAATCTCAGTAGGCGAGTATTGTAATAGTACATTACTTCAGAGGGAAGAAAGTGACAGTTCCATACCGAGATTATGGCATTTGCGCCACGAGCTTGCGAGGGACGCAAACCATTTGAGGTATGGAACTGTACTTTATCCTGAGGGATGTATAGTGCTTTTTATTACACCTACGAGGAAAATTATGGACATAAATGCATAGAAATGTTTATATTTAGTTAAAAGTACAATTATTAAAAGTGCAGCTATTATAAGATGTTACATTTTGTCCGGGTATCTTGATATTTTGAGACATGTTTACATCTTGAGTTAGTTGAAAATATATAACTTAAATATATACTTAGTTGATTGCGAAAATGCGCGGGCTTTTCCATTTTTTATTCGCCCGTTTCTGGAGTAGGCTAAGATCATAAGGTCATGCAGCCACTTCTTCCGTGATTCCGCTCGTTTTATATACAAAAATAATTTCGTTTTTAATTTTCTGTATGCACCAAGGAGGTTGGTAACTGGTAAAAAAAAAACTGTATGTGGCCAATAACAATTTACTTGAAATTTAATTAGTAGACAGTTAAAGTCTCTTGGCAGTATGACTGCTGACAAATAAAAAAAAAAAAACACTGGCACTCCGGTAGTGCCGACAGAAGTGAAAACTTGAACAATTACGAGTGTATTTTGTGAATCGTCTTATAAACAAAATGTTATATATCCGTGGTTCAGCGCCATCTCGTCGTTGTTGGATGAACTACGTAGTTAGTACGCGAGGCCCTCGTAGTTCTTCCCGATGTGCATAGATGGCGCTGTCTTACGTTTTACGTCTTACGAATTTTCGATCAGGGTCACGTGACCTGACGCCAGTTTAGAAGTTTTTACCCATTCCAAAAAAAGTACACAGCGCCGCTAAAGAAGTTTTCACTTCAAAAAGAAAAACCGGGTATGTAATGGAATTTCATACATACTTCCCACCCTTGGGTCGGAAGGATTTTCATACAAACTTCCATACCTTGGGATGAAAGGATTTGAAGGGCGGGATAAAGGCGTTTCTTCCCTCTAATTGGTATAATTAGTATGTATTTTCAGAGCAGGTGTGATGAAATAGTACATTACTTCAGAGGGAAGAAAGTGACAGTTCCATACCGAGATTATGGCATTTGCGCCACGAGCTTGCGAGGGGCGCAAACCATTTGAGGTATGGAACTGTACTTTATCCTGAGGGATGTATAGTGCTTTTTATTACACCTACGAGGAAAATTATGGACATAAATGCATAGAAATGTTTATATTTAGTTAAAAGTACAATTATTAAAAGTGCAGCTATTTTTACACGACGCCTTAGTAACAAAAAATACTTAGGTACACGTTGAAGTGTATCAAAATCATACATAATCAGTCTATAATGTTCCCACTGGTGAGACACAGGCCTCCTTTCTGTTCTCAAACTCAAACCATTTATTTTCAATTAAACCATTTACAGGCACTTTTGAATTGTTAAAAAGTCCGCGTTTTATATACAAAAATAATTTCGTTTTTAATTTTCTGTATGCACCAAGGAGGTTGGTAACTGGTAAAAAAAAACTGTATGTGGCCAGTAACAATTTACTTGAAATTTAATTAGTAGACAGTTAAAGTCTCTTGGCAGTATGACTGCTGACAAATTAAAAAAAAAGAAAAACCGGGTATGTAATGGAATTTCATACATACTTCCCACCCTTGGGTCGGAAGGATTTTCATACAAACTTCCATACCTTGGGATGAAATGATTTGAAGGGCGGGATAAAGGCGTTTCTTCCCTCTAATTGGTATAATTAGTATGTATTTTCAGAGCAGGTGTGATAAAAAATAATAAAAATGTTTAAATAATTAATTGCGCAACTATTTTAATTTAACAATAATAAAACCGCCCGCAACTTCGCAACAGTTAATTAATTTAAAATCGTATGAAATCCTGTAATTATTGGACCATTTTACTTTATTAATCATCTGCACAACCACAGGTACAAATAAAGTGAATACTAAATCTTTAATAGTGGCGCCTCGTATGTTTATCGTAACTTGGATTAAAAAACATGATAGTCCTGGAATCTAATGGGAATAGCAGTGACGGGTGTTCCGAACGACTTCCTTATACGATCGCCATTCTAATTCAATCACTTTCCGGAAATCACATCTTGAGGAGATTTATTAAGTCTGCTCTTGTTTGGGAGATAGTAAAATCGACATTAATGTCTATAGCCTACCGAGTTACGTCGGATCCTTGTACAATTAGGCCATCGGATTCGAAATAAGCGAGTCAACAAACACAGCATCCTTCGGGGAGCGATGCCCGTTCATTGTGGCCTTATTTATAGATTTGTGATTGTTATAATTATTATCGTGTTGCTTGATTATCGTGGTAATGACTTTTATGATCCTCTTCTGAATAAATATACAAGTGTCCGTGTTTACATACCAGTATAAATATTGAGGCGTAGTGAGGCGTAACGCGTACCACAGTAGGATGCTGCTTTAGATGCAGTAATACTTTGTTCACACCGTACGCAAAATACGCGCATTGAGGTGGAGTTGCGGACACCAGCCCGTGTTACCTATTACTTTGTTCACAGCTTCACTTTAATATCTTCCTTTGTCCTGGCTGTTCCATGTAGGGGTGTGATTCAAGTGACTTTTTAATTAATTTATTATTCTGCTCCGTTCTAGTTAAAACTAATTGGACCAGAATCTTTTCTAATTCTACTAACATAAATTATGATACTTAATTCTAGCATTGTATCTTGTATTGTATTGATATATGTACTTTCTTCTAAGTGTTTCATTATAAATTCACACCTTTATTGTAATTGCCGAGAAATCGTGTTCTTACTAGCAAGTTGAATACACGATCCGTGACATCCCAAGTTTATGCCTTTACGCAGAACTGCTACTGTACCTACTCTTTAAGTAAATACATGAATACTGTGGCTAATATAAATTTCTGAATCACCCGTTCTTTAGATGGTGAGAAAATAACATTCTGATGTACAAACTACCTACAGGCTTTTGCTGGTCCACTGGTTGGTTATAGTACATAGATAGAGGTAAAGTAATGTAAATAGAACTAAAGCGTAGGTACATGATGTAAAATATTAGACTTATCATCTACTAATACGCTTAAAAGTATTCCACTCCATGCAAGAATGCAATGTGCAATTTCCAATACTAGCTTAGAGCCATCTTTGATACCAATCCTTCAAGAAAATAATATAAAACCAAAAGTACATTAAACATTTACTCAAGTATATTCTAAGATCGTAGAATGTCCCGAGATTATCAAAAAGTATTGATATGAGATAATTATTTATACAAATCGCTGTTTCATATTGGGTGTCTGTGTCGCAATAAATATTAAATATCGACGCCGTTAAAAATATCCCCTTACACTTTACGAGAGCGCTCGTCGACATATTTACGTACGGGAGGAGGCTATCAATTCCGTTTTTTCATTCGACCTTACGATATAGGCACCTTACTTGCACGCAAGCTTTCTCTTAGCACTGAATGCTATATTGTTATGATTGGCGTACTTAATTCTGTATGAGAAACGATCCTTGTTTTGCAAGTTTTATTAATCGACCTAGAAAATACAGGGAGCTACAAATTATTCAGACAGTTTGAGCAATTCCTGAAATAGCATCATTATAATTATGTATTAAGTATTAAATCCATCCGTCTGCTGTAGAATCTAGCCGCTGGGTTCAGCTATAGCTTATAAATTTAAGCATAAATTCAAAGGGCAGACAGTATTGTTTGAAGAGATATAAATTTAACATAATTCTGTCTCTGTGTTTGATGTAACGTAGGCTGTATTCTCTACCATCCCACAGAATATGGCCTATCCAATTAGGAAATTCTATTCAAAATGCAGTCACAACAGTGACCTATGAGTGTGCTTCCTAGTTACCTATATGGCACTTTCGAGATTTGCACTACATTCTTAATCATCATCATTCATTTATGAACAAGCTTCTCCTCCTTATTATCCTCCTCATATTCTGTGGTAATCCTATCTGTTTCGTTACCATCAGGGTCGTCAGGCCCTATCATATCTTCTTTTGCCCTCTCTACATGCGTTTGAGCAGTCGGTTTTGAATGAATTTTGTATGTTTAGAAGTCCATTGACTCAAAACCCAACTTAAGAAAGCCTGTGCGTTCCCAAACCGTGATTAATCCCACTAAGCCAAGAAGCAGTTCATCAAAAACCGTCCATAAATCAAGGTTCACCTATGACACACATTGTTACCAAGTAGGGGGGACATTAAACAGCTGATAAATCTCGTTGAATCGCCCACGACCTTTCGAACACATATTAATATTTAATTGTAGGCGCGATATCATCACGGCGCGCATAACTAACTGTTAATAAAGTGTATTGTTGACTTGAATTATCCTCATAAGTCTGCCGAACGAGACTCAGATCGCGGGGGGCTATTCTCATGTACAGGATTTACGGATCAAGATTGTAGTATTGAAGCTAAGTAAGCACTTTATTTGTGGCGATTAAAAAGTCATAAGTTATACAAGTTGGTTGCTTTTTGATTTTGTATAATATGTAACTTAACATATACACCTACCTACATACCTACTAGATGAAGTACGTGCACCTAGATTTTTATAATCATGTAGAGTAGGTGTTATCTAGGAGTTCTAAAATGTAATTCAAATAGCTTAGAGACTTGTTTTCCAACGTGATGAAATATTAAAATCAATAAAATTTTATGTTTCCAGCAGTTTGTAATTAGACATCAATAAAGTGAGTCTTTGGTTTCCTGCTGCGAATCAACGATGTCTTTTATAATTTATTCTAGTTTTTATCAATAAAAGCAAATACTGCGATCGCTATAAACTTGTTAATATTTTGTTTAACAAAAAGTTTAATAGTAGATAGGTATTGCTGTTGGTGATCAAGTAATTTTAAATTATACCTACTTATTTTTTTTAATATTTTCGAAAGTAGTGAATCCTACATTTGAGATTATCCAGGATTCGATACTTTTGTGTAATTTTCATCTATTAGTTATTTTTAAGGCGAAAGCGCCAGGGTAGCCCGCGAAATTCTTTTTTTTTAGGTTTTTTGCAATTTGCTGGTCAGTATTAAGTTGTACGTTGATTAATATATGATTCGCGGCCGTAAGAAATATGTATTTACAGAATTATAATCATTAAAGTCATTAACACATCTCTCTAAGACCACGTAACCCCAACATGGGCGTAGCCAGCCTTGGGCTCAGGGTGGGGCAGCAGTCAACCTATCCCCCCCCTCCCCCGGTAATTTTTTTGTAACTTGAGCCGCTTGGGCTCTGCGCCTAATACTATGCCAATTTCTTAATCTGTAAATTTAGAGGTTTATATTTTCAGGTACAGAAAATAAACAACTACACACAGGATAGATATTATAGTTTTATTTATGAATAGTCGGTGTTTATAAATTTAAGTTTTAACTAACTTTATAAGTATTATTACTTCAAGAGAAGCCGGCGTGGGTTCTGGCAGAACCTACGAGGGTGCGTTTTTAAGTTCGCGGAATGGGGGGGAAGGGATAACAATAGGTCATTATCGGGATGGCCACAACTTCAGCCACTCAATATTAGTATAAATACCAGGTTTTATCTTAATTGGATCATATTGTCCGGTTAAGTAGTCACGACCTCTCAAGGTCAACTACGAGATGCCATTTAAATAAAAAAAATAAAAAATAATTGGATCATTAGTTTTTGAACTATCGTCAAGCAAACAACTCAATCGGGAAGAAAGTGTGAATTATGGAAAAAATCGAGTACCGTGCCGTAATAAAGTTCCTTACCAAGCAAGGAAAGTCAGTTCAAAATATACTGGAAGAGATGAAATCCGTTTACGGGGACTCTTGCCCGAGTAAAACCATGGTTTACAAGTGGCACAGTCTCTTTAAACAAGGCAGGACCTCACTTGAAGACGACCCACGGCCCGGACGGTCGATCGAGGTGACTACTCCGGAAATCATTAAAAAAGTCGAAAAAATAATATTGGAAGATGCCAGACTAAAAAAGAAACAGCTTGCAGAAATGATTGGAGTATCGGATACGACAATTTTCAAAATTCTACACGATCATCTTGGCATGACCAAGGTCAGTGCAAGATGGGTGCCAAGAATGCTCACGCCGCACAGTGTATTTTTCGGACCTAAAAATGGACACCTCTTTTTTATTTAACTAATCGTTTGTGTTCGTCATTTAGAACATCAGAGTAAAACTCCCGCGAGTCAGTTCTTCTTAGTTTCAGAGAGATAAATTTTTAAAAATCGAACTCTGAAACTTCAAAAAAACCATAGAAACCTACTTTTACAATGAAAAAGGTATGTGATTTTAATGATTCTTGGGGATATTATTCCTATGTACATAAGGTATAATTTAAAAAAAGATTCACCCTAAAAAGTTGTACGAAAGGAAAGTTACAGCTATTATTTTTAATTTCATACTTTATTTTTTTCCTCCGAAATGTACCATTACCTATTCGGATTAGTTTTTTGACCAAAAATGTGCCTTTTATTGTTAGGCATTATCCCTAATAATTTCAAATCCGAATCTTGATATATCTCTGAAAAAAAAGAAATTTAAATTATTTTGATAGGGTTGTCACAGAAGAATTATAATTTTAAAATATAACATATAAATAACATATTAATTACATTTTCTTGTATTTTGAATTTTAATTATATTTTTGTGTCGTAAAAAGTTGACAACCCTAGACACCAAATTAACAGAAAAATCTGAAAAAAATTTGAACTCCAGTAACTCTTAGATATATTAGAATTCGGTTGTGAAAAAAAACAGTATGATGCACATTAGTATAAATAATTATTTCCTATTTAAAATAAATCCGAATACCAATACATCCTCGCAAAAAAAAATAAAAACCTAAAAACAGAAAAAAAATAATTCACGTTGTTCCTGTTGAATTAGGAAATATTTTCTTCGCAATTAAGTGTGTTGTTTATTGCTACATAACATACTAAAGTTTCAATCGATATAGTCTAAGTGTTATTGAGAAATTAACGGTTTTATAAAAAATCACATTAAAAAAAAACTAACTTTAATATTTATTTTCTCCGAAACTAAGAAGAACTGACTCGCGGGAGTTTACTCTGATGTTCTAAATGACGAACACAAACGATTAGTTAAATAAAAAAGAGGTGTCCATTTTTAGGTCCGAAAAATACACTGTGCGCCGCCTCAAAAACAACACCGCGTGGAGTGTTCTCGCACGTTTTTGGACCTCTGTAACGAAGATAAGGATGGACTATTAAGTTGAATTGTTACTGGAGATGAAACTTGGGTTCATCATTATGAACCTGAGTCGAAACAGGACTCTATGCAGTGGCACAAAAAGGCACACCACCACCCAAGAAGTTTAAAGTGTCACAATCGGCTGGAAAAATCATGGCAACAGTGTTTTGAAATTCAGAAGGGATCCTGTTGACCGATTATAAAGATAAAGGCGCTTATGTAACCGGAGAATACTATGCTTCTATCCTCGAGAGGTTGAAAGAAAGCATTATAGAAAAAAGGAGGGGTAAATTGACTAAAGGTGTCCTTCTTCTTCACGACAACGCGCCTGTTCACAAGAGCCGTGTTGCGTTGGCTGCCCTGCATAAGGTGGGCTTCGATATTTTAGACCATCCACCCTACAGCCCAGACCTGGCTCCCAGTGATTATTACCTCTTCCCAAAACTGAAAAAAGAACTTCGTGGGAAGAAATTTTCAACTGATGAAGAAGTGAAGGGCGCGGTTTCAGCTTATTTTTCGGACAAAGACAAAACATTTTTTATGAAGGTATACATAAGCTAATTGAAATATCTGAAAAATGTATAAGGGTAGCAGGTGAATATATTGAAAAAGAAAAATAATTTAGTATTTTTATTTTCACTTCTCACCCTCCATTCCGCGAACTTAAAAACGCCCCCTCGTATTTAGCACTTCTTCTACAAATTTATTTTTTGATTCGGCGATCCTCGTTCTGGGCACACTTAGCATACACAGGCCGCCGCTTAGACGATTTTCGCTCATGGTTGAGCAAAGCCACGTTTTTACCCGCCGTAATGTGCTGAATGATCGCTCTATTGTACAGTTCGTGGCTGGGCAAGAAAAATAGCGAGCGCAGTTTTTACGCTGGGATAAAATTGCATTTCCGAAATCTTGATCAGATCCGCCACTTCCATCTCATTCAATGCATTAATTTCCGTATTTTTTTCGTCCCACAAATTATACCACATTTCAGCCTCGCTTGGGAAAGTATCATTTAATTTGTAAAACTTGCAGAAAGCTTCTGTTTTTTTCAAAAACTCGTCGCAGGTCATTTGCAACACATGACATGGATGCAATGTTATCAAAGAATATATATAGTAAGTTACTCTCCGCGAAACGATCTTCTAATGACATAATCAGCGAGTCTAGGTAGGGAATAATCAGTGATCGTTTCCAAAACTGGGCAGGACTTTCTGCTGGAGGATTTGAACGGTGTGTCTGTCTCTTTGCGATACGCGGCATTGACAAATCAATCTCTAGAGCATCAGCGATCTCTTGAGCTTTAGCTATAAAATTGCCGCTGTGTTCGTCGACATTTTCTGTTTTTTTTTTATATTGTTGTTAATATAAGAAATTTTTTTTTTGTTTAATTAGGCACCTTATAGGTCAGAGCCAAGGTGGGGCAAGCGCCCCAGCTTGCCCCAGTGTGGCTACGCCCATGAACCCCAAACAATGACGATTTCATCAAACAGTTATTCTTTGGGGTTACGTGGTCTTAGAGAGTTGTGTTGATGACTTTAATGATTATAATTCTGTAAAGTCATTACGGCCGCGAATCATATTTTGATCGACGTACAACTTAAGAGCGCTATCACAAGTTTTTCTTGTTTAGAGCGTTTGACTCGAGTTTTGATTTGTGATTATGGTTTAACTAAAGTCACAATAGTAAAAAAAATACATGCCCGAGAAAGTTTAATTCCTTCTTTTGGGAGCGCATTCAATAAATATTTCAGTTTGTTTACATAAATCAGTAAAAAACTTGTTCCTGCAAAGGCTGTTTCATAAAAATTTAATTTCGGGCATCTCGCGATGCTCTGTTACATCGAAGATATAATAGTTTAATAATTTATAAAAATGTCCACGGTACAACTGTATCTTCTACTTTGGAATGCATACATCAATTTATTATGTTTAATACAGTAATAAACCAAAAATAATTCCGTAAAACAGAGAGTTAATGATATTTTTTCAGCCGAAATGATATTTTTTATCTCTGTTTATTTAATAGAAATTCAAACAAAAAGTGTTTAATAACTAAGGTTACTTTGTCACCTTGCTTGAAAAAAAAAAATACTCTATTTTAAAGTAAAATAATATTTTTAAGGAATTGTTTTATGCAATGCTTTTTTATCAATATAAATCTCGGGATGCACGGTCTTAGCTTTAGTCCGCGCCGAGCGCTTTCAGAGGGAGGACGTAGCGCTCACTCGCTGCTGCCGTCACGTGATCTCGTTCGACAATTCGCCACGAATAAAAAGCGACCAACACTTCTTGATACAAGTGAGTTTTTTTTTTAATTAGTTATGTTCTGATTGTAATGTATATAATATAATTATTTTCCTATGATGTTCCAACGCGAATATAATTATAGAAAAAAAACATACGTAAATATAGTTGTTGTTTTTAATTTTTCTGACTTTTTTATTTATCTCCAACATTAATTTAATTAATTATTTTCAGACAATAGTTCACAATAATGGGCAAAATAGAACTTTTGGTGCTGTCAAAATAAAAAAAAGGTTTTGGCCGATAATTTGAAACGCGCAAGAGAAGCTCAGCGGTAAGAATTTTATGAGGAGTGCGTGCTTCCTGAAATCATAGATTCGAGGAAAGCACGGTCTATGCCGCTTCGGAGAATATTATTTTAATTATTTTACAATTATTATACTGGTTTTTTATGGTTACGTACCTTAAGGGTGCCAACGGGTCCCTATTACTAAGGCTCCGATGTCCGACCGTCCGTCTGTCTGCTAGTGTCTCATGAACCGTTACAAGTTCACAGTTGTAATTTTTAATTTTAATAAAACGACTTTTGATTTGTCTTTTTTATTTTCTTTTGACTTTTTTGACGTGACAACGTCTAATAAATCGATGAAGCTGGCTGCACACACGAAAAAAACATGACTCATGTAGCGTTACCTCGCGGCCTTGCTCTGCTGTAGCGTTGTACGCCATGGCGGCTTGAAGTGCAAGCGAGAGCGCGGAACGAGCGATGAGAGACAGATGATGTCGAACGCTGCCGAATCGGCCTCCGCGTTCGGCAATTTCATTAATGTTTTGTTATGACGTTGTCACGTTAAACTATCGTCCGTAAACCGACTTTACAGACAACCGATTTTTATCCAAACTGTAGAAACAACATCACATTGCATTTATTTCTATAAATAAGTACTAAAATGTCTTCCTACCTGCTAAATAAATTACATAATATATTAAACTTCGTAAAAAAAGTAGGTACAAAAAGTATTTATAAAAGTAGCACAAAAGTATTTGTAAGTAATGTTAGAGGCTGGCAACGCGCAAGTAATGCAGCTTCTGGCAATGCAAGCGTCTTTAGGCCAGCGTTGCCAGTATGTTACTTTTGTAACATTTTACGTTACTTTTGACCCTCTCATGTTACCTCCATGTTACACGCCTCAAAATGTTACTTTTAAGACTTAATAAAAAATATTTCACAGAAAACAAAAAATAAACATGAAACGGAACGCATACAAGAAAGGTTTCGTTCGTCATGTTGGCGCACTTGATTGTCTTGATTTTGTGACCAAATTCTGACGCGACGACAGCGCGAAAATTTTTCACTTCGTTTGTCGTATCGCATATTCACTCACTCGCGTGAATTTCTAAATGACCCATCCCGCTTACTTAGGCGAGTGAGCGACAGCCTAGTAGTGGCATCCGTGTTGGTTCAGTTCAGTTTGTTATTACGATTCTTTCGAAGCCTACTAAGGGGACAGCTTTTTTTATGTAATAAAGTGCCATGTTATTATTAGTCGTTTTCCACAAAAAATAAGGTAATGTTACTTTTCTCGTGAAAATGTTACTTTTTGAGCTCTCTCATGTTACATTTGACTATCTGTCACTGGCAACACTGCTTTAGGCTGCGGTAACTACACACCATCAAGCGGGCCGTATGCTAGTTTGTCACTTTAGTGGTATAAAATAAAAATTAAAAGTGAAGTAAATTTGTATGACCCTATTGTAACTCAAACCGTTGTAGGTAACACTCATCGGTACAAATAACATTTCATGAACTATAATAACAGTAGGTAATTTAATTTATTTTGAAAACGAAGGCTCTTGTTGGTTTGATCCTGGCGTCCGACGCATAGCGGTTTGTATGTGTGCATAGCGTTCTTCCCTAGACGCACACGTGCGCATCTGCTGCCGCGCGCCGTCGAATTTACCTAAAACTGAGCACTTCGGTTTTGTAATAACGCTCTTAATACTGACCAGCAAATTGCAAAAAACGTAAGAAAATTTGAATTTCGCGTGCTACCTTAACGCTTCCTTCTTAAACAGCAAAAATAAGGAATGAACCAGCTCGTACCTTTAACTAGCTTCTTGAACATGAGAATATAACCCCATGTTAGTCGCCGGCGCACTTGGATGTCGCCCGGGGAAATGCTTTATATCGACGCATGCGCTCGCGCCCAATAAATGCAATAAATAATACCGCGTCGTGTGAGTCTCGCCACGGATCCCATAACAACCGCCTTAAATATCTGTTCCTGAATGTAATAAAACAACCTGACAAAACATTATTCGAAGCTAATTGGTTCAGTATTCTTAGTTTTGTTTTATTGATATTAGATTTACTTTTTCTTCACATAAAGATCACCTATAACTAATTCTTGTCATTTATACCTAACTTAATTAAAATTGGCATTTGTTTAAGGGGCTTACATGACCTAAAGCACGATCACTGTCGGACTGCATACAAAAGAAAGAGAAGCGCGATGACACAACGCTGGTAATTTATTGTCAAATATGAATCAATTATTTAATTACCAAAAATCTATTGTTTGGACGAAAACATTAGTATTTTAGTATGTTGCTTGTAGAATAATCTGACAAAAAATCAGAATGATTGTATGTAGATATATTAGTATGGTTATTATTGTAAAAAGAAAGTTTTAGAAGTATCTTCATGATTTTTTTCTATCGTATCAAATTAGTTGTATTAGGTTTTCAACACACTATCCTACCTAGCATATATCCTGAAGAATATCATATATTTTTCTGATTTTGTTTACTGTAGTCGATCATAATACTTTTATTGTTTCTAAAACTTACGTTTTTTTTTTGTGTTTAGGTCCTGTAGGCCCCTTAACGTTATGAGACAAACAATCTTGACAGTTTTATTTCTATATAAAAATCTTATTTTTGCATATTTCTTAGATTTACGTAGAAGCTAATTAATATTCAGCACACAGGTGGCATTTATTGAGTTTTTTTATTTGCATGATTTAAGATATTGGAAAAGGAAATGTGTGATATTTTTAATTAATTATAATACAAGTTTACGGCCCAAATTCGTCTAGAGCGTTATATGATAACTTAGATGCTTAATGCTGATATACAAAAAAATCTGCGCAATTTGATCATCTTGGGTTGAGGCATTTTTGAGGTTCTTTTTCGGATAAGTTAACGGTAGAACCCTAAAAATATATGAAAGCCGATAACCGTACATCACTTTTATTAGTTCCGATAAATAACACGAATAACTTTCCGATGTGATCGATTCTAATGTGTTGTTGTATTTATTGTAATTAGGAGCGGGCGGGCTCCGGCGCGCGGCTGCGCCCGGCCGCTATCAGACGCTCTCGTGTGGCGCGCCCATCAAATGTATCTATAAACTGTTTATTAAGAACTAATAATATTTGCATAATCGCATTTTAATACCATATTCTATATGAAATTCAATATTAATAGCCCATTAATAATGAAAATTAGCTCAATATACATGTATTCAATGAATTTTTTATAATAGTAAATGTACAAAATCATTAACTCCAACTAATAAAATATTATTAACAGACATTGGAATAGATATCGCATTAACTAAGTGGGAAATGGAAATTGTATTTTTATTGCTATGCTAAGCATACCATAGCATACGAATAGAGATTTCAAATTTCAACATCCATCTTGGATTTTTTTGTTAATTTCAATTTTATAGTTATTAAAGTTTTCCTCAATTCTCAGGGACACTGATTTTACAATGGAATATTTTAGATAGAACGAACTCATATTCAATAATTAGTCGAGTGAAAAAATAACGTAAGCTATTCAAAAGTTGTTTGCAGTAATGTATGGGTGTGTTTTTTATTATAACACTCCTTAACCTGAATTTCAATAACGTAAAAATATGCACCTTGTAGTAGTATATGTGTTGGATTGATACCTAAAAAACAGTAAAAGTTATTTACATGTATCTTGGGATTTTTAAATGTACTTACATACTCATTCAAACTGTAAAATGTAAAAACTGTTTAAACTAACACTAAGTAGTTTCAGCCTGAATCTCTTAATCTACAAAGCATCTGATCAAATGTAGTATTTAAATTCTAAAATTTAATTCCAATAATACGTTTCTGGACCTACCTACATAACTAACTATTATAACGTTAGCGAAATAAAATCAGCTTTCCTAGCTCCTCCCCCAAAATGGCTCAAGCTTTTAAAACCCCGTTTCTCTAAATTCGATCAGCGATCACAATCCACGGAATCGGCATTTACCCGCGTAAATTCAGATCGTGCACGTTGCAAAAAAGGTGCACAAGGAGTAACAAAGGTTGTTGGGGTGTAAATCACAATAAAAGTCTGTAGAGACGCCTGCGAGGCCGGCGGAGGCCCAGAGACGAATTATGATTGCCGCGGGACGCTCGTAAAGCACCGAGGTAGCGGTTGTACGGTGCACTCAATTTCGTACTGTGTATTTAATTAATTAATGAGAAAATGCTCCCATGTTGCTGGAGATGAATGGAATAGTACTAAGTACTTGGATGAGATAATTGGAAACTATAGAGACGCTTTTTTAATTTTTCATGGTTTTCAAAATAACTACTAATTTTGTGAACATGTCTCAGTGCACTTTTGACTTTTCAAGTGCGATTAATTTCTACCCTCAAGTATTTTTCATGTCCCACTTAAAGGGCAAGTTTTCAGGCTCTCGAAGGTTATTAAGTATGTTGTCATTTAAAATAACCTTTCCCTACATCAAGCTGGTGCTGGTTGCGTGTGTGTAACGCAGCCCATTTTCTAAGTACAGCTACCACATTTATCACACCAGCAGTCACACTGTGATAATACTATGCAAACTAAATTGTCAATTAGTGGTGTTGTGACAGTATCATAATTTGTTCAGTGTATAATTGCGTGTGTAAGGGTGCGCGGCCGCCGGGTTCCCGTATCTCGTGTCAATTTCTCAGGAAGCGAAGCAACATAAAAATAATTTAGTAACGGCTCAATGATTCATACCCTTGTAACGCCTGTTTTTTGAATTTTAATTGCTTATTAGATAGATGAATTACTTTTTAAAAGGGTTTTTGTATTAGCTTTTTGTTTTTGATGTTACATGTTGTTTTATTGTTTTAGAACATGATAGGTGTTTATTTTATAGGAAGAAAAGTTAGTGTAAATTTTCCCCTCGTTTTCATTTTCTCGGACTAATTTACTCGGAAAAGCAGAAAATTTGTACATATATATAGTTTAGACACCCTTCAGCCTTATCTTGCAAAATGCAACAATTGTTCGCAAGCAATTCGTTCTCAATTTAAATGTCCCGATACACGACTTTTAAGAGTTTGCAATCCCTTTACCCACATAAACTGTAATACATTTTCCTATACACAATTTGGACAAAAGCTCGTAACTATCCTAATAAACCACCACCAAAAACGGCATCACCACTTCCTCAATATCCCATTGTAGGCGTGTACTGGCATTTTGGCTGATATGGTGACCCTACACGGTAAGGAGGGGGACGTGAGGTGTCCGGCGCGGGCGCAGCGTGCGATAAAGCAAGGCGCCGCGGGGTCCCCGGACCTCCAGCATGGCGGAACTGCTGGTAAGCATAATGTGGACATGGTTCAGTGACAGACCTCCTCTTGAATATAGATTGTTTCTGAACTTTATTTAAATCTAGTCAGCTCCATGGAAAATACTGGTATTCAGCTGCATCCGGTTAGACTGGAAGCCGACCCCATCATAGTTGGGAAAAGGCTAGGCAGATGATGAACTATTGGTGGAGCCTTAACAAAACTCATTTGAAGAAGGTTAGCAAAATTTACATAAAATTTTGTTTATAGTAAATTGCTTTAGAAAAAAAAATGTCACATTAGTGACAGAGCCGACGCTCTACCAAGCCAAACTTGTTTTATAGTCGACTAGCAGCGCCCCGCGGTTTCACCCGCATATGTGTCCATCCCGTGGGAATGTCGAGATAAAAACTATCCTATGTCCTTTCCCAGGATTCTAAACTATCTCTACACCAAATTTCATCTAAATCGGTTCAGCGGTTTAAGCGTGAAGAGGTAACAGACAGCCAGACACAGTTTCGCATTTATAATACTAGCAGCGCCCCGCGGTTTCACCCGCGTAAGTTTCGATCCAGTGGGAATATCGGGTTAAAAACTATCCTAAGTCCTTTCCCGGGACTCAAACTAAATCGGTTCAGCGGTGTAAGCGTCGACAGGTAACATACAGACAGACAGACACACTTTCGCATTTATAATATTAGTATGGATATTATATCGGTCAGTTACTTCAAGTACTTGTTTTATTTTTAATTTAATTAAACCACATATGCCTTGTACTCTAGTGTGGTCAATCGTATTGAGATTTAAACAATACAAATGTATTTACTTAATTTAATTTATGAACACATTAATGTAGCCGTAAATCTTTTCATGAATTGATCCGCTGTAAACTGAACTGAACTGAACTGTTCTTCATTACTATTAATATTCGGATCAAGGTCCATTGGATCGAATTTGTAGTATACCTGTATATGTATGTAGAAAAATCTAATACATTACAGTGCTTAGTGTAACAATTGATACAACTTACATATTTCGACCATTTTACGAGGATTTAGCTAATATGGAATATTCGACTAGAATAAACATAAGAACATCGTTCATATTCCAAAAATATTCAGCGGCTTATCCACTGCATTCCATCTTCAATTCTCGCGCCCACCGCACCGTGTAAATAATAATTAATTTTATTGTAAATGCTTATATTTTATTGCAGGATTTGTCAACAGAGTGCGCGATGTATTTTGTTGCCTGAGATATTTATTGTTAGTTTCTTAATGTAATGCCTAAGTGGGCATGTGGCCATACATGAGTGTTGCAACTAGCGACTATCTGTGCCAGTACGTGTTCACTGTATGAACGTCGTGCCATTTTGAATGGTAATTTGTTGGGCCTGCGTTCATAATAATAATTCATAGTCCGATTGGCGTATGACGTTCTGTTGGTATCTATTTGCATATCTATAAAAAGACTAGGTATAATACTTTGAAATCCTTGTTTTTGCATAAATTATCTAATTAGTTGGCCGTTTAAGATATTAATCTTTAATTTATTAGGATTTTTTTTTATGATTCACACGAACATAATCGAGATGGAAGAGTGTCAATATCATCATAATTATCCCATATTCTATTGTAGTTGTCGAAAATGACTTTGAAAAGAAATAAAGTATCTTGTGAGCACAAAAATTAAATAAACTTACTGTTCATTTCTTGGTCCTTCAATCAGAAATATATTTTTAGTAGTCTCTTAGATTCATTTGGGATGTTCATTTAGAGTCTATATCAAAGAATCGTAGTCTTACTTAGTTGAAGTGGGTAAAGGTCGACATATAGGTATCTAAACTTCGCCAAGCTTAGCTTATGAGTTTTAGGAAAATTAGTTGATGTAACGCACGCATGATGTTGATCAGTGGGGTAATTGCATAACACACGTTAGTAGTTAGTAGCACAAGTTAGTAACACACATTAGTAGTTAGTAACACAAGTTAGTAACACACATTAGTAGTTAGTAGCACAAGTTAGTAGCAATCGATTTCGTTTATCAGTTCAACAACATTGATTGCGTTATTTAAGTTTCTGAGCAGGCAAATTTTTCAACCATAATGGACACATAAAGAAGTGGATTAGCTATAGGTATCCTTCAAAATTAGAGATAGTGTGTTACGAAATTAGGGTGCTAATTTCAGTTCAAACTTTAGGCGTAAAAAAAAAAATGCGGCGGCAAATGTAATTAGCACACAGCAGCGCTGGATTTACCTATACATATTTTCATACCTTTTTTTTTTGTCGCTGAGAAATGACGTTACGCATCTCCGCTCGTCGGGGGACGACACGGAGTATGTGGGACTCCCTGCCAAGGTGGCAGTATACCCACTAAAACGCTCAGTCTTTGCGTCCACAACCCCCCCGGCGCATGCCCGCCTAACTGGCGGGCCCCGCATGTCCCCCCGGCTGGGGGGCTACGGGAATGGCCGGGAACACCTGGCCATTCCCGTCCGGCACTGGTGGAAGCCTGTGCAATGGAAGCCTGTGCAAACATATTTTCATACCTATTCTAACTCTACTAGACGCTACTAACAAAAAATATCTAGCAAAAAAAGTTCACAAACTAATTGATAAATACGAAACATAAACTGAGCAATGTTTTTAATTCCCCTATTAGCGTAGGAAACTATCCAACGCCCATTTACATAAATACTAGTCAGATATATGGTTTCTAGTTTTCATGGGGATTATACGATGTCTAAGCAATATCGTTATCGATTACTTACGACTGCGCCTAGCCACGATGTTACGATCTTTTACTATAAAGACCAGTACTTATAGGACCAGTACTTATGAAACTAGTTGTTGAGCCCAACTACTCCGTAGATCTTACTTATCAGCGAGTGTGACTCCAAAGTGTGGTAATGAATGATTTTAAAGTGGCTGAGTTATCTTAATGAGTGTTGTTCGAAGTAATTGCTAATCTGTATAATTTCTTATTATGTTGTAGATGAGTTAAGAGCTTGTTTGTTATTACCTATTTCTAGATGTTTATGTGCAGGTGTATGGCTTCGATATGTGTGATAGGTAGGTACGTGTCGGTGGCATCGTGTGTGCTGTGGAAATTTCTAGTCGCCAGTAAGTTGCGACCACTGCTTGAGAAATCGGTTTTTCTCGCAATTACAGTGTTATTGTTGTTGTAGCATACTGTATAAACACAAGTAGACATGGAAATTTAGAGAAAAGAAGGACTAAATTTAAAGAGGAAAAGCTAATGTTGTTAATGATGAGTTTGGTTTTAAATAAAACAGCCAGCTATGCTTAACTCACTTTATTGTTAAAAAATCGAATCTAGAAATAACAATTGTTGTTGACACAGTCACTAGTTTTAAGAAACATCCGTTTTGCTCAACTCGAAATAATATTGGCAACATCATTATGATCTTACTTCCCTCTCTTAATCGAATCTCTTCCCCACACAAGTAAGATTAAAATAATACTGCTATAAGAGGTATTGGTAGGACCCTCTGGACCCAGAACAGAACCCTGCATCTTCTAAGCATCTATACAAATAAATAAAATTGAAGGGTCCTTTTGTAATCTCAAAATAACAGCCTTTTACTAAATGCATAGGAAAGTATATATAAAAAACCATTTTTTTAATATTTGTCTGTCCGTCTGTATGTTTCGGCTAATCCCCGAAACGGCTGGACTGATTTTGACGGGACTTTCACTGGCAAAAAAATAAAACCCATGAAATCCAGTTTGTTTTCCGACACTCACGCAATCGAAATCGCGGGCACAGCTATTTAAAAATAAATAATTATAGCATATCTATCTGCGTCGAAATCGCTTTTCCTACCGAAACATCTACCTATACCTAGCTGTCAAGCAATTTTCCAACCTTGTTTTATTCGTCATGAGATTAGCTGACAATTAACAATAAACGCAAATCAAAGGGACCGCCAACTATCAAGTTAAGTATTATTGATTGGTGACACATTTCTGAACTTGAGGTGGGCGGCAGATAACATAAACGTTGTCGTTAACTTGGTTTTATGTAATAGCCAATAGATTACGAAATGCGTCCTTAAGGCACGTCGTTCCTGTAACAATTTTATGACAAAACTGTTTAATAATACGATTGCATATTGATGGTCGTGTAACGGAAAAAGAGCTCCCATTTTCACCTTGCATATCAGTTTTATTTCTGTCCCGAACTTGAATAAGCATAAAATGGTTTTGATATGAGTGGATTCACGTCAATGCAACAGGCGGGGTCGACGTTTATAGTTGCGGAGTGGTTTAACCACAGCCGGATTTAAAATCACCATCACCTTAAGAGTCGGTAATGGTCCACCCTCTTAAAAGACTCCCCACGAACCTCCGTAATCAAACTTAACACCACCGCACAAGCAAAGGTTTGGCGGTCGCAAAAAGCAGTTTCTTGCAAAGGTTCTACTATCCTTGCATTTTAATAATAAATTACTCTCGTATTTTGTATAAAATATCACTCTGTTAAGGTGAGCAGAAAATGTTAGTTTACAACGTGCTGAACAATGCCTCCTGTCGTGGAATACCTTCAATTCTGATAGAGTCGGAGATTCCTATCAGCTCGCTTTCGGTCGGCGATGTCTGAGTAAAAGCCTAAAAGCCAAAAGAATAAATATTTTGGTCCTCAGTTATATCTCGGTTCGTAAAAGACTCGTTACTCTGTCAGATATTCAACCATGATTGTGGATACTGTTTATACAGCGTGGCAAGGACATCGACGCGCAAACTGTAAGCATGAATGCAGCACAATATTCTAGAATCCCAAGCGAAATCTGCTGTTTCAAAAAAAGAACAGCCATAGAGATGCTTTCTTATATCTATGGGAACAGCCATTTTTTTTAATAACCGACAAAAAATGTCAACGTTTCATGCGTTGAAATTTTTCGGTTCATAATCATGTACCGAATCCGTGGTAACTGGGTTGCGCGTCGATGTCCTTCCACCCTGCAGAGCTGCCTATATCAGACCCCAAACAGGAGCGCCATAGTTCGAGGGTGGGCCTACTGTGCTATTCAGATTGATGATAACATTACCTGCAACATAGCGCGAGGTGCAGTTGCCTTCTTATATTTTATTTTACAGCTCTTTGTCGAATGTCCCATAACATTCGAATCGATTGTAAAGTCTTACGATGAGTTCTTTTACGATGCGATTCCGAGTCAAATTCAATTTAGTTTAGAGGGTCCTCAATCGTAAACCTTTGACCTAAACACACTCGATTATTCGATTCATATTAGCACGAATAAATCGAGCCATTAAAATAAAATGTTAAAGTATTCAATTGACCATCGATTTAGTAAACATGATGTTGTATTGTGTAGATTCTTTTGAGTAGGTATTAATTTTATGTTCTGAATTATGTGAATAAATACATTGATATTATGATAAGTTGTACCTATATTGAGCGATGAAATTTTAATGAACAATTCGAGTATTTATTTTGTTATCGTGATAAATCTAATAGAGGTAGGTACTATTCAGACCACGTAACCCCACAGAATAACTGTTTCATGAAATCGTCATTCCTTGGGGTTACGTGGTCTTAGAGAGTTGTGTTGATGACTTTAATGATTATAATTCTGTAAATACATATTTGTTACGGCCGCGAATCATATATTAATCAACGTACAACTTAATACTGACCAGCAAATTGCAAAAAAACCTAAAAAAATTAAATTTCGCGGGCTACCCTGGCGCTTTCGCCTTAAAAATTTCAATCATTATTTGGAAAAAAAGGTTTTAACCTAAGAGATGAGGTTTAACCGCAGAGGTAACGCTGCACTTCCTTTTAATTTATTGTTTTTCTTCTTCAGATCATTATAGTATATAGAGTTACAAATCTGGGAATCTTTGTTAAGATCCGGTTATTTAACACCATTATTCATGCCAAAGATACCGAAATAGTAAAAGAATCGGTGAGGCAAATATCCTGTGTTATTTTCTCAAGGCCTTTCTCAGTAGAATCAAAGCATTCCTGAATTTTCAGTATCTAGAACACTTAAAACAAATTAGGATATTTTTAAATGATGAATTCGGCAAACAAGCGCTCATTCCTTTATACGCAGACTACGCACCTACGTGAGAAATGAATGACTCACGTTAACTACGTGCTGTATAAAGTATGCCTAATTCTATTTATTGTTATAATAAGAAGATTGAATACAAGTCTGTTAGTCGGATTGGACAGGAGTTGCTCAATCACGCAGGAGACCTGGGCACTTGGGCAGGTTGACTGATTAATGATATTACACAGAAATAACTGAGAAAACAAGGAGTACCTATGCCCGATGGAATTTCCTATCGGCAAAAATGACGAACTTTCATACAAACTTTCATCCTCTATTTACCTCCTTTCGGAGATGAATTTTCAAAAATCCTTCGTTAGTTCTCACTTTCGCTGTAAGGAGGTACTTACTAGAAGCATGTTTTGCACAAGAGTTGCAAAACATGCTTCTACACCCAGCAGTCAAGCGGTGTTTCTTTTTATTTTCTTCGGAAAATGGATAAAAAAATATACGAGTACATAATGCATAACTTTCACGGGTATGGGTATGTAGCGCCTGTTGACGTCATCATGTCAACACCGGCTGTCGCTGAAAACCAGCGCTGGGGCTGTCTCGCATAGGGTCTTAGCATTATGCCGAGCGATGGTCGTTTTGCGTGGATGTGACGCATTTTTCCCCCCAACTTGTTTTTTTTTGTGTTTGTGTTCTTTCTCTGCATCATGTTTACCGCAAATAAACTTATTTTACTTCTTTCTATGTGGATTAGTCTAATAGCATCCTGCCCATCCGACGCAAATGATTACTTATTTACGTCGTGCTATTTAACTTTTATCAAAATTTATAAGCAAGCAATCAAGCAAATGTACCCATTCCATATCTTTATCCATAATTATTATTTTATAGAAAATAAATCGATTTCATTACAAGGCTTGTACTATTTATTTTATTAGTATTTTTATTATTCTGCAATAAAAAATATATGTTTCGAACTAAAATTACAGTAGCGACATTTAAAAGATAATTGTCTAAGATACAGAAGTGAGCTTGTTTACACGTCTTCGTCGGTGGCAGGCATGTGGTGTGTAAGGGTCTTTATCTCAGGCCCACAAGGAAACAGCCGGCATGCACCGCTTTTAGTTAAACTAAGTTCAACATTATACGGTAAGGTTAACCTAGCGTTATAATATGAACAGAGCATAGTGATGAAAGAGTTGTTGCCATGAGATATAGGTCCTGTCCAGCGCTTGATGTCTCTCCGGTATGTAGGATTGCCGTCTTATCGGGCTATGAGAGTGAGGTAAGAGAGAGTGCATCTGTGCTTGTCTCCGCAGAGATTTGTCGCCATGGCCGAAACTCGGTCTGGAGGCCTTTATTTATAGTCTTCTCTGATAGGGTAGGGTGAGAGTCTGCGATGATTTAATTGTCTTGATGTTCCCCTTCATGAATTCTCACTAATCTTAACTACGTTTGGGTACAATGCGTGCCACGAAAGATGAGACTTGACCCCGCCTCCCCCGCTCTTTTCGCCGCCCCTGTGACGTCCGGTCCCGTCCCGCACTCAGACCTCATACCGCTAAAGATACCTAAAATCGTGTTCTGCGCAAGTCAAACCACGTGGTGTGTCAAGTCTCATCTTTCGTGGCACGCATTGTATAGTTATCGAACAATAGTATAAACTAACAAAACTACAAACAGTTGGCAATCATTCAAACTGTAAAACATATAGCATAATGGTTAATGGCAATTACAAATTAAAAAAAAACTTTATAATTAAAAGCAGCATTTTAAACAACAAAAAAATTAAACAATCTTAATGAGTATGAAACAGAGTTCTTGTAAATTACAAAGTTTTATAGCTGGTAGATAAATTAAAAATTTATTTTTATAAGACACGTTACACAGCTATTTTGCATCACTAACTGTGTATGTGGGCACCGGGCTGTAAACACTAGAGCGGTCGCGATGACAGACCGAACGCAGCCCCTCATTACAGACTCTTACAAACAAAACCCAACACTCGCTACATGCTAAAACATCATAAAAATCTTATCCGCTACATTCGAATTTTAACTCTAACGGGACAGAAGTAAGTAGAATTTTGAGTTACAAAAGTTCAGAGCGAATCTTCACTTGAGAGGAATGTACAATAGAATCTTTAAAGCGAAGATGCAGCTATTATTAGGTGTTAGCGTGATTATTTGACAGTTTGAAAACGTTTACAGATTGTAGGTATATTGCTGGGCAATCTGGCTTCCTGCTTTTAATGTAAACAGCGTTTTGTAGCTCTTGGCTTTTTAGTGAAAAATAATATCTTCATAGTCTTTATGTGCTGATTCTTATTAAGATGGAATACATAAATAAAATTTAAAACTTAAATACGAACTTAAATAGAAAATTCTTTAAATATTAATTCACTCATACACTTCTCCACTTATACCCACTTATAAAATAAGAACATTATGGATCCATACCAATAATACCTACCTACATTAAATAAATTATATCATTCGACGTCCGTCACCGTGCACGGAGTAATATAAAGTCAGTCACTAAAAACTCATAAACAATATTAGTAAGCTCCAATATCTCCTCTCCTCTCACTCCATTTCGCGTAACCCTCACAAACTTGCAGTAACGCTTCGAACAATTGCTCAGGAGGTAAATCCACCATCTTCAAACTCCTTCTAAATCTATTCTCCCTCCTCCTTCTTCCGTACGATGATGCGAATTGAGTTTGAGGCCTCTTCTTAATTCCTGCACTCACAAAGAACGTCGTTGGCTGTGTTGTGGGGATGCCAGTACTATAACTTTGCTTCCCTTTCACCGCTTGAACTATTAAACATAGCAAGTATCCACCAAATGCCAAAAACGCAAGCGTAGTGACAGACATTGAGAAAATATTGCTGATCTTACTGTAACTTTCTTTCTTGTCCAACCCTTCTTCGTAATCTCCTCTTTTCACGAGCGGCGCCTGTATAGCCATTGCTTCAGCTCCGAATCTTTGCATGTACGATGGTGTCGTTGTTGTCACATTCTCGTATTCAGCTGTCACGAGCTCTTGAAGCGAATTTTTTAATTTCAAAAGCGTGTCCAATGGCATCTCATTGAGGAATTCCACGTCTGTCGGTGTGACGTCAGCGGAAGAGATTTTGAAGGTTAAAAACATGATGATGAGTATTAACATGTTGGGAGACTACCACTCATGGGCTGGTAGGTGTTGAAATAAAGTTAAGCACAACGTTGACGGTGTGATCATTATGGTCTGCTAAGCGCGACAATCGCCTAGCGGTCATGATAAATAGAACAGTGCATTTATATCTTAAAACTGAGTAGGCAGTTTAAGTTCTTGTACCTATTCAATTTAAATATACCATGTCTAAAACACAAGTCAGGGCCATCAAAGGTGGTGCTTTGTTTATTTTTAGCATGCAAAATAAGATTTAGGTTTCTTTAGCTTCTGTGACAACTATCAAGATGCAGTGGTAGGTACATTTTTTAGTCAAGCTGATTTTTACTCGTTTTCTAAGCAAACGAATTTAGGGTAACCTAGTAATAATCTTTTAGTCTTGCATTTAACTACAGCGATTAGCTGGTTCATATTTCTTATTTTGTAACAAATATGAAAGTTACGGGCTCTTCCATAGCCTACATTTCCGTTTCTATTGTCCTCTGTCAACGAGTCGCAAAATGTAGATACAGGACGCTGATTTTTGCTCTACATTGGTATTTACGGTGTGATTAGGTATTTTTTACATGGAATTTAGAGTTGATTAATCTTATTCAATGGATAAAGATATACCGTTTTCAGGAAGTGTTGTAGATAACGACTCCATAAATAATTTAGATTAATCTCTGATCAGACAGATAGGTTAGGTACCTACTGCGAACCGATTACAGAGAAAGTGATGCGAGATCAATACAGGACCTAAAACAGAACCTTTAGCAAAACTTTCAAAAATGGTAAGTGTAGTTTAAGAAATATATGATCAGAAACCCCATGAACTTGTATAATTATCCACTTTAAAATTCAGGTAAATCGTTGAACAAGTAGCGCCATCTGTTAAAAATCATAAAAATAGACTTTACTTAAAAAAATAATTCACACTTTTTGCTTACTGCCTGCCGAAGATATACTCAATAAAATATTTAAAAAAGCTGATTTATATTGCAAACACCCTTTACACTCCCAGAGACTCAATTATTCTAAAATGTTATGCTCTAGTACGACAATTGCGTTTGCGCACCCATTACAGTAAGAACCGAACCATGGCACAACCTCCCGCGCTGCATTTCCTTGTAGTTCAGTACGCGACTTCAAGATGGCGCCACGTGTTCTTTGCGTGCTACTTATTACTTTCCAAGTCGTGTGCGCCAGTGAACAACTCAGAAATGATGGATTGATGGACCGATTAAGCAGCGGGATGAAATTTGCTCAGAATTTACTTGGTATGTTAGAACAATACTAGTAGCAATATTATTTTGCCGTTAATGACGTGAATTAGACCGAATAGGTAATGCACAACTCGATACACATTATGATTTTAGTTGATTCATATGGTCAGAAAAGCATAATTTTAAAGTAGGTATATTTGTTTTATTCACTAACACTATAAGTACTTAAATATTAAGTACTCCGGTACCTCCTTAAATGTCATAGATCCTGTCCAGCTAACGATTAGATATGATAAAAAGAACTAAACCCTAATGACTGCCTATCACTCCTGTGCTCGCATTCCGGGCCACTGGAATTTCTGAGATAATGTAAGTTGAACGTTCTCCTTAATTACTTCCAGGGTCCGAATCAGTGGCTTTAAAAGTAGCAGAGTTTGTAGTTAAAGCTTTCCAAACGGCGAACAAACCAGCAACATCAAACAGAAGATGGCCTCAAAATGATCTTCACAACGAGGAATCGTCTTCATACAGTGAAAGCGAATCATATAGCCACGACAAAGGCCCGGATTATGACGTCAATGAAACGCAGACTCCCCTGACACCTTTGCGACAACTAGTTCGTCTGTTTGGATTGCAACCGAACCAAATAAGTGCTGTGGCTGTCAACGCTTTGGTATTCGTAGCGCAAATGGTAAGTAAGACCACCATATTCCGTCCGTAGCGACAACTTTAGTACATTATTAATTTTAAGGATATGCGGAAATAAATATTTTGACAGTTAATCTAAATTCTAGATGTTGTCAACCGAAGTATCAACATGGTAGAATCATAACCATTTTTTGGTGTTTATTGATTCTTATCGTAACGCTACACTTTCCAGATATCAACGTTCCTATCAGGACCCAGACGGCCATCAAAACCCTACCGATCAGAGGACCCCACAACATGGATCTTAAATAAGAACTCAAGAAATCTCCAGGACCTCATCGCTGCTGCTAAAAACGAATCTCTTCCAGATACTATTGATGAATTGATTTTAGAACAAGGTTCTGAGGAAGAAACGAGTTGTATTCGACTTTTGGTTTGCAAAGTTACTCCATTTATTTCTAGAATGCAGAAGACTGTGTTCGGTAATGAAGAAAAGAAAAAAGATGAAAGGTTTTTTAAAGAGCTTCACGGTTCGGCGATCATGTACCGCCATCTACCAACGGCGGAAGAAATTAACGCACGGAACGACATCTGTGAGCAACAACATAAAGATTGTAATCTGAATGAATGAAATTGCTGCGCAGACGCAGCGTTAATCTGTTTGTTTCTTGTTGTTTGTAGTTAAAATTTATTTTATATTGTTTTCAACACACTTGCTCGCAAAGTGGCTCTTATTGAACCGCTTTTAAGTCCATAATGCAGTGTATTAAAAACGTGTGCTTTTTCTTTATGTTATTCCACTAGTGCGATAACGCCACAGATAACTATTTACTAGTCGGAGATGCGCGCTTTTTTAATCTCATCAAAGAGACTTCATGCAAAAAGAAATCCGCGGGCCATATTTCACCTTTTTTTTAAAATAGTCTTTATTGTCCTTTGTCCCACAATTAACTAATATTTATTCACCTAAGGTGAATGCGCAGGAACCACAGACAATTTAAGGTGAATGCGCAGTGGTAGACCGCAAAATTCAAATTTTCTTAGGTTTTTTGCAATTTTCAGGTCAGTGTTAGGTTGTATCTTGATCAAAATATGATTTGCGACTGTAACAGCGTACCGTTTACTATGTTGTTGTTTTACAGAATTTTAATTACGCGGTCTACCACTGCGCATTAACCTTAAATTGTCCGTTGTCCCTTCCGAAACCAAACGGAAAAGACCCTGACTGGCGTTCTATTATTGCGGATTCTCACTGCAGTAATGTATATTTCTCGATGCCAATAGTACTTTCTAATTCCATACTAACTAAACTACAATTTGACATACGATAACACTACGATCAGTCTAAACCTCAGAACAATAACTAAAGCATATTGTTCCGAGGTCTAAACATTATTTTGTGTTTATTATATTTTTTCTATAGGCTGTTTAGCGGTCTGTTGTCAGTGCTTTTATTTACAATTGCGCGCGCATCGCTAGTGCTGGCTAGCGCGGCGCGCGGAAAAACAAAACCAGCGCGACATTTTCCATACAAGTTAAAATTTAACAATACAAGTCTGTTTTTTTCCTCGCAAGTGTGTTGAAAAACGTCGTATGAAATGCGTGTGCATTGATAATTATACTAGAGGCGGTATTTTTCGATAAGGAAGCCGAGCGTACGCCGTACGATCAACATAGCGCACATGTATCATAATGTACTATTACTATGTTTTTTTGGATAAAATATTTCTAATAATTTTGTTTTATTAGCTAAAAATTCTTACAAATGATTGAGAAGAAAGTTCTTTCAGACATGATCCGACTCTACCTAGTACTGAAGTGGCAGTATTTTTTTAGATTGTAATAGTAGTTTTAAAACTTCTATATGGAAACATGGAATAATAAGATATTCATCTTAAATCACACCATTATGAGATTAAAACCATATCGAAAGTGGCTGACGGTGGGGATATGCTTTGTTTTGCTGCATACCTACTTACTTCGGAGATAACAGGCACATGACTGTTGTAACAAGAACGTACATTTTCAAGTTTACCACCAACACATTTACCCTTACTAAATTAGTAAAGTAGATTTAGTGCATTAGATTTAGTCTTAGAGCATTCAAATACTCTAAGGATTTAGTACGTTTAGTAAATTAGAATCAGATCAGATCATAGTTACACACCGATTTCTCTCTTTCAATCGTCAGTAATTTGACTTTCGAAAGAAGAAGACAAAGCGTTGTTTAACTATATAGAGACGCTATACAACGTTTATTAGTAAGGGGTTAGTTCCATAGCAAATGGCCCTAGTAACCTAAGTAGGCGTTACATCACTCTGCTTAAAACTATGGGCTTTCATATATTTATTTTATTTGCTATACTAACTGACGTGATAAGAATCTCTAGGCACTGCTAGCACTTTCGAGCAAATATTATGCAACCGAAGGTAGATGGCCGCTAAAATAACTTCGGTTATACATGTGCTATTCTTGATATTATTTATGTAATATGTCTGCAGTAACAGACTGCGTGGCGTAGGGGCCTCTTTTGAGCGAGTTTTGTAAACTAATCTAGATGATATGACACAGCGTTTAGCTAGTTACGTGAATAATTAAACCTAGGCAAACGTTAAAGATACGAGTATCATCATCTAAGCTTCAGTAGTTGCGAAATCCAAACAGGATTTGAAGCAGAAAAGAATGAGCAGTGAGCATAAATATGACGCATCGACTTATTCAACATTTTTGGTTAGTCACTAACCAAAAAGGCCAAACTAAAAAGGGAAACTAAGACTGAGTGCGGAAGAATCGAGAGCGAAAAAAAGAAGAGGGTTTTATAATAAGACACTCTGATTGAATGGATCTTAACATGGATAAAGTCAAATAATTTATTTCAAATAGGCACACAAAAGGCACTTTTAAAGGTAATTTTTTTATAATATGAGACTCTTGAGGGGGTCTTCTATAAACTTAATAAAATCAAGATTGCCTCTATCTTGGTCTACTTTCAATACTCGTTAACACATGGAAGAGCAAGCTGGCAGAGGACAGATTGATGAATCTTCAAGTTATCGACTAGGCCAGTAGAATTAATAAGTGCTGAAAAGAATGACGCAGACATTATGTAACAAGAACTTATCAATATAATTAGGTAGGTTTATTTATGTTATAAATAATAGTAGCCACCACTCCAAACTATTTCTGTATTCGCCCTACAAATGGGACAAAATAGATAACTAAGCCAGAGAAAGCACGCTCATATTATACGGTCTATGCAAACATTGGCTTGTTATTGTACGCGGACTGAAGGTCTTGGTGAGTACGGTTAAGGTTATTAGCCAAATGCTAAATAGACTAAACAAGGCGTTATGCTAGAGAAACTTTGAAGATATTTACTAGTAGGTACCTAAATAGGCACATCGAACGACGGCCGCGGAGTGCACACACCATTTTGAATTTGAATTTGTTTCCTATTTATTTTATTATTTTATTGCAAAAGAAAAATAAAGAACAAGTAAAGCATATGTACATAATGGTTTTATTGGAAAAGATCCATGAAAGATTCAAAGTTCTGTCGCTTCACGTAAAATATTGGTATTCAGCTGCATTCGGTTGGACTGGAAGCCAACCCCAACATGGTGGGGAGAAGGATACGCAGATAGTAGTAATGATGAGGCATCTATGTAATTACAGTACCCGGCGATAAATATTGCACATCGACCTTTGGAAAGAGACAATCGACTAATTTCGGCTTCGTAGAGCGTTATCTCTGTCGCACGAAATACAAACAGTCCGGTATCTATTAGGAGCTGTTCAGCAGCAGCAGGAATTATGATTTGCTTCTTTTGATTATTTTTATTCTTTGTGTAAAATACAAAAAAGGTAAAGGTCGATGTGCAATATTTATCGCCGGGTACTGTACATATGGTTTTAAATATGTTTCGTATTATCTATCTAATAAGTGAACGAAATTCCTCATCCATCATCATGAGCCTAGAGCAGTCCACTGCCGGGCATAGGCCTATGTCCAGCAGTGGACCAATTAGACGCCATTTAACTCGATTCTCAGCAACTCTCATCCAGGTTCTACCAGCCACCCTGCGAAGATTGTCGCTCCACCTAGCCTGCGGGCGTCATCCTACCTTACGTTTGCCGATCCACGGTCTCCACTCAAGAACACGTTTACCCCAACGTTCATCGGTTCAACGGCTAATATGGCCGGCCCATTTACATTTCAGCTTGCTTATTCTGTGTGTTACGTCGACAACTTTAGTCTCTAGCGGATCATCTCTTAAACTTATTCTTTTAGCCTTTGTTCCTCCCAAAAAGTTTGGGTTGGCTTCCCTCTCAATATAAACTGACCCAGCTAAATATAAATATTTGATGCGAAGATCAGATGAACAGCCTTCTAACCTTTACTCCCCATTTAATGGACACCAATTAGGAAGACCCCCGATCGCAAAGCTTTGACTGAAACGTAGGTACCTGCGGTATTTATAACAACATTTTTAATGAGAAGATAAATATATAACCCAATAAATTAATTGCTCATAAAACTATACTACCGTGATATTCGCCTGAAGATTACATCAACATCAAGCGACTTCACGATACGATAGCTAATTACACTACTTCATTTACACGTAATAAACATTTTTGTAAATACTCGTAGGTACTTGCAAATTACAAGCTGAATCATAACAACGACAACAGAAATGATCATAATTAAAAAAAAATGTGAACGTAACCTTCAGTCACGTTGACGAACGCGACTATGTATTACTAAATTGTCAAATTCAAATATTACTGCGTCCTGTGTTCTTGAAATACATATTGTAACGAAAGCCACGCTGTCTAATTTTCTCTTTTCTTTATCTAATAATTCCATACTTCACACAGGTTTTCTTCACTCATTAAGAACACTTAGGCAAAATGTTAGTAGTACTCTTGAAAAGATACGGCCACTCTTAGCGCCATCTTAAGTTAGCCAACAATTTTTTTTTTTTTTTTTACTATTTATGTACACACATATATGTATAAACAGATACGAAATAATCAGAACAGAAAAATAGGTACAAAGGTGATGCTTATTTCATAAGAAATCTCTTCCAGCATACCTGCGATAGGACAATAAATAGAGAGATGTTTAATTTATGTTCGTGGCATCGACACGACGAAGAAGTTTGGTATATCTCATTTCTCTTACACCCACATGTAGAACCACACCCACATGTATTAAACCTTTATTTCGTTACATTAAAATGTGACTAAAGCAGGATTACCCAACATAAAACTCAATGAAACGCTTATGCATTAAATCCGTGACTATAAGTATATGTCATCCACAACTCACAAGGCAGCGGTCATCGAGAGAAAGTGAACGCGGGTCGTTGACCCCGCTGCCCAATTCCCTCACACGATACTCGGTACATAATAATTATAATTAAATCCTTGTACGCCTGCGTGACGTAATGAACACGTGTTAGGCTATTGTCGGCATTATTTTGAGATGCGTAGGTAATTGGTCAATTTTCTATGAGTGTTTGGCCAGTTTGAGAGTGGAATATTTTAGTCGAGAGAAAGACTTTTGTTTTGTTGATTGGCTTATTTCGTATTTGTGATGCAAGAGACGATAATATGAAGTAAATGAGTGATTTAAAATCATTAAACAAACACTGGTACAGCTTACCGACAGCAGTAGTGCAGCATTAACCTAACAATAATAATCGTCTGGGAAAGTATTAATACTAACAATAAAGCTGAAGAGTTTGTTTGTTTAAACGCGTAAATCTCTGAAAATACCAGTTGGATTTGAAAAAATATTTTGAAATTTATAGCCCAATTCCTGAGGAAGGCTATAGGCTATTTAACATCACGCGTTGACTCTTAGGAGCCGAGCAAAGAGAAAAAATAAGAACGAACGCTAAGCAAAAACGAAGTAATAGTGCGGGCAGGCGATGCGATGCGACGGGGTGGGTCGGGGATCAAAAATATTACGCGGACGAAGTCGCGAGCAGAAGCTAGTATTTCATAAGATGGTCTTCAAAGCAATAGCTAGAGAGTATTTGTACTGAACTTGTAACAAAACATAATTGGCGAGCAAATGACCATAAGTCCATAATCCATACAAAAAGTAACACTTGCATCATTACAACAGTAATAACCTCCGGTATCAAAAGATGGCAATATAGCGTGGATACGTAGACGCAACCATTCATACTTGCTGCGCATCTGTTACATTAAACTTCCTGTTTCCTTAAATTAAAACATTCGCAAATTACTTAAATAAAAAATACCGCTTAGCTACCAAAATAACTGCTGAACATTATTCGCTAATTAGTAACAAATGCACCTATACTTTCAGTAGGGTGCACCAGCATTAAAAGGCACCCTACGTGCCTACTAATATAGGTACCTGGGTACCACATGAAGATGTCGCTTGCTAAGACTCAACATTATGTAGATTTCAGAATTTCGAAAATATGGTCACTTTGCCAGTGTTCCGGTAACTTTACCTCATCTTAATGGAAACCAATAATGTTTATGAGTTCCTATATGTGATAGAAGACACTCTGTAACGAGTCATGCCCTAATAAAAGGGATATCAATGTTGTTTCTAAAATAAAATGAATGCTGTCCTACTTACTCATTTTCTTATACAAAAGACTTCAACGCACTACGCACTGCTACAACTTTGAATTATTTCTTAAATATTTTAATTGAATACTTTATTGTTTAATTAGTTAAATGTGAAATTCATAATGTGTACGTAATACAATAATTCTTGCTTTAATTAAACGCTAGGTAATTACTAATTAGGAACATTCAACTGATTATTTTTTGGTGAAAGTTGATTTTGATTTTAGTTATCATTGTGGGGCACCAATCATTATTCATTACTGATTGCAATCGTACGGTCAGCATTAAAAGTCGATTAACACTTCAGTTTTTTAATCTTAGTTATTGAGCAAAATATTAACACTTCAGTTTTTTTTAATCTCAGTTATTGAGCAAAATATTTGTTGAAAATTGCATCGTACTTCTGCTGCAATTTTGAATTAATATTTTGCTCAATAACTGAGATTAAAAAAACTGAAGTGTTAATCGACTTTTGATGCTGACCGTATCTAACCGACTCAACTCTAGAAATCTTGAAATTTGAACTTTTCTATATGGATCTTAAGGGGCTACAGGGGCTATTCAGCTGCATCCGGTAAGACTGGAAGCCGACCCCAACGTAGTTGGGAAAAGGCTAGGCAGATGATGATCTTAAGGGGCTACCTCGAAAATCTAAAATCCTCGAAAACCTATTAGCGATGCAATTACTTTTGAAACGCAAAAAAAGAGTGATGGCTATAGTGTGCGTGCGCTCGGAATAAAACGACGTATGTGCCAAAACAAATTTACTGTTTTTTAACAAAATAAATAAATAAAATTTAAAACTACTTTGAGTAAACTTTGATACAATAATTCTCTATGTTTTAAAGTAAATTCCATTGAATAACTCTTAAGCGTTACCGTGATGTCGAAAAAAGTAAAAAAATAGATAACACTTTGCAATTTTTTTGTATCGAGAAAAATTCTTTAAATCAATCGTCTATTCCTTTTACATGATACTAACCAAAGAGTCAAAAAACATATACCAAAATGTTAAATCCCTATTCCACAAACTTAACAAGTTACACGAAATAGAAAAACACATTTTTTTTTTATATCACCTTAAATGGTAGAAACTGTGGTCTTTGTGCATTTGTTTACCAAAATAAAACTTAACACTGACATTCAATAATATTTTATCGACGATAACCTGGATTCCAATAAGGCAGATATTTCCTGTTTATTAATAAATAAAAATGTTCGTTTGGCATAAATACTTCACTCAACCTCTTAACATCCGACCACAGCAACTACCTAGGCAGGCAGGAAACAAACCACTGCTTTCCACTTAATGAGTAAACAAAAAGCTATAACACTCTCAAAATTCACACGCCGTCACAAATATTATACGCGTGCAGCGTCCAAACATCGTGCGAACCAATCGGCGAATGTCAATATTTAAATTAGCCGTTTCATAATAATGATTGCGTCACAATTAGATAATATCTAGGAGATCGATGACCGCCAGTGAGCGGTCTTACGTAACGCTATTTAAGTAGTTACTTACCCACATGAAAGAAAGTTTGGACGAAGTGAGACCTATCACTCTTGTAACCTATTGTAGTCTATAGACTGTGCTATAGATGTGTCTCGCTGCAAAAAAATACAATAGAGCTGACATGGACATTGTATTGTGGGTAAGTACGTCTTCACGCAAACCCCAACAAAAACATTGTTAAGTGCTACATCGATTAATGCGTAACCGCATTGGTTTTTAAGTCAATAATGATCTTTCAGATATTTATTTTATATCTAAGTACTACAGGCTATAAGGCTACCCCACCACTGATCCTTGCCCCTCCACTCCCTACATTCTATTTCACTACTTTCCTATCTTCATGAAAAAGACAAAACAATACTTCAGCAGCGACTAAAATAAATGCACTAACACATTATCATTATTTCGCATTGGACGCATTCATTTCAATTTAACGACGATTTAATTCAGTTCAAGTTTCAAATTAATGAAGATGTTTGAGACTTTGAGACACAGATTTCCATCGCGTATTCAAATAGCCGACATTTATATAAAATGCTGTAAAGCGATTCTCTCCGCGTATTTCCGTGTGTTTTCCTGTTTTCCGATGTTGTAGAAAGCGTTGAGGAAAAACGTGTGTCTTTTCTATCATAATGCACGCTTAATTTATTGATATTAAATATTCATTTTGTATTCAATGGGTACTTTTTAGGACTGTATTTACTTAATTATAATTGGCAACATTTTAATGACCCCGTTTTCTGGATTTAAAAAAAGAGGACAATCATTGTTTTTGACGTTACTACTTCTTTTGACATACGTATTTCCTATTTATTTTTGTAGGTTTAAAAAACCAGTTCGTCTCAAAACATGTAGACGGTAATTTAGGCAACATTATTGATTCAAAATAATCAAATATATAAATAAAATTAGTTTTCGATGCATTAAGCCTACAGAAATAGGCGCATATAAATAAGGTCCCATTAATATAGATGGATAAACTTTTAGAAATCATTCAGACCACCAAAATAAGGACGATGATTAAAAATATATAAGAAAAACGCAATAGATACTTACAAGAAAAATAATCAGTTAACAAAAATACACTAATGTGCCATTGTGTGCAATTTATTATTTTAGGTCAAATTAAAATCACTTTATTCAGTGTTTTTTTTTTTTTTGCTTGGATGTCTTTAGTTAGACGTACTGAGCGCTGTGTTAAAATTTGTCCATCTATTTTAATGGGACCCCTATAACTTCGTTGTGGATAAAACTAGAAGCCTGAATTTTCAGTAACCAAACAGGCATTGTATAAACACGGTATATTTAAAATTTCATTCAATTTGAATCAGTAGTTTAAGAATTATAACTAGTCAAAGTTTCTTAATTTTGTCACTCCCTCACTCACTGACTGACTGACCGATCATCAAAACTCTAAGGCACTTCTAGCAGACATAGAAGCTTCAAATTTAGAATACAATTAGTGTTTAGTGTATAAATTAAGGAAAAACTAAAATATTTTCCAATTTAGTTCCACTTTTCTAGATACACCAACTGCATAAATAACTTTGTAATCCCATATAAATATATAGGATTACAATATTACATTTGCAGTGAATGAATCAGTGTACCGGTATATGTATAATATAATTGAATAATAGGTGTAGATAGGTACCTAGATATAATTATGTTTAAAATTAAAGGTAACTTGTAAAATGGTCAACGGATTATGTTAAAAAAAAAGTTAACAAGGTACCGGAAAGGAAAAAAAGTACGACTATCTACAAAAAGAATTGAGATGCCATCAAAAACAAAGCTTGTAAAAAAAGCCAAGTCTCGCAACTCAGTTCTTCTACCGTAAAAAGTTGTGAGATCCATGTAATACCAAGTCGGTTCATTTATTCAGTCCCTACTTAAGGGACCTTCTGTCTTAAGTCATTATGTAATTAGCTAACCTAACAACCTCTTATAGTGACCATATCAATATTAAAAATCTTTTGTTTTAAATAAATAGATTGACTTGGCAATCGCACTCAACACCAACGTCAATCACCGGCTGTCGCTGAAAACCAGCGCTGGGGCTCTGTCTCGTATAGGGTCTTAGCATTATGCTGAGCGTTGGCCGTTTTGCGTAGATGTGACGCATACTTTCTCCCAAATTGTTATTTTTGTTTTTCTGTTTTGTGTCTTTTATTTTTATGCGTCATGTTTGCCGCAAATAAACGTATTATCTTTCTTTTTCGCACTAAACAATCTAATTAAGGACTGATTTTTCAATTATCTGATAACTATATTCGGGGAATAATTTTGACAGTTCATCCGTACGAAAACTGTCAACCTTCAATTTTATTCCTCAATCAAAAGTTATCTGGCGATGAAAAAAATCAGCTCTTAATATAATATGTATTACTTGTGAGATACATTGTGTTTTCATGCGATGGCCAAGTCAATCTATTTATTTAAAACATAAACGTTTTTTAATATTGATTGATTGATATGATCCCTACAAGATGTTGTTAGTTTAGCTAATTACGCAATTAATTACGCAAGCATTTTGTGGGTATATAAGGGTATTCTCCAAATAGGGAATATGCATTTGGTTTAAATTGAATTGATTTTTTCCCCCTTAATCCATATTGTCCTAAAATTGTATCTGAACCATTATTTTCGTATTTATTTTGTGTTTAATTGCATAAAATATTAATTAAAAAATCAAAATAAGCGCGTGAAATTCAAATTTGCGAAACGCATCACCATTGGTCGAACCGAAATGTCACGTCACATACCATGTTATCGAATTTATAGACGTTGATGTTTACATGGTGTCTGAAAGAAAAATTGTTTTTATTTGTGTTTCTGTAGCGTTTTTCATTAGCTAGTGCAACTTTTGGTAGCATTAAATCATCTAGAATGATGACTGAAAGTGGCTTTGGTAAAATTTATATGGTGTAAATAATAAAGAGTATTCTATTCTATTATTTGTCAAAGCACAATCGGATAATCTACCAAAAATAGATGCATTCATGATGACAGCATATTTTGGATCAAATCAAAATTTTACGTGCGCTGAGATCAAAGGAGTGAAGGCTGCAAGGTAATTGTATGATACATGATATATTATAATCTATTAGATAGCTTTTTATTCATAAATGCTCTTTAGTTTTATTGGACATTCTGCTTGATTTTCGACATATGCAAAACCTACTTCTGATCAATTCTAACCATGCTAACCATCCAAATATAATATACTTACGTTAAAGTGATCTTCACAACAATGCAAACACGATAATGAAGATACATTATCTCTTCTCATAACCTTACACCATTGTTTTCGTATTTTCACATCTTTTGGAACAGGAAAAAACACTTTTTCAGGTGTACTTATAATAGTGTTTTTGCACATTGGTACAAGACATACATATTGGTACATTGATAAAATGGTTTTTTAGCTTTTTCCATGGTGTGAATAGCTTTTAAAACTGAAAATCTGTATAAAACAACCAAAAGTAACTGTCAAACTTATAGTCAACAAACACCGGTAGTGGCTTGTGACGTCATTCAAGGCCCGCGAAAAATGGCGGCGTTCAAACAGATCAAATTTTAGCGATGTTATAAATATTATTTTAAAAAATAATTTGAGCATTTCCAACAGTATTTATATTTTTTACTATTTTATAATAATGTAAGAAGTGAATTAACATTCAAAAAAAAATACATGCATATTTCCTATTGGCGAAACTCTTTTAGGAGCAGAATGTTTAATTCTTAATGAAAAAACCGGCCAAGAGCGTGTCGGGCCACGCTCAGTGTAGGGTTCCGTAGTTTCCCGTCCGTCACAATAAGTGTTCCCACTTATGAGTTTAAAAGTGGGTATCCATTATGTTCGCGCTCCAGCAAAGCTCCGCGCTCCTGCAACTGCTCCCGGTAGTGGGTACGTGCGCGAACACGGAGCGTGCAACATTGCACGCTCCGCGGCAGGCGCTCCGACTCGTGACGGTTTTTAGCGCGAACACAAAGGGGAGCGCAGTGTGTCAAAGGGGAGCGCATGTAGAAGTGCGCGCGACGTATCCATTGGAGCAGTTGCAGGAGCGCGGAGCGCTGCTGGAGCGCGAACATAGTGGTAACCCAACTTAAACGAGAACCGATTTTAATAATTCTTTTTTTGTTTTTGTTTGAAAAAAGATACGTTCAGGATAATAAAATATGTAAACGAAGTTAAAAAAATGCTTGCATATACGATTATACTACAAACTTAGTCCAGAAATTATTTTGTACACCTTTTTGGTTTTTTTGTACAAAAACTGTTGTTTCCATCAAGTTCAAAATAATTTTCCTAGAAAGTCCTTATAAAGTTCTACTTTTCAGATTTTTTTCATATTTTCTAAACTTATGGTTCAAAAGTTAGAGGGGGGGGACACATTGTTTTTTACTTTTGGAGCGATTATTTCCGAAATTATTAACATTATCAAAAAATTATTTTAGTAATTCCCTATTCATTTTTAAATACCTTTCCAACAATATATCACACATTAGGTTTGAAATTAAAAAAAAAAATCACTTCCCACTTTACATATAGGGGGGCTACCCTAATGAAACATTTTTTTCCAATGTTTATTTTACCACTTTGTCGGCGTGATTGATATACATATTGGTACCAAATTTCAGCTTTCTAGTGCTAACGTTCACAGAGATTAAGCGAGGACGGACAGACGGACAGACAGACATGGCGAAACTATAAGGGTTCCTAGTTGACTACGGAACCCTAAAAAGTGCTAAAAGAATAGGATCGGTTGTGGGATCGCCCGCACTTGGGGATGGGGCCTGCTAGGCATGGCGGGCTGATACCAGTCGGGGGTGTGGCGAATGTACAAGTATCTCCCGGGCCCCCGACCTAAGGTAGTAGAAGGAACAGTGGGGTTTTAGTTGGTAGGAGTCCGATATAACCCTCCGTTCTTCCCAGACGGAGGGTATCCATGAGGATTCCCAAAGAAAAAAAAAGGTTAGGGGCCAGGCCCCCCTGAAAAAAAGCCTTAAATACGCCAATGGCTACGGAACGCGTCGCGATGCAGCTATCGGGGTAAATCATTTCTCACTAGTAGTAACATGTACGATATTTTATGGTTTGTCAAAGCGAGTCGCCAGAGAAAGTGAGCTGGTGGGGTCGGGCGCAAGCGTCAGTAAAAAGCGCCCAAATTATGTTGAAGATAAAAAGTAAGAGACTATAGACGTTCACCTGCGACGGAGGGAAACTATACCAAGTGTAATTGTTTCAATTTAACTTAATGTTAACGAAAATTAGTGTAGTTGTTTACGCGTTTCTATTAAATTGGTCATTTGACGGAAATGCCGTTCTACTTATATGAAGACGTCGCTGCTTGTTTCTAATATTGACTAAAAATTGGTATTATGGTACTTACTTATACGCTATTGTTTATTCGGCACCAATTCTTCAATATACCAAACGCACAAATTGTTTTTGGTTGGTATCAAACATCACCGTGTAAAAAACTTTATGATTCATTTCGTCTAAAGGTTATCGTGCCAGTCTGAGACGCCACTTTCTCACAAAATTTAAACATATTGCAATTTAATTTGTTTGAATGAACAAGCAATTTCATATCTACTTGAACCTCTTTCGTGTACCATGGGAGAAGCGGCATCCATTCTTGATCTTCAACTTTGATCGATGAAGAGAAAACGAGAGAAGAAATAATGGCCTACACGGGATTAAATAAAGACCTCTTTGTTTCGTAAATTAATCAATGACACCTTTAATATACCTTGCTAACAGTTAGTAAAAGCACGAGTTTTGCTAACACTACCTATTTAATATAACATAACACTCCTTTTTTTGGCAGTCGTGTAAAAATTGCGAAGTGTTTAAATCTAGAACCCCAGTTAGGTAACAATTTATTCTGTCTTTACAAACTGTAAAAGCTGAAACACACATACTTAATAATGTGTAATTTATTAATTATCTACTTATTCATATTTCTTTAGTAATACGTGTGTTTACGCAACTACTTATATTTATTTTAAATTATATGTTAGGTACATTGTAATCAAGAACAAACAGATTTTATCGTCAGTTATGATAGGTGTGTTTAAGCCTAGAAGGACTGTTTAGTCATTTCGTGGTTTTATGTGACCTTAGGGCTTTAAACTTTGCAAATTACTCTTTACAAAACCTTGTGCCACTTTGATAATAAAGCCAAACCCTCTATGTTCTATTTTTCAGAAAGATAATCTTATGCTAACCTACTATTTATTTTTAACAAAGGAACTTCGTCATCTTTAAATACGTCGGTTTAAAAACTAATTATTTTGTACTTTCTTTTTATTAAGTAGGCAAGTAAAAGGAACTTGAAGTTTTCCTGTAAGTACACGTTATAAATGCTTAATCATATGGTGATTAAATACCTATAAGTACCTGGGTATAGTAACTACAACTACATGTAGTAATAACACTTTCAAAACATGGATGCTTTAAAAAACGACGAATTATTCCAAGCACGAACAGCAAGCATTTTTTGTTTACTGTCCCACTTGTTTTTTAATCTAATCCAACATTGATAAAAACTGCAGTCTCACTTAGTATCAGGATTTAAGCAGGTCAGCTTGATATTAACAACTCGGAAACTTCACTTTCTTTTGAATGTTCTATGATTGTTGGTTGAAGAACCTCTGACATTCGTCAAAATATCGTTGTATTCAATACGGCCAGAATCTTCGTCAATAAACAATTATTGAACTTTGAACCATATGATAAGAGTAATTATTTGCCTCGAAAGTGCTCATGGTTAGCATGAGGTCCTGGGTTCGATTCCCAAGTCAAGTAGTGTTATTGGATTTTTCCATCTAGAATTTCTCAATAGTAGCTCGGAGTTTAGACTTGTGCCCGGTTGATGGCAATGGGCTAGCCACCCTTGGACTTAAAAAACTGGCGAAATGTGTTATGTCAAGAAAAAGTATTTGCCATCGACAGATTGGTGCGTGAGAAACGTGATCGTCAAAAAACGCTCCATTACGCATAGGCAATATATTATAATATGGCATATTATAGTTAGGGGAGGTCTACACTCCACAATCGTAATCGTAACCCATTGTTGTTTGGTACAAGCGATCCGTTCTGCTTCACATTGGGGCAGTCTTCACTTTCTATGACTGTGACATTGCCAACTTGTTATTTGTATCAAAGCTGTTGTTAAGCCTTGAGTGAAAATATCATATATTGCAATGTCTCTATTCAATAGACCTAGCAATTATTATGTGAGGTGATACTCAACGATGACAGCCTCGGCCTCGTAAGCCAGACATTATTGAGTGAAGAAATACGAACGAAGCTTTAGGTTACATGATCGAATTGATATTTTATGACTATTGGTTACACTTAGTGCAATCAATTTAGCTTAATTGGATAACAGAGCACTTATTTTGCTAAGAAAAAGGACTGTTGCGAACAATGCTCATGTCGAAGAAGATGCCTGAAGAAAAAGTTACGTCAAAAACAGACAGAATTAGCTTGAAGCTTATCATAATTTACTCTCATGTCCAATGCGTTTGCCAAACAAATTATGATGTTGATCCATAGAGTACAGTTTTTTTTACAGAACTATTTGTTGAATCTGTACCTGCCTAAGTGTTTAGCCTAAACAAAATGATTATCAACAGTCACGGTGACACGTAGGTACGCTACCACTAACACGGTTGGAATGCGGCGTATCCTTCTAGGTCACGCTGCCTTGCCTTGATAATAGTCAGTCATTGGTAGTATGAACGAAAGCTACCATTTCGCTGATGCCCCACTGGCCCACTGTGCGCTATGTTTACACATCGTATTATTTGTTTACCTTGAACATATTATCTTTATTTTGATCCGCACCTACCTACGTTTCAAATTCCCCTTCTAATGTAAGAAAAATATCTGCGTGTTTTCTTTTTTATAAAAACAAAATGTAATTTTGTCAATTACAATGAAAGGTAATAGTTATAACTCTCTATTCTCCATGCATCCAATTAGTTTAAATTATAAAGTGTCTGAACTAGAAAGTGAAATTGATTGACGCAAGTCCTAAATATTAGTCGTTCAAAAATAGCGACTAGCTGCATTCTCTTTGCAGATTATATTAGAAGACTCTCGAAGTAATTCTCACTGCACCATGAATTGTGATATTTAACTGAATAACAGGTAAGTTCGAGGTCAGCTGGCAAACTTGAAAGAAAAACATACCTACCTACTTTCCAGTTGCTTAACCAGTATTAAAAATTACCACCCGTGGCAACCAATTTGCATTTTTCAACGAAGGGTTTGTCATACATAAATGACACAAACCCTTTTGAAATTATAAATAAGTATAAAGGATCTACTCAGCCTAATATTGTTTTTTTGGGAAATCTATAAATTAGCTACTAAGAGTGGCTAAACCCGCTAAGCTGTTATTCTATCTAATAATTATACTTAATCTTCCTATGCAACTGCTAATTACGACTTAATTAAATTCAGCAGTCAGATTAGTTGTTCAATTATAAATAGGTAGTGCGCGTTGGTATGCGATACTCAATTGTTTCTATTCACGCCACACAAGCATTACCACTATCTAGTATCTAGTGGTAGTTCCGTAACTTAGGTCTCATAGCTTAAAGAGACCCCACTTACCTTTACTTAAGTTATTATTAAGGTACTTAGCTCTGTGGTTGTCCAATTATACTGCTCATTCAAACAGGTATTATCTCAACAAGCTATGATTATCATGTTACCGAAATAGCAACTTTTACGAGCGCATGACCCCATACCTTACTGATGAGTTGGATCTAGTACCGGGCCCGCCCTCTGCGGTTCATATAAACCACTATGGGGACGAGATGATGGTGTCCCAGTTCTCAAGTTCCGTCTACGGTGAATAGACACTAAAAGTGATCATCTATAACTCATGTCTGAGGAAAAGGTTAATCATGTTATTACTTTCTCGTGAATCCAAGTATGTCGTACAAGCCAATCAAGTTGTAATGGATCACATTTTCGATAATTGTTTTTGATGTCAAGCTTCGGCCGAATACTAAATTCCAGTTTTATAATGAGGAAACTAACTACTATACAGCCTGAGCACTTAATTTCCATGTCGAGCCATCCAGTTTTGTTTACCTACTTCAACAAATGACCATAACCAGTGCCTTATCAGTAGTGCCAAAGCTGTACCCAATGAGAACACATAATAAAGCTACTAAGCTCATTGATAAGCACCTGATTAATACCTGTAACGATATTAGACCTAGATCTATTCCTCTAATGTCAGTCACATAAACAAGATTCATAAAACTGATGAGTATCGAAACTGCTCCTCATATTTAGATCAGTGGAGTGGAGAGAAGTAGGTAGGCAAGTCGAGCTAACATTCCAACTTTACAGTTACCCTCGAATGGTCGCAGCTTCATGTAAATTGACAAATATTACCGGACACGCAGCTATCTACTAGCACTTCAGTACTATGTTTATGTACGTACTTATTAGTTACTGATTGATTTTCTTCCGTTCTATTTGAGGTAAACGCAAGTGTGTTCAAAAATATTTTACTATATACGAATTTGAATATTGTACAGGCGCCAGCAAATCAAGCTATAACTACAATCTGTCAAATTAATTTAATAGATTTTTAACTTTATTGCTAAAGCATAAGGTTCAAAGTTGATTGGGAAAATTTCGCAGTTTCGGGTAGCTTGATGTGCTGGCGTCTGTACATACGAAGGTAGTGGACAAACCTACTTAATAAAGTTATTTGTTACGTACTTACCGAATTAATTTAAAGCCCCTCCAGTAATTTCCTTCACCTCATCTCTTAAAATATCGTCATCATTCTCCTGTCCTTATCCCAATTTATTTGGGGGTCGGCGCAACATGTATTTTACTTTCATACTTTTCTATTAGTCGTTGTCTTCTCGGTAATCACCCCCTTTCTAACCATATCACCTTTCACACATCTCTTAAAAATAATATATACTCAACATAATTATGTCAGTCATTGCTGGACATATTATTCTGGCATAGATACTCAAATACAGCGCCATCACCATAGTACAGTACATAGTACAGTAGTATAGTACATAGTACGGTACTGTTTTCGATTCTATCGATTTTATACAAAGAATAAAAATAATGATCAAAAGAAGCAAATTATAATTGTTTTAACAGCTCCTAATAGATACCGGACTGTTTGTATTTCGTGCGACAGAGATAACGCTCTACGAAGCCGAAATTAGCCGATTGTCTCTTTCCAAAGGTCGATGTGCAATATTTATCGCCGGGTACTGTATTAGCTCTTTGGATTCTGCATCCGCCATCTTGAACACCAGCCACCTTCAAATCGCTAAAATGTACTTATTTGGTTACCGCCTTTCTCTACCTTAATGGGATCTTAAAATTGTTAGCTACTAAAAATAAAAACATTAGGAAGATGGCCTACAGATAGTTATCATATTTATACAAATTGTACTGAGTTTACATTTCATATTTAACCCTCTACTTACACTGAGGTCACTTTCTATGCATCGAGAAAGTCCACGACTGTCGTGAGATTAAATTATTGTTTTAATTCTTCAATTGAGGATTAATCTCTCGACAAAGGATGAGGCTTTAAGGCTTTTAGGCTTCAGAAGTCTGTTCGAGAATATATTAGAGTAGAATGTTCGTACAGATAAGTGGGGTTTTCCGAATAAGAAAGTGAAATGCAATAAATGAGTCAGCGGCGGGTCAGTGCTCTGACGCCCGAGTCCTCCGTTCATTATAAACAATACTGCGACCCCCTACATTGAGTAACTCTTCGAGGAACCTAATGAAAGTAATTTTTATGTTTTCCTTGTATTCCAACTTTCATTATTTAATTTCTTTCTGATTTTAAGCGACCATTTAATTTTATTAGCCTCGATAAGTTCTTCGACCTCTTTTTTTCTGTAAGGAAGCTAGCGAAAGTAAATTCTTGTTTTTCCATGCATTCCAACTTTCGCTCTTTAGGTTTTTTAATTAATTAATACAAGAATAAATTAAGTATTCAAAACACCGTACGTACTCTTTCTCATACCTAAAATAAGAATACAATTCATACGTCAAGCAGTGCTGAATGAATTTTCCAGTCACCCATTTTTTTTCTATTATATTTGATTGGCATATCCAACACAGAAACTATAAAGTTAAACCTACCTACAACTTGTCGGAACATACAGCCACGGATGGGTCACCAACCTTCTCACCCTGCACAGCGTGGTTGATGACCCTCTCGTGTTAGATAAATTTGTTTCTTTCATTGAAGAAATCGCTGATTCATTACAACAATCTGCCACCATTGATAACGGACATGTGGTCAACATGGGCCTCCCACCGAACGGGCGTAGAAGACATTGGTAAAAATTTCAGAGATATTAAAACAAGTTATACTGAAGACTCATTTATTGCTCAAAGTAAGAATAAACATGCTACACACAAGCACAAGCTGCTGTCCTACTATTCTACAAACGGACGCCATGGATTCAGATCAAATACACCGTAGTGAGCGGAAACTTGCTTTTTAATTAAGCATGATCTGCTATTTTCTAAACAGAAATGGGAACTATGTAAACAAATGAATGTGCTTAACAGTCCTTTTTTTTAGGATGGGAAGTCTATAAATGACCCCTCCCGCTCTGAGTGGAGCGGAAGGGAGTGTCAGACTCTTACTGACTAAAACCCACCCGTGTTCCTTCCTTAGCCCTTTATGTTCCGGCCCAGCGGTAACCCTTTCGGACAATCCCGCTGACCCGGCAGGCTTCAGCCCTGACGGGCCCTTTCGGTTGATGCTGACATCTCTTTGAGGCGCGCGTGGAACACGTACGCGCCGTCCAGCATGGGCCTGGTCCTGATCGGACGGTGAGCTACCCATTAATCTCCGCCCGCAGGCCCGCGCCTACGGTGGCCGGGAGTCGTCGCGCGGTTCCCGGCGCTCGGAGCGTCTCCCGCGGCGGCTGGGATGGGAGGCTCTCTCCCTCAGCCCGCCGCCTCCTACGCTAGCATGACTGCTTCGCAGAAGGAGGCGACTGCCCCCCACTCGCTCTCGCCCCGGGCCATGCCTTGAACCAGGGCCGGATGCGAGAGGTCACCGCCGCTGCCGATCGCCTCTACAAGGACACTGCGGTGCTCCGCCCATGCGGGGCAGACCTCCACCGTATGCTCCACCGTGTCCTCTGGGCGATCCTGGAAATGTGACACCCGGGCGTTTCCTCCCGCCTGATGATGTGCAGGAACCTCCCGAAACATCCGTGTCCGGTGAGGACTTGCGTCAGGCGGTAGGTGAGAGCGCCGTGACGCCTCTCTAGCCACTCCTCAAAGAGGGGTCGTATCGCCGCTATCGTGGCGTGCCCTGCGCTGGGTTGCGACAGTCGCTCTTTCCATGTCGCTGCTTAATAGTCCCTTACAAGGTAATCCATCCGTTTGCAGATGACAATACAATCCAGAGAAAGGTCTCTGATGCAATAGTGAATTGCGATCGCTCACGCAAAATCAGCTTTTAGCAACAACTTACAAATATCTTCAAGAAGATGCAGGAACAAGTACCTGAAAATATTTTGATATTAGTGCTTATTCAAGCCAACGTGAATTTCATCAGCATTTGTCTTATTAGGTGGTACATATTTACAATCATAATCAGGGAAAACAAATACATAGGTATAACCAACGATTAAAAGAAATGGCTTGCATAACCAATATTTGCATGATCAAGGTAAGCATAATTATACCAAAGAAGCACGCCATGCGAGTTACCTTAAAGTACCTATTGAATAATAAGTTAAGACGATATAACTAAATAAGCGCTTTGAATGAAGGATATGGACCAGAAATTATTGGGTTTCCACAGTGTTAGGCGAGGAAGCTATGCAAAATACTGCTACTGCTACGCCTACCTGAGAAACGCTAAGCGAGGATTGAACTAAGAGCAACAATTTCTCAAATAATATCATTATCACTTTCTGCATCAGAAACGCAGACGAAATTGAATTAAGATAATTTAAAAAATGTTGCTCTAGCATAGTGACTTATTTTAATATCATAAAAAGTTAAACGTAAAAGCATGCAGCTTCTAACAAATGTCTACGTAAAGCAATCAAAAGAACAACACACCATTCATGGAAAGAAAATCAAATTATATATGCCTTTACTATGCCCAAGCAATTAAGTGATCGCAGTGTGATTATGTACTTGAGACAAGCGTGAGAAGCAAGAGAATGTAGCCCATTGGATCAAAGCGTTAGTCGCTTCAGTTTCCACGAGACACATCAACTTTACTGGGAAAAGTAACTGATTAGACAAAGCCATCGGATGGGAAATAGCTGTGACATTGGACCTAATTTTATGTGAGTGATCGAGGAATGACATCGTTTACTATATATTCAGTGAATAAAGATAAGATAGAACGATAAGAAGCAGATATAGAGAAGTATGGAAGAAAAAGGCATGTTGCGTAGACCCCAAATAAATTGAGATAAGGGCAGAAGAGTGAGGATGATATTCAGTGAAAAACTGTTTCGTCTGACGAAAAATATGCAGAGCTCATGGAAAATTTTCAGTAGTGAAGCTGCATCACACGAATAAGATAATGTTTGTATTAAGGTACCAAAGAGAGCGTATCGAGGGAACGAACTCTCCTTATAAAGGTAGGTACGTACGCTTATAGGTTTCCTTTTGAAGAAGTGATTATGGTTTAGCTACGTTTTAACGGGTGTTTAGCATACACAGCACTACAAATACACACGACATACATGACATGCCCTACAATCTAAAGGTCTTCATTGAGTTGATTCCTATTACTATTGACGAACTGTCGAATTTATATCTTAATTAGTCAATAGCTGTGGGGTAATTGCGAAACACACTAACAGTAGCAATGGTTTTTATTTTGACAGTTCATCAACACTTATTACGTTATTTACGTTGTTGAGCAGACAAATGTTGAACTTATGAAGCAATGGATTACCAATATCCTTTAAAATGATTCAGATTATGATTGATAGTGTGTGTCAATTAGGGTGCTGGTCATCTTAAATATAATACACAAGCTAACACTAAATTATTGATTGACGACTTTTTTTTTGAAGTGAAAACTTCTTTAGCGGCGCTGTGTACTTTTTTTGGAATGGGTAAAAACTTCTAAATTCGCGTCAGGTCACGTGACCCTGATCGAAAATTCGTAAGACGTGACGCGCGTTGTTGAGGACAGCGCCATCTATGCACATCGGGAAGAACTACGAGGGCCTCGCGTACTAACTACGTAGGCCTCGCGTACTAACTACGTAGTTCATCCAACAACGACGAGATGGCGCTGAACCACGATTTGTAAATCTGAATAAATTCCTTTCACGAGAAGAATAAACCAGTCACTTTGGTCATCATACCTGATTTGCAAAAAACCCTATAAAATAAGGAACACACCTTAACACGCGTGTTTTGTTTATAAGACGATTCACAAAATACACTCGTAATTGTTCAAGTTTTCACTTCTGTCGGCACTACCGGAGTGCCAGTGTTTTTTTGTTTTAGATTGTTTTGTTACAACTTCTACGGGGTTTAGCGACGCTTCTTTTTTATAACTTATCTTGGTGGCGTGACAGTCTTCGGGTATACCTATAGGTATACATCCGTACATCGAGATCTTCGTGCTTCGGAGAGCGTGTATGATATACGTTAGACGACTTCGGTTGTCATTATGGCTTGTAAGAGGAGGCGGAGGTGGCTGGAACCCCGAATATGATCACTTGAATCTTAGTATTACAGGAATTTAGATAGGACCCAGATAGCATTTGATCTGCGTAACATTAATCATTTCAATATTTGGAATTATTAGAACCCAGTTCATAAGTGCATATTGTATTGGACGATTGGACAAAAATCCTGACTGCATGTAAGTAGGATTTTTTTTCTATTCTCTTCGTTTGAGGCTATTTAATAGTGTAGTGAGCATAAGATAGCTGCAAAGTCGGGTTAACAGACAAAGATCCAATGTATCAATGCTAGTTCAATTAACGCTTCTTGTACTCGACTGACATATTCATAAGGATACTAATGAGTTCTAGCAGAAATTACCACAATTCATTATACGTCTGTAACAACAATCTAGAGATAAAATTAATAATAATATTACCCGTTCCAGATTTTTGTACGTATGAATATGTAGGTATGTTTTTCACTTACCCTTATACTTCTTTTACCTGACCGTAAGATTCTGCTGGTTTATCCAAGGAATTACCTGGAGCAAAATAAACGATACTGTTAATTTCAGGATCTTCATCTAAAACGTTCTTATCATTAGATTGGAACAATATTTTGGTCAATCCCAATAAATGAATCATCCGTAGCATTGCAAAGGAATCTCAACTATTCAAAGTCAGCAGTTTTCGTCGGTTCGGTAACCGAATGTCCTTGACAAGGTCCAGTCGGGAACAGTGCGTGCAACGGGATGGGAACAGGTTGGACACGCGGACAGACGGACCGACTAGCACAGTTAGCCGCTGCCACCATAACTGGGTCATCATATATATATAGTGAAGTTCAAGGCGCAACACTCATTGCAAGTTTAACTCTCGCACAGGCAACACGCACTTTCACCGGTGACGATAAGCTACCTTGTGGAAGATAACGTGATTCAGTGTTAGTGATATACCCCCAGTTCGAGATAAGGTAAGGTTTTAAAGGTCCATCCCTTAGGACGCATAGTGGAATATCTTAAGTGATCGGTGTTTAAAATATTTGTGTGAAAGTTGGAAAGGACGCTGATGATTGCAAGTGACCACGTGATTTAATAGATAAGGTGTTTCACAAGTGATTTTGGTGATACAAGATGTTTGTTTTTATTAGAAAAAGCTTAATATTTTTTTATTGAGTGTTTGTTTTTTTTTAACTATGCTGTGAATAAACATTTTTTATTGTATCAAAATTGCTGTGACATAATTTTATAACTGTCTTTATGAAATGCTTAAAATAGATACATATACTTAATTATTTGATAAGTATTTGTGTTAAGACACTACCGAAAAAAGGAAAAGGCTGATAAAAACTTTTAAAAATTACAAGTATTTCCATCTCTAAGGAAATAAAATTTAATCCTAAAAAAACAGCCAGCCAGCCAGCAGCCAGTTTAATTGGAAATACTTATACTTAGTAGATTGCGTTTGAGTTTTGATGCATTTTATCAATCAAAGGATAGATGAATATATGGATTCTGCTTAAAATCAGTCAAGATTTGATTTGGGCACTTTGTACGAATGAATGTTTCAAAAGGATAAATGTACGATGGTTTAAAGAAGATCGCATGCAATTCTTTGTTTGGTGTTTGAATCAGACCGGAATAAATCGATTCCTCTAATATATTTTGTCATTTGATAGCTGCGTATATTCATAAATTAATTATATTTAAACATAAGCTTTTGAGTGAATAACTAATGCCTTACTGTTTAAGAAACTTTTAGAAATAAGTGAGGTATTTCCCCAATTTTCATAATTCACAAAGACGCCAGACTTCCGGGAGTCTCGTAGCAATAGCTAATTAACTGCCTCATTATTCGACACTTGATAAGTTAAATAGTTATTCAGATGTTTCCATAGATAGATGATAACGATACTTAATTAATAAGTTAAAATTCAACAAAACAAAATTCCAAAATGAAATAATACATCGACCGGAAATGGCAAGTTTCCACCAATTTTCAGTAACTTGATAAGTCAAGTTCCGTCCTTTTACACGACTTGAATTTAATACGTATAAAACACACGAACACAAACAAAACTACATATCTTCCGAATCAATTATCATTGAACAAATGACGGTACAAATACGATACAAATCAGTCACGAACATTTCACACCCTGTTATGAACTTCCACACGACACTTTATTTTCACCATCCGCTTTGGTCATGTAAATATGAACCTTCGCTTTCTAAAATGTGAAAATGTTCACATAATGCGTTCTAACCTTGAATTCGTCGCGGAGAATCTAAAGAATACAGAAGACAAAACACTCTTGAGTAGCTAATTTGACGTAACAATGGCGTTACATGCATTGAAAATATAGTTTTACAAAGAGATTTTCCAGCGCTTCTAACGGTATTTTTTGCTCGTAACATGTTGGATTTACGATAGATACTCGCGTTGCAAATGATAATCAATTCTATCTCATCCGGTAGCTCGTTTAATTGATCTATTCTTCAAATAGAGCGAATCAATCAATTTATTATGCTTAAATATTCAAGTTCATTGAGAAAAGTAAGTTGCTTTCATTTGATAGTTCTGTTTATTATTTGAAATGACAAGATATCATTTCAAGCAGTTCATTGATAAAAAACTGATTTTATTTCCAAAGTAAAAAAAAATATCATAAATATTCCTAGAAACTTCCATAAAAGTTTGTAAACAAAAGATGAGATCTTAACGCTTGACGAGTGTTATTATGATACTTGTGACAGGTTCTTAAGTAATTAAAAGTCTTGAAACGTGTGCCGGCGCGTGTTGAAAGTGGCGAGGAAAGCTGCTGCGATCGGAATGGCCAATAATCCGCTTGCGTGCCGGCTGCCCGGGCCTGTCGCCGCGTTTCTCGCTTCAACATAATATAGGTACTCAAATGTAACAACGTATTCCCAGAAATTAAGAAACGTTATGTCATCGAGCGAATATCGTTTCCACATTGATATTGCTGAAGAACAGTATGTTTATCAGATATCAGTTACTCCGCTACAGCTTATTCCAATTTTATCTACAATACCGTAGGTACCTCCACTATGAGAAAATAGTTTTTTTAAAAGAACAGTTCGATATTTTAATCGATACACCTGGCAAAAGTCAGTCTAAGTATGTTCAAAATCGTAATAAAAATGCATAAATCTACAAAAAGTTTAAAAAATAACACATTTTAATTTATTGTTAGGAAAAGACATCAACGCTAGAAAGAATTTTAGTCGCAACTCGCGATGGTAAATCTCCGTAGTCGTCATCTTGCGGTGAGACTAATAAAATGCTCGATCCACTCATGTCCAAAAAACTTAAAGTGAAAGTTGTGTCGACGGACGTGAGAGGCAATCTCGTCATTCATCGGCGAGGTTGGGTAATCGAAATGTTTTTAAAACGTAAATACCTACTGCCGCCTCGCCTGCGGGCTTTGGTAGGCCCTTTCGGATGCACGGAGAAATTTCTTTCTTTTCTTTTTATCGATTTTTAAGTATCGGTGCAGGACTCGAGTAGAAACGACAAAAAAGTAATGAATCTTCGAAGACGCCGAATGCTATTATTGAACGGAATTCGGAAAACAAGTTTGACAACCATTGTTTTCAGGATAAAAGATTTTGACCACACCTTTAGTGTGGATTTAATTAAATAAGACGTTCATAAAACTTATTTTTTAAGTAAAAAACATTTATTGGGGTTGGCTTCTTAAAAACAATACAAAACACATGTCAGTCGAAAATGATTTATACATTCCCATTGTATGTTTAGAAATCAGGTACAATGTGAGCATAATAATTGAGATGTAATTCGGTGATTGACACGATTTCATGGCTCAAGTGGGTGCCGACCTAAATTGAACATGTGCATCTTGAACCAGGTGTACCGTACGATTGATCCACATCGAGAACACGGTAACGGTGTGTAACATGCCTATGGATCACTTGGCGGAACATCCTATAGTATAGCTACTTTATCATTACAGCTAGAACTCATCATTGCGGGAATCGATGATCTCTATCATCGTAAGTGTTACGGCAGATAGTCTTTGTGAAACTGCCACTGAATTTAAGCATCTTAGATTTGTCCAGATATTTGCGTTTTGATTTCTGCTTGGATTATGGATCTAAGAAGATATGTCATTAAAATAATAATGAATTACCTAATTGTTTTAAAATTGCGGTATGATTATGCTTAGTGTTCGGACGCGTTGGAAGTTTAATGGACAACAAGACTAAAATAAAAGGGCAGGGACTAAAAACAAATTTGCCGGGCTTGACCATAAATGGTAAACATCAAAGCGGATTGTAAATGAGTGAAGTCTTGCGTAAAAATAAGGCTGAAAACCGAAAAACATAAACACTAAATATTCAGATAGGTCTTTATACCTAATTTAATAATACCTAAACTTGTAACAACTCAATTACATGTAGTTATACAGTTAGTCACGTAGTTTTCAACGATGTATGTTTATTACGTACGACTGAATAAATTTCAGTCCACGCTGATATCCGCGTACAGAACACGCACGGACTTACGGATGGTTTTAGAAAGCGGATTGCACGCTGGACCGGTCACTGAGCAGGCGAAAAAAGCCAAAAAAAAACGCGGAAGATGAAAACAAGAATAAGAGGTTTTCTGATGATAGATAGATAATATTTTCCCGTGGCAAAAACTTTCTTCTTTCTTTAATATTTAGTTTTGTTTTTGGTGATGTTATGTTGATAACAAAAGTATAAGTAGGTACATACTAAACATGCTGCATTCTTTTGCATTCTCCATCAAACATTACTTGCATGAATTGCGACTAAGTTTCATAAAAGAAAATTGCACAAATGCAAACGTCGCGGGCGGCACGCACAAGAGGAAAATTGCCAAATGGCTGGTGAAATTTGCGATTCTCATTTTTCCACGGTGAATTTCCGATGAAAGTTGGGACCGAGTTGGTGACAACGTAATAGCAGGTCTGAGTCCTCGCTCCGAAATTAGAAAAACGTTAACCTTGCACGGCAGTGGCACACACGCGACCGGACCGCGTTGCTTTCACCCATCGCCATGTTTGCCGCGCCTTGCGCTAGTCGTTCTGCGTTACTAGACAATATAATTATACTTGATGCTGTCAAAATATACCTTTAGCCAGTTTTTAAGGAAAATAAGGTAGGTACCCCAACATCATTTTGAACACAAGTCAAATTAGAAAATACTACCCCCGCTGAAAACTCATCTTAAATTCTAAAGATATAAAAACGAAAAGAGAACATTTAATTTTATGTAAAAAGTATCTAAATTCGTCTCTTAGAAGTAAGTAGATTAAAAGGGCACTGATTACCTATACCTACACATTTTAAATCGTTAATTTTTTTTAAGTAGAATAAGTTTGTAAGTATATAATTCACGTTAAATAAATTTTTCATCACGATGAAACTGAGGATGAAAAATAATGGGCAATTCGTGAAATCACCATTAAAATAATAACAAAATTAAAAAGTAATTTTAATAAATTACTTAAACTACTTAACTATGAATAATAATTAATCAATTATTTATGCAAATGTAGGTCGGCTTGGACGTGAAGATCCGCGACGAACGAAAGTGAGGCTAAGTTTCTCGTGCGTTGCAAAGCCAAGTTCAGTCACCTACGCCAGTGCAGGGTTACTGGGTCATGGGGTCACACCACCTTCAAACTTGAGCGTAAATCAATCCGATACAATAATGCGGTGTGTAAATTATATTTTATTTAGTGAAATAAAATAGCATCAGTGCTAATATTGCAAAGAACTTATAACAACCGTAAAGACGGATATATTATCACGACTGTTTTTGACGAACCAACAATTGCGGCGTAGGTAGGTACGTATGGGTTATTCTATGAACTGGACGTGGTCATTACATAAATAGCGTCATGTATGTAGCGGTTTACCAGTAAATGGTGGCAACAAAGCATACATAAAACATATAAGTGATGACGGCGCAAGTCTTGCGACAACAAATTTCTCCAAAGAGAATCTCGGCGGACCCGCTGTCACCGGCGACTGGTGTGCCGGCGCAGCACTGTTATTACTATACATATACTACTATATACTATTTATATTATACGTATGTAACACGTTTCTTCAACTGATGGACGACAAACTCAGAATGTAACAATAATTCCTCTATAATAAAAACATTTATGAATCCATTCACGTTTGATCATCCTGGTCACACGTTCGGCGTGACGTAATAATTTTGTCAAGTAAACCGGAAGTCACAGCAAGTGCTGATAACTTGCTTTATTCGACTGAAGAAAGTAGACCATTTGGCATATCGTGCCCGCATAGCGCACTGTTAAAATTTTCGTCAATGTTTAAAGGTAACTAGCACCTTATTAAGTATGGTAAGAGGTGACATCCGAAGAACAGTTACAAAAGACCGGGTCACCTGCATTCGAGGGCTGTCGGACCTGCGGGTAACACACTTCTAAGTCGGATGTGGACCGTGCGTGGTAGCCCTAAAAACTTACACTCTACCTGAATTTAATACAAGAAATGGCTTTAGCCATGTTGAATCTTCATTATTTTTTGCTACCAGTATCAAAAGGTAAGTAGGTGCCGAAAAACAGTAAAAAAATGGTTTGTATAATATCGAATAAGTAGTTAGGAAGGTAGGTAGTCTATACCTACTGGTCTACTAGGTACAAACGCCAGCACATCAAGCTACCCGAAACTGTCAAATTTTCCCAATCAACTTTGAACCTTATGCTTTTGCGATAAAGTTGAAAATCTATTAAATAAATTTGACAGATTGTAGTAGCTTGATGTGCTGGCGTCTGTACATGAAAATGCGACGCAAAAAGATTTAAGAGTACCTACCTATAATAGACCGTACGTATTTATTTAGATTTCCATATATGTGCAGCAGGTACCTACTTTGTTGATGTTGGTTTGCTGATTAAAAACTGATCTTATGAATTAACAGTAGGTAGGTATTTATTTCATTAAAACAGAAAGCAAATGCTTTAAAAATACACTGTACGAACGTACTCTAATTAGAGACGCGGGCATCCTCGTAAAAATACAGAGAAGGCGACGCTAGGGGCCACTTTCTAAGCAAGTCTAAAAGCAGGCAATCAATTCGCGCGAATCACTCATCAGAACACTTTCTAATCGACGTCCATTGCGCGAGAGCACAAATAAATTTATTCTCAAAGGTTTTATTTTAAAATAATTATGCATTAGGTGTTATGCCCAAAATTATTTTTAAGGTTTTTTTACTTACGAAAATATTCTTTGTCTACAGATGCATCACACAGTGACGGGATGGGCGCTGCTGGCGCTAATAAGTTCATCGGCAATTCTCCATACGCTGGCATATCCCCAGCATGTCCCTCTTATAACACAGGTTAGGTTCTATAATTTGAATAGGTACTTACCTACCCAAATCCGCGTAAAGGTGAACAATAAATCCATGTCGTGCATAGGTATCCCAGTTTACAGAAGAAATTTGCAGTAGCTAATTGTTTGTTTGTATGTTTTTCAATAATGATCGCTCATTTTACTTACATAGTGTTAAATCATATTTTCAGGCGACGAGTAGTGTCCGGACACATAATCCCCAATATTACAGCAACTCGTTACCGATGCCCCAGCAAGAACAAGCCCAAGAGCGGAAATTCGCAGAGAAGTCAAATGCCTTGAAGAAAGTCGCCTTAGACGACATTGATGAAATACAAACAAACTCTATCTCTGACGGAGGTTTCTCATGGTCGAACATGCTTGGTAAGTAAATATGAGCTTTACAAATTAGTAGAAACTTTGGGGTAAATCATCAAAAAAGTATTTTTCATACTTTTTTGATGACTGGCTTAAATTAGTACCAATTAAAATCTGATAAATTGTATTATTTCAGGTATGCTTATGCAAATGATCTTCAACCCAGGCACAACAGGACCCAACAAGAGTGACAGCATCGATACCGACTCAGTGTCGCCGTCACCTTGGGCCAACTTACTCTCTATGGGTCTTAAAATCTTAACTGCAATTCTCGGAGGAGGAGCATCAAGCGATGGTATCGACAAAGTAGACAACGGCTCGTCTCCCATGCAGGTACATTAATAAAATTACTATTTCCAAAGGAATTTTGTAAAATTCCTTCCATTTACATCTCAGAATGAGAAAATTACACCCATGTCCACCGCAAAAGCTTCAGCTCTGAAGTTATCATTAATGTACAAAAAATGCAAAACTCATTATTTTATTTATCCATACTGATCCACTAACATAGTTTTTTGTAGATACTTATTGATATTTACTTAGAATATTTAGAATCACTCCAATAATGTAAAAAAGCACCAAGTTGACCCTCACCTGTAGCAGGCATCATTTGTCAAGTAGTTTATAGAAGCCTTAATTCACTACAAATAACTAGTAACTTCACGTCCGGGGATCACCTCAGAGAAATCACTTAACTGTAACTATTACTTCTCTATTTTATTTTATTTTATTTTATGATCATAAATCATTTTTATATTTTCCTTGAGGTCTTTCCTATTTTCGGAATGTAAATAGTAAAATTTGGTTACGGAGACGGTGTTGCTTCCGCTTGCTTCAGGGTATATTGGCTGCGGTTCTGTCGACGGTGCTCGGTGCAAAAGATCCCGACCAGGTCGCCTCCATGGCAAAGCAGGCTGGAGAGGTACGCTACCCATCCTTCCTTCTCCCTTTTTATGCAATTATCTTTATGCCATTATTTTTAGTGACTATGAATGGAGTTTTAAATAATTTTACGATTGAATCTCGAAAACATATGTGGTGCCTTTCCAGGTCTTTTAATGACCTAGTAAGCAGTTCTTGAACGGTATTTTTTCTTTTCACAGTTCATCAACATCGTCGTCAATCTTTTAGACGCCTTGAAGACCTCATTCTCTCACAGATCGCTGGCTGCACGGTCAATGGGCCGCAAAGACTCAGTCAGTGACGCAGCGCTCGCTGGCATTGCCATGTTCAAAACCTATGTAAGGTCTTTTGGCACAAATGATGACAAGTGTCTGCAGAAATACGTATGCGATGCTAACACAGAGTGTTCTGATGACATCGGTCCCAAGAGTGTGTTCTGTCAATTCGGAACGTAAGTACCTATTCACATTAATTAACGTAACATACAGCAAGCCTGTTTTCCCAGAAAGGTTAGGCAGAGGTGTACCTCTAAAGGGAACACCTTTTTTTTTTGTGGGTGGAATCATCAAATGACCCCTCCTGCTCTGGGTGGAGCGGAAGGGAATGTTAGACTCTTACTGTCTAAAACCCACCCATGTTCCTTCTTTAGCCCTTTATGTTCCGGGGTAGCGGTAACAATTTCGGACAATTCCGCTGCCCCGCCCCTTCTCTGTTGCTGACATCTCTATTTAAGCATTTTACCTTTCTTGGTATATTATGCAATTTATCATTACTTCCCAAGATGAGGGATATCTCGGACTGAAAGTTTAGGGTATGTAGTTTTCTTAATGTTGGACGGCCTGGTTGATTCTTCTGTGCCTACGCACCTGTCTCTGGATGAACTTGAAGACAACTTTGATAGGCGGTAAATAGGAGAATTCATTAAGAAAACTACGTCAAGTCTACTCGTCGCATATTCCACATAGCCTCAATAAAGACAAGGATCTAAAATTAGTGCGTAGGTACTACCAGCACCGGTACTTCCGCAGCCGAGACGTGGACACTCACGGTATTAAATGACAACTTGCTCAGCGAGCTATAAAAAGGGCTATGCTTGGTGTCTATTGCTGTATGAGGTGATCCAGCAGAAAACCAAAGTAGTTGACCCCAGAATAAGCAAGCTCAAGATGCACTGGGACGGCTTTATTACCCATAGGAACCCATTGATATATTACCTCTCGTAGTACCGATCCAACCTTTGGGGTTGTTCTTGAGTGGAAATCGCGAATCGGCAAAAGTAAAGTAAGGACTAGACTCCGGCCAGGAGAAGCGACGATCTTCTGAGGGTAGCTGGTAGAGCCAAGAAGCTTATGTTTTGCAGTGGACAGCTATAAGCAGATTAACTAACTAACTATACGATTACTCAAACAAAAACGCAGATGTTTCTAGCATAATATCAACGTAGGAAGGTATATCAAGCAATGTCCGGTTATGGCCAAAAGGGTGGTGAAACGCGTACCCTTCGCATAAAGAAGGAAAGTAACTTAGGTTGAGATCGTTGCAGATAAACTTGATTTTATTTGGCAATCGTGCCTTGATCGGAATTGCTTTTTAGATGCGAAAACAGTCGATTGCAGCTAATGAGCGTCTTGACCATCCTGTTTGCTCGTACCACGACTTACACAGATGTACACACTTAATTATTATATCGAAATAATTCTTTTTTTACAGCTACGCTGCAAGTTTCGTCTTAGAGAGACAATCTGGAGGCACTTTTGACGACTTCTACGAGGCAGGTCGTCGCGGCCGCTCGGGTGTGGACTGTCGCCAGATGTATCTTCAGTGCAATGAAGTCTAATGCCAACAGAAAACTCCGCCAAAACATCTTGTAGTGCGACTTCAAAATTAGTGATAACAAATCTTTTAAGTAACGTATCGTTTCCAAAGTTTTACCTCTTGGGATTGGCATTTCTATATCCGTTTCCACAGTAATATGAAGGAAGTGTTACAAAAATAGTCAAAATACGATTTTGTTTTGATTTCGGTGGGTACATTAAAGTATTAAATTACTGACGCAATGAAATATGTTGGCATATTGTGCTCAAAACTTATCCCATCGCACTAATTAAAACAGCGTCAAGTTTAGTGTCTAAATAATTTATTAAATTATTTATTTATTTAATTTATTTTAGAAGTAATGAGTAAACGATAAAAGTCCCACATTCTTATACGGTCTATTCCATGAAACCCTTAGAAATGAGTATTGTAAAATGTTGTGTAATTGGCACATTGTTTATTTTATAAACGATGAAAATATATTCCGCCAGTTTCTCGATAATTGACGACTGATGTAAAAAGTTATATGTGATATAAATAAATATTTATATCACTTAATAGTTAGTATTTATGTATATTTTGTGCGACTGTGTGATTGAGGACGTCCTTGTGTGCTTGTGATTGTAAAATAATAAAGATTAATATTTATTTTTTGTGTTTTGCTGTGAAGTACCCTTTTTCCTACCCGAGTTATAAAATTATGTAATTAACTCGCGACATAGAAACGTAGGTTTTCTAAAAAATAGCTACATAAAAATACCGCTATAATAACTTCACATAATAGAGTACGCAACGCCAAGTAGAGCGTATTATGCACTCATAACCATGGGCGCTTGCACATCCCACAGTCAGTTAAACCTTGACATTCGCTGAAACTGCGTGATAGAGAGATGACGTTGGAAAACCTTCTCTCCCAAGTGGGAATTGGAACGAAGCAACTGACTGACAGGTGAGTACCACTAGTTATTATCAACGTTACCAACTATAGTATTAACGTATAATTACTGTAGGAACAGTCAACCAGATCCCGATAGTAACAGCCAACTGTCTGATTAAATATTTCAAACTTCGGCTTCATGGTTAATCCGCCCTTTAATTTCAGAACTATAAAAAAATTATTTCAAGCTAATGTGCCAACAATAAGTAGCAAGGTAAAAAAAAACGTTAAGTATCTCTAGAATGTTCTCATTTCGCCATTTTTAAGATTCCCCATCTAAATGGTACCGGTACTAGAGGAAATTAGCAAAATTGCTTAAACCTATCGGTTACGAGGTAGGTAGCTCAGTCCGCGAAAACAACACTTCACGCCAAAAAAATATCAAAACTATGAAAAACAGACAAAAATTCTCGCGATAAAAATGATAACTTCACCCATTTTTTGGTTACCATACCTTCAAAATTTTAAAACTCTTGAAAACGGTTAACTTTTTACTTTTATTGTTTCATAATTTTCGTTTGCCCGAAGCGAAGGCCCCGAAATTCATATTTTCAATGGATGGGATCTTTTTTCTAATAACAGCGGATTGAAATGACAATAAAACGTTTTTCCGTGGTTACAAAAGCCGATTATTTATTTTTTTCGTATTATTAGTTTTCCGTAAAATACGGCGAATGTTAAAACGCCTCACCAAAACCTTAAAAATGAGGTTGATGAAGGCCAAGGGTTAAAAAAACCTTACCAACCTAACCTGGTAAAGTCGATTGAATTGCCTTGAAAGATTGAATAGTACCTAATGGTATTTTTATCTCAATGCCTGTATAAGCTAGCATCAATATTAATCTCCTTACATTAAATCATGAAAAAAAAATTGAAAACGAAATTATTTTCTAGTATTTAATAGGTATCATGGCAACAGATACTTCGGTCTTGCAAAAAAATCGATATTGTTCTCTGAATAGGTTATTTTGTGTTAAGTAATTAAGTATTTCGTATTTAGGTAAAACCTACTGGTCCATGATTACCTATAGGTGCCACGCCGCGTAAACACGAACATCAAACGTTTGCGCTGCGAATGTGTCATCCGCTGAGTTTCCACGCGAAAAAAAAAACTGTTATTGATATGCGTCAGATTTACTTACCTCATAGACTCAAGATTATATTTTGTAAATTTACTTATTTTTCCTGATATAGGTACTCGGAGATTCCAGTTCACGATCATCATGTATATTATGCATACGAACCATCTGCCCCTTCACACGGATCTGTTGGAACTTCCAAGCAGTAAGATTGTCTTTTCTTCTTATGTTGATCCTAAAACAACCTTAGAAAAAACAGGTAGGTAATGCCCATGCCATGAACTTAATCGAACACTATCGAAGTCTGTTCTCCCCCTAAACGTGTGCTATCGCCGATGGCGATGCCGGGATATCAGGTTGGGGTTAATTACTGTCACTAAGAACAAATTTGTTTATTGCAAAACAAAACTTAAAAAACTTTTAACAAAATAGCTAGGTTAAACCGAATGCGACTTGCATGAAATAATGTACGATGGTGTAGCAACATAGTTGTGGTTGCAATATTGTAAAATGAAAACTAGTAGACCGTACTTCATGAACCGAATGTCGAATTCGCCATTCCCAACAAGGAAACAGCGGACAACGGCAACGGTCTCCCAAGAGTTCAAAATGCCGCATTTGATGTGGCCCACATTTAAGATCTTGTCTGTAAATCGCAAGCATTTTTGGGCTCCCTTTTTTGTTCAAAAAAGACGTCGATCACGTTAACGTTTTGAAAGTTATTATGTATAATTATTCTTTAATTATTTTGTGTGAGCTCTGAAAAGCCTAGGCCAGTCCCACGGATGTTTGTGGGTCTTTAAAGGCATCGGTGGTCGTTCCGTCGCGAGTTGCATATCGTCGTTGCGCGTCCAAAAGCCGCTATCTGTTATTTAGTTATTTTCGGTTCTTTATGCAATTTTAATCGTTATTTCAATACACACATACTGTATAAACAGCTATGTGATAACTGCAATATTTAATTAAAGAGTTAAGGAATGTAGCTATGTGATATTCATACATCGAAAGTTCCGTATAAACACGCTAAATGTTATAATTCATATAGCTCAAATAAGTTCACTAAAACACATAGCGACTTTTGCATGCGCAACGACGATATCGTGCAGATTGTGTTCCAAAATTTGAAAGTAGGCCCATAACAACTTCTGATTGGTGATTTTCACGATAGCATGCAAACTACTTCCACACTTTGAAGCAGTTTACAGGCATAGCATGTGTGCCTATTACGTGCTAATAGCTCTTAAAAATTTTCAAAGTTGTGAAAGCGTAATACTTAAACATATTTTAAACCAACAATTCGTTTGTATATTATTTTTAACCTTTTCACCGCCAACGCACACAGAACGCGATGCCTCGCCAGGCGCCAAGCTATAAATGTATAACGAAATATACAGTAAACAGTAGTTATCGATGAATGAAATTTATACGCGTTAAGTTTTATTTATAATTTTACGAATATAAATAAAAACTGATTAAATATTTCCATATTTGTTTTATGTCACAGTATCCCTAGTAAGAAAAACCAGTATAAATTATAAGTATCAAAGAAACAAACACAACTCAATTGGAGCTATAAGAAATGAGGTACATCTCTATTTCTTTCATAACGTCATTCTTGGACTGCATTTCAAGTCCTTGGCGCTCAGAGCACGTTAAATTCAACTTTGATTAGGGATGTGGTCTATGGTGTTTCTTACCATTTTTACAAGTTTTTATTTAGCTTGCACTGTTCGTATGGAAGTTGTCCGTCAAAATTTGCAAACCATTTTTCGACCATTTGTTGGTATCCGATTGAGCTGAAATTTTGCATACACCTTTACTTCTGGTAACAATACAATGTGCAATAGTCAATATTGTAATAATTTCAATATGGCCGCCGCTCCAAGATGGCGGATTACATATTTTTTCTCAACCTCCTTAATATGGGTATCAAATGAAAGGGCTTGAAGAGCAGAAAACGATAAAGTTAATAACATCACACTAAATTCAATATGGCCGCCGCTCCAAGATAGCGGATTATATTTTTTTCAATCCCTTTAATATGGGTATCAAATGAAAGGGATTGAAGAGTAGAAAACAATAATGTTAGTAAAATTACATTAAATTCAATATGGCCGCCGCTCTAAGATGGCGGATTACATATTTTTTCTCAACCCCCTTAATATGGGTATCAAATGAAAGGGCGTGAAGAGTAGAAAACGATAAAGTAAATAACATCACACTAAATTCAATATGGCCGCCGCTCTAAGATGGCGAATTATATATTTTTTAAATCCCTTTAATATGGGTATCAAATGAAAGGGATTGAAGAAGAGAAAACGATAAAGTTAGTAAAATTACACTAAATTAAATATGGCCGCCGCTCCAAGATGCGAATTACATATTTTTTCTCAACCCCCTTATTATGGGTATCAAATGAAAGGGCTTGAAGAGTAGAAAACGATAAAGTAAATTACATCACACTAAATTCAATAGGGCCGCCGCCGCTCTAAGATGGCGGCTTACATTTTTTTCAATCCCCCTAATATGGGTATCAACTAGGGATGCATCCGATACCGATATATCGGCGATACTTCAGGTTTGCCGATATATCGGTATCGGCGATATTTTTATGGCCGATTCAACGATACTTTTCAAATTTCGCGCTTTAAAAATGTAATGTAAACGCGCGTGTTGTCCCGTCTAGTTCGTTGCAAACGAGGCACGAACTAAGTTTGCTCGGGGAAACCCCGCGTTTTATTCAGTGTTTTGTTTCGCCCGCCCGCTTTGGCCTCGCACTCGCACATCTATCCCATTTCATTAGGTTGAATGTTGTTGCGCGTAGTATTTTTCCATGCAAATAAGATTAAGAATTAAGCGCCATTTACATGATGCAAGTTTCTTGCCTATTGCATACAATAAAATTGAAGCAATAAAGCGCCATTTACATGATGCAAGATTCTTGCCTGTTGCATACAATTAAATTGAAGCAATAAATTACCTGCATGGTCTAAACAGTACGTAACATTTTGATCTTTTGCGCAAGTTTTGCTTGCCAAAATTTTCTTAAACAGTTGCGTACAATTCTTGAAGGTCAATTAACGCACTTAATTTATTGCATTCAATAATTGCACTTGAATGTACGGACGCCAGCACATCAACTTACCACAATCTGTCAGATTTCTTTAATAGATTTTCAACTTTATCGCTAAAGCTTAAGGTTCAAAGTTGATTGGGAAAATCTGACAGTTAGGTGTAGCTTGATGTGCTGGCGTCTGTACAAGAAAATTGTATCGTCTAAATCACGCTTTACATATCGTAATTGTTTGTGTATTGTATGTCATTTATAACTAGTCGTTTGAGTCAAATAAAATAAATAGTAGTCATATCAACTTTAAAACACAAAAGTGCTAGGTATATGGAATCACTTTGAAATTTCGACATTTGATAATTCCATAAAAATCTTATAAATGTTAATTTTGATTACTAAAACTATTGATTAATTTTTTATTTAATCTACCTTCCTTTTTGAATTCAGTAAGCGTATCGGTATCGGTATCGGTATCGCCGATATTTTTATAAGAGTATCGGTATCGGTATCGTATCGGCAAAAAGGCGTATCGCGGCATCCCTAGTATCAACTCATCAAAATGTAGGGAACAGCTGATTTTTTTTCGCGATTACAGATTTTGTCCCTTGGTAAAAGTTGTTCATAATGATGAAAACAATCTCCGATTTCGGTTTGTCGCATGTTTTCAATTTCAACCTGTTTAAATAGGAACTATAACACCAGTGGTATAAATAATGTACCTAAATGGTTTAAATGAATAAAATAGTGTAAATAAATAATTAAATAATAGTAAAAAAAGTGTTAATAATAAATCTATAAGACTAAAAAGTAAAAAATAAAATGAAAATAAAAAAGTTTTTAAAAACAAGCTTTTATTTAAATAAAAACGTAACCTAAAAAAGAAAGAATAACGCAAACTAAAAAGAAAAAATAAATTTAAGTGACACTGTCATTTTAAAATATATATAAATTTTAAAAGCTTGAGGCACTAATGTACGGTATCCGTTATACAGGTGTACTTACTACACAATAACAGTGCCTCTAGCGTTTAAAATTTATATATATTTTAAAATGACAGTGTCACATAAATTTATTTTTTTCTTTTTAGTTCGCGTTATTCTTTCTTTTTTAGGTTACGTTTTTATTTAAATAAAAGCTTGTTTTTAAAAACTTTTTTTTATTTTCATTTTTATTTTGCATTCAGAATCGAATCTCACAAATAGGTACCTATAATGTTTTTATTTTATTTGACCTCTTATCGCTTGTTTATGATAGTCTCCTCAAACTGTAAGGCCATTACAACTTTGTTAAATTCGCACTCCAGAGCCACAAGACGACGACTACAAGCGATGCTTATGGCTTAGTTTGTGGCTCACCATACATTTCACTTATTGAATTCTTAGTTTTTGATAAATAAACGTTATAAAGTAAAGTTTTTCCCTTTGTTATAAAGTAGTTAACTAAGTTAATATTTTCCTATCCTCAAATTGTTTTCGATAGTAGTATCTATTTATAAATATTTTAACGGGCGAAATCAAACAGTTGTAACTTTCGCGTTACATCACTGGCCGACTCTAAATAAAGTCCTTGGCGTTCTGGGGACATTAAAAATATGTATTCGGATTTTTGTTTTTGCCGATTTTAAAACAAATAATGGCTTCTTTTGTGTGGAAAAATATAAAACAGGGTATTAGACAGTACTATATTAAATAATAAAACGAAACAAAGCTTTTAAATACAGTAAATTTATTTTTCTAAGATAGTTAAAATGAAGAGCTTCTAATGAAGTCGTGGCGCTGGTGGCACGAAAATCGGGAACTTCTATTGATGTCCGTGGCGGTGAAAAGGTTAACGTTTTTTACGTCAGAACTCCGAACTCCGTCATGTATAAACCGATTTGAAAAATCATTCTTTTGTTTGAAGGGTAGGTAAGTAAGGGAGGGTCACGTGCGTTACCTTGCGCGCTGCCGTAGCGATTCTTATACAAAAAAAATAGTTTCCCAGCAATAATTTTTGCTCAATGTTACACAGTTTAATCTAAAGCACCCTAATTGCGTAACACACTATCAATCTCAACTCAACCTGAATCATTTTGAAGGATATTGCTAATCCATTGCTCCATAATTATTATGTTCCAAAAATGTGTCTGCTCAACAATGTAAATAACGAATGTTGTTGAACTGTCAAAATGAAGGCTTATTCCCAGGAGCTCCAAATCTATTGTTCTCCAAACAATTTCACTCCATACATTGATTCCCAAGAGCTACATAATTTTATGTCTTAAAATAATATAAATAATTGCTTTTTTTAATTTGAAGCCGCTGGGAATAAAAATATGGAGCGCTTGGGAAGAAGCCAAAATGAAACCCATTGCTACTCAGTGTTACGCAATTACCCCACACAATGCGTAGATAGTAGGCTATATGATGGGTCTTTTTACATCCTGTATCATCATCAGCCTATAGCAGTCCACTGCTGGACATAGGCCTCCTATTGCACGCTATTTTCGGCAACTCTCATCCAGCTGCTACCAACCATCCTGTGAAGATCATCGCTCCACCTAGCCTGGGGCATCCCATCTTACGTTTACCGATTCGTGGTCTCCACTCAAGAATACGTCTACCCCAACGGTCATCGGCTCGTTCTACGGCTAATATTGCCACTTTTTATGGACCAGCCGTACCGTGAGTGTCCACGATTCAGCTCCCAAAATCATAACTGGCAGCACGCACTGATTGAAGACCATCTTTAGGCTCTGTGGAATACGTGACGAGAAGACTCGACGAAGCTTCCCAAACGTTGCCCAGCCCAGCTGAATTCTTCCGGTAGCCTCCCTCTCAAAGTTGTTCTTACCAAACTGCTGAGTTTGCCTGAGGTAACGTATTTTTGAACAACCATGAGAGCATCGCCATTGACAGCAATCGGTCCCGGGGTAACGTGTGCGTTGAACATAACCTGGGTTTGGCCCAAGTTCATCCGGAGACCAATGCGTACAGAAGAATCAACTAGGCCGTACAGAATCTGCTGCCCGATTCAGCCAGTATGACGATCTGCAGATCTCAAGTGTGAGATGTACTCGCCGTTGATGTTAATGCCGCGTCCTACCCAGTTCAGCGTCTTAAACACATCCTCCAATGCATTGGAGAACAATTTCGGGGAAATTACGTCCCCTTGTCTCACCCCTCAACGCAGTGGGATATGTTCAGTGTGTTGGTCTTGAGTTTGGAGGGTCATTGTTCCGTTTTCATAAAGACATCTCAACACTTGGATGAATCACCAGTCCACTTGGCATCGCTGCAGAGACTCCAGAACAGACCAGGTCTCGATACAGTCCAAAGCTGTCTTATAGTCCACAAAGGCAAGACATATAGGAGCCGATTATACTCTTCGGACTTCTGTATAATTTGTCGCAGTGTGGATGTGGTCTATGGTGCTAAATCCTCCTCGAAACCCGGCCTGCGCCGGTGGCTGAAACTCGTGGAGTCTTCGCACTAAGTTAGACGATTAGTGACGACTCTTGAAAACAAACTTATATACGCGGCTAAGAAGCGAAATTGGTCTGTAGTTCTTTAGAAGGGTCTTATCACCCTTCTTAAAGAAAAGAACGACCACGCTCCCTCGCCACCCTTCTGGAGTTCTCCCAGAGAACAGGACAGAGTTTTAAAGCTGCCGAAGCTCTTTCAGCACAGGACTTCCTCCCGCTTTCAGGTGCTCGGTCGTAATCTCGTCCAAATCAGGATTTTTCCATTTGTAAGCTGTTCAAGAGCCGCCTCGATTTCGTCTTGGCCGACTTCTGGCAAGTTTTCAGTAAAGTGGCGGGTTAGGGAGGCTCTATGGTAATAAAAAACCTGAAACACTCTGCATAAAGTTGGTAAAATAAATATACACAATGTTGTTTGACTTAAGATTTATTATGAAGTATTTTAAATTGTACATACTTTCACTTTGTAATGAATAATTATTAATTGTGCACTTAAATACACACACCGGCAAAATTAGAGGAACTACAACTATCAGCACCGCGCAACTACCTTTTTTTTCTGTCCGACTTGCTGACTAAAAACCACACCGGTGTTCTATCTCACGCCTACTCCGGGGGTCGCGGGAACGTACGATACTTCCGCAACCCCCGACTGGTGCGGCGACCGCCGCTGCGGGCCTCGTCGGGTCGAGGGTGGGGGGGGGTGTGTTTGACTCCGCCCGTGACGTCTAAGAGGGGCGCGCGTGGAACACTACGCGCCGCCACCTCGGGTTCTGATGTGTGGGGGGCGACGGACGTCCCCGAGTCCGTCGCCCCTGGACTCATTTAGAGGGGCTGGAAGAGGGCGTTGTCCGCCCTCCGCTGACGCTCGGTGCGCCTGCTGCGGGGCGGGTGATTGGACGAGATCTCCCTCTACCTTTCCGCAGCCTCCTGCGAGAGGACCGTTTCGCAGAAGGAAACCACCGCGTCCTAGGACTTTTCGCTGCCGATGATCGACTCGACCACGGCCGGCAGCGACAGGTCACTGCCTACTTCTGAGATGAGGGCACGGCGCGGCTCCTCCCAAGCGGCACACTCTGCCAGCGTATGCCACGCCGTGTCCTCCCGGTAGTCGACCGTCCGGCTCCCTGTTTATGCGACACAGGTACATCCCGAAGCAACCATGCCCCGCGATGTTGCACAGGAGCGGGCCTAAGACCGAACCCTGTACGACATGCGGTGCTGGTTTTCGCCACCACGTCCCATGTAGGTGACACTCCTCCCCGACAGATAAGCCCCAACGATGTGGCGGAGGTAGGGAGGCACCCGATGATACCGCAGTGCCTCCCGAATACAACTCCGTGGCAGGGTGTTGAAGGAAAAAAAAAGTGTTTATGATAAGAAAGTTGGTTTATGCAGTCAATGGTGCCCCTAACTCATTACGTTTGTTTTGTTTGAAGAGTTAACATTGTATTGCATACAGAATGAGTGATTTGCCTGCAACTGAAGTCGCCAGAGATGTAACAATGATTGAGGAAGGTCACACCTATCGTTCAGTCAGTCGAACGTAGGGGGGAACAGGATCCGTGATCCACCGTAATGTGCAACGGCACAGACAGACAGGATCTTACGTGTGCAGGCCAAGGCCAAAATCGTACAACTAGTGCCTAGACGACCGTTTTAGCAAAAGCTCCAAAACTTGAGGTGAGCCATCGAGTAGCAAGATTAGCGTTCGCTCTTCAGCATCAAAATTGGTCCGATATTAGTCCGATGAGTGTAGTCGAGTTTTGTTCTCCGACGAAACCCGTTTTTGTGTAAATTTCATGGACGGAGGGGGGGGTGTGGAGATATCGAGGAGAACGTTACCATCAAGCAATTTTTCCGAAACAACGGCATACGGTGGAGCGTCTGTTATAGTGTGGGGTGGTATAAGTTTGACGGCACGCACCGCTCTGGTCATTATTTATGACGGTTCTTTGACTGCACACAGGTACATAACTGAGATCCTAGAACCCCATGTTATGCCTTTTGCCCCATTATGAATGAGGCAAAAGGCTCAGATTTCGTGTTTGTGCACGATAACGCACGGCCACCACTGCACGCGTGGTAGGTACGTGATTACTTAAATGAGACTGGTGTAACCCAGATGGACTGGCCAGCACAATCGCCAGACATGAATTCGATAGAACATGCCTGGGACATGATTGGACGAAGGGTTCGTGAAAGAAACCTTGCCCCTAGGAATGTTTAAGACCTGAACTTGGCACTGATTGAAGGTGTCATCAGAAGCATGACTAGACGTATCCGAACCCTTATAAAGGCGCGTGGAGGCAACACGCGCTATATTTTTTTTTAATTTAACTTTTTCTCATGCATTAGAAAAAATCAAAATTTTCAGACCAGAGTATTTTTTTTAATGAATATATTCTAGTAAACCCTACAATTTGTTTTTTTCTTGCATAAAACAAATGAACAGACTCAAATGAAGCAAAAACATTAAATAATAGACATTCAATCTTATTTTTCTTTTTTTTTGTGTTCCTCTAATTTTGCCGGTTTGTATTACATAATCATAGACTGGGGAAAAGTTAAGCCGTATTTTATAAACCTATTCAAGACAATTGTTTTTTAGTTTAATTTACTTTATATCAGTTTGAACCTCTATTACAGCAAGTAACTTAATACAAATCTTTATGTAATCCATACTAGTTTTAAAAATGCAAAAGTTACCTTATGTTTGTTCGTTTGTTACCTTTTAAGCAGGTTACAGGCATCCCTATTATCTACGTGGTAATAACTCTTTAAGTATTTTCGTGAAAGCGTAATACTTACCTAATAGTAGATTGTACAACTAGTGCGTAAAAGAAGCCATTTTACCCTGAGACCCGAGCCGCATGCGTGGATGGATAGTTAAATCGAGAGGTAAAATGGCTTGTTTATGCCCGAGTTATACACTCTGATTATCACTTCAATTGCGAGAAAATGAAACAGGCATAAAGTATATATTAACAGTATTTTCACGGTTCTTAAATTGCAAAAGTGATGAGAATAGCTTATTCCCGCCACGAAAGTTTTTAATTTTCAACATGGGTCATTCGACTTGGGTATACTACTAAGTCATGAAAACGTTTCTTTGTGTTTTAAATAATAAATTACATATTTTATCTGGTTTTATTAAATTAAATATAGAAAAAACGGAAGTAATATAAATTAAAGCAAATGAAATAAAATAACGACTTTAATCTGCAACGTTTTATTGTGCGTGTGGCTGCTGGGCCTGATTATCTTAGTCTAAGAAAAAAAAAACTTTATGCACTAGAGCCCAAAAAGCGACTTTATATCGCCTACGCACAACATAAAGATGAACTTTTAGAGCATAAGAAGTGAAAACATTTTTTTTTTTATATTAAAAATTCCGGAGCTATATTTACAAATATTTAATCGTATTTTCTATATCGCTCCCACAACTTTTAATAATGTTTTTCAGTGACTTAAAACACCGAAAAATAATTTGGATCTACCAAGATATTAACAGTTTGCGGGTCGATGTCTTAAACCGTGTAGCTATATCACTAATAAAATGTTTTAATTTCAGAAACTACGGCGGAAGTCATAAAAGCAGTGCGTCAATGTCTGCGCTTACGCTGCTAGCGTTCTTGTTCTTCCTACATATTTTGCAACAATGCATTAAAGATCACATGACAGACATGAGCACGGCTCCCGTCATGATCATGACGGCCGGAAGAGAAGGCGATGATGCAATTACAAAATCAGCAACTTTTAACAAGATAGATAAAACGGGCATGACAGAAGTTAGTTTTAAAGACATACCCGGAAATGACCGACTGGATGCGATTAGGCAAAATAAAATTACCGAAAAGTATGGGGACAAAAATCCATACGACATTGACGGTTCATCAAATAAACATCAATTAATCAAGATAAAAACCGCACATGTAACAAAATCAGATGAAACGAAGAACAAACATGTTTTGAAAAATTACGCAAATCTAAGTTCAAATTACGCTGGGTTTTTTAGTGCTATGGATGAAGAATAACTGAACTTTTTAATAGGTGTAAAAAGACGCTTTACGAAGAGCGGAGAGTCACTCCCCGACATTTTGATCACTTTTTTATACTGGACCATACCTGGAAACCTTCCGATTAGGTACCGAGATATTGAAGGTCACAGTTCCAACTTTTTGTATTTTTAACCAACTTCAAAAAAAAAGAAGGTAGGTACACAATTCGGCTGTATATTATTTTTAATGATTTTTTACGTCAGAAGTCAGTCATTTATAAACCGATTTGAAAAATTCTTCTTTTGTTTGAAAGGGTAAAGGGTTGCGTGCGTTACCTTGCGCGCTGCCGTAAACACTGATTTTTACACAAAAAAAATCGTTTCGCAGCAATAATTTTTGCTCAATGTTCCATAATTTGATGTACATACCTACAGAATGCGTAGATAACGGCTACGTGATGGGTCTTTTTACACCCTGTATAAAATTGGTAAAATAAATATACACAATTGTTTGACTTAAGATTTATTATGAAGTATTTTAAAATGTACATAATTTTTCACTTTTGTAATGAATAATTATTAATTGTGCACTAAAATATTACCTACATAATCATAGGCTGGGGAAAGTTAACTCGTATTTTATAAACCAATTCAAGACAATTGTTTTTTAGTTTAATTTACTTTATATAAGTTTGGACCCCGATTACAGCATGTGACTTACAGGGCCTGATTTACCCATACGCTAACTAGGCTCTAGCCTAGGGCGCAAGGACCGAGGGGGCGCTGAGCTTGCTCTTGCAAGCACCACTTATTTACAGAATAAAATTTGGTACTTAATTTAAAATAGGCGCCTAAATACTAGATAGAAGAACCGCGGCTCGTAAATCTAGTAAAATATAAAAATATAGTAAGTGCAGCATGGGCTAGGCAGGACAGGCTCGGGGGGGGGGGCATATTCATAGTTAGTCTAGGGCTGTCAGAACTCTAAATCAGGCACTGGTGACTTAACACAAATCTTTATGTAAACCATAGGCACTAGTTTTAAAAATGGAAAAGTAACTATGTCTGCCCGTTTGTTACCTTTCACGCCATAACGACTGAACGGATTCAAATGACCTGTAGGAAGGGATACTTTTTATAAAGTAGAACGTTCCAGTGGGATAATTTCCGACCACCACGCGGGCGTAGCCGCGGGCAAAGGCATTGTCTTGCTGAACATCAGTTTTTTTTATAAAAAGGGATGTTTCCTTTGGGTAAAATTGGGAATAAATCATAAATATATAAATAAATAAATAAATATATATTATAAGGTAAATTTTATCTTCCTCTACTACCGTCTTTATTGCAATCTGTATAAGAAAAAAACAAGTTCTTGAATGTGTCTATTATTATATTATGTAGCTACGAAAAACTTTTTGCCCGACCATATGATAAAGGTAAGTATTAGGTTTCAATTAATAATAAACTCATAATAAAATTGTTTGCCTTACAACATAATCACAGAAGGAGAAAACTAATAAAAAAAAAATAAAGAAAGGGATCACACGTTTAAAAAAGAAACTCATTTCGAATTAATATCACGTAACCTACTTACAACTACTACTTCACCAATAAAACAGGGCAACTGTCAATCTTGAAAAACTGTGTTTCAACAACTGTGTTGAACAGTCGACCGTTGTCTAATTTAATTGGCTGAATATGACCTAACGACCTTCCTAATGACCTACCTAATGACCTTCGCAGACCATATCAAGTCGACACCACTCATAAACCGTCTCTATAGTTCGGTTCAAAATCGAGTTAACTCGTCCATTCGGTGTTCACTAGTCGACCACGTCTCAACAATGTATCAGAAATACATATCTTAAATTCATAACGATTTCGGCAACGCGTGGTCACGTAGACGTATCACTTGCTTTTAAAAATTGTATCTTAGGAAAGCTCTAAGGACTTGACGTCACGTAGGTGCCGAGCCGATAAGGTGTACGATGGACTTGAATATTATAATAACAGTAGGGTATACTTATAAACGTGGCTTAAATAATTAACGTCTGCATAACCATAAATTACTGACATCTCTTTAAGCAACGTTATTAAATAAACACGCCAGGGTAAATGGTACATGATGAAAAACCGAGCACCAACATAATAAATTCAGACTATTTAGTCATATTTTGTTTTTATTTACGTATTTATTCTATATTATTTAGACTTGCAACGAATAGTATATTCGGCAGTATACCGAATACCGAATATTCGGCGAGGCCCCTGACCGAATAGCCGAATATTAGGCAAAAGTATTCGGCTGGATTTTAGCGCCAAAAACTTGTACAGACGTGATTGTTTCGCGCTCCTTTGTTTTGTATTGTACTAATTAGTGATGTTACGAATGTTCGCGTTCGCATTCGCATATGCGAATGATTCGCATCATTTCAAACACTCGCATCAACACTCGCATTCGCATCAAACAATGCGAATGTTTAGCGAATGCGAGTGTATGCAGGTCGAGACAAGTAGAAGTGGTCGGAGCTTAGCTATCGCCTATATGGGCATACTTCGAGGATGATGTAAATGACCCAAAAAGTGCCGTGTGTAAACTGTGCGAAATAAAAATTTCTCGTGGTGGCGTTGGAAGGCGACAACATCGGGAATGTTACATCATTTAAAAAATAAACATAATGAAGAATATCATAAGTTGGTACCCACGTTCCCTAAGGGGCAAGAAACTACAAATCAAGATACGAATGTAAGTAATAAACCTTCAACGTCAAAAAATCAATTAATATTATTTAAGTATTCGGTATTCGGCCGAATAATATGTAGATATTCGGTATTCGGCCGAATATAATAAAAGCAGCCGAAAAGGCCGAATACCGAATAGTAACCGAATATTCGTTGCAAGTCTAATATTATTATTTTCATTTTATCTTTGTATTTTATTGCGCAATTTTTTGTCTCTGCATTAGAAAATGCTTAAGGCGCCTTTGAACACTTTTTTTACTTGTGCATAACATGTGTTGTGTTTTAATAAATAAATAATTGTTGGCGTGCGGTTTTTCTTTGTAGTTGTGTAGAATAGCTATAGATGAATATTACATTTTGTAAACCAGTAGGTACACCACGCAGCATCTCACGTACATTTTGAAGTGTTGAGCTAAAATTTTATAAATGCGCACAAGCAATCACATTTCTGATAAACAAACTATTCCCACCGCTACGCAATTAGGGTAGTGTACCATATTTTTATTTACATCCTTTAAAAGTTTAAACAATTTCTTTCGATACGTTACATAAAACAACACCAACTCTTTTAGTGTCTTAAGATCTTCTCTAAATCTAAACAAGATAGCAATAAAAGACTTCAACATTGAACAAGAAGTTGCTACAAAAATGGAAACTTCTGAAATGATTGCTCTAATTGCGTCTCACTCGTTCTATGTATTTTGTTTGAGTGAGCGCACTAGAACCCATTGTTGGGTCTGTCATACGGTTCCAGTCAGTTTGGCCTACAACAAATCCAATGGCACGCATCTTCTCTTGTTCTCTTCTTTCTTCAATGTCCGCCCATCGTACCTGTTTTAATTATTACATGATGAAAATTCTCTGTCACACGGTTGTTATACACGCAAAAAGAAACTCACCTTCCCAATTAAATTGATGACGTAAAAACATTTTAGAACAATTTGTCAAAGCAACAAACCTCACATTTGCGAAAAAAAAAATCGAAATTTTATGACCACTTCTTTGTAAAGTACACCTTTGAAAAAACGGTGTTTTGGTTTTAATGGTAACAAATGTTCGTCAACTAATTTTGACTAGGGATATGGTTGTAAAATTGTTAAATATAGTCGATTCACGTCGGTAAAAGAACCGAACTTTACCAAGCGGTAAGTATAATAATAATAATAACCCTTTTTCGCAATCCAATCTGGATTGAAGAATCACACAGTACAACGTTCATGTTGATTTTTCGTAATCGATAGCAATCATTTGAAAGCCGCATACCTTTTGGCAGCTATGAAACACTTGTTCTAATCTAACCGAGGTAGGTCGTTTCGTGTTATAATGTTACATACCTATTTAACCGGAAATCGGACTTAAAACGCCAAGACACATTTCCACAACCATATCGCTATAAAACTGCAAAATGTAGGTACACTGCAACAGTCCAATTAAGGTATGGACTGGAAGTTCTGAGTAGGTACGATCTCCCCAGGCGCTATTGACGTGAACCCACTCCTAGCACAAGCATATTGAGCTTAGTTGGGAGTGGTTAATAGACATACTGATAATGTGAAAAGTACCACATAAAAAATAAGAAAAACCAAATGATTGTGTATACTTACAGATTTCTTTCCTGGCTTTGCTTGGTTTGGCGTCCAGTCGTCTAGTTGTAAGTAGTCTTCCATGGAGAGCTGCGATGATCGGAGAGGCTTGCTGGTGCCGTCGAGGCGAGCTGGAACAACATACAAACATATTTAATTTCACGGCATTTACCATCGTTTATACAGGTCATCCTGTTAACTGCTCCATCAGGTGATAGAGTCGGCAAAAAGTTCCTTATCAATACTAATTAAAATGCAACTTAAACTAAGAAGTACAACATATTTTTAACCAATAACCTACCTAGTTGCGCAGCGTCGTCCATTTTCTCCCACTTGGATGTAAAAACGCTTTCGACCTGTGGTGGAGCAGCACCTTACGAGTTTAGTTACAATGCTGAAATAAAACGTATTAATCCTACCCTACCAAATGAAAAAATAAGACATTGCATTCTAATACAGTAGCATCAAGTAGGTGTAAATAAATACTTAAATTTTAGAATGACACAGAACACATATACAATGATTGGTTACGTCCTGAGCTTCGCAGGATGCTTGTATCACGAGGATTAAACACCGTAGTCGGTTGGAGCTCGATAACGAGGCCTCACCTCAGGTTCTTGTGCATCCTCCATAATAACTTCATCGTCGGCATCCTCCATCTGGACATCGGTAATGGCTGCACTCTGCAGTAATGTAGTAGCATCCAGTTGTATATGATGTGACGGTGTAGTAAAGAACCGGGCACTAATTATTTCAATATCATCTAGTTTCCTATTGTGAATATTTCTCTTATAACAGGTTTGTGGGTCCAGTTCCATGGTACAAATGTACACCTATAAGAAGAAACAAATCGGTGTTACCCAAATGTTAAGTTAACAGTATGTTTTTTATATTTTAATATGACTACATACTTGGAAACCCTGTTGTCTAGCAAAATTCCATATATCTGCATAACTCTTTAATGTATCATTCACTGCATCATAAATTAAAAATGTGAAGTATCCATCAGTTAAGCTTCTCTTGAATGCTCTCTTTAAAGAATTAGTATAAGTTTCTTCAACATTCTCGTCATATTCATATTTTAGGGTTGGTTTCTTAACCTGAAAATGTAATAAAGGTTATTTTTGTACAACTTGAGCAATTGTAAAGAATACAGATGCGAAATGGCTATAGTAGTAGGAGCATCTCACCAGCTTTCCTGTGGAAGGATCTCTCTCTTCGACTTCACCCTCTTGCATAAAATAGTCATCAATAGACATAATCCTGACAGTACCACCAAATTCAGCTTCTCTGTCTCTTATTAATTTAGCTAAGTATGATTTCCCACTCCCAGGGGGACCTAAAATTATAAATGAGGGTCATTAGCATTACAGCTGGTTTCACGTAATGAAAAGACCGTAAATAAACGACATACTTTCTATTTTCCTTAATAAGAACACCCGCCTAATTGCATCCTGATTCCTTCTGCTAGACACGCCCTTTCTCCCCTTTATATCAAAATAGAGGAGTCACCATATTCAATACTAGCAGCGCCCCGCGGTTTCAACCGCATAAGTGTCGATTCCGTGGGAATATCGGGATAAAAATTATCCTATGTCCTTCCCCGGGATGCAATCTAGCTCTCTGCCAAATTTTATCGAAATCCATTCAGTGGTTTAGGAGTGATATCTTTTCACTCCTAAACCACTGAATGGATTTCATACACAGACAGACATACAGACAGACAAGTTACTTTTGAATCTATAATATTAGTATGGATTGAAACGAATTCAACTAATCCACACTTAATATTATAAATTCGAAAATACCTCTCGTCTAATAAATAAATACCTCTTGTCTGTATGTAACCCTTTCACACCTAAACCATTGAATGGATTTTGATAAAATTTGGCAAGATAGATGGCATCCTGGGGAAGGACATAGGCCACTTTACCATTGTCATCGTCTTAAAAATAACCATTGTTTGTAAAAAAGTTTGTTTAGGAAGCCCAGCATTTTTTAAGTTAGGCATATGAAAATTCAAATTTATGCTTTTAGTGAGAAATAAAGCGTTCAGCGTTTTCGGAAAATCATCCCCTAGGAAAAATAGATCTTTGAAAAATTCACATATATTATATATTGTAATTGTAATATTATACAGTATTAACCTCATTTTAAGAGATTTAAGTGATTGGAAATATAGTCATAGTCCTTGAGATAACATTTAGGCGCTCCACCCACGGCACCGCGACCCGTCGCGTAGCGCGGGATGACAGATTTTACCATTGTATGCATTGTATTGTATCTCAATTTATATAGAAATCACGCCTAGCACAACACACTGCCGACGCGGAAATGCACGGGAAGGCGCCCCGCGCGCAGGTTCTGCTAATCTGCGCGGGAGCGCGGGGCGTGCCGCGCGATATGACACACCGGCTGCGCAGTCCCGGCCTCCCGGGCGTGATATTTTGATACTGTAAAGACGTTTGCACGATGGATCTCGACGTAGACATAGAGGCCGTCGTAATCTGCATCAATGCGCGGGGGAGCAAATTACACCGCTAAGTAAGGCAGATCTGCGCCTCCGTCGCCGCGCGCGTTATCCGTCGCTCCGCGCACCGCGGCGGGACGCATCTTCAGTGGGTGAACCGCCTTAGTCTTTAATTAATTAAAATCGGGCGATTCGGTCAAAACTCACTACAATTATTAAAAGTCATAAAATAACTTGGCTAACATGCTACATGTTAGCATCAGCAAAGTTATTTCAGTTAAGGTATTACGTGATCAATGGCGGCGCTAGAGTATTTCAAATTAATGGTGATACTATTAAAATTTAGTGTTATATTTAAATAAGAAAATATTGAATTATAAAAACGTAATTTAATATGATTACATTAAAGCGCCACTTCTGTAATTTTTTTCATATCACAGATAATCTGAAAAACAACGTCTACCTCTGCGCATGCTAATATAGGGAATAGATAATAGTTGTGTGAAACGGCTATTTTAGCACCGACGAATGAAACTGAATAGATCAATGAAAAAAGTATGTCACACGTACAAGGTACGTTATGGAGTATCTCTCGGTAGACAATGGACACCGAACAGGTACCTAACATCGTTATACCCTGTTGAATTTCACAACTCCATAAGCTGAGGCTGAATGTTGGTGTTCCGGTCCTGTTAATGCGTAATTTTGATGCGCCAAGATTATGAAATGGCACACGGTTACAAATTACATACCAGGGGCGGAATGTTGCAAAAGCAATAATTATGTCAGGAATAACAAAACGAGATTTTTTTTTTTGATTTCTCATTGCTATTCCGATCATTCAGACAGATTTATCATTCCAATTTAAAAGAATGTAGTTAACTCTAACACATTTACGATAACTATAAGGTGCAGCGCAGACGACAGACTATCCGTGACGCACTTTTTAGTCTGTGAAAATAGAACCTATGCAATTATATGCAGTAACGCACACGACGCGCAAAAAGTCCGGCGCACAAAAAATCCGTGTAATTCGGGCAGACCGCAACGCGCCGGGCCGCGCCGCTCCGCACAAAAAGTGTGTGAAAAAAATTGAACGTTTGCTTCAACGCGCGCTAACGGAGACGGCGCACACTTTAGTCGGCAATCTGCATTTTCTAGGGGTGGACGTAACGCACGCGATCTATTATCATGGCGCCAGAGGTCGATGTAACGATGTTCATTCAAGAAATACAAAACAGACCAGCAATTTATGATACTTCTAAGGCAGAATATCATGATAGACATTTAAAATGAATGTATGTGAATGAATGTGTGTGTGTGTGTGTGTGTGTTTATGTGCGTCTTGTGCGTTGAGTCTGAAAAATCCGCGACCGACTTTTTGCGCGCCATGCAGACTTTGTGCGCCGCAGACTCGATCGCACAAAAAGTGTGCCGGCTGCGCTGCACCTAAAGAAAACTAAAGGACAAACACTTAAATAGAACTTACAGTTCACATTTAGAACAACTTTTTTTCCCATGGGCAAACCAATATTATTTTGCAGCGCCCTGACAGGGTTCATGTACAGACGCCAGCACATCAACCTACCACAATCTGTCAGATTTTCCCAATCAACCTTGAACCTTATGCTTTAGCGATAAAGTTGAAAATCTATTGAATAAATCTGACAGATTGTGGTAGGTTGATGTGCTGGCGTCCGTACAAAAACCGATACTTAGTAATTATTCTGTAAAATGTGTGATGTACACGAGAGCAAATAAATAACTTTATGTGGCGTCCTCACGAGAATCCATTCAGCCCACAAAATCTTCATGTTCTAGCAAAAGATGGCTAGACCATACTTAAATGTTTTTTACAAAAATGCTATACTTAATGTAAAACATTTGAGTTATATTCCTTTCGTTTGTTCAACTTTGTATTGATATTAGTAGCCGAGCAAAAAGAAAAAACTGGCCAAGTGCGAGTCGGGCCCGCACACGTAGGGTTCCGCACCACAAGGCAAAAACGCCGAAAAAAACACGTCTGTTGTATGGGAGCCCTCCTTATTTATTTTATTCTGTTTTTAGTATGTGTGGTCATAGCGGCAACAGAAATAAATCATCTGTGAAAATTTCAATAGTCTAGCTATCACGGTTCACGAGATACAGCCTGGTGAGAGACAGACAGACGGACATTGGAGTCTTAGTAAAATATTGTTCTGTTTTTAACCTTTGGGTACGGAACACTAAAAAAAAGGCAAAGAACACTAAGCAAAAACGAAGTAACAGCGCGGGCGACTCGACGCAATGGGTCGGGGGCCGAAATTTCATGCGGACAAGTCGTGGGCTAGTTATATGTATTATAATATGCATAGATAAACAATTGTCACACTTACCTCTTAAAATAATGACTATTTTGTCAGGTCTCATAGTTCGTCCAGGAGATTCTAATAAATCATCAATCATAACAACATGTTTTGACTGAGCATCATCTTTATCCTTTGATTTTTTACTAAATTGGGTATTGCTATTTTCGCTATCTCTACTTAGTCCTCTTTTACGAGAATCGCTTTCATGACTTCTTCTAGGTTGACTAACTTCTTCTCTTCTACCATCCCTACCATGGTCACGGTCTCTATGGTCTCTTTCCCGGTCTCTGTAAAGATCCTCACGTCGGCTAAACTTGTCACGGTCATCTCTTCTTCGGTCATCATCACGGTCATCTCTTCTTCGGTTATCATCACGTTCGTCCCTTCTTCGGTCATCATCACGTTCATCTCTTCTTCTATCATCATATCTATTATCTGGTCTCCTTCTATCATCATAATCATCTCTAGGTGGAATTCTTGGCCGGAAATCTTCCCGGAGATCTTCTCTTGGTGCCCTTCTTTCAAAATCTCTTGAGTAATTGTCGCGGCTATACCTTTCTCTACTATAATCAATTTCCTTCTCAGATCTTCTAGGTTTTCTTGTGAATAATTCATCCACTTCTCTTTCAAAATCCTTCCTTTTGACTTCACCATCCTTTGATTTGTGATTATAATCAAACATATGAACTGGTTCAATAAAATCACGAGCTAAAAGAGAATAAAAAAACACATTATTTACAAAACTACAAAGATATACACACACTACATAACGCATTCATGATTATTAACATTGACTGTTTCCTAAGATGAGAAATAATAAGCTAGCAGAAAAATAGGAGTTACAATGTAAAAGTATGGTAAAACAATACACAACAAACACCTTGCAAGTTTTATTACCTTTTAATCTGAGAGGCTTGTGCTCATATTCAACAATTAGAGATGGTGTGAACATTGGTTCATCTATCCACTGGGGTCGGACAGGTTGTTTTGGAACAGGGTTAATGTTACTTTCAAGTAAAGGCTTTCTCTCAGGAGCGCCTCGAGGGTAGTTATTACCCATTTGGTGACCAGACAATTCTGGCATTAGAGGGCGTATTGGAGGCCTGGGTGCTGTGGTGTGGGTGATGTTGGGCCGTACAGGAGGGGGAGCAACCCGAGGTGGTCCATTATCATGATATGGTGGTCCCACATCATTGCCACTATACTGCATATTTCTGTCATAATTATACTGATCTTGGGGCATCTCCTCATGCATTCTGTTTGGAGGTGGATAGTTAGGGTTTAATTCCTGGTTTTCTTGCCCTGGGTAATTTTGTCCTTGTCGGTTGAAGGGCATGATATTACTTTGCCTATTGTCATATTGTTGATTATTATAATTCTGATTATTCTGATTTCTATTCCCATGACCATAAGGAATACTGTTCTGATTATTAAAATTATAAGGTCCACTAGGAGGTGGAGCACTCATATTAGGTGTACTAGTTGAGGGCTCTTGAGAACTTTGTCCAACAACCATAGAAAGGATATTCATAATTTTTGCATCACCAAGAATATTATTAATTCCTTTAGAAATCTTTGTATAGTCTGGAGCCTTTGCAATTCCTGGTTGTTCTTCTGAAATATCTATAACATCTTGATTTGTGTTAGTACCATATGATTTCTCTCTCTCAGGTACTAAATCTAAGCCAGGAATACCTTTATTAGACCCACTTGAAGGCAGAAAACTAGGAGTACTTGGAGGAGGAGCAGAAAAATTTACATTTGATTGATAATTATTATCACTCATACTGTGGTAGGATTCAAATCTATCTTGAGGATCAATACTTTGATTACTTCTATTGTATGTAGTTTTTGGCACATTATATTGCTGTTGCTGATATTGAGCATTGCCATGATCGGTATAGTTTTGTGAGGAGTTATTAACATAATTCTGTGTTTGTTTACTGGGAAATGCATTGTTAACTGTTTTTTTTAAATTAGGAGGAACAGCTGTTGCTACAGTAGTGGCCATGGTGGTATTGGCTGGCTGAACCGGTGGGTTGTTACTCTGAAGACGAGCTCTTTTTTGCTTCATCTGCTGTCGGCGTTCCATTAGCTGTGCACGACATGCCTCAAATTTCTGCTCATACTCTTTATATGCCTGCTTGTCAGGGTGATTCACATTGTCTTGTCTCCATTTCTCAATTTCCTCTTCCCATTTTTGAAATTGAATATCAAAAAGCCTCTCTTCTTCTGCTAGTTTCTTCAGATCATCAGAATTAACTGAACTTTGGACTCCTTGAGTTGGTTGAGCTGCTTCTTTAACATAGGACCAATTTGGATTATTACCTGCTTGTGGATGTGTGTTTACATTAGCATGATTGCCAGAGTTGTTATTTTGATGCTGCTTAGCTGTAGGGGCAGGTACAGGTGTAGGTTTAGGGGGAGCAGTTCCAAAGAGCGGTTCGTTGTTCTCATGCGGCGGCGGTGGCGGTTGGTCAGGGGGAGGTGGTGCAGGCGGTGGAGCGGCGGTCGCCGGTGGAAGCGGCGGCATTCCACCCAATGTTTGGATAGCTTGCATTTGCTCTGTATACTGTAAAATAAGAAAACCTAGTTCTAGAACTTAGCATTTACCATTATTGCGATAACTACTTACAGTATCAGATAAAAAGAAAATAAGTAGGTAGCCAATGCACACGCAATGACCAAACGTACTAACCTTCTCTCCATACTGGCCCTGCCACTGTGCGTATTGCTGCTGCCACTGAGTCCACTGCTGCCAGTTTTGATGCTGCATTGCTGCCCATTGCTCAGGCGTCATTTTGGTCATATTTATGTCAGGAGCCATAGCCATTCCCGAACTCCATTGACCCGAAGTGGGCATTGGCCAAGCCATAGTGACTAACTCTAATAGTTCGTCACTCAAATAAGTGAAAATATTTAAATGACTTCATACAAAAACGCGATTTACGACATACAGCGAATAAAATCGGTCGACGCTAACGTTGTAAAATAGCGTTATTTTAGTAGCACGGCGGCCATTTTGTTTCATCGATTTTCCTACGTCTTCGTCAACTCGTCGTGTTTGACGTTGATTTGACATGCGCCGAGCGTGTCGCATTTACTTCTAGTGATGTTCAACGTCGATTAATCGATGGATGGAAAAGTTACAACTAATACATAATTATTGTATGTGTATGTTTTATTGGACGGTGGTGCTATGCATCTTAACTGTGTTTCTTGGGGGCTAAATGATCAAAGGGAGAGTATACTGTCATGTATCATTAATAGTGTGTGTAGCGAGTCAACTAAAATAATAGAATTTGAATTACTATATTTATTAAATTATTTGAGTATCTAAACCTTATCATTATAGCATTAATGCTGCGTAATTGGATGTTCAAATAAAGCGTACCATTTATAGTTCATAACTTGTGCTAATGGAGCCATATTTGACCTCATTTCACTTATACTGTATAGTCCCATTAAAATAAAGATATTTGACATGCTCTGAGAAAACATTGTTTATAAATTGTTTAAGCTGCCGCTAGCGCGACAAGTGGTGAAACTTGTACAGTACATATTCACATTCCATTTACAACATATAAATTATACAATAATGAAATATCTTTTCTTAATTAAATAAAATTATTATGACAGGTGGAGACCTTTGATGCAAATCTTAGTAAGATCTTTTACCGTGTCATTGTTGCCACCGTGGGTAGAACCACCCACATAAAATGACAATGGATCGGAATGCCTTTCATTTTGACATCTATTGCTTCATCATCATTTCAGCCGAAAGACGGCCACTGCTAGGCACTCGCACCAAGCGGATTCCTGTGGCTTTCATAGATTTTAAACATTCGTCTGGCAGTCGAGGAGGTCGTGGTTAAGTAATAACAACTGCACGGGACGATTGATCAGGATAAGCTACTCTTGCCGCGGTTGGTCCATAGATGGGTGATCATATTAATAACATACCGAGTCACCTCCGTGCCTCGGAAAGCAAGTTATACTGTTGGTCCCGGCTATCATTCTTGGATCTTTGACAGTCGTTACGGGCCGTTAGAAGCCCGAAAGTCTGACAACCAGTCTTACCAAGGGGTATCGAGTTACCCAGTAACTGGGTTGTGCAGGTAGATAGGCAGTCGCTCCATGTAAAATACTGGTATTTAGCTGCATTACAAGGGAAGAGTTATTAATCAGAAATTAAATTAAGAAACTTTTATTATTTGAAGATTTTTTATTTGTCTGTTATAACAATTCATTTAATTCCATACAGGGCCTAAAAGACCCATCAAATACCCATTATCTACGCATTCTGTACATCAAACTAAGTAATAAAGAGCAAAAATTATTGCTAGGTAACGACTTTTATTTTTGTTCTGAAAAATCGCATTTAACAGCAGCGCACAAAGTAACTCACGCAGAATATTGTGCTAATGGATGCATGCAATAGTACAGGTGTTGTGAAGTGTTAGGCTGGCCGCATATGTACGGTTTCCTGGTTATGCTTCCTAATCAGGAATTCAGGTTCGGAGACCTGAATGCACGCATTTCATACAAAATCGCCTCTAAACGCAAACGTTCTTATATTTTCCGGACGGAAATAATTCCTAACGTTTGTTTCAGAATGAGCCGGAGCGTTCTGAACAAGGAATATACTACTCTCTAACAAGAGGTTCTGAATGAAGAACGGAAAAAAACCGGATGAGGTCATCCCGAACGCAGCGCTCTCATACATTTTGTATTATCCGCCACACACGCGCGGAAATTTTCGTTCATGATTCAGTCTTCGCCAGAACGCTTTGCCGAGTGGACGTTTAGGTAGTTAGTATTTTCTGGCGATCTATGTTTTATGAAAAAAAGTGTGAACGCGAAAATTTAATAATGTCTGTGGAAAAATATCCATATGTATATGGAATTTTAATAATACCACAACAGAAACTTAAAGGACTTGGCGTGGGAGCATAAGTAGAGAAGTTTAGAATGATTGGGAAACGTGCACAGACAAAGCAAACAAATGTAATTATTTTTATTACATTGCCTTTTCATTACTTGTTTTCACGAACGTGTAACTCTTCGTAGGTACTGGCAGTATAAATTGCGAATACAGGAAAATGTACGTCTGCGCTAATCTCACGGAATTCCGAATCTGAATTCTTGATCTGCGGTGCTATTCTGTAAAAATCTCACCGTGAAAACTTAGGTGAAGTGAGCGTGGAGTGAGCTGTCAATAGTGTCAATTCCTAGCAAAAACAAATTCACTTCATCTAAGTTTTCACGGTGAGATTTTTACAGAATCGACAGGCAGGAAACAACCTAACCAGGAAACCGTGCGTATGCGGCCAGCCTTAAGTCATTTAAAACTTGTTTTCGTGAAAACAAGTTGGAAGTTCGACTTTCAATATCTCTGTAATCAGAAGGTATACCAGTTCAAAAAAATGGACGACGGGGAGATAGGTGACTCCCTTTGTGGAGTTAGAGCAGCAGTTTTTCGGGTGACGCAGGTGTTCTCGGGGCACGGTTGCTTCGGGAAATACCTGTGTCGCATAAACAGGGAGCCGGACGCCCGGTGTCACCACTGCGTCGACTGCCGGGAGGACACGGCGTGGCATACGCTGGCAGAGTGTGCCGCTTGGGAGGAGCCGCGCCGTGCCCTCATCTCAGAAGTAGGCAGTGACCTCTCGCTGCCGGCCGTGGTCGAGTCGATGGTCGGCAGCGAGGAGTCCTTGGACGCGGTGGTTTCCTTCTGCGAAACGGTCGTCTCGCAGAAGGAGGCTGCTGAAAGGGAGAGGGAGATCTCGTCCACTCGCCCTGCCCGCAGCAGGCGCACCGGGCGTCGGCGGAGGGCGGACAACGCCCTCTTCCAGCCTCCCTAAACGGGTCCAGGGGCGATGGACTCGGGGACGTCCGTCGCCCCCCACACATCAGGACCCGAGGTGGCGGCGCGATGTGTTCCACGCGCGCCTTTCTTAGACGTTGCGGGGGGAGTCAAACACCTCACTCTGGTCTGGTCAGGGGGGGGCCTGACCAGACGGGGCCCGCTGAGGCGGGCCGGCACCAGCCGGGGGTTGCGGAAGGATCGTACGTTCCCGCGACCACCGGCGTAGGTGTGAGATAGAACACCGGGGTGGTTTTTAGTCAGTAAGAGTCTGACAGACCCCGCCGCCCGCCCCAGGGCGGCGGACATCCATGAGGATTTTCCACCCCGGATCAAAAAAAAAAAGCAGTTTTTAACCTACTTCAATAAAGGAGGAGGTTCTCATATTCAGTTGTTTTTTTTTTATGTATGTTCGGGCATAACTCCCTCATATACAGACGGACTTTCAAAAAATTTTTTTGTTCGAAAGTGGTTTATTCCGAAATGGTCCCATTTAAATTTCGTAAACATTTGATGACGAGCTTCGGAGACAGTCAACGGAACTCTTCAATAAATGCCAGCAAATCAACCGCGATTGCTGCTATAGCATATGTATGCATTGTTTACGCAATCACACAACATAACATCACGCCTTTACCCTTTAAAGGGGTAGGCAGATGTGTTCAATAGCTTCCTGTCACTGATATTCACATAGCAAGTAGTATATGAATTTGTTTGGGTAGGTAGGTACGGACGCCAGCACATCAACCTACCAAAATCTGTCAGATTTCTTTAATAGATTTTCAACTTTATCGCTAAAGCATAAGGTTCAAAGTTGATTGGGAAAATCTGACAGATTGTGGTAGGTTGATGTGCTGGCATCTGTACAACTAAAAAGTGAAAAATAAAAAAAATTTACAAAAAATCAACAGACTTCCAAAAAAAACAACAAAGTGAAAAATAACCTTAATTTCGAAAGTCGGTGTCAAAAACGAAAATACAGAACCAACGACACCGACTTCCGAAATTAAAGTTATTTGTCACTTTGTAGTGTTTTTTGGAAGTCTGTTGTTTTTTTCGTAAAAAAGTTTTTTTATTATTAATCTCTTTCGAAGTAGTATAAAAATACAGAATTTTCTGCGAAAACGGTGCCCGGCTTCGAAAACGCTTTGAATGCACACTATTTTTTTCGATGTTTTTGATGAGTCACACTCGTTACCGGTTGGGTTGTCAGAAGACTCAGAAGCCCGAACGGCTGACATCATTGTCAGCCGGTAACAACTAATACTACACCCCTTCCTAAGTTTAGTTCTCATGAACTAAACTTAGGAAGGGGTATAGTATTAGTTGTTACCCAGTAACTGAGTTGTAGAGTAGAGGTCAGATAGGCAGTCGCTCCATGGTATTCAGCTGCATCCGGTTAGACTCGAAACCGATTCCAACATAGTAGGCAAAAGGCTAAGCAGATAGTTCGTCAGCCGTCTGCAAGGTTTGATCAAAATAATCTCGTGTTGAATATCGTCAAAGTAGGTTTAGAGGTTTTTCCTGGGCCTAACGACCGAATGGGTTTCAAAAGATCTACATAGTTGACCTCAGTTATTCCTAATCCACTTTAGAGGAACTAGTGCAGCATGCAGCGATGAACGGGGCGAGCGTTGTATAATCCATGGTCTCTATTATCACTAATATAATACACATAAGTGCATCCTCACAGGGCACAATCTATTTACAAAAAATCTATTGTTTGGATTAAAAATTTAAAACACTGGTGCTTTAGTATGTTGCTTGTAGAATAATCTGACAAAAAAATCATAACGATTGTATTATATTTAGTATGGTTTTTATTGTATGTACGGACGCCAGCACATCAACCTACCACAATCTGTCAGATTTCTTTAATAGATTTTCAACTTTATCGCTAAAGCTTAAGGTTCAAAGTTGATTGGGAAAATCTGACAGTTAGGTGTAGCTTGATGTGCTGGCGTCTGTACAAAGAAAGTTGTTAGAGGTATTTTCATGATTTTTTTGTATCGTATCAAATTTGTTGTAGTTTTTAACCCCATTATATTTTTCTGATATTGTTTACTGTAGTCGATCATATACTTTTCTTGTTTCTAAAACTTGCGTTTTTTGTGTTTAGGTCCTGTAAGCCCCTTAAGGACAGTCACATAAGGCCGTTTTCTTATTATCTACTACAGTTATGGTACCTACCCTTACTGCTCCAGCTCAGAATCCAACCTGTATAGTAGGTACCCTATTTCACTTCGGGAACAGGCAGGAATGTGTATCATACCTACAGTCTAACGGAAGCCTGTCTATTCAATCAATGGTCGAGGACATACCATAACAACTATTTTGCTGGCACAAAGACTACAGAGGCATTTCATGTTATTATGTAAATATGATTAATTTTCATGTCAAGAATGCATGCAAAATATTTTTTTACGGTAAATAAAATATTTACGGTAAACTATCGATAGGATCTACCACTACTACAACCACGGAACAGTGTTCCGTGACTACAACTTGTACCAGTGACGAACTGACAATCGAAAACCGGGGACACATCGGCACTTCGGCACATCACTAGAGCGACGCCATTTTCGCGTTGGGTTTGATTGTGGTGTGTGTCGTCAGTTACGATTTTTTGATTTTATAAACAAATACAATTTCATATTTTGATAAATAATATTCAATGTAACTGCCTTTTAGTTATGCATTGTAAGAAACCAAATTGTGACATCAAAAGTTCAGTATTTGTGGTATTATTCTCTGCGCGGGAAATGTGACTACATCCAATATAAATTTTGTTAATAGGACATTACTCGATTAACAAGACAACAGTGCAAAAGGTTATAATTAATCGAAATGATTCCAACTAAAGTACGTGAAAGCCGGAGAGTGAAAGCTTTAAAGCTTCCTAAAAACCTAGAACGCTTATATAAAGAGGGAAAATGTCGCGAGTGTGCAGTTGTTGTTACTCGCATGGACTTTGCCAAGATACTGGGTAAATTTACTAAAGTTAAAATCCAATATGAAAGCAGTACAACACCCAAAACGAAGCTAAACGCAGACTCAACCTCGCCTAGCTCAATTGCCAGGTTAAAAAGTAATGAGAATGGTATGGTCCTCATTCATAGAGACACCTACAGTGAAAGACCATTCAAAGACCTACAAAATACTAAAAAAGCGAAAAAAAGTGGATCTTCGGTCGCTCCAAATATATTAAAAGAAAATAACAGGCTAAAAAAACCTGTTTTAAAAGACCAAAACTCCAACTACGATGATAAGAAACAGAAAAGTGACACTAACTTAAAACAATATGGTATTGTATTTGAGGATCCCTTAGCAAGTAATAATAACAATAATGAAATCAACTTGAAAATTTCATTAACTGATTTATTACCTGAAATTGATGATAGTATACTTCCTTCCGAGGAGTGGTGTATTGATTATTTTCCCAAGAAAGATGAACCTAAGGATGACCAAGTTTATGATCGCATAGCTGCTGAGTTGGAAGATCTCATGTACAATGAGAAACCAATTGCTAAATTGGATGAAAAACTAGATGTAACTGAGAACAAAGTGGATGACTTCCCATCAATAATGGACATTCTGAATGACAACAGTAGTGAGAGCAAAACAAATGACCAAAGTAATACCCTTGAATTTAAATCTAATCTAGAGTCTAGTGATGTTGAAGCCATGCTCCTTGGTAAGTCTAATGCAACGGGTGAAATTGTAGCACCAACAACTATGGAAGTTGACACCACTAGTATTGGTAATTTAATTGAAGATGTTAATCATCTGAGTACCATTCAAGATACTTCAACTAATAATGAAGAAAATGTGAATAACAGTGAAGATATTTTGTCTAAATCAGACTTACCTGATGAGGTTGAAAACCCCCACAGTCCTTCTATACTTGATGAAGCTCTACAAAAGGGAATTGAAGAACACATACCAGTAAAAACAATCGAGCCCAGTCCAGAGGCTAATACAGAACAACAGCAAACAAACAATGAAATAAAAGAAAATTTAAATTCAGACAATGATACAGAGATGAAGGAAACTGAGATAAAGGTAATGGAAACTAATGATGATTATGAAAACAGTGAGTCTAATGACAATATAAAGAGTAAAGACATAAACATTTTAGCTATGAAAGATGGCATCACTCATGTTGTATTTAAAAAGACTAAAGAAGGTATATGTTCAAAATCTGTGACATGTCCAAAGAATTTAAAATATTGTATTGAAATAGAAGAAAAACCTATAGAATTTTTAGGTGCACCCAAATTTATTACTAGTTTAGAAGACTTACAAGTGCTTTTGCAAATTGTAAATGAGAGTGAATTAGATAGTCTTTATGTATTGCATTGAGTTATTCAAATGAATACGAATATATGTAAATATATTGTAATACTTACTTACACAAATCCATACATAGTTGAGTCATTTCAACATTTTAAAATTTAGTGCCTATTACAACTATTACTGTCATATGAAGATTAAAAGGCTATTAAGCGCAAAGTATAATTGACAGTTGTGAAAATATAAATACTACAAATTGGTAATAACTCTATGAACAAAAAAAATTTGAATTCAGGTATGTAAGCTAACCTAGCTCAGCTTTTACCTTGCTAGTGCTAGGTTCTTTCAAAGAAATCTCTAAAAATACAAATATAATTTTTGGTGTCCCATTTTATCTCAAAATCTAACTCATATAATCTTACTTAACAGTCTTTTAGCCTGTCATGGCAAAATGAAGAAGGGAAGGTATAAAATGCTTTCAAACTGTTTAAGTTTAAAAAGGAAGTATGTATCTGGTAAGTGATGCTCTGTTATCTAGCCTTTCAAGGCTTGGCCATATAATGACAGCATGTTTTCCCTAAATGATCATAAATCAACATGTGTGCTAAAGTAACATTATGTTAATGACTGAAATATTGATGTAAATTGAGCATTAGTTACATATAAATATGTATTGTTATGTATTATCTTGAAAATATAATTGCAATTTAATTATTAAAATATTTTTAATAAGGTAAGTTATAACAGGATAACATTAACTTCAGTTTTAGAAAGAACAGAAAAGCTCTCCTAAAAAAAACAAATGAATTGGGAATAGGAGGTACTGAAAAATAACTGCTCAACCTATACATTTCTGACTACAAGAACAGTCAACTAACTTGTCCATGGGTAACAATTTAACAATGACAGTGGTTTTATTTCAAGGGCGGTTTTTGTAGTTGAAATGTTACTTTGTACGTATGGTTGAACATTCGAATCTTAGGTCATAAACCGAATGACAGCAGGCAGTGGAGCGGCGCGCGCGGGCATCAGTGCTCAAATGCATATAGTCTGTTCCAAAAGTATCTGATGAAAGTGTAAACAAACCCTATAAAGGTTAAATTATTATGCAATCACTCAGTAAAGGGAATTAGTAACACATTCATCTGTATTTAGGTTTCAACTTTTATAATATCCCACCACTAACACCAACAATGATTTTTTGAGTAAGTAACATTTTTCTTATTGTAAAATTATTGACAAACATTGAGGCTATAAAATAACCTCAATTGTCAAATGACCATTTTGGCGATTTAAGATTAGAATTTCCGCTTTAAGTATTCAAATAATAAAAGCTCTGAATCTGTTAGTGTCACTACATTGTATCCATAGATACGTTTTGTAGTTCATTTGTTTAATTTTCATCAGATAGTTTTAGAGCAGTCTACAGATTTGTATTGCATTGTTCTCGGATCGCAGCGGCGCCGGCGCGGGCGGCGGCGGAGCGCACACCGCAGTTGACCACAGTTGCCCGCGCCGCTGCGTGCTGTCATCCAGAATAAGACTACCTTTCCACTAGATATGTGTAAGGATGCTTAGCAAAGATGTGTGTGAAACTAACCAATAACATCGCTTCATTTTCGTAGCTTGAGCTAAGGTAGCGATGTTATTAGTTAGCTTACATGTTCATGAAATACTTTTAAAACAGAGTGAGTATACATAATGTCAAACGTGTTTTTCTGTTACTTTCAAATCTTGTTTTTATTCTTTCATTCAAATTTTGAGTAGGTCAACATTTTTTATGAAACTTCAAACTGGTTTACGGACGTGGACTCATCAATAGATTGCAGATGTTCCAATTATTCAAGGAATATCTATTCTATTCTTTTTTAGAAAATACTTCTATCACCAGAACGTACCTAATTGAAGATGAAACAGTTGTTACTTACACAGTGTGTCTGGGCCATTGATGCACAACCTGTTACCATGGATTCTCTGGATCATGGATGATTCTGGACGCCCTGCGCTGAAATATTTCGTCAGTTATTTAAAAAAAGTTGCAGTTTCCTAGATAAGTCAAAACCTACGCGATCAAAATGTAAGGAACAGCTAACTTTTCTTTCGCAGTGGAGTGCAGCAGAATCCATGGTAACAGGTTGCGCATCGATTTTCCTGCCACTCTGTATGTTGTTAGAATCTTTCTTCCCTTGCTAAAACGCTTGAGTATTTTTTTCTAAAGACTATAAACACTACTATTTTATAGCTTTTTAATTTCTTTTTTCATGTTGGCAACTGGATCAAGAAATATTGTAATAGTGCTGTAAAATAAAAAGAGATAAAACTATAATAAGCACAGTCACGATTATAAATATATTACTATGGAGAGTTCAGCAATAATATCTGATTTCATGGTGCAATATTCAGATATTAATATCTGTTCTCAAGGAGACGGCAATATAAGTGATCTTCTGTGGAAGGCTTTTTTATAAAGTGGCGGCATAAATATGTGACATCGAAGGAACACCAAAACTATACAACTTTAATACAGCAATATTGATCGCATCGGCTGCCAAAAAGATATGACCTATCCGTATGCATAAACATCGGACATCTCTTGCGTTATAAATATTTTCTCGGTTCCAAAGAAATCACTGGCAGCATAAAAATCTGACCGTATAATGTTTCGAGCGAGTGCTGCTCATAATGTAAAAATATGTTACACATGAACCGAGTACGCAGACATACAGGGTTATTGGTAAAACATTAACAACCTCTTAAGAGGTCATTGTACTCATCATTATGAACAACTTTAACTATGGGACCAAACCTGAAATCGCGAAAAAAAAATCAGCTGTTCCCTACATTTTGACGAATTATACGAACATAAATGTAGGGAACAGCAGTTTTTTTTTTTTCGTGATTTCACGTCCCATAATAAAAGTTGTTCATGATGATGAGTACAATGACCTCTTAAGAGGTTGTTAATGTTTTACCAATAACCCTGTATGAAACGCCAGACATCTCCGATATTTATGCATTCGACGCGCAACGCCAAAATATAGGATCACTCCTATATTTGGGTGTTGCACGTCGCGTGAGATAGTTTTGATATTCCCTCGATGTGGTGATATTTGTGCTACTTTTATATGGCTTCCACAAATGATAATAATAACAAATATTTGCTGTATTCTTGAGAACATTATTAATGAATGAATCATGAAAACAGATATTATTGCCGAACTGTCCATAGTAAGAGGTATATTTATGCTCCTGACTGTAAAATATCTAATATTTACTTAGAACCGAAAATTCACTACTGATGTACGGTTGCAATAAAGTTATTTAAATAAATCTATCATGAATTTTATAAAATTATTCTGATTATTAATCCAGTTGCAGCTTTTAAACTAAAAGTGAAAACCGTTTAATTCGTCTCGCTGTCGGTTTATCCTCCGGACTAAACAGGGTTGCCAGATTTGATTCTAGGTAACCAAAGATTGAAGATTGTTCAGATAATAACTTTCGTATTATTACAAAAGCTCGAGGATTTTATCTTACTATTTTGATTTTCCAATTGTTTCAAGTGTTAAGCCACGCGGCATGAGTAAAATAATCTATTCTTGAAGCGCCACGCCTTTGATGTCACTTTTATAACAATGCACGTGTTCTCAGGTGGTGTGTGTACACATCCTAAAAAATATGTTATCTCTGATCAATAATACATCGTATTCTTTTTAAAATTCATTTGTGACGTCATAAGTCAAATAAGCTATCAAGCGAACCGCGAGAGCTTAGTGCTGTGCTCCGTACCGAGTGTGCATACTTACTGACACGATGAAAATTTTAATCAGCCCGTTGAGGTTCATTCTTTTGATACTAATTCTTTGTAAATGTAGGACCAATAACCATCCACCGTCTTCAGTTGAGGGCAGTTGATAAGAATACCATTTTAAAATTGTTAAACAAATTATTTGTACAGAACTATTCATTGCTATTCAAAAAACACCTACCGGCTTCTTATTGCGCGTCCCAACTGGCCGCACGACTCTGTGAGGCCGAGACTCGGTGAGTTCTTATAATGGGGACGCGTTGCAAACAACAGCAAAAGCCTCGCGAGGCTTTGAGGCCGCGCGGCCCTAGTAGGTACGCGCCTTTACATAAGGTATGAAAATCTTATTACATTATTTCTTCATAATTTGTAAATGCTATTGCACATAGTTATTTTTACTTATTGTAACAATAGGATAATGTTTGTTGGATCTTCAAAAAGATTTACGTTATTAGTTAGTAAGGTTAATAAACTACTATAATATACTTAACAGTGTGTAAGTACCTATGTACATTTGTAGTTTTAATTATTAAAATTCGCGGGTTTATTAATGATATTCAACTTATATTTTTTAAGTATACAGCCCGTTTTCAGCTTGGTTTCCTTAAGGGGGAAGCGCTAAGGTAGCCCGCGAAATTCAAATTTTCTTACGTTTTTTGCAATTTGCTGGTCAGCATTAAGTTGTACGTTGATTAATATATGAATCGCGGCCGTAAGAAATATGTGTTTACAGAATTATAATCATTAAAGTCATCAAAACAACTCTCTAAGACCACGTAAGTCCAAAGAATGATGATTTCATGAAACAGTTATTCTTGGGACTTACGTGGTCTTAGAGAGTTGTGTTGATGACTTTAATGATTATAATTCTGTAAACACATATTTCTTACGGCCGCGATTCATATATTAATCAACGTACAACTTAATACTGACCAGCAAATTCCAAAAAACCTAAAAAAAATTGGATTTTGCGGGCTACCCTGGCGCTTTCACCTTAAAGCGCCAGGGTAGCCCGCGAAATTCAATTTTTTTTAGGTTTTTTGCAATTCCAAATAACCTAAAAAAATTGAATTTCGCGGGCTACCTTAGCGCTTCCCCCTTAAGGCGTTCATTTAGTGTTAGTGAAAACGGGCCAACGTCACAGTCGTGGTAAGGAATACTTTGGCCGTACTGATCATGAGGCGTATACTTGCGCAATTAAGTGACACGTCATCCTTCGAAACAGCCGTCTCGGAGTCGGGCATAGATTTAAGTACCTAACTATTCAGCCACATTAACGTGACGAAATTTCTATATAGTACATACTAATTCCATGGGCAAAAATGGAGAACCAACATTTATATTATACTTACTGGATTTGACAGATTTTTTATAACTTCAGCATTTTCTTTTTTTGTATTTTAAATGTTTACGGTCAGCAACGAAAGTCGATGAACACCAGATTTTTATTGTTTTTATAAAATACAAGTAATTCAACAATAAACAGAACAAATGAAAACTAATATACACTCCTACCACTATTTTGCATGTCATAAGGCCAGTTTATCATGGCAAAATGAATGTGTCAATTATTGTCAAGCGCGTGTAAATTGCTAAGATTGGTTAAGTGATATAATAACAGCCAATCGTAGCAGTTTACGCGCACTTCACAATTTGTCATATTAATTTTGCGATAATTTTCGTTCAACAAACTGGCCCATAGTGGACTAAAATGACGATAATGTTGCTGACTGTACGCATACGCTATACGCAGTCTTTTTTTCACCCTATGTTCAGAGCGGTCATAAATGCATGAATAAATAATGGCGAATTATTGTATTCTTTTAGAGAACATAGTGCAACACGTCGGACAATCGAAAGCCGATTTTTTGTCGGATATAATAGAATAGTTGAATTACAATCTTTACAAGAAGTTGTCCATCCACATAAATAAATAGGTACGGTGATGTATTGCTGACCCTGTGTCGGGCCGTCTGTTGTGCATGTAACAAAAAATCTGACGTGTGCGAGTGCACCTCGACGGTTTGCCTTACTGAGGCGCGTTTAATTATTTCTGGAACTAATAACTGAACTCGCCTCTGATGTATGTAGAGAATCTTCACGACACTTCCCGTGGGGCTACCAAACGTCTGGATTGAATCGAAAAATCGGATGATTGCTTAATCCGTAATCCAGGCATGGAGCACGCAACCTTTTTTGATCAGGTCTGGGACAAGTTCAATTAAATGGAAATGTTAGGTAGGTACCTATTTTTAGGTTTGGACAAGGCAAACCGCCGATGAATCCGGGGTTTATTTAAAATTATATTTTACTTACATAAATAAAATATAACCATGTAGATTATGGAATTTTATTTAAGTATATTCAATATTACAATAAATACCATTGTTTTAAACATAGTGTGTCTTAAGTGCTTCTTAGTATTAGTTTGGTCAATAAAATATTTAAAATTACAAAGGCGTGTTTCATTTATATTTACACAGATAAAAAATGTCGAATTATAGCTCGATATATTTATATTCCTTTCTGAACGCATCAAACTTAGATGGGTAGCTTGATTGGGTACCTTCCTTGGTAACAGAAAGTGTAGCCACATGACAGGCAGCACCAATGATTTGATGCATGGGTTGGTTTCTATATGTCACTAAGTATGTTGCCAAAGCACCAACAAATGCATCACCTGCACCCTGTAAATGGAATAGGGTTGATATTGTATTATTACGTTGGACATTTATTTTTCCCAGATGACCTACCTAATAATTGGTCCAATAAAAAGTCAGCGATAATAACCAAATAATTTATAAATAATTATCTATGAAACTAACACAGATTGCGTTGCGATGCGAATACACATTGAAAAAGTCGTCGACGCGCGACGCCACGTCACCACGAATAGTTTCTTAAGAAAATGGTTTTTGCATTGCAACATCACGTTGCTCTTACACCCCATGTTATGTCAGAACTAGCCGCTAATCGTCTCGCATCGTTGACCGTTGGGTTGTCGGTCATCTGCGTTCGGCTTTAATCTCGACGATACTATCTGACTATATGTAGGGTCAGCAAAGAAAGTTCATAAACACTTTTACTTTGAATATCACCTAAATGGCCACAAAATTATTACATACTCACTGTTTTGAAGAATTTCACGAATCAGTGAATAACTTTAATTTTTTTAAATATGGTATTTTTTGTGTTCAATAAATATTCTTTGAGAAACTGAAGTGTTTTTGTGTCTTTCTTCTTTGATCGACTTTTTTTGTTGACCGTACCTACATGACATTCAGTTTGAAAAAGTATGTAATAATTAAAAGTCATACAGTAGTATCCACAGGTGTAACATGTTCACATAAAACATGTATTGCTTGTTGATCACGTTTAGACAAGTAAACAGCCCCTTCAGGTCCCAATGTAATGATAACTGATTCACAACCAGTTTCAAGCAACCTCTTGAGGGCAGTCACTGCATTTCTGTCATGAGAATAAAGGACATGTTATGAAATGGGCTTAAAATAATATTTTTTTTGAACAGCTGTTATGTATGGTTTTTCTGATAGGGAAACTTATTCAGGATGGCCAGACAAAAACTAAAAAAATATTAAAAGCACCATTATTGAATAAATACATATTTTAAATCCAGATATTTTTGGTGTCGTAATATTATTTTTGCACGTTGAAACAAAGAAAAAAAATGGTTAAATATCATTTTTAAAGTAAATTATACACCTTATTGTTATTTAAAATATTCTAAAACAATATTAGATGGCTTAAAATAAAACCAACGAATTATCTCCATGATTTGTATGTATGGCATTGATTCCTTTGCCTCCTAATGGAATCTATGAAAATATTACCTGTACCAGTAAAGTTGTCACACTTGTCAGTTTTCAGTGTCACACAGGTGAAAATTGAATTGAATTTGGATTCTTTTTCAAGATTTTTATTGATTGAACCGTACAACGTTGCCGAGTATACTATTTTTACATTTTTACACTTGACATTGGCTAAATTGTGGTGGTTTTTCCGCAAAAGCCATTAAACGAAGAGAAGAAGAAGAATTGAATTTGACACTTGATTGACGTTCACAATTCACAATGACAATAATGACATCCAACCGAAAAGTGTTACCACAATCAATAATTACTGTGGGTTGCAATTTATTTTTTAAATAATAATTATTAAAAAATATAATAATTAAGGAAAGGGTGCTTTTAAAAAAATTGAAAAAAATATACAGTCTCCTTAATTTATGTACTTTCATAAAAATATGATCTCTTCCCTGTTCACAGCAGCTTCGAATAGCATACAAAAACCTAACATGTCCTTTTTATGAGAACAATTTTTTTAATGATAAATTATTGTATGTCAACTCATTGTTATTGTATGACTTGTAAATCTAACAATAAATTTTCCAGTAACTTACTTAATATTGACGTCAATATTAGTTAGTAAAGATGCTTCAGGTTCATTTACACAAAGTATAGAACAATAAGGCAATATTTCATCTATGCCTGTTCTGGCCGGCGCTGCATTTAAAAGTTTAATCTAGGTAAAAGAAAAAATGAAAGATTACCCAGGTGTTTCTAAAAGGTGATATTGAGTAAATATTTAGATCTATAAAACTTACTCCTTTGTTCAATTTGAAAGCTTCCAAGGTAGTCTCAAACGGTGTCTCTAACTGACCAATCAATATATCAGCATTTGCTATCAATTTTGCAGAATTTTTCACATCATCCTTACTAAGCTGGCTGTTAGCTCCTGGTACTATCACAATTTGGTTCTCCCCACTTTCAGCAACGGATATTTGAGCTATGCCAGTTGTTACATTTGGTGTTAATTTGACATGAGTAGTGTCTACTCCGACTTGTTCCAAATTATCCCTGTACTTATCACCCCATTGGTCATTGCCGAGCTAAAGGTAACATAATAATAAAATGGATTACAATCTCAACAAAAAGTTAAGTAGGAACTTACTATTTTTTAATGTTGGTAAGTTCTTCAAATATTTATAGTAAGCTATGTTAGTAATTCATCATTGAATAAAGTACAATGCGTGCCACGTAAGAAGAGACTTGACCCCGCCTCCCCCGTTCTTTCCGCCGCCCCTATGATGTCCGGTTTTGTCCCGCACTCAGACCTCATACCACTAAAGATACCTAAAATCGTGTACTGCGCATGTCAAACCACGTAGTGTGTCAAGTCTCTTCTTTCGTGGCACGCATTGTACAGACGTTAATACATCACGATACCCGAAACTGTCAAATTTCCCCAATCAACTTTGAACCTTATGCTTTAACGATAAAGTTGAAAATCTATTAAAGAAACTTGACAGATTGTAGTAGCTTGATGTGCTGGCGTCTGTACAAATTCTACATTTATGCTGGTTTTGATGACTTATAATAGGTAGATATAGTAATTATGGATAGGTAAACTAATGTAAGTAGGTACATATGGTAGCATTGGTAGCTGACTCTCATCAAAAGCTCAGTTTTGTGTTGTGAATAGGTCAGTTAAAAAATAGGGGATTATAATATAAGCCACACTTACTCTACAGATCATGGAGGTGTTAGCCCCCAGCTTTGCAGCAGCCACACATTGATTAGCCCCCTTTCCTCCATAGCTTGTTGTAAACTTTGTGCCAATGAGTGTTTCTCCAGGATTGGCCAGCCTTGGTGCATATCTATATTACAAACAGTATTATTATGATGAATAAATTACTGATGAGAATGATTTGACCAAAATGATTCTATAATTAGGTAAGTGCTTACTGAAGATTTACTAATCTAAGAAAAAACCAATATTTTGTTTTACCAAGGTACCTATGCCTAACTTTGAAACCAACCTTTCATTTACTCAGGTTTAGTCTAATAGATTGGTTTACAGTTGTGTATTTCAGAATTAATTACATTAATAATCAGCTTTCAGACTCCAAAATAATGTCCACCTTTAAGAACTTATTTAGTAAACAAATAAAAGTATATAAAATAATAAAAGTACCACTTAATTCGTACATACGTGGTAAAATCAACACTGCATGATCCAATTACAACAATTTTTGACATTTTGTTGGTAGTTTTCTTCAATAATTCAGTCTTGAATTCTTGATGCAATCACGCTGATGTGATAATAAATGCAAAATAATAAATGTTTAATGTATAAGCAAATACGCGACCGATACGGACACAATCAACTAATTTAATTTACTAATACTTATACTTACCATGTTACGTCTTAGCAAAGCAACTAAAACTTACTACTTTTACTTTACAGTTGTTATTTTTTATGACAACGATAACAACTTTTATCAAAATGCGATAAGATATCAAAGAACAAACAAATGACAGGCTAACAGCCGCTATCATTCTCATTCATTATTAAATGTCAGACATCTGTGAATGCAATATAAACAGTACTTACTTCTACCATGCCCTGCGTTCCGAGTTGGGAAATAATCGTTTTGAGCGTGCTTAAACCCGTACCGAATTAGCGTGAGCGCAATAACGATGTTCCGTGAATCGTCATAGATGACGTCATGACATGCGCCATCTTGCGATAACGCCGACCATGCCTTTTATTAATATCACCGTGAGCGCTGTCAAATATAACAGTGTGTGTGTGTGGATGTGTCAGTGTGTGTTAAGTTCTTTTGAGTTCCATCCATGAACCATACTTAAGCTGGACTGCGCAGTATCTAAAACAAAACGAGCCGAAAGTGAGGTTCGAATGTAGATGTGCATCCTTTTCTAATAGCTAACGATACTACGATCATACGATATATGTATACATGTATGATAATCATATATATATGATTATCATACTTGCTAGACAAGGATGCACTACTATTTTGGTTATCTCACCCGGCACCCGGCTTTTTCCCTGTTAGTTGTAGAAGTTGAAAAACTTCAACTTCTACAACTAACAGGGAAAAAGTAACCTTATCATAATTTCTTTAAAGTGTACATTTGTAATCATGAAATATACAAGTACTTGATCCAGTTTAACGAAGTTAATGTACAGACGCCAGCACATCAACCTACCACAATCTGTCAGATTTTCCCAATCAACTTTGAACCTTATACTTTAGCGATAAAGTTGAAAATCTATTAAAGAAATCTGACAGATTGTGGTAGGTTGATGTGCTGGCGTCCGTACATCCGTGGTTCCATCATGTCTTTAAGGCCGCATTCCGAATTAGCTATAATCGCTCACAGCCTCACAGCACTACATAATCTCACATGCGTTCCGATTTAGATATTACGATTATGACAGCTGAGAGCTGACAACAATTCGGAACGCTCGTGAACGCGCGTACAGTGCTTACTCAATGTCAAAACGATATTATTACAGTTTTTCTTTGTAACACCACATTTCTTCTTCTTTGGTTAGATGGCGCGACTGTCAGCCAAAAGCACAATTTCGAAAATGTCACGACTTTAATTTAAAGTATATATATATATATATATTATATATAGGTATATATTACGTCTGATATATCAGCGCACAGCCTAAACCGCTAATCCTAGAGACATGAAATTTGGAGGGTGTGTTCTTTGTGAAGAGTAGGTATCAACTAAGAAAGGGTTTTTAGAAATTTAAAGAAAAAAGAAAGAAAGAAAATACATTTATTTAGCACAGACAGACACACAATACACCAGATAGTTAGATAATAGTCGTACATCATATAAAAACTAAGATAAAAATAAAAGTGCAAAGTCCGATGTAAGAAATTAGCAGGAAAGAGTTTGTTTGTTTGTTTGGTTGAACGCGCTAATCTCTGGAACTATCAGTCGGATTTGAAAAATTATTTTTGCATTTGATAGCCCAATTCTTGAGGAAGGCTATAGGCTATTTAACATCACGCTACGACCTTTAGGAGCCGAGCAAAAAGAAAAGTCAGAAAGAACGCTAAGCAAAAACGAAGTAATAGCGCGGGCAGGCGATGCGATGCGACGGGGTGGGTCGGAGTAACAAGAAATTTCACGCGGACGAAGTCGTGGGCAGAAGCTAGTATGTATATAATAATATGTTCTATGCTAGCTTGAGCTTCTGTCTTCCTAGTTAGTGTTCCTAACTAGATTTCCCAGTGTAATAAGCGCATAACTAATTGCTACGTTTTTATTGTATGCCTATACCTTAGAGTCTAAGGTATAAAGGCGTACTCTGTTCCAAAACAAAATTATGAAAGTTTATGTATACAAATGGGTCATAAAATGTACGTGTTGATGTCAATTTGTAGTGCCACTTATAAATTGAGTGATTTGGTTATTTGAAGCCTACCCAAACCAATCCGAAATTCTAATACATAACATTCATTGACAACTGAAGTGTTTTTTTATTGACCGAAAGTTGAAAATCCAACCCAACAGCATCCTTTCATTTAGGTGTCGCCTAATTTTAATGAAAACGGGTATAATTTCCTTTAATTTAGTTTTAAATAATTATTTAGTATATTAAAAATTTACATACGAATTTAATCATTAGTTTAAATTTTCATCAAAAAGTTTTGGAACAGATGATGAAGATTGGATTATACCATCTAAGGTTTACAATCAATTTGAACTGAAGAAATACTAGGTATAGGCGCTGAAATGCAGACCAGACATTGATTTTGTAATATTTAAAAAATAAAACATTGTGTGTATTTTACATTTTATATTAAATATTTTCTACATAATTTTGACTTGACTTAAATTAAATGTAAATTGAGGATAATATTTAGCTTTCAGTAGGTTTTTCTGGGGCTTCTTTATTTTTGCTACTTTTATCAAGTGAAGCATTTTTTTTTTTACCAATGTATTTAGCCATCTCAGTGACTTTTGATTGCCTATAATCTTGCTTTGCTGCATCAAGTAATACATTTTGAATCAAGCGCTTATTGTTCGTTTTCTTATTTAACAGGTCAGGGAAGGGGTTTCCTCTGAGTTCTAATACAACTTTTTCAATTTCACGACCAACTTGTGGCTTTGGTGCATTGTACATTCTTGTATAAGATAAATTTGAGTTTTCATATCTTGGTACTAAAACTTTGAATAGTTTATGTATAAGTTCCTTTTCAAGAAGCCAAAAGTCTGCTGTGTCCATTGTTGGTTTGTGACAGTCTCCATGGCGAATGGCTTCAGATAAAAGCTAAAACACAAGAAATATATCATATTATATGAATTTTTTTTTAAAATAAGTACCTAATGCCGATTTTTTATAAACTGAAAAATAAAAATCATGGAAATAGTGAATAAAATGTTGCTGTTTTAAGCTTACTCTTTCAGTATATTGGCGTGCTTCATCAGCTCTGTTATAGTTTAACTCAATCCTTTCAAATTTTATTAATCCAGTTACTGTTTTACGTAATTTATCTATTCTGCCTTCAGGACCCTTCGGACTTCTTAGATTCCGATGTTCGGGTGGAACCCTTATACGAAGCTTCGAGACTAGTTTAGACACTTCGGCTTGATTCATTTTTATGTTTCTCCAATTCTGTTAATGTGGAAACCTCGAACGAATTATCAAAATAAACTTGACAAAATTAGGTTATGTATGTTTTATTCATTTACGCCACCCAAAGTCCAACCAAACGCCACCGCACCGCACTCATAGACATTTTTTTTTGGTTCATTTCGTCCCTTTTTTTTTTTTTTTTTTTTTTTACTTTTGTTCCTTGTGGAACAGGCTAGGGTCAGGGACCATGCTGCCTAGTCATCAGTTAGTTCATTTATTTTCAAATAAATTCAGGTAAATTCATCAGTTTGATATTAATCTTTAAGTAAGTAAATCCAAATTAAGTCATCGGTTTCTTATTTTTCCTAAGTAAAGTAATTCCGTGTTAAGTCATTAGTGTTATAACATATTTATTTCACTATAATCCATGTATAAGACTTTATTCTACAAAATCTTAGGTAAAATCCAAAATAAAAGTCAATCATTTATAAGCTATTTTTGTAAGAGCCTTATATGTCAAGTCCTTGTCTTTTATTTTTAAACCCCAACAGACTGGGTTTCATATCAATAGAAAACGATTTTACGAACGAAATTCAATGTATTAAAAAGACATTATATACACATTACACAACACAGAAATCTATTTACATACACAAGGAATTTTTAAATTTGCCCAACTGTATTATTAATGAAATTAAACAAATGTAAATACGTCGAATTATTTACAAGGAGAGCCTCGATGGAGCGCGGTACCAAATCAGGACTACCATATATTTCAATAAGCTCATCCATTAGCACAAGGCGCTGGATACCAAAAGATGAGCAATCAAAGAAAATGTGAGCTAAAGATTGCTCAGCTTGGGAATTACAATGATCACAGAGAGGACTATGCACAATTTTCAGACGAAACAAGTGGTAATTTAGACGACAATGACCAAAACGAAGCCTGAGTATTGTGGAGTAAAACTTCCTGTTTATGTAAGTATTGATTTTACAGAACCAAGGCGTGGTTCCTATGGGAACATTAAATACAGCATACCATAAACCTTTATTTTCAATTTGAACTGTGTGATTCCAATGCCTTTTCCATATACCAATGGACCTTTTTTTCAATAGAGGAACGATGTCTGTGCATGGAACAGATATGTTGAGGAAACTACTAGAATCAGGGACATCATCAGAATTTGTTAAAGTTCTGGCTAAAAAGTCAGCCCTTTCGTTTCCCAACACACCAACATGTGAAGGGACCCACATGAACAAAACCTTAATGTTATGAGAAGACAAATGAAGCCAAGACTCTTTTATTAATGAAATTAAATAGTTTGTATTAGCATTCAACCTATTATTTTTAAGATTTTCAAGAACACTCATGCTGTCACTGACTATAATCCATTCACAACATCCATTGTTTTTATGTTTAATGTGTTTTAAGGCAGCAAGAATTGCAACAGCCTCAGCTGTGAAAATACTTGTGTTTGAGTTTATTTTATAACCAGTACCAGTATTCAATAGCCCATCGTAAATAGCAAATGAGACTGCAGACTCAGTTTTGGAGCCATCAGTATACATGAATCTATAATCGGTAAACTCAAGTAGTTTACTATGTACATCTTCCTTGGTGGATAAACTGTGGTCAATGATGATGTCAATTGCAGGAAATTTGCTGTTAAAATCCCCCTGATAACATGGAAGAAGAGATGACTTATGAATTTGCAAAGTTTCAAGAAAATTTACATATTGAGAAAAACCCTGAAGTATATAAAGAGAGTTACAAATAGTTGGTGTACCAGATTGTTTCAAATTTGAAAACAGGTGATTATTATTTTTACTGTACAGTTTTAATAAAAACCTTTCTTTCAAGTAAGAGAATCTTATACTTAATGGAGGAAGTTTACATTCAACTTGCATTGCATTGATTGGAGTGCTTTTAAATGCTCCAGTAATAAGTCTCAAGCTTTTATTTTGTATTTTATCAAAGATATCTACTATCCTTCTATCACCAGCAAAACAGAGAAAACCATATTCAAAATGACTACGGATCAGAGATTTGTACAAAAGTAACAATATTTTTGGATCAGCACCCCAGGAGGTTCTACACAAAGATTTCAACACATTGAAAACTCTGTTAGCTCTTGAACTTACCAATTCAACATATTTTTTCCAAGAAAAATTATGAGTAAAAGTGACACCTAAAAACTTAGCTTCATGAAAAATAGGAATAGAAACTTGATTGTAATACACAGAAGGACTGAAGTTGCTAGCTTTACCAAAGACTACTAGTTTAGACTTAAGTGCATTTATATCTAGATTTAAATAAGAAAAGTATGTAGATAATCCATCCAAAGCCTTATTTAGACTATTTGTTATATTTGTTAAATTTTTCCCAGACAAATACACAACTAAATCATCAGCAAATTGTAGATTTTTGACCTCAGAACCTAGAACCAAATTCAAACGACGAATATACAGAATGAATATTAATGGAGAAAGTATTCCTCCTTGACAAACTCCAACAGAAGCAAACCTTGGCCCATATAATTTACCATTATACTTAACATAAACTTTCCTTTCAGTCAAGAATTCACGGACCCAATGAACTATTTTGTTTGGAATTCCAATAAGAAGCAATTCAGAACAAAGTACATCAATATTGACACTATTAAAAGCTCCAGCAACATCAAAAAATACTGACACTAAACATTCCTTATTAATGTAACTATTTTGGATATCAAGCTGTAACTGACAAATACTTTCACGAGCCGATGTTCCTCTACGAAAACCAAATTGATTAGCAGGTAAAATATTGTTTTGTTCTATGTAAAATTCCAACCTTTGTTTTATTAATTGTTCAAAAATTTTACCAACACAAGATGTAAGTGCAATAGGGCGATAGGAATCGGGATCTGAACGAATTTTATCAAGCTTCAAAATAGGTACCAAACAGTCAGACTTCCAAGAGTGAGGTATATCATTGTTCAACCACAGATTATTTAATACTTTGAGAAAAGTGTGCAAACCTCTATCACTAAGCTTTTTCAACATAATATAAGGAATACCATCTAGTCCAAAAGCACTATCTTTTCTAGAACAGACAGCAGCCATAAGCTCCTGTATTAAAAATGGTTTTATTAAGAAACTATTTACAGAATTTGTCTCACTGGCAAGAGGAAAATTTGGTTTATTATTTACATAGTCTGGGGTATATTTTAGCAAAAAATCTTGAATCCAACTATCATCATTATTGTTGTTGCAAGAAAATGTTTTATTAAATTTCCGCATGTATTTCCAGATTCTCGACAGAGGCGTACATCGATTAAAGGAGCTGCAAAGTTCAACCCAACTATTTGATCTTTCTGTTTTCAAAGTAAGTTTTTTGAGGGCTTGTAATCTTTTAAACTGTAAAAATGTGTCATCTGAGGGATTGTTTTTAAAATTAATATAGGCCAACTTAGATTTTTCTACTGCTTCTGAACATTTTTTATTCCACCAAGGGAGAGGAGGGGATTTAACCGAATTCCTATGAGATGAGTTATTCATAAAGGAATCAGTATGAAGAGAAACTGGCGTATTATAATAAGGAAGACATTTATCAATTGCAGAATGCAATATTTTACAAAACGCAGTATAAGTTTCCAGTGGAGCAAAGTTTTGATCCTGAAAATTAGATAATTCTAAATCTACATTTTGTTCATACATCTTCCAATCAACCAATTTAAAGTTAGGATATATGGGCAAATGTGTGTTGCTAGTGTTTGCTAAACTACTATTATTTACAAAAACTTTAATAATTACAGGAAGGTGGTAACTGCCGAGTGGATCATTATGTACAGACCAATCACAAGAAAGAGCCAATGATGGGGACACCAAGGACAAATCTAAAGCATTTGGACGCCACGTCAAGGAACCGACTGTTGTCACTTCACCATTATTTAATAAGACTAAATTATTATCATCAATAATCTCCAAAATATCCCTACCTCTTGGATTTGTAGAATTACATCCCCATGATGTGTGATGAGCATTGAAATCACCAGCAAATATCATCGGTTCAGGCACTGATTTTATTAAAGATTCAAATTTATGTTTGTTAAAAGAAGGAGTGCAATTTGTTGGACAATAAAAACTTACAATACTTATTTCTGTATTATTTACAGTAATTCTTACACAAATATTTTGTAAGGAATTGTCAGAATATGTATTTATGTTTCTGTAATCTATACTATTGTGAATTAAAATAGCTACGCCATTGTGTTTGTTACCAATATCATTTCTTTCTATTTTGTATCCTCTAATGTTAAAATGTTTAATAGGTGTCAACCAAGTTTCTGATATAATTGCTACATGGATATTATGGTCATAGAGAAATCGAGTTAATAAAAGCTTATTACTTAAAATACTTTGTGCGTTCCAATGCATGATATTAAGATCCATTGCTATGAGAGGAAGTACTGTTTCTGAATGTGTGCTGAAGGATTTCTTTTATAGATGTAGAATTTATGGGTTTATCTTTTTGGCTTACTATAATTTTTGTTATTGCATTTGTTAGAGTATTCATGAACAAATCTGACTTAGATAAGTTCATAATCTGAGTTTCAATACTTTTGTGTGTTAATTGCGGAAATGAATTTTCATTGAATAAATCTGAATACTTGACGGCTCTGGATTTAATTTTACTTTCCTCAATTTTCTGTTTTTTTTGGGGACAAGTGTTTGAAATGGCGACATGATTGCCACCACAGTTGGCGCATTTTGCGTTTTTAGGGTCTTCTTTGCATATCTTAAAACTATGGTTATATGTACATATGGAGCATATTATGTCATTTTTACAGTATTTAGCAATATGCCCAAACTTCATGCATTGAAGGCACTGCTTTACGGGAGGAACGTACACGCTTACCTCATGTCTCCAAGAGTCTAGATATACATACTGTGGCAACTCTGTTGATGCAAAAGTCACCGCGACAGTTTGAGTGGGCTGGTATGTGACCGCACCACCCTCACTCTGACTCTGCATTCGGCGCATGAAGCGCCTCACTTGTATCACATTTCTGGAACTTCCAATTAACGCAAAGATTCTTTTATTGGATAAGTCCGTAGGGACTGAGGTAAGAACCCCAGTCACCTCGGTATCGACAGCAGGTATTGTTGCTTTATAACCCATTTCTTCTAAAAGTTTTTTATTATGTAGGAAAACATTGGCATTATTAGAGAGATCGAAAGTGATACCAATTTTATATTTATTTATTGACCTCAAATGCAGTATCCCAGTCACACAATATTTCCGTATGGCATGGGATATGGCCAGCCTATCCTTGTCTGTAAATATTTTGTTCTCATTCTGATGAGATAAGAACACGATATATTCGGATTTTTTACTGTTTTCAGGGTACTTCCTTGAATACCCTGGAACTTTAAATATGCTATACTTCTTGCTGCAGTCTTCGTCAGAGTCAGAAGAAGTATCCACTGATGCTCGACCGTCAGGGGGCTCCGCTTTTTTCCGCTTTTTACTTCCCCCCATCTTCAAATCACTATTTACAACTATTAACACTAACTATAGATTTAATATTTATAATTCTTCCCAAAATATACAAAGAAATATACAATAATAACAATTTTTTTTGAAAACGATATTAATTTTGGCGCCTTGTACGTTTCAAGGTTCCCGCGCTTTTTTTTTTTTATCATTTCGTCCCTTTCTGAGACAGGCAAGGGGAACTAAGCCCATACAGCCATGCACCCATAGACAATAATTGGACGTATTAAGCAGAAAGGACTCAATCCACACTTTGGCCAAAATTGAGTTAAGTATGCCATCGTACTCCTGAGGGTCGAATCTATCATGTAGTGAAGACCCTATTTTGAAAATGAACACGAAAACTAGTTTTTCTCACTACCCGACTCAACCCACAGTATGAAGAGCATACAAAATGTATTTGCTGAACGAACTCAGTCCGCTTGAATTGTTTCTGAGTAATGACATTTCTATGAGTATGTTCTTAAGGTCGACAAATCAGAATAAACTCAAACAGTTTGGAGCTTTTCTAAGAATTAGTTTTGATTGGAAATATCATATTATCAAATAACTGAATCGACTCAAACAGGTTGGGTCGTTTCTGTGATATCGTTCAGAAACGACTCAAAACACTTGAGATATTCAGAAAAACAGCTTTTGGTGAACAGCACATTTAATATCAAATGGACATACTTAAGGTGAATGGGTAGTTGAGACCGCGAAATTCAAATTTTCTTATGTTTTTTGCAATTTGCAGGTCAGTGTCAGGTTGTATCTTGATCAAAATATGATTCGCGACAATAGCAGGTACATATTTAGAGAAGTATAATCATAAGAATCAATAATACACCTTTCTAAGTTAGATTTCTACCACTAACACTTTTCCATAAGAGATTGGTGGTTGGTGGTAGAAATCTAACTTATAAAGATATATTAAAGATTCTAATGATTATAATCCTCTAAATATGTACCTGTTATTGTCGCGAATCATATTTTGATCAAGATACAATCTGACACTGACCTGCAAATTGCAAAAAACGTAAGAAAATTTGAATTTCGCGGTCTGCCACTACCCATTCACCTTAAGTAGAAAGGACTCAATCCACAATATGTCACTTTTGGTTTATGGGCGTTTGAAGTTTTAGCTGTAATTTCTCTAACAAAAAGTTACATATTTTTAAATGTTTGCCCTATATTATGAAGATGATAGTTTATATTTTATTTTTCCATCAAAATAATTAAATATTTTGCAATAGATTTCGAGATATTAAGTGAAATGTGGGTTGAGTCCTTACAATTAAACTTAAATTTGTAAAGACAGGTATTTTTTATTACTTTCTCAGAATGGACTTAAAACTACCCATCGACTAGAAAATATGTTATTAAAAAAAAACAAGTATTATTATTATAAAAAAAGTTATATAATAAATTGACCTTAATCATAAAGTTAACAAAATCACGTAAAACGCCATAATTCAAATTTAAAGAATAGAAAAACAGCGCAAAGATGTGCTCATATCAATTTCCCTCATCTTCCAAATCAAAGTCAAGAGTTGGCCCGTATCCATCAACATCCTCGTTGATACAGCTGTTCCCTTTAAGGTTATTTTAAAATGTGTGACAGTCTTCGGGTATTAAAGTAAACATAGATCTAAGATCTTCGAGCTTTGCTCGAGGAATGGCTTTTCCCTGGGGCCAAAGAACTTCAAAATCTTCTTCTGAAAATTGGATTGTAACCCCTTTGTTTTTTTTTTTGACAAATCTATCTTTTCAATATCTCCACTCTCTGACCTCATAGTAATTAAGTAATATTCTTCTTTTTTCAACAAAATTTGTTTAGTTTTTAGCCAGTTTACTTTATTTGTACATATTTTGCGGTTAACTATATTTTTTTTCGATTTTTTTTGTACTTAAAATCTTATACTTTAAAAAAAACGGCCATTCCTTTTTGCCTAACGACACTGATTTTAGCAAGATTGAATGTGAGCTTAAGCATCACGAGCGTATTTACACCGTAGAAGAATACATGAATATCATGAAAATCTGTAAAACGAAAAACCCCCTTAAAGTTACTAGAATGACGAAGACTTTTTAAGTACATACAAAAAAATCGAAAAGAAAAATAGTTAACCGCAAAACATGTACAAATAAAGAAAAAGTAAACTGGCTAACAACTAAACAAATGTTGAAAAAAGAAGATCCATACTTAATTACTATGACGTCAGAGAGTGGAGATATTCAAAAGATAGATTTGTCAAAAAAGAAACCCAAGGGTTTTATTTTTACAAAAAGGCTATTTTACTCCCTTGCTTGTAGCTCCATTGGCCATTAAAACTGGCAACTTACAAAATAAAACAATTGGTATAAATGGACGTAGTTAAGCAAAAAAAACCCAAGGGGTTTTTTTTTCAGGATGGACGGGATCCCGCTCTGGGTGGAGCAGAAGGGAGTGTCAGACTTTTACTGACTAAAACCCACCCGTGTTCCTTCCTTCCTTCCCCTTTATGTTCCGGGCCAGCGGTAACCCTTTCGGACAATCCCGCTGACCAAAACCAAGGGGTTACAATCCAATTTTCAGAAGAAGATTTTGAAGTTCTTTGGCGCCATGGAAAAGCCATTCCTCGAAGATCTTAGATCTATGTTTATTTTAATACCCGAAGATTGTCACGTATTTTATAATAACCTTAGATCAACAGCTGTATCAACGAGGATGTTGATGGATACGGGCCAACTCTTGACTTTGATTTGGAAGATGTGGGAAATTGATATGAGCACTTATCTTTGCGCTGTTTTTTCTATTCTTTAAATTTGAATTATGGCGTTTTTACGTGATTTTGTTAACTTTGGCTAGGGCCGCCGGCCCCCGCGGTCGCCCGCCAACCGATCGCAAAGCGCGCGGGCGCCACCCGCCGAGGCTGCGGGTAACCGCGGCCCGCGCGATTCTACTAGTTGCCCGCCGGTAGAGCGGGAGCCGCATACAACCGCGTACACCGCGGGCGTAAAACGCGTCGTGAAATGTGCTTTAATTTTTTATATAAATATTTGCATTCTACAGAAGCTGCGGGCCCGCAACCGCAGCGGACGCGGGCGAAAATCGCTCCGTGAGTTTTTAGCCTTAGTCACCTGCCGCTCTCTTCACTCCGCGCAGGTACCGCTTGACTCCGCAACTCCGCAAGTACAGACGAGTGCAACCTGTATTTATTTTCTACTTTGTTTATAGTTGTGTAGTTTTAAACGAGTGCAAGTTAAATATTAATTATGCCTCGAGGTAAAATCTTAAGAAGGCATAGTAAGAAGATGGTTTACGACGTGTACACCTATAATAATATGTCAAAAGAAGCAAAGGAAGGTGTACAAAATAGAGAATAGAATGGCAATCTGCTGCGTGACAGGGACAAAATAGCATGCTATGCCCAGCAAACATTTTTGTCATATAATCAAACATTTATATAACCTTGAGTCTTATTAAAGTTATTTTACAGTATTTTTTTTAACTTTTCGTCATGTACTGGTGCGTTATGTGTCCGAATAGTCATATACATTTTTTGTCGTATAATAATGTCATATAGACGTTATTTCGATTTTTTTTTACAATCGTCATAATATAATAGCGTCTACGACGATGTGAGAGGATTATTACTATGTAGCAACACTAATATATAGTTGGTTTTTTAATCTGTGGTACGCCGGCTGGGAGATGGCTCTGGACCGCTAGCATGGAACGTTATAATATTAAAGTCTCACCTGATAATTGTAAAATACTATAAATACATAATAATTATAAACTGAAGTGTTTCAATTATATAAAACACATCTTACATGGCGCTGAGGACGACGACAACTAAAAGTCGACGCTGAACAAAGTAAAAGAGGTGAGAAATGGAGCAATTACAACCGCCGCCGCCATTATCTTTTGTCGGATCGAAATCGAAAAAGAGAAGTTTCGAGAACTGGAAACAAAGGTTTGACCTATATTTTCTCGCCAGTGGAGCAGATACACGTCTAAATGATGAACAGAAAAAAGCTCTATTATTACACTGCATCGGTGAAGAGGGTCTGATAATTTATAACAGTTTCGAGGACAAGGCAAGCATAACATTCAATGAGGTACTCATACGTCTAGAGAAACACTGTAGTCCACCCACAAATGAAACATATAACAGATACCTATTCTTCTCAAGAAAACAAAAAACGGACGAACAATACGAAGAATATTATACAGCACTAAAATCTCTTAGTTTGGATTGTAATTTTGGAAACCTGAAGGATAGTCTTATAAAAGATCAAATAGTACTGGGAATTACGGATGATAATATTAGAGAAAAATTACTAAGAATACCGGATTTAACTCTTGACAAGTGCATGAGTATATGTAAAGCCGCACAAGTGGCTCAAAGTCAAATAAAAACTCTAAATAGTGAGCAGTCAAAAGAAGTAGCTGCAGTAAACAAAGGTACATGCAGACGCCCATCATCAAGTAACCGAGAGCCAAAAGCCAGGGGTCGGAGTAGAACTCCAGGTCAAGCAAGGTATGGTGCGAGAGGAACGTCCAGTGGCAGACAATCAAATTATCAAGAAAGGTCAGGTGAGCACTTCAAAAAAGATGCCAGTACATCAAGACCATGTGGTAAATGCAATAAGTTTCATGGTTATGCTAAATGCCCAGCATACGGTAAAAAATGTGTAAAATGTAATAAATTTAATCATTTTGCTTCATGTTGTACTTATAAATGTTCTGTAGTGAACAGTGAAAATGTAGAACAGTTTAGAATAGATACAGTTTATGCAGTAAACTCCGTAGACAAGGAGTGGTATATAAATATCCAAGTAAATAACAAATATGTAAAATTCAAAATTGATACAGGTTCTCAAGTGGATATTATAAATAGAAATACCATGAATCAATTAAAATTGCAATTAAATTCTTGTAGGAAAATAAGATTGACAAACTTTGATGGATCTGACATCAATATACTTGGAACTTGTGATGCAAAATTAAGATACAACAACAGTGACTGTATATGTAAACTCTTTGTAGTGAATTTAGACACACCCAGTATTTTAAGTTATTCAACTGCAGTAAAGCTTGGTATTATTAATAAGGTGAGTTTGGTAAATAAAAGTGACATTGTGTCAGAATATAGTGAATTATTCACTGGATTAGGTGAGTTAAAATATGAATATGATATTAAATTAAAAGGAAATTGTGTACCTATTGTAGAAAGACCTAGAAAAATTCCATTTAAATTACAAAATCAAATTAAAAGTGAATTGGATAAATTAGTGAGGTTAGGTGTCATTAGAAAAGTAAATGAGCCTACTGAATGGGTTAATTCTATGGTTGTAGCGAAGAAGAACGATGGTTCTATCAGACTTTGTTTAGATCCGCAGAATTTGAACAAATGTATAATCAGAGAAAGATATAAAATGAGCACTTTTGAGGAATTAGTTGCTAGAATGCCTAATGCTAAGTATTTTTCGGTGCTAGACGCCTCTAAAGGATTTTACATGATAAAATTATCAGAAAAAAGTCAATTATATACAACATTTAATGCTGGTGAATATGGGAGGTATTGTTATAAAAGATTACCCTTTGGTTTAAACTCAGCACCTGAAGTTTTTAGTAAATGTTTTCATGACATATTTTGTGACATTGAAGGAGTAGAACAATATGTTGACGAATTGTTAATATGGGGAGAATCTAAAGAATCCCATGATAAGAGATTAAAACAAGTTTTGAACAGGGCTAAACAAGCAGGAGTAAGATTCAACAAAGATAAGTGTCAGTTTGGTGTAACTGAGGTCAAGTATGTAGGCCATATATTGAGTAGCACAGGTATTAGACCGGATACAGAGAAAGTTAGAGCTATTGTTAATATGAAAGAGCCCACAAGTAAAAAAGAGTTACAAACGTTTCTAGGAATCATAACTTATGTATCTAAATTTATACCTAACTTATCAGATATTACAAACTCATTGAGAGAATTAGTGAAAAAAGATTCAGTATTTGTTTGGAGTGAAAGACAAAGGGAAGATTTCAATAAATTGAAGCTAATCTTAACTACTGAACCAGTTTTAATTTTTTATGAGATGAATAGTCCCATTACACTGTCGGTTGACAGTAGTAGTACCGGGTTAGGGGCAGTTTTATTACAACATAATAAACCAGTAGCTTATGCATCTAAAGCACTAACTGATTCGCAGAAATCATGGGCACAAATCGAGAAGGAATTATTAGCAATTGTGTATGCATGTGAAAAATTCCATCAATACATTTATGGTAAACAAATTACAGTGGAAACTGATCATAAACCGCTTGAACAGATATTTAAAAAATCAATGAATGAAACTCCTTTACGATTGCAGAAATTAAGAATGCGCATACAAGGTTATGACTTAGATATTCAATATAAACCTGGTAAAGAACTCTTAGTGGCTGACGCATTATCTAGGGCATATGTACAAGATAACATATGTAATCAGGATATCGATGAAAATATAGAAATGCATGTCTGTATGATTATAGAAAATTTAAATATTAGTGAACAAAAATTAAAAATATTTCAAGAAGAAACGGCTAAAGATGAAAACTTGATATTGCTTATTAATTATATTCAAAATGATTGGCCTAAGTATTCAGATATACCATTTCAATTAAAGTTTTATCATTCTATTAAAGAAAGCTTATATGTAGCTAATGGTTTAATATTCAAGGATTCAGCTTTGTTAGTACCAAAATCATTACGTTGTGACATGTTAAAGCAAATTCATTACAATCATATGGGTTATGAAAAGTGTAAAAATAGAATAAAAGGATTGTTATATTGGCCACATATGTATAAAGAAATAGAAGACATGATTAAAAATTGTGACATCTGTTTACAGTATCAAAAAAGTCATAGTTATGAACCATTAAAACTAAGAGAAGTTCCTGATAAACCATGGAGTACAATAGGAGCTGATATGTTTTTCTTTAATAACAAAATCTTTTTATTAATAGTAGATTATCTTACTAAGTATATAGAGTTATGTGAACTAAAAAACCAATCAGCTGAGGAGCATATAAAAGCTTTACAAACATCATTTTCTAGATGGGGAATCCCTGAATTATTATATACAGACGATGGAGCTCAATATAGAAGTTCTGTATTTGTAGATTTCTGTCAGCAATTTGGGTTTAAACATAAGACATCAACGCCTTATTATGCTAGGTCTAATGGGATGGTAGAACGCCACATTCAAACAGTTAAAAAGATGTTAAAAAAATGTTTATTGGAAAATAAGAATATAGATTTAGCTATGCTAGAATACAGGAACATGCCTATTGATAATGAGTTAAAGTCGCCAAACGAGATGATGATTGGTAGACAAGTAGCTTCTTTGTTGCCTGTGAATAGACATGATTATGAAACAAAGTTTATGAAAATAAAAAACTATGTACAAAAGAAAAATGACAGTTATAAAATGTATCATGATAGGAAGGTTAAGGGTAAAGGAATGATATTCTATAATGGACAAAATGTTTATATTAGAGATAGAAACAAGAATAAGTTAATCCCAGGTAAAATTGTAAAAGAAGGGGATAAAGATAGATCATATGTAGTATTATTAGAAAATGGGCAGAAAGTTCTGAGAAACAGATATAATATATTTAAAGGTTCAAAATATAGAAAATTTAATGTAAAAAATACATATGATTATGATGATGAGGATCTAGAATGTATAATACAAAATGATACTCTAAATGAAAGATTTAATGATAATGTAACAAATGTTAATGCAACTGATGATGACTGTGTTGACAATTTAGCTTATATGGATATAGACTATAGTAATTGTAACAAAGATAATGTAGATGACATTGTGGAAAATAATGATCATTTAAATTTCGAATATGTTAATTGTGATGTGGATAACTTTGTAGATTGTTCTGAAGAACAGACTGATCTTGGAGCTAATAATGACTTGGTAAATAGTAAAACCAAAAAGACTGTTACATTTAATTTTGACAACATTGTTGTAGAAAATAGAAAAACTAGAAGTGGTCGAATTGTTAAGAAACCAAATTATTTGCATGAATACTGTAATGATTAATTAGTTCTAAGAAAAGAGAAGGGATGTGAGAGGATTATTACTATGTAGCAACACTAATATATAGTTGGTTTTTTAATCTGTGGTACGCCGGCTGGGAGATGGCTCTGGACCGCTAGCATGGAACGTTATAATATTAAAGTCTCACCTGATAATTGTAAAATACTATAAATACATAATAATTATAAACTGAAGTGTTTCAATTATATAAAACACATCTTACAGACGACATCTATAAAACTTTCATATACAACTTTTTGTCGTGTAAACGTTTTCGTAGTATAAACGTCATAATACTGTCAATTTTGTCATATAATTACCTTTTAAACATTTGCTAAACGGATAATAATTGTTTAAACGTAGTATTTGTAACCATTATATATAATTCGAATATAAGTATTACGAACGACCTCTATACATCCTAAAGTATCACAAACATGATAATACGACCGCTATTTAATTAATACTCATATTAAAGGTTTATAATAACCTTGTATACCACTTCCACCATTTCTAACTATCATGGCGTAAACATTTAATACATGAACTCGCAGTTTATAGGTCGGGAAGTTATATAGTTGTCTTATAACGCATTCACATAATAAATTATTAATAAAAATATGTGACAACTTTAAAATTTTAAAAGCGCATTAAAATTTTGTTACAAAATAACCCCACATTAATCAGTAAACTTGATTGCACAATAGTTTACAACTGATGAAATGGTTTTATCACCTCAAATAACAGAAAAAATGCAATATTAACTCAGCTGTCAAAAACACTGCTAAGTTAAATTAATATTTTATAATAATTCGTTCAATATCATCTTTAAATGACAATAACACAACGATTACATCATATAAAAGTCATATTGTGTGACACAAAGTCGAATACACGCCGCAACAGCTATCATTACATGACATGTAGTCAAATCGCCGACGTGTATATGACTACTATGCGACTAAGAAGGTATTTATATGACTGTTACACGAAACTCTTAGCGCCTTAAGTTGAATAAAATGGGCCCTAATGCCGTCGAGTAAACGTCCTTATGACATTTATACGATTATACTAAATAACATTAAGTTGGCACCAACACGTCTACTCAACGCGACGTCGTAATCGTAAATGTTTATTGGGTGCATACAAACTAGCTATCTCTTTCCATACGATTTCGTGAAACAGTTATACTTTGGAGTTACGTGGTCTTAGAGAGTTGTGTTGATGACTTTAATGATTATAATTCTGTAAATACATATTTGTTACGGCCGCGAATCATATACTAATCAATGTCCAACTTAATACTGACCAGCAAATTGCAAAAAACCTTAAAAAGAAATTGAATTTCACGGGCTACCCTGGCGCTTTCGCTTTAATAGATTGTTGGTTAAAACTTTCTGCACGAATTATGTATTTGGCATCACGGTACGGATTACCTAAAAATTACATTTTATCAATCATTCAAGCAAGAAGTACGAACTTGGCAACAATTTTAAAGAAAATGCACCTTGCATTCTCGGTTATCCGATTCAATTTACTCTATACTCATAAATTTAGCATTTTGAAAAATTTGCCTGGGTGGCTGGGTTTGTCATTGTCACTTTGTGCCAGTGCCAGTATTAATTAATACTGTACCTTACTGTACTGCAGTGTGACCAGATTAAATTTTACGAAAATACCGAGGCACCTCAAAAAAATACTGAAATATACCAAATTGCACAGGGAAAATATACCAATAAAAATACTGATTTTCAAAAAGGTTTTATTCATTCATCATCACAGTAAATGATAAAAGGGATGTTGTGTTTTGAAAGAAAACTGCATAAACGCAGCTCAGCTTTCTTTATTTAGTCTTTCAGTGGTACCTTTTTGAAAAATGTATGACTCTGGAATCAAATAAAAATTTTGTTAGACAGTTTTGAACATCTACTAATTAAAATATCTCCGAACTTCGTAACTTTATATTTTTTCAAGTTCGATTTATGCTTTTCAATATTTGCATGTTGTTTTATAGATGCTAATCTTCTTTGGAGTTTCGCACTGCATACTTTGCAAAAGGCGGCGTACTCGTCACCTTTATAACGTGAAAGCCACGAAGAAAGCTCCGAAATTTGTTCCCACTTAGCCAAATAATTTTGCTGAAAACTAGGGACATACCTACTTTCCGGATGGATGGGTCAAGTAAAATAAAAACAAACAAGAAACGCGCTGACGACAAAAACGTAATTCCCGAATTATCGAAAGAAAACCCTCAAAGACTAAGTCAAGTGCAGAACAGAAAATCATTTTACTTAAACCGTATTAGATGATTCGATACTATGTGTTATTCTACTACGGCAGCTGCCGATCATGTCCTACAATATCTGTAACTTACTGATCTTTGCTTACGAATTAAATAAAGACTAAATAAGGGTAATTCCCTGAACATATATGTTTGCGGGAACGATCGCTATGGTGTTGTCATAGCTTTATATCCAAAATATACCCAAAAATACTTACTTCCGCCAATATACCTACAAATATACTGAGGCTCGGAAAAGTCGATAAAATATACCGAAAAAGTATTAAAATACTGAATCTGGTCACACTGCTGTACTGTACTGTCAGTTGCAAGGAACTTATATGTCAGTTGTTCTCTTGAGTATTAATGTTCTGTGCACTTGTGCAGTGTTCACACAGAGTACACTATACAGTTGTTGTATTAAAAATATCGCTGCGGCTAATTGGTCATTCTTACTTTTAACATTATTTACATTTTCATCTGTCGTAAACAATAACACATATTAATATGAGTTTACCGAAAAACACATTTTAAAGGGTTGAATCTCGTGAACAAAATTTCCAAAGAAACTTGCTGAAGCCATGTCTAAAACAAATCTTGAAGATGCGGGTGTTTACGATCTTCTCACCGATCTGTGCACTAAGACCGCAGCTAAGTACTGCAATCAGAATAGGATATCACAGAAGCGGCTTATGACTAAAATGAGATCGAATGCTTACGAAATTATATTAAAAAAATCTTCCAAAGACTTCCCATCTTCAAAAGGAGAGCCTATTGTCGACTTGTTGTCATATTATTTCGTATATCAACAAAATGCGAGGAACGTGGCCGAATACAAAAGAACAGTGGAATTAAAGAAGATAATCAGCACAATTCGTCAAACAGATTTTGGGGATAATAAAGAAGTTGTTTACAATATATTGAGATTCCTAAATGGACTTAGCAGCACAGTCAAAGAAGATTTGACAGCTGAAATGTTTCAGGTGAGATTGTCTCGAGACTATTACTCTATTTATTATAGTATTTATAGAGGTATGAGGATCAAAGTGGTCAGTCCATAAAAACACAGACTAAACCAGATGCCACCAACTGCCGCTATGTTATTCTTATTGTGTTAAATCATTTTTAATCATCATCATTCTCTTGCCCTTATACCAATTTATTTGAGGTCAATATTTTTCTTCCATACTTCTCTATTAGTCATTATCTCAGTATTCACCACCTTTCTAGCCATATTATCTTTTGCACAGTCAATCCATTATTTCTTTGCTCATGGTTAAATAATTTCTAATATAGGAAGATAATTCGTATTTCTACTAAGTATTTAAATTTCTTGAAAATTATATAACAAATATAGTTTTTGTTAACCCATATACTATTTTTATACTTTCAGAAACCCTTTTCATTTGGCCTTCTAGACGAGATGCTCCCTAAGCCCAAGCGGGAGGCGTTTGGTTCTCCGCAGCCCTACTCTTACTACCCGTCACATGTGTTTGAGCTGCCTTTCTCTTTGAAGCATCAAGGGGCAATGTTGGACAGTCCAAAGTCACAAACATATACTGAGTACACCGTGGAGAGTTTTGATTCTAAAGCTTGTAAGTTCATTTTATTCAGTGCATAACAATAATATACCTAGATTACAGGGGTACCTAGGGGTACACTTGAAATTAGCAAAAACTGGCCAAGTGCGAGCCAGACTCGCACACAAAGGGTTCCGTACTACAAGGCAAAAATGCCGAAAAAACACGTTTGTTGTATGTACGCCCCCTTAAATATTTATTTTATTCTGTTTTTAGTATTTGTTGTTATAGCGGCAACAGAAATACATCATCTGTGAAAATTTCAACTGTCTAGCTATCACGGTCCATGAGATACAGCCTGGTGACAGACAGACGGACAGTGGAGTCTTAGTAATAAGGTCCCGTTTTTACCCTTTGGGTACAGAACCCTAAAATCGTAGGTATTTAGCATTAGTTTCTATTCTTAGTTTTTCGTGTTGCTCACACAAAGTTAATAGCTTTTTAATAATTTTATAATATGAATACTATCTAGATGTCTCATTTATTCAACAGTTTTACCCACTGATTCGAACAACTCTCAAACTCTTCAACAAATGGAGCTAAAAACCTTTCTGAGTCCAATGTCACTGGCCTCAATGACATCCTCTCATATGTCTCCATACTCTGAGGTTGCCATGCTGAACTACCCAAGGTTGACAGCTCCTAGAGATCTGCTAATACCTGGATCGCAGACCAATGCAAATGTAAAGGTAATGAGAACTTAATGTAAGATTTTCAGTAATAATGATTTCTTAATATTTCCTTGTAATTAAAAATTATTGTATGCCTTTAGAATTTCAAACTTTGTTTCTAGTCATTCAGTTTACTTTGTTGTTACTGTTAGCCTGCATCATCCCACTACTGGGCAAATGCCTCTTCTCATGACTTCCAGTTCTTTTGATTATGTTGTTGCAATTATAATAAATACTTAATAATGAACTGAAATAAAGAACATTTTTAATGCCTGGGAAGAAGCACAAGATGCCATTGGAATCTTTTGCGACCTCTCTAAGGCGTTCGATTGTGCAAACCATGAGACACTTCTGATGAAACTGGAGCACTATGGAATTAGAAAAACAGCACTTGATTTGCTAAGATCATACCTGAAAGAAAGGTGAAAGTTCAAGTAAACGGCGTAAACTCATTGGGGTCTGAAATGACAATGGGCGTTCCTCAGGGTTCGATATTGGGTCCATTCCTCTTTTTAGCTTACATTAATGATTTACCCCAATTACTTCAAAATCAACCGAAGATGGTGTTATTTGCAGATGACACATCATTGATCTTTAAAATAGACCGAGGGTCACAAAATCTTGACGTCGTGAATAACTCTATTCTTCAGGTCCAAGATTGGTTTACGGTCAATAATTTAGTACTTAATGAAAAAAAAACCAAATGCATTCGGTTTACTTTACCGAATATTAGAAGTAGCGAATGTGAACTCATATTGAATGGCCAAAAACTAGAATTTATTAATCAGACAGTTTTCCTAGGAATCACGCTAGACGAGAAATTACAATGGGGACCCCATATAACATCTATTGCGGGGCGGCTAAGCTCGGCCGCTTATGCTGTTAGAAAGATAAAACAGTTAACAGATGTAGAAACCGCGCGTTTGGTCTACTTCCACAGTATTATGTTATATGGCATTTTACTATGGGGTCGGGCTGCTGACATTGAATCCATTTTTATTTTACAAAAGAGAGCTGTTAGAGCCATTTATAATCTACGTCGCCGCGAATCTCTTAGGGAACTATTTAAAAAGGTTCATATCATGACGGTAACTTGCCAATTCATTTACGAAAATATTATGTATGTAAGAAAAAATCAACATCTTTTTAATAAAGTAAGTGATAGACATAATTTTAATACTAGAAATAAAGATAAATTAGTTCAACCTTTTTTCAGATTACAGAAGTACATACATCTTTTATGGGGTACTGTGTTAAATGCTACAACAAAATACCTTGTGACATATTGCAATTAAATGAAAGAAAATTTAAAACTCATATTAAAAGTACACTATGTAAACAGGGATATTACAAATTAGAGGATTATATCCCAGATAAGAATGCTTGGAAACATGCTGGTCCTGCTCCATAGGACAATCTAGTGTCTAGACATTGATTTTTACAATCTGTGACTACAGTAACTCACACACTTGTTAGGGTTCTAGTAAGGTCATCTACTTTTCCAATATTTGTAAATAATTTTTAAATATGTGAGCACCATGTATCTATCACATAATTGATTTACCTGTAATTCCTTAATTTTTAATTCTTTTTTTTTTTTGGGGTAGACTTCTTTTATTCTAGGTGCATCGTCTTCACATATAATTATATGATGTATACAAAACCTTGTAAAACATTTTAAAAGAGTAACGGTGGAGTTTCTTGCCCATACTTCTCCATACGAAAACTACCTTTTGGAAGGGGCGACTAGAATCAATTCAGTTTTACTGTAAGTTTTGACGTTCAAAAGTGCCTTTAATGTGCCTATTTGAAATAAATGATTTGACTTTGACTTACTGACCTGAATTTTCAAACTTTTCATATGGCAATAATCTGATTGGCTATTACGAACATTTTTATACAAACATTTACCAAACCAAATCGGTCCAGCGCTTCTGAAGTGCGCTTCTGATGTGGTTCCCAACCAAACAGCATTTCAATTTTTAAATCTAGATTTTTTGACATTTTTAAAATGACCAACTTGATACTTGCAGTTAGATTCGTACAGACCAAGGAGGCAAGGCGCAACAAAGAGGATGCCTATGCTTGGCAGCCGGTGGAACAAGGCTCCCAATTATGCTAATGATCAATATTGTACTGTATTCAACTGTTCTAGTAACATGTATTGTAGGATCAATAGTCTTTTTTAAATTAAGAATTGACTTGATTGCAGATATCACTGGCCAGTACAAGTGTAAAGTCTGATGTCAAGGAAGTGTTCAGAGCTAAATCTGGTGATGATTCAGTTGACATATGGGAGCTGGCTACTCATGTAGACAAGGATATACCTGGTGACATATGGGAGATAGTTGGTAAGTCATAAGTTCATAACAATGCAATTGTTTTCACACCTCAGTGATTGCTGAATGTTTTTTACTAATAGTGCTTGATGTTATGATTGTATGTAAATATGTAGATAATAGGTCTAAACTGGGATCTTGTTTAGTAATATCTGGTTGATAGATTCTAAATAATGTTGAATATTTTATTACAAATGTTAATACTACACTGCGCGTCTTCAGACCAATGAGTGCAAGTCTACACGAATTTCAATTGACATGTAAAAGTGAGAAAAAAATGCAGTAGATCTTTTAATTAAATTCCTCCGATGATCTATATTCTAAATTGACTAATTTAATTATGTTTCAGCGAAGTTGCCGCCAATCAATGAGAGGCAATTGCTGGCATCATCGTCAAGAGAGCATTGTCTATGGCGTCAGAGATATGGCATCATGATATCAGATCTAAATGTCATATCCGAAAAGCAGTTTATCAGACATATAATGTATTTAATAAGTAAGCATTATATGTATCTTAGCTATGCAATAAAATGGATTGGCAACCTTAAAAAGGCAGACAAGGTTGAAGCTGGAGGAGAAAGGCAGAGTACAGGAGGGTGGGTGCATTGGCGGAAATTGGGAGTTACCTATGTCCAGCTGAGTTCTGGAATTATTGATTACTGCCCGTTTTTACTAACGCTAAGGGCCACCTAAATGAATGCTTAAATAAAAGCACGCTGTTGGATTTTCAACGCTCGTCTCAGCGCCAAAAGTTGAAAATCTGTGTCTTCTGCTTCTTTAGCTCGGCGGCTACTTCAGCGTTGTGCCTGCGTCTCCATAGAAATTAATATTCCTTTAATGAGAATTATTTATTTTGCAGTTGGCGTAGAAACAAGCTCCTTCCCCTTTAGTCAGGAAACGAACAGTTTCTACATGAAAGAGGATTTAATACTGGAGTGCATATCACAGGAACATATCAGAGGTTACGTCTCCGAGTTATTGCTAGTCGGCACTTACTATAGAAGACTGTACAAGTTCGCATTCAATGATACACTGGAGGATCATTTTCATAGTCATGGGCTTGTTTATGAGGTAAGATTGAAGGGGATATGATACATTCTTAAAACAAGTGCTTTCCTCAGCACATGAAAAATCGGCGTTGATAACGTCATAATAATCCCTCACCCACGAGCGATTTTTGTTATCGTGCGGTGGATTTCAGCGCCGACAAGTTGAGAATCTAACAGTCTATTTTTTTGACGTGCTGGGATACACTCTGTAGGATTCTCAATGCTTGGCGCCGAGAGTTGAAAATCCAGTGCACTATAAAAAATTGTCTTGTTAAAAAAACACTTGTTCGCACTAGTGCTAACTTGGGGAGTTGTGGGCGAAACAGCGGCACACGTCGTCCAAGCTCACAACATACGATGTGTAATAGTCTATATGTAGCTATTCATGTATCTACATTCTACAGTCCACATTAATTTAATTTAGTTAGTTAAAAATAAACCATCAAACAGTCCACAAGTAGTTTTACTGCATACATTCTATCAAGCAAAAATCAACCTTATTGTCGTAGTCATTTGGTCCTTCGAGCCGGATATTTACCGCTGACCGGCAGTGGACGAGCGCGTCGCGAGAACAAAAGAAAGCGATAAGGTTCTATGGAAGTTTTTCATCCATACTAATATTATAAATTCGAAAGTAACTCTGTCTGTCTGTATGTTACATTTTCACGCCTAAACCACTGAACGGATTTCAACAAAATTTGGCAGAGAGATAGATTGCATCCCGGGGAAGGACACAGGATAGTTTTTGTCGACGTACCTCGCGGGCGAAGCCGCGGGCGGAAGCTAGTTGATATATAATTAGTGAATGCAAACTGTTGTGAACTCGTGTTCTGTAATACTGTTCACACGTTGTCTCAAATAGCGGCGAACGACGGCCCAGAACGAGAGAGCAAGTTCAGACTAGACAGTTTTTGTAATATGAACTGCAAATGGTAACAGATACAGGGATAAGTCGAATGAAGTAAGAGAGGCTTTTACTCAGGAGCCGGAACCAAAATACTAATAAGTACACATAAGACTATAACTAAAGATGCTTAAACACTATCGACGTCCTACATCTGTTGTAATAACTTTGAATGCCTCAATGGTCCTTGGGCATCACACCAAGCATAATTAGCCTATAACGTTCCCACTGCTGGGACGCAGGCCTTCTCTTGGTGAGAGGGAGTGGGCCGTAATCCACCACGCGGGCCGATGTTTTCCTTCACCGTTTTGAGATTGGTGGTAATAATTTACACAAAGTAAAGCGACGGTCTGGGTTCGAACCTACGACCAACAACTCGTAAGTCGTAGCCGTTGCCACTGGGTCACCACCACTCGCTGGGTTACCAGTGCTCGCACCTTAAAGGAATATAATAAAATCTATAATTGACTATTTTCAGGCATCAAGAGAGGTAATAAGGCGATATCTATTAAAGTTTCGCTTGAACGCCACAGATATTTACGAAGAGTCGTGTAAGAACGACGAAGAGGATTTGAACAGAATGCCGACGCTGTTACAAATACTTCAGCATATGGAGCCACTGAAATATGAGATAGAAACCATTGCTTCTATTTATAAACTTATAGATACAGGTATTTATTTGATATCTTTTTAATTTTCTGTAATTTTTCAATAATTTTAAGGGAAGTAGTCTACTAGCTTCTGCCCGCGACTTCGTCCGCGTGAAATTTTGGCCCCCGACCCATGCATCGTATCCACTTCTTTTTCACTTAGCGTTCTATCTGACTTTTTTCTCTTTTTCTTGGCTTCTAAGGGTGATGTTAAATAGCCTATAACCTTCCTCAAGATTTGGGCTGTCAAAGGCAAAAACATTTTTTATCACATCTATTCAAAAAGAGCTAGTGTATTATTCGTAAACAGGGACTAAAATAGCTCTTTAATCCCTAGGGACTAAAAGTGATTTGAATTTGGAATGTGGATATTGTTAGTAAAAGTTCCAATCACCAAAGAGATCTATCACGAACATTGTATGAACAAGTAACAGGCTGTATGATAAAGTAAAACGCGCGAGCCAAATTAATAAAAAAAAGATTATGTAAAAATAAAAAACGCGCGAAAAGCATTCTGCCTACGTTCGTAATTGTTTACTCAAATTAAGGTTTTACTTAGTTTTTACTCAAGTAATTGTATGTAAATAAATAAACGTACTATTCTTATTCATAAGTTGCACTTACTTATTTTTTCATAGAGGGTGATAAAAAGTAGAGTGTCCACGTCGGGAGCAACACTATTTTATATTCGAGTGACGTACTTTAAATCCCTTGCTGCGCTCCGGATTGTACATTAGGTTAGAACGCATCGCTGCGCTCAGGATTCTACTCTAGAATCCTTCGCTCCGCTCTGGATTCAAAGAAAGACTCTCGCCTTCAATATAGTTGTTTCCTCCCTTGGCAAACAATCTACTATTTCAGATCCGACTGGTAGTTCCGGAGATTACCCCATATATACGTTCAAACAAACAAATTTTACCTCGGTATAATATTAGTATAGATAAAATCTAAAAATCATATTAAGCCAACCATCTAACATATGGGGAGATTTTTTGTTTTAAACGTGTAAAAAATAATCGAACAATGAATCAAGGTGACAAAACTGACAAAACAATTAAAAAGGTCTTGTCTTCTAAATGATTTCATTTACTTTGTACTGTTGTTAGCTAATTATATTATTTCCAGATCCAAAATCGTCAATCCCGCACGGAGCAGAGCTTATGTCGTATTTATTCAACGAAATATCGTTAATTACTCACAGACAGACGACGCTCACCATGTTCAATTCACTATATTCTATCTGCACAGTTTATTTTAAGTAAGTATTGAACAAAAATAATATGATTTACAATTATCTTTTGCACATTATGTATTTTCAACCCTATGTTAGTTGTGAATAAGTTCACTATCGAATTTATCAATGGAAACTGGGGCATTTTGTTGCTCAATGTACGCTGACTGTATCAACAACAACAACAATTCTTAGTTTCGTTGTTAACGTTACCGCGAAAGTATATTATAATTTTACGACATCAAATTGTACCTCAGACGAATAACACCATTTTTTTTAGGTTTATCGAAAGATTTATATTCGAAGGCGAACTAGATGATAGATTCAACGAGTTCTTCATACGTAAAGACAATCAGTACGTGAATAATCGTTCTAAAAGGTATTGGGACAAAGGGTTCCATATAACGCAGAGTGTGGCCGTACCAGAGTTTTTGAAGGCTTTGGCTAAGTTTATACTACTGTGTGGCAAGTCATTGAGGTTGTTGAAGCTGTGTAACCCGACCGTGAGTATAAACTATTTGGCATAAAGGATTTTTTATTTGATTAGCCTATACTGTCCCACAGTTGGGCTAAAGCCTCCCCAAGTCCTTCCAGGAACTGTTTTCCCGCGCCACCTGGAACCAGCACTCGCGGAACACGTCCAGGTCATTTCGCCACCATTTGTTGACTGTGTTTTTACACCTAGGATGCTGCGCTCCATCGCTCTTTGGCAAACGCCAAGACGCAACTTTTGCGACTTGCGTAAAACTTCCGCTGCTGCATGCTTTATGCCTATATAGGCATAAAGCATAATCAGCCTATAATATTCCCACTGCTGGGACACAGACCTCCTCTCTGGGAGAGGGAGTAAGCCATAAGCCACCACGCGGGCCCACTGCGGGTTGGTGGACGTAACTTCTCAAATTTAAAAAAATTCTGCTCTTCGAAAATTTACTTCTTTTCACGATGTTTTCCTTTTGAGAGCAGTGATGAAATTAAATTCACAAAATAAAGCGCCTGTCTGGGTTCGAACTCACGACCTATAACTCGTAAGTCGGGGCCGATACCTCTATTCTGAGTATACACTATTTATTGTTTTTAAATTGTAGCTTTGAAATATTTTTGAGCCGGCTCTTTTGACCTTTCTGGATTTCTTCAACTAGCTACAACCATGAATACGAGAATGTGAACGTAAACCCCTCTTCTTAGCAATATAAAATAAGAATATTTAGCCCAGTTGGCAGGGTTACGGTAATAATTTATTATGAAATAAAAATAAAATAAAGCTAAAAAAAAATATGAAGAAATACTTTATTTTCACTTTGTTCAATTAAATAACTCCCTAAATTGTTCTAATGCCGTCACTATCTGTTAATTTACCTCACAGATTTGCTTATATTTTTAGAATCTAAATAGGGAACGCACAATTGCTTACTTATAACTATTTAACCATTCAAAATCATCTCTAGGACCCCCTAGTCCTCCTAATATCCTCGGACCACCCATCAGTGAAGTGCTGCGCCAGCTTCCAAGAGCTGGAGAGCCAGCAACAAGTCCTGGACGTGTATCGTACTAGATGTCTGTTCGTCAGCGGCGAGCTGGTGACTTTCGACCAGATACTGTTGAAAAGAGAAGCCGAGAGAAAGGCTTTCACTGAAATGGCGTCCTTGAAGCAAGCTGAAACTATGGAGAAGATTGTTGGTAAGACGGAAATAGGTATTTTGTTGGTGGGTGGTGTATGTAACGTAAGCTATTTCAGGTATTAAATCCGATCCCTCTTGAATTAACAATTACAATTTTAGATTTAAACTTAGGCGTTAACTAGCTATAATAGTAAATTATACAACAATTGAATTGAATTATCAATGTTGTGTTTGATTCTCACTATGGCTTTTAGCATAGAATATATGCTTCAAAGTGTCGACGGCTTCTTAGTCTTGGTTAATTCATTGAAATAGTTAAGAAATACGGACTCTGAGAAGGAATTGGCGCCATTCGTGGTTTTCCAGTCGCAGAACAAATTGTATGTTTTCAGGTACAACTCCCGAGATTATGGCGGCAACAAATTATCGACTATAATTGCTGCTTTATTTCGAAATTATTCAGGAGTCAGTGTCTCATTTTCGTCACTGGAAGAACTCATTTTATTATAATTTATGTTATTAGATTTTCCAATGACTTAAAACAATCACGATAACAGATACTCGTAGAAAAGAGCCAAGTTGGCGGGATTTTTCTTTTTAAATTTATTTTATAGCTCTATTGAATAGCCAGCCAGTACGTACTTTCAGCACGTTTTATTTATATTTGTACATAATTCGTATATTCGTGGTTGTTTCAAATTCAAAATGTTTTTATTCACTCAGTGACTAAAAGAGTTTTATTCACTGTTATCGATGAATAAAATGCCCTTTTTCGAGTGGCAATGGTAAAAAGTTATTGTTAGCGTTTGAGTTGCATTACAATTTTTCCATGATAAATTCGAAAAGACTTTGAAAAGTTTTTCTTTGGTGAATCTATTTACAAAGACCTTGAATTAGTAATCCAATGAGCACTATTTTCTTGAAAAATCCTATCTGCCTTCCATATTTTCGATATCTCAAAAAGTTCATATAATTTTTAGCCGAACGCAAAAGATTGGCACAGTTAATAATAGCCGAGAAGCAGCACTCGCTAAGAGTCCTAGAAGCTGCTATGGCGGAGGCAAAGGCAGCTAAATTTAAAGCTAGACAACGAGAAAGAAAGCGCTTTGAGCTGGAAAATGCCGCCGAAAAGGCCAAGGAAGAAGTGGACTCCAAACTCAGGGATGATGAAAAGTAAGCTATAATTATGAAATATTATTACCTACCTAATTTAAAAAGGATTGGTTAATTTAATTTGACCTTTTTGGTTGATTATTTAATTTAATTTGTTAAATTACGTAATCAGCTGTTAGTTGCTACTTACACGAAATTATAAGAAAAAAATATTAATTTTTTATTTATCATAATTTGATACCGATATCGTTTGCTATAATTGCTTTGTTGATCTGATTCTGTCTCCAAATGATCTCCGTGGTTAAAATTTGTTAATTTGACCAATCATTTTGTAACAATTTTCTAACTATGAATTAAATAGTTAGAAAATTGTTACAAAATGATTCGGATTCTTTATATTCCATACAAATAATCTACAACATAGTAAAAAATTGCAGGAACAAAATAATGGAGTACTACTCAAAACTAAATATGGAAGTAGAGAAGAGCAAGATGCACACAGAATGGAAAATAAAACGTTTACAGTTAGACCAGAGTAGGATGCAGCTGTTGTCCACCGAAGAGAGGAATTTGAAGAGAGAGAAATTGGAACTCGAACACCAGAAAAATGAAGAATTGATGGCGATGTCTATACAGAGCGATATGTTGAGATCAGTAGAAGATGATCTTGATAATAAAGAAGAGAGTGTGACAGATGAAAATGGTATCGATACAGACCCTAGTCTTACGTTCTCATCAGTTATTGCGGACCAAGCAGAAGAATGCGCAGACCCTTCGGAGTACGACAATAACAAGATGAGGGCACAAGGTTCTGGGGCAGTTTTGAGCGCTTTCTGTAATGTTGCCAAAAGCTTTTTCGGTGTTTCTAAGGTTAACGAGAATGGCAATGAAAACGATAATAATAAAGCACTAGATGCTCAAGGCAATATCTTTGAATCTGGAGCTGACGACAATTCTCGTACACTACATACTCAATCTTCTTGCGAAATAGGCAGCAAACTAGATGATGGTTACGATAATTTACAATATCAAAACAGTAGGAAACAAGCTTTGTTAAATAAACAAAAGGTCATGTCTCACGAATTTGGCCAAACTGATAAAGAGAACAATCATCTGACAGATCCGCCGCTTATAGAGGTTGCAACAATTGACGAAGAAAATAACTTGCAAGATTGGTCTCCATTCCTAGAAGCGAAATTTAATAAGTTGAAAGTGTTGGGTACAGAATTTGATATCATTAAACCAGTCGTAAAACCATCTGAGCCAAAAACTGATGCACAGAAAGAGGCGCTGGTAAACAAGCAAAAAGTTTTAGGAGTAGAATACAACCTTCCTTCCGAAGCTTATGTTAAAAGGGAACCTGCGAATGCGGCGCAGGAAGAGGCAGTGCGTAACAAGGAAAAGATTTTGCATGCGGGTTTCGATATGTTAAGCACAACGACAGGGAGTCCTAAAAAGGAAAACAAAAGGTCAGCGCTGACGTTGAACTTGAAACCCTATGGCGAACCTTCTTCATCTACGTTTAGACTTGGAGTTACACCTAACACAGGCTCCGTCACTCCAGGCGAATATTTTCCAAGGGTAAGTTTGTACAGTGAATTTTTTGTCAATTTTTAATCCTTTATTTTCGCATAGTGATTGATTTTCTATATAAATAATTAATCTTATTTCAGCTGGACGTAGAAACACCAACTACGGCAGACATACCTCTCGAAAGCGCGATGACCTCCGAAATATTTACTCCTAGAAGTGATGTTAGTAAGGACTTGAAGTCCAAAGGCAAAGAATTTCTAGGTTCTGAAGGATTTAATTTCCCAATGATAGTCGACGAAGAGAACGTTGAATCAGAAATGACTAGCGACGTTCAAACTGGTGACACGACTGATAATTCCCCATCAAAATCTTTGGATTCACCGGTCAGTAGAGTGAAATCAAAGTACTCATATTTCAATGTATTAGATGGGTCGTACAGTTTGAAAGACTTCGATCCCTTTGGAATTAAAGAGATGAAAAATTTCTCCAAGGATCACTTTACAAGTAAAATGAATTTGGAAATGACAAGCTCTTGTTATACTCACCCTTCAGTTATAATGGACGAAGTGAAGAAACGACCTTATAATAATATATTTGCTTCACATTTCCCTTCTGGCGATGAAGAACAAAATAAGATTACATGTGACAATATTGCTTCACTAACAGCTTGCCTCCAAAGATCTGTAATGTTACCGCTAACATACCAACTAGAAGTGGTGAACAACTCTATTTTAACTTACTTCTTAGTAAATCAGGATATGTACGAACATTTGAGGAGTTTGAAAGATTATTTCTTTCTGATGGATGGAGAATTTTCTAGAAGTATTTGTCATAATTTGTTTACGAAGTTGGTGAAGACTTTGAATCCTCAAGAGTTGTTGAACTTCGCTACTTTGCACAATATTTTGGATAAAGCTCTCGGGTCATCCATTTCACGTGAGTATTGTTTATATTGTCACCAATTCCTATTATTATCGGTAACACTTTTTGACTCTCGTAAAAGCAGCCGATCTTAATTTCATATTCTTGCTATCTCACTTGTTGTTGATGTTTTTATAAATGGGATAACGGGTCAAGGAGGATAACTCATTAAGTATTTTTTTTAAAATTGCAGATGTGCATAAATTTTCGGAGAACCTATCATTCACGATCACCGAGTCCCCTCTAAGTTTCCAGCACAGTTCTCCCGACGTGTTACAATGTCTATCCCTGACTTACACGGTCAGTTGGCCCCTCAATATAATATTGTCGCAAGAGGCATTACTTCGGTATGCAAAAGTGTTCCAGTTTCTGATTAAAATGAGACGAATATTTTGGGTTTTGGGTGAAGATTTTGAAGTAAGTATTATATTGTTTAAAAAGATGAATATAGCATATTTTTACGAATATATTTTTAAAATAATTTTTTATGTCATAGTCTTTAAAGTTATCAGCAAAATTATCAAGACATCAGCATCCCCGCAAATTGCTAAGATCGCCACAATACATATCAGTGCAAATATATCGGCACATAATGGCTTCGATGATTCGAGCCCTCGACAACTACATAGTTACGACTTGCATTCTCACATCTTGGACGGAGTTTGAGAACGATTTGAAGAAAGCTCAAACGTTGGACGATCTATATGAGTGCCATATGGTTTATACAAAGAAGGTGCTGTTTAGATGCCTGCTCAACAACAGATCGACGCCTGTGATGAAGCTTTTGAATGATATTTTCACAGTGATATTGAAATTCAGTCGGGTGTTGAAAGCGGGGTAAGTGCTTCTCTCTTTGCTGTTACTTTTATCTTTTCGAAGGATATTCACCATCCGTTGTATAAATTATGACATTGGAGTTTTTACTTTACTTAAATGTTCAAAAAGTATATTTAAATATCTCTTTCTTTTGCTAGAGTCTGGCAGCAAAGTGAGCCCGAAGGATCGTTTACACATTCAAGTTTTCCTCAGTTGGAAGAACTATTCCATTTGTTCGAGAAACTCGCTAAATACTTGCACAAAGTGGTGACGAAGTTTATGGAATGTGGGTACCAAAGACATTTGGTAGAGCTGTTGACTATGGTCAACTTAAACGGGTACTATGACCCGGAAAAATCGAAAGATGAGCATAATACAACTGTCCAGTCGACGTCATGAGAACCAATGGTAAAAGAAGTGTAAAGACAGTTCCAATCGCGAAGTCTCGGGTGCTTATCAATTCTGCGTATTTTATATCCATTGTGATTGATGATTTACGATTTACGGGAACTATGATCAGTGACGCAAGTGTAATTACGCTTCTGAAGTGAACTTTACTTAACATTGTGTAAAATTGGCATTAATAGATAGTTCTTAATGGTTGTAATGAGGTACAAAAGCCGATGAGGCTACAGAATTTATTTTTGAGCGATTTTAAATGTTTTAAGGGCTGTTCAGAGGAAAGACGTGTAAGAGTGAGAAAGTCTGAATTTTTTTGTGACAGACTTTTTCGTGCACGTGTTCTGACGTCTGCGTAAGTCTTTGTTATAATTACTGTCGATTCCTTGTTTCGTCTCTGTATACCACTTAGTACAGCGCAAAAACGAATACTCGTAAACCATTCGTTTTAGTTTTAAAAGAAGATTAAAGAGTAGCATGAATTTTGACAAATTTTCTCCAAACTATATTTACAAAGCTTGTCCTCTGTTGATTCTCCAATGAGTTAAAGAATATTATTGTTAGCGTTAGAATCTCTTAATTTATATTGCTTTTTGCACTAGGTAGGTAACCATTCTATACTTGCATTATTATTTTATGCTGAACTACTTAGGCACAATAATGTTATGCTTTATTAAATAAAGATATTTGTGAATGTTTAGCGGACCCAATCCATGACATTTTGATGTTATTAATTTTCTTTTGATCAAAAGAAACCTTGAGTAGTTGAAACTAACAAAGGGTGCCCTAGCACTATGAGCGAGATTATAGTTTATACTCGTAAGAGTAGAGTGCTTACTGTACTTAGCAAAATAAGGTCAAATTGCGGACTGTGAATCTCGCCCTTAGAACGCAACGTTACGTTATAGTTAAGGATTTCTCGATGGCCAGCTTATGTGTAAGCATTTTCAGCCCATAACGTTGCCACCACAGACATATTGGCTAGACGACGCAAGTGTATATACTTCACGTGTAAAATGGCGCTGAAGGAAGTCAATCTTACTCCCCGTAAGATTGACTTCCTTCAGCGCCATTTCCATTCAGTCCGCGCTCAAACGTTCTCGATGCCAGACGTCAAACGAAAACTAATATGTAAATGCCAAATTAAACAATACCGCACGGTATTGAGCTGAAAAAATACACAAAAAAAGTGGGACGAGATAAAAAAAAAGAGAACCGTTTCCTTTCATCGTTAACTCATTTTGTTATTAAATTGTGTTTTTTATTGCAAAATCAATTATTTTATGTTCATTATGGTTTTACAATGAAAATATGTAACCGAGTGTGTTTCGGATAATTCATAATACACTGCCGTTTTTAGTTACAAGGGTGTATTGTAGGGCTTGTCTCGTCTGTTAAAACACGGTAAATTAAAATGATCGATATTTTCAATTGTCGCTCAGCTTCGTGGTAGGTACGGTCGCTATTCTCATTTTTCTGTGAAATAAACCAAATAGTGTTGTACACACAGGTTGTAAAGTTGTTCTCGATTCTAATCGATTTTGGAAACAGAGGAATGACAATGTTTGCGTTAGCTATTTTGTGACATGTAAATTATTTTACTGCAATGTTTCAATTTAGTGATTTTGTTTAGAATATTATTAATTATGAATGGGCATGAAAATGGGTTCTTTATATATAAATGCTTTACGTTCCCTCTCTAGATTCATAACATCTTTTAGGTCATCAGTAACCAGATGGCCCAGGTATTTCAATTTAAACACTATTAATCGGGTGACCTTTCATTACGAGAGGAGGAACTGTAGTGGGACACCTGAAGACTATAAAGTCTGTCTTACTGCTATTATAAATTAACCCATGAGTCGCAGCGTACGACTCGCACACATTGAGTAGCTTACGAAGAGCGCCGATCGAGGGAGACAGCAGCACCATGTCGTCTGCGTAGCTAATGTTGTTAAAACAAACTCCATCCACGTAGCAGCCGACACGTGTGCTGCTGAGTCGTTCAATCAGAGCATTAATATACAGACCGAAGAGCAAAAGCGAGTACAGGCCGCCTTGCCTCACCCTAACTAATGCTGAAGTCAGTGGATTGACTTTAGGCTCGAATTCTCTGGCATCGTTCTTTAAAACTTTAAATTTTCTAATGTTTTATAGAAATCAGTAGATGTTGTTGACGTCGGAACTCTTATTCGTATTGTGTAGGGCGGGAGATTCGATTTAAAAATGTCCATCTAATCGAATCTGTTCCTGGTTTTTTATTAGAATTTTAGGATTCCCATCACTAAATCGCTCATGTGACGTCACAGTAGGTAGAAAAATAGTGGCATGCTTGGTTTCTATACAGACGATGAGACTTGCGTAATCTAGCCAATATAAGTCTGTGGTTGCCACTGTTAGGACAAAGGCCTCTCCTCCGTGAGAGGGAGTGGGCCATAAAACACCACGAGGGCCCAGTTCGTGTGTTTACGTGTAAATTTTATTAAAATTAAATTCTCGATTTCGATTTCTATTATTACTATTGTTGGCGACACGACAATGGCGCATATACAATTTTTATGTTGACTGATCGTGCTTAGGGTACCTTTTTAATTACGTTACTGATTGTAGGGATCAAAAGTATTAAAACTATTGACCTGTTAATTTCTCCCACCTAATAATCATGTGATATATAATTATTATTTTATGTCAAATAATGTTAATTCATAGTCTTGTTTCTAGAGTGAATGTTGAGTCCCTAACTATTGTTAACTATGGGTTATGTAAATAAAGTAATAATGATTATAAATACAATGATCACCGTATGTTATATTTTAATAAAGTATAGTTATTTTTATTAATTTTGTTTGAATGTTTATGAATTGAAAAATTCCTTCAGGCTTCAGACTTCGATTGGGTCCTAGACTCAAAAACAAGAGTTGTCTGGGACGTAAACGAGACATTGCGTATCGTATTCGTATATCGTGGTATAGCAATCCCAATCGGTACTGCTTAGTGCGGGTTTCTGGGTTTGATCTTCGGATCAGGCAATGTGTTTTAGCTGGTTTTTCACTAATTAAATTCTCGGTAGCAGCCAAGTGTAGATTATTGCCAAGTATATAGGTTCACCTATGATGTGAAAATTATTACATAGCTAACGAAGAATAATTTATTTGTTTACATGTGCCGCATATTAAAAACAGCTTGCTTCTGTAGGGTTAACTTGGTTTACCATAACTTGATTCAAGATGGCGCTGTTATAAAGAAATAGTCTTAAAAATGCCATCTCTTGCAGAGTAGCTAAACCATTATTTACCGCCATCTATTGACGAGTAGACGGACTCATGGTTTGTTTCATTTCTGCTATTATTTTTTCGGCCATCATTAATTACGTAGAATATTGATCTATAACTGATTCATAATTTTTATATAATTTATTACTGTAGTTCCGCTTTACTAATCAGTTATCAAGTCAACAGTGATAGAGTTCGGTTTCATTTATTATCCGTCGCGACGGTGGCGCCAATATTTTCCTTATAATCAGACTGTGTTTTCACGATACTTCATTCTACAGCAATTCGTCCTAGGGTTAACATCCTAACTTAATCAGTGCGTGACTTTGAAGTGAAAGCCGGCATTTCCTGCAATCTACTGTCGCTTTCCTTGGAAAATTTTGAAATTAATTCCTGTTTTTACTATTAAACAGAACTTTCGTGAGATCCAAAAAAATTAAGTGAACATTAAACATTGTTAGTTATCGATCGGAGAGCAATTTTCCACGATCGGACTCGGTTTTCGTCGTGTCGAAGGCGATATTTTACCAAAAACGTTAAAACCGAAGAATCACCGTCACCGCCGCAGAGATGGCGTTCATGATGCCTGTAGTGAAGAAAGATTGGGACCTGTACAACTCGAACCGGTCTCGGCGGGTGTCCGAGTCCGCGGAGAAGGTGGCGCTGGGCGGGCGTGTGCGCAAGGTGTCGGAGTCGCGCTCGGAGGGCCCGGCGCTGCCGGCGCGTTCGCACGGGCTGAGCCCGCACCGCAGCGCGCCAGCCATGCGCTCGCTGTCATACTGCCGCGCGCCACCGTCACGCGCCTCGCTGCGCACCGCCGACAGCCCCAGCAAGGGTTCGGCTAGCCCCAAGAGCGTCGCGCGCGAGGACAAGTTTCACAGCAGGTTGGTGGAGAAGTTGAAGCGAGCCCTCGGCCGCTCGGATTCAAAGCGGGAGGAGAGGAGCTCGTGAGCTAACGCGTGCTTGTGTTCAGGGCGCGCGCAGAGTCCCCCGAGCGACACTCGCGCTGTGGCGCGTGCGTGCCATACCTGTGACCGCACGGCGAGCCCGGCCCGAGCGCGCCGACACACTATCTGTGATATGTTCCCGATAGTGAACACGAAGAGATGAGTAGACATTTCATGAATGTGCTAACTAACCGCCTAAGGTCTTTCGAATGCTGAGAACCTAATGTTTGAAGTTACACCGACACAATGCAATAGTTTTAGTTGTCATACATTTGATTCGCTTTCCTTAGCTGTTGCATGTTTGTTAGTCGTTATCGTACAGTATAATATCTTTAAGATCAGATTGTCAGATTTAGGTTGTAATATGAAAGTACGTTGTATGGATTTTAAGACTGCGTTTAGTTTAAGCACACCCTGGGGTTTGATAAGTATTATTTGAAAAATCACCCCGGTGGTCACTAGAGGTTAGTTCGTGGCAGTTTGTGACGGGTATCTGTGATTCGTTATTTTGTAAGTGACGTGGATTTATTTATTTAAGCTGAAAGGGAAATTGCATTCAGTTTTACCTATTGTTTGTGAGAGTCCTTATTGTAATAATTTTTGACATAATTATTATTGTTTACAAACACATTGTATTAGTTTTTAATTGAAATTCAGCAGCAGCTTCATTTGGCGATTGGTAAAGAATTGAAAACATTGAATTCAATATGATGGAGCATGAGACATTTGTTATAATATTTGTACTGTAGTTGTAATAAGAGTACCTTTATATTAATGTATAGGCGCCAGCACATCAAGCTACTACAATCTGTCAAATTTCTTTAATAGATTCAACTTTATCGTTAAATCTTAAGGTTCAAAGTTGATTGGGAAAATGTGACAGTTTCGGGTAGTTTGATGTGCTGGCGTTTGTACACGTACATGAGGTACACGTAGTGCAAACTGTCGATATTGATGTAAGCAGTGTTGTATTGTAGTCATCGATGCAATAATACAATGATAATTTATTTATATAAGAACGGGGCTCGCCCTTGTTTTACAAACAATTTTGTTATGATTTCGCTTGATTTTATTACGATGTTATCTTGTGACTGTATTTGGACCAGCTTTGTTAATAGTATTATCTATCAGTGAAACTGAAATCGATAATAGTGATATAAAAGTAAGATGTATAAAAGTAAAAATTTTAAAATTAAGGCATATCTCGATGAGATTTTGATGAAGGCACTAAGGAGCGATGTAACGGTGTGTTTATTTCGTTTGCTTATCAAAGTTCCTCACGCCTATTGGACTGCCACTAGGTAGTAAGGTAGGCCTATTTCAATTTTTAGATGTATGCAGTAGTTTTATACAATACCAAATTCAAAATCTTATGTATCATTAATATTGATTGCAAACACTTTCAAAATTGCATGTATTGTTAACGATGTCTGACCTAATGATTTTCAACTATTATACACTTAAATATAAAGCTTATTATGAAACATATTTTTTATTTAACACCTACTTACCTACTCACTTTTCACTGCAACTCATTACCATACTTAACGGTTTTGAGTAATTACTAATAATGAAATGATTAACGAGTAAAAATTCTGATAAATTGGCACAATAAAGTTGGCGCTCACTGAAGAAAACATAAGTCCTACGTAGATACAATTGGCCACGTGTGCTGTAAACGAAAATAGAAGATTTTAACGACGTATGTCTATTAACGTAACGAGGAATGTCCGCATCACTAAACTTGGCGGTCAAATTCTGGCAATAGAGGAGAGGCAGAAGTGAAACATCTTAAACAAAACAAACGAATCTTGATTCAGTACTCCTAAAGAGATAGGTAGATTCTATACACCCTGTATATTTTGTTGCAAACGCCTGGCCACAGAGCGGGAACGAAGATTGATTGACATTCATGAAAGATATAAGAGTTTAGCGCTTTGATTACAAGTATATAATCAAAGGTTCAACGGATATAAAAAACGTAACATCATGCCTGTCATCCCTGAAGGGTTAGTTAGAGGTACACCTTATAATACACGCAGATTTCGCCAGTTATGATTAAGTCCCATATAATAGAGGCGAGCCTATTGCTATCAACTGGAAACGAATCCATTCTCCGGCTGTTACTGAGAAATTCAAACCCCAATGGGGTTTGCCATCTGGAATTTCTAAGCTACTGGAACTAAACTACTGGAAATCCTGTTATTATTGTGTAAGTGTTATTGAACTCTTAAACAATAATAACAGGATTTCCAGTAGTTTCATAGTGCGTCCTATTTTATTTGACCATCACCTAAATTACAGTAGATCTGCTCACCAAAACTTATTAAACTCCAAAATCGAAATTAAAAAATTCCATATCCAACCAATGAAACTACTTACAGGCACTTAGCCGTTATTACCTAAACACTATCAAAAGTATCGATTTCGCTCATTCACCAACCTGACACCTCAATGATCAGATTTTTGATGCGACAACAACTTTCGCGTATAATAGGCAATTAGGCAGTAAACACACAGACTGATCGCAACCTGGAATATTACCAGGGGTCAGGTCGATCAGTCAATGAATTGTTCTCGAACGGAGTCGAACTTTCCGCCGTAAAGAGATCTTGTTGATTAACACACTTTGCAATTGTTTATTCAAAGGTTCATTTTGAACAGTGTTTTATTGGTTGTCTTTTATGGATTTAAAAGCTGTTTTGCATAGGAGGTGTGGCTCTGTATATAGATTTAAATGATTCGACATCGAGGGATGAAAGGAGATTTTAGAATCGAGATAACTTAAGGTGAGATTTTGACAGATCGAGTCGAAGTGTAAATTAACGCTAAGATTTGTCTCTGTATTTTACCCGCGGCAGTTCCATTCACACGATGTAAGGTTCTTTCCTGTGGCATACAATAAAATGAAGCAACAAATGGGTTGCATCGTCCAAACACCGTTTTTGCAACTTTAACTGTTGCTTCACTTTATGGTAAGCCGGTAAGCCGCACGGCGTAAATCGGGCTTTAAGAGACGAGTGCGGTCTGGAACTTTATCAGGGCTCAGGGTACCGATCGATTACTCAGTAGCATCGCAATCGCAAGGCATCTTCGCTCTCGAACTTTCCGATGTAGCGATGTTAAATGTAACGCTTATTTGACTCGTTAGCACTTGTTTAAAGGTTGATTGATTGATTCAAGTCAATAGTCTTTTATTGATTGTCATATAATTTTTTTATGACTTTCGAGGCTGTTTTGTTAGTATAAGTCATTTTGTGCAAAAATTAAGGACTTGATGACACTACATTGTCTTATGAATTTTATAAATTGTATGCAGCCTGGATGAAACACGCACAGACCAGGGAAGCATGGCACAAGAGGGAGGAGGCCGATACTCAGCAACGTGTAGAAGAAGGCTGCTCATTTTGATCATGATGATGATGATGATGCAGCCTGGAACTTTACAAAGCTCAGGGATTCAATCACAGATATAGATACACCTAGATAACGCAAGAGCAACTACTTCGCGTGCCCACCGTTTGTTTTTTTTTTTTCAAGATGGGAAGTCATCAAATGACCGACTATAACACGATAACATTCATAACACAAATTCATAACACATTCGTTATCAACGATAACACTCCCTCCCGCTCTGGGTGGAGCGGAAGGGAGTGTTAGACTCTTGCTGACTAAAACCCACCCGTGTTCCTTCCTTAGCCCTTTATGTTCCGGGCCAGCGGTAACCCTTACGGACAATCCCGCTGACCCGGCAGGCTTCGGCCCTGACGGGCCCCTTCAAATAATGCTGACATCTCTTTGAGGCGCGCGTAGAACACTTACGCGCCGTCCGGCAAGGGCCTGGTCCTGATCGAACCGTGAGCTACCTATTACTCTCCGTCCGCAGGCCCGCGCCTACGGTGGCCGGGAGTCGTCACGCGACTCCCGACGCCCAGGGCGTCTCCCGCGGCGGCTGGGACGGAAGGCTCTCTCCCTCAGCCATCCCGCCTGCATGACTGCTTCGCAGAAGGAGGCGACTGGCTCCCACTCCCTCTCGCTCCGGACCATGGCTTAAACCAGGGCCGGACGCGAGAGGTCGCCGCCGCTGCCGATCGCCTCTACGAGGATACGGCGGCGGTGCTCCGTCCAAGCGGGGCAGACCTCCACCGTATGCTCCACCGTGTCCTCTGGGCGATCCTGGCAATTGTGACACCCGGGTCACGTGCCCACCTTACGTACAAAAATCGTAAGCCATCACTTCGCGCTCAGTCCTGAGTTCCTGATTCCTGGGTACTGCTGGCTGGGTGAGCGTGAACGCTGGCGCTAGGCCCCGGGGGTGGGGCAAGACGGGTGCCGCACGCGGCGGCGTCTTGGAATCGATTTTCCCATCTAATCGATTAAATCGAACTAAATAGTGCTTGTGGCGCCATAGTAGGTAGGTAGTCAAAAATGGCATGCTTGGTTTTCGTACAGATCGTGATACTTGCGTTATCTAGGTCTATTTATAATGTAGGTTCGTTCGATAACCCAGTAGCATTAGGTACGGTCAGCAACAAAAGTCGATTAACACTTCAGTTTTTTAAATCTCAGTTATTGAGCAAAATATTTGTTCAAAATTGCAGCAGAAGTACCTACAATGCAATTTTGAACAAATATTTTGCTCAATAACTGAGATCAAAAAAACTGAAGTGTTAATATTTTGCTTAATAACTGAGATTAAAAAAACTGAAGTGTTAATATTTTGCTCAATAACTGAGATTTAAAAAACTGAAGTGTTAATCGACTTTTGTTGCTGACTGTACTAATGAGAATTCTCGAACGCTCGACGTAAAAAGATGTAAGTCTAAGTGTAACCTGCTAATGGTCGTTTAGCGCTTATTAGCATCGTTAGCACACTTCGCACTGGTTTATAGTTTGGTTCATGTCAATAGACTTGTATTTAAAGCATTTTCTGATTGTATGAGGTTTCCATTGAATTGTATGTGGAGGTGTGGCTCGCTCTACAATCTACATAACGGGCGATGGGTTTGGGTGGCTATAGTGAACTATAGGACTATGTTCCCTGCCTGACTAAAATGCTAAATACTGGAAAAAAAATAACCAATACGAAAACTGTAACAATGGGTTCAGCGTATGGTTCTAGACCGGGCGTAGAAATTTTTCGTCGGATATAAAAAAAAAAATGTAGTTTCATACATTTTGACCGTGTAGGGTACACTTTTCTATGAAACAGCTGATTTTTGTTCGAAAAATGTATATGCTAGAATCATATGCTGAATAGGGTAGTTGACTAAGAAAATATATTTAGTCCATCAGTTAGATTACTAAAAAATATTGTACATATACGTATTTTTTCTTTTGTCTGGCAAACAAAAAATTACGAAGATACAGCGCTTGGAAATTTCGTATGACGTCACGCCGTGCTACAAATTTTAGCACGTTATTATGTCAAAGCCCCCCACTCCTGAACTTTGATGTGATATATCTTTGTAATTTTTTAGTTAATTGATAAAAAATACGTGTTCAATATTTTTTAATAATCTTACTGCAATGAGGGACTAAATCGAATCGATTTATTTTTACCCAGGCAACATCCCTATTCATTCGGCTAATTTTTTTTCCTTTAATTCTACTATCGAAAGTCCATAAAGCCGAACAATTGGTAGTTGAGTCATACAACTTTCCTTGATTCATAAATTAGTATTAACGTACCAATCTTCTGTAATAAAAATGAAGTTTTAAAAGTAGACAATAGAAGTTTACAGCATTATTTGAATTTCATGGCAGTAATGATAAACCACGTAACAAATTATCAGAAAAGTATTCGTCATCTTTGATAATGATTAGGTACCTACGTGTAACAAGTACCTACCTTCTAATCTGTTGGTACCTATCTCTTTACATCTTTACTGTAACCTAAATTATTGATTACTTTGCCGTGGAAAATTCCTTCAGACGCCGCTGAAGAGTCAAGTGACAAACTTATTGAAGTACCTACAGTCATTGCGAGCGTCAGAAGTGACACACGAATTTCGTAATTTTCATAGGATCCAATTACATTGGCGTTTTTAGTTGAAGAGAGCGTTTTTTGCCCCTTGATTTTGAACGTGATTGTTGCGGAATTTACGATACAAACTTCAACATCGCATTTCAACCATTTAGAGATTTGCTTAAAAAAGTATCTATACCTACCCTAAGAGTTCAAGACATCTCTATACCACATCCAAATCCATGCAGCAGTTTACTCGTGAAAGCTTAACAAACAGAAGAAGTTACAGATTGTCATATTATTATATTCTATAGAAGTACAAGTCATACGTTCAGTCATCCGGTGGGAATTCCTATCGCCAAAAGCTACGAACTTCCATAAAAACTTTTCCATTAAGGAATGATTTAAAAAAAACCTTCCATAGTTCACTTTACTTATGTACAGTGCGTGCCACGTAAGAAGACACTTGACCCCGCCTCCCCCGCTCTTTCCGCCGCCCCTATGACGTCCGGTCCCGTCCCGCACTCTGACCTCATACCGCTAAAGATACCTAAAATCGTGTTCTGCGCATGTCAGACCACGTGGTGTGTCAAGTCTCTTCTTACGTGGCACGCACTGTGCCTAAGGAACTCTTGTGCATTTCATGCTTCTAGGCTCCTAGCCTTACCACGACTTTTGGCTTAGAGGGAAGCGGCGCGGTGTCTTACTGCTAGCGTTGACGCTGCGTGCCGTGTGTCGTGACATGGTTCATACATTTTTGTATACCTACATATTTGTTTTTACCGCTCGCCGCCCGCCGCGTAGCGTAGCTGCCGCTGATAGCGGCAAGGTCGTGGCCAGGCTGTTAGCGTTTAGGCTGTGCGTTGTCTGCCAACACGTAATCTTCAATCCTCAATTTTAAAGACTGAAGGTATTCAGTGTTATCGGTAGTTTTCTGAGTAGAAGGGAGGGAACGCCCTAGGAGGACAATAGTGACCTTATTGGTGATGTTCTTCAGAGAGGTCAGGAGTTCTTTAGTTTTCACTTATATTGCTGCTAACGGTACAAGACTTAATAATCGCAAATTACTTTGGGATAGACTTCCATTTAAATCTGGAGCGTAGCAAACTTAAATTTACCTGAAACGGTTACCTGTGCCGTATGTTTATGCTACTCAAAATAAAGGTGGGCGGTAAAAGTAGGTTTATCCCACAGAATAACTAATAGTATTAACGTGTTATACTGAATATGTGTTTATTTTATTTATTTAATAAGGCTTACTAATTAAATACATTCACAGCATTAACCCAGAGTCGTTGACATACTATTGATCTTGCATACATTTAAATTATAGGAAAGCACGGCACTATCAATAAGCGTACCTATTAGTAACATCATACAATAAATAGAAAATTAAACACTAAAACAATTTAAAAGAATTTGAATACTACGTTATAGCTTAAAAATGCTGTTTTTTATACTACTTATCGTTAACGTTATGTTAACAAAATCTGTTGGCTCTGTTGCAAAACATTGTTTACTTTACGTAATTACTTTTTTCTTCAAAGGTTGTATTGTGTTGCGTGATTACCTTTATTTTTATGGGAAGGGTTTCAGGCTTGGGTATAAAAAGTGTACACAATCGTACTAAATTTCGTTTGTTAGTTTTTCTGTGCTTCGCGCTTCCTCTTTGCTTTTGTCGTGCTAATCATGTTTTTTTTGTAGAAGAGTATCTACTGTCGTAAGGTTTTTGTGATACTTACTTAAAAGATCATTAGTGCAAGTGGGACGATGTAGGCTGTTTCGATGATAGATAACATTTATTTATTTTAAAACACACACAACTTTCATCACAGGCTTACCTAATTAATACAATAGTGTAGTTATACTAGCTTACAATTGGACTTAAAATTATATATTAATATTAAGGGGCTTACAGGGCCTAAACGCAAGTTTTATAAACAAAATACAAGATCGACAAGAGTAAACAAAAAAAAATGATATTCTTCAAGATATATACTAGGTTTATATAGTGTGTTGAAAACATAATATGTACAACTAATTTGATACGATAGAAAAAAAAATTATGAAGATACATACCTCTAAAAACTTTCTTTTTACAATAAAAACTATACTAATATAAGTACAGTCATTGCGATTTTTTGTCAGATTATTCTACAAGCAACATACTAAAGCACACAACAACATAGGTAGGTAATAGAGAAGTATGGAACAAAAAGAGATGTTGGGTCGACCCCAAATCAATTGGGATGAGGAAAAGAGAATGATGTTGAAATGATGAGATAGGTTGAATGATCAAAATCTACCTCGGACAATATACTATCTTCTTGTTTGATAAGCTCATAAGTTTTTGACGACTATAATCTATACTAGTTAAATTGTTTACCACTAAAGGTGTATGCGTCATTGGGTATTACGTCATTGGGTGTATGTAATTGGGTTGAGTGATCCCGTGGGTCCATTTCGAGTGGGTCCAGTTGACCAAAGACTCCGTTGTGTTTTGTAGGAGGCCTACATAATACAATATAAGGCGGAGATTTCTTGAAAACGGTCAAAAAGTTGGTTTTTTAAAGCAGTGTATCTCATAAACCGTAAATAATTTTGACAAAAAAATTGTTTTTTTCAAGTTTTATTTTAATACAGTGAAGGAACTCAAATCATAATTATACTTATACATTAATTAGTGTCCGACCGAAACAGGTTTTTCAGCCGAAACCGAAACCGAAACCGAACTTTCGGCCTTGCTCTTAGTTTCGGCCGAAACCGAAACCGAAACTTACTTAAATATATTTAAAATTTCTATCGTATACAGAAATCAGCAGTGCGATTCTGTAACCATCTCACCGTGAAAACTTAGGTGAAGTGAGCGTGGAGTGAGCTGACAATAGTGTCAATTCCTAGCAAAAACAAACTCACTTCACCTAAATTTTCACGGTGAGATTTTTACAGAATCGACCGGCTGGTGTGTTTTTTACACATTTATTTGAATATACAATGTATATTATACATACAGACAGTTGAATTTACCTAATCATTTATGAGGTCGGTCCCATAATGAACTGCCCTGGTATAGTTCTACGCGACATGTCGCTACAAGTTGTGTTGCATTAAATAGTACGTTTATCGTGCACTTAATATAAGAAACGCGCATCGACATGAAATGCTTAGTCTTAGTTTAGCAGGCATTAGCATAACGAGAGTCGCGTATTTTTTCTAAATGTCGAAAACTGAGTATCGAAGTGTCATAAAGTTTTTGTTTAAAGAAGGTTTATACCCTGCCCAAATAAAAGAACGATTGGATGACGTGTACCTATAAGGAGTCTGCCCCCTCCTATAGCACAGTGAAAAATTGGGTGAAAGAGTTTCGCCTCGGGAGAGAAACCGTCGAAGACATTTGCCACTACGGTCGACCTGTAGAAGTGCTCACTCCCGAAACGATTGCTCTTATCGAAGAGGAGGTTCTGAGTGACCGCCGTTTGAAGATTAGAGAAATTGCAGCTAGGCTTGGGCTCTCTTAAAGTACGTCATCGTGCGATCCATGAACATCTTCACATGAAAAAAGTGAGTGCAAGATGGGTAGCGAAAATTCTTTCAGCGGTACAGAGACAAGAAAGAGTGCGCTGCGCTTCGGAGTTTTTGGATCTTTGTGGCGAAAATTCAAAGACTGATCGAGCGGCTAATGACTGGTGATGAAACTATGATCTTGTATATATAATAGGATGGCGTTATAAGGGTGAAAAGCCCCCTAGAAAGGCAATGGTTCAACAATCGGCTAAAAAACTGATGTGCACAATCTTTTGGGATTTTCAAGGCATTTTGATGGTGGATTTTAAAGAACGTAATACTCAAACTCAAACTCAAACTCAAAGCATTTATTTCAATTAAACCTTGTACAGGCACTTTTGAATTGTCAAAATTAAAATTAAAATAGTCCGTCAGTCAGTCAGAAAGTTGAAGCTAGATGCCCATTCCAAAACGTAGATCTCTATGGAGAAGAACGGGCAAGAAACTCCATGGACACTCTTTTAACGTGAACGGCTAATATTATGCTTCTTTAATATATAAATTACGAGACAATTTAAGATAAAGGAAAAACGAAGAGGCAAGCTGTCTAAAGGTGTCCTGTTGCTCCATGACAACGCCCCTGTTCATACCGTTGGTGTTTCGAAGGATGCAGTTCGTCAATGCGGGTTCACAGAAGTTGAACATCCACCTCACAGTCCAGACATGGCTCCGTCCGACTATTATTTATTTCCAAATTTAAAGCGAGACTTAAGAGGAAGAAAATTTTCAAGCGATGAAGAGTTGCAGGCGGCCGTCTTCGGTCATTTTGAGGCTAAAAATTGTGATTATTTTTATAAAGCTTTAGAGATATTGATTCACAGATGTCAGAAGTGTATTAGTAGTAGGTATTCATGGTGATTATATTGAAAAATAAAATTGATTTCGTTTCATTTCCTTTATTAGTTCATAGTTAGGCCAATTCATTATTGGACCGCCCTCGTATGTGCAAAACACAACCTCAACTCCATGCGATTAACGATGGACGGCGGCGAACTGGGCCGGCGACGCGACGAGCGAGCACGAGCTAGCCGCGAAGTTCGCCGAACGATGGACGATAATTCATGAACACTCGAGTTTCGGCGCGGCCGAAAGGTTCGGCCATTTTCTGGCCGAAACCGAAACTAAGGCCGAAACTAGATTATTTGGCCGAAACTGGCCGAAACCGAAACCGAACTTTCGGTCGGTCACTAACATTAATGCATCAAAAAAAACTTAATTGTCTTTAATAGCAGTTTATCTCTTCATTAACAATTTTAATTATAATTAATAATATGCCATTAAATTTCTAATGCCAAACTGCATTCAGTGATGGATTATTTATTATTAAATAGTTTTTGTAAATTGATAATTGCTTCATATTTTGCAACATATTACCAGCGTTGTGTCATCGCGCTTCTCTTTCTTTTTTATGCAGTCCGACAATGACCGCGTTTTAGGTCATGAAATCGCCTTTAAAACATTTATAGATAGGTAGGTTTGAATGAAAATAAAAATTTTAATTATTAATTCAAAACGTAATTACATTAATTCAGTTTATGGTTCTATAATCTGAATTCTCAGAAACAATTGGAAGTAACACACATAGGAATCATAATTACGACTACGCTGTAAATATTTGTTAGGTACTTAATTGTCAACTAATTTTAGTACTAATATTACCAAACTACTGGTGGGTGTACTTATTATAGGTACACCTCTGTCTAAACCTTCGGGGAATACAGTCGTGTGACGTCGTGTGTCGTGAGACGTGTGTCGTGTCGTGTGTCGTGTGTGTGTCGTGTGTTATGTTATATATAAGTATTTTTATTGTAATAGTTAGGTAATAATTACCTCCATTTTGCTAGAATAGGGATGACGTCGGCTGATAGAGATGAATGGGAGAAGATGGGCAAGATGATGAGCTGAAAAAACATGTTTCTCATCTATACGTAATAAAAATTAAATGGTGTTCGTTTGTAAGCGCATCACTTCCGAACAGCTGGACCGAATTGGCATTTATTCGTTTTAAAATGTTCGTTATATTCCGAATCAGGTTTTTACGGAAAGAATAATTTTGCTGGGTAAATTATAATAGAAAAAGCGGGAAAAGTGAAAGTGCATTTTCTATGAATTTTGATGGAACAATGTCTGTCGGGTCAGCTAGTTATCAATATTTTCTCTTGTTTAACAATCGTGTGAGAAATAGGCTATTTGCGAGGAATGGTATAATTCGTAGGATTTAAAAAAAAATCTGTATAATATGGAACAATTAGGCAAATTGGAGCACGGCATTCCAGCCATGTTATTTTTTTAATTTTACATATTTATATTTCTTGTTATGCTTAGGTACCTGAATACTAATGTCATCTTTCAGAGAAAAGATGTTAAGAAAACAGATTAATTTATTTTAGACTACAGCGTACCTTTATTTTAACTGGTATTTAGGTAAATGTAGCCATAATCTAAAATACAAAATTTAGTAAACAACGCACAGTCACAACCGCTTGCGGGTTAAAGGTATAAACGAAAGTGAGAACGCAGTGATGAAAGCTTTGTATGGAAGTTCGTAATTTTTTCGACGGAAAATATGATCGAGCACACGGCTTGTGTACCTAGACAAAATGTTGCAATTATTAGTTAGTTATTTATTCGCAAAAAGTATAACTTAAGCTAATTAACTTTCACATTATCTACTATTTTCTCCATTTTATGATGTTGAAATGTGAAATGTTGCCCAAACGACCTTACGTATCTCAATGGTAAGGATAATTCCACAGTTTACTAACAATACTGTGCTTATCAGCCTCAAAGATGTGGCTATTTTCAGAGCTATAATAATCCTACACAAATAAAAGCTCACGAAAAAGGGTCGGATAAGGGAAAACATAAGTATACAGGGTTAACCAATAACCATGTAAACTGTCTCAGGTAGGCAGTCGCTTCATGTAAAATACTGGTATTCAGCTGCATCCGGTTAGACTGAAAGCTGACCGCGACAAAATTGGGAAAAGGCTAGGCTAGGCAGATCATGTCTTCGCAAAGTGCTTACGCTAATTAAAGTTTGCCGTTTAATTTTTCTATAAGGGCGATGATGACATACATAACGCCAATTACTTACAAATGTATAAGAAGTAAACACTATGATCTGTTTATCTTCAAGATGGACTTGTAAACAAGACTAGTACTCGATCTTATTGCTGCCACGCCTGCGTAGGGTTTCCGTGCCACTAATTACATTATACTAATCTAATATAGACAAGAGAAGTGTGAAAGGGACGATCACGAGACCTGCGTAACACACTGAATCATAACATGAATCATTTTGAACGATATTGCTAATCTATTGCTTCATATGTTCGAAAAATTTGTCGACAGACAACGTAAATAACGCAATGAATATTGTTAACTATCAAAATGAAAGCCATTGGTACTGATAGTGTTTTATAATTATATCCCACTGTGGCCGATACGCAGCAGTAGGGTACAATGCGTGCCACGAAAGATGAGACTTGACACACCACGTGGTTTGACATGCGCAGTACACGATTTTAGGTATCTTTAGCGGTATGAGGTCTGAGTGCGGGACGGGACCGGACGTCATAGGGGCAGCGGAAAGAGCGCGGGAGGCGGGGCCAAGTCTCATCTTTCGTGGCACGCATTGTACGGACAAGGCTGTCAATGACGATGACTAATACTACTTGTTTTAAGCTTGTTCTCTTTTGTGTTTGTGCATTTTCTATGCGTCATGTTTTATCGCTATGTTGTTTTAAATAAGACGGTTCGTCCAAAATGTTGGAAGATAACAAATTGAAAGGTAGGTAACAAATCTAATTTCCTAATATTTATGACGATGATTTTTATGTTTCCATTCGAAAACATGGTTTTATAATATGAATAGAAATGCCTGGTTAATGTAAAAAAGTGGTGGATTATGTAGAAACGCCAAAAGTTTATAATGTTAAAACGTTGAACATAATTTATTGAGTTCTAGAACATCTGGAGAAGATCTTTGTGTTGTTGTTTTCAATTGAAAATAATGTAGAAAATGGCTTTATATTACAACTAAAACTGAAAGAGAAATAAGGCAAGTGAAGCATTAAAGCATTTCTTAAGATTGTTCTTCAACCCATTCAAGGGTCGACTACTGAAATACAGGAAAACTACTGTTGTCAATAACTATGCCTCACAACAATATGATCACTATTTTCGACAACCTAGAAACGAACATATAAATGAAAATACTGACAAGACTAATGGATAGGATTATTTTGAAATTATCAACTGAATCCTAACATCGAAATTGAAAACGTCACGAAAAATCACGATTGAAAATCACGGGCCGGCTATGAGCTTTGCCAATCTTTGACTGGCTATAGTGTCTAATCTGTTGGATATATTTGATTGAATTTTTATATGCATACTGGGAACGTTATTGAACCATCTATACAAGATACTCAAAATATATAAACAGTTCATAGCGTGTCTGAATATCATACAATTACATAAAACAAATACATATTTATATATTATTACGGATATTACCTTAGAATAGCTAACCATGGTAAAGTCGATAATAACTTAATCTTAAAGACACAACTGAACAGCAAAACGAGAGAGTGACTGATGACAAAACCAAATGTTTAGAGTGGACCCAGAAGTCTCTACACGGGAGACATCGTCAAGATTTATGCCAATTGAATGTCGACAAAGATGCGTCGAACGCGTGGTTAAATCGAGGCGAACTTTTTCCGGAAACTGAAGGGTTCATGCTTGCAATACAAGACCAAGTTATTGAGACCAAAAACTATAGAAAATACATAATAAAGAATCTAACAAACGACACATGTAGAAAATGCAATAGTTCACCAGAGACAATCCAACATATCACAGGCGCCTGTAAATCAATAGCCCAGACAGACTACAAACATCGATACGATCAGGTAGCCAACGTAATACACCAAAAACTAGCTCATAAATACAAATTTATAGACACCATAGCACCATATTATAAATATATCCCTGAAACGGTACTAGAGAACCCCACTACAAAATTGTATTTCGACCGAGCTATACTCACCGACCGCACAATTCACTTTAATAGACCAGACATCACGTTAATTAACAAAGTAAATAAAACCGGGTTCCTAATAGACATCGCTGTGCCAAATACACATAACTTACAGACTACAATAGCCGAAAAGTTATCCAAATACACCGAACTAAAAGACGAAATAACCAGACTTTGGCATCTTCAAAAAGTCACAATAGTCCTTATAGTGCTATCTACAACAGGAGTAATACCCAAACAGCTTCATCAGTCCCTTAGTTCTCTCAACCTGCCATCTACCACCTACCACCTGCTGCAGAAGGCAGTGATTCTCAATACATGTAGGCTAGTAAGAAAATTCCTCCAGTGTGAGTCCGATAACTTGCACCATTACTCCCACTCAAATATAGTTTCGGCTAACATACAGCCTACTGCGGATAACCACGCAGTATCTACTATTACTCCAAGAGTTAATCCCACTGATGAACACTTGGCTTAGGCCCGTGCCATCAGCTATCCGGTTAGGCCGAGGAAAACAAAAATCTCTAAGTAATAATAATAATAATAAATTTTTATTCAAAAAACAACATAAGGTATGGTGTTAATTACAGTTTTCTTAAATCTATGTTAAATTCTCACATAATTTTGAGCCTGAACTAGGAAAACCTGTGTTTCAGGCGATTTGTGGTAACATTAATTTATAAAATAATCACATTATTGGCATATTAATCTTATCTATGTAAAAGGTGCATAAAATTATAGTACAAAAAAAAATAAAAAAAAAGAAGATAAATGAGGATAATACCGTACATGGATAATATAATCTACTAGATGCAGTGAACATAGGAAGTAGTTTAGGTACCTATGTTACGGTATGTAAAAAAATTCCTAGCGGGCTAATAGTTCTCATTGAATTTATATTAACTATGCTATTTATAGAATATGCAGAAGTAGGAATAAATTATTATAATGGGCTTTTAAACGATTTGAACCTCGTTAAATGCCTACAGACTACAGTTAGTAAAGCTTGCTGCATTAAGGCTCCGGCAGACCGGCGCGACGCGACAGCGCGACGAGATTCTAGTAAAACAATTTATAGGAAAACTTCATGGAAATTGTTCTACCAGAATCTTGTCGCACCATCGCGTAGAGCCTATCTGCCAAAGCCTTTAGTGTGTGCAATACAGGGTGAATATGTGATTTCTTGTTTTCTATAAAATCGATCTCATGGTTCTTTCGACCAATCCTCTGTAATCCTATGTCAAAAAATCATCCGTAGGTACTTTACTGTAGTATACTCTGTTTCCGACAGCAAACGATGTTTACTTGTATAAAGTTCCCATTTTTATGTTTATTAATATTAATTGAGTTGAGTCTGACCCAATTTCATTTCGTTCAGTATTTCGCCAATCTGCACTGGGATTCAATTTCAAACTTTCTTGCTCGATGCTCTAAATCCTTAATTCGAGATAAAGTTTACATATCGCAGTAGGAAATAACGAAGTTGCCCTGAATCTGAAACAGCAAATTCAAAACACTGTAAAACAATTTGTACGTGTTTTGTGGACACAACATTGCTATTATTATTAATTTTGTGGCTTTTTATGGAAAGATAGCCATATAAAGTTGTCTCTATTGTATCAGCAAAACTACTAGTTATTCAATTTTATAGATATAGTACTAGCTTCTGCCCGCGACTTCGTCCTCGTGAAATTTCTTTTTCCCCCGACCCACTCCGTCGCATCGTATCACCTGCTTGCGCTATGGCACTTCGTTTTCGCTAAGCGTTCTTTCTGACTTTTTTTCTCAGCTCCTAAGGGTCATATTGGAATCCGCTGAATGCGAGAAGCATAGAACCGGTTGAAGTGGCGATGCTTGGTTGAAGCCTATGTCCAGCGGTGGACGTCTTTCAGCTGAAATGACGATGATGATGATACAATTTTATTAGGTATCGCACTCCACTTCCAGGTGCATTCAGCGCATATACCTAAGACCATTTTTGCACCCGATAACCTTCTTTATCTGATCATTCTATGTCCAGTTCCAGTCTAATTATAAACAATAGTCTTAAATGAACACGCAATATTATATCATCGTCAATATCAGTTTCCATGTCAACGTTGATGCAAATAACTCGTGCTGTAGTTGACCGCTGCCTTAAGGATAAGGGTGATCAGCTTATAAGCCCAGGTATGCAGGGCGATTTTGTTCGCGCATTGCGTTTGGGACTCTCGCTATTAAGCCGAGCATTGAGAATTCAACAGAGCATCTCAGTGCGTCAAGAAAACATACTGTTGGAATAACAACTCTCGGCTCTAAGGAGAGAGTTAAAGACAGGGTGTGCGAAAAAAACTCGCCGTGATAAAAATATGGCCGTCCGAACCTGGTCTAACAGTGGCAGTTATTACAAGTGCTATAAAGAAGACTATAAAATCAATCGACAGTTACCGGTGCAAACCGGATTGGAAAACTGTAGCAGATTGTACTGCGTACGCGCATTCTAATGCCAGATGTAAACATACGACGGAAATCATAATAGTTTTATTAGGTTTCTGATACTCTATCGATTGTATGACTGCTGAATGTTTGCATACCAGTCTGATCAGGAATTTGATAAGATAGTCTTGATACAGATTGTGGTGTTTGGTAAAACTAATGACGAGTGTGTCAGTTCCAGTTGTGGTTGGTTTTGTTAAGTTTTTACTGTCATAACTATTTTCTGTTGTTAAACAGCAGATTTTTCCAACAGTATCTTTCTCATTCAATTCCGAACTTTTTACTTTATTAGCACACACATATTATCGTTCATTAACTTCACTAACAAGTGTTATAAAATCTACTTCATCAACTTGAACACTTGTTAGTGGTACTTGAATGTAAAATCATCAGTGCTGACCGTGCTTTTTTAACCGACGAAAAAACGGAGGGTGTTCTCAAGTCGCGTATATATTTTTTTGCATACCTCGTATTGTCCCACTACTAGGCAAACGCCTCTGTATTCTTCTTCCACCTATTCCATATTTCCCAAATGCGTGTGCAATACCTCCCCACAGATAACAGCCCACCTTCCATACTGTGCCGCATGCCGTGTTGCCTGTGCATTTGATGATCTTATATTCTTATGACTGGGTCAGTGAGCGGAGTTCGCGTGAATTTTAGAACAAAGATGTTTGAAGTTTTTGCCGTCTACTCGTCTATGCTAAGAAGTACCATTATTTTTTAAAGAAGTGGCCGCGCTTATCGGTTCTTCAACAAATTATGACATCAATGATTGTAAGAAAAGCCCTGGAAAGGTAAAATGGCTAGTGACATCCCTGCTGCTACATAGTTTTCTTCTGATTGTCTTTTATTTTCTAAGGTGTTTTTTTTTAAGAAGAGGCCATGCTTAGCGGTCCTTCAACAAATTATGACATCAATGATTGTAAGAAAAGCCCTGGAAAGGTAAAATGGCTAGTGACATCCCTGCTGCTACATCGCTTTCTTCTGATTCTCTTTTATTTTCTAAGGTGTTTAGTCAAATGCCAATAACGGAACCTTTATTGATTTTGTATAGGCCTTTAATAGATCTTGGTGTCTTAGAAAAGCTTTGTGCTAATCTTTTGTCCGTCAGACAAATGAGTCAAGAGACATATACTGTTCATAACAAGCCATTTTTATAATAGAAAAAAAAACGACTGAACCAATTGTACAGTAGTACATCTTTTCTCTAGTTTTATCTGCATCGTTAGAGTATTTGTTTTATAAATATCGCAGACATTAGTTTGGCTAATTCTAGTCTGATATTTCCAAGCATTTGTTTTACTTGTAATCTGTAAATATATTCTAGGCTTATTGTTTTAGTTGTTCGATTCTTTTATAGATCGAGAAACTATCATGCATATACGACTATTTAATTTTAGAACTGCCTCGTTGCTAAAGCAGCAGTAGCGACCAGTCTAGTCTAGTGGTGGAGCATGAGATTCTGGGCTCAATTTCTAGATTTTTCCATCAGGGATTTCTCAGTAGCAGCCCGGATGGATGCCCGGTGGATTTGTACCCGGTTGATGGCAATGGGTTCGCCCGCTATTACATGGGACTTAAACATAACCGGGTGGACTATAGGTACACCTCTTCCTAACTCTTAGGGCATTACAGGCGTGATTTTATGTATGTATTAAATTTCTACAAAACAATAGATTTGCCAAAATGAACTTACAAGTAGATATTACGTCAACTAATTTTAAAGTATGTTTTATTTTCCTCCATGTGCCAAGTCGTATTATCGTTGGCAATTTAAAAATGAATAGGATGAATGGAAACGGTTTAAAGCAGACAATTTGCTACCAGTATTATCCAATAGTGTATTTGTGAAGCGTCCAATTCAATTGTGTTCTGATTCAATTTTGTTTTGTTGCGCTGGCTGTAAATTAGTTGTGGAACAAATTACTTTGAATAGTTTAGTCTCCTCCATCCTCCATGCCTTGGTGGCGAATGACTTTAGCTTCCAATATTTGCACCTCTGCTATTTGTGTAAGAGTTTTATTTAAACAATGACTTGGTTCACAACTGATGTCTGGTCCATAAATGTGTTAGTGATTAATTGAGAAACGTTTTACATATTGGCAATTTTGGCAACGGCAGACGTTTTGTAGGAACTGTATATAATTGGTAAGAATTTTGCAATTTATGAAGATTTAAATATTAATAATAACTGGGAATAAGAAATAAATTGTAGGCGGGGGCTTGTGGTTAAGTAATTTAACAGCCGCACTGGCCGATCGATCAGGTTAAGTTACATTTCCCTGATGGGTGTCCATCTTTACATACCAATACCCATCCGTGGCTCGGAAAGGTTAAACACGTTAAAGGTCATAGCACACGTATCAAACCGGAAAGGGATCGGCACCGTATGATCTCGAGCCGTTCAGTATTCTTTGTATGAAACTCCCTATACTGCAACGCACACTAATCGGAATCGTAACGTAATCGCCTCGCCTCGGGACAAGCTCACGAACCGCGGTGCGGTGCGTTACGCCGCGTCGTCCCCGCGCTTACGTCTCTATGTACCCGAGCTTACTCCTCCGGCCTGCCTGCTGAACTATCAACCAGCGGTCGGCGAGCAGTAAGAGCGCGGCGTCGCGTCGCCTAGCCGTAGCCGAGTCGACGTATCGGAACTTCTGGGGCGAGGCGAAAGGCGATACGGTGCGATCCCTTTCCGATTTGATACGTGTGCTATGACCTTTATCCGCAGGTCCCGGCTGTCATTCGTGGATCTTTGACAATCGTTACGGGTCGTATAAGCCCGAAAATCTGGCAATCAGTCTTACTGAGCGGCTGAGCGGTATCGTATTACCCAGTAACTGAGTTATGGAGGTCAGATAGGCTGTCGCTCCATGTAAAATACGGTATTCAACTGCATTCAGTTAGACTGGAAGCTGACCCCAGCATAGATGGAAAAAAGGATAGGCAGATCATGATGGGAATAAGAAAGAAATTGTAGATTTCGAAACTTTACCAGATGTTTATGAAGGTGGAACATGGTGTTGACTGATTGAAGATATAGAAAAGCCTCACGGACGCTGACTCACAAACATTTCAATTTATTGTTATTGACGTAATGATCTAGTTAATGCTGTGACGCAAAATATCTTCAAACAAATAATACGATTACAATGTTTCAGAGTCGTGCTATTTGAAACGACCACTATTTCTATACTTCGACCATTGTTTTCAGCGTCATCTAAATGTAGGTTCTATTCAAGGTTTTAAATAGGAAGTTTTTGTTTGTATATGAACGTTTCATATTATTTTTGTAGTACTGAAACTCAAACTCAAAGCATTTATTTAAAATATACCAATTACAGGCACTTTTTGAATTGTCAAGGGGTCGGTCAGTCAGAAAAATGGAGTGTAGTTGCCAATTCCAAAGCGCAATAAGTACCTATGGAGAAGAACGGGCAAGAAACTAAAGGAACACTCTTTGAAAACATGATTTCTCCTTTTCAATTTTAGCTTTGAATAGTTGCGGTCAAGGAGAGGACTTCCTTGAGCGTAATTGATTTTTCCGCTGGTTCTTCCAGCCTTGGAGGTGTTTTTTTATGGCAAAGGCAAACATTTTAGGTGTCGGTCCTAAGTTATAATTAAGGGCCTTCAGGGCCAAGGCACACATTTCAGCTGTATGTAGGTAAGTACTTTATTTGTTGTGTAATAATTGTTTGGTCTGTTTTTCAAGAGCTTAAGACAAACTCTACATTTAATTCGACAAGAATGTCGTTGTCCCAATAAATCACAAGTCATGTCATTGATTCACAAAACAATTCCAATCATTAAGGTGGCCCTGCCATTAGGAGGATTAAGGAATCCAGTAAATAACTATTTAATTTAGAGAATTTCAGATACGTTGTTCATATATTTCGTTGTCTGAATTCATTTGAATGGCTGATTTCGGACTTGGCTTAACGTTTTGGCTACACTTGATTTTTCATTTGACTCATAACGGGACCACGAGGTAATCGGCTGATCCAGATTACACGTCTACATTATATTTTACGTGTGGAGTGGATCAGTCGATTACGACACAACACTTTCGTGTGACGTATGTATTTATTGCACTTGATGACATATTAGCAGAATGTATTTCTAGAGCATTATTATTACATTCTGTTCCTTATATAACAGCTAACAGCACATTTATGATTCCTAACGAGATGAGTGTACTGCCAACATTGTACTCAGACACCTACTGCATCTCACCGTTTGCTGCACATCAATTATCTCCCAAAACGTCTATTGCATTATTTATGTTGTCGAGCACCCATTTTTTGCCACTAACTAAAACAAATCAACAACACCTGTAACGAACACAAAATAAAATCATCAAAGTCCTCTTCAATTACAACTACTATACTCCTACAGAATTACTCTACAAAAGAACAAAATTACTTAACCTACAACAATTGTATACATACCATACATGCATAACTATCCGGAAGATCTTTAAGACCAACATACACACATTCACACAAAAGACTCAGATATAATACCCGTAATCAAGACGACCTAGAAGTACCAAGATTGAAAACCCTGCACAGTAGGAAAACAATATATTATGAAGGGGTTCGGCTTTACAATAAATTACCTAAAAAAGTCAGAGAGTGTACATGCATACCAATATTTAAAAAGGCCCAAGGAATTATATATTAGATACATAAGTTTAGCTTTTTTATATTAGACACATGAGTTTAGCATGAACAGTTTTGTATTTTATTTAGGGCTGATTTTTCAATCTCGATGGTTTTTATTCGTGGAATGGAATTGACGTCTGACAGTTTTTGTATGAAAGAATTATCAAAAATTCAAAATTGTTCCTCCGATGAAATTATCTGGCGCTGGAAAAATTAGACCTTAGACAGACTTACTATATTTTATGAATGTAACTATGGTGTTCAGTTACTTGGATGGCTTGAATGCCGATTACGGCGGGGTTTACATTAGTAAACTACAACTTATTGTTAATTTAGTTAAGGTAATTTGTTCTTTAAGAAATAAATATCTTTAAACCGAACTTTGACCTTTTCTCCAGGGTTTGCTGTTAGTGTCATTGTTTTTGGCAAGTTCGATAGCTCATCAATTAGTTAACGAATCTTCTTCATTCTGCTGTATTACTATAGGATCATTGTTGGATTTCAAATTGGTACCTAATAATGAAGGCACTTTTGTTATTTTTCCCAAGTTAAGTAAAATTTTATCGGTCTCTTGCTGCGCCCTTATTCCCACGGATATTTTAAGGGAAAATGTTGATTTTCGTTCGTAAGATAAGGACTATCTCACTGTTCTTCTAACAGCCCGGGGTTCTTTTAAGAAAAGTGATGGTGACCGGCCTATCCTTCTCTCCATTGTTGTTAAATATCGTTTATGCAACCGAAATCTGAATCAGTTTTTGTACTCAAAACGATATTTCGCCCAAAATAAGACAACAACATTCTCAATGATTCATACATGCATACGACGAGTTGCATACGATGCAGTTACCAGTTACATTACGTCCGATTGTGATTGTCTGATGCATACGAAGCGGTGTGCGGTGAATCCAGTGAGCAATACTGGCTGGTACGATAACATTAACCGGTTTCAACCGGCGCGACGGATGCCGCCATCACTGATTCCGTTCGATTCGCTAACTCTATCACAGAGTTAAGTTACCATACTTCAACAGTTTGTAGGACAATCTAATCAGTGTTTTTATTATACTACACGTGGCCTAGCCGTGTGAGAATGTTGAAATATTTTTTCTTGTTTTAGTGGAATATTATGCTGATTGGAACAATAATTTGTTATGAAATTTAATTTAATAGCGTTTCTGTAAAACTTGGGAAGATTCCTCGATTTCCGGTTTTTTATGCTGTGCTGAGACTTATCCAAATTTTGACAATATTGCTTTTGCTTCGGTTATAATGGATTGAAGTTTGGACTAGTACATAGATTGATTCAGCCCTTCGTTTTGTTAATACCTGTGATAGGTACAGACGCCAGCACATCAAGCTACCCGAAACTGGTCAAATTTTCCCAATCAACTTTAAACCTTATGCTTTAGCGATAAAGTCGAAAATCTATTAAAGAAATTTGACAGATTGTAGTAGCTTGATGTGCTGGCGTCTGTACCTGCATGGGCAGTTCGGTGGGGTAATTGCGTAACAAAGTAACAGCAGCAATGGCTTTCATTTTTGCAATTCAACAATATTCATTGCGTTATTTACGTTGTTGAGCAGACAAATTGTACAGACGCCAGCACATCAACCTACCCGAAACTGTCAACTTTTCCCAATCAACTTTGAACCTTGTGCTTTAGCGATAAAGTTGAAAATCTATTAAATAAATTTGACAGATTGTAGTAGCTTGATGTGCTGGCGTCTGTACAAAGATATGAAGTAATCATAATAATAATAACCCCCCCGCCGCGGCCGCGCTGAGGAGCCAGACCAAGAGAGATACAGAACCCCGCAGGGCAGCATGTGGCGAGCTGTTGGGCAGCAGTAGCGACCCCACGGACCCTATCTCCCGGGAGAAGTCTTGTTCCTCACCTCTGGTTTGCCTTTATTGGCCGGCTGGGGTGAAAAATGAAGAAAAACAGAGGTCCCACCTCATTCTTGCCTATATTGGCCGACTTGAGTGGAGATTCGCAAGAGCAAACGTGCTCGGAGGAAGGAAGTATTTCAGTAAGATGCTGGTAGGGATCTTGACCGTACTTCCCTCGTCTTCATAAGCACCTCAAGTCATGTTGCCCCGTTGTCGCTACATCACTATGTGCTAGTGACCATTTCCGGGAGCCCATTATTGAGTGTGCAAGTCACCCGGATAAAATAGCAGATATTTTATCCGTGTATATGTATATAAGACATTGATCAGGCAGGGGTCATAGTTCTTCCATAGTTCTTGATAACCAGTCCACTTTAGCCACTCATAGCCATAGTCCAACTTTTTTATTTTTCCATATCCTGCAATAATCCTACACCAACCGGGGGTTATCCTTGGGTGCACTTGCATAGTGCATACAGGGATAATCGACGGTTGGTGCCGCATTTCATTAAAATTTCCTAAGGGGCCTCTGCGAGTTGGCTTCGGCCCCTCGTACGCCTTCCAAAGGACCGGGATCACATGGTCCTGAGATATGTAAAATAAAATAATACTAATATATTTATTCAAAAATTATAAGGCATGAAAATTAGTACAGTTTTACTTAAATAAATATTATATTGGTTAGGCTTACGTGCCTGAACTCAGTAATCCAGTGTTTCAGGCGAAAAGAGATAAATAATCAAAAGTTGACAATAGACAAATAATTATTATGTATGTTGCTTAACTCTTAGTTTCTAAAGATAAATATTTAATTTAACGTAGGTGAATTTTGTATAAGTACCTATATTTACTTTAACACAGTTAGTAAATTCTCTGTTTCTTCATAAGGCATACTTTGGAGAGCATCCTTGAGGATTCTTTTACAATTCAGAGAATAAATGTTTGCTTTCACAAGTGTTACGAATCGAACTCGTTGATCATAACACCTTTTCGGAACATTGTATTCTAAATTCTAGCTTTAAGTACCGTCAGGTTTGACGGGTGCTTTTTGTTTTTTTGCTTGTCTTTTTCACTTTTTGTCATTAGGTTGAAAAATAAACTGTGGCTACTTTAACCAGCGCGTTTCAATTATAGAGCTACGATCAGTAATATTTTGGTCCTTCTCCCACGTGAAAAGGAGCCATGGTTTATAATACACGATCTAAAAATCGTAATAGTGAACCACCACCAGGAGTTTCAAACGGAGTCGCCGGCCCGAGCGGAAATGACAATGGATGCACAGCCCACCCGTCGGAGGCCCACCAAGCGCCGCCCGTCAATATTATTAGCAGCGCGCCCCCGACAGCTGATGAACCCAACTCAAAGTCTGTATATTTCCCATACCTATTAGAGGCCCACCAAGCACCGCATGTCCATGACGACAGCAGTGCGCCCTCAGGTAACCGTGACTCCCCTCCACAACACCCACATGACACACACACCTCGGTCACTACACGATCGATAGGGTCTACACGATCCTCGAATACCATAAAAGCGAGAAAACTCGCCGCTGAAGCACTACATGCACGTCAGCTTTGTGACATCACAGCCCGACAACACAACCAACAAGCCGATATGGCAGCTCAACAAGCCGAACTCGAACGTAAAGCGGCTGATCTACATCTTCAGGCTGAACTTGCCGCTATTGACGCAATAAGCGTAAGAGATAGCGTAAGTAGAGACAGTGTAAGAGGCAACGATCATAGGAACGACCACGCTAGTGCGCGAACAGACAACATCAGTCGTTGGCTCAACGATGTACAACCGAACATCATCCCAAAAATCACGACGGGAGGTAAAGTACCTTCCGCCGCAACGAATACAGCACGCCATCAATCTTACACAAAGGCATACAACGAAACGCTCGACGTTCCTTCTGGTTCAGGCCCAGGTCGATACGTACACCCCGCTATATTGAATGCCACGCACGATCAGACCTACGCGCCTAATCAGAATACAACTGACGTTTCTCCAACTAAAATACCTAATAATTTCCAGCCACCTGACGGAGCTACCGTCAACTGCAGACATAACGATCTTATCGGCATTTTTGAAGCAATAACTAACAAGCCCAAGAAGTCGGACATCAAACTGCCAGTATTTGATGGAAAATCTGCCACGGATTGGCTTTGCTTCAAGCGCATTTTTATAGATACACAGTCGTCATTCACTACAGTAGAAAACTTAGTCCGCATTAGTTCATCCTTACGTGGCGCCGCTCGTGAAGCTGTTTACATCCTACTGGTGTCAGCGAATGACCCTATGGAAGTTATAGACGCCCTCGAGATGCGTTTTGGTCGTCCCGAAAAAATTGTGATGCAGGAGATCAACGCTGTGCGAGCTTTACCTAAAGTTGGAGCAGAAGGTAAAGATTTAGTTAATTTTACTTGCCGTGTCAAAAACTGCATTGGCATAATGAGACTATTGGACCAGTTCGACTATCTACATTCTCCCGAAATTTTCAATTCATTAATGACCAAATTATCCCCAATCATTCGCGGAAGGTGGTACGAGTTCGCGGCTAGTCATACTGGCGAACGCATGAGCAAATTGGAAATGCTTTCTGACTTCCTATCTCGTGAGGTTGAGCTCCAAACAAAGTTTGGAATTCAGGATTTCCATTCCTCGACGGCTTCAGTTCAGTTACCTACCGAGAGGGGCATGCATACAGATCAAAGCCTACCCGACGAGAAATCTCCAAATTCTGCTGTAAATAAATGTATTTTTTGCTCGAAGTTGCATAATGTAAACAAATGTGACAAATTTTTGGCATTGTCAGTGAATGAAAGATGGCAATTTATAAAAAAAAATAAAGTTTGTCATAGATGTTTGGAAAATAGGTCACATAGGTTTAATCTTTGCAAAGTAAAATCTCCATGCAGCGTTGGGGGCTGTACCTACAAACACCATAGCCTACTACATAACTTAGATAATGATCAGAACGTGCTAGCTCACGCCGATTTAGAGGACACCTCGGACTCTGAGCTGGAGATAGCGCCGAAGCCATCTATTGATGTCAAAGTCGAGAAACCTGAACCAGACGACTGCGATGTCGAAGTATCGGCTCATGCTACCGCTATTCCTCCTTCGTCAAGCGTAAGTAGACCTAAATCTCGACCACTTCTCAAAGTTGTCTCAGTTCAAGTAACTGGCCCCCAGGGTACTGTGGACACTCACGCACTTTTAGATGATGGCTGTACAACCACATTCATAGACTCTGAAATTACAAAGCGTGTAGGTATTGAAGGACCGAGTAAACGAGTACGTATAGATTGTGTAGGAGGCTTGTCACGCAATTGCGATATTCAGTACGTTGATTTTATAATTAAAGGGCGTGACTGTACCGACTCTTACCATATACATAGTGCACGCTCGGTCAAGAATTTAGGTATAAATTATCGAGCTTCTGTAAATAGGGAAGATATTTGTAAATATTCGTATTTATCCGATTAAGGAGACGTTTTGTGTTGTGAAGAAGTACAACCTATGATAATCATTGGCGTAGATAATTGGAAGTTGACCATAGCAGATTCTATTCGCGCCGGAAAAGATCACCAACCAGTTGCAGTTCACACTGCTCTTGGTTGGGTTTTATATGGCTTCGTGTCAAGTAGAACATCGAAAGTTGACTTTCTTCATCATGCCAAGATATCAGAAACTCCAGACGATCATTTTTCTATTGAAACCGCAATCAAAGACTACTACAAATTAGACTCTATTGGCATAATAAAGAAAGACCACCGCGGCAATTCCGATACCCATGCAATAAAAATTTTACGCGAAACTGTACATAGACTATCCGATGGTCATTTTGAAGCCGGACTCCTCTGGCGGCCCGATGTTAAAGATGTACCGAACAATTTTAAATTAGCCCTTTCTAGATTCTTATCTCTCGAAAAGAAAATGCAGTCAGATGTACAATATGCCAATATGTATAGAAATAATATTAAAGCAATGTTAGATAAGAAATACGCTGAAGAATGCACGGCCGCTCCAATTGGTATCACATGGTATCTCCCACATTTTGGTGTTACTCATGCCCATAAACCTGGTAAGTTGAGAGTCGTACACGACGCAGCCGCGAAGTTTAAAGGTATAAGTCTTAATTCTCTCCTCTTGCCAGGTCCTGACCTATTACAGCCATTACTTGCGATCTTGATGAGATTTAGGGAAAACGCTATAGCACTTACAGCGGACATACGCGAAATGTTCCCACAGGTTCGAATCCGTTCAGCAGATCGCGATGCGCAGCGCTTTCTGTGGCGCAATGACCCCGCGGACAAAATAAAGCTGTATCGTATGTCATCCATGATGTTTGGCGCGTGTTCGAGCCCGTGTACCGCTCTATATGTAAAGAACCTTAACGCGACGGAATACGAACTTCAGTACCCCGATGCTGCGCATGCAACCATACACGATGTGTACATGGATGACTATATTGGCTCGCTAGAGAGTGTAGACCAAGCTGCGCGACTGGCCCGAGACATCGTAATTCTCAACCGCCAGGCGGGTTTTGAGATGCGCGACTGGGTCTCGAACGACCCAAGAGCTCTCTCTTTATTAGTAACTGAATCGATATCTCAGAAATTTAACGAAGTAATGTTAGGTAACGATGACAACGTTTCTAGGGTGCTCGGTCTGAACTGGCAACCTAGGAACGACGTCATAGGTTTCAGTCTCAACTTAGATTCTAAACCGCCAGCTCAGCTAAGTAAACGTGACGCGTTGTCCCACTTAATGAGAATTTATGACCCTTTGGGTATTTTAGGCCCACTCGTTTCTAGAGGACGCGTCATGTTCCAATCAATTTGGCGAAAAGGTTTATCATGGGACGATGAACTCGATCAAGGAGACCAAAAACTTTGGAATGAATGGCTCCGCGATGTACAACTTGCTTCTCAGTTGTACCTGCCGCGATATTACGGTCTAAGATCATACAATATCATTCACCGCGAACTTCATCTGTTTTGCGATGCCAGTGAGTTGGCATACGCTGCAGTGGCATACTGGCGATATATCTATGCAGACGGAACAGTGAAGCTCGCTCTCATCGGTAGCAAAAGTAGAGTCACACCATTGAAACCCGCCTCCATCCCACGCCTCGAGTTGCAGGCGGCTTTAGTGGCTGCTCGGTTTGCATCATTCATTCACGACTCACATCAGCATAAACCAAGTAAGCGTATATTTTGGTGTGATTCACTTAACGTCTTGAGTTGGTTGCGTAGTGATGCGCGATCATTCAAACCATTCGTAGCACATCGAATCGGCGAGATTCTCGAAACCACAGATGTAAAGGAATGGAGATGGATTCCGACCGCGGAAAATGTGGCAGACGATGCGACGCGCCATAAACGCGAAGTATTCAATCAAGAATCTCGCTGGATTATAGGTCCTAAATTTCTACTCGAATCAGAACAACAATGGCCATCATCACCATACTTAAATACGGCCAGTAGTTTGGAAATAAAACCATCCGCTCAGAATCATTGTCATCTCATCTCCTCACATCATTTTCCGACACCATTGACTGTTGACCCAGAAAGACTGAGCTCATGGGGAAGGCTACTGAGAGCTACAGCAAGAGCCCATAAATTTTTGCACCTATTGAAGAACAAAGATAGTTCAAAAGAAATAACCGCCGAAGATCTACGCGTGGCTGAATCACATATTCTGAAGAAAAGTCAACTCGACTCCTTCCCAGATGAAATCATCTACCTCTCTGAGAAAAGGTCATTACACCGGAAAAGCCGATTATTCAATCTGGCCCCCTACATAGATAATGAGAATTTACTGAGATTGGGCGGAAGAATCAACCGAATGCAAGATATTGGTGACGGGGTGAAAAGTCCTATAATTTTAGATTCCAAACACCCTGCTGTCCAGCTTTTGATTGCCCATTATCACGTGAAGTCCGCCCACGCTAATTCCGAGACAGTAGTTAACGAAATGCGACAAACCTATTGGATCATCAATTTGCGAAGCGCGGTTCGAAAAGTCGCCCATGATTGTCAACTGTGTCGGCTGAAGCGCGCTCAACCATTCACACCGTCTACTGGAGACCTCCCACCAGCCCGTCTAGCCCATCATCGTAGACCGTTCACTTTCGTTGGCTTGGACTACTTCGGCCCAGTTCAGGTCACAGTTGGGCGAAGGAAAGAGAAACGCTATGTAGCATTGTATACCTGCCTTGTTATACGAGCAGTCCATCTAGAAGTTGTACATAGTTTGTCAACCGACGCGGCCATCATGAGTTTGCGCCGTTTCATTGCGCGCCGTGGAACGCCGAGTGAAATATGGTCCGATAACGGAACAGCCTTTGTGGGTGCCAACCGGATGCTAAGAGAGCTGTACGGAGTGGAAATTAACCGTTTTGCAGCAGACGAGAAGGTCTCATGGCGATTTATTCCCCCTTCGGCCCCATTTATGGGTGGAGCGTGGGAGCGAATGGTAAGATCAGTCAAAACAGCACTCAAGACCACCTTAAGACAACGCTCCCCCTCAGATGAAGTTCTACAGACCTTTCTACTAGAGTCAGAGAATTTAGTGAATACGCGTCCACTGACACACGTTCCAGTTGATCCAGACTGTGAGGAAGCCTTGACACCAATGCATTTTATACTGGGATCGTCCTCAGGGAGACCTATCCCAGCTACGTTGACGGATCGGGATATCATCGGACGAGACGGTTGGCGCAGAGCCGTAAGGCTCACAGATCATTTCTGGTCTCGATGGGTGCGCGAATATCTTCCGACTTTGGTGCCCCGGCGCGGCGGTGGATCATCCCCGAATATAAAAGAAGGCGACTTGGTTATTGTGGCAGATGGACAGTTACCCAGGGGATCTTGGCCGAGAGGTAGAGTGATTAAGATATACACAGGCCCAGATGGAGTAGCAAGAGTGGCGGACATACGAACAGGGGCTGGCCTTCTCAGGAGACCCCTTAAGAAGTTAGTGCCCCAGGAGCTCTAGGCTAGACTTTAAAAAAAATGTGGAGTATGTTACGAATCGAACTCGTTGATCATAACACCTTTTCGGAACATTGTATTCTAAATTCTAGCTTTAAGTACCGTCAGGTTTGACGGGTGCTTTTTGGTTTTTTGCTTGTCTTTTTCACTTTTTGTCATTAGGTTGAAAAATAAACTGTGGCTACTTTAACCAGCGCGTTTCAATTATAGAGCTACGATCAGTAATAACAAGATTTGTACAGGAGGTTATAGTAGGAAAAAGGAAAGAGCGGAAAGTAGACACTTTGAGAATCGCCCTCTGAGCTCTCTCGATGGTTAGTAGCATTGTTTTGCCCGCTCCACCTCATGTGGTAATACAGTAAGTTAAAATCGATTGGCATAGAGCAAAGTAAACTTGTCTAACTATTTTTGGGTCAGCAATACTGCGTAACTTTTTAAAAACAAATATCAATTTACGAAATCTATTATTTATTGCTTCTATATGTTGTTTAAACGAAATTGTTTCATATATTATAACACCAACGTATTTTGTTGTATTTGCCATTTTCATTTTAGGAACACATTGGTTATTTGTGGGAATTGTTCGCTAATGAGCATATAATGTCGAGGTAGTGCCAGTTGATGTTTGTGCAAACAATCATCGAAAACTTAATATAATTAATTTGTCTTGTCTGCATTTAGTGTTAGTGAATTAAGATGAAGCTATTGATTGACAATATTGAATCCGTGTTGCGCAACTTTGTAGACATTTTTTTCTGAGTCAGCCGAAAATAGAAGGGCAGTGTCGTCAGCATAAGAAACAATTTGGCCATGATCTAGACTGAGATTACAAAGATCGTTTATGTACATCAAAAATAGAGTAGGTCCTAAAATACTTCCTTGGGGGACTCCGAAGGACGTGTTTTTTTTGTATCCTCGCTGAGAACATCTCCAATCCTTACACATTGGGTACGATCTTCTAGATAGCTCTTAATCGCAATTTGGATTAGCAATATCCCTAAAAATTATTCAGATTGTGATTTTACTAACACAATCTGAATAATTTGTGTGTTACGCAATTAGGGTGCTGACTGCTGATTAACATCGCTTTTTAATTATACTTGAACAAAACATTTGTCTATAAGTACGTATATGTATATTTCATAGACTAGTCCATAAAAAAAACCTATAATCTTGAGACGTGGTCATCACAACCATTGTTATTGTTTGCGGCATGTACTGTGTGGAGTGCTTGCAATTGCACTTGAGTGCAATGTCGGCTATTCTAAGTACCGTTATCAAATGTTCAACCGGCGTTACAAAGGGGACTATTTGGATTTAACTAAACTTATCTGAACACTTTAGTTATATGATTTTTGGAACAACAGAATGATTCCAAATGTCAACTGAAAAAGTGAGAGTAATTTGGATAACTGTCGGTCGATTCTGTAAAAATCTCAGCGTGAAAACTTAGGTGAAGTGAGTTTGTTTTTGCTAGGAATTGACACTATTGACAGCTCACTCCACGCTCACTTCACCTAAGTTTTCATGGTGAGATTTTTACAGAATAGCACCGCTGTTTGCTTTATCAGGATGATGTAGGTAAAACAAAAGCGAAATTTCAGTTTAACCAGCCTATGATGATTTTTTTAAAACCTTTCCTAAGGACGAGATGAAAAGTGATAGACAAAAACCATTAAGTAGTCAGAATTGTTCGGCTCATGAGCTAATTAAAGTATCTTCGGAAATAGCCGTCCTTGTAGCCTTTAATAACTGGACTATTTTGGGCAGCGCTACTTATACAATTCTTTTTCGATGAGGCTCAGGCTGGCCAGTTTACGCCAGCAATTTGTAGAAGAACAATATTTTATATATCTATCACTGTTTAGGTACTGTAAGCCTGTATCGTACCACTGCTGGACAAAAGCTTCCAGCTGTTGCGATCCAGGGCTAATGTGGACCACTGTTCGTTTGTTTAGTCCAGCCCGTCCCGCGGTCCCGCCATCTTCTACCGGGTCTGCCACGACGCCTTCGGGCTGTCGCAGGGCTATTTTGTACGTTAGAAGAAATACAGGGCACTTGTTAAAGTTTAGGGGCATCGGATATACAGGGTCAAATTAAATTAGCTAGCGGTACTCCGTAGACGTGATGGGTATCTAAACACGATAAAACAAAAATAAACTAATTTGATGTTTTTTTTGTGGGGTTATCAACCGCAGTTAGTGTAGTCTCTTGAACTGTTTTTTTATTGTGAGAATTTATAGACTTGATGGGTTTCGATATCTAACTAAACACGATAAAACAAAACAAAACACATTTTCTCAACTCGAAACTTCAAGTAACAAAACTACCAGCGGTCGTTGACCCTGTGCCAGCCTCATCCAGCGGGGTAATTGCGTAACACACTATCAGTAGTAATGTCTTTCATTTTGACAGTTTAACAACATTCATTGCGTTAACTACGTTGTTGAGCAAACAAATTTTTTAATACAGTTGCTCAAAAAGTGGCGTATAGCAGGGACGTATAGCGTTCGGGATGTGGGCTATTACATACTCGTGCTTTATTTTTACCTTTCCCGAACTCGTGCGTTCTCTTTCCCAACTGTCAAAATAATGTCTATTAAAAAGAAAAACCAACCATGAAGTTTTTACTAAAAAAATTCATAGAAGTTTTTATGATTCATGCAAATACGTATATTTCTAAAAAGAAGCTACTAATTTGTTTCAATATCAGATTTAATGATTTGATTGAATGAGTTAGGTTAGGTTTCATTTCATTTCATCTCATTAAATTTCATTCTCATTTCATATTAATAAAAAAATTCTACTGAAGACTTGGCTGTATGGGCATAGTTCCCTTTGCCTACCAGAATGGGTGAAGAAAAAAAAATCTCTGCTTATATTCTACGGTTGGTGCCATTGCTTAGTTGAGTTTATTGTGCTTTTCTTATTTTATTAAATTCTTCATTTTTTCGCAACTGTATTAAAAATAGTCGTTCAGTACACGTGCGAAACCGTCATTGCAACTTGTTCCGACTGTCAATCCTCGCCTTCGGCTGCGCCTCGGCTCGGGTAGACATTTGTCGGAACTCTTTGCAATGACAACCTTTCCGCACTTGTAATGAAATATACTATTTCGAACATATAAACCAATGGATCACCAATATCCTTCAAAATTATTCAGATTCTGTGTTTCGCAATTAGGGTGCAGGTTCCACCCGCAATGGCAACAATATCATCCGCCCATCTCGCCGCACAATTCCTTGTACAATGCGTGCCACGAAAGATTCAAAGATGAGATTTGACCCCGCCTCCCCCGCTCTTTCCGCCGCCTCTATGACGTCCGGTCCCGTCCCGCACCCAGACCTCATACCGCTAAAGATACCTAAAATCGTGTACTGCGCATGTCAAACCACGTGGTGTGTCAAGTCTCATCTTTCGTGGCACGCATTGTACTACTAAATATTTCTGGAATTTCAGATTTTAGCTAACAATCATGTACTTAATGCGAACCTATCAGATTTCTTCTTGTAATCTATCTCTTCGGCTCGCTAAAGAAACTGAAACCTTTTTGCATCTTCAATAAACCTACTATTAGGGTTATCCGCAGCAAAAAATGGTCACGGAGAACATATATGGCAATTCTGCTAATAAACATAAACAAGGGAGAATCCGGCAAGAGGAGGATACACTTCTCCAAGAAAAAACAGTTGCATGATTGAAACCAATTATTTTCAGACAAACACACGTTGTTACCAACTTGTTCAAATCCAGATTGATCCAGCTCTTAGAAAAACACGTCTATAAAAATATGACGCACTTCAGAACACAGATAAATGTCTTAGTTAATAACAATCTGGAACGTGTTACGAATCTGTTCTATTAACGAGACATCGACCACGAAGAGATGTGACATCGTAACCACGCCTCCGACCACAGCCTTGAGGACTTAGGTGGATCAGATGGCTATAACTGAATCCGATGTATTTTTAGATCTTTGTGTTATTTGTATCGGGTGCTGGTCACGTGTCGACACCCTTTGTTTATTTATTGTTGGTGTTCTCAGATTTCTGTGAAATGTGGAATGTTGTGGAATTGATGATATTTAAAGCACTGATTCAATTGAAACCTGATGATTCATTAGAATATAAGGGATTGTATGAATGAATTTGTTCTAGGTGTAATGGCTTAGTTCTAACTCATAAGTAAACTAATTGGGTCACAAGTGATAGTGATAGCAAACACGTAAATGCCAAACTTGGCTTATTAGTCGATTCGCACGAATTTACTCGCCCTAAACGGGTGAATTGTCACTTTTAAATATGTAATAACGTATTTTCCATAGGTGACTCGCTAGAAGTTAATTTATTTGTAGGCGAGTCGAGAACTTCAGAAAAATGTATTAGGCAATTGGCACATTTTGAATCTTTTGCAGTGAAGTAACTTCATTGAAGAAAACCGGCCAAGAGCGTGTCGGGCCACGCTCAGTGTAGGGTTCCGTAGTTTCCCGTCCGTCACAATAAGTGTTCCCACTTATGAGTTTAAAAGTGGCTATCCATTATGTTCGCGTAATAATCGTAGTCGAGTCATAGATTTTAAAATATTGGGATTCGATTTTAATAATTCTTTTTTTTGTTTTTGTTTGAAAAAAGATACGTTCAGGATAATAAAATATGTAAACGAAGTTAAAAGAATGCTTGCATATACGATTATACTACAAACTCAGTCCAGAAATTATTTTGTAAATAAATTAAATTAAATTAAATTTGTACAACTTTTTGTCATTTTTGTACGTAAACTGTTATTTCCATCAAGTTCAAAATAATTTTCCTAGAAAGTCCTTATAAAGTTCTACTTTTCAGATTTTTTTCATATTTTCTAAACTTATGGTTCAAAAGTTAGAGGGGGGGGACACATTGTTTTTTACTTTTGGAGCGATTATTTCCGAAATTATTGACATTATCAAAAAATGATTTTAGTAAACCCCTATTCATTTTTAAATACCTTTCCAACAATATATCACACGTTAGGGTTGAAATTAAAAAAAAAATCAAACCCTAATAAAACATTTTTTTCCAATTTTTATTTTACCACTTTGTCGGCGTGATTGATATACATATTGGTACCAAATTTCAGCTTTCTAGTGCTAACGGTCACAGAGATTAAGCGAGGACGGACGGACGGACGGAAAGACATGGCGAAACTATAAGGGTTCCTAGTTGACTACGGAACCTTAAAAAAGGACACTTTTTATAACACGACGATTTGCCCGTTTTGGGCGAATCAACTATTAAGTCCCAAACTTTCTTCTCAAAATTTTTTTCAGATAAATCACACTGTACAGCAATCAACCCACGGGGTATCTTATGATTTCGATAGTTTCAATACTAGCATATCTATGCTAACATCAACCCATACAAAAACATTAAAAGCATCAAAATAAAGGTGTCCACTTAGCACGCGAATGTTTAATTGGAAGTCAAGAATATTGATTGTAGACTTTTGTTAACGCCACATAGGTGTCAAACTGTGAATGAATAAGGCTTTCGCAGACTGTCGCAACTATGGTGGAACAATTTTTATGAAAATTTCATGGAATTTGTTCTACCGGAGTCGTGTCGCGCCTTTCTGCGGGAGCCTTTACCTGAATAACATGACTGACATGATTTGCAGACGCAAGCAATTTGCAGTAGTTTGCAGTACATTGACGTCAAGCAACGCATGTCTGGTCGTAATCCTTATCAGTTAGTGTCACGTTTAGGAGAGTTATTGGGAAATGATGGCTATAAATATATAATTGGTTGCTTAACAGAAACGGTCATCTCAACCTTTGGGTGGCGACTTGAGCAGATTATGGACACATTATAGAGTTATAATCTGTTATTTTGTGTCCATAATCTGGGCAGGAGTATGCTCCTGCCCTTATAGCAATTCATTTGGCGACGACGGCGCAACGTGTATTTTTCTTCCATACTTCTTTCTGTATTAAGGCTCCTGCAAACAGGCGCGACGCGCGACGCGAATCGCGCGCGACGCAAAGGCACCGCTCGTTGCGCGACTTGCGGTGCCTTTGTGTCGCGTGTCGTGTCGCGCCTGTTTGAAGGAGCCTTTAGTCGTCATCTCGGTAGTTCTAGCCACATCATCTTTTACACAATTCATCCACAATGCCAATTTGATTGGGGTTGGTTCAAAGAGTGTTTCTTCTATACGTGTACCACGTGATTGCACATCTATTTATACAGGATCATATTAAATTAGCTATCGGAATACTTGACATATCTGGGGGCCGAAAAAGGTCACTTTGGCGGAATCATAAAAGGATAACATTATGAATCGTAATATGGCGAAGACAGTCCGTGTTTTTCTTTTTTTCGCTGCACTACGTAGGTATAATCAAAGAGCTAGGATTTGATTTGGATTGGATTGATTGGTATTTTAGCACAGACAAAAAAAAAAAAACTGAAAAATCCTTCGCCAATGGGTGGTCCATTATATCATCCTTTTATGATTCTGCCAAAGTGGCCTTTTTAAGCCCCTTTTTCTAATTAGTGTAAACTTCACAGACGTGATAAAACAAAAAATAACCAGTTTTTCTCTACTCCTACTCCAAATAATTTACACTACCAGCGGTCGTGGACTCCCTAATTTTTTATATTTTTTATTAGGCTTAGATATCTAGATTTATCACATCTTCATTTCGTTAACTACTTTAATTAGGCCCTGTATTTTCATAACCAAATTATCTAACTCTCCTCTTGTAGCCACTCATACTTACTGATGCTTTAATTAAAACCTCCCGGAAACCTGTTCTTTAAGCCCATGGCATTAATTAACGGATTATGTTTTTTATTATACGAAAAAATGCAGCTTTACTCACTCTGGAAACATATTCTGAGGCCCCTCGTAATAACTCAATAAAAGTAAATCCTGAAAACAAATTGTAAAACAAAATTAAGGCCAAAAGTCAACATTTGTGAACGTGATAAAGGCGGGTGCAGATTAGCACAGATTAATTTTAATCCCACATAATATTCTCATATACCTACTACCTGCTTTACGGATGATAAATTTTGTTATCTGTGATAAACAAAAGTGATTAAATTAACGAAAGTTGCGTTAATAGGTACGTAGTCGCAGCAGCGTCAAGATGGAGACTAAGATTAGCAATGTTTATTGCGTATGTTTATGACAGTACAGTATAGTACTATAATCGTTAATTAATATTTTATTTTCATAACCGCCGACGAATGAGAACTTACTATCACCTTTCTCCTTAAAGACTGGAGAAAAGTTTCCACTTACCATAATGAAAATTCTATTATTTTCGTTATTCAAGCTTATAAAAAGCTTATTTGACTGTACTTACCTGTCAAAAAGAGTAAGGGGATCAGACCTAGTTATAGTGGAGGATAAGACAGAAATTAAAAGATAAGAATAACTAGCTGGGGATCCTGTGTTCAGGGGATCAGACCGGAATAAATCTGTGCGAAGATTCTTTTCAACGTTGGCTTTTGTTTTTTGTACTGAAATTAAATTCAACTCACACCCCAACCCAACCCTTTGGGGATTACAGGCGTGGCGCGTGTTATGTTTTGTGTAAATAATTGTTAAATTTATAATAATCTGACAAGCGTGATTATTATCAAGTAAGTATTATCTATCTTGCCATGGTATCGCTCTAAATACCATTCAGTAGCAAAAGTCGCCACTTGAAGCATTCCCTGCATAGCATTTTCCTTTTCCAATAAATGTTTCCACAGGAAATGCTTCAAAAGGCCTTCATTTCTTAGAAAATATATGACCACTCTTATGTTTTTATTTGATATTAGATTAGATTAGATTTAGAAGGAGACTGTATTTAGTAGATAAGATAAACAATAAGGACAAATAATAGACGGCATTATTAATAATTGTCTGCCGTGACCACTTTCCTTATATGTATAAGTAACCCAACTAGCAAAAAGTGGTTTTTAAACTATCCTAGAACCATCATATATCGAGGATTATATGAGGCTTTTATCCGCATATAAGTTGCGAAAAGGGCCCACTTTATAAGTCTACTTTTACTTATAACGTATTTATATTAGACCGCTGAAATGCCATATAAGCCTATATTGCTCCTGTAATTGAATTACGTCAATACAATTACTCCTGTAAATCTCACTATAAGTAAATTATAGTAAAAAATTAGATTAATACGCGCCTAGAAATGTTTCTATAAGCTCATAGTTGCGAACAGTCGAAGTGAGTGTATCGCGCATTGTAAAAAATATTTTTAACATCTTGAGGACATTTATATTATTCATGTCAACCATAGTAGAAAAACAATCTTATTGTTGTCAAATTGTTAGTCTTACTTATAGCTTATTCATAGGGGAACTTGAATTTACTGTGAAATCTATAATGGTTTCGATAAAATTTTTAAAGCGCCTCTTGAATTTTGCTTATTTACATTTTAGTATTAATTAATATTAAATAAATAATTATGAAGGCAGCTGCCATTTTCTTGGTGAGCATTTCCAAGTGTGACATAGTGCTAAAATAAGTATTTTTAGCATTTCCAAGTGTGACATAGTACCAATATAAGTAGGTATATTGGTTCTATATTGGGTTATCTCAAAACCGAAGAAGATTCGCCATTAATGTTACCGATTAGGGTTCCGCAATGCCCGATAAAATCGATTGATATTTATAGATAAGTAAATTAAAGGAATATTTTAAGGGTTTGTTCTATGTGCTAGGTTAAACATTAGTTTAAACATTGTTTTTATTTAACATATTTATATGTATAAGAGGTTGCCGACGATTTAAACAAGACTGCCGATGTTCCTGGATATCGATCGATTTTTAACCAAAAAAGATTTCCGATCTTTAAAGAACTTAAAATGGCCTTGGAGTGTTACACATCTCTTGTTTCTCTTGTTATCGGAGATATGTCCCAGTTGTCACAGCGTGGTTTCTATTTACACTAGAGATTAACATTTTACTCAGAATCAAGAGCACATCAGATCATTGCTATATCAAGATTGATTTTGGTGTGAGAATTGTTCTACTTAAGTAGTTTATGATCACTTCCCAAGAGACGAATGTGAAATTTGTAACTAGTCTAATCTGATGTCTGGGCAATATTACACAAATGTTTATGGATCTCCTACAATAACACAATAGGCACGGGCACAGTCTTCTTTATTTTCTTACAAGCCATGCTGATAAATCTGGCAACGCCGTCGGTAAACCGATCAACCTGCGAGTATTATATGCTGTCGATTTGAGATGGTCAAAAAAGTACCATGAACTTCTTCATGAATTGTATTAGTTTTTATACGTCTATGGTAGCAACTACGATAAATTAAAAAGAAGTCGTTTACTAAGAGTTCATGGTACTTTCTTGACCATCTCAAATCGACAGCATAATACTCGCAGGTTCGCCCGCTTACGCGCAACGTTGCTAAGCTTCAATAGCATGGCTTTGTGGTTCGGGGAATTCCCAGTTTTTAATAAAATAACGCAGTTCTAAATTTTTATTATAATCCGAAAGATCTTCGCTTTCAATATCGCTCAAAGATTTGGTACTTTCGTTGTCCGAACCTCTTCCATCTAAAGTAGTACTACAATATCTTGTCCGGAACCCTCGCTAGAATTGGCGATACGAGTTTCAGTTCACCAGTTAAATTTAAAAAATCGGTGCTCACTGCGTTAAACATTTCTTTATATCTTTTTTTAACTTTTCTTTTATAAGATCTCCTATTTAAACCGCTTCCACTTATTTAAATCCATTTTCAATATTTGTAAACAAAAACAATCGTACCTAATCAAAATGGCTGATGTCAAATCCTAAAATAGAATTTGCAAAACTACATAAAGCGTGTTTTCACCTGTACTGGTCGTTACAAGCAAAAGTGGCTTCTTAAGAGTTTTAACCAGGATTCTTTGAGATTTCTTGGACAATAACACTACTGTGGAATGCCTATATAAATATGTCTAGGTTTAAAACGGCATACGATAAATCGATATAGAGAACAATTTATCCTACCGAGTGCTGCATGCTGTGTAATCTTGGTGATTTATTGTTTTTAAAACATGGATATGAAATTCATTTAACACTTACTTTTAAGCATATGTAAAACCAAACCATAAATGATTTACAGTAATTTAACTTTAATTTACTTATATGGGCCATAAAATATTAGCTTATATGAGGTTATAAGTAAAAATAACAAGAGTAATGGCTCCTCAGTGCATATATTCCTGGTACATGCTCCTACAGGAGTATTAGGATTTAAATGGTCCGCAGATGTTATCTTATAGGCGCATATAAGTCCGAGTTACCGGAGTTATTACTCTTGAGTGCAATTACTCTTGTTTCATGCTTTCATAGGAGTCTTGATCCTATGTTTGTCAGGAAATATGATCCCATATACCGATATAAGTACAAATTATAGGATTAAGTGTACTTGAGTAAAACCAGCATGTATTTATGCTATTAAAAGCGCAGTAGCAACCACCAAAACCATCATCGGAGCTTTATAAGTCCACGTAGCATTATAGAATCGCAATCCAGGATTATTTTGCTAGTTGGGAAGGACCCAACCTAATAACTAATACGAAATATGGAATTATAATCATTAGAATCAGCAATACAACACTTTAGTTTAGAATTCGCCTCAACTGTCATGATTATATGAAATAGTCATTCAATATGGTAATATCGCACCTCAGATAAAATAGGGTTACAACTCGAAAAGCCTGGATTTTTAGAAAAGCGAAAATAAACTCATGGATTTGTTAATCAGTCTTTATTATTACACTATTATGATGAAATAATTATAATGTATTTTTTTTTATAACCAATAAAAAAATATTTATTATTCACATATAAGATTAATCAAAATTAAATACAAACTATTTATACTAGATACTAAATTAAACGAATAACTAACTTACTATACAAATAAAAACAAAAGACACTTAGGTGTCGAAGTACTCGTCCCCATCCATGGCTGTCATCCGGAAACGTGCCCAGAAGACTGGCAGCATTGTCACGTTGAATGGCAATGCTAATTCTTTGGCCAGCCCTCTGGTCACGTGAAGTAGCGACCAGCCGGCGAGAAATTTCCTTAAAAAGTAAACGCGCACTCGGGCCCCATGACCATACACTATTATTATTATGTGATCAAAATTATACATACTTGAATAGCTTACAAAAAAATGTTTTAATTGCATACGCTGTTTTTAAATTTTCCTGAAAAACAACCTCAAAATTCGTTTTTTGAGTTGTAAACCTATTTTATCGGAGGTGCGATATGAACTTAGAGTGATGTATGGATGATTTTTATGTTTATAATGCTACTGCTGCTGCTGTTTTACTGCTGCAATAAATGTATTTTCTTTCTTTCTTTCTTTCTTTCTTTAGCAGCGCCCCGCGGTTTCACCCGCATAAGTGTCGATCCCGTAGGAATATCCGGATAAAAACTATCCTATGTCCTTCCCCGGGATGCAATCTATCTCTCTGCCAAATTTTATCGAAATCTATTCAGTGGTTTAGGCGTGAAAAGGTAACATACAGACATACAGATTTACTTTCGAATTTATAATATTAGTATGGATAAGTACTTAAATATTTGTTACGGCCGCTGATCATTAGATCAAATTTCAACATGACAGTGACCATGGGGCCTAAAAAGGTCACTTTATGAATAACGTTATGAATCAAAATATGGCGAAGACAGACCGTGTTTTTATTTTTTTCGCTGCACTACGTAGGTATAATCAAAGAAAGGAATTGGATTTGGACTGATTAGTATTTTAGCACAGACAAAAATAACTGAAAATTCCTTCATCAATGAGATTTGATTCGATTAACTTAACAGTTAACTTCCATTACGATTTATAATGTTATCCTTTTATGATTCGCCAAAGTGGCCCTTTTAGGCCCCCTGCAAATTGCAAAAAAACGTAAGATTTTTTTAACCCTGTCGCTTTCCCCTTAATGTTCAAGTCCCATTGGTCCCATGTTAGAGAGGGTTTCCATTGCCACTAGCCAGGCACAAGTTCTTTCGTTCTGGTAAACATATTGAAACAACAAACAACCTTGCTGAAACGGGAGTAGAAAAATCTCACATCATTTCGTGGGAAGGAAGGTATTCTTTACAGGCGTGTTTGAAGTAAAATACATAGAAATGAAATTCATGGACTGAAAGAAATAAGCTGTAAATAAAAATGAAAAAACATTTATCTGATCTACTTTTAAACAGTTCCATATGAGCCTAACGTTCAAAAGCGTATTTTTTACTGAACCGAAAACAGAAAATGTTAAATTTTAACGTTTTATGTAGCTAAAAGGTCACAAAATTAACTGTTTTATTCATTTGGTGATATCGTTCAAACCATTGAAAACTTACAATACGTAAGTAAATTTAATTACAGTACATAATGGTGGTTTTCCTTTTTTTTGTTTATTTCAGTAAATAGTATGTTCAAACATTAAAAGTTACTGTTTTGTCTATTACTGTTTTTCAAACATTTCTTATTACTGTTTATAGTTTATATATCGCTTTACTCTTAATGTGTAGTAAGAAATTATTTTTTTTAGTGTGTGTTTTTCATGTTTAAAAGTGTTAGTAAATATTAAGTATTGCGTGGTTCACAGACATCGTTTTCTTGCCAAACGATTTTGCGCACATTTTTAACGACTTTAGTATATTACTATGTGTCGTAAAGTACAAACCTCATGTTAACAATAAAATGGTTGAGCCGTTGCATATACGCGAAATTTTGTACTTAACCACAGTTTTTTTAGTAGGTAATAGGTACCTACGTTATTACGTATGCATTCCGAAAATCAACAACAAAAAAATGTTGTAAAAAAAAAAATGTTGTTTTGTTTCACGTTGAAAATCTTCTGTAGGTACCTACTTATTCTATAAGTTCTATAACCATGTAAATCAGTATATTCTTCCCTATGCGAATATTTACATTACAAGCACGTTTATTAGGAGCAGTGGTGGCCCAGTGGTAATAGCCCCGACTTACGAGTTGATCGTAGGTTCGAACCCAGGCAGGTATTTTACGTTGTGTAAATTATTTCATCACCACTGCTCTCAAAACGGTGAAGGAAAATATTGCAAGGAAACCGGCATGTTCTGGAACCAAACATTCGAAGACATGTGACATCTACCAACCCGCACTGGGCTCGATAACGGCCCACTCTCTCACCGAGAGGAGGCCTATTTCCCAGCAGGAGCTGTAGCTGCAGCAGTAGTTGACTATGCTGGCACGTTTATGACGTCATCATAGATGGCGGCGTTCACTGACGTGACAAAAATGGCTCCAAACAGCTTTGTAATGAGAGTTTTTGCGGCACGTAGACATAATTACGGTGGTGAAATTCTTGGCACTAAAATGGGATGGAGGGCGCTTGAGTTATGTAAGGCATTATTTTGGAGCGGACGGGAAACTGGAAAGGTCGAAAATAAATCTCGTTGTAGTAAGTATTTTATGTACTTGATAGGTAATTTTATGGAGTGTACTACGTGAACTCGACAAATGCATAGGTATGTAGGTACCGACCTACATATAAAATTTTACCTACACAGGTAACATTATTAGCTATTTATTCACCAAGAGGAGTAAGGCACAGATTACTTATCGAGTGTGCATTTGAGGCCCGACGCGAAGCGGAGGGCCGTAAACCACACGAGTTTAGTAATCTGTACTTACCCTCGAGTGATATATACTGCTTTATACTACACTTGTGGAGTTGTTGTTAATAAATTGCTATCATTGTCACTGGAATCACTTATTTTAACTTGTGATTTACACCGCCAAACTTTAAACTTTACCAAGAAAATTGTTTCTACAAAATACGTCAACCAACAAAATAAGTCTTTTTTTTTTCTTTAAATTTTAGCGCGTCAAACAGTTTTCGCGCCAAAAGACGTTAAGCCGCGTCCCCACTAGAGCCGCGCGGCACGCGAGGCCGAGTGGGGACGCGGCTTAACGTCTTTTGTGATTTGTTGTGATCAACAACACTCAACAACACTCAACAACAGTCCACAACAGTCAACAACACTCAACAACAGTCAACAACAGTCAACAACACCCAAAACACTCAACAACACTCAACAACACTCAACAACACTCAATAACACTCAACAACACTCAACAACACTCAACAACACTCAACAACACTCAACAACACTCAACCACACTCAAAAACACTCAACAACACTCAACAACACTCAACATCACTCAACAACACTCAACAACACTCAACAACACTCAACAACCCTCAACAACACTCAACAACACTCAACAACACTCAACAACACTCAACATCACTCAACAATACTCAACAACACTCAACAACACTCAACAACACTCAACAACACTCAACAACACTCAACAACCCTCAACAACACTCAACAACACTCAACAACACTCAACATCACTCAAAATCACTCAACAATACTCAACAACACTCAACAACACTCAACAACACTCAACAACCCTCAACAACACAACAACACTCAACAACACTCAATAACACTCAACAACACTCAACAACACTCAACAACACTCAACAACACTCAACAACACTCAACATCACTCAACAACACTCAACAACACTGAACAACACTCAACAACACTCAACAACACTCAATAACACTCAAAAACACAAAACACTGTATAATGCTTTCTGTCTCATTTTCTCCCACGTTAAATCTTATGTCTCTTTTTACTGCCGCTTTTTCATTTCATAAAATTTCAAGTCACAACAATGCTAAAGAAGTTTTCACTTCATAAACAAAACGCGTTAGTAATGAAATTCCATACAATATAACTGCCTAGATTTTTGAGAAGGTTTAATGAACAGCTTTCAAGCCTTTTAGTGGGGTAGTATTGGTACACTTACTAAGCAAGTGTAGTATAAAATATATTATAGGTCAGTAGGTACCTATAAAACCAAGAAAACGATACTCTGAAAGTTTAGACTGGTGCTATGAGGTAACGACCAAGGCACGCTTTGCAAACCTATTATTGATGGTTGAAGTATGTTTTTCTAAAGACTTAAGATGATTACCTTTCTTTAGTAATAATAAAGCAGAAGAGTTTGTTTGTTTGAACGCGCTAATCTCTGGAACTGAAAGTCGAATTTGAAAAATTGTTTATGCATTTGATAGATTTTTTCTTCAATCCCGGGCAAAAAGAAAAACAGAAACAACGCTAAGCAAAAATGAAGTAAAAGCGTGGGAGGCTGGTACGGCCCGTACCAGCCTCCTGCGCCGTTCCCCCGTACCGTACGGGGGAACAAGAAATTTCACGAGTCGCGGGCAGAAGCTAACCTTATATAAAGGAAATCAATCAATTCAGCCTATTGGAGTGTTTGCTCTCAATTTCTGGACATGGCTTCAACAAGTTGCGCCACAACACCCGGTAGGTATATTGTGGTATCACCTACGTTTCTTTCATAAAAATAAAAATCGCGCTGTGAACATAATTTTTTGGTAATACTAAAGAATGACTTTAAAATTCGTAAAGCTTGCTTAGTAACATTTCAAATAATTTACAAAAAAAAATTTACTCTGTAAGAAAATTTTTCAGGTATCGCAGAAATTAAAAACAATTATTGCAAATGTTACCGTTTTATTTTTATTTACTGCAGTCTTGATTTTTTCAGTTGTACTTATAATGTTTTCAGTAGTTAACTGCTTTTCAGTCATTTCATTACTAAAGGAAAGAACGAGTACCTAGGTACCTACTTCGACGCCTAAGCGTCCTTTTGTTTTTGTAATTTTATTTGTAGTAGGTATACCTAGTTAGTTAGTCATTAATTTAATAAATAGTTGTGTTAAATATTATATGAGTTTAAAACATAAAAAAAACACTGGCACTCCGGTAGTGCCGACAGAAGTGAAAACTTGAACAATTACGAGTGTATTTTGTGAATCGTCTTATAAACAAAATGTTATATATCCGTGGTTCAGCGCCATCTCGTCGTTGTTGGATGAACTACGTAGTTAGTACGCGAGGCCCTCGTAGTTCTTCCCGATGTGCATAGATGGCGCTGTCTTACGTTTTACGTCTTACGAATTTTCGATCAGGGTCACGTGACCTGACGCCAGTTTAGAAGTTTTTACCCATTCCAAAAAAAAGTACACAGCGCCGCTAAAGAAGTTTTCACTTCAAAAAAATTAAAAGAAAATAATTTAAAGTGTTTTCAATAATAAGTAGTTAGGTATCTAGAAAATGTTGGCCTTTTAGCTCGATATAAAAATCCGAATTCTGCCATTCCAAGAATGGAACAGACATGATGTACTCAAACGAGCACATAATGCAATTTAAGCGAACGCGACCGAAACGATAATACTATTTTATGAACACAGCCATTGTTTCTTACGTCACGTCGTAGTTCTAACATTTTTAACTGTAGGAAATTTCCATGTGAAACACCTAATCGAATCGTGTGAGGCAAATGTTGGTAGGTATATCTAGCTGGCCTGTATGATTCCATATTGTGCTGTTATAAAAACATTCAGTGCGGTTGTTGTGTCGCGGAATGTTCCGTAGGTCTGTATTAGGTATGCGTAGTTCATTGGTGACAATTGAGAGGGGCTTGTGGCTAAGTAAGAGAGGGGTTTGTGGCTAAGTTATGGTAGCCACACCGGTCGGTCGATCAGGTTAAGCTACGCTTACCGCGGTTGGTCCGTGGATGGGTGACCATCTTTACATATTAAGACCTCTCCGTGCCTCGGAAAGCACGTTAAGCCGTTGGTTCCGGCTGTCATTCGTGGATTTTTGACAGTCGTTACGGGTAGTCAGAAGCTCGAAAGCCTGACAACCAGTCTTACCAAGGGGTATCGTATTACCCAGTAACTGAGTTGTGGAGGTCAGATAGGCAGGCGCTCCATGTAAAATACTGGTATTCAGTTTCATCCGGTTAGACTGGAAGCCGACCCAACATAGTTGGGAAAAGGTGCCTAGCCTTTTCCCATGATGTGTTTATAGAGGTATGAGAAACTGGTGTAAAGTTCACTCATACTCTATAGAAAAGGGAGGATCCTCCGACCAGGTGTTGTGTCTGGCGGGCAACTGCCCGATGATTCATGTCGGGCCGTTGTATCTATCCTAGTTGCGCGATAAACTCTGCTTGCGAGATTGCAGGATTTTGCGTGACGTCAGTATGACGCGTTGTTCTCATATGGCGTTGTAGATACCGCTACATCACTCCCCTCCCGGAGACCGGAGGTCGATAGTTGGCTGCGTCGAGTATCTTGCGATGCTTGCCAGGCCAGCTGAGGTTCCAGTGAGTCGGAACCGGTTGCCGCATAGTTCACGGTGAGTTGGAACTGTCTGCGTAGATGTCCCCAGTGAGTCGGGGTGGCGCTGCATCATACTCCAGTGTGTCGGATGTCGTATAACGCCGGGTTGAGGCTGACTGCTGGCGTCGAACAGGAGAGGGTTTTTAAGGGCTTTGCTTGTGGATCGGCCGAAAGTGCAGTGTGCTGTGCCGAGGTTGCTGATGAGGCTGAGGGTGATGGCCAGGTATGCGCGATCGCTGCATGCTGGTGGTCAGGATACCCGTTGAAGCCGTGGGTACTGGCTGGCTGGGTGACTCGCCGCTCTAAAGCTTGCAGGAGTGATGATGACGTTACGCTGAAGTAGGTGCACGAAGGCTGCGCTGACGTTCATGTTCGGGGTCACCAGTATAGAGGTATGAGGAACAGGATGTAAAGTTCACTGATACTCTACAGAAAAGGGAGGATCCTCCGACCAGACGGGTGTTGTGTCTGGCGGGCAACTGCCCGATGATTTATGTCGGGCCGTTGTGCCCGATGCTAGTTGCGCGGTAAACTCTGCTTGCGAGATGCAGGATTTACGTCAGTATGACGCGTTGTTCCCATGTGGCGTTGTAGATACCGCAACAAGTTCATTGGTGACAATTAACCATTGTTTTTAATTCGGTAAAGGTTTTTTTGGGAAAATATTGATAGATAAACGTCCATAATTCTTGAAGACATTTTAAAGTAGAACACGGCGTACGTTTGTCTCCCTCTAATTGAACTCTGAATTCGAACATGTTTAAACATGCTTTCGGAAGTTTTTGTTGAAATATTAACCACAACTAACTGTGGAATTTATGTATTGAATGTTTAAAAAAATCTGATTAAAAAGAAGGGTATTAAATTACTTACGCAAGTAAAAATTCCCAAAACAATATAATTTCTAATCTTAATCGCATAGTAAACCGATAAAAATATAAGTAGTTTACTATTTCCGTGAATTGCATAAACGCTATCAGTTTTCAGTATCGCCAGTCTGAAACAATATTGAAAGTATTTTAACATTTAAATTGATTGCAACACAACAGTGGGGCTCGTGGCTAAAAAAACTAACTGCCGTATGGGTCGATCGAAGGTGACAAGGTTCCATTACATATCGAAAAGCACATTAAACCGTTCTCGGTTCCCGGTCTCGGCTGATTCGCAGATTTTTTCCAATTGTTACGGGTAGTCCGAAAGCCTGGCGTATTGTAACACCCTAATTGTGGCGTATTGTGGAGGTCAGATAGGCAGTCATCATCATCATCAGCCTATAATGTTCCCACTGCTGGGACACAGGCCTCCTCTCAGTGAGAGGGAGTGGGCCGTAATCCACCACGCGGGCCCAGTGCGGGTTGGTAGATGTCACATGTCTTCGAATTTTTTGGTTCTAGGACATGCCGGTTTCCTCACGATGTTTTCCTTCACCGTGAGCAGTGCTGATGTAATAATTTACACAAAGTAAAGCGCCTGTCTGGGTTCGAACCTACGACCTACAACTCGTAAGTCGCGGCCGTTACCACTTGGCCACCACTGCTCTCGTAGATAGGCAGTCGTTTCATGTCAAATACTGGTATTCACAGCTGCATCCAGTTAGACTGGAAGCCGACCCCAACATAGTTGGGAAAAGGTTGGGCAGGCTATTTAAATTGATGGCAACACTGCTATTACTATTTAGGGGAGTGGCAGATTTCACACACCTATATCCTTGAGTAGGTACGTGGTTGTTTCATTTTAGAGTTTACCTCTATACCTGCTTTTTCTTCTTGGTCGCTTATTTCACTGAAAGAAAGAAAGTAGAAAGAAAGAAAATACGGTTATTTGCGGCAAACAAAAGGAAAAGAAAGGCCTTCGTGGCTTTATGAATGGTGTTCTTCCACGTCGTTCGGTTCTCGGCTTCTCTCAGGACAGTCGAAAAACAGCGGGGGAATTGCGTAACACACTATCAGTAGCAATGGGTTTCATTTTGACAGTTCAACAACATTCATTGCGTTATTTACGTTGTTGAGCAGACACATTTTTCGAACATATGAAGCAATGGATTAGCAATAACCGTCAAAATGATTCAGATTGTGATCGGTTAAGTGTAACGCAATGAGGGTTTTCTGAAATGACGTTCGCCAGGTGGCAGCACTGTCACGTCAGGTCCAGACATCTGTCAAAGAGCCTATATTTTCTTTAGTCATGACTGAATGATGAACGAATGAATGAATCGAATGATGAACGTCATCATATATTTTATATTGGAAGACCTCTTGTCACAGTGGTGCCAACTGGTGTCGTAAATTTTCACGAAAACCCTCATTAGGGTGCTGTGTCCCGGTGGAGCATACGGTGGAGGTCTGCCCCGCTTGGGCGGAGCACCGCCGTGTCCTCGTAGAGGCGATCGGCAGCGGCGGCGACCTCTCGCGTCCGGGCCTGGTTCAAGCCATGGTCCGGGGCGAGAGGGAGTGGGGGGCAGTCGCCTCCTTCTGCGAAGCAGTCATGCTAGCGAAGGAGGCGGCGGGACGGCTGAGGGAGAGAGCGTCCCGTCCCAGCTGCCGCGGGAGGCGCTCCGGGCGTCGGGAGCCGCGCGACGACTCCCGGCCACCGTAGGCGCGGGCCTGCGGGCGGAGAGTAATGGGTAGCTCACCGTCCGATCAGGACCAGGCCCGTGCCGGACGGCGCGTACGTGTTCCACGCGCGCCTCAAAGAGATGTCAGCCTGCCGGGTCAACGGGATTGTCCGAAAGGGTTACCGCTGGCCCGGAACATAAAGGGCTAAGGAAGGAACACGGGTGGGTTTTAGTCAGTAAGAGTCTTACACTCCCTTCCGCTCCACCCAGAGCGGGAGGAGTCATTTGATGATTTCCCATCCTGAGAAAAAAAAAAGGGTGCTGTGTCCGGACTAGTCTAGTACTGATCTTGGTAACACTGCAGACCTCTCTGTCCTGCCAAATGTGAGTCAGCTTGCTTATCGTAGCTTCGGCCATTTGAGTCCTTCTCTTGATTTATCTCATCATCATCATTTCAGCCGAAAGACGTCCACTGCTGGACATATTGCGTCTCCACTTCGACCGGTTCTGTGCTTCTGGCATCCAACGGGTTCCTTCGGCCTTCACAAGGTCGTCGGATCACCTTGTGGGAGGCCTTCCAATGCTACGTCTTCCGTTACGCGGTCGCCACTCCAGAACCTTTCGGCCCCATCGGCCATCTGATCTCTTGATTTATCTACTAAGAATCTATTAAGATAATTCAAAAACCTTTTCTTAAAATTGGCATACAGGGTGGTAGGGATATCCACGAGTAAACTGTAATCATGAATTCAGCACATGATTCTGAACCCACTGCGTTGAAATTTTCGTCGGTTATTAAAAAAAAACTGGCCAAGCACACGAAGGGTTCCGTACCACAAGACAAAAACGCCGAAAAAAAACACGTTTGTTGTATGGGAGCTCCCCTTATATATTTATTTTATTCTGTTTTTAGTATTTGGTGTTATAGCGGCAACAAAAATACATCGTCTGTGAAAATTTCAACTGTCTGGCAATCACGGTTCATGAGATACAGCCTGGTAACAGAAAGACAGACAGACGGACAGTGGAGTCTTAGTAATAGGGTCCCGTTTTTACCCTTTGGGTACGGAACCCTAAAAACGAAATGGAATGGATCCCTAAAACTTCAAGTAACTACTTAGGTACTCTAATTCAATTAGCAAACTATAAAAGTGAAGTACATAATATGTACTTCACTTTTATAGTTTGCTAAGTTTTAGAATGAGATATTCGCATATTATGCGAATATCTCATTCTCTAATTGATTCGTAACGGAAATATGAATCGATAGAACTAAGTATCTATTAGTGATTTCAGATCTCAGTGCTACTACGTTGTACGCTAAGTATTTCATCAAGGTCTTGCACATACTGCACCGCATTTTTATCGTATTTTGCGAAGTGTTTACAAAAAATCCGAATAAAAGATTTAGTTTAGAATATTGAAAAGCTAAGTTTTCCTCTCTTCTACTATTTTGCTGATCCCGACAGGGTCCGTATTGATAATAATTTTAAGTTACCACCTAAGTGGGTATCTACACCATTGTGGAACGCAATACACTTTTGAGCATTGAGTACGATTGTATTTCGCCTAACTTTAACTCTTTATCTGAGTTAGGTACTATGTATTTAAACTTTAAAGTCATGTCGCTGAAACCTAATTTTCACATGCGGGTCAAACGAGTATTCGGGGCGACTTTTAAGGGTCAAGTCATACCGAGACGCGACGCTGCGCGCACATTTCAATAGTGCTATTCAAAATCTAACTCTATTTACTACTCGAAAAGATACACATTTCGCAACGCAGCTCGACGCGTTTTAATAGCGGCTCAAAATCTAACTTTATTTATTACACGTAAAGATACACATTTGCACTATTGTTGCGTCACGTCGCGCCGCGTCGCGTCTCGGTGTGGGCTGACCATAAAGGCTCCTGCAAACAGGCGCGACGAGCGACGCGAATCGCGCGCCACACAAAGGCACCGCTCGTTGCGCGACTTGCGGTGCCTTTGTGTCGCGTGTCGCGTCGCGCCTGTGTGTACGAGCCTTAAATCGACGTGTTCTTTCTAGAGTGCGGTAGTGTGTCATAATATTAGGTATGTACTAAATTAAAGAAGCATCCTATATGATTACGTGAAAAGATATAAAATGATCGCTACACAAAATCATATCATTTATCTTAAAAAAAAAAACATAAATAACTGATAATGATAACAAACTGTGTAAGTACCTAAATAATTGATAACATTAGACTAGTTCCGCATGCGCCGCCGTACTTTATAAACACGGTGTAAAGCGTGTCGAATTTTCCAGACTTTGATTGAAAGATTAAAATGTTTCATGCCATTTATTGCGCCGTATTTTGAAACGTTATTGAATGAATCAATCTTCAGAAAGTACGCACGCACTGTATTAGAGTACCTATTCTGAGTAATCAAACCACCTTCACCACAAGTAAGGGCTGATTTCACAAATGAAACTAACTAAACTCCGTTCAAGAGCTTTTTTCTTTTTTTTGAGGATGGGAAATCATCATAATGACATCTTCCGCTCAGGGTGGAGCGGAAGGGAGTGTCAGACACTTACTGACTAAAACCCACCCGTGTTCCTTCCTTCAGCCTTTATGTTGCGGGCCAGCGGTAAACCTTTCGGACAATCCCGCCGTCAGTGTCAATACTTATTCACCTACAATGCTGACACTGACAGCTCTTGAACGCGGTTTAGATGTACCGCGGGGTAATTGTGTAACACACTAACTGTAGGAATTACTTTCATTTTGACAGTTCAACAACATTCATTGCGTTATTTACGTTGTTGAGCCTACAAATTTTTCGAATCTGTACTAATATTATAAAGCTAACATACTAATATTAGCTAGCTATATTAGATAGCTGTTATACTAATATTATAAAGCATTTGATTTTAACCGACTACATCTGTACCATCTGAATGAAAGTCATTTAATTAAGCTGGAAATGTTATCAATTATTACTATTACTATATTACTATTACTATAATATTATAATTACTATAATATTATAAAGCGGAAGAGTTTGTTTGGTTGAACGCGCTAATCTCTGGAACTACCAGTCGGATTTGAAAAATTATTTTTGCACTTGATAGCCCAATTCTTGAGGAAGGCTATAGGCTATTTAACATCACGCTATGACCTTTAGGAGCCGAGCAAAAAGAAAAAAAAGTCAGAAAGAACACTAAGCAAAAACGAAGTAATAGCGCGGGCAGGCGATGCGATGCGACGGGGTGGGTCGGAGTAACAAGAAATTTCACGCGGACGGCAGAAGCTAGTATAATATACAATGGATTAGCAATATCCTTCAAAATGATTCAGCTTGTGATTGAAAGTGTGTTACGCAATTAAGGTCCTGATCGCGTTCAGTTTTTTTTTAAAACGTTGTCCCACACTGAAATTCATCCTAAGTAGTTAAGTATCAAAACGTTTTGTCATAAGCTTTTCTCTGAGAGCTATACTCGTGTATGATCCATTTACATAATGTACTTATAATACCTATCTAACATTAAATGTTACCAAAATGTCTGTAGGTATGTCAGTCTATTTTTAAGATATATTGACTATACCGCTAATCCAATATTGATGGGTGTCGAGCTCCACAAGAAAAATCAACCCTTATAGGTGTGAAAAGTGGCGTTAAAGTTTGTATGGGCAATCCTTGTGGGCGAAGTCGCGATAAAACGCTAGCTACTAATTATAATCTTATCATTTAAGCACGGAAAAACCCCCAAGGTTTAATTAAAACCTAGATTTCAAGTACCTATAGGTATCAAAATTGTACGTGACATTCGACACGTCACGTAGAACCATAGACAACGTCATAGTTTCCATACTATGTTCGCAATAATGTGGTTACTTGGGATGATGAAATTGCTAGTGATGTATTTGTTTTACCTGTTCTATCGTATCGTCTTTCATGTACGTGTTGACGTACAGGGAATTACGTGAACGTCACTACGTATTAAAGGGAAAGGTCACGACTGATTCTTATTGTTTTTTTTTGTTTACTAACAACTGAACTTTAATATTGTCCTCGTATAACTCACTCATTCACTGTTGTCATGTTGGGTAAAGTTTATGACGCCCACGGAAGAGGCTTTTGTTTATTTTCTTGGCGATAATGGAGTTGGTTTTAGAGATAACCACGGGGGAAGAGTTGAGTGTGAAAATATAATGACGTTATCAGCTCCAGCGTAGTCGCCGTAAACGTGAGAATATTTATGATTGTTTAAAGTTTTCCGTAAAGGGCGTCATCATCTCTCCATTCTTTCACAGAAGCGTGATTCATGGGGCTTCGAAAGACTAATCATTAGCGATCTGTTAATTTTATCGGTTCTTTTGTCACATTAATGGATCGTCACAGTATCTTTTATGTTAGGGAATTACGTGTGCGTTGTGAGTAAACGGAAAAGCTAATGACTCCTAGCCTACGTAGTTGTTAATTAGTATGATTAATTATGCAACGCCTACAGCTAAATATGAGCGTCCTAAGAGACTGCTGCAAATAAAAATCTCATGGGAATCTCCATAGACTCCCCGCTGGGAAACTGTAGCATGGACGTTACATCCTATCCTATACTCTTGAAATTGTTCCTTATTTGTCTTACGACAACCACACGTATAGGATTTTCAATACAGGCTAGTAAAGGGTTTCTTTATTTTTATACTGTAGTGTGACAGTGCTATTAGTTTGGTTGACCGATGAAGTTTGAGGAGCAGGGAGCAGGCAAACTGGACATCGAAGTCGAAAATAAAATAATTTTCATCATCTGCCCAGCCTTTTCCCAACTATGTTTTTTGGTCGGCTTCCAGTCTAATCATAGCATACCAGTATTTTACATGGAGCGACTGCCTATCTGACCTCCACAACCCAGTTACTGGGTAATACAATACCTCTTGGTAAGACTGGCTGTCAGACTTTCGGGCTTCTGACTACACGTAACGATTGTCAATGATCCACGAATGACAGCCGGGACCAACGGCATAACGTTCTTTCCGAGGCACGGAGGGGTCACGGTATGTAAAGATGGTCACCCATCCACAGACCAACCGCGGCAAACGTAGCTTAACCTGATCAATCGACATGTGCGGCTGTTATTATTTATCCACGGGCCCCTCCGAAAATAAAAATATGTTATAAAGATATATCAATTATTGGTGTTTTTGTAACTTGAGACAATCTCTGGAAGTACTGATCTGATTCTGAAAACTCTTTCACTAATGGAAAGCTACGATGTCGCCGAGTGGCATAGGATTTAGGAAAGTATTTTTTTTTGTAAAAATAAGATATTTCACGCTGACGAGGTCGCGGGCAGAAGCTAGTAATATTTGAAAAGAGGTACCTAAATTGTTACTTTTGTGTTTGTAAGAGGTAATCTCCGAAATTATTGATGCGATTAAATAAATTATTACACTAATAGAAAACTACATTATCGCCGAGTGCCATATGTTTTATAGTTGACTTTCACGCGGATGGAAGTCACGGGCAGAAGCTAGTCTGAGATATTTCCGTTTCAGTTGTAAATAAATGAAACCACTACTTATCTATTTATCATTCTTGTATCGTATCGCAGTTCCGAAAGTACCTAGTATCGCAGGTGTTCGCAATAGACGTGTTAAAATTCATATCATGTCTCTCCGGTTCTTCCCGTAAAGGCTCCTACAAACAGACGCGACACGCGATAATATCGCGCGACACAAAGACACCGCCCGCCGGTTGCGCGACTTGCGGTGCCTTTGTGTCGCGCGCGAAATTATTGCGTGTCGCGCCTGTTTTATCCTTCAAACAGGCGTGACACGCCTTAAAGCGTCATAATTTTCCATAGCCTGTACCTACAGCTACGCGTACACGGCGTGGAAAGATCAATTGTTACTTATTAGTGATGTGTTTGTTAATTTTTGCCGTTTTGTCGTTCACGACTTATAAATCGTCACAAAATAAATGTCGTACGTTAGGAAAATACGTTAACTAAAAGGAAAGCACGTGATTGTTACCTTTGTTATTGTTTATTAGGTACCTTAGTAGACGTACAGTTCCGGGAAAATTTAAGTGTTATGTGAACTTAGGGCTCCTACAAACAGGCGCGACACGCGATATAATCGCGCGCGACACAAAGCGCGACTTGCGGTGCCTTTGTGTCACGTGCGATTGTATCGCGTGTCTCACCTGTTTGTAGGAGCCCTTATGCGTAATCTATGGAGACTACGCATCTTGTTCTTTATAGGAATACTTTTCCCTTGTTGATACCTACTAAGATAGGGGAAATTGCACTTAGACTGATATATTAGTAGACTGATATATTAGTTAAGTAATTAGCATATTAACATTGTAATGAAGTACACTCGAACTCTGATTTCATCATAAGTTTACGTTGTCGTTTCGGCGAAGTTCCTTTGCATGTCTCCTAGCTTGACGTTAATTTCGATTCGGATCTACTTAAAGGACATGCGCATGAATATATGATGAAAATTTCCAGAATTGCAATTAAAACAGTTCTAAAGATAATCAGAATAGTAGACAGTACCTAATGACATAGGTTTGGGTTTGTGTCGCATGCGATTAATTCGCGTGTCGCGCCTGTTTATAGGAGCCTAAAGGCACCGCTCGTTGCGCGACTTGCAGTGCCTTTGAGTCGCGCGCGATTTTATCGCGTGTCGCGCCTGTTTGAAGGAGCCTTAACGATACGGTATCTTACGTACTGAATTAATTACAATTTAAACTATATTCCATCGACTTTTGATCAAGTGCATATAATAACCCGATCATCATCATCACATCCTGAACTCTCAAACAGAACCGAATTTTAAGCTATTTTTATATCAGTATAATGCGTCTTACAATAACTACACGAGACTCATCGGCGACAAGCCATCGCCCGGTTTTGCTTAACATATCAGTGTGGGCTATCTAGGTATAGGGTTAATGGTCATAGCAACTAGGGCAATCGATCCAATCATCGTTTGTCTCACGAATAGCAATGCAGACAGAAAATAAAGGTACACTTAATAAGATTTCGGTGCAGCCCTATAAATCCTGGAAAACTTTTATCCTTTTCTTCGTAACGGAAAATCACGTAACCATGGAGTCTAAATTAAGTTGTTGAAAATATTTTTCCATTTTCTTAAGTGGGCTGTAGCCAGGTAAGGACTTATCTATTTAGCAAAGATTTTTAATCAGAAAATTGAAACCATTTTGACATGTCCGATTTGTGCTATGATAGAAAGCTAAACGATACGAGATCATACGTACTGAATTAATGATATAAACTATGCAGGGTGACAGGGGACATCGCGGCACGACCTGCTACCATGAATTCAATAATATTCGAATAATATTCAATACCTCCGTTGAATTTTTTTTTTTAAATCAGCTGCTTTCTACAAAAGTGCGGTGCAAATGTATGGAACAGCTATTTTTTTTAATGGTGTCCAGAATCATGTGGGTATTGAATCTATGGTAACAAGTTATACGTCAATATCCCTGTCACCCTGTATAATACGTATCCACTTTTGAACAAGTGCTTAAAAAACCCCTCCGAGAAACGATCATCATCATCACACCCATCACACCTTGGTCTGTTCCAAAAATGTCTGATGAAATTGTAAACAACCCTGCTCCGGTTAAATTCTTACGCAATCACTCACTAAAGGGAATTAGTAACATATTCATCCACATTTAGAAGGTTTGAACTCTATATCCCATCTCTCTCATTTTTCCAACAATTATTGTTTGAATAGCTTTATTAGATTGTGTTTGAAGAATAATCGACGAAAATTGAGGTTATAAAATTAACCTCTATTGTAAAACGAAAAACATAATTTAAGGTGATTTAAAATTAGAATTTTGGGTTTAAGTATTCAAATAATCAAATAGCATTCCATTTTAAATTTACATATTTTTCATCACATATTTTTGGAACAGACTATGGAATAATGGATGATTACTGAAAATATAATTCTACACAAAATAACCAAGTGAAGTGAAGAATAAATGTGCAGCGTCTATGACAAAAAGCTATCGTTTCAGACTGCCACGCCTCTAGGTACTTTTAACTAATTTAAAACAGCGTTTCAAACCAATTGGTTTCGATGCGTCGTTCCTTTGAAATAAATTACATAATACGAACTGCGTCGCAAAAAGATCACCCAGCCTTGAAGTATCATCATTATATGACATGATATAATGGCATAATGGATGCGCAGGATTCAGTACCTATATTATGTAAGGTTTTACAACTGACATAATAGCCATTACCGACTTATTATACCCCTTGATATGCTACACTTAGTTGTACTGCAATGGGTATTTCAAGGTAATTCTTGTGATTCATCAGTGTCTTTTCACAATTTTATTACTTACTAGCTTCCGCCCGCGTGGTATGTCGATAAAAATAGCCTATGTCCCTTCCCAGTGTTCAAAGTATCCCCATACCAAATGTCATCAAAATCGGTCCAGCCGTTTCGGAGATTAGCCGGAACAAATAGACAAACAGAAAGACAGTTTTTTAAAATTATTTTTTTATTGATGTACCGTTTATACATTCATATGTATTTAGAAAATAGTTGTTATTATGACATTACAAACAGACACTTCTATTTTATTTATTTTTATATGTTGTGTGCTTGCAGTGTTTGCGTAACCAGATGCAATCAGATGAATATCAGTTGTGTGAGGGACTTTACATACAGTATATTGTCTGTCTTCTGTAATCATAAATTACAAACACGTTAACCAACCAGCACATTAATGGCGTAAGACGCTTTCAATCACAATCTGAATGATTTTGAAGGATATTGCTAATTCATTGCTTAATATGTTTGAAAAATTTGTCTGCTCAATAACGTAAATAACGCAATGAATGTTGTTGAACTGTCAAAATGAAAGCCATTGCTACTGTTAGTGTGTTACGCAATTACCCCGCTGTAGTTCTGTAACTACTTCAAAAGGGGCAACTACTTCCTTTGTAATTCAACAACTAGTAGAAGAAAAGCCTCCATGTGGCAAAGTTCGTCAGAAGAAAACGTACTTCAATTTCTGCTATAAGCAGAGTTACTTTGTTTCAATTCAAAGGGTATAGTGCTGTTCTTACAACTGTCACATGATGAGACTTGAATTCATCTATGCCTATGGTACGCCAAGTATTGGTGTTCCCTTTAATGTTTCAGGTATCAAAGGCGATGCAGCACCTACCTGCATTCGCGTAAAATATCAGCCTACTATCTGACCGATGAATCCAGCACATGATTCTAGACCCCCTAGCGTAGATGTTTTTCGTAGGTTAACAAAAAAAAAAATCTGCTGTTTCATAGAAAAATGCAACATACGCGGTCGCAATATACGCGGTCAAAATGTATGGTAGAGCAAATTTTTTTTTCAGTATCTTTAACTTCTGTATCTATGGATACACTTTGCGCGTCGATGTCCCTGCCACCCTGTATAATAAAAAAAAAACATTAAAACGAAAATGCATCATTAAATAAATATAAAAACATGAGATACTCATCATACATTCAGTGTATATGTTGCTGAAAGCGACTGTATCTCAGATATTCAGGCTAGTGTAAAGTATCTCATGTGCCAGTCAGAACAACAGGAGTGAATAATTAAAGCGAAGTGTGGCAGTAAACAGTGGCTGAAGCTGGGTCAAATTATAATAATGGCGCCACGGTTTTTTTCCTTAAGGAAATAATACGGAAGACGAATGGCGCCGTAATGTATTAATGTGCTTCTAGTATTAAGCTTGTGTAGTGTCTAGGCTTAGACTGATTTGTGTGTGCTTAGGTACGTGTGAGGAGCTGAAATATGAACTCGCTGACTTTTTTATGACTTTAATTTAGTTTTACAATGAGTACAAACAAGTATGGAGATTATAAGATACAATGTACAGGTTTTTGTAGTCCGACGACGCTCGCGGCTCGCGCGCGAGCCTTTATACTCTCAGCCGCGTGGAGTAGGGACACCGGCCTGCCCCCCCCGCACCCAGCGGGGGTGGGCCTTAACATACTCCCCCCGTTGAAGGGGATCCCTTCAACTCTTCTGCTTCAGGCTCGAACAGAGGGCACAGGCGATTTACCGCTCGACGGATAGTGCCACTGGCCGTCCTGACATCTGCTACTCTGGATACATCGTCATTGCCCCTGTGTAGGGCTTCTATGCGTCCGAGTCTCCATTTTAATGGAGGCAAATTATTTTCCTTTATAATGATCATATCTCCAACGCGAAGTTCCCTCGCAGGCTTGCGCCATTTCGTACGATGTTGCAGTTCCGTAATGTACTCATGTTGCCATCTCAACCAGAAAAGCTGTCTCATTCGTTCCAATTGTTCATATCTGTGAAGTCGATTACAGTTAAGATTGGTCAGTACTGGAGAGGGAAGAGCTATCAGCGACTTGCCGACGAGGAAATGCCCGGGAGTCAGGGGATGGAAATCATTGGGATCGGATGACATAGGAAACAAAGGCCGGGAATTCAGTATAGCTTCTACTTGGACAAATAAAGTTGAAAGTTCCTCATATGTTAAATGCCTGTCTCCTAATATTCTTTTTATGTGATATTTTGCAGACTTCACCCCTGCCTCCCACAAGCCCCCAAAGTTTGGGGCGTATGGGGGTATGAAGGCAAACTTCATTCCTTCATCAGAACAAAATTTATTTATTTTATCTTTGCTTACTATCAAATATTTATTAAGTTCATTACTAGCCCCTAAAAAATTAGTCGCATTATCACAATATAATAAACTTGGTTTAGAACGTCGTGCAATAAATCTTCGTAATGCCAAGAGAAATGCATCTGTACTTAAGTCACTTACGACTTCTAAATGAATAGCCTTGGTTGTAAAACACACAAATAAACACATGTAACATTTACTTATTTTACAACCGCGGCCTTTCCTATCAGTGATTAAAAAGGGACCAGCCAGGTCAACTCCAGACGTTTCAAAGGGCGTTCCTGGAATTAAACGCTGTTTGGGTAGATTGCCCATAATAGGAACTATAGGTTTAAATCTAAATCGCTTACACACTATACAATTATTTGACACGCTTCTAGCCACCTTTCTAGCATTAATAATCCAATATTTCTCTCTAATAGCTGATAACATCATCTGCGGCCCAGCATGAAGTAACCGGCTATGTTCACTCTCAAAAATAAGCCTTGATAATCGGTGTTTAGAATCTAATAGTAAAGGATGTTTTTTGTAATACGAACAAGATGAATTTTGAATACGACCACCCACTCGTATAACTTTAAATTTACTATCTAGAAAGGGGCTAAGAGATAAAATCTTACATTTATTCCATAATGGCTTATTATTTAATAAACTAACATATTCATCGCTAAATGAATCATGCTGCGAGAATTTGACTAAATACATCAAACTATCGTTTAACTCACCGGCACTTAAATAACTACTGGTAAGTCTACCCTCTTTATTTTTTATTCTGCAATTGTTAACAAATCTAATGACATAGGCCATTGCACGTTGTACCTTATGCAAACTGGAATAACGTTCAAATTCAATCAGCCCTTTATTATTCAGACTTGTCACAAAGGTACTTATGTTCTTAAGCTCAGGTAAGTTTACACTATTTAACTTATTACTATCGACCTTAGGCCATTGGGACTCGCTTAGAGATAAAAAGGGAGGCCCACTCCACCACAATCTGTGAACCTTCTTATCCATACGATCTACTCCTCTGGAAATTAGATCGGCTGGATTTTGGTCTGTTGGTACGTACCTCCACTCACTATCCTTTGTTAACTTATTAATTTTATTTACTCGATTTGAAACAAATACCTTTAATTGTTTTGGAGCGGCGGTGGCACGTAACCAACCGAGCACAACCATCGAGTCTGTCCAGTACACACACCGAGCCACAGTACATCGCAAGGAGTGAGTCACCTTTTCCCCCAACTCAGCGGACAGCAACGCTCCGCTTAGCTCGAGTTTCGGTATTGTTAGACCTTTTAATGGGGCGACCCTAGATTTAGCACAGAGTAACTGTACATGAATTTCTCCAATAGGATTTATTGAACGAATAAAGGCACAGGTACCATAGGCACACATGGACGCATCTGAAAAGATGTGAATTTCAATATGTGCTGCATTTTTACACATGACGTGCCTTGGAACCTCGACACAAGTTAGAGAATTCATGTTCTTTATAAATTTATTCCACATAATCTGTACTTCATCGGCTACTGGATCGTCCCATTCTAATTTACTTATCCATAGTTTCTGCAAGATTAACTTAGCCTTAACAACAAATATACTTAAAAGTCCCAAAGGATCAAAAATCTTTGCAATAGAAGATAATATACTTCGCTTAGTGATCCTATCGGTTTTATCTACATGGATGGAAAATTGAAACTTGTCGGACTGAGGCGTCCATGTTAACCCTAAAGTGCTCGTGGTTGTTTTAAACTCTGTAATTGCTTGTGTTTCATGTAATTTATTTTCAACATGTAACTGATTGGCATTAGACCTAAATTTTCGTAGCTTAAAACCACCCGAATCTAAAATCTGAGTTATTAATCTACAAATACGATTTAACCCTTCCTCAGTCTGATGACCTGTTATCAAGTCATCCATGAAAAAATCATGTTTCATTATCTCGCGGACTTCCGGATCGTTACATTCATTTGCCAATTGAAGAAGACAACGAGTACTTAAATACGGCGCGGAAGCGGTTCCGTAGGTCACCGTGTTCAATTTTAAATACCTTAAGGGTTCGTGCTCGTTGTCCCTCCACACTATCATTTGTAAATGTCTTTGACTCTCGGATATTAATATTTGTCTATACATTTTTTCGATGTCTGAGGTCATAACATAATTATGTTGCCTAAATCGAAGCAAAATACTAATAATATCGTCTTGAATCACTGGCCCAACCATTTGGATATCATTTAATGAGTAACCACTATCGGTTTTTTCCGAAGCATTAAAAACAACCCGAAGTTTCGTAGTCTCACTTTTCTCCCTTATAACTGGGTGATGCGGTAAATAATATCCAAATTCAGGCTTACCTGTTTCTGACAAATGATTCAAGTGCTTATATTCATTTAAAAATTCAACATAGGACTCCTTCACTTTAGGTTGCCTTTTTAATCTTTTTTCTAAATTATTCAAGCACGACTTGGCCTTAACATAGGAGTCTCCAAGTACAGACGGTGAAGTGTGAAAGGGCATCTTAACACAGAACCTACCATTTTCCGTTCTATACGTATGTTTTACAAAGTGTTTTTCACAAAATTCCTCTTCATTACTATACGGTATATTATGATCTATACTTAATATCTCCTCAACCTTCCAAAATTTCTCTAATTGTTCACTTATACTTCTAGTTAAGTTACACGTTACGTTATTATTTGATTTACAAATATTTACGGGTCCCGTAACAAGCCAACCTAATTTACTACTCTGCAATATGGGAAGACCTTTACCTAGTCTTATCTGTTGACCTGTTACCAGTTCCCAAAACAAGTCCGCTCCAATTAATATAATATCTACGTTAGCGGGCTCGTAAAATCTACTATCTGCTAAAGCCACAAATATGTCACCAGGAATCTTTAATTCATTTACATTAATCTTTACATTCGGCAACACATTCGTGATTTTTGGTAAGACTATACAGTTGATTTCTACAGAAAAATCATAGTGAATTGATTTGATTACAAAATTACAACTTTCTACGCACTGTAACTTAGTATTTCCTATACCATATACATTAAGGTTGTCCTTAGCACGTTTGCAGGGCAATCCTAATTTATTACAAAAACTTTCGGTTACTATTGATATCTGACTACCCGAATCTAATAATGCGCGCGCCACATAATGTTCGTTAGTTGTTTCGTTAACTACGTTTATGAGCGCGGTCGACAAAAGTACGTATTGAGTGGCGATCGTAGATAAGGAAACCGGTTCCGACGCGGGCGCCGGGCACTCATGTACAGCGGCGCTCGCGGCGTTCGGTTGACGCGAGAGCGCAGGTTCGAGTTCGCCTTGACGTACAACTCCGACCGAAGTCGGGGGTAACGTAACAGTAGAACTTTCAGTACGGGAACTAACATTATTCTCCAAAGAGGGAGACTTATTTCTATGAAGCAACAAGTTATGCTTATAATTGCAAGTCTTGCAACGAATTGGTGACTTGCAATTAAAGGCACGATGACCTGGGTTTAGACAATTAACACACAATTTATTTTTCGAAACGACTTCATTTCTTTCTTCCAAATTCATAGAAATAAATCTCGTACATTCAAACAGGCGGTGATCTTGTTTACAAATTATACAATTAAATCGGTTGTTATTACTCGTTTGAGCGGATGCAATTAAACTAGCTGCTTTTTCATTTTTACATTTTATACTTGATTTATTATGCTTTACTGTTTCTAATACATCCGCCCGATCGCGTAAAAACTTAAAAAACTCTTCGAGGGTAGGATCATCTCCTACTATACTTTTATGTTCCTCCCACCTTCTACTCGTTACATTGTCGAGTTTTAATGACGCAAAATGTATTATCATAGTGTCCCAATGTTCTACAGGCTTTCCTAACGCCTCTAAACCACTCAAATTCTTTTTTATACTGTCAATCATAACACGCAAAGCTTGGTCGGACTCCTTCGTTATACTTTCCATACTGAATATTGATTTCATGTGGTTACTTATTAAGAGACGTTTATTATTGTACCTTTGACATAATAAATCCCACGCCAGGCGATAGTTATCGGCACAAAATGATAATGATTTAATAACCAATGCAGCACTACCCTCCAATGACGATCGCAAGTAGTGGAACTTATTTATTGTCTCGATAGCATCATTATTATGGATTACGGCCTCATATGTATCCTTATACTCTAACCACTGATTATAATTCCCATCGAAAGTGGGTAATCTTATTGTGGGTAATTTTAATGAACCTTTGAATATGTTTCCACCTTCGAAACTATCGGATTGCCTAAAAGTTGTATTTGCTATACTTTTCCTTCGAACATTAAGTTCTTCTAATTTATCTAAAATACATTGACCTTCGGAGATCAAAGAATAAAATTGCCCTTCGATCTCAGAACGTACCTTCATTTGTTCTTTCGGATCTTCCGATTCAATCTCAATTTCGGATTGTAAGTCCTCGAAAGTTGAAAACAATGCTTCTAATTTGGTTAACCTTAACCTTAACTCAGCAGCTTGTTGATCCGTTAACCTTTCTATAGATTTGATCTCGTCTAAATAACCTTTGAAATTTGTTAATCTACCCTTAATGTAACTTCTCCTTTTTATCGGGTCCGTCACTTTGCTAGGGTTCTGAGACATTGTTATAATGCGACAAATTTAACGTTGTGATAGTTACAAATACTAATTAAACACCCAGGTTCTTAATTTACAACGGAAATTCGAAGAAATTACTAATAATTTAATCCAAATAGCACTGGAAGTAAGATGTGGGTAATTAGGAAAAAAGGAACGGGCTCACCAAATTCTTCTGCGCTTTATACTCTCTCTTTAATTTCCTTATATGTTCATAATTTATTGGTCCTTCCAATTTATTTGTCCTTCCAATTTATTTATCCTTCCAATTTATTTGGGTACTTTTTCCTCGAATATCCTGGTCACGGCACCAAAATGTCTAGGCTTAGACTGATTTGTGTGTGCTTAGGTACGTGTGAGGAGCTGAAATATGAACTCGCTGACTTTTTTATGACTTTAATTTAGTTTTACAATGAGTACAAACAAGTATGGAGATTATAAGATACAATGTACAGGTTTTTGTAGTCCGACGACGCTCGCGGCTCGCGCGCGAGCCTTTATACTCTCAGCCGCGTGGAGTAGGGACACCGGCCTGCCCCCCCCGCACCCAGCGGGGGTGGGCCTTAACAGTAGTTATTTATGAAAACTCTGAAGCGGAAAACGGTTGGAATATTTAATGATTTTCCTATATCTGTACTCTAATATAGACTATTAGAAGTATGGTAATTAGTGGTGTACTAGGTTCTATTAAGCAATCATGCAGCATCGTTGAAAGCATCATCAGAAAGAAAAGAAAGAAAATACATTTATTTAGCACAGACTAAGAGACACACAATACACAATACACCAGATAGTTAGATAATAGTCGTACATCAGATAAAAACTAAGATAAAAATAAAAGTGCAAAGTCCGATGTAAGAAATTAGCAGGAAAGTGTGCCTCCATCACTTACAAATAATAATGGACTAATAACTAATACCTAATTAATTAATATAAAAATAACAAAATTAAATCTTAACTTAACTAAAACCATAAACAAAATAAATTATAGCGTCGAAAATTTCATGCGCATCAAATTTCATGTAAATTTGTTAAATTGTAAGCCTTCAAAATTATATACAAGTGACTTTTGATAATAAAGATAGAAATTATGAAACAGCACAAAATAAATACATCTACAGGTCATCCATACTATCCATGAATACTTATAATGTCATAAATGCCAAAGTAACTATTTCTGTCCGTTGCCTTTTCACGAGTAAACACTGAACACTGAACCGATCGTTATGAAATAGAGGTTCAAGGTTGCGTGGGACCTGGTGAAGGACATAGGCTACTTTTTATCTTGTATATTTATATATTAAAAATATTATTATATACTGGCTGCGCCACGCGGTTTCACCCGCATAAGTTTTGATCCCGTGGGAATATCAGAATAAAAAGTAGCCTATATGTTAATCCAGGGTGTCAGCTACCGCCATACCAAGTTTTACAGAAATTGGTCCAGCCGTTTGAGCGTGAAGAAGTAACAAACATATAAACACACACACACACATACTCACACACTTTCGCCTTTATAATACTAGTGTGAGTATTAAATTATTATACATATATATATATATTATTATATTCATAAAAATGATGAACTACAAAATTCACGCAGACCAAATACTGGGCAGGGTATAAATATAAAATATATATAAATAGTGTATAAATATATAATATAATAGTGTATAAAAATATGTATAAATAGTGGGACCAAATAGTAGTAGGTATTTTGTTCGAATATTACTGAACAGTCGCTGTCGCGTGACTGTTCAGTAATAAAACAATCGCGTGATTGTTTTGATATTGAGTTTATCTTCACAAATTTATATCACGTGAAGTGTACCTAGATATGGCCTACTTCCTTAAATGGATTTATATGAATGATGAATTGGATGATGATGACACGATAAATGACATATCATCCAATTCATCATTCATATAAATCCATTTTCCAATAGAAAATGTCTATGTTATGTCTATCTGCAGCCAGTGATTGATTGGTGCAAATCACATTATTATCACACTATTATAACTCAAAATACCATCTCAGACATGATCATCGATCTACATGGTCTTCATATAACCTGACGAAGACTATGTCTGTACTTTAAAAGAGACTGTGACCTCTGAGTTTGTTTCGGCTTTTCTTCTCAGAGTAGTCAGATAGGAAACGCCGACCTCATCTAGTTTAATAAACATATGATTGACGTGTAAAAGTGTTTGTGCAAACCTGCTTACAAAAATAAAATCATTTATCATCACACTAATATTATAATGGCGAAAGTTTGTGAGTGTGTTTGTATGTTTGATACTTCTTCACGCACAAACGGCTGGACCAATTTTGATAAAATTTGGTATGGAGGTAGCTGACACCCTGGATTAACATAGGATACTTTTTATCCCGATATTCTCACGACAAGACACACACAGACAGACAACAGACACACACACACACAGATCGACAGTTATGTGTGTGAAACCGCGGCGCGCTGTTCTGGAAATCTGGCAACGAAACGTGGATTCAGTTTTTGTTTATACTTAAATAATGGAACCTGTTCAGCATATCTATTCACAACTATTTGACAGGCTTCCGAGTTGAAAATTACACATTTTCGGTTAGATAGGTGATTTGCCTAATCCCCGACAGCAGATAGCTGTCGGAAGAATAGTGTAATGGTCTGTTTGGTTTAAAAAATACTGTCAAAAATTTCAAGTTTCGAATTTGTGAATAGTATTTAGAGGGCACCTTCGATAACATTGATCGATGTTCAATTAGGCACGGAAGCGTATCGAATGGTTGTGAATAGCTATGCTGGTTCACCTACATACGTCCTATCAGCCTATACAAATGTACCTTCATACCTTGGTGCATTGTCACATTGTGTTCTTTAGGTCAATCTAAACAAAAGTTATACAAATAACAGTACGTAGTTATTGAGTTTATTTACATAAAACAAACATCAAAAAGCCAAAACCAACAAGGTTTTATCTGAAACTGAACAGAACAAGTTTACAGACAGCATTACGGATTGTTTGTTTAGTTTTACATGTTTACAGACAACAAACTTGCTTTTATTTACAAAGAGCCGTCATAACATGTAATTTTCACAGTGATATAACGCTCGCCCATGCGCGTCCTAGGACAACGCGTGACGTCACGGCTCGGGGTCGGCGACCTCAGCTGACTTGCGCATTTTGACAGATCGAACGGAAAACTACCGGCAACGGAGCTTGGAAAAATGTAGGTATAGGAACGTTTATAAGAGCGTTTTATGCAATTACATGGTTCCTGAAAGAAAAACAGTGGCACTCCGGGAGTGCCGACAGAAGTGAAAACTTGAACAATTACGTGTGTATTTTGTGAATCGTCTTATAAACAAAACACGCGCGGTACCGGCTACGGCCATCCGTCTTACGAATTTTCGATCAGGTCACGTGTCCTGACGCGAGTTTAACATTTTTTACCTATTACAAGAAAAGTGTACAACGCCGCTAAAGAAGTTTTCACTTCAAAAATTATAGCTTTTTAGAAGTAGATAATTGAGGAAGGAAATTTTTCAGGGAGGTTATTTTCTTGCTCATCAATAAGCTCTTACTAAAAAGAGGAAGATTATAAACGTATAGCAGTTTTCAGTATACACTTAAGTAGTTAGGTAGAAACGTTACTGTTACCGAAATACCCAACATAATTATTTAGGTACTTTTCTCGCTGACAGTGATGCGGACGAATTTTTGATGCCCTATGATTCTTTACCTTTGTTTTGTTTTATATACATGTACTGGTATTATTTTAAGTCTGTTAGCTTATATATTATGTAAATATTATCTTGTTGGAGAGATTAATTAGAACATATTTACATAACTATCTTGTTTCACGTGTTAAAAATGACAGAAATGTTTTGTTTCAAAGTTTCTTACCGAATTCCATGAAACTGAAAAATTATAAATATTCTACTGATCTCTTCCTAATTAATTCACTGGTGCCTCTCAGAGATCATAATAAGTACATAGCATAATCATATGAGGCTTATCAATGAATTTCTATCATACTTTTGTGTAGGTTTAAGCATTCTGTAAAGCCAGCTTAGTACTACAAGCCCTTTAGATCCTACATAAGTAATCGATCGAACCATAGAGCACGCAGACTGAGACAGAACCTCAGCGGAGGCTGCTAGAGGTTGCGCGGCGCCCGACATCCGGAGTGTCTCTCGCGGCGGCTGGGATGGGAGGCTCTCTCCCTCAGCAGTCCCGCCGCTTCCTTCGCTAGCATGACTGCTTCGCAGAAGGAGAGGCGACTCCCCCCCAGTCCCTCTCGCCCCGGACCATGGCTTGAACCAGGATTGGAAGCGAGAGGTCGCCGCCGCTGCCGATCGCCCCTACGAGGACACGGCGGTGCTCCGCCCAACCAGGGCAGACCTCCACCGTATGCTCCACCGTGTCCTCTGGGCAATCCTGGCAATGGTGACACCCGGGCGTTTCCTCCCGCCTGATGATGTGCAGGAACCTCCCGAAACATCCGTGTCCGGTGAGGATCTGCGTCAGGTGGTAGGTGAGGGCGCCGTGACGCCTCTCTAGCCCCACGGCGTCTTATCACCATCCCATAATGAAAAAAAAAGGCTGGTAAAGGTGGCATTATCAACACCTTCCATACACACCAAGCGCGCAAGCGTGTCATCGTTTACTCACGCTACGACACACATGACGGCTTTGAAGGTGGTTCGTGACAGCTAAGGCAAGGACTTTTTAGGCAAGGCACACGGCAAGGGAGTTTTATGCGACGAATAGGAATAAAACTTAATAGTATGACAATATAATTGAAATTTCAATGACAATCATCGTAGGTACAAAAACAAAGTTGCGATAAGTTTTGGAATGCCGTGTCGGCAGGTTTCAGAATGCCTCGGAATCCCTCGGGATTCTTCGGCAGCCATTGGCATCCCTCGGCATGCTTCGGCAGCCGTCGGTATGTCGAGGCAACTTATTGTTGTGAAAAGACCACGCGAGCATGATGTCGCAATGGTACGTATCGGCGGGTCTCAGGCCTCCGCGGCATGCCTAAGGATACCACGGCATAGTTGCCGTCAGTATTCGCTTGCGTGTAGTGATGCCGAAGGATGGCCTGCAGTGTCATACCGCCAGTGGGCGCAGGCCCTAAGTGGTGCGTTCAACGCACTTTCGATGTGCTTTCGGTTCCTCAAATATTAGTACTGCCATATCTAGACGCTGCCGGAGCGGCAAGGCGATTCTGTACTCTATGGATCGAACGCTTCCAGGCTTTTAACTTAATAGGTTCGTTCAGCCTCTACCACAAATATCTGTCCTTCCACTTAGGTATAGTAACCCCAATTTATATAATTAAAGTAAATGGACTGGAGTTCATTAATGCATTAGGTTCCAGGATGGCAACGCTAAGGTAAAGTAATGGGTTCATCGACCTCAAATTTTACCATGTTGGGTTTGTAGAAAATGTATATACCTAATTGAAAGAGATGGAGCCAAATTAAAGGAACTATTTAAAATCATAAAGATATAAAATTTTATGTTTTTTTTTGTCCAGGAGTGAACTGCAAACATATCGGTAAATCTTGATGTCTCACTTGATTTTGCCTGAAAACATTCGAAATGAAGAAAAAAGATGATCGTTTATGTTATGAATATTGGGAAAGCAAGTCTTGAGACAAACCGCAATTTTCAGAGAGCACAATGTAATGTGTTGGTTATTTATTATCAAAACCAATTCGCGAAAGAGCCGTGAACCATTTGGTCATGTGACCAGAACCAGTTGGTAAAGATACCATTCAACGTACTTAAGCTGAATAACGTCTAATTGTTATTCATACTCTCAAATAACTCGTTTTTTTTTTAATCCTAACTTTTGCCGTTAATTACCAGCTGAATAATAAATATCATCATATCTTAATAAAGGCTCCTACAAAAAGGCGCAACGCGCGATGCGAATCGCGGGCGTCACAAAGGCACCGCTCGTTGCGCGACTTGCAGTGCCTTTGTGTCGCGCGCGACATTATTGCGTGTCGCGCCTGTTTGAAGGAGCCTTAAACCGTGAAGGAACAATTGTTGGAGCTTATATCTCCGTTCACAATATCCAATTAAAACTTCTTGTTAGTCTTCAAACACTTAGCGACGAATATAGTTGACCTTTAAAAGCTGAAGCTGAAAGGGAGAGGCATTTTCACTAAGATAAAGCAATTCGCTACAGGGAATGCAGTCAGAGAAACTCTTGCTTGCCTGACCTTTGCCTCAAAAATAGAACGGAAGGCAATTTCGAGCGTCACCGGCTGATTTGGTTTCCTTTTTTCTTTAAAAACAATATGATCAATGTTTTTACGTATGTAGGTACTTACCTACGTACTTACGTAGTCGAAAATCTGTTAAATTCGATTGCTTGCTGTAGAATGGCCTTTTAGAAGTTGCAAAACGACGACGAATTTTCGACTTTTCACTTTCAGTTTTTTTTTTGCTTTCTTTGGGAATATAAAAGGTGAATTTTTGGTATAATTACAGGGCGAATTTGGAAATGATTTCTAGAATTACTCTACTTATCATTCTGATAAAAATTGGGTTATTTCCTTTATTAGCGAGATACTGATAAAAATGCACTGTTTTATCTTGATAAATCACCATGTTATGGAGTTTTTCACAGGAAAATATTTGCTTAAATTATCTGTAAATAACATGGTTTGCCCATGCATATTCAAACATTATTAAAACGTATACCTATGCGCAAAACACTGCTTATCATTACCTTCAAGTACACATGGATCATTGAAAGAGGAAGAATATGATAACTAGTTATGGTAATCGATCGCAACCATTGATATAATAATAATATGCTATTTAATAACAAGTTAGATAACGTTAATTGCAGACAGTTTCTGAAAATACCCGTAGTAGTATTTCCATTTTGTCATGCGATTATGGCAGTATTCTAAAGTTAAACCGTTTACTGTTGTGGTCAACGGTTTAACAGTGGACGTATCTATACAAATTTTACTTGCGGGACACTCAACGCCCCTCGACTTAATAACAATAAAACTTCTATTGTGTGTCGTTCAGTGTCCTTCAATGTGCTTTAATACTATCTAGGTAAAAAAGCTTCGTTTTCCAGAAAAAATAATCAAGAAAGAAACCCCTGTGCATTTTTTATGTCTCTCTGAGTTTTCTATTTCAGCTGAGCTCGCGAATTTCCGGAAAATCTGCGAATAGCAAGTTGCTTTTTCTCCTCTGTCCCAAGTTTTGTTCGTGAAATCAATCTACTTTTTGCTTCATTGGGTACCTAGCATTATAATGTGTAGCATTTCCACGTTATAGTAGCAACGTATTAGATTAGGCTTTTGCTCTGTGAAACACATGACACACGCTATCACTAAGCTTGGCAGACATTGTTGTTATCATATCGCGTTACTATTCGAATACAAGTACATAGTTCTATTCCCACCCACACCAACGTTACAACGGTATACTATTAGGATTTAAAAATAGAATTAGTAAACAGTGCGTTTGTTGGCAAATACATTCCCTAGAGCTTTGAGCTATGATGCGGAAGACGACTGTGCGAAAATAGAGAAAGGGAAATGGCGCTAGACGAATAAATTTAGAATAATAGTAGAAACTTTTGTAAATGCTGTAAACGCATTAAAAACATTCTCTAGAGTGGAGTAAAATATTCGAATTTAATATCTACATCGCCATAAATTATCGGGCCAATCGATCAGGTTAAGCTACGCTTGCCGCTGTTGGTCCGTGGATGGGTGACCATTTTTACATACCAAGACCTCTCCGTGCCTCGGAAAGTACTTTAGGCTGTTGGACTCGGCTGTCATTCGTAGATCTTTGACAGTCGATGCGGGTCGTCAGATGCCCGAAAGTGTGACAAGCAGTCCCACCAAGGAGTATCGTTTTAATCCAGTACGGTTGTGGAGGTCAGATATTAAAAGATTGGTGTTCAGCTGCATCCGGTTAGACTGGAAGCCGACTTCAACATAGTTGTGAAAAGGCTAGGATGACCTCCATAAAAATATCTAAGTTCTTTTCTCTACCGCAAAAAAGTAGGAATATTTACAAGTAATAAGAATATCTGAACTTTGCTTGTTTTTATCATATTGGGCTCAGTCTGTAACCTGGCACTAGTATATACCTACTGCTAAGCAATGTTGTTTGTTGCTTTCAACCGCCAGTCTTCCTGACCGTTACTTGAAGAATTGCCAAGGTGCCAACACCTTTTTTGGTATTGCTTCGCATACCCAGGTGAAAAAACACGTTTTCACCAAAATCACTTCTGGAAGGTATCAGAATTGGAGTGTTTAGTCTAGCATAGCAGTGTCGTCATCTAAGTATGCGTGAGCTAGTTTTAATAATATGTCCGTGTGTGTTTTGACACACGGTTTCTGTTAGCTTGCTTTCGTCAGCGGTCATGAGAACACTACCAGAAAAAATTCGCTTATTTTTTGGCGGACATCAAGCGGACATCACTCAGCTTGAATAAATCTTACCTAATCGATTTCATACTTACTCAGTGTAAACAATATTGATTATTGTTATAAATAAGGAGCTTAGAGAACATTGTTCTCGTAAAGTAATTATCTTATGCGTGATGCTAATTAATATGTGCTTCTGAATTTGATAAGGTTAACATCATCATCATTAAAAATAGGTAATGAGGATAACCATTAGATATAAAAAACTGAAACATTATAAAGTCATGTATGCAATTTTAAGCTGTATGCATTTAACTACAAAGTTTAAAAATCGAGGCAAAATTAGATCTTCTTGTTAACTTTATCTTGCAAGTACAGTAGACAAAAGAAATAAGTTAGCAGGTGATATATTCCCTGATATTGTGACCCGGCCATTGTCGTAGCATGTTTGTCTAATCAATACCTGGTTGAGAAAGTTCGTGAAGATTTTTGGATGTTAGTTACTTCGAATGAATTTGGCATTCAGATAGATCATGTCCTGAAATAACACCACTCATCATCCGGGTGTACTCGTAAGACCTTATGATGACACATAACAAACACAACTGGCAAAATGTGGGTGTACTTATAGGTACACGTCTGCCTAAAGGCTTATACAAACAAGCGCGACGCGCGACGCGAATCGCGCGCACACAAAGGCACCGTTCGTTGCGCGACTTGCGGTGCCTTTATGTCGCGCGCGATTCGCGTCGCGCGTCGCGCCTGTTTGAAGGGGCCTTAACACGTCGGGGCTTACATGGGTGCTGATATGTATGTTATGGTGTTCCCTAAGATGCTAGTGACAATTCCTGCAATAGTCAGTATCATAATCAGGACATGCCGGTTTCTTCACGATGTTTTCCTTCACCGTTTTGAGAGCAGTGGTAATGAAATAATTTACACAAAGGAAAGCGCCTGTCTGGGTTCGAAGTTGGGACTTACAACTCATAAGTCGCCGTCGTTAACATTGGGTCACTACTGCTTTCCAGACACGCAGTGAGTAAGAAGGATAATATTATGATCGTTGTTTACATGATTGTGAAACTCTTCTGCTATCTATACCATGTCTGACATGTGTTTCTCTAAACAATACTTCGTCTTAGGTATTCTGTTATCATAATGAATCACTAATACCAGGCTTACGTGAATCAGGGCATTAAATCTCTACATTCGGTATGCGTCATACGCCTACAAATTCGTAGTGGCTCATTGGTTTGAAATAGGAGTAAAGATACTAATATCGGTAATCCAGTGAGGTGTTTGGCTAATATTGGGTCACTTTGCCTAGTTTTTCAGGTAGGTTGCACCTTCTAGTTGCCTGTCATGATGTCATGGGTACTTCATAGCTCTATGACACATCGCAATGGAAAGCACTAATGATGTGTGTGTTTACCTACACCAAAAATAAAAGTCTTTTCCGAGCAGTTATTTTTGTACAATGTAACTTAGTTTGATGTAGAGAATGCCTAGATGTCGGCTTTGTTATGGGTCTTTATGAACCCTGTTTGTTTATTTAATTATTCAGTAGTACACATACATTTTGTTATACATTTAACTTGGTAGCAACATAAGGTAACTCATTAGAGTTTTACTGTACACCAAGAGAATTAAAACCACATAAATAGATACTTAGTTAAATAGAAATAATAAATAAAATTACAACGGGTATAAGCGTAATATTATCTAATACTAATGAGTGAAAAACGGTGACCAATCTCCAATCTGGCCGTGCATGCAAACAAAAGTGGTGTAGCAATGTTTTTGATGAATGGTATAACACATACTTTTAGGATGTATCAATTCATTCTGTAATAGTTAATTTTTATTTTTTTTTGTTTTATGTTATTATTAGGTATTATTTTTGCTAAATTGTGTGTGTTTTAAACTAGGTATGTATCTATAATTAATTATTAATATATTTTAATATAAGATTGAGGTTATGTGTACTTAGTAAGAAGTTATTAGATAAAGCGATACTTTGACATCACTTAAGTTATTCAAAACATTAGAGAAATGGCACTCCAGGTAAACATTACTTTACCTATTTCTAGGAAATCTATTAGCTCGTTAATATTCTCAAACCATTCATCATTAAAAAAGATAATGAAGAGTATTCTATTCTATTCATTACAGGTACAACAGCTAGCAAGGTTATTGCTTTCAAGTAGTGTCCTTGGTATGAATTCGCTGTAAAATATTCAACATAGACGTGCCCCTGAATACATCAAGAGGTATGAAATCAGCCATTGAATACCTAATGTTTTAGATCCTTTGAGTGCTGGAAAATTATTATTTAAAAGCATTCATGGGTGACGTGAAAAAGACCGAGTATTAAAAAAAAAACGACGTTTGCTAGCTCTTCATTGCCTGAAAAGCGATCGCTGAAATGGTTCTGAAAGGATTAGCGAGACTGTTATTAAGAATGATAATATAATTATTGATGAAAATATAATTGACTCAAGTACAGTCTTCTAAATGGATATTCATGAATATCTACCTACCTATCTATCAAAACATCGATCTTATCTATAATAGAACATCAGTCTCAGACTAGTCATGGAATACATTATTTATTTATATGTACCAAGTCCTCAGCGGTGTTTTGAAACTCAAAGTTATTATTGTAAAAGCCAAATACAGACCGACTTCATTACAGATTAAAACAACAATTCAAACAAGTTTTATCAAGGACCCTATATTATACCCTATTCATTCAGTACAACAAAAACATGGCCTTCTAGAAACTGTTAGAATAACATAAAAAAACAGTTTCCCTAAGTTATATAACATATAACTAGGAACGCTAACAAATAATTATGCTATGTATTAGCGAGTAATAATTAAGCATGGCTTGTAATTTCGCATATTACATGCAACTGTAGTAATAACCTTAATTGCTATGTTATTATCATTTACGTTATTGCCTAAGTATTTTACTTGTGTATCATACTTTTTTTATCATAAAACAGTTGAAGTTTATATTTATTTCTGTAAATTAAAACAATAAGTAAGTAAATAATAACTAATATCTAATTAATTAATAAAAATAACAAAATTACACATAATCAGCTCCTGGACGGAGGTGGGCTGGTTGGAATAACCACCGACCACTTTAAGTGCGGAATCTAGACCCCATAACGGCCATAACATAGAACATAGATAACAAAATTACATCCTAACTTAACTAAAATTATACATGAACTAAAATGTAGTGTCGAACAATTCCTTCGCATCGCTGTCATATTTAACTGATTGTGTTTAACTATGTCTTTTATTTCTTAGAACAAAAATATATGCACTGAATGACTGAAGAAACTTCTAGTAATAAACATTTTTTTATCCTTTATTAAAAAGTACCAGGTTCTTAATAATTAATTACAATCTAGCCTATAAAACTAATAATAAGCAATTTTAATCTAACCTAATTTTTTACGTTATAATTATTTTAAAACTTAGAATAGTGTTTATTGTACTTTATACAAGTCCGTTCCACTTTCTTAGTCTGATATGATGATGTAAACACTTTGTTCATGTGTTATTATGTGTATCATTAGCACTATTATTTCTACACTTTTTAACTACACTAACTCGAAAAGATTTTGTCCGTTTTAGTCTTCGCACTATATTTGTTTGGTCTAACAGCTGAATGAGGGTTTTCGTGAAAATTTACGACACCAGTTGGCACCACTGTGACAAGAGGTCTTCCAATATAAAATATATGATGACGTTCATCATTCGATTCATTCATTCGTTCATCATTCAGTCATGACTAAAGAAAATATAGGCTCGTTGACAGATGCCTGGACCTGACGTGTCAGTGTTGCCATCTAGCGAACGTCATTTCAGAAAACCCTCATTGCTTCGATGTTCACATGTCGGTTCCGTAGAGTCGGTGTTCATGGGCCTTAGCAAATTTTTGGGTTATGTTGGTGACGGGTTCCATTTTTAGGTCACCATGGAGGTCGTCATTTCTTATATACCAGGGCGCATTAACAATACTCCTGAGTACCTTATTCTGGAATGTTTGTATGATTTTGATGTTGGTCGGCTTAGTACAGGTGGTCCGATGACCTTGTGAAGGCCGCAGGAACCCGTTGGATGCAAGAAGCACAGAACCGATCGAAGCGGAGGTGCTTGGGGGAGGCCTATGTCCAGCAGTGGTATTTCAGCAGTCTTTCGGCTGAAATGATGATGATGATGATGATGAGACTAACAGCGGCCCGCGGTTTCACCCACATAAGTAATAATAATAATAAATATCTTTATTTCCCAAAAATACAGATACAGAAAAATACAGAGAACTTTTACATAAAAACATTTTGGATGCTGCATAAATCTGTATATATGTATAAGTGTCGATGCCGTGGGAATATCGGGATAAAAACTATCCTATGTAAGGACATAGAATTTAGAAATTTGATAGTCAGATAGATTGCATCCCGCGTAAGGACCCGGGATGCAATCTATCTCAGTATCAAATTTTATCGAAATCCGTTCAGTGGTTTAGGTAACATACAGACAGACTGACAGAGTTACTTTCGAAATTATAATATTAAGTATGGATTTATTTATGGTTACTTGCTACTTTATTTAACTGCCAATCCCAAATAGCGCCCAGCCAGATTCCCAACCCAGCCACTTTCATTCATATTCAGGTATGGTTTTGATTCTTCACTTTTAATTCATTCGTATAATTTATTTCCTAAACAAACACTGTTCGATATCAGACACCCAAACAAAAATAACGTAGGTAATATGATAAGTTTTCTTATCACGTTGTCAATCTCATTTCCATTTTGTATGAAACTTGGCTTTTATCCACAATCCCCTTATCGGGTTAATACGGTACGTGAGGAGTTTTGACCTGGTTAGACCAGCTCAAGGACAATACATTATTTGGGTCACCCGGCCAAGGTCGAATCTCCTGCACTGAAATGGAACATCCAACCAAGGCTTTTCCTATAAATTTTTATTACCACGTTGTCCGGGGCACGTTGTCTCTGATATAAACGTCATTCGAAAAAAAATAATGACGTTTAAAACAGAGACAATTTCTATTAGTACTTTAGCGTTTTTAGTTTTCGTAGTTTAAAAAAAAACAAAGTTAATCCTACTATCACACTAATATTGTAAAGGCGAAAGTTTGTGAAGATGTTTGTTACTTAATCACGAATAAACCGTTGAACAGATTTAGGTGAAATTTGGTATAGAGATAGTTTGAATCCTTGGAAAGGACATAGGATAGCTTTTATCTCGATATACCCATGGGATGGAAACTTACGCGGGCGAAACCGCGGGGTGCTGCTAGTTAAAAGTAAAATCAATGAAAGTTGATAAGTAGCTCTGAAGCATTCTTTATTTGAAATTCATGAATAATAAATAGTCATTGGCTTCGTTACCAAAGTCAAACTTTTGTGCACATTCGTCAGTGCAAAAGTTCGTTCACAGACATTTGCGTCAATCATCGCATTAAAAAAAACATTACTGACGATTTTTTGTAAAATCTATTTAAGCGCCGTCTTACAGCTTTCAGCGAGAACATGGTTATTATTAAGCAGAGGCATCCTGAAGCTCAGAGTTAGAAATAAAAAACTCTGTACAAAGTGTCTTTCTTTATTCAGGTACTTACTTACCTTTACTTGTTTCTATATCTATTCCTGTCAAATGGAAACGTCTGGTACAGAGAGCTTCATTAAGTGCTTACCCCTCCAAAAGACATGTGCGTTCAAATCCGTGATAGGCCCAAGTTGGTTTTTGTATTTTGCAAAAACATTTTATTTTAATTAATTTATTGTTTTAGTGAATAAATAAGTTTAAGATAGTAATTATTTTTTAAAATTCTGTGTTTATTATTGTTTTTTTCAATAAAACGTTAATACTTTTATTATTGCGAAAACGACAAGCAATAATAGGGTTAACATTTACGAACGTTTTATTCATCGTCTAAATAGACTAGAGGTTTCAAGACCGCTTGCCGTGCCTATGAGTGGAAGTTCAAATCATAGCCACGAAATGTGCTTTTTGTTCATTATAATTATTATTTTAATATATTTTTCTATTTTGTTTTAATAATTATTTATAAAGAATTAAAAAATAAAGAAAAATAAAATACCTTAATAATCATAATAATATTTATTATTGCTATTATTTAACAAAACTATGATCTTATTTTACAACAAAGATTTATTTTGATTTGATAATTTTATTTACAGTTATCATAATATACTATTTTGCCAACTGACACAATTGGGTTCCTAGACAAGTGGCATCCTATTAAGGTAAACGATAAAATAGTAAGCGGTAGAAATATTTTAGATTGACATAACCTAACGAAATGTCACGTGACCTGTCATGTCGTCTCAGCATACAAATTTGACATTTGACTGTCTGACAAGTGACATCGAAAGAGACAAGTTTTGAAGCGTTTGCAACTTGTCTAGGAACTAGAAGTTAGTTTGGCAGGATTACAATCATGAGCATAATAAGTGAATAAACATGTTATCAATAGATAATCAATTAACATCTCTTATTAGCTCATGATATCTACTTAGAATATTTTGCTATACAAAGTAAAATAGTGGAATCAAATGAGTTAAATGTCTTCGTTGTTTATTTTGTTGTCATACTTAATTAATATAACTGCTATTTCTGGGCAAATCGCAATCGTTCTCTTCGATGTTCTTCTGTTAGACATATTTTGCAGGTCGATAACTGTGAATGTTCGCTGCGTGTAGGTAAATGTCTTCGAACCGTGGACAGAGAGATATTCCATGCCGTTGCGAACTGTAACGAGTGGATGTAAACGGCGGTGTAGTGTGAACCTTAACAATATCCGGATGATGTTCAGATTGGTCCGTATAGATCCCAGTAGTTCTCCGACCCATGGTCATTGTCTTAGCATCGCCGGTTTCTTGAAATCTGCGCACCCATAAGCGCACCGTTTGTCTCTGTATAGAAAAAAATGGTTTTAAGTAAGTTATTAAATACCACACACAAGATACCGCAAATAGCTCAACAAGAAAAAAATCGGAGAACACAATTAATATTATAATGAACTTACTGCTATGCCAAGCTGTCTCGCAATTCCTTTTATGCTCACATTTTGTTCACACAGAACAACTATTTTAGTTCTCATAAAATCATAAATCATTTTACAAAACTAATGAATAAATCGTAGTCGTTTACTCTTTGCCGTTTTAAGTGAACGTATACATCAAACGTTATAGTTATAACTTGAGGGTATGGATAAATTTTATAAAGACAACGTATGTAAGTAAAATTAATGGATACCCTCAAATTATAACATCTATCGATTAGACATCCCACCTAAAGATAAAATGACTCAGACCATAGTAGATAACAATTTCAACGCAATTCGTATGGGCTCGCTGGCTAGTTCGTCAAACTGCCGGTATGAGTATGACGACGTTCGGTGATGCGATGGTTCGAATCTGAGTCGAAACAATGGGTTCTTTTTGAAGTATTCTTTAGATTATTTGTAAGGAATTTAATGTGTAACATTTTAAAACTTGAGGGGTTAGCACATACTGACGCTGTCTGTACATGTACGGGATCGACAAAAGCAATAGTAAAGTCACGTTAATGTCAATGCGTTGTTACTTTTGTATATAGCAGCAGAGCAGCAGTCACTAAAATAAAACTAAAACTCTTGTATGACGTATTTTGGACCAGTTTCTTTTGAGCCGTGCCTCCTCTTGAAAAAATATTTTGGCGAGTATTAAAAGAGAAGTTTTAAAAACGTTAGGGATCTTAATATAGTGGTGTAAGCGTGTAGTACAGTTTTGGCACTGATTCAGAAACAAACACAAAGTAAACATCAGAGGAATTCGCTATGACGTGGGTACAAGCCCCTTCGGATACAAGATTTAAGACGTTCATGAAAGTACAGATGGATCGCTGTTAACAAATCGCTCATTTGGAGAAACATCGACGTAACTGCTATTTTACGCCTTTGTTTTTCCTAACGTAAATACGTTTCTAAGTGCTTTGTCATCATTAATTTACGAGAAAAAAATCATAATTTTTGAGAAAAAAATACCCTTATGCACGTCGATTTTTCTCCAAATGAGCGAAATAATATGAGTAACAATATTGTTATCAATAGGCCATTTTGGGTTTTATTTGACCAGTCTTTTAATGTTTTAAGTAATTTTTGGCAAGAAATAGTGTGAAAATCTAAATGAGTTTTTGCTGCTACTGAAGCTGACCAAAAAACAATTTCTTTGCCAAAACGTTTTTCAATTCACTCGGGCTCTGTCTAATGGCGCCATAAAACGTATTGTTTCGCTTTTAGTAATCTTTAATTTTAGACATAATATAACATACATAACTTCCATTTTAAATGTGGCCATGGACGACCGAGCTTGGGCACAAGCTCCACTTCCCATTCGTATGGGGGGCCTCGGCGTCCGCAAAATTTCTAGAGTTAGTTTACCGGTTTTCATATCTTCGGTTCACGGCATTGATAAATTAATCAGGAAAATCCTAGCCTCCACACTGATTAATTCTGATTCACCAAGGCTATATGGATGCCTGGAGACTCGCTTGCCCGAATACAGATCCACCCGACAATCCATCTTCCCAGAGACGGTGGGATGAGCCGCTCTGTAGAGTAGTACAGAACAATTTACTTGACTCGTCTGCTACCACTGCGGAACGTGCGCGCCTGCTGGCTGTGGGTAGGTGGGAGTCGGGTCTTTGGCTTCATGCACTACCTTCGTCGAACATAGGCACTTTACTTTTCGCCTCGCTGCTTCTCTACGACTAGGCCCTCCTTGCTGTTCTCCCCGTCGCTGTTAATGACATCATTCGACGAGCTCTTGTCACAGTCTGCGTTCTAGCTGTATTAGAACCCAATGGCTTGGCACGCGACGATGGCAAGAGACCGGACGGTTTGTCTTTATTTCCATGGAAGGTAGGTAGGCCTTTAGTGTGGAACGCAACGTGTGTCGATACTCTTGCGCCATCCCATCTTCCTGGCTCGGCATGCTGTGCTGGCGCTACTGCCGCGGCTGCGGAAAACCTCAAGCGGCGAAAATACAATAACCTTATCGGAAATTATATTTTCGAACCATTTGGGGTTGAAACTCTCGGGCCGTGGGGTCTGAGTGCTCATGGTCTTTTTAAAGAAATTTCTAAACGGCGGGTTGACACTTCCCGTGACCCAAGGGCTGGCTTTTACCTTGGCCAGAGGCTAAGCATCGCCATACAACGTGGTAATGCCGCCAGTCTCTTGGGTACATTACCAGTCGACAGAGATGCGGGTGAATTTTTCGCCGCTATTTTTTAGTTTCTGTATAAGGTCAATGGAGGCTATTGCAACTATGGGGCTAAAGCAACTAACAGCGATATCTTCCATTCTGTTATTATCTTCCATATGTTTTTTAAATACATTGCCATCTATGGGCCTGGAGAAAAGTCATAGTATAACCTATAATAAACAGATGGCGTCAGAGGGATGAATACTGTTTGACCTACAGAGATTTTATGTTAGTCACCGTTTTGAACACGTGTTTGGTGACGAGCGTGTCATCAATTTTAAACAAAAAAATAACCTTCTCGTGCATTTTAAACACGGTTTTAAGCAGAAACGAAGAAAATGTAAAGTACTTAACCTTAAACTCTTACGTTTTTAATATTATATCTTATATTTCCTAAGATAATGTAGTAGTTACATTAGCCTCCACTTATCTCTTTGCGGGGTTATTGCGACTAGTTTTTTTGGTTACAATAGCCCCTTCGTGTTTGTATAAAATAAAATAAAGCCAGTGATGTCGAATATCGATAATTGTAAATCGATATATTTACAGCATACCTTAGAAAATTGAATTAATCGAACTGAATCCATTCGATGGATAAATTGCGTAAATAAATGTTACAATTTGTTTTATTACAATTTCAACTAAGATTCAAATCTATTTTCCTTTCAAGATGGAAATACTGTTGTATGGTTAAATACTGTAGTTAAATAGGGGGTCCGACCTAATGCATTTAGTTCACGACTTCATGCGTAGGTACTATAACAACCCATAGATACTACTCAAAATCTCTGAACTAATTTGATATTTGACTTGTTTTAGATGGTCCGAAATATTATATTAAAAAAAAAGAAAAGAGCTATTCAAAAGAAAAGCTTCTAGAGGCACTTCAGTTGGTTAAAAGCAGAACGTTAAATAGTTATGAGACAGCAAAGACGTTTAATATTCCGAGGTCTACTATAATTTCACATTTATAAGGCACACGTGGTCAAAAAAATGTTACCTTCAAGATTTTATATAATTTTAGATTATTTTTTGTTATGTTCTTAGAAATTTTTGTATTATGTTTTGAGAAGTATCTAAAACTTTTAATTTTTGATGTAATGATTACGAATAAAAAATATAAACGAAGCATGGTTTTATATTACTTATGTACCTATCAGTATCGATTGCCTACACATTTTACAATTTATCGATATTTTTTACGTCAACACAACACTAACTCTATAGAAAATAGTCGCATTAGCCCCAAACATTACGAAACAAACTTTTAGTTTGATCGGGACTCTACTGGTTCAACTCGGAGAACATACCTGCGTAAATTTGACACTGGGTGACATGTGCTTCGATTCTGAGCATATAAGCTACAAAAACCAATGAGTTAGTTTAAATAGTCACATTTACCCCAACATGGGGCTAATGTAACTTTTCCTACCCTCATGGATCTTTTAATAAGATTTTAACCAAATCCTACGGCTTTTTGACATTATATTATATCGAAAGTAATCTCAGATATATGCTTAATAATATAGATTTAATAGATTACCCCATAAAGTCAAATGGCCATCTTTGGTGAAGGTTCAAGTTTCAACATATTTTTTTTTAGTTACAATAGCCTCCATTGACCTTACCTAGTTTTATTTAAGTTAAAATTTAATTTTGTTATTGTTGGTAAAATTGAGAATAATAAAAATTGGGTGTCAATTAAATGGTTAGCATAGTATTGTTATTTCTGTGAGCAGAAAAATATAATCGGTGAGCAGAAATAGCTAATTGGTCAGCAACTCATGGTCAGCAAACATTTCAAAATCAATCAGCAATTTATGTCATTCTGGATGGCTGTAATTATTTTTGTACAGCATAAGGTGGTCGATAATAATAACGACAAACGCACATATAAACTTTTATTAGTGGAGAACGTGCTGATATTAGAACAAAAAAGAGTGACTACGAAAAGAAAGAACTTCACTCGCTCTTGCATCCAATGTCGACGGAGCCCCGCTTCGCGGGGCTCCTATTTCTGTGAAAAGGGTTTAAAGTAACCTAACAAAACCGAACCTCGGGGTGGGAACATCATATGAACATTATACATTTTGATCAACAGCGCAAATGTTGTTATCGCAAATAAATATTCGATGAAATGAAAATTATGTTACCTTTTCACGCCTAATCCACAAAATCTTGCCGCTCAAGTAGTTATTTTGCGGACTGAATGTTTATTATGCAGACTCATGTTATTGTTGGCTGCCTATGTATGATTTAATTTTTGACCATTATCAAAATTAGTTGCGGAACAAGAATTGCTGCCTGATTTTTTTTATTGCAAACAAAATCTTTGTATGCTGACCAAATTATTTAAATGCTGCTTTTGGGTGGCTCGCCAAATTTTATAATTGCTGACCCATTTAATTACATTTCATAAAAATTTTAGACTACTTACGCCTCTTGGTAATTTACGAAGCACTTATGTTTGCGAATCGTAAATAGTCATCCAGGCCGTATTTCGGCCATAGCGGCCAATCTCAACGGAGACTAGTCTTCGGCGCAGGAGTTACTATAGTGCACAAGTGTATGCGTAGACACAGGTGCACTCCCTCTTCGTTGACTCTCATAGTCCGATAGAACGACACGCAATCCGACACGACCGGAGAGAGATCAGGCGTAAGCATGAGCTTTAAACCTCATCAGTTATTAATTAAACACGATCAAGACTTTTAGAACGAAAGTTTTCTATAGTAACACCTTCATATACTTTGTGTTTACTAAAATAGAGACAGGATTGCTTCAGCTGATGTTCTATTATTCTGTCGTTGAAACTTTAACTATAAGTACCAATCAAAGTAATGATATTACATTAATTTCTTAGGCAACAAATATATACACTGACTGGATAAACTTGTAATACTAAATAAACTAACAAACTATGAAAATATAGGTAATATCCTAACCTAACTAAAACTTCTTCTTAATAAACTAAAATATGGCGTCGAAAAATTCCTCCACATCGCTGTTGACTGGTAATGTACCCAAAATACTGGCGGCATTGCCACTTTGTACGGTAATAATTCGTTCTGGCGAAGGTAAAAACCAGCCCTTGGGTCACGGGAAGTGTAATTGAATTAAATGCTAGCCAAAGTTGTCCTTTCCAAGTGCGAAGAGTAAGAACCATTTGTCGAATCGTGATTGGTTGAAACTGAAGGATGTACAGAATTTCACATCAAATATGTATTATATGAGTATCGATCATAATGCACTAGAAGCATCCTTGTCCTATTTACCTAGTTACATTCCTCATGTACCTTTAATGGCTGAAACTGAAGGCTGTTATAGTTATTGACGTTTTAAGTGTGTTTTGTTTGCCTTTGTGGCATCCTTGCCTTTACCGTTTAGTGTGTTGACAGCAGTGTAGAAAAATGGCTTAAAAATGTAGAACTGAACTGTAGTTGAACTATCTTTATGAAGATTTTCAGATCCCTAACAAACAATCTGCCTAGCCTTTTACGAAAAGTCTGAAAATTCTACCAAACAACCAACCAGTCACAACAACAAACTTTTGGACTTTTAACTAGCCGTAACGACTGTTAAAGATCTACGAATGATTGCCAGGACCACCGGCATAAAGGGCTCTAAAAAGCAGGGAGTGGTCTCGATATCTAATGGATGGTGCTCCATGAACCGACCGCGGCAAGCCTAAGGCGACCCATACACCTACAATAATATTGCGCAATGTTGATGATTGCACAATATGATTGACGAGCTCCGAAACCCACACGGTACAATTAAATTATTGAGACAATAAAATTGAACAAGCATTCTCGTCATAACTTTCTTCAGTGCACCATGTCTGATAAAGATTTGGCTGCAGCTATCGTGTGTTTAATTGTAGCGAAACGGCAAAAACGAAAACGCCGAATCTGGACTAAGGACTGGTTGATGAAAAGGCCAATCTACAATTAAAAAATATTGGGCAATATACCATACACAAGACACAATAAATAAATATTGTGCAATAAAATTTAAAAGTCCTCAATCTTTTACTCAATCATTGCCCAATCTTCAATACTACCCCTATATGCTCAATAATATTGTTCAATCATCAATATTGCGCAATATTATTGTAGGTGTATGGGTCACCTAAGTTAACCGGTGATCGACCCGTCACCGCGTTGGGCTATAGTTTAGCCACGAGCCCAGCCAAAACGTGTTTGCCTTATTTGGCCTTTTAAACAGATCAATTTATTAGGTATCGTGTGATCTTTCACAAGCAATTGATTGACTTTATTACAACCGAAATGTTCTTTAGTAACAGTTTAACTTATCTCATGCCTTTGTTTCAACAGTAAACGTCTTTCATTTGCCTCATAAATGTGCTGAAACAATACAATGGAATGAGCTCTTTATCACACTGAATAAATCGTATTTATTGCTTTCTGACCGTTAAGTCTGTGTGGTAATAGTTATGTGGGTTGAATATGTAGGTCATATGCTTTAAATGTACTGAAATCCAGTTTACAGGATCCATGGATTGTTCGGGAATTGTATGAATTAATTGAGTAAAAAAATAACCTTCTTATGCATTCCTGAAAGGCAACTGCAATGAAGGATCGTCGTAGGAAAGGGCGTAGTAGTACTAGACGTAGTAGACTTTGATAGATGTATTATTAGTGTTCACACCCAGGTGGATATTATGTTCGCAAGTTGTATGAGTTATTTGGGTCATAATGTAATGAGCTTTCTCATGGATTCCTAAAAAGTGACTGCAATTAATGATCGATGTAGGAAAGCAGTTTTACCTATTATCACCAGACGTGGTCAAGGGATTGGTGTAACGAATGGGTCCATAAGCAATAAATTATCATACCTTTGACAGCATCAACATTTTTTTGTGGGTTTAGTGGGTGTGTTTACTGCCGAGCCCATGGTCCAATGTCCAATTCTCGTGACGGGCAAGGTGTTGTTTCCATGAGGAATCTCTCAGTAGCAACCCAGAGTCTACATGTGTGCTCGGTTGGTTGCAATGGCTAGCCTCTATTACATGAGACATAACTGACGAAAAGTGGGTGTAACAAAGTTACACCTTTGCTAAACCTGTAAGGAAAACAGGTGTGTTGTTATGTTTTTGTTTTATGTTAACATTTTATAACTTTCCTGAAAATTCACTGCTCCATATTAAATAAAAGTAACCCTGAAGAATCACAAATTCATATGTCGCGGAAGAAGTTGGCTTTGCCAAATGACCAACTGACCTACAATATTATTATTATTTTTCAGCCAGTTATTTCGTCTGCCTAATGGTGAGGAAGCTCAACTATATATAACGATTTGACATTGAAACTGGCTTGTTCCTGTATAAACTGACCAACATTAGTATATGATGGTTATGTACCTATAGTGTATGGTATGCAGAAAAAAACAACTTTACAAAAAAAAAAAAAACACTAGGTTCTAAATGAAAAATTAATTTAATTTCGGAGGTCGGGTTGGTGGCAAAAGCGGACATTTCCAAAATTAGTCGGTTGTTTTTTTTTGTAAAAACAGTTTTTTATTTTTCGATTTATTCGCGGATTAACTTTCCACAACCATGAAACCCTTCTATTTACGAGGGCGTGCGTTCTGGGTTATGTAATTCCTTTTTGGAATAAAATATTGATTTGATTTTTTACGTGATCCGACACGTACTAAGCACTAAGAAAAAATGTGGGTAGTCTGTACACATCCCTCTCACCGAGGCCCGTGTCCCAGCAGTGGGCGGCAAAATTATATGCCGATTATGTTTAAAACAGTCTTAGTATTATTTTCATTCACAAAATACTTGCAACTTTATACTATTTTTATTTTATTTATTTATTGCTGAATGGGCCCGTTCTTGACCTCAATCACGCCTGATGGAAAGCGATGGATGAGGTCTATGATGGAACGAGCGTGCCCAGAAGATGCCTAAGGCACTGAAACTCCCACGCATCGACGAAACACAGCAGCAGGCTGCTTGACGCCGGACTCCGGTGGGAGAGTGGTCGCAAACCAGGCGGGCGTTAGCCCTACCACCACAAGGGAAGAATTGGCCAATCAAATAAGGTGTTGGGTGTGACTGTCCAGGATGAGAGGAGGCTTGAGGAGGCTTCTTCATGCATCCCAAAATACTAGTTGTAGGTCCACAGCCCTCTTAATGTAGCTTCTGTCTGTACAATATTAATAGAGCGTCATGCTAACACGTAGTCTCCTCAATGAATATGTTTTCTTGTTGTTGTGGCAAGAGGAGAAACGTCACGCACCAATCATCGTGAATATAGGTCATCATCATGTCAGCTTGAAATATTATGAGCGTATAGTTAGAAGTCTGTGCCTTCATTATAAACTATGAGTTCTACAACGCATGTCATTGTGGATTATAGTAGATTGCCTACTACCTATGTAGTAGATTAATCACATGCAGTGGCGTGCATTGGTTTTCAGAATAGGTAGGCAGGCACTTAACTGGATCTAGTCTAGGCAGATGCGGTCACTAATCAGAAACATAAAACAAAAGTATTTATTAACAAAAAAAAGTTTTACATCCGCCATCTTGGATTTTCATTTTGACTTTATTTTCGGCTCCAGCAACTTTGAAAATCATGAAAACGACACCATATAACGAAACATCTGAAAATGTTCGCAGCCGCCATTTTGGATTTTCATTTTTACCTGACTATCGGCGACCCTAATATATCTATCCCTTTCTTTCTTCGCACGGCCAAATTACGAACAAATTACAAATTACGATTTTAACATTCATACTCGGTTGGTTATTTGAGTAGGCGGCACCTACTTTAGGGTGATAAATTGCGAAGGGCGAAAGTCATGGTATTACGCGTGATTAATACGTACGTCTTTTTTTTTTTTTTTTTAAACGTACGTATTAATTTCGTCGTATTAACTTGAACGTGTAAAGACCAATGACAATGTGCGAACAATACGGGAGCCGAGTAGGGCCGCGCGTGTTTGTATAAGATTTTGTTTTTAATTTAGTGCTAAAATGCAATTGACAGGCTTATGGTGTTTTATCGAGGTAGGCACTGCTTATATGCCTTAATGCAATACACGCCACTGATCACATGGAAGGTTTGGATAATTGATTGATAAATTGATTTATAATTGGTGGTTTTACGCTGCATGTTAATAAAGACAATTTTGTTTTGCTCTTCTAATGATCATGAGTATCTATCATATATGTATAGAGCGACTGCCTCTCTGATCTCCGCAACCCAGTTACTGGGTAACACGATGCCCGTTGCTAAGACTGTCAGAGAGTCAGACTTTTGGGGCTTCTGACTATCCATGACGACTGTCAAAGATCTACGAATGACAGCTGGAAGGGCTCGATGTTATTATGTAATAGATGGTCACCCATCCACGGACTAACCGCGGCAAGCGTAGCTTAACCTGATCGATCGACCCGTGGCCCGTGCGGCTGTTATTACTTAGCCCCTACGTTGCAGTTCAAATCTAATACATTATTGATACAACTGGCTATATCGATACTAATATTATAAAGCTGAAGAGTTTGTTTGGTTGAACGCGCTAATCTCTGGAACTAAGTACCAGTCGGATTTGAAAAGTTCTTTTTGCATTTGATAGCCCAATTCTTGAGGAAGGCTATAGGCGCTATGACCTTTAGGAGCCGAGCAAAAAGAAAAAAAAGTCAGAAAGAACGCTAAGCAAAAACGAAGTAATAGCGCGGGCAGGCGATGCGATGCGACGGGGTGGGTCGGAGTAACAAGAAATTTCACGCGGACGAAGTGGCGGGCAGAAGCTAGTGTAGGTATTATACAGAGCAATATTTCAGATTTCAGGTAACTACCTAATCAATAACAGTTTGGTTTTATCTATAAACTAGCTACTGCCGGCGACTTCGTCCGCGTGAAATTTCATGTTCCCCCTACCCACTCCGTCGCAACGCATAACCTGCCCGAGCTTTGTTTGTTTTCGCTAAGCGTTATTTTTGACTCTTTTTCTGTTTGATCTACTCCTAAGGGTCCTAGCGTGATGTTAAATAGCCTATAGACTTCCTCAAGAATTGGGCTATCAAATGCAAAAAGAGTTTTTCAAATCTGACTGGTAGTTTCAGAGATTAGCACGCTCTACCAAACAAACAAACTCTTCAGCTGTATTATTGTATCGAGTATAGATCGATAGAAGATACAAAATGTCAGTATATCCAGTTTGAATGGAGAATTTATGTAATTCTTTGCATAGAAATCAAAAGTAAATGTCATATAAATCTTATATCATCATCTATTTCTTTCATAAATTCATTTTCATTTTTCATTCTTTTTACAATGAAACCATGCCTGCTTAGAAAAGCCGATAATTATGTAGTTATAAGAACACATGGCTTTTCTGATCATCATAAAATATTTTATTTGTGTTGTTTTATTGCAATATTCAGAATTCTTTCTAGCAGGAAAAATGATGAAGATATTTTTTTGTTAAATGTTTCAGCAGACATTTACATAATGGAAGTCAAATTGATGATGAATGATGAAATGAATAGGGGATCAGACCGGAATAAATCGTATAATATACGGTACTTACAACAAAAACATAACAATTTATGAAAATTTTGTCTGTTTGGTAAGGTAAGACATAGGGTTTTTTCGACATACAACGCGGAGGAAGCCGCGGGTGGAAGCTAGTACTAAATAAAAACCTAGGTAAGAACTTCAACCTGTCAGCCAATCGAACGATAACAAAATCAAGTTCAAAGCCCGAAAGGAGTATTGACGATGATGAGCAGTACCTACGTTTTAGCACCTAATTAGAAATGGCGCAAATTTTGCGTGCTTGGTAGAGGTGGACTACAAATACCCTTTGGCGATTAAAGAAGTGAAATGAGAAACTACATTATTTTTAAACATTAAATTAAATTCACTGCATCAATAGATTTTATAAATAAAAAAAAAGGCACTGCTAAAAGTCACGAGTTCCTCGAAGCGAAACCTTTGAAAGACGTCATTTATAGTTTTGTTAATTTATGTCTTTTTTTTTTCTATTTGACATTCTTGTTGTTGTGAAATGAAACAAAAATGAAACTTCACTCGAAGGTTAATATATTTTGTTTCAATTCACGTTCACACGACACTGACAAAATTATTAGGAATTAACGTTCAACTCATTGCTCCTTTCATTTCATTTTTCGGTAGGAGAGTGAAGAATGCCGAGTGCCGAAATCCAACATCGTTGGACACTTATAAATTAATTTTTCACTTGTGATTAATTTCGTGTTCAGTTATATACGTTTCACTTGGAGTAAAAGATGCTGAATGAAAGGCAAAAATGAACATCAAGTGAGCCGTCTATTGGCTTTACAAAGTTCAGGGGTAAGTTCACTGGAGCGCACTCTAAAGGGGAACTTCGTCTATCTATTTACAGCTTTCTCCCACGTAAGTATTATGTTTAGGTAGCAGTTCAAACATATCTGTACTGTATCTATCAATATTTAAGATGTTATACATAGATATATTTCTTATCGAATTGCGTCTTAATTTTTGAAGTGAAAACTTCTTTAAGGCTCCTGCAAACAGGCGCGACGCGCGACGCGAATCGCGCGCGATACAAAGGCACCGCTCGTTGTGCGACTTACGGTGCCTTTGTGTCGCGCACGATTTTATCGCGTGTCGCGCCTGTTTGAAAGCCTTTAGGCACGTTGGGAATTATTTGAGATGGGAAAAAACTATTGTACTCGCGACAGCGACACTGTTACCGACACCGCGCTACATTCGGATGTGTTCGTCTGTCCTCGGAATCTACTCGGTGAACTCGGTTTTAAATGAGTGAGTGTTGGCAAAGTATTCTATTTGTGTTTTGTTTACATTTCTGTCGGCACTCCCGGAGTGCCACTGTTTTTTTTTTACATTAAAAGTAGCTTATCTATGCCAAGTAGATAGGTACTTTAATTTCATCTTAATCTTATAGGTACCTATAGGTACTGATGCAAATTTTACAATTTATTGTTTCATGCTGGGATGTGTATTTTTTTCAAATATGCACGTGCATACAGGCATCATAATCTGCCTCTAATGTTCCCACTGCAAGGATACTGGCCTCCTCTCTGTTAGAGGGAGTGGGCCGTAATCAACCACGCGGGCCCAATGCGGCAGGTTAATGGATGTGACATGTACAATCAGCACTGCAAACATTATCATGTCAATATTTGCATTTTTGAAGGAAATTAATTTGATTTAATGGGATAATGATGACCGTTTTATCATTTAACCCTTGGCTACATCTAAATCGAGCAGGATTTGCGTCTTTTGGCTTTCAACGCATTAGCCGAAAATAAAGTGCGAAAAAATGAGATACCTACCTACACAATGTGTAAATAACATTATTTTGTATGCAGAACATTTTCTTGGATCGTTGGCGGTGAATCAAGTGTTTGACGATGTATTGATGTTTGCGATCCATTTTATACGCTTACATTTAGATGAGATTGGATTTCGTTCAACCAGTACATAGTGTTATTTTACTGTTATTGCTGGGTAAACATATTTATTGCTTCATGCAGCTATATCCTGTAGTGTATCGAATTCACCTGTATCACCGTTACCTTGTATAGCTCGAATCATTGCGTTTAGCTTCTCTAAGTATATCTGATGACACTACTTTTTTATTTGCATTAATTTTTTGATCAATTCATTAATATACCTACATTGAATTTTATTCACTTGGAAAATGGCGTTGGTGACATTTTCCAGAAATTCACAAGAGCAACATTTCGGTATTACAAACTATGATTCTTGTGGTGGTTATATTTTCTTTGATTTTTAAAAGTCATGATTAATGATTATTCTCGATCGTTCGAGATTTATGTGAAATGATAAGATAAGAGAAGTCTTTATTTGCTTTAAACATGGTATAAAGGTGTTAAGGCTCCTACAAACAGGCGCGACACGCGATATAATCGCGCGCGAAACAAAGGTACCGCTCGTTGCGCGACTTGCGGTGCCTTTATGTCGCGTGTCATGTCGCGTCTGTTTGAAGGTGCCTTTACAGTCTGACTTTAGTATAATTATAATGTCCACCTGTTTAGCTATGCACAAATTGTATCAATTGCATGCAAAATAATTTGATTTATGAGTAAAGGCTCCTTCAAACAGGCGCGTCACGCGATATAATCGCGTGCGACACAAAGGCACCGCAAGTCGCGCAACGAGCGGTGCCTTTGTGTCGCGCGCGGTTCGCGTCGCGCGTCGCGCCTGTTTTTGTTATTGTGGACACTAGTGGACTAATAAATTACAAATGGAGTACCTAAGTTATCTGTTTTTGCATTCACACACCTGTCTATGTACGCTTTAAAAGGTATCATTCTACATACTTCAAACACAAAGGAGTTTGAATAAATAGGTATATTTACATTAACTTTTAGCCTTTGAAAATCTACACGACTAATAACACAGGTATTGACATAAATACATTTGTACTATTTCTGTCGTAGGTACATATTGCTTTCCTGTAACTTAATCATCATTATCTGCCTAGCCTTTTCCCAACTATGTTGGGGTCGGCTTCCAGTCTAACCGGATGCAGCTGAATACCAGTATTTTACATGGAGCGACTGCCTATCTGACCTCCAAAACCCAGTTACCGGGTAATACGATACCCCTCGGTAAGACTGGTTGTCAGACTTTCGGGCTTCCGACTACCCGTAACGACTGTCAAAGATCCACGAATGACAGCAGGGACCAACAGCTTAACGTGCTTTCCGAGGCACGGAGGGTCCCACTCATCCACAGACCAACCGCGGCATTGAAATTACATATTTTTGAATTAAAAATTAAATATTATTATTAAATAATAAAGTACAGGAAAGCTAAACAATTACATTTATTTATGTTCCAGATACTTGGAACTTATTGTATGCTTATTTTAGTCACCCTGTAGGTACCACTTATTCTTACTCAGTTCACATTTCATTACTCATATTTTCAGGAGTCTGCTGTAAAGTGCAAGAAAGTAAAGTGCTGTAAAGTGTAAAGTATAAAGTGAAAGATTTTAGTGGAACGAGCGTTCTAAAGGGGTACTCAGATGTGTTCAGTATACCACGGTACACCCTCATTTCTTTCAAAGTTGTTATTGAGTAATGAGTTGTTATAAATTCTCTCATTTTTTAATGGTTAAGGTATGCTTCAGGGGTCTGAAGTATACCTTATCCATTAAAAAATCCCATATAAATATGAACTTTGCTTGTTGTTTTTGAATTAGCTTCAATAATACGATTTTTTCCACTTAGTCTATTTGATGATGTTTTAATAGCTTCCTGTCACTGATATTCACATAGTAAGTAGTGTTATACAATGTTTAAGTACCTAGGTACAACTAAAAAATTAAAAAATAAAAACATTTACAAGAAAAAAAAACACCCGACTTCCAAAAAAACACTACAAAGTGAAAACTAACTTTAATTAAGTCGATGTCAAAAAACTTAAATGCGGAACGGAACCAATGACACCGACTTCCGAAATTAAAGTTATTTTTCACTTTGTGGTGTTTTTTTTGTTTTTTTTCTATAGAAGAATCATATTTGTTCATATTTCGTTATTTTTACACAGGATTTAGTACCTAACAAATGAAACAAACCTTATTAGGATTACCCTACAGTAAAATTGTTTGAAACTAGCTGCGCCCCGCGGTTTCACTCGCTTCAGTTTCGATTCCGTAGGAATATCGGGATATAAAGTATCCTATGTGTTATTCTGATGTATAAGCTATATTACTGTTAAGTTTCATCAAAATCCGTTCAGTGGTTATTGCGTGAAAGAGTAACAAACATCCATCTTACAAACTTTCGCATTTATAATATTACTATAGCAGCGCCCCGCGGTTTCACCCGTATAAGTCTCGTGGGAATATCGGGATAAAAACTATCCTATGTCCGTTCCCGGGATGCAATCTATCTCTATACCAAATTTCATCTAAATCGGTTCAGCGGTTTAAGCCTGAAGAGGTAATAGACAGACAAACAAACAGACACACTATCGCATTTATAATATTAGTATGGATGAGATTATGTACGAAAGCATACATTTTTTTATTTATTCAAATGTGACTTGCGACTTTTACGGGCATTAAATTCGCGGCTTAATTTTTAAGCTCAACGTTTTTATCATACCTACCTCTATAAAAACGTCAACGCAACGACATCTCCCGCCGACAAAACGCGTGGGTTTTCAAACAGCCAGCAGCCTTTCCTTTCATGTTATAGCAAATTATGTTTTCGGCGCTTTTTATGATGCCCCCGAGACGTGATGCCCTAAGCAATTGCTTAATTTGCTTACGGGCTAATCCGGAACTGGAAGTAGGACAATATGTTCAAACAAAACATTCTACTTAGTTCCAGCGCCAAACATTTACCACAGACTAAACGCAGACAATTTAACATAACTAGAAGAGCCGTATCAAACTTCTATAGCACTGACAACAACATTCGATTCTCATTCGTAAACCTAGCTTAGACTGTAGATTTAAGGTCGGATTTGGCATGCAACTGTCAGACTTTACCGGTAGAATGAAGTGGGGCAAGAGCCGGGACATTGTGACGAGTCGACCTTGCCAACCACGTGCTCGCATCGTGTCAGCGCACTTGATTATAAATTGTATACTAAACAAATTAGTATTCGCTAATGTTGAGTCAGGAACTTCCAGTGGAAAATATTGTAAATTGTTAGTGTGAGTTAAATTAACTGTTATTAGCGGGCTTAGGGAGACACGTGTTCGGCGGTTTGACATTTTCAGGCTTGTGGCTTTTGTAGGTTCATGTTTTGTTTGTTGTTTGTTACCGAAATACGCTGACGTCCGATTCCTATACTTATTATGATTGTGGTTAGTAATAAAACGTCCTTTTCAGAGTTAATAAACAAACGGGTAATATTAAATTGCTTTCAGTCTTTTCAGAGGATCATTATTACTTAGGTTTGGTAAGGAAAATAATGTTACTCCAATATCACTCCAGCGCAGCGTAACAAACTTTCAATCATAATCTGAATCATTTTGAAGGATATTGCTAACCATTGCTTCGAAAAATGTGATGATTCTGAAATAATTTGAAAATTTTGAAATAAATCTTTTGTCCATAGAAATGTATCTTAGGTACCTATATCTATGCATATGACGCTACCTAAATGTATTCAAAATTGATTTCAATCATACTATTGATATCAGTAAATTGATAAATTGTCTACAAGATTTTTTTATACCTATTCGCATGGAAACGTTTGTGTTTTTTATAGTTTGAGGTCATGAGCCTTCAAATGCGATCTTGTAGGACACGTGGAGATTTTTATTCTTCTGGTGAAGATACAAAATGAAACAATCTAAAGAAATGAATAAAATTAAAGTGTCTGTTTGTAATGTCAAAATAACAGCTTTTTAGAAAATGCATATAAAGTATATACGTAACAAAAAATGTCTGTGTGTCGGTTTGTTCCGGTTAATTTCCGAAACGGCTGAACCGATTATGATTATATTTGGTATTAGGATAATTTGAACCTGGGACAGGACGAAGGCTGTACTTGTAGACTTTTTATCGACATACCAAGCGGGCGGAAGCTAATCTGTAATAAAATGATGCAAGAGGGTACTAAACTTATGTACACCAGTGTATGTTTTTTGTTCCTTGAGTGTAAATTTTTGAGTCATTATGACAAGATAATTGAATAAAAAACCTTATTTTATTAACCTAATTTTTACCGAGTTCAAAGAAGGAGGAGGTTATCATTTCGGATGTTTATATATTTTTTTTAACCCATTCTTGATCAATGTACCAAATTGCGACTACTAGATAATATACAGTACCTATGTCCTATAGGTAAGGTATGTACCGTCAACAAAATAGATAATTATGCAGGATCGTCGGATATAGTTGAAGTTTAGTAAGAAACCGATGGATGTTCTAGAATAAAATTTAATGAACAGCACATTTATCAAATTAAATTTTAACCTACTGGCTGTACCAGAATAAAAAAAAAATGCCATTTAATTTTTAACTAAGGCCAGTAAATATTTATTTAACCTTTGTGATAACTGTGAAAAGTTTTAAGTAATAACTTTATAAGGTTATCGGGAATGAAATAATAGGTGGCTGCAGAACTAGTGACCAACGAATAAACAGGCATAATCTGTCTATAATGTTCCCACTGCTGGGACACAGCCTCCTCTTCCAGCGACAGGGAGTGGAACATACTCCACCACGCGCGACCAGGCCGACGCGTGGCCTAAAAAGGCCACTTTTGCAGAATCATAAAAGGATAACATTATGAATAATGACCATAATGGACAGTTAACTGTTAAGTTAATCGTATCAAATCCTATTGGTAAAGGAGCTTTCAGTTATGTTTTTTTTGTCTGTGCTAAAATACCAATCAATCCAATCCAATCTCAATCTCTTTGATTATACCTACGTAGCGCAGCGAAAAAAAGGAAAACATGGACTGTCTTCGCCATATTATGATTCATAATGTTATCCTTTTATGATTCTGTCAAAGTGGCTTTTTTAGGCCCCCTGTGCGGGGTGGTGGATGTCACACGTCTTCGAATTTTTTGCTATAAGGTGGGTGTACCATGGAAGGCCACTCTAACAAATAAACAGTTATTATTCGTTTATTTACTGGATAAATAAAACTAAAAAATATTTAAGTAATACTTTTTATTACGTAACATTTAAACCACTTTTTTGAATTGCAGATTTAATCAATATTGATTAAACTTAAGTTTCATTGAACTCTTCCAAATGGCCTTGCTAAAAACAAGGCGCCTTAGAAGGCCATTATAATAAATCAGTCATTTAACACTAAAAGTTACTGAATAGCGATTAAATTTACAATAAAAAGAAGTGGTTTATATGTTACGTAATAAAACAAAGTATTACTTAAATATTTGTTAGTTTTATTTATCCAGTAAATAAACGAATAATAACTGTTTATTTGTTAGAGTGGCCTTCCATGGCACACCCACCTTATTTTAACGTCGTCGATTCTCGATATGGAAGAAGCGAGGGACCGTACTGCCAAAATATTAGCGCGAGCGATTCGCCGCCGCGTCTGTGATTTCCAGTTCGATGGGTGTTTGTGTAAATAGAAGGAATTTGTCCTCACATGGCAATAACTACGAAATTTTAATAATTGGCCTTCGAAGGAGCATGGCCTTCCATGGTCCACCCACCTTAAAACTAAAAATCATCCTTTACCTTTTTTAATCTTGTTTGTATAGGTGACCACACTATTCCATTTTGCAAAGGGGTTGACTTGTTTACGCATGAGAATTTTCTAGATAGCGCTCAAAGGAAGTTTGGCTTGAATAGAGCTTTGTGATGGGATCAAGTAGGGATCTATCCCTCTTTATATATCGGTCTTTGTGTTAAAGGGGGTTATCTTGAATGTAATCCGTAGGTTGCTTTACTTATGGCACAGAATAACTAATGGTACTAACGTACTTATGGATGTAAATACAAAAAGAAAGGATAAAATAAAAATAAATTGTTTTTGTTTAATTTACAAAGTAGGCATGGCGAATGTAAAGTTATACGTAGGCGAAAAGGTTTTTTTATAGATAATTTAAGGAAATTACAAGGTTTTTTTGTCCCCATCTGAGTTGGGTAAGTAGGTAGGTTGGTAGTTAGATATTAGGTCGAATCTACGAACATAACTACCTAAATAAACCTAAAAAATTTGATGTGTGGTGGGATCGAAGAAGAAAATCATGGCTGTGTTTTTTTGGTTTTGAACTCTTGACATAATAATTTAAATCGGTGTATTTTCATTGTACTTAACTAGTTTACCAGACCAAAAGTTACATAAACGTGTCACATTCGCGAATCAGCAACACGAGAGCCGAGGTGCGTTGATCACACGAAATAGAAAGTAACACTAGTGGGTCGATGAACCTTGTGACCGTTCGGTACTCGGTACACGCCATCTCCCTAGAATTCGCTTGTCTACAGAATGCGTGCTGGCTGGCTGCAAGTCTAGCGTTGCTATAATAATGCTGGTTAGCTGGCTAGTCCAACAAGAAGAACAAAACAAAGAAAGGAAAAATATCGCTCTTTTTTTAAAAGTGACAGGTTAGATTTTGATTTATGAGATTGTCTTTTGTTTCTGTGTAATTCACATATCATTTACTGTACTTTGGTACCAAAATATGTACCTACTTAATTGTTATTAAAATGAGCAAATATTTTATGAAGAAAATTAAAAAGGAACAATCCAAACACGGACAGCAAACTCCTCCAACGTCCTTGCAAACGAACTAAATAATCTAACTTAAATATTTTCTGAAGTCTCACACTAAAATATTTTAGGTACTTACGAATTTCCTTGAAAATTCGCAAATATTTCCGAGGTGTTTGTGTATCAAACAAAATAGTAAGTCACAAGGCCGAACGGATTTAACTCAACCGCGATCTTGACTTGCGAAAAGCGCCTTGAAGCTACGAAACAAAAAATAGACATACCTACTCTTAATCCTTCTAAAAAATAATTTTCGGTCAAAGTTTTGTAAATAAAGGCCCACCTCCATTTATTCTTTTTAGGGTTCCGTATCTACCTCAAAAGCAAAAAACGGAACCCATAAAGGATCACTTTGTTGTCCGTCCGTCCGTCTGTCTGCCAAGACCCTTTAATATCTCGGGAACGCGTGGGGTTATCGAGTTGAAATTAAAAACATATAATTCGGTCTGTGGTCCCCTTGAAGCTGTGAAAAAATCAAACTTTTAAGTTATCGTAAAAAAGATACGGCCGCGTTACATATCTACAAATTTGTACGGAGACCTCGGTGCGCGAGTCCGACTCGCACTTGACTGTTTTTTTACTTTACACGCAACTTTTATACATTTTTGTCCCTTTTATTTTTCCTTTGTGCTATAATATTTAATCCATCTGAGTCGAAAATGGGAATTAATACTGTCGTATTAGTTTGTCGTACTAATAGCACAATTCCAATTCCCTATAATTATGTAGGTAGGTAATTGTTCCTTAATTGTATTTTTATCCATTCATCATGTTACTATTGTGTTATTTTTATTTCCAATAAACATTTTCGTCGTAAGTAAATTATAAACAAAAGTAAGACAACATATTTTCTCGAATAGGTTTACAACAAAAACGAAGAAATAACATATTTTGGAATTAGACCAACATTTCTTAAGTTGTTCTAAGCAGAGAAACATAGACATTGTTTTGTAACGAACATGAAAGGTATGTACAGTCAACAAAAGAGATAAGTATGCAGGATCGTCGGATATAGTAGAAGTTTAGTAAGAAACCGATGGATGTTCTCGAATAAAATTTAATTTTATTAATAGAAAACAAACAGCTTATTTATCAAATTAAATTTCAGTCGACAGCATCCATCGGTTTCTTACTAAACTTCAACTATATCCGACGATTCTGCATACCTATCTCTTTTGTTGACTGTACGTGTCACTCGTATAACGAAGTAGGTAACACCATGTCAATTGTCATGTCATAGGAAATTGTATCGAACACGTTTGTTTTAAAATAATATTATTGACCCAAGATTGAAAACGAAAAAAAATTAGGTGAACGGAAAATTGTACTTACAGCACTCAGTGAAATAAATAAAAATGCTTAACGAAATTAGTAATTTATTAATAATTTCTTTCTTGTACAATACACATTTATTATAAAATATTGGCTTTTATAAAAATTAAAAAATGCCACATGCATAGTGGGTAATGTGCAAAATAATTGGGACACCAGAAATACTCTAAATTATTGGGCAATCGACCAAATTCTTTTAATTTTTATTGGGCACACCTCCATCCATTTTATTAAATAGACCAGAGACTACATTTTTATTGATTTTCCGGTTCGCTTTTAACCAACCACAAAATAAATTGTTTTATAACAACACGTGTGTTTTATAAGATATCAAAGGCCACGTATTATAAGTAATATGTTAGGAAGTCATTAAAAGAAATAAGTAAGTGTTGCAGTATATTACATCAGACGAACTTCACTTATGCACTAAACATGCAGAAGGCTATATTTTGGCTTTACAATTACTATTTTAACGATAAAATTGCATCATATATTGCCCATGGTTTATAAGAATAGATGCAGTAGGTAATTTTAGTAATTGTTTCCATGTTTTACTGCAATTATCTCAGTGGGTTGTACATAAATGTATGTATGAGATACATAAGTACATGGTTTTCTATTTTAAGTACCTACACATTATTCATTGTTATGACGGAAATGCCCTGACCTATCTTTATCTGACTCGTAATGGGTAGAAGTCGTATGTTATAATTCCTATAGGTATGTTTCGTTACAAGTACTTACGCATAATTATGTGACTTGACCTTTATTTATGTACTACTAGCGACCCGCCCCGGCTTCGCACGGAAACATTATTATTATTATACATATAAACCTTCCTCTTGAATCACTCTATCTATTAAAAAAAACCGCATCAAAATCCGTTGCGTAGTTTCAAAGATTTAAGCATACAAAGGGACATAGGGACAGAGAAAGCGACTTTGTTTTATACTATGTAGTGATGATGTGGATACACGTAATTAATTTCATTCATTTTATTGTTATTCGTCATCTAGTTCCTTGTAAATATTTCATAATTTTTCCATTGTGAAAATTTTTTACCATCGCTATGGAATTTAGTTTTAAATACATATTTAAAACGTTAATTAAAGAGCATTTGTTCCTCATTAAACATTTTTTTCCTTCCGATGACATTGGATTTGGCAAGGTACCATCTTGAAAAAAAGTCGTTGTACCTATAGGCAAAGAGCGCTAGGCAGACGTGTGTATGACCGTTAAATAATTATGCAAGCAAGCCTGTGAGTTGCAAGTCGGCGGCGAATAGACGACCAAGCAACCGCGAACGAGGGCTCCGCCGCTAGTGATGTGCGGCTCGAGGTCATTCGGCAATCGATATCGATGGAAAGTATTTTTCCTTGATGGAGGTTTAAAATTTACTTTAGTTTTTTAGCAGAGATTTGGCTGAGGTCTTGAGGAGTCTGGTATACTCACATTTGGTCCATTTTATACTCTATTAAGATTATTAAGTTTTAATGGCTCTTCTTCTACTTGGTCACTACAGTCCAGGCAGTGGTCTTAGCCGTGTCTTCAATGTTAATATGGCATGCTTAAGAATCCGACGCCATTCCACCCGCACTGCTGCCCTTCTGATACATTCATAAATAATACTATTAATTGCTAGCTTTATTTGGTCAATCCAATGAACTTTAGAGTCCGCTTTTACTTTCAACATTCCCCTGTATCTAACATACACGGTTAAGGATAAGCTAATTATCATTTATTGGAACTCTGATTTAAAGCCAAATTATTTAGTAATTGCAAATTGAGAAGACGTGATATTATGTTCGTTGATAGGCTTTTAATTGGGAAGTGATGTCATGTTACCTTTTTAGACTGGATTTTATATAACTTAATTAGTTTCTGATAACCTATAAAAGGTTCATTGATGCCTTTGAAGACACTGACCAAGTTTATAATAGTTTTGTTATAGCTGTACTATCCCTTCCAAAGATCTACATTATATCTACATTATGATTATGGTAAACCAGCAGTGATGTAGCTGAGTAATTGTACATATATGAGCATACGCTAAAGGCTGAAATGAAAGTAAAATGAAAAGGATTCTTAAAATTTTCATGCCTGTAGCCTTAAGGTTGTGCAGAGGTATCTTCTTCAATCGGTCCTTCATTACTGAGGATCATGGTCACTGGACCCTTTTAAGCGGACAATCTGCCTCCATCTAGTCCGGTCCAAAGTTGCCATCACCACCTTCTGAAAATTGCTTGAGGACGTAGCTTCTTTTACATGGTCGGACCATCGTGTTGGTGACCGGCCTCGTGCTCTCTTTCCTTCGGTATTGCCAACAATAACCAGCTTTTCAAGGCTGCTATGCCCCCTTCGCATTATGTGGCCGAAATAGGTCAGAATACGTGCAGACGTATATTCACTCACATTTCACCAGTTACGTTGAACATATTGCCATATACCGGATTCCAGGATGCTACTGAGAAATTCCTATTATGAAATCCTAATAATACTTTGCTCGACCTGGGGATTGAACCCAGAGCCGTATTCATAAATTGATTCTATACTAAACAGAGCTTCTATAAATAGTATTTTTTTTGTTTTTTACCTAAACCAAACCCTGGCTATAAATCCGGAAATGTCTGGCATAAAAATACCATTCCCAAGTTATATTTATACTTAAATGTGATAAGGAGGCATGTGTTGTGATCAATTTATGTCAACAATACAGTGATATCATAACGAGAGCTTTTATGATTAGATAAACTCCGTTGTTGGTCGCGAGCCAAGTATAGTAGAATTGTTTTATAATGTATTTCTGTCAACCCGTACGATGATGCCCATGCCAATATGACCTAAGCTACGTATTTTAAATAATTTGGTGTTTTGTCAAATGTTTATTTAGGTACATATGTACTTATTTTATTTTTGTCTGGACTAGGAATAATTTCTAACCGTGGGCTTATTCATCAGCTGGCAGAAAACACATTTAATAATATTTGAATGTGCCATTCTTGTGTCACACTATTTTCTTATAGAACTTGTTCTTCTTTGTTTTCAGGAAACTAATAAGTATATTATTTCAAACAATAAGCTGATAAAACCTTGTGATTCTAATTTGACTAAAGTATTTATAAATAATATCGATATTATTAAAGAAACAACCATCACTAAACTTCCCATACGTTCAAGTTTCAATTGTCTGCAGTGGAAATTTCCACGATAAAACATGTAACCTTCGAATGTACTGCTCTTACACGGCTCACTTGGTATACTTGCATCTCTATCGCACGGAATCGACGCAGGCGCTCTGACCTAACCGGTCTGGACTGCTCTCGCATACGTGTACACTTATAAGTCTGTCTCTTTCACTTCGGACAACTTATCGTTCTATTTTACGAATAGCTCACTGCTATGTATACTTCTCGGTCGTCGGCCAAATGATTTTTGTTACCTGTCTTTCTCTAGAGCTTGAATGAGGCAAAATTTGTTTTCTTGGTGCAGAGCTACAGCTTCAAATCCAACAAAATACTATAGTACTACGTCCACGTGCTCGAGAGGTTAACGACTGATACAACAGATAACATTGAAAATAAATAAGCAATAATTGAGTCATATAACCGTTAATGGGAGCAAGAAAAAGCGCTGCTCTACGTTACTTTTCTTTTTTCATCTCTAGCCATTATTATATTTGTTCGCGACGAGCTAGCGACGACCACGAGTATAGGTAGAGTTGTGCTTGAAGAGTATTACCTTGGCAGGGTTAACTGATGATATCTAAAGTAGGTTAATAATTAGCTTATTATATTACAACTTATTAGCGGTTCATTTTTGAAGTGTTCTCAATAATTATGTATTCTCTGTAAAAATCTGTTTGTGGGTTGTATTTTAATGTTTAAATGTTGGCTGTATTTTAGAATGAAAATCAATATAAAATTATTAAGAAGATAATGAATTCTTGCTATTCTTGTAATTAGTTGCACATCATCTTAATTAGACTTATAATTATCATAAAAGTGGAAGTGATTAGAAATTATTAAGTATATTTTTATTATTACTGCCAATGATACATGATTGGTCCGCGCTTTGGTCCGTTCTTGGGAATTATAAGGATGATTTAAGTATATCCAGGAAAACAGGCTGAAAATATTACAGACTTAGGCTGAAAATTCTGCACTTCAGCCCACATGATCGGATGTTCATGAAATATTTGTATAAATATTTTCAGATATGTTTATAAACGGAACGTCCTTAATGGCCATTCGTTTGGCTTCATATTAATTGTCACGTTTAGCAAATAAGTTAACGATATGAAAGGATAGCTGAAATAAATCATATACCGAAGTAAATAAGTTGGTATTCCATGCTACAATCTTTGCAGGTACAGGTATCTACCTATTTTATTTTAGAACTCAATTGTTGAAACAGAAATAAAAAAGTAAAAGTAAGCACTAGCGCCACGATACAAATCGTGCGTCGTGGAATTTTCCATGCTTCGGACGATTGGAGAAATAATTTCTGTATGTTCTCTAGATAGGTATACTTTTGGTATTTTCTAATCGAAACTATCAGAGATCCATTGTTGATATTGCGTATTGCCAAAATACTCGTGACATTGGCTACGTCACAGGCGTCGCTGAGACGAGTTGTTTTAAAATTACTTTGCTCCGGAATCCGACAGCAAATGTTCCCGTATCCGTAATAAATCGTACGATGAGAAAATGTTGGTAATACTTTAATAAATAAACACTGGCTAAAAGCCGTAAACTCCCACGGAATAACGATCTGAATCATGGATGAATTTGGGGAAATTCGTTCACTTATAAATTCACAGGCAAGGTGATTTATGACTTTTATAAAAACGTTGTTAGACTTAAAAAAGGATATAGGTAAGTAGGCACTTATCTCCAGAATCTTTTATTTCCAGAACCTTCTTGCTATTTCCGCTTGGTGGTCGGAATTGCAATTATATTTGAGCTCATAAAATAAATACACCACGTGACGAAAGTAGGTACCTACTCGAACATGTTACTTTATAATTTGGCACAGAATTTGTTTATCCCGAGTCCCGCCCGTGAATATATTCGTGTAGGTTGGTAGAGTTCATTGCTAGACATCCGGCTGCATTGCTGTTCATAATACTATAATAGGGAATATTGTAATAACAGAGAACATCAAGAAGAAAATATTAAAGAAAACATAAATTATGGTTATTGCACGAACTTGATTTTACTGCTTTCGACAATCGACTCTACGGCTCTACCTTGCTGATAACCTTTGGTTTTGAAGCCTTTAGTCAACATAAATATACCTATAATTTAATCTCTTTTATATTAATTACTTAATTAGGTATACTAACAAAATTGAATACAAAAAAATGTTTTCAGACTAGAATATTAACTTGAGTGATAGCGACGTGTAATGATGCATATTTACTTGTACCCAATGATATTTACCTATCTAAATGCAGCATTGCAGTTACGTGTCTTTAAAGAATGGACTTCTCGCAGACCATCTGATGAATTTGATATAAGTACCTACCTAGATAATGCTCTATGTAAAATGTGTAGGTACTGTCAATGATATTATATATAATCTGGGTACTGTAGGTATTCCTTACCCTGGTGCACTTAAGTGTAGGTTTTACACACGTAAAATTTCTCTAACCGACTATCAACTATTAATGTAAGTATTTTACCGCTTATTTAATTAATTATTTTCCTATTATCGTACTTTCAGCTTCAACAATATTGCGCTTTCTGAAATGTAGTCAGCGCCACCTAGCGTAGAATAGCATTTTTATTTTTAAAAAGGGTGTAAAGTTCTGCTATTTGGCAATAGGTGGCAGCATAATCATTAACTCTTAGTAAGCTGCTTTGGTAAGTAGTAGTAAATAATGACACTAGATGGCAGTGTTTAAGATTTAGTAGATTGATACTTCACGCCAGTAATGTCCGAAGAGGATAATAAGCAGAATACGCTGAGTCGGGGAAACCGTAAAACCTGCTTCAAGTAATTTAAGCAATTGTGCCTAAATATTTACGTGAAAGTAATTCTGAAAAATAGCGACTTTAAGATACCAAGAACTAAGTTTTTTTTTTATGTTTAAATATAGTTTAGATACATACTTAACTATAGATTACCCCAAAATAATAAAAACCATTAATTTTAAAAGCCAACAGAATAGCTCTGTTAACACACATAAGTGTGGGAACTCATGGGTCCTGTAACATACTTGGCCACCCCTGCCGTGATCGGTATCAATTACATCAGCATTAGAACTGCAACGGTTCCGCCTCGCGCCGTTGATTTCCCCAGACAACAATTAGATGATCAATCTAATCAACACGCGACTTGTCACCACCTACTTACTCCGTATTGTTACAAGAGATTACTAATATACAGGGTCAAATTAAATTAGCTAGCGAAACTCCGCAGACGTGATAGTTTGTGGGGTCATTGACCATAGTTGGTATAGTCACTTGAAATATTAGGTTTAAAAAATCAGATTTTTTGTTTGTATACTTCACAGACGTGAAGGGTATCGATGTCTAATACGAAAAAACAAAAAACAAAACAGATTTTCTTAACTCATAGTTCAACCAACAACACTACTAGCGGTCGTTGACCACAAAAAAAAAAACATCAAATATTTTATTTTACAAGCTTAGATATCGATTATAGGTACCATCACTCTGCAGTTTCGCTAGCCAATTTTATTTGACCTGTATATGAAAAACATACGACTACATGGAAGGTGCATATCCCTCTCTTATTCGTGTTACTTTTGGGATACGCTCCTACGTTACATAGTAAAGTTATAAAAACTACAGCCTAAAATAAAATCTATGTTTATTTACGACAAAATATGATACGATAGACACAATATTAAAGATGCCAAAATTGAGGGGTTTATCGTGGTGTTTATCGACAAGTACATCATTAAGGAGAAGGTAGGCGTATCAGCTGCCAGGGCACATTCAAGTCAATGAAAGACATATTATTACCCGGTAAATGGTAGCTATAGGGTACAACATAGAACTCACATCTGTGCTATGCAATTATACAATACAAAGGAAATTTATTTTATACAATGCAAAGATAGTCTTACAATCTTCAGCAGCTCCAACAGTATTTTCATGTGTTAATGAATAAGTTGTGGTTGTGGAGCAGGACCAGCATTGAGCCAGGCATTTTTATCAGCTATGTAAACCCCTAACTTATAATATGGCTGACTGCATAGTGTGCGTTTTATACAAGACTTGAATTTTGTCTCATTCAGTTGAAGAATGTGGGTAGGTATTTTATTATAACATTTTAAACAGTACCCCATAAAAGATGAATCTACATTAGCCAGTCTGAAACCTGGTTAAACTAATAGGTTCCTATTTCTAGTACTATAATTATGTCTTTCACTTCTTTTACTAAAAAAAATGTAAATTTTTCCTTATATACATGATGTTTTCATAGATCAAGGCAAACAAGGCACCGTCATGATGTTAATTTCATTAAACAGTTCCCTTAGAGAATCGCGCCTGCGGAGATTATATACGGCTCTGATGGCTCTTTTCTGCAGAATAAAAATAGAATCGATGTCTGCAGCCTGTCCCCAAAGTAAAATACCGTAAGACATGATACTATGAAAGTAACTAAAATAGACTAGTCTCGCGGTATCTACATCAGTAAATTGACGGATTTTTCTGACAGCATAAGCTGCTGAACTTAGCCGTCCTGCAAGAGATGTTAAATGAGGAACCCATTGTAGCCTTTAGCCTTTTTTTTTTTTTGAGTCGAGCGTGATCCCTAGGAAAACAGTTTTATCGACGAATTCTAGTTTCTCTTGATTCAAAATATTATCTCACAAATTCTTGATATTTGGTAAAGAAAATTTTATGCACTTAGTTTTTTTCCCCATTTACTACTAAATTATTAGCAGTTAACCAATTTTGGACCTGCAGTAGGGCATTATTTACGTCCTCAAAATTTGTAGCATGTTTATTTACCTTAAAAATTAAGGAAGTGTCATCAGCAAATAACACCATTTGTGGTTGATTTTTTAATAAATGGAGTAGATCATTAATATAAACTATGAGAGGAAAGGACCCAATATCGAGCCTTGTGGCACACCAATTTTTACTAGTAAACCAAGTGAATTGACACCATTTATTTGAACTTGTTGTTGTCTATCATTTAAATAAGAACTAACTAAAGTGAGCGCAAGTTTTCCAAGTCCGTAATGCTCAAGATTCAAAAGCAAGGTTTCGTGATCGACGCAATTAAACGCAATTAAATGAAAGGCATTTAATTGCGTTTAATTGCGTCGATCACCCTTTTGGACAATCCCGCTAACCGGCTTTAGCTGCCTTACAAGCGTTCTTAAAAGTTCTAGAGTAAGTAGCAACATACTTATTAAAAGTTTCCGTGTTAATATAAGGCTTAAGGCCATAAAACTCGAAAAGTCTTTCCCTACTTTTTCTGAGTCCTTTAGTTGCCCAGTCACAAAATAGAAACTTAGGGCTGATACTTTTAGTGTTTGAACTCGGTTTGGATTAACGAAACGAATTCATTATACAAAATATTATTAACATTGTTCGCTGTAAGGTTACGTAATTTACATCCCTGCATTTTCAACTGAGATAAATCCAGCTCAGGTCAATGGCTGCTGTATCTGCATCTAGATACACAAAAAAAAAACATTGTCGGTAAGCTATTTTATTGTAGTTTTGAGCGCATGGAAAAAGCGCGGCGCCTAGCCTAGATCAATAAAGCAGAGTCTAAGTCTTATCCCGCCAACACTAATTTTTCTTTTGATCACTCTTCTTCCAAAATAGTCTGGTAAAATAGTTCTCTTTGTAAATTATCTGCCATTCACCCTTAACACAATATAATACCCATTAAACACGTGTTCGCCTCGGCGAGAAATTCACTTACGATTCTATTGCATTCTGACTTGATTAGACTGTTTTATTACAAAGTGTTGAAGGACGAGTTATGACGAGAAGGCATCACACACTGGGCATCTAAATATACGTATCAGGTACGTAGATCCTTGTTACGGTCTGAAGAATTATTATCATAGCTATTTAAAGTAGACAATTTTCAGGTTAGTTCAGGTGCTTTTCTGGCCTGAGATGAATATTGTTGTGTAAATTAGTGTCTTATTTCTCCTCAAGCACAGACAGAATTTAATATTGAAGAATCTACACTGGCCACAAAAAGGCAGCGCGGTGATTTTTTTGTAACCAGCCAAAGCATAAATCATTGTGACGACATATTTTAAAAATGCAATATGATATCAAGTCGTCTGTTTTCGCATATTATTGACTTATTACGAATGCATGGGGACATCGAAACGTGTTGGAAAGCAGCTGTGGTGGAAGTCGGGGACGCCGTTCCCTAGAGACACTGGGGGACTTAGGGCTAAACAGTCTGCACCTGTGTACCTACTCATTTCATTTTATTGCCGTCTTCAAGATAAAGCTTTGAAAAATTTCTACATTGTTGTAATCACTGACACTATTATCTCACACCTGCGTTTAGTTTTGATAAGTTATCGATTACCTAGCAGCAGATTAATTCAAGCGAACGCATTTTTTCCATTTATATCGCCATAGTAGCTGGCGATGACAGACCGACTATCATAGCAATGCTTTTAATAAATAAATTATGTGATTACTAAATAAGTGAAACCGCCAAAATGAAGTTTCTTATAGAATTTTTAAGTTTTCTGACTTTGTGGTGCAGTGTTAATGCGAAATGTGTCGTACGTGGTGAATGCTACGAAGCGTCGAATGGATTGGTTAAACCATGTCATGTAGACGAAGAAGCAACACCATTAATCGAAGGATTAACCGAAGAACGGGCAAGAGAAATCATAGATATCTTCAGCAGGATATGCCCAACTTTTGTTGTCGACGATGAAGGCAATAGATTACCAGATGGTGAGATATTTACTTGTTGCGACGCAGACCAAATAGTCAAGACGGCCGATAGTTTAGTTCTCGCTGACAGTGTCCTCGGCCGTTGCCCAACATGCTACAGAAACTTTGCGAGGCAAATCTGCGAAATGAACTGTGCTACAGACCAGGATCGATTCTTGGAAGTGCGGAATACGACCACAGACGGTTATACACATGTCGATGAAATAGACTACAGAATGCATCAAGATTTTATGTTGGGAGCCCACGCATCCTGCTCTGGAGTCATCGTACCTCAAACTGGCTTGCCAGCTATAAATATAATGTGTGGTAATGCAGTAATCTGTGATGCAGAAGCTTGGTTTGGATTCACTGGTGATACTGCAAACAATCCTTTAGCGCCGGTTCAAGTGAATTTTCTTAAGTGGCCTACTACAGAAGATTCTATGAGCAAGGAGGCTTTAAGTTATAATAAGCTAAAAAATCTACACCTATTATAGCCCGCGTTACGTCTGCTACAATAAATCGCCAAGCGAAGTCGCGGCGCAAGTTTATATTAAGAACTAAATGAGCGTAACCATAAGTATTTATTACTGTCCCATTAGCAGCATACAGTTGATAGTTCGTTGGGCTTTGTTTACCTTTCGCTAATGTTCGAGGGAAAACACAAATATCACTGCCTGTATCTATTAAAAACTGCACTTTCGTCCGCTGGTCGGTTATAAACAAGCGACCGGGATTTGGGCAGGCGTCGGTCGCCATCACGGACTGCCCTATTCTTTTCCCTTAGGCTTATAATCGCACGGTTTTACACAGGTACTTGCTTTCTCACCGAACTTTGCGTGGTACCAACACAATGGGTATTTCCGGTAGTTGGACTGGGAACGGCTCGATCGGGAATTGCTGCGATCACGACTTTCGGATCTGAATCTCCGCGATTTCGACCGTGACATCCTGTCTAACTTGGTCGTCAGCTTCTGCACCTGGCGTGTGAGTTCCGCTACTTGACAGCTTAACTCTGGAGAAACACCTGATGTTGTGGCTGCCGCTACTTGCGGGCTGGGGGCTGCGATGTCATGGATGCGGTCAGCCAGATCTGCGACCTCGTCCAGAGTAGCCCTCGACTGCGAGGCTATGATGGTCTGGATATTATTCGGCAGGCGGCTGGACCACATGGTGCGCAGAAAGTCCTCCGGGACATCTGGTCCTGCAAGATGCTGGATATGGCGCAAGAATTGGGAGGGCTTTCGGTCGCCCAGTTCCTCACGCGTGACCAGCTGCAGGATCTTCTTCTCTTTGGACACAGAGAGTCGTCTTATTAGTTCCGACTTCAGTCGCTCGTACTTATTGGGTGCTGGGGGGCCAGCTATGATGTCCTCCACCTCCGATGCGTAAATGGGATCCAACTGCCCCATAGCATAATGAAATTTGGTGGTATCGCTAGTTATGTTGGCAAGATAAAATTGGCTTTCCAGCTGGTAAAACCACAAAGCCGGTTTCTCCGGGTAAAAAGGGGGTACTCGTATGCCAACTCGCTGGATGTCATGCGATGTGCTAGGTGGCGCGTTGACGCCGCTATCTTGCGTGTCTTTCGGCTCCTTCGACATGTTTCGTGTTCGTCGGGGTCACCAATGAAGCAGTATTGGGTTGTAGTAAATAAGCGAACTCAACAGCTTACGGAAAGGAAGAAATATATTGTACAAAAAGTTTATATAATTCACAGATAGATAACACGGTAGAAGGCGAAATGCAGAGCACAGAAAGAAAGCGATAGGCACAGTTTAAACACGTCTTAAATAAAGCACTGGATAAAACACATATTTATCACACAATATTTACTGGACGAGCGAGAGCGTCATGCGATTCCGGCCAGTGAAGATTCTCGACTAAACTCCTGCGAGCGCCGCGGGTTTGAAAGAGATAGATAGATAAACAGCGCGCGGGCGCCCGCTCAGGTGACCGGCCCGCATTCCACACCGCTATATAAAAAATATCTAATAACAAAATAATAATTCTGTAGTGATGTCTTAATTTTTAATTTTGTATTATAAAGAAAATTATATAATACTAGGTTATAAGTGCGTAGGTATAGCATATAGTTATAATATCTATTACAGAAGTAGATACGCTACACCACCCCCCTCCAGAGACCGTCCTACGGGCGATAATAATCTGGGAATCTCACTCTGCGGCCCGAACGAGTTACTCTGACTGTGTTCTTTCCGGCGTCAGGCAAGTCATCGTCACTACTTGTATTCTGAGTGGGAGTGTGAGTGAAATTTTGTGGTGAGTTAGTGATTGGGGTGTGTGTATGAGTAGAAGTATGAGGTAGTGGGAGTTGTCTTGAGTGTGTTGTGGTGTCAGGATCACGCAGTATGTAGGCAGGTTTTATTCTGTCGATCGATACGGTGACCATCTTACCTTTCACCATTAGCTTGAATGCTTTATCTCCCCGTTGTATGACCTCATAAGGACCAGTGTAGGCAGGCTTCAATGATCCGGCCACAGTGTCATCGCGAAGGAAAACGTGTGTTGATGTAGCCAAATCCTTATAAACGAAGGGTGAGCGACGTCCACTATGACGTGACGCTGGAGTAGGTTGCAAATTATTTGCGAAGCTCCGTAGGCGTGCAAGGTAACTAGTGACATCAGGGTCTCCTTGGTCCTCTGGGCTGAGAAGGTCTCCTGGTAAACGTAATGGTTCACCATACACTAATTCGGCTGGCGTTGACTTAATGTCCTCTTTGAAGGTACTACGTACACCTAATAGTACAAGGGGAAGTGACTTGACCCAGCTGCTATCAGCGTGACAAGTTATAGCGGCTTTAAGTTGGCGATGAAACCTCTCCACGAGCCCATTAGAAGCTGGATGGTAGGCCGTCGTCCTTCTATGTTGAAAACCAGCTATTTGTGATAAGTGGCAAAACAGAGCCGATTCAAATTGCCCTCCACGGTCTGTTACGACGTTCGTGGGGCAACCGAAACGGGATATCCACCCGCTAAGGAGGGCTTTTGCTACCGTCTCGGCTGTAATATCCTGTAAGGGTATTGCCTCAGGCCATCGAGTAAAACGATCGATTGCTGTGAGGCAATACCGGTATCCTTGCGACAGGGGTAGGGGTCCAACGAGGTCAACATGAAGGTCCCTGAATCTAGCGCGCGGAAGCCTGTACGTGCCCAACGGTGCTGATACATGTCTATGAACCTTTGCCCGTTGGCATGCCAGGCAAGTACGTGCCCACTCCCTACAGTCCTTCCTGATACCAGGCCATACATGGCGGTCGGTGATCAGTCGAATACTGGCGTTGGCACCGGGGTGACTGAGAGAGTGAAGGCTTTCAAAAACCTGTCGACGTAATTCCTTCGTCACGTATGGTCGAGGCGTAGTGCCACTTACATCGCAAAACAGCTCTAAATGTGTGCCAGGTAGTTTAATCTTCTCCAAGTGTAGGGAGTTATTGCCATCCAACAGTAATTTCAATTCTGGGTCGGAGTTTTGTGCGGTAGCTAACTTTTGCAGATCGAGAGGTAAAACGATCTCATCGATACGAGATAAAGTATCAGCTACCACATTGTCCTTCCCTGAAATATGCCTAATGTCGGTACAAAACTGTGAAATAAAATCGAAGTGGCGAAATTGCCTGGGAGAGCAGTTCTCTTTTCTGGAATGAAAGGCGAATGTAAGCGGCTTGTGGTCGGTATATATCACAAAGTCACGTGCCTCGATCATATGACGGAAATGCTTGACCGCCTCATAGATCGCCAAGAGCTCGCGATCATATGGGGAATATTTGGTCTGCGAGGGAATCAGCTTTCGCGAGAAAAACGCTAGAGGTTGCCACGTATTGTCCTTAAACTGCTGGAGCACGCCACCCATAGCCACGTCCGAAGCGTCTGTAACCAAAGCAAGTTTTGATTCGCAGTCTGGGTGAGCGAGCATGGCGGCTTGAGACAGACCCTGTTTGCACGCCTCGAAGGCTTCCTGTTCTCGTGGCGTGAAATGTACGGGATGGGAACCCTTCACGGAACCTGTCAAAAGAGCGTTTAACGGTGTTTGGTGTGTGGCTGCGTCGGGAATGAACCTGCGGTAAAAATTTATCATTCCGAGGAACCTGCGCAACTCTCTTACCGTTTTTGGGACGGGGAATTTGTTGATGGCCAGTGCTTTGTCTGGCAAGGGCTTGGTGCCATTCACCGAAATGCTGTAACCCAGAAATGTTACCTCCGAGGCTCCAAACACGCACTTTGCTGTATTAATGACCATGTCATACTCCGCCAACCTGGTGAAAATTTGGTGTAGATGGTCTATGTGGGTTGCCTGGTCTTTTGAAAAAACCAAAATGTCATCAACGTAAGGGTAGGCAAAATCTAGGCCGCGCAGCATTTCATCAACGAAACGTTGAAACGTCTGTCCGGCGTTACGAAGTCCAAACGTCATGAATGGGAATTCGTATAAGCCGAACGGCGTTGTTATGGCGGTCTTCTCAATGTCACTGGGATTGACACGAATTTGGTTATATGCCTTCACCAGGTCTATTGTCGAGAAGACGGTGCATCCTGCAAGGTTGTGGGAAAAGTCCTGGATATGGCGTATGGGGTACCTGTCTGGGACCGTCCTGGCGTTGAGCATCCGGTAATCACCACAAGGGCGCCAGCTGTTGTCCCGTTTAGGAGCGAGGTGAAGTGGAGAGGCCCATGGTGATTCTGATGGTCGACACGTACCTATCTGTAACATGGCTTCAAATTCTGCTCTCGCAACCTTTAACCTATCTGGCGCTAACCTGCGTGGTGTGCTATATACTGGTGGTCCTGGTGTAGTTCGTATGTGGTGCATTATGTTATGTGTAGGTGTACGGTGCATACCTGAGGGTCGAGTGAGGTCAGGGTACTTTGCTAGTATGGCATGGTACACAGAATTTTTTTTTGTCACACAACGTTACCTTTACCGAAGATACATCGTCAGAAAAATTCGCGACCGAAGCCACGGTGGTAAGCATAGTGTTACTATCTATTAAACATTTATTACGTACATCTACAATTAAGTTATAATAAGCTAAAAAATCTACACCTATTATAGCCCGCGTTACGTCTGCTACAATAAATCGCCAAGCGAAGTCGCGGCGCAAGTTTATATTAAGAACTAAATGAGCGTAACCATAAGTATTTATTACTGTCCCATTAGCAGCATACAGTTGATAGTTCGTTGGGCTTTGTTTACCTTTCGCTAATGTTCGAGGGAAAACACAAATATCACTGCCTGTATCTATTAAAAACTGCACTTTCGTCCGCTGGTCGGTTATAAACAAGCGACCGGGATTTGGGCAGGCGTCGGTCGCCATCACGGACTGCCCTATTCTTTTCCCTTAGGCTTATAATCGCACGGTTTTACACAGGTACTTGCTTTCTCACCGAACTTTGCGTGGTACCAACACAATGGGTATTTCCGGTAGTTGGACTGGGAACGGCTCGATCGGGAATTGCTGCGATCACGACTTTCGGATCTGAATCTCCGCGATTTCGACCGTGACATCCTGTCTAACTTGGTCGTCAGCTTCTGCACCTGGCGTGTGAGTTCCGCTACTTGACAGCTTAACTCTGGAGAAACACCTGATGTTGTGGCTGCCGCTACTTGCGGGCTGGGGGCTGCGATGTCATGGATGCGGTCAGCCAGATCTGCGACCTCGTCCAGAGTAGCCCTCGACTGCGAGGCTATGATGGTCTGGATATTATTCGGCAGGCGGCTGGACCACATGGTGCGCAGAAAGTCCTCCGGGACATCTGGTCCTGCAAGATGCTGGATATGGCGCAAGAATTGGGAGGGCTTTCGGTCGCCCAGTTCCTCACGCGTGACCAGCTGCAGGATCTTCTTCTCTTTGGACACAGAGAGTCGTCTTATTAGTTCCGACTTCAGTCGCTCGTACTTATTGGGTGCTGGGGGGCCAGCTATGATGTCCTCCACCTCCGATGCGTAAATGGGATCCAACTGCCCCATAGCATAATGAAATTTGGTGGTATCGCTAGTTATGTTGGCAAGATAAAATTGGCTTTCCAGCTGGTAAAACCACAAAGCCGGTTTCTCCGGGTAAAAAGGGGGTACTCGTATGCCAACTCGCTGGATGTCATGCGATGTGCTAGGTGGCGCGTTGACGCCGCTATCTTGCGTGTCTTTCGGCTCCTTCGACATGTTTCGTGTTCGTCGGGGTCACCAATGAAGCAGTATTGGGTTGTAGTAAATAAGCGAACTCAACAGCTTACGGAAAGGAAGAAATATATTGTACAAAAAGTTTATATAATTCACAGATAGATAACACGGTAGAAGGCGAAATGCAGAGCACAGAAAGAAAGCGATAGGCACAGTTTAAACACGTCTTAAATAAAGCACTGGATAAAACACATATTTATCACACAATATTTACTGGACGAGCGAGAGCGTCATGCGATTCCGGCCAGTGAAGATTCTCGACTAAACTCCTGCGAGCGCCGCGGGTTTGAAAGAGATAGATAGATAAACAGCGCGCGGGCGCCCGCTCAGGTGACCGGCCCGCATTCCACACCGCTATATAAAAAATATCTAATAACAAAATAATAATTCTGTAGTGATGTCTTAATTTTTAATTTTGTATTATAAAGAAAATTATATAATACTAGGTTATAAGTGCGTAGGTATAGCATATAGTTATAATATCTATTACAGAAGTAGATACGCTACAAATTGACACCATTTATTTGAACTTGTTGTTGTCTATCATTTAAATAAGAACTAACTAAAGTGAGCGCAAGTTTTCCAAGTCCGTAATGCTCAAGATTCAAAAGCAAGGTTTCGTGATCGACGCAATTAAACGCAATTAAATGAAAGGCATTTAATTGCGTTTAATTGCGTCGATCACCCTTTTGGACAATCCCGCTAACCGGCTTTAGCTGCCTTACAAGCGTTCTTAAAAGTTCTAGAGTAAGTAGCAACATACTTATTAAAAGTTTCCGTGTTAATATAAGGCTTAAGGCCATAAAACTCGAAAAGTCTTTCCCTACTTTTTCTGAGTCCTTTAGTTGCCCAGTCACAAAATAGAAACTTAGGGCTGATACTTTTAGTGTTTGAACTCGGTTTGGATTAACGAAACGAATTCATTATACAAAATATTATTAACATTGGTCGCTGTATGGTTACGTAATTTACATCCCTGCATTTTCAACTGAGATAAATCCAGCTCAGGTCAATGGCTGCTGTATCTGCATCTAGATACACAAAAAAAAAACATTGTCGGTAAGCTATTTTATTGTAGTTTTGAGCGCATGGAAAAAGCGCGGCGCCTAGCCTAGATCAATAAAGCAGAGTCTAAGTCTTATCCCGCCAACACTAATTTTTCTTTTGATCACTCTTCTTCCAAAATAGTCTGGTAAAATAGTTCTCTTTGTAAATTATCTGCCATTCACCCTTAACACAATATAATACCCATTAAACACGTGTTCGCCTCGGCGAGAAATTCACTTACGATTCTATTGCATTCTGACTTGATTAGACTGTTTTATTACAAAGTGTTGAAGGACGAGTTATGACGAGAAGGCATCACACACTGGGCATCTAAATATACGTATCAGGTACGTAGATCCTTGTTATGGTCTGAAGAATTATTATCATAGCTATTTAAAGTAGACAATTTTCAGGTTAGTTCAGGTGCTTTTCTGGCCTGAGATGAATATTGTTGTGTAAATTAGTGTCTTATTTCTCCTCAAGCACAGACAGAATTTAATATTGAAGAATCTGCACTGGCCACAAAAAGGCAGCGCGGTGATTTTTTTTGTAACCAGCCAAAGCATAAATTATTGTGACGACATAATTTTAAAAATGCAATATGATATCAAGTCGTCTGTTTTCGCATATTATTGACTTATTACGAATGCATGGGGACATCGAAACGTGTTGGAAAGCAGCTGTGGTGGAAGTCGGGGACGCCGTTCCCTAGAGACACTGGGGGACTTAGGGCTAAACAGTCTGCACCTGTGTGCCTACTCATTTCATTTTATTGCCGTCTTCAAGATAAAGCTTTGAAAAATTTCTACATTGTTGTAATCACTGACACTATTATCTCACACCTGCGTTTAGTTTTGATAAGTTATCGATTACCTAGCAGCAGATTAATTCAAGCGAACGCATTTTTTCCATTTATATCGCCATAGTAGCTGGCGATGACAGACCGACTATCATAGCAATGCTTTTAATAAATAAATTATGTGATTACTAAATAAGTGAAACCGCCAAAATGAAGTTTCTTATAGAATTTTTATGTTTTCTGACTTTGTGGTGCAGTGTTAATGCGAAATGTGTCGTACGTGGTGAATGCTACGAAGCGTCGAATGGATTGGTTAAACCATGTCATGTAGACGAAGAAGCAACACCATTAATCGAAGGATTAACCGAAGAACGGGCAAGAGAAATCATAGATATCTTCAGCAGGATATGCCCAACTTTTGTTGTCGACGATGAAGGCAATAGATTACCAGATGGTGAGATATTTACTTGTTGCGACGCAGACCAAATAGTCAAGACGGCCGATAGTTTAGTTCTCGCTGACAGTGTCCTCGGCCGTTGCCCAACATGCTACAGAAACTTTGCGAGGCAAATCTGCGAAATGAACTGTGCTACAGACCAGGATCGATTCTTGGAAGTGCGGAATACGACCACAGACGGTTATACACATGTCGATGAAATAGACTACAGAATGCATCAAGATTTTATGTTGGGAGCCCACGCATCCTGCTCTGGAGTCATCGTACCTCAAACTGGCTTGCCAGCTATAAATATAATGTGTGGTAATGCAGTAATCTGTGATGCAGAAGCTTGGTTTGGATTCACTGGTGATACTGCAAACAATCCTTTAGCGCCGGTTCAAGTGAATTTTCTTAAGTGGCCTACTACAGAAGATTCTATGAGCAAGGAGGCTTTACCTTGTAGTTCAACCTTCGGCGATGACCTGCAGTGCAGCTGTGTGGACTGTATACAAACCTGTCCTGTGACTGAACCTATCATCCCTGATATTTGTACTGTTGCATCACTAAATTGCTTTGGATTTTCTATTGGATTAGGTTTCTTTGTATTCAGTGTTCTCATTTTTATACTTTTAGCATTTCTGGAGCGTAGAAAAGTAAACAGAAATTCTGGGACAAAAGAAAGCGTATCAGGTGCAAATAAGCTGACAAAGGTATTTCAAATATTATTTGCTAAAATCGGAGGTATGTCTGCGAGTCACCCTGTCCTAATTATTATGATAACATCTTGGGTCACTTTTGCTATGTTTTTCGGTGTAATAAAACTAAATCTGACTGCGAAACCTATAGAACTTTGGTCTTCGCCTGATTCTCGAAGTCGTCAAGAATTAAACTTTTTCAATGAGAGGTTTGGTCCGTTTTATCGAACTGCGCAGGTTTTCCTAACATTTGATTTAGATTCTTTTGTCAACGAAGAAGGCGTCACTTACGGTCCGGCATTCAGAATAGAGGCAATACAAGAATTAGTTAAACTGGAAGATGAAATTATTGCAATAGGCGAAGACGATGGTGGTGTCACGTTAAAAGACGTCTGCTATGCTCCACTTCGGCTTCGCGGTGGAGATAAAGAGATTGGACAATGTGTGTCAATGTCTGCAGCCTCTTTTTTGGGTACTGATAGGGATAATATAAGTTCTACTACTTACCTCGATAATCTTCAAAACTGTATTAACAATCACTATAGTTTCGATTGTTTGACGTCGTGGGGTGGTGGTGCTGAGCCTGACCTGGTATTTGGAGGATTCGAAAGAGGTAATATTTTGAGTGCCAATACCCTTCTGATAAATTTTCCTATTTCAAATTTCCTTTTACAAGAAGAACTAGAACCTGTGTTGGAATGGGAAGCAAAGTTTATAGATCTTTTGCATGATTACCGAGATAACAGGAAACCAGATTATGTTTCTGTCGCTTTTGCTACGGAAAGGTCCATTGAAGATGAGATTCAACGAGTCTCTGTTGCAGAAGCTGTACCTATTGCCATTAGTTACGTTCTTATGTTTGCTTATGTAACTTTAGCTTTGGGAAACATAAGATCATTAAAAACTTGGTTAATTGATAGCAAAATTATGGTTGCTCTTGGCAGTATTTTAGTAGTTCTCGTGGCCATTTTCTGTGCAATGGGTGCTCTGGGATATGCCAATATTACCTTAACGCTGCTAGCTATTAATGTCATACCATTTTTTGTTCTATCAGTCGGTATTGATAACGTTTTTCTTATGGTCAACTCACTGCATGCTATTCAAAGTAATTTAAAATCATTTGACGACTATAGAGAGGATTTCAGTTTTGAGAAAAAGAGAAGGTTTGTCTTTGAAAAAATGATGAGTGAAGTCGGTCCTTCAATTTTTGTGACGTCAGTGACTCAAATAACTTGTTTTGCAGTCGGCAGTACTGCTAACTTCCCTGCTGTAGTGACCTTTGCTATATTTGCATCAGTTTCTTTAGGATTTCTGTTCGTTTTTCAGGTAACCACAGTTGTTGCATTATTATCCATTGACTACAAACGTGCCTCTAATAACAGATTTGACTTGTTCTGTTGCATTCAGAAAAAAATATTAGATGACGAAAATCCTCTACATTCAGAAACTGTTCACAAAGGTGTTACTCAAAGATTAATGGAACCATATTCTAAATTTATTCTTGATTGGCGCGTAAAAATTGTAGTAGCTGTTGTATTTATGGGCATGGTTTCTTCAAGTGTCATGTTAATTCCTCAGTTAGAAATAGGATTAGATCAAGAATTAGCATTACCAACCGATTCTTATGTGTATCAATATTTGCAAGCTGTCAGTAACTATATACGCATGGGACCACCAATATATTTCATTCTTAAAGGAGGTTTAGATTTTGCTAATCCCAACCATCAAAACGTTGTTTGTGGTGGGCAGATGTGTCACCAAGACTCTCTAGTCACTCAAATATTTTTGGCTTCGAGATATAGCGAAATTACTTCTATTTCTAAGAGTTCAAACTCTTGGTTGGATGATTTCATAGATTGGTCTAATTTATACGGTGGCTGTTGTAAATATAACACCACAGATGGTGGGTTTTGTGAAAGTACAAGTGTTTCACCTGATTGTTCTTTTTGTGAAATCAAGAGGTCAGACTACGCTAACGGCATGTTGAGACCTCACAGAGAAGCTTTCGAAAGGTATATACCATTCTTCTTGCAGGATCCACCCACTGATAGTTGCAACAAAGCTGGATTAGCCAGTTATTCAAGTGGCGTTAATTATATCCTCGATGCAGAGGGTCGTGCAACCGTCCATGATACTAATTTCATGGCTTATTTAACACCATTAAGTACCTCGAAAGACTATATTAATGCTGTTGATTATGGTTATAGGATCAGTGCGGACATAACCGCTGCGATTCAAAAACACACAGGTCTGAACGTGGAAGTAATTCCATATTCTTTGTTCTTTGTATATTATGAGCAATATTTGACTATGTGGGCAGATACGTTTGTGTCAATCGGGTACTGCCTTGTCAGCGCCATGGTGTTGAATCTGCTGGCTTCTGGGTTCAATGTTACGACTACGTTCGCCGTTATGTTTAATGTAATCTTGGTAGTTGTAAATATGATGGGCGTCATGTACATTTGGAATATTCCTCTTAACGCTGTCTCCTGTATTAATTTGATTGTATCTATCGGAATAAGTGTGGAATTCTGTAGTCATATTGCTCACGCTTATGCCACAGGTGAGGGAAAGAATAGAGTAGAACAGGCCATTCAAAAAGTCGGAGCGACGATAATTACTGGTATTACTTTCACAAATATTCCTATCGTAGTTTTAGCCTTTTCATATACTGAAATCATCGAAGTATTTTTCTTTAGGATGTTCTTGTCTTTAGTCATCCTAGGTGTCTTACATGGAATGGTATTCTTCCCAGTGCTCCTGAGTTATTTGGACAATTTAAAAAGAAAATAATGACGCATTATGTTAAAGTACTAGATCTTGAAATATCATTGTAAATTAATATTAAGGAAGTAGCAATAAAGGGAAAATGAAATACCTCTGATTTAACTGGATTGTGTATTACAGTTACCTATTGATAAGACAAAAGGGTTGTTATATCTTAAACTAGAAAGTTAAGTTGTAAATAAATAGTATTAATTTTATTTTGTTTTTTATTTTATTTTCTATATTTACAAAAAAAAAAAAACATAAATAACTGGGTACCTAAATTATTATTTTTACATTATGAGGAAGACAGTGACTAGATAAAGATATCGTTTCTGTGACATCTCTGTTACATGTAATGACACACAGAATATTACATTACAGCTTATAATGTTCCCACTGCTGGGACACAGGCCTCCCCTATTCGAGAGGGAGTGGGCTGTAATCTACCACGCGGGCCCAGCAGGTTGGTAGATGTCATATGTCTTCGAATTTTATTTAGGTCCTCGGACATGCTGGTTTGCTCACGATGTTTTTCTTCGCCACTTTAAGGCTCCTTCAAACAGACGCGACACGACACGCGACACAAAGGCACCGCAAGTCGTGCAACGAGCGGTGCCTTTGTGTTGCGCGCGATTATATCGCGTGTCGCGCCTGTTTGTAGGAGCCTTTAAGAGCAGCGGCGATGAAATTATTTACACAAAGTAAAGCGTCTGCCTGAGTTCGAACCACGACCTACAAGTCGTCATCAAGTCGGGGCAGTTACCACTGTGCCTGCTCCACTCTGTTGTACAGACGCCAGCACATCAAGCTACCCGAAACTGTCTAATTTTCCAAATAAATTTTGAACCTTATGCTTTAGCGATAAAGTTGAAAATCTATTAAAGAAATTTGATATATTGTAGTAGCTTGATGTGCTGGCGTCTGTACCTACAATATTCGGGCAAAAAAAAACGCAATTACCCCGCTGTACGAGAAGAGGCCATTTCCTGCAGTGGAACAATTAGAGGCGAGCATCATTAACCAGCCATAAAATAAAGATATCATTAAAACATTAGGGATTTAATTAATAATTATGCCTATCAGTTGAACGACTTACGCATCCAACACGTGATTGAGATAGGCAATATAGCAGATAGCTAGTCGCAGGATTTCGATCTTTGACAGCTTTTTGTCAGGTGGTAATGTTGGTAGAAGTCTTCTGAGGGATCCGAAGGCTGCGTTGAAAGCTTCGACACGGATTCTTTCGCGGGTAGCGTGGGCTGTTCTGTACTTGAGGGTAGCACGGCGTCGTCTGCGTCGTTCTTCGCGGGAGAGACCGGCGCAAGGGGATCCTGCTCCACTTGATAGGTAAGCCTCTTCGGACATAGCGCATGGTTCCAATGTTCTGTCCCTAGAACAAGTTATAGGGTGTTCAAGTTTCGACGTTAAACACTTTGCTTTATCTTATGAATTAGTTATTAAAAGATAAAGTCATATTAAAGTTTTAAACATTCTAAAAAATCTAGCACTAGCACTAAACACCGTTTCAGTATTTCAGGGGAAAATTCGTAGTTACTGACTTTTACTGTCTATTAACTTTGAATTAGAAGTCAAGTCTAGATTGCTTACATTTTATAAAATAAATATTAGGATAAGCGGCTTGTATACATTTAATATATAGGTGCGTAATCCATGCCGCTTTGAATTCTTTCGGTTGCGCGCTGCATGTATTCATAAACCATTGGTAATTGTAATAACGGCTGGTATCAAAATAATTGCAGACAAGTAAATTATAAAAATACAGGAACCACTAACAGTTTGAGTCAAAGCCTGACAGTAAATCAACTACATGAATGGGAAGATGTTATTTTTAGGGTTACATACATCAAAAGGAAAAACGGAATCCTTATAGGATCACTTTGTTGTCCGTCTGTCAAGACCCTTTTTCTCAAGAACGCATGGAGTTATTAAGTTGAAATTAATATCAAGCACATTGCTGCCTTTGAAGCAGTGAAAAAATCAAACCTCTAAGTCAACGCAATCAAAAGATCGGGCGTTTAATATGTTCCGTTTATGCCGCATATTTTGACACTCGCAAGGGAATCAAAACCGAGTACTTCCCGTTGACCTAGAATCATAAAATTTGGCAAGAAGCAATGTCATGTAGTACAAGTAAATGAAAAAATCCGAAAACACCGGAAACATATTCGAGACACGATTCCCGTGATTAACTATTTACATACCTACAAAGGAGAGTGGGACACAAATGTACCTACTATACTATTGAAGGATGGGCTCAGACCCCATGGTCTGGACCCACCCTTCAATAGTACCTAACATGCGATATAGGGCTTTGTAAACGGAACATTAGTTACTAACAAAACTATGGTCAAATGTTAGTCTTTTCGAAGACACGACGTCTTAAAGCCTTCTCAGTCTAACATATTCTTTATGGATAATTTATAAGGTAGAATAGTAATAATACATGTATTTGCACACTACACAGTTACGATGTTGTTTCATTTTCCACAAAACCAATCGAGATGCAGTTCAGTAGTCCATTAAGGCCTGATTATTCCCAACGCCAGATAATTTTATCGGAGGAATTATTTTGATTTTTTTGACAATTTTTCCATACAAAAACTACCAGGTGTCAATTTTATTCCACGAATAAAAATTATCTGTCGATTGAAAAATCAGCCAGCAGACAAAGCTGTTTTTTTCACTTTGCCCCACACTAAGAATTTCTGCGGTATTGTGGGTGCGTTTACAAACACTTAAACTCACAAACACAAACAGCGGACAGCCAGACCCGGAACAGCTACTTATAGGTCATAAAAATATTTGTTCTGTGCAGGAAGCGAACCCGCGACACGCAGCGCAGCATTAATCGCTTAACCACTGCGCCAACCATGCCGTCCGAATCTGGGTAATGTTTATCTTAATAAGAAGTACTATATTTAATTGCTTGGATTGGGATCACTTTTATGGAAGTATAATAGTTAGTATAACTCCGAAAGTACTGACTTTTAACCTTAGTCGTAATACTTACTAAGTTTTATTTTGCATAAAAATACTTTTCATTCATGAGTATCTTATTTCTATTGAGAGGTGGGCCCACCATTTCTCATTGTCCTTTGTACGGAACCCTCAGTGCACGAGTCTGACTCGCACTTGACCGGTTTTTATTCATAGCAGGACTAAATTGATGCAAATTGCAAGATAGTATTGTTATCATAAACTCGTTTCAAGGTTTATCTTCTACTGTAAAAAGTATTACAACCGGTAATTTATGTTTTAGTGTAGTGAAACATAACATCACGCATGTACGAGCCGAAGGAGTAGGCAGAGTTAGGTTTATGACCAATATGTAATGGGTGAAGCAAGACATCATTCTCCTGCCCATAACCCAATTTATTTGGGATTACACTATGTCGACTAGAATTAGTCGATTCAAGAGAGCAGCGCTTAGAAGATGATCGTATTCGACACGCTGTCTCGCGAAGCCTCGAATTATCTGATTCTAGAGAGCAAAGATTAGAGAATGATCGTCATTACCAAAATCAACGTGAATCGGAAAGTCGGGAACAGTATGACATCCGTGTTACAGAACAATGCGATTGATATCATGAGTCACAAGGACAAACAATCGAGCGCTTATCTCAGCTCCGTGAAAGTGCGAGTACGATTCGTCAGTCAGAAATGAATTTTGATCGAGAAAGCCTTCTGGATACTGCCAGACAAACGACAAGTGCTGTGCGGGATATTGGAAGTGAAGCAAACCGGCGACAACGACTAAATAATGACCAAATAAGAAGAACTAATAGACGTAATATTGCATGGCGAGAAAAACATAACAGTGGGTTCAATTATGATGCCCAAATAAATTATTCTGCTGCGTCTGAGATAGGCCCTATGAATGTATGTTGCAACTACTGTAAAGCTTTAAGGTGGAAATTTGAGTCAAAAGGCATTTGTTGTTCGTCTGGAAAAGTGCGCTTGAACTGTATTCAGCAGCCACCTGAGCCGCTTAAGTCTTTGTTATGATCAATCTCAACATTTCTTAAATAATATTAGACGTTATAATTCTGCTTTTCAAATGGGACGAAAGAAATCCACGAATTATATGCCCACGTTTAAAATACAGGGGCAGGTATATCATTTAATCGGTTCCCTTCTACCAGTAGATAATGCAAGAGAATAATTTTTACGAATATATTTCATTAGCCATTATGTACTACAAAGGGACATAAGGTTACAATGTGTTCCAAATTCAAATCCTATGTTAGTAGAAAGCTTGCAAAGTATGTTTCTTGAAAAAAAAAGTTACATTCATGATTTCAAAACTCCTCTTCAATCTTTCGCACCATATTCAAACGAAAATGACTATAAAATAGTTATAAATGTTAATCGACGACCTTCAAGCAGAGCATCCAGGTCGCCGTAATGAACCGACAACAAACGAAGTATCTGTGCTACTGGTAAATCAACATTGTGATAAACGAGATATAATACTTCGCAGACATGATTAATCGATTGCAGAGAATCTCAGAAACTCATAGATCGTATGATGCTTTGCAGTATCCTCTAATGTTTGTTTATGCGGAAGACGGATATAAATTTGCGGTCTATCAAATCAAACCCAACACAGGCCAACCAAATTTCCAAAAGAAGGTATCCCGCTCTACAATACTATTGTTACCGATTAATGATAAGAGAAAATGAGTACAATCATCTGCATAATTACAAACAATTATATAATCAATACTTAGTTGACGTGTATGTTAAAATCGAAACAGAAAGACATATTTTTATGCGAACTAATCAAAAAATAATAATTAAACTAATATTGCAAAAATTAAAAAAAAGAACTAAATGGAGAAATATGTATAAAAACTTCATAATAGAAGAATTTAATTAAAATTAGCATAGGTGTTTCTTTACGCAGAATACAGAGTTAATAAGTTATCGTAAACTGCGAACTGAACAATAATTTTTTATTAAATTCCACGCGGACGAAGTTGCGGGTAACAGCTAGTTCACTATAAATTAGGTACCTCTTTCTTGGAGCCAGGTTCTCCCTGCCAGTGATAGGCAGCAGGGCCTCCCGCGGTTCCGCCAGCATACACGACAAAGAGCCGTCATCCATGCCGCTGGCTTCCAGCCAACTCTTCATGGTCACTCTAAACATGGTGGAAGAGAATTAGGTAAGCATTTTGCCATTACTTAACGTTTACGGAACTTGTTAGTAAAATGTTAACGCCCAGAACTAAATCCAACAATAATTCCTTGCCGACTACGACGAAGCCAGAAGGAATCGAATATGTATTGTATATACATATTTACGTATGTTCCATCGTAGCGCATACCTACAACTCTTGCGAGGAAATCATTGCGCATGTGCTCTTAGAATGCTCAGGCATCACCCAGATTAGGACAGAAACCCTAGGGGCACCCAGATCTCACACAGATGTTCTTAAAAGATCAGGAGATTTAATCAACTTTTGGAGTGGGTGGGCTGGTTGGAATAACCACCAACGGCCCCCATAGCTCACGCACAATAGTCCATCTGAAGTACTAAGACAAGTGCAGAAACCAAACCCTCTAACATAGAACTCATTTGATATTAATGAATGTGGGCTCAATCGATGCCTCAAAATGGTCCGTAAAACAACGCAACGTACACATATATAAATGGGCATAGTCAACATACAAAATAGTAGTTTAGAGTATTTAACTACTATTAGCGATAATTCACAAGACTACTAATGCAAAAACCAAAACTTCGGTAACAAATAAAGTAAGATCCGAGAAAGCCATCAAACGAATCGATTCGCTACGGTTAGCGGGCATGATTCGATTACCAGAAGGGTTGGGGCGATATAAAAAGAATAAATACGGATTTATTATCCCCTAAAGGCCCCGCTTAGTGCTAGGTGTGAACGCGTGTTGTAATATTTATCTCGAGCACTCTACCCTTGCGGGCAGTAAATTCGATTTGATCAGGAATCAAAACATACGTGTATCTAAGGGTTATTCGAGACGTCTTTATGAAACACAATGTACGGAGAGCACTTGGCTTGGAGATCAATGCAATACTTGCATAAAGGCTGGCCAAAACTAGCCTGTTTTTAAATAATTACGTAGTTTTATTGTTTTTAACGTTCGTAAATATAGCCTAATTGCGTTGTTGTACAGGCTTTTTCAACAATGTTTTTTTTTTTTTGTATGGAAAGCGATGGATGAGGTCCATGATGGAACGAGCGTGCTGCGTGCCCATAAGATGCCTAAGGCACTGGGAACTCTCACGCATCGACGAAACTCAGGCTTGACGCCGGACTCCGGTGGGGGAGAATTTGAGGTGAAATTCTAAAAACCTTCGGATTGTAATTGAAGAAGACGCAATTTGAGTGTAGCTACCAACTGTAATGACCAGAAAATGTAACATGGCGAGGCGTGAAAGATTATGCATGTCAAGTCACAGAAACCTAATAGATGACTGACTTAGGCAGTGGACGGAGGAGCGTCGCAGGTGGTGTTCTATAGTATCTGCCTGTCAATGGGAGTAAGACGTGATTTTATCTAAAGTCTATTCAAACTAATGTTTCAAATTTATTTTATTTCAAGTTAAACAAATATCAACTTTATTTTAATGTTAATTAAGTTGATTTCAGAGTGATTAGTACTATTGAAAAAGATATAAAAATGTTTGGAGTTGTAGTGTAAACTGGACTTTATTGTGTAGCAATTAAAGTTATTTTTCTATAAACTGATAGCTACTTACTTATTTACATCTTTGGTAAATAAATCGCGAATGCAGTATCTATGTGTGAGACCGTAGGATTAAAAAATAATCCAGCCTAGAATGTAGTTCGATTCATCATTTTACATAAAACGCTGCCGCCTGGCCCGACCTAATAACTGGGAGAATATAAGTTACTTACCTATAAATCTCAAATCTCAAATCGTTTATTTGCAATCCATAATGTAATTACCTACAGGTGGTAGGTAAATAAAAAATCTAGAATCAATTACGGACCCTGTCGGGCACAGCAAATTTTTTAAGGAAGTAGAGAGAGGAAGAGCGCTTTATTAATTGTCCTTGCTAATTAGTTAGAATTATTTTATATCTTATTATTACCTATATTTTTATATTTCCATTCATTCACTTTTCTATTAGATTTTATATGCAGGTCTATCTATTAATTTGTTATTTATTTAACTTGTTCATTTTTATTAGTGTAATACCTATAGTTATTAAGTATTATGCTATAATTGATTTTTGTTGTTTTACTTATTAAAATATATCTGTTATTCATAATTATGTATTATTATTAAATATTGAATTTATCCATTAGAATTATTTTATATCCTACTATCTATGTATTTAATATATTATATGCAGGACTGCAGGTCTATCTATTCATTTATTATTTATTTAATTATATTTAATATTGCTTATTTCTTTATTTGCTTAAAAATTGTTCATTATTATTAATGTAATATGTATAAATATTAAGTATTATAGTATAATATGTTTTTTTTTTATCTTTTATGTATTATTGTTATTGAATTTATCCGTTAGATATTCTTGTACTGTGTAATAACTTTTTTTAATTAAGAATTGCTTTAGTTTATTTAAAAATAAACTGGTTTTATTTTGTTGTTTTATGTCTTCTGGTAATTTATTATATATTTTTATTGACATTGAATATGGACTAGATGAATGTAGCTTAAGGCGGGAGGGGGGCAAATTTAGTCTATTTTGATGTCGCAACGAATAATTTGTTTGTAAGTCTCCCCGTGTGCTGTAAGAATCTGGATATTTACGGACTAGTTTACATAATTCTAAGATATAAATACCAACTAAGGTGAGAATCTTGTAGTTTCTGAAAGTAAGGCTTGCAACTATCTGTTGGTTCTATATTTGTTATTATACGTATAAGCTTTTTTTGGAGGGTAAATAGGGAGGGAGCGTCTGTGCTATTTCCCCATAAGATGATGCCATAGTTAAACCAAGCGTGGGCATACGCGTAGTATGTGACTAGTGCGGTTGGTAGGTTTGTAGTCTTTTTTATTTCGCGGAGAGCATATGAAAACTTTGAAATTTTTGCTTTTACTGTCTGTATATGTGTTTTCCAGTTTATATGAGTGTCTATTGTTAAACCTAGGAGAGTGAAATTGTTAACTGTTTCTAATTTATGTTGGTTAAAAGTAAAATCTATATTTATTTGTTTTTTCTGCCAAGGGTGAAAAGCTATTAATTTGGTTTTGGTAAAATTTATTTCGAGATTATGGTCGCTCATCCAGTTTACAGTTTTTTCAAGAATAGTTGTAAGTTTTTCATTTAATTTAGCATTTGTTTGGCATGAAGTCAGGATCGAGATATCGTCCGCAAAAAGTACACATGGCCCGTCTATGGTTTTGGGAAGGTCATTTATGTATATGAGGAAAAGCAGGCAACCTATTACACTTCCCTGGGGAATTGAAGCATGTATTGATTTAACATCAGATCTAATGAGCTGTGCTTGTTTTGTTTTTTGATTGTAGTATTCAATCTCAACTAATTGCTCTCTATCCTTTAAATATGATGCGAACCAGTCATGAGCTTTTCCACGTATTCCTATTTCGTATAGCTTATTCAATAGTATTTTAAATTGCACTTTGTCGTAGGCCTTAGTCATAAGTGGGCATGTATACTTAAGTATTTTAAGATCTATCTATCCTTGGTCATCTCATGGTTCGTTGAATTGTGGATCGGAATCAATCTGTCTGTCATTAGGAAAGTTGGAATTTTCATGAACTAACCCGAAGGGTTGCATGCCTGAAGTGCGGTTTTTGATGTGTAAATATTTTCTCGATGCCCTGAGACAGTGAGGCGGGATTGCGGCAGACCACGTAGGAGATGGCGGACGAGCTGGATAGGTTCCGTCAAAACTGGAAGAAGGACGCGCGGGCTCGCGAAAGATGATAGGAGTGGAGGGAGGCCTTTGCCCAGGAGTGGAACAGCGAAGGCTAGTAGAAAAAAAGTAAAATAAATCGTTTAGGTAATTAATTAATCGTTTCTTTGCTCTCTCTCTATGTTTCTGGTCCAATCATAATTATGTAGGAATGTTAGGAATTTATTGAATTGTTTATTTATCCTTGAGAATTTCAGCGTTCATACACTCGGTAAAACATATCAAGTCAAAGCATTTATTTCAAAAAGGCACTTTTGAACGTCAAAAAATGGAATGGATTGCAGTCACCCTAGTCGCCCCTTCCAAAAGGTATTTTCTATGGAGAAAATGGGTAGGAAACTCCGTAGTTACTCTTTTAAAATGTTTTAAAATATTTTGTATACATCATATACTAATAATAATAAATAAAGCTGAAGAGTTTGTTTGTTTGAACGCCGCGCTAATATCTAGAACTACCAATCGGATTTGATAGTTCAATTCCTGAGGAAGGCCTTATACCGTGATATTTTATAGCCTGTAGGCTATTTAATATCACGCTAGGACCCTAGCGAGCCAAGCAGAAAAACAGTTCGAAGAACGCTATGCGGAAGTACAGAAAGTACAAGAAGTACATAAAACGGAGTAACAGCGCGGAGCAAGAAATGTCACGCGGACGAAGTTGCGGGCAGAAGCTAGTTAATTATATAATTGTCCAAGAAATTCCATTAGATAAAATATTAATTACTCACGTTTTTAATCACTGGGTTGATAATAATCCTTTAACACATGTTTAAGACATTATACACAAGAAAACGGAGAATAGTCACAATACTTTGAGTATTTACGAATTACACTCGGAGTTGTTTTTTTACTAACATTAAACCAAAAAATTTAAGAAAATGTGTGTAAGTTATCCCACTTATCACTAGACTGTATCTCACTCAGATTCACACTAGTTAGGAGGCCAGCATCCCTCAGCTTTTTATCCTCTCTGGAAGGGGATGGACCAACCCTCTCACAGAGAGGGCGGCGCCTAATAACATTAGGACGAAAATACAAACAAGAAAATACACATATTTCAGGATAAACGAATGTTAATATTCAAACATGTTAATATTTAAATTAAATAGATACAATTTATCGACGAAAATAAATATATGTTTCATCTCATAAGGTAGTTTAGTAAAATCAGCTGATAGAAAAGTCTCATCAGTTTGTTACTAGATTTCATACGAACATAATTTTACGATAAGCTGCAGAAAAAATCATCTTTGTCGAACAGGCGGACCACAGATTCCATAATTATCTAAGAAAAAAACATAAATGTTCCTGAAAACCTGATCGCTTAGCGAAAACGAAGAGACACTGTGGGCAGGTGATGCGTTTGCGACGGGATTGGTCGGGGTACCTTCATGAATCACGCGGACGAAGTCGCGAGCAGAAGCTAGTTAATAATAATTACGATTTCTCACCTACAAGTCAGGTGAGAAATGAATTAGAATTTATCTACTTACTATCTTACTACCCAAGGGCTGGCTTATACCTTGGCCAGAGGCTAAGCATCGCCATATAACCTGGTAATGCCGCTAGTCTCTTGGGTACATTACCAGTCGACAGCGTTGCGGATGAATTTTTCGACGCTATTTTTTAGTTTCTGTATAGTTTTAGTACTTTTAGTAGAATTTAATTTTGTTATTTTTATATACATATAAATAAAGACTATTGCATGAAATTGTGACGTCTTACTATCAAATCTAAATGACCGATAATGGGATTACAGTCCAAGATTGAAATTAATTAGTAGGTACCTACTTACGGCACTTATCTACTTGAGACATTTTATATTATTACCTACTTACGATAAATTAATGTGAAATTATGAAGTTACAAAATTATAAGTAGGTATAACTTGTGAATGGTTGTAAAGTCAGGGAATTACCCTGGCTGCATGTACAAGTATTTGAAAGGAGAGCTGGGAGGCATACGACCCGCAATGTGACATTTAACACAGGAGGCGCTTAAAAGTCTTCTAACACTTAGCATCTGCCGTATTTACCTAAGTAAATATGTATCTAAGTATACTGACCACAGTGACATCTCGTTTAAAAGTCTCAAATATTCAGTTCATATCATGATGTTCTATTGGTTAAAGCCTCGCTCTCAAGCATGAGTTTGTAGTTACAAATCACGGGTAGTAGGTACCAATGTGACTTCTCAATTCCTATTTACCTAGTGTCTAAGTTTATCTAGTACCTACCTTACTCACACCAAAACATCGTGAGGAAACAATACGAGTTCGTGATTTCAGATTTTTATTGACATACTAGCTGCACCCCGCGGTTTCACCTGCATAAGTCTCGATTCCGTGGGAATATCGAGATAAAAAGTATCCTATGTCCTAATCCAGGTCATGGTCTACCCGTGTGTCAAATTTGATCCAAATCTGTTCAGCCGTTGTAGCGTGAAAGTGTAACAAACAAACATACAAAAAATCAAATCTTTTCTCTTTATACTTAATATAACTAGCAGCGCCCCACGGTTTTACTCACGTAAGTTTTGATCCCGTGGGAATATCAAATTCAACGGTTTACGAGTGATTGAGTAACTAACTTTCACATCCTAATTAGTACTTATTATAAATGCGAAAGTTTGTTTGTTACCTTTTCACGCCTAAATCACTGAACCGATCATAATGAAATTTTGCATATACGTTGTCAGGTGTACAAAAACAAACATAGGGTACCTTTCATCACGAAAAAAGTGCTGTCCCCGAGGAAAACCACAATAACATTATTATAATAATAGATGGCGCTACGTGTCATTCGAATCAAAAACAGGACAACGTCTGTCGCGTCAGCTAGTTTATAATATTAGTAGTAGGATAGTTTAGATAAGTCTGAAATCACAAACCCGTGTTGAGCAAGTGTGGCGAGCAATACTCGTGCTTTCTTTTTAAGAAAAAAGGCCTTAGTCCTGCAGTGGGAAAAAAATAGTCTGTTGATATAAGTACTTGTTATTATAATTATTTCTGTTCTCATCCGCAGCATCCGTGTGTCTCAGTCCCCGCCCAGAGTAGGGCTGCACCAATCCCGGTCGACTCCGCCTATCGATCCCGGCCATCCCGGGACTCAGGTGTTCTTGGGTAATTGACGATCCGAAATGGATTGTACCCAAAAACATCTTGATGTCTCGCCAATATTCATGTTTGATTATGCGTATGTTTGGTTGATTTTTGTAACTGAAAAGAATCAAGCTTTATGATTCTGTTTCCTTGAGTGTTATTGTCAATGCTATAATAGATGGTTAACATTGGCAGACCATGAAAAACCACTAATGAAATTGGGCTTCTTCCTAAATTTTGACCTGAAAACCGACAGGCTGGCGTTCAAAATCAAAATCAAAATCAACACAGTCATATCAGTTACTGGGACATATGGATGCACTTCATCATAATCATAATCAGCATATAATGTTCCCATTGCTGGGACACAGGCCTCCTCTCGGTGAGAGGGAGTGGGCCGTAATCCACCACGCGGGCCCAGCTCGGGTTGGCAGATGTCACATGTCTTCGAATTTGGACGCACTTGTTAATAAAAAAGGTACCTTATGACAACAGACTAGGCTGGCGTTCAAAATAAAAATCAACACAGTCATATAATCAGTTACTGGGACATATGGATGCACTTCATCATAATCATAATCAGCATAATAAATAATGTTCCCATTGCTGAGACACAGGTCTCCTTTCGGTGAGAGAGAGTGGGCCATAATCCACCACGCGGGCCCAGGTCGGGTTGGCAGATGTCACATGTCTTCGAATTTGGATGCATTTGTTAATAAAAAAGGTACCTTAATTGCTTTCTCTATAAGGTTATGCCGATGAAAGAATTTCACCTAGTGGGGCTTAATATCACCAAATAGTGCGGTTTCAAAAGAATTTAGTTCCGTGATTGAAAATGAAGTAACCTAGCTTCTATTGACTCTACATTTAGAAGCCAATACCTACTATAAATCACAAGCGGCTATATTTGTAACAGTATGCAATACTTATATTTTTTTACAAATAAAGCCTATCCAATAATTCGGCGCCTAAACTTGCTAAAATTGTCACACGAAATGCTTATGATGAAAAAGTCAACAAAATATTACTGTGTTGGCATTCAGAAGTTATTAGATAACAAACAAACTTCGACATTTTTAAGTGAGTTAAACTGTAATCACCGCAGAACACAATAGGTTTTTTTTCTAGTAGCATAATCATCTAAGTTTTAATGCTTTTTGTCACACAATTTTCGATGTTATCATTAGTTCTCCATTATTACTCTAGTAGTCCAACATCATCAGCGGCGGCGGCGATGGGATCAAGGTTATTTGTAGGTCAGGGCCCTAGGGCAAACAATCTCTTGGCAGTGTAAGCCGTATCCAGGAGGAACGCTTTCTGTATCAAGTCTTTGAGTAAGTGGCCCGTTGAATGCCTGCTGAGATATTGACCGAGCCTCTTAGCTATTCGAACATTGTATGATTCTACTATCATCCATAATAATATTATAAATTCGAAAGTAACTCTATCTGTCTGTCTGTATGTTACCTTTTCACGCCTAAACCACTGAACGAATTTCGATAAAATTTTGTAGAGAGATAGGTTGCATCCCAGGGAAGGACATAGGATAGTTTTTATCGACATATCTCGCGGGCGAATCCGCAGGCGGAAGCTAGTTAAGTATATTTTATAATTCCTTTTCGTTTTTATACTCCCTGCTGTTATTTCAATTTCAGTTTGTAAATGTTTGCTGAGTAAAACTCACCTATAGGTACCTGTATATCATACATATTTAACCTACTTGTCCCTACAATAACACACAACAATTTACCAATACAATTAGTACAATTTTCCGTAGGTTAAAAGTAGTTTTAGGCGGTAAATCATGTGTTGTTCATGAATGAATGTGGGTAGCAATATTTTTAACACCTGCAATTAAACGTGATAGACGTTTTTGATAATCGTTATTGATTAAATTAATTGTATCCGCCTATTCCAAGACTTATCCTATTATATATTATATTTACCTATAAAAATGACACGCATGTAGCAACAATCTAATCTATAAAGCACATTATTTAGATTGCAACACAATGTTATACTTATCACGTGATTAAACCTCTTTATGCATTGTCAATCATGATCATTATATGAAAAGGCACTTCTCGGCGTACGTTTAACTGAGCTTCAAGGTGAGTATAGACTTATGGCCGATTCCTATAACTTACGGACTGTTAAAGGTTAAAATTAAGATTCTTTTATCTTTACCAATAATGAAGCAAAGACCTCAGAGCTTTGCATAGTAGACCCATAACTATGGAAGCAGCTATCACAGGTACAATTAGCTTACGGATCTATTTATATTCCCAGTTTGGCAACAAGAAAATGCTACTATTGGTAAGCAAAACCATCGTTTTTGTTTATAGGAACCGAGCATTAGAGCATTTACTTGTAACAGAACATCGAGCATTCGCCGTTTTATAATATTATCGAACCGCACTTCGAACACGACGTTCGATGTTTTGTTACAACCCGATTTTAAATACCAACGAGCACATTGGAGTAACATTTAATCGAGGAAAGGCACGACCGATTTAAGAACGCGCAATTATCAACAATCCACGCGTCGTAGAGAGAAATGTTACTGGTAAACATTCGCAGGAACGTTACATTAAGTACATGAAAATACTTTTCGGAAATGAGCTTTTGCCTGTATTGTACTTTCGTAAGGACGTTACATTGCATGGAAATGCTTGAGAAAATGCTCTAGTGTATCCTAATCTATAGTTAACTCAAACTAGACTGACCGGCTGGAGAAGTTAATGTTCCATCGCCATGGGGAAATCGAATTTCCATAACGACGGAGGTTGGTATAGTTGGTCTAGTTCTAGCGACTGTCTGGTCACAGTTTCACAAGACCTGCCCGTAGAATATCATCATCATCTGCTTAGCCTTTTTCCAATTATATTAGGGGTGGGCCTCCAGTACAACCCGATCCAGCTGAATATCAGTACTTTACATGGAGTGACTGCCTATCTGTCGTCTGTCTGTCCGTCTGCCTGTCTGTCCAGTAATTGGGTTGTGTTGTCCATTGATAGACAGATAGCTGTCGCAGTCGATGTTTAGAAGCATTCTGTATCTTTTGGTCTGTTCATAACAATCTATAGGCAGCTGCAGAGGATTAAGTTTTACCTATATATATAATCATTTTCAAATATCTTCCTATATCTTCTGCCAGGATTATGTAAATTAGGATTATAATGCTAATGAAATGTAGTACGTAGGTTTATTATAATTAATATAGATAGGGACGGAAATATTTATAGATAACAGATAGAGATATTATTTTTCTGGTTTTATTGATTTTGAATATTTTCGCAAGGGCTGGATCTACACATTGTAAATTAATTGCGGGTAAGAAAATACAGTTGGGATTCCAAACAAGTTTCCAAGTTCATATAACCCTATTGATTGATATTTCATGATATTTTTTTTTGGTCATTCAATAGGGTTGTAGATATGAACTTAGAATGCTGTATTGATGATTTTCATGATTATAATTCTATACTTGAATAAATATTTGTTACGGCCGCGGATCAACAACATAAAACCTGATACTGAACTGCGAATTTAAAAAAAAACTTAAGAAAATTGGCTATTTTAAGGCCTGGCGTTTCCCCCTTAAGACACTGGCTCAGTGCGGTCATGCTTTCATAAATTTGTGTGGAATATCAATCTATTCAAGCTCATTGTCGTTTTGCCTTGTCTTTCTACCTCTGTTTATTTTCTTTACCATCCTTGGGCTTGGAAATGCTCCACAGCCAGCGGGGTACCTAATGGGGGTTTTCGTGAAAATTTACGACACCAGTTGGCACCACTTTGACAAGAGGTCTTCCAGTATAAAATATATGATGACGTTCATCATTCGATTCATTCATTCGTTCATCATTCAGTCATGACTAAAGAAAATATAGGCTCTTTGACAGATGCCTGGACCTGACGTGCCAGTGCTGCCACCTAGCGAACGTCATTTCAGAATACCCTCATTGCGTAACACACTAACACTAGGAATGGCTTTCATTTTGACAGTTCAACAACATTCATTGCGTTATTTACGTTGCCGACAAACAAATTTTTCGAACATTATGAAGCAATGGATTAGCAATATCCTTCAAAATTATTCAGATTGTGATTAATAGTGTGTTACACAATCAGGGTGCTGGGCACACTACAACGGGCATTACAATAGCTTTTAAAAATAAACCAGCTACTATCCATCTCCAAACTATAACAATCATTTTACAACCGTTGTAAGCTCGATAGTGGTTCTCTGCCAATAAATTAGAAATTCAAAACGCCTGTTATCCGAATTTCAATGGCTTCTCATTTCCATTTTACTGCCTAGAAATTGATTTACTCGATCACAAAGTAAGATAATTTATGCAAAGAATCATGTACCGGTCCGCGACGTCCTCGGTCTAATGTCAGTTCGCAATTCTGTATTAATAGGTAGGTACTGTAATAAACAGTTATACGTAACAGATACAATGCTCTGACAACATATTTCGCGAAGGTCACGGCAAACGTTAATTTTCTTTATTGCGACGTCGCAACGGGTCACGCGAAGTAAATAATGCTATATTTTTTTGAAGTTGCAACTATACATCTGTGTAATGTTTGATTATCTTACTTTGGTCGTTATGAGACAGAAATTTGTGAATGCTAAAGGAGTACATAATGCCTCACACCATTCAATGGCGTCGTCGTCAGAATCATTAGTTTTGAAACGTGAAAAGGTTCGATTCCGATTGTTGGATGAAGATTCTATAGCCTCTCATGTGAGCTGGTCAGTACAATTATGTAAAAGTAGTAGGAAACCTACATAGGTACAATTTGTTTATAGTTTTGGTAATAAATCTAGTTCATCTAGTAGCTTTTGGTAGCTTTGCGAGAAATGCATGTAGGTACCTATCGTTAGTCATTGCATTCTACATGAGTTTCCATTGACGTCTGCTAAATTTGGTTGTTCCTCTGTTAATGTTTATCTCCTTCGTTGTTTCTATCGATTTTTTTTATCTCTATTTTCCCTTGACCCTTTTTTCCAAAGTAATAATGAAAGGTTCATAGACTTGTCATACTTTTGAACATAGTAGATATTGCAGTTTATAAAAGTTGTAATAAGTATTCATGAACCTGCAAACACGCCATCGTTTTTCGGGTCTATTATCTTTCAAAGATAGAAATCTACGTGCCCTGGTATACAAATTAAACCATTAAACCAATCATCATTTAGCATAGGTAATAATACCTAACTGTGTTATTATGGTAATGCACGATAGATAGTCTCTGTCACCCAAAGTTCAAGGTATTTTCCACAAATCTAGATAATAGAAAATTCGGAGTTGAAAAAAACGAACTGTAATATCAAATAAATATTATATTCGGTTAATGAAAGTTACGGCAAATATTACTATCATGACCTAGTTTTGGTTAAGTTTACTGCTCCTAATTTATTCAGGGCGCAAGAATTTTCTATTCAGGGGAGGCATTGAACCTTTGAAAGCAACCTACGTCGTGAATGTACCTATACACGTGGGGAAAATCTGTCGCCATAACGACCACGCAGTTAGGCCAATAGACTTTCCCATTTTCCGGCAAACAACTGAAGGCTTCCTGCTATTTTGACAAATAATTTCCATTTTTGACATCTACAAAGTGCCCAAGACCAAGACATCTGTGATAATTTTACACGACGTTTTTTAATTATTTGTGATTTAAATAGTGATTTTCTACGAGAATGTCCTACAATTTCGACAGTGGTCAAGTAAGTCTTCCAAGTGTTTTCTGTAGAAAGTTTCTTAGAATAATTTCGTTTGCTAATTATAGAATAAAAATTAGTTGTATTGTAATTTTCTAAATGCTTTTAACACGAGGATTTTATTTTGCTAGGTTCTTAATTAATGATAATTCTAGTTCTACGTCGCCCTGCGTCGATAATCAAGATAGTTGTCGGTCAGTTTGACTATGCGACCTTAGCTATCTATCTACTGTAGTAGCATGTGCATGTGAAAGTTCGTTTCATGTGTATATTTCACAACCTATCCATTTATATACATTAGCCATCGTCCACCAAAGTAGGTAGCAGAAATGATTCGCTTTTTATGGAGGGTGGTTGTCTGAAAGTTGTTGTAGCCTAATTTACTTCGGGACACTCAGGGTCTTTAGGAATTATATAGGTATATGTAGCTGAATTCCGAAATAAAATACATTTAAACTACCGGTGGCTACGGACAACCAGTAAGGTAGGTAATTTCGTAGTCTGTAACAGTTTATTGACAAGGCAAATGGTCTGATTCATAATCAACGCAGTTTTTACATAGAGGGTTCAGATAATCTGGTCCAGGTGATATTAAAAGTGTATGTGAGAATTGGTTGGTGACTGTGGTGGTATCTCAGGGGTATCTATGGCTCGTCATCTAATGACCCCCCCCCTACCCCTAAGGCTCCACAGACTTACGTTCAAGGAAACACGAGTACGTGAGTATGAGTTTGAGTTTCTTTTATATGAGAAGCTGCTTTTGCCCTGTAGTGGAATGCACCCTGACATCGGTGTAAATACCGATAGGTAGCTTTAGTCTAATTTCCTGTAAGTAGGTTAATTGCAATATTATCCCACAAATCATCATGTCCAGCTGATCCAATGCTGTTAATCCCTTAAATTCTATCGCCACTGCACCTGCACGTCGCTTTACTTTCCCCTACAATAGTGCCGTTTTTTACTTACTTTCAAATTGTAATTCCTTTAATCCCAGTTAGATACATCCAATTACATCGTAAACATCCTTAGCCTTACTTACATCACTCGATTATTTATCGTATTTCTGATAGTTGTAGGGTTTAAAATCGTTTGTATTTTGGTCATTATAATGGGTCATTGGATAGAGGGGTGATTTTTTATTTGCAAGCGAATGACAATTTTTTACGCCATTGTGTGCAATGTTAATCCGTGTTTGACACATCGTGCTGGTAGTCTTTAGTTAATAGTTCTCGTGTATTCGCGACAAATTGTTTTCTGTATTGTTGTTGTGATAGAAAAATGTTTAGTAAATCTAGAGATTATAAGGAGACAAATGGTGTTTTTTTGACATATGATAGCAAGTGTCCACACAAGTCCCAGTTGACTCCTACTGTAGGAGTCAACTGGTACAAGTGTGTTTTTGTGGGCTAAACAATCGGGCCGTTATCGATTACTTAAAACAGACCACTCTGTCTGATACATAATCAAAGACTGACCCGACTGACCCAAATAGAACTGATGCTTACTCAACTAAAAATAATATTGAACTCCTTAGTTTAATCTGGGTCGTTTCTATTAAACACTCTTATCCTCTCTCTATTTTTACGTGGTACGCAACAATATATAATATAGGTACCTAAACAGTAACTGAGAATAAAGACTGTAGTTTGATAGAACAACACAACTTTGCCAGTTTCTACATTCTAATCATATAGGTAATAGGTGTTACTACTCATATAAACCCTTTTCACACTTCCTCACATGACAATCCAAAGCAGTCTCGTTATGGGGAGAATAGATAGACATCTACGCTTTAATAGCCTTTTAATGGAACTCAACACTAACCAAATGCCAGTCACAAATCATGCCTTCGTTAGCTGCTAATTGGAATTCCCTATTCGATATTTATGTTTAGTGTAGCCGTAGATATAGTCCATACTAATATTAAAAAGCGTATTAAAAATGCGAAAGGAATTCTGCCTGTTAAATTTTGACGGTTTAACGGATTTCGATGAATCTGGCTGGTACACAGGTATACCATGACCTGCATAAAGTACATAGGATTCTTTTATCCCGGTAGAATGTACGCACGACGTCTTATCAAGTTATAGGTACATTTCCAGTTTCCAGTATAAGCTGATTTCTCGTTGTGCAATGCGAGGTCAGTTATTACTGGAAATGTATAGCTTTATATGTAATGGTGTGTCGGTCCCGTGGAATATTTTCTGACCTCTACGCAGGTGAAGCCGCGGGCAAAAGCTAGTGTAGTGTAGATATGTTTACAACTTAACGAGTGCGTGCTTCTCACCGGAAGCCTAAAGGGGGAGCAAGTATCGTGTCGTGACTCAAGTCGAAGCAAAGATATTTAGGTTTTACAACTTAAAATAGTCGGCTATTTCTGTACGGAACATTGATCAAAGTCATGAAGTTTTGGAGAACGGAAGTATTGACGGATGGCTACGAAAGAATAGGACTGTCGCCAAAAAGGTTTCATAGTCGTGCCATAAATTGTCAATTTACATATTTATATAGGAAAATTTATGTCAATTGTAAACCTAACTAATGGACAATTTATTGCATGATTTATGTTTTATAAGAAGTTAGGAACGTTCCTTAGCCGCGACAAATTTTGTTTATGGTTTAAGAACTTCTTTCTTATTAATCAGTCACATACAGGTTGTGTGTTTTTAGTCGCAAGATTAGACTTCCTGACACCAATTAACGTCCATAAGTCCTAATTAATAAGTTACCTACCCAACTTAGGTACTAACATACCCACGACTTACAAGATACTTACTTATTTTTAGGGTGAAATTCTGATCTGCAATACCTTGTAAATCAGAATTTCACACCTATCTTCGTGTTTCTGTGACAAATAAATCAAATTTTCTTACATATCTCTTAAGGTTTCAATTCACGGATCAAGAGATTGCACTTTCAAATAAAAAATCCCCGATAGTTTTAAATCCAAATCGCATAGATACAAATCAATAGAAACGGTTAAAAACATAGCGAGTACTGTACTTTTATTGATGCGAATACCATGGAATTGACTAGCCCTAATCTCGAATACTTATACCTACTCTTTTATAGTCCATGGCTATTTAGTATGGAAATTGTAATGGTAAAAACGCAATGGATTGCTAAAAAGTTTAGACGACTGTTTTACATACTATCGTAGTAGTTTCCATGATAGTATCGAGCTACAACATAATTTGATGTAAGTAGGTCTACTCGTTCAGCGGAAGTTATTCACCCATGCAAATAAATTCTAACAAAAAGAACATACGCATTAGCTTTCAGTTTTAGTCAATAGAATTCTATATTTAGCACACGATGACGTTGCAAAAAGCCAATCGCGCAACCCTTACGTAAGCTGCTGCGGTTTGAACCGAATAGCTATTTAAATATGGGTGACGTGACGGAAGACCGCGAGTCCGTGACAAATGATCAAGTTCAAGGACGAACTGCAAATTGATGTCATTACGACGCAACACGCTATAAGGGAATCAATCACAATTGATTGAAAATGTGACGATGCGCTAGGTACAGTTAAGGTCTTTGTGGTAAATCTAGGTCTGATTGCCAGTCAGTTGCTAGTCGTATACTTACCAACATTTCAGTGTTAGTTGCAACTGGCAATTGACATGGCTCCTCTGATTACCGTGTTACTTATGTTACCTGATCGTCATCATCATTGATGAGTATTTATACTAAAGATGCGATTGAAAGCTTATCCTCCCAGGTGGACGACTTAATTCTACGAACGGATGTAAGCATCCCCGTAGATCATCAGCTCTAGATAGACCCAACCAATTTGAAGTTGATGTTAGGATTGTCCGTCAGCGGGATTGCCCGAAAGGGTTACCGCTGGCCCGGAACATAAAGGGCTAAGGAAGGAACACGGGTGGGTTTTAGTCAGTAAGAGTCTGACACTCCTTTCCGCTCCACCCAGAGCGGGAGGGGTCATTTGATGAGTTCCCATACTGAAAAAAAAAAAAACTTGCGAGTGCCAGCTAGTCCTTTTGCTTATCATGTTAGAGCCGGTTTATTCCATGATCTACATTTTATGCCTTGCACTTGGAAGTGCTTGTATGTTGTAATAAATTTCCGTGTTGCAAGAATAGACCAAACACATGCAAAACTTCGATAACACCTGCGATATTTTTCTATTTTCCTCGAGACTTTGCACTTACAAGGCTGTTTTGCTGTATCTTCACATTGTTTTACTAACCACGCGATACGATTCAATGCAAGTGGGCAGGCATGCTCGAGAAATAAACCTGCATGTGACGTATGTACGGTTTACACGGCCTATGTTGCTGGATAGAATGTATGAACACAACCCAAACTGAAAATTCCACCCCTGTGGGGGTGAAAAGCGGGGATACAGTTTATTTGAAATATCTGATCCCTTTGATCTATATCTAAACTTAAAAATTGGCTCGAATACTTATCTATAAATGATAAAGATCATAAACATACATTTTCGAAATTTTTAGAGGAAAGTACGAAATACACGCGGACGAAGTCGCAGGCAAAGTGAAAATTGAAAGTCCTGACTGACTGATAATCAACGCACGGCCTAAACCGCTGGTCCTAGAGACATGAAATTTGGAGGGTGTGTTCTTTGTGAAGAGTAGGTATCCACTAAGAAAGGGTTTTTACGAAATTCCACCCCTAAGAGGGTGAAATGGAGGGTTGAATTTCCTGTGAATAATTTCCGACCTCCACGCGGGCGAAGCAGCGGGCAATAAGGCTAGTTACTAATATTTCAGTAGAGAAGCAAACACAAGACTTGAACTGACACAAAACAACAGAAATAATTTATTACATTTATGTTCTGAAGGTGGAAGAAATTTTTTGCTAGGTCAGTTCGAGGTTTGCTGGTCAGAGCCCAAGGGGCCCCCTGAGCTTGGGGGCCCGGTGCACGGCACCGCCTAGCCCTCCGATATCTACGCCACTGCTACACTGTTCAATTCCTTCCTGGACATATCAATTTTCGCGAAATCCATTCTATCTTTCTGTTTATTTTCTTATAGCGATTCACTTTCAAACTTTAGACAACTTTAGACCCAAACATCGTCTGACTGTCGTCACCAATTAAAGTTTCTTAAGTAGGTAGGTATGATTATTGAGGCCAAGTTCTCAACGGCTACGATCGTCTATAAGTCTATAAGAGGGCTATAAGTATTTGGTAATGGGTATTTACGAGTTGTTATGTTATGTAATGTTTATATCGCTGGCATTCTTTTCGGGAAATTTCGTCATGTTTAGCATGCGTGTTTGTTATGAGCGCAAGTACCTATAGAAGTCATAAAACAAGACTTTACCAGACTTTATTTCCACGATCATTTGTAGACACACATAATCATCAATAGATGCTATGGTCTGATATCTAGAAATTGTTCCTTTATTATTGACCAAAAAAATCGTTGACTATTAAAAATTTTACTTGGGAACTTTTCCTCGTCCTAAAAATATCTGACAAGATAATTCTAAATTATTGCGGACATTTATAATTTAGGCAAATGGGCGCGTGATGTATGGGGTAAATAACAATTTGCAACCCTTTGTTGAGGGCATGATTATTATAGCGCCATGCTCTACGGGGGGTGGGTTGACACCTGATCAATGGGTGGCGGGTGTATGGTGCTATTGTTATATTATTTGAAGATCTCTTGACATAGACAAAAGACTTTTTTCACATGTTATCATTCAAGTTTTGGAAGTAGGAGCAAGCTAAGGGCCTTGCAATAGAAAACCATTGCTAGGGACTGGGCAGTATACTTAGAATAGAAAAGAATAGAATATAATACTCTTTATTATGTTCCTACACCATATTAATTAGCGTACTTTCCTTCTTCATATAGGTATCTTACGCAGAATAACTTGCAATTTCCTTGAAAGTTAACCGGGAAATAGCCAAAGACGGCATCGAAAAGGATGCAGAATTTGTTTTGGATATTGTAAATGATTAATGCAAACATGATTACTTTGTTCTGTGGGGTAGGGCCTGTTTAATTTTAAAATGTAACTGGCACGTGCCTCAAATAGTCACCACTGGCACGTGTCAGCCGTTGTCGCGTAATCACAAGTGTATTGAGAGTGAAAACGTTGTTTTTCCCAATGCGATGATTTAAAATATCAACTAGATTATTCTTCGAGACCTATATTCTAACTAATGTTTTGTATCAGTTCAACAAGGAATCGGCACCGAGGCGATTGGGCAACTGGCAGGTCCCACGATGGGCGCCAACAAGAGCAAGACCTTTAGAAATGCGACCAGATCCCAAACCCATATGTGACATGAACGGCCACTTTTTACCCGGAGCCCCGAGGGGCACATCACGATGTTTCGGCCATTACACCGGCACCTGGGAGCTCCCGAGGAAAATAACAAGAAAAGTCGGTACGTGAAAGCGTGTTTTGGCAACAATAAAAGTCCCATACCCACCTGATACTTTGACGAGTTATATCATTACAGTTTGACCTTGGTGGAAGTCATAAAGCTCCGTCATTTATTTGTCAACATACACGCAAAACACTTCCTACTTCCCAAAAGCCTCGTGATACGCAGTAGTTAGTGACTGATTTTGAATATTTCGCTATTTACGATTTGCTCAATGGCTGCATGAATATGGATTTTTGTTAAAATCGATGACCTATTACAATATATCTGCACGCGAATATTTTGTACGAGTATATGGGCCAAATTGAAAACAGAACATGTATCTGCTACGCGCATATGGAACGTAAGGCTCTTCATAGCAAGACGTGCATTGTTATCGAGTGATCACTTGTTTCATTTCAGCGGAGGAACTAGCGAAAGAGCCGCCCATTGGAAGATTTCCAGACTGGCTGAATCTTCGCGTTCAGAGGCCGAAAGCGGCAGAGGCGGCGCGCCTGCGCTCTGAGAAACGCGGAAAACCTAAAAAGGAGCCAGGCAAGACTAAATTGAAGGACCCCCAGACGTTCGAAGTGAGTGAATAAGGTTACACGCGAGTTTCGATTGAGGCGGTTGCGCGCGAAACGTGCTGTTTGTTTGTGATGGCGTGGTAGTAAGTCGCTTGCTGTCGACGTCACCGCTACATACGCCTCCTTGAAACTTTTGCATTCCGAAGTAGGTCAGTGTTGGTGATAGCTGTGTTAGTTGACTTTGATTCTTCTTTTTTGTAGTCAGTGACCGGTACCTACGAATAACCTTGCTCGGTTTTTAATTTTAAATAGGTACGCTACTTACATACTAGGCTGTTAAAAAGGAAAAGGACATGGGTGGGAATAAACTAAGTAACGCTTTGAAAAGATGGACTAATCATATTCCAATTATAGGTATAAATAAATAAACACTATGCTATCTTAAAAAGTTAAATTGTACCTACACCTATTAGAAGTATTCTATCTAGAACGAGTGAACGTATTATTACCTTATACTATTATGATTTACAATACCTTAACTTTTTCTTTGGTATCTACAGATAACCTCACCAGGTTTTTAGGGTTCCGTACCGAAAGGGTAAAAACGGGACCCTATTACTAAAACTCCACTGTCAGTCTGTCTGTCTGTCTGTCACCAGGCTGTATCTCATGAACCGATAGTTAGATAGTTGAAATTTTAACAGATGATGTATTTCTATTGCCGCTATAACAACAAGTACTTAAACAGAATACAATAAATATTTAAGGGGGTAACTCCCATACAACAAACGTATTTTTTTCGGCGTTATGGCTTGTGGTATGGAACACTTCGTGTGCGAGTCCGACTCGCACTTGGCCAGTTTATTTTATTTTAAATACGCTACCTATAGATTAGGCTGTTGGAAACGAACATGACAGGCATAAATTGATAGAAGGTGTAAAAATAGCCTTAATAAAGCCGAGACTCACTTATTCTTCCTGTTATGATACTTATATGATAGATTTTTTGTATCTTCTGATTATGAAGATATTAAAGGTTCCAAATTTTGAAAACTTTAAATACTCCTACGCTCTCTGCACCGTTGCATGCACCCATAAATACAATGTTTTGAGAGAGATGCATTGCGCATTAACGTAAACAATTTCACATCTAAAATATAAGTCGCTATTTTTGCACAAAATTAGTTAGTATACAATGCGTAGATAACGGTTTCGTGGTGGGTCTTGTAACACCCTGTATACTAGTTTGAAAAAATAAGTTGTACGTCTATTAGGTATAAGTATCGACCAGCTCCCTAATTGCTAATGCGTAACGCATTATCAATCTCAATCTGAATCAATTTGAAGGATATTGCTAATCCATTGCTTTAAATGTTCGAAAAATTTGTTTGCTCAACAACGTAAATTACGCAATGAATATTGTTGAACTGTCAAAATGAAACCCATTGCTACTGATAGTGTGTTACGCAATTACCCCGTTGGAAGAAAATTATATGCATTACCCTATTACAGTTACTAAGAAATACAAATCGGCCATAAGAATATAGCTTAAAATGAGCTCTATAAGTACTTTTTTTTAGTTCACCTACTTATACAGTGTACAGTACCCGGCGATAAATATTGCACATCGACCTTTGGAAAGAGACAATCGGCTTATTTCGGCTTCGTAGAGCTGTTAAAACAATTATGATTTGCTTCTTTTGATAATTATTTTTATTCTTTGTATAAAATACAAAAAAAGGTAAAGGTCGGGTACTGTAGGTACATACATATGTTCACAGTATTTAGATTATTAATTTTCTTTTGTTTTTGTTTTATTTCAGCCACGGAAATGCCCGTATCACCGTAAAAAAAAGACAATAATTGAACGATCTTTAATTGATGTTGATTGATTGAGGCACCGTTTAGTATCGTAATTATTTATCCGTTTACAAAAAAAAAAAAACAATAGTTGCATTAGTAAAAAATATGAATTGGTTCTTTTAAATTTTTACATGTCTGTACATAAAGGAATCTGAATCTAAAAAGGAACATAGTAAAACTAAAACAAATGGACATGAAGATACTAAAGTCCATGAAAATGTTGGAAAGGAAGTAAATGAGAAAGACGACGATCCATTAGAGTTAAATGATAAGAAAGAGCCAATAGACACCGACGGTCGCGGACCTTACGTGCCTGGTTCACTGACCGACCCCGACAAGAGGCACGACAGCCACGAGATTTTGGTGAAGCACGCTGTTGAACAAGTACACGGACCTCAAGAGGAAGAGGTTGACAAGTTTTGGAAAAAAGTAGCTGAGAACGCGAAGAAAAATGATCAGGTTGCAGAACAGAATAATATGAGAGACATCAAAACAAGTGGGACTCCTAAATTGCCTCACGTTAACGTCGCGCAAAACTTTCAGTTTGCGAGGAAGATGCATGTCGGAAATCTGGAGCATCAGCCGTTGCCTGATACTTTAGGATACCGAAATTTGACAAAAATCGCGGAACATCGTGATTCTGATATCATTGTTAAGCCTTACGCTATCGGTTGGAAAGGATTCGGCGCATCTGGACCTACGTGTTGCACTAAGATGCGCGTTCATAGGCCCAAGACATGTGACCCAAAGAAAACTGATGGTGATAAAGGAGAAGGTCACAGGCCATCGACATCTGCCCCGGATTTAGGAGGACAATATCCAAAGGCTATGTCCCTCATGGACCTCGCCATCTGCTGGGATTTCAGACCAGAAGACCCCAAAAGGGAGCCGAGACCACCAAAGCATATAGATGGTTCAAACGGCTCTAAGGCGCCAGCTGTGTTTACTATGGTACATACACCAAAAGAAGAACACGAAGGCCTCACCCTTGGTCACACAAATCCGATTTTTAATCAAAATCGTGTGGTAGGCGATATTGGACATCACCCTGTGCCATATTTCGAGAAGGATATGGCAAAAGAAAGACGCAGCGATTCTTGTGATGTTCAATATTGTCCACAACATGTTGGTGCTAATGAGAGAGGTTCCAGATCCGCGTCATCTAGTAGAAAGAGCTCGGGTCAGTCTGGGAAGAAGCCGGAGTGTGATGGAATCCACGGATGCGGCACTCCGAGTGAAATGAGTCGGAAACCTAGCAGCGGCGACACAAGGCCGGAGAAATTACAGCCTATAAAGGATGCATGGAACAATAAAAACAAGAATAACAAAAGTGCCCACGACGTCAATCGCAATCGTCACAGTCTGGAGTCGTATGAGAAGACTCCGCTAGCGCAAGGAAAGTTGCACCATAGCTCGCCAAATGACTCGCAGCAATTTTCACGACGTTCAACAAAAGACGATTTATTGAACATTAAACATAAGAATTGCGTGTCTTGTAATGGCGCAAAATTATCCCATGACACGAAACAGAAGGAAGACTATAAGTTCGCGTTTAAAGCTGGTAATCCTAACGCAGTGCAGAGCGTGACTGGCTCTACCGACTCTAAAGGAGTAAAAATGCCTAAGATGCGTCATCCGTACAGTAAGAAGTCTTATACGATTCCGACGTTGACTCCTCCCTTTAGTATATGGCGCGACGCGGACGCATCCGGCTACCCTGAACATTGGAGATTGGCGAGCGTGTATCAACACGCTTTCAAACCACCCGAGCAGAGGCGCAAGCCACTTATAGACAGCGTATACCAGTGATAATGAAAATGCACCTTAAGTTTATTCGTTTATTGGGTCCAATAACCAATATCAAAGTGTACATTAAATTATTTTATTCAGCTGTTCAGAATTAAAATGTTTCTTAAACGATGTATCGCGTTTCAATTCTTTATCATTACAGCTGCGCAACACCTGCGTGCTATCTATCTGTCCTGATATAGAAATAATCCTCGTGCGTAAGGTTTGTAATTATTCATGGCAAGAACCTTTCGTATTCCATGAAGAAAGTGCATTTTCTTATGGTTTCCCAGGCCTTGCTGCAGTAGTGGAACCATCCTTTTTCTGAAAGATTCGGTACATTGGTGATTTGATGTCTGTTCACGCCGAGGATCATCCAGCGTAGTCGTTTCGCTAGTTGCTCGAAGGCTGGATGGCCGCGGTATATGTCACGATTATCTGTGGAGTCAATATGATGTGGTTAAATCCAGTTCAGACGAGGGTGTACTTTTACGAGCTCGTGACCGGTATTACAGAACCAAGAGTCGGGCATTACTCAAAACTAGGTTCAACGGGCTTAAAACTAGTTTTAAGTAATGCTTGAGTCGTCTTGAGTTAGATTCTGTAATATCAGCCGTGTCATACTTTTTCGTCTGTGAAACAGAACACTTAAGACGAAAGCGTCAGGATAGTCCGCATAATTCAAACTTTCTTACGTTTTTTGCAATTTGCAGGTCAGTATCAGATTGTATGTTGTTCGCGGTTGTAACAAATATTTATTTATAGATGATAAAAATCATCAATACAACTCAAGTAAGTTCATGTTACCCCATTGAATCACTATTTCATGAAATCATGACATTTGAGACTAATTCTAACTCCAGGAGTTGTATTGCTGATTCTAATGATTATGATTCTGTAATGCCATATTTGTTCAGCGGGATTGTCCGAAAGGGTTACCGCTGGCCCGGAACATAAAGGACTAAGGAAGGAACACGGGTGGGTTTTAGTCAGTAAGAGTCTGACACTCCCTTCCGCTCCACCCAGAACGGGAGGGGTCATTTGAAAATTTCCCACCCTGAAAAAAAATGCCATATTTGTTACGGTTGCGGATCATATTTTAAGCAACATACAATGCGTGCCACGAAAGATGAGACTTGACCCCGCCTCCCCCGCTCTTTCCGCCGCCCCTATGACGTCCGGTCCCGTCCCGCACTCAGACCTCATACCGCTAAAGATACCTAAAATCGTGTACTGCGCATGTCAAACCACGTGGTGTGTTAAGTCTCATCTTTCGTGGCACGCATTGTACAACCTGACACTGACCCAGCATTCTAATCGCGTAACACACTATCAATCTGAATCTGAATCATTTTGGGGATATTGCTAATCCATTGCTTCTTATGTTCGACAAATGTGTCTGCTCAACAACGTAAATAACGCAATGAATGCTGTTGAACTGTCAAAATGAAACCTATTGCTACTGATAGTGTGTTACGCAATTACCCCGCTGCATATTGCAAAAAAACGTATGTAAATTTGAATTCCGCGGGTTACCGTAGCGCAGCCCCTTTAAAATTGCATACGGTACTACCAGTCGTGTGCGTTATACTATGCAGTTCACAGTATTTTATTTTAACGGACTCGATTGTACGTGAGTCGCTGCTGCAAGCTCTCCACGTCGGTGATAGGCGTGTGGCAGTGATTCACGTATATTCATAATTTTAGATTAGATAATTAGAATAGGAATACTAACATAGCGGTAAGGAATATTGTTACCAACACGAATGAGTCTAAGTTACTTGGTTAAATAAATATTATTATTATTATAAAAGTGTATCAAGGACACTTTTTGTCTGCTTTATCATAAAAAATAGTCATTAGTCATATGCAGCTGTTCATTCATAGATAAAATGTTTATCTAATCCTTTCGGCTAGATAACAATTGTTAACCCTAAGGCAACGTACGCACTGACAGGTGACTTGCTCAGAACCTAGAGCCTAGTGACTTAACAGGTTCCGGCGCGGTAAACGAGACACAATAGATGTTTTATTGCTATGACGGCTATAGCCGTATAGTGCCCTTGAAAGTGTTAACATCCTTAGAGTGTGTGTACGTAGCCTTAAGCTTCATTTACACATGCATACTATTATTTACGCGATAGCTCACCACACGGTTTTCACCTATAACAAAATACGTGATGATAAACCCTCACATTCACATCGATTATAGTGTTGCATATCACGATGATGAATAATGTTAATTTAAACCTAAATCAATGACATAAAATTCATGACTACATGCGCCATATGACTTGCAACAAATACCTAAACGTTTAATAAAAGTGGCGGAAGCTAATATCATCTTCTTTTACAGGCTGTAACGAGCTCGAGATATTCTCCTAGAAAAATGAAAGTCCGTAATGGTGGACGCTAATAATTTTGGTGAATTTATTTGTTAAACGTTTTTTATCGTTATGTTCTGCTTCTGAAGTCGTTTTTACACGAATATTATTGAACCGTCCAACGTTGCCGATATATACTATTTTTACATTTTTCATTTTCACCGTCCAAATTTCTTTTCACTGAACAATCTCCTTCGTTTGATGGTCTATCATTCTATGTACGTGAAATTGGCGAAATTGTGGTGTTTGTTCCACAGAAGCCATTAATCAAGAGTTGAAGTTGAAGTTGATATTCTCCTAGTGTAGATGAGCCCTTAGTTTTATAATTGAGTAAGCTTAGTCATAAAACACGTGCGCGTTGTCATACGCTTCAGGATTCAGTATAGAATTTCTAGAGTAGTGATTTAACATAGTAGGTAATATTCTACCAAAATGGATAATAACAGCTGATTTGCAATAAAATTACATTAATCCACCTTTCATCATAAATCACAACGAATTATCCAAAAGACATTAACGAAACTTAAATCGAATTCCTCCGTCAAGAAAATGCTAACTACAGATTGATTTATCACAAAACTTTTACCAACGAGGAACGTAACCTTCCCAAAGACAAATGAACGCGAGCGACTGAATGAAGTAACCTTGGCATTGCGAACGAACTTACCGAAGTCGCTGTATATTTCCGGCAGTAGGAACAGATTGATGGGGGTTCCACACTTGTCTATGCTGTACCCTTTACAGACACTGTCCACGTTCAGACTATTCTTGTTCGTGTCGCTGTACATGTACATTCCTGAGTTCAGTTGTAGGTTTGACTTTTGGAATGCTTTTCTGAAAGTTTTAATGGGATTAGTATTTTGAATTGAATTATAGAGGAACAAGGTGTAAGATACAGTTCACTCAGCCTTCATAGAAAAGGGAGGATCCTCCGACCAGACGGGTGTTGTGTCTGGTGGGCTACTACCCAACGATTGGGATGTTGTATATAATACTAGCTTCTGCCCGCGAATTCGTCCGCGTGAAATTTCTTGTTACTCCGACCCACCCCGTCGCATCAAATCGCCTGCCCGCGCTATTACTTCGTTTTTGCTTAGCGTTCTTTCTGACTTTTTTCTTTTTGCTCGGCTCCTAAAGGTCATAGCGTGATGTTAAATATAGCCTATAACCTTCCTCAAGAATTGGGCTAACAAATGCAAAAAGATTTTTTCAAATCCGACTGGTGGTTCCAGAGATTAGCGCGTTCAACCAAACAAACAAACAAACTCTTCAGCTTTATAATATTATAAGTAATAAGTATAAGTATAGATTATGCTAGTTGTGCAGTAAACCCTGCTTGCGCGATGCAGGATTTTGCGTGACGTCAGTGTGATGCGTAGTTCGCATGTGGCGAAGCTGAAGGCCAATTCTCGTAATTTAAAACGTTCAAAATCTAGTCGCAGTCTCATCTCAGCGACAAAGAAATGTCAAAAACTTGTCAAAATGTAGGGAAATTTGAAGTATTTTTTGACAGATTGAGACTGAGATCAGACTGTGAACGTTGTTAAAATTAGTAGAATTGCCCCTCAGATGTCGCCCCAGAATGAATGGGTCATATCAACAGTTGGAAGTCGAAGGTCTGGCTTGCTACCTTTACTGGCTAATATTCTTACAACGGTATAAGCTTCTTTTATAGGTAAAGTTCATACCATTACGAGTGATTATGACGGGTGTTTTAAAGATTTTTAAATAACTTTAGTAAGAAGAATGGTGCACCATCCACGAAAAAAACTGCAGAACCGGAACATTATCTTTAAAGTTTATGGAACCGCAACTTTTTCAACACTAAATAATTTGTTGTTTGGGAATTTCATTATACAGACAGCCTGTTATATCAGGTTAGGGTTGAACTTCAATAAACCCTTAGGGCGCATTCGACCAAATTTTTATACCTAGAATAAGTCTTATCCTGAGAATAAATTTTGAATTTTTGACAGTTTTTCCATAGTAGAACTGTCAGACGTCAATTTTATTCCACGTATAAAAGATATCTGACTTTAGTAAAATCAGCCCTTAGTAGCATTGGCCATGACGTCCGATTACGAAGCCGCCTTCGTAATAGAGCGCCATTGTCACTGCTCAAAGGTTATTGAATTAAATAGATTGTATTATCGAAGTTGATTCACGGAACGGTCATTTAAACAGTCTTTTACACTACAGTATAACATACCAACTTATTAAGACCAAATTATATCCAAACTATATGACTGAGATTGTACCCAAAAATTCGAAATTCGTAACCAACAGAGCGCTAATAATCACGTTAGGTTCTGATGAGGCTGTATTTTTATTTAAAAGTATATTTTCCCATCGTGACCAATAATCACGTCAGGTTCTAATGAGGTTGTATTTTTATTTAAAAGTATATTTTCCCATCGTGACCCATGGCAATCTTTTAGGAGTCAGTGACCACTGGTAAAAAATGATCAACATTGGATGCAGTCAGGATTATTTTTGCGATGTCTTTGCCGCGCATATTGTAATGATGCAGTCACAGGTGTAGTCTATGGAGGCAACTTCACTTTAACAGAACCTTTCGTAGCAGGCAAGGCGGTGTTTGTAGTTCTAGTGTTACTATTCACCAGTTGATTACACTATGGAGGGCGCCCGTGGTTGTGCAAGGCCATTGGGCCACAAGAAAGTGACCTAACGTCACCCGTACCTTCCCTTGCCACATATTAGAGGCCCTTAAACATTAAATAAATAAAAACCTTTTTGTCAAAGTTTTTTTTTATATAAATGCATTCTATATAATACGCATAGTATGTAGTCAGTATATGTGTAGCATCAGTCGGTAAAATTTCTTCAAATCAATAAATTCATTAAATATATTATTATGTAATTAACTTAGGTGTATTAAATTTAAACGTGTGTATATGTATGTATATATGTGTGGTATGGCACGAGTGAGTTAAGGTGGGGTGCATAGCTATTTAATATAGGCGGCAAATTTAACTCACCTGTAAAGATCCTGCATAATGCACAAAGAATCCGGAGTAAAGTCTTCAAGCTGACAGCGGTTGTGTAGCAGCAGTAAGTGTGGGTGACTTTCACCGCCACCCGTTGATTCTGAACCTTCTTGGTTAGTTAGGACCGTGTTTGAAGCTGATAGAGAAGGTTTTAGCATCTCGGCGGCTTGAATGTATCTGGAAAATATTAAAATTGCATTTTAAATAACATTAAGTAAAGACTACTTTAGTTTGGGACTGGAAAGGGTTTACTATGGATGCCAATACGTAAACCATTAAAACACAATTTTGGTAGGTGCTGATGATCATGATCACCATCATCATTTGAGTTCACGGCAGACGTCCTGCTGGACATAGGTCTCCCCCAAGAGTCGCCACATCAACCAGTCCCGTGCTTCTCGCATCCAGTAGGAGATCGGTTACAAAGATTGTAAGCGAAACCCTGATAGGCGGGGACCAGTAACTGGTCGTCGATGCAGTATTACCGTCTGTCTAATTATATATTTTCAACGGTATCAGGTAGCCAGTTTAAAACTTTAAATTCCCGAAGGGCGTGTTACTATGACCTCTAATGCAAAAAAAACATGGTTTCTGTGGTACGGAACAGTGCGCGGTAACATGCGGGTGGCCCACCTGATGGTGAACGGAGCCCCCATTCACCATCAGGTGGGCCACCCGCATCGATGCAAACTTCTTTAAAATGTACAAAAATAAATGGAAATCATAATACAATTACCTCAAGAAATTATAATCTGTGAACCAGTCCTGCACGGCAATAAGTACGTGGCATGTAGCCATCAAATAGGACGCTATTTGGAGACAGTCCACCGTCACCACGTTAGCACTCCTGGCTGTGATAGTCGTGTTAGACTCTTCGATCAGTGATGGCGACCATAGAGCTTGGCAGTCTAGGAGAATCACTCGATCGTTAGTGATGTACATGTCGATACCTGGAATGGAGTAGTAAGTATTGTTTACTAATGAGGCTATAATTATAATAAATAGCCTTCAAAAATAAAGGCGCAAAGTCAGCTGCTGAATAAAACCAGAGATTACATAGGTGGCCTTAATATTTTTTATTAATAAACGAGCCTGCTCTTAACCCCGATCCTGCCCAATGGAAAACAATGGATGATTGTTTGAATTTCAAAAGATGATGAAGAAGACCAATCTGGCTCCTTAGCTGCTAGGCCACTGCCAAAGATTTAGTATACCATCCACTTATCGTCATTTATATTTACATTAGCGACTTGTCCCTGTTTCGCACGGTTTTTACGACTTGACAAAGCATCGAGATTTTTTGTAATTTAATGTACTTATACTTTATAATGTTATATAAACATAAACCTTTCAGAATGAATTCTCTAAATGATGGTGAAAACCACAAAAAATCCGTTGCGTAGTTCAGAAGAACAACGCACAGACAGACATGAGAAGCAACTTTAATTTATAATATTGAGTTGAGCTACTCTTTATATTAAAAAAAAATTGTTTAGTACCTAAATAAGATGACAGACTTAAATTAATTAGTAATATGTATAGATTACCTTTTGTGCAATGGACCCCCCTCTCTATCTGTTCAATATCTTGCATTTTGAATTTAAATGTACTGTCAGCTTTCTCCTGTACTTTTGGCTGCGGGAGCCCGGCATAGTCGAGTGATTCCAGATGATTCTCTAATCCAACCTCATTGCTATCAAATGTGTTATCAACTGGCATTTCGTGAGAGTTCAATATTTGCGTGCAGAGATTCTGATCGTGAACATTATTAGCAATCAGGTTTAGTATCATTGACTTGCCCACACCTTGTGTGCCTGGAACCAGAATAATTTATTGTTAAAGAAAATTTGAAATAAGTACTTTGTGACACAAAATACTTGCTAAAGCTTGCGAAATAATAAATAAAGTCTATTATTAATAGTGTCCGACCGAAACAGGTTTTTCAGCCGAAACCGAAACCGAAACCGAACTTTCGGCCTTGCTCTTAGTTTCGGCCGAAACCGAAACCGAAACCGAAACTTACTTAAATATATTTAAAATTTCTATCGTATACAGAAATCTGGTGTGTTTTTTACACATTTATTTGAATATAGGTACAATGTATATTATACATACAGACAGTTGAATTTACCTAATCATTTATGAGGTCGGTCCCATAATGAACTGCCCTGGTATAGTTCTAGGCGACATGTCGCTACATGTTATGTTGCATTAAATAGTACGTTTATCGTGCACTTAATATAAGAAACACGCATTGACATAAAATGCTTAGTCTTAGTTTAGCAGGCATTAGCATAACGAGAGTCGCGTATTTTTTCAAAATGTCGAAAACTGAGTATCGAAGTGTCATAAAGTTTTTGTTTATAGAAGGTTTATACCCTGCCCAAATAAAAGAACGATTGGATGACGTGTATAAGGAGTCTGCCCCCTCCTATAGCACAGTGAAAAATTGGGTGAAAGAGTTTCGCCTCGGGAGAGAAACCGTCGAAGACATTTGCCACGACGGTCGACCTGTGGAAGTGCTCACTCCCGAAACGATTGCTCTTATCGAAGAAAGGTTCTGAGTGACCGCCATTTGAAGATTAGAGAAATTGCAGCTAGGCTTGGGCTCTCTTAAAGTACGTCATCGTGCGATCCATGAACATCTTCACATGAAAAAGTGAGTGCAAGATGGGTAGCGAAACTTCTTTCAGCGGTACAGAGACAGGAAAGAGTGCGCTGCGCTTCGGAGTTTTTGGATCTTTGTGGCGAAAATTCAAAGACTGATCGAGCGGCTAATGACTGGTGATGAAACTATGATCTTGTATTATGACCCACAAAGCAAGCGCGAATCAATAGGATGGCGTTATAAGGGTGAAAAGCCCCCTAGAAAGGCAAAGGTGCAACAATCGGCAAAAAAACTGATGTGCACAATCTTTTGGGATTTTCAAGGCATTTTGATGGTGGATTTTAAAGAACGTAATACAGTCGTGAACGGCTAATATTATGCTTCTTTAATATATAAATTACGAGACAATTTAAGATAAAGGAAAAACGAAGAGGCAAGCTGTCTAAAGGTGTCCTGTTGCTCCATGACAACGCCCCTGTTCATAACGTTGGTGTTTCGAAGGATGCAGTTCGTCAATGCGGGTTCACAGAAGTTGAACATCCACCTCACAGTCCAGACATGGCTCCGTCCGACTATTATTTATTTCCAAATTTAAAGCGAGACTTAAGAGGAAGAAAATTTTCAAGCGATGAAGAGTTGCAGGCGGCCGTCTTCGGTCATTTTGAGGCTAAAAATTGTGATTATTTTTATAAAGCTTTAGAGATATTGATTCACAGATGTCAGAAGTGTATTAGTAGTAGGTATTCATGGTGATTATATTGAAAAATAAAATTGGTTTCGTTTCATTTCCTTCATTAGTTCATAGTTAGGCCAATTCATTATGGGACCGCCCTCGTATTTGCAAAACACAACTTCAACTCCATGCGATTAACGATGGACGGCGGCGAACTGGGCCGGCGACGCGATGAGCGAGCACAAGCTAGCCGCGAAGTTCGCCGAACGATGGACGATAATTCATGAACACTCGAGTTTCGGCGCGGCCGAAAGTTTCGGCCATTTTCTGGCCGAAACCGAAACTAAGGCCGAAACTAGATTATTTGGCCGAAACTGGCCGAAACCGAAACCGAACTTTCGGTCGGTCACTAATTATTAAGGATAAGTATATAGCTGTGTATCTATTTTAGTACCTATATTATTGCACCAACAACAACCCCATTTTATGTCCAGGCAAATCACTGTCCATTCCAAGGTTGCCTGGAAGAGATTGCAGAAAGCGATAAGGCCGCCCATTGTATAGTATTTTTGTGGTGTACAATATAGTATATATAAATAAAAATAAATAAATACATTATACTTATTAGACTTTTTATTTATATGCTTAAAATAATTCGGAGGAGGTCGTGGCTATCGAGACTCTTCCGTGCCTCGAAAAGCAAGCTAAGCTGTTGGTTCCGGCTGTTATTTGTATATATTTGTCAGTTGTTACGGAAAACAAGCTCGAAAGTCTGAGAACTAGTCTTACCTAAGGGTATTGTATTATAGATTGATAGGCAGTCATTCCAATAAAAAACTGGTATTCGGCCGCATTGGGTTAGACTGGAAGCCGACCCCAACATAGTTAGAAGAAGGCTAGGCAGATTAGATTGACATGCTTAAAAAAAATTTTAAGGTACATATTGCATACATAAATATGCTTTCAGTTCCAGAACACAGCTTTTTTGCTTATATGAATTTGAAAGGCAAAGTTACCTAGGGGCGGGTTGTTTCACGTCCACTTGACACACACGTAGGTATATGTTAAAAATGGCGCTAACTATCATAAAACCAAAAAAAGCATTGTTTCAAATTACAATTACAAAATTATCGCCTTGACTTATGTTACGTTAACCAACAGTTAAACAAACAACCGGCCTTTAACATTGGTTAATATATGACATAAATTCTATATAATAGCCACTAGGGACCGGTGGTGGCCAGTGGTATCAGCCCCAGGCGCCCCAGCTTACGAGTTGTAGGGCGTGAGTGTGAACCCTGACACGCACTTTAAGTATTTAATTTCATCACCACTGCTCTCAAAATAGTGGAGGAAAACATTGTAAGAAAAACAGCATACAGCCAAGTTTGTGTTCTGAATGAACACACACTTGGCCGGTATGGTGGATTATGACCTACTCCCTCACAGAGAGGAGGCGTTTGTCCCAGCAGTGGGAACATTATTGGCTGATTATGTAATAGCCACTAAGCAACAAGATCCTCAATTCCTTTTGAAGCATTCATATCTGTCATGTTCATGATTGTAGTTTGTTAGCATGGATATGTGTATAGACGATTGAGTACTTGTTTCTCTTGTTGACAAATAAGATGAACTAAGTTGGGGGTAGGTTTGAATCTACACATTGTGTCAGGCTACCTAGCTGTATAAACATTCAGTTACCTAATTTCGTGTTTTAATGATATTACTGGACATAATAATATCCTACCTATTATTCCAACCACCAGATAATTGGTGCTAGAGTCATGTAGGAATTCTAAAGCAGCAGTGTTAAGTTCCAGGTTCTCATCCAGAAGTTTCAAAGGTTCTGTCATAAACTTCAGTGGTGGACTTTGCTTTTGTTCTGAAATTGATATCAAAAATTCAACATTATTTTTTTATCATTTGTTTTTTCTATCATCAGACTAAGTTTACAATATCTGGAAGCAAAATGGTTGATAAAGCATAATATATCGATGATATTACTACTATCATTAAAGTCTTCGCTGGTGGGCCCACCACAAGTGGAGACATCGAACAAAATGGGAACACGCTACATATTGGAAACACTTCTAATTCACTTAATTAACTCATGAAAATGATTTCAAAAAGCAGTATACTAGAAAACACAGCTCCTTGACATAATTATTTCCTAGAAGAGTAAATTTTGTTCCTTACCTGTGTTTTTCTTTTCTTTATTTTCATTTTGAGCAATTTTATGAATGGATGGATGTCCATCACTCTCAGATGTAGAAGTTTTCTTTGGGCTCTGTGGTCGTTCGTCTTTGGGAGCACTCTGTTCTCTCGTCTTCAATATGATAGTGGGCTGCTTTTCTTTTTCTTGCTTCTCTTTGGCCTGATCTTTAGAAGATTCACCGCGATCTGATTTCAAAATCACTGGCCTCCTTGGTGTGGTAGATTCCTGTATAAACTTGTTACAGGTTAAATTAAAATAGGCTTGACTGCAATTAAGTTAGAAATAAGACAATGATATGAAGAGCTAGTTGGCTGGTCAGTGCCTCACCTCCTTTGTGGATGTACTGAACGGTTAAGTACATCACTGCTTACCTCTTGATGAGGAACCCAAGCGATATGTTATTGCAAAGGCGCTCCCTTACTGGGAGCAGTCGCCTTTAATCTATACTTAATATAATAAAGCTGAAGAGTTTGTTTGTTTGTTTGTTTGTTTGAACGCGCTAATCTCAGGAACTACTGGTTCGAATTGAAAAAATATTTTTGTGTTGGATAGTACATTTATCGAGGAAGGCTATAGGCTACTCGTATATAACATCACGCTACGACCAATAGGAGCGGAGCATCAATGAAAAATGATGCAAAAACGGGAAAAAAATATTCCTTTTGAGAGCTTTCGTTGCGTACGCTGCGTAAACGGTTAATGTTACGCAAAAATCATGTATGACGGAATTGTTTCCCTTTAAAAGTTCTAAAAAAAAGTCCGCGACAGCATATGTCTATTTTTTAAGGTTTACTCACTATAACCTTTTTTATGGTAATCAAATTTCTTCTAAACTAATGCATTATTTGCGAAGGTTTTTTTTATAAACATGATCATGATCCTTATCAAAATAAATACGTTATTCACCACAAGTATTTAATGTTGAATAAAATTGCCCTTGACATCATTTGATTTCAATGAATATCTTAGGAGTTGCATAGTTTACAAGTAATATAGTCGCATAGTTTACATGTGTAAGTAATAATCTTAAATAATATCTTAAAATAATGGAATATATTTTTAACCGACTTCAAAAAAGGAGGAGGTTCTCAATTCGGATGTTTCTATTTTTTATTTTTTATGTATATTCGGGCATAACTCCCTCATATAATATGTATAGACAGACGGATTTGCAAAATTTTTTTTTGTTCGAAATATTTTTATTCCCGAAATATTTTTACTCCGAAACTCATCATCAGATCTTTATGAAATTTAAATAGGACCAATTTAAATTTCATAAAGATCTGATGATGAGATTCGGAGACAGACAACGGAACTCTTCAATAAATGCCAGCAAATCAACCGCGATTGCTGCTATAGCATATGTATGCATTGTTTACGCAATCACACAACATAACATTACGCCTGTACCTTTGAAAGGGGTAGGCAGATGTGTTCAATAGCTTCCTGTCACTGATATTGACATACCAAGTAGTGTTATATGAATTTGTTTGGGGTAGGCAGGTACAACTAAAAAGTGAAAAATAAAAAAACAACCGACTTCCAAAAAAAATACTACAACGTGAAAAATAACTTTAATTTCGAAAGTCGGTGTCAAAAAATGAAAATACAGAACCAACGACACCGACTTCCGAAATTAAAGTTATTTTTTCACTTTGTATTTTTTTGGAAGTCGGTTGTTTTTTTTTGTCAACAAGTTTTTAGTAGGTTTTTTCCTGAAATTACCGCGGGTGAAACGGCTGGGCACAGCTATTATTAAATAAAGTTACCTTTAGCAGTTAATAGAACAGAAAAACAAACTGTTGTTTGTTTGTTTGAACACGCTAATCTCTGGAATTATCAATTATTTTTGCATTAGATTGTCCAATCCATGTGGAAAGCTTAATCACGCCAGGACTCTTTGGAGCTGAGCAAAAAGAAAAAGGTCAGGAAGAATGCTAAGAGAAAACGATGTGATAGCGCGGGCGGGTGATGCGACGCTGTTGGTTGGGGGAGCAAGAAATTTCACGCGGACGAAGTCGCGGGCAGAGGCTAGTGTAACAATCTAAGATTCCACTGTAGGTAACGGCTGCGGCTTAGCAAGTACTCCACGAGAAGACTGCGCAGGCCGTCAACTGCTAGGTAGTGTAGAGAGATAATTGTAACTAGCAGGTTATGTAAATAAATACGTATAATTAAATAGATACCAGTAACACGGCTAGGAGCGCCTACATAAATAAATTTCTGAACCTACCTTCGACGTAAATACTTTTTTCTTTTTATCGGACATCTTGTGACCTTTCTCGTGCTGCTGGGGGATGTTTTAATATTTTACTTATTATCCCAAAATTCCATTTTCTAATCAATGTTTACATTCATATTTAAAAGTTGCAATTTTGACATCAGTCAATGTCATGATGATATGTCATATTTTGATTTCGACAGTAGAAAGCTGTGCTGCCAGCTACATATTTAAATAGTCGTTGCAGTGTGGTGACTTCGCTTTATTTAACAACAAGCGAGAATACGCCAAAAGACTGTGAATTATGTCAATTAAAAAGTAAAATTTCGACAGCCAGCTGTAATAGATGTAATCATAATTTGTTGATTGTGATTGGCTAAAAAATATACGTCGTCGTAAATCGTACACAAAAGAGTGAAATAATCCACACGGAAAGTATTACGTTTTTATTATAGTTATTTCCATCAAAAAGATGGGCTTCCTGAACATTTTCGGTTTTAGTGTGGTTTATTTGATCTGCACATCATCTTTCACTAATGCAGACACTTGTGTAGCGAAGACTCCGTGTTCATGTGAATTTTCGAATGGCACCGGAATCGACCTTACGCCCGCAATTTCGTCTGAGTTTTATACAGCGGATATCTATGCGGTCAAGATGAATGGTACGCAATACGAAATGAGTACCTATTACTATCATCCTTGTTTCGACGTCAGTATCAACGTGAGCCAGCCGAACCCGAAAAACACCTGTACATCACCTTTGTCGGTAAGTTCGTCTTCGATATAATATGATGTTACCTATTATTCTAGACCAGAATGCTCATATTACATAGGTATAGGTTTCACCACATTATACCAGTGTTTTAGGGCCTCATTTGTTACCTCCTAATAACAAAACGCGTTTGCAGAGAGGTACTAAAGAAACCTGTTTTCCCTTAAAAAATGCGCTAACAATACATAATTCTATTTTAATGAAGCCAAATGTTTCAACATTGTATAGTGCTTACTTAAACTAATAGAGAATGACTGAATTATGTTACGCAACTATTTTGATTATTTTTAAAACACATGCAACTGAACATAATGCATTGATTCAAGACATGCATGATATGCATAGAAATATTTTGTGTTTAATTTATCTTGATTCAAAGACATGATATTTCACTATTGTGTGGCGACATGGCTGAGACATGATACACTATTTTGTTCTCCATAACAATGATTATAAAGTCAAACAAAAAGTTTATTTTGCAAAAGTGCTCATAGAAGGCTACTACTGTGTCTAATTACGAAAATATATAATAACTCAAACTCAAAGCATTTATTTCAATTAAACCACTAAAAACCTTAATACAGTTTAAATCAGGGATGGGGAAACTTTTTCCTTCGCATGCCAATATTTATTAACGAAATATATGGAGGGCCAAGTTGTTGCATTTTTGGCTATAAAAATATTGATATGTTTTTTCTGAAACTCTTAATTTATTGTGCAATATTACAAAATTACTATTAAATTAAGAAAGAAATTACAAATTGCAATTAAATTAAACTTTTAAGTTAATTGAGAAGTAGAAAAGGTTGAGGAGCGCTGGTCTTTGTGGGGACATGTATAGACACGTTTATTGTCTCTGACTACGGTCTTACCAATTCTCCTTTCTAACAATACCAAAACTTCACTTGATTTTTGTTTGATGGTCGCGGGCCGGATTTTATTGCTTCGCGGGCCGGAGGTGGCCCGCAGGCCGTAGTTTCCCCATCCCTGGTTTAAATGTTTTAAAAAGCATGTTATTTATGTTATATTATGTTGCAGATCTGTCGTCATGTAAGCACAATGAATTTATTAAACAAAAATGCCAGTACATACACATATGATGCAGGCTCTTATGACTTTATGGGCCGAACAAATATATCACAGTTTTCTGATCAAGGCAACTCTATCATTTATGCCAATGGACCATCGTGAGTATGCATTAATATATTTAGAAAATGGTTGTATATTGTTATCTTTTATCTACATCGTCATCTGCCTAGCCTTTTTTTGGGGTTGGCTTCCAGTCTAACCGGATGCACCTGAATACCAGTATTTAACATAGAGCGACTGCCTATATGACCTCCACAACTTGCTGTTTGCGTGCTTTCCAAGGTACGGGGGTCTTGGTATATGAAAATGGTCACCCATCCACCGATCAACCACGGCAAGCGTAGCTTAACATGATCGATTGACTGTGCGGTTGTTATTACTTAGCCACAACTTTTACCTATATATTTAATGTTATTATTGTTATTAATCTCTTATGTGGGATATAATGAAAAGCATTCTTATCTAATTCTACTGGTTTGAGATAAAAACAGTGAGCAAATAGTATGTAAATTACTACAACAAACACTACAGTAAAACATTCAGTAAACTTGATAAAAAACGAGAATTCCATAAAAGGAAATAAATTAAATGTAGCATTTTTATCATTCCAGTGAAACGATTGTTCTTTTGGAGTGTGCTGAGACAGACAACAAACTACAGGTGTATTCAATGTCGGAACCAGATAAAATTGTATGTCATTCTTGTTTGCTCATTATATTGCTTAATTATAATATTTTAGCTCAATATGAAACATATGCTTTAACAAGGTCAGTTGAAAAGGCCACTTGGTATAAAGCCAAAATATTTTTTTTACCATAATTAGCAACCTGTGTTACGATTATCTAAATAATTTTGATTCTTAATTTTTAAGTTACTTTCTTTACAAATCGATTTCTCACATTACTACATTTGGCTAATAAACTTACCAATACTAGGTAATATGCCTCATTGCGAGTGTTTACTTTCACAACTGAGCTGCCTAACAGAATAAAAAGTATGAAACAAAAAGGCAAAGGAAAGACCACTTTCTCTTTCATTTAGGCTTCATCTTAAAACTAAAATGGAAAAAAATTCACACTTGATTAAAATTGCGCACACACAGTTAGTTAAACATAAACGGAATTACATCCTCTTGAAAATGCAATGAGGGAAAACACCTTTTTGCCTTTTATAGCTATAATAGGGATGTTGCCTGGGTAAAAATAAATCGATTCGATTTAGTCCCTCAGTAAGATTATTAAAAAATATTGAACACGTATTTTTTGTTTTATCAATTAGATAAAAAATTACAAAGATATATCACATCAAAGTTCAGGAGTGGGGGGCTTTGACGTAATAACGTGCTAAAATTTGTAGCACGGCGTGACGTCATACGAAATTTCCAAGCGCTGTATCTTCGTAATTTTTTGTTTGCCAGACAAAAGAAAAAATACGTATACAATATTTTTTAGTAATCTAACTGATGGACTAAATATATTTTCTTAGTCAACTACCCTATTGTTTTGCTGCAAAATTAAGTAGACACTTCCCAACAAAATATGTAGTTAAGTTACTAAGTTGGATTAAAGATAGGCCGTGTGTGATTTAATACCAGATAATCTGGTCATACAATGATTAGTGGAGCGCACAGAAAGAGCACATATAAATGACTAACTGTTGCCCGCGACGGCGACGTCGTCTGCATGTATTTTGTATTTAATATTTTTTTATGCAGGATTAAAAGTTATACCTTCTCCAGATCCCACGCTACCAAACTGTCAAATTTGATAACAATTGGTACAGTGGTTTAGACATGAAAAGATAACAGACAGACAGAGTTACTTTAGCACTTATAATATTAAGTATGGATGATACCGTAGGATGCTCTGGGCTCTCTGCCCTGGCCAGTCACCTTCAATCCTATCATAGCTCATTAGATATCTTTTTAAAGCTGAACAAGAGGCACCAAGGCAATCCAAATACCTTGTATCTTTTTGTATAGAAAATATTGTAAAAAACTTTCAATTTGAAATTCAGTCAATGAATTCACATTTTAGAATTATTTATTTATTTCTTCACGTGACGACCCAGTAAAACCACAATACAGAGTCACAAATACCGATAAAACCAGTTTTACAGTTTTTCAACAACATTTTATCAATTTCTGGTCTTTTTTATAAACTGTTTGTAACAATTACTAATTTCTGTCCTTTTTGATGTTTTTCAGGTGCTAGCATTCTATTCAAGAGACGCGTGTTTGAAGCAAATAGAAGTAGCTAGCAGGTCGTTAGGCTCAACGCTCTTGATAATATTATTCTCCTTTGTCGTATTTTACCTAATACTTGGGATCTGTACAAAGAAGTTCTTGATGGGAGCGACGGGCGTCGAAGTTATACCCAACCTCGCCTTCTGGTCGGAGTTGCCTAACCTTGTCAAAGTAAGTAGATTTCTTTTTGATTATACATAATCCCAAACCATTCTAAGGGAGATCATCGACATCGTCCGTAAATTTTTGGGCTAAATGTGCGGCGAAATAAAAATAGAACTATAAGTATTCCAAAAGAATACGTTTTTCTCTTCATTATTGACTCCCGACGGAAGAAGAGGGGTGTTATAACATACAAGTTTAACGTGTGTATCTGTCTGCGCTATCGGATGTCAGTCGTTTGAAGTTTTGTATGAATTCAAAAATCGTCCCAGATTGTCGCTATTCGTGATGAATATATATTATATTTAATAGTTTTCTGGCGAAATAGAGGATGAGAAAGTGATTGTGATAATATGTGTGTGCTATTAGGCGCGTTATTAATCAGCGATCCGCAGAAATCGCGTTCTATTCCTAGATAAGTTCAATGTTATCACTTTTGGTTCCTGGGAACCACCTCTTGTATTGGTAGGTTAATGGCAAAGGTGTTACCCAGCCTGTGTGGCGGACACTTGCTCACTGAATGTTGGCGAATTTATATATATACTAGTATTTGGGCGTTGCGCGAGCTGCAAGCAGCTCGCGGGGTCGTGTTTTTGAGGAGTATTTCTTACCCTTGTAAAATTTTGAGAATTGGACAGTAATCCTTAGCACTTATAGGATTTTGTAATAATAGCTATTTATTCACCAAGGGGAGTAAGGCACAGATTACTAATCGAGTGTGCATTTGAGGCCCGACGCGAAGCTGAGGGCCGTAAACCACACGAGTTTAGTAATCTGTACTTACCCTCGAGTGATATATACTGCTTTATACTACACTTGTGGAGTTGTTGTTAATAAATTGCTATAATTGTCACTGGAATCACTTATTTTAACTTGTGATTTACACCGCCAAACTTTAAACTTTACCAAGAAAATTGTTTCTACAAAATACGTCAACCAACAAAATGTCTTTTTTTTCTTATTTTAGCGCGTCAAAAAATAATTTTGACCAACTCTGGGCCCCTTGATGTGAATCTGAAAAAAAAAATGTTCCAAGTCTCTTAACTTCCGAGATCTACCTCTAGAGGGGGGGAGAAGGGGGGCAAGGGGGGCAACTTAGAAAAATGGATTTTACTTTTCCGAGCCTCCTCTATACGAATCCGTAAAACAACAAAACACGGGACTCTTAGTTTCCGAGATACGATAGGGATGGGGGAGAGTGGGGTGGAATGGAAAAGGGTAGGTTTGAATTTTGAAAAATGGTTTTTACTTTTCCGAGCCTCCTCTATACGAATCCGTAAAAAAACAAAACCCTGGTTTCTTAATTTCCGAGATACGATGGGGGGAGGGGTGAAGGGGGGAGAGGGGGAGTTTTGAAAAATGACTTTGACCAACTCTGGGCCCCTTGATATGAATCTGAAAAAAATGTTCCAAGTCTCTTAACTTCCGAGATCTATCTAGAGGGGGGGAGAAGGGGGGCAAGGGGGCAACTTTGAAAAATGGATTTTACTTTTCCGAGCCTCCTCTATACGAATCCGTAAAACAACAAAACACGGGACTCTTAGTTTCCGAGATACGATAGGGAAGGGGGAGAGTGGGGTGGAAAAGGGGAGGTTTGGGATTTTCCCACACTCGTGAGAGTTACTTCTATACGAATCTGTAAAAATATACCCACCTCCCCCTTCACGAGGGGTGAAGGGGGGGAGAGGGGGGTGTAGGGGAGGTTTGGGATTTTTCCCATACTCGTGAGAGTTACTTGTATACGAATCTGTAAAAATTTACCCACCTCCTCCTTCACCATCTGGGAGAACAATTATGTCAGTGAGTGAGTCAGTGGTAATCGAGCTTTATATAGTATAACTAGATTTTGGGCGTTGCGCGAGCTGCAAGCAGCTCGCGGGGTCGTGTTTTTGAGGAGTATTTCTTACCCTTGTAAAATTTTGAGAATTGGACAGTAATCCTTAGCACTTATAGGATTTTGTAATAATAGCTATTTATTCACCAAGGGGAGTAATCTGTACTTACCCTCGAGTGATATATACTGCTTTATACTACACTTGTGGAGTTGTTGTTAATAAATTGCTATAATTGTCACTGGAATCACTTATTTTAACTTGTGATTTACACCGCCAAACTTTAAACTTTACCAAGAAAATTGTTTCTACAAAATACGTCAACCAACAAAATAAGTCTTTTTTTTTTCTTATTTTAGCGCGTCAAACAGTTTTCGCGCCAAAAGACGTTAAGCCGCATGGCTCTAGTGGGGACGCAGCTTAACGTCTTTTTTGATTTGTTGTGATCAACAACACTCAACAACACCCAAAACACTCAACAACATTCAACAACACTCAACAACACTCGACAACACTCGACAACACTCAATAACACTCAACAACATTCAACAACACTCAACAACACTCAACAACACTCAACAACACTCAACAACACTCGACAACACTCGGCAATACTCAACAACACTCAACAACACTCAACAAGATTCAACAACATTCAACAACACTCAACAACACTCAACAACACTGAACAACATTCAACAACACTCAACAACACTCAAAACACTCAACAACACTCAACAAGATTCAACAACATTCAACAACACTCAACAACTTTCAACAACACTCAACGACACTCAACAACACTCGACAACACTCGACAACACTCGACAACACTCGACAACACTCAACAACACTCAACAACACTCAACAACACTCATCAACACTTAACAACACTCAACAACACTTAACAACACTCAACCACACTCAAAACACTCAACAACACTCAACAACACCCAAAACACTCAACAACCCTCAACAACACTCAACAATACCCAAAACACTCAAAACACTCAAAACACTCAACAACACTCAACAGCACTCATCAACACTCAAAACACTCAACAACACTCAACAACACTCAATAAGACTCAACAACAGTCAACAACACTCAACCACACTCAACAACACTCAACAACACTCAACAACACTCAACATCACTCAACAACACTCAACAACACTCAACCACACTCAACATCACTCAACAACACTCAACAACACTCAACAACACTCAACAACCCTCAACAACACTCAACAACACTCAACAACACTCAACAACATTCAACAACACTCAACAACACCCAAAACACTCAACAACACTCAACAACACTCAACCACACTCAACATCACTCAACAACACTCAACATCACTCAACAACACTCAACAACACTCAACAACCCTTAACAACACTCAACAACACCCAAAACACTCAACAACATTCATCACCACTCAACAACACTCAACAACAGTCAACAACACTCAACAACACTCAACAACACTCAACAACACTCAACCACACTCAACATCACTCAACAACACTCAACAACACTCAACCACACTCAACAACACTCAACATCACTCAACAACACTCAACAACACTCAACAACACTCAACAACCCTCAACAACACTCAACAACACCCAAAACACTCAACAACATTCATCAACACTCAACAACACTCAACAACACTCAATAACACTCAACAACACCCAACAACACTCAACCACACTCAACAACACTCAACAACACTCAAAAACACTCAACAACACTCAACCACACTCAACATCACTCAACAACACTCAACAACACTCAACAACCCTCAACAACACTCAACAACACTCAACAACTTTCAACAACACTCAATAACACTCAATAACACTCAACAACACTCAACAACACTCAACAACCCTCAACAACACTCAATAACACTCAACAACACTCAACAACATTCAACAACACTCAACAACCCTCAACAACACTCAACAACACTCAACAACACTCAACAACACTCAACAACACTCAACAACCCTCAACAACACTCAACAACACTCAACATCACTCAACAACACTCAACAACACTCATCAACACTCAACAACACTCAACAACACCCAAAACACTCAAAACACTCAACAGCACTCAACAACACTCATCAACACTCAAAAACACTCAACAACACTCAACAACACTCATCAACACTCAACAACACTCAACAACACTCAACAACACTCAACCACACTCAACAACACTCAACAACACTCAACAACACTCATCAACACTCAACAACACTCAACAACACTCAATAACACTCAGCAACACTCAACAACACTCAACAACACTCAACAACACTCAAAAACCCTCAACAACACTCAACAACCCTCAACAACACTCATCAACACTCACCAACACAACAACACCCAAAACACTCAAAACACTCAACAAAACTCAATAACACTCAACAACACTCAACAACACTCAACCATACTCAACAACACTCAACAACACTCAACAACCCTCAACAACACTCAACAACACTCAACAACACTCAACAACACTCAACAACCCTCAACAACACTCAACAACACTCAACAACACTCAACAACACTCAACAACACTCAACCACACTCAACCACACTCAAAACACTCAACAACACTCAACAACACTCAACAACCCTCAACAACACTCAACCACACTCAAAACACTCAACAACACTCAACAACCCGCAACAACACTCAACAACACTCAACAACACTCAACAACACTCAACAACACTCATCAACACTCAACAACACTCAACAACCCTCAACATCACTCGACAACACTCAACAACACCCAAAACACTCATCAACACTCAACAACACTCAATAACACTCAACAACACTCAACCACACTCAACATCACTCAACAACACTCAACAACACTCAACAACACTCAACAACACTCAACAACACTCAACAACACTCAACAACACTCAACAACTCTCAACAACAATCAACAACACTCAACAACACTCATCAACACTCAACAACACTCAACAACACTCAACCACACTCAAAACACTCAACTACAATCAACAACACTCAACAACACTCAACAACCCTCAACAACCCTCAACAACACTCAACAACACTCAACAACACTCAAAAACACAAAACCACTGTATAATGCTTTCTGTCTCATTTGCTCCCACGTTAAATCTTATGTCTATTACATTGACAGTGACAGCGCTGTGAAGTTATTACCCATCCAAATTAGACACTACAGGCTAGCATAATGATCCCAATGCGTTTTCGAACTTCTCAAGTTGAAAGCGTTTTATTTTATGCTACTAAATATAGATGTCACCAAAACTCGTGTTGACTAAATCTAACGACGTGACTTCGCAAATGAGTACACTTATAGCATTCGTTCATAGTCTCTGAGCGAATGCTGATTGCCCGATAATATAATAACTCGGTCTCGCAGGTTCGCTCCACTCAGGACCTACCTACCACCGGAAAGCTATCGTGACCTTATCCCTACGCTACGCTACGCTTCGCTTTACCGCTACCTAGTTTCCGAGATACGATGGGGGGAGGGGTGAAGGGGGGGAGAGGGGGGGAGTTTTGAAAAATGATTTTGACCAACTCGGGGCCCCTTGATATGAATCTGAAAAAAAAAATGTTCCAAGTCTCTTAACTTCCGAGATCTACCTCTAGAGGGGGGGAGAAGGGGGGCAAGGGGGGCAACTTTGAAAAATGGATTTTACTTTTCCGAGCCTCCTCTATACGAATCCGTAAAACAACAAAACACGGGACTCTTAGTTTCCGAGATACGATGGGGGGAGGGGTAAAGGGGGGGAGAGGGGGGAGTTTTGAAAAATGATTTTGACCAACTCTGGGCCCCTTGATATGAATCTGAAAAAAAAAATGTTCCAAGTCTCTCAACTTCCGAGATCTACCTAGAGGGGGGGAGAAGGGGGGCAAGGGGGGCAACTTTGAAAAATGGATTTTACTTTTCCGAACCTCCTCTATACGAATCCGTAAAACAACAAAACACGGGACTCTTAGTTTCCGAGATACGATAGGGAGGGGGGAGAGTGGGGTGGAAAAGGGGAGGTTTGGGATTTTTCCCATACTCGTGAGAGTTACTTCTATACGAATCTGTAAAAATATACCCACCTCCCCCTTCACCATCTGGGAGAACAATTATGTCAGTCAGTCAGTGAGTGGTAATCGAGCTTTATATAGTATAAAGCTTTATATAGTATAAATTATCAATTTCTTCGAGTATGTTAAATAAGCTGAAAAAGTATAAATATAACAGAAGTCACATTAGTACTAGTGAGGTTTGTACACAAAAACAAACCTTTTTATTGAAAAAAAAAATAATAATAAACCGCTAGTTGCTATAAGAAAGCAGGACAAAGTTGTTTACTCACTGACTTAAAATAGTTTTCCTCACACGCGTCTCAATTGCGTCTCGATGCAACTAAGACAAAAATACCTACAACTAGGTACTGACATTCTTATTACCTTGCAGGATGGTTGGGTATTCATGTTGAACGGCTGCAAGCTGCCTGCGCGAGGCGCCGGGCCCACTGTGTCCCCTGACCCCAACAGCTACGACAGCATATAACATCAGGGTGAAGAAGACCTCTCCGAAGGTCACCTCGTCTTTGTGGAATAGACAATCTGACTGTTTTTCATATCTCATTTCTTTTTCCTTTTGCGAGGCTGTAGTTACATTTGCGTGGGTAGAATAAGGTTTTTATCTCGAATCTGATATTTTTTTATTTAGTTTTCTAGTGATGTAATTAAGTACACTTGAATATCATTATCGTTTAATCTCTTTGGGAGTAAAATCTCAAAACGATATTTTTTTGCAATATTTCTACAATGCAGTATATTTCTACAATGAGTAAAATCTCAAAACGATTTTTTTTTTGCAATATATCAACAAAACTTTAGCGCAAATGTAAACGTGAACTTGAATGTAATTATTTAATTTCTATGGAGTAAAATGTCGAAACGATTTTATTTTTTCGCAATATTTTTAAAATGTCCCTAGTTGGATTTCTCGCAAATGTAAACATAGCAAGCAAAATTGAAATTTAGTTATTTAAATTTCAAGTCATTCGGTTAGAGACAATTCAGGCGAGTTTTTCAGCAACTTTCTCTATTTAGTGATTATATTAAAACATAACAATTCTCGAATATCTGTAAAATACAATCACCATATTAAGTAATAATCAACATAGTTGGGAAAAGGTTAAGCAGATGATGATATTATGTAATAATCTCAACATAATAATATTTACATAACTAATGCATAATATTCTACTTTGTGATCTATTTAGGCTTCTGTGAATTTATGATTTCAGTAGTGATGCTAATATTTTTAAGCAGATACTTAATTTTTTTTAATTAAAACAAAATGCGATATTAATTTTCTACCTATTGGCATTAGTATATTTGCAGAGGGCCTATTTATTGTGATTTAATAATACTGATTATGCATATAATATACATCAAGTGGGCGTTGATGGTCAAATCCGAAACTATGAGGAATAGCGAAAAGTATTATATAAAACTAAAACTGCATCATGGGATTTTTGAAAAATCAATATTTCTAGCCGGGAATCGAACATGTTGATTTTGAAAAAAAAAACACTGTGATATTACACTATTCGATAGTGTCGCTGATAAGGATCGAATACCGGGAAGTAATGACAATGACATACGGCAAACTTAAGGAAAATGTTGGATTTTAATAAACTGCTTCTTATTTTAAAGTATTTATTACTTTCCAGAATTTGATCCTTATTAGGGACCTATCGAATTGTGAAGTGTTTGTTTTTTTAAATCAAAATCAACGGGTACGATTCCTGTAATGCTATTCTGTAAAAATCTCACCGGGAAAACTTAGGTGAAGTGAGCTGTCAATAGTGTCAATCCCTAGCATCAGGTGGAATTACAGCTCACTTTAAGCTCACTTCACTTAAGTTATCACGGTGATCTTTATACAGAAATATTGATTTTTCAACAATTCAATGATGCAGCTATGCGCTGGCTATGCGCTGGCTAGAATGATGCAGTTTTAGTTTTTATCAAAATCGAGCACAAGACTCCTTTGAATACTTTTCGCTATTCCTCATAATTTCGAATTTGGTCATCCACGCCCACTTCAAGAATTCACACTGTATATACATATGTTCACAGTGTGAATCTTCATAATGTGCACATATCGAATTGGGGAAACTAAGCTTAATTTTATCGACGGAAGAAAATTAAAAGGATCCCTACCTGCTAAAGTATGGTACGTAGCCTAGTGCAAGGCCTTTGTTAACCATTGATAGGATATGTTGTGATTGAGCATGGTATTTATACTTTTAGAAAGCTGATACAATGGAGAATAATTTTAAGTAATAAAAAAGTAAGGGTAGGTAATCTGGGAGTTTATTGAGAAATTTTACAGTTATTGTAAAAAATTATGAAAAAATATCTGATTTTTGTTAAAAAAAATCGGTTGTCTGTAAAGTCGGTTTACTGACGATAGTTACGTGACAACGTCATAAGAAAATACTGATGGAATAGTTGCATTTTTCAAAAGAAAATTTTAATTTTATTTGTTTGATAGATATTTTGTATGGATATAGAGAAGGAGGTAAATGGAAATCACAATTGAATTGATCAAGTTACATTTATTTGTACGCATAAATACAATTATGACAATTTTTTTTTAACAATGTACATAGTTTTTGCAAGTATGAATGTGCTTTGAGCAATTGTTTTACAACTTTTAAACGTGTGATATTTAACTTCTTACAATTTGTGTTATTCTATTGAGAATAGAACGATGATAGGAAAAGTAGGAAATGAAAGGGAGTGTTTTATTTCGATCGAATAGTAAAGCAATTGATTTTTTACTCATCGTGAAATAGTTCTGTTAACTTATTGTTATAGTTTTGTCAATTATAGCATAACCTACGATCGCTGCACTAGCGGATCGATGCTATTTATTTTAATGATGAAAGCACGAATATTCGACAATATATCACTGAACATATATTTAATATCGAAAGAATCATTACCTTTATCGCCGCAATTATCGTTGCTATAAACAATTGACACCACATTCACTTTTCACTACACTTCATACTTGACGAAAACATGTAAATGTATTATTGTATCGCAGCTGTCCACGCGGACGCATTGCTCACTCAAGTAGGAGAGAGACAGATGTCGAACGTGCCGAACGCGGAGGCCGATTGTGCCTCTTTGTCGCTCGTTCCGCACTCTCGCTTGCACTTCAAGCCTTAAATGGAACGCCTCAGAGCGAGGTAACGCCGCACGAGTCATGTTTTTTCGTGCGTGCAGCCAGCTTCATCGATTTATTAGACGTTGTCACGTCAAAAAACACCTTCATTCTCAATTGAGGGTGATTTATTTTCTTTAGTTTTTATGAGGAATTTTATGAGGACGCCCTGCTATTTCCATTCATTGCAGACTTTGCTTCGTCGTGATAGATCGTTTAGTTTAAAATGTATACCGATTGGTTTAACAAGGTTCACAGCAGCGAACAAGAATATTAAAAATGAATTTTTTTTCGTCGATAAAATTAAGCTTAGTTTCCCTCATTTCGATATGTGCACATTATGAAGACATTGTATATATAAAAAACTTTTCATATAAAAAACTTGCCATACAATTAAGATGGAATTAATTCACTATGTGCGGCGGTTAATTGTTAATTCTTTTAATTTATTTTTGTTATTTAAATCTGATTGTATTTTTTTCAAATTGCATACCATTCTCTTATTTTTTTAAAATGTGAGCTATCAAATATAAAAAAAAGAGTTATTCAAATCCGACAGGTAGTTCCAGCGATTAGCGCGTTCAACAATAGTACATTGTTGCATCGAGCGCAAAATGAATTATTAATGCACAAGTGTTATGTTGGTTCCCGAGCGCATGCGAGGGCTCTAAATTAACACGAGTGCATTAATTAGTCACTTTAGCAAGGTGCGTAATCTACTTTTATAACATATTTGCTCGTAAAGGGTCTCTTATTTCACCAATTTCAATATCGTAATGTATGTCATTACGCACTTGTGCGGTAATGTAAAGTAAATCGCACGGTTTATCAAGATGCTCCGTCAAAACGAACGGTACTTTTTTAAATCTTAGCAAAGAGTTTTTATTTCAGAAAAGATGTCAACATTTTATGAATAAAATTAACTTTAGGAGATAAAATATAATAAATAAACATTTAATTCTTTAATTTAATTAATTTTGACAATAAATTACAACCATTAATATCTGTAACAAAACAAAAATATAAATTTACTTTATTAATAATACTGGCTGGTTTGTGCCTATGCCTGAAAAAAAAAAAGCGCGAACGCGCGCGCATCGCTTATCTGTTAAGAAGTAAAAATTATTCCGCACGCTTTTTCTTTTCGCTGTACTTTTTTTATTTGAAAATGTCGTCAAGTAATGATGAATTTATTAATTCCACACCGCCAGAAGTCTCAGAGGCAGCGAAAAAGGCTACTCTAAGCCTCGCCCGAAAAATCGACCGATAGATACTTACAAGCGTATCAAAATTTCATCATATGGAAAACAAGCAAATATGCAAGTTCAGTCCGAGTTTTATTTATTTCCTCACAAATATGTTATAAAACGTCGTATGACATACGTGCGCTTTGAAAATTACAGCCTCTGCTTTCTTTTAGCCCTCGCCTACGGCTCGGGCAAGCAATATCGCCTCGGCTGTAATTTTCAACTTACCGCACTTATATCATAATGTACTATTCTTGTAACCACCAATCTACCTACCATGATAAAATATACCTACTCAAAATAAAAACTCAAGTTAATGAAAACAAAGTTTTCCTAAGCTTTTAAATATTTATCCCGCTACTTTTGCGGCAAAAGGTTATTAACAATTTCATTTGCAGCTGTTTTTATACTTTCTGGAGTTGCATTCATACCGCTATCGCTATTTCCATTTTTTCTTGCTAAATATGAAGTACCAAAGTCTTACTATGGTACAAAATGCGCGCCATTTGTTTTTTTTTCACTGTCGGTTTTATTCAGCCGATTTTTATTTTCAGCCAGTATCTTTTTGATCTAATGCATACATTTTATATTAAACTTAATGGGAGTCATTAAACCGCTGTGGTACATTTATGTCTAAATAAAAAATAGTGCATTAACCCTCGATCACTCGCGCGGGTTTTTAGCCTCGTGAGCACTCGCGGGGTGTTGTGGCCACCCCACATACTCAAAGTCTATTTTTATATATATAATATCAGTTAGTGGAATTATACTAGCATTTTATTATTTTGTGTTGTATGACGTATGTAAATAAAATACCGTTAATTTTATAATCAACTTTATTACTGTTATACCCAACATTATAATAATCAGCCTTTTTAGTCATAATATTGAGATCTGTCCTCAAAGAACCACAAAAAAAGAAACTTCGTCGTTTTTAACATAAACTTTCTCATTAAAAAACATAAATGTAAGGATTAAGTAACAAAATTAAATAAAACAATCTTATTTTTCGTAACAAGAACTGCAAATTAACTTCATGTGTTTTTGACACATGGTTAGTTTGCAAAAATTTGCATTGACTCGATGTTTTAATGTCTTTAGAGCGTGGACAAACTATACAGCGGTGCTTTTTTGTTGGTAACCCTCCTTCGGTGCTTGATCCAGGAGCATTCAACATCCTCTTGAGTGCTTTAGGTAAGCCTGGTTGAAAACAAAAAAAAAAATAGAAAAAAAATGTTACATACGGACAAAGCACACTAAACAAAAGTTTCTAAGAACAAAAACCATTAAATAAGCTTAGAAATACATCATTATTTATATTATAGTAAATAAGGGTACAGTTAAATAATTTAGATTTACAAAACAATTGAAAACACTTACCTTGTTGATAAAGTAACCTCCGCAAAAGTATAGCTCGAGCGCTCGCGGGGTGTCGTGACCACCCCACGAAAACTTTGACGCGTCCTCACGCTGCTAAACCCTCGCGCTACACTGCCCCTCCCACCCCGTGTCGACGCGTTTAAAGGTCACTTAAAGGTACTGAGACGGGCGGATGCGCAACTAGAGAAATTATTATTCATTTTTACGTTCAAAAATGCGTGGGGTGCCGACAGCACCCCGCGCGAGTGATGGCGGGTTAATGAAAAACTGTGCAACCATGAGATTTCATACAACATTTCTGCACTGTTTTGGTTCTAAGCAAAAAATACGTCCTTTGTGATCGGTTTTGTAGTGATTAATGATAACACTACTACGTTGTTGAAATAAAATAAACTTTTCAGCTTTATTATTAGGAAAGATATTTTTCTTTTCTATGCAAGTATGTATTTCTATTGTGCCAATTTAGTCCTTTATTTTGATTTCTCGAATAAACAAATTATGTGAAGTAGTTGATTGTATCAACATATAAAATGCTGTATCTATTAAAAATTTAAAACTGCTATCCACGTATTTGTATTGAATAATATATTTGGCTGCGTGGCATCTAACTGAAGTTATGCCATTTTGTACTATTTTGTACCTTACGACATTATTTTTGAAGTTTGACTATATGGAAGTATACCGTACGAATTGGTAATATGTCCATGCAGCATATTTTCCTATGTATTTTATGCAAAAGCATATCTAAGTAATGTAACAATTCGATACTGATTTATTGAATCTCCAAAATCTTTGGACCAAAAAGAATATTTTCATACTTCACATACCCTTTCTACTATTTTACTTTATTATATTATATAATTAATATAGTAAATAATTATATCATCGTTTGTATTGTCAATAATTCTAAATGTAGGCAATTCAATTAATTCAAAGCTATACAGAATCAAAATATTTATTTTAAACTTAGATGACGACTATATATTTGTACTAATCACCGATTAAACTGTTTGCACAAATATATATTAGTAAAAGAACAAATATGTAATCGAATATATTGACCGGTCTGTCTGTAATTCTTCGAATAAAATTTGCGAGTGAGTGTGTGTATAACTGTATAATGCATAATAATAATAAAATCGTAAGCACTAGTCATTGTTAGGTTCACTATAACGCACTGTTTTTCACAAGGCTTGTTAAGTTTTTTCACTGTCACCTTAATATCGATGCATGTTGTATACCATTTTCATAATAGTAGTTTATACATTAAAGAACTAAGTGTGATAATTTAGAATATTGTACATCTACTGAGAACAAAAACATGAAAAACGTGAAAACTTGAGTTAGCTGTACAATAAAGAAAAACATGTTTAACCTAATTTTCTAATAACTAAATATTTCGTTATTCAATGTTATATTTATACAACGAAGGTCTGATTTTTCAATCGACTGATAATTTTATACCACGAAAAAAAAATTGTAGCTAAGATATTATAATCGTAACACTAATTTTCTAAAGACAAAATGTTAAATAAAGCATGTAACCAAATCGAAAAAAGTTAATATATTTCTTGAAGGTACAATTAGTATTTGATAAAGGCATGTTTACACACTAGTTTTGCGAATATATTCATAGACAAAACGTTTCATAATAATGTTGTGTTTAATAATGTATTTTAGCACTAGTTGTAGCCAAGTATATTTAAATGTGAGTCTCATAACAAAACGTTTGCTTGATTATATACTTAAAAATATAAATATGTACAGCAACTCTAAAAGGTATGATAAAAAAGTGAATTGGATTGGAATAGGTGAATAGGAAAAAGTGAATTGGATTGGAAATTTCCCTCTTATTCATAAAAGTCTTGCGAAAAAAAGTGAGATAGTTATTGCCTTCTCACTTCAATGATAAAGTTATTTGAAAGTCTTCATTGTCAAGATTTTCTGAATAAGGCGGTAGTTTTTAAGGAGAAAAACGGGATCATCTCGAATAGGTTGTAGATTGATATTAATATACAACAATATACACGTTATTTGAATCTGAGCAGGTATTTGGAAGAGCTGTGTAATTTACACCCTGTTTTATGTACGAAACGAAAACAGACATTATGTTTTGTAATGGTCTGATATTTTCAGCGCCCTCTGAGGAGCAACATTCTCGAGCACATTTTCTTCTTCACGAGTATAACGCGAATATACGCCATACGCCATAGAAAAATATCTCTTACTATTTTCACATCTATTGTTCTTGATATTTGGTACATTATCAGTTTATCGATAAAAAACTGCTCGAGCATGTTCTTTTGAAAATATGCGCAAGCCACACCACAGGGAATTTTCTTTGCTAGTTCATAATCAATGAAAAATTGCTCGAATATTTTGCCCTCAGTGTGCGCTGACCTCTGATCTACACAAATGTTATTCTTACATCGTGTGTAGTTTTCCTTTTTTTAATTGTTGTAGATCAGTGTGATATCAATATATCATTAAAAACTTCATAATAACCCTAAGAATTGCATAATACGTATATAATAGATATTTTGTATTCAATATTTTAGAGCCCCCTGTTGTTTAAAGTGTTTTCTAAGGTTAATAAATAAATAAAATTATTATTGCTCATTAATATATTTTTATTTCAACTTATTTACTACTGATTCTAAATACGTTTTAATTTTATGTGGAGCATGTTCTCAGCGAAGTTAAGAAGGCAGTATTATTCCCAGCTGAAATCAATACAAATAATGTTATAAACTTGTGACGGTTCAAAAAGATGAATGTCTGCTGGCAGTTATCAACAATATTTTTTACCCTCGAGCACAGAATAACTAATAGGACTAACGTATAGAAGATGCACTCCTTTGATCTTGAAGAAAACCGCATCATGGCCTACAAAGTCACTTCCCCGCCAACGCGCAAGCTAAATTGCACTTAATCGCCGCGCTTGAGAGTTGTTATTACTTTGTGTCCTATCTCGTCCGCAACAAACCTACGCCGCGCCGCTTGCCCGAGCACTATAAACTATATATAGGGCTGTCCGGAATGAAAAATAAAATACGGTAGATAAATACCTTTTATACTTTTACCCCCTTTCGAAAGTCAAATTACTGACGACTGAGAGAGAGAGAAATCGGTGTGAACTATTCATCTGATATATACGTTTATTAGTAAAGGGTTATTGTATTTAGGAGTCGTCTATCTACAGTTTTTTCACTTTCATGGAATTCCACAAATACATAATAGTAGGTATAAAAGTAGGTACAGGAGATTCACTCTGCAAAATCATTAAAAGGAAAAGCGACTCCTTGCTACGACACCATAAAGTACAATTCAGGTCGCACAGCGCTAATTACCTACAGTTATATTCATTTAAAAGTTTCCTCTTTCTATCGCGTAACTCATAAACCTTCTGACTACGTTAGAGTAGTCTTCTTTTAAAGAATAATTAATCTGAATATTTAATTACCAGTTATGTGCCTTTTACTCTACTTTTGTGAACAAATGACTTTTCAAATAAACATAGGCGCATAACTGGCAATTACATATTCAGATTAATTATAATAAAATAATTCTTTGCGCGCGGCAGCCCTACTGAATTGGCCCGGCAAGTCAAGCCCGCCGCGTACTTGATAGCTTCATACCTAAAATGCGGAGTGCGCCTGGCCTGCCTGGAGATACCTACTGTAGCTGTAGCTGAGTATTCAAGTTTGACATCGCTGCCTTTTTTTCAGGATGGGAAATCATCAAATGACTCCTCCCGCTCTGGGTGGAGCGGAAGGGAGTGTCAGATTCTTACTGGCTAAAAGGCCTGGTTCTGATCGGACGGTGAGCTACCTATTACTCTCCGCTCGCAGGCCCGCGCCTACGGTGGCCGGGAGTCGTCGCGCAGCTCCCGACGCCCGGAGCGTCTCCAGCGGCGGCTGGGACGGGAGCCTCTTTCCCTCAGCCATCCCGCCGCCTCCTTCGCTACCATGACTGCTTCGCAGAAAGAGGCGACTGCCCCCTACTCCCTCTCGCCCCGGACCATGGCTTGAACCAGGCCCGGACGCGAGAGGTCGCCGCCGCTGCCGATCGCCTCTACGAGGACAAGGCGGGTGCAACACTAATAATGTTCATATTCGTATAAGCGAAAGTGAGCAGGCGTCGCATGCGAACATGAACGTTAGCATTATTGAGAATAATGTTTATATTCGTATGCGAAGTTTACTTCGCAAAGGTAAGACAAAGCTATCTGTGAATCTTTACCTCAGTGTGCCTAATTATTATTGGCGTGTGTATGTATCTGATAATTTCTTGCCTAACTTAACTGATTTGTGGACTTTATATAAATAATGGTTAATACTTCACCTTAGGTGCAGTTTCAACAAAACATTTATGTAGGAGTACAGATCGTTCACAGCCTTTCTCGCCATCGGTGACTGCTTGGTCGTTCACTAAAACAAGTTAGATAATGCAAACATTGCTGATTTTCACTAAAGCTAAGGTTTCGTAGAAGAACGATGGCCGCTAAATAACGGCTGCAGTGACGGCTGGCATGAAAATGATGGCAGTGAGGTTGCAAAATGATGGCAGCGGGGTTTGAAAATGATGACAGCGGGGTTTGAAAATGATGGCAGCGGGGTTTGAAACTGATAGCAGCGGTGTTTGAAAATAATGGCAACGGGGTTTGAAAATGATGGCAGCGGTGTTTGAAAATGAAGGCAGCGGGGTTTGAAAATTATGGCAGTGGGGTTTGAAAATGAAGGCAGAGGGGTTTGAAATTGATGACAGTCGGGTTTGAAAATGATGGCAGTGGGGTTTGAAAATGATGGCAGCGGGGTTTGACTTTAAGGTGTCAAAACACTCTCTAGTAAAACACACCAATTTACTTTCATAAATAACGTTTCAGTAACGTCATTCGCCTGTAAATTGCGGACGCTATGCGGCGGCTACCTCTCTTCTAGGAAATTGTAGTTTAACACGACTATCCGTTTTTCCGTTTTTCACACATTTAGTAGGTACGGACTAGCACATCAAGCTACTACAATCTGTCATATTTCTTTAATAGATTTTCAACTTTATCGCTAAAGCACAAGGTTCAAGGTTGATTGGAAAATTTTTACAGTTTCGGGTAGCTTGATGTGCTGGCGTCTGTACATACGATTCTATCATGGTAGGTGCCTACTCTTTGGTACCTTGTCATTACCTAGCTACATCAGCTACATGGATAAATAGGAAGGCTTTCTCAAGTAGGTAAGTATATTGAAACAGTTCATCCGGTTAAACCCGGTTTACCCTTACATTGACCACGCTAGGCTATCCGGTAGCCTAAAACTAAAAATGTTAATACTTCAGTGATTCGCCTAACCTTGCCTGGCCTGAAAATTTAACTTGGTTAATTTTGAAAGTTAGTGACTTACCCCTATTGCATGATTGCAAAAGCTTTTTAGAGTTTTCTAGCTTCTTCGGGTCGTCGGCGAAATCTTTTTCAACTATTGCCACTGAGGCTGCTGCATCGTACATACCTTTGCTGTCGAGCTGTAAAATCATGAAAGGTTTTATTTTTTAATATTCTTTGATTATCTATTGGTATACAAGCTCCGGACAGCTTTGTGCTTGCCAGAAATTCTAAGATGCCGTATCAGTTTTCACTGCTGCAACCTTTGCCTTCTCTCTGTAAGAGAATGCTAAGTGGAACGCAATCCACCATACAACCAGTTCGTCGACCGAATTTCCAGTTCTTGGACATGCTGGTTTCTTCCCATCTTTTAGTTTACCATTTTTATAGTTGCGATATTATTGGCTTATTCCATGTAAGTAGTCGTAAACTACAGTTATGACTAGATATTTGGACTCCACTATGTAAATATTTATTATGTCATGCTACTTACCATACCAGTTTTCTTGAAAATGCAGGCAACAAAACATTTAGCGTTATCGGTGTCGGGTATTTTGTTTTGCTTTAGCATCAAAATTTCCTTTGGAGCAACAGGGTGTTCGGTGTTACAGTCGATGCCCTGACGGAAGAACCATCCTTTGATTTCTTGATCGGTCCTAGCCTGTTAGGACAAGAGGTAAAAAATATTGTGCTCATTCTTTGGATGAATCCATAGCATTAGCATTTATTTCCATAAAAAAGCTATGAAAAGCTCAAAGCTTACGGTTGTAGAGCCAATGGATAAATAAGTACATGTACACAAATGGTACTTACATGAGTTCCATAAAATTCTATGAAATAGAAACACAATAAAAACCGAAAAATCATTCTCACTCAAATACCAGAAATTAGACTGTTCCCAAATAGTCCGGATTCTTTTTATACTTGGTTGGGCCGAACTCATTATGGATTAATTGTTAGGTATAATAGATCAAATCTATTTCAATGGGTACTTTGATATTATCCCAATTTGTTGGTAGGTAATTATTTTTCATGATGTGTTTCAGATGGCAGCATGAACGCTTTACCTTTTGTGGGGACGATACTAAAATAAACACAGAATGGTACACATTGGAATAAAGGCTCCTACAAACAGGCGCGACACAAAGGCACCGCTCGTTGTGCGACTTGGTGCCTTTGTGTCGCGCGCGATTTTGTCGCGTGCCGCGCCTGTTTGCAGGAGCCTTTATTCCAATGTGTACCATTCTGTGTTTATTTTAGTATCGTCCCCACAAAAGGTACAGCTGCAATAAAATTCTACTGAAGTCTTGACAGCCTATAAATGGACGGTTGAAGGAGAAATTGCCATCGGTAATGTTCAACCAGCTTTTTACTAAGCCATACTTATCGTGTTAACCAGTTTAGAGTTGTACTGGTTAGATACAGTGAGCTTCAAACTTCATGGCGGTTCTGAAGTGGGCTACTACTCGCTGCGCAGTACTCGACCTCTCACCCCCTCACCCCCCCCCCGGTTTCATGAATTTGTTACTGCGCAATTACTCGCGCTGTCAAAGCTTAAACTCAAAGTATTTATTTCAATTAAATCATTTACAGGCACTTTTGAATTGTCAAGAAGTCGGTCAGTCAGAAAATATGAAGCTAGTTGTGTGTTCAGAGCCCCCATAAATTTGTATCCACAGATATAGACTAGGGCATGCAAAACCGGAAAGTCATCAAAACCGGTTTTGAACATCGTTTTTTTGGGACCAAAACCGAAAACCGGAGCTAGGTCCGGTTTTAGCAAAAAAAATCGAATGTAGTATAATTTAAAAAGAAACACCATTTTTTTTAAATACCCACTAAGTCTACAAATAAAACAAATTGTATGATACATTTCTTTTTAATCCAAACCATAATAATTGTACAGATAACAATGAACTTATAATAGTATAAAGATTAATTAACTGAGATCAAATCAACAACAAGTAAGTTTTTGGTATCTTTGGTACCTATTAAGTCTGCTATCAAAAATAATATATTTTAAACATAGAAAACACAATCAGCATCTTTAGGGGTAGTGGAGGGAGGTGTGTAAGTGGGTGGTTGCAGGCTGTGTTCGGTTCGGATACATTTGATGCCTCAAAATTAATTATTTTTTGAGTGTTCGAAAAAAATGTTGATAAAAATCAAAATGTTAATTGTTACTCAATAATGGGAAAACCGGAGCTGAGTTCCGGTTTTGGCTCTCAAAACCGGTTTTCAAAAATCGTTAAATTTTAGCCGATTTCCGGTTTTGCGCAAAACCGGAAAACCGGTTTTGCATGCCCTAATATAGACACACCTAGATAACGCAAGAGCAACTACTTCGCGTGCCAAAAATCGCACCAGCTTACGTACCAAAATCGTAAGCCGCCACTTTCGCGATCAGTCCTGTGCTGGCTGGGTGAACGTGAGCGCTGGCGCTAGGCCCCGGGGGTAAGACGAGACGGGAGCCGTTCGCAGCGGCGGCGCGCGGCTTCTTTGAATAAATTTGATTTTCCCATCACTAAATAGTGCTTATGATGTCAGCCATAGTAGGTAGTCAAAAAATGGCACGCTTGGTTTTCATACAGATCGTGATACTTGCGTTATCTAGGTCTATCTATATCTGTGTTTGTATCGTTCTGTAAGACAGTCGCTCCATGTGACAGCCGATCCCAACATATTATGGTAGTCAGAAAACCGGAACCGGCAGATGATGATCTACATTTTTTTGTATTTGAAACATAGAGGTTCCTAATGTTCCTATATTATTAATATAGGAACATTAGGAACCTCTGTTTCAAATATCAATATAGGAACATTAGGAACCTCTATGTTTCAAATACAAATAAATGTAGACCTACCTGTCTATGACATGAAATAAGTAGCTGATGATAACATAAGCTACCTATTTCATGTCATAGACATGTAGGTACCTATTTCCGTGACATCAGTCACGATCCGCTTGTTCAATTAATTGTACCTACACCTATCTAAAACTTCCTCTATAAAATGTTACTGCTGGGCTGCTGGCAATGATATATTGACGTCAATGGCAATAGATTAATATTGAAGTATTTTACTGTTATTTTAACCAAAGCAAACCCAACATAGGCACTTTGCTAGGTGACACCACCTTCCGGCTCACTACTTGTCTGAGTCTGAAAAAAAAAACTAAAGCTAATATATAAATAGTTAGCTAGATGCATCTACTTATACATATCCATAAGCATATAATAAAATACATAGTAACGAAGTCAAATCTGTAGGTACTTTCATTAAATATTTTTGAAAAAAGCAATTGTTCTGAGGTCGGGAATGAGTCCGATGCCGAAAATATAGTTGAAGATTTTTGTCAGTTTCTCTGTTTCTGTATGATCCGGATTGGCGAAAAAACGACTGAATGGATTTGAATGAAATTTGGCACACAGATAGTTTATACTTCACCTGGATCGATGAATACTTATGTGTTGGAATATCGAGCGCAGTTGCGAGTATAAATTGTATTGCGGTGAATAATATAAGTTAGTTACTTTATGTGTTTTATTCCTGGCCAAAAATATACTACCTACTCCACCCACGAAAGAAATCCAACGTTAGCCTAAATACCTAAGTAGGAACGCCGACCCATGCCTGGCTCGAATTCGAATTCCCCCTACTACAGGTTAGCCCGAATTTGCAGCCTGATTATGTCAACGCGAATCATCACACCTAGGTATTCCGGGTATCATGTTAGATATTCTTTCGCGACAAGTTCTTTCGGAGCACTATTTCACGGTTCCTATTTCTGTGTTCACAGCATAATCGATATCCGTGATAATCAGCCTATAATGTTTCCACTGCTGGGGCACAGGCCTACTCTCGATAAGGGAGTGGGCCGTAATCCACCACGCGGGCCGGTTGCGGGTTGGTAGATGTCACGTCTTCAAATTTTTTGCTTGTAGGACATGCCGGTTTCCTCACGATGTTTTCCTTCACCGTTTTGAGAGCAGTGGTGATGAAATTATTTACACAAAGTAAAGCCTGCCTGGGTGCAAACCCACGACCTACGATTCGTAAATCGGGGCCGTTACCACTGGGCCACCACGGCTCTCTATTTCTGTTTGAATGGTCAGAATAAAATCAGGTTATGTTCACTCGTTTCAATGGTTCTCTAAGCCATGTCATCCCATTTGTTTCGGCCTGTCCTGAATTTGTGTTTTCAGACTGTTTCGGGTTACCGATCATTAGGGATAGCGTGATTCGAGCGATTGTTATTTCGTTTGTGATTTTCGAGATAGCAGGGCAGTCAGTAATTCGGGCTTTCATCAATTTGTTTTCTTGTCCCAAGTGGTTGGAGATACAGCTCTCGTTAAAAGTACATTTATAACTTATACCTCGGCAAGCTAAATTATACGTAAAACAATCTTCTCTTCATATGGGCAGCTCCAAGAAACGTAGGTAGGTACCTACATAAATAAGTGTTGGAAAAATAGCAAGCTAACGGGTCATTATCTAAAATTGATGGTGTTCGTTCACGTTAAGCGGAAGTGGTAAATACCCGCCACGAAGTATGTATACAACGCTGTATGTTTTTCTTTGTTGTTGCATACGTTATAATTAGATAATACAATGAAACGGTTACTGAACACGACCAAACTGATGAATCAATTTTTTTTGTGGCTTCATATTGCCTATAACCCGCTGTAACGATTCCAATCCAACGATGTCTCATTTGACGAACGAGTAGTTTAGGGTTTATGAGGGAACAAATGATCTTACATACATAGCCTGTTAAACTCATAACTCTCCATTGGCTTTGCCGTAGTGGGGTAAAAAAGTAGAAAGAAAACGTGATTTTGTTTTATATTTTAAATTACATTTCTAAATACAATGAAATAAGAAATAAATAAAAAACATCACGGAAAATAAAATATGCCGGGATTCTGATTGTAGATACATTTGGTGACGTGAAATGATACGTCGCAAATATCCTTGTGTCCATCCGCTGAAAAAACAATGAAACCATTTGATACACAATGTTAGGGAAGTAGGCAAGTAGAAGGTAGCTACTAGAAATAATTGGGCAACCTAAATGATTTTTGTTAGGCTAGTTATCAAGATAAACCACTAATGCGATTTTCATGACCTTCTATAGCGATTTTAGATTGTATTCTAATGAATACAATGTAAAAAAATGTACTTACCATATACCTAATGGTATATGGTAATGGTATATGGTACCTAATGGTATACCTGTAGTAAGTACATTTGCTTTTTATTAAAAATATTCACATGCACGTGCATTTTCATACAAAAGTTACATAATGATTTTTCACTAAAGAACCATTCCTTTATAAAATTGTATGGTACAACTAGTCACTAGTAATAGTTAAGCATTATTTCCATTGATCCATGCCAAATAACCTCACTTGAGGATCTTTGACAGTCGTTACATAACCAGAAAGAAGCCCTCAGTAGCTATGGTTTTCATTTTGGCAGTTCAACAAAATTCATTGCATTATTTACGTTATTGAGCAGACAAATTTTTCGAACATATAAAGCAATGAATTAGCAATATCCTCCAAAATTATTTAGAATGTGATTGATAGTGTATTACGCAATTAGGGTGCATATTGTTCAATCAATTGCATTCGGTTAGACTGGAAGCTGACTCCGACTATTTGGGAAAAGGCTTGGCAGACGATGTGCCAAGTAATCATGAACCTTATTATTTCCTCCTACATTGATTATAAATCAAACGATGGTTACTTGTGTGATATGGCTAGCTGAAGATTGGGTTACATACCAGCTTTTTTGCAAGCTATGATGGCTTCCTTCGCAGGTTCCTTTACTTCATCAGGTAGCAATAAATCAGCTTGCTTTAAGGCTGCATCGAAATTAAATTTACCGTTTTTGATCTAAAAAATCAAAAGTTTTATTTTAAGTCTACGGCTCATGTACAGTTTCATGACAGTACAGTTAGGAAACTGTACTGTCATGAAACTGGAAACTAGGAAGTTGGTAGGTAATCTTAATTTGCGTTTAACGATCTCCCGCCCTTAAGGAGAGCTCTGCGGGCGAAAAAATTGAGGCTGTGTCGTCGCTCGAATAGTTAGGTCGAAAAAGTTGGCACGCAGTATCCCATGCGTGCCTTTATGGGAGGATGTGCGGTCGTTGGATCGACCGCACTTGGTGATGGGGCCTGCTAGGCATGGCGGGCTGATACTAGTCGGGGGTGCGGTGAATGTACAAGTATCTCCCTGGCTCCCGACTATAAGGAACAGTGGGGTTTTAGTCGGTAGGACTCCGACATAACCCTCCGTTCTCGGATGGATACCCCATGAGGATATCCCCACGAAAATAAAGGTAAACTTAATTTGAAGAATGACTTAAATATTGTTGGTTAAAAGAGTGATAAAGATGGAGAAGAAGACCAAAACACTAAATGGATATTTTGTGTGAAGGATGATATGAAAGAAAAAGAAGTGTAAACTTAAAGGGTGACGAATATGAGGAAGAGAGAGGAATACATAAGAAAAAAGAGCAGAAGAAGAAAACGTGTTGCACTCACCCCAAGTAACATGGGACAAGGGTAGGAAAACGATCACTTAAATCTTGTTGGTAATTATTTTAGTGATCTTCTATAAACGGTATTATGTATAATTAGTACCAACCGTGTTAGCCATTTTCATGATGCAAGCCATATAGCACTTTACTTCTTTTTCATCTATGAATATTCCTTCGGCAATCGGATCGATTTTTTCTGAGAAAATATAAGTAACATGAAAGTTAGCCTTTATAACCCCTCGTCCTATAGCCCTATAGGCAAGCTAATTTAGTTCGGTAACAATAGAACAAGTGATTGTGTCTCATTAGTGACAGTTGAGTTCTTAACCATAAAAACATGGATCCTAGACACTTTTTTAGTAACTTACCATCTTCAGCATTATTCTTTGGTTGACATGTTTTCCTCATCATTTTGCCTGTATTCTTGATTTGTTTCATCGTCATCTAAAAGAAGTAAAAAAATTTGGATTAATTGTAACTGAAGGTTGGTTACTTCTGGAAAGAGTCGTTATGTCTGTTGTTGTACGATTATCAGTTCAAGGATATTCAGCTTCTTAACTTTTTATCGCCACATTTTATTGGTTTCAATCTTCATTAAGAAGAAATCACTAACATGAATTAAGTGCATCATGCTTCTATTAAAATATAAACATGGGTCTACTACTCCAACCGGCATTGGGCACGCGTGGTGGATTACGGCCCACTCCCTCTCAAAAAGAGAGGGGTCCAAGCAGTGGAAACATTATAGGCTGATTATGTTATGTATGGGTCTACTTACTGCTTCACACGTTGCAACCAGTATCAAAAACTTCACAATTACAATGAGGAGCATATTTGTAATCTGCCAATGTGTCGTGGAGTAGTGTCATGGCCTCCAATTTAATGGGAACCTTGATCTTCAATGACAGCTTTATATGAAGTTCGACGGGTGATGGGTTAATTAGAGGCTGTTACCGTTTAACACCTGAATTATTCAAGTGTCCATGAATTAAGTTGGTTTTGAAGACATCAGACTTCATTTGTTCTAAATAAGCATACGGTTATGCAGACCGACTTGGTTGTCTTCAGAATGGATATAGATATGATAGGTTGATGACGGCATTTCAGCAGTATTGGATTAAGTTGGATAATACCGGTTCTTTTGTCAAAATGTCGCTATAGATGCATTGAAAGTGTTCAGGTGATCTATTTTTTTCTATGAATAAAGTCTTCTTGTTTCAAAATGAGGTTGCAAATCAGTTTACTGTTTGACGACATACTTATTTCTCCTGGTCACCCTATTCACACTATTGTAAGATTATCCGTTTAGTAATTGTTAATCGCTAGTTATAACTAGCGTTTAACAACTACTAAACTGATGACTTCCTTATTCTCGAGACACAATTTCAAGTAAACGCGTATGGTTAAATGACAGCATTAACTTCATTAAGCTTACAATGTAACCAGCCAGTCATTGCCTACTTTTGTTCGGAAGCAGTGATCAATTTCATGACATGTACATCCTACATTTGTTCGGAAGCAGTGATCAATTTCATGACATGGACATCCTACTTTGATCGGAAGCAGTGATCAATTTCATGACATGGACATCCTACTTTTGTTCGGAAGCAGTGATCAATTTCATGACATGGACATCCTACTTTGTTCGGAAGCAGTGATCAATTTCATGACATGGAATTGGACATCCTACTTTTGTTCGGAAGCAGTGATTAATTTCATGTCGTGAACATCCTACTTTGGTCGGAAGCAGTGATCAATTTCATGATATGGACATCCTACTTTGGTCGGAAGCAGTGATCAATTTCATGAAATGGACATCCTAATTTTGTTCGGAAGAAGTGATCAATTTCATGACATGGACATCCTACTTTTGGCTAGAAGCAGTGATTCATTTCATGACATGGAGAAGGAGACCAGCAAGTTTGGTGACGAAAAAGTTAAGAAGAGAATTGAATATTGTTTATTGTTGTTGGTTGGTAAATTAGAATAAAGATTTTACAAAGATGCTGCCCTATTCAACGATTTATCAATTAGGTGAGCAGTAAGGATATCATTATCTAGGTTGTGATATGGGATGATGATCAAATAACAAGTTATTTTATTGTCTAAAGGCACTGTAATCAATCATTTATGTCTGCTAAGTAGGTAAACGCCTCCTTATAAATAGATCTAAACGTTTTTTTTGCCATACTTTGTTGAAGTAAGCCTAATTATGAATACGTATAACTTTCAATTCGTCTGTTGCATTTTGTGCATTATTTGTTTGCTTTTTGCCAACAGTTTCGCGGTAAGAAATTGTTAAAATAATACCGGTTACGGTTATTATACACTAGCAGTGCTGATAGTTTTTATAAAAACTATCCTATGTCCTTTTCCGGGACTCAAACTATCTCAAATTTCATCTAAATCGGTTCAGCGGTTGCGTGAAGAGGTAACAGACAGACACACTTTCGGATTTATAATATTAGTATCGATTGTAATGATGATAAGCGAATTATTAATTTATAGAAATAGATACCTAATTGGATAGTTTTTAATAAGTTTTGTAGTCATGATTTCTTGCATCTAAATTCGGGTTCTTTGTTATGCTTGGTATCGCAGACTTATCAGAAAAAACCTTAACCTTTTATTCTTATAGATGACAAGACAACAACTGAAAAATTCTGGAAAACTCATGAAGAAATCTTGTATGCCGAAAAACGATGTTACAGAAGGTGAGTTAGCTTATAACTTACAGTATTAAAAACGCTATTTGGAATCAATAGAAAAGGGCTCCTAACACTGCCATGTACTACTTTAAAAGAATGTACCTATCGTTTATAATAAAATTGTTATATTGATTATGTTTTAGAGGAAGTTGGTGACATTGAAAAGGGGAAGTTTATAGAGAGCCGTAACGTCATGTGTTACATTGCCTGCATTTACACTATGACTCAGGCGGTATGCAATTCCAGTTTAATTTAATTTCTTTTATCAACACCAATCATATTTTTAATTTATTTTGCAGTTTCGCCTTGTAGGTACTAATTTCATATTGCCTAACTTATTTTAAAACTGGTCCCAAGATAGTTCCCCGGAGGACACCAAATATTTAAACCACTGACGATTCCGGACCGAAAGAATTGTAGCTGATTGAATTTCATGAATTAAAGCAGTCTCTTTGGCAAAACAGGTGAAGAATAACAAACTGAGTTACGAAGCAGTGATAAAACAAGTGGACATCATGTTTCCAGCCGAGATGAGAGACGCTGTCAAAGCCGCCGCTGCCAGTTGTAAGGATACAAGTAAGTCACACGAGTACAGCCTATATTAGAACTAATAAAATTCGAATATCCAAGCTACGAAAGCCTGGATATTAAAATTTTAATCATACCTAAGCATATATGCAAGTTTTCAAGTAGGTGAAGATTTACAATGCTAGGAAGTATTTTATAAATTCGGTTAGCAATGTAGGTTACTATGTATGTAATACCTACGGTTAAACATCAGCGAATTAACTTTTTGCAATAGTCTATGAATATGTCTCTGTCTTTCTGTTCTAGTATGATACCTATTATCGATATTTTTGAATGTGTTGACTGTGATGTGATGAGTGACTATTTAGTTGAGGTGTACAAGTACCTAGGTATCCACTTAAATGGTTTTATTTTACGTTTTGGATCGTGATGCTTGATTATAATATACATATATTTGACAGTCGAAATATTGCTAAAATCGTTTACAGAAGGTCATAGATAAATGCAACCATTAAGATAAATTGCCATCGTTATGTACTTGAGTTTCAAGTACATAAGGATGGCAATTTATCTATATATAAACACTGAATCACCGAATTATGATGTATTCTGTACAATCTATACTTAAGAGGCTCTAGAAAAACGTATAAATCAAACACTTGTAGTTGGTTTTGCCATGAAAGAAATAATTCAAAATGATTAATTTTATTGTATGTATAGATAACTTACTACTTACACTAGATACTAAATTAAACGACTAACTAGCTTACTGTATAAATAGATACAAAAGCAAAGGACATTTTAGGCGTCAAAGTACTCGTCCGCATCGCTGTCATCCGGAAACGTGCCCAGAAGACCGGCAGCATTGCCAATTTTATTAAAATTTTAGTCTGGAACTCAATGCTATGTTCTTTCCTAGGTATTGATGAGTCAGATATTGAATTTACCTTGTTATTACACATTAGGTAAATCTAATTTAATCTTCTTCTTCTTAATGCAAAACTTAGTGGTAACTAAACTGGATTAGTTCTAGTCTCGCTACTTTTTGTTTCAGCCAAGAAATATAAGGATTTGTGCGAAGCTTCATACTGGACCGCTAAATGTATGTACGATTATGACGCAGAAAATTTTGTTTTTCCTTGATTATGTGAAATCTAAAATAAAATGCGGTATTGCGTAATAAACCTTGTAATCTATTTTGGTTTCTTATTTAAGACTATCTACTTTCAAGTTTTACTGTAATGATATAATTATATTTTACCCCTACAAGTTTTTGACCTAGTAACTGTTGTATCTCTAGCTCACACTGAGCAGTGAGGCCTGTTACTGTCCTTGCTGCTTGTCCAATGTTTTGACTGAGAGTATTTTTGGACAGAAAAGATGGTTACTCAAATTGTATGATCCCGAATGGCGACTGTACTTTTTTGTGACAGATTTAAGCACCGTTCAACATATGACCTTCATCTGACATGAATATTAGCCATCTCAAAAATATATATAATGTGACTGAAGTACTTAACGTCCTCAAAATAAGTACTCTCATAAATGATTGCTTGTATTGTAAAAAAGGCGCTCGGAGTAGATAACTTTAGTATGTATCAACAAACGTTTAGCTAATGAGTGCTTATTTTGAACAAAATTAATGGTCTCTTTAGCTAAATATATGTTTGATCTAAAGTTGTTGAACATAAATTGAAAGATTTTTTCAATAATCTTTTCAGTTTTAATTCGGTTTGTGGAGGCTAAGTTGTGTGCGGATAAAATCTTACCCTTATCACAAATGAATCGGTTATTTTTAATTATTATAATTGCTGCTTGTATAAGAATTAGTTATGGGGTAAGTGATTTGAATTTCCATTCAAGACCACAAAATTTTATCTGAAAACAAGTTTCATTCAATGAAAACTATTTAGAATGCATACTTATTATAAGTTTAATACAGACAAGACCAATTTGCTGTTATAGATGACCCGAGCTCAACTTAAAAAAACAATGACCGTAATAAAAAATCAATGTATGCCGAAGAATTCTGTGACTGAAGGTAAGAATAATGTCGAGAAAAATAACATATAAGATGGCATGAGATAAAACCCAAGCCTAAAGAAAAAACTTAAGCAAATACTGTTATATTTCTAGATCAGGTTGGGAAAATAGAACAAGGTGTGTTCAATGAAGATCGCAATGTAATGTGCTATGTCGCTTGTATCTACAAAAGCCTTCAAGTGGTGAGTGCATATACATATAAATTCTCGAGCATGATGTTACTCTCAATGCGTAAGTTGAGCAAACTATAAACGATAATAGACCGGTAGCTGAATTTCCGAAGTAAGATCCAGTAGTAGCCACAGTCATATATCGTATTATGACAATCTCCTGGATATTACACTACACTACGACAATCTCCTGGATCATTCAAGGCGCTACCTTTCAGATCGATTGATCAACGTAGATCTTATTCCGTAGCCTTAAAATAATGTTATACAGGCTGGTCGTCGACGCATAAACTGTAACCATGAATTCAGCACATGATTGCAGACATAGAGAGAACAAGAATCAGCTGTTTCATAGAAAAGTGGTCCTACGCAGTCAAAATGTATGGAACAGCAATTTTTTTATGTTTCAGAATCATTTACTAATTCCATGATAACAGGTTAAGTGTCGATGTCCCTGCCACCATGTATTCTGTAGGTGCATATCCTAACCATAAGCATAGCATTATCAGCCTATAATCCATAGAACTAAAACTCAAAGCACTTATTTCAATTAAACCATTTACAGGGACTTTTGAATTGTCAAGAAGTCGGTTAGTCAGAAAATATGAAGCTTGTTGCCCATTCCAAAGCGTAGATACCTATGGAGAAGAACAGGCAAGAAACTCCATGGACACTGTTAAATTATATTTTTACAAAAATATTAGTTGATTAAATTGGTCCCTATTTCTAGTACTATAATTATGTTTTTCACCTCTTTTACTAAAAAGATGTAAGTTTTTTCATACATAATGATGTTTTCGTAGATATATTGACAAGGTACCATCATGAAGTTAATTTCCTTAAACAGTTCCCTTAGAGAATCGCGTCTGCGGAGATTATACATATATGGCTCTGATGGCTCTTTTCTGCAGAATAAAAATAGAATCGATGTCTGCAGCCCGTCCCCAAAGTAAAATACCGTAAGACATGATACTATGAAAGTAACTAAAATAGACTAGTCTCGCGGTATCTACATCAGTAAATTGACGGATTTTTCTGACAGCATAAGCTGCTGAACTTAGCCGTCCTGCAAGAGATGTTAAATGAGGAACCCATTGTAGCCTTGAGTCGAGCGTGATCCCTAGGAAAACAGTTTTATCGACGAATTCTAGTTTCTCTTGATTCAATAATATATTATCTCACAAATTCTTGATATTTGGTAAAGAAAATTTTATGCACTTAGTTTTTTCCCCATTTAATACTAAATTATTAGCAGTGAACCAATTTTGGACCTGCAGTAGGGCGTTATCTATTTTGTCATAATTTGTAGCGCTTGTAGAAAATGGAGGATCCTCGGACCAGACGGGTGTTGTGTCTGGCGGCCAACTGCCCGATCCCGATGATTTATGTCGGGCTGTTGTATATATGCTAGTTGTGTGGTAAAGTTTGCTTGCGAGATGCATGATTTTGCATGACGTCAGTATGACGCGTAGTTCGCATGTGGCGTTGTAGATACCGGTACACTACTACTGGGGCACATGGGCCTCCTTATTTTCAGAGGGAGTGGGCTGTAATCCACCACGCGGACCCAGCGCGGGTTGGTGGGATGAGAAGATAATTATTTGTTTTCAAATAATTGCTAAAGAGTTCTTATTGTTTAAGGTAAAAAATGACAAATTAGACATGGGGTTAGTATTGAAGCAGATAGATGCACTCTATCCTCCAGACCTTAAAGAGCCCGTAAAAAAGTCCGTTTCATTGTGCATACACAGCCGTAAGTATTTATTAATATCCTTCTTTTTCTCTTGTTCTTTTTAACCCCTTTGAGTCGATTTTACTTCAACGGGTAGATTCTTGCTTAATGTCTTAATTATGTCTTCTTTTCAGAGGATAATTACAACGACTTGTGCGAAGGAGTATTTCATGCTGCAAAATGTTTGTATGAAAAAGACCCGGACAACTTTATTTTTCCTTAATGTCAGTAGTTCACAGTACATTAAACGCGTTAATGTATTTTCGGATTAATAAATGTATAAATAATTTGAATTCATTATTTTGATATTATATAAGTTCTGCATCTGTTATAATAAAGTAATCTACTGTATATTCAGCTAGTTGCTATCTATTTTATTAAAGTACATGTCACACTAGTAATTAAATATTTATCGTCTTTATAAAACAACTCCATCACGATTTGCTATCATTGTTGCATCTTCGGATTCCTAAAGATCTTTCAGCATGTACTCCAGAAGCATTTTTCTTTTCTCGATCATGTTGATTATTACGTTAAACAGTTCTTTCGTCAGTTCGGTAAGTTGTTTTAAAAAATATTATAATTATATATCAAAATTTAAATGATGTTAACGCAGCTGAAATATGGTTTTTGTGGACAGATGACGAGGGAACAAGTTAAGAATTCTGGGAAATTGGTTAAGAAGACATGTTCGGCGAAAAATAACCTCACTGAAGGTAAATCACTTGTTAACTATCTATTCTAGAGTCTGAGGTCTTTTCTCACTTGTTTTATTAACCCTTCCAGATTCATACAAAAAAGTATTGCTTAAATATAAAGTATTCATGATGGTTAATACTGCTAACAAAAAATCGTGATCCCCGGGTGAAATTTTACAATATTCTCTAATTTTACAGATCAAGTGAAAGACGTGGACAAAGGAAAATTTATTGAGGAGAAAAACTTCATGTGTTACATAGCCTGTGTCTACAAGATGGGAATGAGCGTAAGTTACAATGTACGGTCAAAGTAAGAATAATGATGTGCATTCATACATTGAAACTAAACTCATGTCTGTATTACTTTTAGATAAAGGGCAACACGTTAAACCATGACATGATGCTAAGACAAGTGGATATGATATTTCCAACAGACATGAAGGCTCCTGCCAAAGCAGCTATAGAACATTGCAGACCAATTGGTGAGTTTTCAAGTAATCGATTTTTGTGATGCTACTAGACGAAGTCTTGGACAATCGAGACTGCAGTAGAAAAAAAACTTGGAACTTACGCTCTGTTTCAACGATTTCGATAAATTGAAACAAAAACGAGGCTATTAGCTTTAGTTCATTATTCGTCTCAACAATCGCCACAATTTTCTTAAAGTTCACATCAAGCAAACAAAATAATGATAAGTTTTAACCAATTTAATAATAGATTTTTATGTTTATCTCAATTTTATTCCTTTACAGCAAAAAAATACAAAGACTTATGTGAAGCATCTTATTGGACATCAAGGTGCATTTATGAATTTGATCCACCTAATTTCACGTTTCCTTAACTTTAAAGAAATTGTACACTTTCAAATTTTGTATTTATTTAAATGAGAAAGATGTAATAAAAAATTAATGATAATAACAATGATGTTTAACTAATTCCGAATGCAGAAATGTCCTAAATATATAACTACTGATTGAAGTCATGCAGTCCAGGAATACATAGGTATAAGTTTTTGCTGCAACTGAATATAAAAACCAATAGTTTTGTCCCATTCAATCCATCCGTATTATTTTATGAATAAGTAGTATAACACATAACCTTCAACCATGGTTTTTGCAACAATTGTGAAAACAAGCTATTATTTTCCCATCAAAGATCCAGTAAACGAAAAAATAAATAATGTAGATGTCGTATAAAACTATCAAAACCATGTTTAAGCCCTCATTTTGCATCTTGTGTTATGAATAGATGCAAAGTTATTAATTGGTGCTAATTAAATAATGCATGTATTTGCATAAGTTAATGATACACCAAGTTGCATTGAATGCTGACAGCACTGTCCTATAATCAAGGCGCAACGATATCGTATATATGGTTTCAAGTAGATCTTGAGTAAACAGTTCAATTTAGGAAGGGGCTTGGCTATGAGTGTCGTCATGGATCGGAAAAGGATGTGTTTGTTGATTATTGCCATGTTTTTGGCCACTGGAAGTGACGCCGTAAGTACAAGAATACATATTAATAATGTCATAGATATAGGAAAGAGAGCAGACAACAAACATACTTAATATTATTAGTGATCAATGTTATAAGTGGACACCAACATTTCTTACAGATGACTAGACAACAAATGAAGAATTCGGGAAAGATACTGAAGAAAAATTGTATGAATAAGAACCAAGTGACTGAAGGTAGGCACTCGAATGTCTTACTAATATAAACTTTCTCGGAGGAACCAATCCCATGAGAAGAATCAAAGCATGATGACCCTTCTTTATTTTTGCAGACCAAATAGGAAGTATAGATAAGGGGAAATTCGTAGAAGATAAGAAAGTTATGTGTTATATAGCTTGCATCTTTGAAATGACGAATGTGGTAAGTAGACTTAATAATTCTATTGCTAAATTGGGATTTACAAGTTGTTCAGTTAACTATGAATGTTCCTAAAATGACTGGAATTTTCTTGCACATCATCAAAGACTACGCGAAGATACGTACACATTTTTCAATTGTGTATTTTTATGACAAGCCTTGACTTTGTAAGTGTTTTGACAAGTACAGATTAGTATGTATTCCTATTCAATTATGTATTTACGTATATTTTACTGTAAATGAGTAAATATTTATTTTGGGTAACGTGACGCTATTGATTGATTTTGAGAAAAATGTTTTGACTATTTCTTGTTTTCTTCCAAGGAGCACCGATTATTCTTTATCTGAAGTATTTCCTTGTATGTTCATGTAAAATATATCTTTCATAACAGTTACGGTCATTTATTAAAGTCGGTTCAATCTCATTTTCCGTATAACACTTATTCTCTCTCATATAGTTATTTATTTTTGCAGATAAAGAACAATAAATTAAATTACGAAGCCTCCATTCGACAAATTGACCTCATGTACCCACCGGATTTAAAGGAAGGTGCGAAGGCTGCTGTCGAAAAATGCAAAGATGTTCGTAAGTACCTACCTAGAGTAAAAAAAAATATATAGACACGACCTTACCTATTTGTTGAACCATGTGCGTTGAACCCAAAGAGCAAGGTAAAGAGGAGACCAAATTAAGATTGATCTTTTTGAGCACTTTATGTATTTTTTCTGCTTAAACAAATAGTTTATAACTAGGGCCTTGATTAATAGGTAAATACATATTTTTAATTCAAACAATTTTCGGTCTTTATTGTGTTTTCTACATACATTATGATATTTGGAACTTTTTTCGATTTTTGGAAGATTTCGACCAAACAGAAAGATTTTAATTTTGAAAATTAAAAACAACACGTAATTGTATACTGCAATAAATTGCATAGTGTTAATGAAACAGAAGCTGAATAAAAAATAGTCCATGTTTTTTCAATATTTTAGATGTTTTGGTACATATTAAATATGTACTTACATATTTTGTCATTTTTAATACATGTTTATTCGAGCACTAGTCATAACATAACACGAAGTATAGGTCCAAAAAGAGTTAAGAAATCGCTCAAAGTTAACCTTTTCCCCTATTCAGCATGTTGCGTTCTCAGACCAAATAAAAAGTCAAGACATAGCGCTGCGAACAATACAGTTGAGCATGCAAAAACTACACTTCCGCTCTGTTTATACACGCTCACACGCACACATTTACAACCATTTACAATCAAACTACACCTCACTATGTGCACACATGTTTACGAAAGCGGCTTCACTCTACTGTTGACAGCCCTCTGTCTTGATTTTTTATTTGGTCTGCGGTTGCGTTATTGAAATCATCTTTATATTATGATTATGTAGAATTTATTGCTGTACCATATTTAACTCCATCGGGCCGATCTCTCATTTCATCTAGTAGTAACACTATCACCAGATTCCATGTTTTGTTTTAATCCAAGCTATTGTGTATATTTTTTTCATAACAATGTCATATTTCAGAAAAGAAATACAAGGATATCTGCGAAGCTTCGTTTTACGTGGCGAAATGTATGTACGAGTTCAACCCAGCAGACTTTATATTTGCATAATTTTGGATTATATTCTTCTTTTAATTGGATGTGTTTTATTTAATTTTCCAATTGGGTAGGTTTTAAAATAAATGCATGTAACTAAGAGAGTGATGAATATAAAAAGTGTTATAGAAGGAACGAGATTAAAATAGGTAGATAAAGTGTAAGCAACGACATGAACGAAAAGCGGGTGAATGGTAACGTGATGTGTCTGACGGCTAAGGAGAGAATAAAAGACGAAAACATTTAACGCCAAAATAATATGGGACAAGGGCAGGCAGAAGAAGTATAAAAATTGTAGGAGGTCAAGAACAATTATCATATTTTGCCAAGTGAGATCTAAAAGAACCTAAAAATTTCAAACTGGCTTGGCAATACATAATGAAGAAAGTACCACTTTTGTTAGAGGCCTAATCTATACAAATGGCCAAATGGAAGTACGACGTAACAGTAATAAAAAGAATCGCAGGATAATAATTAATATGCCAATTAACTTGATTTCCAAGAATACATTTTTTTTTCTGATGAATCGTTGTAATTGCATCCAAAAAAAGGCCATATCTTGATGTGTAGTCAAATGCCGACGAGATTGATGATATGGATGCCGGACATTGTACAATTTAATTGTAACTAAAAGTATGGTTGATGATTAAATAATATTAATTAATAGTACGCATCATTCTTTATTGTTACATGCTTAAAAATTATGTAGAAACACTATAGATGCTCAGGCCGCAATAAGATGGCCAGACAGGAATTAAAAGGGTTTGAAAATAAAAATGGGGGCACCGCAGGGTTCAATGTTGGGCCCGTTTATCTTTTTAGGATATCAATTAATCTATGGGGAATTACAAAAACAACCTCCAATAGTGTTATTTGCTGATGAATATTAAAAAACAAAAAGGTTTATTGCCGTCTGCCATGCCATGGTTAAGCCATAGCAGACAGAAACAGCCCAAAAATTGATAGTAATATCATGTTTTTCAGTTTCGCCTGATTGAATTAGATAAACATTCATTAGGTATACTGATGGTCGAAAGGTCGAAACACAAAGGTTTGGACTGTGATCAGACGAGTTATAAAAATCTTCAAATATAATTTTATGTGAACACTAGCTTGTCTGTTTTTCCTTGTACTTTATTCTCTTTCTATCTCTGTTCTAGAGAGGTACGAAACTACCCCTTAGATACATAGATAGACTGACGCCTTTTCCCCAGTCAGAAACTACAGAATGCCACCTGCTATGATCCCTACATTCCTACTCCTTTTGCTTTGTTTACGTTTATACATCTGATAATACACGCATTAGTTTGATATAGAAGATTTCAAATGCTGCGTTCATCGTTAACAATACCCCTAGTTTAACTTAGCTGAAAACTGCACTTATGTCTATCGTATATAATTACCTATACCTACTGAGTTTTCAGTACAGTAACAATTTATGTGTGATTTTGCTTGATATTATATGGATGTTAGCATACCATTAATACCATACACAGCACCATGCCTTTTCTTTGAGGAGTGTATGCCAGCTTAATTTTGCTAGCTAGGCCTATTGTTATTTATGGAGTACAGTTGCCAAACTATGGGCTATTACTGAGATTTATTTAACTGTAAAATCCAATACCTAACACTTTGCCTGACATCAGAACCCAAACCGTGATCATGAAGCCAGTGAACTTGCGGTTCTGAATAACGAAGGAGAATGAAGCAAGACTAGATGTCCCGAGGTAACAAGACCGGCAATAATTGAAGGAATAGGTTGGATTATAAGGGCGAAGCACACATTGCCAAATGATAGAGAGCTACTAGGTTGACAATTTTCCACGTAGTAGGTTGGTCTACATATTCATGGTCGCTCAGTGTGCTATGGAGTAGGTTATGCTCGGAGTTTCTTTGAAGCAATCCGAAATGAAAGTATCCAGAAAAGAAAGAAAAAAAGAAAGAAAATTGCGTTTATTTGGCAAAAAAACCTTAAAAATAAACAAAACAAATTCAAAATGATTAAAAATAATAATGCCAAAAGGGCCTCAGCTCAGCATAATGCCAGATGGCAACACAAAGTGCACCACCTGACGCTGATTTTCAGCTGCTGCCCACGAGTGCCATACGCTCGAAAATATAAACACATTTAACAATTCTAAAATATTAACAAAAAATAAACATTACATTAGAAAACATTAGAAATAATTATATAAAGTTAAAATAAAATAAGTAACATTGGTAAAATTGTATAACGTATAAAATTAACAAAACGTATAAAACTGTATAACGTATAAAATTGATAAAATGTATAAAATTGGTAACAATAATAAAAGTAAAACAACACCAACAATAGTAAAAGGAATTGATAAATTAAGACACAATATCAAAAAGTTAAAATTTACAGAATGTATAAAATTAGTAATAAAATAAAATTAGTAACACACTTCAAATTGTATAATTTACAAAATGTATAAAATTGATAAGCCAGACAGCAATTCAAAAAAGCATTAAATTGAAAAAAATATAAAAATGTGTTATGTTTCAAATGGCTGACATGTCGGCTCGAACATCCCGAAGTTCATTTTGATGGTTTAATAAAAACAACTTTAATTTTAATTTAAATGTTGAGCCACTTTTACTAAACTTTATGGGAGGTGGGATGTTGTTCCAACATTTGGTAGCTGCGTAACGAAAACTGCCCCTGAAAGCCGGTGACTTATGCTGAGGAATGGAAAGCTGTTGGGAACATTTTCTTCCCTCACCGATTCTGTGCCTACTAGTCCATGACAGCTTATCGTATAGATAAGAAGGGGATTGAGACTTGATAACTCCAAAAAGTAGGGTCGCCAAGTGCAGTTTACGTCTAGCTTTCATTTTCAGGATGTTGTGCTCATTGAAGAAGGGTGTAACATGTCCCCTAAACGGAACTTTAAAGCAAAAGCGTGCACAGGCATTTTGAAGTCTTTGGATCATTTTTTCTGTTTTTGATAGCAGTCGTGGACCATACACTGTGTCCGCATAATTCAACTTTGATAAAACCAAAGACTCCACAAGCAAGACACGCAACTCTTCGCTTAGATACGGACGAGCCTTGTATAAAATTTTAAGTCTGTAAAAGCAATTACGGATACACTCTGTCACGTGCTTGTGAAAACGAAGTTCCACGTCCATTATAAGACCCAGATTTCGTGCTTCGTAGACACGCTCGACAGGCTAACCCATAACTGACACACAACCGGCGCTGGGTCTAATTTTACTTAGCTGGTTTACGGTACCAAAAAGCATAAATTTAGTCTTTGCAGGATTCAACACAAGCGAATTAGCATTAGACCACTGTACTATATTCTCAAGGTCGGCGTTAAGATCCATTAATGATTGCTCGTAGTCTTCTGGCTTAAAAGAAATATAAACTTGTGTGTCATCGGCATAAATATGGTATTTACATTTATTAATAATTTTAATTAAATCTGCACAGTATAATATGAACAATACTGGCCCAAGAATCGAGCCCTGTGGAACCCCCCTTCCTACTGAGCTCAGCTCAGAAACAACCGTTGATCCGTCCGCCCGGCCAAACCATTTCACAGTGTCGTCGTCAAATCCATAGTAAACCATCTTTGACAATAATAAAGGAACGTTAATACAATCAAAAGCCCGTGAAAAATCAAGCAATATCAAGAGTGTGCACATCCCATTATCTTGAGCTGACAATATATTATCTGTCACATCCAACAAAGCCGTGGCCGTGCTGCGGCCCTTCCGAAACCCTGACTGAACATCTGGAAGAATTTTATTAGTCTCTAAGAAAACAACCAGTTGCGCGCATACTACTTTCTCTAAAACTTTAGAAAGTACTGGCAGAATGATAATAGGTCTAAGATCCTTCATGTCTGTTGCATTAAGGGTCTTCGGTAATGGGAGCACTTTGGCAATTTTCCATAAGTAAGGGAAAGATGAGGATATGATGGACGTATTTACCAGCGCTGTCACGACATCCAAAGTCACCGGAAGTGTCAGAAATAACATATTAATGGAAATGCCATCGCAGCCTTTCGATTTAATTGTTTTTAATATGTTCGCGATTTCCTTGCTAGTTACAGGTGACGGGCTAAACGTGGAACCATTATTTCGAGTAGATTTAAAAAATGCCAGCATTGATTCATTAACCGTATCTGTTCCTGGCACACTCAGAAAATGGTCACAGATTTTGTTGGGATCGTTAAAGTGCAAAGGTAATTCCTAATGTTTAGATGGGAGCAGATTAGACTTCAAGTTTTTCCATAGTGTTTTGGAATCATTTATTTGACTATTGATTTTGTGTTTGTAGTATGCTGACTTTTCGTAAAAAAGAGACTCGGAAACAAGTGACTTAAACTCTTTCTAATATGTTTTTTTGTGATCGTTTTTATTGTCACTTAAATACTCCGCATGTGCTTTATTTCTTAAACGCATCATTAACTTAATATTGTCAGTGATCCATGGGTAGCAACGCTCCTTAATAACACTAGTTTTTAGAGGTGCATGAACATCCAATAGCGAAATTAAGTGCGAATTAAATTCATTGACCATAGCATTAACATCTTGCAGCTCGATTATCGCTTTCCAGTTCAGCAGCTCAAGATCCTGATCAAAGTATTCCCTAACTATATCCCTAAGTGGTGGATAAGTAATGGTACGCAGCGGAATTTTCGGTCGTTTGAAACTAAATTCGCCAGAAACCAAGGCGTGTGCCCCTAGATCCGGTATGACATCAACCGTTAAAGAGCGTGGTTTAATATTTGAACTAATTACGTCTATCAAAGAGTTGCCGTGTACCGTGAAATGCGTGGGAGACTGCACCAATTGCTTTAGACCTAGGCAGTTCAAAAATGAGACTAACTTGTCCGTCTTTGGGTCTGAGTCATTGAGCATGTTTATATTGAAATCACCCATCAATATCATGTGCTCACATCGCGAAAGAGAGTATACTGAACTAGATACGGCGTCTAAGAAAATATCAACATCTTGAACCGCACCGCAGAACCGCAGTTAGGTTACAGGTTAGAGGAACAGAAGTGTAGCTTGCAGAGTAAGTGAGCTGAAGTAGCAGTGGGCTAACCATGTTTGTCGAAGGACCGATGGTCGGTGGGGTAAACTAGCCCTGGAGTGAAGACCGCTTATCGGCAAGAATAGCGATCCCTAAGCTAAATGGACCGACAACTTGTAAAAGGTGGCTGGGACTGACTGGATGCGGTAGGTATAGGACAGGGTGTTTATGGCACAGCTTGGGAGGAGCCTATGTCCAGCAGTGGACTGTAATAGCTAGTCTCTGTTGATTGTATATGCAGACCGAGAGCACTTTTTTAAGAGAATTTTAATTGTTGTTGTCTACTTATCTAATACATTCATTTGCTACATAAATCACTTCAGTAAATACGCTTAAAAAACTCGAAAAATACTTGTTTTAAAGAAAAAGTTGAAATAACTGCAGAGAATCTTGGAAGTCATCATTACTGAAGTTTTCTCTAAAACATTACTGTTATGTAGGCAGTACTTCAACACAGAAAGATTTTGAAGAACTAGAGCTATAATGCAAAAGACATTTAAAAAAAACAAAATACCCAAAAGTAATACACAAATAAACCGTGCATTCAGTACGACGATTGGCATATGACTGAGTAGCGTGTGCCATTACCGCAAGGAAATATTTATGTATTCGTATCTAATTATCCTTGGACGCATTTACCCACTGTTTACGTATTATATAATAATGATTCACCGTCACCGCACATTGTAGGTTTAATCGGTCTAAAGCTGGTTGGAGAGAGACCAAAAAAATATATAAAAGAAGCGTCTAGTGACTCCATACGTAGAGTTCTAGGTATGTAAAATAAATAAGTACATATAGCAGTTGTCGTTAATTGTGAGGTGATTGGTAGCCGTGAAATTAAAAACGAAAAATCACCACAAGATCTAACGATAGTTCTACTAGTATGTAGGTAATGCTTTGGTAAATGAAGGCTACACCGACCGCCTAGTGGCGCCCTCATCGTTTGTTTGATTATTTCTTTTATTTTAGAATGAAAATGCAGAAAATAAGCACATTAAGTTGTACATAAGATTATACGTTAATATTAATACGTACGGTAGTTTTACATTCTTTAGTTTTATTATATTCACTAAAACGGAAAATAGTGGCTACTATTATCCGTTTTAGAAAATAAAATAAATAACCAAAGAAACGATGAGGGCGTCACACAGGGGTCGGCGTTTTGTCGGGCGCCCTCTGGTTTAGAAACACTGGTTCAGATGGAGTGGCAAATGCAAGATGGCCGAAAATAGATGTTATGTTTTCTTTAATGTTGATTCTTAGATTATTTTCTTTTTGTATTTTTTTTGCAAACGTTTTACTTTTATTACCGAACATGACTGTTTTTGAAACACTATATTGGTGCCCAAGAAACAGGCTTGCCTAGTTTGAGGCCAATGTGAAATCTCTGTTATCTTTTTAGCTATAAAGTTTTTTTATTATTATTATTTATTTTTATTAGTATGCCTAACGATCAGACTGGAATATAGAAATTGGTAAAGAGGTGATTTTATACGAAAGCAAGAGGAAAATAGTAATATTTTACTGCTTTTTCAGTTTCTAATACAAACCTTACTAATTGTTTCATTACAAGAATCTCTTCAATTAACGTAAGTCTTTTAATTGATTCAACTTTACTATCAGTGTGCAAAAAATATAGATTCATTGATAGACACAATGTGCAGTGTACTTAGCATAGCATACAATCAAGATAGATGATATCTCTTTGTTATCGCGACGTTGTGTGAAAAATTCAGCAAATTGTCATAATGAGGCATAGCAGGAACTACACAGTAATTGCAATATCTCGTGTTGTTTTAATTGGGCACTATACTTAAATTGTGGCATAAAGTAGGATATCGAATATACTACATTAACCCGCGGTTTTCGTCTACTTATTCAAAGTGGTATTTAAAAAATAAGGTTAAAAAATACCTACAGTACAATATGCTATCCCGTATTTATACTATTTAATAAATGTATCTCGTGTGCAGTACCGTCTTTGCCATAAGGGCACACGGGGCCCGTGCCCAGGGCCCCTCTACCCCACGGGGGCCCCCGAAAGCAGATATTACATCGCTTACCTACATTCAAAAACGCATTTTTTTTTCGTAAATACTTGCAAAAAATGATTGCCAACATTCCTAAATTGAAATATTTATCGGAAACCTGATCAGATTTTTAAGTATTAGCAGAACAGAGATCCCGAAAGGAGCAGTTTCTTTCGGGATTTCTGTTCAACTTTAAAAAATTTGATATCTGATCTATGTATATAATTATATGAGAATGGTCTGTATCGGAATCAAACCTATAGGGTACTTCCCGTTGACCTAGAATCATGAAATTTGGCCAGAAGCAATGTCATGTAGCACAAGTACCTAAAGGAAATAATCTGAAAACTATAAATTTGTAGTTACATACCATACAAATTTGTACGGGACCCCCGGTGCGCGAGTCCGACTCGCACTTGACCGGTCTTTTTTAATTTCCAAAGGGGCCCCAAATTCTTATGTGCCCAAGGGCCCCGGCCAGCCCTAAGACGGCGTTGCTCGTGTGGAGTCTTTCCGGATGTATGGAAACACGCAATATAGTACAAAAAAATATTATTTCACATAAACCTACATGGGCACTTATGAAACGCTAGGTGCATGGCTCTAATGGTCGGTTTCCTATGGAGAAGAACCGGCAAGAAACTCCACGGTTACTCTTTTTAAAAATAATTGGCTTTTACAATGTTCTCAAATTACAGTAGGAATGAGAGGACAGTGTAGGCCTGTCAACAAGTGTCAGTACACAAAAGTGGTTCTAAAAATAATGAGAGAGAGATGTATCGTCCAATTTCCATATTATCAGCATTGTCTAAACTCTTTGAAAGGCTTGTCCATGCTGAGATTTATCCAATTATTCATCATGTTCTAATAAAGGAGCAACATGTCTTCGTCAAAGATAGATCTCGCATAAGCAATCTCTTAATATTCACAATACAACTTTTTGAGAATATTGATAATAGACAACAAACAGACGCGGTGTACACTGATTTTCAAAAGGCATTCATAAATTGGATCATAGATTGCTGCTCAATAAAATTGCGTACAATGGTATCAGAGGGAATCTCCTGCGTTGGTTTGTCTCCTATATAACCAATAGGACCTAAAAGATTGTGATCAATGACTTCGAGTCTATCTGTATTCAAGTTATACTAGGAGTCCCTCAAGGCTCAATTTTAGGACCATTATTATTTATACTGTTCATAAATGACATAAAAAAATGCTTTCAAAATTCAACATTTCTCTTATACGCTGACGATTTAAAAGTTTTTAACCAAATTTCGAATGAACAAGACTGTTGTATTCCAACGGCAACGTGATCTTGATTATTTCACAGACTATTGCTCTTATAATAAACTCTACCTTAGCTTGCCAAGTGTCATGGTGTATCGTTCACTAAAAAGAAAAATATCATATATTTCAATTATCAAATTGCTAATAGTGTTATTAACAAAGTTAGCAATCTTCGTGATCTTGGTGTGCAGCTGGACTGGATTCGAAACTTCATCTTGATATTCATGTAGAAAACATTGTCAATAAGGCATATCAGATGTTTGGCTCTGTAATGAGAGCATCGAGAGATTTCCATCGACCCTCCACCTTCTTGCACTTATATAAGTCAATAATTAGGCCACACTTAGAATACGCTGTTCCGGTCTGGAATCCTTACTATGCGAAATATATCGAAATTATAGAATTAGTCCACCCCAAGTACCTTCTATGCAATTTAGATGTTTTCGTAAGAGAACATCATACCAATCTCTTCTTAAAGAATGCGATTTGCTTACGTCCTCCTTGAGACAATGACGTTATTCAGTGTATGCTGAAACAAGTTTGATTGCCCTGACTTGGTGACTGGTTTGTGTTACCTGGTTCCTCGAACAGTACATGGACGGGAGGTACGCACCAGACGGCTGTTCGCTACCAGCTTTTGTAGATTCAATGCTGGTATGCACTCATCGCTATACCGCTTAGTCGGACACATACAATACGCGTTTTGGTGCAATAGACATATTATTTCTAAGCAGATATAAATTTAAAAACGATATAATCTAAATTCTAAAGGTTCGGCAGTAGGCTCCATAGGTTTTACACAATGTGCGTATCATTATTGATAGGCTAGGGAACTGCATGATACATCACGCATGATATATATAATTATATTTTTTGATATTTTATAGAATATTGTTCTTTTAACTTTTTCATTGAGTTAGCCCAGCTATAGTTAAAGTTTGCTAACAGCTTGTTTTTTATTATATAATATAGTAATTTGTGGAAAATGTTGTGGGTAGTATATTTGTTAAGTTTAATTTTAAGAAAACACTGTTTATGCTTAATATACTACTGTTTGTTTTCCCAAATGTAATAAATAAGTATCATCAGTAACTACTGATACCTTTGTCAATTCTTACTTGTGACGGCAGGCACACCCCATTTTTAGACAACTTATTTTACGGCTAAACTTTTCAGTTTCTCACAATTTATTCACTTATAATATCAAGGAAATGTCAATTATCCGTTGTCAACGGAGATAGTTCCGATTTTGGCCACGCGCTCAATGATCCTTGTACAGCTATAGTTCGAACCAACACATGGTATAGATTTTTAGCCATTGGCACAAAAGTAAACCGGACACGATTTTAATGAGAGGGTTTTGTTCTGGTGTTAGGAATGAATACTGCTACAAGACATTTTTTATTCATAAAACAATTTGTATCAGTCCTGCTAAGATCGAAATTTGCATTAGAATTTATATTTTAGACAGTTTAATAATTTTTCGGGATAAATTTTATGCTTTTAGGGTAAAAAGATGAATAATGTTCTTTTAAAAATACAAAATGCATCTACGCTTTTCATCGTATTATGGAAAACGTGCTTTGAATAAGGTGTGAAATACTTTTTAATTATAAAATTGTCACAATTATCTTGCAAGATAAGATCTTCGTGCATTTTATATAAATGTTGCAGGTGTCACATTATACTCTTAGAGGTCTCGAATATAGGTGAAGTACTTAGTTTATTGTGGAGTCTTGATTTTTTAAAGAAATTATGTTTGGTTACGGGTTCCTGTTGTTTGCGGCTGTAATGCTCTGTTTGGGGAGCACTTATGTGAGTCTTTTTTAAAATTCAATTTAGATAAAAACTAGTTTGTGCTTCGTTTGAAAGTGAAAAAGAAAACTTTTTCAATCGTGCGACTGTCTTTGAAGAAATTGTACAAAAATTTATTTTAAGTTTTTTGTAAGGTTATTACGAGTAGGTATCTCACGGGCCCCCGACTGTGTTGGGCCCGAGACTACCATGAGGCCCGACTCATGGTAGTGAACCGTAGGGTTTAGTTGATAGGAGGCCGACATGACCCTTCGTTTTTCCCAGATGGAGGGTAGACCAGGATCAAAATAATATAAGGAAAACTTTTAGTAAAAATCGTAATCTACCCTGATTACGATTTTTACTGAAAGTTTTCCTTGTCCAGTCTCTTTCTCCAGAGGAAGAGTCCAGCTTAAAAGAAGCTTTTCATCCATTTATAATGGAATGTGCGGAAGAATATGGAATAACCGAAGAGGAATTCGAACAAAAACAGAAAAATGGTAGTACAGACGATATTGATTCTTGTTTCATGAGCTGTTTCTTGAAGAAAGCTAAATTGGTAAGTAGGATCCTTTTTCTTACTAACTGGCTAACTATAACGGTTAAAAAGATATGTGATGGACAGTCAGATCGCATGGATTTAGTAAAAGGGGTCCCGTTGGAACACTCAGGGACACTTTTGATACGATATTTTGATAGTGAATGTAAAACAGCTTGGGATTGAGCTGCTCGGTTCGCTCTGCTAAGCTTTGTGATAAAACCGTAAAACTTAAAATTTTTATTATGATGCAAAATCATCATTATACACCATTTTATATACACGTTGATTTACATATTGCTGAAAATTATATACAAAATGACATTGGAAATTAAATTGACTTTGGAAAGCATTTTTTTTATTAGCCCTATAATGTCCCACTGTTGGGCAAAGGCCTCCCTACTCTCTTTCCACCTCTCTGTCCAGAGCTGCCAAGGACCAATCTATATGAAAGGAGTCCAGTCCATCCTGCCATCTTCTGGGCCTGCCGCGATGGCGGGACGTTTGAAAAGCATTATATTACTGCAATTATTGTGAATAACTTAGTTTTAATGATGGTCTAGCATTTTGAGTACTTTATGCGGCCTACCCAAATGTCCTTTCTGTTTAGCCAATTCTTCTCAGGGGTAGTCAGATAGGAAATGTCTACTCCATCTAGCTTATTTTTTTTTTAAATAACTTTTAAAAGTGATTCTGATGTCCTATTTATAGAATTAACAATTTCATTTCATTTCAATCTTTTTGCACTAAAACACTAAAACCATATAGAAACTAAGGGATGCATCGGAACGTGGTACATACCTAGAGCACACGTTAAAATTTTTACTTATTCACATTTCAGTTCGACAGTGAGGGAAAGCTAAATGTGGAGAAGACCATTGCCTTTGCAAAGTCCCACTTGATGACCGAGCCAGTTATCCAGTTCTTCGAAGCGGTTGGAGCAGAATGTGTCAAAGGTCAGTTAGTAGGAGGTACTTATTTTAATCTCTGTAGAGATGCTAGTAGAACTTCAATCCACTTATTACAAAACAAAACATAATAAGGTTATAAAACAAAAACTGGATCAAAGTATAAACTTAGTCTTAAGATAAACTTTGTTTTGATATGGCCGAGTTTGCCACCTGGTAAGACTGGAAACCGACTCCAACACAGGGTCTTTGGGAAAAGGCTAGGCAGACGATGATTATGGAACAATTGCAGTAGGTACAGAAGCCATCTTTTAGTGCTAGGGGGGGGGGGCTTCTTTTAGGGCGGGTTTCTGATGTCAGATGAAATACTTTTCTGGTTTCCCAAATATCAGAGAATAATGTTTTTATTTTCTACCTATAGAAAACTAGACAGTGAGCCCGGCTTAAAACAAATTACACGAAATCCAATAACGCTTTTTTAGTTTTCTAGAGATACTTTAACGGGATGCATTTCAAATTTTTACCTACATAGTAATACATATTTATTCCAGCACCTTAAATGCTCCTACATTTTGATACTCAGCTTCTCGGTGATAAAATTGATAAAAATCATAATTTTAATGATTTCAGTAAATAACGAGCAAGATGACGAAAAGGGATGCGACAGAGCAAAGATGTTGTTTGATTGTATACAGGAACTCAAGGAAAAAGTAAGTTAATGAAATTCAAAATTCTGGACATCGTAGAAAACAGCGGGCGTAAAAATACGCTTAATGAAGCCGTGAGTCCACTTGTTTTCCCCGTCACTGTGATCATTTTTTGTAACTGGACCATATCTGGGAACCTCCTAATTACAAATACATATATTGATGGTAAAGGTTCAAATTTTTACCGACGTTTTTTTACTAAAAGACCTTTAAATACTTTTGCATGCATAAGCACAATATTTTGCGTGCCTTGATCGCTACCGTAAACAGCGACACCAAAACTTTAAGTCGTTTCCCAGTCGTGTGTGCAATGTTAGTTAGTTTGATGTTGATAGAATGCGTATGTTAGAGCCAGGAATTTGAGATAATTTTCAAGTTATGGAACCACAAACTGAATGTATAATATATAAACATACTTTACGAAGTTCAAATTACATTGCAACCAAAGACTTATTACGACCTTTTTGTTACAAATGGTCACTCAAAAAACAACTTAGGATACATTTCCCTAAGTAGATAACTAATTAATTGGCGATGGATCGTAATTATCTGAGATTATGAATACTGCTTTAGTTGACGGCTATGTGATGGGTCTTCTTACACTCTGAATGTACTTATACTTAGGCCATTTCAAGAACCGACAAGCGAAAAGGAGTCTACAAATATGTTGATTTGACATTATTATAGTGCTGTTTTATTTTATTTTCAGATTGGAGGTTGATTGAAGTTTGCATACAGCTTACGTGCCTTACACCCAACATGGACCGATTCGGGATTTACCTATTAATTTTTTAAATGAAATAAATGCTTTGCGATATTAATTTTCAAGTTTTTTAAGATCTTTTTTCCATAGTGAATCCACCTACAACTACATGTCAGAAAGCACGGTATAGAAAAACTTGGAGATTTTCTGTTTTTCTTTAACTTTTTCTTCTACACCTGCTTTGAAAGATTTAATACCTCTATACTAACTGACATACAACGTGTCCGTCAAGGTATAAATAAACGCAAGACAGTCACGTTTCCATTCGCGATGCACAAACACTGCGTGCACCTTGTAATTAATGTAACAACGGTCTTATAAACAACCTGTAATTTGTGCTGCATTCAGTCGTTCAATATGTCTTACAGAGGAAATGACGGGAAACAACATGCATTCCCTGAACTTGCTTAAATAAATATAATTTCATCTGACACCTCATTACTTCCTATAAGCGCTATGGCTGTTCCATTCTTGGCTGTAGATGTAGACCGAAATAATAATAATCACGCACTTAATTTGGAACATAATATTTGACTCAGAAACGTAATAAATAATAATAGGTACTTTTGTTAAAGATTGTCTAATTATTCATACAAGGCTCTCTTATACGGGTGTAGCGGTCTGTAGTAATATTTATCCCTAAAAAAATGTGCTACGGGCGGACTCAAGAAGGAATCGCGGTATCTCAGAACAACTTGCTCTCTGTGCAATAACACCTGCAATAGGAAAGACCTTTGCGAGGCCACTACTAACGCTGTCAACGAGATCGAATTTATGTTCGAATTATATATGAAATTATAGAAATGGAAACATTGATACGACGAAGAAGAAAAACAGCATCAAGTCGCATCTGTGTGACAGTTGCTATTTATGTAGGCTGATTTTGTAAGGGAAACAAAGAAAATGGCATCATGGTTCTTGCAACAGTCAGTTTGATGTAACGTTTCCTGATTGTACCTACACTAACTAAAACTAAATAGACTTTATATAAAATTGAGGAAGGGCAAAACTTAATTGATTATTATTAACTGATCTCAATTGATCCATTAATTTAACTAAGCAAGATGTCTTCACGATGCCTACCCCCAGCAATACTGAACTATTCGATGAATATTCACATAGGACTCTATATTTTAATGATGTCTAAATTATTTATACCGTAATGAATATGTATGTTATTGAGAATTAATAATTAGCTTGGTGTTGCTCCATTGTGTGTTCGCACATAATAGAAAGAGGAAATAGCAAATGATCGCTATGTATTGTATTGGTACACGTTATTACCATGGTTATTTTTTTGCATATTAGGGTTCCTTATATACTGAAATAGAAATTTACATTTGTGTTTATGATTCTTGATCGAGACAAACGATTGGAAATTTATGTTCGAACTTCAATATCTAGGCGCTTTTCGTTAGCTTTATGCTGTGCCTATTGAATTTTCCTGATCAGCTCATAACTGGGGTTCTAACAAAGGTTGTTAGTTTCGATGAAGAGCTTGTAGCTCGTTCAAATCATGGCGTGGCATTGTGCCATGTGAATCACAATGGGAAACACTTTTGGGGAAATTGAAAAGAAAATGGCAAAATATTCATAAATTTTTCTTCTACGTATCGATGTGACTGCTGTGTTGCTGGGGAGTTTATTGCGCTATTTCTTTCCAGCTAAAACACTAGGATGAAAACGTTTTGTAGGAATATTTAGATTTCTTAATTTATATTTATTTATTCATCTTTGATTCAAGAACATTACCGATAATATTGTTAGTACTTAATCTATGTTACTATAATTAACTAAGAAAAAAACATAAAAAATAGGGTTTATATTACAATACAACTTAAGGAACACTATACCTATTACCCCATCTTCTGGAGGTACCTGGCAACAATACCTGCACTGCACAGCACACGGGTGTTATGATGTTCGAAAAGTGCCGATTCTCAACCTAATTGGAAACCAGTGTTTCTTATTGTCCCAAAACTTCGTCGTATCCATTACGTCGTCAGTAGCAGCGCAGTGGTCATGTCGACTGCATGTTTTGGGGCACATAGGTAAAAGTAAAAGTGAGAAGTAGTTTGCACCACTCATAATATGATCATCATCATTTGCCTAACCTTTTCCCAACTATGTTGGGGTCGGCTTGCAGTCTAACTGGATGCAGCTGAGTACCAGTAATTAACATGGAGCAACTGTCTATCTGACTGTCACAACCCAGGTACTGGTAATACGATACCCCTTGGTAAGACTGATTGTCAGATTTTCGGGCTTCTGATAGCCCGTAACGACTGTCGAAGATCTACGAATGACAGCCGGGACCACCGCCTTTCCAAGGCACGGAGGGGTCTTGGTATGTAAAATGGTCACTCAGCCACGAACAAACTGAGGCTAGCGTAGCTTAACCTGATCGATCGACCCGTGCGGCTGTGAGGCTGAGGCTACAGTAGGCAGCGATTTGCGATGCGACTGGAAGAGCGAAACGAGAAAAACATGGTATGGCTACATTACAAGTGAAAAAAAAAAGCAATTTTCTAATAAATTCGCTTCAATTTCGCTCATGTTGATGTAGCCGATGCCGTGATTTCAGTAATGTTGTTCCTATCGCATAAAGAAATCAAAGATCGCTGGTAATATTTGATGTACGGTGTAGCCATATACGTGAGCATTCATTTACTTGTTTTAATGGCTCATGTGTCGCAGGTCGCGTCGCGGCCTAATGTAGCCTCAGCCTTACACTTAGCCACAAGACCAACTCAAAATATTATGATGCCGTTATTTATTTTCATATTTACATACAAGATTGTAGCTTACCGATCTGATTCGAACTTGACATCCATATAGAATAGTCCCCTTTTTCATAGGTGTAAAATATAATGTATTGAAAATTGTAATTATCTCACCATAAAATTACGGAACCGCCCATAATATAATAGTTTCCCTGACGAGCTCAAACGTATAACACCTGAAGCGAAAAGTTTTATACAATTTGTCTTTTTATCATTTCAAAATGTTGAAGATTAATGTGGTGTGTCTATATTTTGCAGTGCTGGCCGTTAATTTTTGGAATGTTAATGTAAGTTTTACTAAGACATCAGTATATAAATGTACCACTTTAGGGCGAATTTCACCAAACTTTTATACGTAGAATGAGTCATCCTGAGAATAAATTTTGAATTTTTGACAGTTTTTCCATATTAGAACTGTCAGACGTCAATTTTATTCCACGGATAAAAGATATCTATAGACTTTGATAAAATCAGCCCTTAGAAGTTTTGATTTTCGCCTAATAAGAAGTGTGTATTTGATTAATCGAGAGAATCTGACAGTAGTTTTATAATAATATGATAATAAAAATCAACTTTAATTTGCGGTTGAAAGTTATCTCTTAGAGTACTTTCAGGTTTTATATAGTAGTTCTGCTGTTTCAGTGCATATCTGAAGAAGAAAAAAAGGCAGCCATGGAGGCAATGAAACTTGTTGCAGAGGAATGTATATCAGACTGCGGTCTAAACAAAGAAGATTTCAAGAATCACAGCAAAGGCGATGATATGGACCCTTGTTTTAAGAAATGCTTAATGCAGAAATTGGGGCTTGTAAGTAAAAATGATAGAGGCCAATCAACCTGAAGACAATGCACGCAAGTGCAGTCGTGGCATCGCTTGGGTGCATGATATTATTAAAGTTTCGAAATTTCGTAACGTTCAGATACGAGGGCGACACTGATAGTTTTTAGAACTGGCCGATAAACGGCTTGTAAACGATACAATAAAAAAAAACACTGGCACTCCGGTAGTGCCGACAGAAGTGAAAACTTGAACAATTACGAGTGTATTTTGTGAATCGTCTTATAAACAAAACACGCGTGTTAAGGTGTGTTCCTTATTTTATAGGGTTTTTTGCAAATCAGGTATGATGACCAAAGTGACTGGTTTATTCTTCTCGTGAAAGGAATTTATTCAGATTTACAAATAAGCACACAGGATAGACTTCAGTTCGTGGTGTTGGTCGCGGCAGTGGTAAGAGAAGCAAGCCGCTCGCATAGAGCTCGTCGTCAGTTATATATCCGTGGTTCAGCGCCATCTCGTCGTTGTTGGATGAACTACGTAGTTAGTACGCGAGGCCCTCGTAGTTCTTCCCGATGTGCATAGATGGCGCTGTCCTCAACAACGCGCGTCTTACGTTTTACGTCTTACGTTTTACGTCTTACGAATTTTCGATCAGGGTCACGTGACCTGACGCGAATTTAGAAGTTTTTACCCATTCCAAAAAAAGTACACAGCGCCGCTAAAGAAGTTTTCACTTCAAAAAATAAGTTCAAATTTTGAAAATGGAACTCTTTGCCTATATTATTGTGTATGTATTTTATTAATTTGTCATTTGTTTACGATTTGGCGGCAAATTGAAAAATTGTCAGTATCACGGTCACGTCAGAATGAATTTAACGCGAGAAAATTTTCGTTCAATGATTTTTGTGACTTTCGATGTTATTTAAGTCAACAAGAAAGTTATGATAGACTTCAATTGGCCTTTCACGATGAAGCTTCATCTCGTGCCACTGTTTGCAACTGGTTTAATGAATTTAAACGTGGTCGCACTAATCTCACCGATGATCTGCGTGAGGGACGGCCTTCTACGGCGACGACTGAAGATAACATCAGTGTTGTGCGGCGTATAGAAACTGAAAAAAGGTTATCAGCAGATTCGGACAAGCTTAGGCTTCGGTATGTGCCATCATCATCATCATTTCAGCCGAAACACGTCCACTGCTGGACATAGGCCTCCCCCAAGCACCTCCACTTCAGCCAGTTCTGTGCTTCTCGCATCCAACGGGTTTCTGCGGCCTTCACAAGGTCGTCGGACCACCTAGTGGGAGGCTTTGATGATGAGGTATTGATGTAAAAGGACGCTATTTTGAAAATATATAATAAAACTTATAACTTGCTAGTTTGTTCGGTTTTTGATTTTCTAAGAACTTTCAGTGTCACCCATATAGGGTCAAATTAAATTAGCTAGCTATACTCATATCATATCTAAACATGATCAATTAAAAAATAAATTAATTTGATGAGGTTTTTTTGGGGTCTACAACCGCTCAGTTTTATTTATGCAAAGTTCACAGACGTGTAGGGTATCGAAATCTAAATATGATAAAACAAAAAAAAAACATTTTCTTAACACTTGCATCAAGTAACAACACCACCAGCGCGACCGTAGCAATTAACATTGTCGGATCTACATTTTTGCGATTTTCATTTTATTGCATTAAAAGCCTTAGAATAAGTTTATACGCATAAGCATATACTACTACGTCAGGTAATTAGTATTTATTTGTCACACCAAATTTGGTTAAGGTACATTGACATATATTTGATAGATACATATTTGAAACTTTGAACGGCCGTACCCTAAAGTAGCTATTTTTCACATACGACTATGTTAATTGCTACGGTCGAGCGGTTGTTGGCTCTAAAAAAGTCATCAAATCTTTTATTTTTTTTATTTTGTCGTTTATATATCGATACCCAACAAGTCTGTGGAGTTTCGCTAGCTAATTTAATTTGACCCTGTAGATGGAAACTTTAAAAAAAATCATGTAGGTAAGTAAAAGTTATAATGCTGCATCCTAACCGAAAGCGATCGTCGCTTCTTTAAGAATATCATATTCGCGTGATCAAGACGTGTATCTACGTCATTATTCTGGTAAACGATCGCGTGATCGCGTATTCACGCGGCTGTCGCTTTCGGTTGGGACGTAGATTAAGCATCCTTTTATTCTAGCTGGATGAGGCTGGGAAATACAACCGTGATGCATTACAAGAATCAATTGCGAAGTACACAGGCAACAAAGAAAAAGCTAAGAATTTTGAAGACCAATTAAGTAGTTGCTTTGATAGTAAGTGCGCTATAATTATTATATTTTTCACTAAATCTGTTTTAAATGCTGAATTTAATAACAATGTTAAGAAGTGTCTATAGATTGATACACACAATAATGATGGTACTTATCTGGGCTATGACTAATTTGCCTGAAATGAATGGGGCGTGTCAACAACTAATATTATGCTGGAAATTGCACTTGCCTTTTTGATTTATGTACAGACGCCAGCACATCAAGCTATCCGAAACTGTAAAATTTTCCCAATCAACTTTGAACCTTATGCTTGTTGAAAATCTTCTAAAGAAATTTGACAGATTGTAGTAGCATGATGTGCTGGCGTCTGTACATCAGGGACTTTGACTCGCAACCTGTTTCAATGGATTCAGTACATGATTCTGAACCATCCTGCGTCGAAATTTTTCGTTTCTACACTAGCAAAAAAAGGGATGAGTTTTTTTTTTTGATAACTGATGAAATGTTTTTACCCTAGGGGGTCTAGAATGTGGAGCATACGGTGGAGGTCTGCCCCGCTTGGGCGGTGCACCGCCGTGTCCTCGTAGAGGCGATCGGCAGCGGCGGCGACCTCTCGCGTCCGAGTCTGGTTCACCATGGTCCTGGGCGAGAGGGAGTGGGGGCAGTCGCCTCCTTCTGCGAAGCAGTCATGCTAGCGAAGGAGGCGGCGGGACGGCTGAGGGAGAGAGCCTCCCGTCCCAGCCGCTGCGGGAGACGCTCCGTGCGTCGCGAGCCGCGAGTCAAGATAACGAGGTCAGACAGTCAACAGTAGAGATAACGCCACTACCCGATAACAACGGGATAAGCGGAGTCGACTATAAATAAAGTAATAAATATAAATAGGATATTAATATTGAGTCAAGATAACGAGACCAGACAGTGGAGATACCACCACCGCCCTAATAAACAACATCAATAAACGGAAGCGATTAGATAAGTGAATTGTGGTGACAACCATCCTGTCCCCACCACTGTGTTAGCTGATAAGACTTAGTATATAAACTAACCCAACTATAATTTAAGCACATTATTGTATTGACTTCACAACATACCACTGTACTACTAACACGTTTTGAGAATAAAATTATTTTTATCTCTATCACAAGTCTCAGTCTTTTAACTGGCGCCCAACGTGGGGCATTTCTTGAAGAAATTATCAATCAAGGCGACGTGCTGAATTGCTGTATCTCCGCTACCAGACACCGAACCAAGAAGATTACTCTATCAAACCTGCCCAGAACCTACAAATAAAGAAAAAGATTCAAGACTTCTCCTGCAAGGTGACGCTGACTCAGAGAAAAACTCTTCTCCGTACACATCAAGGTGACGCTGGCCAAGAAGAACTTCTCTTCGTACATCGCAGTATAGAAGCTCATCGGAGTAAATCGACGGACTTCAAAGACCCGACTCTACGAAGCCTCTACTACATCCAGATGAAGACAGTGATAGCCCTCATCATTCTCACAACACAACTGTAAGTACACGTGATTATTTCCCGGTTAAAACTACCTCAAACTGGCATTTACTCCTTCAGGTAGAAAATTAGTAAACAACCCAAAGTTAATTATGACGTCATCCGTAGATTCCAACCCTCAAATTAGACCAGAAAGTAATATTCCTATTCCCCAGTTCTCTGGAGAAGGTGGAGAAAGATACCTACACGGTTTTATCACCGCAGTAGAACGTTTTATTCAAATAACCTCTGGCACAGATGCGCAAAAAGTCAATATAATCTTGTCAAAGATAACAGGCAATGCGGCTACTCTCATATATAGCTACCCCCATAACTTCACTTGGTTAGAAATTAAAGAAATCCTAAAACAACAGTATGGATCATGGAATAGAACGATAGGAGATGTGTTTCAGGAAATTAATAACTCAAGACCAAGCTCACCAAGCTTAACTAACGTTATATACGAGTTACAAATGTTAATAGCTGAAGGATGTACAATTAACCAACATGTACACACCGGTTTAAAGGAAATAGCTAACCAAAAGTTAATATCACTCCTACCACCTGAATATAAACCAGCCTGTGAAAAACTAGACTTCCTAGAAACTTGCCTTAGAGCTAGAACTCTTGACAAAGAAGGATATGTAATTAACATCAGAAATACGGGAAACAAACCGAATGGTCATACTCAACCTTTCGTTAAAAATAATATGAGCTCAACCCCCCAACAACACAACGCCCTTGTGTATAATTCAAACCTTGGTAATAGACCTGTTCAGCAAAGACACGCATATCCAATCTCACCTTTCTCGGCTAGGATTCGGATGCAACAAGCAGGACAAGCTAAACAACCTTGGTATGGCAACCATAATAATAATCAAACTCACGCTTACCCTACGCGTAATTTTAATAATAATGCTAATAATTTTAATCAAAGACCTCCATGGCAACCAACTCGACCAAACTGGCAACCAAAACCACAAAATCCCGAACTACAGGATAAAGACGCGACTATGCGGACTGTAACAGAACGACCTCAATTAAAAAGAAACCGAGTATTTAACATCGACGAACCTGAATGCAATAGTGATGACTATCCCGATACCCCTTTTGAAGAATACATGCAGCAATGCGCCAACGAATATTTTACTAACATCAACCCTAGATATGAAAACAATGATCAAATTTGTGAACCAACACGCGAATATGACCCAAACTCGGAGGATTTTCAGACGGATTTACCCCAGAATACCCCAACATAAATTCTACACCTAATCATACCCAACTACCATACATTAAAATACCTAATACAGACGAAAAAATACTAATAGACACCGGCTCAACACGCTCATTTATTAAACCCAATATAGCTAAAGAATTAATATCGGATGGATACGCGATTTATGTTGATGAAACATTTTCAGTCCAAACCCCGCACGGACTCTCAAAACATAATGGTAAAATAATAACCTACCCCATGGTAAATATCTTCGGACAACACAGTAATCCAATAGAATTTTATATGTTCGACTTCTCTAATAACTATGAATACCTAATAGGATGGGACACATTAATTAAACAAAACCTATTAATAATTCCTAGCGAGAACAAAATAAAAACACCAGACGATATAACTATACTATTACATTATCAAGAAAACAAGTCGATTACGTTAGGACATATTCTAACAGAGAAGGGACTCAGTCCATGTCCAGAAAAAACCAAAGCAATAACCAGATTTCCACCACCTAAAACAACCAAAGAAATCAAGTCATTCTTAGGACTAGTATCCTATTATAGGAAATTCATACCAAACCTATCCAAAATAGTAAAACCTATAACTGAGTGTACAAAGAAAGGAAAAGAGATAAAACATGATAAACCATTTTTAGAAGCTTTCCAAAGAGCAAAAGACTTAATCATTAACCCACCAGTCCTAGCATATCCAGATTTTAATAAAATATTCACAGTAACGACTGATGCAAGTGATATAGCATTAGGAGCTGTTATTTCACAAGAAAATCATCCTATAGCATACACATCTCGAACACTAACGGAAACGGAACAAAAATATAACGCGACTGAAAAGGAACTACTAGGTATACTTTATGCCCTAACACAATTTAGACCATACATCTATGGGCGACACTTTAAACTTGAAACAGACCACCAACCACTAATATGGATAACCAAACTTAAAGAACCAAACGCTAAGCTTACCAGATGGAAGTTAAAACTGCAAGAATACGACTATGAAATATCACATAAAAAGGGAAGTACTAACCACGTAGCAGACGCTCTGTCTAGAATCGTACTAATGCATAACTCAGACCAAGCAACCGTACATAGCAACTTCGATGACTCAGATGAAGGATTTATAATAAAATCAGAACATCCCCCTAGGCGTATGAATAGAATATTTGTAACGACAGAACCATATCAAGTGAAAGTAATACAAAAAGACAACCACACCTACGATTATAATCTAAAAATAAACAATCCCCAAGACTTTATAAAATTCTGTAAAGAATATCTCGGATCAAAAAGATATGCTATAGTAGGAAATAGTAATAAACTCATAGAACAACTGTCTGAAATATACAGGAAACATTTCAATAATAAAGAACTCACAATCATTTGGTTTACACAACCACGTGTAGAAATCACAGATAAAGAAGAAATCCAAAAAATAATTAGATCAACGCATGAATTTATGGATAGACATATAGGAAACCCAGCTTTAATAAAGGAAATCTCTAAAACATACTATATCGAGAACATCAAAAAACATACGCAAAACTATCTGAATCAGTGCGAAACATGTGCTAAAGTAAAATACGATCGACAACCATTTAAACCGCCCTTTGAAAAAACCAAAACACCAACAAAACCAATGGAAAAATGGCAAATAGATACGTTCCACTTTAAAAAGAAAACCTATTTAACCGGAATAGACACATTTTCTAAGTGGACTTTCGCCACAGAACTAGTTGAAAACAACTCCCTACACGTAATAGAATCGCTATTACGACTCTTCGCTCTAATAGGAACCCCCGAACTAATCTCAACAGATAACGAGACTACACTAATATCGGAAATAGTAAAAGAATTTCTAGCAGGATTAAAAATCAAACATCATGTGACAACACCCCTGCACCACACGTCTCATGGAGACATAGAACGGTTTCACTCCACCCTAATAGAGAGATTAAGAGTACAACAGGAACTAAAGAAAGAAGATGTTAACTTAGCAGTACTAGCATATAACTCCACTATACATAGTGCCACTAACAAAACACCTAACGAATTACACTTTTTACGAGAAATTAACTTACCCGTACAGAACAAACAAACTTCTGACTACCTAAAGAAGATAAACGACAAATTAGAAAATGTAAAAGAAAGCACACTCAAAAGGATTAATAAATTCAGAACGCCTGTGACTAAAGAAATCACCACGGGAACTAAATTCTATATCGCTAAGCATGATAGATCAAAACACGTGAACTCCTTCAAAGGCCCATACGTAATAAAAAAAATACTCCCACGAAATAAATTCTCCTATGACTCCAGACATAAAGAACATCAAATTCACATTAGTCAAATTCGTGTTACAGATGCGACGCAAACATCATCAGATTAGGACAAGGGATCAGTATCATACCTCAAAGGAAGGTACAAATACAAGAAGACGAATGGAACTTAATCTATCCTATTAATCTAGAACCGCTCCAAACAAATTATGAGTCTATAACGAACCTATATAACAACGAAAGATTAACCAATGATATACGACATCAAAGAACAGAATATTTAAAAACACACTTAAGTGAATGTCTATCGCGAATGCAAATCAAACGATCCAAACGAGGACTTATTAATGGATTAGGATCTATAATTAAAGCTATCTCAGGAAATCTAGATAATGACGACATGATAAACATAGAAAAGAAATTTAGTCTAGCAGCCAACGCAATGACCACAATGAATCACAAAATAAATAATGTGACCCATCAACTTAACCAGCTAATAACAATTGTAAACCGTAAACTCAACTCTAGAGAGTACTTCTTACAAGAAGTAATCTTAGTATACGAAACACTGAAAGACATCTGCGAACATCTCGAAGAAGCTTACGTCCTAGCCCAACACAATATCTTGCAACCCGCAATATTTAACGAAATACATTTACAGCAAGGATTAGATAAAATCCCCAGCAAAATTAACGTAGTACGAGACATAAACAAACTACAATCCCTAATAGTCCCAAGCGTTGCTATACAAAGCAAACTATTAATATTCCAATTCGCTATACCCATGGTCTCTAAAGAACAATATAATCTAGAAACAGTAGTTAGCGTAATCACCCCATCTAACCAATATTGTCAAATGCCTAGTATTAAGAACGGCCAGTATTTAACGGGAACCAATCATGTGTATAAAGTAGACAAATGTAATAACAATATATGTACAGCTTCACCAACAAAGAAATGTGTAGAAGAAAGCATTCTGAAACAACGCAACAACTGTAGCGTTATAAAAATCTACTGTCCAGCACGATACTCATACAAAATTCAGAATGACTTATATTTCCAGTTCAGATTAAAGGAACAAACAATCTATGATAGATGTGCCGACAGAAGCGTGACCATCGTAGACTCATATATAGAAGACAACACCAAATGCGGAAGCACTCAAGATCCTGTGGATATTCAGACCTTTACTGAAGTCACAGAACCAGCAAACGAGTTACCAATGACGTTACCAGAAAATATGGACAACATAGAAGAGCAGATCGCAGCAATCAATAGACCCGACTTAACCTCTGATAAGATCAAAGACATAGGGATCCTGACCTACATAACGATAGTAACCATAATCTTGTTAACTATCGTCTTTTTAACTCGTCGAATCATAAAAACCCGACAGAGTACAAAAAGACTAGGAGGGGAGAGTCAAGATAACGAGGTCAGACAGTCAACAGTAGAGATAACGCCACTACCCGATAACAACGGGATAAGCGGAGTCGACTATAAATAAAGTAATAAATATAAATAGGATATTAATATTGAGTCAAGATAACGAGACCAGACAGTGGAGATACCACCACCGCCCTAATAAACAACATCAATAAACGGAAGCGATTAGATAAGTGAATTGTGGTGACAACCATCCTGTCCCCACCACTGTGTTAGCTGATAAGACTTAGTATATAAACTAACCCAACTATAATTTAAGCACATTATTGTATTGACTTCACAACATACCACTGTACTACTAACACGTTTTGAGAATAAAATTATTTTTATCTCTATCACAAGTCTCAGTCTTTTAACTCGCGCGACGACTCCCGGCCACCGTAGGCGCGGGCCTGCGGGCGTAGAGTAATGGGTAGCTCACTGTCCGATCAGGACCAGGCCCGTGCCGGACGGCGCGTACGTGTTCCACGCGCGCCTCAAAGAGATGTCAGCATCATTTGAGGGGTCCGTCAGGGCCGAAGTCTGCCGGGTCAGATGGATTATCCGAAACGGTTACCGCGGGCCTGGAACATAAAGGGCTAAGGAAGGAACACGGGTGGGTTTTAGTCAGTAAGAGTCTGACACTCCCTTCCGCTACACCCAGAGCGGGAGTCATTTGATGATTCCCCATCCTGAAAAAAAAAAAGATGGGTCTAGAATCATGTGCTGGATTTATGGTTATAGTTAGCGTGTCGATGTCCTTGCCAGCCTGTATAATTACTTGGAAGATTATAAGTAGTCAGTTCAGAAAAAGATGGGTTGCATGATATGTATGCTAAATGCATTTATTGCTCTGGTGTTACATAATCGAGTTAGTTTTTCTTTATGTAATTTTTATCGAACAAAAATGACAGAGTATAGAAAATGAACAGTTGATATGTTTTTCTGTTACTAGCTAATGGAGATAATGATGGTGATGATGAAGCATCTCAGATGAAGCGGGTCGACGTTTTGTTCAAATGTCTTAAGGATATAAAAGAAGTAAGAATTTACTTTTATTACTTAGATTAAACGTGAAAGTTTCTGAACTTGAATCTATCCATCATGTTGTCTGAACACCTGGAATTCTGAAAATAACACTGACGCAATCTAATCTAAGAAATCAATCTACAGATATGTTTCAAATAAATCTATATCTTTGGCTGAATTTCGTCCGAATGTTCCATAGAATGATTTTAAATATTCATCAAAAATATCTTGTTCGTGCAATCTGTCAGTTCGTAAGTAAGTATTAGTAATTATTGTTATCATCTGTCTAGCTTTTTCCCAACTATGTTGAGGTCGGCTTCCAGTCTAACCGGATTCTGCTGAATACCAGTATTTTACATGGAGTGTACAGTTACTGGGTAATACGATACCCCTTGGTAAGACTGGTTGACAGACTTTCGGGCTTCTGACAACCCATAACGACTGTCAAAGATCCACCAATGACAGCCAGGACCAACGGCATAACGCATAACGTGCTTTCCGAGGCACGGGGATCTAGGCATGTGAAGATGCATGGTAAGCATGGTCACCCATCCACGGATCAACCGTGGCAACCGTAACTTAACCTGATCGATCGAACCGTGGGGGTGGTATTACTTAGTCACCAGCCCCAATAGTAATTATTATGTTAATGAAAATAATAATGTACCCTTATCTTCTTTTTTGCAGTAATTTCTACAACAAGGGTTGAGTCTACCTACAATAATGGTTTCACTATGACTTTCATATTTACTATGTCTTCTTTTGAATAAATTTTATGTTATGCTGAAAGTGTGTTATAATTATTTGGATTATACGTTAATAACTGGAACTGCACTAATAGCTACCTTCCTAATATGTTTACGATGTTTTTTTCGAATATAAAATATCTATACGATCTTTTTCATATACAACCAATATGTTCTGACATAACATTCAAGTAGCCTCCAAAAGTTAGTTGACATTTTTCCATTGTAGCTGTAAATGGTATATATAATAGAAAAGATAATTAAATTTTTGACCTGTTTTTTCATTTTTATTGCCGAATTCAAAAAACCTTTGACTTCTCATAAAAAATAATCAAGTAATCTTTTATAGGAGTACCTACCTGCCTGATACCTACAGCTGAAGTGGAAAAATGTCAACTAACTTTAGAGGGTCACTGTATATACAAACTAAAGAGGTTCTAGATAAGAGTACCTACCTTTGCAGATGATAACACACCTCCAAATGAATTGACAAAAATCAGTAAACAAATTCGTTTTACTGACAAATCGGATTGTATCGATTTCAATTGTTCAAGTTTAGGACGGACTTCCGCTACCAAATCGAAGGTTGAGGTTTGCCAAAATAGCCATTCACAACAGTTTAGCTGTTTCATCATGTAGGTATTTGATATAAATAGGGAAACACAGCTATAGTGGTCAATAGTGTTCGGGTTTGGTTACATTTCGCTTCTATTTGATTGTGCTACAAGTATTACATTAATACTATTGCATCACTGGGCTAATATCATAAATTACAAAACCGTTTTTCTTCCCGTTTTTAACAAAATTTTGCGATAATTATTAATCGTCACACGTAAAATATTTTCACTATCTAATTCATTATTATGAATCCCTCAATGGACTTGATTCGTATTGGTTACGTTATGATGTTTTGGTTCTTAATAAAACATGTTGCGGTAAGTATAACTTTAGAATCACTACTTTAGCATATGTCATTCTTTTCAAATATCTCATTTTAAAACTATATTCTGATTTTAATACTTATAATATTACATCTTTGATTTCTTAATTATTTTATTGCAGGCAATAACAGATGCGCAAAAGTCTGGCATCCAAAGAGAGTTAGTGACTGTAGGCATTCAATGCATGAAAGATCATCCTCTATCATTGTCAGATATAAGGGCTTTTAGGAACAAGATGATTCCAAATGGAAACGATCCTAAATGCTTCGCAGCTTGTTTGTTCAAGAAAATTGGAGTGGTAAGTAACTAGTTGATAGCATTTTGCCTGCACTAAAACGCACAAACATATTAAAAGCAGACCGACTACGATCATAAGCAAAATAAATTATAGAACCCCAACACCAGACAGCACCTCAATGCTAACGTACAATAAGGTCTGCGAAATTAAAAATACGACCTCATTCAGCTGCATAATAATAGTAAAGGAAGTGTTGCAAAACACTGGGTATGATGACTGGGAACAATTAAAGACCCTGATCTGACACCGAATTAAACGAAGCACAATGGAATAAACAGGCACACTTCCACACACGCACCACATACACACCACACACACAGCACACGCACATACCACACACATACTACACACACGTCACACACACCACACAAAAATTACACATACACACGTACCAAACCATATCCGAAATCATCTGCCTACTCTCCACTCTGGAGTTCGTACACCAAGACCCAAGATACAGACTGTCTAGTTTGGGGCTCACTGGTAAATAATAATACCTAGCTGTAGCTTTTAAGCTGCTCATGTTGTCTCAACTTGCTGTTAACCTGTGAACTTGCTTATTGGACAGCAAATTATTTTCTTTTTCTATCGTCTTCATTATCATTAAATCCCAATTTATTTGGGGTCGACGCACTCGCACTGTATGTTGGGAGAATCCATTACGCCCCACTTCGTCAGTTTGCAGCGGCCTACTTTCATGGTCTGTTTACAACAGGGTTTCACATGTAAATAGTTGGTTTATTGGCATATTTTTTTCCAGATGGACAACATGGGAATGATATCGCCAGCTAAAGCACGAGAGAATGCCAAGAAGGTGTTGAAAGGAAGTGATGAACATCTAAAGAACGTCGATGAAATAATGGAGAAATGTTCGGCAGGTAACTAAGTTTACAAATAGGTGACTAGTAGCTCCCATCAAGCGGCCAGTGTATATACTTATAGTATCATAGCAACACTATTCAAATGCCAGTCGATCAATCATCAATAATATCATAACTCTTGAATGTCCGTCATTCAATGTCAAATGCCTTTACTATTGTTGTGTATATACATATTTAACAAATGCATATTACAATATAAATACATAAATTTACAAATATTAACCACTAATTAATTGCTGGAAATATTTCCTAGATCAGAAGCTTAAATAAAAATGCAGCATATTTTAAAATGTTCTTGTATTTTGCAGTGAATCAACAGAAAACGAATGACGGGAAAAAAGGATGTGACAGAGCGAAGCTTGCTTTTGGATGTTTTACTGAAAATGCTCCTAAAGTAAGTTACTTCAAAAATAACAGTGGCATTCCTTCATTAGAAATGTCACATTTGAAACACTCGGTCTTGTGGAAAAATACATACCTACAGTGCGTGCCACGTAAGAAGAGACTTGACCCCGCCTCCCCCGCCTCTTTCTGCCGCCCCTGTGACGTCCGGTCCCGTTCCGCACTCAGACCTCATACCGCTAAAGATACCTAAAATCGTGTTCTGCGCATGTCAGACCACGTGGTGTGTCAAGTCTCTTCTTACGTGGCACGCACTGTACCTACTCGTAATTTCTTGCAGTAAAATTCGGAACCAATTCTCGTTTTTGAGTTTAATAATAACCCAAATATTCCCTGTTTTTTACACCATAGTTCTTATGACCATAATTAATATAATTTTGTTCGTGATTTTAATTGTTTGTTTTTGTGCGTGTTTTTTCAGTACGGATTCGATTTTGATTTCTGATGAGCCATCGTTACGAGATGTTTTAAGAGAAGCTGGTGGAAAACTTTATTAAATAGTTCTTAGGTAATATTTATTGTTGAGAATGGTCCTTGGAGTGACTTTTGAAATAAATTATTAAAAATACTGTCAGTTTTTTATTTCTGTGCCTCAGAAAGCACGTTAAGCCATTGGTCCCGGCTGTCATTCGTGGATCTTTGACGGTCGTTACGGGTCGTCAGAAGCCCGAAAGTCGACAAGCAGTTTTACCAAGGGGTATCATATTACCTAGCAATTGGGTTGTGGAGGTCAGATAGGCAGTCGCTACATGTAAAATGCTGGTATTCAGTTGCATCCGGTTAGACTGGAAGCCGACCCCAACGTAGTTGGGCTAGGAAAAGGCTAGGCAGATGATGACTGTCAGTTTTTCATTTCTGTTCGTGTTAGGAACGGTCAGCAACAAAAGTCGATTAACACTTCAGTTTTTTTAATCTCAGTTATTGAGCAAAATATTAGTTCAAAATTGCAGCAGAAGTACAATGCAATTTTGAGCAAATATTTTGCTCAATAACTGAGATTAAAAAAACTGAAATCTTAATATTTTGCTCAATAACATTAGATTTAAAAAAGTGAAGTGTTAATCGACTTTTGTTGCTGACTGTAATATAAACGACCCTAATTATTTTAGAATGTAAAATTTGCATTCTAACAATACAGGGCTCAATTACATTAGCTAGCGAAACTTCGGGGACGTGAAGGGTGTCCATATACACGACAAAACAAAAAATAAATATAATTAACGAATTTTTTTTGTGGAGTCAACTGCCGCAGTTAGTATAGTCACTTGAAATATCAGTTTAAAAATCAGCTTTTTTTGTGTAAACTTCACAAAGGTAATAGGTATCGATATATCAACATGACAAAACTAAAGAAAACAGATTTTCTCAAGCAACAATACATCCAGAGGTCATTGAACCCCAAAAAAACATCAAATCTTTTTTGTTTGTTTTCATTTTACAGTGTTTAGATATGTTTACCCATCACGTCTGTAGTTTCTCTAGCTAATTTAACCACTCAATCCCAGGTTGGAACGCTATCGGCCCGTTACAATAGAAAATCTATTGTATCTCATTAGCGGTGATTAAGCGGTTAATTTGACTCTTTGTAGGCTTTGATGTTAAAGGCTCCTTCAAAAAGGCACGACACGACACGCGACACAAAGGCACCGCAAGTCGCGCAACGAGCGGTGCCTTTGTGTCGCGCGCGATTATATCGCGTGTCGCGCCTGTTTGTAGGAGCCTTTAATACTTAAAGTATTATAAAGATTCAATTTTCTTTACAGTAGAGCTTTTACCATGAACTCAACTTAGTGATATAGGCAAATTATTTTATTTATTTCTGAATCTTGGTTTACCCAACATAGGGTAATATAGTATCTAACCTAACCAATCAAAACTTTCAATAAAAAAAATCAATCAAATCAGCCTAAGGGTCAGCTCACACCGAGACGCGACGCGGCGCGACGTGACGCAACAATAGTGCAAATGTGTATCTTTTCGTGTAGTAAATAAAGTTAGATTTTGAGTCGCTATTAAAACGCAGCGCGGCGCCGCGCTGCTTCAAGCTGCGTTGCGAAATGTGTATCTTTTCGAGTAGTAAATAGAGTTAGATTATGAATAGCTCTATTGAAATGTGCGCGCAGCGTCGCGTCTCGGTGTGACTTGACATAGGCCTCTCCCAGGCTGCGCCATAAGACCCTGTTCTCTGTCTTACGCATCTAGTCTGTCCCAGTCAACGTTGTGTCAAAAAAAGAGTGAGTTGATATTTTGTGGTCCTTAGAAACAGCTGTTTTTTTCAAAATCTCGATTTATCTGGTTTCTTATACGACAACACGTCATTATTAGGTATAAGTGTCGATGTATGAGAAACTGTTGGACATAATTATTTATTAATTATTACTGAATTTATAATAAAGAATAATCACTGAATGTGCAGTGGTTTCCTGAATCACGGTGACTCAGCAAATATTAAAATAGCACATCAATTACATAAAAAACTTAGATATGTGGTTAAAGAATCTTTATTTACTCAAAAGAAATCTAAACTAAAACAAAAAGAAATCTATACATACTTCTATACTAATATTTTAAAGAGGTATAAACAAATCACTACCTAATAAGTGACAACGCACTGCTATGTCTGTGTTTGAAGATCAATACCAATAATGATCTTCAAATACAGACATAGCAGTGCGTCAAAAAGATCAATCACCTAAAGACCAATCTTTAGGTGATTGATCTTTTATTTTCAGTTGTTTACGACAAGACTTTAGGCAATGATATAATGTTTAATTTTGTGATGCCGCTTCATCGTGATTTCAAAAGCACGAAATTTAATAACATTAAATAAATATAATGAAAGGGAAATGTTGAACCCTGAAACGACCCTTTGGCAATAACATAACCTTTGTTTACATTTTGATCTGGAATTCCATTTCCGAGATTAAACTATATCAAGTTGAGTAATTGAGTTGAAGAAAAAGAGTGTTTTTTAACTGACTTCTAAAATAGAGGAGGTTCTCAATTCGGATGTTTCTATTTATTTTTTTATGTATGTTCGGTCATAAGTCCATCGTAAATAGACGGATTTGCAAATTTTTTTTTGTTCGAAAGAGCTTTATTCCGAAATAGTCCCATTTAAATTTGGCAAAGATCTGATGATAAGTTTCGGAGACAGACAACGGAACTCTTCAATAAATGCCAGCAAATCAACCGCGATTGCTGCTATAGCATATGTACGCATTGTTTACGCAATCACACAACATAACATCACGCCTGTACCCTTTAGACGGGTAGGCAGATGTGTTCAATAGCTTTCTGTCACTGATACCTATTCACATAGCAAGTAGTGATATAATTATGACAAATAAAAGCAAAAAAAAAACGTTTTTACAAAAAAAAACAACCGACTTCCAAAAAAAACATTACCAAGTGAAAAATAACATTAATTCAATTCATTTTGTTGGTGTCTAAAACGAAAATACAGAACCAACGACACCGACTTCCGAATTTAAAGTTATTTTTAACTTTGTAGTGTTTTTTTTTGGAAGTCGGTTGTTTATTTTTTGTAAAAAAGTTTTTTGTTTGTTTCTTTGAACGCGCTAATCTCTGGAGCTACCTGTCGGTATCAGTTGAAAAATTATTTTTGAATTTGATAGTCCAATTCTTGAATTAGGCTATAGGCTGTTTAATATCACGCTACGACTCTTCGGAGCCGAGCAGAAAGAAAAATGGTCAGAAAGAAAGCTAAGTGAAAATTAAGTAGTAGCGCGGGCAGGCAACGACTGATGCGACGGGTCGGGTCGGGGGAACCAAAAATTCCACGCGGACGAAGTCGCGGGATGAAGCTAGTCTATTATAATTATCATTTTAAGTAACTGGTTAATGAGCGTCAGTTATTTTACTTCCACTTTTTATTGAGGATTTCTTTAGCCATTAGCAGTTTGTTTGAATATCTATTGAAAATAATTTTTTTTGTGTAATTTTCACATACGTGATTGGTATCAAATATCTCAACACAATGAAACAAAAAAAAACAAATTTTATAAACTAGTACTACTTGTAGTAACTACATTAACTGCGGTCGTCGTAACTCCAAAAAAAAACCACATATTTTTTTCGTTTTGTAATCTTAAGATCTGCGGAGTTTCGCTAGGTAGTTTAATTTGACCCCGCACAAGATTTGTTATAGACATTTTTATACGATTAATAGGTAAAGGAGCACATTTGAAAGCAACTAGACAGAAAATCAAGGAACGGAAAACTTAATGTGGCTCTCAAAAGAAAACAATAAATATACCTTAATAGTATTGAATAATATTTTATTATATGAATAAAAGTAATCTTACAATAAACCCGCAATCCGTGGTATCACTTAACGCATTGAAGACAAAATTAAATTAAATACAGAGCCATGTATGTGCATTAAATTAAAATTAAATATATCCAATAAGGATTTTTGGAACGATCTTCCACATTCCGCCTTTATTAAAAGTCGAAGTCGAAGCCGAGCTGTAAAAGAAAATTACATTAAAAATATACCTAATTGTCAAAAGTACGTTCATCACGTCTGTTCTCCAAAAGGGGAATAAGTATATTTACGAGTGCAAGTATAGTTATGACTTATGAGTATAAACACGTTACACTTACGCAAAATTTCAAAGCCATTTTCTCGCGAAAAAACGATTGCAATTTAGAGAGAAGACCCATTTCAATAGGTTAAGGTTTATTATGAAAATACTCTGATCGTAACACCATTGTTATAAATACCTTAGGTGAATATAGCTTTTGATTTATATCTATGCTCGCGACTGTATGTACACCCACATTTCAAAAGATTATAATTATTATGTTTAAGGCTTATGTTATAGGAGGCGATCCTTTTGCCATCAATCGGCACGAATTCTGTCTACTGTGAAATTCCTATTGGTAAAATTTAGGACACTGTCGGTCCTGGGGCCAATCTAGGATTCCACTCTACAGCAGTCAACATTGGGACCAAGAGTTCATCGAGGCAGTCAAAGTATACTATAGACTTTTAAAGGAAATCGTACGTTTTAATGTAAATGACGCATTGAATGTGGTTGAACTGTCAAAGTGAAAGTCTATAGTTACAGTCAGTCGATTCTGTTAAAATCTCACCGTGAAAACTTAGGTGAAGTGAGTTTGTTTTTGCTACACTATTGACAGCTCACTCCACGCTCACTTCACCTAAGTTTTCACGGTGAGATTTTTAGAGAATCGCACCGCAGTTACGCAATTAGGGTGCAGATAGCTTCATTACCAAAATTATTCATTTCTCAAAATTGAAGCAAGAAGATCTATTTGGACGGAAATATTACGTACCTGTTCGTAGTTCTTGATGAAACAATCATAAGCTAGCTTGGCTCGGTCGCATCCTTTCTCTCCATCAGCTACTTCTTCTTCATTAACTGTTTAGGAAAATTTAGGTATTAAAACTAGCACCTTTTTTAAATAAATAAACATTTTATAAATTAAAATCGCTTTTTGTGTCTGACCACAATTGTTCTTCTAAACTCAGATGTGATGTGATGATCACCAGCATTTAAAGATTTTATTCTGGAAGGTTTATAATATAATAAAGAAATCTTGAAGTTTTGTCTAGTCGCAATAACCATGCGAAGCAGGGGCGGATCGCTAGTTTTTAAATTTTTTGAAATACTGAGATAAATTTAAGGGATTTATAATGATTTTCCTATATACCTTTGGCACAAGTGGTCAAGATTCCTTCAATATTTTTCAAATCTTCATCTTCGAACACTTTTTTGGCATTTTCCAAGGCTGTTACGTGAGACCATGTTCCCTTATCGTCGAACTGCAAAGGGAAGAAAAACGTTGATTAACTGAAGTAAGAAATGCTAGAGAGAAGTGAAAAGAAGATTAATAGAAATAAAAACATTATAATTTTATTCTGAGAACTAAACAAATGCATTTAAGTGTCGATATTTTTTACTTGATATTCTTTTTTCTCAATTCTATGTAAAAATCACAACCACGTACAATAACCGTTTTATCTGACAACAAAAAAACCGGTTTTATCTTGTTATAATGGCTCCAGATTAACTAGGAAAATAATACAGTAACAATAAAAACTGTCTAAAGCTATGCATTACTACATACTAGCTTCCGTCCGCGGCTTCGCCCGCAAGGTAAGTCGATAAAAACTATTTTATGTCCTTCCCCGGGATGTAATCTATATTTCTGCTAAATTTTATCGAAATCCGTTCAATGGTTTAGGCGTGAAAAGGTAACATACAGACAGACAGACAGACTTATTTACTTTCGGTTTTGTAATATTAGTATGGATAATTATTTAGGCATAGAAATACTATGCAGAGTTAGTCACAGGACCGGTTGATGTAACGGCACTTGGGGCAGGCCTATGTGCAGCAGTGGACGTCTTTCGAAACTGAAATTATGATGATGATGATATAGTTATTAATTTTGTACATACCAGTCCCAGTTTGGTGAAGATGCAAGCTGTGAAGCAACTAGCATTTTCACCCTTTGGAAAAACTCTGTTCTTGAAAGCAGAGAGGTCATCAATTGAAAGGGGATATTCTTTAATACATTCTGTACCAACTTCCAGGAATTTTGTTTGTATTTCGGTTTTTTGTTCATCAGTAATGGCCTGAAAATAATGCACAAGGAAATGATTAGGACTTTTAATGAAGAAATTTCATAATTATGCAAATTAATTTCAAAGAGGAAAGCACAGTGTTGTTTAATATTAAAGTGGAAAACTTACCAAAGCATTTTTCAAGAAAACTGCTAAGACAGCAAAATATACAACACCAGACTTAAACATTTTGAATATTCTTAAGGGATAATTCTCTACAATATTCTTTGGACGAATGTAGTGACTTTGACGATGTTTGGTGGATTTATACTAAAACAAAGGAGTTTAAATATACCCAATATCCTGTACGATAGACAGGCCTTCGATACGGAGGCAAATCGATTTTTCCTTCATTACGAGATGACAATAGAAACACAAACAATGATGAAGTATCCGTTTGATGATGACATGAGGCAAATGATACGTCAAATCGTTTATTTGAATCCGACATTGCAGGTCAATGTAAACAGGCTTGAAATTGTGAAATGTATCGAAAGACCAGCGTTTAGTATGGTAATTGGGTCAATATTGGATAACATTGGTCATCAATATTGAGTATCTCAGTATTGTTGGTATTTGCATTGCATTGGGCAATTGCATGCAGTAAAAATTATTTTTGTTTGATAACGATGTGCATTTAGGTTGATTGAACTGATGGTTATCCTATTGTCAACTAATCTTCAGAGACGAAATGTTGGTTGCCCAATGATATTCTTTAAGAATATAATTGACATACAATTTGTAGTGGCAGTGGGCAGGGCACATTCCTCGCAGAACACTGGTCACCATTTTATTTTTTACTTTTTAGTCTTAAAGATTTATTAATAACATTTTTTATTACTATTACTTATTTATTTATTTACACTATTTTATTGATTTACACCATTTACATTTTTTATACCACTGGTGTTATTTAGTTCCTATTTAAACAGGTTGAAATTGAAAACATGTGACAAACCGAAATGGGAGATTGTTTTCATCATTATGAACAACTTTTACCAAAGGACAAAAGCTGTAATCATGAAAAAAATCAGCTGTTCCTTACATTTTGACGAGTGTATACCCATATTAAGGGGATTGAAAAAAAATGTAATCCGCCATCTTGGAGCGGCGGCTATATTGAATTTAGTGTAATTTTACTAACTTTGTCGTTTTCTACTCTTCAAGCCTTTTCATTTGATATCCATATTAAGGGGATTGAAAAAAATGTAAACCGCCATCTTAGAGCGGCGGCCATATTGAATTTAGTGTGATGTTATTTACTTTATCGTTTTCTACTCTTCAAACCTTTTCATTTGATACCCATATAAAGGGTGTTGAGAAATAATATGTAACCCGCCATCTTGGAGCGGCGGCCATATTGAATGTAGTGTAATTTTACTAACTTTATCGTTTTCTACTCTTTAAACCCTTTCATTTGATACCCATATTAAGGGGGTAGAGAAAAAATATGTAATCCGCCATCTTGGAGTGGCGGCCACATTGAAATTATTACAATATTGAGTATTGCATTGCACATTATATTGTTACCAGAAGTAAAGGTTGCAGCTCAAAAAATTTCAGCTCAATCGGATACTAACAAATGGTCGAAAAATGGTTTGCAAATTTTGACGAACAGCTTACGAACAGAACAGAACGAAAGGTGCAAGCTAAATAAAAGCTTGTAAGTAATAATAAAAGCTCGTAAAACAAAAAACAAAAATGGCCGTGGCCCGCAGCATTAGAAATGGTTTGCATTCATAAATGTCTATTCTTGTTGCGATACTATTTATCAGTGGTTGCTTAGTGATTATTTTATGAATCATGTTCATAATTAACACCTAAGACCGGAAAATCAAGATTTTTAACTTGTACATACAAAGCATAACATGGTGCGTTGCTAATGATAATAATTTCCCGGACTTTAGACTTTGTAACGTATTAAAAACAATGCAATTATGTCGGTTCTATTGTTTTTCTACTGTTGTCCTTTTATTATCTAACTGCCGCACTCACAGATGACACTTTATAATCAATCGTTTACTTTAATATGTAACGTGTAGTAACCCAAGTGGTAACGGCCGCGACTTATGAGTTGCAAGTCGTCGGTTCGAACCACAGATATATGTAGTTCGAACCCAGTCAGGCGCTTTACTTTATGTAGGTAACTTATTTCATCACCACTGCTCTCAAAACGATGAACGAAAACATCATGGGGAGATCGGCATTTCCTAGAACCGAGAAATTTGAAGACATGTTACATCTACCAACCCGCACCCTAATTGCGTAACACACTCAATCATAATTTGAATCATTTTGAAAGATATTGCCAATCCATTGCTTTTTATGTTCGAAAAATTTGTTTGCTCAACAACGTAAATGACGCAATGAATGTTGTTGAAGTGTCAAAATGAAACCCATTGCTACTGATAGTGTGTTACGCAATTACCCCGGCTCTGGGCCCACGTGCCCACTTCCACTAACCGAGAGGAGGCCTGTGTCCCAACAGTATGAACATTATAAGCTGATTATTCTACATTAATTGATCAGCATATTAGCACATATAAAAAAAATGTTTTTAATCAATCAAGCTTTTGACTGACAGCTTTCCAATTTATAGCTGTTAATTAAAGTTTATAAATGATTGACAACCCATGTGACCGATGGGATTTCCCCTCGTCAAATCCTTATAGTTTCTTATGGAACTAAGAAAAAATAATGATTTTTTAAAAATTCACCCCGTAATGGTTAGCCATTACGGGATGAATTTTCAAAAATCTTTCCTTAGTGCTCACTTTCTCTTGTCTCAAAATTTTATGCTTTTAGCCCCCGGCAGTTTAGGCTGTGCGTGCTCTGTTACTGAATTTAAGATTTTATTAAGTCGACTAATCCTAGGTCGAGTAATCACTCTGAGTGCGGCAGTAAGTCCTTTTTACCTGTTACGCGGCGATTAGTTTTAGGTCCATTGAATAGAGGCAGTGGAACAAACGTTAATGATTTGACTAACGACTAAGCGTTCAAGAGTTCAAATCTTTTGTTGGTATTGTTAGTTTAGCTAGGAAGTATAAGATTAAAGTGCAAAATTTAAAATAAAATAATGCTAGTTAGTTTAATAACCAAGGTAATGCATGCATTCATTATCGCATATATACCAATGCCAAAAGATACGAGTAGGTATAATATGTAGCCAGGGATTTGTGTTTCTTGAAAAGACGTAGAAAAATACAAGAAGGCTTGAATGTTAGTCAACTTTTAAGCTTACTAGGTTGCCTGCGACCTTATGAAGGCCGCAGAAACCCGTTGGATGCGAGAAGCACAGAACCGGTCAAAGTGGTGGTGCTTGGGGGAGGCCTATATCCAGCAGTGGACGTCTCCCGGCTGAAATGATGAGGTTGCCTGCTACAATTCCCTAAAATTTGAAGCGGATTTACAGATCAATCAATCCACCGGCGTGTTTGTATGAACGAGGATGTCGCAAAAGTACGTAAAGATCGTAGCAGGTTCTGCGCGTGTTTTTGACGTTCAATAATGCCTCCTATGTGACTATGTGAAATAAATGACTTTATGGTTTCGCCTACCTTCATAGAAAAAGGCGTGAGTTTCTGTGGGGATTATGTACGAAATAGACAATTGCATCAATCTTAAAAATCGTAGGTGCGTATATGTATTTTCTAAATTAAAAACAAAAACACCTGGTGGGGATTGTTATATATTTTTCCAAATTCCCCACTAGGCTGAGTTTATTTAACTAGCGAGGATTTCTAGGAAAAAAAAAAAACAATCCCCACTCTAGTGGGGATTTGTCGGTGGGGATTTCTGGTATAAATCATAAATTGCAATTTATTCGTAATTTCTTCAATAGTTTACCGCAAGTTATAAAAAGACGATGCAAAATATTGCAGATAGTTATAGATTTAACTTTTGAAATTATTATCATCACGCTATTCCTCTATAGAGCTAAGCAGTCAATCACGACATATGTAAGTAGGATGGATTTTTGAGACGAGGAAATAAGGGCAACGGCCTGTGATACGAGTATCTTTGTTAATGACGTGTGTAGCCTATCTACACACCTTCTGTGTTGTTATATGAATATTAAACGTTGTCGCTACAAGAAAATGAAAACATTTTGATCTACATGACTAGATTAAAAAAAAAATTTACAGTCAGCAAGAAAATGGGTAATTTTCACAAAACATTTTTGATTCGCCCCGAATCCTATTGTTTATTGTTATTGTTGTTATTGCTAGAGAGGCGTCACGGCGTCCTCACCTACCGCCTGACACAGGTCCTCACCGGACACGGATGTTTCGGGAGGTTTCTGCATATCATCAGGCGGGAGGAAACGCCCGGGTGTCACCATTGCGAGGATCGCCCAGAGGATACGGTGGAGAATATGGTGGAGGTTTGCCACGCTTGGGCGGAGCACCGCCGTGCCCTCATAGAGGCGATCGGCAGCGGCAGCGACCTCTCGCGTCCGGCCCTGTTTCAAGCCATGGTCCGGAGCGAGAGGGAGTGGGAGGCAGTCACCTCCATCTGCGAAGCAGTCATGCTAGCTAAGGAGGTGGCGGGATGGTTGCGGGAAAGAGCCTTCCGTACCAGCCGCCGCGGGAGGCGCTCCGGGCGTCGGGAGCCGCGTGACGACTCTCGGCCACCGTAGGCGCAGATCTGCGGACGGAGAGCAATAGGTAGCTCACCGTGCGATCAGGACCAGGTTCGTGCCGGACGGCGCGTACGTGTTCCACGCGCGCCTCAAAGGGATCTCAGCATCAACGAAGGGGCCCGTTAAGGCCGAAGCCTGCCGCGGTCAGCGGGTTTGTCCGAAAGGGTTGCCGCTGGCTAACATAGAGGCCTAAAGGAGGAACACGGGTGGGTTTTAGTCAGTAAGAGTCTGACACTCCCTTCCGCTCCACCCAGAGCGAGGGTCATTTGATAATTTCACATCCTCAAAAAAAACCCTATTATTTTGACATATATATTTATGTTACAGGAAACAAAGTACTTACAGTACATTTATGTGTGTATTTGTATGTTAAAAGATGCTTTCTAGCATAATAGTAATATGAGCAATCATCTATATTTGTTCGAAGATAAGGTGCTGCTATCGATGTCGCAAGTCGCAGCCATTTTTGAACTTCTTAATAGCAGGCCTATAATAAAATTCAGTCACTGATGAACTGGGTTGATTCTTAGACCCATGTGAGCATACCAAAAATTCGTCATCATTAGGCGTGGGAATAGAATAATCACGAGTACAAGAAAAAACTCTGATGGAAAGAGTGCCTAACGGACAATATTTAAAGGTAAAGAAAATGTAAGACTGTTTTAGGTTTAATGTGTCACAGTTCTTCGAAAAATCTATTTGGGAACAAAAAGCTCGCTGCACACGATACTTTGAAAAAGCCACTGATAAAGTAAACGAACCATAAAGAGATCTTTTTTGCTTCGTTTCCTGCCGCTGCATTAATCGTAGCCGCAATGAGATTTAATGATAATTACTTCGCTTACAATTACCTAACAACAGGAGTTTTATATAAATAGGCGTCGTAACGATCTACGGCATACACAGTTGAAGCTTCGGAGGATCAGGAACAAAGCAGATAGTACAACATGACGAAGTTCACTTGTTTGGTTTTGTGTGTAGTGGCTGCTAGCATCAGCAGGGCTTATGTAAGTAATTTTATAAATATTTCTGTATAAATTTATTCGAGTCAATTAATTGAAACGTCATTTTAAAATTTATTTTCATTATTAAAACTCTGTATTAAATGAACTGGAAAATTATTTAATGTAATCGTCTGCCTTTTGTTAACGATATTGGGGCTGTCTTCCAGTAGAACCGGATGCAGCTTAATAATAGTATTTTACATGGAGCGACTGCCTATCTGACCTGCACAACTATGTAACTGGGTAACACGACACCCTTGCTGGTTGTCAGACTTTCAGGCATCTGACGTCAGTAGTCTACGAATGACCCGTCATTTAATGAAAAAAAAATGATTATCCTTCTCAAAAGTTCTCTGTGATAAAATATCGTTATTTCATTTTTCCAGGCAGGAGAAGAAGACAAAGCAGCTTTCCTTGACGCCATCAAGCCCATCGTAGATGAGTGTTCAAAGGAGCATGGAGTCAGTACTGATGAGATCAAATCTGCCAAGACAGCCGGCAGCGCTGAGGGCATTAAGCCTTGCTTCCTCGGGTGCGTCTACAAGAAAGCTGAAGTTGTGAGTACTAATGCTATATGTTCCTTGATAACTGCAAAGAAAGAAAGTTCAAAGTGCACCAACTTTCTAGTTCATTTTAAGCGTTGTAGAAAATAATGAGTCCAAATCAAGACTGAACAGGCTCCTTTTGGGTGCTCTCGTTACATCATAGACCTCATCCATATGATCGAGGTCAAGAGCAGGCCCAGACAGCACTTTTTTTTAAAATCTATATTGAAGATTACCAACAATACAACAAGACAACAATACAACAACACAATATTAGATTACAATATCCATATAAGCACTATTGGTTTTATGGATATTGTGTGTTTCCTTAAGTATAGTGGTTATATGTATAGTGGTTAGATGGATAGTTCCTTGTTACCCTCAAAGACAGTATATCAACCAAACAGGTTAGTGATAACAGCCTTCTGATCATAATTAGTGACATCAACTGTGAAAGGGACTGTTTTGTATATTTTATGCTCAGCTCAAGCTAGCCTTTCAGAGATTTTAACGGTGATGATAAAGACTGCAGAGTTGGTTCATTAGCCTCATGTACAGGAAGATATGGGAAATACGCATGACAGTGATCATGACGTCACATTTAGTCAATTAACATGCGGATCTAAGACTTACGAACTACTATAATGACCATACTTAAATGCAATTAACTGCACTGTGAGAAATCAATTGTTATGTCAGAACAATTCTTATTTTAGCTCGCGTCTCATGTAACTGTCACAATAACTAAGTCTTCGACTCTGTGACATCGTAGAGACCAACCAATTTTAATCCTTCTTGCTTTCTCATTACAGTTTAACGCCAAGGGAGAATACGATGTGGAAAACGCTCTGCTTAAACTGAAGAAGTTCGTGCCCGATGAAGCTAAATACGCTAAATTCTCTGAAATTGGAAAGAAATGCGCTTCAGGTAATAATTACTTTAATATTTTGGACTATTGGAACAGCTGTGTGTAGCTATGAATTTGGCTTTTGAAAACCATTTAGTCCCAGCATGCTCTCAGCACGCACTGGGCCCGCGTGGTGGATTACGGCCCACTGTTCTCACTGAGAGGAGGCCTTTATCCTAGAAGTGGGAACATTATCGGCTGACTATGCTATGGTCTCAGCCGTTATTTTGTGAGAAACAAAACAACAACACAATTTGTCGTGGTTGAAGAGCCAGAAGACCAATATTGTTTTATGAAATACTCGTACTTTAATTATTTACTGTTGTGATTTCAGTGAATGACAAGCCCGTGACTGACGGAGAAGCCGGATGCGAGAGGGCTGCGCTGTTGACAGCTTGCTTTTTGGAAAACAGGGCCGAGGTAACTATTTTTTTATATTGAGGATCTGTAATAAAAAATGTACTCAAAAAATCACAATTTAAAAAGAAAATAAGTGTATATCAGGAGGCTAGTACATACTTTATTTAACTTATCAATACAATACAAAAATGAATTAAGACTGCTGACTACTAGGTGTACTTAGCGGGTTGATTATGTCTCCTTGAGGAACCCTAATTAAGTTTAAACATGTAAAGTGTCAACTGGCTTTATTTTAACGTACAAAGGTATGTCTGAACATGACTTCCATGATCTGTGATCGTAGTTTGTTTGCTATTATTAGTCAAAATACTGCTGCTCATCCTCTTTAAATAATGACTCCTACTCCTATGTTATTTGTTGACATCGTAGGGCGATTATTCGCTGGAAACTAAACTGAACAATAAACCTCACTTGATCAAGTTTCTTGAATTTAAAAGATTGTCCAGCATAAGCTTGGAACATTTACTAAATGACGTCTTTAATTTTATTTATTTCTTTGTTGCAGATCCCCATCTGATCGATTTTGAAGAGACAAGTGACATGCTGTGATACAAGTTGTGTTTTTTTTAGAATTTTAATAAATCTGTTTTACTTTTATAAAAGTTCTTTTGTTTTATTCCATTTTTAGAATTTGTTTTCTACTAGATATTTCAGTATACATACGATACATTGAAATATCTAGTAGAAAACAATCTGACATTATACACAATCGAGATGATAAAATATTGTTATTTCTTAGTTAGCCTTTGTTAATGACATTTCTTGTTAAGGCGATTTGAATTACGCGGGCTACCTTATCGCTTCCCCCTTAAAACAGAAAGAACAAAAAAGTTAAGGACCCGAATGAATAGCGATAAGCAGATAAAAAAAAAATTGAGGTATTTTAAAAATGGCGAGAAGTGTGTTGCGCTAACACTATTTTTAATTTCAACAATAAATCTGAGCTTTATTTCAAAGCGAAAATAATTTCCCCAGACTCCAAAAATCGTGTATAAAGTTTAAGTAAATACCAGCATAATATCAAAACGCTCTACTGTCGATGATTTACATATACGAGTATATAATAAAGGATTGCGTGCTAGTATAACAGTAATCAGTTTCTAGTGAATAAAAGAACGTTCTAACGTGCAGAAATATACTGTGTTCCGAAGGCAAATATTATCATATCACTCATCCCGAGTTCTCGACAGCGCCCCAGGCCGCAATCGTCAAAACCAGTTGACAATTATTTTTCATAATGTGACATTTTGTAAATAATGAAAATAATGTTTTAGTTTATTTTTTTGAGTGCGTGTATATAATAGTTTATTTTTATATTCTTTAGGTAAGTTTAAGTGTGTTCTTATATATATATAAAATTCCGGCTGTAGCGACGCCGGAAAATGTGCTAGTCAACCTGCTACATCGCTTGATGTTCAGCTGGTGAGATCTCCACATTGCTCACAGGCACGCTTTTTGAAAGGCGAACGGGGGTTGAGGGTACACTATGGCAAGATCCTCAAATCGTATAGTGTACCGTTGTGCCCCCCAGCCACATCCCCAACATCAACAACTCTAGAACAGTTTGTGGAAAAAATTAGCAAAATTAAAAAGTTCTACGAGTACCTCTGTAATAAAGAGAGTTCCCCGGGGCGCGAGACGATCTGTTGCAGCGAGTTTGGCGCTATGTGTCCGTATTGCGACCCAGGAGAACTCGCAAAGTGCCTGGGAGCAATTACATATCTTCCCTTATCTATAGGATTCTGCATGTTCAAAAAAAATTGGCAACTAAAAAAACATTAACTAGTTACCAAATTAAAGAAAATTGTAACAATTCGGCCCTAATTTTAGATCCAAAATTACCTGCATTCCATAACTTATCTCAAAAAGGATTTTGTTTACATGTGGAATCTAAATTAAGTGAAGGTGACATCAGTCTCACCTTCCCCGACCCCCCCGACCCTCCCGACCTAAATTCAACCTTCCTCAACGTTTCGGCCCCTCAGTTGTTCGTTTTTGTTTGTTTCAAATAAAACCTGACTGAACTAACTTAAAATTATCTAAGGTTTTTATACTTATAAATAAGTATATAGGTACATATAAATAAGCGTCGAGCTTAACTTCAGAGCATAAACAGTTGAAGCTTGTAAGGACCAGGACAGCTCATGAATGTATCATGTCCAAGTTTACGTGTCTTGTGTTGTGTGTTCTGGCTGCGAGTTTGAGCAGCGTCCGTGTAAGTTAATATTCTTCATGGAAAATAGCATTGTACTTTCTTTTTCTCGCAATGTACATTTCAAAATATGTACACTGTGAAGGCTAACAAGCTCGATAGCTTTCTCTTTAGGATTCAAGTTTTTAATATTTTATTTACTATTTTTAGATCTTGATTGCGAATTCACAGTTTTTTTTACATAGCGCCATTTTTGTATTTAAGGTTGCTAAAGTTGAGAGTCTCCGGGATTCTTTGCGGCCCGTCATCGTCGCGTGTCAACAGGAACATGGCGTGACCGACACTGAAATCCAAGCAGCTAAGGAAGCCGGCAGCGCGGCGAGCATCAAGCCTTGTTTCATAGGCTTGTTGTTGTTGTTGTTGTGTTGTTGTTGTTGTTGTAGGCTTGTTTCAATAACTAACGTGGCGCTGCTAAATCTTACCAATTTTCCTATTTCCTTTTTCCAGCTCATCATCTAAACGGTTTGAAGAAAGGTTGACATGCAGTGACGCAAGACGAACATCAGTATTCCTTTGTTTTGTTTTTAACAGAATTAAATAAACCTGTTGTTCTCTTCATTCTTGTATTTTACTTATAAAATCAGCATAGACAATATTAAAAGTTTTTTTTTAAATAGGTGTCCTAACTAAATTACACCTTGATAATTTTAAATAATAGGATTTATGATTATGGGTAACTACTCCATATTATTGTATTATTCTTAGTTTCCTTAGAAGTTCAAGCATAGACTTTGTAATTTTTTGTTTTGGACTTTGTACCTTACGAACGAGTATGTTTTGGTAGGTGTAGCTGTAGTAATTAGGGAATCCTCATTCTATTTTTACTTCGTAGCTATTGTTAATTCATTAGGTCGGAATCAGACGATCCCTATTGATAAGTAGGAAAGTTGCAATAATTCGTACCGCTTTTACTCTGCATCTTTCCTACCACTAATCAGCCTACTACATGTTTTGCTTGACTTACTGTACCTACGTGAAAAAATAATGATCGAGTTTTTTTCCATGTTTTCAAAATTCGACTCCATTACGAACAATGGAACTTTGACAACCGGGTCTCCATCACTTTTTAAAGCATGAAGGACTTATTATAAAGTTTAGAACAGATACCTAGTCATTCAATTCACCGTGTGGAAATAACGAAATTTTGTAGCACATTAGATACTTTCATAGGGCATCATGAGACATGGAACCTTGTTTAAACCATATAGTACCTGATCTAGATCCAAATGCACAGATGGATTGTTAATTAGACCTCAGTCAGATTACCATTAAATCGGCTTATATCTACCTAGAATCAGAAGATTATGTTGCAAACTGAATACTGTTGCCGATGCTAAATATATTCAACAATATTCATTCAATTATCCAGAAACAAAATTCAAAATGATAACGAGAGTGTGGAATGTAAACTGCACCTCGTAGGTTGCACAATTTTTGAAGAAAGCTTTCTTCTTTCATCAACGATAAAATTAAAATTTTTAACGACATTAAGGGCGCATTCCACCAAAGTTTTATAACTAAAATAAGTCTTAACCTGAGAATAAATTTTGAATTTTTAACACTTTTTCTATATTAGAACTGTCAGACGTCAATTTTATTCGACGGATAAAAGATATCTGACTTTGGTAAAATCAGCCCTAAGGCAGACTCTCCAAAATTAATTTAGATTCGGCATTCAACCTAATTAGATTCTGTTGTTGGGTATATATTTTCCACGTTCTTCCCCTTTATGGAACCAGCCACATCTGTTGGACAAAATTAACCAAATTATTCGCAACACACTAACAAGCATTTTAAATGTGGCCTTGGATTACCGAGCGTGGCTTCGAGCCGCACCACCCAACTGTATTGGAGGCCTCGGCGTCGGCAAAATTACCAGTATCAGCTTACCGTTCCTGTCTTCTGTCCACAGTATTGAAAAGTTGACCGGGAATTTTTTTGCCCCTGCCTGGTTGACTCTGAAGTGCGCTGCGCGACCGACGCGTGAGCGTGAACGCCTGGAAAATGGCTTGCCCGGATACAGATCGGCCCGTAAACCCATCTCCCCAGAGACAGAAGGATAAGCCGCTCTGTAGGTTGCTACGGAATAATCTTATCAATACGTCCAGTAATGCAGAGCGTATGGCTGTTGGTGAATGGTAGTCGAGGCTCTGGCTTCAAGCACTACTGTCACCTAACATAGGCACTATGCTAGGTGGCACCACCTATCGGCTCGCTATTTTTCGTTTTTCGAGAAATCGCCAAGCGGTTGGCCGACTCTTTACGTGACCAGAGGACTGGCCTATTTTTTATCCGAAGAAATCACATACCATCACATACCTACATACAATATGGAAATGTGCAAGAAGCGAGTCATTAGAGTGGACTTGGAAAAATGACCGTAGAAGATAATGCAAATAAGCAAATCACACTAGAAGAACCACTAATGAAGTAATTGTACAAGGAGTTTTTTTTTTGTTAGGTTTCCTGCCGTTGTGGCATTGATTATCCACAGTGAGGTAATGGTAATTACTTCACGTCAAATTACCTAATAATGTAAGTTTTATATAAATAGACGTCGGGTTGCGATCTATGGCATACACAGTTGAAACTTCGAAGGATCAAGAGTACAAAGCTGATTAGTACTTACAACATGTCTAAGTTCACTTGTTTGGTTTTGTGTGTAGTGACTGTAAGCATTAGCAGGGTTTATGTAAGTTGTCTTCGTAGCAAATTAGTATTACTTAAGATTTTTTTATATCATCGAAAATAGAATAATTAGTTTTCAAGTATAATTAAAATTTTTGAACATAAAGCACGCATATTTCACAAAAATCACTTTGATTCTTAAGGGAAGCGAAGAAGGAAAAGCTGCTTTCCGGGAAGCGGCTAAGCCCCTCGTAGAAGCATGTTCTAAGGAGCATGGAGTCAGTATTGATGAACTCGAATCTGCCAAGGCAGCTGGCAGCATGGACGGCATTAAACCTTGTTTCCTGGGCTGCGTCTACAAGAAAGCTGAAGTCGTAAGTAGTACTTACAACATTCCCCGGTTGTTTGTAAGAACAAACCACTCCCAAGTTTTGGTGTGTCTGAAGTGGCAACTAATGCAAGTTACTCCGGTAAACATGTGTTAACGTCTACGCTTGTTTACAGTAAGGCTATTTTAAAGCGCATTCGATGTTACGTCATATAAAATTGTATTCCCCATTTTTTTTCCAAGTTTTCTACCACGATTTTCGTGTAATATTGTATCCAGATTCTATTGGCTTTAATGCTTCTTTGAGCCTTTGCTAACCAACATATTATGGAACCTGTTATTACCAAAAAGTGTGCTGGGGAGTTCCATGGGTATCTTTAGCTAATCTTTCTGTAATAATTGTGTTGATTGCTTTATCATATCATTCAATTAACTAGAGAAAAATACTCAACTAATTAACAATTATTTGTTCTTTACAGTTCAACAGCAAGGGAGAGTTTGATTTGGATAACGCTCTGGTGCATCTGAAGAAGTTCGTCAGCAATGACGAAGATTTCGCAAAATTAGCTGATATTGGAAAGAAATGCGCATCAGGTGATTATAAATAATTATTTACTAGCTGTTCATGATTCTCGTTGTTTATTTAGTAACAGAGTATCTATTTTTCATGAGTCGAAGAAAATAATAGCCAAAACAGCTGTCGTTTTATGAAACAATCAGAAAGTTAGGACACAAATTCTTAGTTTAGTTGGACTTTTTATTTAATTATTTCCTTTGATGATTTCAGTGAATGACAAGCCCGTGAGCGACGGAGAAGCTGGATGCGAGAGGGGTGCGCTTTTAACAGCTTGCTTTTTGGAACATAGGGGCGAGGTAAAATTTATACAAAAAATACAAAAATGATTTAACATTAAGTTAGAGCTTTATTGAGGTCATCAATTCGTTGGTGTTAGTGGGTTTCGTTAGCTGGCCGATTATTTATTCATTAAATCTTTATGCACAAATAAATCAATACTGTGCAAAGGCGGAGTTAATGCCTTAGGAATTTTCTATCAGTCAACCTTAGGGTGATGCAGAGACAAAACATAGCAGGTGCAACTTCCTTAATACTGGCTTCCCTTAAAACGTACACTACAAGCTAACATGCGCTACGCATACGCTCGGTAGCAGTGAAGTTTGTTTCTATACCCCGCCGCTAATCCTCTTTAAATAATGATCCATAATTGATGACACTTAGAGGGTACTATAGTCTTTGAAGGACCAAAAACAAAAAAATAAATGCTTATTCAAGTACGAATGACTTCAGGACTGCAGGATTTTAGTAATTAAGCATGTCTCTCGTTTGACCCCTATCTCACCAGGGGTCGTATTTTCTATGACACAATGAACTAAACCGCACGAAATGAACACGAGGTTGGCGTGATTAGCTAAGGAATCGACGTGGTTTCGAGGTAAGAAATCATTGAATTAGGACCCTGATGGTAACCTCTGTTGCGGTCAACGATAGTGCACTCTTACTCAGAAGTAACCCATTCATCCACTATGGACTTGATAAACTCAGACATTTACAAGATGTCGTCATGAATGTATTTTTTTATCTTTCAGATCCCCATCTAAACGTCTACCTACATGAGTTAGGTGAGATGCAGTGATACAAGAAGATAAAAGGTTTTTTTGTATCTTTTTAAATTAATAAATTATTCTTTATAATCTCCCCGTGATTTATTTTTCATTTTGTTGTTACTACTCCCATAAAAGTATATTAACTTTAAGGTCCAAAATAACCTGGACAGACTTGCAGAACACAGTAAGACTATAAACAAGGTTGTATGCAGAATTTTATAAAAATTTCAGGATATATTGAAATATTATAGGTATATTAATAATAGTGAAAATTAAAATACCTAAGTACCTACCTATTTTCTCTCTTGCATATTAATTAGTTTTAATTAAATCACGTGCATTCAGTCAGAAGCAAGAATTAGATTTATACCTACTTTATTTAAATACACTGAAGACAGGTAAACTCCTCCGGCGCGATCTCATGGCGGCATGGAAAGAGCGACTGTCGCAACCCAGCGCAGGGCACGCCACGATAGCGGCGGTAAGACCCCTCTTTGAGGAGTGGTTAGAGAGGCGTCACGGCGCCCTCACCTACCGCCTGACGCAGGTCCTCACCGGACACGGAAGTTTCGGGAGGTTCCTGCACATAATCAGGCGGGAGGAAACGCCCGGGTGTCACCATTGCCAGGATCGCCCAGAGGACACGGTGGAGCACACGGTGGAGGTCTGCCCCGCTTGGGCGGAGCACCGCCGTGTCCTCGTTGAGGCGATCGGCAGCGGCGGCGACCTCTCGCGTCAGGGCCTGGTTCGAGCCATGGTCCGGGGCGAGAGGGAGTGGGGGGCAGTCGCCTCCTTCTGCGAAGCAGTCATGCTAGCGAAGGAGGCGGCGGGATGGATGAGGGAGAGAGCCTCCCGTCCCAGCCGCCGCGGGAGACGCTCCGGGCGTCGGGAGCCGCGCGACGACTCCCGGCCACCGTAGGCGCGGGCCTGCGGGCGGAGAGTAATGGGTAGCTCACCGTCCGATCAGGACCAGGCCCGTGCCGGACGGCGCGTACGTGTTCCACGCGCGCCTCAAAGAGATGTCAGCAACAATGGAAGGGGCCCGTCAGGGCCGAAGCCTGCCGGGTCAGCGGGATTGTCCGAAAGGGTTACCGCTGGCCCGGAACATAAAGGGCGAAGGAAGGAACACGGGTGGGTTTTAGTCAGTAAGAGTCTGACACTCCCTTCCGCTCCACCCAGAGCGGGAGGAGTCATTTGATGATTTCCCATCCTGAAAAAAAAAAAAAAAAAAAAGACAGGTAAACTGTAAGTATCAGTATCTATGTATTACGCCCGACTTATTTATGTGTTTGGTATGAGCGAAAACTAATTCGATGCCAACGCCATCTGGATATCTATATATTGAGAAGCAGGGTAGTCCTTCGACCCTTTGTATGTTGGGACATTGTTTTTGACATTTTGTGTGTTGGGACATTGTTATTGACATTTTGTGTGTTGGGACATTGTTTTTGACATTCATAAACTCACGCTTTCTTCGCATGGGGGTAAGCAAATACTATACAGAACGCCACCTGCTACGATCCTTACATAGATTTTTGGTTGTTGAAAATATTTAATGATATTAGTAGAGTTTATAGGTTAAAGTTTGATCGCGAAAAATTGTTTATAATCACAAATTAATGCAGGAGTTATAATAATTATGAGAAACCCTTTACCGCAATTAACTTTTCCTCCTTTTCATAATTATAATGTGTGCTCTGATGTTAAATTCGATGAAAGTGTAATTAATTATAAGTATGTATATAGTCACAGTATGTTGGGAATAGAGAAAGTGCAAAACTGTGGTTTATATTAGTAGTGTTTAAACCCAGGGAGAACCCAGGAAACCGACATAGTCCGAAGAATAGAATAAGAATAAAACATTAGAAAAATATGTGAGGTCAGATGAACCACACACATCCATCTGACCACACATATTTTTCTAATGTTGTGTTAAATAAGGGTTATCAGAAAATGTGATAAAAGAGAAACATGTATATTGCTATACTGTTATAGTTTAGCATGTTGGTTCTTTCTCTGTAATTCACAGGCACAAATGACAACATTTCATTTTTTAATCAGGCTTCTTTCCGATAAGATCATACAGAGTATAAAAAAAATATATTTTCACAACTTTAAATAAATAAATATTATTGTAGTTATGTTTCTAGAAATATCTATAAACAAACCGTTATCTAATATTAATCGTTCCAAACCTCATCCAGGGTATCTATTTTGTGTTTAGTTAATATTTTAAGTAAATAACCCTAATTTAACACAGATAGAAAACTGTATACTCAGCCAGGAAGTGGATTCCATGAAGTCCTCGAAATGTAATTAGAAAAATAAATGAATATTGTTTATGTGAAATGCCTGGCTTTTATTACAAGCCTCATACCAACGTTAACATTTGATTTCTTAAATAATAATTAACGAAAATCACATAATCACCTATTAAATAATATAAATTAAAGAAATAAAAATTCATCCACGGATTTGAACTCGTGACCATCTCATTGCTAAGCCGCTGTGTTAACCACTAGACCAACACGCCATTTATATTACAAAAAACATAATCGGTTTGATGTCATTACCAAAGGGGGTTCCTTAACTCTGAAGCTGACTGTACATCGCTATACGTGACGGTCAATTCTCAAACTGCAAATGTAAGTTCATAATGTCAATACAGTTCGTAAGGGCAATGGAGAGGGCTATGCTTGGAGTTTCCCTGCGTGATCGAATCAGAAATGAGGAGATTCGAAGCAGAACCAAGGTAACCGACATAGGCCGAAGAATTCCCAAACTTAAGTGACAGTGGGCAGGGCACATTGCTCGCAGAACAGATGGCCGATGGGGCCGAAAGGTTATGGAGTGGCGACCGCGTACCGGAAGATGCAGCGTTGGAAGGCCTCCCACAAGGTAGTCCGACGACCTTGTGAAGGCCGCAGGAACCCGTTGGATGCGAGAAGCACAGAACCAGTCGAAGTGGAGGTGCTTGGGGGAGGCCTAAGTCCAGCAGTGGACGTCTTTAAGCTGAAATGATGATGATTTTTTTTTATTTTATTTATTTTACTATTTATGTACACACATATATAAACAGATACGAAATAATCAGAACAGAAAAATAGGTACAAAGGTGATGCTTATTTCATAAGAAATCTCTTCCAGCATACCTGCGATAGGACAATAAATAGAGAGATGTAGACAGCGTGTGAAAGAGTAAAGGAGACAAAAAATAATACATACAATCTAATCTAAAAACAATTCACTTAATAAAACTAAACAAATATTATAAGAATATACTTACATAAATACAAATAAACATACATACTTCTATAATAAATATCACTAGAATGTTAATACATATATTAAAACGTAATCAGAAAAACAATAATAAATACATACACAACTATGATAAAGTGGAAAGATAGTGTTCTTTTACTCTTCTCTTAAAAACTGCAACAGTTTGGCAGTCCCTAATTTCAGGCGGTAGTGCATTCCACAGCCGCACCGCATGCACTGTGAAGGAGTAGGAGTAGAAGTTGGTGGAGTGTGGAGGGGACTTGAGAAGGTTTTTAAGATGTGACCTGCAAGGCGCATCTGCAGGGCGGGCGTAGGAAAAACGCTCCCGCAGATAGGATGGGGTTTTAGGATTGTGAAGGAGATTGAATAGCAGACACAATATCCGAGAGTTCCTGCGAAGTCGAATGTCGATGATGATGAATGGCAATAAAAAAATCGGACTTTTTCCTTTACATGTGCTTTGTGACCTTGCTTCTTGCCAAATTTCATTATTATAGGTCAACGGGAAGTACCGTATAGGTTTTGATTTATTTGCGAGTATTAAAATAGGTCGCATAAATGGCCGCATTTTTTTATTGCGTTGACTTCGAAGCTTGATCATTTTAAATCAACTTGATTACTCCATGCGTTCTTGATAAAAAAAGCTCTCCATAGATAGACAGACTGACGGATGGACGGACAGAAAACGTAGTGATCCTATAAGGATTTCGTTTGTACGGATTGTACGGAACCCTGAAAATGAAATAATTTCAGAAATAATGAGAGGCATAATTATATTCCGGATGCTAAAATGTTGGCAGAATTTACAAAATGTGAGTAAATTGCGCACTGTCCTTTAATTTAGTATGTTATTATTATAATATCGCTCCCAATTACTTCAGTTTAGGATATTTAGGTAGGTATATAAAAGGAAATCAATTTGGTGTCCAGAGCACATACAGTTGAAGCTTCGAAGGATTAGGACCGCGAAACTGAAAAGTACAACATGTTTAAGTCTACTTGTCTTATTTTTTGTGGCGTGGCCGTCCTTCTAAGCAGCGTTTCCGTAAGTATCTTATTCGGCGAGGCCGCAGGTGTATAAATTGGCAAATTCCAAAGTAGAGTAGGCTTCGAGTTTTGTCTTCAGGTAGGCCTTCCTCAGGTCGGTCCTTCATGCGGCGAGTGACTAAAATCAACCGTGAAAATGCTCTGTCACAGGTGATCGCTTGCCGCATGCAGGTCGCCATTTTGATGCAAAATTAACTATATAGTCCTGCGATTTTTATCGGCTTGTGTAAACGGGGGTGGCGGTTCGATTTGCGATACGATTTGGTAAGCGACCAGCCACACGGCGAAAATCGACCTAGTGTACATCCCCCTTAAGCTGACAGAGTATTTAGCACGTACGAATAACTCTGTTTAGGGATCACTCCGACGCTAGTCTTGCGGAACGGATTCCGTATGTGAAAAAATATATGGGTTGATATTTTTTTATTTGTTTCAAAAGGCTGATGGAGTCGCTTATTGTCGGGAAAGTTTCAAGCCCTTTGAAGAAGCCTGCTTAAAAGAGCTTGGAATCTCAAATGATGATATGGCAGCAGCTATTAAAGCACGGGATGTATCGTTGATAGATTCTTGTTTTTTTGGTTGCTTGTTCAAAAAACTTGGTATTGTAAGTATATTTTCTACAATTATTTTACTGTTCAACTTTAGAATTAGAATTTTCTTTATTTCAAAGTGACCAAGACTCAAACAAGAGTTTTAGCCAGTAAGAGTCTGACACTCCCTTCCGCTCCACACAGAGCGGGAGGAGTCATTTGATGATTTCCCATCCAGGAAAAAAAAAGGGTTTCCTTCATATTATTCTTTTTTATTATCCATGTGATGATGTTTTTAGATTAAATACCTACATTGATCAAAATTTTGACAGAATTTATATAATTTCATAAAATAATTGTATTTCTTTATACAGCTCAATGACAAAGGTCAATACGATCTGAACACCGGCCTGGCTGGTCTTAAAAAGGTGGCGATCAATGATTTGAAATACGCCAAATTTGAAGAAGCAGCAAAACGATGCGAGAAAGGTATAAAAGATTTTCTTTTTTTTGCTTATACTAAATAAATACTAATAGCTTTTGGGTGTTACTCTCGGATTACTGTTCCGAAAATATTGACAAATGCATAAACGGATTTAAAAAAAAATCAAATAAAACAGACTAAGGTTCTAAGTTGAAGATCTGTGAGCATGTGAATGATTTTTTGGCTATTGTTATTTCATGGTCAATCAATCACCATCACCCTATATTTAGAAGCAGACCAAAGACCTAGATCAGGGCTGCAGAGGTGCAGAGCTTCTGTTTATATTTAAGAGTCGGTTACAAGCTCAATTATATATTTTGTCCTTTTGTCACTTTCAGTTAAAGATCAAGCTGTGAGCGACGGTGATGCTGGATGTGAAAGGGGTGCGCTGGTGGCTGCTTGCTTCTTGAAAGCCATACAGTAAACGAAAACTAAATAGAAAGACTTATAAAGATGTAGGTCCAATCATTTCTTTGGTTTAATTAAGCTGTTGTAAGTCCGGTGACCAGGCTTTGATGGTATGACTCGAAAAGGGTTGACTACCGTCCGTTCACAGTTATTTTACCTCTGATTTTGTATCCCTTTCAAAATCACAGTAATTTTTACTGTCGTGGCAATAATGTTGCTATTGAGTTGCTGCCATTGCAGTCTGTCAAAATCACAATGATCTTTATTTTCTTTGTAATAAGGTTGCTATTCGATTGCTGCTGTCAGAAGTAAAATAATTGTGAACGAATCATACCACGGCTAATAGAGATGTATGAAAGAAGAGGACATGCTGCGTCTACCCCAAATCAATTTGATAAGAGGGCCAGCAGAGTGATGAGATCCGAAGAAAAAAGGTCTTGACCCTCAAATTCGGTGCTTTCTAATTCTACAAAATTAAAATTTTTGAGATTTGTACGATTATGTGCACCACAAGATACTCGTACATGTTAAATTATGATTTCTCCGGGACTCGTCGGGCTTCATTGTCTCGTCGCTTTTCTAGTGGTCGCCACTGTTGATTCTTGCTACAATGGTAAGGAATAGAGAGACTGCCTTTTCCCAGAAAATAAAAATGGTTCATTGTGTAAAATGTAATATAATATTCAATTTAAAATATTTACATTTAACTGTTTTAAAAAATATGAAGATTTTGTTCTCTTGATTCATAGAAAATATTTTATCTGTATTTTTTTTTTCAGTTCCTTCTCTTGGAGTGCGCAGCGATTCGTGATAAATGTCTGGACTTTGTTTTATGAAAACTTTTAAATGGATAAAAGTGAATAATAATAATTAGGTAATTAAATAAATAACATTCGAATTTTTGAGTTTTATTCTCTAAAGTAGGTATTGCCATCTACTTATTACAATTTGTGCAATATCGATGTATAGAAACATAAACAGACTTTTTGTTATGTATTAATTTGTAATCACTGGTTAAGTCGTCTAAAATAAAGTACAAAAATCAAAATGATCTGAGTTCTTGAGTATTAATTGAAGTCAGGCTATCATGCGTACGTACCTAAACAAAATGGTAAAGGCTTCCGCAAACACGGGAGACGCGATTCTTGTAGAACAATTGCTATGAAAACTTCTTGAAAATTGTTTCACTAGAATCGCGTCGTAGCGTCGCGCATGTCTGCGGGAGCCTTAAATGCAAGGCCCATTTAACTGTACAGCTAATTATTTTGTAAATTAATCTGCGTAGACTTTTTCCAACTATGTAGGAGTTTGCTTCCAGACTAACCGGACGCAGCTGAATATCAGTTTTTTACATAGAGCGACTACCTGTTTGATCTTCACAACTCAGTTATTGGGTACAAGGGGTATTGTGTGATAAGCATAAATATCTTGCAATATTGTTCACCAAAAAAGCACAAAACCGGTCGAAGTGGAGGTGCTTGGGGGAGGCCTATGTTAGCAGTGGACGTCTTTCGGCTGAAATGATGATGATGATGATGTTCACCAAAGTGTAGTTAAACAGCTGTGTGCATGTCCGATAAGCTTTCGATTGTGATGGCTTAAATATTTCATCTGTCTAGTCTTTTCTCAAATATGTTGGGGTCGGCTTCTGATTAGATGCAGCTGATTACCAGTCTTCTAAGATGGCATAAATGTTAAAAGTGTCGAAATTTTTTCACACTCGTAATTTCCTTTAACAAAGCGTAATTTATATTTAACTATTTGTAACCGAGTGTTCAAAAAAAGAGAACAGTAAAAACTTATCCAGTCAACATCATAACATTAAGGTAGGATTCAAGACAGTCGGTCGGTCCTAATACATTTTATTTAAATACAGTACAACAACTAAAATTATCTGAGCAATAGGTGGCAGTACTCTTTATTGAATGATCAACGAAAATGGTCAATTTTGCTACAGGAAGTTCCATTCAAAAGTTGAACCAACCATGTAACTTTACCGAGCAATTCTTATAATTCTTAGAAACTTTTCAAAAGAGGAATATTATTTATGGCTTTTTTATTGAACATTCAGGGGTTTATTTATAAACGATGATTAAAGTTAAGTGACGTTCAAACGTTAAAATGTATGGCTGTACAGTCATACAGAGACCATTTAAAATCTAGACTGTATAACATTACAGCTGGAGTCCCCAAAGGGTCCTGGGACCAATCTAGAGGATAAAATCTTTTCATCTGAACTTAAGTTGATGATGTTAAGTAAGTAAGTAAGTAAGGTTTTGAATCATTGTCACATGCTACATAAGTATGTAGGATGTGACAAAGATTCAAAACCTCTTCAAAATCTCAACTCTCATAGTATTGTGGCAGCATATCATTGCTACATGCGAACTAAGCATCACACTGACGTCACGCAAAATCCTGCATCGCGCACGCAGAGTTTACCGCGCAACTAGCATAATAATAATATACAACGTTCCGACATCAATCGCGTTGGGCAGCTGCCCATCAGACACAACACCCATCTGGTAGGAGGATCCTCCCTTTTATATGGAGGATTAGTGAACTTTACGCCTTGATCATCATACCTCTATAGTATCATTTCTCAAGTTACTCACAGTCAAAAAGTTTCCAGTACTGTCGTGTAGTGTTGCACGGTAACTTGTTCTCTAATAATTTTCACATGATATCATGATGTGACATTATTTTCCGGGCGCTCGTTTTCAGGTTAAAATTCAATGCCCAGTTTCCAAAAATGCAGATTTATTATTAATAAACATAAGCAAAACGGTATGAATTTAAAATTGGGTGCCGATTGTACTATTATAATTACATCATGTTCAATAATCTATTGTTTAGAATATTTATATAATAAGGCGTGATGCTGGAAGCTATTTAGGTCAGACACAGTTTAAATTTTGCGGGATCAGGAGTGCGAAAGTGAAAAGAAAAACAATCATGTTGCTTAAGTTTTTTTGTCTTATTTTGTGTGGTGTGGCTGTGACTGTAACGGGCGTTTATGTGATCATCGTTTTTTCATGTTTGCAGTTGTCTAGCAAAGTATCCAACTTTATTATACCAACCCCTCTTGGGGTCACTCTATCTGTTGTTAGTCTGTTTGTGTGTCTTCTCTGGAATTATTAAGACTGCCACAGATTTAACCCCCTTACTAATAAACGTATTATATCAGATGAATAGTTACACACCGATTTCTCTCTCTCAGTCGTCAGTAATTTGACTTTCGAAAGAAGAAGACAAAGCGTTGTGTAACTATACAGACGCTATACGAGTATAACGTTTATTAGTAAGGGGGATAATATATTATAAGCTAGAAAATTCTCATAGTGATAGCATTTAACTCCTAGTTGGTTTTTATGATACAAATTTATTTTGTGTGTGAACTTAAAGTTATAGTTGTAATCTATTTTATTATATAAAATTCTAGACAAAATCAAACTGGTTGCTAATTTAATTGTAAAATATATTCTTTTTTTTGATATTGATTTACATTCTGTAATAACTTTAACTTACACCCTGACTTATTACTTGTAATTTTTATTTTATTTTATTTAAATGAAAATCGTTTACTTTTACCATGTTTGTAAATATGTGAGCACCATGCATCTATCAGATAATTAATTTATATGTCATGGTTTCATTTTTAATTCTTTTACCTATTGTGGTATAGTAATTTTATTTTAGGTGCATCGTCTTCACATATTATTATGATATAATTAATGTATACAAAATATTGTAAAACATTTTAAAAGAGTAACGGTGGAGTTTCTTGCCCATTCTTCTCCATACGAAAACTACCCTTTGGAATGGGCGACTAGAATCAATTCTATTTGTTGTAATTTTTGACGTTCAAAAGTGCCTTTAATGTGCCTATTTGAAATAAAAAAAAAAAAAAAAAAAAAAAGTCCTGACTGACCGATATATCAACGCACAGCCTAAACCGCTGGTCTTAGAGACATGAAATTGGGAGGGTGTGTTCTTTGTGAAGAGTAGATATCCACTAAGAAAGGGTTTTTCGAAATTCCACCTCTAAGAGGGTGAATGGGGGAGGGTGAAATTTCACGTGGACGAAGTCGCGGGCAGAAGCTAATTAGTAGGAGGGTAGGGGGATAGTTAGTAGCTTATAGAGTTAGAACACTTACTTTGTGTGTAGAATTAGTGAATTAGTTAACCACAACTGGCATCAAACCATCATAAAAAGTATTTTCGTTGACTATCTAAGTATCTATATCAAAAATTCTGTGTTTATTTTTAAAGACAAGGGATAATGGGGAACCTACTAGCATTAAGGACCTTGATGTAATGTTAGTCGAATGTGCGACGGAGCACGGAGTCCTAGATGCTGAATTACAAACAGCTATAGAAGTAGACGACCTGACGTTGGTTAATTCCTGTTTTTGGGCATGTTGCTTCAGAAAAGCTGGATTTGTAAGTATTTCTTTAACTATGTACACATGGCTACACATCAAGCTATACATTTCCAGTTTTAGCTGACCTCACATTCTCTAGGTTTTTCGTACAATTCAGCTTATACTGGATATGTATAGCTTGATTTATAGCCGTGCGTACGAATATACTTCTGCAGTTTTATCAAGATTCACCTGAAAGCATAACCTTTCATACACTATATATGGTAGCCCATTTTGAACCTTCCTTATTTTCTGTACTGCGGTGCTATTTTGTAAAAATGTCACCGCGAAAACTTAGGTGAAGTGAGCATGGAGTGAGCTGTCAATAGTGTCAATTCCTAGCAAAAACAAACTCACTTCACCTAAGTTTTCACGGTGAGATTTTTACAGAATCGACCAGCAGGTATTTATAATATTCTACAACTGTCGAATTAATACATAGTAGAATAATATTCTTACAGATTGATGATCAGTTTTAAGAAACTCGTGCACCTATTTGGGTACCTACATTTAAATAATGGTATATATATTTTCTTAATTACAGCTTGATGGCAAAGGTCAATACGTTCTTGAGCCCGGCCTGACATACATTAGAAAGATTGTGAAGAGTGATGACGTATACACCAATCTAGAAAATGTAGCAAAACAGTGCGAGTCAGGTACCCACAGATTTTATGACTCTCAAATATTTGAAATGTGCATGATAAAGATGGAAGAAGGCATCTGACATTCGTTCTGCCATTTGCCTCTACAGCAAATTCTGTGCCATCACAACCACACATCATTACTTTTGTAGTCCTATGGCGAGGACTCAATTAAGAAAAACGGTCAACCAATAACAAGAGCTAACACAAGATTCAGCAGAAGATATAGGGTGACTAATAGTGACTATTGACATCAAGTTATGCTGCGAGAGATATGTTGCGCAAGTACATAGTAGATTAGTAGCACTTATCGCATCAATGTGATGTGTGCGAGCGTGATAGACATAAGACCCAGCGGGTGGGTGGGTATATTGTGAGGCGAGAGAAAGCACATAATATCTCACCTCTGCTATGTTTTATACAAACGGTTGCCATGATAAAATATGCTAAGCATAGTAGATTGAGGCTCATTAGTCACCCTTTGTTATTTTGAACTTGATCAGTCTTCCAAAAATCGGGTACTAATATTCTGTTTTTATCAGACACGCATGCAATTTAAATATTTCTTTTCTTAATTTCAGTTAAAGATAAATACGTAAGCGGCGAAGAAGCTGGGTGTGGAATGGGCGCGCCGATAGCCGCTTGCTTTTTGGAACAGATGTATCAAATACAGTTATGTAAATCTTATAAACATGGGTACATAATTATAGGTTGATCTTCGGCTGCATACAGTTAGACTGGAAGCCGAACCCAACATTTTTATTTCTTTCTTTTGTAAAAAAAAATAAAATTATCTTACTTAGTTTACTTATTGGAGCATATACGTAATAAGACTTAACCAATTGATAGTCTCATTGTGACAGCACCCTTACTGTACAGTGTACGGTAAATACTTTTTAATAAAAAAAACATATTATTACAGGTTCTTCACCAAAACTTACAACTATTACGGAGATTAGATACTTATACATATATGAAGAGATTATAATATATCACCAGTACTCCGTACGTCACCGCTGCCTAATTAATCCTCGAAGAAAACAATGTTATGAAAATTAATATCTGGAAATAGTATTATTGTTATTTTTTAGAAAAAGTTCATTTATAAATATATTAATTCTTTCTTTTATACTTTTTACGTTTTATTGTATAGAATAATAAACAGCATCTCATAATCGGTCGTTAACCTCACACAACAGACTGAGAATTTATGTAAAAAAAATAATCATTAGACGCAGTATTTGTGGACTTATTGGCAGCATACAACAGTTGTTATTGTGCAGTTGCTATAGAACGATATCAACCTGACGGATGATTCAAGGTTTACCCAAATTCTTCGAGAACTGCTCAGTAACTGACGACTCCAAGTGATTATTCTTAACGGTGAAAAGTAGGTGGCATGATCTGCCTTGGACTTGATACTAGGTCTACTACTGTTCCAAACATATACCAGTCATCAACCGGCAAACTCAAATCAAAGGGGTTTGAAGATCAAGCAACAATGCTTTCTGTACGCAAAGAAACTAGCACTAACTTTGCCAGTTTCTTTGTCAGTTTCTTGGCAAGCAGCTACTGATTTTGAGGAGATTCAGGCCAATTTTTCTACAACGTTTTCCGATCTCAGTCATTAAATTATGCTCATAACATTTTGGAGGAATGTAATCATGCTTCTTTTACCTTCGTGACGGCTATAGTATAATTGTGGTAATCATTTCAGAATAGACAGGTCTGTCACATAATTTTCGTTCTGTTTACAGTGAATTTATAGTAATCTAATTTTGTGCGTCACGGTAGTGAGATATACACATACATCGCGCCCATTTAATACAGTTTAGAATATTTATATAACCAGGCGTAACGCTAGTTCCTTCAATTTCAATCACTTGGTACCTTTAGAAGTCGATTGCGGCAGTATCTGATTGACTCTCAGAAAAAACTGGGCTTGACCGTCACAAATACGTCCATAATATAACAGATGGCTGGGACTCTGCTCCACACAACATCTTTGTCTACACGTATCCTGTAGACAAAGATTGAGACAACTTTGTAAAACGAAACGCATAATTATATTAGGTCATTACAATATGAAATTGGCGTTTTGTACGGGAGGAATATAAAGTAATTTTTTTTTTGTAAAATATATTTAATTAATCAAAGTATGCACCGTTGTTATCTGTGCACTTTTGCCATCTCATAGGTAGTTCATTGATCCCTTTACTAAAAAAACCATGGGGGCGAGAATCAATGAACTCTTTGAAGGCGATTTGGACTGCCACATCGGAGTTGAATTTTTTTCCTTGTAAGAAGTTATCCAATTTCTGGAAAAAATGGTAATCTGTTGGAGCAAGATCCGGGGAGTACGGTGGATGTCGCAGACATTCCAATTGTAGCTCATCTCACTTAGTGGTTGTTTATTGTGCAGTGTGTGGTCTTGCGTTGTCGTGAAGCAGCAGTGGCCTAGAGCGATTGACCAATCTCGGTTGTTTAGCAGCTAGTTCTTCCTTCATGGTTTGCAGTTGCTGACAATAGATATCTGCCGTAATCGTTTGGCCAGATTTTAGAAAGCTGTAGTGAACGACACCGGCGCTAGTCCACCAAACACTCACAAGTAACTTTTTCTGAGTCAATTTTCGTTTAGGGCAGGATTTGGCTGGTTCTCCAGGGTTCAGCCATTGCGACGAGCGCTTCCGATTATCGTAGCTCATCCACTTTTCATTACAAGTAATGATTCGATTTAAAATCCCTTCATTATTGTGTCGGTTGAGCAAAGTAACACAGCATTTGACGCGTGTTTGCAAGCTCGATTCACTCAATTCATGAGATACCCATCGTTCGTTTTTTTATTTTCCCGATTTGCTTCAAGTAGATTCATACAGTTTTATCACTTACCCCGAAGCCTGCAGCTATCTCTGAAGTGCTTTGTGATGGATCCACTTCCACAATAACCTTTAATTCTTCATTTTCCACTTTGGTCTCCGGCCGTCCACGGGGTTGGTTCTGAAAGTCGAAATTTCCAGAACGAAAACGTTGAAACCAAAAACGTACCATGCTTTCTTTTGCGACACCAGCGCCGTACACATTATTAATCCTTCGAGCTGTTTCTGCAGTACTGGTGCCACGGTAGAACTCGTTCTCGTAATTATACCGATATTTCATGTTTTCCATTGTGCGGTAATAAGCGACGCCAAAGAAAAAAATAATGAGGAAAAAACAAATGAATGACTGTTTTCAAAACTCAAATGAACCAGCTAAATGAATGTACGTATATAAATTTGAATTTGGAATTCTTAACCAAAGAGGAGATATTTCAGATCAAAGTGGACAGTACGACAAAACGCTAATTTCATATGTAAGGACCTAATAACATAGGTATTACAATAGAAAATATATAAACTATTACGCTATACTCACTGTACATAATTATTATGAAACCATAACATAAAAATATATTATTATACACCAAAGTGTAAACTCGTACACATACACACTTAAAAACCTAAACTAGTCATTCATTACATAACATATTATTACCTACATTATGATAATCAAGTAATCAAAAAAGTAAAAAAGTAAAGTAGACACTACACAAATATTTATTAAGTTTAAAATTTCAAAAAGTGCTTTGGATAATAGAGTTTTATGAAAAAACCACTGCATAAATTAATTACAAATAAAGTTTATTGAACTCTTCGATAACTGAGCTTTGTTGGTACGGACTTGTTATTGAAGATTTTACAATTATTTTATTAGTTATTTACACCCAAAATACGTAAAAATAGCAAGAAAAACGAGCCTTTGTTGGATCATAATTTTTTAATGGCTTTTTATTTTACTATTCTGTTTCCGTACAGGCAAAATTAATAATAAGACAAAACGATACCTATCACGTTTAATTTTGGATGCACAATGTCAAACAGTGGAGTAAAACTCTCCCGAAATTTGTATAGAAATAATATCGACTAGTGGCACCTTAATGTCACATAATTATAATATCACATGCCATAAAATTGAAATCCCTAAATACAATATGCCCCGAATTCATTTGTCCTATATATTACAACCAAAAGACATACATAAGAAGAAAGAAAAATATACATACAAAAGACTTAAAACCGTTTTCAGTAAAAGTTATGTCCTAAATTCAAATTATTTAATGTTTATGTTTCTGTCACTAAAACCAAATTTTTTTTTGCAAATGTTTTAGGACTAACAATTTTTTTATATAAATGAACATTCTGAATAATATACATTACAATAATACAAAACTTAAGGCATATGACTTTATTTCATGCAAAATTAGGAGATTCAATTATTATAGTACCTACTCGATACTATGACAGAGTAGTTTTAGAAGTAAAGATATTACGTAAAATAAAATTTCGAATTTTTGAACATTATGATTACTGAAGTTTATAGCAAACGTGGATAATGATTTTCCGAGAAGAAAGGGAGTACCTCCAGAATTCAATGACTGCCGGGTAATTGTTAACACACTAACAGTAGCAATGGTTTTAATTTCGATAGTTCAACAACATTCATTGCGTTATTTACGTTATTGAGCAGACGTTTTTTTCAAACATATGAAGCAATGGATTGGCAATATCATTCAGAATGGTTTAGATTATAATTGATAGTGTGTTACGCAATTAGGGTGCTATTCCTGAAGCGAATCGTGAAAGTACAGAAGCCAGCACATCAAGTTACTACAATCTGTCAAATTTCTTTAATAGATTTTCAACGTTATCGCTAAAGCATAAGGCTCAAAGTTGATTGGGAAAATTTTACAGTTTCCGGTAGCTTGATGTGCTGGCGTCTGTACATGAAATTGTTCCGAGTCAATTTTCTGCATCCAGTTAGGCCGATTTGACCATAGGCCAGCGTCTGTTCAGATTGATCTCACCATGTTTATTTCTTTGTGTGACTTTGCTACCTACTTGAGTGGCTTTGCCAGGTGTTCGTACAGCACAACACTGTTACAATTTTTATACTTTAGGTACCTACATTGTCGATAGTGCATGGTAATGATGGCTATGCTATTTTGCTTTAGGTATCTACAGTCAACTTGCTTATCTAAATTGTATCTTTTGTATAATCTTTGCATCCCCATTACAAGGTGGTACTATTTAAGGTATATTGGGTACGGTAATTCCCTGCTATAATGATTCGTATAAAAAAAACTGTCAATTGAAGCCAATTCAGTATAACGGAAGTAGTTCCCATTATTTTCCGGATGTCCGTGTTCATAATGATAGACAATTTCGTGTGAGAATGTTAGCAAATTTGCCAATAAAATTGAGAAAACCTTTTATATTTTTGTTTTTAATCGGAAGCCATTTTTAGGGTTCCGTACCAAAATGGTAAAAAGGAGCCCTTATGGTGCGACTCAGTCTGTCTGTCCGTCTGTCACAGCTGGATATCTCAAGAACTAGGTACTAATGCCATCAACTTGAAATTTAGTAATAGTTTTAGATGACATTTGTCCAAGTATCTTGCAAATAAGAAAGAAATAAAAATATATTTTTTTTTTGCAACAGGGACTGAAAGGGGTTCTGATAAATTCGAAGTGGGGCTACTAGGATATGACATTCATTTGGCATACCTACTTTATCTCTTAGAACCTTGCAACTCCCAAAGAGGAGTTTTCTGAGAAAACTACTCGTTGCCCGCGTTATTGCCAAAAATTACTTTGTCATTGTGCCTGTAATGTTATATACACTCAGATCTTTATATAAAATAAATTAATAATACGTTTATTGTACATCAAGCTACTACAATCTGTTAAATTTCTTTAATGTATTTTCAACTTTATCATTACAGCATAAGGTTTAAAGTTGATTGGGAAAATTTGACAGTTTCGGATAGCTTGATGTGCTGGCGTCTGTACAAAGGGAACAGATATTTAGTCATATACTAAAAATAATTGTACGAGTCAAAACCAGCTTGAACAGCTGACTACTGAAAATATATTCGTATCTCAGGAGCCAAAAAACAAACCACAACACTGCAATGATGCATCGGGAAGGCTATGTGCCTGTTGTTACAAAGACCATCCTATAGGGAATCCAAAAAACCTATGTAAGGTGAATACCCTACATAGGTTTTCTGTCTACAGATGAACAAAGTATTAACTTTTGTTTGCGGCTTCGCCCGCATCAAGGTCGGAGATTATCCCACGGGGACGTACAACCTCGATAAAAAAATTATTTTTTGTTATTTCAACTATCTGTGCGCCAAATTTCATCCATATCCGTTGAGCCGTTTTTGCATTATTGAGTAACAAACATATTATGTATAAAGTTTCACATCTTATCTTGATTTAATATTATAATTGCGAAAATAAATTTGTCTGTTTGTTACGTTTTCACGCTAAGACGGCTGGACGGATTTGGATGTAATTTGGCACATGGGTAGACCATGGCCTGGAAAAGGACATTGGCTACTTTTCAATCTGGATTGCAGACGAAAATGCAGGCATTAGCTAGTAAGAAGAGTAACAAGTGGAATAGTATTATATAGTCCTCTTCACCGTATCCAGTGACAGCGACCCAGGCTGATTTTCTTTCCTTTCCTGAGCAACTGCCCTTAGATCAATTCCAATAATAGCCTAGATTAGCCTAACCTAAATTATATCATTAAGGTGTATCACACACAACCACGCGCCCCGTCGCGTTTGATTTTTGCGTATAATGTCGCGTATGATTTTTTACATACAAATTGAACAAAAACGTGCGTTTGGCTCTGTTTCCCGCGGTCCTGTCGCGTCGCGCGTTGTAGTGTGTGATCCGCCTAACTATCCAAAAAGTCTTTGAAATTGGCAATATAATGGCTAATTTTTGGAACAGCGGCTAATAAAAAGATCAAACGGAAGAAGCGTTTTTTTGCTGCGTTTATATAGCAATAAGCGTTCCGTAGCTTAATTCCGTAATTAGTATAGATATAATGATAATTACCTCGTGTACAATTACTTCTGTTTACAATTTTTATATAAAAATGCGTCCAGTTGGTATTCGGGGCACTACCATTTGAAGCTTTGAATAATCACGAGTGTAAATCTGAAAAATATACAACATGTCTAAGTTTACTTGTCTTGTTTTGTGTGCTGTGGTTGTGACCTTTAGCAGTGTTTATGTAAGTATAATTATTTATATTGATTTTTGTGGTGCACTAGCAAAGCACTGAAGACCCCTTTGAGATTTCAGAATACAGGTTGGCATCCCAAATCGACGCACAAACTGTACCTACCATGAATTCAGCACATGATTATTCATGATTATTGATGAAATTTTTCGTAGGTTATCAAAAAAAATCTGCTTTTTCACAAATAACTGCAATACCTACGCGGTCAAAATGTACGACCAGCAAATTTTTTTTTAATAACCGCCTTTCAACTCAGGGTTTTAAAATCATGTATTAAATCCATGGTAACTGGTTTTGCGTCGATGTCCCTGCCATCATGTGTATCAATGCAATAGAATCTTGCAATTCTGTGCTGGAAGTTCGATAGTATGGGCAATTATGGGTTTAAGGCGTGCTCATTCTCCAAAGATCAATCTATATTATAATGTCTATTCAAACTTATGTTTCAAATTAATATTATTACATGTTAAACTAATATCAACTTTATTTCAATGGGAATTAAGTTAATTTCAGAGTGACTATTGAAAAAGTTATAAAAATGTTAGCGTAAACTGAACTTTATTGTGTGGGATTTAAAGTTATTTTTCCATAAACTCATAATATTTGTTTACGTTTTTGGTAAATAAATCGCGAATGCAGATTAGCTATTATTTCTACTGTCCGTCATCATCATTTCAACGGAACTGCCATACTAATATTATAAATGCTAATGAAACTGTTTTTCTTTTTTCGCCTTAACGGCTGAACGAATTTCGATGAAATGGCACACAGGTAGACCATGATCTATCCAAGGATACAGGACACTTTTTATCCCGGTCGTAAGTTCATTCCCGGGGGATAATGTCCAAACTTAACGCGGGCGAAGCCGCGTGCAAAAGCTATTATTTGATTTTTTGTCTTTATTTCGTGTTGCAGGCAGATGAAGAAGACAAAGCTGCTTTACGTGAGGATATTAAACCATTCGCAATGGAGTGCGCAAAGGAACATGGAATCAGTGAGGCTGATATGATGAAAGCCAAGGAAACACACAATCTAGACACCCTTAAACCTTGTTTTGTGGGCTGCACCTTCAAGAAGTATGGACTCGTGAGTAGATTCTATCCTCACAACTATAAAAATGTGACAGCAGTCACACAACAATCACACATAAACAATGTGGGATTGAAGAATATCAAACTTTCATATCCTTTCAGCAATTCAGGCAATGAAGTTTGTCACAAAGACAGGTCTTGCTCTGGTGGAACACATAGAGTATCTACTATTTCTTTTTTGTTTCTCAAGTATGCAACATAAGCAGCGGAATTTATCGTCGGTTATCAAAGAAAAAAATCTGCTGTTTCACAGAAAAGTGCAATACCGTCGCGGTCAAAATGTATAGAATACTATTTTTTTTAATACTTCAGATGTTCAGAATCATTGTAGCTCAACTGTGGTTAATGAGACACAATGGAATTTCTATTGTAATAAATCAAATATTGATTTTCCACAGTTGAGAGGGCTGAATCCATGGTACATAACAGGTTGTGTGTCGATGTCGCTTATATAGTATATTGTATATAGAATATTCTAGACGAATGATGATGTTGGGATAAAAAAGAAGGCAATCGTAACAGGGAAAGGGCATGACTGCGCGACTGCAAAAGGCCGAAAAAAAGACTTCATGATGTTGACAATACTGTTCAGACGCCAGCACATCAAGCTACTAAAATCTGTCAAATTTCTTGAATAGATTTTCAAATTTATCGCTAAAGCATAAGGTTCAAAGTTGATTGGGAAAATTTTACAGTTTCGGGTAGCTTGATGTGCTGGCGCGTCTGTACTTGTACTACTAGATCACATGGTAGCGTTTGACTAGTAGTACATGTACAATACCTATATATCCTGTCAATTCCTGTCCTCATTATCATCTTTGGCAAACCTTTTAAATTGTTTTTTTATAGATAAATGACAAAGGCGATTACGACTCGGAAACCAGTATTGCTAAAATGAAGAAGTTGATGAAGAATGACGATTACTTTGCAAAGATATCAGACATTGCGAAAAAATGCGAATCGGGTGAGAACAATTCATTCATACTTTGAAAAGTCTAGCTACCAAGAACCTACCTCGGACTAGGAATATTCTTAAAAATTTAATCAGAAAGCTTAGCTGCAGTATGGAAAAAGACAAATTTAAGTGTGCTGCACACTTGTTACACCCGACGCCATGTCGCGCATGTTTATTGGTCTAATAACAAAACGTGGCTCCAGATGAAAAGTGATGCGTAGAAACTTCATTAGCGTCACGCAGGATGGCGTTTTATAGTCTTTTTAATCAATCAGTCAAGCCTATTGAAGTCCTTTGTTTTCGTGTGGATTTTATATACCATTATACACTTTGGCTATTCTAGTAAAGTTGGCTTTGTACCTATATTATTTAGAATATCGACAAAATAAGTGCTAAACTAATGGTGTGATGTTACACTAATGTTTATCTTTTTGTTTGTAATTTACTTTTGTTTAACTACCGCTATTATTCATACTTTTTTCTTTCTAAATTTCAGTTAATGCCCAAACTGTGAGCGACGGAGACGCTGGTTGTGAGAGGGCTGTGCTGCTGTTGAAATGTTTTGTTAAAAACCGATCTGAGGTATCATCTCTATTTTAACGCATTATAAAAATTATTGTAAGATTATATCAACTTTTTGGTCCACTAGAGGGTTTATTTTGTGGCACCTACCATAGTGCACATGACGGCACATAAAGTTGTGGATTTCTAGTTTCTCATCACCGATGAGTACTCGTATGTCGCAGTGATAAGAGCTATCAAAGAGTGTACTCGCTCAGCGATGCTCGCTTGGCAGGAGAACACTCGCTGAGAGTCTCACGCTTGGTACATACCTACATACACCAGCGAGTAATTTATTCTCGCCATCGCGCACTCGCTTCTCGTGGCTCGCCAACTCGTTCTTGGTTGCTAGCTCTTCTCGCTTCTAGTTCGACCTTGCATGGTATAGGCCTTCCGTGCAGTAGGCCGCTCGTCACAATACCGTTATAAAGCTGGCTTCGTTTTCTACTGAAACTCCATACCTACCTACTACGCTTGACCAGCTCAAGACCAAAGTGTTACCGCTGATGACCGGTTGACTGTACATTGAGAGTTCAGTTTTTATTAGAAACTCGAACTGACCCGACAGATGTTGTCCTGTCCAATTTCATTAATTCATACATAAATCCCGTAGAAAAAAGAACGTTCAGTTTTTGCGCAATTTAATTTTTTTCAGTTTACGGTTTAAAAGTTATGTTAGTGATAGAAAAAAACAAAACAATTTGGTGATAACTTTTGAACCATAAAAAAATTCACCGACATTCTCAGGGTTAGAAAGTTTGGAAATGACCTTGCCCACTTGATCCATACTTCCAGGGACATCCTGTATATTTGAAAAGTAGCTGGAAAATTTAAAGTGCATATTGAGGGCATTATTGAAATTTGGACACGACAACGTCTGTCAGGTCTAGAGCTAGACGCTAGAGCTAGTGGTAACTAAAAAAGGTTGATTATCAAGCCTTCTATATGGGTCCAACTTGAGTGCATACAGATCAACACAAAATATTATTTGTTTTCTATTGATCTGTATGCACTCATCATTGACTCTCATTGACTTGAGACTTGAGTGCATACAGATCAACACAAAATGTTATTTGTGTTCAGTGAGTAACAGCTTCCAAGTAGAGTTGCGTAGAGACATTATCAGTATCAAATAGCCCGTTATTACTTTTTATACAGACTCTTGACTCATTGATTTAGTAATCGCAAATGTTACTGCTGAGCATAAGGTCCTGGGTCCGATTCCTAGCATAGTATAATAGGGTTCTTTCATCAATAATTTCTCAGAAGCAGTCCAGAGTCAGGATTTGTGCTCGGTTGATGGCAATAGGCTCGCCCCTTATTACATGGGACCTAAACATAAGTGGCGAAATGTTGTATCTACTATAGGTCACCTGGACGCACACATAGGGCGAAATGTTGTAACTACTATAGGTCACCTGGGCGCACACATAGGGCGAAATGTTGTATCTACTATAGGTCAACTCTGAAACTAAACAGGCGTGATGTTATGTCATGTTATTTTTACTACTATCTGAGAACACAGCAATCAGGATAATGGAAGCCACATATCGTCGTTGCGCGTGCTAAATTAGCTATGTGTAATTTCGTTATTTTCGCTAAGTGTTATAATTCATATAGCTCAAATAAGTTCAGTAAAAACACATAGCCACTTTTGCACGCGCAACGACGAATATACTCGTACTTAATTTACTTGTTGTTTTTTTTTCAGCTCTCTGTGTAAATGGATTCAAAATACAGATTCGTGTAATGGTAGAAGATTACCTATATCAGAATTTATTTGTTTCATTTTTATTAATAAATTGTTTTGCATTATGCCTTTTTTGTTTTTACTCTTATCTACAAGCAGACAAACTCAGCACAGGAGGATTTGCATCATTATCTATGCAAAGAAAGAAAATCCATTTATTGACCCGTAATGATGCTTACCTATTCTATTTTAATTAGCCTATACTAGCTCCACCAAAATGAAATGAAATGTTAATTTCCATGTTTACCAGTGGATGTTTTCGAATGAAATATACGTATATAGAACTGTTTGATTTCTATTAATTAAATTTCATTGGAAAACATCCACCAGATTTTTACTAAACTTTAACTATATCCAACGAACCTGGTTATTTTTCTCCTTTGGTGACCATACATAATAAAGTGTATTCTATCTATCCATCTATCTATTATAAATAATTAATAAGAAAAAGTAGACCAAATTATTAGAAACACACTAACTTTTATCCTAAATGTGGCCCTGGACGACCGTGTGTGGCAGCAAGCCGCACTCCCCATTCGCTTGGGCCGTCTCGGCGTCCGCAAAATTTCAAGTATAAGTTTACTGGCCTTCCTCCGCGCTCCACAGTACAGATAAATTAACCAGTTTCAGGCGCTCCCATCATTCACCATAGGCACAATGATGGATGACTCATCGTTTCGACTCGCTACGTGTCTCCGCTTGGGCGCACCTTGTGTTGCTCCGCATCGATGTCACTGCGGTGAAGCTGTCGACAGTCTCGGACACCATGACCTGTCCTGCTGCAGGAGCGCAGGTCGCATAGCACGGCACGCCAGCATCAACGATATTATTTGTCGAGCCCTTGTTACCGCCGGCGTACCAGCGGTGTTAGAACCTAACGGCTTGGTACGTGACGATGGGAAGGAATAGACGGCATGACGTTATTGCCTTGGAAGATGGATAGGCCTCTGGTGTGGGACGCAACGTATGTCGATACCCTTGCGCCATCTCATGTTGCTAGCACGGCAGGCTCTGCTGGCGCCGTTGCTGCGGCTGCTAAGATGCTCATGCGGCGCAAATACTGTAGCCTTATGGGCAACTACAGCTTTAAGCCGTTTGGGGTCGAAACGCTCGGGTCATAGGGCCCGAGTGCACGTCTCCCATTTAAGGAAATTTCTTGCCTGCTGATCGACACTTCACGTGACCAGAGGGCTGGGTCGTTCTTTGGTCAAAGAATTAGCATTGCCATTCAACGTGGCAATGCTGCCAGTCTTCTGGGCACGTTTCTGGATGAGAGCGATGCGGACGAGTCCTGCGACGCCTAGTTTCCTTTGTTTTTGTATTTATTTTTATAGTAAGTTAGTTCGTCATTGAACTCGATAGGTACTATATATACATAACCGCATAATAAGTTATTCTTGAGCCTTGAACCTGAAATAATTGAAATACTCATCATCATGCCAATTAAATCGAATCACACCAACTACAATGCAGCTAAGTACTTACTAACGAGCTACTGGATCGTTATTTATCCACATGAAATTGGTCGTTGGAATCGTGATAAAAAACATTTTGTTATAAATAGCAACATTGATGTGAACCTTTTTGTTTAGATATCCGAGCTTATTAAAAAAAAAACATTACACATCTATAAACCACTGACCTCTATCATACAAGTACGCTGGTGGAATTCGGATTCTGAACGCGATAGCTGTCACACGTGTCAGAGAGATTAAATTTTTTCTTTTAGTGGATTTTAGGTTTAGATATAATTAATTTTCCTTCTTTTCTGCGCAGGAATATCCGCTGGCTGTCCAGTATGGACCCTCATCCTCCACCTGATCCCCCTGACCCTCCAGACCCCATTTCATTGTATGGTAAGCGTAGGTTGGTTGACGCAGAAAAAACAAATGATGTGGTTTTTGCAAAAAAAACAATAATAGATAAGGAGATGGCCGTTGCATCTATCCAAACAATTTATGTCCACCCGAATCTAGTGGTGGGCGTAAAAGCGTATAATGCCTTAGACAAAGGCCCATATATTGTCCACGTTTCAAGATCCGAACCGGATCCTTCAGCTGGGACGACTATTCGTCCTATTAAGTTTGGTAAATTTCTATATTCCAATAAAATTAGTAATATAAGTACTGATGGGGTGAAAAGAGTGGGCAGGAATAAGATCTCGGTCGAGTTCACGTCTGGTGTTGCGGCCAACAAGTTTCTGGACAACCCTATTCTACAATCATATAAATATGAGGTAACTATCCCTTCCTACAATATTACAAAAATGGGTATTGTTCGTCATGTGCCAGTTGACATGTCGATGGATGAGTTTGTTGAGTCTGTGGTCCTCCCTGATGGGTGTGGAATTATTTTAAAAGCTCGCAGGCTTAATCGTAAGTTACGAGAGGACGGTAAGTCCACTTGGGTCCCTACCCAAACTATAGTTATTACATTCCAAGGCCAAGTCCTTCCTCTAAGGATTTTTTCATACCATACTTCTTTGCCCGTTGAGGTTTATCAATACCCCACTATCCAATGCCAAAATTGTTGTCGCTTTGGCCATGTGAAAGTTCAATGCCGGTCTAAGCCAAGATGTTATCGATGTTCGCAACCTCACTCCGGTGACAGTTGTGAAGTTATTGAGTCTAGCGCTTCCTGTATTCACTGTTTGGGTAATCATTTTGCTTTTAGTGGTAATTGTCCTGAGTTGGGGAGACAGAAATCCATTAAGCTTCGCATGGCACAAGAAAACCTTTCATATGAAGAGGCATCAAGGTCTCATCCTAAAGTTTCAAAATTATACTCCGAGGTTTCTCAAAATGTTTCTCCTTCTCAGTCTACTTTCTATTCTTCGCAACCGGATCCTAGTCTTTCCAGTCTTCCTCCTTCTGTATCTTACAGTAAAACTGTCTTCTCTTCTCCTCGTCCCAAAGCACCCTTAGGTAAATCATATGACAAGGCTGCCCACCATTCCATTGTTGCTGATGAACCCTCATCTCTTCCCAACGGTTTTGCCCTTTTTTCTCAGAATCTTCCCTCTTCAAGTTCTCCTCAAGAGGATAATCTTCTGGAATTACTTTTGTCTCTTTTTATTAGTCTGGTTTCCCGTAATAATTCAAACTTACCGCCCCACGTTGCCCAAAAACTTTCCCAAATCCTCTCTATTAGCTCTAATTATGGCTCTAATCTAATAAAATAAAGCTGTAAATCATTACATATTTATTTGAATATAATTATTTCTATTATCTTCCTCATTTTGTGTCAGCTTTAAAAAAAAAATGCCCATTAGTAGTCTGTGGCTACTCCTGCGTTGAAAATCAAATCAGTATCAATCAGTTCGTATACTATTTTCACATTTTTCATTTTCACCGTCCAAATTTCTTTTCACTGTACAATCTCCTTCGTTTGATGGTCTATCATTCTAAGTACGTGAAATTGGCAAAATTGTGGTGTTTATTCCACAAAAGCCATTAATCAAGAGTTGAAGTTGAAGTACGCTGGACTAAGTGTCAACTCACACCAAAAGAGCGTCGAAGCGGAGCGCAGTTTCTCATGCGATAATAAGTATTATAGTAATGAAAATAAAGTTAAAATTCATATGACACTGAAACTGCGCTCCGCTTCGACGCTCTTTTGGTGTGAGTTGACCCTTACGATACTCTACGAAATGACAGTTGTTTTTTGTCCCAATTCAAAGCGCCCCCCGCTCGAAGCCCCCAGGAACTAAAATTGACACGTTCTTTCTAATGGAAGTTGAGTTGTTTGGTTCGTCTCTGATGATTTAGGTCTAAATCGTGGAAAACTACTTTTTGTGTATTTTGTGTTTACTACGTGATATTTAGAACATTTTTATTATGAAAGCATGCGCATTTTGTAAAACTCGCTATCAAAAAGGCAGCGGAACAACTTTTCACAAGTAAGTGAATTTCATGACTAATAAATGTTTCGATTGCTAGTGTGAGCATTTTTAATACTATAATATATTTAGAATAAATGTTTTCATTAATATCTTATCATATTTAAGTGTAATCAGGGCTTAGTTTTCACATATATTGAATACAATAATTTGAATAGGGTTGTAATGTTCCATGTCGATAAAGTGTCGATAATTTTCTTCAGACGGTTATAATTTTAAATTTACGTCTTTCAAATAGAAATTTACTGTCGCCTGATTTTTTTGCAATTTGTTTAGCTAAAACAAATTAGCAAATACTAGTTTCTCATTTCAAAAGATAAATTCATACCTACTAATATTATAAATTCGAAAGTAACTCTGTCTGCCTGTATGTTACCTTTTCACGCCTAAACCACTGAACAGATCGATAAAATGTGGCAGAGAGATAGATTGCATCCCGGGGAAAGACATAGGATAGTTTTTATTGACATACCTCACGGGCGAAGCCGCGGGCGGAAGCTAGTATTATATATGTAATGTGTACTTGTTTCCGAAGTAAAGACCTAACTTCGAAATAAAACGTGCCATCTACAATGTACTGTATACTTTAGTCATTTTTACTTAAATAAAATAAATACTTAATTTCAGATTTCCCACCAACTCAACTAAGCAGGGCTGAAAAACATGAAAATGGAATATTGGAGTCCTAAATCTAATTATCATCTTTGTAGTAAACATTTCACTGCGGACTGTTTCGTTAAACACTCTACACGTACGCTCTTCTCCACACGATCACTACCTTTTGGAAGACTAGAATCAATTCTATCTATTGTATTGTTTGACGTTCAAAAGTGCCTTTAATGTACTTAATTGAAATAAATTATTTGACTTTGACTTTGTTATTTTTTGTGTTTTTTTTCCATTATTATGCACGCTATCCAGATACCCAACAATGAAAATGAAATCACTCTCCTTTCCGCTAGTAATCACTACATGGTAAGGTAATGTTACACGGTTCACTTTTGGCATTCAATTTGAGTGAATTCGATTGAATTTGTATGGACGCTCTTTGTTGAATGGTTAACTTTTTTGTTTACACGGTTCAATTCTTCCAAATTGAACACCAAAAGTGACTATTATTTAAGTAATAGCTATTACACAAATGTAGTGCAATATAGCTCGCGAAGAATACAACTGCCATTTGATTAATAGGTTACAGCGAAATGGCAACATAATAACTCAATAGTTTTTAATTCGCATTGCGAACTAATGTGACCCCAGCTCAGCTTGTTAAACTAGTGCAGTTGCTGGCTCAACTGCACTAGTTTAGCCTCATATTTAAAGCTCACTGACCTGACCGTCATGCGCTATAACTTTACTAGGACATTATCCACTAGTTCATAGCTTGCGATCAGACCGCGCCTTTATGATTTTTCAGTTAACCTTTGAAGCGCAATTATTCTATTACTTAAAAATGAAGCATAAAAATAACTGGGAGTGATTCGATATCTTTATAAAAGTATTTTTCTATCGAAGGACATATCCCATCTCTAATATTAGTTCCACGGTACCTTCAAGTTGCTATCAGCGCCAAAATGGCGAAAATGTCTTTATTCTGTCATCGATAGTATGCAGTCCAGCGTACTTGTATTATAATACAGGTCAGTGCTATAAACTCAATTTTTGAAATCCCCTACTAAAGGACGACTTATAGAATATTCATTGTGACATAAGCCATAGTAAAGAGATTAGCAACTGTGTCGCTACCAACCTTTTTTGTCATGTTGAAATCCTCATGGATACCCATCGTCTGGTATGGTTATGTCAGGCTCCTACCGATTAAAACCCCACTGTGCCTTCTACTCTCTCCATGAATCGGGAGCCCAGGATATATTTGTACATTTGCCGCACCCCCAACTGGTACTAGTACCAGTGGGCGAATCAAGAAGTCCGGCCGGTGCCACGACTACACGTCCCCCCATAAAGGCGCGCATAGAACACGGCGTGCCACATTTTTGGGAGCCATTCTTTTATATACCATCTAACTAATAGTACGATTTTCTATCGTACTATTATCGGTCAAATAATCCATGTAAGGATCGTTGAAACAACTTGGCCAACTAATTGTCTATAATTTCTACTATTTGAAAGATTCAAAATATATAAGATTCATATAGGTAGGTACTGGAGTGCAGGTCCTCTATCCTATATCAATCGAACAGCTCAGCACCTAACAGACTACTACTAAGTAGTAGTAGTCTGTTAGGTGAATAAAGAAAATAAATAAATAAATAATAAATAAATTGTTACACGATAAAGTCCATTTCATCAGTAGGTAGGGAGATAGGATTACCTTAGGATGAACAAAAATTTTGCAGGAAAACAAATCGCCTTAAATAACAGTTTGAAAAGGAAGCGCTAGGTAGCTACTTATGGAATCTATGCCGTTTACACTAAGTAAGGATGATAATTCAACAACCATGATATAAAACCAAAGAATTTTATCAACATGATCGTGTATAGGCAATACTTATAGGTCAATTAGTGAAATCACACTAAACACAATGCCAAAAGGAACTGTCCAATGATACCTACATAAATACATATATTAGTTACAATGGAAGCTACTAAAAGCGTGGGTCAGTGGGTTGTCTTAGGGGTGTTAATAAGACAGGAATAATAATCTTATTACAAAGCACTCCGCTTTATATACCTACGTTTCCTTAGACAACTCTGATAGAAAATGTCTGTATGATCTCACGGTCTAATCTCGACTGCCGACTCTTTTGGGTTTTGAACAATGCTTGAGATTTTGCATAAAAACTATGAGCAATTTTCGTCAATTTTGGACGACGGGCGAGAGCTAATTTGATGTAAAGTGACAAGTGCAATTTAGGTTCTAAAACGTCGGTAGTTATTATGTTGCAATCGACAGTACTGAGAACAATTGCATTGACATCACTGGCAATGAGAAGTTAATAATGATTTTACATAACTTTGAAATACAAAGCACCTTTGACAAAATAGAGACAAAAAAAGAAAGTCCATAAATATGATTGAATTGAATGCCTACAACATAGAAAACTCGCGGTGAAAAACAAAACGTACGCTCATCACATAACATCTTCCAGGCGTACTAATAAGTTGTAACTTATCCTATATAAATTTTCGCAATTAAAGGCTCCGATTTACGAGTTGTAGGTTCGAACCCAGTAAGGCGCTTTACTTTGTGTAAATTATTTCTACACCACTGGTCTCAAAACGTTAAAGGAAAACATCAAGAGAAAATGTACTTTAACCAAAAATTCGAAGACATGTGACATTAACCCGCACTGGGCCCGCGTGGTGGAGTACGGCCCACTTCCTCTGACTGAGAGGATGCGTGTTTCCCAGCAGTGGGAACATTATAGGCTGGTTATGTAATCAATTCATGTCTTAACAAAAGAATTCCCCGAATATGATAGGAGTTCTCATAATTACCACATTCATTTGAAAAATGGGCACCGATCAAAGGCACGATGTAAATAATTGCTTTGTTGCTTTAATAAAGCCATTTTTAACATTTATGATTGACTGGGAGACTAATAGCTAAATACATAGTTGTATATTTTGACTGCTATCAGTTAACTGTCTCATTGGCTTAGACGAGGCAAGCGCGACGATAGCTAAATACACAGTTGTATATTTTGACTGCTGTCAGTTGACTGTCTCATTGGCTTAGACGAGGCAAGCGCGACGATTACTAAATACACAGTTGTATATTTTGACTGCTGTCAGTTTATATATTTTGACTGCTGTTAGTTCAAAGTCAAAGTCAAAAGTCAAAAACAAAGCATTTATTTCAAATAGGCACATTAAAGGCACTTTTGAACGTCAAAAATTACAACAAATAGAATTGATTCTAGTCGCCCATTCCAAAGGGTAGTTTTCGTATGGAGAAGAATGGGCAAGAAACTCCACCGTTACTCTTTTAAAATGTTTTACAATATTTTGTATACATTAATTATATCATAATAATATGTGAAGACGATGCACCTAAAATAAAATTACTATACCACAATAGGTAAAAGAATTAAAAATGAAACCATGACATATAAATTAATTATCTGATAGATGCATGGTGCTCACATATTTACAAACATGGTAAAAGTAAACGATTTTCATTTAAATAAAATAAAATAAAAATTACAAGTAATAAGTCAGGGTGTAAGTTAAAGTTATTACAGAATGTAAATCAATATCAAAAAAAGAATATATTTTACAATTAAATTAGCAACCAGTTTGATTTTGTCTAGACTCTAGATTGTCCTATGGAGCAGGACCAGCATGTTTCCAAGCGTTCTTATCTCGGATATAATCTTCTAATTTATAGTATGCTTGTTTACAAAGTGTACGTTTAATGTGAGTTTTAAATTTTCTTTCATTTAATTGCAATATATCACAAGGTATTTTATTGTAACATTTAACACAGTACCCCATAAAAGATGTGTGTACCTTGGCTAATCTGAAAAATGGTTGATGTATTTTATCTTTATTTCTAGTATTTGACTGTCTCATTGGCTTAGACGAGGCAAGCGCGACGATAGCTAAATACATAGTTGTATATTTTGACTGCTGTCAGTTGACTGTCTCATTGGCTTAGACGAGGCAAGCGCGACGATTGCTAAATACACAGTTATATATTTTGACTGCTGTCAGTTTGTATATTTTGACTGCTGTCAGTTGACTGTCTCATTGGCTTAGACGAGGCAAGCGCGACGATAGCTAAATACATAGTTGTATATTTTGACTGCTGTCAGTTGACTGTCTCATTGGCTTAGACGAGGCAAGCGCGACGATAGCTAAATACATAGTTATATATTTTGACTGCTATCAGTTGACTGTCTCATTGGCTTAGAGGAGGCAAGCGCGACGATAGCTAAATACACAGTTGTATATTTTGACTGCTGTCAGTTTGTATATTTTGACTGCTGTCAGTTGACTGTCTCATTTGCTTAGACGAGGCAAGCGCGACGATAGCTAAATACATAGTTGTATATTTTGACTGCTGTCAGTTGACTCTCTCATTGGCTTAGACGAGGCAAGCGCGACTGCAGAGCGTTGGCTAGGATTTTGGCTAGGATTGATTCCCAGGTCACGCATAGTGTTATTGGGATTTCCATTAGGAATTTTTCACGCCCGGTTCCCTAAAACATATCTGGCAAATGGGAGGAAATCAGTCGTTATTTCATGTTGCCTGATTTACTATATTGACGTTAAATTGATAAAATCACGTACATATTTTAAGTATCTTTAATTCATTTCGTTTTCATATAACTCAAACTGTAGTATTCTGACTATAATTAAGATGGACGTGACATAATAGCAGCCTGTACTCCCCGAAACGGTAGAAAAAGGTGTAACTATATTTAGTATACCCATATTTCACCAGTTATATTAAACTAGAGATAGTCTATATAAGATATCTGGACATAGCATAGAAAACAGAATGGCTAATTTTGAAGAAAAATTCTAAACAAACGGATGGGTTGTGTGAAAGATATAATCTGGCTAAAAAGGGAGTGAATGCTAAAATGACGGCTAATAGTACTTAGATTTAAATTTAAAAAGAATAAGACGTGCTGCACCGACCTTCAATGAAGAATAAGGACTCAATATAGACTGCTTTGGATGATGATTATCATGCTGGTCATATGACATCACAAAAACAAATTATTCTTCAATACATATTTGGTCACCTAGCACTGTACCTGCCTTCTTAAATCCGATCTTGAAAAGGCTGAAGACTATTTACTCAGTAAGCATTAAAATGACGATCGTAATCCTGAATTAATTAATGTGACCTTCACTTTTTGTAAGATGTCTCAGTGCGAATTCGATGCAGGCAAACATTGAAACAATGGGAAATTCCTCTACGGAAGTAGGTAGATAATTTCCGAAAAGTCAGCCAGCTTTTTTGTTGTATTTCGTAACATTGCCTTGGTGAGATATTATGATAATTGCCTCACATCACGGTGCCTTTAACGACAGAATTTTTATATAAAAAGACAACTGGCTTAGACCAAGGCATAACATTTTGGGCATTCAAAGGATCAGTAGTGCAAAGCCAAAGAAACTTGCAAATATGTCGAAGTTCACCTGCATCGTCTTATGTGTTGTGGCTGCGAGCCTGACTAAAGTTTCTGTAAGTAGCACCTGCATTTCTTTTATCAATTATCATGGTCTACTTTGTGAACCACATCAAAGTAAGTTCATTGGGATACGATACTTCGGTGTCTTCAAAGTCAGGACTTAGAAGTCATCTTTTAGGATTCTAGTTTTGTAACTTTCTCAGAACGTAGCGTTTTTCTCAATTCATTATTTGGTAGTATTGCTGTTTCAATTGTACTGGGTCGGGCAGGCCATTCAGGTTTAGCACAATAGACTACAGCTCTGCTAGTACACCTTACAACATCACATTTGCAGTTCATGTTTTCACGTGGCATTATTATTTCAGCATGCTGTCACCGAAGAAGAGAAGGCTGCATTCCGTGAAGTGATGGCTCCCATAATAGCCGAGTGTTCGGAAGAGCATGGGGTAAGCGAGGCAGACATCAAGGCAGCGAAGGAGGCTGGCAGCGCTGATGCTATCAAGCCCTGCTTCTTGGGATGTGTCTTGAAAAAAATTGAAACGGTATGTATATATTGTGCATAATTTTTAGACATAATATTATGTTGCCTTGGTAGACAGTGTATGCGTTTGTTAAAACTGTTCTACTGTTATCACTGTTGAGAGCGTAAGTACTTTTCTGGAAGATAATATAAATACCCGTACGCAAAATACATGCATTGACGTGGAGTTGCGGACACGAGCCCGTATTACTTACCTATTATTACTTAAATATAGATTACTAGCGACCTACCCCTGATTTGTACGGGCGCAATGCCGACATATCAAAATACCGAGATTTAAGTTAAATAATGTTTTGTTCACATAAATAAACCGGGAGGATTTTTTTTTCTAAATGATTGTGAACACTGCATCAAAATCAATTGTGTAGTTTAGAAAATTTTAGCTGTCACACATACAGACGTAATAAGCGACTTCATTTTATACTAAGTATTAAGACAGATATCGTCAAAGTTACCTGAAATACCTGGAAAAGAGAAGCACGGAACCGGGAAGTATGGCAGGGCCAAAGAAAGGTGTCTTATTACCCAAAAAAACACGATTGTTCTCACAGATAAGGTAAACAGTATGAATAACTTCTTTTTTAATTAACAGTTGGATGCAAAAGGCTTGTTTGATGCAGAAACGGCACTTAGTAAGCTCAGGAAGTTCGTAAAGAGCGATGAGGAGTTCGCCAAATTCGAAGAAATTGGGAAAGCCTGCATGTCTGGTTTGTATTTTGTTTATCATTTTCATTTTGAAACCACCAATATCAACAGAATGATACTTTTAACGATGGATATTCCTATCCAGATAGGCAGTCGCTCCATGTAAAAAATTGAATCCAGCCCAGTTGATGGAAACGGACTTAAAAAAAAGAACTAACGAAATGGGGGTGTACTATAATACCGACACCGTTCATTGTCTTTCCCTCATGAGGAATACAGGCATAATATTGTGATGATTCGTTTGTTTAGGCACAAATGCATACATTGTGTGCTTGTTTTATGCATCACTCTCACTCCTTGTTAAAATTATGTTACTAAAAAGTACAAGTGAAAATGGTCTTATACGTTTTTTTTATTTTTTATTAATCGGTCATCCATTTTCTATTTTTGCTTGTAAGGAAGAAGTTTAATGTTTCATATCTGTTATGTTTTATCAATTGAAAAACGATGGGTTAATAAAGCCGTGTTAAAACTCACTGAAGTAGTTATAATAATAAGCACAGTATGATTTTCTTTGTTGTTATTTTGCTGTATTATTTTTCAGTGAACGAACAAGCCGTCAGTGATGGTGAAGCCGGCTGCGAGAGGGCCAAGCTTATTCTTGCTTGCTTTATGGAACACAAAGCCGATGTAAGCGCACTTTATTATATTTCTTCTCCTTTGTGAGTCAATTTTCATATTATTTATTTATTCAAAATCTGTATTAACAATCATACATGAAGTCTGCCAAACTGCATAACAGTTTGTCGGCAGTATACATATATTATATACTTATATTTTTCCAAACAATATGTGAGTAATTCGATACCCATTTTACGGAGAAAAAGTGGGAAACGATGGACAAGACCACCAGTGTAGTAAATAGACAGCTTGGAGCTTCTGCAATCAATCTGGGTATTATAAGGTATGATGATCCTCCTCATAGCAAGGTTGTCTCAACTCAAGAGGACCAACTAGAGCTAGAACTTGACAGTTGCTACTCATTTTCAGAAAACAGCATATTAATCTTACATAGGTCATTTGCTTAATTGCATGTATGCAGTTACCTATGGCTCACATATCAATCAACTGCGTCTATAATATTGCAGTCCACTGCTGCAAATAGGCCCCTCCCAGACTGCGCCACACTACGCTACGCGGTTCGCATTCATCGCTACAGAAATATTTATGTTTTTTTTTTAAATAATTAACATACCTACTGCAGTTTTTTCTTGTAGAATTTACTCATATTTAATTTTCTTTACAGATGCCGTTCTAAACAACTGGCACGCGATAACAACAAGATAGAGATTTGACTTTATGCAATACCAAATGAGGCACAAATGATTTCTGTTTATAATTTATTATGTTTATTTAATTCGTAGTTAATATATAAATAAAGCAATTTTTCGTTTAAACTTATGTTTTCATTCATAGTTTGGGCAGATACGAGTACGTCATATTTCATGTGTCCCTAGTGTGTACCAACACTCACTAACGAATTTCGATTTCGACTAATAATTAGTTTATTAGACACTTAGACAGTAACTATGTCTGGTATATATTTACTACAGAGTTGTTAAGCATACAAAGATAGTTTTAACAAATCAAACAGTATTTTTAATAACGATTTAATCCAATCCAATAAATTTAATAAATGTAACATCAAATTCAACTCATTTATACATATAGCAATAAAACTATTTTAAGTCCATATTATTATTATGTTCCAGTGAAGTTTTCAATGCGATGTGGGCTTAGATTTCGATGCCAAACTGTAAAAAAGAAAAAAATCATGTTTATTAGTACAGCCGGTCGATTCTGTAAAAATCTCACCGTGAAAACTTAGGTGAAGTGAGTTTGTTTTTGCTAGGAATTGACATTATTGACAGCTCACTCCGCGCTCACTTCGCCTAAGTTTTCACGGTGAGATGGTTACAGAATCGCACTGCTGGTTAACACTTGGTCTCTCCCTCTTACCGAGAGGAGGCCTGTGTCCCAGCAGTGGGAATATTAGGTTGAGGCTGATTATGATGATGATGAACACTTGGTCTTGAATTTTTTATAATGCAAACAGGAGTTAGGCGTAGGAATGAAATTTTTTTTAGTGCTAGAATAAGTCAACCAAATCACAATTAAAATTTGAAAAATTCTTAATAGTCATATTTGAAGATCTTTAGGTACAGTCACGAGCATAAATACCCTACAAAGTTGCAAAAACTACAGTTACGCAAAATTCAGAAGTGTTTTTTTCTCGTGAAGTAACAATTACGACTATGGGAAAGACATTTCATTATAGTATGGTTTGGATGTTACTACATATATTCGTGAAACCATAAATATTCTGTCAATACTTTAGGAGATCATCGCTTTTGAATTTTGCGTAAGTGTAAGGTATTTAAGCTCGTGACTCTGCTAGTTATTTATTGAATATCTGTAAATAGTTTATTCTTCTTCAATTGTCTTGAATTTACATTCTTTAGATCAAAGGTCATAAAAAAAGAAAACCTGGGAATTTTTTATATTACCTGGGAAGCGTTATCTGTCATACACTTGTATGCCAGCATAGCGCGTTCACAGCCAGCTGCACCATCACTCACAGATTCGCCGTTAACTGTAAAAAAATATTGGTTTTGTGAATGAAGAATATCAGATAACATAACATGTCATCACGCCTGTTGTTTCCGAAGGGTTAGGCAGAGGTGTCATCATCATCATCGGGTGTATTATAGGTATCCCTACCTATTTAAAACTCTCCTACTATTTTTATTTTATTTTATTCCTGAATGGGCCCGCTCTTGACCTCGATCACGCCTGATGGAAAGCGATGGATGAGGTCTATGATGGAACGAGCGTGCCCAGAAGATGCCTATATAAGGCACTGGAACTCCCACGCATCGACGAAACACAGCAGGCTGCTTGACGCCGGACTCCGGTGGGAGGGTGGTGCAATTTTGCCCGATAGGTCCATAATTATTAAAGATTGAATTGAATTGAATATCTACAATACTCCCACATTTAATTTTCGCCAGTTATGTTTTAGTCCCATGTAATAGAGGGCGTGGTGTAATTAATAAAATTAAAATTAGCCGACATGTTTTTTATAATTTTGAAGATTTTTTCTCTATGGCAGTTACTGTCAATGTTAGAAATAATGATAATAATGACGTTTAAAATGTGTGGAAAAAGTCTAGGAGATAAAACACTGACGAACTAACTAACAAATCTCTTGTTAACTCATGTGATTCATCACCATCATCAGCCCATAGCTGTCCACGTAGGCATGTCTCTCCAATTGCCATGATGAAATTAGTAATAGTTAATTACTAATTTTTGGCTATTCTGACCAGCTGCTTAGATCGTCGCTCCACCCAGCCTGAGGATATCCTGCCTTACGTTTGTAAAATCATTACTGAGATCATGTAACTATAAAAACTTACTCAATCTAGAGTTTGAAATCAGTTACAGATATTCTATTTCACGAAGTCCGTTCGGCTTTGATTTTAGTAGTGACGTATCCCGACAAGCGCGCTCCCACAGCGGCTGCCCCTTGCTGCCGTCGCATGAGGCTATTTCCGTGAATGTGTACCGTTTTACTTCACCCATTGTTGAGTCTCTGTTGATCACAATGTGCATGTGCACGCTTGACAAAATTCATAGCCAAACGGACTTCGTGACATAGAACATCTGAAATAATATAAATAAAAGAATGGTCTTACTATGAGAGCAGGAATGAAGGTAATCTCCGATGAGCTTTAATTCTTCGGGATCGTCGAAAACAGCTTTAGCCATTTCTAGAAGTGTTTCTTTTTGCAGCATACCATTGTCATCCATCTGTAAAAATCCAAATTGAGAACCTACAAAATCTTATCGTTGCAAAAACAAAAGTTGGGAGGTGAAGTTGGGTCCTGTAATTCTCCAAACAATTAGGATGCTTACCGGTGACAAGTCAATGTTAAACATTTTGATGGCATATTGTCTAATAATATTAACGAATGAAATGATAAGAATTATTCATATTCTCACTCATCAAACAATGTCTATGTTTTTTTTGACACAAACAGATTATCAGATTGACTGGCAGAGAATACCAGTACGGAACAATGTACAAAATCCATACTAATATTATAAATTCGAAAATAACTCTGTCGCAACGCAATACATAAATTTAATATTTACACCTGTAAACATTAGATTTAAAAGCTTACTATCAACGGGGCCCGTCATCTGTAATAAAATACCTCATGCCTACAAGGAAGAATCAATAGTATATTTAAAAAGAGGCTAACATCCTTACTAATAGATAAATGTTCTATTCTATACAATATTTTTTGAATGATAAAAGTTTATAATGTTACATTAACTTATTATTTTAAATTTAATTATAATTATGCCTGTTTTATTGTTATTATTGTTGTTAATGAAAGAAAATAATCAACTCAATCAATCATTTGTAAAATATAGAATTGGGATTGTTGTTTTTGATGTTTAGTTTATGTGGGAAGGCTATAGAACCACACTACTATACTTGTTTTTGTTTATATGGTAGTATAACTAAGGAAATATAAATACTTTTTTTTTTTACTTTTTCATGCCGTAAGGTAGAGTGTGTGGGAACCGCTTTCAGAATGTTTACATCTTATTTTGTACCCACATTCATTGCAAAATAAATAATTTTTTTCTTTATTTCTTTGTTTCTGTCTGTCTGAATGTTACCTTTTCACGGCTAAGCCACTGAACGGATTTCGATAAAATATGGCAGAGAGATAGATTGCTTCCCGGGGAAGGACATAGGATAGTTTTTATCCCGATGTACCCACGGGATCGACACTTATGCGAGTCAAACCGCGGGGCACTGCTAGTAAATAAATAAATGACTGTAAATATGGAAAGCAGTAATACTAACAATCCCAATCTGTTTCATCATGCACGCCATGAAGCAAGGGGCGTTGGGGCCCGTTGGAATCTTCTTAGATCTCAGGCTAGTAATATCGTCTTCCGTGACCATGTTGCCATCCTTGTTACACGACATGCCAACGGTCTCGAAGTGCGCGCGAATTTGAGCCCTCTGCTCATCTGTCATAGCCTAAAAAAGATAAAAAAATGTTCACAAATTATTATTAATGCAGCTATTTGCATGAGACAGTTGATAGTGATTTATTGTTTAAAGGCTAGAAATGTGTCTTTAGATTATTGTAGACTAAAAGAGTGAGATGTCGAGAACCTAAAAGTAACTAAGGGAACTAGGGCAGTTGAAACATCTGTTGTCAAGCAAATTCCGTAAAAGGTTAGGACGAATTTAGAAATAACTTGCTAATAAAGTGAATTTGATATTGGTGCCGATTCTGTTGTTCACAAAGTAAACTAAATTTAAGTTCAATACATCTTCTTCTTTCTATTTAATTAAGAAAAGGACACAAGATACACTTTAGTTTAGTCCTGTCAAATTAATCATAGCCTGACGTAAATTGACGTAATTTTAGTAGGCAAGTTTTTAATCACGTCTTAAGTTGTATGGAGTAGTGTTAGGCGCTGATTAATTTGACAGGACTAAACTAAAATTTATCTTCTGTCCTTTTCTTAATGAAATAGAAAGAAAAAGATGCAGTGAACTTTTATTTAGTTAAGTTTGTGAACACAGAATCGTCACCAATATTTTAATTAGAATTACATTAATTTATACTTACAAAAGTTAAATAAGGTGTTAATGCACAAAAGTATAAACAACACAGAAAAATTGATGATTTGAACATTTTGATGTTATAAAAATTTGTTATACTGTTGTAGATGATGGTGATGGCAAATTGATACCCAGAAGCTTATGGTTAGTTTTTGGACATTTCTGAATTTATATAGTACCGAAATCGTAATGATATATCGCTAACTCTGTAATTACTTTTCATAACATCAAATTAAGTATGTCATATTAGTAGTACTAATTAGGTAGGCTTCAATGTCACAATGACACAGCGCCATGGATTTTCCGAATTGTTGCCAAAATTGACAGATTCATTGTTTGTCCAAATTCCATGGGTCAAATTGGTGAATTACTGATCTTGCTTGGTTGTGTTGGGGTATTTTTCTATCAAATTAAACTCAAAGAAGAAAGTAGCTGAAAAAATATCGTGACGTTCAAGCACTGTGACTTGCGATATACCATGTTAATCCCAGTTTTTATCATCAGATCATGCCCTGGAATTATGTATCTCTTCAATACATTTTGTTCTGTGTTTTCCACCGTTTGTCCTTCTAGGTCAGGAGGATGACCTAGCAGAACACCTTCTTCTGTCTGCTCTTGTCCCTTGGTATTTGAGGTTGGCGCAGATTGACAGTACTTTCCTCTTCCAATGTCCCCTGTCATCTGTGTAAGACCAATAAGTGTCTTCTGAGTGTCTATAACCTTTTTAGTTTTCATGTAACTCATGAAATCCTGAATGTGAGTGTGCGTCATATATTGACTTTGTCTTATCGATTTGACTTCCTCCATTATTAAAGATAATCTATGCGTGTTGGCTGAGAATCAGTTTTAAACAAAACAAATTCAAATTTTATTCGTTTACCTAATTTTTGTAGCCATGAATGTAGATAAGTGATGTAATTTTTGACTGGGTTTTTAATGGTATGAGTCTTTCGTATCTCTGCAGTCAATTACATTCATTGTTACATTAAGTCTCTCGTTACGTTGTCACAGGATGAAGGAGATTATTTGTCAATAATTCAAATGCACCGACAACAAAAGTATTGTGAAACAATATAATAATTGCGATCATAGGGATTTACACGGCAAGTTGGACCTAGTAACTTCAGCGTAAGGGTGCAATTTGCGTCGTCATTTATTATATTTAATATTTATAAAATGGATTACCAACTGCATATGAATGAATGCTTTTGTCGTAACCCAGTGGTTACTCACCATTGCTCTTAACTCAAATACATATATAAAGCATAATTTGTATCAATTCACACATTTGCTTGACAAATGCGGGGGATTTAGTGTGTAGCCATGTTTAACTTATATTTTTGTGTTTTTATTTGTGGTGTTTTCTCCTTAAATGTTAAGGTATGTGTAAAACAAATTTATTATTGACGTAAAATTAATGTTTTTTTACATCTGCGTGGTGATAGTTTTTAGCAAAACCTATTTCTGATCTTATCAAACAATAAATAAAGGCTGGTTGATTATTAGGTTTCTTTTAACAACATGCAGTTCTTACCCTATATACTAACGGTAGCCACGCCACGACGTCGTCCGCGTGAAATTTCTTGTTCCCCCGACCCATCTCGTCGCATATGCATCGTCTGCCCGCGCTATTACTTCATGTTTGCTTAGCATTATTTCAGACTTTTTTTCTTGTGGCTCCCAAGAGTCCCGGGAAGTGTAATGTTTCTCAAGAATTAGGCTATCAAATGAAAAAAGGAAAATCCGCCTCGTAGTTCCAGAGATTAAACGTGTTCAAACAAACAAACAAATTCTTCAGCTTTATTGATAGTTATTAGTATAGATTACTCACAATAACTTGTTTTGAAGAAGGAAACGCTTTAGTGAATTGTGTAAAAGTTATAATACTGGTAATCAGCAGCATCCGGTTGGGAAATTGCTTGGCAGATTGGTTCTGCAAGGATGGTATTCGTAGACATGAGTCTACGAATACCATCCTTAAAGGGGTCTTTAATCCCTAAAGAGTAGGTAACCCTATACTCACCAATTAAATACATAGTATTTCGGCATCAATTACTATTCCAGGCATCATCATTGGACGAACTGAAAATGAAATACGTGGATATGATAATAGAGTGTTCTGACAACTACCCAGTAACGGCGGCTGATTTGATACAGCTCAAGAGCAAGACAATGCCTGATAGTGAATCCATCAGGTGTCTCTTTGCTTGCGTTTATAAGAAAGCTGGAATGGTAAGGATTCATAATATCATACAGTATTTATGAGAGATGAAATATCTATTGACTATTCTGCCGCCTTAAGTAGAAAGGGCGCATCTGAGGAAAAGGGAATAGAGGAAAATGAGCCTTAATGGATGGTGCCTTTTTGTTTCATTAAGGCTCATTTTCCTCTATTCCCTTTCCACAGATGCGCCCTTTTTACTTAAGGCGGCGGTATTGCATACTCAGGTTTTAATGATCCCACTGCTGGGACACGGCGTTCTTTGTGAGAGGAAGTGGGCTATAATAATTATACCCTTCAGGTCCATGTGATAGATTATTTATAGCCCACACTAAATTATTTTTCATTCCTACAAACTAAATCGTGTTTGCACTCTGAAAAATTCAAGAGTTTAATATAAAGGCTCCTTCAAACTGGCGCGACACGATAAAATCGCGCTCGACACAAAGGTACCCTATCTGTTCCGTGAAGGCACCGCTAGTTGCGCAACGAGCGGTGCCTTTGTGTCGCGCGCGATTATATCGCGTGTCGCGCCTGTTTGTAGGAGCCTTAACACTTAACCAGCGGAATTGCATAACACACTATCAATCACAATCTTAAACATTTTGAAGGATATTGTTAATCCATTGCTCATTGCTCATCATATGTTCGGAATGTGTCTATTCAACAAATTAAATAACGCAATTATTATTGTTCAATTGTGTTAATGTGTCACGCAATTACCCCGCCGCCGGTATGGGTTGGTGGATAACTGACTACCATTAGGTTTTAAAACATACCTACTCGCACTACCAAGTGAGATCAGCAATGTCATCTACCACAAAAAATACCGTAGTACAAGGTTCAGTGTCGAATTGAATTTTTTGTTTTTTGCAAAAAACATCAACCTGTGTCATGATCGCGTGAATTCTTGCTGAAGTCATTCTTAATGAAGAGGCTTTTGGCTACCCATTCTGTATTAATCCGGGGCAACTCTTCCATGTTTTCTCCATACTCAGCAGTCTTTCCAATTTTTAGGGTCTCGTAGTCAACAATAGTTTCGCCATGTCCGTCCGTCTGTCTGGCTGTCAGTCTGCCCGTAGCTTAGCTCAGAGACTCTTAGTACTAGAAAGCTTTAATTTAGCCTGGGTAATAATGGGTATACATATTTATCATGCCAACAAAGTGGTTTTTGTTGAAGTCAAACCCCCCCCCTGCCAGCTGAATGGTTGTTTTTGAATTTGTGAAAAAATTCACGGCAGTAGTATATGCATCGATATTAAAAGGAAGACTATCACAGCTCAAAGTCAACGAGTAATAGTCGACCAACTTACATTTGCAGTTGGAATGTATGAGAGAATATGAACCTGTTTTTCAATTACAATGTTAAGTTTGTTTTTGGGATAAATTCATCGCACTACTACGAACCTATTTATTGTGTGTGGTCCGTCACGCACATGGCCGGTTCTATAAAGAATTTGGTCCCAAGATCTCTTTCGCAGCTTCTCGCGACTCTCTGTTTCAGGGCACCGGCTAATTGCGTTGCTCATTATCAAAATCATAATCTGAATCATCTTGAAGAATGTTGCTAGTTTATTGCTCCAATATGTTTGAAAAAAAAAAAACACTGGCACTCCGGTAGTGCCGACAGAAGTGAAAACTTGAACAATTACGAGTGTATTTTGTGAATCGTCTTATAAACAAAACACGCGTATTAAGGTGTGTTCCTTATTTTATAGGGTTTTTTGCAAATCAGGTATGATGACCAAAGTGACTGGTTTATTCTTCTCGTGAAAGGAATTTATTCAGATTTACAAATAAGCACACAGGATAGACTTCAGTTCGTGGTGTTGGTCTCGCATGGAGCTCGTCGTCAGTTATATATCCGTGGTTCAGCGCCATCTCGTCGTTGTTGGATGAACTACGTAGTTAGTACGCGAGGCCCTCGTAGTTCTTCCCGATGTGCATAGATGGCGCTGTCCTCAACAACGCGCGTCTTACGTTTTACGTCTTACGTTTTACGAATTTTCGATCAGGGTCACGTGACCTGACGCGAATTTAGAAGTTTTTACCCATTCCAAAAAAAGTACACAGCGCCGCTAAAGAAGTTTTCACTTCAAAAATCTGCTCAACAACGTAAATAACGCAATGAATGTTGTAGAAATGTCAAAATAAAAGCTATTCCTACTAAAAGATGTGTTACCCAATTACCCAGCAGTTCTAATATTTGGATGCTACCGTCTTTCGGCTTGCGACGTGCCATGCCCAGCTGAATAGTCCAAAGGTTCGGTTTTGGATTTATGTAGGTATTAGTCCGGTACTAAGTCTACAGTATTTTCCTCTAATGTCTGCTTTCTGGCAATAAAGGCCACACCTCTTTTCCGGTGAACAAAGTTCGATTTTCAGCGAAATGGTAGCAACTACCTTGTTTCTTAATATTCGTCTGCATCATCACTATTTCAGTCAGCCGAAAGAAGTCCACTGCTGGGCATACGCTTCGGCTTAATTCATCAGCATAACACTATTATTAAAACCTACTTTTAAATATTTTAACAAGTACTTAGAAGTTCGCTGCATGTCCCTCTTATGATGCAGTAAATTATAGTTATAATGTCTGAGCTTGTAACAACAAGACTCATTTATTTAGAAAATCTTTATTTTGATTTACAAGTCTATTTGTGGATATTATGTGCTGAATAATCTCTTCTATTCGGATATTTACACTGCAGTATCGGACCTTATGTACAGACGCCAGCACATCAAGCTACCCGAAACTGACTTTTTTTCCAAAGAACTTTAAATCTTATGCTTTAGCGATAAGGTTGAAAATCTATTAAAGAAATTTGACAGATTGTAGTAGCTTAGTGTGCTGGCGTCTGTACAGTATTGTCAACATCATGAAGTTTTTTTTTCGGCCTTTTGCAGTCGGGCAGTCATGCCCTTTCCCTCTTACGATTGCCTTCTTTATTATCCCAACATCATCATTCTCCTACCATTTATCCCAATTTGTTTAGGGTCGGCACAAGATGTCTTTTTCTTCCATACTACTAAATTAGTCGTCGTCTAAATTTTTAGTCTGAGCACTCGGTTCTATATTCAATAAGTTCGGATGTGCAGTTTCAATATGGTTTCCAGCAACGAATACTGTTGTGTAAAATTACGCAAGGTTGGATGATAAATATACCAATTACACGGTCCACAGTCATTGTACAATGCCTTCTCGTCGCAACGATTACAGCTAATGCTCTTTACTCGCCGGTAACATGTATTCCTATGAATCTGATGATGCTTACCTTCGTTATGATGGGCATGACAACACATATATTTACTACCATTTAATACCTACTTATAATAAATTCTCTGCTATCTTTTGAACGGCTGACCGGATTCCGATCAAATTTAGCATACAAGACCTGGGTTGTTATGTTATTGTTATTGAATGTCCCTCTTATGTATGATGCAGTAAATTACATATATAATGTCTAAGCTTGTAACAACAAGACTAATTCATTTAGAATTTTTATATTCTTTGTTGTGTTGTGAAAAAACATACGTGAATTTTAAGGTATGAATCACGGCCCTGATAATAAAATAATGAATTATGTAAAAAATATGAAAAAGAACTACATAAAGGCTTCTACAAACAGGCTCGACACGCGATATAGGTAATCGCGCGCAACACTAAGGCACCGCTCATTGCGCGACTTGCGGTGCCTTTGTGTCGCGTGTCGTGTCACGACTGTTTGAAGGAGCCTTTATAATTACGAAAATAAAACTAGATATGTAAAGGAAAAATACCGGAAGCATTCATAAATCAGGATACCTATAGAAACGTTTTTGGTATAGGATGTATTTATGATAAACACAACGCGTAAAAGGAGGACCATTTATAACGTCAACCAATCATTAATTTCAGATGAACGAACGAGGAGAATTATCAGTTAAAGGTGTAAATGATATGACTCGAAAGTACTTATCTAATGATCCCGACAAAATAAAGAAGAGTGAAGAATTCACGGAGGCATGCAAAAGCGGTAATATTGGAAAACAAATTGATAAATAAAAAAAGAAAATAGAAATATAACGTTGTTTATTATCCAGCTAATGCAGTTGGTAAGCAGGAACATAGGTTAAACACAGGTTGAGACTTGAAGATGGGTTGCTTAAAATGTTACCTAGAATTACCTACCTGATTGTTCCTGTTACCTAGCTGAGTTTACACGAATAGGAAATATGTATCTTCGTTAGAATGAATACAACTATTAGCAGTAGTAGTAAAATTCGGATTATTGGCTATAGAAAAGTAATAATAAATACCTATCAACGTATTAGGAGATGCAAACATGCATAAACATTTTAATTATAAACCATTGGTATCAATTCATGTTATTTTGATATCAGTCATACATAGATTGAATGGAATTTAAAGGCCAGAACAATGAACGCATTGATGAAAACAATCCATTATGATCATCCATCCATTTTCTAGGTCAATTTTTTATTGCTTTTCTTTGATTGCAACTGATTTTATTAGTAAATAAATACCCTAGGTACTTCCAGCATCGAAAGTCAATTGACACAGTTACTTTTAGGTACATAGTATCAATATTGCCATTAAATGATTAATTGCGCTGCTTTGTAGCGTTTTATGTAGCGAGTTTGTATTATATTTTTTACTTACATCTATTCAATTAAACCCATAATTTTCAATGATCTTGATTTAAAAACTGTTATTCTATCTTAACTGTCAAACTTCTTAATCTATGGGATTTGATTTATCGAATTATTCCTCGTAGAGACACTCTTTGTCAAAATGTTGTACGGTAGATACGAGTTACTTAGCTACTTACAAGTAAATCATTTCCATAACATAATGGAATCTAATTAAAAAAATATAGAAAAATACAATAGATTAAAATAAAAGTAATACAGTAAGTACGGACGTAGGTTAAACATAGGATGAAACAACATGAGTAGCTTGAGATTATGTACTTTATTGTAATTACCATTAAGTGGTTAATTCCTATGTTGTTTTTGCAGTAAACGATGTTACTGTCAGCGATGGAGAAAGGGGCTGCGAAAGAGCTGCTTTGATCTTCAAGTGCACTGTGGAAAAATCTCCTGATGTACGTTTTTTGTTTCATTTCTTCCAAATTAAGCCATATGTGCGATACAGACTTCTAAAAAGGGATGATTAGAAAGTTCTGGTACCTAATATGTATTTTATTGTTTCAGTTTGGCCTTCTTTAAGCCGCCAGACTACTGTGACATCAAGATGAGCTTCTGTTTATATTTTGTGTCCTGCGTCGGGTTGAGTAGCTGCAATCTTCAGCTTGATCGATATAGTTATTTTATAAACTGTACAATTAGTAGAATTGTCCATATAAATATACATTAAGTACCTACCTTGCTTACTTTTTGTCATTAATTTGGCTTTAAATATAAGTATTTAAGATTAAATCAAAATTCTAAAATGGTTTGCTAAAATAGCCGTCATATTTGGTCGAAAACCAACAGATTGTATCGAGAATATATATGATTAAAAGATTCTATCTAGCCACTAGACGGTAAAACTCGAAATTATAATTAAACCTATTATTCCATGTAATATAATGTTATCAGGAATACGTAATTTCTCTTAATAGGCGTGTGTTTTAGAACTGTAGTATTTATATACGTTGTTACATATCCATTTCGATTAGTATTGCACGAAGCGCGAGATCGATATGTGGAACTTTATTATTCTGTTTTTAGCATTATGCAGCTGTGTATGTGTAAGTATTTATCGACATTTTATCTTTGCTAATTATTATTTTTTCAGTCAAATTATATTTGTTGCCTTTTTCATAATTGCTATATCTTGTTTCAATATTGGTTACTCCAATAAAGAAAAATTCTATTCTGTATCCTATAGACACGAAAAAAAAGTAGTACAAGAGGGGTAAACGTACGTTGTGCCATATTTTTTTATAGAAAACATAATTTAATTATTAGAAACAAATACTAAAAGAGTATGAAGTTACATTTTCTATCAATCACGATAAAAAATAGTTCATTTCTGCTTAGCAAATAATCCTTAGTACATGTTAAGCACAGGTTAGCGTTGAATTTTGTAGTAAATATGCAGTCATTGCTTTGGTTTTTTTCGTCTGTAGATATAGTTATTTACATTTAGTTTTTAATTGCATGGCAGTTTCAGTAAGTTTCAATTTTAATTTTCCAGCTATTAATAAGCTTTAGAAACTAATTTAAAACAAAAAAAAACATGTGTTTTCAAAGGCCGTCACAGAGGAAGAACTGAAGTTGGAGTTCACAAAGCTGGTAATGAAATGTAACAAGGACTCGGAGGTGGATATGCTGGAACTGGTGCAGCTACAGAGTTACGTCATCCCTACAAAGACTGCCACTAAATGCGTGCTGGCATGTGCTTATAAGGCTGCCGAAGTTGTAAGTAACTTTATTGTAACACGCAAGATTCTTAAAATGCCCATGGTGATTCTGGTAGTAAACAATCTTTAAACAGTTAAAATAAGGAGGAGGTTCTCAAGTTTAAAAGGTGCCGAGTAAAATGATAGCACCTTTATTATCACCATTGATAATAAAGGTGCTAACATTTTATCATTTTTTTATCATTCGCGGCCTGTAAATTGGTTCTCTCTTCTCAATCGCTATCTCACTGCTGAGAATCGTGACTCCCTTTCAAATTGTCAACGGTCTTTTTCCAACTGTTATGATCAGTGGCCTTGTGAAGTGCGGTGCTGATGGGTAATTCCAATCGCTCGAATTTTTGATCCGATTATTTTTTTTACTCGGGAAGAGCTTGACTCCTACCGTAAGGACTGGCAAAAGACAGAATTGTATGGAAAAGGGAGAGTTAGGCCCCTACATTGAAACAATACAGGCTAGTAAAATAGATTAGATTAGACCTTTTTGGGCTTCGGCCTCTAGAACTTTTGCCCTCTATTTTTCCAGTTACCATAATCTTAATTATTCCAAGTTGTTGGTACAGGCGCCAGCACATCAAGCTACCTAGAAACTGTCAAATTTTCCCAATCAAGTTTGAACCTTATGCTTTAGAGATAAAGTTGAAAATCTATTAAAGAATTTTGACAGATTGTATGTAGTAGCTTGATGTGCTGGCGTCTGTACCTCTGCGGGCAATGGGCCGAACGATGCATATTATAATTTAGGTCAGTTAGACTAAAAGGTTTATTTTTATTTTCTGCTTTTCGACGTTTTAATTTTTAGGGTTCCGTACCAAAATGGTAAAATGGAACCCTTATGGTGAGACTCAGTCTGTCTGTCTGTCTGTCTGTCTGTCTGTCTGTCTGTCTGTCTGTCTGTCGCAGCTGGATATCTCAAGGACAATGAAATGACATCGATGAATGAAATGACATTGGCCCAACTATTTTGCAAATAAGAAAGAAATAAAAATATATGTATATTTTTTGCAACAGGGACTGAAAGGTGGTCTGAAAAATTCGAAGTGGGGCTAGTAGGGCATGTGGGGTATCACATGAAAGAACGCAGTTTGCTCATTCTCTCTTTTTTTAGGCTCCATAGTATTCGACTTTTGATGAAAAATGAAAAAAAAAAAATACCGTTCCCCCCTATCTCCAAAGTTTGCATACCTAGAAAACAATCTGAAATTATTCTATGTGATAGAAGTTTATGTAAAGATTACAGGACAATTAAAACGAAGTCACTAAATAGCATACTTATTCATAAATCATCAACAAAAGTTACATTAGTTCCATTATCGGTCAAGAAATGGCGCTGAAAAAATTCTCTGACGAATATAGTCCTCGCCGATGAAAATTTAAAAACATGATGGTACGGAACCCTCGGTGCGCGAGTCCGACTCGCTCTTGCCCGGTTTTTTGTTATTTATATTTATTTTATAGATAAGATGAGCGAAGATGTAATGTGTGTGTGGGTATTGTGTTTGCCATTAGACTATTAAGTCTGCATTTCACTGGTGTTGAAAACTTGTAAGTCTATTATGAATAGCCCAAATAGGGCTGACATAATATACAATTAGGAATTTGCGGCTGTAATCTGCAGTTGCAAAATTATAATCAATGCATATAATCTATTAAAATTGGATTCACAAGCACTGTGGTAATTGCGTAACACAGCATTTATTGCGTTATTTACGTTGTTGAGCAGATTTTTTTTCGAACTTATAAAGCAATGGATTAGCAATATCATTCAAAATTATTCAGATTGTGATTTATAGTGTATTACGCAATTAGGGTGATTTTATGTCCCCTCCCGCTCTGGGTGGAGCGGAAGGGAGTGTCAGACTCTTACTGACTAAAACCCACCCGTGTTCCTTCCTTAGCCCTTTATGTTCCGGGGTAGCGGTAACCCTTTCGGACAATCCCGCTGACCCGGCAGGCTTTGGCCCTGACGGAGCAATTAGGGTACTGGTTTTGCGATAAGATAACTACGATGCAAATCTTATAATTACACACTGAGATTAGATGATGGTTACATTCGAAAGATTGGTACTTATAAAAAAATATGGACCGGTTTATTCTATAGTAATGTAATAGTAATGATCCCACTCATCAAACATCAAATGTACCTACTGATGCTATGTCAGGAAGGTTTAACGGCTTTTATGAGGTCTGATTTGATTTAGATAAAAGGTAATACTGGCAGGTGTCCACAACTCCACGTCTGATTTGATTTATAGACATTTGACTTCGAAAAGAATGAAACCTTCATTATTTTTAATTCAGTGTTACCACAAGTGAATAATTATGTAGGTAAACAATGAAACATGTGCATCAAATGGTAGAAAAAAAAAACACATTACGAAAACTACCGTTTGTAAACTTTCGTTTTTTCAGATGAATGCTCAAGGACAGTATGATATCGAACATGCCTACAAAGTTGCTGAAATGATGAAAAATGGAGATGAAAAGCGACTGGTGAATGCCAAGAAAATGGCTGATCTTTGTGTCAAAGGTATTCGTATTTTTAAAAGGCCCTACGATTACGACACAGTCAGTTTTAATAGTAATAAAATTAAAATAAAACCGTAGTGAAAATAGACTTATATAGTAGATACTCGTACTGTGCAGCAGATGTTCATGAAAAAATCTTTCCTTAGTTCTTACTTTAGATAAATATACTTATAATAAACTATAACGAAAATGAGCACTAAGGAAAGATTTTTTAAAATGCATACCTTATAGGGCGTCTTTTATTTGGGTGGGAAATGCCATCGGGCACATGGCTTGTAAAGGTAACATAGCATATAACAAAATCTTGTGTAAAATTTCTAAAATGCTTCTAGACCCAGCGCTTTAGGCTGTACGTTGTCTGGCGTCATTGACATCATAATTATGTTAAAGACTTTTCAAACTCGTTTAATTTCAGTGAATGACATCAAAGTGTCTGATGGAGAAAAAGGTTGTGAGCGAGCTGCTTTGATATTTAAATGCACGGTAGAAAATGCTCCAAAGGTTAGTAATAAATATTCAGAACAGGTTGGTACTGTGACAAGAAATCCATTGTCTAAGCTGCGTAGCTTAGTTACACATTCATCCATAAACTCACGCCTTTTTCCGAAGGGGATAGGTAGAAGCTACAGAACGCTATTTACTACGATCCTTACATTCTCCTTTTGCTTCGTTTACGTTCATACTAAGTGCTTATAACGTCAGTTCATATCCTTCTAGGGCGTTCCTTTCATTCATGCACTCAACAAGATCAAACCATATAAGCATATCCTTTTCGATTTTTGTCACTGCATCTTCTTTCTTCATCTTCTTAGCTTAGTTTTTATGACCATTATACATATCCTTTACGATCGTTCATTATCTACTGTCTGTAAGGTGCTCAACGCAGCAAGATGCAATTCACGGTTGGTAGATGGATGATTGTGAACTAACTAGGATGTAAACTAATTTTGCATAGGTAATTTTGTATTCTATAGAAAATTTGTTCTTGCTTAGCATTGTAGCTGCGTAGCGTCTGTTTGTATACTTCTCGTAGCAAAAGCTTCCATCTTAAATGACCAATATAACAGTGTAGATGTTTTCTCAACTGTGGAACTATCATAGACCCGGATATTAAACTATGAAATTAGCACTGTGTGGCGCATGCCATTCTTCATTACCATCAGCATAGGTACTACAGCGACGATACTTAACTGGCAATCTTCCTTCAGTTGAGTCAGGTAAGTTTTGTATAAATGAGTTAGTGGGACGCGTAAGACCCCATTCAAGGCCAGAGTAATTTTTATTTGCACGTGGTTCTATAATTAGGTATTATGTAAGCGCAATTAGAAGATTAAAACTAATATTATACGAATTCGCGAAAGATTCAATTTCTCAGTTGTCTAGAATCAGTTTCTACAGCTGTTTGTTTTTGTCTTAGTGCGATTATTTGTCGGCCAGTAGAACCTAATTATCATTATACCCAATATTTCACTGCCTTAATAGCATTTGAAGAAGCTTTTCTTTTTTTTTTCTTACACATAATATACGTAACTTGATTATTGAAGGATTTACATAATTTAGAACATTGTTTGTTGCAGTTCGGCTTCAAGCTGTAAATTGAAGATTGATGTGATGCTCCACAATAAGGTTAGGTATTTTATAAAATATGTATGTTATTTTTCAACATTAAATAATTAAGATCAGTCAATTATTTTACTTTTTCCTTCCTGAAGCAAATGCCCTTAGCCGTTGTGCTAGGAATTTATACATAATTATGTATCTTACTCAGTGCTGTCGTTCTCCTACTATATTAAAGCGACATCTATAGAACATAGCTAACTAACAGCTGCGGCCACTGATAAAACGTGAATGGTGTCTGAGTCACTGAGTTCACCGAGCAGTGTGCGTTTTAGTTCGGCAGCAAAGCGGCAGAGAGCGCTGAATTAAAAACCTATAAAACAGTTTTACGACTAAGATATTAAAATATAAATCTTGATTAGTTCCTATAGTTATTACTGGTAAGATTAAAGTCAAACATTTCATAATGAATGCAAATTCTTATGAATAAATCATGATAATTAAGAACTGCTTCTGGATTTTATTGACTACAAGCATTTAAATTATGTACCTAGGTACTTCACTATCAAACTTAGATAAACAGTCAATTTTGGTTTAAAAGAGATCTTTCTTTTCAAACAATATCCTTAACCAATAGGGGACGCTTTACTTACCGTAACATGTCACGCCATGACTCACACATGGGCATTTTTAAAGCGAGTTTTTCAACACCCCATGCGCTCAGTCTGCCGTGCGTTTGCGCACACATAGAAAGTTCAGCAGGCAACTTCATTCAAAACTGTCTCGGCAGTTCCAACTTCACTCGTTTCGTAAGCCAAACACCGTATGATCGGTTCTTTGATGACGTTTGACCAAACAATTGTCGGTTCATTGTTTGTTTTGTCAATATTTCTGTGAGTGTACTGTTTGTAGACTAAGCTACACGCTGTGCATTACTGTGCAAGTGATATGTATTGTTCTGTGTCTGTGTCAATATCTCCTGGTGTAATTAATTCTGTTTTATTATAACCCGATAAGCTGCTTCGAGCAAGTTTTTCTATTTTTGCTGTTTGTGTTATGTCTTAAAGTTGATTGGTGTAGTGTTCTTAAAAGGTCTTTTTCTTATATTTGGAACATTTTTTTGGTGAGTACCTACAGCAGAACTGTTAACTTTGCATAAACATCGTGAACTTTTGCAGTCATGCTTTTAGTGACTTGATAAGGATAAAATATTTTAAGAATAAACTGTTGTACAAAACGTTTATTATTTCAAAAATAACCAAACCATCATTTAATTACTCAGTTACTTTAGAAGTTCTTAATTTAATTGGAATCGGGATGAATCTATCATCATCAATAATGCTATTGTAATTTGGTGGAGATGTTGTTACTTGTTCAATATTTCTTTTAACTGAAGATCGAACCTTTCTTACTCCGATATTACTTTGCACACCCTTTAGATTATCTGTTTTAAATACTTTTCTTTTAGTAGTCTCAGTAAGGGATGCGATTTTCAATATTTTATTCTGTTTTGTTTTTTTTCTCAAATCTTTAAGGTGAAACATTTTGTTCTGATTACTTTGTTCATTAATTTTATCCTCGTACTTTGTGAATACATCTGACGGGAAATCAGGTCCAGTGACTTCTTCAGTATCTCGTCTTCTGCGTTTACCAGATACCACTCCAAGTTGGAGAAGGACTGGGTTACTGACCAGTGCTGCAGCTGCACCCAATAAAGCTATTCCAGCTAGTGGCCATAACACAGTTTTTGCGGCTAGAGCCTGTAATATAAAAAGGAATGAATAATAATCTAATTTAGCAACGCTAGTTTAAGGGTAGGCATAGACTGGAGATAATTTATTAAATAAGGAACCGAAATAGGTTTATCCTCATTAATCTATTACGGCACCTGTAAACTGATCCAATGTTCACTGACATTAAGCATAAATAAAATGATATAATATTTCGGCGTAGTGTCATGGATAGATCCGAAAATCTACCATCTATCTCACAGACTTTCACAAAGAACTCGCGAAACTACACGAATTCTAGCAGAAACTAATAATCTAGTTAGTAATTGAGTAGGAGATGATAAATTACAAACATATAAAAACTAGGCTAGTAAGAATCCAATGAAGGAGCGTGGAGACATCCAGATGGGCAACAGAGCAGCCATTTACATAAAGGGTAATAACAAACATGTTATGTACGTTGAACTACATAGGTCTTCGACAAACTCATTAGGTATATGTTCCAAAACAAATATGGGCATTTTATGGGGTGACTTAGACATGAACTACGCTCATGCTTATAAACTAAGAAGAAGAACCATAATGATATGTATGAAACGTAATTATTAGATACATTACATGATATACCTACACTCTAAATTATCTCCAAGCAAGATTCTATAATTGCTCTAAAGTTGGAAATATTTTACGAATTGTTAAGACTCCGGTCTGAATTCGGTGCCAGTGACACTACTGTTTACGAATCTTAATCATGATCCCGATAAGTAAGTCTGCAACATTGGATATCGATCAGACACCTAATACGGGACCAAACGCGATTTAATTTAAGGTCCTAAAAGGGTAATCAACAAAATTAATAAACACATTCTTATTTGATTGATGGCCCACGATAACGTAAAAAAAACCATTATTGGCATGTAAGGTGAGACCAATAATTTCTTGAATTACAGTTTCACCAATGTTTAAATGGTTCTGAGGTATAGGCCTAAAGTCAATATAGCAAGTATGGTTCAAACATTATTCAAACTTGACTCATACGCATTTTCATATCATGTTGCCCTGCTTAGTTGTCACCCAATAGGCAGGCGGCCCAACTATTCATAATTGGCTACCGCAAAGGCATTGCAAGTGCGTTACTATCGTAGAGATAAAGTTGAAATATCTCATGTGTCGGTAATTATTCCGACACCAATTATTCCCGTACACTGGAACAGAGTAACGCTGCTTAGCAGCAATACTGCATGAGTTAGCACTTCCCCGTTTGATTTTCGTCCTACAAGTAATAAGGTACAGACGCCGGCACTGATGTGCTGGCGTCTGTACCTTATTACTTGTAGGAGCTACCCGAAACTGTAAAATTTTCCCAATCAACTTTGAACCTAAGGCTTTAGCGATAAAGTTGAAAATCTATTAAATAAATTGGACAGATTGTAGTAGCTTGATGTGCTGGCGTCTGTACCTCTCTAAATAAATATTACTTACATGCTTATAATGTTTATTATACGACCCATGGTCCGAGTGATGGTGCTTATGTCCGGAGTAATGGTGCCCGTGATGGTGGGATGGAAAATAATCTGGATGATCATGAGGTTCATGATAATCAGGCTGATCACTATGAGGATAAGAATGATGGTGATCATGATCGAAGGTGGGAGGAGCATGGGCTTCTGGGTGATGATCATATAGGTGATAATCATGCCCGTGGGAATAATGAGGACCTTCCTCGTAATGATTTACTGCGTAGCCTGGAACAAAGTAAGCCTGTATAATTTCTGGAGTTTGCGATAGTTATATAATGAATACTATGAAGAAATAAGAATACTATGAAATACTATGAAGCTTCTCTTAGATTCGAGACTGATTGTAGTTTTATACTAAAGTCATTTCAAAACATTAAGAGGAAAAGAGGGAGCCAGGCATAGCTCCAAGTATCTTACCGCCTTATTTACAAACGTTAAATTGCTAGTAATGATTGATTGATGACTTGATTGTAACCATAATTATTTTGACGTTTAATTAAGCTTGTCTTTACTTTAAGCAACGTTTATAAATGAAGACGTGTATGTTTAGTACATTTACTTGAACGTAACCAATAAAACTATTCATCATAATCATAATCCGCCTATTATGTTTCTACTGCGCGATGGGAATGGGCAATGGGCCCGCGTGGTGGATTACGGCCCACTTCCTCTCATAGAGAGGAGGCCTGTGTTCCAGCAGTTTAACTATTAATCAACCTAAATATCAGGGGGCCTAAAAAGGCCTCTTTGGCAGAATCATAAGTCCATTATGATTCATAATTTTATCCTTTTATGATTCTGCTAAAGTGGCCTTTTTAGGCCCCCAGCTCTTAGGTCATAATGAGGCACTACCAATGAATCATAATTTTATTATGCTTTCTAATAACATCAGAAGAGATGTGTGTGAAGAAAGCCAAAATTTTACGTAAGGGCAGCTCATTGTGTCTGACATAGTTAAGGCTATTAAAACATATGATGCAGTTTGTCGCACACTAGTGAGCAGTATAATCACTAACATAATTTAGTTATGAAATGCAGTGACATAATACCAGAACAAGAAAAAAAGAAACAATGGTAACAAAAAAGGTATTTCTGTTAAAATAAGACCAAGAGGACCATATTGTCTTTAATGTCTTTACAAAAGATAAAGAGATGATAAATTGTTATGTACTTTTTGTTAAGACTCAAATATAGATTGTCTAAGGAAACTAGGTACCTATATAACGATAATGGTGGTAATATTGATGATGCAAGATACCTGGTTGATCGTGATACTCGTACAGCAAGCCCCGGCCATTACTTGAGCTGGATAATGCGCTGTCGGGTATTTCCTGCAAAATGACCGGTATGATTAATTCATTATCTCTAGAAATGTTTGTTTATTTTCTTTTGTATTAGCCCCTTTATAGCAAGACTAGCTTCTGCCCGCGACTTCGTCCGCGTGAAATACTCTCCCCCCATTCACCCTCTTAGGGGTGGAATTTCGAAAAACCCTTTTTTAATGGATACCTACCCTTCACAAAGAAATTTCCTCCAAATTTCATGTCTCTAGGACCAGTGGTTTAGGCTGTGCATTGATATATCATTCAGTCAGGACTTTGAATTTTATACTTAAATATAGATGTTGAGTATACAGAGACATTCAATGTAGGAAATGTAATGTTATGTTAGAAAATAAGTGTTTTTAAAAGGAATAATTCCTAAAAAGTTAAATATTATTTGTTTGCTTACCAAATTCAAACATTGTCATTCTCTAATATCAGCGGTATACATTAGATGTTAATGAAATAGAAAACTTATCAGTTACAAGAATTTTGGATGACATCTTGACAAGGGTCAACGCTAAAATGGAGGTACTGCATATTTCTGTTATTCTATTTGGGATCTCCAATCCAAGCATTTAAAATGTACAATTTTTATTCAGTTTTGTTCAAACAATATAATAATTTAAATAAAATCAGATAGAATCGATGTAAATCAATGAAAACTAATGTCTGTAAAGTGATATGTAAATACAGAAATACTTCATAGACTGACACTGTCAGACAGACTTTTTTTAAAGGAACTAATTGCCAGTCTTAATTTTTCCGAAAGTCGTGAAAAATACATTTTATTTGATTCCTTGAAGATGCTTCTTTCTGATAAATAATTAAATGCAATTAGCCCTTGGCTGCGGTCCGATGGTTTGATACGATCGTATGAACACTGCCCCTTTTCACTTGGCACTCAATGTTTCTACTTCAATTGATGGCGTTACACGGCATTACTTTCCTTTTAAAATATCTATAAACTTGTTCTCTATGAATAGAAACATTTTACTTGGTGTATTTATTTTAACTCTTGCTATGACTCAGAATTCTGGAATTTAAACTATTTATGTTGGTGAGGTCAATTATTTGTATGGAATTCTAATAAGCCCTCAGTGTATATTTCTTCATTGATTTCTTTAACCATGTTATTTAAAACATAGGCATTTATTTCACAGATAGTTGTATACAATTCTCTTCTAAATAACTTTGTATACGAAAGTGTTTGAGTCATGTATTTTTTTCTCATTTTGAATCGAGGTTTTGTTCCGAAGCGTTATTCATAACTACGGGGAACTGATCTGATATCTGACTAACTGTTGCGTTGAGGTCGAGGCCGTCACGGGAAAAGACTCACAGTTATGCATCTTAAAAGCCTTCTTTCAATGGAAATTTGTTCTCTTTACTTGTTCTTATCTTTCTACTTATATGTAGTGTATAGAACTTTTAATTATATACGTATAAAGCATCTGCTTCTTATGCTTACTTGTTATGTAGTCAGTAAAAGAATAATCACTAATTTTGTGGTTGTGTGGATCATTTCACGGTAAAACTATTGTATTAAGAGGAGATGATATCAAGAAATTTTAAACGGAGAATAATTGTGGTCCTCTTGCTTTTAATTATCCATCAAGCAAATGATGGAAGGAGAAATTTATAAACTTTTAGATAAAAATGTTACTTTTACTGACCTCATCAACAACAAAGGCAGTCGTAGTGAAGGCTTTCTATTAATCATCGTCTGCACATTGTAAAATGCTAAACTGTGTACTGTCATCACAAATTACTGACACATCTGTGTACAAAAAACTGGAACAGGACGGTAAGCAGCTGATACCGTCCTTGTTTTACGTACCTATTCGTCGATCACATCGAAACTTAGTTAAATAAAAATAGTGTTAATTTATTTAAAACTACCAATGATTATATTGTATCAACTGCCGGTTGAGTCACGTTTCCGTTCCAGCAAGTTTATCAAGAATGTGGGCCATGTCAGTGATATTCCCACAAGCAGCCTCGGCCTGTCGTATTTCTGCATTTGAAATGCGCTAAATGCTGTCAGCTATGCGGCGAAGTAATTGCGCCCGGTTTAAGTAATTGTCATTATAAATACAAGTTAGCCCTTCGAATACATAACACAGACCCACTCCTGCATACTTATTAGAATCATAATTACAGTTTTTGAGTCCACTGGTGTTATAAGTGCTAAGATATTATGATTTGTTAAAATTCCCACCTTGAACTTAATTGGGTTGCTGGCCGGCGTAAAGGTTGCATAATTTCCTAAATCCTCTTTCTGTAACGTTTTCACGTTTGTTATGTTCTGAAACATTAATATGTAAGTATATCATTTTAACAGATTCCTCTTTCGTATTATTATTTTGAGTATTTTATTTTCTACTTACACTGATTTCAACCGCTGAATAATCTCTCAAATGAGAATTAAAATTGGTATTAGAAATGGCGTCACATCTCGCTACGTCGTATGTCGCAGTCAAAACAATAACGAACAAGACTTGATATTTGTTAGAAATGAACCACATATCGTCACTCAAAACACAAACACAGACACTGAAAACCAACAAGAAGCTTATGGAAACACAGTAACTATGGCGCTGAACGGGTTAATACGGTATACTTTATAAAAAATGGTGACATAGAAGAGGGGGATGGTTTGGTTGACAATTTGAGGAGGCCGAACAATGGTGCAGTCCAAGATTATGGTCACACCCTGTTGGCTCGATTGCGAAGTCGTTTCTCCGGCTTTGTTCGTAATAAAATTATAATGATGGTCATGTTTGTTGAATTGTTTCATGGTGGATGAGCATTGCCACGGATGCTTTTCAAATTCCAGAGAATGAGCGTTTTGTTCAAGATGTAACAAGAGATGAAGGCGATGAGAAACAAGATAACATTTCTTAACACAGTGATGAATAATTGGTGGGAAATTGTGGTGTTAATGTGAACCATAACAATGGAGTTGGAAGGTTAAACATTTTTTCTATTAGTAGTGAAGATGAGTTAAAAATAGACGGTGAAAGATTAAAATTTGCTTTGACTAGACTAGACAATTCATTAAAATAATTCCTAAGAGTAAAAATCTTCTCCATTACCAACACTTTCATGCTACTGAATCCTTTACAGACATCTGTTATTTAAGCGACACGTGCGCCCTATCTAAGTCTTGAACAAACAGGATATTCTGAAACATTTCCCGTCACCATGAATTATTCGCTAGAAATTCCTCTCGGCGACAAGTAAGCAACGCAGTGGAAAAAACATATGTTCGATAGCACGAACGTTTAGAAAGCAATGCGTTTCCGTGATGCATAATGCATTTTCTGGTATACGTTATCGTAAATTATCACCCCCATGTCTCATAATTAATCTTGTGACATGGTAATAAGGTTTACTTTGGCTTGAAGATCAGGTGGAATTAATTCTGCAGTTGTTAGCGTTTGCAGTGTTGTCTCATTGCGAACAATGGTAGACTTGCGTAAGATGTAAGTAAGTGCCTACTAATGCACTTATGTATAACAAATAGTGTTTATGTAAAATACGCTGAAAATAGTAGATTGTTTACCAAGGGAGCAAAATACTATTTTTAAGGCGAGAATGTTTCTTTGAATCCAGAGCGCAGTGAGGGATTCAAAGTACGTCACTAGAGCTTAGAATAGTGTTGCTCCCGAGGTGAACACTCTACTTTTTATCACATTCTATGAAAATAAGGAAGTGCAACGTATGAGTAAGAATAGTACTTTTATTTATTTACATACAATTATTTGAGGAAGAAATACTCATTTTTTATAAAACTAAGTAAAATCCTAATTTGAGTAAACAATTACAAACGAAGGGAGGATGCTTTTCGCGCGTTTTTTATTTTTTTACAAAAATTTTTTTTTTTAATTTGTCTCGCGCGTGTTCTTTATCATACAGCCTGTTACTGGTTCATACAATGTTCTTGATTGATCTGTTTGTCTTTTACTACTTAACAATATCCACATTCCAAATTCAAATCGCTTTTAGTCCCTAGGGATTAAAGAGCCATTTTAGTCCCTGTTTACGAAGAATATACTAGCTCTTTTTGAATGTGATAAAACATATATTTTGTCATTTTATTGAAACGTCTTTTAGTATTGTTGTCAGAATCACTGTTATTTCCTGAATGTTTCTCATTCTACATACACACGTACATTCTGACTGCTTTCAATCATATATTTTTAATTGGTACCTATAATCCTTTGTATAACCACCACATCCTAACTCTTACCCATATCGAACCTACAATCATAATAAAATTATGACTACACCAATCCCTATGGGCAAAAGAAAGTAACCTAAGAAAACGGTGAACACTATAACGACCATCCAAATATAGAGTATTTTTTGACACTTTATGGGGCTTATAGGACCTAAACGCAAGTTTTAGAAACAATATGATAAATGATAAATGATTTTATTTTTGTAAGTAGGTTTGCAAAAACACTTTTACACGTCAATCATATTTTTTAAACTAGATGAAGTCGCATTTCCTATCTGAATACTCTGAGAAGAAAGGCCTAAACAAACTCAGAGGTCATAGTCTCTTTTAAAGTCCAGACATAATCTTCGTCAGGTTATATGAAGACCATGTAGGTCGATGTCTGAGATGGTCTTTTGAGGAAAGAGCCACACAGATTGAGAAGAGCTGTCCAGTCAGTGCACGCATTTGTCAGAAATCGTGCAGCTCAACTCAAGACTTAAGGAGCTCAACGATCCGACGAACAATAACAAAGAAAGGACATTTGGGTAGGCCACATAAATTACTCAAACTGCCAGACCATGGAGAGAATAATAAAAAAATATAAAATAAATGACCCACATCGTCTTCATATTCACAATAATTAAAATAATGTAATACTTTACAAAGTAAGCAAATGTTATTGTTTTAGCAAAAATCATTAAATTCAATGTGTATATTATAAAAAAAAAAACAACAAAAACACTCAAAATGCAGAAATTGGAAGCAGCTCAATCCCAAGCCTTTTTAAGGCTCGTACACACAGGCGCGACGCGACACGCGACACAAAGGCACCGCAAGTCGCGCAACGAGCGGTGCCTTTGTGTCGCGCGCGATTCGCGTCGCGCGTCGCGCCTGTTTGTCTGTACTTTTATCCTCAATATAATCTTTAACAGTATTTAACAGGCTTTCTTGCACAACTGACGTTTAATTAATAATTTAAATTTATTAAGGCTTAGACATATAAAAGTATGTGATCGACTACAGTAAACAAAATCAGAAAAATATATGATATTCTTCAGGATATTTGCTAGGTAGGTAGTGTGTTGAAAACATAATACAACTAATTTGATACGATAGAAAAAATCATGAAGATACCTCTAAAATCTTTCATTTTAAAATACGAGTAGAAACCATATACTAATATTATAATACAATCATTCTGATTTTTTGTCAAATTATTTTACAAGCAACATACTAAAACACTAGTGTTTTATTTTTTTAGTCCAAACAATAGGTTTTTGTAATTAAATAATTGCTTCATATTTTGCAAAAATTATCAGCGTTGTGTTATCGCGCTTCTCTTTCTTTTCTATGCCATTCGACAGTGAACGCGCTTTAGGTCATATAAGCCCCTTAGTGCCAAATATCGATAAAAATGACAGATTTTCATGATGGCCGTTATAATTTGACGGAACCGTTTCCGTAGGAAACCAAAGCTTTATCAAACTTATTGAACGTAGTAGGTAGTAAAGTTCTGACGTCATCTTGGTAACACAATTTATATTTCATGTAATCAGCACAACTCCTTGTATAGTTTTCTCTGAGATTTCCGAATGTGTTCCGTGTGGTGAATATAACTAAGAATACAACATTACGGGTAGAGGGCCCGTTTTTATTAGTTTTAAATTATTTATTTCGCGGCAACAGATTTACGATTGGCACCGCGATATATCAGGCACCCGCCAATAAAATTCACTCTAACCAAAGATTTAGGTGAACTGGATGTGTCAATAAATGATCTTAAAAAGTTTTTCTTCTAACCAGTCATACATAACGTTATACCTAGGTCAATAAAATTAATTAAACAATACTATTCAGAATTTGTTGTTTATATTTTGTATGACTCAAGTTATAGTAAATTCAGTGATAATTAAAATTGATTGGCACAAAATTCTGAGCTTAGTCATTTCTAAAACGTACAGGAACTTACGATAAATATTATATTTTATTTATTTTATATTTTTATTCAATTTATGATAAACACAAAAGAAAATAATATAGATGTATTGGTTAGGTTATCTATTTAGAATAATGTTATAAATTCTAATTCATGGTGGTGATGCGATGCGATCAACGCTGAAATGTAGATCTAAACATTAAATTTTTTTTTATTAGCCATTAATGTTCCATTGCTAGACAAAGGCCTCCCTACTCACCTTCCATCTCTCTGTCCAGAGCTGCCAAGGATCTAAACATTATTAACTTACCTATTGTCAGCGAAGTAAATCAGAATGGTGTGAATCGTGAATCCTATTTATTGTTATATATTACTATAGCTGCGCCTCGCGGTTTCACCCATATAAGTGTCGATCCCGTAGGAATATCCGGATAAAAGTATCCTATGTGTTAATCCTGACTATAGTCTATCTGTGTGCCAAATTTTATCCAAATCCGTTCAGCCGTATATGCATGAAGAAGTAACATACATACAAACACACTCACAAACTTTCGCCTTTATAATATTAGTATGATTATATATTTTTTACGGCAAGGCAGTAAAAAAAAGAAACTAAAATTCTGCGATACAATTTGTGTTTATTGAGCGTCCAATGAACAATTTTTAATTAGCTTCCAATTCTAAAAGCATCTTAAAAGCAAATAAACATCCTAAAATAAACATTGGACTGTTGAGGAAAATTTCGTATTCGACCATTAGAATTGGGATTTCTACGTAAAGTCAATTCCAGTTTTTAGAATTCCACGTGGTTTCCTTACATTTTCCAGATATCACCCGGCAGGTAGCTCAAACCCCCTTTTATTTTACGATGTTAAATTCTTCACGAGATACATAGGTGAAAGAGAAGTACCCAATGCTATTTCAACGTTTTTTTTTTCGTTGTAAAAAAAGATAAAAATTGGGAAGAGGGTAGCGGGTCAATGGCCTGGCCACGATTAATGGGTCATGTAATTATTTTCAGTGCATCCAACGAAATTGCACAATGGGGTCGTATAGGAAATCGGAACCTTGTGAACCGAGATTGCGAGTTTTTCAGACTGTCGTTGGTACAAATCACTGGTACAAATCACTGGAAATAGTAATTACGCCTCTATTTATAGGTTTTCTCTTTAGATCTCTTAATGTCTTTTACAAGTGTACCTACCTACATTCATAATGAGATCACTTGCAATATGTTCTCACGCTAGCTTATACAGACTGGCACATTAAGCTACCCGAAACTGTCAAATTTTCCCAAACAACTTTGAACCTTATGATTTAGCAATAAAGTTGAAAATCTATTAAAGAAATTTGACATATTGTAGTAGCTTGATGTGCTGGCGTCTTTACTACAATAGGCCTTTTTTTCACATGATTGAATTGCCTGCAACTTCAACGCTTGCAATGAACGGTACGTCGAACGAAAATGTTCCAGCTATTGACTTCAATAGATTTTTGGTCAAACAGAATTTTGTCTTTCAAAACACGAAGTAAATACGAAAAGATTTTCATGCTTTATCGTCTGCGCTATCGTATTGAAGAATCGTGTTCGCTCGAATCTAATTTCTGAGCTTAGAAAAGCATCGATCAATGTCTGCCGCTTTCAAAGAGCATATCGGAGGCAAAGCAGACGGTGTCACAGAGAATGGATCGACGCTTAAACGAGTATCAATAGAGCTAACATTTACGTGATTAGTAATTCTTTTTTTAAGTTGCTTTTTCGATTCTTGCGCTTTTTTTGTTAAGCTGATATATTAAGAATGATTCTTATTTGAGTACCTTCAGCCCCTGGCTGGAGGCTTTGAGATCTCTCAAGGCAGCCGCAGTATTGTCCGGTTAAGTAGTCACGACCTCTCAAGGTCAACTACGAGATGCCATAACAAAAAAAAAAAAAAAAAAAAAAAAAAAAAAAAATTGAGTACCTTCATTTTGTGATGTTGGTGTAGCCGTAGATATTGTACGAGAAAGAATTATTTTTCTAAAACATCAAATTCGTTAATTTATGCAATCACTCGTGTAACCGATGCGATCTTAAAATAAATGTTAAGATCGCTGCTTTACGTGGACCTTTTATAAAAGTGTCAAAGAATATTTTCATCCAGACTTTTCATACAAAAGTGCGGAGCATTTGCGAACGCGTTCGCCGATGAGACAGTCCCATTTGGCAATATGAGAGTGACGCCTTATGAAAAATGCGGCAATACTAGTCGAAGCCGACATTAAACCATCTGAATATGCGAGGGGTTGTAAATGTCACGTGTGATGGGGACTTAAAATAGAAGAGGGTGACTTTTAGACGATATTACAAAAATATTTCTGGTGAAACTAGTTAGTCGTATAAGGGAAGAAAGCCATTAACAATATTGATTCATGTGGCTGTGATGCTATATTCAATACTGACTTCTGCCCGTGACTTCGTCTGCGTAAAATTTCTTGCTCTCCCGACTGGCTGGGCTATTAAGTAATAGCCCAGGCATTTTCGCTCAGCGTTATTTCTGACTTTTTTACTTTTTGCTCGGCTCCTAAGGGTCCCAGCGTGATATTAACCTATAGCCTACCTGAAGAACTAGGCTATCAAATGCAAAAGAAACAGTGGCAATCCGGCAGTGCCGACAGAAGTGAAAACTTGAACAATTACGTGTGTATTTTGTGAATCGTCATATAAACAAAACACGCGCGGTACCGGCTACGGCCATCCGTCTTACGAATTTTCGATCTGCGGTGCTATTCTGTAAAAATCTCACCGTGAAAACTTAGGTGAAGTGAGCGTGGAGTGAGCTGTCAATAGTGTCAATTCCTAGCAAAAACGAACTCATTTCACCTAAGTTTTCACGGTGAGATTTTTATAGAATCGACCGGCAGGTCACGTGTCCTGACGCGAGTTTAACATTTTTTACCCATTACAAAAAAAAGTGTACAACGCCGCTAAAGAAGTTTTCACTTGAATAATTTTTCAAATCCGTCTATTAGTTCCAGGGATTAGCGCGTTCAAACAAACAAAGTCTTCAGATTTATTATTAGTACCTATAAATAACTGTTATTTCTGAGAGATTTGCTAAGAAATTTTCCAGTGTTTAAACTGAACACAATAATAGAAAACTCAAACAAGGTAGAGGATTTGTTGACTATTGTAAAGTTTGTTTGCAAAGCATTTCTCGTGTACTGGTGTTGTGTCTCACGAGATGCTATTTTTCAAGTTTGTCATAACTATGTAACAGCTGCAGATCTCAGGAGTGAACACTAAATATTTATAGACGGGCCTGCATCTGCTCGCAAAAGGATATTGGAGGTTTAATTTTGAAAATACGGCTGTTCAATGGATAAATAGTACAGAGGTTTATTTAGTTTTCCAGAAGACTTCTTTGAGTGAAATCCAGATCTGAAGAAAAATAAAATTATAATGATGTTTAAAATTTTTTGTCATAGGCAATTCTAGGACATGTGATTTACCTAATAGAGAAAGGCCCATAAGTGCCGTGATTTTTCCTATTTTACTCCCAAAACTACAAATAAACAAACAAGCTACCAAGCTGATACAAAATAAACTTGAATAATAGATCAATGGCGTACCAGAAGGAACTCGTAAAAAAACACTTTTCCGCCGCAGAAACGGGGGGCCGAGAAAAATTGCACTCGTTACGGTACAAGGAATTGGCGTTAATAAAAAACGCACCGTAATTCGGAAGTATGGGTGTTGACAAACAACCAGACTAGAGCCGGACTAATGAGCCACGGCTGAAGCACCTGACGACTGTAAAATATAGGCATTTTACCGTCGTCAGGTGCTTCAGCCGAGGGACTTTAGTACCTTTTTATTTTTATGTTTTTGGAGGGACCCCGGTAATTTTAGTGTCTCGGTTATTTATTCTGCTATTATAAACATGTGGGCGAGACTAAAGTGTCTCGTAAATGCTATTTTTTTAATAAGCCTATTACTAGGAGTAGGTCAAGCGTGACACCTGTAATGTTTCACCTGTGCGTATCCACCTTACGCTGCAAGAGCCAAACTAACTCTCTTGGTGTTTTCTACAGGATGTCTGTAGTCTGTACTGACTAAATTAGGCTCAGGTACGTGTACTTGGATTAATGTATTCCTAAGTATTGTTATTTTTATTACTTATTGTATTCAATCATGTGCATAACATTTTGCCTGCCGGGACGCTCATTGTATTCAACATTCACATCGTTCTGTGATGATGTGTGTGTTAAATCTGGTATACAAATACGAATATCGAAACCACACAAATCCCAAAATTGGGGAGGTGGACCAAATAAATCGGAAACCAAAATGACGCCCTAACAATCCCATAATCCCGTACCTCGGACTATATACGTTCGGATTTGATTTTGTGACGCTAAGATGTTGCATTTAGATTTTGTAATTGGAATAATAATAAATTATTATTTTCTGTTCAATAATGCTAGCTAGAATCTGTAACACGTTCTGTATACCAATCATTCAATATACATATATTTTATAGGTTTATAATATAAAGTACGGTAGGTACATATGTTAGGTAAAAGAAGGGACACACTTTAGGCGAGTATAGTACTCAACACTGAAAATGAACAACTTTAATTATGGGACCAACACAGAGTAAAAAAAAACTGGCACTCCGGTAGTGCCGACAGAAGTGAAAACTTGAACAATTACGAGTGTATTTTGTGAATCGTCTTATAAACAAAACACGCGTGTTAAGGTGTGTTCCTTATTTTATAGGGTTTTTTGCAAATCAGGTATGATGACCAAAGTGACTGGTTTATTCTTCTCGTGAAAGGAATTTATTCAGATTTACAAATAAGCACACAGGATAGACTTCAGTTCGTGGTGTTGGTCGCGGCAGTGGTAAGAGAAGCAAGCCCATGGAGCTCGTCGTCAGTTATATATCCGTGGTTCAGCGCCATCTCGTCGTTGTTGGATGAACTACGTAGTTAGTACGCGAGGCCCTCGTAGTTCTTCCCGATGTGCATAGATGGCGCTGTCCTCAACAACGCGCGTCTTTCGTTTTACGTCTTACGAATCTTACGATCAGGGTCACGTGACCTGACGCGAATTTAGAAGTTTTTACCCATTCCAAAAAAGTACACAGCGCCGCTAAAGAAGTTTTCACTTCAAAAAAACAGTCTGTTCCATACAAAAGTGCAATACTAACATGAACAAATGTATGGAACAGCAGATTCTTTTTTCATCTTTCAGTGTTGGTTCCATATATTGCAGTGGGTATAGTATTACCAGTTAAGCATTCGCTTCATGTAAAATACTAGTATTCAGTTGCATCCAGTAAGACTGGAAGTCGACCTCAACATGTTTGGAAAAAGGATAAGAAGTAAATTTGTATTGCAAACATACTGTATATCTAAACTTTGCTTTTGATTTTAATTTCTCATGATTGTGTGGTTGTGGTATGATGGTCTTGATTTCTAAATGTATGTCGATAGGACACATAGTTAGTAAGATTCTACAATTTTCCATAAACTAAGCATAGTTGAAATGACAGCCTTCTAAAGTATGACTAGATTATAATTAGAGCTGGACGATATTTTTTAGACCTCGGCGCCAGTACGACAATTTAGCCACCCAAAATACAGGTTGTTTAAATTTTAAAGCGTCCGGATCAGGGATCAAAGCGTCTATTATATCCGTTTCGGCACGAACCGCGTTGTACTGAGCTATGGGCAAATACCGCACTCGTCATTTTGTAAAAGACCCACCCTGTTAATCCTTGTTCGTGATTTGTTTCACATTATTCGAGGATTGTGGATAGAGTGGTGGAATAAAGATTACTGTTGTATAGTTGTTATTTCTTTTCCTCCATATTTTGGAATTAACAGTTCAGCTTGTCATGGTTTGTGTCATTATGAAGAGGCTCGTGGCTAAATAATAACAGCTGCACGGGTCAATCGCCAGGCTTAGCGACGGTCGCGGCGGCCGGGTTGTGGATGGGTGACGATCTATAATATATCGAAATGTTTCCGTGCCTCGGAAAGCACGTTAAGCCGTTGGTCCCGGGTCATTCGTAGACCTTTGAAAGTCGATACGGGTAAGACCAACAAGTCTGACAACCCAAAATAGTTGGGAACTGGCTAGGCACTAGGCAGATTAATTTGATTATCTTAACTACTGAAATCATTCTCATGTGATGTAGTCTTTTCATAATGTTAGAAGGATTTATACCGATAGATAACAGAAAAAATTAAATGAAAGTTCCTACACGGCTACATCTAAATATTTTTTGCTATCAATTTCCTTCGTCAAACTCTAAGATAGATGGGGATTTTATCCCAGCCTATTACAGTAAGGCCAATACAAATTACGGGGAAACGACAACCGCCCACGTTGCTACCTATCATAAACACTCATCTCGCGAAAGCTTTCATCCCCTTATGCAAATTGGCAACATTTATGGTGTGACTACGTAACTCACGCACGACCGGCGACGGCTGGGTATAGTGGGTATAACAGGCCCAACCTACCCTTTTTGTGAGATGACACCCATTTTTGGCAACCAGGAAATTGCGACCGACTCCTAACTAGAAAGCCTCGTGTAATTTGTTGGCGGTTTTAGATAAATCGAGGTGTCATAAATTGTGTATGTATACATGTTTGGCAGTACAAAATATTACTGGCTGGTAAAGGAGATGTCTCCGAATTTATTTAAGAGAACAACAAGCGTTCGCCCGTTTTTAAATGTTATTGAACAGCACGCTATTTGCTTAACAGACGATCAATCACAATCAGTGGCGTGCCTAGGGGTCAAAATTAGGGCAAGCCCACAGATTTTCAACGTATAAAAAAACGGCCAACTGAGGGATTGGCTGATTTTCTTATTATGTACGTGTGTGTTGCGAATGTTTGACTGGTATTTTTGTAAATATATTTTTTATTGATAGGTTTAAGTACGTTTATTATGTGAATTATGATTTTATTAGGGCAAGCCGGGCTTTTCGGCTTCTATGAAGGTACCGCCACTGATCACAATGTGAATGATTTTGAAGGGTTTGCTTCATATGTCCGAAAAACTTGTCCGCTCAATAAACGTAAATAACGCAATTATTATTGCTGAACTGTCAAAGTAACCGCCATTGCTACTGTTATTGTGTTACGCAATTACCCCACTGAAAGCAACGAAGCATTATAGTTGTAATTCAACATTCGCTAGAATGCACATTACAAGTGAATGCACAGGTTCATAAAGGCGCTGATAAACCTGTGTTTATAAACTCAGGTTTATCAGCGCCTTTATATATCTGTACCTTAATTGTAATAAGTCTGAACTGAGCTATTACAATCACTTCTTTATCAGTGCAGGTAGAGCCCAGTTATAATTCCTCTAGAGTTTAGCATAATTAATAAAATGCATGCATCAGCAGAAGCTTGACAAGTGATCATAGATGACGACTAATGGAGAAGTATAACAGTGTTATTGGAAAAACATGAAATCGCGAAAAAAAATCAGCTGTTCCCGACATTGTGACGAGTTATACGAACAGTCACGAGCATAAGTATGTATACACTTGGCTTTATTCAAAGACGATTTTCTCCTTTAGTTTTGAATGAAATTTTATGTTATTACGAACAAAGTATTTTCGAACCCATAGGTTTGTGTAAAGTGTCGTATTTCAACGTTGCATTCGTTACTTCACGAAAAAATCGCAATTGAAAGTTGCCAGACATATTAGTTCTCGTGACTGAACATAAATGTAGGGAAGAGCTGATTTTTTTTCGCGATTTCAGGTTTGGTCCCATAGTAAAAGTTTTTCATAATGATGAGCTCAATGACCTCTTAAGAGGTTGTTGGTGTTTTCCAATAACCTTGTAGAAGAAAAGGACTTGTTACGCCGACCCCCAGTAAATTGAGAAAAGGACAAGAGAATGATGATGTGATCATCTGATCATAGAGTAAGTAACGTAAAATGACAGTAATTATTTTAAGGATTCCGACCTCAAAGAAAATCGGAACCTTTATTCACTTTTTGTGTCTGTCACAGAGGTATTTTAATGTTTTATTTATATCTTCAGTTGTTGATTTTTTTAATTTTCTTCAAACTCCCTTTGACATTGGCAGAATGGTCGACATTTGCTGACCATTTAATGAAAATAGAATAGATTTGAAAAGTAATCTTAATACACTGTCTAACCGCCATCGCTCCAAGAGTCCTAGTAATGATAATAGTGACAATGTTATGTTGTTATGACACTCATGTGTGTATGAAATACGATCATCCCGAGCCCGCAAATAGTGTGATATCAATACAAATAAACCCGTAATAGTCCGTAGGCGCATTTCGTAAACATGATTTGGTGTAAACGTCGGTTGCCTAGCAACAGGCCCTTTGCCCACAATCATGCAGTTTGAACGCAAATTGCTGCGTCCGAGTTTATGTGGTGTGCTCACACTAGGATCATTACGTGTGGTTACGGTGGAAAATACAGGCACGCAATATTCCAATGTGCAGTCCTTGAAAGTATCCAATTTAATCATGGACTCATGTACATAGATGTTTCATGTGGTTTCATGTATTAATGTATATATTTTGTTTGTTTATATATTTTAGCTTTATATACCTATTTATTTAAGTGTATTATTTTTTTTTGCATTATATGGATAGTTATATTTAGTATTTTAGTTTTAGACTTCATACATTCATATATTTTTCTCTTCTTGTTCTCGCACATTATTGTCTACTATCTTTTCACTTCTCCTTTTGAAGGTCTGCTGGAAGAAATTTCTTAAGAAATAAGCAGTACCTTTGTACGTGAGCTATGTATTTTACTGTACATAAGAAAATAAATAAATAGTTACGTAGTTCAGCATTTGACCTAAAAATATTTTTTATTTTATCAGTAGGACAGTGACCACCAATAAAATATCATTATTGTCGGCTGATTCATAAACCTATCTAAAAAATAAGGAAAAAACAATTAATATTCAAGATGTTTACACCTATTTTTTTATTTTGCGGTTAGGGATAAATTATTACAATTATGTAAAAGAACTTTAGTTGCTTAGACGATCTCCTTAAATGTTCATGATAGGTAGTTCATTTTAAAAACTTATTCATCAGAAAACTATCTTAGTTCGATCAGAAAACTAGTCTGCAGACAGAGTTTAAGTGAGTGGTGACCTTTTTACTTTAGGGGGGACACTTCGTCCGAGGGTGCAAACAAATAAAACGAAATGTTTGACGGGGCTTGAACAACTCGAGAAAGTTCCCTTGATCTTCGAATTACTTCATTCTTTGGAACACTCTTCAATTATCGACTCCTGGCATTCGGATTATTTTTACCAATTAAAAAGTTAGGCGGATTAAAAGTTTGAAGGAATTGCTCATTGATGAGAGTCTTATTATGTTCCGTTATGTAAATTTATTCGATTTTATTGTGATTGAAAATAATCTTTTGAACCTTGGTACCCTTACCAAAGTTCAAAAGATTATTTTCAATCACAATAAAATCGTCGTTAGTTAAATAACTAAGCAAAAAAGTTCATAAAATTCCCTAATTTTATGAACTTTTTTGCTTAGTTATTTAACTATTTGCGCGTCTTAGTGGAATTATGTAGGTATGTAGATTCAAAGTCATTGAAAATATTCAAAGTCAAATCATTTATTTCAAATAGGCACATTAAAGGCACTTTTGAACGTCAAAACTTACAGTAAAATTGAATTGATTCTAGTCGCCCCTTTCAAAAGGTAGTGTTCGTATGGAGAAGAATAGGCAAGAAACTCCACACATTCTCCGGCCATAGTTATATAGGATTCCCGTAGCTGGAGCAAGTTTTGAATGTTTCTTCTATTCGTATCAACAATATTATTTTAATAGCCACTAGTCCTAAATGTGGTCACTATCTTGATAGTGACCACATTTTATTTGAAGACAACACAGGCACAGGCCTCACTATCTGACATAAGAACATTGATTCATCTATTGACAATGTCTATACTAGCTGATCATATAAGGATATCTAACACACTATATTACATCATAAATACGGCCAGATATGTTTACTAATAAAGAATATAATCTCATCCCGAGCGTGCTCTCACGTGCGATCGAAGGATCTTCATATTTATCGTCCTTCGGTGACGAGTAGTTTATTCATTCAGTTGTCATACTACAGACGTGATAGGTTTGTTAGGATGTTAAAGCAAGAATATATCTTGTAATGTGACATACATATTTGCATACTAAGTATTTCCTATTTTGTTCGATGCGTTTTGTCAATAGGTAAGTAAGAATTTTTGTTTGGGCGAGGAATATATGTAGATAGGTATACATACTCGTATTTGTGAAGGTTTTCCTGTTAGAGTCCATTTGATGATAAGTACATAGGTACCTAAAATGTTGCGAAACCAATAATTATTTCCATTATGTTCACATTGGATGAGTTTCTTACATTGAATTCAATCGTTTACAACATGGATTTTGATTTGGTCAAAGTTATGGAAACTCCGATTACATGGGATCGGAGTGATGGGACTGAAACATAACTAGTGAAATATGGGAAACCATGCTAGTACTATAGGTACATCTCTGCCTAATCCTTTGGGGAATACAGGCGTTATGATATGTGTATGTCATGAATACCTAAGAAATACTCTCAAAAAGGCTGTAATTCCAGTTGCAATCGAAACTAATTTTATGTTGGGTGTTAGGTTGTTGTCTTCGTCTCAAATATCGACTGAAATCAACTCCATGTCATATGATCAGGCCTCAGATAACAAGTTGATTTCATGGAATCAGCAAGCAGAAAAAGTTTATTGATGAAATTGCAGAATCAGCCAAAGAAGAAACTAAAGGTCGTGTCTGCCACTTAGCATTCAAGTGAACTTAAACGAAACGGACTCTGCAAATCAATCAAAATTCTCAGTTTAATTCTCTCAAAATCAAGTTAGTTCGTTAGTCCAAAGAAGCTATGCACATAATAACATCAATAGAGTAAAAGTTTGTAGAGATATCCAAAAAAATATATAGGTAACGGATTGGTCTGATTAAAAAGATACCTTCAAGGTATACCGTTTTTACATAAGCATGACTGACTCATAATCTGCCTAGCTTTTTCCCTACTATATTTGTCGGCTTCCAGTCTCACCGTAGGCAGCTGAATCATTACATCAAGGAACTGAATACCAGTATTTTATATGAAGCGACTGCCTATCTAACCTCCACAACTCAGTTACTGTGTTATTACCCAGTAACTGAGTTGAAAATACTGGTTGTCAGACTCGGGATTCTGACGTAACGATGCATAAGCATGAGTGACTATGAGTAAAATTATAACCTTGAAATTTTTAAATACTTCTAAAAATCTAACCAAAGACATTATAAGTGAAGACGAAGGCGTACATTTAACATGAGATTTAAAACAAGATCTACGAACACGGGCAGATGTTACTAATATAGCATTATTTACACACACTACGTACAAATCTATTCATTCAATTCTATGCTTCCTACACGTCTTCTATTACACATTCCGGATGCTAGAACGATTTAAATTCGTCGACCGCGATGGGTGCTCAATGTAAAGTTTACCCGAAACCGTTCACATGTCGGATTTTGAGAATAGGTATAGAACTTGAACTTTAATGTTTGGTTTTATTTACTACCCAAGGAAGGATAAGTTTAGCTAGGTCTTGTGCAAATAAAAAAATAACAGTTCAGGGAATATGTTAATAGAGGAATTGTGTAGGAGCAAAAGTTATTGTAACAATGATGAAGGTCGTGTGTTTGTTGTAATAATTCGAGTTCTTGGCGAAGTTATTCGTTTTGTATTAAGACTAGTATGTAGGCATTACTTCAGAGTTTCTAGAGATCCTAAAATTTATGAATAGTCAAAGTTGGGCTCGCTCTATAACTATTAGAAAGATGTCTGTATATAAGCTAGTTTATCTACTTCAGTGGGAACTTGGAATAGCTATGTAATTCTAAAATAGTTTTACTTGTACGTACTTTGGACATGCAATTAATGGGGTAAGATTAACCTCCTCAATATTTTACCAACAGTCCTAAACTAAGCTTGTTTACTCTGCTTTTGAAGAATGTGGTACAGATGTGGTTGAAACTAATAATCCGATCATCGATCATTTTGAAGTGTTAACGTATATGGTGTGGATCGATTAAGTAGAGGAAGGGAAAGTATGAGTACAAAAAAAAAATTATGATGAATTTAAAATACAATGTTAGAGATTGAGATGAATATAATAAATCTCTTTAAATAAACAGTGTTGAAAATCACAAAAATTCAGAATGCTATTAATCCAGCTGTTATTTAAATAGTATAAAAAAGTTTGTAAACTCGTAACCTATTTAGACTTGATTGAGACATTTTGTAAATGAATTTTAGGGCAACGTGGTTAAGATATGCATGAATGCCTTCAAATTGTTAAAGATACTAACAAATACCATTCTATCTTTCGTTTTACTTAAGAACAATAGAAATCAGTGACAGTACTCTAACAGTCCTTCAATGAATGGCTCACTACAGACTGGTTTACTTCGGTAAACCAACAAACAGTACCGGTGGTTTCGCCCACCGGTACTGTTGAGTAACTATGTACATAGACACAATAGTATCGACCTAGATGTAGATGTGATTGAGACAGAAACAACGGTTCAATGACTAACTACAATATATATGTTACTACATATATAAACTACGCAGATACTGCAGAAATTGAAACTTATAATTAAATTTTTACCTTATTTGGCCAACCGATTGGTAATGTCATCTTAGGTCACACACATGTTGTTGTATAGAATAGAAGAATGGTGGAATAGGTGAACGACACTGAATTGACGAATGAGAATGATTTGATTTTGTTTTTAATCCTGGATGTAGTTGAGTAGGAAAACTACATGAACATATTGACAGTGATATTTTGGCAGGTCTATTTCCAGATTGGCTTATTCTTGGGTCGGTTTTCGGGATAACCACATGTGGCTTAGTGAAATTTACAAGGGTCACTTCATGCGGTCAGAACTTAATAGCCCAATTCTTTATGGAAAATACTGTTATCATAGAATTTACAGCGGAATTTAAATGCGCAGTTTTAACTGTTAGGTATAATTTTCAAAATGTTGCGTTCATTAAATTTATTAAGGTGATTGTGTGCATATGTCAATGAGAACAATCATTTCAGGGACATTCAGAAGCTCAATAACATGTATGCTTCTGAATGTCCCTGAAATGATTGTTCTCATTGGTATATGCACACAATTAAATTTAATCAAGGAAACATTTTGAAAATTATGCCTAACAGTTAAAACTAATATGTATATACTTTATTGCATCACAGGAATAGCAGGAAGGTGTTAAAATAACATGTTATTAGTTTTTGCTATCCGGAGAAGATGTTAAAAGTGTTGTGATTTCCTTAATTTGATTACAAAAATGTTTAATTTTACTATATTATAATTATTATATTCACTGTGGCAACACTGTCAGAGTATGAATTATTATTGTAACTGTTTTTTTTAACTAATTCTTAAATGTAATTTCAATTGGAACCTAAAATATATTTTTACTTTCACAACACTTTGAAATAACGGTTATGACATCATCGTTCGTTATTTCAAGGTGGGGCAAATGTCACTTGAATTTAGTTGGTAAGCCATATTGGAGAGTCGAGGCACTCGTTGCTCAATCGTCTAACAGTGCAGTTGTGCGAATAAAAAAGTATCTGCAAGCAAAAGGTGTTTTCTTTATATATCAGAAGTGACAAGAACCACGAGCCATGTCTCAGCAAAATCGTAAGTAATTTGTTTCCTTTTCTTTATCCTACTATGATATGATGTTTACTTTCTGCAGTAAGATTAAAGTGTAGAAAATAGTGTTTAACACCATAGGGGTGATTGTAATAACGTGAAATAGAGAAAGATGTCTACCCTCTTAAAAAGTCCACGTAATTCAGGTGTGCAGAAAGTATACATAATTATGGCGTATAATAATATGAGTTTTAACTATGATACAGCCATGAAGATTTATGTTGATTTTACATGTTATCACCCATTTTAAATAGCCATGTGTAGTGACAGCCATGTAGGTGTGCTGTAGTGACAGCCATGTAGGTGTGCTGTAGTGACAGCCATGTAGGTGTGCTGTAGTGACAGCCATGTAGGTGTGCTGTAGTGACAGCCATGTAGGTGTGCTGTAGTGACAGCCATGTAGGTGTGCTGTAGTGACAGCCATGTAGGTGTGCTGTAGTGACAGCCATGTAGGTGTGCTGTAGTGACAGCCATGTAGGTGTGCTGTAGTGACAGCCATGTAGGTGTGCTGTAGTGACAGCCATGTAGGTGTGCTGTAGTGACAGCCATGTAGGTGTGCTGTAGTGACAGCCATGTAGGTGTGCTGTAGTGATAGCCATGTAGGTGTGCTGTAGTGATAGCCATGTAGGTGCGCTGTAGTGATAGCCATGTAGGTGTGCTGTAGTGATAGCCATGTAGGTGTGCTATAGTAATAGCCATGTAGGTGTGCTATAGTAATAGCCATGTAGGTCTGCTGTAGTAATAGCCCTGTAGGTGTGATAATGACGTGTAGGTGTACAGATAGTATGTCATGTAGGTGTACAGATAGTATGTCATGTAGGTGTACAGATAGTATGTCATGTAGGTGTACAGATAGTATGTCATGTAGGTGTACAGATAGTATGTCATGTAGGTGTAACATGTAGGAGTACTGTTAGAAAAGTCTGGTAGGAGTCCTTTCTATTGAACCTTGTAGATGTGCTCTTATTTTATTGTACATGTACCGAGTTAGAACGATGCAATTTAATAGTGATAGTGAACCACTTTGTGAAATGATTGTGAAATGAAGTAACTGATTTGGTTTGACGATTATGGATAGGACACAACATAAATAAAAAGATTTGAAGTGCTTGTAAAATATTTCAGGCCAACGAAATGACAGCTCCACCCCAGATCGTGATGAAAGCTTCACTCCAGAGCGTGTAGAAAGTTTCACTCCAGAGCGTCCTAGAAGGCGTCGCCGGAGATCATCCTCGAGTGGTTCTGAAGAAATACCTGTCAAATCGAAGCGTGTGTCGGAAGGACTGACTGCAGATGATCTTCTAAAAATCATAGCAGCGATACAAAAAGGCTCAAGTAAGAATGTTCCAACCACTAATGTAGTCCCAGATTTTGACCCTGATAATAGATCCCAAGATATTGAGCGATGGTAAAGAAAAATCAATGAATGTGCGAAAATTTATGATTGGAGTGAGAAACAAACAATACATTATGCACTTCAAAAACTTTGTGGCTTAGCCAAAAAATGGTATGAATCTTTGCCAACGCTCAATTACTCTTGGAACAAGTGGCAATCTAAAATGAGAAAGGCTTTCCCAAGTGATGAAAATTTCGGAAAACTGTTAGAAGAGATGCTTAACCGGAAGTCCCGTACAGATGAATCTTTAAGAGACTATTTTTACGATAAGTTAGCGTTGCTTAGTAGGTGTGAAATTGATGGCCGAAAGGCAGTAGATTGTATTATTTATGGAATCAATGATAGCTCCATAAGAAATGGTGCACAAGCACTCCAGTGTAAAAAACCGGAGAACTTGTTGAACTATTTCTGTGCCTCCGGTGAAAACTGATACAACTCAAGTTGTATCAAATTGGAGTTTTAAAATGCACTTGTATCAGAAAAAAATTCTTTACATTTCTGTCTAATCGACATTTCAATACGAGTCATATTTCCAGAGATAGTGTGATACAAGTAGGCCTAAAAATCTATGCATTAATAGTTAATGACGTGTAAAATAATTTAACTCCACATAAATCGTTAAATATATTGAAAAATTAGATAGTGCTCCGTGTAAAAAAATATGTCTTAAGTTATATTCCAATACATTTGTAAACTTTATCTTTAATAAATGTGATTAATGATATAAACTCAGTTATATTTTTTTACACGAAGACATTGTGCGTAATTTACTGGTACAACTTCAGACATATCAGTTAACACAAAGACAAAAGTAAAAAATTGTTTGTGTCAAATGATACATGTGAAGTTATATTATTATACACGTAAATAGTACTCAAAATACGGCATAAAAAATGTGTATAGTGATACTTCTTCTATCGTGGGGGACTGCGCGGGCACAGGGGGCGGCATTACGGGGGATATGCGAGCCGTGCGGGGTCAGTGGCGATAAAATTTTTAGACGGAGAGCACGCACGCGCCTACGCAGCGGATCGCTATGGCTCACAACGTACGTATTACATGTATCATTTTACACGAATGCTAAGTTGTTATTGTAAATAGTTTTTTATTAAGTTATTATAATAAATATATCATCAAACACTAAAATACCGTTCTAGTTATATCATTTTACACAATGCGTTATAATAACTTTAATGAGTGTATCTATTACAAAAAAATCTTAAAAAAGTTAAATTAAATAGGATTTTTACATATAGTATAGTCTGATCGTTACTTTTTTATAGAACGTAGGTATTTTTATTGTTACAGAGATTTTCAGAGCGTACAAAACGCATGCTAAATATATTATTGAATAAGGACATCGAACACCTTAGCCCTCAATCACCACTTCATGCTGATAATAATGAGGAAGTTATGTGTAATAGCGAGCTTCCTGTACGTAGTTCTCAGAATAATGTAGTATTGAACCAAGTAATTATTGACGATGTGCAATCTTTAAATGATGGTGATTTTGGTTCGTCGAGCAGTGATGATTATATTCCCGGTACTGATGAAAGTGATAGTAGTGATACTAGTCCCAATTATCGTAAGAAGAACAAGTTACTAAAACATCGCGCTTTATTAAGGCCGACTCAGCCTCCAACGCTTATTAATGCATCCGATGAATCTAGTAAATCTGATTCTACAGCCGAAAATAATGTGCCTGAAGAAAATAATGATAACGTTGTAGTACATCAATCCTCTGAGGAATCTAACCAAAATCCAGGGCCATCGTTTATATTTTGGGATGATAAGAACATTTCTAGAGAAGGACGTAAAAGAAAGATCAGGTGTGCTAACTTAGAACGAAGAAGTGAAAGAAGTGAAAGGACTATCTTACGCAACCAAGGGCAAGCTTATGTCACAAAAAGTGGGAAAGTTAAAAGACCAAAAGAACTCAAAGATTTACCAGATTGTAGATTAAAATGTAGAGACAAGATTCCAAAGAGAGTGTTGCAGATAGTTTTTAATGAATATTGGTCACTCGGTTGTTACGACAAAAGGGCACAATATATTAGTAATTGCATAGTAATAGGTAAAAAGCATACTTCTAAAATTGAACCAAAAAAGACAAGAGAACACACTAATAAGTATATGATTATTAATGGTAATGATCGATACGACATTTGCAAAAAATGTTTTTTAGTTACTTTCGATGAAAGCAATAGGTTTGTCCAGACAATTTGTGAAAAGAAAATTAAATACGGTATAATAGTTCCAAGTGAAAAAGGGCGGGCAGCAAGTTATAAAAAAGTTAATGATGAGCGACTGGATCTTGCAAAACAGCATATTTTATTATTTCCTGCGTATGAAAGCCACTATGGTCGCAGCAAAACTAATAAAAAATTTCTGAGTTCCGATTTGACCTTAACCAAAATGTATGACCTCTATAAACAACAGCTAACAACAACGGAACCTATAAGTAAAACTGTTTACAGTCAGATTTTCAAATCATTGAATCTATCGTTTAAGCAACCATCAGTGGATACGTGTCAGAAATGTGACAAATTAAATAAAGCAATAGAAACGGCATCAACCGATGACAATCTTCACATTAAATGTCAATTGGAGGAACATCAAGCTGCAGCCGCTTATGCGTATGACCAGAAAGAAAGTGACAAAATATATTCTAAAGAATCGCCCGACACCTTAACGCTTACATTTGATTTGCAACAATGTCTACCAACACCATACCTGAAGACGGGACTGGTCTTTTATAAAAGACAGTTATGGACATACAATCTTACCATCCATGACTGTACAAGTAATAATGCTTTTTGCTATATGTGGGACGAAAGTGTGTCCGGACGAGGAGCCAATCAAATCGCCTCATGTATATTCGATTTTTTTTAAAATCAAGTTCCCACTAAATATCCCGGTATTACAAAAATTATCCTTTACTCTGACACTTGCGCTGGGCAGAATAAAAACTCCATGGTGGCTACAATGATGCTACTTGCTGTTCATGACCTGCCTTATATTACATCCATAGAGCACAAATTCTTGATACCAGGCCATACAAGAATGGAAGTAGATAGTGACCATTCTGCAATCGAAAGAGCTAAAAAACGAACGACTATGAACATCCATCATCCAAGGGATTGGGCGCAATTAATTCGAACATTAGGAAAACCTGGAAAATTTACCGTAGTTGAGATGACAGAATCTAATTTTTACGATTATAACGAATTTGCAAAACGATATTTCACTATCAAAAAAATTAATGAAGAAAACGAGAAATTTGTTTGGGCCGATGTGAAAGTTTTTAAATATGAGAAAGACCAATTCCCGTCTCCGAAATACAAGACTGACATGAGAGCAGATAATTTCAAAGTCATATCATTTGCTAAGAGGGGTAAAATGTATACATCGGAAGTATTAGTAGATCAGTTAATTCAATGCAGTGGCCCATCTTTTATTTCAATTGAAAAGAAGAATGATCTGTTATCAATATTACCATATGTTGATAGTAGATGTCATGAGTTTTATCAGAACTTGAAAACTAAGGCTGATGTCAGAAATATTGATCCCGATTTATACTCCAGTGAGGAGGACTGAAAATTATCTGTATCCTACTTTTTTTATAAACTTTTATTATAATTATTATACTTACTTCTTATTGCCATATCATGAAACATGTCAGTTTCATTAGAACCTATATGTAACATTATATTTCAATTATGAATGACTACCTCATCCTGCTCAACACTCATTAGTTTTAATAACGGATGGGTAGGTATGTACAATTTTGATAAAACGTTAAGTTTTATAAAAGATTTTCTAATGCATGTTGATTTCTACTTATTGTTAGACTAATATAATATTGTGATATTAAAACGTGATCTCATTTAATTTGTAAGATTGTTAAAAATATAAATTCATAAAAGTGACGTTACTTTATTAAAAACGTTGATTGAGACTGAGTTTCAGTTAAATTCAATTTCAGCAATATTGAAAAGTTATACTTTAAAAATTTATAACAATTTAAGGTCATTGATTAAATTAATACTGTTGTGCTAATTAAGAAAAGAAGCATTTTAGTTGTTTTTTTAGAAATTTAAGTTTTTTTTACTTTTTGTTTGACTCAATTTATTCAAATAATTATATTTTGTATCTTAAATATGTGTGTTTTATTTTTAATACCAAGAGCTTTAAATAAAATTGGTTACAAATATCATTTTACACGAAGATGTTGAATATATAAGTTTACTTGTAGCATTATACACAAAAAATTACATCGTGATAAGTGATATATCTCAATAAATATTAAATTAGGTAAACTTTAAAGTTCTAGACTGATTTCTAACATAAAGTTATATTAGATTTGTTCAACAACATTTTTCTTGCAATATTATTACCAGTGTAAATACTAAAACATATTTTATGATATCAGTCTTCACGAGAACTGCATGTGTGGTGTAAGTTGATATTACTTAACATATATTAGTTTACACAGACGTAATGTCGGTGCACATTGATATAGTTGACAGTTTTTCCTCAATATTTTCCTAATTTTCTAATGAAATGTTACAAAATCCTGTACTTTTAAAGAAAAACGATGCAACTTGTATTTAACAATTAAGTGTTCTGTAAAATTATTAATAATATTCTTTTAAAATAAAATATAAAATAAATAAAACTTTAAATCGCTTTACTGAAAAGTAGTCATTTTGAAGTTGTATCAGTTTTCACCGGAGGCACAGATTTAGCTTCCCAACAACCTGGCACATCGAAAGAAACCCCTAAAACTCAATCTACATTTAATTCAGTCAAAAAAAAGAGAATTTCGTGTTACAAATAATCAAAATGGAGCTTCAACAAATAATTCAAGTAGGAATTATGATCCATCTTGTTTTAACTGTCGCGAGAGAGGTCACAATTACAATAATTGTCCTAAACCGTTAATTAAATGCGTTAAATGTGGTAGGGTAGGTCATAACTCGGATAACTGCTATAGAAGACCTTTATTATCGCATGTCACCAAAAGCAAAGACAATCAGCAATCGGTTGACAAAAATGTATTAAAAATCAATTCAGATATTGGCTATAACAAAGCTATAAATGTTGATAGAAGTCCAACCTTAATGCATCAATCTAATTCTACCGTTTCTGCTATTGTTACGCATGATAAGTTTTTAAAGAATATTTGTATCAACGGAACCATGATCGATGCATATGTGGATTTTGGTAGTGACTGTACGTTGATTAAATGTTCAAAAGCAAAAGAACTTCGTTTAAAAGAAATTTGTATAGATCTGCCTATAATAAAAGGTTTTGGTAATTCTATTACCAAACCGGAATTCCAATCTACTGTACAAGTCCGAATTGATGAAATCGAAACCAAATTAGTGGTCTTGGCGGTTGGTGATGAATATTTGTCAGCGTCAGTCTTAATAGGGCAAAATTTCACCGAACTACCTTCTGTGACTGTTATAAAAGATAATAATAAATTGATTTTTTATCATACTCCTTCACCTAAAGTAACCGATGTATCAGCTGGAACTCTAAGTATATTTATCGAGAAGGATATGACCATAGTCAGAGGTGGGTTGGTGGAAGTCTACGCCAAAGAACCCTACTCGGGCGATATCTATCTTGATGGAAGCACACGAATGAATCCAAATCACGAATATCACTTACATCAAGGCTGTTATACAATGATTAACAGTAAAGCAGTTGTATTTGTTACTTCATTAACAACAGTCCCTTTAATACTCCAAGCAAATACGTTAATAGCTAGGGTAAATCGCGTTACAGAAACTAAAACCTTATCTATCAGTTCAGATTCTAATAATCAAGCACTAATGCCTCTCAATAGATCAGACATTAAAACCGGTCAAGATATTAATCAATCCACTTTTGAAAAACTCTATGAACTTTTGCAAAAATATAGAAAATGTTTTGCTCTTACTCTTGGTGAGATCGGCTGTACTAATGAAACTGCAATGAATATAGAGCTGCATGACAAGACCCCAGTTGTTTACAGGCCCTACAGACTATCCCATCACGAACGTAGTAAGGTTAGAGAAATGGTAGACGATTTAGTAAAAAACGACATTGTGCAAGAATCGGACTCTAACTATGCAAGTCCTATATTAATAGTAAAAAAGAAAAACGGAGAATCTAGACTTTGCGTTGATTACAGAGCGCTTAACAATAAAACCGTAAAAGATAAATATCCTTTACCCTTAATCGATGACCAAATCTCAAATTTGAGTGGTTACAAATTCTTTATTACGCTTGACCTTGCGTCTGGTTACTACCAGATTCCGATGGGGAAGGACAGCCGTCACCTCACTGCATTTGTTACTCCGGACGGTCATTATGAATTTAAACGCATGCCGTTCGGACTTGCAAATGCTCCGGCTGTCTTTCAAAAGATGATTAACAGATTGTTGGGATCAAGAAGGTTCGATTTTGTATTTGCTTATATGGATGACCTTCTTATCCCGTCTGTTACTATTGAAGAGGGTTTAGAAAAGCTGGAAGTGATCTTAGGGTTACTTCGTGACGCTGGCCTTACCTTAAAGCTATCCAAATGTAGTTTCTTCGACAGTACTATCGAATATTTAGGCTATGAAGTTTCTGCGGAAGGCATAAAACCTAGTGAAAGGAAAATAATTGCTGTCAGGGACTTCCCTATTCCAAGTAACATTCATGCGGTGCGCCAATTCTTAGGACTAGCTAGTTACTTTCGTAGGTTTGTAAAGGGGTTCGGTGAGATTGCTAGGCCCCTTACCAATTTGCTAAAAAAGAATACGCCCTGGAAATGGGAACGTGACCAAAATGACTCCTTTTTAACATTGAAGAATACTTTAATAGAACGCCCCCTACTTGCTCTATATGACCAAACATTGGAAACTGAGCTGCATACAGATGCCAGTTCTTTAGGATTGGGAGGGATCTTGCTGCAATGGCAAGCAAATCCTAGAATGTTAAAACCTGTGGCCTATTTCAGTCGACAGACCACTTCCGACGAACGCTATTTTCATTCGTACGAATTAGAAACGTTAGCAGTAGTTTGCTCCCTAAAAAAATTTCGACCTTACCTCTTAGGCCTTAAATTTACTGTATACACAGATTGCAATGCACTGAAGACAACATTAACTAAAAGAGATTTAATTCCTCGCATTGCACGCTGGTGGCTACAGATCAGCGAATTTGATTTCCATATTCAATACCGACCCGGGTGCAAAATGAGCCATGCCGATGCTCTTAGCAGGAATCCCCAAAATAATACTAGTATAACTGACACGGTAAAGGTCCTCAGTATATCCACAGAAAACTGGATACTTACGTTGCAAATGGCCGATCCAGAACTACAAAGAATTGTCAAAATTTTGAAACCCGATCTTGACGAAGATAATATAGATATAAAAACAAACTTTGTGATTAAAAACCATGCGTTACACAGAAAAATACAAGATCAAACTCGTTTAGTTATTCCTAAAAATGCCAGGTGGCAAATTTGTAAAGCCAACCACGACGATATAGGCCATTTCGGTTATACAAAAACACTTGAGCGAATTCAAAGTCAATATTGGTTTCCTAAACTAAGACGGTATGTAAAAAAATATGTAGCTTCTTGTATTGATTGTGCTTTTAACAAGGATAATTCGGCAAGAACTCGTAGTGGGTTTTTGCACCCAATTGAGAAAATTGCCAAACTATTCCACACGTTACACTTAGACCATTTAGGACCATTTGTGCGCAGTAAAAATTGTAATAACTATATTTTAACCATAGTGGATGCATTTACAAAATATCTCTTTGCTAGACCAGTGAAAGATACTAAAACCAAAAATGTTGTTAAAATACTCGAAAACTTATTCAATGATTTTGGAGTCCCGACTAGAATAATTTCAGATCGTGGGACAGCTTTTACCTCGAAACAGTTTAAGGATTTTTGTGCTATTAAAGGTATTAAACATGTGCTAAACGCAGTTGCTTGCCCTCGAGCAAATGGCCAAGCAGAAAGGTTCAACCAGACAATTCTTACGGCCTTGTCAACTCAAACTTTTGGTAAAGACGAACGCATCTGGGACCAGCAACTGGGTAAAGTACAATGGGGCATCAACAACACCATTCATGCAACGACAAAAAAAAGTGCGTCAGAATTGTTATTCGGTACTAAACTTAACGGTGCAACTGAAAACATGTTAGAAAACAATGAGTCTAATTTTGAGGTAGAAGATTAATCCCCACCTATTTCAAACATTGATGAAATAAGAAACGAAGCTTCTAAAAATATTGACGAAAATCAAAAACGTATGAAAGAGACCTATGACTCTAAAAGATCCTCTGCTGTTTCTTATTCAGTAGGTGATTTAGTAAAAATTACAAAAACTAATTTTAATAATGATGGAAAAAGCAAGAAATTACTCCCTAAATTTATCGGTCCATATAAAATAGCAAAATGTTTAGGTAATGATAGATACGAAATTGCCAATGTGCCAGGGTTTAATACAAAAAAATATGTTAGTGTAGTAGCTGCCGATAGAATGCGACCGTGGATTCATATCCAAACATTAGGAATTGACGAATCGTCAGGGTCAGAATCTGATTCTTCCGCCTCTGTTAATGATAATTCAGTGTCGGACAAATAGATGTAAACTAAAATTGTTATTTATGTAGTTAGAAAGTGGATAATATTAATATTTTTAAAGTGATATGTATACTATTTTTTTTTTTCTTCTTTTCTTCAATCATTTATGAACTGAATACGATAAATGTATCAATGTGATGTGATAAGCATTGTGATTTTATGTAATGTAAATTTATTTAATTTTCCTTTTGATGTAATTGCCTCAGTGTTGTGATTATTGCGTGCTTCGGAGTTAGCACGCAGTCGGATGGCCGAGTGTTGTGATTTCCTTAATTTGATTACAAAAATGTTTAATTTTACTATATTATAATTATTATATTCACTGTGGCAACACTGTCAGAGTATGAATTATTATTGTAACTGTTTTTTTTAACTAATTCTTAAATGTAATTTCAATTGGAACCTAAAATATATTTTTACTTTGACAACACTTTGAAATAACGGTTATGACATCATCGTTCGTTATTTCAAGGTGGGGCAAATGTCACTTGAATTTAGTTGGTAAGCCATATTGGAGAGTCGAGGCACTCGTTGCTCAATCGTCTAACAGTGCAGTTGTGCGAATAAAAAAGTATCTGCAAGCAAAAGGTGTTTTCTTTATAAAAGGAAATCGAGTTATTAACTAGTTAGCAATTAGACGGCCATTCATGCGCTAATTTCCTTTGACGCCAACACGCTATGGTTTCAGAAGTAATATTGCTGTTGCTAAGGAATTAAGTTAAGGCAGTTTCTACCTTATGTATATTATACAATGTGGAGATGACAACACGATATTAAATGAAAACACTAGCAGTAGGTACTATGATATAGAAGTATTTAGGAACTACCAAAAAAATCCTGGCATATTTTTTTTTTTTCAGGTTGGGAAATCATCAAATGACTCCTCCCGCTCTAGGTGGAGCGGAAGGGAGTGTCAGACTCTTACTGACTAAAACCCACCCGTGTTCCTTCCTTCGCCCTTTATGTTCCGGGCCAGCGGTAACCCTTATTGAAATAAAAAAATGTTTTTTTTTTCAAACTAATAGTAAATAGTGAGGGACTAATCTGTGACTAGCTATAGTGACTAAATTATTGGATATATTTGGTTAAATTGGTGAAATTTGAAATGGCAGACTGGGAACATCATTAGATATCATAATCATCGTCATTTCAGCCGAAAGACCTTCAGTGCAGGACATAGGCCTTCCCTCGGATATCTATGGCCTCTTCCAAGCACCTCCATTTCAACCGGTTCTGTGCTTTCTGCATCCAGAGGGTTAGATATAAGAAGTTTAATTTACTGTCGTATTGTCGTCCCCACCTTGTGTACTTCGCTAGCAACTGTTTTGTATCTCGGTAATTTCTATAACTGCTTTTTCATATAACTTAAGTAATCGTCTACTGGATCGAATTTTCTAATGCTGAACGGATCGTTTCTCAAATTCAGCCTCGCCCAAGGCATGTTCCCTTTATTATGTTTTTATAACCTCCCAAGGGATTTCCCACTCCTAACTTCGAGAATCTAACGACGATCTACTATTTTTCCGACACCTAAGTACTTACTTAACATCCCGTAGTAAAAAAATGGTTTGTGTACAATGATAGAAATGACATTGGTTAAGAAGTTAAGAACAACTAAAAATAACGAGCCCATTGTCTGAACTAACAAGGTTGTTGTACTTTTCAGAGTGGAAAATGTCGAACATTTGCCAACGGTACATCAGGCGTCACTGCGAGGAGAAGGCTGGAGGGTCCTACATGAAGGTACGTAGTAAGAAAAGGTTAATCAATCAGTCACAGCATTAGGCCCGCGTAGCGGATTATGGCCCAGTCCGTCGCACAGAGAAAAGGCATGTGTCCCAACAGCGGGTACGTTGTATGCCGACTATGATAATCAGTCAGTTAATAAATAGTGAACCACTTCGAAGATTTCTCTTAGTATGTGGTCTTTGTTAAAGCTACTTTAAGGTTTTTTGCTACTTACTTTGACTGTATTGTCTTTGGTCTACTAAATTAGTCGCAAGCAAGATTGCTGACCGTGCGGTCCTACGTCTAATTACCAAGACTGGTAAAATCTTATTGTTTTTTTTTTAAGTGAAATCTTCTTTAGGCGCGTTGGACGCCAACTCGCGACACTGTTACCGTAACCGACACCTCTGTTTTAAGTTTTGGCCACTATAAAGACATCAACGCGCGGTACATTTTCTTTAAGAAGAATGACCTTCAAACATATTTATAAAATTACTATGCCTTTTCAAGTTTTCACTTCTGTCGGCACTCCTGGAGTGCCACTGTTTTTTTTTATATAAGATATTCCTTAATAGCATTCCATCCATTGGCATTCCTCATTTTGCCAGTGGTCATTATTTAACTTCCGAACTATTTAATCCGACCCCGGTCTGGATTGATTTCTAGTTAGTGGCAATAGGCTCGCCTGTAATGTATAATAAGCAAGAGACATGTATAACACATATCTCTTGCTTATTATACATGTAAGTTAAATAATGACAACCGGCGAAATGATGATACACAACTGCCTTGCCCCTTCTAGGAATGCAGGCGTAATGTTGTGGTCTGAGTCAAAAACGGGAAGTGCCTCATGTCACATATACAAGAGTTATTAAAGCGGCATTAATAAATCGAGTGTCAATTACCAGCTACTACCGACTACGATAGTTTGTACTTGATTTAAAACCTATAACGCTGTAGGAGTAAATGGCAGGACCAACATAATAATATTCATGTAAGCTGTGGCTATAAACTGGCTAATACGGTATTTTACTGGACATATAATTTGAGACCAGACTAGACTAGGGATATAATTTAGTTGGAAATGTCAAGAAAAGTTGCAGAACAAGAGTTTGTTTCCCAATTCGAGCATTTTTTTTTGTATTCTTCATATTTTCCTGCTAGTTAATTGAGTCTTAATATTCAACTAGGACTGTGGTTTTTATTAATAATTTCTTTAATATACACCATAGCGTCTTTGTTGTGGTAAAAATTTCAACAGAAAACTCAAACTCAAAGCGTGTATTTCAAATAAACCATTTACAGGAATTGTCAAGGAGTTGGTCGGTCAGAAATATAAAGCTAGTTGCCCATTCAAAATCCTACTAGGTACTTATGGAGAAGAACGGGCAAGAAACTCTTATAAATTACATTGTTACAAAAATATTTGTTACATCATTAATGTTGAATTTATTTATGAAATCGTCTATTGTACCGTTTATTTTCAGAGAAATTAAAATGTGACAGACAGGCGATCGTAGCAAACCCAGACGTGTTTTTTATTGAAGTCTCAAAATATTATTAAGATAACATAACTTGCTCTCAAGTATACGCTGGTGTAACCGATCCGTCGGATTTCGATACCCGTTGCGTGCTCCTAGGCCATAACGCGAGTCCACTCAACTTGCTGATGATAAAGTGCCCAGTTAGTTGCTAGGGTTTCCTTTTTATATATCTTCGGACATTGACGAATAGGCCCACATGTTATATGAAACTTGTGGTGAGTTGTGATTTGTTCGGTACGTGCTGGACTTGCTTAGGGCGTTGAGAGAAAATACGAGTACTTCTTCTACACAGCGTGTCGATGGTAATCTAAATAGACTCGGCCCAGAACTTGGGTGCGTAGTGTGGCACCTTCAGTTGCGAAATACTAACTGGTAGGTTATGCTATAGTGTGTTTTAGGTATTTACTTGTCTGATTTGGTAAACAAAGAATTTTGATTAAAAAAAGTGGAAGCAGTTTTGATGTGATTCATAAAGTTTATGAGGTTTCTTACAAACATCAATATGTTCATTCTTTAATATAAAGCGTGTGTGTGATTGATATTCTCGGGCTGTGTTTGTTTACCAAATAAGGCATTGTATAGAAAATACACTATAATAACATTCTTGAGTGAAACTCACACGTCCCGATAAAAAGCGCATGAGTCAAGCCGTTATCGTTATTAGAAGCAAATTCCTACTATAAAAATAACTAACACATTACTAATTTAACAGTAAATTGTATTCAATCAAATATGAGGAAACATTTACTTATATGTAAAGTTAGTTCTATTACTTACTAATTCATAATTTTACACCCAATTTAAGGCTCCTGCAAACAGGCGTGACACGCGACGCGAATCGCGCGCGACACAAAGGCATCTCTCGTTGCGCGACTTGCGGTGCCTTTATGTCGCGCGCGATTTTATCGCGTGTCGCGCCTGTTTGAAGGAGCCTTTATGTTAAAATTCAAGCAACAATACTTCCCGGCTATCAATTGGAAATACAGCTTGATTCATCAAAATATACATCCGCAATAAAAACACTTGTCACACAGTCATTAGGGCTTATTTTGCTATACACGATTCTGGCCTAACATATCAACATTGCCGACATGTAGTGACCACAAGCAGAATCAATTTGCAGGATGGCATTTAATTTTTCCCCTGAGGCTTGCGACATGGATATGCATTTGACATTTTCCATTTCCTGATTTAAACTTCACAGTGACCACATATCAGTAGATGGGGTAGGTGGAAACGTCTATATATGTTTTCTTTTTTCTGTTCTTTCTTTCTTGTGGATTATTTTTGGATTTGTTGGTTTGACCACCGTTTGGGGTCAAGGTTTGTCGGTACAGACAAAAGTTTTCAGACGAATAAGGCTTTAGGCATTTTTTGAATTTCTAGAAATCTTGCTTTAACTTTCTTTAATAAAGATCGCTGTTTTTTCAGAAGTTTTGATATTCGTAGGTTCTTGAAATACACGTGTCAAGTAGTCAAAGTAGGTAACTGTAAAAAAAAAAACTAATTTAAATCTAACCGTGCAACTTGAAATACCTAATAAAACGTAGCTCGATTGGTTCTTCACATTGACTCATTTTAAATACTCTATTGTTATTGTTATCAATAATTATTATTGTTTTGTTAATGAAGCTAAACATAGGTCTTATATTCATACTATTAGTACGTATGTTCACACAGTGCTTATAAATAAGAAACATATTTGGTTCGGGTGGATGGATACTAAGGTAAGCACCGTGTTTATCCGTAGGTACAGACGCCAGCACATCAAGCTACCCGAAACTATCAAATTTTCTCAATTAACTTTGAACCTTATGATTTAGCGATAAAGTTGAAAATCTTTTAAATATATTTGTCAGATTGTAGTAACTTGATGTGCTGGCGTCTGTACATACATAGCATGGTAACAGGAAGAAGACGTTTACAGGCTAAAATAAATAATAATGAAGCCTAAGATAAACTTTATAAGTTTATCTAAGGATGAAGCTAAAAAAACTACCTTAAACATCAAGATTTAAGTACGTGGATCTCGATGGTAAAAAACTTGTGATATGCCTACTGTTTTTTTCTCGGCAATGATTCGCACGTACGCTCTACGCTCTGTGTTTTATGCTCCATGGTTGCTCCGCCTTGTCAGTTAGCTAACCATGTTACAATTTCTGTTGATGACGGGGAGTTTATGCAAATGTTCTAATGTAAATTTTCACTGAATAGTGAAATTTCAGCTTTGACCTTCGTCTGTATTTGTGACCGGTAGTTCAGCTAAAAGCTTTTGGTAAAGTTGTTTCTTGTATCATCTATAATGTTGTCAAATATTGTACGTAAGTAATGTCGTTCTATGACATTTTATTTTCGAGTGTAGTATGTATTTCTGTAAACTGAAAACTAAAACTAGTCATTAGACACCCAATTGTTTTCCAAAGCTCTCTTTTTGGATATCTTTCAATTTAAAGTCATAACCTACATAGGTAGGTCCCTTCTGACGGACCGATTTGTGAATAATATACAGGGTGGCGTTTGATAACCGACGAACAATTACTACGTTAGGGGGTTTAGAATCATGTGCTGAATTCATGGGTAAAGTTTGTGAGTTGATGTGCTTGCCACTTTGTATCGAATTGTTCGAAAGAGATACCGTGGCCCCTGGCACCGGCCACTGAAGGAACATGGGTGAGTTTTAGCCAGTAAAAGTCTGACACGATAAGAGTGAGAAATTATTTGATGATTTCCCACCTAAAAAAAGAAGGGGGGTCTAGATTCATGTACTGAATTCATGGGTAAAGTTTGCGAGTTGATTTGCCTGCCACTCTGTATTGATTTCTGTGTCTATAAACGCCTTAACTCGAGATTGTCTATTCTGTTAAAACGTCACCGGGAAAACTTAGGTGTAGTGAGAAATCATACTACCTGATGCTAGGGATTGACACTATTGACAATGCCTAGCCATGCTCCACCTTAGTTTTCACGGTAAAATTTCTACAAAATAAACCGGCAGCTCCAAACAGGCACATCCAGATCCCACACATTCTTTCTCCTGAAACACGCATAAAACACCATATTAAAAACACTCATACGAACATTTCACAACTGCAACTGCAAACCGTCATGGCATCCAAACAAAGGGTTCCCGATTAAAGTTGTCGGCTTGCGGGATGGTGTTCAATTTCCGATATCGGCACAAAGCGGCGCCGCTCGTCCGCTGTTTCCTTTGCGGGATGCGTTATCTAGTAGGCATAGGCATAGGTCTATTTAGTATGAAACTTGGTAGCTGTATGGTAATATTGAATTCCATTGAATATTATAGTGACATGGTACTTGCCTCGTGTGTTGTGTTACGTTCTGAGTCGGTTAAGGTGAGGTTGATATTCAACTAAAATGTTGTTTATATTCCAGACCTAAGTTTTGTAAATTGAACATGATTTTCAGTGCATACTCTCTTCTTAAAGACACTACCAGTAACCAAAATTGTGGGGGAGAGAACTGAGATAACATGAAATTTTAATTTAAAAACTTGACGCTTATAAAATTGTCTTCTACCAATAAACAAAATAAACACCTTTGCAACGACAAAATATTAAAACAAAAAAAAGAACCAGTTTAATTACAAGTTTCGCCGTAGCAAATGCAAAGCAAAGCAAAACAAAAGGTCCTCAAGAACAATCGAAGCTATAGGGGAAAAATAACAATCAGACGCGAGTATACCTTTGCCTAATAAGAAGAAAAAAAAAGGTTTGTTTTCCGCATTGAAAATTCCCCAACGACGACGGGATCAATGCACAACTTTCTTCATTTACACGGTCGGGAAACAATACAACGTGATATAGTTGCGACGAAAATACAATACATTGTTTATATTGAAACATGGGAATTATGGGAAACACATTTTTCAGCTAGGTACCTATAGCTTAATTTTGCGATCGTGTTTTGTTAAAAGTTATGACTGGAAACTTTATCACTTACCCTAAAAAAATGGCTGGAAATTGTAGATAGTTCTTATATTACCTATATTATAATCTTTGAAGTGTCTATGATATTTTGTGTTTTTAAACAAAATAAATAAGTACAAAAGTTTCCTTCAAACTTTTATCTATATTTCTCTCATAAAAAATTTGATTTCAAGTCTATCTTCACACTGACAAATTTTTTCTTTTACTTTTTTTGTGTCGTCTCAGCAACAGGGCAACGGTAAGTAATTGACTTTTGACAAGTTTTTAATGAGTTTTCCGATGTTGATAGCTTGTCCCTTGGGCACTTTTACTTTCATATTTGTAAATATAAAAACATTCTTCTTTTATATTTGACCTTAGAAAATTCGTAATTAACACTCTGATCTTTTTCTGACGGGATTACGTAAAAAAAATAACTAAGAAAACCGCTTTGAAAATAACAGAAAGGAAAAAAGTTTAATGTTTTTAATGAATTTAGAAGAATGTTAGGTCTTCTTCACTTTTACGAGATTTTCTTACAACTAGGAATAAATCTCGAATTTGGACTTGTTCCTAATCGATTGGATGGAAAAGGCACAGCACAAAGAAATGTGGAAAAATATGGGGGAGATCTTTGCCCCGCAGTGGAAAAAAAGGAGAAAATCAATTTAAACATAAATCAAAGACTTAATTTAATGTTGTCGCATCATCGTGTGTGACCATCACGAACTAATTGCTTCTTATTACTCAGTTATATTTAATTTTGCGTAATAATAACCAATAAACATTAAGTAAGCATGGGGTTACAATTTTTATTAACACCTTCACTAGTCACTACACATAGTATAAAACAAAGTCGCTTTCTCTGTCCCTATGTCCCTTTGTATGCTTAAATCTTTGAAACTACGCAACGGATTCTGATGCGGTTTTTTTTAATAGATAGAGTGATTCAAGAGGAAGGTTTATATGTATAATAACATCCATTAAATAGTGGAGAAGTACTGTTATTTTTGAGGTTTCTAATGTGATGTCGTAAATAATTACATTTTTTCCGCTTACATTGCAAACGCAGGCTGAACCCTACGTGTTTTATCAAAATAATGTACTAAGTATTGTACAAATTGAAAAGGTCTACAGAAAAGTCCGTGATGGTATATGTCTATCTCTTATGGATAACCCACAATAGCTTTTTTTTGTCATTTACTTTTTACGACAAATAATGGCTAATTTTCGAAGCGATTTTAACCAATACAGCATTAATCCTAACCAATTAAATACCTTGAATACATTGTTCATTTAATATAGATCTATATGGCCCTTTACACCGTATGATTTAAGTGAATATTTTCGAAGATATTACAGATTTAAAAATTGCGGGACGTAGCGTTTGCGGCGGTACCGGCCGGCCGCCCGGTGCGGCAAGAGCGTGCCTATAAATAGCGCGTCTGAGGCCGCGGTTTTCCCTATAGCACTTTGAATTTAGCAGCGATCGGACGCGTTTATTATAAAAACGTGCTTTTCAGCGCGACAACGTATCAGTAATTATAAGTAAGTTACGATAAATAATTGTATGATGGTAGTTTTAAAGCAGCATCAGCATTGCACCCGTGCGAAGCCGGGGCGGGTCGCTAGTTACTAATAAACGTTGTATAGCGTCTGTATAGTTACACAACGTGTTGTCTGCTTCTTTCGAAAGTCAAATTACTGACGACTGAAAGAGAGAAATTGGTGTGTAACTATTCATCTGATATAATACGTTTATTAGTAAGGGGGTATGACTGGAAGAGACAGAACGTGACACTATTCGTTATTGTCACATTGAATTTTTTATCTTTCTTTTTCACTTGTTCTGTATTCTTGTTTTGTTTGTATGAAATCAATTGGTCTGTGAAGTCTGACGTCAGTTTTGAATTTAATATTGTTATTGTGTTGATCGGACTGTTTCTTTCAAGTTTTCAGTTATTTTTTCATAACATATTTGATTTCAGACTGTTATTAATTCTAAGAGAATGAAAAGATAGTAAGTATTCGATAAGTAGCTTTCTAACTTTCTGAACATTATATATACATATTTGTAAATTTCAGAAAGTCATGCAATTTATTTAGAAATAAATGTCGATGACAGAGTTATCTAGCAACAGTCCAACGCTGTTTTGCGTTGGCTCTGTTTACTAGAATTTTTACGATTTGATATTGCAAAATTTCAGCACCCCTTTTACTGCTAATGTCTCAAGACTCATAAAGTAACTCGTTAAGAAAGTATAAGTGTGTTGTATAAAAAGTGTCATTTAACAGCGACAGTAAGGATGTGTCATTATTCATAAACTAAGCAGCGTGGTGTTGAACCGACACCCTGGGGACGCGCGATTTAATGTCCGCATTTGCATGTTGTAGTATATATTTGATTTTAAGATAAAACTGTATGAATTGTGTTAAATGGTGAAGAATGGGAGTTTGTGACTTGTGAGTTGAAAAATATGTAATTATTCTTTTTATTCTGCATGCTGATTACACTCATTTATTGCTTCTTTAGACAAAACCAACAAAGTACTAAAACGGAACATCGTGTAGTTGCATTGTAGACAGCTATAGGTAAGTAAATTCACAAAAAAAACCTTCCGTGCGTACTCTTGTAATCACAAATTATCTCGATTCCCCACATATACTATAATATGAAATATCATCAGTGCCATAACATTAAACGATGGAAAGAAATAAAGAAGTTATAATAAGTCTAGCGGCACCCCTCGCATAACGGGACACTTCCAAACAATTAGAGAGGCTCGTTAGCTTTACGAGATATTTAGCGTTAGCGCGTCCTTCCTACTTCACTGTATTTTATTAGTGCACAGTGCGTAATACAGTTTGTTTTTGCTGACGAGAATTTTGGGGTGGTATAATAAGTCAAAAGGTAACTGAGAGAAACCAGAGGCACGTAGCGCGAATTAAACCTAACATGAATTCGAACGATTTTTGAATCGAAATTGGGCCTATCCAGTAGCATTTTGGTTTAAATTTGTGCGACTAGCACAATTAGATAATGAATAAAGTCTTTAAACTAACTCCCTTAGTAATAAACGTTGTGTAAGGGTCTGTACATTTACGCAACGCTTTGTCATCTTCTTTCCAAAGCCAAATTACTGACGACTGAAGGAAATAAATTGGTGTGTGAATTATTCATCTGATATAATACGTTAAATATTATTCGTGCGAAAAGAATATTTTAAATTTTCAAATCATTCGAATTTACGTTCGTTTACGCCGCGCGTTCGTGCTAGAACCTGAGGATAGAATAAAAAAAAGAAATAATAGAAAAATATAAAATAAATGAAAAAATGAAATGATGGAATAATAGATGTGTCCTCCTGTAAAAATAAATGGCGATCATTCATCACTTACTAAGCGGTCTGCCAAGCGTAGCGGTAGTAAAAAAAATCTGTGATAGCTTTTTATTGGGGTTGGTGTCCCGTAGTCAGAAAGGAACGATGATGGAAGGAGCTGATATCATTATGATGATGGAAACGTAAGCTATTGAATGATTCGTGTAAAGTGTAGGTAAAGTCAAGGAAATTCATAAGCAAATATGATTACCAACTTAAATTGTCCGTATACTCAAGTGTTATTCTTTGACAGTGGCATGAAAAAGATATAACACGGCAAATCGAAGAAGGGTGACTATTTGCTAAACAAATATTTTTATCTGACTGTACCTATCTAGTAGGTAGGTACATACCTATTCAACTTCATGAAGACCTATTCTTCACCTTTAGTTTATTGGCCTAGATTAAGTTTATTCATGAAATAATGAAATATCTAGGCAAATCGGATGACCCACTTTTCTTTCAGTCTCAAAAGACTAGTGACTACATGGTACGCTTTATGTAAATAGACGTTAATACAGCAAGTCATAAAATTGATTATGAAAACGTTAGTAAGACATGAGTTTGCAACTTGATAAAGTTTATCTACAAAGTAATATCAAGAAAAAGAAATAGACGTTTTTTAGTACTAGCTGCTGCCCGCGACTTCGGTCGCGTAAAATTGCGACCCCCGACCCACCCGGTCGCGTTGCATTGCATCGCCTGCCCGCGCTATTACTTCGTTTTTGCTCAGCATTTTTTTTTGTGTTTTGCTCAGTTTCAAAAGGTGCCAGCGTAGTGTTAAGTGGCCCATAGCCTTCCTCAAGAATTGGGCTATCACATGCAAAAATAATTTTTCAAATCCGACTAGTAGAGATCCAGAGATCGCGTGTTCAAACAAGCAAGCTTTATCATTAGAAAAGATGTAGTTCGGAAATATGAAACCGAAAAGGGATGTAAAAAAAATCTAATGAAGTCACATTAAATCCTATCTGTATATTGTAGGTATCTTCATTTTAAACAAACGACCAAATAACGTTTCCTAATCGATTCTTCTTCTTCAGATCCGTTCAATTACCTACATAATTCGTTTGGGTTTTTATATAACTTTTTTTATTGCATAATGGTAACTCAACTCACATTTAGCAATAAGTGTCTACTTACGATCATAAAAAGTTTCTAATCAATAATACATTACCGTCCTAATGATCCATATAATGCACCTCTTGACCTGGTTACCAAAATTTCCTTTTGGGACTACAAGAAAGCCAACTAGAATTTGCAATTTGAACCTTATGCTATTGAAATAAGGTTAAAGAAAGTTTTAGTTTGTCGTTGTAAATGTGTTGTGTTTCTTTTTATTGCTTAGCAACGGCCTGTGCTTCTATGGAACCGGTAGGACGATGACCTCTGGTATGTACTTGATAGACAGGAAAATTATTGAAAAGAAGTTTTCCTGCAATGTTGTGTTATTTGTAGGGTATTTTGCATGCCATTGTATTTTGTTTTTTAATGAGCACTAGTTTGGAGTGGAGATATTTACCTGTCTGTAATAGGGTTAATAAAAACACACTTAGGCCTTTTCTGAATGTAAGGACATAGAATTTATTTTTATGCATTATTTGATAGTTGGAACGGCTTTGGAAAGTCAATAATTTTACTTCTTCTTCTTCATATCTATGATTCCGTTTCATTAATTATATAAGCTTCAACCAGAATTCGGCCACTTCGACAGAGTTAGCGTAGGTCTCGCAAAAGTCTTCCATTGTAAACGTATATTTGCAGAAGTCACGATGAAGAGGTGAGGCATCGTTTGTGATGTGGATCCACAGTCGCACTGTGGCTCTTTGTGGCTCATTTTACGTAATATAAAAGGTAAAAAATGTTTGAATAGATCAAAAAAGGTTAATTGTTTATACGAAAATAAAGTTTCATTCAAAAATTTCACATTTATATTCACATTAAAAAAATAATCTATTTGACGTCCTTTTTGATGAAATCCGTGCATCCAAAGTGAAATAAAAATCCCTCTATTTTCCATTTACGGATTAACATACCTATATTATGATAATATTCATATGCAAATATTCATTATACCTACGCTTCACGCCACATCCCTCGGGACATCGGTGTTGCCAGCCGAGATAATTACCACAATTAACGCTTATTACGCCGACGATTTTATAACCAGAGGGGATTTTTAAAGAACTATTTTAATTGGATTGGATTTCAATATTTTTTGCTCGGAATTTTTTGCTTTACCTTCATTCGTAGATATATACTTTTGAAGTTTAATTATGTTGTTAAATCCTAAAACGCGTTGTACCAAAAAATCCTTTTTACCGTACTGGTAGGTATTTATTTCAGTTTAATTGCATTATTAGTGAGAAGGATCTTGACAGAAATCTTTTAGGCGTAAGCGCCTGGCTAGCACGTGTTTTATTGCTTCGTTTTTTGCAATTTGCAAATCAGTATCAGGTTGTATGTTGTTTTAAATATGGTTCGCGACCTTCTTCTCCATACGAAAACTACCTTTTGGAATGGGCGACTAGAATCAATTCTATTTGTTGTAATTTCTGACGTTCAAAAGTGCCTTTAATGTGCCTATTTGAAATAAATGCTTTGACTTTGACTTTGACTTTGACCGAAACAAATGTTTTTATATAATTATATTAATTCAAATCATCAATGCAACTCTCTAAGTTCATATTACTCTATAGGAGGACTATTTCATGAAATCATGATATTTGAGGCCAATTCTAACCTAAGGAGTTGTATTGCTACTTCTAATGATTATAATTCTGTTAATACATATTTGCTATTGTCGCGAATCATATACACATTCCACCTAACGCTGACCAGCAATAGTTGTGAAAAAGTACGAATATTAGCGTGCTACTTTATCGTACCCTCAAAGCTCTATCACAGCTCTATTTGCAAGCCAGTTCGAAATTTAAATAAAATCTGTGATAAGATACCTCCTTGGTTGCCATAAAGTGAAGTAAAAAGTTCGTTCCATTTTTAACTTTTTTATTCATGTTTTTCTTTATTTAGATATCTTTGATAAAAAAAAATCACTAAACAAATGACAAACATTACCCCGCCGTAGATAATTTTCCACTATTTACTTTTGCCAGTTTTATGCTCCAGTGAGATAGACCGGTGCGCGACTTAAAGCGGCTCACTTTTATGTCAGAGTACACTCTTCGTCAAAGCACACGCACTCGAGGGTATGCGCCATGACATACGGATGTGGCGGTGTTTAAACTTAGACACAGAAGGACACGGTGTTTTGTAGCGAACGATGATTTTATAGTGTGTCTGTTTGGTGGTTGGTGGTCTAAGGTTATGGAACATAGTTGCATTGAATGCAGGGGAATCAATGTGGAGTAGGATGGGAGTAAAAGTGATGATTTCACCCCACCTTGAAGTAATTAGGTGATCACCTGTTCACGTTTAGAGGCTATTTACTACTTTTTATTTTTTGGTTGTAAATGTTTTCGGTTAGTGGGTCGTCTTAGAGGCGGTTTTTTTTCATTTGTGGCTATTTGTATTTTCATTGAAATCCAAAGTTGACTGCTTATATAATATTCTTACAATAAATTAGATTCAGAATAAAACTTGCCATTGAAAATCATCAAACTGTCATCACATTATGTGAGATTTTTTGTGTTGACATACTTATTATCACACACACACTTATTGCCACAGACTACAGTATTTTATAATGGAAAAAAGAAATTGGTGCGGTCAGTGCCCCAGTGGGCCCCAGTCAGGAACGAAGTTCCTTACGCGATACTTGCACGCACACACACTCGTATAATAAATAATAGAAAGTGACAAAGAGAGAGAGATACTGAAACTGTGACTTTAATATGCGTTTTTAATACAGAGCCATCTAGTATACGTTTTTAGAAGCTCTCGTGAAGTTGACGCCATCTTGGATTTTCATTTTGACCTAACTATTAGCTTTAGTACCCTCAAAAACCATACTAACTAACCACCAAAACGACATCCATGGTGAAAAATTTGAAAATTTTCGCAGCAACATTCTTGGATTTTCAGTTTTACCTCACTATTGACTTTAGCTACCATGAAAACTATACCCATGCTTAAAAATTTGGAAATTTTCGCAGCCACCATCTGGATTTTCATTTTGATTTCACTATCAGCTGCACACTAGAAAAGAAATTATGATAAGAAAACATGGAAGGGGAAAACATATAACGCTATTTCGTTCCGTGACGGATTCTACTAGTTTACTCCTACCATAAGACACGTGTTAAAGAACTTATTTCCAAAAATCTACACATTCCGTAGTGTAAGGACACGGTTGTTAATGGAAACCGTACCTACCTACTAGTAGTAAAATAAAACGCCACAGTCAGCATAACACGTGGGGTGCCACGCGTGGATGGCCGCGGTGCCGCCAAGAGATTTTTATTTGACAAACTTTTTACACAACCACCCCGTCTGCGAACTAAGCAAACCTTGCTTTGTGTCATACAGCAGTTTTGTTCAGCAATCTTGCAGGATATCTTGCATTAAGACAGTTAACACAAAACAGATTTACATTAAATATTGTCATGTGGTTGCTGCCTATCGTTCGATTATTAGTTTTAAACCTATACATAGTTTATGTGGTGGCTCAATGGTAACGGCCCCGACTCACGAGTTGTAGGTCGCGGGTTCAACCCAGACTGGCAATTTACTTTGTATAAATAATTTCATCACCATTGCTCTCAAAACGATGAAATCTGTCCATCAAGATGCCCGTGCATTTCAAATAATAAATACTATAGAATCATAGAATTAATAGATATGGGTATTTCTCGGTGAATTTATTAAAGCAAACTAAAAATTGAAAAGACCAACCAGTTGTTTCATAGAAAAGCCTGCGAGTAACAGATAAAAGCTTCAACACTTAGGTACCTACTCACCTAAGGTAAATAAGTTACTATGTTCTCAAAACAGTAAAGGAAAACTTCGTGAGGAAACCGGCATGTTCTAGAACCAACAATTCGAAGTCTTGGACATCTACCAAAAAGTACTGGGCTCGTGTGGTAGATTTTGGCCCACTCCTTCTCGAAAAGAGGGGACCTGTAGTGTACCAGTAGTGGGAACACATCTGCCTAGCCTTTTCCCAGCTATTTTGGGGTCGGCTTCCAGTCTAACCGGATGCAGATGCCTATCTGACCTCAACTCCTTAATAAGACCGGATGTCAGAATTTCGGGCCTCTAACGACCTATAACGACAGCCGGGACCAACGGCTTAACGTGCTTTTCGAGGCACGGAGAGGTCTGGTTATGTAAAGACCAACCGCCGCCGCCGCCGCTGCGGTTGGTCCACTAACCAACCGCAGCAAGCGTAGCTTAACCTGATCGATCGTCCCGTGCGGCTGTTAGTACTTAGCCACGAGCCCCTCAATAGACACATCAATCAATCAATAATAATCGATATACCTATAGACTTGATTTTCAGTCAGTTATTTTATAGTCGTTCCATGTAAAATACTGGTATTCAGCTGCGTCCGGCTAGACTGGAAGCCGACCTCAACATAGTTGGGAATGCCGGGTCAGCGGGATTGTCCGAAAGGGTTACCGCTGGCCCGGAACATAAAGGGCTAAGGAAGGAACACGGGTGGGTTTTAGTCAGTAAGAGTCTGACACTCCCTTCCGCTCCACCCAGAGCGGGAGGGAGTCATTTGATAATTTCCCATACTGAAAAAAAAAACATAGTTGGGAAAAGGCTAGGCAGATGATAATGACGATACCTAGACTTGATTTTATAGCATGTGCGCATTAACTTTGACCGACAGTGCCAATGATTAAGATAAAGGACCCAGGTCTTGCTTTTGTCTTTCGATTGGTTTATAACATAAAACTTTGAAATTCTTCGTCTTAAAATTTTTACAAACCCTGAGAACTCCCATGGTCTAGTGCTATTAGAGCTGGAACGCGTGCGTTTAAATCTTAGGGTACTTCACAAGGTCGTAACCCAGGTGGAACGAACACGGGACGGGACGTGTGAACCGTGAAATTTAATGTATAAAAAACAAGAAAGAAATTGTTACTTAGTCTTTTTCGACCAAGACAGTGTAAGTGGCTGGGAAGTGTGCACTTTATTCAACATGTTTGAATTACGTCCTTCAAAGGTTGTAAACGAATTCAAGGTTTAAAGTAAATTTGCTTCTTCTTTGATGTTTTCTTCTTTAGCGTAGTGTGTAGGTAGTGACGCCCCGCAAGATGGACCGACGACATTAAAAAGGTGATTGGGACAGACGATACGGAAGGACGGACGGACAGTGTTGGTGTTGTGGTGCAGCCTAGGAGAGGCCTTTGTCCAGCAGTGGACTTCGATAGTTTGAGAGCTTAGTTTGTTTAGTTCACATGAAAAAAAAACAAAAACCTTACACCAAAAAATCACCTAATTGTGTTAATTTAAAAATCGGGTTTAAAGCTTGCTGTTCTTAGCGTCCGTATGCCACATATTAGAGCAAATATCTAAACCTAGAGGCCGTGGCGAACGAGGTTTAACTCATTTCCCGTACGTTTCCAATATGTGGGGCCGTATAGAAAATCGAACAAATCGATATGGCTTAATAATGGGGATTATGTGGTATTACCACGAAAATTTCAATTTTAGAGCTGAATAACGTTGTAGTAGTTTTGCTTCAGGGGTTTTCATGTAAATAGCGAGTTGGTAGTGACGTTTTGTAGGTTGAATATTTGTTTAGGCTTTTTGTTGGGATTCAGGGTCTTTCTCATACTACTCCTGGCATAAAATATTAACAGAATTTATAATACAATATTTAGAGTCGGTGATCCTTTAAGTCATTCGTTTTGATTCTGGTAACATAAACACAACACTCACAGAACACTATCTTTCCCCTTCTTCACAGTTGCATAATATGCATTTATTATTTTAAGGGCTGCTTTTTCAATCATCTGATAACTTTACTCGAGGAATAATTTTGAAATTTTTACTTTTTTTACACAAAAACTCTCAAACGTCAATTTTATTCCTTGAATAAAAGTTATCTGGCGATGGAAAAATCAGCTCATTGTAATTATAGGAATTGAAACTTACTTTATTAAGTCAGTAGGTACAATATGAGAGTATGACTTATATTTTTATATTGTGTGTTTATATTTAAATTGGTGAATTGTTTTTGAATTTATTTATTTTGTTTTCTCTACGTCTACGTTCTTTCCACGTCGCTCGTTCGTTCTACGGTCTACGTCCTTTCGTATCGCAGATATGCTAGAAGAGATTTCTATGGAAATAAGCATCACACGTGTTTTTCTGTTCCTTTCTTCTTAACTGATTATATTATGTGTATGCTTATATGGTTAAATAATAAATAATATAACGCATGGATTTGGATCACCATCCTCATTTAGGAACATGATAACGGAGTGTGAAAAAGTGTTTCTTTAAAAGTGTATTAAACAATATGTTTTCCTCATTTTACAGTTGCTGAACACACTGTCTACAGATTTAGAGGATATGCTAACTGAACTGTACGAGGAAAAAATGATATCCAGGTGAGTGAATAATATTTCGATATCAATTTTTTGTTCTAAAAGTATTGGATGCCAATTAAGGTCATAGTACACATATCAACTCTGAAAGGGATCGTCACCGTATCAACTCGAACCATTCAGTATTCTTTGTATGAAATTACCTACTGCAACGCACTCTAATCGGAATCGTAACGTAATCGCCTCGCCTCGGGACAAGCTCACGAACCGCGGTGTGATGCGTGGTCAACTTGCAGGTTCCGAGCTTACGTCTCTTGGTCCACCCTTGCCTCTCTCACGCTTCCCGCGGCCTGCCTGCAAGCTGCAGCACCATCAACCAGCGGTCGGCGAGCCGTAAGTGCGGCGGCGTCGCCTAGCCTTAGCCGAGTCGACGTATCGGAGTTTCTGATTCGCTGTGGTTACAGGTTTCCGTTAGGTTGACGCCTGTTTGACGGCGAGGCGAAAGGTGATACGGTGACGATCCCTTTTCGAGTTGACATGTGTGCTATGACCTTAATAGTGCCATTTACGAATGTGTGCTTTAATTTGATTATTTAAACTCGAAATTCTAATTTTAAATGACATTTACCTACTTTTATTTTCCATATATAAATTGTGCTTAGTTAGAATAAAGTTTACTGGTAAGCAAAGTTCTTAAATATTCTGGTTCCAAATCGGTTTGTTAGTCAAGTTGTGATTCTCTCTCTCAACGTAGCAAACATACAGACAATCAGACTTAGACTCATACAATATGTGTATTACGTTATGTGAAAAGTATTCAGTTTTCTATAAGTTGAATGTCAGAGATAGAAAAAAGTTGAAGTTGTGAAAATCTTTCTCAATCTTTCACTCACTGACTTACTTTATTATCCTGTGCTATAAATTAGACAATGTTTAAATAATGAGTACGTACCAAGAGAAACTACATACCAAATGTATCATTTACATAGTCTTACAAAGACATCAAACAATTTTTCACCAATTAATCAGTCTAACTTGTAATTATACTTCAAAATCCAATTAATAAATCTAACGTTGAGAGAAAAAGAAACGATTCGAGTGATGAACAATTAAACATTTTTACTTTAAAGAATCATATTGCTACACGATTTTGAACTCTAAAACAATGGAATAAGATTATAAAAAGGTTTTCTGGATCGTAATAGGTATGGTGAAATCGTATTATAGGTACAGTGGCGCGCTTCGGCGGCGGATAAATCGAATTACATGCGGTCCTGACTTCGACTCTCGACTTGAGCGGTGCCTTTGATACTGAAATCCTTCTGAAACCCTTTTCAAATGTTTATGAGTAGGTACGTCAACGCACGTATTTTTGGGATAAAATATTGTTGTTTCTTTTTGATAAAGCGACAATGAAGGATTGGTTTGCTAAATTAATTTGTCGTTTTAAAAAGCAAGATTTTAAAAAAATAGGTAAAAACAATTGCTAATTTTGTATACAAATCCTTCATTGTCGCTAAATCAACAAAGAACAACAAGGTGATTTTACTGTTGAATAAAGAAATAGTATTTACAGACCGTTATTGGTTAAAATTAAGACTTGTATCTTTACCAATTATAAAGCAAAAATCTCGAAGCTTTGCATAGTAGACCCTCCCATATGGAAGTAGCATTCACAGGTAAAATTAGCTTACGAATCTTGTGTGAATTTTTATAATGCCCATTTTGGCCATAAAAAACGCTACCATTCATTGGTAAGCAAAACGATTCGCTTCTGTTTATAGGAGCATTAACCCATTATTGAAACAAGAAAAATATTTACAGAAGAACATACGAAAAAAAAACAGGCGTTTTATTTTTTAAAATACTGCAGAACAGTAGACAGACAAAATCAAACAGATGCCGCGTTGTTCCAAAATTGAATTAACAGTATGCTTTCAATTCCACGCACAGTTCAATCTAAAGCCAGGTCCACATTTTACTTTTGTTTCAAACCAGCCAATCCGTTGTGGTCTATTGTTTTACATATACGGGTAAACCGTTTACGAGTCTACAACGTTATAGTAAACCTGTGCGTTTTAAGCCGTAGGTGGGAATAATTGAAAAAAGTGGAGCTTTATGGGTAAATGGGCCTCAAAACTAAGTTAAAATGTAGTGGAAAATGACAACAAGTCACCGTCATTATAGAGCGTAGTATACACTGCTGTACATAGACAAGAAATTTCTAATGGAAAAACCCAATAACACAGCCCAACCTTTGGTTTAGTAACACCCCGAAGTTTGGAAGTAGGCGGTGTGATACTCACGTGTTTCGAAACCTGATCTTTCTCTGGTCGTGTAGGATTGCGTGCCGTCCCATCGGACTATGAGAGTGAGAGAAGAGATAGTACATCTGTGTCTGCACACACATTTTAGTGCACTCTAATACTTATCTCCCGCGCCGAACGCTAGTCTCCGTTCATTAACTTAGGAATAAGGACACTTATTATAATATACTGTTCTGGGTTTAACACGTAAAAGTTTTATGTGCTTTCATTTATTTTATTCCAATCAGCTTAACATTCAACAAATGAGTACAATCCCCCTTATCCAATGTCATCAAAAACCGAACCAACATTGTTTTAAAAACGATACCGAAAATATATTACTGGTATCAGTTTTAAAGCCAATAGCGTGTCCGTGGAAAATAAATCAAATGTGAAACAAGATGAGGATGGTATCGAAAGCCCAACAAATCATCGCTGGCGTTGACGTTAACTGAGAGCCTTTCCCAGCAATGCGAAAAAATAATAGCAGAGGGTTTTTGCTACGGCCGAAAATATTTGTGGGTCGTGGGCGACTAGAATACACGTAACATAATTAGCTCTGCGGGGTAATTGCGTAACACACTAACAGTTAGAATCGCTTTCATTTTGACAGTTCTACAACATTCATTGCGTTAATTACGTTGTTGAGCAGACAAATTTCTCGAACATATGAAGCAATGGATAAGCAATCATAATTATTCACATTGTGATTGATAGTGTGTTTTGCAATTAGGGTGCTGGCTGTCTATCAATATAATAAGCATAAAGGCTCCTGCAAACAGGCGCGACTCGGGACGCGAGTCGCGAGCGAAACAAAGGCACCGCTCGTTTCGCGACTTGCGGTGCCTATGTGTCGCGCGCGATTTTATCGCGTGTCGCGCCTGTTTGTGCGCGCTTTAAGGTGGGATGTATCATGAAAAGTTTTTACTTGGTTGTTGGGCTGTAAAGGTATAAACAATGAAACGAACTAAAATTATGAACTACGGAACCTGGAATGTACAACTTGGTGTTGGTGTACTTAGGTAATATTGACGATTACGTTGTATTATTTTATACTAAACTTTCATACACATAGCGTTCACTGCCCAAGAATGTAAGTACCTACCTTCACGGTTTTTCTCCAAGAATCACATAAATTTCACGCAAAACATACCGTTCGCACCTCAAGGGATACGCATAAAATCCGCCCACTACGCAGATTTACCATATAAAACTCCACAATAGTCGTCCCAGCATCATCACATTATGCAACCGGTGTAAGATTATCATAAACGCATAATACAGACCGTGTTGTGTAGGTAAAGCGAATCGCTTAGTGCTTCCTTACATTTTTTGCCAGAATATATTTTACTCCATCCTGGATTCAACAACCAGTGTAAAAGATTTATAAAAATAATTAAGCTTGCTGTAAAACCAGCCCCTTATTTCAAGATTAAATATCCCAAAGTGGGAAAGATAATTCATTAAAATGTTGATGTCGTTTGTTTAGGGTACCTACTGCAAATACAGTGGGTATTATAATATTTGCTCTATTTCAAAGCCTTCAAATAACAAACTCATTTGAATACTCAAAAGTGTCTTGTATGTAGAGTCGGATAGATGAAAATATGAACCGTCAAAAACAACAAAACGTGCCCAAACCAGAAACCCAAAGTTCCGAACAAAGCATTATGAATAATGAAACACCCTCTGTACAAAGGTTCGGTAGGCACTACCTCTGGGTATAACCGCAAACTGGAAATTTTGCGGTGGGGTGTCGCTGGGCGAAAAAAACGGTAGCGCAAAGTGTTTTTTACGGCTTTAATACGAGTTTATTAAAATATTTAAAGCGGAACTTTAGCGAGAATTTCCCCGAAGACATCTCAAAAAGGTCCCCGTCGTACCGATATGAAACTTTCAGGCTAGGTGTTGGAATGATAAATTAAAACGAGGCGAAAGAGCGTCGACATGTGTTAGTGTAATGAGATTTTTTCGCTCCGTCTCATAAATTATAAAAAGTGAGAGCTTTTGACATTAGAGAAAAATGCTCACTTTATTAATATACTCTTTTTTTGATAATTTTAGTCCCAGACGATTGCTTGACGAATGGTTTTAATTTTTAACATTTTTGAGATCACGTTTTGGGTAAGCGCTATACACGACATTTTGTTTTTGATCCATGAAGAACAAAACATGAGTTAAATGGTCTCCTAGTAACCCATATTTAATGAAGCTTACAATTGCATAATGATAAATGATTTTATTTCTGTAAGTAGGTTTGTACAAATACTTTACCACGCCAATGTGAATGTTGGTTTAATAATAAACAAAATACAAACAATTGCATAATACATATGTACTCGTAGTAAGCAATTTTTTTTTAAACGGAAATTATTAATAGAGCATCACCATATCTTTCACAAAAAGCGATTTCACAGATCGGACTATTTGCATTCATTTTTATCGACGTTAAATTAAATTTCAGAAATGCTCTCCCAAAAATTGGTACCTATTGAAAAGCACCCCTTTGCAAAGAACAATGGAACTCGATTGGCGTCCGCGTGAAATTGTCTAGGACCCCTAAATGGACTATTAGGTACAGACCTCGCCTGATTTTGGTTCGCTTGCAGAGTGGAGCTGTGATTTAAAGTGGGGGACTGAACGAAGGGGGATAGTGGCTTAGTAAATAGTTAAAATACGTGCATTTGAGGAATGAAGTGTGTATTTTTTGGTACCTACTTCATATTATAGTTACTTAATACTAAATCAGTATGTTTGACTAAAGGTTAATAATAAAAATTAAAACACAACGTATTTTGAATATCAAAACATGTTAATAAATTAATATTAAAATTAAAATAATATTTAAAGCTGTAAAAGACCCACTTGGGCGCTATTTTCACGTATTATTAGGTAATGGTGTCCACTTGGGCTAAAGTTTTCTGAATGTCAGAATAATAATTATTATTTATCTGACTTTCACCAACAATTATAATCCTTAGTTTCAGGACACTGAAATCGATATTCATATAATTTATACGATTCTTAATTTACGACCAAATAAAAAAAAATGTTTATTTAATTATTTTTAATTCAAAATTTTTTCAACTACCATCCAATATAAAAAGTAAGCGGTCATTCATTGAAAACTTCAGATAATAAGCAAAATTATTGTCAGTAATATATTATTGTACAGAGCAACCTGAGTTTCTCATATTTTCCCTTTGTGCTGGCTAGACATTGTAGCGGAGGCCTTTTGTGGTTTTGAACTCGCCTGAACAGCATAGTACTGCGCTTTTAGTTCTTAAAACCACCCCTTCGTATAGTCTGGTAACAGTGATGTACAAGTCGATGTCGATTTTCTGGCTTAAATGAAATAAAATGCTGAAAATCTACAGTTGTGTGGGGCAATGAACACCAGCAGTGTAATTAATACCCATTTAGTAGCACGTTTTGTGTGTACATTACCTATGTAAGTTTGCCATAATTTTATTACGTGTTCTTAATTTTATTTAAATATTGGTGGTCTGTGGATCTGAGTTATCTAATTTGTTTAGTAACTTTCAAAATAATATAAATTTCATCTTTATGGCATTTTGAATTAAAACAATTTAAAATCTATACTATCTGCATTATTGGTATAGCTAGTGGTTGCAAACGCTTCTGCTAAGCATGAGGTCTTGGGTTCAATTTCCGGGTCGGGCTAAGTGTTTTTGAGTTTTCCACCAGGAATTTCTTCCCGGATTTGTGCCCAGTTGATGGCAATTATAGGCTCGCCCCCTGTAGCATGGGACTCATAACTTGCGAAATGTGGATGTACAATAGGGTATGTGTGTGTTTAAATCTATACTAATTTATCGAATATGTGTTTTGGATATTGATATCGACACTGCATTACTCGCAAGCCCAGCCCTCATCAAAATGGCAGTACTTTTGAGTGATTGCGAGCAAACTCCACAAACAATGCCCACACCGAGTCAATCTCGCAGTGAATGCACTGTAGTTATACAGCCTAAGGATGGCGGGTATCGCAATATTCAGAGATAGTTGATGACAAAAATAAACATTAACAACAATGGGAAGGGAAATAACAGAAACATTTTAGTATTTAGAGGACAGAGAAAACAATAGCGCTTCGTAGAGTAACAAATGGAATAGGCTTGTGCAATGAGATTGTTAAAAGTTATTCCTAGCTGTAAAATGAAGGGACAAAGATTTCTTTGTTCCTAAGTGGAGGTATGTTTTAAATACTTCTAACATAAGATTTTCACTTATTGTAGTCGATGAACAATCGATACAAGGAAAATGCATATAGAACTATGCATTATTCATTCATTTGTTGTTATTTTTGTTTTTCATTCTATTGGCCAGTGAAACTACGATTTGTTCTTTATTAAATACGAATGAATGTGTTACTAATTCTCTTTAGTAAGTGATTGGGTAAGAATTTAATCTGAAGAAGGTTTGTTTACACTTTCATGAGATACTTTTGGAACAGACTATAGTTATTATATTAGAGATGCTTGTACGACCAATAAAAATAACAAACGATAGCCGCGTTTTGTTATCGATGAACAAGGAAATCGTATATTATATGCATTATTCTGTCGACCAATGAAACCATGATGCGTTCTATACTTAATATTATAAAGAGGTGTGCGCACACACTTGTGGACTATAATACATATATCCCGCGTAGATGGATAGTCTCCGTTGAGTTTGGCAGCAATGGCCGAAATTTGGTCTGGTCGAGGACTATTATTATTTTAGAGAGGTAAAATATGTGAGTTTGTATGTAAGGGATAATCTTCGGAACTACTGATCCGATTACGAAAATTATTAAAGAAAATCACTAAAGGGATGTTACAGTATTGCTGAGTGTTGATAATATGTTTTATGTTAGGTACTAAGAAAAACTTCACGCGAATGAAGTCTACTAGTTGATTGTTATTTCTTGTGTCAGCCCTATTCTAAGTATAACTCATATGACTATAGTCCAAACCGTTATCAGTTTCTAGGGAAGTCTGCAGTATATCAATAGTTACCGTTTCTGTTTACAGCGTACATGTACCTAACTGTTGTCAATGTTAAATTGTTTTTCTGTTGTTTATTTTATGTGCAATTTATTGTAGAGGAATTGGGGATCGGTACAGACTGAGAACTTCAATGGTTAAAATTTGTTCATATAAAATTGATATTTTGGGGAATAGAAACACTTGCTTTTTGTGTGGCAAAATAATAATTGAAAATGTTGAATTTTTAATGAAAACAATTTAGATGTTATTAGATTTTCAGGCTTCCATATTGTTTGATTTAGTTTAAAAAATCGTTGTGCTATAAGTAGAAATTAAGTAGAGAAATTTTAGGAAGATATCAAAGAAAAAAAAAGGGAACCCTTTTGTGTTTAATTTTTTTCTACGCTAGAGGGTCTAGAATCATGTGCTGAATAAATGGATACAGTTGGTGCGTCGATTTCCCTTCCATCCTGTATTTTCAGGATAATAATTATACTTTTAAATTCAATTTCATCAACTCTTATATTAAATATACCACAACAGCAATACAATTTCGTTCCTAAATCAAGGATTAGGGGAAAGCAAAAATTATATCCAAATTTACCGTGACCAACCGCCGGGTGCGCTAAATTAAATCGAAGGACAGCCCTCGGATGGACAACCATCGGGACGTTTACCCTACGTAATGGCGTCATCAAAATCTACGGCAAAAATGTGTTGCAAATGGCGCTCGCAATGAGGTCATCAACCGTTATTTATGTATTTTATTACATATTTTTAAATATTAAACTTAAAGCCTGAAGGTTTATAAAGGTCTGCACTTCAGCAGTTTTAATGAAAGTAAAATGAATATTTTGTGCTAAGCAAATCGGAGACACCAAAACGTAGCCAATTCTTTAGCGAATGAAAGTATCGTGATTAAGACATATCTCGCGAAATTGTAAGCGTGGCGATCAATGTGTTATTTTGACAAATATAGAATGAGTCTTAGTCTAATCTACCCAGCCTTTTTCCAACTATTTTGGGGTTAGCCTCCAGGCTAACAAGATGCAGCCGAATACCACATTTACATAGAGCGACTGCTTATCTGACCTTCACAACCCAGTAACTGGGGAATACGATACCTCTTAGTAAGACTGGTTGTCAGACTTTTGGGTTTCTGACTACCCATATCAACGGTGAGTGATCTACGATTGACAGCCTGCTTTCCGAGGCACGAAGTCACCGCAGCAAGCGTATCGTATTACTCAGTAACTGGGTTGTGGAGGTCAGATAGGCAGTCGCTCCATATAAAATACTGGTATTCAGCTGCATCCGGTTAGACTGGAAGCTGACCCCAACATAGTTGGTAAATAATTTATCTGGTTAAAGTTGGCACTATACCACAGAATAACTAATATTGACTATACTAAGTGAAAATTGAGTCTTAAACACGCACGTGTACTTGACAGGTGGCCAGCCATTGTCTACTGGCACCAGGCTCTGTTTAATTCAGATGTTTATAACTTCCGCAGGATGAGAACCAGCTGGTAATAATGTTATAAGTAAGCATAAAAAAAGGTATCAGCTGATACATTAGTTTTTAATTGGACATTTATTACAGTAGATAGGTATTTTTAGTATTAATTAAAGTTACGAAACATATACATCTTCTTACTGTTACTGTTAGCCTGCTTCATTCAATTGCTGAACAAAGGCCTCTCCCCATGACTTCCAGCTTTTTTGATCCAGGGTTAAGGCTCCTTCAAACAGGCGCGTCATCGTCACGACACGCGACACAAAGGCACCGCAAGTCGCGCAACGAGCGGTGCCTTTGTGTCGCGCGCGATTATATCGCGTGTCGCGCCTGTTTTTAGGAGCCTTTAAAGTGGATCACTGGTCGTTTGTTTTCTCCAGCTCGTCCCGCCATCTTCTACGGGGTCTGCCACACCTTCTGGCAGGACCCCAAGTAGTGGATACATCCTGTATTGTAAAACCAATTTGATATCTAAAAAAGTATTAAATAAAATAAGGAATAAATTGGAGCAACTAATGTCTAAACTGATAATTTATCCAAACTTATAAGCAACTGTATCACAATTTCTTTAACTTGTTGACTTTATTTAACCCTATTCTTCAATTTAACCTAAATTCCGGGGTTCTATGCCTAGCTTCCTATTCTAAGTTTACTTGATTTTCCGACCTTGATTTTCATGTCCCAGGAAATAACACCAAGCTATTACCCTGTATAAATATTACCCTAGTCTCGTACCCAAGTAAGTGTTGCCAGCTATTACTAGCGCCAAAGAAACAATAACTATAACAATAATATTCGTCTAGCTTCACCCTGTTTGTTGACTAAAGTCAATTTATGAAAACCAACCTTATTTTGCCGATGTCGAACTGAAAATTACACAATTTTAAACCTTGAAACGAGGTCTTAGGAGTGTCAAGTGCTGAAGTGAGGTAAAAGTTATATTTGTAAGAGTTTATTAGTCGGTCTTCAAGCTGAGGTTTTGGAATGCTTCAGTAGATAAAGACGCTTTTGTGAGTCGTGACTACGTTATAGAAAATGATGTCTCGAAAAGTATAAAAGCTTCCTAAGGATTAGCTACGATGACATAATATGTACGAAATAAAATGCATTTGCTGAAAATGAATAACACTAAGGCGAATTTGATTGTAACCTACATGTATTACTTACTCGTCTACTATCTGTTACAAGGCTACAGACCGAAAGAAGAAGGGATACAGAAACATATATGTTTATAAAAACACTCGGCATATTAAAACAAAGCGACACTGTTTTACACGAACCAGTAACTTCGCGATTTATTCCTCCCACATGTAATAAATAAGGAGATGTTTTCCCATTATAATCTCCACTTTATCAGTAAAAACAATGCACCAGAAATATACTCGAAGATATTTTTACGACTTAGAGCAAATCCCTGTGGAATTCATTGCTTCATCGTGCGTGAAGTATGGTAGATAAGGCGCTGTAAAGGTGTAGGCACACGCATTTAAGGTAAAATAAACGTTGCACCACGTTAGTCAACATTCCTCGAGTGAAATAATCCATGAAAAACTCCATGACTAGCCTTCTTATTTATAAAAGTTGCTTATAGTTTAGAGACGTTTAAACGACAAACATGAATAGCTAAACAGACGATAATCGTTAGTTATCTTAAGGAAAAGTTTAAATCAGAATATCATTCAGTCGAACGTCAGTTTCTGACAGTTAGAGGCGACATCTGTTGGTCGCCGTCGTTTAACATATTGATTGCTAACCATCGAAATAATATCGTATGGAGCAATCCTTAATAATTTTCAGTAAAAAATCATAATAAACTAAATAACCGAAAACGGAAATGATTTTTTTTTTCAATGTAGACTTCTTTCTAGAAACTTCTTTGTCAAATAAATCCAATTTTAATCTGTGAATTATCTTTGACGTAATGTGGTAAGGTTGTACATTCTAAAGGAGAAAGGAAGGGCTTCATAGTTTTCTGGGCCCAGGTGTTAACTCAATCAAACTAGCCTTATTTGTAGAGGATATAATAGCAAGGCCTCACTGAAAATTTGGTGAAATTTGATTATCCAGGAATCAAGTTAATTATGAACTATAGTAAAAGTGAGGTTATATTATAACATTGTACTTTTTTGATGTTATTTGCGAAATATTTTACAATGGCTTCGGTTGTGTAATGGTTTTGTGCATGGAGTGCATCCGTCGAATAGTCCTTTATAATATGCAAAGCCGAGGTCGTGGGGTTAAACAATAAAACATGGAAAATACGTGCGCACTCAGAACGAAAGAAAACGAACGGTTTTATCCTGTCACTGCCAGTCGGTGACCAGTGTTGCTAGCTGAAGAAAAAGTAAAGGAATTCGATTCGCCATGAATCGATTCCACGAAACGATTGATAAACATTTGTCACTCGATTTTCATAAATATTCTGTGATTTTAGAGATTTATTCAGTATCGATTATTAAGATTTCAGTTGTGTTTAATCGATTATTTAGTTTCATGACTCAATTTAACTTTTCTCGCTTCCTAGATAGAAACATGGTACTATATTTAGTGATTTACTTTAGAAAAATATAACGGTTTTTTTAATACACATTTCAACTAGTTAACTGCTGGGCCCAGAATTACCCTCCTTTGCCGAATTAATATTCTGGGATAATTACCCCAATCAAGACAAATTTTAGTATTGGAAATTACAAATAATTTGTCTGTTGGTCTGGATCATGAAGATTCTTATTGTTTCAGCGTTTAAACGTTACGTTCGACAGTTGTTAGTGATTTTCAAGAATTAAGTATCTTGGTGTAGTATTTATCTTCAGAGATCTTATAATCATTTTACCTGAAATAGGGGAGATTTTCGGGATACTCCGTCTAATTCCGGCAACGCGTATTCATGGGCAAATAGACGCCAGTCTATTTGCCCATGAATACGCTAGAGTGATACTACAAACCTTATTCCATGCTTTAAAAGGTAAGGATTTTGTTGTAATAGTGTTTGGAAACGAGCCCTTCCCTGGTTGTTAAAAGGATAGTGTCGTGATCCAAGGATATTTATTACAGGATTCCAAATTGCGCTTACGCAGATAGTTCCAGCCAGTCGAGAATCTTGCAGTCAAGTGCTTTCTCTCTAAGTCAACCGTGAGTATTTCACCCGCTGACTATTTACCCTAGATATGCCATAAGAAATTCCTTAGTGTTAACCAGGGTATTCAATTTTTGTCCAAGGGAACGCAATGAGCCCTTGTTGTGGAGTCGATAGATGCCACGTGGGTAATACTCCTTCCTATTGTCCCACCACTCAGGATCAGGCAAACAGAAGTCGTAGCTCCTGATGTTGTATTTGAAAAAGGCCATGCTAACCGGCTAATGTTTTAGCCTTTAGATTTCCAAGCTCGGCCACCTCAAAGAAGGTAAATTAGTTTCCCCTTATATTATTAGGTCTCCGTATTGTCAATTCCAGGAGAGGAACCTCAAGAGATTCGTCTCGCCGCCAGGATCTAGAGGAGCGTCTGGGGCCTGGACGCGAGACCCGTTCCTCGAGTCTGCCTGAAGCCTCTTGCGGAGACGACTGTGCGGCTGGCGGAGTCCGTCTAGCGATAGCGCAGGCGGGACGGTTTTTTATATACCTTAGAATATTTTTTCATTTTAACACGGTTTCTGTAAGAACCAGTTAGTGGGTTCGACATTCTACGTTCATCCAGAAGTATATTGGACACCTTCGTCGACTCCGGGATCCGGGTCTCTGGTCCCTGGCGCCCATTTATAAATAACATTCGTAGTAACTGAAAGGTTATACCTTAAATTTGAAATTTGTAATATTTAATTTAAACTTTTAAACGGAACAGTACTGGGTTTATCCCCAACTCCAACGACTATAGCTCTTTCTGCTGAAATTTTAGCTGGCTGGCAATAAATAATAAGATATAACTTTAGTAACCTACCTAATTTATATGTAATAAGGTAAATTAGTTCTTAAGGTACCGTTTCGACCACATTTTATTACGGTAGACCCGTATCGGCTACCGAGTATGGTTATGTTGAGCAGAATTATTTTTATAAATATACGGTGTTCGAGATAGTTTGTTGTTTCCATAAGGAATTTCAATACCAAACCACCTGGCATCTGGGCTTATGTTAGTTTGCCGCTCGATGAAACAACGAAACGACGAAAAATGTCAATGCAGGGGGGTTCAGAATCATGTGCTAAATCAGCTAAATGGTAACAGGCAATGCGTCATCCCTGCCACCCTGTATTATAAAACCTATACTAAATATAGGCTACAACCGTGATTTGATCAAGTGACTAATCTAAATCTTTGAAAGTATACTATTATCAATGATGAAGAAGTGTGTGCACACCTTACGATTGTTCATATAAGACGGTGTAGGCAAGAACAGTTCCCTCCATTGCGAACTAACAGATGTGTGTGAATAATTACTTTTGCATTAAGCCCTGAGTTCTTGTACGGAGGGAGGAATAGATGGAGAAAAAAATCTGGAGGCAATCGAGATAAGACGTGTTAAGATTGGTCTGTTTCTCACATCATTTTCAAATCATAACTTCTCCCTTTTACCTAAACAATTTATGGATCTTTTTGATGTCCGAAATAAAATGATATTACAGAATATCAGGACGGTAATCAATCAGTTCACATTTAAAGTGAAAGTTTGAGAACATATACACAAGAAGTTGGCAGATTCGTCTCAGAATTAAGTTGTTGCAGGTTTTCTTGATTATCTCTCAAAACTTTTTTTAATTTGTTGTATGTATGAATATATGTGATAGCACAAGTTTAAACCTTAGTGGTTTTTTGGTTGCTATTTAATATAAATAATCATGTATTTTGTATAAACGATAAATAAATTAAAAAAAAATGTATTTAACTAGAATATAAGAAACCTAGTTATAAATATTTTCTAAGTTGTTTTCTGGTATTGCACCTACTGTGTATTGTCTTTGCATCATCCTAAGGTAGACGGTAGAAAATGCCCAAGGTATTAAGTCCGCCTTTGTACAGTTTTTACTTGTGCATAGTTTTAATCAATAAATATTACCTATGATTTATTTATTTATACCCTTCCTCTTTTGCATTGCGCTATTAATATCGGCTTTCACCAGCCAGATTCAAGTCACCTACTCCTAAAGCTAATCTTATCTTTATTAGGATCGATGTGACCTGTCATTAACTGGTCACCAAGGTAGAGCCTTATTCAATTTTATTCTAGCGACCCTTCCCTGCTTGTCACGGTTTTTACGACTTGACAAAACATTGATATTTCTATAAACATAAACCTTCTGAAATAAATTTTGTAAATGATGGTAAAAACCGCATCAAAATTCGTTGTCAAAACCACGAGTTTAGAAGAACGACGCGATTTTTGAGCAAACCCGAAAAACGACTTTATTTTATAACTAGCTTCTGCCCGCGACTTCGTCCGCGTGAAATTTCTTGTTACTCCGACCCACCCCGTCGCATCGCATCGCCTGCCCGCGCTATTACTTCGTTTTTGCTTAGCGTTCTTTCTAACTTTTTTCTTTTTGCTCGGCTCCTAAAGGTCATAGCGTGATGTTAAATAGACTATAGCCTTCCTCAAGAATTGGGCTATCAAATGCAAAAAGAATTTTTCAAATCCGACTGGTAGTTCCAGAGATTAGCGCGTTCAACCAAACAAACTCTTCAGCTTTATAATATTAGTATAGATAATTGTGTATAGAAGATGCAAAGAGGATATATGGATCCAAAAAACAACCTGCATAGTGTTACAATGCAAAATCACGATCAAACATAACCATACTTTAACTTAGTTACTAAAAACGCCATCCCTAATGAAATAGCCGTTCACGCGTCCCAAACCGGGGTTTAACGATTAATTTAATATGATCTAACAGAGATTAATTTCAGTTGCTGAACGCCTCGGGGCTGCGGTCAGAGACACGACACATGCATCACGCTCTAAACACAATTAACGAGCCTGCTAGGGTTACCATTCATCTATGTTACACTGGTATTTGTCTTCATAACGATCATGAGGAAGTAGTGCGTCGTATCCTTATTTTATACGTTTTATAAAAGGTTGTGATGGAATCTGATGCCCTAGTCGACGAACGCGTGACATAAACGTAAAAAATATCGAACGATTTTTGAATCGAAAATACGAGTATCCTGATCATTTGCATTTTCGGCCCGGAAACAATTTAGATAGATAAATAGATAAAAAGTTTATTCAGTGCAAGTAAATACACAATACAGGTCTTAAAAACATCGATGAAAAAAAAAATAACAAAGATTAAAAAGATAAATTGACCCATAGACACCTAGCTCATAACATCTATAACGGTCTATCACTAGTGGGCGGTGTGTGTCTCATGGTTGCACCAAATGAGAGTCCAGCTCAGCATATGCCAGGTGAAGCCGGGTCAGCGGGATTGTCCGAAAGGGTTACCGCTGGCCCGGACCATAAAGGGCTAAGGAAGGAACACGGGTGGGTTTTAGTCAGTAAGAGTCTGACACTCCCTTTCGCTCCACCCAGAGCCCTGACCCCTAATAAGCCAAATGACTGTCATTTGATGATTTCCCAACGAGAAAAAAAAAGCATATGCCAGGTACAATACCTGATGCTGGTATTCTGCTGCATCCCGTTAATTCGTTAATTAATTTTTAGTTTTTGACAGTTTTTTTTTAAGGAAAAGTAAAATTAATCCATTATCAATCTTTTAATTTATATATAAATTACTTTGTACTTTTCTTAAAGGCATCAATAATATTCAAACCGTCTGATTTTATATCTATGCGAGAAAAAGCATTTTCTCAGTTATAGTTGTTGCGACTAGCCATACACGGCCGAAAATATTATAACCGCTGAAGAAGAAAATTGCCGATAATTAATATGTACTTAATGCCGAAAACCGAAAACGAAATGTTATTCAAATATTTTTTATCTTTCACTTTCTAAAACCTAAGTACCTAGCAATTTCAATAAAAAGTTTTGGTCAATATTTGTTGACTAGCTTTTTGTGGAAAAAATTATAATTCTTTGCTCTCCTGTTGGTTTTGACCTTTTTTTAATCAAAATTTTCGTCCTGTTTGTAGATTTTAAAAATCTTTTCCAGCCCGTCCATTTCTCGTTTTTTTATCGGATGGTAATCCTATGCAGAGTGCTCGTACCTTTGGACCAGGCTAGCTAATGTAAAAACCTCGTTATGCCTCGAAGGCACAAAAGGATTTGGCGTCGCTAGATAGGTTTATAACTTTATTTGGTTACATTGTATTTAATGGACTACGGAACCGGCGTTCATCAAATTATCTAGGGTGTGAACTGGGAATAACATGTTTGTTAAACGCTAAATAAAGCTATGGTTAAAGTAACGTTAGTTTAACGGTTAAATAATTCCTTCAGCTTTTTTGGCCTCGCACAGGTCTTTTTTGTTTTTTTTTCTGGTTGTTTTTAGTCCATCTTTGTTAGTTTTAAGTGCTCCTTTTCTACTTTTTATATTTCCTGTGTGTGTCCCAAATAAAAAAGTTTTCTCTCTTTCTTTCTTAAAGACGTAGTTAAGAAGTGTTTATAGAGCGTTTTATGAATGCCAAGTTTTATTAAATAATCTTGTTGTTGTTTGAATTCTCATTTAAGCTGATTTACACGGTAATATTTAGTTGCCTGTAGCATACTATAAGACTAGCTTCTGCCCGCGACTTCGTCCGTGTGAAATTTCACCCTCCCCCCATTTAGCCTCTTAGGGGTGGAATTTCGAAAAACCCTTTCTTAGTGGATATACCTACTCTTCACAAAAAACACGCCCTCCAAATTATGTCACTAGGACCAGCGGTTTAGGGTGTGCGTTGATATATCTGTCAGTCAGCACTTTGAATTTTATATACATATACAGATACAATAGATGAAGCAACCATAAAAGTTACACTATCTAAACGAGTGGTTAGACGATACGAGAGTCATTGGTTGCTTCAATATTATTGCATGCCATAGGCAAGAAACTTGCATCGTGTAACTGGGGCTTTAAACATCATTTTAGTTGACATTAATTTGCAGGGTGGTGTATTTATCGCAATAAATTATTAATTTATTTGTAATTATGTCAGTGTGTAGGTAATGTTTACTCTATGTTGTAGTTTAACTATATTCTATTTATAAGCAATTAGGTGTGGTGCCGACTATATTGCGTGTACAAATTATTATTGGTTACCAATATTCACAAGGGTAATGTAAATGTTAAGTGGTTATAATGAAGTAATTATTTACATAGCTATGAAAGTAAAGACAAACAATGAATGTAGTGTTTTATGTCGCAGCTGAATTGTCATAAACAGCTTCGTTCTGCAGAGTTTAGGCGTATTAACGGGGGTGATCCGAACTTGCCTGTTTTAGAATCAATTTTCAATGGTCAAATTATTGTATTTAGGTTCTGAAAAAAAATATGTGTCATAGATACATCCTTGTTTTAGGGAAATTATCGGTTCAAAACACGATAAATTGTAATTTGCTCGATGAAAAACTACACTAAAATAATTTTAGTTCACTACACCATTGGAACCATCGAATGTGGTTTACATTCGATGGTTGTAAGGGAAAAAAATTGAACCTAAGAAAAACTCAACTGCAAATACATAAATTATACACTGTGGCATGGATTTTTCGCGAAATGGTTGGAGACGCATCGTAAAAAGATACGTCGCCCTGTATTTGGGAGAGGTAGAGGTAGCGTTTCAAAGACTTACAGGCCCGAAAAACCTCGCCTTAAGTGTTAAAATCAAATCTATACTCGTAGAAAAAATGAATACCTAAATAAATTCAAATCCACAGAAGATAATTGACTATTCATTTTCAATCCAAATCTTTTCCTTGGAGTACCACTTCCAAGTCGAAAGATATAACTGTAAAATGAGTTGCAGCAATTGCCGACCAACATTAAATCGAAATGCGAGAGTAGCGCCCAAGTAACATTTAAGCGGAAAAATATTATATTTACCAGCGCATTACCAGCTATAAGCTTAATAAATGATGTACAAGAGTGTAAAAATATGTATAGGACTGTACTTTAGTATAACTGTACAACTGTATACAGTATAGCTGATTAACGGCTGTATAGAGCCTAAATTTTTACCTTTAGCTTTTAAATAGCATTGGAAAATGCTAAAATACAGACCGCGGCGTAAAAAACTGCGTTCAGCAACTTTATAAGACAATAACTGTATACTGCTCTCAAATTATACTTTTATATAACCTACTTCTGCACAAGAGCATTAAATATTGTTATAGCCTGAATATTGGTGTAAAATTACTCTATTGTTCAGCCTTCAAGTTAAGCTTGATAATAGCTGTACAACGGAAATCTAGGATACTCTTAGCAAGCAGTTCCCTTTATAATAGTTTAATTCAATTCTGTCTCATGTAGAAGAGTTTAGATTTACTCCTTTTTAAAGCCTTATGCGATTGGCGTACATTTTTCCCTTTTTACAGTTTTTCGTGTTTTAGAAGATTAAAGTTATTATTATAGTGTTGGCATACACAATTATCCAGCTTATCGATTATTTTGAAACTAATATAACCTAAAATCAGTCTATTTATTGGATACAACTAATAACAACACGGAGTCATAATTTTGATCAGTTGCCAATTTGTTAAGTGAACAAGAGTTAAGATGCAAATATATATAAAATAAAAATACATTAAACTGTTGCACTCTGTAGTGTTTGCTTCAGTATTTAAATTAGATACAATACATCTCTATAAATAAAAACAATACATTGTTTCTTTTCGCTATCAGTAACTACTATTTGGTAAATTATTATCCGATTCCTTGCTCACCGCCTTACGGGCCTTGGATCATAATGAGGTTTTCTATATTTTCAACTGAACCCTAATTAACTGTATTAATGAATATGAATAAGAATTTAAGGCAGCTTCTACAGTACTTAAATACTAATGTACAGACAATGTTACTCTTTAGGCTGAGATACGTTCTTAAATAACGACTCTGTTATGCAAAAAGCTGTATTAAGGGGTACTAGAAGAGCAAGAGCTGTATAAACTAAGGACGCCATTTTATAATAATTTATAAATTGCATTGCAATTTTACGAGATATTTTTTTGTTTGTTTTTGAAATTTCAGTACAAAATTACAAAAGATTTTAACTGTATAGTACACACAATTACGTTTACTATCAATAGAACAGTCCGGGTTACTCTTAAAACTGTTTTCAGATTTGATCACATATTTGTTGTTACAGAAAAAATGTATGTATATTCCTTATTTCGAAGGGGCGTGAGTTTTGAGCTTAAAACTAGTATACATACTCACATAAAAATATCAGTCGCAAGCATAACAACAACGATAAACAGGAAAGAGTACTTACCACTTGGTTATTAAATATTTTTTCACTTATCTTCAGATATGGCACATAGTAAATAAAATGGAGAATGAATTCAACCACGAACACAATTATAATATATTTATTCTTTTATTAAGATTTTCACAAGCCTGAGTCTGTATAAAAGAATAAAAAAGAAAATTAGAGAATGGAAGCTGTATAAAAGTATCTAAATAGTATCTTAGCCAGCCAAATAGTACAGCTATTATGCAGCTGTTATACAGCTAAATCTACACTTAAAGCTGTATAATTTTGGGGCCCATTTCAGAGTTACAAGGGCTGTATAGCTTGCTATACAGTCTTTATACAGCACGTTTAACAGCCTGCAGTAAACAAATAGTCCATAATACAGCTTTTATACAGTTTAAAATGTTACTTGGGCGTAGCTCCGTGCAATATATTCCATCGAGTATATACACATAACAAATAAGAGGGATTACACACATGCCCAGCGGGCAGTAACGAGGACATGTTTCATGCATAGCCTAGAACATGTTCATGTATTTACTATGAACATGAACCGAGGAGATAAATGTATAGTAACCTGTTGGATTTACACTCGCCGATGGTCGTTTATTTTGTTGGTCTTGTGAGCACACTTCTTTATTGATAGAGGTAGCATCTGCTAGTGTTGGAGGAAATTAGTACGAAAACACTCAGGGCTGATTTTTCCAACATCTACCAGTCTATTTTGTTTAAATCTCACCGTAAAAACTTAGGCAAAGTGAGCGTGAAGTGAGTTGTCATTCCATCTGATGCTAGGGATTGACACTATTGACAGTTCAATTCAAGCATCAAATATATTTTATCGGTGGAATATTCATTTACATTTGACAGTTTTTTTAATGGAAACACTGTCAAATATTTAAAATTTAGGTATTCCTCGGTTTTCATAGACATCTGGCGTTAAAATAATCAACTCATACCCCCTTACTAATAAACGTTGTATAGCGTCTGTATAGTTACACAACGCTTTGTCTTCTTCTTTCAAAAGTCAAATTACTGACGACTGAAAGAGAGAAATCGGTGTGTAACTATACATCTGATGTAATATGTTTATTAGTTAAGGTTAATTTAGTTTCGAAATCATAGTTATTTAACGTAATGTTGTAGGTTCTTTTTGAAACTTTTCCTCAACAGTGTTACAGTACCTATGGTTTAAAATATACGATGAGGCCTGCGTAGATTCTAAAATACTTAAATATTTCATTTCGGTTTACCAATACCAGTATATTTGCCACGTCTCTCATGAATATACAATGCTATCGTTTCCCTGAACACAGATCTTTCTCACCAAATCTACAACCCTTTCAAGATACCTACCGTTAAGAAAGGTATCAGCCTATCCCGTCATCCTCTATCCTAAATAACTCAGAAACATCATGAGCCCGATGCTCGAACAAATTCCCCGCTCCAATTTACGGAGTGGTACTTAGATATTTTATGCTAATGTCTCCTACAGGCGCCATGAAATAATAATACCCACTCCAGGGATGCAAGGTGCTTACCGTAACATCACGTTTCGAGATGAGTTCTGTACTTATCCGGTAATACATACGTTTAATGGACTTTTCCGACGAAACTGTTTTAGCTTTGGGTAAATAGAACCATAATGGACGCTGTAAATTTTCTTGTGGTATGAAATAGTAGAAATGTATGTATGTAGACGTGTGTATTCTTCATTTATTTTATACTATAGTATAAATTGAAATCGCTTTTCGCCTCTGTGTGTGTAACCGCGTTGTTCTTCTAACTATGGAACGGATTTTGATGCGGTTTCCACGATAATTTAGAGTATTTATTCCGGAAGATTTGTACTTATATTATACATTGATATTAAACTTACATACAGATATATATATATCGATGATTTGTCAAGTCGTAAAAACTGTGCGAAGGAGGCACGGGTCAATATTTTCGTTACTTTGCATTTAATGTTAGTTTAAACTTGGCAAAGGCTTTTAGGAAGTTTCTAATCTGGAGTGAGAGTAGGACGAACAAAAAAGCAAACAATTTTTGGAAAAGTATAAAGTTAAATATTTTCCGCTTTGTTTCTGTCAATCATGAAAACAGAAGTAATAGAATTTGTAGCCCGGTAGGTATCCATAGGTACATTACCTTTAGCTTACTTTTTATAGGAATCGACTGTACTATCTGCACTTCTTAAATTGCAATTTCCACTTAGAATCTAACAATACACTTAAACTTTTAATCGCTAGATAAGTTATATTTGCCCGGAGGTGCCTAAGTCTACAGTCTGATCTGACCAATTTAAACTCGGTAATACTAGTTAAACTGCCTACTATCTCTAAATATCACTTAACCGCAGCCAACAATTCCAGTCCATATTAGATTCCTTACCAGATGGAACTTAGTTTCAGCAAAGAATAAAATGAATAGAAACGTATCTCCTCCTCGGAACGCACCTTTATACCTACCATTTTGGAGCGTAAGGAAATAACGTTCAAGTAACCAACGCATTCAGGATTGTATTGACATTGGCAGTACATGCCGCTTACTTTACACACTCCGCTCTCATTATCAACAGTTTTCAGTTGAAAGGCTTTTGGACATAGAGGACGTTGGTCTCCGCGTCGATTTTCTATACTATATACTATAATAAAGCTGAAGAGTTTGTTTGTTTGTTTGTTTGTTTGAACGCGCTAATCTCAGGAACTACTGGTTCGAATTGAAAAAATATTTTTGTGTTGGATAGTCCATTTATCGAGGAAGGCTATAGGCTATATAACATCACGCTACGACCAATAGGAGCGGAGCATCAATGAAAAATGATGCAAAAACGGGAAAAAAATATTCCTTTTGAGAGCTTTCGTTGCGTACGCTGCGTAAACGGTTAAAGTTACGCAAAAATCATGTATGACGGAATTGTTTCCCTTTAAAAGTTCTAAAAAAAAGTCCGCGACAGCATATGTCTATCTTTTAAGGTTTACTCACTATAACCTTTTTTATGGTAATCAAATTTCTTCTAAACTAATGCATTATTTGCGAAGGTTTTCTTTATAAACATGATATTAATCCTTATCAAAATAAATACGTTATTCATCACAAGTATTTAATGTTGAATAAAATTGCCCTTGACATCATTTGATTTCAATGAATATCTTAGGAGTTGCATAGTTTACAAGTAATATAGTCGCATAGTTTACATGTTATGTAATAATCTTAAGTAATATCTTAAAGTAATGGAATATATTTTTTGGAATATATTTTTAACCGACTTCAAAAAAGGAGGAGGTTCTTAATTCGGATGTTTCTATTTTTTATTTTTTATGTATATTCGGGCATAACTCCCTCATATAATATGTATAGACAGACGGATTTGCAAAAATTTTTTTGTTCGAAATATTTTTATTCCGGAAATATTTTTACTCCGAAACTCATCATCAGATCTTTATGAAATTTAAATAGGACCAATTTAAATTTCATAAAGATCTGATGATGAGTTTCGGAGACAGACGACGGAACTCTTCAATAAATGCCAGCAAATCAACCGCGATTGCTGCTATAGCATATGTATGCATTGTTTACGCAATCACACAACATAACATTACGCCTGTACCTTTGAAAGGGGTAGGCAGATGTGTTCAATAGCTTCCTGTCGCTGATATTCACATACCAAGTAGTGTTATATGAATTTGTTTGGGGTAGGCAGGTACAACTAAAAAGTGAAAAATAAAAACTTAAAAATAAAAAAAAACAACCGACTTCCAAAAAAATACTACAAAGTGAAAAATAACTTTAATTTCGAAAGTCGGTGTCAAAAAATGAAAATACAGAACCAACGATACCGACTTCCGAAATTAAAGTTATTTTTCACTTTGTATTCTTTTGGAAGTCGGTTGTTTTTTTTTTGTCAACAAGTTTTTAGTAGGTTTTTTCCTGAAATTACCGCGGGTGAAACGGCGGGGCACAGCTATTATTAAATAAAGTTACCTTTAGCAGTTAACAGAACAGAAAAACAAACTGTTGTTTGTTTGTTTGAACACGCTAATCTCTGGAATTATCAATTATTTTTGCATTAGATTGTCCAATCCATGTGGAAAGCTTAATCACGCCAGGACTCTTTGGAGCTGAGCAATAAGAAAAAGGTCAGGAAGAATGCTAAGAGAAAACGATGTGATAGCGCGGGCGGGTGATGCGATGCGATGGGTTGGGGGAGCAAGAAATTTCACGCGGACGAAGTCGCGGGCAGAGGCTAGTTAAATATATAGATTACCTTGTCGAGTACGGAGGTGCAGGTGGTTCTTAGGCAGCATCGTCTACGTACAAATGAAAATACCTACATGAGTTCGCTTCTGCCCAATGTTATTGTTCTATGGTTTCGGCATTAGATTAGTTGTAGTTGAGCGGAGCGTCCCTTCGGGCCTCAGAGAGTGCATATCCCTGTTTGACATGAGACTCCGTAACTTATTCCGACTTGTACGGTACAAAGTTTTGGATACACCCCTTTTAGACACGAGTTTGTATCAGAAGTGAAAGTAAGGCTGGCTGATGAATGCTCTCAATGGGTTCGATTCATTACTTCATATGAAGTTGGAGCTGAGTTTAAGGGATATCTTTCTCACGAATCTTGGTCGAGCATTCGTTTAACACTTTAGTCTGAAAACTAGTGTAGGTCTGAGTATGTAGATATGAGGATCAAATTAATGAAAGAAGGGACTCTTGATTTATAGTACGATTAGCAAAATGATTAAACGCAGTAATAGTAAACCTTCATTTTAGCTGCCCTTTGGTCTAAATATTTAATGTACTCTGTGGTCGAAACCTGAGCGTTGATGGACTTAAAAATAAATATTCGATTAACATCTTATATCAAAAATATATGCAAATCATACGACTTTTGAACGAATTTTCAAATGTCTTTAATGTTTTTTTGTTAATTGAATTGATTAATAGGCCGAATTTCATCAAACTTTTATTCCTAGAACAAGTCTTATGATGAGAATAAAATAATTTTTCACAGTTTCTTCATACAAGAACTGTCAGACCTCAATTTTATTCCGCGTATAAAGGATATCTGACTTTGGTAAAATTATTTTAATTTTAGCAAACACTCGAAACATTTATACTGTACGCATATCTACTGCAAAAACAACACACATTTTCGCCTTAATAAATCGTATAGATGGGAAAATAAGCAAAGTTTGCCAAGAAACTCGAAACTGTTGAGACGGTGTATATTCCACTTATTACAACTTACATAAATCTGGGTCTGTTGCTACTGATTTGTAGTTTTAATAAAGAAACTGAAATACTATCCTAGTTAAAAAGCTTTCATACGTTGTTTAGAGTTGGTAAAGTTCGTTTCATAATGCTTTTTTACTTGTTAGTAGTTTGATGAAAAATAAACTTACAATATTAAATGCATTTTTTATTTGTTTCAGGTATGTAGATAGTTCCAAGTTACTTCAGTCTAAGGGTGTAAAGTGTGTAAAGTGAATACATGAAATTTTGGCGAAGATCATACAATTTGATTTTATTGAACCACTTTTGGACACGCAACTCATAAATAATAAGAACTTTAAATTATTATATCAATCAAAAGACTACAGGGTGATAAATTATTTTCCATAGCTACCTCACTTAGCAAGCCCTAAATACATAGTTTGTTTCACCATCTACTAAGTAGAGAGCAGTGAGTAGTGCTGTGAGTAGAGAGCAGTAAGTAATAGTGTAGTGGGTAGTCCAGTTTTCATCTTCTCTTACCATACCGACGTGTGACACGTCGGTAATGCTCGACACGTACCTTTTGGCGTAATTATTTCGTAATTATTCAGCATTGCATCTGCGTTTTTCCTTTTCTGTTAGGTTTTTACGTAAATTCCAACATTTATCTATTAAAACATAAATATTCATCAGCACCCTAGCTTCTAAGCCCTAATTAATAAAACTTAAAATCAAGTTACACCGAGAGTAATGTCGGACTAAAGTAAACTCATTGAAAGCAAAAAAATGGCGGTTTATTTATTACGAGTTTATTTATAAGGGTAGCAGTACTTTTTTAGTTTCAATATTTTGCAATACACCCGTACTATGGCTCGGCCTTACTCGGCACGCGCCTCGAGCGTCTCTGTAATTATTCAGCGAGCATTCAGACGCATCTGTGCGCTCCCACTGCCGACGGATTTTTTATTGTCTTAAAAAATGTTTTTTCTTCAATAAAGGTTTGATCATACTTCGGGTTTGTGTGGTTAATTGCGACTTTGTAAATCTGGTAAGTAAATCGTATAATATTATTTATGAAGTAAATTCTTTCGATCAGATTATTTGCACGGATTGATAAATGTAAAAAAAAAATGCTTTAAACCAGCACGATTGAATAGCATCGCTTCTTGCTAGTCGTAGTATACTATGCAATTAAAAAAAATATTGGGAAGTTGATTTGAATTTAGGAAAACCTAAGGAAAATCAATGACTGGTTTTTCTCAAGCGGAAGATTATGCCGAATCACATAAAATTATACTTGTAGAGCATAATAAAAACAATACAGTAGGATTTTATTAAACCTTTACAATTCTTCAGCCTTATTGAAAACATCTCATCAATTGTAAAATTGGAAATAAAGTAATTATTATTATTATCTCAAATGAAATACCAGTTATATTTCTCAATATCCACAACGCTTCTGTAATAAATCTACCTGAAAATCATCTTCCGTATGAGCGAGGCTTTATAATATTCTTTTGTATAAAAATGGTCGACAACGCGTCTAACCGGAGGGGATTTAATTAGACATCGCAACCGCGACTTAATGTACCGTGAGCAGATATAAGGGAGATTTGTAATGACGCATGGGCAATGGCGCCCAGCCCCATTTGCAAATAATGAATATTGTTTTGCTTGGATACAGATCTGGCTGTACGAAAGGTCTAATAATCCGCAGGCTTATTTGTTTTTTTCTGAAACTCGGTGTTTTTTGTTTTAAACAAAAACGGTTTTACAAGGTGATTGGTTGGTTATTGCGAATCCTAAATTGGTCTTTACTTTGGCCAATAGGCATCAACGTTCTCATCATCATCGTCATTTCAGTCGAAAGGTGGACTGCTGGACCGGTTCTGTGCTTCTCGCATCCAGCGGATTCCTGCGGCCTTCAGCAGGTCTTCGGTCCACCTTGTAGGAGGCCTTCCAACGGCACGTTTTCCGGTACGCGGCCGCTACTCCAGAACCTTTCGGGTTTCCCTACGTGGTTAAGATGATAGTTGAACAAAAATATTTTTTATTTTAACTGACAAAAATTTTAAGCAACCATTTAAATACTGCAAGCTTCAGCATAAAAACGCTTTGTATGCTTTTGGATGAAACCACCATTAACTTCAGAGAACAGTTCACTGTTTTGTTCGCAACTAGCTTATTAATTTCCAACTTTACCACCCGCATCATTTATCTTCAAGTGCTACTTAAACTTCCCTAGTTGGTACACCATACAGCTATAATTACTATATAAAAACAACAGGATGGCACATAAATGCATAAATAAACTATCGGTTAACTGTATTCCATAACACATCCGTAAAAAAACGGGTATCGCAATACAGTTATGTTATTGCAAACGGGATGACCAACGACACTTTTAATAAAACGGTTTACGATACAAACGACTGTTGTCGTAGACTTTTCTGACTTTTTTGTCGCACTCGCGGCGCAATGCACGTGTTTTGTTTTTTGTTATGTTTGTATGAATAAAACAGAACAATATGCTAATGATATTCAGCATAGTGCTAATATAATTCGTGGGGGTAGGAATGTCGCATGTTTGCGTGGTGTTTGCGTTTTGTGTGATGTTTGCAGGGTGCATTAATTTGCAGGGTGGTGTATTTATCGCAATAAATTATTAATTTATTTGTAATTATGTCAGTGTGTAGGTAATGTTTACTCTATGTTGTAGTTTAACTATATTCTATTTATAAGCAATTAGGTGTGGTGCCGACTATATTGCGTGTACAAATTATTATTGGTTACCAATATTCACAAGGGTAATGTAAATGTTAAGTGGTTATAATGAAGTAATTATTTACATAGCTATGAAAGTAAAGACAAACAATGAATGTAGTGTTTTATGTCGCAGCTGAATTGTCATAAACAGCTTCGTTCTGCAGAGTTTAGGCGTATTAACGGGGGTGATCCGAACTTGCCTGTTTTAGAATCAATTTTCAATGGTCAAATTATTGTATTTAGGTTCTGAAAAAAAATATGTGTCATAGATACATCCTTGTTTTAGGGAAATTATCGGTTCAAAACACGATAAATTGTAATTTGCTCGATGAAAAACTACACTAAAATAATTTTAGTTCACTACACCATTGGAACCATCGAATGTGGTTTACATTCGATGGTTGTAAGGGAAAAAAATTGAACCTAAGAAAAACTCAACTGCAAATACATAAATTATACACTGTGGCATGGATTTTTCGCGAAATGGTTGGAGACGCATCGTAAAAAGATACGTCGCCCTGTATTTGGGAGAGGTAGAGGTAGCGTTTCAAAGACTTACAGGCCCGAAAAACCTCGCCTTAAGTGTTAAAATCAAATCTATACTCGTAGAAAAAATGAATACCTAAATAAATTCAAATCCACAGAAGATAATTGACAATTCATTTTCAATCCAAATCTTTTCCTTGGAGTACCACTTCCAAGTCGAAAGATATAACTGTAAAATGAGTTGCAGCAATTGCCGACCAACATTAAATCGAAATGCGAGAGTAGCGTAGCTCCGTGCAATATATTCCATCGAGTATATACACATAACAAATAAGAGGGATTACACACATGCCCAGCGGGCAGTAACGAGGACATGTTTCATGCATAGCCTAGAACATGTTCATGTATTTACTATGAACATGAACCGAGGAGATAAATGTATAGTAACCTGTTGGATTTACACTCGCCGATGGTCGTTTATTTTGTTGGTCTTGTGAGCACACTTCTTTATTGATAGAGGTAGCATCTGCTAGTGTTGGAGGAAATTAGTACGAAAACACTCAGGGCTGATTTTTCCAACATCTACCAGTCTATTTTGTTTAAATCTCACCGTAAAAACTTAGGCAAAGTGAGCGTGAAGTGAGTTGTCATTCCATCTGATGCTAGGGATTGACACTATTGACAGTTCAATTCAAGCATCAAATATATTTTATCGGTGGAATATTCATTTACATTTGACAGTTTTTTTAATGGAAACACTGTCAAATATTTAAAATTTAGGTATTCCTCGGTTTTCATAGACATCTGGCGTTAAAATAATCAACTCATACCCCCTTACTAATAAACGTTGTATAGCGTCTGTATAGTTACACAACGCTTTGTCTTCTTCTTTCAAAAGTCAAATTACTGACGACTGAAAGAGAGAAATCGGTGTGTAACTATACATCTGATGTAATATGTTTATTAGTTAAGGTTAATTTAGTTTCGAAATCATAGTTATTTAACGTAATGTTGTAGGTTCTTTTTGAAACTTTTCCTCAACAGTGTTACAGTACCTATGGTTTAAAATATACGATGAGGCCTGCGTAGATTCTAAAATACTTAAATATTTCATTTCGGTTTACCAATACCAGTATATTTGCCACGTCTCTCATGAATATACAATGCTATCGTTTCCCTGAACACAGATCTTTCTCACCAAATCTACAACCCTTTCAAGATACCTACCGTTAAGAAAGGTATCAGCCTATCCCGTCATCCTCTATCCTAAATAACTCAGAAACATCATGAGCCCGATGCTCGAACAAATTCCCCGCTCCAATTTACGGAGTGGTACTTAGATATTTTATGCTAATGTCTCCTACAGGCGCCATGAAATAATAATACCCACTCCAGGGATGCAAGGTGCTTACCGTAACATCACGTTTCGAGATGAGTTCTGTACTTATCCGGTAATACATACGTTTAATGGACTTTTCCGACGAAACTGTTTTAGCTTTGGGTAAATAGAACCATAATGGACGCTGTAAATTTTCTTGTGGTATGAAATAGTAGAAATGTATGTATGTAGACGTGTGTATTCTTCATTTATTTTATACTATAGTATAAATTGAAATCGCTTTTCGCCTCTGTGTGTGTAACCGCGTTGTTCTTCTAACTATGGAACGGATTTTGATGCGGTTTCCACGATAATTTAGAGTATTTATTCCGGAAGATTTGTACTTATATTATACATTGATATTAAACTTACATACAGATATATATATATCGATGATTTGTCAAGTCGTAAAAACTGTGCGAAGGAGGCACGGGTCAATATTTTCGTTACTTTGCATTTAATGTTAGTTTAAACTTGGCAAAGGCTTTTAGGAAGTTTCTAATCTGGAGTGAGAGTAGGACGAACAAAAAAGCAAACAATTTTTGGAAAAGTATAAAGTTAAATATTTTCCGCTTTGTTTCTGTCAATCATGAAAACAGAAGTAATAGAATTTGTAGCCCGGTAGGTATCCATAGGTACATTACCTTTAGCTTACTTTTTATAGGAATCGACTGTACTATCTGCACTTCTTAAATTGCAATTTCCACTTAGAATCTAACAATACACTTAAACTTTTAATCGCTAGATAAGTTATATTTGCCCGGAGGTGCCTAAGTCTACAGTCTGATCTGACCAATTTAAACTCGGTAATACTAGTTAAACTGCCTACTATCTCTAAATATCACTTAACCGCAGCCAACAATTCCAGTCCATATTAGATTCCTTACCAGATGGAACTTAGTTTCAGCAAAGAATAAAATTAATAGAAACGTATCTCCTCTTTGGAACGCACCTTTATACCTACCATTTTGGAGCGTAAGGAAATAACGTTCAAGTATCCAACGCATTCAGGATTGTATTGACATTGGCAGTACATGCCGCTTACTTTACATACTCCGCTCTCATTATCAACAGCTTTCAGTCGAAAGGCTTTTGGACATAGAGGACGTTGGTCTCCGCGTCGATTATTAAATATATTGATTACCTTGTCGAGTACGGAGGTGCAGGTGGTTCTTAGGCAGCATCGTCTACGTACAAATGAAAATACCTACATGAGTTCGCTTCTGCCCAATGTTATTGTTCTATGGTTTCGGCATTAGATTAGTTGTAGTTGAGCGGAGCGTCCCTTCGGGCCTCAGAGAGTGCATATCCCTGTTTGACATGAGACTCCGTAACTTATTCCGACTTGTACGGTACAAAGTTTTGGATACACCCCTTTTAGACACGAGTTTGTATCAGAAGTGAAAGTAAGGCTGGCTGATGAATGCTCTCAATGGGTTCGATTCATTACTTCATATGAAGTTGGAGCTGAGTTTAAGGGATATCTTTCTCACGAATCTTGGTCGGGCATTCGTTTAACAGTTAGTCTGAAAACTAGTGTAGGTCTGAGTATGTAGATATGAGGATCAAATTAATGAAAGAAGGGACTCTTGATTTATAGTACGATTAGCAAAATGATTAAACGCAGTAATAGTAAACATGGACCTTCATTTTAGCTGCCCTTTGGTCTAAATATTTAATGTACTCTTTGTTCGAAACCAGAGCGTTGATGGACTTAAAAATAAATATTCGATTAACATCTTATATCAAAAATATATGCAAATCATACGACTTTTGAACGAATTTTCAAATGTCTTTAATGTTTTTTTGTTAATTGAATTGATTAATAGGCCGAATTTCATCAAACTTTTATTCCTAGAACAAGTATTATGATGAGAATAAAAGAATTTTTCACAGTTTCTTCATACAAGAACTGTCAGACCTCAATTTTATTCCGCGTATAAAGGATATCTGACTTTGGTAAAATTATTTTAATTTTAGCAAACACTCGAAACATTTATACTGTACGCATATCTACTGCAAAAACAACACACATTTTTGCCTTAATAAATCGTATAGATGGGAAAAAAGCAAAGTTTGCCAAGAAACTCGAAACTGTTGAGACGGTGTATATTCCACTTATTACAACTTACATAAATCTGGGTCTGTTGCTACTGATTTGTAGTTTTAATAAAGAAACTGAAATACTATCCTAGTTAAAAAGCTTTCATACGTTGTTTAGAGTTGGTAAAGTTCGTTTCATAATGCTTTTTTACTTGTTAGTAGTTTGATGAAAAATAAACTTACAATATTAAATGCATTTTTTATTTGTTTCAGGTATGTAGATAGTTCCAAGTTACTTCAGTCTAAGGGTGTAAAGTGTGTAAAGTGAATACATGAAATTTTGGCGAAGATCATACAATTTGATTTTATTGAACCACTTTTGGACACGCAACTCATAAATAATAAGAACTTTAAATTATTATATCAATCAAAAGACTACAGGGTGATAAATTATTTTCCATAGCTACCTCACTTAGCAAGCCCTAAATACATAGTTTGTTTCACCATCTACTAAGTAGAGAGCAGTGAGTAGTGCTGTGAGTAGAGAGCAGTAAGTAATAGTGTAGTGGGTAGTCCAGTTTTCATCTTCTCTTACCATACCGACGTGTAGTGTGACACGTCGGTAATGCTCGACACGTACCTTTTGGCGTAATTATTTCGTAATTATTCAGCATTGCATCTGCGTTTTTCCTTTTCTGTTAGGTTTTTACGTAAATTCCAACATTTATCTATTAAAACATAAATATTCATCAGCACCCTAGCTTCTAAGCCCTAATTAATAAAACTTAAAATCAAGTTACACCGAGAGTAATGTCGGACTAAAGTAAACTCATTGAAAGCAAAAAAATGGCGGTTTATTTATTACGAGTTTATTAATAAGGGTAGCAGTACTTTTTTAGTTTCAATATTTTGCAATACACCCGTACTATGGCTCGGCCTTACTCGGCACGCGCCTCGAGCGTCTCTGTAATTATTCAGCGAGCATTCAGACGCATCTGTGCGCTCCCACTGCCGACGGATTTTTTATTGTCTTAAAAAATGTTTTTTCTTCAATAAAGGTTTGATCATACTTCGGGTTTGTGTGGTTAATTGCGACTTTGTAAATCTGGTAAGTAAATCGTATAATATTATTTATGAAGTAAATTCTTTCGATCAGATTATTTGCACGGATTGATAAATGTAAAAAAAAAATGCTTTAAACCAGCACGATTGAATAGCATCGCTTCTTGCTAGTCGTAGTATACTATGCAATTAAAAAAAATATTGGGAAGTTGATTTGAATTTAGGAAAACCTAAGGAAAATCAATGACTGGTTTTTCTCAAGCGGAAGATTATGCCGAATCACATAAAATTATACTTGTAGAGCATAATAAAAACAATACAGTAGGATTTTATTAAACCTTTACAATTCTTCAGCCTTATTGAAAACATCTCATCAATTGTAAAATTGGAAATAAAGTAATTATTATTATTATCTCAAATGAAATACCAGTTATATTTCTCAATATCCACAACGCTTCTGTAATAAATCTACCTGAAAATCATCTTCCGTATGAGCGAGGCTTTATAATATTCTTTTGTATAAAAATGGTCGACAACGCGTCTAACCGGAGGGGATTTAATTAGACATCGCAACCGCGACTTAATGTACCGTGAGCAGATATAAGGGAGATTTGTAATGACGCATGGGCAATGGCGCCCAGCCCCATTTGCAAATAATGAATATTGTTTTGCTTGGATACAGATCTGGCTGTACGAAAGGTCTAATAATCCGCAGGCTTATTTGTTTTTTTCTGAAACTCGGTGTTTTTTGTTTTAAACAAAAACGGTTTTACAAGGTGATTGGTTGGTTATTGCGAATCCTAAATTGGTCTTTACTTTGGCCAATAGGCATCAACGTTCTCATCATCATCGTCATTTCAGTCGAAAGGTGGACTGCTGGACCGGTTCTGTGCTTCTCGCATCCAGCGGATTCCTGCGGCCTTCAGCAGGTCTTCGGTCCACCTTGTAGGAGGCCTTCCAACGGCACGTTTTCCGGTACGCGGCCGCTACTCCAGAACCTTTCGGGTTTCCCTACGTGGTTAAGATGATAGTTGAACAAAAATATTTTTTATTTTAACTGACAAAAATTTTAAGCAACCATTTAAATACTGCAAGCTTCAGCATAAAAACGCTTTGTATGCTTTTGGATGAAACCACCATTAACTTCAGAGAACAGTTCACTGTTTTGTTCGCAACTAGCTTATTAATTTCCAACTTTACCATCCGCATCATTTATCTTCAAGTGCTACTTAAACTTCCCTAGTTGGTACACCATACAGCTATAATTACTATATAAAAACAACAGGATGGCACATAAATGCATAAATAAACTATCGGTTAACTGTATTCCATAACACATCCGTAAAAAAACGGGTATCGCAATACAGTTATGTTATTGCAAACGGGATGACCAACGACACTTTTAATAAAACGGTTTACGATACAAACGACTGTTGTCGTAGACTTTTCTGACTTTTTTGTCGCACTCGCGGCGCAATGCACGTGTTTTGTTTTTTGTTATGTTTGTATGAATAAAACAGAACAATATGCTAATGATATTCAGCATAGTGCTAATATAATTCGTGGGGGTAGGAATGTCGCATGTTTGCGTGGTGTTTGCGTTTTGTGTGATGTTTGATTTTAGCTTTATTTGGTGTAGAAGGAAAGTTGTGTTGTGTGACTTAAAAAATAATATATGAAACAAAAAGCTACGGATGGATTGTAGCGTGCTTTCCTTTAAAGAAATTGTTGGTTAGGAAAATAGCTGTAAATACTTGGTAATTTCTACGTCACCATGCATAGAAACACTGTTACGAAAGTTATATAAATAGAAAAGAGATTATTAGAAAAACTTGAAAATAATTTCGTGAACTTACTACGTTAACGAGCGATTAAAGATTTCATTCAACCAAAACTCTTGAACATACATTATCAAGCAATTGCAATAAGAACAACATAGTTATGACATCACCAGTTATGCCACAAATGCCACTCAATTCAGTTCACTGTTCTATCAACACAATTTCTTTAATAAAGCTTTATAGGCCATTCGACAAAGTTGCAACAAATCGTTTAAAGCGAATCGTTAACATCATGTTCAATCATCGAGTGATTGTGCACTGATTGCTTGATGCGATGAAGTTTGCACATTAGCGAGTAAACATGAGTTAACCGCTGATCAGTCGAACGACGATTAAGGGTAGTGTTTCTGTCAGCGGGATTGTCCTGCCGGGTCAGCGGGATTATCCGAATGGGTTAACGCTGCCCCGGAACATAAAGTGCTAAGGAAGGAACACGGGTGGGTTTTAGTCAGTAAGAGTCTGACACTCCGTTCCGCTCCACTCAGAGCGCACAACGCGGCCGAAGGCCGCTTTCTGCGGCCAAAACTCCAAAATTAAAGTTTTTAGTTAGGGTTTTTTTGTCATCAAGTTGGCTTAAGGAGTCCCCTGAGAGACGAAAAATGTTCGGAGTGAGGTCCCTTGCCTCGAATCCCTTACATAATCTTAGTCTGAATGTGGCCGTTACGGCACGTGTAGCCACGCGTAGGGAAAATCGATTAATAAACGCTTGCATTGAACACGTGTGAAAGTTTTTACTGCCAAGAAAACCTTAAACAAAAAAATGGATTCTACATCTGAAAGTAAGTACAATACTTAAAAAAAATTCTGCTTATAAAATACTAAATAGTAAATTGTTAAAAAGAGATATGCCCAGGCTGTGTTTTATTAATATAATTTTTTTTGTTATCTATATAGTCGAGTGAAAACTTTTTTATCTTGATAGATCCTGCTCTCTAAGTTATTAAAAGTTGTTAATAATATTATTATGTACCAGAAAAAATAAAAATTAGCTGCCCGTAGCTGCCCGTTGAGTTTTTGAAGTGAAAACTTCTTTAGCATCGTTGTGATTCGAAATTGTATGAAACGAAAAAAGCAACAGTAAAAAGAGACATACAAGATGTAACGTGGGAGAAAATGAGATAGGAAGCATTATACAGTGTTTTTGTTTTTTATTAGTACAAATGACATCACATTTAATGGATGTGTGGGCGTGGGTGTGGGTGTGGGTGTGGGTGTGGGTGTGGATGGATGGATGGATGGATGGATGATGGATGGATGGATGGATGGATGGATGTTCTTTAGCATCGTTGTGATTTGAAAGTTTATGAAACGAAAAAGCGACAGTAAAAAGAGACATGTAAATTCATAAGATTTAACGTGGGAGAAAATGAGATAGGAAGCATTATACAGTGTTTTTGAAGGTTTCATTTCTACCACGTGTGAATTGCACACATGCTGTTTTTTGTACATTTATTTACAAGAATGAGCAAGTGAGACGGCGATTTGGAATTCACTATTTCTGATAACAGATTCATGATAAATGACCCTAAAAACCCCTATATACCAATTTATAGATCATAATAAGTTATAGATCATCATCAAATTCGTAATCAGCGACTACGAAAACCTATAAATTGTCATGCAGCTAGATTATGTTGAATAATATACGCTATTTCACGCGAGGGGGTAGTCAATAGAGGAGGAAGGGGGTGGCTTTTAAAATTTTTAATATCAAATTTTGTTAATCAGCGACTACGAAAACATATGAATTGACATGCATCTTGATTATGTTGAATAATATACGCTATTTCACGCGAGGGGGTAGTCAATAGGGGAGGAAGGGGGTGGCTTTTAAAATTTTTAATATCAAATTCGTAATCAGCGACTACGAAAACATATGAATTGACATGCATCTTGATTATGTTGAATAATATACGCTATTTCACGCGAGGGGGTAGTCAATAGGGGAGGAAGGGGGTGGCTTTTAAAATTTTTAATATCAAATTCGTAATCAGCGACTACGAAAACATATGAATTGACATGCATCTTGATTATGTTGAATAATATACGCTATTTCACGCGAGGGGGTAGTCAATAGGGGAGGAAGGGGGTGGCTTTTAAAATTTTTAATATCAAATTCGTAATCAGCGACTACGAAAACATATGAATTGACATGCATCTTGATTATGTTGAATAATATACGCTATTTCACGCGAGGGGGTAGTCAATAGGGGAGGAAGGGGGTGGCTTTTAAATTTTTTAATATCAAATTCGTAATCAGCGACTACGAAAACATATGAATTGACATGCATCTTGATTATGTTGAATAATATACGCTATTTCACGCGAGGGGGTAGTCAATAGGGGAGGAAGGGGGTGGCTTTTAAAAATTTTAATATCAAATTCGTAATCAGCGACCCCGAAAACCCCCGAGTAAGAAATTTTAAATCAATTACTTGATTTTTCGAGTTTTGGCCAGCTTTTTGGGAATCGGCCGCTCTGTGGAGTGGGAGGGGTCATTAGATGATTTCCCGTCCTGAAAAGAAAAAGGGTAGTGTGACATCGGACGTCAGAAATGTGCAGTCACTCACTACTGCTTTTGTGTGGTTTTGCGTCTTTGCTTGAAATGTTCATCTCGCTCTTCAGTTTTTTTTTTTAATTTTAAAATAAGGCTAAATTCTTACCACACGGGTTAGACACCTGTACAATCGCCGACGATTAACGAGAAGAGAGTACAGCTAGCAACTACATATAAAACTGAATTACATCCGTCACCTTACACATCAGGTCCAGTTGAAAACCAGCATCAGCCACTAGTTGTCTGGCATTTTTGCTTAACTGGGCCTTTTTGGCGCAGCCGTGAGGCACACATTCCTGCTAATTTCTTACATTGGACTTTGCAATTTTTATTTATGTTTTTATCTGATGTGAGATTATTATCTGACATGTGTATTGTGTGTCTTTTAGTCTGTGCTAAATAAATGTAATTCTTTCTTTTATCTAAAAATGAGTTGGCGAGCAATGAGCAACGAATGCGCGACGACGATGAGTGATTACTTGCTGTTATGCGCATGTACCAAGCGTTAGTCTTTTAGCGAGATGTTCTGTCCGCCAAGCGAGCGTCGCTTGCCGAGCTGTTGTTGTCACTGCGACATACGACTACTCACCGGCGGCGGTGTGAACAGTCAGCGATCAACTATTAACTTAATATGTAAGAAGATCTCTTTTACTTACACGGGATCTGATGAGGGCATCCCATTGAAATCGAGGGAAACCTTTAAATTTTATAGGCACATCTATAGCGATTTGGGTATTTTTTATAGGAACTGGTATATTTCGCGCGATGCGTATGGTAAAATGGAGATGATGGTAACTTCTCAATCAGCTTCAGTGCTCCTAGGAGGACTCCTCAACAACTAAAGTCCCTTCATCGGGAAAAGCAATATTTTGTAAAAGATGATGAATAGTTGACATTAGGCTATTGTAACTTAGATAAATTACAAACTGAACAACTAAAAACTGAAAATTAAAATACTTTTTTACAAAAAAAAGGAAAAAACACCCGACTTCAAAAAAATACACTAGGTAAGTACAAAATGAAAAATAACTTTAATTTTAAGTCCGTGTCTTTGGATATATATTTTAGTTTTTTTTTGTCATTTTCTAGTGTTTTTTTGGAAGTCGATTGTTTTTTTTTAAGTAAAAAAGTTTTTTTATCATAAGCATATTTTGCGAAGGTATTGAAATGTAATATGTTAACTATATGTAAACTCGCTTCTTTTTTCAATACCAACATAAAACAACCCGAATGCCTGCTACCGAATTTTTGGCAGCCATCATTTGTTAGCTTTATAATTGGAATAATTTAAACGAGTCTTTAAATAACAATGGATGTAGTTAGTGCCCGTACCGCAGAACTACAAGCTGGGTCATTAGCGGTCCAGTTTGGAGGAATAATGTTTCTAATATTTTACGTATAATGTAGTCCGTATTTTGTAATTCAAAATGGCTCCCAGAGGCCTTGCTGAGCGGGTGTTCTAATTTATTATACTGTTGTTTTGATATTACTTATCAAGAAGAAAGCATTAAAGATTCCTCGGGACCTATTAAAACACGAAATTAAAATAGCGTATCTAAAATGAAAATTATACTGCCAAGAACAGTGATGACGCAATGGTAACGGGCACAACTTACAAGTTGTAGGTCGGGGGTTCGGACCCAGACTAAGCGCTTTACTTTGTGACAAATAATTTCATCACCATTGCTCTCACAAAAGTAAAGGGAAACATTGAGGAAAGTGGCAAGTCCTAGAACCAAAAATTAGAAGACATGTGACTTCTACCCACCCGCACCGGCCCGGCGCGGGCGTGGTAGATTACAGAACAGTCCACTCCCTCTCAAAGAGAGGAGTTTTGTGTCCCAGCAGTGGGAACATCATAAGGTCGTTATAGTATACTATGCAGGGACCTATTAAAACAAAATTAAAATAAACAAACATGAAATGAAATTAAAATATGCTGACATACTTTTTTTTTTTTTTGTCGTTGATAAATGCATTACGCGTTCCCGCTCGCGGGGGACGAGACGGGGTATGTGGGACTCCTGTCGGAATGACACCGACAGTATACCCACTAAAACTCAGCGGCGTTCCCAAATCGCCGTGATGGGAGGGCCATGGGAAACTGGCTCAGCCTTCACTTCCACAACCCTCCCGGCATGCGGCATGCTGACATACCTACCCTAGCTTGAATGAAAACTAACAAGAGGCGAATTCTTAGAAATAACACAGCGTTAATCATGATGAGGTTTACTTTAAACCTACATAGAAAGAACTTCCAATCCATTTCATTTTTTAAACCAAAATTGAAATAGAAAACTCTCAATAGATTTTCATCAAACCTGGAGGTTTGATGAAAATCTATTGAGAGTTTTCTATTTCAATTTCGGCATGGATGCCGATCACGTATTTATGCACCTGTACCGAGTGTCTCCTCATTTGAAGCCTCCTTTCCGATAATGAGTACCACAGACCCCGCTCATAGGTAGGTTGTTAACAATGGTCTGTGATTGCGTGCCGAGCTCTGTTCGATGCGGTTTCGCCCCGGTTTCGCTCCCCTGCCGCAGACGGGATGCGGCCTGATACACGAATATTTAATGCATCATATGATTAAATCTGTCTTCATTAAAGATTCCTCTTTGAAACTGTTTAATTTTCGTGAAAGTTATTGGTGAGTTTGGTGTGGGAAAGGTTTTGTATGGTCTTCTAATTTTGTTGAGCTAAAAGTTTTCCTCGAATCCTACTTCCTACTCCTACTATAATCACACTAATATTATAAAGGTGAAAGTTTGTCAGTGTGTGTGTGATATGTTCGTTACTTCTTCACGCTCAAACGGCTGGACCAATTTAGATAAAGTTTGGTATGGAGGTAGCTGACACCCTGAATTAACATATAGGCTACTTTTATCCCGATATTTCCACGAAAATTTTCATTACTAACTTATTAGACTGTTGTATTCTGCTTAAGCGTATGAAGTTTCATTAAAATCGGTGCATTCCTTTCGGAAAACAAGGGTTTGAAAGTTTGCATGAAATGCCGTACGGCATAAACGCTCTTAATATTTAGCGATTGCCGAGATTACACAAATCTAGGTTTGATAACTCACTGAAACCAGCAACGCAGACCCTAAATAACACTTTTACGCTTCAGCGAAAATAAGGTTACCTTAGATTAGATCAATGGAATTCCATCGAGGATAATACCTCAAAAGAAAGCACTTTGATTACTCCTGGACCACGAATGTAACGTCCAAGGAGAGACTCAAAGGCTACTTTTATAGACGCAGAGATTGCGGCGCTCGTAATTCAATTTATTGCGTCTACCCTCCGCCAGGGGGCGTCCGCGATAATGTAATTTGATCGAACCACTTATTGGCCCTTTACCTTTTCATTACTGCGACTAAATTTCAATTCAAAAGAAAGTTCACTTTTTTACTGAAAGGGGTGATCTTCACTTCAGTAAGCCCAGGTACGTACATTCGATTTTTTAACTCTACGATTTCTAATCGCGCACTTGATTTGCAACTCTCGTTGTTGAGCCGAGCATTGAGAATCCAATAGAGTGCATCCCAGCGCGTCAAAAAATACAATCAATCTTTATTTGTGAACATAGGTATAAGTACATAAAAGGTCTTAAATATACATATTATTGTAGTCGAGCTCTATGTTCTACCAATAAAATTGGTGTACAAATATTAATTTTTTGTATTACCTATATCATAAAGAAAATCCAGATTAAACAGTAGTTAAAAAGTAAGTTAAGTTAAATGAAGAAATGTCAATTAAATTAAATTTTACATGCATGTCAAAGGAAGATAATATTATAGGAATTGTATCATAATTTGTCATTTAAAAAATCTTCAATAGAGTAATACGTCTTGACAATTAGAAAAAAAAAACAAATTACTTTTAAATTTGTGGACATTTTCTTCACTTCTTATACATTTTGGTAATTTATATATCCTTGGAGCCAATGCAAAAAACACACTGGATACACTGTTACACTGGTACACTGGTGGATTTTCAAGTCTCGGAGCTAAGCTGTATGAAAAAAATAGCCCGTGTGTGTAATAATCAGCCTGTATAGTCCGACTGCAGGGCAAACGCCCACTTCCACTCTCTTTCTCTCTCTTTTTTCCACTCAACCCGATCCTGAGTCTATACGGACCTGTCCCGCCTTTAAGAGCCTGTGCACACCACGTTTTTTAAACGTGCCGTCGACGCGCGTTTGTAGCGATACAGACGCGATACCTGTAGACCTTCTGTAGGATAAAAGCGCGCCGTCGACGCACGTTTTACAAAATGCGCGTCAACGGCGCGTTTAAAAAACGTGGTGTGCACAGGCCCCAAGTTCGTCCCGCCATCTACGCCTGTGTCTTCCACGGTGCCGCTGGGCGTTTTCAGGAACCCATGTTGTGGTGGTCTTAGCAAACAATGCATCCAACGGCACGAGGGTACGAGGCTAAACGCTGAAAAGTTCTCAAGTGTGAAAATATTTCAACAATAAGGGTTGTAACAATGAGAACTTTTCACTTTACCTCTTGACACCTGCTTCGCGGGAGATGAATTGTGGAGCAACATAATGTAGCAAAAGTTATCCGTTTATGTTTTTCAAGCGAGGACGACGGCACGCCCCGTTGTGAATACGCAGCCATTTTATTTTCAAGGCGATTAAAAAACTTCTATCCCTTAACAAAAAGGCTTTAATGTTTCCCCTTCAAAGAAAAGCATTTTTGCGCTGTTTATTTATATTCTTATAAGAAAAATATTCCTTTTATTTATTCACATTCACGTCTCGATGTAGTGTTTATTGTCAATCAAAATATTTTGCACTGGAAAAATACAATGGGGGAGTATGTGTGAAGAAAATATTGAATTTAAATACAGTTTCACCCTCGTTCGGGGCTTAGAGGAATACGAAGTCATTTTTTATTATTTTTCTTTTGCAAACACCTGTAACTTTGTAATTTGGAAACAGATTGGTTGGTAACCGCAGTTGATTCGATTGTATCGATTGTTCATCGGTACGGTCAGCATAGGTGACCAAAGCGTACTCTAAAAAAACCTGAAAATGAAATGCACATGTATGGTTTTTTGTCGTTGTATCTCTGCTTGTTTGGGCGATGAATGTTCGTTGTGGTTGCGTAGATCGAGGTAAATAATAAATGCGGTTTCCCAGCATTATTTGATTTAAACTGACATCACATACTTTGTTTACATATTTGTGTATTTGCACACTTATGCTGAGACGTTGACATTGCTTTTATTATATTTTTTTTTTATTTTTTTATCTGCATATTCTACAAAAGTTGCAATTGCATAAAATTACAATTAATTTAGCTACCTTAACGCTCTATTAATTGTTCCTCAACAAACAAAACTCGTCAGAAGGAACAAGATACATTAATAAAGTTGCACAGGCGTCCAGTTTATCTAAATAAAACAACAATTTTGTAATTATGTAACGAAGTTGGACAGGGGTAGCTCTCTCTGATAAAATATTTATGTACTTGTTCCATGTTGCAGGCTGGTTCGAAGGGTTGTCGAAATTTTCAAGTAAACAAATGCGAGCTTCCTTATTTTCGTAGTACTACTTGAACTTTGAATTATGCGGTTTTGTGCTAATTATTTCAGCGTATTTTGGGGCTGTTTTCATTTTAAAATTACTAGGTGCGTGCTATTTTTGAACTTTGTTATGCTTGATAAAGTTCAATGATGCTGGGTAAAACTGTAACTTAATTTAACTTAAAGTAAAACGTAAATTATAGTACGAATCTGAGGAATCTTTGAAAAGGTGCAAAGTGCGAATTTTATGTTTATGGCATAGTCTAGAGTCTACATTACATTACCAGTAGAATTAAACCTGAAACTACGGTAGGTACTATAACGGAGTGGTTAAATTAATAAATAAAATAGTCATTTCCCAATTGAAAAAAAAAAATTGGGTATATGTTGGGGTCGGCTTCTAGTCTAACCGGATGCAGCTGAATACCAGTATTTTATACGGAGCAACTGCCAATCTGACCTCCATAATCCAGTTACTGAGTAATACGAAACCACTTTGAAAAACTGGTTGCAGACTTTTGGGTTTCTGACTACCCGTAACAACGGTTAGTGATCTATGATTGACAGCCGGGATTAACAGCTTAACATGCTTTCCGTGGCACGAAGTCACTGCGGCATGCGTAGCTTTAAATTTCGATCGACCCGTCCGGTTGTTACCATTTAGCCATGAGCCCCTCATTCTAAGTAAAGAATACTTAGTATGATCTGTTTTCAGGGCAGGACTGGGACTGTTGTCAGACTTTCGGGCTTCTCGTCAGAAGCCGACAGTCTTAATTATGGGTCGTCACCCATAATTACGACTGTCAAAGATTCAAGAATGACAGGAGTCTCGGTATGCACAGATCCCCGAACCGACTGCAAGCGCAGCTTAAGGATGATTTCCACCAAACGGCTTGCATCGCATCGAATCGGAAAGGATACGAACGGATGCAGCGACAGCCGATCACGTCTGGCACGATGTCGACGCATACCATCGGCTCCGTACGTCGCTTGCGAACGTTTGAACGGTTAAAGTTGATCTAATATTGTTGGCTATTTCATTAGCAGAAGAAAATAATCGTAAAACGCAGAAGAGGAAAAGGAAAATTTGGACGACAGCCGAAAGGATTTGATCGGATACGACGACATGCGAACGGTGCCGATCGCGCGTCGCAGCATACTTTCTGCTACGATCGCGTGTCACGGAAGACGCCCGCGGTCAAGCTGTTGTGAGCGGCTTGGTAATATAGACTTTAAATACTATAAGATTGTAAAATCCGTTCCGATGCGATGCGAGCTGTTTGGTTGAAATCATCCTTTAAGCTGATAGACCGACCCGTGCAGCTGTTTTAACTGAGCCACGAGTCCCAAGTTAAATGAGCGCTTCATACATTTAAGTATGTGAAGACAAATACCTAATTAATCTTGGGAACAGGAAACTTCAGTCACCACCATACAGATGAAAGTAACGGAAACTATCATGCATCATATTTTAGTTTGAAACATGAAAGTGTAGGCAGATCCTACTTTCTAAAGCCAACTGAAGAACATGAAAACTATCTTAATCTAAGATCAGTAGCGGAAGTCAAGTGACAGCTCTCTCCGTGTTTTAAGACATTTATCCGCGTATAGTTAAACTCTGGCCACACTGGGGCCAAGTCCTAACCAAAACGCACGTCGCGCGAACACGCGACCGTGGCGTATATTTTGTCCGGTGGACCCGAAAGCGTCGCCGACAGAATGCGCCTTCCGGCGTATTAAAAGTAGCAATGGCATTCAGTTTGACAATGCAACAACATTCACTGCGTTACGTTGTTGAGCAGACAAATCTTTCGAACATATGAAGCAATGGATTAGCAATAACCTTCAAAATTATTCAGATTGTGATTGATAGTGCGTTGCGCAATTAGTTGATTATTGTTGATATAGATTGAAATTAAATTGTTTATTCTTGTGACTGCAGTGGTTGGCAAACGCCCTAAATTCTACATATTTATAGAATAAACAATTATTTAATTTCAATTCACTCTACACAAGTAAGTTTACGCAATCCGCGCGAGCGGATTTCCCGCGCGGGATTCGCCTCCGTTTGGCCCGAGCTTAAAAACAATCTCAATCTGTACCAATCTACAAATTTTTACTACGCACAGACTGTAAAATGCATAAACTTTTCACTTGACCGTATTTCCCAACGATGTCGGGCTACTTTCCCCGATTCGAGACAAACAGATAACATTCAATGAGCTTCGTAAAACAAATCTCCTGAAAGATAAAATAAAATTTTCCTCTAAGGAAATATAGAATAAACAGTCTTGGTACTTGGTACTTCAGTCGCCGAGGCTCTGCATATAAACTACAGTCTCTAGGTTTAAGCATTGAATAAGAAATCAGTGTAGAAGCGACACTAATGAACTTTCTTTTGGGTATGTGCCGCTGACACCAAAGTAAAGTCGGGGCAATTAATGTTAAGCAAATTGACTACCAATTTAAATTGTCCGTATATTCAAATCATAACGGTCATTTTTGAAAGTTGTATGAAATGCCAATAACAGGGAAAATTGACGTAGGGTGTCAATTTGTTTTACAATGAATTTCCCTGGCAACTGTTTTTCTTTGACAGCTGTATAAAATGGCTACAACACGGCAAATTGACGTAGGGTGTCAATTTTTGGAACAATTAATTTCCCTGGCAACTCTTGTTCTTTGACAGTTGTATAAAATGGCATTATCACGGCAAATTTACGTAATTTGCTTAGCAATTAATTTCCCTGGCAACTGTTTTTCTTTGACAATTTTATAAAATGAATATAGATAACACGGAATATTGACGTTGGGTGTCACTTAGCTTAACAATTAATTTCCCTCAATGATAAAGTAATCTACCACTCCTATGTGTTAACGACACAGGATCAATCAATCAACTAATCACAGTCCACTGCTGTCCTCCCTACACCCGGTTCTCAGTCTTCTACATCCACTCTGTCCAGGCCTCCATTTTAAAACGTGCTCGCCCAAGTTAAAACAAGGTGGTCAGTATGGTCGACGATCAAATGCGTAATGTTCTCCGAATGCAATGGGATGATACAGCCCTGACTGTGATGAACTTTTTATACGCCCCGGAAATATAGGTATTTGATATACCTAAGTAAGAAAGAAAAAAATATTTTATTTGGGACACGTACATAACAGGATATACAATTAGTAAAAAAGGAGCATTTTAAACTAACAAAGTTACATTATAAACAACAAAAAAAAGTGGCATTCCGGGAGTACCGACAAAAGTGAAAACACAAACAAAATACTTTGCTATCACTCACTGACATATCGGATATATGTAGATTAAAACCGAGTACCTACATCTTGAGGACAGCCGAACACATCCGAATGTAGTGCGATGTTGGTTACGGTAACAGTGTCGCGAATTCAATGGTTTTTTTCCCATCTCAAAAAATGCTCAACGCGCCTAAAAAAGTTTTTACTTCAAAAATCCTGCGCGAGACCAAAAGGCTCCTATCTCAGCATAATGCTGCGATAATTACTAAACATCTTTCGCTTCTATACAGTCTTATTCTATGGTTTTAGGTAGCGCCATGTTAAGGATTTATTGTCCTTCGGAGAATATTCGCCGAGATACAAGAAAGACAAGAAGACTAAGATACTAAGATATACTAAGATCAGTTTTATTAAAACGAAGAGATTACGTCTAGGTCTTGAAGATAGGACTTGGGTAAGTGAAATATTAGTTGCAAAATACAATAGGAGTGATTTTATCTTGAGGCGGGAATGATTGGTTGGAGATTTATTATTCCGATAGAATTTTTTAATTTTTTTTTGAAGTGAAAACTTCTTTAGCGGCGCTGTGTACTTTTTTTGGAATGGGTAAAAACTTCTAAATTCGCGTCAGGTCACGTGACCCTGATCGAAAATTCGTAAGACGTAAAACGTCAGACGTAAAACGTAAGACGCGCGTTGTTGAGGACAGCGCCATCTATGCACATCGGGAAGAACTACGAGGGCCTCGCGTACTAACGTCAGACGTAAAACTTAAGACGCGCGTTGTTGAGGACAGCGCCATCTATGCACATCGGGAAGAACTACGAGGGCCTCGCGTACTAACTACGTAGGCCTCGCGTACTAACTACGTAGTTCATCCAACAACGACGAGATGGCGCTGAACCACGGATATATCACTGACGACGAGCTCTAACTGAAGTCTATCCTGTGTGCTTATTTGTAAATCTGAATAAATTCCTTTCACGATAAGAATAAACCAGTCACTTTGGTCATCATACCTGATTTGCAAAAAACCCTATAAAATAAGGAACACACCTTAACACGCGTGTTTTGTTTATAAGACGATTCACAAAATACACTCGTAATTGTTCAAGTTTTCACTTCTGTCGGCACTACCGGAGTGCCAGTGTTTTTTTTTTTATTGCTGAATAGTTAAATAATAATTGCCCGCTTTTGATTTCGATCACGCCTGATGCAAAGCGATGGATGAGTTCGATGATGGAATGAGCGTGCCCAGAAGATGCCTAAGGCACTGGAACTCCCACATAACGGCGAAACACAGCAGACTGTTTGACGCCGGACTCCGTGGGTGGGTGGTCGCAAACCAGGCGGGTGTTAGCCCTGCCACCGCAAGGGAAGAATTGGCCAGTCAAATAAGTTGTTGGGTGTGACTGTCCAGGATGCGCCGAGCGCTCGGTTCAGTTGAGTAAGAGCGGGTACACATTGGGCGTTTTGAAACGCGCGCTTTGCTAACGCGCGTTTTGAGAACCGCGAATTCTATTGAAGTGTACACATGCAAGCGCGCGCTTGTATGGTGTACACTTCAATAGAATTCTGGGTTCTCAAAACGCGCGTTTCAAAACGCCCAATGAGTACCCGCTCTAACTGGCGGAACAAACTGCGCTACACAAGGAGGCTTCTTCATGCATCCCAAAAAAAATTGGAAACATTGACTGCCTCATTTGTCTAGTGGTCGCAAGCGCTACTGGTGAGCGTCAGATTCTGGGTTCGATTCCCAGATCGGACGAAGTGTTACGAATTTTTCAGTAGCAGCCTGGCACTTGGAATTCGTGCTCGGTTGATGGCGATAGGCTCGCCCCCTAATTTCACACTTAAACATAACTGGCCAAATGTGGGTGTACTATAGGTACAGTACCCGGCGATAAATATTGCACATCGACCTTTGGAAAGAGACAATCGGCTAATTCGATTCGTAGAGCGTTATCTCTGTCGCACGAAATACAAACAGTCCGGTATCTATTAGGAGCTGTTAAAACAATTATGATTTGCTTCTTTTGATAATTATTTTTATTCTTTGTATAAAATCGATAGGATTGAATAGGTCGATGTGCAATGTTTATCGCCGGGTACTGTACAGTGTACAACTCTGTCTAACCCTTTGAATACATGCGTCATGTTTATTACTAGTAGTGTCCCGCGGTTTCATCCGCATATGTGTCGATCCCGTGGGATATATCGGGATAAAATCTATCCTATGTCCTTTCCCGGGACTCAAACTATCTTTATACCAAATGTCATCTATGTAAATCGGTTCAGCGGTTTAAGTGTGAAGAGGTAACATACACATTTTAGCATTTGTAATATTAGCATGGATCTTATACTACGAGTAAGTTATAATAATAATAACTGGCAATACACCCTTTGGTTAGTGGTACTTCACCAGCGAATAAAATATGTTTGATAAATTTAGATTGACAGAAAAAAAAATAAAGTTGCTACCATAATAATATGAAAATCGAGCTGTATAAATAATTAACAGGAAATCCACCGGAAGAAAATAAACCTACTTTTATTTTGAACTAGCTGACCCGGAGAGCTGACACGTTGTCCTGTCCAAACAATAATTTATATACAAAATTCTCATATAAAATTCTCTTTCAGTTTTCCCTTCTCGGCAACTTGTCATCGTCCTGTCAAAATTTTAATAATTCATACAATATTCTCAGAGAAAATGAAACATAAGTTTTCCTGAATTTTCCAATTATCTAGGCAACTTTTTAAAACATTTTGAAACAAAAATTAGCCAAATCGGTCTAACTGTTCTGGTGTGATGCGCTTACCAACGAACAGTATTTCTATTTTATTATATTGGTAAGGATCTTTCATGGTCATTTGATCACGCTGAAACTTCATGATAAATCTACATATTTACTTTTCCTTATTGAAAAACATCTTTGTAGTTACCATTTTAATTAGGTGCATCAAAATCCAATAACAGCCTCTAAAAATCTTTTTACTCACCTCACAAAAAGCACACTCAATCCCTTTTAATAACATAACGAAACCCTTCAAAAACTACACAAAGGCTCATAATTCTGTGGTTTCCCTTAAAATAAGCGAAAACTGAAGGTAAGGCGCACCCAAGACACAGCAGGGTTCCGTATAATTGAGTGCATAAATCAAACGCCATCGGAATGAGATGTGATCCTTCATAACTTTGCTGTGAAATAGTCGAGCTTATGAAAAAGCGATGGGGGACTGGAATGCAATGTCTAAGCCATAGCTTGTCTGATAAAAAGTGTTAGATGTGCGAGTTGAGGAGATAAAGTGTTGTTTTTAGTTGTTGTGGTGCTGTTGCCATGGTGACGACCGTATGGATGTTTTGTGTATTATACGAAAGATACTTAGTTGTGTAGGGGGCGAAGGAAATGAAATTGTTTCGGTGAAGTTAACATTATTAAATCAATAGTGTCACGATTTGAGCATTTATTTTTTAAATAAATGATTAGTAGTAGGTATGATTAAGTAAGATTCTGGTTTACTTACATATTATTATATAATTATATAGATAGATAAGATAGATAGATAGATAAAACGTTTATTCAGTGCAACAAAAGACACAATACAGGTATTAAAAACATCAAAAAAGGTGAAAAAAAATAATAAAGATTAAAAAGATAAATTGAACCATAAACACCTAGCTCATAAACACCTATAACGGTCGATCACTACTGGGCGGTGTGTGTCTCATGGTTGCACCAAATGGGAGTCCAGCTCAGCATATATGCCAGGTACAATACCTGACGCTGGTATTCGACTGCATCCCGTTAGTGACACACGGATGTCGAGAAGACACATCTGAGTTTCAACAAAATGGTACCTACATAGTGCGGCGCGTATATATTAAGGCTCCTTCAAACAGGCGCGACACGACAAGCGACACAAAGGCACCGCAAGTCGCGCAACAAGCGGTGCCTTTGTGTCGCGCGCGATTATATCGCGTGTCGCGCCTATTTGTAGGAACCTTTATAAAGGTGGTAATATATACATATATTCCTTTTCTTTGAAATTTTATTTTAATGACATAGATATTTCCATTTAATTAGAATTATATATTTTTACTGCTTTGTTGGAGTACGCTACTGCTAACCATAAGGTTCGATTTCCGGATCCTGCAAATTGTTATTAGGTATTTCAATCCGGTGGATGGCAATACGCTCGCTCCTATTACATGGGACTAAAGCTGCCTTTCCACCAGAGATGAGCGAGGATGCGTAGCGAGGGATGTGTGTAAAACTAACCAATACCAGCGCTAACTTAGTTCAAGCTATGAAAATGAAGCGATGTTATTGGTTGGTTTCACACACATCCCTCGCTACGCAACCTCGCTCATCTCTGGTGGAAAGGCAGCCTTAAACATAACTAGTGAAATGTAGGTGTTCTACATGTACTCTGCCAAACCTTTCGGGGATTATTGGCGTGATGTTATGCTATATATCTTCTCCCTATGTGATAACTATTTTACTGATGTACAGACGCCCATCAAGCGAGTTATTCCGGTCTGATCCCAGCTACCCGAAAGTTTCGGGTAGGCCGAAACTGTCTTTTACCAATCAACCTTGAACCTTATGTTTTAGCGATAAAGTTGAAAATATATTAAAGAAATTTGACAGATTGTACGTGCTGGCGTCTGCACCAGTAGGTACAAAAACAAGAGATTTTCTCAAAATAAAATCCTAACTTTTTCTTTTATGTTTCATCTTGACATCTCAACTCGCTCGCTCCCAGTTACGGCCTCGCTCAACTATCAGATAAGTGCCTCCCGTACTGCACTTCACTGTTAGCTAGTGCATCTCACTGACATCAAGATCCTTTTAGTTAATAAAATATTTATTACAGTTGGTAAGTTTTCAGGAGTAGTAACTTGTAAAGGTAAGATCACATTACAGCACTGAGTTCTAAAGGAAATTCGAAACACTTATACATACGACTGTTGCTAAACTTATACGTTTGTACGTAATACAGATAGATACTCTAGAGATTATGATCTGCATGGTTTATGGAGACAAAGAAAGAAAATACATTCATTTAACACAGATTAAAGGACACAACCGATAAAAAAAAATAAAGATCAAATAAAAAGTGTAAAGTCCGATGTAAGAAATTAGCAGGAAAGTGTGCCTCACGGCTGCGCTAAAAAGGCCTAGTTCAGCAAAAATGCCAGACAAGTAGTGCCTCACGCTGTTTTTCAACTGGAACTGATGTGTGAGGTTATAATGGCATGCAAACTTTTTGGTAATTATAAGATAAACGCCATACGAATAGAAAACAGTAGGCGTCAAATTTTGCTGACAACTCAAGAGACAAGGATTAAAAAACTGGCCAAGTGCGAGTCGGATTCGCACACGAAGGGTTCCGTACCACAAGGCAAAAACGCCGAAAAAAAACACGTCCGTTGTATGGGAGCCCCTTAAAATATTTATGTTGTTCTGTTTGTAGTATTTGTAGTGGAAGCGGCAATAGAAATACATCATCTGTGAAAATTTCAACTGTTTAGCTATCACGGTTCATGAGATACAGCCTGGTGATAGACAGACGGTGAGTGGAGTCTTAGTAATAGGGTTCCGTTTTTACCCTTTGTGTACGGAACCCTAAAAATGTAAAAACGATTCCGTAATAATTAATTATTTATTTCATCTGAAAGATATTGTTTGATTGATGTACCCCCTGCATATGGTGGACTAGTTAGTTGTTATTTAGTTTTTATTATTTATAAATTAGTACTTAGTTGTCTTTATTAAGGTAAGTACTTATAAAAAAAACGTATTTTCTTTCTTTCTTTTTTTTTTCATCTTTGTATATGTAGATGATTCAGGAATGTATGGAGACTTACCTAAATACAATAAAATAAAATAAAAATTAAATAATTTTGCCAATAAGCCGAGATTCAGATGGGAATGAGTGAGTGTTTGAGTAATCAATAGAGTGACTTATTAAGGGGAAGCGAGAGAGAGAGAGATTTATTAATCAATAAAGTATTTTATTTAAGTCTTTATTGTTAATCATCATCATAATATCATTTATTTTCAGAGCGTAAAATCCAAATTGTTAGTATTTACATACGCTACTTAACACTAGTGTTAGTACACCCACAATAATTTGTTAGTTACAAAGGTCTTAAAACGATGTTAGTATTATACTACCGACTTAAACCATTGCAGTCATTTATTAAATAAACAAGCTGCTTTATCGCTCAGTGAAAATTGAAGGTCTTGTATCTTTCTTTAACTAGGGGTACCTACCTATCTCTTTTTACGATTAAAACACAAATATTTTCTAGAAGAGCGTTTGGTTATATCAATTTCCTAATGATTTTATCCCCTTATTCCTTACAAACCATCTTCAAAAACCTATCCTTTAACCAGCCCACAAAATACATTTTATCGCCCGTTTCACATATGGTCTAAGATCGTAAATATTAAATAACAGCTTAACACAAGAGTGCTCGGCCGGATTTATGTCTCAATATCGCACGACCCTTGGCACCTGTCTACCTCTTTATGTTACACTATTGATTCATACTCGTTAATAGCTTTATATCACGCGATGCAATAATGTTGGGATTATTTTGAAATTTTTATCGGGCAATGATTTTTGTCGAATTAGCTGTATTAAACGGAACCCATAAAAGATAACTTCGTTGATCGTCTGTCAAGACCCTTTTTATCAGGAACGCGTGGAGTTATCAAGTTAAAATTAATATCAAATGCTCAGGGCTCCAATCCCTTGAAGCAGTGAAAAATTGAAACTTCTAATTCAACGCACTCAAAAGATTATGTTCTATTTCTGCCGCATATTTTGACACTTGCAAGGGAATCAAAAACCTATAGGGTTACTTCCCGTTGCGATTTTAGGGTTCCGTACCCAAAAGATGCCAACGGAACCCAACGGAATTACAAAGCCTTCACTGTTCCTCCATTTGTCTGTCAGCAGGCTGTATCTCATGAACAGTAATAGACAGACGTTGAAATTTTGACAGAATGTGTATTTCTGTTGTCGCTATAACAACAAAGTTAATAAAAATTAAACGGAGCTCTCCTTTAATTTTATTGTTCCTTCGGGACAAAAATATTATAATTAAACCAATAATTTGAACTGTTATGACGTATAATTTTTTTCTTTTAGATTTCACTAATGAGAATCAATCTGTGATATCCAGACAAAACAAATTTAGTTTCTAAACTTTAGTTTCTAGGCACTACGGCATTCTATCTAGGACCAAAGTTCTACATGCACATTTAAATGTTATTCGCCAAATTAGGGTCGCAATTGATAATATAAACAAGAGCTAGCTTCATAACAAACAATAGAACGGTGTTACCCATTGATATGCAGTGCGGTGTTCACAAAGTTGGCGGTCGCGAGGACATTTACTTAATTCTAGGCTGTATCGAGAGCTACTGTTGCCAACGCAGGCTGTTTGTTCATGAAGACGTGACGTGTTTAGCTACTGATTCAATATTTCTTTGTCGTTTTATCTGTATTTTTGTGGGCACTTATAAGTTTTATGTTCAATTGGGGTTGTATTATGCTCGTTCGAGTGAATGGAATCAGAGTTTGAAGTTCTGAGATCGATTTTCCGAATGAATAAGTACAAAAATTCAATCGTTTCATTCGTTATTTTGCTTCAATCCTTTTGTACCTGTAGTTGCGAATAATTTGAGTAAACTTATAAGCCTACCGAAATGTCCTTTCTTCGGTATTGTTATTCGAAATCAGTTCTGAATTGTGCTGCATGATTACTGAAAAATGCGGGGCCTGACTGAAAAGATCCACTCAATCTGTGTGGTTTTTTAGACACCAATCTATATGATCTTCACATGGTCTGACCAAGATTATACACTTATTGGATTATTCGTTTATTGGACTTTAAAAGAGACTGATCACTGAGTTTGTTTCAGCCTTTCTTCTCAGAGTAGTTAGATAGGAAACGCCAACCTCATCTAGTTTTTAAAATATGATTAACATGTAAAAATTCTTGTACAAACATAGTTATAAATCTATATTTATAACTATGTTTGTACAAGAATTTTTACATGTTAATTAATCGTTTTCCCCGCGGAGGCCTGTTCAATGCGATTTTTTTTTTCTTATCTGCCTAATTTTATTCGACGTGTGACATTATATCTACATGTTACAGAGAACAATATAACGCAAAACAGTTCCTAAAATATTGTTTTGTAATACAAACAGCCATTGTTTTGACAACATTGTACACATCCTCATCGTTACATATCACATTTAGTTAACGCTAACAGACTTCAGATGTGAACTTACTTGTAAATTCATTTAAACTTTTCCCTTTAGCATTGGGTGAAACAAAACGCTAACGTCCCTCTAAAAGCCGCCAACCAACACAAACAACCATTGAATATGTCGCTGCAATATATTGTGTTGCTAAAACAACAAGTTTCAAGTACATTTCCGTTTGACACAGCCCTACGTAATAAGGTTGCCTGTAACTTTGTAAATGACGTTAAGTAACTATGTAGTCGTATCCATTTATCTTAATAGATGGAGACCTAGTACTTTTGAGTGGCTATAAAAATATATTGGTTACATTGTCGAGATGTAAGTAGAGCCATGTTGAATGGGTATGTACGAATACTATTACTATTTTACAACTCTGAGGATCTCTGCTCTGTGCTGAGCCAGAATTTTTGAAGTGAAAAGTTCTTTAGGTGCGTTCGGCATTTTTTGAGATGAGAAAAAACCATTGAACTTGCGCCACTGTTACTGTAAACGACACCGCGCGTGTTTTGTTTATAAGACGATCCAAAAAATACCCGCTTCGGATGTGTTCGGCTGTCCTCGGGATGGACTCGGTTTTAATGTATATCCGATATGTCATTGAGTGATGGCAAAGTGTTCAGTTTGTGTTTTGCTTTCACTTCTGTCGGCACTCCCGGAGTGCCACTGTTTTTTTTCACATAAAAGGATATTTTATTAATGCTCGTTCCTTTTTTGTGTGAGAAGAGGTCTTTTTCTTCCAAGTGGTTATACAAAGTGATTGAAAAGACTTGACGACAGTGCTGATAGAGAGAAGACTACGTGTATAACGTACTACACTGTGACTGAGTTTTTATCAGAGAAAAGAATTGGCTGAATTGCTCTGGATTGATGGATCTGGATTTTGGTAAAATTTAAGTGAATGTTAATAATACAAATGTTGCATGCCAAATGGTGAAATTGGCTGAGCTTTATTATAAGTATTATAACACCTATTATGTATTGCCCATAATTGCAAAATAAATGTCTATTCTATTCTATATTTGCAGTGGATCAATAATAGGCCATATAGTAGGTATATATATTTTTCTTTTTTTAAAAAAACGTTGCCCCACACTAGGAATTTCTCCTGTATTATGGGTGCGTTTACAAACATTTAAACCCACATACACAAACAGCCAGACCCGGAATAACTATTTGTAGGTCATAAAAATATTTGTTCCGTGCGGGAATCGAACCCGCGACACGCAGCGCAGCAGTCAATCGCTTAACCATTGCGCCAACCGTGCTGTCACATAGAAGAGTATTAGGGTTTTCTATTTTAGCATGCAGGCAGGTGGTTAGGTGACCACAGAACCGTCTCCTACGCACCAATGACGCAGCTATCCGTCACCGACATGAATAATTTAGGCTGGCAAGAATGGTCGGGCTGCTGGTCGTCAGTCAGCTGTGGTTAGCGCCATTTGCAAGCGACGTGAGCAAAGTGTTAGTGAAGGTATGACCTTGCAACTCGATTTTAGAAATAGCAGCGTAATAAGTTTATCTTAGTTACTAATTACCAATGTCATTTGTTTTCTTGGTAATTGAAAAGCAACTAGAACAATAAAGTTGGCTTGCAGTGTTGTATACGTTTAAGAGGGCTTAGGTCGCCGTTATTGAAATCGATATGTATATGTAATATTAATGAAAAGGAAAACGTCAAAAACAAGGAAACTCTTCAACAACAACTAGTGAAGAAAAATAAACAAACCTAAGTTGTTTAACACTGTCCCATATCGTAGTTTCAGCGGACCGCAGAAAGCAGATACCACGATTTATATCCGGAGTCTTGGACAGTCTCTTCACGAGTCATTGCTCCAAACTTACCACGGACAGAGATTAAGATTTACAACGGGACTAGTCCTAAATAACTTAAATTGTTGGTAAATCTACTGATCCCTCAGTGTTTCGATAGAAGAGACAATTTATGGACTTGAAACAGTTGAAACTATTTGTTTAGTGACCAAGTTTAGGAGTTGGTATTCGACTATCTAAAATGCTGGCAATGTTGTTAATAAAGTTAGATTAATTCGTGTATTTGTCTGCTTGGGTTACAAAAGCTTGAGTTATTACAAGCTTCAACTAAGTTTTGTATTTCTAATTTTCCTATAGTTTTGGCTACTTTTTTGATTTATTTAAAAATATAAGTTTACAGTGCTTACGACCAAATCACTTATATTTTAGTAGCCAAACCTATAGAAAAAAATAGAAACACAAAAAAAAAAACATAATTTACTTAGTTTGTAATAACATAGCCGCCGCATAGCCGTTGGTCCCAGCTGTCATTCGTGGATCTTTGACAGTTTTTATGGGTCGTTGGAAGCCCGTAAGTCTGATAACTAGTCTTACCGGAGTTTTGTATATTACCCAGTAACTGGGTTTGGAGGTCAGATAAAATACTGGTACTCAGCTTCATCTCGTTAGACTGGAAGCCGACCCCATCATAGTTGGGAAAAGGCTAGGCAGATGATGGAGTTTGTAATAACATAAAATCACGCTCCGAAAGGTTACGCAGCAGTGTACCTTTTTTTTTGTTCTCGGGGGTACTTCAAATGGCGCCTGGTCTTTGGGGATAAAACCAGGGAGTGTGGGATTTTTACCTCACTAAAACCAAACCGGTGGTCACCATCTGCACTATGGAAGGGGGCACCAGCTATGGCGTGAGTTGCCCGCGCGCTCCCCACGCCGAGCAGTCCGCGCCGCTCACCGCACCCGCGTGCCTACTATGGACACTCACATTTTGCTAGTTAGGTAATAGGTTCAGCGGGATTGTCCGAAAGGGTTACCGCTGGCCCGGAACATAAAGGGCCAAGGAAGGAACACGGGTGGGTTTTAGTCAGTAAAAGTCTGACACTCCCTTCCGCTCCACCCAGAGCGGGAGGGGTCATTTGATGATTTCCCATTCAGAAAAAAAATGTTAGGTAATAAGTAATACGGGCTGGTGTCCGCAACTCCACGTCAATGCGCGTATTTTGCGTACCATTTTGCTAGTTATCTTTTAGTCCCAGGTCGCGAGCTTTTTGCTACCAACCGGATAAATCAAGGCTGCTACTAACAAATTCCTGATGAAAAACCCAATAACACTTTTCCCGACCCGGGAATCGAATCCAGGACCTCATGCTCAGCAGTAGCGACCACTATACCAACAAGGCTCTTTTATATCAGAAAAGCTTGGGTTTAAACACTCATCGTTAAATTACTGCTAGGTTTAAACTGAAGTTATGAGAAGAAATTATTTTCGTAACATCTAAAAACAAAACAGTTATAATAATAATATTTTTTTTATAATTTTTAATTCAAAAATTAATTACAAGTCGTAAAAGTACCTACCTATTAGTACAGTTTTGCTTAAATGTTAATTTTATTCCTCAGACTTACATGCCTGAACTAGATAGTCCTGTGTTGGTTTCAGGCGGCAACAGCTAAAATAGTGTTAAGTGCTTGGCCAGACTGGCAGCGCGGGGCGGGCAGCGCCGTGGGTTCGGGAACGTGCGCGATCTACCTGTCCGCGGTCGAGCGTGGCTGCGTTCTGCGTGTTGTCGTGTCTAGTGTTTGTCAAAATATAATATGGACGAAGAAGATTTTTTTACTAGAAAAAAGCTTGAACTGGTTAGAGAACCCCGGTCCCCACGCTGGCCGCCCGCACACCCACTGCGGTCACTTGTATGAACGAGCTATGGCGTGAGTTGACGGGCGCTCCCTGCGCCGAGCAGCCCGCGCCGCTTACTGCACCCGCGTGCCCACTATGGACACTCAAATGAAGTTCTTATGTTTGAGTACGCCGCGCCGCGCCCGCCCCGCGCCCGCGCTGCCATTCTGGCCAAGCACTTATATAAAACTAGCTGCGCCCCGTGGTGTCATCCGCAAAAGTGTCGATCTCGTGGGAATATTTTATTACTAATATTGACTAATAACTTGTATGTGTGGTGCAAACTTAATATAAGTTGGTTATTATATCGGGATAAAACTATCCTTTGTCTTTTCCTGTGACTTAAATTATCTCTATACCTATCCATCTAAATCGGTTCAGCGGTTTAAGCGAGAAGACGTAACAGACAGACAGACAGTTCACACACTTTCGCATTTATAATATTAGTATGGATTAATAAATAATCAAAAATAGAGTAGCTTAACTTAACTCGTTGGTTGAACGACATTATGATTCCAAAGATTTTTTTTAAAACCTGAGTTGCCGTCCAAGATGCTTGCTTGATGTGCTGGGCGCACATCAAGCAAACATCTTGGACGGCAACTGTGCACACTTTAAGCTATAAACATCCAGTATAAGCTGACTTCTTATTGTACGAAAAGCCTATACAATGCGAGGTCAGCTAATACTGGAAATGTATAGCTTGATGTGTCGTCGTGTATACACTCAAGTCTCACTTCTAGCTTCATAATTTCCATGTGCTCATTTCCCTCACAATACGCGTGATAATTGAAATACCCGAAAGCGAATACATTTACATAATGAGCGTTATGTTGCTACACAGTCGTAACGTTAACTATTGCGAATAATTGGTTTCGTAGACGCTTAGTTTTATTATCATTGTTATGATAATGTTCTTATTTAACTGTTATAGCTAAACTTAGCTCATTTCTTACATGGTTTAGTTTATTTTTGTTATTACCAATTTAGGTTAGTCGAGACGATTTTTCAGGTTTTTTTTTTTTTTTTTTTGGTTCACCCATAAGGTGTAACTAAAATGGTGGTGGACCTTAAAGAAGGTCATTGTACTTATTCATTACCTGAGATCGCGAAGAAAAAATCTACGGCTTCTATAATAAAAGCTGTGCTTAACCACTCACATGGTCGAAGCCTAAAAGTTACCGCGAAACGACGCATGCCAGAATGTCCGAACGCCCGAAAGTTACCGCGAACAAACGGTGACGTCAACCGTGTTCCGACCCCGCGCACTTTCCCTCGACAGACGGTCTGTTTTCCACCCGGCTTCCTGTGAGTGGGTACATACCTACTTATCTAAATAAAAACTTAGAATTAACTTGCATATATTCCCATTGGTGGGATTCAGGCCTTTTTTTTTGAGGATGGGAAATCATCAAGTGACCCCTGCCGCTCTGGGTGGAGCGGAAGGGAGTGTCAGACTCTTACTGACTAAAACCCACCCGTATTCCTACCTTAGCCCTTTATGTTCCGGGGCAGTGGTAACCCTTTCGGACAATGCCGCTGACCCGGCAAGCTTCGGCCCTAACGAGCCCTTTCATTGGCGCTGACATCTCTGAGGCGCGCGAGATACACGTACGCGCCGTCCGGCACGGGCCTAGTCCTGATCGAACGGTGAGCTACCTGAGATACAGGCCTCCTCCCTGTGAGAGGTAGTGGATCATACACAAAGAGAATATAACCACTTTGGTCATACATAATCTACCAGGTGGTCCCAGTGCGGGTTGACGGATGTCACGTCTTCGAATGTTTAGTTCTAGGTCATGCCGGTTTCCTCACGATGTTTCCCTCACCGTTTTGAGAGCAGTAGAGATGAAATAGTTTACACCAAGGAAAGTACCTGCTTGGGTTTGAACCCACGACCTATCTCAAAAGTCGCACCCGTTACCACAGAGCCACGACTACTACTTACCAGTTTTATTTAATTTAATGATAAGATTTTCTAATTTAGATGTAAACCACGATTGCTAAGTAAAGTTAAACAATTTAGTATTACCATAAACATTATTTTAGTATTCGGTAAGGTAAAGATAATACTGTAATGGCAATTTATCTTGATTCCTTCCACGATTGTGTAACTTATGGCAAGCATTTGAGACTTACTTCATTAAATCTTTGTTCAATTCCTTTTATGGTACGATAGATTGCTTGTTGATATTGCTGTGGAATCTATATAATTTTCATCCTAACACAACATTAATCTATCATTTTGTATTTTTTTCTGACAAGGGAATAGTGGATAGCTTGAAAATAAAATGGTAATACAAATATAGCAAAGTTAATATACTTACATAGTTTTAAAAGTATTTTCACTTGTTTTGAAACTGAAAAACCTACTATCTACAGTTACACACTATACATAGATACCTATTAAAAGAAAACACATGAATTGTAGTACCTACTGACTGCCAATGATACTAAGTATTTTTTTTAATTATTCTTTTATTTGCCGATGCTTTCCCACTGCTGGGCAAATGCCTTCCCCAAGTCCTTCTAGGAATTCTTTTCCTGCGCCTCCTCGACCCTCGCGATGGAGTTGGGCGGGTCACATCAGCCGCAAGCACGATAACCGCTGGGCAAAAGTCTTCACATAATGGATGCCTGAAGCATTTATAACACATAGTAATAAATAAATCATTTTTAAACCGTATTACTTTTGATATGCCAACCTAACCAATACATTGTATAGATTTCAAACTCCATAATACACCGTTCCCCTTAGTTAGGCTCGTCTCTCAAGCGCGACCGTATGCAAAAAGTCGTTGTGTTGCCATACCTTGCATGTAAAACACTGCATCAGTAAATACTAATGACGTCGACCTTTTTCTTTTCCCAACAGCCTAACGTCGAATGACGTCACAAAGGTAGAAAATGTAGAAACAAACATTCGCACATTAATTGACGTGCCGTAAGTCGTATGCTGAGTCTCTTCTGCAAACAATAATGAAATGGATTAACTTGGCTCATTCCTTCAGGCTGTGGTCACTAGGTAGAGAAGTTCAAAAAGTCTACTTTGAACAGAATTTTTAAAATTTTCTCTTGTCATGTATCAGGGCCGTTGAATGTATAAAATGACTATTCACTGAGATAATATTTCATTAGGTACCCCAGTGCTTCGGAAAGCACGTAAAGCCGTTAGTCCAGCGCCTGATCTCTCCCCGGTCGTGTGGGATTGCCATCCCATCGGACTATGAGAGTAAAGGAACAGAGAGTAAGCATCTGTGTTTGTGCAAACACTTGTGCACTATAATATCTTCTGCATACCTAAACTATAACATCTCCTGCATGGCAAATCGGTCGATTGGCCAGAAGTCGGCCGGGAGGATATTATTATTATTTTATACCATTAGGTGTAGATACACAGCCGGTCTGTTCTGTAAAAATCTTACCAGCTTCCACCTTTCATTTCATTTTGCGCACACTTAAGACGCACGTTTGTGTTTGTGCTAATTGCAAATCATCTTATGCCTTCTGTAATTATTTCAAGTTAACTACGCTAGAATCAGCTTAGCACAGTACAAAATGACTTGAATCCATCATAATTATATTATTATGTAGATTTTTGTTAGCAAAAATGAGTTAATAATAAGGTACGTAAACTTCTGCTCCTACCAACATAGTGGCGTTATTGTAGAATGAGTAGGTTTTCAATTACACACAAACTAGTACGAGAAAGGGGCGGGACGTATTCAATACGTCTGAGGAACATGGAGGACCTAAATGAATGTGTGGCTCGGGATTGGATTAGATTTGTTACTATTGTCAGCAAATTGGTTTTCTATACACCTGTGATGATAGGTTCACGAAAGAAAGAATATCATAAGACAAATGAAAATCAGGTGAATGAACTCAGTTCACCAGGGTATGCGAGTTTGACTACTAACGATTAAATTAATTCTATCCTAATTCCCAGGTATGTACAGGTACACGATGCAAGTTTCTTACCTGTGGCAACTTACCATAGGCAATTATATATCTCCGTGTAAATCAGGTTTTAGTTCTAACAAAGTTGCAAAGGTCTGATGTTGAAGTTGACCTATTGATCTCACATAAAATATGTTTAAGTAAATGAAATATGATAAAGACAAACGTAAATAAATCATTTATAGTCACGTTTGGGCTGAATTTGATGACGAGAAGAGACGATTTCTAACCTACGTAAAAATATTTTATCTTAGCGTGGGTACCAAAAAAATCCAAAAACTAATAAAACCAAAACTACCGCAAAATGTTGAAGTTAATATTCACAAAGCGTGTGCAAAAACATTTTCCTTATTTCTCCAGTTTCTTCAACCTTTTGTCATTATTACAATTAAGCATGCAATGGTGTAAATGTTATTTATACAAGTGTATTTTCATTACATGCGTAGTAATGGAAAACAAACGGCGCAATGCCACAGTTTTTGGAACTGGGAACTATATCTCTTTCCTGAGATGTTACAAACAAATAACAATATTAGCCTCATTTCAAATGGCTCTGCTAAATTACGACACCTTGTTATAAAAAGATAAATCGTTACACTGTTAAAAAGTGTACAATAGTTGCTAATCAAATAATTATTTGATTAATTAATTATTTATTTCATCATCATCATCATCATCATTTCAGCCGAAAGACGTCCACTGCTGGACATAGGCCTCCCCCAAGCACCTCCACTTCGACCGGTTCTGTGCTTCTCGCATCCATCGGGTTCCTGCGGCCTTCTCAAGGTCGTCGGAGCACCTTGTGGGAGGCCTTCCAACGCTACGTCTTTCGGTACGCGGTCGCCACTCCAGAACCTTTCGGCCCCATTGGCCATCTGAGCAATGCGCTCTGCCCACTGCCACTTAAGTTTGGCAATTCTTTGGGCTATGTCAGTTACTTTGGTTCTCCTGCGTAGATACCTACGCAGGAGAACCAAAGTAACTGACTGAACTGAGGAGATCCTCATTCCTGATTCGATCACGCAGGGAAACTACAAGCATAGCCCTCTCCATTGCCCTTTGGGTGACTTTTAGCCTTATTTATTTACAAGCACACAAATGTAAGTACAGACGGCAGCACATCAAGCTACTACAATCTGTCAAATTTCTTTAATAGATTTTCAACTTTATCTCTAAAGCATAAGGTTCAAAGTTGATTGGAAAAATTTGACAGTTTCGGGTAGCTTGATGTGCTGGCGCCTGTACTTTTCAATCGAGGAAGTAGGTACCTACTACCACCAATCATTTTAAGACTGGAGCAGACAGGTGCGACGCGACGGTGGAACGCGATTCTGGTATAACAATTTCAATGTAGATTTTGCGCGACGCGAATCTACTAGAAATTTTATATTCTTTTCCTTATTATTATTATTATTTTATATTCTTTATTATTATGGAGTTCTTATTAAAGACGTAGGTACCTCTTGTTCAGAACTACTATGATAAGAACAACATACAATGATACAACTTAAAGGCTGTAAAAAGTAACTTAAGGAATGATGTAGATGTAGATACTTATTTATCTGCACCGGCGAAAAAGATGGTATCCATATTCATCAGTAGATATTTGAGCATAATAGATAGTAATTATCCTCTCGCACGTGAAATCAGTAACGGCCATTAACGTCCATTAACACACATTAATTAATTATCGTTAACTACCGATGATTGGCGGCAATCCATTCATGTTGCGTTAGTAAGTAGGCAACATGACAGTTGGCAGAATATTGCAGTGCTTCAATATTTACACATATTTCCAATTTATGGCCTACCTTCACCTATATATTACACATAATTATGTGGTTGCAAATATTGTCGGAAGGTTTTCAAATAAAGACGATACGGTTTACTTAAATGGAAAATTAATTTCCATATTGATTTATTCATCCTAATCACGTCGTTACACTCGTCAGAAGCCCGAAAGTCTGATAACCAGTCTTACTAAGGGCGACACCCCTTAGTATATACCCAGTAACTGGGTTGTGGAGATCAGATAGGCAGTCGCTTCATGTAAGATACTGGTATTAGCTGCAACCGGTTAGACTGGAAGCTGACCCTTACATAGTTGGGAAAAGGCTAGACAGATGATGAAGATGAATGAATCGACTGTTGAGTGAGGTATCCGAACATTATGGCAATTAAACGGAGGGTTTTTCACGGAAAATTATTCCATCTGGCTATCTATTGGCGGGCTAGGCAATAATGTCAACAAGGGTGCCCAGACACGGGGTCGTCTGGCGCCCATATGCTGGTTTGGTCCCTTGTGTGGTCACGGCGTGCTATGTGTTCTGGGGCGCCGGATGGGGAGTACCTACTCCCCAGAGGGGGGTCTGGTGACGGACAACCGCGGCGGGTTCACGGATGAGTGTTAACGCGTGCCCGTGTTCCCGCCGTAAGCGGCAGAGGAGGACACCGTGGAGTTTGAATGGGTTCAGTCCCACATAACTGCACTATCTTCCCGCGGTAGTGCAGAATGCGTGAGCATTTCTCCACGATAAAAAAAGACAATAATGTCAATCTCGACGATTGGCAGTTTTTTGTTTTCCCCTAACTTGTTATTTCTTTTTGTTTCTTTTTCTTCGTTTTTGTTTACCGCAAAAAAAAAAACGTATTTTGTCTTTATTTTTGCGGAACGGCATACAAGATGAAGACGACTATACCACAGTAAATTAAAATTTGTATAATATCTAATGACGTTCCCAGTCTGCATACAAAAATCAACCAATTCTATCAATAGTTATGTCTAAAGCTCGTCAAAGTTTGGCAAAACCCATAGTTCTATCGATACTATTTAATTTGTTTTCATTACATTTAAACATTTATTATTTTGATATTAGGATTTATGTGATAGTTTTAAGGCTCCTCCAAGCAAGTCCGCAAGTCGCGCAACGAGCGGTGCCTTTGTGTCGCGCGCGATTCTCGTCGCGCGTCGCGCCTGTTTGCAGGAGCCTTTAAAATACGTGTGTAAGTATGTGTTTGTTTTTATTTAGTTTTTTATACTAAATGAAAACACTAACAGTAATAATGCATAGAACATTATTATGTCAGTGTTTTAATTTTTGAAGTGAACATTTCTTAAGAGCGTTGGGCATTTTTTGAGATGGGAAAATTTGCGACACTGTTACCGTAACCGACCGCGCGTGTTTTGTTTATAAGATTGTTCAAGTTTTCACTTCTGTCGGCACTCCCTGAGTGCGACTTTTTTTTTCGTATTGTCTTCACATTGTGACGAAACAAGTTGTCATTTTGGTTGCACTCATTTGTATTTCAGGATACAAAATAACAACATATCCACTAATAGTACATTATGATATAAGTGCGGTAAGTTGAAAATTACAGCCGAGGCGATATTGCTTGCCCGAGCCGTAGGCGAGGGCTAAAAGAAAGCAGAGGCTGTAATTTTCAAAGCGCACGTATGTCATACGACGTTTTATAACATATGTATTTGCGAGGAAATAAATAAAACTCGGACTGAACTTGCATATTTGCTTGTTTTCCATATGATGAAATTTTGATACGCTTGTAAGTATCTATCGGTCGATTTTTCGGGCGAGGCTTAGAGTAGCCTTTTTCGCTGCCTCTGAGACTTCTAGCGGTGTGGAATTAATAAATTCATCATTACTTGACGACATTTTCAAATAAAAAACAGTACAGCGAAAAGAAAAAGCGCGCGGAATAATTTTTACTTCTTAACAGATAAGCGATGCGCGCGCGTTCGCGCTTTATTTTTTTCAGGCATAGGCACAAAACAGCCAGTATTATTAATAAAATAAATTAATATTTTTGTTTTTGTTACAGATATAAATGGTTGTAATTTATTGTCAAAATTAATTAAATTAAAGAATTAAATGTTTATTTATTTATATTTTATCTCCCAAAGTTAATTTTATTCATAAAATGTTGACATCTTTTCTGAAATAAAAACTCTTTGCTAAGATTTAAAAAAAGTACCGTTCGTTTTGACGGAGCATCTTGATAAACCGTGCGATTTACTTTACATTACCGCACAAGTGCGTAATGAGATACATTACGATATTGAAATTGGTGAAATAAGAGACCCTTTACGAGCAAATATGTTATAAAATACATTAAATAGGTGCCGAATTACCAATATTGAGTCAACATCAATACAAAACTGGATTACAGATGTTGAAAACAGGACATCTTCAACATCTGTTTGATATCGGAACCGGCAAGATCTTTCCGCCATTTCGCCACAGCTGATTTAGTCCTCATAATTTCATTTTAAAGAACATAATCATTAATTCATTACACTAGTAGGCACTTACCTCATATATGTATAGTTACCCTGTAGTCCCAAGCCGCTGTCCATTTGCTATACATTGTAACTCGCACCGGTACAGACTAGCCTTTATGCCTTATTCATATGCTGACTTCACTCAGGGGTGTCACTAAAGAATATGCTCGTATTATTATGATAGCTTTGTGAGTTTTAATGGACTCTAAAATAAGTTTAAATATTTAATAAAGGTGGGTTGTTTTCTAGTACATGTAAACTTTTGTTTATTAAAATTGTTATGATTCGTTTTATGTGTGTAGTGTGTAGCTGGGGAACAAATTATTTTGCTAGCGGTTTTAATAGGATGCTAGTCGATTTTAGAATTCTATTGTAATAAAAAAATATTATAAGCTAAAACAAATACCTTTGTTGGCTTCAGAATCAGCACTTTTGGAACGTCAAAATTACATACGACAGTCCCTCAAAACGCTCGCCTTCACCACTTTCTAGTGCTTTCGCTGGGAAGAAGAAGTGGCACAACATTCTCACCAGCAGCACAGCTGTCTGTGTAGTTTAAAAAAAAACTTGCTTCTATACAATACGAGGTATGCAAAGTAGTTAATATTACGAGACACAGAACATTAAATTAAACTATTTGCCATGTCAGCTAGCCACGCCAATATACTCTGCCGTGGCATAACTAAAATGCCGTTATCCGACATCTGGTCGATTTTTAACTTTTAATGCTATTATAAAGAGAAAAAAAATCTATGGATCTGTTTCCGAATTTTCGATACCTTGAATAGCAAGGTATTGAAAATTCGGAAACAGATCCATAATTTTTTTTTCTCTTTATAATAGCATTAAAAGTTAAAAATCGACCAGATGTCGGATAACGGCATTTTAGTTATGCCACGGCAGTACTAATAAATAAAATGAACATTATACTCAAGCAAAAACAAAAACTAAAAACATAAATGAAAACAAAACTTAATACTTAAATAAAAGCCTCCAGGCATAAAGGGCGTGACAGCTTCGCAGTCTGGTAAAAAGTGTATGGCCCGCAAGAGGGCGATTAATAGAAGAAAAGGAGATTCTTATGTTATAGGTAGGTACTGTGTCTAAATTATATTAATGCAGAAACGTTATGTTTAGCATGCAGTGTGACGCCAGCACATCAAGCTACTACAATCTGTCAAATTTCTTTAATAGATTTTCAACATTATCGCTAAAGCATAAGGTTCAAAGTTGATTGGGAAAATTTTACAGTTTCGGGTAGCTTGATGTGCTGGCGTCTGTACTATCATCAAAGGGTTGCACAACATCAAAATAGAATTTAAACTTTTAGATGACCGATTGTCCGAGGCCACATAAATGTAAAATATGTTAAAGAGTCACAGGTCTGACGTGACTCACACAGTCCCATATTATTATTGGAATCTATAATAACCTAGATACTAGTTTGTGCCGTTAAAGTTAAATACCTATCTGTATCTGCAAACCCTTTATCGTAAAGGTAATAAGGTATAAGACAGAAAAAATCGCTCACAAATTGCCGAGTGGGTAAATAACAAAGTTTTTGGATTTTTCTTTTCCTTCTTTCAGTGATGTTTTTGATGGAAAAATATAAAAAATTTGCGACTTTTTGTGTTATTGAAAATGTGCCTTGTACTCGTAGGTACCTACATAATTAAGCTGAGCGATCACGATTTATGTCAGGAAGTGCAAAGCCGGGGTCGGCTAAATGATAATTTTAACGATTTTACAATGACATTTGCATTAAAAATGAGAAATAATTTTGAAATCTATACCGTTATTGGAAATGGAAATTAAATGAAAAATTGTTTATTATTTTAACAAGTAAACCTTGAAAACTAGTGATTGGAGCCTCCTTTTAAGTAGATAAGCCTGTGTTAGGAGACTCCAAATTAATCATAAAACTATTCCTTTAATACTTGAAAACGCATTTTCCATGTGTAGGTGGCAGCCCTAAGTATAAACCAAAGTGATGTCCATCATGTGTCTACGTTGATTGTCGAGGAAATTAATCACAACAGTGGAGTAGCAGGGCGCACTGTGCCTTTGTTTGCTTTCGTTTTTTCTTTTATTTTAGGTGTTCTTTGAAATAAGATAGAATAGAATAGGTAGGTACTCATTACTGTACACCATTCGAATTACATAATATAATTGTAGAAAAGTTTACATAAGGTGACACAAGAGGCGGTCTTATCGCTAAAAGCGATATTTTAAAGACAACCTTTGGATGGATACAGCTAAAACACTAGGTAGTGGTAAAGGACGGGCTTTTTGAGGGGCCGTCTTATGTAATTTTGACGTTCGAAAAGGATGGTTAGTTGGTGGTTCGGTTTTTTGGTGGTATGGTGGTTTAAGTTATATTTCATTGTTACCTTTATAAATAACTAGCTGCTTGATCCAGTTTGTCAAGTAGCCTAACTCCTTCTCCAGGTCCCAGGCTATACCTATGTCTTTGAAATTGCATAACGATCGGTTCAGTAGTTTAGGCAAATGTAATAGACAGACAGACAGATTTACTTTCGAATTTATAATATAGGTACCTACTTATATAGTATGGATATGGATAATTTAAGGGATATAATAAGAACGAATAATAGTGAGACAATGCAATATGAAAATTAATACTATCATTAATATCATGCCTAGATTAAAATTATTATAAACATAAAGAATGGTGGGCGTTTTGGCCGGTATGTCCATATACATGAAATGAAAGTTTGTATCATAAGCATCAATTTTCATTATGAGGCTGTGAAATACCGGGTTAAATCTCTTTAACCCGGTATTTAGATATCTCTACCAGACCACCAAGTACCATGTAAACGTATTAGTTTATGATGCTAATGTTCACTGCAGTTCTCAATAATATTAATTATTGACTCCTAACATTGAGAGGGCGTATGGTTAAGTAATAATAGCCGCACAAGTCGATCGATCAGGTTAAGCTGGGTAAGCTGCGCTTGCCGTGGTTGATCCCTCGATGGGTGACCATTTTTACATACTAAGACTCCTCCGTGCCTCGGAAAGCACGTTAAGCCGTTGGTCCCGGCTGTAATTCGTGGATCTTTGACAGTTGTTACTCTCTAACTCTGTTGGTCATCAGGCTAGCTTCCATACAAAAATGCCCATCATTCTTAGATCAGCACCCTAATTGCGTTATGAATCGCAATCTGAATCATTTTGATGGATAGGTATTGCTAATCCATTGTTTCATATGTTCGAAAAATGTGTCTGCTCAACAGCGTAAATAACGCAATGAGTGTTGTTGAACTGTCAAAATGAAAGCAATTTCTACAGTTAGTGTGTTAAGGCTCTTGCAAACAGGCGCGACGCGTGACACAAATCGCGCGCGACACAAAGGCACCGCTCGTTGCGCGACTTGCGGTGCCTTTGTGTCGCGATTTTATCGCGTGTCGCGCCTGTTTGTAGGAGCCTTTACGCAATTACCCCGCTGTTACAAGCTCGTAAGTACCTAACCGCTGAATTTATATTTCACTAGACCACACACTTTGCATAATAACCAGACTCCATTAGCATACCGAGTAATATCGTAATTTAATATTACCTCACAATTCCTCAAAACAAATACAGTCAGCTTAGAAAGAATATTATCCTTGAGGGGCCCGTGGCTAAGTAAAAACAACCGCACAGGTGGATACATTAGGTTAAGCTACGCTTGCTGCGGTTTGTCCGTGGATGGGTGACTATCTTTACACACTGACATCTCTGCGTGCCTCGGAAAGCACGTTAAGCCGTTGGTCCCGACTGTCATTCGTGGATCTTTGACAGTCGTTACGGGTAGTCAGAAGCCCGAAATTCTGACAACCAGACATACCACGGACTATAGTTTTACCCAGTAACTGGATTGTGGAAGCCAGTTCCAAGTAAAATACAGGTATTCAGCTGCATCCGATTAGAATGGAAGGTGATCCTAACATAGTTGGGAAAAGGCTTGGCAGGTGATGATATTTACTATTGATTTTTATAGCTACCCCACAGTTAAAAGCTTTTGCAGCTGTAGCTGACATAGTGTAATTTAATTGTAACTACCTATTTTTTTTAGTAGAGCAGTGGTGGCCAAGTGGTAACGGCTGCGACTTACGAGTTATAGGTCGTAGTTTCGAACCCAGATAGTCGCTTTACTTTGTGTAAATTATTTCATCACCACTGCTCTCAAAACGGTGAAGGAAAACATCGTGAGGAAACCGGCATGTGCTAGAACCAAAATTCAAAGACATGTGACATCTACCAACCCGCATTGGGCCCGCGTGGTGGATTACGGCCCACTCCCTCTCACAGAGGGAGGCCCGTGTCCCAGCAGTGGAAACATTGTAGGCTGATTATGTATGTATTTTTTTGTAAGCTTTGCGCTGTCCCACTCCTATGCAGAGGCTTCCCTTTGCTTCTGCTATCGTTCGCGAGCCTGCGCGTCCTCCTTCCAGTTTTAGCGGTCCTTCCAGTTCAACCCGCGATCTCCTACGTGGCCTGCCGCGACCCCGCCCCACTGTCTCAGGGCAAGTGCCCTGAGACAGTAGACATCCAATAGTTCTGTGCCACTGTTTGTACGGCATGCGGCAGACATATCCTGCCCTGTAATTAGTTATTAGATTTTTTTTATTGTAACAATTTATCAAGTCGTTCTTTAAGTTCAGCATTCTGCAATGTAAGAAAATACGCGTTCCATCAACTATTCAATTACCAAGATCTCTTTTATTTAAACCTAATTTTAAACTTTCAACAATAACTTCGTGCTTTTTTGCTGACTATACCTATACCTGCCTCTGGTAGTTTTCGATACTATTCCAAGTACAACACTTCAATATATTTGCACCACAAAGCCATCGATTAACTGTCTGAAACTTATTCGCAGTATCCAGTAAACTTAGGCTTTGTTATCGCGAAAACTTTCGTTATTTGTTCTGTTAACGTTAATGTTGCACGATATTAGTTCGTATAAGTAATAATTAATTGCGTTTGTGCTGTTTATCTTTCGTATGTGTTGGATATTATACGCGTGGTTGGAATGGCTTTATATTTGACGTGTTATAACTAATTATGCTTCGACACAAATCTATTAAACATAAATATGTATATACAAACATTCAAATTCCGTGCCTCGGAAAGCACGTTAAGCCGTTGGTACCGGCTGTCATTCGTGGATCTTTGACAGTCATTACGGGTTGTCAGAAGCCCGAAATCCTGACAACCAGTCTTATCAAAGGGTGTAATTGGGTTGTGGAGGTCAGATAGGTAGTCGCTCCATGTAAAATACTGGTATTCAGCTGCATCTGGTTAGACTGGAAGCCGACCCCAAAATAGTTGGGAAAAGGCTAGTCAGATGATGATATATAAAATTCAAAGTCCTAACTGACTGATATAATATATATTAACGCACAGCCTAAACGGCTGGTCCTAGAGACATGAAATTTGGAGGGTGTGTTCTTTGTGAAGAGTAAGTATCCACTAAGAAAGGGTTTTTCGTAATTCTACCCCTAAGAGGGTGAAATTTCACGCAGACGAAGTCGCGGGCAGAAGCTAGTAATAATATATCATGTCTGTATTCACCGAAGGGTTAAGCAGAGGAGTACCTTAAAGTCACTCAAATTTAGCCAGTTACCTATGTTTCAGTCCCATATAATATAATAGGGGGTAGGTAAGCCTATTGCCACCAACCGGGCACATATCCAAACTCCACGCTGATACTGAGAAATTCCAGATAGAAAGCCCTAATGACACTTTGCTCAAATACACATGTTGGAGTATAGCAAAAACAAATCAATCCTACTTCAACGCTATCGTCTTTCTCATTCTAACTCATAAATGTTATTTATTTATCCGTGCCCGCCCTGAACCACTTGACCGAAATCCTTACTTTCGCATAGTGACTGTACTACTCTGTTAGCCTTGTGTGGGATCACACGTCTCACCTCACGTGATATTAGTAAACACACCTTATATAAAATAATAAAAGGATTAATAAACGTATTATTGAAATCCTTAGAACGGTCTTTCCTTTGGTGTTCATCCATAACCCTAACAGGTTATGGTATATTAAAGTAAAGTGTTATACATTGTTATAATTTGCTGTGATAATTACCACAAAATATATTATAGTCTATACTTCTTAGAATAGTTCTAGAACAAGTACATTAATCAAGCTATTTGGGCACATAATATTAAATTGATCACTTGATCAGACATAAAATTAAAGTAGGTACCCAACTCAACTGCTGTTCTCTGGCAGCGTAAAGGCTCCTTCAAACAGGCGCGACACGACACGCGACACAAAGGCACCGAAAGTCGCGCAACGAGCGGTGCCTTTGTGTCTTTGCGCCTTTTTGTAGGAGCCTTAATAAGTCGACCAATATTTTTGTGTATATCATCGGGTATATCAATCTGCTAAGCCTTTTCCGAGCTATTTTGATCGGCTTTCAGTCTTACTAGATGTAGCTGATTAACAGTATTTTACATGGAGCCGCAGCTTATCTGACCTCCACAGCCCAGTTACTGGGTAATACGATACCCCTTAATACTGGTTGTCACTGTCAGACTTTTGGGCTTCTGACTACCCGTAACGACTGTCAAAGATCGAAGATAGGTGTAATCAAGCGTACGATTATAAACCTTGGCTTATAAACAGACCTATTTAGTACAGCTCTACTTGCCTATTCACGAGTGATGTGATTATAAAACAGATTAGAATGATTTACATAACTGGTACGTATGCATCAATCACATTCTTTTCCCTTACACGGAACACAGTACTTACCGTGTCTACTTGGTATCCATTTATAATGCGTATTGACGGACATATAGCTATGTATACGTTAGGTAAAGATTAATTCTATGTGCGGTGCGGCCTGAAAGATTAACCAGAATAAGTTTTTTCAGCGAAAGCAGGCCAAAAATTTAAAAGATAATAAAGTCAAAGGAAAAAATAATAATTTTAGAAAATATTAGTTCTGGATCAAATTCACTAAATAAAAAAACATGTGGGGTCGGAGGACAGGCAGGAACGAATTTCAAAATAAAAAATCCAAGATATTGAAGAAAGAGAAAAGAGAGAGAGAAGAAGAAAAAAAAGAGAGAAAAAGAAAAGAAAAGAGAGAAAAAAGAGAAAGAAAAGAAAGAAAGAGATAGAAAGAAAAGAGAGAGAAAGAAGAAAGTCTATCCTATTCTATATTGAAGTGCTTTACGAGGCACGGAGGGGTGTCGGTACATGGAGATGGTTACTCATCCACAGACTAATTGCGGCAAGCGTAATATAACCTGATCGATCGACCTGTGCGGCTGTTATTATTAAACCATGGGCCCCTCCAATCTAGAGGAGTGTATCACTAAACAATTCAATTAATCAACAACAAGAATAGGTATCGCTAACAATAATTTAATTTCTTTGTCAGTCTCCACTATAAAATGCTTATTAACAATCCTTTCAGAACAATGCTTTACAAAATTATTTATTCGCAGTTAGCAAATGGTTTGGAGTCATGCGATAGTAGAAGAAAGTGGTTTAATATGAAACATTATTTTGAGTTATATTTTCAGTGTTCTACCTTGTCAATTCCTACGGTACTTAGTATTTCAGGATTAAAAGCATCCGGTCAGCTTTGCAGCATTCTTTTCTTCCGTTCTACTTTCCACAGCAGTTAGGCTGCGTTTCCTCCAGAGATGTGCGAGGATGCGTAGCGAGGAATGTGTGTGAAACAAACCAATAACATCGCTTTATTGTCATAGCTCGAACTAAGTTAAGGCTCCTACAAACAGGCGCGACACGCGATATAATCGCGCGCGACATAAAGGTACCGCTCGTTGCGCGACTTGCGGTGCCTTTCTGTCGCGTGTCGTGTCGCGCCTGTTTGAAGGTGCCTTTAGCGTTGTTATTGGTTAGTTTTACACACATTTCTCGCTACGCATCCTCGCTCATCTCTGGTAGAAACGCAGCATTACTGTAGGCCTATAATGTTTCTACCGATGGGACAAAGGCCTCGTCCTTATAAGAGAGAGTGCCGTAATCCACCACGCGGGCCAAATGCGGGTCGGACCATGTCACATGTACTCGTAATTGAAGCAACAGCTTATAGATGAGCATTTCTTTCTTTCACACACTTGGCTTGGCCTAGTATAAAACCGTCCATTAGCTATGGTACCAAATCTACCTTGCAAAACAGTAGACAAACAACCATCCTAACGTCAAAATATGTCGCATAATTGCTGTAAGAGTAATTACATACAAGTTGACAGGCACATGATTAAGGCTCCTTCAAACAGGCGCGATTCGCGTCGCGCGTCGCGCCTGTTTGCAGGAGCCTTTATAGTGAAAACTATAATCAGACATACGCGTCAATCGAATGTGTCTCTCCTTTGTTCAATGTAGTGAATGTTCCATTGTTATTATATTATTCTCATATACATACATACCTATGTATGAGCTCAGTGCGCGTGAATGATTAGCTTTGAGCTTTCGGTTTACAAACATATCTGTCTGCGTTGACTAATTTATTTGAATTCTTGATTAAGTAGGTATGTACCTACCGTCTTAATTTAATATAATGTTAATTTGAAATTACCTTACTAAGTTTTTAGTTATATCAATTATAACTGAAAACTTTGTATGAAATTAATAAATAATATGATAATGATTTTTTTTATTTGTTACAGGTAAGCACTGAAACCAATGGAGATGTTAAATTTGGTATAGGGCTTAATAAAAAAGATTCCCGAGAAAGTCCTAGTAAGATGGTAAGTCCTGCTTGCTTTAACCCGACATGGCAGAGCTATTTCTTTCGTTTCTGCGACATGCTATACGAGTGCTAAGAAGGTGCAGCTGCCGTTTTGGCGTCGATAGAAGATTAGCCAGTAAGCATGTTTACTAGCGAGGTTGACTGCCCAGGATGACCATGGATATTTATGAGAGAACAATAGTTATTTTTTAAGAGTATTCTATTCTATTTGGTAAATCCTTTTGTCATGAATTCTTTTCATAAAATACATAAAACTATTGTTCATCCTAATACATACTTGGCCAGACTGGCAGCGTGGGGCGGAGAGCGGCGCGTGTGCGGGAACGCGCGCGATCGACCTGTCCGCAGTCGAGCGCGGCTTCGTTATGAGTGTTGTTGTGTCCAGTGTTTTTCAAATTATAATATGGATAAAGAAGACTTATTTTCACTAGAACAAAGCTTGAACTATAGTTTGAGAACTCCGGTACCCGCGCGGGCTGGCTACGCACTCACTGCAGCTACTTGTATGAACGAGCTATGGCGTGAGTTGCCCGCGCGATCCCCGCGCCAAACAGCCTACGCCGCTCACCGCGCCCGCGTGCCCACTATGGACGCTCAAATGAAGTTCTTATGTTTGAGTACGCCGCGCCGCGCCCGCCCCGTGCCCGTGTTTGCAGTCTGGCCAAGCTTTAACAATAAACTTGAGATTGTTTATTCGTTTCTAATAATGGCAATATTTATCGCTTTACTACGCGCGTAACATGTCCACAACCAATTTAGTAATAGGAAATACTATATTCTTATTACAAGGTATTCGTTTACTTATTTGGCCACAGTGTGGGTGTTTGTTTTAGTCAAAAACTCATTATGAGACATTTAGTATTCATGTTAAAGCTATCTGATTTTTTTTAACATGCTGCGCACGTCTTTTAACTTTTGGTGCACTTTCCGGGTGGTATTCTAAGAAGGCATTCCTCTTCAGAAGCCAGTTGGTTCATCGGTTTGGTTATAAATGTATCATGCAGTTTAGAAAGCTACTTATTAAAGTATGTTGGGTGGTAACGGCGGCGACTTACCGAGTTGTAGGTCGTATGTCACCCAGTCAGGCGCTTTTACTTCGGGAAATTTATTTCATATCCACTGCTCTCGAAACGGTGAAGGAAAACGTGAGGAAACCGGCATGTGCTAGAAACTTCTAAAACTTCTACCTACCCATACTGGACACGCGTGGTGGGTTACGGCCTGTGGTTAGGGCCCACTCACACAGAAGGGAGGCCTGTGTCCTAGCAGTGTGAACATTATAGGCTAATTATGAAAGTATGCTGGTTCATTTGTTGGTTTTTAGGCAGCAACGGCTCAACAGATCGGTGTGAGTTTTGCATAGAAATGCAATTTTAACTTATCATCGCCTGGAGAGGGTCATAGGCCCGTATGTGTTCCACCCCAACTAGCAAAAAGTGGTTTTTAAACTATCCTAGAACCATCATTTATCGAGGATTATATGAGGCTTTTATCCGCATATAAGTTGCGAAAAGGGCCCACTTTATAAGTCTACTTTTACTTATAACGTATTTATATTAGACCGCTGAAATGCCATATACGCCCATATTGCTCCTGTAATTGAATTACGTCAATACAATTACTCCTGTAAATCTCACTATAAGTAAATTATAGTAAAAAATTAGATTAATACGCGCCTAGAAATGTTTCTATAAGCTCATATGTTGCGAACTGTCGAAGTGAGTGTATCGCGCATTGTTGTGCTCTGTAAAAAATATTTTTAACATCTTGATGGTATTTATATTATTCATGTCAACCATAGTAGAAAAATTTTTGTCAAATTGTTAGTCTTACTTATAGCTTATTCATATGGGAACTTGAATTTTCTGTGAAATCTATCATGGCTTCGATAAAAATTTTAAAGCGCCTCTTAAAATTTGCTTATTTACATTTCAGTATTAATTAATATTAGATAAATATTATGAAGGCAGCTGCCATTTTCTTGGTGAGCATTTCCAAGTGTGACATAGTGCTAAAATAAGTATTTTTAGCATTTCAAAGTGTGACATAGTACCAATATAAGTATATTGGTTCTATATTAGGTTATCTCAAAACCGAAGAAGATTCGCCATTGTTACCAATTAGGGTTCCGCAATGCCCGATGAAAATCGATTGATATTTATAGATAAGTAACAGGAATATTTTAAGGGTTTGTTCTACGTGCTAGGTTAAACATTAGTTTAAACATTGTTTTTATTTAATATAATTATATAAGAGGTTACCGACGATTTAAACAAGACTATGTTCCTGGATATCGATCGATTTTTAACCAAAATAGATTTCCGATCTTTAAAGAACTTAAAATGGCCTTGGAGTGTTACACATTTCTTGTTATCGGCGATATGTCCCGGTTGTCACAGCGTGGTTTCTGCATATTATCACTAGAGATTAACATTTTACTCAGAATCAAGAGCACATCAGATCATTACTATATCAAGATTGGTTTTGATGTGAGAATTGTTCTACTTAAGCAGTTTATGATCACTTCCCAAGAGACGAATGTGAAATTTGTAACTAGTCTAATCTGATGTCTGGGCAATATTACACAAATGTTAATGGATCTCCTACAATTACACAATAGATAGATAGATAGATAAAACGTTTATTTAGTGCAACAATAGGAACATGTATGGTAGCAACTACGATAAATTAAAAAGAAGTCGTTTACTAGGAGTTCATGGTACTTTCTTGACCATCTCAAATCGACAGCATAATTTTATTAATACTCGCAGGTTCACCCGATCACGCGCAATGTTGCTAAACTTCAATAACATGGCTTTGTGGTTCGGGGAATTCCCAGTTTTAAAAAAAATAACGCAGTTCTAAATTTTTGTTATATGTAATCCGAAAGTTCTTTCTTATTATCGCTTTCAATATCGCTCAAAGATTTGGTACTTTTGTTGTCCGAACCTCTTCCATCTAAAGTAGTACTACAATTATCTTGTCCGGAACCCTCCCTAGAATTAGCGATGCGGTCTTCACCAGTTAAATTAAAAAAATCGGTGCTGAAAAATCAAAATGGCTGATGTCAAATCCTACAATGGAATTTGCAAAACTATATAAATCGTGTTTTCGCCTGTACTGGTCGTTACAAGCAAAAGTGGCTTCTTAAGAGTTTTAACCAGGATTCTTTGAGATTTCTTGGACAATAACACTCCTGTGGAATGCCTATATAAATATGTCTAGGTTTAAAACGGCGTACGATAAATCGATATAGAGAACAATTTATCCTACCGAGTGCTGCATGCTGTGTAATCTTGGTGATTTATTGTTTTTAAAATATGGATATGAAATTCATTTAACACTTACTTTTAAGCATATGTAAAACCAAACCATAAATGATTTACAGTAATTTAACTTTAATTTACTTATATTGGCCATAAAATATTAGCTTATATGAGGTTATAAGTAAAAATAACAAGAGTAATTGCTCCTCAGTGCATATATTCCTGGTACATGCTCCTACAGGAGTATTAGGATTTAAATGGTCCGCAGACGTTATCTTATAGGCGCATATAAGTCCGAGTTACCGGAGTTATTACTCTTGAGTGCAATTACTCTTGTTTCATGCTTTCATAGGAGTCTTGATCCTATGTTTGTCAGGAAATATGATCCCATATACCGATATAAGTACAAATTATAGGATTAAGTGTACTTGAGTAAAACCAGCATGTATTTATGCTGTTAAAAGCGTAGTAGCAACCACCAAAACCATCATCGGAGCTTTATAAGTCCATGTAGCATTATAAAATCGCCATCCAGGATTATTTTGCTAGTTGGGACGCGCGCCTCAAAGAGATGTCAGCATCAAATGAAGGGGCCCGTTAGGGCCGAAGCCTGCCGGGTCAGCGGGATTGTCCGAAAAGGTTACCCTGCCCCGGAACATAATGGGCTAAGGAAGGAACACGGGTGAGTTTTAGTCTGTAAGAGTCTGACACTCTCTTCCGCTCCACCCAGAGCGGGAGGAGTTATTTGATGATTTCCCATCCGCAAAAAAAAGGGTCATAGGCATTATCCCAGAAAATCTGCCATATGGGAGCGAACGCCTTGGTAAAAGACAGTTTCTAAAAATCTTTTAAGTTTTCATTGTTGCGAAATCATCATCCTTGGAACTTGTTTTACCAGCGGGGTAATTGAGTAACATACTATCAGCAGCAATGGCATTCATTTTGATAGTTCAACAACATTCATTGCGGTATTTACGTTGTTGAGCAAACAATTTTTTCAAACTTATGAAGTAATGGATAAATAATATCCTTCAAAATTCAGATTGATAGTGCCACGATAGTGCGTTACGCAATTAGAGTGCTGCTGGTATTCTCTGGGACGTTATTATGGTACAATGCGTGCCACAAAAGATGAGACTTGACACACCACGTGGTTTGACATGCGCAGTACACGATTTTAGGTATCTTTAGCGGTATGAGGTCTGAGTGCGGGACGGGACCGGACGTCATAGAGGCGGCGGAAAGAGCGGGGGAGGCGGGGTCAAGTCTCATCTTTCGTGGCACGCATTGTATAGCAAAGAGCAGGTGCCCTATTGTGTGGTGCGCGTTCTACCGAAGATCCCGGAGTTCGCCCTCCGTAATTATGAGCTGAGGACAGCCAACGTATGGTTTTAGTCGGTAGGAATCCGACATTACCACCCAGCTTTCCGTGACGAAGAATTATGACGTAAGCTTTATAAATGTATACCTACTCATGGTTATTAGACAGAATGGAGATTTGCGTAGCATATAAGGAGCTTACCTCACAGTGAGTTCAGTCCATAAAGAACATAACCATTGTCTGCAAGAAATTAGGACAAGACAAACCATTTTATTCTTAATCGGTCCGTGTAAATTATACTAGAAAATGACCACGATTTTATAACATCAACTTATATACTTAACACAAATACACACCCACATAATTATTTGTACGAATACGATTGTTATAAATAAGAAGCTGTCAGTGCCCATAAAAGTCTAGAGCAGCCGTAGTGTTTTTTGTGAAGGCCATACCGTTTTTATACGTGTTTATTCTCTGACGGTATTTTCGCATACCTAGTGGGGTCATGGTAAATCAGAGGGAAGAGATGTGTTCTATTTTTGTTATTTTATGCAGTCGAGTGCGATATAATAAATTCTTAATATTGCTTCTGACTTTGCCTGCATTTTGCCCTATGAGTGTCTGGACGGTGTTGCATGCTGTCCCAGTGTCCTTAGCATGTCATTTATGTATCATTTTACAACTACGCAAAAATCTAAAAACGGCTGTTTGACACTTTCCGTGACCCAAGGGATGGCTTTTACCTTGACCAGAGGCTAAGCAATGCCAAATAACATGGCAATGCCGCCAGTCTCTTGGGTACATCACCAGTTGATAGTCATGCGGGGGAAATATTATATTTTAGTTTGTTAATACATAATGTAGTTTTATGTAAGTCAGGATGTTATGTTTTTATTTTATTAATTAATTAGCTGCAAGTTGTTGTTGTTATATACATTTCGTTTATAATTTTTTTTTCGTTTATTTTTTTTTTCGTCTTCTAAGACCACCTATGAAGCTGATTAAAGATAAAATATGAACCGGTAACTAAGATAGAGAAAATTTTACAACATTATAATTAATAGCTTTCATAGGCGTGTGCGCACATGAATTGGCATTTATGAGTTTTTTATTGGTGACTGGGAATTTAAAAGCAGAATAGAGCTTATTTTGAATTTCTTTTCTCCCTTTTGTTCCGAAAAATTAAGGACTTTCTAATAAATAACTGCGAAACAGTAATATAATTTATTAGTCCATCTATCCACTTCAAAAATCAGAACCATATCGGCCCGAAAATGATTAAAATTAGATTATACACATTTTGTACATATACGAGACGATATGCGAGCGTTACTCTAGAAATTTAATAATCCAAGAAAATAAACAAGTAGGCGCATACCATAGGTATATCCGTGAATATTTACACTAAATAATGTCAATACGGGCGCACCGCTGACCGCGTATGACTCACACGCATCCTTGAGATACCTCACCGGTCAATTTCCTGACGGTTAACGTATAAGCTAATGAAATGCGTCCATCGTGTATTTATCTACCTACACATATTTATAAATATAATGCTCTTCCCGCCCATTTCACCTTCTTCGATTGTTTCACAGTTAATTTAATTTCAATCGAAATACTACCTATACTATTTTTTTGTGTGTCGTGTTTGTGTCCTGTGTTCGGTTCACAGGTTGTGCAAAGTGTCATTGGGTATTTCTATCTGGAATTTCTGAGTTGTAGCCAAGTCTGGATCTGTGCCCGATCCTATTACATCGGAATCGGACCTAATAAAAAAACATAACTGGCGTGCTACGGGTAAACTTTTCGGGAATTATTGACGTGATGTTTTGTAGTACCTATCTCTCTCCTTTCAATGTTTAACAATATTTTTATAGGAATTGATATTATTGTGTTTAGTGGCATTCTGTCTGACATCCTGTTTAAAAGCTACAAGCAAAAAAACGGCGACTCCCAATCTTGTCGCGCGCGGTTATTACGCGTGTCGCGCCTGTTTGTAGGAGCCTTTACACTGGCGGTCCATGTTTAGGTATACATACAGTGTTTATTTATAAAGCGTTAATTGCACTAGTTCTGCTTACCCTCCCACGTGTTGATGTCGCTTCGTAGTATTTTACGTGGATATATTCAGTCAGATCTATTTTTATATTTAGACTAGCTGGTTCACCATCCTTGTTTTGTATAACCTTCGTTGACCTGCTCGGAGCAGTATGCAGACTAGTTTCGCAAAGTCCTTTCATATTTTTAGTGCATCTTTGCACGCTGTGGCTGTAGTTTTAATCTTTGTCTGTCAGTTGGGCCTGAATTAGGGTCAACTCACACCGAAAGAGCGGCGAAGGGCAGCGAAGCGCAGCGACCCGCTCGTTAGAGAAGGCGCGTTTATGGAATTCGCAGGAATTCCCGCGGCGCCCGCCGCGGGCATCCGCGCGACTCGTTCGAGTTTCTCATGCGATAATAAGTATTATAATAATGAAAATAAAGTTATAATTCATATGACACTGAAACTGCGCTCCGCTTCGACGCTCTTTTGGTGTGAGTAGAGCCTTACACTGCGCGATTTAATTGCCTGTGGCATATAGGTAATAAATTTTAAGCAACGATAAAAGTTGCACCTTTCAATCCGTTTTTGGCGGATGCAAGTCAGTAGCATAAACATAATAAGCTTTTAATGTTCTGCTGAGAGATAGGCCTCCTCTTGTCGAGATTCCTCTTTTTGTGGGTCTACCACGCGGGCTAAGTGTATTGCGTAATACACTATCAATCTCAATCATTTTGCTGGATACTGCTAATCTATTGCTTCATATGTTTTTTTTATTTGAAATGGGTTTGCTCTTGACTCTAGTCTAGGTCAGAGATGACAGAGACAAAGTCTACAATGGAGTGAGCTTCAAAATGAACGCTATTGCTACTGATAATATGTTACGCAATTAGGTCGCGGGTTGGTAAATGTCACATGTTTTCAAAGTTTTTGTTCTAGGACAAAAAATGTTTTTGTTTTTGTGCCGGTTTCCTCATGATGCAAGGCACTAGTGCTTCAATTTATCGCATGCCACTACCAGTATCAAGACAATTGAATCGTGGGTTTTAGTCAGTTAAGAGTTTTTTTTTTTTTTTTTTGACTATGAAGGGTCGTCGACAGATTATGCTTTGTATGAATTATGTGTATTTTTTTTATTTATCCCACAGTGGGCCACTGCTGAGCAAAGGCCTCCCTCTAAACCTTCCAGGCATCCTTTCCTAGAGCCACCTCGATCCAACCCTTGCGGTACGCGTCTAGGTCGTCTCGCCAGCTCTTCGAACTGTGTATATTAAAGTTTATTTTGTTAGCTGCTTGTTTGCATTTATATATAAAAAAGGTGTTAGTAGTACCTACGTGTGTTTGTTCGAATTATTTGCCAGTTGTATAAATATTTTTTTTATAGTAAATGAGGTGGGGTGATTGAACTTTAAAATGGGGTTTTGGAGAATCCTAATCATAAGCCGTGAGAATTTTTATTTTTGCTAGCTCTCTCTACATTTTATTGTTGCAATATAAAACTTTTTATCTAAACCACCATAACAATTATAGTGTCCTATGTTCAACTTACTCCACATCCAAGTGAATTTTCCTCCTCCAAATAATCCTAAGTAGTTCCAAGGTATCTCGTATCTGCTACTTGACTCTTCAATTATTCAATAATCCTTTAACCCTGACAAAACGGTTTACCGTCATAAAAATCTATATAAAGCCGGTAGTACACTTCACGAGTAGCGTTGAACGCCCCTTTAAAATCGTTTTGCGCCAATTACGTCGCTGTACCATTTTCACGGCTCCTACGATGCTAAATTTAATTAAGAACGGCGTCAAATCTAGGATTTTATCAGGCTTGGAAGACTTGGAAGTTTTTTCAGAGAAAATAAAGTTTTGCTAGAAAAATACATTCTTAGGGTAAAATAAAGAGATTAGATGATAATTTTAGTAGTAAATATTTGATTCGGAAACATGTAATTATAAGAAGATAATTTCATTACGTGCGATAAACTTGTTTATAATGAAATACCTTCATGAATTATGAATAATCTTTCTATTTATAGTGGAGTAAGACGGCGTAGATGCAAAAACACTAATAAATAATAAACATAGCTTTCTCTCATAGAAAATATCTCTTTTTTACTTCCTACAACTATTGAATACAACTCCGCATCCATCACGTTCTAAGATCTAAATAATTTGCCTCATTGCGCATCTTAAGGGGCAGTGTCGTAATTAATTATGCACCGGGCAGTACCATTCGCACTGTTTAATGCTCCAATATGTATTCATAGCCCAGCTTCATTAGCTTGTGCGTCTCAAAGGCACTCTTTTCAACGCACTGCTGATATAAATTTCATAAAATAGCCGTCCAGAGCTTATGGTTGAAATAAATTGTTTTTTTTTCTTTTAATTTTTCGTTACTGTTTATACTTATATGATCGCTTTACAGGAAAACTTTTGTTATGTTTTGTGCGCTCAATTTCGACAGTTGATAGTGGAGTGATGGTCTCAATTTTCAAAAGTAATTCTAGAGGAAAACTTACATACATTTAAAGATGTAGGAAAAACTTCTGTAATTCCAATACTTTGTAATTTTTGGAGCAATCCATTTGGCTATATTCCACAAACGTAAAATAAAATATCCTTTTCTGAAATAAGATTCTGATATAGGTAACCATTTTATTTTAAAGTGGGGAACTCCACAAGATCATTTAATGTAAATGCCCTGTCTTCAAAAGTCACGCTTATTGTAATAGCCAGATTTGGCATAGAAATAAACATTGTGTCTGACCGTAAATAAATTTTACTTTCATATGGACGTTAGCAAGCCATTCTATGTAATGACCAACTCGTTTCAACTGACCTTTTTTGCTATACGACTCACGATTGCGTCCCATAAAAGGCTATGTCCAGATAACTTTATTCCACATAATGCGTCCCTATCCCTTTGAAAAGGAAAGTTGTATAACATTTTTTGAGATCGCTTCCCTTTTAAGGCTCTCGCAATACTTTTTATTACAGAAATGGATGCGAAAAGGAATGTTCTTCGACCATATCAAAGGGTTTGCCGACACAATGTCGGCAAACCCTTGCATATTTTTATTTAAAATGTGGGAGACGTTGCAATAAATTGTTTAAATGTCTTCTCTACTTAATAGAATGAAATATGTTCAGTAAATTGAATAGGCATTCAAGTTAATAGGAAAATCGATTTATAGTAAGGAGGGAAAAACAGTGGCTACACAGTGGCTGTTTTGGTTAAAGGGCATGCACCTTTCGTGTGGTATTCCAAGTAATTAACGGCCATCGCCTCGGTGACCGAAACCCAATAAAAACACATCCAAAATTGCATCCCGCATGTAGAGTTCCAAGTTCAAATTAAACCCGTCGTCGGCCGGTCGGTAGTCCTGCAGGGCGCGCGCGCTCGCCGCTCCACGGCGCGGGCAGTGCGCCGGCGCCGATGTTTCCGATCGGACGATTGGATAGCGACGCAGACGCGAGCGCACTGCGAAAACACCGCAAATTTATTACCGACGCGATTGTGAAAAGTGCTCATCCATCTCACAAGTGGCTTTTCAACCGATTTATAGATCCCGAGTGTTCCCAAATTCGAGTGCAATTTGTGTCAAACATGATAATTTCGTGATTGTGTGCTGTTACTGTGACTAGTTTAGAACTCAATTGCTTTATGTGTCTAGGTATGCAGGCGCTATCTTGCTTAATTAAAGTTCGCTGACCTTTTGAAAACAAGTAACAACTGTGCCACCATCATATTTCGTCAAGCCAACTGCCACAGTATTAACAAATTTATCATCATGTCACAATGCTGAATCATAATGGTGGAAACATGGTTTAGATAGATCCAAGCGATGTTGTTAAATCGAATGACCTAATCGACACCTACTGACTGATTATTAATACAAGTTCTAATAATTTGTCTGGGAGGCATAAATTCGTCGTTAAATTAATGCCTCCTACCATTCTGTTAAGTAGGTATAGATGCTTCGAATATCTGCCTACAGTCATATCTCTGAGAATTATGAGATGCAGCGGACGTATGTTTCCAGGAAGTCATTACCTTCTTGTGACAATGACTTTATTTCATCAGAGTGTTCTTGTGCTTGTTGAAATTGACCCTCATAATAAACTATAACTGTTTCTTTATTGGCTGTCCCAGTTCACCCTTCGACTTTTATGTCGAACATTTTATATTTATCTTAGATGAATTATGAGCTGCTATTTTGTAGTCATTGTTTAGTTCTAAGTAGTGTTATTGTTTAAACTTGCATACCTACGAGGTACTTGATTACAGTCACTGTCGTCAGCGCTTGAATCATATTGTGATAGTCAACGTTTTTGTCTATGCCTAGTTGCCTACTGATATCGCCTTCATTTTAATGTTGACCACACCTTCAATTAGTATTCTGAATAATAACGCTACACGGGTTGGTAGGGACATCGATGCGCCGATTGATGATATTTTATTTGAGAATCGACTAAAAAATTCTACGCTAGGGGTCTAGGATCATGTGCTGAATTCTTGGTTCCAGTTTGCCCTGTATAATCACTGAAGATATATTAGATATTAATATATCTATATTATTATATCGTATTAAGTTGTCAAAAGTAAGTAAGTGTAAGTTGTCAAAGTTGTTGTAAGACAACTTTATACGTCAGCATTTTACAGATATTTGACACTTTTCATACCGCACGTGTGCCTTTTTATTCCGTTCATTCCGAACATAAAATATAAAATTGATAAGCCCACAATAATCGTTCTTGTCATGCGTTGTAATGAAAAGCTCATCAGCATTCAAAGATATTCTGTAAAACTCTTAAAAAACGCTTCTATAGCTATATCTATGAAACCAAATTAATTAGTTACACCGTATTAGCTGGACTTCATTCACCAATTAACTGTTTCCATAAATTCTACAATCAATTAAATAAAATTGCCAATTAAACTGATATTAGGATTTGTTACAATTTGGTTTTAGTTCTAATATCTTAACTGAATGTGGCACAATCATAAACTTTGAGCAGACTATAGGAAAGGATTTAATTGCTGTGGCTGCTCAAACACATTACATCATAATTACAAGCTATGTAGTTAAAGATCTTGAGTAACTATTGCTCTACTCTAATTTATGGGCGTTGAAGAATCATTGACTTGATTGTTCTTCATAATGATATAACTAAGAAGAAAGACTCAAGTTTTATTGTCTTGTCTTTGACGAAGATTTGCCACAAATGCTTCGATTATTTATTAGCCATTTTGAGAATTACTCTATTAGAGACTCAGTTACCATTTTGAGAAGTGGGCATTCTGCGCCTAAATCATTTAGTTTTATTAGTTGAGAAGAGGTCAAAAATATAAAGGTTTATTACAGTTTCCTGAACTTAAATACTAAATCATACACTTTAAATTACTCATAGCAAGCTGCTTCCATTTTCAACGAAGATTAGGGATGTGAGTGCGATCCTGTAAGCGTTTCCGTACATTAAAATAGATTGCGACTGCCGTGAAATTCCTTTGACTATGCGAACATGAATGTCAACATCAAAATGCGATATACTCGACAAATACGTAGTTATTGCTCTCCAGTTTCTGAGGACGTATATGGTCTAGCCGGAATCAAGTAGTGGCCTCGAACTTGAGGCCTACTCAGGCCAATTATAGTCTGAGAATTCGATAGTTAAGGAATTTCGTGCTGACAGTGCAATCAAAACTGTTTTCGCATCAAATACTCGTATATCTCAATTTGTGTGTGGGCGGCGAAGTATGCGAAGCGATATTATTATAAGTGAGTGAACTTATCGTTTTTCATATTGAATTCTTAACCTGAATATTGAATTTATGGACGCTTTTGTTACTTTAGATATAATTGTGTTTATTTATCTTGGATTTTGTAGGTACCATATTTTTGCATGTGTTTTAGAAAAACTTAATTTAAATTGACTAATGACTCATATAAACACGACATTAATAGTCAAATTGTAACCTACGCTCTTCACAACAATGATTCCAAAATATTCGTGATATTATCAACTTTATCCATATCTTATCCCAAAGCCCAGGGCTGACTACCAATAAGAACCCATACTTTAACTGTATTCAGTCCTTGGCTGACCTTTAAACGTCTACCAAACGTCCTTAAACGTCGAAAGTATCAAACGTCAATAGGAAATGCTCCTACAGATAAGCACTCTGATCCCTGATAAGTTTCTTTATAAGCAGTATTACGACTGAGTAGGCTATTGCAATTATCTTCGGCTGATCTTGCAGATAAGTCGGTACCAACAACGGTCCCATCGGTAAGGCTAATGCACCATGAAAGATATTTATGGCAGTCATTACCTTGTGAAATGCAGTTTCTAAGATACGTACGTTGGACGTATAATTAGCTTATATCTCTTGGAGGTCATAGTCAAGCGGTGTAGTGATAATGAAGTTAAGTAATGTTATCGCTGTTTTTATTATAATGGTTGGACTATTCGCTTGGAATTTCCCCTGCAAAGTTTAGCTAGTGCTAGGAACCTGGAGGAAGAGAATAATTTATTTGTAGTACTTTAGCATGCAGGGATAGATTTTACGAGCATAATGGCAAAAATAAGAGACAGAAATAATTCTGTTACTTGCGGATGGAGCGCAAGCAAACAAAATTGATTGTTTTGTAACTCTTATAATGAATCTTACGCTCGGAAAACAGTCCGTTTAATTTCAAACATACCTAATACTTCTATCGGCAATCTGTGTTCCAATCAACTGAATAAATGTTTTGTATTTTTGTATAAACACATCCGTTGATAACTAATCCTTGAGCCAAATACGTTCTGACATGTAGTAAACACTGTTCCTATATGTTTCTATACAAGGTTTATTTGTGGAGTTTCATCCAATACTGGTTCAATGACACCGGTCGTTTTGTCTTCAGTAATTGCCGCATCCCTTGGAACAATTGGCGGTAGTCTCAGTACTGCGTCGTTTGCTGCTCTTGTGTTTATTTTGCTTCCTGCTCTAGACATACATATGAGCAATAATTATGATTGGGTGTTAATAATAATTCGTTGTGGTAAAAGCATGAGTGTCTGTTTCTTGATTAGATTTTCTAATTACTTTACCTGCCAATTATATACAAGTCAGCTTGTTATAGTAATACTTATATTAATGATAATGAGAAGTTTTTTCAGTAATATCGTTATTTAGTTGGAAGGTGATACGAGCTTCACAAAGAATAAAGAAATTAAGCGATACAATATTTATACCATTTTTACTCTGACAAGTGACAGCTGATAGAGTCAGCTCGCAATTGGCTATGAATATTCATTTAATTTTATGGTTTCCTCATTTGCCCAATTATCAGTCGCTTTGAGTACTCATTGTAATGTATATTTATGCAAAATGGACTCGTTTAATTTCGCAGATATTGATCTTATGTAGGCTTGAGTAAACAATTTAGGTAATTTTATCAGGTTTGGGGCAATCTATACATTCATGACGGAGACAGGCGACAGTTCCTATATCTGTAAATTGACCGAGCATTCATTTTGTAAGGCTGGTTTTAACGGCATCAAAGTTACCAATAATTTTTGCAAAATTCTTTATCGGTCTACCAGCTCTGTCTTTTGCAGTTTTGTTTTGTCTGCAGCTTCTACAAACTGTGAAATAGTAGTGATTGTAATGAATTGTAAATATGAAATGGTTTTAATATTCCTAGCTATTCCAGGTTATAGCGGATGTATAAACTGAGGTAATTCTGCAGGTAGAGATGACTAATATCTAATGAATGACTGCATAGCGCTGCTTCGTATACTTTAAAATTCATGTGTTTTAAAACGGAGAGAATGATTTCATTTTTGTTCTCGTAGTTTAGACTCCTAGAATCTTTGAGGATAGTTCTAAGGTTTATTAAAAAGAATAAACAATGGATCAATTGAAAAAATGATACAACAATTTTAGGTTTTCTAATAGAGTCAAATTGATAGTGTCCTTAATTTGTCGTTCCTTTGCAATTCTCCGGCTCCGTAATGAATAATTATTTTTCCTTTGAAACTCGTTCTTATTACCGACTTTTACGCGTGGGTGTCACGCATAATTCACAATATCCCGTTGTTTAGTCGGAGGGATAATAACGTGTGATGGTTGGTGGTCACTACACCGTGACGGTGCGGATGTCGGCACAGTCAGTTCACTTGTTGCTTTCCGATGTAACACAAATAATAGAGAAATTTTGCTTGCGGAATTTTAAATTAAAATACACGCGTTAATTAAGGAACTAAGTATAAGATACAGCCTGGAGACATAGATAAAATTAATAAAGTTACAATTCTCTAGCGTCTTGCTACAAAGTCGCAGTTAGCTCAGTGTTGAATTAAATGATCACAGTGTCTCACAAGTGAATATCGAGCAACAGTGGCACACGATGTTGATAACGAAGTACACGGCGGTCCTGTTGGAAAGCGCGAGGAGCACGGAAGCAAGGAACACGGCGCTGTCACGATCTGACGCCTGGTCCTCTTCACTGGAGAGCTCGCCCAGTGGTCGCAGGCCCGTTCGGCGACGTCATTTTGTATACAGGTGCGTAATAAGTAATAGATAACTGTTGATGTTCAGTAATAAAATCATTCCTGTATTCTGCTACATTTAAAAGTTTATTGCGGAAGTGGTCAACTGGTGGACTGCGATAGACTTACTTGATTTGCTTGAGCAATTCTTCCTATAAATATGTTTCCTAGCAGTCAAATCAAGTCTACAGCCGTAAAATCTAGGATTATGCTTTTTTGGTCTAGTTATTTTTGTAGGTATTATAATTTAAGTGTTAATTTGAAATACTTTAAGCTAATTGGTAGCAATGGTACACCTAATTGCTGATGCAGCACGCATGACGGAATTCTGAAAACGAATGACAAAGGTCAAGGTCATATAACAATAACACCTTTGTTTTACCAAGTACTGTCATACACATGCTTTTATTGTACACAGCACAAGCCAGACAGAATCAAGTTTGCACAAAACGACGACCAATCACAAAGAGCATTAGGTATTCATCGTATGCATCGGTGCAGCGGCATTAAAGGTAGTAAATAGAGACAGGACATATTACGAGAATTGAATTTTTATTAGTTTCAATTGCATTCGGCTGTTGCCGGCGAGACGATGCGACGCTTACGATAACCTATTAATTTAACGCTTATTATGCTGTGGGGTTTGTAAGCGGAAGCTTTAGTGTTATTTTCTTAGACGATATAAGTAATATACTTTCATGAATATAATACCTACTTTGTGCTACTTTTTGGGCTTCTGTAATACAAATGCAAATGTAGTAATACTTCTATGACCTGTGTCGCAATTAAGGCTCCTTTAAACAGGCGCGATACGCGATAAAATCGCGCGAGACACAAGGGCACCGCAAGTCGCGCAACGAGCAGTGCCTTTGTCGCTAACACAATAATGGAATGGAGCACATAATAATGAAATGGACTATTTATTTATTATAGTCCTCGTGCATACGTATGCTTATTATTTTGAATATAAATCACGTATAAAATCACTGGTTAGAAAAAAGCACGTTGTATACTTCTACAAGAATTATTTCATTTTAACTCTACGTAGAACTTGGCATAGACTTGTATATTATTTGAATGACAAGTAAAACCCTGTGTAATTAAGTCGTTGCAAGTATTTTCTGCAGCTCCAACTTGTTTAAAAGTCGACTGTTTATTCCAGACGAGTTTTCTTCAAGCAGCACGTTTTTTGTCTGCGGTTTTTTTATGTTTTGTGTTCTGACTTCGTTAAACTAATAGGGAAAGTTAGGGTACATTCGTTACATCTAATAAATATCATAAATTGGGCTACCTCTACCCGTAAAGATTTCTCATACCTTTCCAATGTTACCTAATGAAAAACAAATCTTCAGAAATATTTACCCAACTTTCAAAAAAAAAAATCCGTAGGTAGGTATCCAACTTTACGAAATAGCTTCCAGTTTTTCGGATTGATTATTACGTCGCTCATTCCCTTCTCACAAACTTCTTCGGTGAAACAAACAGCTGTTATAAAAGTACTTACAAATAGTTCTTGTAATATATACATACATCTTCGTAGAGAGAGTAAAGAAAAGTATAAAGGGCTCGCCACATCCTACAAATGATAAATTGGTAACATCCGTGATCGTTCACCATTGCCCATTAGTTTAAATCTACTTCGGAGTCATTGACAGCTTGTGTTATTGGCAATTATTTCTTGCCTATAAGTGCCTATCGGCCATCTTATAGGATAGTTGCGGGCTACATGTGTTTCGATGCTATTTTAGTTGTTGTTTATTATTTTGTATGATGCTATCTAGAACTTTGCCTATGTTAAGCGGGACTTGGTGCCAACGCTATTCCGCTTACATTGCTGTAGCCTTCAGTTTCTCTATCTATTGCGGCATCAGCAGTACACTTTGTGTAATCACTTATGACTTCACTTACATCAAGATTGACCTTAATAAGACTACTGACATAGTGATTGGACTGGCCGTCTATTGGGCAAAACATCAACACAATAAAAAGACTTGGAATAACTTCAACATTCAATAAATTCAATATGAATTATTAGTTGTATTATTCAATCTTTCTAATCGTGCATCGTGATTCGTATCTCTCTTTACGGTCAGTTGGTGTAGTATGTTTTTATACCGATCTAGTAATTGAGAGTTAATATGTCTTTCAAACGACGTATCTTCAGTTATGTAGTGCATAACTGCATAAGTTATGGAGATCCGGTTGCCTGGCTAGATTCAATTAAAATATGTTTAACATACAATTATTAGCAAGAAATTCTGCGTTTTTTATGAAGAAAATATACATTCAAGCATCAAGAGAAATACTGATAGTCTTCTATTAGATATCTAGATGAGTAGTTTCTCAGTAAAACCTTCTCTAGAAGTCTGCAAAATCTCTTTTTTTGCCGTTGGTAACATTTTCGGTCACAGTTTTATTTCTGTTTTACTCAAAGACTTTGCTTTAATGGAAGAATACCTTTACCTTCTAAAATGTTTGGGTTTATTTCTTAAGCAGATCAATAATTCCAGATTTTACATAACGATAAACATGTTAGAAAAATTAGAATATATTTCCTGTCTCACCTAAAAGTAACTACAGGACAATCAAGTTAACTGCGAATAGATAATTTATCATTACATGATTGCCAGATTCCCTTTAACATTTTATAAAAATCAACACACACAGCAAAACCGTTCATAATAATCGCTAAGAAGTTTAAAGCAAAAAGTTAATAACGAAATATAAATAACGTTCCACGGATCGAGTAGCATGTCCTGCAATTAAAGGATGCAACATGTAATAAAAGGGGGAACGGTCTATTATTTACTTGCCTGCAATCACGACACTCCGTGCAAGTAACGAGAGCTGTATTTATCATGAATAATGTACTGGACTTTGAAAACGGTAAAGTAGATGTTGTAGTTTTTGTTGCAGCTAAGAACGTAGACTTAGGAGGACTTATTTTTAGAATATATGCACTCGATATGGATGAGTTGTTAGTTAAAGGAAAGGAGGCTTAACAATTTACGCTAGAAGCAGTCATGCTTTATTGGAAGATTTTCCACAAAATGTTCTTTGTTGGTCGCTAAATGAAAACGCCATATAATGTCTTTGAGGTTGCATCCGACATACACACATATTATTTATGAAGATATTTTTCAGAAACATATATTATTAATAAATGTGGTATTAATGCTATTATCAAAAATAATTGTGTGAATATGGGCTTGAACAGTCTATAATACACAAAGGATCCTTCGGAGAAGGCTTTAGCATTTAGAATTGAAACATCAAGACCTTCTACGAAAAATAATATGCTATATTTCAGAGGGCGGAGATATAATGTCGACGCAATAAATTCATTGAACTTGTTCATAACTGTAAATTATATTTCAATGAAACATTGTTTCTTAATCTTATTGAAATCGTGAAGCGCACTATAAAGATAAGGCCACAAGATAATGCAACGGACAATGCACTCGGTTGCATAATGGTACGCCTACGTTTGGCAAATTGTTTGAATATTTTCTTTTGTAAAGAATTTCTTTAAGCTGTTCAGCTACCGTATTGTGCGAGGTCAATGAACTTTCAGAGCCAATTAGTATGAGCTTGGAATGTTATATGTGAGACTGAAGCAATTGAGAAATATGGTGTACCGTTGTTTCTGGTTTTATTACAATGTGCTAAATTGGGATGATAATTATTATTCGGACTACACTAACTATGTGTATCATTAATTCCATAAAGTTGTGTTTAGCTAAAAGTGCATCTCTAGGAAATTGGGAGTTTTGTAAACGCATGGCTCCATTTATCGTATGCTTCTGAATCATGTTCTATTTCCAGTAATTGATAACGACTCCCTAATGTGTTGCACACAATACAAAAATGTGATTCATAAGTTACTGTTTTGGAATAGCTGAATGTTATTTGTATATAGGTTACTAGTAGGATTAATGAAACCGAAATTTTGTGGATTGACTTATAATTTAACACCGGCTATAATACACTTTTCAGTCAGCAGAGATGGATTATACACTATATGATGAGGCATTAGTCCCTAGAATAGTGCATTACAACTGCCATATGTTTATCAGCTAATAAGGCTAAGAATATCAGGCTAGTAGCCCTACACATCGATTACGATAAACGTGATTTCTGCACGTCCATTACCAGATAAACTATCGCTTATTTGCTATGCTTAATCCTGATTTGAGTGCGTTGACATTGATTGTTTATTTTTAGTAATTCCGCGCTCGTTCGTCGCGTACCGAGGACCGTTTGCGAAGTTCCTTGCATTATGATGTAACATGATTTTGTATACTGTAACTGGATTCGGTTTTGCATTGATATGTGTATGTACATTATTTAATTTTTCACCTACTTCCACGTATCCGATGTTGGTATTATCTGTCATAGGTTTAGCTATGTATTAAGTGATGAGTTTTATCTAAAACTTTTGCTTTTGACCTATTATAGTCGGATTGAGATAATATAATGCTTTTTTAATATTCATGTATATTTTATGGTGATATCGCCTTTCCTCTCATTCATCCGATGTGTCTTAACTTCTCCTGGTAATTCCTCGCAAATATTTTCATCTTCCTTAACTCCTACATCTGCATAATATACATTCTTACCTCATGAAACTCCTCTTATGTGACTTGCAGCATCGCATCGTTTTAAATTATGCAAATATTATTCATTGATGGGGAAATAATTCAAGTTTCCATCATAAAATCTCTCTACTAGGCATTTTTTCTTCGCTCTTCGCAAAAAATAGAAAGGATTGTTCACCTTTCTTTGTTATTTGCAGGAAAACAGAACATAAAAATAAAAATATAAAAAATTATATCTGAGTAAAGAAAAAATATACTCAAAAATGGGACGGCCGGACACGTTAGCAGAATGTCGGATGTATTTTGGGCTAAGACCAGACTACCAAAACATTGGTGCCTGAAAACGTCCAACAGTATTGCGGAAGACCAAGGCGTAGATGGCTATACGAACTTCACCCTTATAGGCGGGATTGGTCCTTATTGGGATAGTTGAGTGGGAAAAGGAAAGGGAGGCTTTGCTCTGCAGTGGGACAGGCTGATTATTGTTATTATCATTATTCTTTGTACTCAAAAATCATCATGCGTTCGAAGGTATTACCTACCGGTAAATGCCACTAAAACATTCAACTTACTACTTAACTTTCTCTTATAGTAACATTGAATTACAAATTCAGTCAGGTGTTTGATAAGACTGGTAAAGTAATAGAAAACCCTTCGAAAGTAACATTGACAGCCTCTTTGATTACTCGATCACGTACTTACCTATCTGTAAAGTAACACTCAGTTAGCCTGTTAGACGTTGAGAGGAGATAAAAGTAAGAGATACTAGCTATTGCCCGCGGCTTCGCCCACGTGTAGGTTAGATATCATTCCACGGGAACGTACTACCGGGACCAAAAGTATCCTATGTCCTAATCCTAACCCATGGTGTACTTACCTGGCGCCAAATTTCTTTCATACAAACCTTTTCCTAGCAATGCCGAACACAACAAAAAAAGCATTATCCAATTTGGTGCAGTAATTCAGAAGATAACTGCATACAGACATCTTAGCGACTTTGTTTTATACTAGTAATGAAGTATGGAAAAACAAACATTTCTGTATAATTGGAAGGCATGTTGGTTTTTAAAGCTATTTAATGTATAAAGAAAGTTGTAATAGGAAGTGTGTTTGCTTTGCTGTTTTAAATAATTATTAGACAATTCTCCAAGATAAAAAAAGGTAGGTACGCCAACAGTACCTTACATTTTACATTAATTAATAAAAAGTTATAGGTACATAAGATGGATCTTAATCTAAGTTGCCATGCAAAAAAAGGAAAAAAAATTGTCTGATGTCAATTTTCTTTCATTGTTAATGCCTTCGATCAATAATTTTGATCGAAGGTTAATGCAGGGAAAACATTGGTTTTTTTTTAATCAACGATGGTTCTACCTGTCTTACCATGGAAAATCTTGTGGTTTATCAAAAACGAATGATTTTATTAATGAGGATGAAGGTATACACTGGATAAACTTCTTCTTAGTAAAATAAAAATATAATAACATAACCTAACTAAAACTATTAACTAACTAAGTAAGGCGTCGGAAAAGTCCTCCGAATCGCTGTCGACTGGTAATGTACCCAAGAGACAATCGGCATTGCCAAGTTGTATTGTATGGCAAAAAAAAAAACTGCGCACCATGTTGCAGTACGCAAAAATTATCATTGAATGCTTTTTAGAAGCTTAGAACTAACCTGATAGATCTTGAGTTATCGTTCTTACTTCCACAATTCATTTGTTTAATCTCTCCATCTCTCCAAACGTATTCCAATCTCTCTCAATCCAAGTCCCTGCACTGTAAATCTTATAACATCTTTAAAAAACGAACAGTTAAAATAAAATAGTCTTAACATCACGTTACGTCGAAGTAAGGTTAAAGGCTGATTGGTCGTCAAGACGCAACCGAAATGATCTGCCATTAAACGCGAGATGAGGTCCATTGCTTGCCATAGACTGGCGTAAGTAAATTGCCCAGGAATCCATTAAAAGTTTCGCTAGTCGAACCGAAACGGTTTTTAGAGTTCCGCATCCAAAAGGTAAAAGGGGATGAAAAGTAAGAAAAAGTGTTTATGCACAGAAATAATTTTCTAACAAGATATATTATTTTATACCTCTGCCAAACTGCAAAACAGTTTGTTAGCAGACGTAGCTCCTTCTTTTAAAATATATACATAATTTACACTTTTTCACCTACATATGCAAAATTATATATATGCATTACCTAAATATCCTGCAGGTTTACAAAAAAGGATTCTAAAGGCCTATGCCGCCTCCGCCGCGCCTCTGTTTGTCTGCCTGTTGGTCTGTCAGTCTCATAGTCTGACCGTCTATCTGTGACAAGGCTATATATTTTTAAACATAATAGGTAGCCAGTAACAACATCACGTCATAACTGGCGAAATGTGGGTGTACACAGAGATACACCTCTGCCTAAACTAACCCTTCGACTCAGCATACATTACGCCTGTAATCCACGTGTATGCATGTAGGTAGCCAGTAGAAAATTTTACAGAATGATTATGAAATGTTGCAACTGCGGCCTCTATCACATAGAATAGGTGCCACCAAAACTATTATCGTGTAGGTACACGATAATAGTTTTGGTGGCACAGAACCCTATTAAGGATAGTTCGATTCGCACTTGGACGGTTTTACTCAAGTTCGTTTCGTCGTAACATTAAATATGTGTTGAGAGGAAAGACTGAAGTAAATTATATTTGAGATCTCGTTTCTCTTTAATTTTGCGGCTGAAGATGATGGTTTTATTTTTGAGAAGTTTCATTTTTTTATTTTGGAATGCCATGCAAAGGGAATTTGATGTTTCTTTTACATTTTACCCATAGAATTTACCTTCTTGTTATCAATTCGAAAGTACCAAATTAGATACGATGGTCCAATTCCTATACCGAGTTAATTTTTACAGTACCTACGTATCAAGATCTTTTGCAGCTGACCGCGATGTGATGTGTCTTTTTACACCCTGTATAGTTTTAACTCTGTTGATGGTCACGTTTATTGCGGCATATTCGGTTTATTCTATAGGTTATGAAATGTGCAAGTGTACGGACACTTAGAACACTCCAGCGAATGGGACATGGTCAGATCAGAAGCACAACACTCGCACTGGTGGTTATAGATACCAAGATAATTTGTATTAGGTAATATTTTTTGAATATTTTTATATTGAGCAATTCATACTAGGAATTAAATGAATGAATACTTGCAAATACCAGCACATTTAAACTCATCAAATAAATCTGCACAGTTGCACACATATAGTTCTGAAGCAATATTTACTCACGCAACTACGCAAGACGCAGTGATTTGTAAGGGCTCCCGGACTCCGGGATAAAGCAAAACTTCTGCCACACGTTCCGCGGTAATCCCGGAGAATCGCCAAACTTGCGGTAAGCGCATGAGTCACGCCACTGCAGTTATGAGATAACTTTCTTTGATAACACGCATAAAAATTAAGACTTTGATTTTCGTTGGGTGTGTGTATATGGTCTGAGATTGGCGACAGGGCTCGTGAAAAGGCACTTAGGAAAATAACGAATAAAAAATTATTAATGAAGTCCCGATTCAAGTTATCAACAGAAAATTACACAAAATTTCCTACCCTACACCCTTAAAACATGTGGATCAAAGTTATCTCCTGGATAAATGTCAAACAATATAGTTTTCTTAATTATAACTGAAAATATATTAGTACTCGCTTCCGCTCGCGGCTTCGCCCGCGAGGTATGTCGATAAAAACTATCCTATGTCCTTCCCCGGGATGCAATCTATCTCTGCAAATTGTATCGAAATCTGTTCAGTGGTTTAGGCGTGAAAAGGTAACATACAGACAGACTGAGTTACTTTCGAATTTATAATATTAGTATGGATACAGAGTGGCGATTAATTGATTTATCACATTAAATAGTACAGTCGTTATTAGGAGTTGATATAAGGCTGTTAAAATAAACAATATATACTAAAACAGAAATCTGAATTGAAATAGCGTAAAATACACGCGTGGGGCGATGATGTTAACAATTCATCACAAAGATAAAGCGCGGTCTTTGTGGGACTGCTTAGAAAAGAAAGAAAAGCGCGATGACACAACGCTGGTAATTTATTGCAAAATATGAAGCAATTATGTATTTACAAAAAATCTATTGTTTAAACTAAAAAGTTAAAACACTAGTGCTTTAGTATGTTGCTTGTAGAATAATCTGCCAAAAATTCATATTGATTGTATGTATACATATTAGTATGGTTTTTATTTTAAAAAGAAAGTTTTTAGAGGAAATTAGTTGTATTATGTTTTCAACACACTATTTACCTAGGTAAATAAGCTAGCTATATTTATATAAGCTAAGTATATATCTTGAAGTAAATATCACATATTTTTCTGATTTTGTTTACTGTAGTAGATCATGTACTTTTATTGTTAATAAAACTTGCGTTTTTGCGTTTTTTGCGTTTAGGTCCTGTAAGCCCCTTAAATGCTTAAACGCAAAAAAGGTGCGCTAAAATGTTGATTATTATTAATTATTTATGTTTAAAATACGTTATGTAGAATACGTGGTTTCCATTAATGTGATCACCTAATCACCATACCGTATATTTCTTTTTTTTTTTTGTTTATATTACGTGCCTTAACTTTCAGAAGACCTTAGAAGAGAAAGAATTATGAAGAACTTAAAAGTCAGTGAGGCGGGGCTGCGGCAGACCACGTAGGAGATGGCGGGACGAATTGGATAGGTTCCATCAAAACTGGAAGGAGGACGCGCGGGCTCGCGAAAGATGGTAGGAGTGGAGGGAGGCCTTTGCCCAGGAGTGGTACAGCACAAGCTAAACAAAAAAAAAAATAAAATCTGGCACTCCGGTAGTGCCGACAGAAGTGAAAACTTGAACAATTACGAGTGTATTTTGTGAATCGTCTTATAAACAAAACACGCGTGTTAAGGTGTGTTCCTTATTTTATAGGGTTTTTTGCAAATCAGGTATGATGACCAATGTGACTGGTTTATTCTTCTCGTGAAAGGAATTTATTCAGATTTACAAATAAGCACACAGGATAGACTTCAGTTCGTGGTGTTGGTCGCGGCAGTGGTAAGAGAAGCAAGCCCATGGAGCTCGTCGTCAGTTATATATCCGTGGTTCAGCGCCATCTCGTCGTTGTTGGATGAACTACGTAGTTAGTACGCGAGGCCCTCGTAGTTCTTCCCGATGTGCATAGATGGCGCTGTCCTCAACAACGCGCGTCTTTCGTTTTACGCGTAGACAGAGAATACTATAGACAAATTGATGTCTTTTGTCACGTTCACACAAGAAAAAGAGCAAATTACGCCTATATCGTGTAAAGAAATGAGACAGAACGATGAGATTTTTTGTTTCACGTCGCGTGCCACGATTTTGAAGGTTAGCATAGTACTTTGGTAAACAAAGTTTGACAGTTATCGTGCAGATAGTTATCGTCTTCTTGTAAAATTCAGTTTTTATGTGCTTTATGTTTATTAATTTATGTTATTTTATGTTGTGAACAATTTAGACTTAATATTTCAATCATTTAAAAAAAAAGCATGGTGCGGTGTAGCGTTTTAAGGTGTAAAAGTGATAGTGGAACAAAAATGCCAGATTTGTCCTTTCGTTCGTAAGTGTAGCACTTTTTATCAGTAACTAGGCTATCAATAACTTTTTACTGTGTTCATACATTAAGTATAATGTACCCTAGACGTAAATTCATCGATAAAAAGCACAAAACTAACAATTATTAAGTTCTGACTTAAGAATTTAGGTGTTGCCAACTTTTCTATAAATTATTACCCACTTTTATGGGAAATCTGTATTCTGCAGTGTGTATCCTAATTCTATCTAATATTATAAATACGAAAGTGAGTTTATTTGTTGGTTTGTTTGTTACGCTTTCACGCTAAAATGGTTGAACGGATTTGGATGAAATTTGGCACATCGGTGAACTATGACCTGGGTTAGGACTTAGGATATTTTTTATCGCAATATTCTCACGGAACCGAGACACATGCGCGTGAAATCACGGGGCGCAGCGAGTTAATTATATCTGAAAGATTAATGGCTTGTTACAGTTTTCCTGAAGGTGGTGATTTACGTCGGAATCATAGCTACAGGACGAACAGATTGGACACCAAAACCGTCATCAAAAATTTGCAGCAGACATAAAAAATGTTAAATAAAAAGAAGAAAAATAATTGAAACATTTATGCGAAGCTTGTTTTATTTAAAGGGCAATCAACTAATTAATAAAGCTAATTAAAAATAAATTGGTTGTATTATTTACTCACAAAGCCAGATACTACTATCATCTAAGGAATGGCAGGTATTTAGAATCACATCATCATCATACGTCGTCACTCTCTCCTGCTCTTAACGCAATTTATTTGAGTTCAGGAGCATGTCTTCTTCCATACATCACATGCTTATACCGATGATAATCGATTTATCAGTCACTTTCAAGCTTTCTCTTCCACTTTCATAAATTGTGGGGTAAATTTTTCCTCACACGGTAACCCTAAATATGTGACGTATTTTTGTTTTGTCTCTTTCTGCGACACGCTTTGCAGGCGTCTATAGTATTCTCTGTCTACGGTTTTACGTCTTACGAATCTTACGATCAGGGTCACGTGACCTGACGCGAATTTAGAAGTTTTTACCCATTCCAAAAAAAGTACACAGCGCCGCTAAAGAAGTTTTCACTTCAAAAGTCACGTTAGGTAATTTTGAATAACATCTTACAATACTTTTATATCCTTGTTTTCTGACACGCGTACCCCTAAAAGCTCTCGACAATGATAATATGTTGACAGGCTAAAAACACGAATTGAAAAAGTTTATATAACGAGGTAACACGCGAGTTAAATTGACATGGATCTCACAGCTTTATTAAAAACCACGTAATTTGGCGATATTGGCCCTACAAAATGTTTCATTTAACTTCCTTTACCTTGGGCTTACTTTTCAGAAGTAATTTTTGCATGCCAAATCAATACTGATATCCCAACTAGCAAAAAATAATCTTACAAATATCCTAAGACCATATTTTTTTCACTCTTAATTCACACTTATAGACTGTTATAAGTGTGGATTTGGGCGCACTTTATAAGTATATTCACCCTTACAATTGACTTATAAGGGTCTCACGAAGAGTAATTTCAATCTTACAAAACTCTTGCCTGATACTTTTATAATGACAAACACACTTACAAGTGACTTGCAATGGCATGCTTTAAGGGCAAACAACCTTAAATTCCTCTTACTAATGTTGTTTTAAGTGTAATATCGCTAGTAGTCCTCTTTGCGATGTTCCAGTAAGCGTATAATTTTACAAACTGCCGTGAAGTCGCGAAGTGAATTCAAAACTTTAAAAAATAAAAACACGCATCAATAACGTTTCTACAAAATTTCTAGTTTCTTAATCATGTATTTGTCAGGAACTCTATGTGAATATTAGGTTGCGAAGTAGCTTTTGTCGATTATTTTGAAATTTGAATAACAATATTTTCACGGGCTTTTTCAATAATGTAACTTATATTATAAATTATTTCAAAGAATTCGTGAATTAATATCAAATTATCGCCATTACGACCAACCATGACTTATAAGTGCTTTATCAGAACAATATAAGTCCAGTATTCTTATGTAAGGTTTATATCGCACTCAAAAAGTCACATTAAACTTAAAACATATATTCTACACGGCCATTATTACTGATAAAAATTTTAGGGTTCCTTGAAATGTAAAAGAAAGCCGACGAATTCATTATAGGTATCAATTAATTCACGCTTATATTGTTTTAGGACAAATATGGTTGCAATTATGAATGTCGACTGTTTCTTAAGTAAAAAAAAGATCCGAATGCTTAATAATGAAAAATGGCCATGGGACATAACGCACTTTGTATTGTGTGAAAACTGTATCGCCTGTGGATATCCCACTTCAAAGTTCCTGCCCCAACATTTCACAATCACCCAAAATGATATACTTAATTAGTTTATTGTATTTAAATTTCTTTTGGTGCACAGGCTGCCGTAAATTTGCAATTTACGACCACTACTCAAATGATGAATGTGAAGTGTGTTAACTAATTAAAACAAAAAACTTCTACTGATTATATACGTAAATAAAATTATAAATATATAGTGATATGCAATTATAGCTCACTTCCAAGCTACTTATTGAAAAATTTTGGGTAGGTACACTTTTTACTACTTACGTACTTGTAGTTTAGGCATTATTAGTATTAAGTATTTATCTATAGATGATGTACAACATTATTAAGCATTCGTACTTATGCGTAAATATAACGAATATTACAGGAAAAATAGTACAGTTCGAACACGCTGGCAACATTCGTGGCTATAATGCTTTTTGGGTATTCCCCCTAATAGACACGCGCCACTGGCGTACATTTAGGTACTTGGGTAATATGTGTTGGATTCTTTTATTCAGAATCACAGCAAGTTCATTATAAGCTAAGTGTGATATATTATTATTAATGGCCCATTTTTTAATATCTTCCCGCAACTGTAATTTTTTTTCATAATCCGTAATTTCATTTTCAGTACTTCAGTAATTGCAATTACTATTACTAGGTACTCCGTTCAATAATGTCAACAAAAAAGTTGTCATTATTTTGTACGGAACCATCAAAAATACAACAAGGAAAATAAATAACGCTTAATAGCGAATTGTTTAAGACACTTGTAGGAGTTTTAAATTGCTTCTACTCTATATTATGTCTTAGGCGAGAAAAATCACACGTTTTACAGAAGTCTATTATAACACTTAGTATAGTCACTTCTAAGATCGAATATACTTACAAAATGTATTTATAAGTATTAATTAAGTATCAAAGGCAATTATACTTGGAAAAGACGCTTATAATGGCACTGCTCCTATTAATATTATATAAGTCTATTAAAACACTTAGTATAGTCACTTCTAAGATCGAATATACTTACAAAATGTATTTATAAGTATTAATTAAGTATCAAAGGCAATTAGACTTGGAAAAGACGCTTATAATGCTACTGCTCTTCTTAATATTATATAACGTTTTCTTACATACGTCTGTAAGAATATGTTACAGGTATGAATACTCTGAAAGCTTACATAGTTCTACAACATTACACTGTTAAGGGTTCTAGTTTAATCAGAACACATATAAATCTTATATGAAACCATAGCTCTTACAAGTTTTTGTTTGTAAGAGTATCTAGGGTGTCTGGCTTAATCAGAACACATATAAGCTTTATATAATACTATAGTTCTTACCATCTTTTGTATGTAAGGGTATTTTGCTAGTTGGGATAATTTCGCTGGCTATTTTTGACTGATTTTAATTTTTTTACGATATTTCTTTTACAAAGTACGAAGTTCTGCTCTTCAGAGGATTATTTAAAACTGAATTATCTGCAATAAACGGTAATATCACGAATTTTTTTACTATGGGACAAAATTGCACGATGTAATCCCATTCGGTATAGCATTTTTGGCGATCGTTATTATCACCCCATGTGCTATGTTTTGACGATCAATAAGATCTGTCAACTTCACGATCGAGAAATATCAAGCTTAAAATCGAGAAAATTTGATATCGCTTGTTGATTTATCGATCGACAATAACGATCCACACTGGCAATCAATAAATCGATCTAGTCTTACCAACGGGTATCGTGTTACTCAGTAACTTGGGTGTGGAGGTCAGATAGACAGTCGCTGCATGTTAAATACTGGTATTCAACTGCGTCTGGTAAGACTGGAAGCCGACCCTAACATACATAGTTGGAAAAAGGCTATGCAGGCAATGAGTGGAAACATTGAGCAAATCTGTAGGCAAATGACATATAGAGGCATATTTTCACTAGTATTCACATTGCGTGCGAATAGTTAGCGGGATTTTTAATCACTATTGATTACAGGATAAATTAATATGCATATCTTTATAATTGAGTATAAACTTAAGTACGCATGCACTGGTTACTTTATCTTGAGATAATCTTTTATTATAATTTCCGTTCTCGTTTATTTCTACGCCAACTCTATAACGAGATTAATTTTTCGATGCAAAAAGGTAATAGGTACAGTCGCCAGCACATCAAGCTACCCGAAACTGTCAAATTTTCCCAATCAACTTTGAACCTTATGCTTTAGCGATAAAGTTGAAAATCTATTAAAGAAATTTGACAGATTGTAGTAGCTTGATGTGCTGGCGTCTGTACATGCATTTCGTGTCTAAGTAAAAAACACCTATATTACTTCTCATTCCCATGATCCAATCATAATTGCATTTGCTATCTGTGGTTAAGTAACAAGAACATATTTAAAAATATGTAAAGGGACCAAAGGGTAAAAACGGGACACTATTACTAAGACTCCACTGTCCGTCTGTCTGTCTGTATGTCTGTCACTAGGCTGTATCTCTTGAACCGTGATAGTTAGACAGTTGAATTTTTCACTGATGGTGTATTTCTGTTGCCGCTATAACAACAAGTAATATTAATAAAATAAAGTAAAAATTTAAAGGGGTTTAAAAGAAACGTTTTTTTTTGGCGTTTTATGCCTTGTGGTACGGAACCCTTCGTGTGCGAGTCCGACTCGCACATCGGCCGGTTTTTTCATAATTAAGCTTATTATCTTAAAATCTGTAAGCTATGCTCAGTAATCATTGAACCAACGTCTTCCTTGTAGATTACTTCTGCTTATTCAATAAATAATCCGTTTTCCTTTAGAAATTATACTATTATCTATTGTGCGCTTTTATAATTTCTAACATGACAATATTATCGTGGACGTCCACGTCTACGTTACGGCGTCTCCTTTATAACAAAAGGAAGTAAATTGTATAAACATATGAAAGGTCCGTGGCATACATACCTGACCGCCATTTTTTTTTTCAAAATGGCGTCACTCAATAAAGCTAAATAAATCGATATCTGACATGGAAACAGAAAACATAATAATAAGACCAGTGTCAGCTATCGATTTATAAATGAATCAAGCGTGGCCGACATTTAAAAAAAATAAATAAATTGGCCGATAGCTAGGTATGCCAGGCTCCATATAAAATTCTTCAATCCCCTTTCCGTCCATGATAACGTTATAACTTGCACGTGTTGCTATCCATTTTATGGACGTGGAAGTGGACGTCCACGATAATAATTATCGTCTCGTTAGAAATTATAAAAGCGCACATCCATCACATTTTTAACACTGTTACCTATTATTGCATTCCATTGCCCTTTCGATCCAAGCTATTTTTTCTTACAGTATTGATTAATTCTTGAATGTTGAAATATTTATGATACAATTCAATATTGTGTTCAAAGATAGATATTCCTAACATTAATCAACACACATAATGAGCAAATCACCTATAAGTTTTATATACATTAACAGTAAATGCCTTTACTTAATACTTCTATATGCCAATGTTTAATGTATAGCTTTGTATTCTTTATTTAATAAATATGTATATTGTTTTAAATTTTGTTATAAATAGTTAATTGATAATTTTAATCTGCATGAGTTTTTTTGGGAAAAATAATGTTTTTAATTTAATTACCTTTTAAAACATTGCATATCAGACATGGGTAGATGGTTGAGCCTTAAAAAAATATGTTTGAAGTAAGGTATACATTTTGTAATAAATATATCTTAAATTTTGTCTTTAATATCAGTTCCATTTGCATTTTTTGTACGTTATAAACTACAGTGCGTATATTTTTATTAACCTACCGATAGTTTTCTCATATAATAAAGACAAGTGCACTGTCTTCCGACGACATTTTCCACAATTGATGCGATCGTCTAGCCGAAGCTGAGACCCCACGGCGGCCGTCGATTTACGATCTTTAAATCTAATATGTCATTGCACAGACCTCTGAAGTGCTTAGTTTTAGTATCGAACTATCGACCGCGTCACTGTATAACGGAAAATGTTCAGATAAGTACGTGTGAAAAGCTTTTTGTGTCCGTGGAACTTGCGTCTCACAATTAATTGATAAATAGCTGTACTTTGCGGCTTTGTGATATTGTGTACCCCATGGGAGATTTTATAAGTTATCAATAGTAATGATATTACGACTAAAAAGAGGTAGATAGGTGCACTCCGCAAGTGGCGGGTTATAACTTGGCTAGTTAGCAAACCTGAACTCAATGTTGCGCCGGTAGGGAACGGACGACGCATAGCAATAGCAACATTATGCTTGTCTTTTCCTATCCCGATAATTACGACAAACAACATGCCATCTTACTTCCAGATGTCATCTAATAAAGTGTGATTATTATAGGGTTTTTGAAGATCGAGTGGTACGTAGGTCACCTACATATCTACCTCTTTTTACTTGTAATATCATTATACAATAGCTTCCGTGATTGGAAGCACCAATCTCAGAAAGTGCTGGACAGATTTTATTCAAGTTTTTACTTGCAACAATCTCACGGAGGTGTATACCTACTAATCAAGTAAATCTACAATGTTGTAGGCGAAACTATTTTTAATTAAAATGTAATCTAACAGACATCAATTATTGATCAAATATTTTCCAATAAAATTATCGCACAATTATGTCACAGAAATGCTTTCACTTGCATTACCCACAACTCTACAAGGGAATGCCAACAATTTGCGTACATAAACTATATGCAGCATAGCGCATAGTTTTCACTAGCATTTCAGCGACCACCATGTAATATAAGGCCGCATGCATCTAAGGCTGGTATGCCACTGCCAAGCCGGAATTTATATTGAGAGGGAAGCAAATAGGTAGGCTTGCATCGATATTATATGATATTGATTAATAACGGGGCTTCTATTATGAGTGGCCAGTCGGTAAAATTTGGTATAGTTATTAAATTTGGAGTAGGGAAGATTAGCTATGTACAGACGCCAGCACATCAAGCTACTACAATCTGTCAAAATTCTTTAATAGATTTTTAACTTTATTGCAAAAGCATAAGGTGCAAAGTTGATTGGAAAAATTTGACAGTTTCGGGTAGCTTGATGTGCTAGCGTCTGTAGGTACATTAGGTACTACATAATTATATCAATCAACTGAGTCTATAGCAGTCCACTGCTGGACAAAGGCTTCTCCCAGGCTACGTCGCAACACCCTGTCCTCCGCCTTCCGCATGCAGTCTGTCCCAGCGGTCCATCCAGCTGGTGAGCTTCTCACACTGCGCTCGTCTATACGCGGTCTTACTACATAATAATATATGTATACCTATATGAAGAATGTAAGTTTACATTTTACAATTATGTAGTTTCAATAGCTGCGATCGACAAAAATGCAAAATACTATCTCTTTAGATAGTATTTTGAATTTTGCTTTAATAGAAAAAGAATTTGAAATAGCTAAGTATTGACCACAGTGCGTTAAGTTAAACCATACAAAATGTTTGTAGAATGAGATGTAACGGATTACCTAGGTGTAATTTATTTCTCTATCAGCATTATGTCAATATAAATCAAATTGCAATTAACTTCAATATTTAGCTTTATTTATACCACAGAATCTCCAAACCATACAATTATTTATCAATTAATCTCAATACTAATGAACAATATAAGTCAGATGGTGGCCATATTGCAATGACAATCATAGCACGGTATTTGCGTACTGAATATTTAACCAGCGCGGGCGCAGGACATGGCGTAAGCTTCGCCCACGATGGAGTACTACATGAGATTGTAGAGAAGGTTAATACGTACCTACCTATTCACTAATCTACACAGGGCTAATGTCTATAATAAACGGCGGAAGATATTATTATAGCATAAAAACTGTACCAACTATATTTATTGAGCAAAAAGACAAACTTTATAGGTGAACGCAATGTCCAATAATCCTGATGACAATAAGGCCGTGTCCTAATATAAGCCATTGTCGCAATCATTTTGGCCGGAGAACTAGACAGAACAGAACGCATCACATCAACAAATTAACGCGATCGCTTTTATAATGTAATAATTATGTTTTTAGATACGGTGTAAGTCGAGGCTGTACTTTGACGACTGACAATGAAGGGAAAGGTATGTTTGCAGATGTTACAGTTACTTTGTGTGCTCAATCTTCTTAGCTTGGGGAAGATGGATAATTTCCAATTTGTTCTTGTGGTTGCTGTGACCGGTTTTAGATTTCCAGCTGTTGTTGGCGTTCAAATTGCCATTAGCATATAATCAATCTATAATATTTCCACTGTTGGGACACAGGCCTCTTAATCGCCCGCCGCGCGCCGGTCGCCGCTAAGCGTGGCATAGCTATACCCCATTCGCAATAAGATTAGACATTGAAATAAATCTTTTTTACAGTCCGTTCAACCGATTTTGACTTCTATTGCGTTGGTGGCATGACAAATGGCAACTGCAATAAACAGTTGGTATTATAATCACGTTTTTGCTTTTAATGCCGTCCTTATGCCTACGGAATAGAAGTAAAAATCGGTTGAACGGACTGTAAAAAGTTTTGTTTAAATGTCTAATCTTATTGTAAATGAAGTATAGTAAGTACATTTGTTTTAGTCACAAGACTTTTCGCCGTTCGCACCGTGCGAATTTTCGCTGCAGCGAATGTCCCGTGGCCAGGCCATTAGTTGTCCTTACTATAGTCGGACTTTTAATTAGCTGCAGTAAAACGACCTGCCATCCAATCTCTTCACCACCCTTGGTTGACTGGTAGAGTATGCCTAAGGCATTAATTCCAGCTTTGTACCTTTTTGTGCGAAAAGTTTAAATAAATAAATAAATGACAGCTTATGTGTTACATACTATATGACTGAAATTGGCGTCGTTTTGTTTTTTCGCGACCATCAACCGAATCTTGTTTTTCCAGTACAGAATAGTGTAACAAACGAAACTTATTTCATCAAGCATATCTCTAAACTCAGTCCAAAATGAGTTATTAAGAAGTGCCATTTTACTGCAGATAATTAAAAGTCGGACTATAGTGACTACTATTTCAGGTTTATTCATATCGTACTTGACCTTTTTTACATCCCTGCTTTGTGGCTTTAAGATCTTACGACAGATTTCGCAATACACCTTGTTTAAGCAAAAGCAATGTCCTACTTAAGGAAATACATTTTTATTACCGTATAAAACTGAATTTCATTCATTCAAGTGAATTATTTGTTAGTAAAATTACGTAAGATCCGTTTTGAATGAACTTACCAATTCGTGGATATGGTTTAACCTATTTCGTTACATACGCTGAAGAAATAACTTCAAGCTGTTAAAAATGTACTTAACTGATTTGACATTAATCAAAGGTCAAGCGGTATTGCCATGTTCTGGTTTGAGTCAGCGGGATTGTCCGAAAGGTTTACCGCTGGCCCGGAACATAAAGGGATAAGGAAGAAACACGGGTGGGTTTTAGTCAGTAAGAGTCTGACACTCCCTTCCGCTCCACCCAGAGCGGGAGGGGTCATTTGATGATTTCCCATCCGTAATATATATATATACATATATCTGTAAGTGCTGTGCGCGCTTACAGTACCGGTGTAGGTATATATGGGGTAGGCACAACGCACTACATAACAAAATAAGAAGCAATACTGAATTTTCGCTATTTGTTTGAAGAGGACGAGCTCACTTTTATACGCCTATTACATAACTGCAGGCTTCTTATATTTAAAAACGTTAAAATTCTAGTCGCAACCTCATCTCAGCGACAATCAATGTCAAAAACTTATAAAAAATGTAGGGAAATTACTGGTATTTTTGATAGATTGAAACTACAAAAGTATCCTACGTTGAGACTACAAAGCCAGCACATCAAGCTACCCGAAACTGTCAAATTTTCCCAATCAACTTTGAACCTTATTCTTTAGCGATAAAGTTGAAAATCTATTGAAGAAATCTGAGAGATTGTAGTAGCTTGATGTGCTGGCGTCTGTACAATTTGTAAACATTGTTAAAATTACGAGAATGCCCCTGTGTTTTTTAGGGTTCCGTACCTCAAAAGGAAAAATGGAACCCCTATAAGATCACTTTGTTGTCCGTCTGTCAGTCCGTTTAGTCAAGACCGTTTTTCTCAGGAACGCGTGGAGTTATCAAGTTGAAATTGATACCAAATACTCAGGGCTGCAACCCCTTGAAGCAGTGAAAAAATCAAACTTCTGAGTCAACGCAATCAAAAGATACGGGCGTTTATGTTCCGAAGTCAAAACCTATAGTTGACCTATAATCATGAAATTTGGCTAGAAGCAATGTCATGTAGCACAAACAAGTAAAGGAAAAATCTGAAAACCGTAAATTTGTAATTATATTACAAAAAAAAAACTATTTACATACCTACTTTGTACGGAGCCCTCGGTGCGTGAATTCGACTCGCACGTGACTAGTTGTTTTTTTAATGAAAATAATCGCCGCATATTCAATCCGCTTGAGAAATTGAATGCAACCAGAAACTTTTTCTACCATCCTGCATGATGTAAGGTTCCTTTTTGCAGACAACCTTTACAGTACCAAGAACGGAAAAACAATTTCACACTGTTCCGATAATTAACCAGCTACCCTTAGTTTATCATATAAAATCTCAACTTTCTCAGTTTCCATTCTTAGTCCAACGAGGAGAATAATTAATTCCGTTTTAAACAGTAAATCTCTTCTGTCTAGTAACTCATTTAGTTTACCGCAACAACTTGTGAGTAAATTAAGACTCGCCAAGTAGTGAAACCTCCTTGAAAAATTAATTAAGCTCTGTGAAATCCGTGCGATCATTCTTGTTGTTTATGGATTTAAAATAATGAAGTTGCCGTTTTCGCATGGGGCTCGTGGCTAATTGATAACAGCAGCATGGGTTGATTGAGGTTTAAGGCTCCTGCAAACAGGCGCGACGCGCGACGCGAATCGCGCGCGACACAAAGGCACCGCTCGTTGCGCGACTTGCGGTGCCATTGTGTCGCGTATCGTGTCGCGCCTGTTTGAAGGAGCCTTTAAGTGACGCTTGTCGCGGTCGGTTTGCGAATAGATGACCGACCAATATACATATCAAGATCTCGCCGTGCTTCGAAAAGCACATAAAGCCGTTGGTCCCGGCTGTCATTCGCAGATCTTTGACAGTCGTTACGAGCAGTTAAAAGCCCAAAAGTCGACAACCAGTCTTACAAAGGGGCATCGAGTTACCCAGTTACTGGGTTATGGATGTCGAATAGGCAGTCGCTCCATGTAAAATAGTGGTATTCAGCCTGTATCCGGTTAGACTGGAAGCTGACCCCAACATAGTTAAGACAAAGCTAGGCAAATTGATTGAAGTTGTCATTTTCCGTTTATTTTCGTTTTACTCTTGTACCTACTTATAAAAGAGAAAGAGTATTCTAAAAAAGAGAAAAGAAAGAGTAAAGAAAGAGAAAAAGAGAAAAAAAGAAAGAAAAGAAAGAGAAGAGAGAGAGAAAGAGAAAAGAGAGAGTAAAGAGTATTCTATTCTATTCTATTCTTATGTATAAAATGTAGGCCAATTTTGTCGCAACATGAATATAACATGGCTTATCCTCTCCTGATAGTGCCAAAATATACGAATCTGTTTGTCTTCTTGACAAAAATACTAAGCTATTGTAGACCTGTCGTATAAACCTACATATATTGTAACATATTGGTACATATGTATCTGAATTCTTCATCCATCTTTTGAATAATGAGGCCCAACATCTTATAAGCAGACGGCATGGTTGGCGCAGTGGTTAAGCGATTGACTGCTGCGCTGCGTGTCGCGCGTTCGATTCTCGCACGGAACGAATATTTGTATGACCTACAAGTAGTTGTTCCGGGTCTGGCTGTTTGTGTATGTGAGTTTAATTGTTTGTAAACGCACCCACAATACAGGAGAAATTCCTAGTGTGGCACAAATTAAAAAAAAAATATGAATAAAACACATCGGGAATTTTGATCTATGTTTTTTTAAATTCTAAACTGTCGACCAGTTCCATAGAAGCGTATGCACTTGCTTCATTAGTAATATTTTCTTCCACTAATTACTTATATAAGTAGTCCTAAGTTAAAAGTACAATCTCTGAGCAGAAAGTGCTTCTCAGACAACTTTTAAATCAAGTGATTTCACCAGTTTCATAATGAGAAATGAAAAACGATACGCCACAACTTACAATGTTAATTTTATTTAATTAAAAAGAAAGCCAATAAACGATGTCTCTGAAGTTTGGAGAATCAATGAATAAACATGATAATACATTGTGATTGCGATTATAATCCAGCACCCTAATTGCGCAACATACTCAATCTGAATCATTTCGAAGGATGCTAATCCATTGCTACATATGTTCGAAAAATGTTTATGCTCAACAACGTAAATACCGCAATGAATGTTGTTGAACTGTCAAAATAAAACCCATTGCTAAAGATAGTGTGTTACGTAACTATTTATTTATCTATTTATTTCAGGCGTCTAGGCCCATATAAACACATACAAAACAATATTAATATAACATAAAAATACTATAAATACATACATATTATTTCTATGGGGTACCTCTACCCATCTCTTCGGGGATTACAAGCGTGACGTTATGTTTCATAGATTGTTAACAAATCATTAATATGTATGTACACTGCCTACGCAGTGATTAGTAGATAATTATTTGTAAACACGATTATACAAAACGCTAAGTAGTTCCTTATTAGGTTAGTAAATAGTTTTGTTTATGCAGCTTCATGTATGCTTGAGAAAATGTTCCTGTTTTAACCATTGCTTCCTATTTTTCTTTTCATGCCATATTTTTGCCAGGTTTTTTTCAAATCAGTTCGAAACATTTATTCGCATCATGTTTACCATTATTCTGCTATTCGAAATTTATCACTTCAATATTTTAGTAAAATTAAATACTATCCTTTTTTGTATTCTAATTTATAAAAAAAAAAAAAAACATAATGTTTTATTTCACATAAACCTACATGGGCATTTGAAACGTCAGAAGCTAGGTGTACTTGTTCAAGACAAAAATTCCCAAATATTAATATTCCTGAACATAATTTTATATGAGCAGGAGTCAAATAGTTTCCAAAGTTTCCAACCAAAACTTTGGTTTGGAACATATTCAGTGAACAGGCATTTCAAAGCCCGCAGTAAATAGTTAAATGAAGAGCCTTCAAGACGGTCTAGTCCAGACGTGTTTAGGGACCTGTCTAACACTTACACACCTGTCTCAAGTTAGTGACGGAGTTAATTGTCTAAATAATGGCGTCGTTGGACCGGAACATGCATGTGTAAGTGTAAGGACACTTGGCTAAAATTTTGCTTGAGTTGGCTTGAGTATTTGTCACTTCATTGGTTTAAGGCTCCTGCAAACAGGCGCGACGCGCGACGCGAATCGCGCGTGACACAAAGGCACCGCTCGTTGCGCGACTTGCGGTGCCTTTGTGTCGCGTGTCGTGTCGCGCCTGTTTGAAGGAGCCTTTAGTGTTTATTTGTTCGTAGATTCTGTAGCAAATCCAGGTGCATGAATGAGGATACAGGTTTTTCTAACACTTCCGAATTTGTCATTAACATCAGGAGTTTTATTTCATATATTCCATTGAAAATGTAATGCAGCATTAGCATCAGACGTACGAAGTGCCAATTTGAATGTTATACACATAGGTTGGCTGAGACGCGCAACCTTTTACCATGGGTTCAAGTACATGCTTCTGAACCAGCCTGAGTGGAAAATTTTAGCTGCAAAAAAATAATTAGCTGTTCGATATATTTTGACCGCACATATTTCGATCGCACAGGTGTTGCACTTTATGTTTTTTTTATAACCGGCTATACATTTCTATTACGGTAGTGGGTCTAGCATCATGTGCTGAAGTCATGGTATCAGTTTACGCGTCAATGTCTCTGCCACCCTGTAGTAATTTATCAATACATTTTGTTGCTAAACTTTGTTCAAAAATATTTCGAAGTTTCTCTTCAGTCGTAAAAAAAGATTAAATGACTCGAAATAAACAATAGGCATTAAGTTTTACAGTCCAGCCTATATAATTAAATCGAGAAACTTATCGCAATAAACTCGATGTTACGAAATAATAGTAAGATAGATAATAAAACCATTATTACTAGGGGCGTGTTCCTGCTAGCTTACCGTTCGTAACTTTTATTGCAACGCTTGGCTGTAGTTGCATAAATCTATAAACGGTTTATCAGTCTTATGGCTTCAGCTAAAGCAATTTCCTTTATTTATTCTCGTGAGATGATTTTGTCGTGAAATGAAAAACACGTCGCGAAATCCAAAAGATACAGCGATATTGTGTTCATATTTTTGGTTTTCAAAGTGTCTTATGCTCGGTTCCTACAAACAAAAACGAATCGTTTTGCTTACTTACCAAATTTTTATTGCCAAACTGGGGATATAAATAAATTCGTAAGCTAATTTTATGATAGCTCCTTCCTATCTATATGGGAGGCTATTATGCAAAGCTATGAGTTCTTGGCTTCAGTATTGGTGAAGATACAAGAATCTTAATTTTAACCAAAAACGGTCCGTAAATTATAGGAATCAGCCACTAAGCGGCAACTGCATTTGATTGGTGCTCAAATGGGAATACCTTTGGTGCTCTAAAAATAGGTGCTCAAACGGGAATACTCCACTTATCTTACCTAATTTATGTAACGAGAGTCGTTTAACTGGATTTTATTTTAAAGGTTCCAAGTTTGGATTAATGCACACAAAGAATATATTATGTAATTAATTTTGATTTCAACACTATCAAATTAATTTTGGAAGAACGAAATTCTATCAAAGCAATGCTTTTCACATATTGAAAAGAGATCTTGAGTACACAATGAATGACCAATCAAAGTGATGAAACCGTTAAAGCGGACAAGACTGGAGATTTGTATTAACAATTGATGACCGAAGTGTGATGAAACGGGTTATAAGAGCTATTCACTAGATCAATGAAATGAATGATATTGATACCTGTCAAATTATAGACACTATTGTTATTGAACGTTATTCAAATTTGACTCTTGCATACATTGAAATGTGCTTATTAAATTACGGCTTTAACATTTAAAAGGCTAATGATTTACAGTATCCGGCGATAAATATTGCACATCGACCTATTCGATCCTATCGATTTTATACAAAGAATAAAAATAATTAGGTATCAAAAGAAGCAAATCATAATTGTTTTAACAGCTCGTAATAGATACCGGACTGTTTGTATTTCGTGCGACAGAGATAACGCTCTACGAAGCCGAAATTAGCCGATTGTCTCTTTCTAAAGGTCGATGTGCAATATTTATCGCCGGGTACTGTAAGATTCTGATTTAATATATGTAGATATAGATTTTGTGGTAAAGGATTTCATTTCGTTATTCTGCCTTTGAACTAGCCTTTACTATTCCGCTTTTGGCTAAAGGCCTGCCGCTATTAACCCGAATAACAAGGATAATAGAAGTTTCACTCTTCAGCGTGGTGGATCTTGAGTTCTCCAAGAACACAGTAAACTTCAGTAGGATTAATACCAGCACCCTAATTGCATAACACAATATCATTCACAGTTTGAATCATTTTGAAGTATATTGCTAATTCATTGCTTCATATGTTCGAAAAATTTGTCTACTCAACAACGTAAATAACGCAATGAATGTTATTGAACTGTGAAGCTGAAAGCCATTGCTATTGTTAATGGGCTCCACAATTACACCGCAGACCACAAGAGTCGGTGTAACTTAGGTCTAAAGAAATTCAAAGTAATACAATTCTGCAGCTGTTCAAGCTTGCAAGTTTAAAACTTTCAATTACAATCCCTAACAAATAATACAAGGCAACATTGAAAGCAAATACAAGCAGTACAACCACTCACCGAGTTATAGATGGCAACAGTTTTGTCAAGGCCCGCAATAACGGCACGGAACATGCCACAAATTATTTAGCTTTATATCTACCACTTTATCTTAATAGATATGTGTTACAATATACAGTTGAAATCTCTGCACGAATTGGTGTACATCAATTGGCTTGGCTTTATAGATGCTGTTAGGTAATATGTATCATCGTAATTGATGTTATGAATTTTTGATTGAATGCACTCGTCTATAGATCAATTTATTTCTTCGGACTTTAATTCCTAGTCCATCTTATCACTTTTGACAGTTGAAGATTTGATAATGTTGATAGAGGCTTATCGTTGTAATTATTTCACTTGTTTATTTTCTTTTTCATACCTAATTACATTGGAAACACACGGTCAATGTTGCAATCGATAATTATTATGATCCTAAGGTATGTACTGTACGTCCAAGTTACGTTTTCACCTTTTAAAATACCAAATCTCTTGTATTTACGCCACAAACACCTAGCAATCAGAATTAGCTTTCATTTCACTGCCTCAGAGGAAACTTCAAGTATTTCCATGTATACCATTATTTAGTTACCTTACATTACCTACATCTATCGCTTCGAGTCTAAAATACTCGTACTTACCACCATTAGCGGCCACTTGCGACTTGAACTTTCTTAATGAACTCCGTGTCAAATAATTGAGTACACTTGAGCAGTTAGGAAGAAGTTCTAAAGTATTCTGAACTTCTCATAATTTTAAACATTCTGAAAGATGTTGGCTGTAGTGGTTCCGTTTCTATATAAGTCTATGTTTATATAAAACGATGGCAAAATTGGTTCAATTCAATGCTGAATCAATCAGCTGAACCCAATTGAACTCATTCGTACGTAAATTTTCAATACAATTGTCAAGGTAATGAATTAATGATTTTACAAATTAGCTGTCTGTCTATGAAAATGTTTTTGCAAAATTATATTAAAAAGACAAGGTTAAAAAATTTTGGAACGACGAACCTGAGATTTCTCCTTAACCACGAGAGACAAATAAAATCTATAGAAATCAGAAGAGTACAGTGAGCAATAATAATCGTGATGACACGGATGTTCCCATGGTTTTGCTGTTTTCCTTTGCAATTTATAGCTTCAGTGTGACCTAGCTTGTCTCGGTCTATCTGTGTATTAATTAGTAGCTTTCAATATTCATACAAACAGTCTAGTCATTTACAAATTATTATATCCCATGTCACACGGGATAGGACGAAGAATTTATGTTCTACTAATTCACACCTTAATTTTGCGTTGCGCAAGTTTGAATTTATTACACTTCTGTTCATTTATTTATTTTACCATTTATGTACAACATACATGCATGTATGGTGTGTGTGTGTGTTAATGTTTATAACATATAGATTAACCTGTAATGGAGTAAACAAGTTGTGACTATTTACTTTGTATTTCTAGGTTACGATACTTTGTAGCTTATCTCAATATACACTGTTTTATTGTGCTGGTTAATTTTATGTATTTAGCTAATCAACTGTGTTTAAAGTGTTCTGCCATTTCTAATTTCAAAGCTGTGGAAAGTTGTAGCTCGTCGTTTTCCTGCCCTTAACACAATTTATTTGGGGTCACCGCAACATGCTTTTTTCATCCATTTATCAGCTGTAATATAAGTATCTCTTTTCTAGCTATAATCATCTTTCACACACAAACACACGCACACACAAACTGTCGAAAGTTATCCTAAGTATCATTGCTCTAAATAATTAAAAATGATGATCCTACGGTGATTTCGATTGGGCTACAATATTATGGTTTCGAAGGACAGACTGATAGCAAAAATCCTGTAGCTTCATATAATTGCCAATTTTAGATATTCTAGATCCACCGCTAGATCGAACACAAAAGCTTTGCCATTGAAAAGGATTTCTGTGTCAGTTTTGTCCTTGGTGACGTTTAGGTTTTATGTGATGTGGATAAGAACCAGCAAACATTCACTGGCAGAAATTACAGTCAGTTAGCACAAAATGTTCGTTACTAGAAGAAAGTTTAAGAGATAAATAGCTGATATAAAAAGACGGGATAGTATTTGTACTCCCCGTCATTGTGATCATGTTTTGTACTCGACTGAACCTTTTGGTTACGGAGATATTTATTGCAGGTCAAAGTTCCATATTTTGTTTTACTTTTTTTTTCTCAATAACAAGTTTTAAATGTTATAAATTAAATTTAAATGCCCCCAACTCATATACCGTTGCAAATATCTAAAAGCAAAATGTTTGTTTGCGCGCTGCCGAAAACAGCAATTTATCACATACAAAACAAAAGTCGTTTCCCAAAAAATATTTTTTGCTCAATGTTACTTAGTTTGGTGTACATAATGCTTAATTTTCGGCTATGTCATGAGTATTTTTATACCATGTATGTAGAACGGGAACAAGTTATGAATATATGCAGCATGCAGCCTAAAGCAAAATGTAAACATCTTTGGTTTAAAAGCTGTTATAAATGAATAATGAGCCAATACTCCTAAGCTTAACCAATTTGTGTTAAAAATTGGGTCGCGTAACGTTCACTGAATATCAGAAAGCAGTTTCACTGAGATTGATTGGAAATGAAAGCGCTTTTAGATTCAATATGAACGTTATACCGATGGAACTAGGGATGCTCGCAGTTTAGGTTTGTTATCGATACCGTTTTATTTCTCTTTCAGAATGATCTTTGTTTAGTTTGAACTGGATTTTCTTGAAGCCAGTAAAACCCTCTTCAAGAAAATTCAATCCTTAATAAGCTTAATATGACCATTTTCATTGTTAGAAAAACGGACTGAGAACGTACAGGATTATGTTTTGCTCGTAAAAATCCATTATTGATCAAGACTTGTTAAAAGTCGTATTCGAAAACACGTGGAGGTATCCAACAAGATTTCGAATTGCCTTATTAGAAGTTACCTACTACCTACTTGATCATGGTTGACAACTCAGATTTCTTCCAAACTTATCGATACCTCAATATCGACATCGTCGATAACCAAGCTTATCGACGACATCAAACTAGCTCTCTCCCACAATTTCATCCTTAGAGTTCCCTCGAAACATTTCTGCTCAAATATTTGTTTCAATTAGACGACTCAGAGGTCCCTCTTAGGGCTCCACGTCTAACAAATTATGATCGGTATATCAAGAGTGACGTACACGAATTGATATTAGGAAGACTTTTACTTGGAGGGACCGTTTTTGTGTGTACCTAATGGCTGTTTTGGGTATTGTAAGATAGCGTATTTATTGGGAAAAATGTAAGAAAAAGGTTTTCTTAAAACGTTCATTTTCATTCATTTCATTTATCTTTTGTAACTGCCAATTTTCTTGATAAAAGTTGTTAGGTATTAACTTCAGTAAGAAAGAGAAGATTTGTTGGATTCGAAAGTATAGATACAAAAATTAAAAATACTTTTCTAAAGGCAGAAATCTAAACTTGAAATAACTTTTGCGTCAATCGGAAAAGCAATTAAAAGCATCCAACTAACTTACTGCAAAAAAAAACAAATTAGAAACATGCAAACACCATCTCAAACGAAACAACACAATCGTCCCTCAACGACACGCTAAAGATGGCGACAAAAAAGTGTTCACAAGTTTTCCACTAAGGTCGTTATTATTTTTCTGATGTCTGCAAGTTCCTCCCCTTGAGTCAGAAGTCGCCGACGACTTTAATTAAGCGCGACTTAAGACTTTAATGACTTCGAAGATCATTTTTTTGGAGCTAAGTAACGCGCCTACCTTTTTTACTGAGCAACTGGATTAAAAATTGTCTGCTAAGTTTTGGATGTGATAAGAATAATTTACGCATACTCTTAAGTAAGAGTTTGTATCTTAACTTTTAAACCTAGTGGAATTACACATAAGAGGTTAGCCCCTTCCATAGATTTTGAAAACATTAGGTAAGTACCTACTATCTATGTGTTTGTTAGACTGGAAGCTGACCCCAACATCGTTGGGAAAAGGCTAGGCAAATTGATTAATTGATGTGATACTAATAATCTAACAACAAATTAAGGATAAAATAGCGTATATCGTTTTTTTTTTACACTTGTATGTATGCGATAGTAAGGCGTGCACGCCTGATGAACGATTCGGAATGCGCCGCTGCAACATTATAGCTTGCTGTAACTAAACCGTCAGGCGTTTGAAGTGGAACGCATTGTCAAAGGAAATGTGACGCATTTGTATGTACGTTGCCATGTGTTTTGAAACTTTTGCGGTATTATGTGTAACATATTATTGTATTATATTTTTTTACATGTGCCTTTATACTAATTAGCTTAACTAATCGTTTAATGTGTTTTCAGGTAATTTCTTCATCACAGTTCTTCATAGTTACGTCGGTTAGGTATGTAAGCAACTTATTTATTTATTTTATGTAAGTAACTCAAATGGTAAATAATGTTTATTCTTTAAATTGGTTTTATCATACACTTTAATGAGTCTTTATTTATTATAAGTAGCTAAAACTGTTTGTATGCCTTAGATAAGGTAATTAGTATAGGATCATTTTAAACTTAACATCTGTTACTTGTACCTACTTTCTGTGAAAATAAAGATCTATTCTATTCTACTTTTACACGTGAAAAAATATTTAAAAAAACTAGACTAGATGAGGTTATGATTATAATGGAGATAGATAAGTAATGGTTAAAAATCGACTCAAGTATTTTCATTTAAAAAAAATGTTATAAGTAATATACAAATCAATAGACAGATAGGTACCTAATAATTATTTGAACACTATTCTATGGGTAGGGATAACTACATGTCTTACTCGAATTCAACACGAGACATTAAAGGACCCTTTACACGACTTTCCTTTAAAACAACCCCAATACTTAGGAACTGTCTGTCATGTACTCTAAACTTTAACGACGCTAATCGCCATAATAATATACGTAAGACATCAAAGCGAACGATATGTGTGTTAAAGATACCCTTGTAATTATACAATATACATATTATACATACATACTCATTGTACAGCATGTAGCTAATATATTCACTCCTCTAGAGGTAACAAAAGCCCCGTTCAGACGAACCGTTCACTAAGTGAATATATCGCGAAGGGGCACCCACTATAATTTACACGGAGATAAAGATTATATCTACGTAGGAAGTGGCTTGGAAATGCTGGTGTTTGAATTACGTTTATAAATGATTAAGATAAGTTGGTACGGTGATCTTTGAAATACGGGGTTTATTGTGTTTTTAGTTTTAAGTATTGGTATTGGGTAGGTACTTTGACTTTCATGTGTTCCAATCTTTATTTAAAAAAAAAAGAATGTTTTGAATCAAGCAGAGCTCAGATAGATATTATTACTAACAACAATGTCAACACTGCAATTTTTACTTTTTATAAGTGAATTTTAGGATTTTTAATTATTTTTATTTATTACTAGCTTTTGCCCGCGGCATTGTTCGCGTTAAGTTAATCATGATTCGAAAGACACGTGGCGCCATCTATTATCATAATAACCTTATTATTGTTTTGCTCGGGAACAGCACTTATTTTCGGGATGAAAGGTTCTTGTACACCTGACAACCTATACCTACCTATGCAAAATTTCATGATGATCGGTTCAGTGGTTTAGGCGTGAAAGGTAACAAACAAACAAACAAACTTACTTTCGCATATATAATATTAGTTAGGATAAGCCTGTGTTGCCTGTCTGCTGGCAAAGGCCCCCCTTCCCTTTTTCCACTTTTTCCATTCTACTACGATTACGACCCAATCCAATCCGAATTTGTAATTAACCGGCGTAAAAATAAATAAAATTTGATAGATCAAAGCTTTATTATCTTAGATATATAGATCAAATCAAACTTCTATTGGTTTTTGTTCTATGTCCTTCAATCGATTAATTTACTTTGTGCTGATTTTATCAAAGTCAGATATCTTTTATCCGTGGAATAAAAGTGACGTCTGACAGTTCACTTGTAGAAAAACTGTCAAAAATTCAAAATTTATTCTCAGGATAGGACTTATTTTAGATTATAAAAGTTTGGTGGAATTCGCGCTTAGTCGTAATTATTTCAAATAAGTGTAACATTAGAGACCAGACACTCCTTCATCATTTGCATCAACAGCTAAAAATATGTCAAGCACGTCTGTCCCCTTCAACATTCTCAGAAACTTAGAGAGACATTTCTAGGTAACAATTTGCACCCTCATACTGGCGTCTAGTTGGCACAATCAGGACTCTTCGCATTGCTAATTGTACCTCTTCTTTGTCCGACTTGCCCAACTAAAAAGGAGAATCCAACTAAAATTAGTGCTGAAGTCTCTGGCCAGACCAGATGAAAGTAATAAAAAAAGAAACATGTTTAATTAAACAATTATCTTTAGCTGCCGTGAAAACGAATTGAAATACAGATGGTTAAGCTACAGTTGAATAGTTTTTCAGGTTTTAATTTGAGAGTGCTGAAAAAGTCTGCTTATTATGTTCATGATTGTACGTTACATCATATTTTTTTTTATAGAAAACCTTCGTACAATACCTTCGTACAGTAAGCCGTACGTCAGTCACTTTGAATTGTTTTTGTAAACCGTTTTGTTATTTCTGAAATCAAAATGTATTAACCAGCTTATCTGTTACCATTACCAGTGACGTGCCTACTATACCTACTTAATACGCTCAAATTATTCTATAACAGTATTCAATGAAAATCTCCATCAATAGTAAAAATTTGTTTCCATTCTAATTTCATTTATCTAAACTGGCTCAATTATTTCTTCTTTCCTATATAAAATATTATCTAAATTAGTTCTCTACCACTGCTTTCCTGTAGTATCGGGCACAATCCCGGTACCCATTAAAATCAATGAAGTAACCAAGAGGGCTGGCACGCCACTTAAAAAATAATTCATAGCCTCCCCTTCATTACCTACCCTTAGAGAGGAAATACTTCACGAATTGTTTTAATTATGCCAAAATTTTCTTCAAAGATTCTTCTACTATCGATTTTATGGAATCCATTGATTTGTTTTGAGTGATTTTTAATTAATTGTGATGAGTACGAAGTGATTTTTCGTTAGTAATTAATTTTAATGACCAGATAATATCATGCCAATATTGAAGATTTGGAGCTTTTTAATTAAAAAATTAAAAAGCTCTATATCGCCGCTAATAGGTATACAGTTACAAATAAAGGCAGACATTATTGGACCGATAGTTTATAGTTTGGAGCCACTTATTAAAGAGGGTAGATCAAATAGGACATGCAGGGAAGGGATACAATGGAATTATTTGTCTTTTTATTTACCCTTATTTTTTTGGCGGAAGAAAATGAGACTGAAATTTGCATGAACGCTCTAAAAGAGAGCAGAGAAAGCAAGGAAAGTCAGGGATGTAACCGCTGCGGTTAAAATTTTCTCTTTATTTACACTTTACTTTTCAAATGACAGTGTTAGAAAGTTAGTCTAAGTATGGTACTATTTTACTTCAATGCAAAGCAAATAAAACATGATTTGTTTGTTTTGATTTTTCCTAGGAACCTATTTAAATTCATCGTTCATTGTTAGTAGTGTTTCTAGATCGTCCGTCGAAGTATCTACTGACAAAATTAGCAATAGTTACTGCTGTCAAAAATATGAATCTTTTCCTATAATTTTTTTAGGAGAAAACCAGAAGTAGGTTCACCTCTCAAGGACGGGCTATTTAGTCAATGATTGTCTTAGAGAGGGATAAAATTGGACACTACGGTAGCCCTATTCTATCCAGTAGGGGCGTAGCTAATGTAGAGATTATAGCCTGTTGTAACCTTTATGAATACTTTGAAAAGTAGATGACAAAAATGCGAGACAAACATTGATTTATAAAAAGAATTAGAGAAAAAACAATAGGCGACAGATTTGGCTGACAAGCCAAGTGACTAGGATAAAAATATGAAAACGTAGAACCATCTTAGGTAATAGGTAATACGGGCTGGTGTCCGCAACCCCACGTCAATGCGCGTATTTTGAACGTAGAACCATCTTCTAGGTATAATTATTGAACATTTGACAAACTATGATTTCATTCACTCGTCTCGGTACTGAGAGTCGTAGATCTCTCACAGCACCTACCTCATAATTGAAAACTACCACTTCTAATATCGCATTGTACCTACAGGTAATTAATAACTTATTAATGAGTTGCGTCTCGTCACAAGACGCATATTCGCATGTATTTCCATACATAGATAATCATACACGTCCCAGTTAATCACAATATGCGTTAGTCGACGATAAATTATGTCATTCATCCGGGCTGTATCTCGTGGATTATGATGGCGTTTCATAATTTAATTCGCGGTATCAATTTTATTAATGAATACTAAATGATATTGCTTTTATTAGTAATTTTCAGGGTACCTATTGTATGGGAATTGTTTGGTTTTTATTAATGACTAGCAGCGCCCCGCGGTTTCACCCGCCTAAGTTTTGATCCCGTGGGAATATCAGGATGAAAACTATCCTATGTCCTTCCCCGGGATGCAATCTATCTCTCTACCAAATTTTATCGAAATGCGTTCAGTGGTTTAGGCGTGAAAAGGTAACATACAGACAGACAGACAGAGTTTCTTTCGAATTTATAATATTAGTATGGATTTAGGTTCCTTTATTAAGATACTAGCTCTTATTTAATGCTTAACAATGAAGTTAAGAATGTTAAGACGTTAAGATATCTAAGTAATGTGTCGTGGTTATTTTCGTCTGTAAAACAATTGCTTAAGAGCAGCGTAACCAAATCTAATAGCTTAGAATTATATTATGACGGACTAACACAAAAAGATGACAGATAGCCGATGGGGCCGAAAGGTTCTGGAGTGACGACCGCATACCGGAACACGTAGCTTTGGAAGGCCTCCCACAAGGTGGTCCGACGACCTTGTGAAGCCCGCAGAAACCCGATGGCACAGAACCGGTCGAAGTAGAGGTGCTTGGGGGAGGCCTATGTCCAGCAGTGGACGTCTTTCGGCTGAAATGATGATGATGATGAACACAAAAAGATAAGATAAGATTTTATTTGTGTTTGTACAAAAGGTACTTAATGAGGATATTCCGAAGGATTTTTCAGCAGAATATTAGCTGACTTGTTTATTTATTATTATGAGCCATTAATATCCCACTACTGGGCAAACGCCTCCCTACACTCTTTCTTCCTCTCTCTGTCCAAAGCTACTAAGGATCAATTTTTATCTAAAGAGTCGAACTCATTCAGCCATCTCCGTCTGGGCCTGCCGCGATGCGGTTTGCCATCAAGTGGGACCCACTGGGTCGTTGCTGTCTTGTTTAGTAAAACATTATTTTGGCTTGCCTTATGGCCATGATAAGGCTAATAAGGCTACTTCTAACTCAAATCGTATACCTCAACACCTTGCTGTTTACAATAGAAAGCTTTCTTCCCGGTTAATAGTTGAATTACCTACCCTCGTTCTCAAGTTTATTGACAAAACCCAAGTATACTCTACATGGTACTCATACGTAAAGCTGTATTGTATTTTCACGTTTCGTGACAAACGCACTTCACAGATAAAATATGAATAGGAAAGGGAGACGGGGTGAAATTTTATGAGGCTCCAGTAAAATATATCACCGCACTTGTAATATTACTTGCTATAAACAAATGAAATATGTGGGAGATGAACATTCGCATATAAGAATATAGTTTTGCCAACACTTGTGTATTTTCTTTGTTACTCTGATAACCCCACGAAATGTTCACGCTCTTCATTTGAATGTATTCTGATGTATTTTATTGTATTTATTTTATTAAAATTTATTTTGTTTAAATTTTACTTCAAGTTTATAAGCAGCTCCGTCTGACGTGTTTCTCTTTAAATCTTATACGTAGTGTATACATTAGCGGTAATAGTTTCTAATATAATGCTATTGGTGCTCTGTAATAAATATATATAATTTCCTTTTCTGTGACAATTTTGTGTGTAGAGAAGTATTTACTTAGCAAAATAAATGCTGTTTTTTTGCTTCGTATGGATCTCAGTAATTAAGTTTAATCTCAAAGCATTGTAGGCATCCATTTATTGATCTGTGTTTTGCAATTATAATCCTGAAATTATAATTTTTTATTTTTATTTTTTATTTGGACATACATAGCTACTGAATCAATAGTTATCTACTTATTTGAATCGATAATTGAACCTATTCAGTATAGATGTTCTGAAAAGATGTACCATTAAAATAATAATCAAGAATAATGCATTTTTGCCTCCCGTTCAAGTTGCGTCCCGATTATTTTTTTTTTTTGTAGAACAATTTACTTAATCATAATTCTTATTACTTTTATAAGTGTCATAAAAGTCTATAGGCCTATACATAAATCGTTCTACCTAATATAAAAAATGCCCATTCTTCAGCGTTCCGTCGCCAACAGTAGTGCAAAGTGCAAAGTGGGCTAATTCAACACAATTTATGGTATGGCTCGCTGCCTCCGTTTATGGTTTTACAGCATATTTATCGTTTTATGACAATAATGGGGGTGGTTTATGATAATTCCTGAGTTCTCCCGAAATATACGAGACGAAATGTCCTTTCGTAAAACTGTTGGTGTTAAAGTAATGAGTACTAATGTAGGTTTCATGAAGGCCACAGTTTATGAAAACTTAATTTAAGTAATATTTCCTGAAAATGCGTTTCTCTTAAAAATATAAATGCACTGAAAAGAACATTAAGTATGTACATATGATTACAAAACAAGGTTTTTCTTCAGTAAAGACATATTTTGACCCATCGCATCGATCGAGTCAGTTTTTTCTGTAATAAAACATTTGATCGAGATACTGACAACTTAGTACCGGACAAAGTTGTCAGTTTTCGTGGTTGCATATTAGAAAATCAAAACTTTCTCGAGCAAATTTCAAAAGAACAACGTACAAATCAACAAAGTTTAAAATAACGATGGTCATTTGATCAAAAGTTCAGCTGACCAAAGTCTGGAATATCAATGTTTAAATTATTTATTACACTATTGACCAAATCAAAATGGATTACTGGATAAATTATTAATTATCAAATGGATTAACTGAAAAGGTAAAAATAATATTAATATTAGCGAATAGCGCCTGTCTGATACAGAAAGCCTTTGCACAACATGACCGGTTTGCTAATACAAATAATATAGGCGTTATACTAATGCGGGTAGAACTTAGATAATGGTGCCGATTCCCTTGTTCACAAACTGAACTAAATTTAAGTTCATTGCATCTTTTTCTTTTTATTTCATTAAGAAAAGGACAGAAGATACATTTTAGTTTAGTCCTGTCAAATTAATCAGCGCCTGACGTAAATTGACGTAATTTTAGTAGGCAAGTTTTTAACCACGTTTGAACTTGTATGGAGTAGTGTCAGGCGCTGATTAATTTGACAGGACTAAACAAAATTTTTATCTTCTGTCCTTTCACTAATGAAATAGAAAGAAAAAGATGCACTGAACTTAAATTTAGTTTAGTTTGTGAACAAGGGAATCGGCGCCAATAGAAATCTAATTTTGATTAAACAAAAATTAATTGCACTAAGGAACGATTAATCTAATGATTTTTTTTTAAGATATTCGATATTTCAACTATGTATGAAATTGCTAATGGACGATTCTCCTACAGCTTATTAATACTGCGCTCTCGACGTCAGGTCGCGCGGGGCTCCTATTTCTGTCTGCAAGGTTTAAAGGAACCTAACCAAACCGAACCTCGGGGTGCCCCTGACGTCGACCGTCTTCTTCTGGTTCAAAAGCACAAAAACAGACAAACTTAGATTTTTGTTTAAAAACCAACAGTAAGTGAATCGTCCGTTAGTTCAAGCAACCTTAGGTTCATTAATTGTAGCGAATTAACCGTAGGTGAATTCTCCTTTATGTATGTCGTTCATTAGTTATTACGAAAATCTGTGAAACGATCTTTAAGTATTTTAAACAGTAGGTAATAATAATAATAATAATATAAGTATACCTACATTTAAATTAATAGGTAATTCTTAATAAGAAATCATTTGTGATTATACAATTTTGATTAGTAGTTATTTACATCTAGCAAATTTATTCAGTCGTCATTTGTGATTATGTAATTTGATTAGTAATGATTTGATATTTTAAAATTACATCGAGCAACTTTTGATCAGTCATTCATTTGATGTCACATACCTACATTGGGTTTTTAAAAATTTTCTAAATAAATCATTTGGTCATTTAAATTTTGTTATTTCGTTTATCTATTGTTCTTTTGAAATTTGCTCGAGAAAGTTTTGATTTTCTAATATGCAACCGTTTTCGTATACATAATTATGTACATACAAACAAATAAAATTGAATTGTATGTATGTAATGTCAAAATAACAGCTTTTTATTAAATGCATGTGTGAAAGTATATACTGTCATAAAACAAAAAACTAATTTTGTTTCTGTCTGTCTGCCTGTCTCACGGTCTGTCTCTTTGTTCCGGCTAATCTCCAAAACGGCTGGACCGATTTTAACGGGACTTTCACTGTCAGATAGCTGATGTTATAAAGAATAATTATTATCAAATTAGGGTTCCTCGTAAAAAATCAAAGCCCATGAAATCCATTCTGTTTTCCGACATGCACGCGAACGAATTAGCTAGTTATGAATATTACCTTAGCCGGAACAAAGTTTTGACACAAACACTGGCTTGAAGGTAAGCTAAAGTTAAGGCTCGTTTTGTAAATAATACAATTAACACAGAACTATAGAGCAACATAGACACAATAATTTCGCATTATACCAGCCACTAATTACTCTTGTATTCTCAAACCCATTGTATGGCGGCATATAATATTTATTCGAAATCAACACTCGTGTCTGCACGGCTTAACTTAATACCGAAATCATTAGAATTTAACTAAAGTGGAGTTTGTTTCAAGTATCCCCCGTTATCAGGACATTTTATTCATTCTTACAAAGCCGACCACAAACTACTAATTAAACCTTTATAACATCCATTGCTGGTCAAAAACCATACAAACAAACTTCACACCTAACAAATACGTCAATGGATATCGAAATATACATTTCTTCAAATATACCAACGTCACATTCGGTGCATTGGTACAGCTGCTGAGTTGTAATAACGTTTCCGCTCTTTACCCTGATGTTTGCCGAGCCAATGCAAACAAGAGAGGTTGTATAAGTACCTTTATGTTTATGTAATTTTCGGGTTTCGTGTATAATTTTGATGTCGGCTTTATGAAGGATGATGGATTCAAGTTTCATAATGTAGTGTGTACTAAAAGTCCTCATCTGCCTAGCCTTTTCCCAACTATGTTTGGGTCGGCTTCCTGTCTAACCAGATACAGGCTGAATACCAGTATTTTACATGGAGCGAATGCCTGTCATAACCCAGTTACTAAGTAATACGATACCCCTTTGTAAGACTGGTTGTCAGACTTTCGGGCTTCTGCTGACTACCCGTAACGACTGTCAAAGATCTACAAATGATAGCCGGGACTAACGGCTTCTGTAGTGTAGGATAGTGTGCTCAAGGTGTTCTTTTAAAATTAATACTGGGCTTACTGACTGAGTAATCTTAAATCTTAGTTTTTATAACTTAACTTAGCTATTTGAATGCGGCTTATAATTAACTACTTTTATTTGGTATTCAGCATTCTAAGTGTTAAAATGAAGACAAGAATATTCATATTTTATTAATAAAACCGTAGTGCCACTTAGAGTAAAAGCTCATCTTCGCGTTATTTACGCTTTACATGAGTTTAGACGGTCATGAAACTAATTTGACTTTAATATTCTCGCTCTAAATAAAAGAGGTCTGGCGTATATCCTACTAATATTCCTACTTTTCCTAATAATATTATAAACGCGAAAGTTTACGAGGCTGGATGGATGGATAAATGGATATTTCTTAATCTTTCACGTAAAAACTACTGAATGGATTTGGATGAAATTCGGCACACTGATAACCAGGATTAACAGATAATTTTTATCCCGATATTCCCACAGGATCGAAACATATGCGGGTGAAACCGCGCGGCGCTGCTAGTTTAGCATAAAGTTCAAATTAAAAGACTAGACAAAGACTAGTTTCACGACAAAAGCGCGTCTACGTAGATTTGAATTAAACATTTTGGGGCTATTTTAGACCGGCCCTAACTTTGCTTAGGATCTGTCGAGAAAGTCAAAAGTCGTATCCTATGTCGATTTATTAGCATTAAGTACAAACCTTAATGGTTTAAAAATGCTGTTCTTCTGAAACAAATGTAATTAATTTTTAAATGGTAAATAAAAAAAAAAAAAAAGATTAGCATGTTGTACACCTTACTTGCCCTTACTACTTATGTTAGCTTGCTTATATTATGTAAATACTATAATGATATGAAAAAATATCTGCTTAAAATGTAAAAAAATAGCATGTTGAAGCTCACTACTTTTAGAAGATCTTAGTAAATAAGAAAGTCTGAAGTTCCCTGAGTTGCATACCAGCAATGCAAGTCATTGCGTGACATTTTGTTACAGGCACCTTTACTCTCTACTTACATAGAAGATAAATTACGTACCACACAAACGTTTCCGAGTACCCAATACTTACATATCTTAACGTTTATGCCTTCGGAACGCAACCTGTTTGATATATTTGCAGAACACGACAATGTTTGTTTGTTTGTTGCTCCTGCGCAAACTGAAATAAATGAGTTTGTCTTGTAACACTATACGTTTGTTTGAAACATCTTTATTCATCCGATTGGCTTCGATCAAATGTTCCAAATCAAATGATTTAGTGTGCTAGCAGCTGGATTTCGAACGGGAATAGATTTCCTGCATTGATGTTGTAAAACTGATATGGGAAGAATGAACCGGAGGCAGGACGCGTCTTTCTTAGAATCTGGAAAACTATGTAGGTACCTACAGGCACACTCACATTAAAAATTTCCATGAATTTTCAGCAATCGGTTTTGTTTGTAAGTTTATTTTAACTAATTTTTAGAATTCTTCAGGTAGACCATGCATCAAGCATAACAAGATATTTTACTTACGGCTTAGACTTATCCTGTGGAGGGGTTGCCATGGGCTGGACTCACGCTCTCAAGAAAATAATAATCATATTATTGTGTACGATGAATCTAAATTCCAATACATATATAACATACTCTTATAAAAGTTGCGAATAGTTTTGACACGTTCATAACAACTCATTCCCATTGCCCTTTATCACCAGGAACGTAATGAGGTCACAATATACCGATGCCCGTACCTGACATTTGACCTAACTGCCTGAGTCTAGACCAGACTCAGTGTCTCGCGTGCGATGCTAAAATGAAAAGGCACGACATAGACAAGTAATGTAATTTCACACCGTCACCCCGTCACGATGGGTGAAAATCCATGGGAAATTGTTTCATTTTAGATATCATTGTTTGTGACATACATTTCACTTCACTTAGTTTGTTCTTGATATTTATGTACCTTTTTGTTTTGTAAGTACTTGATCAGAATACTAAAACTAGATCGTTTTTTTTAACGTATATTTTTGCTTAAAGTAATTGAACGTAGGTTAATTACATAGTTTTGGTGTATCTGGGCTATTTGATTATATTTAACACTAGCTTCTGCCCGCGTCTTTGTTCGCGTGGAAGTCGTAAGATACCACAATTTATTATAAATAAAACACCCACGTTTTTATAAAACTTTCCTGAATACTACGTTTGTAGTTTTGGTATTAGAAGCCAAAATACGAAGAGAGTCAACACTGGTGACGCAGAAGCAAGCGACGTACCAGCTGTCCGAGTGTGCAGCAGCTCGTCCTAAGGTCGCAGCCTTCAGTAGTAATTTCCTTTAACATTATATGGGAATCCTCTCGTATAATGGTGATGATGAGGTTAAGTTGAAGATAAGTAAAACTTCACATAATATTAAGCAATCAAATCCCGTAAGCTGATGTTAATCATAATCCGTGAAGCTGAACCAGCAGCATCTCTAACCGTAAACTTGAACAACAATGTTAAAGTTAAGTAAGTGTTAGGTAAGAAACATTAACATAAGACGAAGTGAGCAGGTGGTTCAATGTCAGTAGAACATAACACTTGCACACGTGCACTTTCGAAGTAGCGTTACATGTTCGCGTGTCCGTTGAATGGTCAGAATTTCAATTGAGTAGGTAAATATTTACTTGGTTTCAAATATTGATAATTTGGCGGAAAATTGCGTGAGAATATTGATTTGGAATTAAGCCTGCAACGTCATAAGCTTACGAATGTTAGATAATTTCCAGTGTTTTTTGAAGTCATATCTGGTAATGACAGTCAATCAGACAGACAATCGTGTAACTGATGGGTGTATGATTGCAGAATGATGTTACAATGTGCCAAATTCTTGCTTTACCTACATACTCTACATGCATTTTGACTCTTAAATAATTACAAGACCACTTATTCTAATTTTCCTTCAAACTGATCTGTAATTGCTAGGCACTTTGTTGCTTTATAATATAAATTAGTCTTAAGAACACTAAATAATGCAATATTATCTGGAACCTCATCATATTATTAAGTGGTAAATTAATAAAATGTAATGTGTAACTAAGATTTACTAAATATAGGTGCGTAACGCTGATACACAATGTTGCAACTTATCTTTACATAATTACCTTTAATACAGGTAAACTCAAAGATAAAGTTTATTACCTTAACTGAGGTTATCAAATAAGTTATCAAACATGACCTCTTTAGGTTTATTTTTATATTGCAGTTTCATTGCATAAACATTCAGCTCTTAGCATGCGTCAATTGAGAAACTGAACAAATACGCATTCAAGGTCCCGATGAAAGCTTGCATTTAAAATTAATCGATTATGATGGGTGAGCGCCTTGAATTGCATTTGGCAAGCAAATTAATTTGATCGCTTATCGTGTAGTGGTTATTTGTACACACTGATGGTACTGACACTGATGCACAATAATAAGAAGTACCTAATACGAAGTACCATCAAATTATTGATACCTTGGATAGAACATTACCTTGAATGTATTGGATTTAACAACGTATCCAACGTCTTTTTCGTGGGTTCTATATATTATAAATTTATAACATTGTTATATTAATTATGTTTATAACATTTGTGGAATGCAAAAAATAAATTGCCTGTGGGTATTGAACATACGGTGCCTGCTGACTTGCTCTTCAGTTTTATGCCTCAGAAACATATTCCCGTCAAGCATATTATATCTAAGAATGTCAACAGATACGGTCAAAATCGCTCTGGATCCATACATATGAAGATAATAACAAAGGACTGGAACTGGATTCATCAAGTTGCTGTAAATAGTAGTGGTTCCCATTATATTCTCGAAAGAGAGAGTACCCTCAAAGTTCTACGAAATCGCAGCAAAAATAAAAATTAAATAAGGTTGGGTTCTCCATACGTGTATCTTTTTCGTTTTCTCGTCTAAAAATACATTTCTCACCATATAATTCTACAAGTGCATTATATTAACCGCCTTCGCTGTTCGTAACAAGCTCTCGCGACGATTGCATGTACGTGACCTCCATTCGAGGCTCCTTTACTTATAAACACCAGGCCAATTATATTTCTGTGTTTCTCAATGCATTCGATCAAACGTATGCAATCGTGCTGTTGCTTCTATGTTTTTATGGTTTTTATACGTGGTTGGATTTGGAGAAATGAAATTATTTTCCTTTTGGATAATTTTGTTTTCCTCAACTGATCCCATCATTTGTCTTCCAATAGTTGCACGCCCATTTGTAACCGAAGTTGCTTCACAGTGCTCTCTTCTTTGTTCTTCAAGGCATTTTCACAATCGATGTGATGGTGAACAGACTCAGGAGTTTCATACATAATTCTAGTCTATAGATTCGAATACATTAAAATTACTTATAAAATATAATATTAAATTCTAAACAGATAAAAACCCAGAATAAAATTGTGATCAATTAAAAATAATAAGTAATTAAATTTGTCAAAAAACAAAATAAAATTATAAAAATGTCACAATCGAATATAATACATAAATAAAATGTCAAATATAAAATCAAATAATCTATAAAAAAACAAAGATACAATGTTCTTATTCAGAACTTCAAAAGAATCCTTTTCGTATTCATCTTAATCCTTAATTACAGCCAGTCAACTACATAAATATTTATCTCCGTATCCTGGTCCCAACAAGAAGACTTTTCTAAACATAGTAACAGTCTCATAGTTGACATAACATGTTCTACATATTTCTTCAAATTACACGAAAGTGTCTATAAAATAGTTCTGAGAGCTCAAAAGCTATTGTGTGTTGTGACAATGTTCACTTTCATTCAGCCCATATGTGTCATCGTAGTGAAAGTGAGAAATATTGAGATATGAAAGTATTATTCAGTCATGGTGTTGTTATATTATGCGTTCCTGTTACGTGATGTTCCTGTATTGTAGCTTAACAATAAACAGTAAACTTGATATACATCGCTTGCGACCCATGTGTTCAGTTCTTAAAGTAGTGGATGAAGATAGAAGTAGTGGATGGAAACAACAAGTTTTGATGACACACTAAAATATTATACTATTAACTTATAAAAATTAAAGAGTCTTTACTACAAGTTCCAATGACCCGTTTTAACTACGTCATCATCTTTATTGCAACTATAAAAGGTAGAGATGCAGAACGATTACTCAGCAAAAACTTTATTGCAGCTGTTTATACTTCGAAAACTGTTACAGAAAACATTAATAGATTGAATAAACTTAAAATTGTTGTGTTATGAAAAGGGAAAAGAAAACATAAAACGAGAGACAAATATTTCAAGTAGGTACATACTTAAGTTTTATATTTGAACGAAAATAAGCACAGACAATTTCACAACTCCAACAAAACCTTCAAACCTTCAATCCATGTGGAAGATCATAAAGATGGACGGAAATAATTTCCCCTTCCGAGATTAAAAATCAGACAGTATTTATGGGCTCAGAGCAATTTTAAATCTCCTTATCTTTACCAGCCAGGTGTAAAACCCGAACTGTTAGCTTTTGCTAAAGACGATGTTGCAACACAATCACGATCGACCTTGTCTTTACATTTATTGCCGTCCTTTTCTAACCCAACAGCCGTTTTCGTAGAATTATCAACTTTTCCTGGGTTGTTATGACTAAAACTATTGTTATTAAGTGGCATACAGGCGGGAAATACTGTGTGGTTTAAAAAAGGGGTATATGTGAAGGAATTATGAAGGGATGTAGTTCCGGACATGCGTACTGGAGTGGGACGGCGACAGCCGGGCATCGAGTCAACGTCAGTTGTTGGCCGGTCGTCGCGGCGCGTGTTGTGTTCCCCGCGCCCATACAACCGTTTCGATACAGTACACATATCAAATTTCACGCGAAAATTTGATATCGTCGTCGTTTTTGTGAAGTGTTTTGAAAAAGTTCGCGCGTTTGCCGGTAAATGTTTCAAGTTTATCCGACTGTAGAAGTTCATTTTAGAGTTTGTGCTTGGAATTATTTTATTTGCGCTGCTGTGTTTTTTGTTGTCCAGTGATAAGTTTGCAACCGTTTTGTTTTTGTAGTACGTATTATTTTTATTATAGTAAACTAATTATTGTTGTCCTTTCCTATTATTGTTTTTTTCCTTTCCAGTATTGTGTCTAAATGATATCACCAACAGAGTTGCTTTATCGCTACTGATAAGTCTTATCTACAACTTACGTTGTTCTTTGCATTAACAAGAATTGCACATTTACGACGCACATGTACCTTACTATCTACTCATAGACATTGTTGTCTTGACAAATACTGTTTAATTAGATACGTTCATTGTAGAATAGTAAAGCGTGAACCTTTGAATAAAGGTTCATCGAACCAGTAGAGTTGTAAACTAGTATAACAATGATATAATTAAGCTATAGTAATATTGTTGATCTACGCTTCATTTCATTCACATAATATGGCAGTCAGTATGATATAGTTATGATATATTCCAGCAACATTTTAACTTGACGTTGCTTTGTTTTGAATGTTAATAAATTCAAAGTTATCGACCGTTGGGAGTTGGGACAAGTAGACACGCGTTTGAGATGACTGTCTTTATTGTGAATCACCGACTATATGAAATGCGAAAGACAAAGAAGGGATTTGAATATAAGGCGAGGGCCCCTTGAAATTGATCGTCTGGTACACCCCAGCCTCTGGTTAACCGAACCCTTGGATATAGCGTAGGCACACTTAATGCGGTACAAATTTGATTTTATACCTCGGTTTCTGTAACGGTTAGAACCGACCCAGCTTGTACAAACTTGTTGAATTTAGTTTCGAATATACATTAATTGGATTTAGAACCTAAACACTTAAGGCTTTGCTGTAACATTGTAACGTATTATTTATATTAATAATCGTTCACGCAAATTTTAATAAAGCTTCAAGCTTTAAATACGAGACTAAAGGATTAAATTTGGACATTAATTAAAATTAAGAAGCGGTTCCTCTCAGCTGTCGAATTTGTTTTAAGCTGTTACACAATGTAGTAAAAATTGTTGGATAGAAACATTTGGTTAAAGGATTGCCCATTACATTTCTAAACGGGTTTGACAGGATTGTGAGGCGCTCGGCGCGTGTCACATTATTACTACAGTATCAGCAGTATTCTGTTGCCCATTGAAGCGGCAATTTCGCCCCATTATGGTGCAAGACCCTTTTTTCGGATCTGTCTCATTGTTGTCCATAGGGTGTGGGTCGTTGACATTGGCCTTCCCCTTTATATTTCGGATTTGCGACGATATTTTTCATCACATGTCGGATTAACAATATTTCATTTCTAATCGCTTTTTCGGTTATCGCTCCAGAGTCCATATCATTGTGAATGACCATCGTAATCTCTCGTGTTTGGCAATTTTCACGTTCCTTGTTGGCCATTAATTTGGTCCTATTGTTCTTATTCATAAAAAGGCTTATTGGATTTTTAACCATTTATATTGGATAATCCAGTATTATTTGTTTAGTCACACTCACGATATTACTTAAACAATAACGGAACAATATTAGTACCATTATTAGAAATGGTCTGCATTAATACATAAAGAGAGTACTTTAAAAGTAAGTAATTTTCATAAAAGCTCCGTTTTTGTAAGGTTTTGTAACGGTCTTGTGAATTCCCGGCCCGCTGTTTCATTAAAAAAAGAAATAGTAATTGCAGACTCCGTACCATGTTCGTTTCGTTAGCTTTAATAATTGCCTTTATTCTGCTGGGAAAGAGAATCAACTATACCTTTTGATCTATTGTCGCAGCGCCTGTCTATTTTATGTATGGGTAAAACATATGTTGTACATTTACGTTCACCTTGAGATACAATCGTGAGAATTGCTTCATAATCGCGAATGTTGAATGTAGAATGCATTCGTGTATTATGCAAAATACGCAACAAAGTTGATATAGTAATACTTACACACGATTGGCTACTCACGCGGTCAGCGAACTATAATAAGACGTTATAGAACTGGCCGATGATGACGTGAGCGTCACGCCCCGGGCGTAAAATTAACGTCTAATGAGAGCCGCATTCTTTTAGCTACAATAATGGCAATTGACCAAAACAATGCGAACAGAGCAGTCCAGAACACCGTTAGAGCTGCGCAAGAGTTCAGATATTCATTGCATTAGCGAGGGCAACAATCTTTGATAACTCGCCGCCGATTGCGCAAGCGGCCTCCTTTTCGCACGTGTTCCTCGACAGTTCTGCAACGTTTTCCAGTTTTGAGGTGCAATATGTCTCTCCGTACGCATAACCATTAAATTACAAAAGGTTTACGATAATAGCAATAATTTGAATTCAAATCTTGCATTCACAGGCTAACATAAAATGAGCCAAGTCCACAACTTCAAGTCCAGCTTGTGACTTTTAGCGAATTTCTATATTGAAGCTGTATGCATGCTATAGATCGCATAACAACAATAATATCGCTATAGTTATTCATGCTGCATTAGGATATAGTCTATAAATTAATGGAGTCTGGGTTCAGTTACCTATATTATAATAAAAGTGTAACTAAAGACATTGAAGCTAAGACAAATCACTTACAATGCCTTGATTAACACCTTCACCTAATTTGCAGTTCCCACACTTTACTGTTCCATCTATTTTATCTATTAGCTATGAATAAATGGAGTTTCAGTTCAGTTACCTATATTATAATAAAAGTGTAATTAAAGACACTGAACTAACACAAATCATTTACACTACCTTGATTAACACCTTCACCTATTTAGCAGTTCCCACACTTTACTGTTCCATCTATTTTATCTGCCGCCCACTCGTTTAACTGTGCTGCTAAGACATTAGTGTAGGTAGCAGTAGCAACTAGCAGGTATATTTATCTACAGTATACGTGCTATCATCAGTAACCGTCGCAGGTCTATCCCGTAGGGGCGTTGCACCGGCGCCGCGATGGAATGCGCCCGATCGTGGTTACGAAATGCCGTGACTCCGCAATCGTGCCTCTCCACTGGAATACGCAATATTTATCGAAATATTAGTCTTCACTAAACATCTTTTTCAACTAAACAATCCATGTAGGTAGCATTTCCGCTTGAAAGACTAGAATTCCAACTATTTTATGGCACCGCTAATTGGGTTTCTTGCTCGGCCACCGGCCGCTACTGCTCTTTATAGCTTTTTAATTACCCCTTTGTATATGATAGAACATTCGCTAATGTATACGCTTAAGGTCGTTCCGGAAAACACAACGAAGCCCATTGTTCGGTGCAGCTCCTTATATTGCAAGTAGCGGTCCGACTTCATAGGCTGCAGTCTCATGTGCCATGCGCCTAAAATTCTTAGAATGTCGGCTGAATAAATATATTCAGCCTTCTTTGGCTTTGTTTAATATTAATTGAGTCCATTTCTTTTTTTAGCGTTATCGTTTCTCCTTTTACGTTTTATTACAAGTTTAATGGCGTATGATAAAATTCTTTGCACTTTTTCCTCGTTTAAAAACTTGTAAAATGCATTTATCAAAAATGCTCTAATGGGAGAGTGGCTAAGTGTAAATTCTTATCTCGTCTCCCCCACTTGCAGCAACGTTAAAGAGTGATGGAAGCGATTCGTCATGTTCCCTGCTTAGTGACCCACTTACAAGAGGGCTTCTTCTCAAAAGATTTTTTACCAAACATCTGCGAGAACTCTTAGAGGCACGATGGGCCACCCCTATGGAGGAATCAATCGGTTTCACGCTGTCACATTTATATTGTTTTATCCTATTTGATCCGTTCGACATTAGCGTCTTATTTGTCCCTTGCAGACATCTTTTAATGGTATCCGAGTAAGAATTACTTTAAAAGTACTTTGGCAAATTCGTTTAACTAATAATAAATAAGCAAAAAACCTTTTCAGTCTAACAAGGACAATGAATATTGATAGGCAGGGCGTGCTCGCGCCTTCAATGGATAATAAAAGATTTTTTGCACCATCCTTCTTTTTAAACTCCTTCCGCGTCAACGTTTTTGTACATTGATTAATGGCCGCTCTATTTAGAGATTCAAGTGAAGAAGAACAAAAGCGGGCACTCCATTGATTGAATTTTTAACGGCCCTTAGAATAATATTTGTAAATCATCGTTCTTCATTGCTTTGATTACGGTAAGAGTTTCGCAGTAGCATGTTTTATAACACCTTTCAATTTCGTTTGCACGATGTTAGTTTAAGTAGGTATATATTTATTGATTACATAGTCTCTAATTAGCTTTGGCGTAAACATGATAATAAGTAATGGGTGAAACTTGTTATTGCCTACTCTGTCTACGTCTAGATCCGTTGGTAAATTGATTGGTTTTCAATTATGTAGACATTCACGTCGGTTGATGAAGTTTATTTACTGATTAATCCAAATTATACTTTCGACGTGATTGCAGTGGAGTTGAATATAGTAATTTGCAATAAAGCTTGTATTCTATCATTTCAGTGAAAAGTTTAAATGATTACTTGGTTGATTAGCAAACATAGACGTAATACACGGTATCTGTAATTACGACAATGTTCGTATTTGATATTGAATCAATATTAGTTTTTATAGTAACTCTTACTTTCTTGTACGAAACTACTGAAGAGAAACCATCTTCTGCATGTAATCGGGAGGCCGTTGTTTCAAATTCAATAAAAAACGGATGTTATGGATTTTTTGTCTTTGATGAAAGCAAAATCATCCGTTACAGATACAAACAGCTTTGCGTGATTCGTACCACTTATCTTGCATCATAATTCATAATGAGTTTATTTATTATTGTGCGATTTTGGTTTTCATGAACCTCTTATAGCTCATGTAGGTAAGTTCATTAACCGAACATGCTTCCTTCAAAATTCTTCATCCTGTTGCGAATAGCTAAATTGACGGAGACTGTTAATAGCCGTATGTATCTGTTTCCTGTTCTTACGTTGATTAACGATTTCCTCCAAATATCTTATGCAAATCTCCCAGTTCCATATGTAACAAGATTTGCTCCTACATCAGTATTCATGTCATCTTCATCAAGGTACCCGTGACATGCCCGCATCGTTTGCTTGTGTCAACTCGTTGTGTTTGTATGACCGACCTGAGGTGCATCGCAACGACCTTACACAGTTAGGGCGACCTGTGCGTATCCTGTTCTAGAAGCTCTAGCAATATTGATTAGAACTGTTTCATATGTATGGCAAAAATAACTGTTGATTATGACTATGATATTTATCAAGTTGATAATATTGATCACAATTTCTATAGTCATTAAAAATAAAAAGTTGGATTCGTGAAACGTGAGTAGATACGTGACGTATTTTGAATTTTACAGATCTCATCATAAGAGATATAGACTACATTACTTGCTGCCACTAATTTGAATATAGTTCAGTGATTAGATAAACACATGTTTTTATACCACTACTTCCACAAAGCACAGTGAGTAAGATTATACGATATTCATACAACAGCGCTGTTCCAAAATTCCGGCAAAGAATTAGATCTCTGATAGCGCGATAACTGACGAAAAAACCGACCTCGAATTTTTTGCGCGAAAATCGGTCTTGCGATCAAGCTTTAAGTGCTTCCAAGTACATAGTTGTATTCTATTTAAATCGATACTACTCAACAAACACTGCGAAGCGCTTACTCGAAAGATTAATCACAGCTCGAGAAAAAAAGTGCGACAAAATGTTCATATAACTTTACTCATTTGGTATCTACAGGATAGGATAACTGATAGGTTTCCCTTGGTGTTCAGAATATAAATAGCAGGAAATTCTTCAGATCTCACATGCAACTTTATTTGGGTTCCAATATACGGCTTTCAGGGCTGATCCAGTATCAATAATAGAAATATTGAGCAAGAGTCGGAAGCCTCAAGACACATTGTGGCTTTTGCCTTCCTGTGCGGTGCGTGGTCTGAATACAGATCGCGCAGTTATGATCCCCGCACATTCTGAAACCCTTCACTTAGATAAAGTGTTGTTTTTTGTTCAACACTTGGAATAGTTGTCACGTGTAGACCCTTCTCTGCGGGGTACTTCGCTAAATGTTGTTTCTGTTTTTTAAAACGTTTTATCTTCTGTAAATTATGTAGCAGCAGGACGTTTATATAATAGAATTAAATTGCTATCCTTTACTCGCGTTTCTTATGTTTACAAATTGCTTTCATCATAGTTAAACAGTAATTTATTTCTCTCTTTCTGTGAATTAATAATGGATGATAGCTGGTTCAATATTTATAGAACTTGTTTTTCTACCAGCATGTGACTTCAAGTTAAGTAATACGACTCATAGATACTGAGTTGCGAGCTATGTCACGTACACTCGTAAAAGGTCTGTGCCTATCATTAGAAGCATGTCTAGGCCAAGGTTACATCTAGTTATATGACAGGTTGTTGTACTGTAACCTAATTCAATTCAATCACTGCTAAAGGCGAGATACGAACATCCTATTGAATAATAGCTTGAGTTTGCAATTCTCCTACATACGACGTACAACTTCCTACGTTTAAATTGCAAGGTCTTTTAAGCGAGGTACCTATACTGCAATTGGTGAGCGTTATAAGTTCTCTTAGGCAAGTAATTCACAAGAACCAAGTTGGCATATGCGATTAAATCTTATAAGGTAAGATTAATAATCACTTTATCGCTATATTTGGTTTCGTGTGCTACCTGCGCATTGTCTTTAATAGATACTTGTTTACCTTGCAGAGAAAACACTTTAAATGCATTTAAAACAGGTGCATACAATTTGGCTTCTTCAGCAATTCTTGATTTCGGATTACCTACTTGTTTTGGATCATACCTTTAACGTAACTGTAATTGTGTTATACTATAACGAAATCGAGTATGATGAACGAGCACATATATTTCCAAACAATGTGTGGGAGTGCGGAACAGCTTCCACTAATGTTCCAATCAATTAACAAATTATTAATGTGTACGATACATCCAATAAAAGCGTTGAAACCGAGCCAACTACTAGTTATCAATTTATTGAGCTACAGCCTATAGATACGGCAGCACGTGCGTTTGTTTATGATCCATATTCCCCGCTGCCGCATTCCGTAGGCCGGGTGAATCATGTCTGTTGACATGTTAAAAGTATGAGATTATGACATAATTATTGGTAGGTTCAACTTTACGTGCATATCGATTTTGTATATATCTTATTATCTTTCTTTATCATTCTTGTGGTTGGTTAGGTATATGTATAGTAAGATGTAATTACATTCTAGTCGTGATGAGTGGACTAGTCAAAAGCTGTTTTTCTTGTTTTTGTGGGTCAAATGCCTTTGTTTATCATTTTTGTAATGATGTTGTGTAATAGCCCTAGGCTTAACGACGATTTTAGCGGGTTATTGTTGATAGTTATTTCAAGAGCTTTATGTAAGTAGCAAATAAGGTCATTTACCTGTAACCGTTTCTTTTTCTTGTTTACTAATTAACGTCATCGTGTATTAAAAATGTCATTCAATATGACTGACTTGGTTAGCCAGTAAAAGTTCATTGTTTCACACCTGCCTTGCACCTTTCTGACATTCGATCGCTTTTTACGCGCGTATGGACGTTTTCTAATAAGTAGATACATAATTGGTCTGATACCGAGTATTACCTTCTTGCCTTCATGCCTTTTGTAAGGATTATAAATATTAACGGTAAAGCAGTCTGCCTCATACTTCAACTACTATACCATAGGCGCGGGCCTGCGGACGGAGAGTAATGGGTAGCTCACCGTCCGATCAAGACCAGGCCCGTGCCGGACGGCGCGTATGTGTTCCACGCGCGCCTCAAATAGATGTCAGCATCAGTGAAGGGCGGGCCCCTTGCCTACTGCCGCGGAACATAAAGGAAGGAACACGGGTGGGTTTTAGTCAGTAAGAGTCTCACACTCCCTTCCGCTCCACCCAGAGCGGGAGGGGTCATTTGATGACTTCCTACCCTCAAAAAAAAAATAAGACTGTACGCCTCACACTTTGGCATTTTTCGCCTGCTATTTACGAGACCGTTGTCAGTACGTCGACTGCAGTGGGCAGCTCTCTGAGCTATTTTACGATATCAGGAGTTAGTCCTGACTGACTCCTCCTCTCTTCTTTTTAACAATTAACGACCTGCCGACAGTAGTCAATAAATCCACACCATTGTTATTCGCTGACGACTTGAAACTAGTTCTTAAAATAAAACAGAAAACTGATCATGACATACTGCAGCAGGATAGTAATGGGGTAGTTAAGTAGTAGTTTCTTAGCAATAAGTTGTATTCCAATGTGGCCAAATGTTCGGCGCAATCAATTACCCGCGCGCGCGACCCAAGTCATTATCAATATTGTATGGATGGAATCTAACTGCAACGTGTCTCAGAGGGAGGACTTGGGCGTGCACTTTACAACTGTTTTAAATTTACGTAAAAATATCACTGATGTTTGTAAAAAAACATACCGCAATTTAGTGTTGGTCTTACGGCTAGGAAACCAGTTCACGAACACCAGTGCTCTGAGATCGTTGTAAAAAGTCTTTTGGAACGCAATGCTGTCGTCTGGTCGCCACACGAAGCCAAATACAAAACTACATAGTTCTAGAACGTATCCAGAACAAATTTGTGAGATTCCTTTATTTAAAGCAGTATGGTGTGTATCCAGGTCCTCCAGGATATCCACTGTTGTATCCTACTCTATTTGTGCTGGGCATGGTATGCTGTAATTAACTGGAAGTTAGAAAGGAAGTAGCTCTCGCCACTTATTTAAGATTATGCGTGGTAAAATACACAACCCAGGCGTTCTACACGCAGTTGGATTGTGTGTCTGATGGGCACGTGGGGCAGAGGAGGCGGCCGCCGATGCTGTGGGTGCCGCCCGCTCGCACCAACCTGCTGCAGCACGCGGCGCTGACGCGCGCGCTTTCGGAACAGAACTGTAAAATTACCCAACTAGCAAAATACCCTTACATACAAAAGATGGTAAGAACTATAGTGTCATATAAAGCTTATATGTGTTCTGATTAAACTAGAACCCTTAACAGTGTAATGTTGTAGAACTATGTAAGCTTTCAGAGTATTCATACCTGTAACATATTCTTACAGACGTATATAAGAAAACGTTATATAATATTAATAAGAGCAGTAGCATTATAAGCGTCTTTTCCAAGTCTAATTGCCTTTGATACTTAATTAATACTTATAAATACATTTTGTAAGTATATTCGATCTTAGAAGTGACTATACTAAGTGTTTTAATAGACTTATATAATATTAATAGGAGCAGTGCCATTATAAGCGTCTTTTCCAAGTCTAATTTCCTTTGATACTTAATTAATACTTATAAATACATTTTGTAAGTATATTCAATCTTAGAAGTGACTATACTAAGTGTTTTAATAGACTTCTGTAAAACGTGTGATTTTTCTCGCCTAAGACATAATATAGAGTAGAAGCAATTTAAAACTCCTACAAGTGTCTTAAACAATTCGCTATTAAGCGTTATTTATTTTCCTTGTTGTATTTTTGATGGTTCCGTACAAAATAATGACAACTTTTTTGTTGACATTATTGAACGAAGTAGTAATAGTGATTGCAGTTACTGAAGTACTGAAAATAAAATTACGGATTATGAAAAAAATTTACAGTTGCGGGAAGATATTAAAAAATGGGCCATTAATAATAATATATCACACTTAGCTTATAATGAACTTGCTGTGATTCTGAATAAAAGAATCCAACACATATTACCCAAGTACCTAAATGTACGCCAGTGGCGCGTGTCTATTAGGGGGAATACCCAAAAAGCATTTTAGCCACGAATGTTGCCAGCGTGTTCGAACTGTACTATTTTTCCTGTAATGTTCGTTATATTTACGCATAAGTACGAATGCTTAATAATGTTGTACATCATCTATAGATAAATACTTAATACTAATTACTAAGCATTCGGATCTTTTTTTTACTTAAGAAACAGTCGACATTCATAATTGCAACCATATTTGTCCTAAAACAATATAAGCGTGAATTAATTGATACCTATAATGAATTCGTCGGTTGGCTTTCTTTTACATTTCAAGGAACCCTAAAATTTTTATCAGTAATAATGGCCGTGTAGAATATATGTTTTAAGTTTAATGTGACTTTTTGAGTGCGATATAAACCTTACATAAGAATACTGGACTTATATTGTTCTGATAAAGCACTTATAAGTCATAGTTGGTCGTAATGGCGATAATTTGATATTAATTCACGAATTAATTGAAATAATTTATAATATAAGTTACATTTTTGAAAAGGCCCGTGAAAATATTGTTATTCAAATTTCAAAATAATCGACAAAAGCTACTTCGCAACCTAATATTCACATAGAGTTCCTGACAAATACATGATTAAGAAACTAGAAATTTTGTAGAAAAGTGAAATCAAACGTTTTTGATGCGTGTTTTTATTTTTTAAGGTTTTGAATTCACTTCGCGACTTCACGGCAGTTTGTAAAATTATACTCTTACTGGAACATCACAAAGAGGACTACTAGCGATATTACACTTAAAACAGCATTAGTAAGAGGAATTTAAGGTTGTTTGCCCTTAAAGCATGCCATTGCAAGTCACTTGTAAGTGTGTTTGTCATTATAAAAGTATCAGGCAAGAGTTTTGTAAGATTGAAATTACTCTTCGCGAGACCCTTACTAGTCAATTGCAAGGGTGAATATACTTATAAAGTGCGCCCAAATCCACACTTATAACAGTCTATAAGTGTTAATTAAGAGTGAAAAAAATATGGTCTTAGGATATTTGTTAGATTATTTTTTGCTAGTTGGGTAGTCTTGGTTGTTCAAATATAATTGTATGTCTAATCTTTGCAAGTTATTATAACTATAACTACACTATTGTTAGGTAAGCCTGTGATGATAGTTGTATGTGTATAAAAAATGCATTACAAGGAGCAACGAGTACCTAAGCTTAATTTTTTTGTAAAAGTTGTTCTGTTATTCTGGTTTCGTCCAGGTTAGACAACGTTAAATTGCAAGTGATTAATAAGTCAACCTTTTTCTTCATACCTACATGAGGTAAATAACACTTTGATTAATTGCTGTCGAGCCTCACATGTTCAGTTTTTACTTTCATGCATTGAAATCCAATACGCGTTGAATAAAATCCATAGAATGTTATCTACTGATAAAAAAGTAATTACAATTCCTCTTCGAAGGACTGCAAAAACTTTAATTAAATCTTCCTTTTACGTAACATTAAAAACCTTCTAGGATTCTTTACCGATGATATCATTACTGCTGTTCTTATTGAGTTCTTATGAAATTATACTTTCATCATCGATAAATAGAATGTCACAAGTAATGTTTAATATATTCTGAAAAAATATTCTCTTAACCATTACGCTTGATTGTTCCATAATTAAACATGTGGGAACTACTGAAAAATTTACACATTAGTCATCATCACGGATAGAAAAAAATGATGTGGTAACAAACGGTTTAAATGGCTAATGCACCGAATGAACTATTTAGTTCAGTTGATGAAGTTTCGTTAAAAAATCTAGTTACGAATGGTTTTAAGTTTCTTTACATATGGCTATGGTAAATTTGAGAACTTTTACTATTGAGCTTTGTTTTTGGGCAAACTCCAAATTTTCATCGATAAAAATCTTACCTACTGGTTGCCGAAACTTGGCATTAACTTAAATTGGTCAGGATGGAATCTAATTTGGTAACATACTGCATATCATTATCGTCTTAGAGTACTTATTCATTTTTATTAAAGATTGATCTGATGTTAGTGCATACTTATTACTGCTATTCCAAGTATTTATAATTATTTCATTGAATACGGAACAAAAACCGAGCTTTTAATTTGTATAAAATTCCCGTGGTTTGCAATAGGTAGAAAAATTAAATTATACAACAACATTGTCTGCATACTTATTACAACATTCAAATGTAATAATATCTATTGTTTTATTTAACGATGATGACTCAAACTAGAAAAAAAACTTTATTGTAGGAATTTACATGTAAAAAATCTTGTTGTAACCTACTTTGTAAAGTAGTTTCGGATCTCAAAATACACTGAAATACATCGAGGTGTCCGACCGAAGAGATGTTAAATAAGAACATTTAGCTTCTAGTGATGTAACTATTCAAAACAATCTTACTTCACGTATTTCACGTGAAGAAACGAACGATGAGCAAACCGTAATACCTGTTACAGAACTTACAAAGTAACAAACGCATAATAATGGATAATACTTGAATAACGTTTGCATACTTTCAAAAGAATAAGAAAAAAATGAATGAGAATTAGAAACTTCCCGCTCTATTCAATCACTCGTGATGATACAATATGTACAGACGACAGCACATCAAGCTACCCGAAACTGTAATTTTTTTCCAATCAACTTTGAACCTTATGCTTTAGCTATAAAGTTGAAAATCTATTAAAGAAATTTGACAGATTGTAGTAGTTTGATGTGCTGGCGTCTGTACAAGAAATGGATACTGCTAATGTTTACATTCCATAAGATGAAAGTGTTGGCCGATAAAATTAGTATTGCATAGTATTTTTAATTGCTTTTTGTTTACACTTCTGGTTATTCATAAAAGCTTCTTCAGTCCAAGTCTCACGTAAAATTACCGGCCTTTTTATAGCAAAATTCGAAATAGTATCAAAAGACTTAATTCATACAGAGTACTAAAACAGTGATTTGATCATATATATTTTACAATCCCGCACAACGCGAACACGAGACTCGTAAATACAGTTCTCTATTTCCATAACATAAATTAAACAAGCAACTACTATTAAAAAGGAGCTGTAAGAAAGTAGATCCGATTCGAAGCTATCACTATAATTTAGCACTCAGGCACTCAGGCTTTATAGATCGTCTTCGGATAAAGCTACTCACTGCTCAGTTGCTCACCGATCAATTAGGCCAAAGCGGAGGCGTCGCGAATCCGAGGTGGATAGTTGAACGTCTCAGTCACCGGTTACCTTACGCAATGGTTATATAACCGAACGGAGATGGCGACGAGCGACCGTCGCAAATTACCAGTGTCCGCACCTTACTGGGTCAAATATATCCGACGATTGACGTGACATTTATTTTCGACGCAAATTGATGTCCTTTTTTGAAAGCAACTCCTTTTTATAGCGGTAGTTGATATGCACCAGGTGTCAGATAAATTACAGATGTCGGATAAATGCTAGTGTTAATTCTTTAACAGTTTGAAAAAGGATTCGACGTTAACTGTTTAAGCTAAGAATTACGACACTCAGTTTTTTAAATTGTGAAGTCATAATTCTGTGCTATAAAGAATCAGTCGTTCCCAAAGTAGATGATATATTCAATAAACAGAAGTAAAGCATGTAAATTAAACATTCAAAGACAAGTAATCGGCAGTGCCATAAATATTTTGCGGATGAGTAGTCACCTAACTCTAATAATCATTCATCAACACCATGATCTAAAAGAACAAACCAACCAATCTCACACAATGATACTCCAGTGTATAGCATTTATCATAGAATGGTAGTGTTAAAAAGTACCATAGGCCATAATGTGAGCGCACTAGTGGGTCAAGGTGCCATGGTAAAACTAATGGAGAATTTCCACTTTTAATGTGAATAAATGAAGTACATTGAGTACAATGGACAACGGGACGCGCCTAGTCGCTGCATACAACGACATACAAGGTCAATTGTTGCTATGCAGACGAGCGAACGCAGGACAATTGACGAGGGTCAGTCATTGAGTTATACTACTACTTATAACTCAATGGGATCAGTAGATTAATTGTTTTACATAGCTCGATTGGAAAAAGTTAATAGTCTAGCTATGAACATTTGCATAAACAGAACAAGAAATTTAATAGGCAAATAGTAACGAAATATCACGTCAGGATTACTAAAAAGTTTCTTGTGAATCATGAAATGTTTTTGCTGGTTTGGCTTGGCAAATTGTATAGTTTAGGGACCGGAGGTCAAAAAAACAATTCGGCAGCGTTTTTGTCGCTAGTCTGCAACAATGCGTAATAGCCATGTCCGGCAGTTATTACCAAATAGTGTCCTTCGCTTGAATTTCTACTTCGTTATCCATTTTTTAATTTGATGGATTTTAAATTGTCATAGAAACTACATTATTAAGTAAAAATTCTCTGAAACTATGAGTGCTCTTACTATTTCGAAATAGGTTACAACTATAGGAACTGCAAATGGCTTCGTTAGCGTATCAGTCTAGTGTAGAACATTGCGGAACTCGAATGCCCATTAACCTAAATTGAACTCTATTGTTTGATGCCCTCTTCATTATATCTTAGCTGGCATGTCACTTAGCAACCAGCTAGTTGATAAAGCCTCAATGGTTCGATATTGATTGCCATGCAATGGCTGCCCTAAATTCAGCGCGCTTGTAAGCAACTCTATTGGTGTCGCGACTAACGCTTTGTAATACACCCCTAATCTAGACAATTCTTTCCTTTACAGACAAAAATGTAGATAGATCAAACGTAGGTTGCACCTACATTTATTAAAGTACGATGTCCATTGACCAAGCGTCGCCACTGGTGCCGATCAAGCCTCAAGTAGCGCTGCAGAATGGTGCTTTTATAAAGAACAGTCATAACCGGAGCAGTTTCTGTGGGGTGGCACCATCGTCGAACGGTAATGGAACGTTCAAAACTTTCGCCGTCAATCGCAAGAGTTGGAGTGGAAACGTGACTCTTCCGCTTCAGCAGTTCACGCCCGACGTGGAACAAGCTCCGCATTTGGCAACTTTTCGTTCAGGAACTGGAACATTCCCGAGGAACAGGGAACGGAACAATAATACTACGAACGGAATATTAACACCTAACGGGAACTCTGTTCAGACGTTCAAAGGAAATGAAGTGAGGAGGTGCGGAAGCTCGAACGGCCGACGTTACGCTGAGATCGGAAACTGGAATAAAAGGTGAGTTGTTTTGTTTAAGCGTGCGTCACATCAAAACACGGGGGCGGTAAGGGACCCGCTTTGCCTTCCGCACGTCCCGCGCACAACCCTTATCCTGACTCCCTTGAAAGAGAACAGTTTTGCACATTGATTTACTGAACCCTTTTTGACATTTACGATCTTTACAGAAAATGCCAAACTTTGAAACACCGAAAGCAAAAAAAAGCATATAGAGCATATAGCATAGCTCACGCCAGTCAAGCCGCAGTTATATTTAGGTCCCATGTAATAGGAGGCGAGCCTGTTGCCATTAATCGGGCAAAAACCCAGACTCCGGTCTGCTACTAAGAAAATAAAAACATAAACAACGCAGCATATAGGGACATGCTTAAACACAATCAGCTTACTGCCCAACTTTTTAATGCAAATATTTGCACTCATACAAAAAACTTGGCCGGGGTATGAATATAACCTTTCTACGGATCAAACACGATCCCCCAGGTAAATAAAAACATTCAAGCGTAGCGTGTTTCACTAACTTTTACTAGAGCTTTATTTTCTCCTTTTTCATCTCGAATAATTCTGTAACAAGTTTTCCAATTTCATTCTCTCGTCGCTTTCATTTCCCCCCGTACGTAGCTTCTCGTTCCCTTAATATTACTTTTATTAGCTCAAAACGTTTAACAAACATTGGTTTGGGAATCTAATAAAGATTAGGTTACGTTTGCACAAAGAGATCATCGAAACTTGATTCATTTTTCTTACTTATTTCTTATATTACATAAGTATGTTTGGAATCGGTATTTATTTACTTGTGGCTTATCAAAAAGTCTTAAGAAATTCCTTAGAAATGTATTAAATACGTATGCTTTAAACAAAACTTTTTCTTTGCAAAATTAGTAGATTAAAACGATCTCAACTTTGTTATTATCTTGAATATATTCTAAGTTATTCGACATTAACATCGTCCATTCCCACAAAACTATACTATCATAAACGTTTATAGACATTAGTCCGATACTTATCCAAATGTTTACCGCATTTATCTAATCGGGATCTTCATTATCTTTTATTTCTTGCTTGTAGAAAGTTCGTCCATAATTCTCGCTCACTCAATTTGGGGTGGCCTAAGTCACTTGATAAGAGGCGTCCAATAATCTGGCCAGTACTTCGTCTTTTTATTAGGGGTTAAGTTTATCGCGCCATGATTCCTCGTCATTGGTGATGCTATCAACTGCGATATTTAGCGGTTCTCCCTTCAACGACTATTTATGACCAGTGTTTACTTCGATCTCGCCGATTAATCCCAAGTATGTACATATTTGCTTGGAGAAAATATCGCTTGTCATTCGATTTGCTGTACGTTTGCTGTTTGACAAATAAGCGCTTTTAATTCTTTCTACAATATGTTCTCTTGTTTCTTAAGATATTTGTTCTCTTATTTCTTATAGATATTTATTTATTTTCTTGTTTAACGAAACTTTTATTAATTCGATGTTGTTTACATAACATACAAAGTTTGATAGCTATCGTTTACATAAATCAAGTATTTTAAACAGATTTCATTGCCACCTGCTTGGGATTATAAACAGCAATATACCAAGCTTTATATTTTTAGATCGCTATACGTTATCTATCTATTTATATAAAACAAAGTCGGGTTAGTTACACCATTTATAACGCAAGAACGGCTGGACCGATTTTTATGATGTATCATTTGTTGGTTTTGTCTTCGCCCCGAATAGCAGAAAACATGGGAAAACTCACGAAAAAAACGAAGGTATTTCATATTCTGAGGCGGTACGAAGTTCGCCGGATCAGCTAGTTTAACATAAAAATAAACTTTTACTTTCCTCCAAAGTATTTTTCTTGATACTCGTGGGTTGTTTAAATGGCTGATTGATTTCGTTTTGTATTCGTTTATTATTTGGACGTAATTTGCATGAACAGTCAAGGTTGCGAGGAACGTTTCTCATTAATTCTCTTGATTTTCATGCTTAACTTGGAACAAACAATTTCAAGTGACATGGATACTTGAGCGTACATTAATTTTCAAATTCCATTTGCGTGTTTCAACAATATTACATGTAGCTGAATAAGAAACAATATTACCTATCCTTTAGATGTAGACGACAAAGAGTTTTAATCTAGCAATGCGCTTGTATTTTTTGCAACACTATGTGCTAGATAACCGGCTTCTCCGGCTTCTAATTATGTATATTTACTTGTACCAATTACAGAGATAAAAAGTATCCTAGCAACTACAACGATAATAACGTATTTTGTCTGAGTGGAAGCTTTCACAGCGAGCTCTTAATAATCCGCTTATTATTTTGTTACATAAGAAGAAAACAATATTAATTTGGCCAGGATACTTTTCCCTTGTTTATTATGATATTTTACATCTTTATCACAGAATAGATTTTGGATGCTTAGATTCGTTCAACTCTGATTGGATGACATACTTTATTTGATAGGCCCGTCAATACAGTAGCACTCTGTTTTACATATGATTGCTATTTGTATCATTACTTTTTACTGCTTCACTCTCAGCGCGTAGTAAAACTATAATTTCATCATTACATTCGTTTTTATTTGTGTTTGTAGTACAGCTCATTTTGTCACTCATGCCTCCAGCGTTAAGGGAACCAAAATTACTCCGAAGTACGTTTAAAGATGCTCGTTTCTAATAGAAAAAGTATCTGATGGGCCTGCAATCATTGCGATGGTCCCTCGAAGACGGTAATTTAGACCAATTACGTCCACCACGACTTTCACTCGTGGATCACTGTTTGTAACCCGTACTAAATCTCCCTTAACAAATTGAAAAAACTAAGTCGGATTCTGTCGGATACCGTTTCTCTGCCTTCCTCGACCACATGTACTGGCACGGTTAATGACTGCGTTTGTGAACTTTTCCAATTATGGTACGCTGTTCTAGATCCAGTTTTGTGTTATAATGACGGGTAATTGCGACATTACAGGTTAATATTTTTATCGTTCCTAACGTTTGTAGCTTTGTATGTTTTTGTTGTAAATATGTTACAATGTATGGTTTTGTAGCGTGTTTTTTCAAGTGACAATAGAGAAACTGTTGATTAGTGCACAAATTATTCTTTAGAGAAATAGTTAAAGAATAATGTGCGCATGATCAACTCACATTAATTTATTTTTAGTTTTAAGCAAAAATCCGGCCCAGAAAGCAGTGGCGAGACTGGCGAGATGATCTGGACGCGTACTTGGGGGAGTCCTTGGCCAGCAGTAGAACAGTAGAGCCTAGAAGCTAAACAAAAATACAAAAAGAAAAAACAGTGGTACTCCGGGAGTGCCGACAGAAGTGATAACAAAACAAACAGAATACTTTGCCATGACTCAATGTCATATCGGATATACATTAAAACCGATTACATCCCGACGACAGCCGAACACGTCCGAAGCGGGTATTTTTTGTATAATCGTCTTATAAACAAAACACACGCGGTGTCGCTTACGGTAACAGTGGCGCGAGTTCAATTGACTTTTTCCCATCTTAAAAAAACCGGACGTCGACCGGAGTCGGACTCGCGTACCGAGGGTTCCGTACCATCATATGTTTTTAAATTTTCATCGGCGAGGCTTATATTCGTCAGAGAATTTTAACACTGTGCACTGCGGTGTAGAATATTGCAGTTTTATGTCAGCGCCATCTCTTGACCGATAGTGGAACTAATGTAACTGTTGTTGATGTTTTCTGAAAAAGTGTACTATTTAGAGACTTCGTTTTATTTTTCCTGTAATCTTTACATAAACTTCTATCACAGAGAATAATTTCAGATTGTTCTCTTTCCAAACTTCGGAGATAAGGTATAAAACAGTATTTTTATTACATTTTCATCAAAAGTCGAAATACGCGGCTTAAAAAAAAATGTTTGAGAATGTGCAAACTGCGCTCTTTCAAATGATACCCCACGTGTCCTAGTAGCCCCACTTCGAATTTTTCAGAACCCCTTTCAGTCCCCGTTGAAAAAAATATAGATATATTTTTATTTCTTTTTCATTTGCAAAATAGTTGGGCAAACGTCACCTAATTCCAAATGTCAAGTTGATAGCATTAGTATTTCTTGAGATATCCAGCTGTGACAGACAGACAGAGTCTCACCATAAGGGTTCCGTTTTACCATTTTGGTACGGAACCCTAAAAATGCCCAACGCGCTTAAAGAAGTTTTCACTTCAAAAAAAGCAAAAATCAGCTCTTCATCATCCAATCTGCATTAACAATCAAACACAAACGGTTACTACCCAAAACCTTTATTTGACACATCAATTGAACGACACGTTACCACAGATTGGCGCATATCGATTACCACTTCAAATAGATGGCTGCATGCGTCATTACGTAACTGACGCCGCACGACTGATCGTCGTCTGAGCTGCGACAGAAAACTGACAACTGAACTGATGGAGCGACGATCAGCAGTGAAAGCAAAGCGTGTTGCATAGTGAATAGTGATGTCACGGGTGCATATTGTATTTAGTATGCTAATAATATCCTTTGACCTTTTCTGGAGGACAGTCGGCATCCTTGCTAACAAGATTCAGAATATGATTACTACGGTTGACAGCTTTGGATCTTGTGTTTATGTAACCCTATAACTTGGTCTGTCTTGGGGCTCATGGCTAAGTAATAACATCCTCACGGTTTGCGCGATCAGGTTAAGGTATATACGCTTGTCGCGGTCGGTCCGTGGATGGGTGATACCGAGACCCTGTCATTTGTGGATCTTCGACAGTTGTTACGGGTCGTTAGAAGCCCAAAACTCTGACAAGCAGTCTTACCAAGGGGTACCTATCGTATAACCCACTAGCTGGATTGGGGAGGTCTCAGACCTTGGTAGTCGCTCCATGTATTTAAAATACTAGTATTTAGCTGCATTCGGTTCGAATGGAAACGGACCCCAACATAGTTCGGAAAAGGCTAGACCGATGATAATGAACTTGGTCTGTGTCCTAAATTTGCTAGGCTTGTTGAGAACTTTTTGGTTTCCTGGTTGTCTACGAAATAATGACAGCTAATTTGAACGCTTTCTTGAATTAACCTCCTTTATTTTTAACTAGCTGCGCCCCGCGGTTTTAACCGCATAAGTTTCGATCCCGAGGGAATATCGGGATAAAATATATCTTATGTAAGGACATAGGATATAGTTTGAGTCCCGGGAAAGGTCCCGGGCCTCAAACTATCTTTATACTAAATTTCATCTAAATCGGTTCAGCGGTTTAAGCTTCGGGTTTAAGCGTAAAGAGTCTGTCTATTATACAGACAGACACACTTTCGAATTTATAATATTAGTATGGATTTATCAAACCAGTGCTCTTTGGTTCGTAAACAGTGGTCACCCATTCGATACTTATCCATGGACAAATTTAATTAAAATCGTTGTTACTAAGGTGATTGAGCGCCAATCAACGGTGAAAGCGAAATAATTCACGAAATTGCGCTGTTCATAGTGATGTCACTGGTGCTTTTAGTCGAGTATTTAGTATGCTAATAATGTGCATGTCATGTTATTGCTCAGAAGGGTCATCTGATAGTGTAACGACATTAGATTTAGAGTCGATTAAATGACCAGAGAGGGAGGACTTTCACAAAAGGCATATACAGTCCAAAGTGAAAATTGTTCAATCGGTAAATTATTTCCTCGGGTTTTATATTTATTCGGTCGAAATAAACGTAGCTATAATATTTCTTATTTTAGGAGCGGAAATGAATTGAAATTATTTTAGACTAGCTTTTGCTAGGAAGTTTGCGGAAAATATCCCAAGAAACGTACTTTCGGGATAAAGAGTCCTAGCTTAGGTCATTGTCTGTGTGCCTAATTTCATCGAAATCCGTTCAGCCGTTAAAACGTGAAAAAGTATCAGAACCGGAAAGACAGACAGAGGTTTCGCATTTATAGTATTAATATGGATTAAGAATTCATTATACCTTGTTGTCTTGGTTAAAAATGTACCTATTGAGAAACTCTCGCCAGCGTGTAGGTATATCTAAAGTTATTACCTGAGTACGAGCTATAAAACGGAATCACTCGTACGAGGCGGTTCACTGCAGTTACATCACTATTGCATATTCACTTTATCGATTCCATAAAATACATATTATGAACCGATTATGTAAAGTCATTTATTTATATTTAAAGTTGTTGCAACTCTTTAATTATTCATTTCGTTGACAAAGCAATTTAATTGGGTTTTTATGCCTCAATAAGATCTTGAGATTAATTTGTAGGAAAAATGTAATTGACAGATTGGTTTGAAGATAAAGTTGGTTGTTAATTACGCCACCCAGTTGGAATTAATTATAAGGAATGGAATTGTGTAAATCGACGAAAACTTAATGAGCTTCGTGCATGAATAATGAATACTTTTATCCTTGTAACGGTTAGGACTCAGCCGGTAAATAAAACTCGGAAGAGTAGGTATAACAGAAATATAATTATTAATAATGATAAATTAAGTGAAGGTAGACTTAAATAATCACTCCAGTAGAAGACTGGCGTGGGTTCTCAGAATCGAGCTCGTGTTGGGTTCTAGACCGCCTAAAGAAAACCACTATCCTGTAGGTTCCAGAACTTGGAGGTATATAGTAGCCGGGTAGGTAGATCAGTCTTCCAGTCTGTGGGTCGTGCGTAGCATGCATGGTTGTCCAGCCACAGTCCCTGCAGCGGCAGCTAATTAATACTTGACCGGTACGGAAGAACCCCGATCGGGGTTACACTGAATTTAAATAGATGTAAAACAGGTTTAATAGTTTAGCGATTTTTATATATACGTTCAAGGCAATAACGATGAGGAGGTTGGCAGAGGTAAAATGAAGTGTTGTGCACACACGATCACTCTGTCGACATTTAGTGCGAAGTCGTGCCCCCGCCGCTGAGACCGTCCTTTTGTTCCTCGAGCCGTTGGGAATCCGCGAACGTTAGGCGTGCGGTATGGAGAGGGAAATCGTTCACCCACAACCAGTTCCGTGCGCGAGTTTTGCGACGGTATGTTAATAATGAATCCAATATAGCCAGTTACAAGTACCTTCAGTTGCGAACGTAAATAGCTATCTGATTTTATATTTTTCTGTTTGTAGCTACGATTCAAATGTGTTAGCGATCACGTACAACGTTACATCCTCAATGATGACAAGATATTATTTATGATTCGAGTATGAGTAAAATTCGAAACGACATTTATAATGAACTATGAGAATTAATTGCTCGAGAATATCCTATAACTATGACATTATAATAATTTTGACATTATGTACGTATTAATAATGAAAGTACGATCGTGATTGAGGTTATTAAAATAACACAGCTGACTTTGACTATTATTTTACTGCAAAATATTGATTTACAAGCAATTTTAATCATACATCAATGCTTATACTTATTGAGTCCGTAAAAAATGTATCAATTGCATTAATAATCAAAACTCCACACTTGGTTGCACGTTCAAAAGAAAGTGAAAATCGTCACGCTACAAAACCAATATTAATTTAACTCCGACCTTGGTGAAAGCAACCAAAAACTAACATCAGATATCGACAATATTTTCTTCAATAACAAAAGACTTAAATTATACTTTTAGAGAAAGCCTACAACGGGCTCGAATATTATTTTCCGCACGCCATATTCTCGGTTGAGGACAAAAGCAGAAGGGAAAATTATTTTCTTCCGTTGAGACAGGTCATCTCACACTATTGTGTAAGGATTTGAAAGACCCTTTTACAGCCTCCCGACGCTATTAGGCATTTTTCTAGGAGTTGGACGGCGCAAAATTGGTTTTTGAAAGACATTTTTGTCGCTCGGGTTGACTTCCCGAGTACCGAAAATATTTTAATCTAGGAAAGGATTCCTAAGATTTCTTTTGAGAATTATAGTGGAGTGATATTAAAAAAACTTGAATATTATTATTATTACAACGAACAAGCAGTTTTTAGTACTCTTATAATTGAAGAAAAAACAGAGCATAAAAGGGCATAAATATTTGGCCAACCCTCGAATTTCAAATCACCGTATGTGCGTCAATTTACTTACATACCTATTCGCAAATGCAAAACCTCTATCAATACAAAGATCCGAAAGATCCAAAATCAACACCTGTCAGCATGTTTGCGTAGTAAATGATGTTGCAAATATCCCAATTCGAGACTCTGTCCCTTATATTGAATATTCGAGTATCTAAGACTCATTGCGTATTCGGAACGCGTGGCGGGGCATAAATATCCCTTGTCGTTCTCATTACAATAACTTGGTGCGTACGTCCCCTGGCTGCAACGGATGCCGCATCTCTTGGGATGTCACTCACATAATGGAATTCTAGACCGATTTCCCTGGTAATTATTTAATGGAATAGCCTCGGTTGAAGTCCATGTTTGTTGTATGACAGGAAAGTTAATTATTTTGTGTTGTTGATGTAATTTTATTCATAGTTTAACGGTAGTTTAAAGGTTTTCCTAAATAGTGTTCATGTTTTAATACTGCGGTGAAATCTACATGATCTAGTTTAAAGATACCACTTTTAGCTTTAGTTTTCAATAATAAACAGATTCTAGGTGAAAAACCTTCCTAATCGTAAACTCTGCATTACGAGTATGTCAATTCCATACATGTAAGTTTGGAGCTCAAATGTGATGTATGTGGTAGAAAGTCGATGCAGCTGAAAAGTACGGTCTAGCGAGCACGACTGTTCCGACCATCCCATTTGGACGTGTGGCCGATACCAAGCAACCCTACCGCGCTGTGCCGTGCCACAGCGCACTCGGACTAGTGAAACCGCCCGTGCGTACATCGCCCGTTTGTTATGCTAATTGAAGCTGCTGATTTGCACAATAAAACAACTCACATGTACCACTACACGGCTTTAACGAGCCCCAACGCCTGTATGATATATTTTCGCACCGCATTCCATCCATTGCTCTTTTTGTTTTAGTATTATTTACCATTGTAGTTGAAGATACGTAAGCAGACGCCATTTAAAATTTCGTGTTGGTTAACAATTTGCCTTGTTACTAATGTGATAATGTTCTGTAATTGTATTGGACGTAAATTGGACCGAAGATCGTACCTTGTAAAAACGAACATAGGTTTGTTTACACGATTGCTCACGTGATTCAGCAAAATTGTTTGTTTCAATTATGTGTTCGTGATACTTTCCACTTACGAGCATTGTTAGAACGTTTTGTATACCGTTATTGAGAATCTATTGTGAATATTGGAGTAGCAACAATGCTAATAACTAGACCGTAGACATTTCAAAATTCTCAAGTAGAAAATGGTCGATGAGAAACATACTAATTAGACACATCAATAGGACTTGAAATAAAATGACTGGCTCTTTCAAGCCGTATAGAGAATTATAGATATTTGTAGTTTATATTTAATACCCAAACTTGAATTGCCACATAGTAGGTCAGTTAGTCAGAAAGTTGAAGCTAGTTGCCGATTCCAAAATGTAGATCTCTATGGAGAAGAACGGGCAAGAAACTCCATGGACACTCTTTTAAATCAAGATATATTACAAAATCCTGGGTACATTATTCTTATTGCTTCTATATGTGAGAACAGTGTAAAAGAAACAAAATGAAGAAACAATTCAAAATATAAGTTTAAAAATACCAAACAGTCTCCTCTTTTTAATGAATTTATTGTCGTACGAATTCCAGCCATACCTTGGCCCATTAAAAGGCAACGTTCCAATTCAGTAAAGAACAGTCGCGTGACATTAGCACAATCATCTGCCGCTGTATGCATTGCCTCGTCGATTGGCGCCCTCACTAATTGTGCCAAAGTGGTCATTTAACACTACTTATGAATGGCCACTCAACGAATTTAATGTTTCATGCCGTTCTATTTCATAAGCCCATTAACATTCTCAGCTTCGAGCTTCGCTGACTTCATGTTTACAGTCGTCTTTGTTTTGTTTACTGCTTTGGCAGTAAATAAAATTGTAATAAATATTTCACAAACTTTGGTTTGTGAAATATTTATTATACGCAAATATTACAAAATAATCATTTTAGGATAGTAACTTGGTAAAAGTGCTTACCCATTGGTTTTTTCCTTAGCCTCTTTTTCAATTTTTTCTGAATACATATGCGTGGAGGAATATGTCAAGAATATAGACAGCATTTACCTCTAATTACCTTATCGAGTACTCTAGGTAATAGGTAATACGGGCTGGTGTCCGCAACTCCACGTCAATGCGCAACATCGAGTACTCTAGTAAGAAGTTACTATGACTGCGATCTTCTTTTGATTTTTTTTTATTAGATTGAGCTTCAGTAGGCTGACTACTGAATGAGATCAAGTTCAATCTAAAAATATTGTTTTCCTTCCAAGTTAAAAGTAAAACGCTACTTGTATTATATTTTTTATTGATGATAATTAAGTCTATAAAAAGTTTATTCCTAAATGACATTCGACGCCTTGCCAAAATTGCAGAATGATTAAGTCCCTCCCACACCGAATCTAAGAAAGTGGGGAAACCCATCGGTTTGTCTGAGTCACTCGTCAAGCCTTATGCATTCATACGGATTCCTTGACTCTGTCCGTCTGAATGGTTCTTGTGACTCATGATAATAAACAGTTTTATCGACTCATTTTATTATAGATTTAACTACTGTGTAATACTTTCTCATCTATAGGCTAACGATATCATAGACTGTATAATTTTTTCCCCATCTGTCAATATTATATCTTTAGCAACCCCATCTTTAGCGATAGGCAAAAGTAAGTATGGCAAACCCTTTCGACATAAAACGTGTATGTTAGAAGAAGTTATTATAAGATTATGTCAGTTGCATGAGCAGGCTTATCCAACTGCATGTCGGTGACGCAATCTGTAGATGGTATCAATGCCAAAGGTATAATAGTTTTAAGCAATTCTCGCTAGCTTTCCATAACCTATCAGCAATGAAAAGCTCTCTCATGCATAAAAAAGCAATTTTTCTTCATACAGATAACTATGGAAATATAAACAAACCTAGAATTGACTGTTTATCATTCAACTCAAGAGCTAAAAGTCGAATGAGGGAAACGGGTTGTTCCGGTGTTCGTGCGACTCGTTCAACAGGAACTTGCGACTATATTAAGTATTTGTCATTAATTCTAACGTTTATGGCTGATAATAATTTATGTAATCTTGAGTTGGGTCAATGAACTACGCCTTCGATTACATGACATTTTAGCTCGAACTCCATTTCTAATTGGGTCTAAACTGAACGCTACCTGGAAGTTGGAACAATCAAATCGTGGATGGTAATTTTAGCCTCAGCAGTAAGGGATGGTGGTAACATAACTTAACATCACTCCTTGTTGCTCCAAAGGGTTACGCAGTACCCATAGTCGAGCAGAAGAAGAAGCCTCCTTGTCGGAACCAGTGCGGCCGGCACCGCGCTGGCAGGACCCAACATGCAGCTGCGTCCAGCAATCCCGACGACGCAGCTGTACGTGTCCAGACTGCACCACTCCACGAAGGTTGAGGAGATCGTGGAGTACATGCGTGTGAAGACCAACTGGACTTTGAGGGTCGAGAAGTTGGAGTCGCATCACAACACGAACTTCAAGTCGTTCGTGGTTCGTGTTCCGACACATCATCTCGAAAAGTTTCTCAAGGAAGAGTTCTGGCCGAAAGGTGTTGTGTACCGCCGGTTTCGTGGCCTGCTACATGACACCAGTCAGAGAAACACGATGCAGACACTTCGTATGCGTTAGTTTTTAGTTGTTCGCTTTTAGTGTAATTTTAATGTTGTATGTATTTATAGTATTTTTAAGTTATATTAATATTGTATTGTATGTGTTTTATATGGGCCTTGACGCCTGAAATAAATGGATAGATAAATAAATAGTGTAAATTATCTACATTTCGCCAATTATGTTAAATTCTTATGTAACTGGGGACGAGCCAATTACCATCAAACGGGCACAAATCCAGATTCTGGGCTGCTACTGAAAATTGCGCGTGCAGCACCGTACACTGTCTCAATTCTCGTTCATTTATCGAATTGCCGCCTAAGAAGTTCCACTTCACAAACCCAATAACACTTAGCCCGTCCTGGGAATCCAATACCAACGAGGCAGTCAAGTAAGTGATGATAGTAAAGTAGGTAAATTTAGTAAGTAGGTAATGACAGTAATTTTATAGTTCGTAAAACGTACACAGAATAGTACATTAGGATACATGTGTGCTATGTTGATCACTGCCCGAGGTGGTATTATTCGCGCGAGCCGTGCGAGAGCGCGTTATGTAAGCCCAGTGTGTAATGATCAATGCACACGCGATTCATACGACGTTTTTAACACACTTGCGAGGAAAAATATAGATTTGTATTGTTTATTAACTTCTACAGAAAGTGGCGCACTGGTTTTGTTTTTCCGATCGCCGTGCTAGCAATGCGCGCGCAGGTGTAAATAAAGGCACTGGTGAAACCGCTAAACAGACTACCTATATAAAAAATATAACAAACACAAAATAATGTTTTCACACCACCTGCTCGAAAATGTCAAATTATATGTCGAGCAACCTTAACCTAAAGTGAGTCATTAGTGGCCGGGGGCACAGCCTGTCAATAATGTTTTACTGGATTTCATTATGACCCGCTGGTCAATAATGTGATTTGAATTTGGAATCTCACATGCTCAGCTAAATTGGCAGTATAGTACTAACAAACACCCTTTGGTGCCAGAAAGAGGAAAGCTATTCTCGATACCCTTACTACGCGTGGATGATATTCTCGATTTCCTACAAAATCATAAAGACTGCTACTTCATATCGTTGCCATGTTTTCGAAGACATAATATTGTAAGAATAATTAGATAACTACGAACCAATTTTTAAAAGGAATGGAAGTGCATATAACTAACTAGTTCTAAATTGTTATTCGTACTGTTTGTTTATTTAATAAATACTTTGTTTTTCGTACTATGGCTATTATTTTCTCACAGTAGGTGTAAAAAGTAAAGTATCCTCCTCTGGGCTAAAGGTGTCTTTGCCGTGGGCTAGCTTGAATCCGTCGCTGCATTCAGGATTCTTATATTAACTCACGAGCGAATCGCTGCGCTCGGGAGTTAAATCCAGAATCCTTCATTGCGCTCGAAATTCAATATGACGCCCGTGACATAAGACACAACTTTAGCCCCTCGGTGCATAATCTACTATTAGACTGTTGTCGTATGTTAAATTATAGTTTAGTTAGTATGGAATTAGAAAGTACTATTAGCATAGAGAAATATACATTAGTTCAGTGAGAATCCGCAATAATAGAACGTCAGTCAGGGTCTTTTCCGTTTGGTTCCGGGAGGGATGAAATGAACTAAAATTTATTTACCTAAAATTGTTCGTGGTACCTACCACGGACAATTTTAGGTAAATACATTTTAGTTCATTTTGGGACCAAGGACAATTCAGCCTATTTAAAAAAAAGTGAAATATGACCCGCGAATTCCTTTTGGCATGACTTCATGCCAAAAGGAATTCGCTCTTTGATGAGATTAAAAAAAGCGCACATCTCCAACTAGTAAATAGTTACGGTTAAAGATATTTATTTTCTCAATAGAATTACAATTCACTGAGAAAACATGAATAGGTTTAGAAAAATGTTATCTGCCATTAAGCGTAGATAAAAACAAAAAAGGATCTTAAAACTAACATTACAATAAAACTTCGACACAACATACATCGTTTTAGCATAATAAGTACAAAATAAACAAATCAGAAAAGGGTAGGTTACACACAAGAAACAACGATTTTGAGCGATGAGGGTAGGGTGCAATTTAACAGTCGTTGCGTTTGTAAATACCAATTTCTGCACATGTGTCATACAATGTTTTTCAACACATTTGCAAGAAAACAGTACAGTATGTAATTAAACAAACTTTATTTAACAGTGAGAAAGTCGCAACAATTTTTGAAGTTTCTAATATGAAAATGGCGTGAATTTGCAAAAGGCGCCACATGCACGTGGTGAAAATTAGAACTACATCTTTCGTCTCATTTACTCTTTAGTATTAAAGTGAGACAACGTATTGAGCAAAAGCGCTTCCAAGGAGGTTCGATCAGTCAGGTTGTTTATTCTCATAATGTAAAACTTTGGTGGAATTCTTATATTTTTTTTTGGAAATTAAAAAAAAACCGTAAAGAAAACGCAAGGTGCTATACAATGGGATATGCCGTCAAATAAGTACTTAGGTGAGAGTACCTATTTTACCGCACGTTCCGTTGTATGGTGCGTATTTTTTTTTTACTTTCGAACAATGTATACAGGCTTTGTAAATGCATTTTTCGAGCAAATGTGTTGAAAAATAACTATTATGGTTACCTGTGGCGTTACCGCACTAGTGTGGTAACATAAAGTAAAAAGTACGCGTGTTTAATACACTGTATTATAGACCTAAGAGCGGTTCATTAAGAGCCACTTTACGAGCAAGTGTGTTGAAAAAACATAAAAATTAGGATTCTTCTGTCAACTTTGGTTATAATACAAATAAATTGGTTAAATAAAACAGTACGTAGAGCATAGGTTTAGCGTACAATTAAGATAACAAACATAACTCTTAATATCAAAGCTTTCATCATTATCAACAAAACAATTTCCATGACAAAACATTATCGCACATAGATTAAACAAACATGCAGATAGCTCTATTATGTCATAACCAACAGTGCAGGTCAATCAAAAGATAAAGGCCTCCGGCGTGAACCAAAGCGGGCATTAATTAAGACCGATATATGCGGATTGACAGTGAGCAGATTATGCAACGTTGTTACTCTGTGTACCTGTAGGTAGGCTGTGTGTGTATGATGTATGCAGATTTTATTGAAGCTGTGATTTCCGTCTTTCGCTTAAGGGTGCATAAGGTTTTACGTGGAAATGGAAATGAGTATGAATGACATTTTGTCTGGATCAGGGGTTTACTCTTGTCATCTTCGAGTTCTGATTCGAATCGAATATGATTCGAGTTAGTTCCCAATTTGATTATAGCCAAATTGATACGAATTTGTATCAAAGAAGTGTCAAAAGTGATACGAATTGGGACGAATTAAATTCGATTAAATTCAGAAAATCTCTTATAGAACTGTAGATTGTATGTGATTCTTGACATAATACTATTTATTTTTTTATCATGCTGGGCGTACTTGACATTTTAAAGCTCTACTTAAGGCACAGAAAATGCAGCACATTTCTCTAAAATATCTGTTGAAACAATTTTTCTGCGAAATGACTCAGGCTTTTAAACTCTACTCAACGTAAAAATGTTGCATTTTATTTTTCTTACGCCTTAAGGTAAAATGTCCTTATGTTACTTGCAAATGGCAAATGAGTGAGATGCCTATGAGAATATTCCTACGTCCATCACTGATAGCAGCTGGTTAAAGCTTTCTGTTGCATAACGCGGAAACTGCGCAGGATTAACTTGTATCGTTAACATTTATCAAAACGTCCATTTCCTGGATTAATGCTAAAGCCATTTCGCAAGCATTAGTCATTTTATAAAGATACAGTGCGGAGATTTTATTAACTTTAAGGCTATATCTTGCTGTTACACCTTTAACATAATTTCTCATGATTGTGAAATTATGTTTACCTATTACAAAGTTTCACATTGGTCAGTTTGTACTCTAGATTAGGAAATATTGTCATTCAACTAATACAAAGTTACTTATCGCTAACTATCTTAAAAAAAAAACGAATAATTTGATCCATTTGCAAAGTACAAGCATGCAGGGTTATTCTGGCAAAATCCCTAAACAAATAAACTCTCTAACATTCCTATCAGCTTCGACGCTACCACAATACGTGTTCCAAATAATCAATCAAGTATCTCCCGCTGAGCCTGTTAGCCTGGTACATCAAATTCCGCAGTTATTAAATCAGTCCTTGTTTGTATGCACTTCAATCTATCGTCAATTTTGCCAGAGGATTGGCAACGGCGCTTGGTCTCGTTTAATTTGAAACTATCCCGTTCCCGTCTAGGAATTTTGCATGCCAAAGGATGTCTTTATTTACTGCTTAACTTCATTACTGCCTGCCTACAATGCCAGCCGTTTATTAAAGCTCAGTTGATATAAAATCGATAATGAGTATCGGTAATGAGTTTGGTAATATTCCAGGATACGATAATAAAAATTAAAAATAAGACATTCAAATGATAAAAATTTTATTTTTGTAAGTAGGTTTGTACAAACACTTTTACACGTCAATCATGTTTTTTTTTTTAAATTAGATGTAGTCGGCGTTTCCTATCTGACTACTCTGAGAAGAAAGGCCGAAACAAACTCAGAGATTACAGACATGTTATGAGATGGTAGTGTGGTGGCCAATGGTGACTGCTGTTACTCACCAGGCAATACGAGGTAATGCCAAATTAAGAAGTCCAAAAATCCAATTTCATGATACGAACAAATCTTGCATAGCAGCATGTCGATTCTGTAAAAATCTCACCGTGAATACTTGCGTGGAGTGAGCTGTCAGTGTTATCCCACTGATGCTAGGGATTGACCAAGCAAACATTTACAATCATAAAAGAGATTTTAATAATATTTTTTAATGCTAATCCTATTGATATTTTTATATAATTCAAAGCTAGTATTTTAGTGGTCAAAACATTAATATTTTGTGGGGTTTTACCTACTTACAATAAAATAGCAAAACAGAATCGCAGTCAGAATCTCAACCTTGTTTTTTTTTTCTTTTTTCCCTAGACTAGTAAGTCCTTATATAGCCAGACAGCGCCAGCGCCTAACGCGCTTGCGCGGCGTGAAATATGGCTCATTCCGAATTAAGTCATCATCGCTCACATGAATAATTTGCTTTCCGATTTAGATAAATCACCACTATGGCAGCTGAGAGTCAGTAATATACCTATTCACTTGAATAGTTACTCATGGTTGGATTATAGTATTTATTTGTGTATACACCACGAATTTCTTCTTCTTTGGTAAGGTGGCGACTGTAGCCAGAAGCACAATTTCGAAAATGCCACGTTAGTTTAAAGATCGGTGATAATTATTAATTTAGGGCATGGTCGGTAGTCGGCGTTATCGCAAGATGGCACATGCCATGACTTCACATATGTCGATTCACGGGACATCGTTATCGCGTTCACGTTAATTCAGAAAAGGGCCCTAATTCACTATGACCACTTAATGATTCATTACTTCGAAACCACGTCAATTAACCTAATCACTACATCTGCTATTAACGTATTCTCTATGACACAATGACCGAAACCGGTTTGAACTGTCAAAATACCACGCTTGACAACCGTACGGCGTGGTAAGATTATGCGGGGAATAATAGATAAATACCATACAGCAGAATTAGGGTCAAGGTGTAAGCACGCTGTAGTCGATTACAGTGCAATTCGGAATGTACCATATATCACTCCACTCGAATCTCGTAACCATGGCAACATCACCTCGGCGTCAACACCTCCACCAGCCGCGTTTTGATTGGCGAATACCTCGTCTTTTTCTACTTTAGAGTTACACAATTTGAAAATCGCTCAACGAAAACTTTGCTTAATCTGCCCCTTGACAGACTCTAAGGCAGGGTCGCCATGAAATTTTGGGGGTTCAAGGGTCGTTAGAATTAGACAACCAGCTTGATAGAATGTACTTTAATGAATATCTAGTGAATTTATGTTACAATGCGCATTGATGTAAACTGCTTACTTATATTCTAAAGGAGTGTACTTACTACGTTATGCACTATTAGGGACCATACATACACTTCAGGGTTGACACCAACCACTTCTTCATTTAAGGGTTACTAGAGGTGCAGTGCAATCACGGGCGCGCGATGAGCGTTAAAATATTTGCACTTATTTGACGTTGGTATTGCATTTTCCTAATGTTCTTATACATGACGCCTTACAGGTTAAATATGTAAAAACAAATCTCTAATGTGATAATGAGTGACTAACGCGCAAGCGCGGCGTGATCTTATCACTTCACCGTGAAGTGATCACGCAATCTGCAATGTGATAATGACAGTGATTAACGCGCAAGCGCGGCGTGATCTTATCACTTCACCTTCACTTCACCCGATTTACGACATTTAGTGTCGTGAATCGGGTGAAGTGATCACGCCACACAAATTACGTGGGATTACATTCTATGGTCCGTCAGCTAGGCATCCGTTAGCACTCGATAACTTGACACACTCGGTTATCTCTTCTAATACAATAGATTTGGGTTAATAACAACGCTGAACATCGTCGCAGTCTTTCCTAGACTCGATCTACAATTGCTCATAATAACCAAACAATGTCGATGCGTATTTTCATCAGTCTAGCTGTCATAAACGTGAATGTTTCCGCTCTCGCCTCAGTCTATATAAGGACTTACTAGACTAGGGAAAAAAGAAAAAAAACAGGATTGAGATTCTGACTGCGCTTCTATTTTGCTATTTTATTGTAAGTAAAACCCCACAAAATATTAATGTTTTGACCACTAAAATACTAGCTTTGAATTATATAAAAATATCAATAGGATTAGGCTAAAAAAATATTATTAAAATCTCGATTATTATTGTAAATGTATGCTTGGTCAATCCCTAGTATCTGGTAAGATGACACTGACAGTTCACTCCACGCTCACTTCACCTAAGTTTTCACGGTGAGATGGTTACAGAATCGCACTGCAGATAGAGAAAACAATGTCGGAACGCTGATTTCTATTAAATACTCCAATTAACCTCAAGAAACAGAAACAAGAACATAATTGTAAAATATAGATGAACATCTTAATCAAGTATTTGTAGCAACAGTGAGTTAATTGAATCGAATGACTAACACTAGTAATTTTATGAATGAAACGCCAACGATAGATAACCCTTAGAATACCGAGCCACACAGCAAATTAATTGTGAGTGTTAATGTCTGTATTGAAATTACCAGTGTTGCAATTATATGTGCTTTCCAGTCCACTGAGCTATGACTTTAGTGGGAACCCATCTGCATGCATGCACATTACACCTAGCTAGATATTCATTAATATGTGGTAATCAGGAGACTTCGCAGTAATTAAATTTTCTAAGCAGCTCCATATTTTTGCTTTAATAAGTGACGATATGAGTAGAAATCGTGATTGTCATTTGTGATTTTGTTTAATCCAATATATTAGACATCTTACATCTTTGTGAAATGTTTTCAATACTCAATTATCCTGTTAGTCTATTCCCTCAAAATATAATAGCGTTAATTTTTAAATTGTAGCTTTAATAGGGTTAAATATGATTGTTCCGCTTCTGGTTTCTGTTTTATAAAGTTAAAAACAAATCAGAACTTTAAACGAGTTTTGTCTTAATAAATAATTAATTAGTTCAACAATTGATTTTCTGCTTTAAATAATAACTGGTTTTTGTTACCAACGGGAACTTTCCTTTATCCAGTCTCCTCATTCGCTCTAAGGGCTAATTTTGTAAGATGATCGAATTACCGCCGAGCCTTTCAACATCAATTTAGCCTGTAATTTGTTTGAAAATCTACTTATCTTTTTTATTTTAGGCCATAAATTTATTTCGCTACTGTTTAGAATATTTTGGTCACGCAAAAAATGTTCGTCCTACAATGTTTTCAACATTATCATGAAAGCTTTCGCATGGATGAGTTTAATTTGCAAAAATATCATATTATTTGATTATATGGAATTCTCTACAAAATACATTATATTCATCGCAACGTGCCATACATATTTAGTCATTTTCCATTACCATCCTTCCACATACTTTTACCATTAATACAAAATCTCTTCACAACAAGAATACATGATAATCGATGAAACTAAAAGCAGAATGGCAAATAACAGATACCGGAGTATTCGTAATAAAAGCATTGCATTGGCGGTGCCTGGGGCAAAGCCGATCAGTCCCAACTCTATACTCCATTCAGTCTAAACACCCACAACTTAAAGTCTAGTTTATTGCAGAATGGCTCTGTCTAGTTCCACAATCTGTATTAGGTTACCGAACGCCCTCGGCTCTGCTACTGTAAAGCTTTATATTTCGTATGTTTTTTATTGTCTGAAATTTAATCGGAAACCCATTTCGTAGTTCTATTTGAATGTCAGCTGCTATTATTTAGTCTGGAGTAATTTTTTGGAGTTTGATAAACTTTGGGAAACCATGAAATATTTGTAGGTACCTATTGACTTTACAAAATTCAGGTTCGCGTATGGTAGGTATAGTAACAGCCTAATTGCGTAACACACTATTACTCTCAATTTGAATCATTTTGAAGCGTATTTCTAATCCATTGCTCCATAATATGTTCGAAAAATGTGTCTGCTCAACAGCGCGAATAACGCAATGAATGTTGTTCAACTGTAAAAATGAAACCAATTGCTACAGATAGTGTGTTACGAAATTAATATAATAATAATAATAAACAACAACAACATCAATAATCAAAGATCAACATCTATCGAGGCTCGCGTTAGGCGGTGGGATCAAGGGCCTGATTCAGAAGGCAGTACTCCTCGATACGGCTCGCATTGTGAGGAGGTTCCTGTCTCTGGAGCCCTAACCACCGGTAGCTTGGACCCTGGTCCCGACACCGGCGGAAAACTATTTTTTTATATTTTTAAATGTTTTTTTACTTATTTTTATATTTTAAGAAATATTTAAAAATGTAATTAAATAAGTAAAATAAATAAATAAACGAAATAATAATAATAGTAATTTCTTTATTGCCATAAAACAAATTACCCTGCAGATTTTTGTCCCTGTTAGGTATTGTATCTTTTCGTTCCTAGTTATCAATTGTTACGTAGTAGGTATTCATTATAATTTCAATGATTAATCAAAGTCCATGTTAAATTAACGTCCGATTATTTTTATTTTTTATTTATTTATTTTATAATTTATGTACACACAGTAAAATACATAGGGATATGACATGATTATAATTTGAGTAAGTACAAAGGTACTGCTTATTTCTTAAGAAAATTCTTCCAGCAGACCTGCGAAAGGAGAAGTAAAAAAGAAATGTAGACAATAATGTGTGAGAACAAGAAGAGAAAAATATGAATGTGTGAAGTCTAAAACTAGAATATTAAATAAACCAACACATAATTATGTATAATGCAAAAAAATAATAATTAACATAAATATACTTAAATACATAATGCTAAAATATATAAACATATATCTATACTCACGGTATAGAGGAAAGGTAATGATCTTTTAATCTACATTTAAATAGAGAAATAGTTTTTAGATCACGAATGTTAGGCGGAACAGAGTTCCACAATCTTACAGCATGGACAGAGAAGGAATAAGAATAGGTAGTAACTTGTTTTATGAAGTATCTTGATTAATTAATAATCCCAAAACAACATCGTGACATGTTCGGTATTCTGTTCATTTGACCGGTGTCGACCGTTGGGACTAGAATGTCACGCCGCTCGCGTAACTTTCCCGCGCTCCGTTCGCCCGCATAGATTCACAGATAAAACTCGTTCTATATTTGAACCTCACTTCTTTTGATTCTGAAAAATGACATCAGTTAATCTAATTTCGAAAACGAATGAAAATAATCCGATATCTTGTTAGCTAACTAATTAAAACAGATGTTAGCATTTGTTACAAAACTTCCGTCCGTTAACCCACATTGAATCTCTAGTCTGCTTGATATTTCGCTGTCTGAATCAATAAAGTGGCTTAGCTAAGGTGATTAACAGTAACTACCTACATATAAAGGTTGCCTCCCCACGTCCGGTCACAAGTATCACATAACCGCACTCGAGTACTGTACTGATTGACAGCTCTATTCCCTCGACAACCCTAATTGTCTGGCCACCCTCATATTACGGGGAATTTAATAAACACAGCCCTGCAATGCACACACTTTAACAACGCTGTTTGGATTATGCACATTGAATATCGAATAGTGATTGAAATTGCGATACGGATTGAGCCGACATACCTGCGCTACGTAACATACTAATAGGCAGTTCAGAGTATTACCGCTTATATGAAACACCCACTTTATAAACATAAACGGAGATAAAAATGATCAGGATGTGGCTGCTCGAACCAAATACAAAGTTTGCGATTTGCATATGCAGGTAGAAGGAGACAGGTGGCAAAATACGCCAGGTGTTCCGATTTTGGCAAGCTTCCATGTATACCTATACAGTTGCCGCCTGTTACAAGATCGAACGGAAAATGATTAAGAACCACCTTTCATATTGTTTCAAAACGTGGACCGAACCCGGAGGCTAAACGTGTACCAAAAAAGGACCATGATCATGCATAGTCAATTTGCGCCGTGTTTGCAGAAGCACTTAGATTTTTATTTCGTTTTGTAAATCCGGTCTCGTTTGATTTTTTGTAATCTTCACTTTGCTTTTATTCACAAATTATCATTTTGTACCTTATAGACTCAAGATGTTTCCTCAATATCCTGAATGCTTTTGCTCTCTTCAATTCAAACAGGTAGACACGACAGCAAAAGGATAGTGTGTAGAAGAGAGAGCACAAAATGATTGCGTGTTGAACCATCAACTATCAAAATGTGATTCATACTAATTAGTCAGACAGCAAAGAGCACTTATAATAACCATGTAAGTGATGTTGAAATAATCCGTCAAACATCAGCGTTCATATCACAATGGACAATAGAGGAAAGTTGATTCGGTTTGTCGTTCTACCCCACGAGTATTCAGAAATACGCTTCGTTGAGATCCAATATTCTGTTTCCCGATAATGAAATTGCACTTTGAATGCTGCAGTGATTCATTATTAAATCAGAGTTCATATGAAAATTGATATTGGATTTTAAGCCTCTTTATTGAGTTATTCCGGTCTGAACTTGATGCCAATTTTGTTTTGTTCTGCGTTTTCTTTGAAACCTTTGTTTTTTGGTCGTTCGAGTTCGCTTTGATCATTGCAATTTGATTCATTTGTGTCTACCACCTAAGTAATTAAATCCAATTAGATTGTATCATTTGGGCTTCTGGATATTAATTTCTGGCATGTGTTTGAAATATTCTGCTGCAAAAGTTCAGTGCAATGTTTATTTACGTTAACAACTACTAGCATGGTCATACTTAGTAATTCCTTTATCTACATAAATTCCTTGTCTTAAAACAAATTTCAAAGAATCAGAACTTTCTAGACAATATCCAACTGATACAAAAGTCCGTCTTGTTGATTTATAAGCTCGTGTATTAAACCCGGAACAAACATCTTGTGGGCGGGTCCCGTTGCTCATTTTACACGTACACCCACCTAAACCATAATTAGGGGCCGTTGAGTCGAGGTCATTTTGGTACTTAATATAATTTTTGAACCAGCTGCCTTCACTTTACAGCTGTTGGTTGCTTTATATTTCGTTAAGATTTTGATATATTTGTTATCAATTATTTAATTCTGTACTTTCATTAATTAATTGTAACGACGAGTTTTAATAAGGCAGTTGGTGTCAGAAAATGTAAATGTGGAACCAGCTTTCTTTGAGTGTTCACCACACAGGTGTCTGTTTTATAAATTTTATAATGTTCAAAAATATAGCTCGCTAATAATAGCAGACAAGAAACAGATCCTCAAAACAATTACTTACTTAATTTGTTCGCTTTCATAAATTCACAGGTGTTTCTTTCAAGGCTTGCCAAACAGGAAAAAACTTGAACATTCACATTAAAAAAAATGTTATTCTAAGGCTCATAACTGCCACGTGTATAACACATACCTGTACGCCTTCAATGGTCATAGACACACTTTCTTTTACAACTGACAAACATGGCTAGGTACGTAGTACGTCTGCTCATAATAGATGTTGTAGTACGCATGTTAATAAGGCAGGCACAAGTTTTATGACCGAGAGTGTAGGTACCAATCACGGAGCTAAGTATTGATAACATGCTCGTTGAAAATATTACAGGTGGATGCAGAAGGTCTACTGTAATATTGTGCACCATAGTCCACAATATCAAGCGGTGGAGATTTTTAATAGGTTGCCATTGGACTTAAAAGGTGATATTTACAAAAGCTCATTTAAGTCAAGACTCAGAGCATTCCTATTGGACAAATGTTTGTATTCGGTAGATGACATATTCAAATTTTGACTGGTTTTTTTTTACATTTTGACTTTTTTTTATTGTTTTGATTTTTTTTAATTGGACATATTCTCATTTTAACTTTTTGACTTTTTTAATTGTTTTATTTCTGTCGTAGTAGAAGATGACATATTTATATTTTGGTTTTTATTTTTAATTTTATGATTTTTGTTAATTCGTAATTGTTGTTGTTATAGAATTTTCGTTTCATTTTTAATTTTTGTTTATAATAGTATAATTGTCCATACTTAACTAATTAATTGTAATATTTTTAATGTGCATGTTTTTTATGTTTTATTTATAGATGATTTCAAACACAATGTAAATTGTTAGCTGAATAAATTGAATTGAATTGAATTGAATTGTACCTGCAAAAATCCATGAATGCATTAACTCGCACAGGTGATCTCAAGCTCAATGACTAAAACTGCAGTCGTCATTGTTCTACTAATTATGTAGCCTTCACAAAATAAATCTCTTGTAGATCTTGTATTTTTCACAAAATAAACAACACCCGTTGCCAAAGCATTCCGTAAGCAGCTGACAGAGAAGTCTACATATAACTCTCAAGAAGATACTACACATAAATGAGTGATAAGTTCACATAATTATATATCAGCTTTCTTTAGGTCAGATTCTCTTTTATCAACAGCTGGGGTCACTGAATGTTGGTGATATTAACGTATTGCATTGTCCATGTTGGGTGATTCCTGCTTCAAATCCTGTTGCGTTTTTCATTTGTTATCTTTTCGTTCTTCGTCTTCCGTTCCATATACAAGCAGTATGCACTGGTTATTCTGACCTTTATTACCAGTTAGAGGTGAGTTAAGATCGCTGTTACATGACATTACGTCTCGTCAATAATGTATGCTTACAAGCACTGTGCTAAATGTATGTTCTGCAATCACTACGAGCATCGTGAATCACGTCTAATTGTTACCAAATGGGATATTTAAACTACTGCGTTTATGTGCATTTCCTATGCTAACGTTATGTATTTCATTAATAATAATAAGTTAGTATGCAGCAGGTTTTTCAATTAAACATAATTATTATGTTATTAAATATTTTAAGCAATTTATGAATTATCTACAGTTATACTTATCAATTATTTTTCTCTCTTACCTATCCGATCGGTTCGTGTCGTATCTTATGTAAAGTTTTCTGTCACCCCAACATTTCTTACTTCATCGTTAATGTCTAATTCACGAGATAAAATGTGCATTATAAATAAAAAAGTATAGTAATATTGTTACAATAATAGGTATTCTATAATATGCGATACAGCAATCCTTATGAATTTCCTATCTGCAACACGATCTAATTTACAGCATCATTTCCAAACCTCCCAACTCTCTATAATGAGATCGAATGGGCAATGATCACAAAATTTATTGATATTATATTCAGAGCGGCAATGAGATGCCTTCCGGCGCAGTTAATATCCTTAATTCGTAGTATTCGTACCCCCATGTAGCCGGAAGTCACCATTCTAAATCAAACATTGCTGGAACTCCGCGAATCCGAACGGGGGACGCGCATATTTTAATATCCATAATGGTGATTTGGAATCGAAGGGATTTATGTTTAGTAAAGGAATGGCGGCGGTATTGGCTGTAACCAAAGGTTTATTAGCTATGTATTGCTTTATGTATCTCAATTCGGTGTACCGCAGTGCAATATTGGACAAAGGCCTAGTATAATCATACACATGAACCGATCAATTCTTTATTCATGAAAACAATTTATTTGGGTTTTACGTTCTCATAATCCGAGTACCTACAGTGCAGTCAGCATCAAGCGAATTAAAATTAACATGTACCTTGCAGAAAAACAAGGGTACAACAAGCAATGTATCGTATAACGGCACATCGGTCAATAAAATTGACGGAAATGATGCATAACGCACCTATGACCCTTGTTATCTCGTCGCCTAGGAGCACCATAGTAACCTCTCTAATGAACCCCTATAGAACTCGGCGTGCAAGGAACTTAATCAGGAAAACGATACCGTATTTGTAGGTCTATTACATTCCATATTATTACCTCACAGTCTAGTAAAGAAACATTTTCACGCCAACGAAGTTTCTAAGAAAAATCCTGATCCGATTTCTTCCAGTTTTATCCCGCTTTGTGATCTTGATACCATAAAAGGGATCGAAGCGGAATAACTTATGATGATCAGATTTTGCGTACAAAATCCCTACAATGTCCTATGGTATTTTATAAGGAATTTCTGCTGTCTACCACGAGTAACTTTGTATATCGTACATCAGAATGTTTACAATTCCTGCCAATCTGTTCGATTACATCGACAGGTAGGTTTTCTATACGTTTATTGTTTACGGTATCTGCCAGCCCAGTTGTAATTAAAGCCTTTGACAGTAGAAACTGATTCGTGCTGCCAGATAATTAATAAGCTATTAGATAAATTGTAAGCGAACGGTGCATTGCCTCCTTTGATTGTAATCACTATACAATAAAATTATGAAGTGAAACCCACGTTGTAAAGGAATGAATTAGATGGTCTTAAATTATACGTAGGTCTTCTGTATAAAGCGTGCCTGTTATCTGGAAGTATGAGTGTCTCAGTCTCTCCCCTGTGGAGCTCAACCCCAGATAGTGAAACATTCATTTATGTAGTACTATCTCAAAGTCATGTGTATGATTGAATGAGATTTTCCTAGAATATTACTCATATTTGAGGGAGTTGAGATTAACAGACAATTAAAATGAGCAAAATTAGATAGGAGAATAAATAGTAAACAGATCTTTCGTATAAAGTAGGTACATTATTATTTAGTTAATGCAGATTCATACATAACGCCAGGATAACAAGAGCAACGAACCTTTTTTTCCATATAAAATTCTTGTAAAAAAATATATATCTACTGCAAATAAGAAAGAAATCGGTCATAAGGATCAAAATGAAACCAACAAGGATTTGAATGAGAAATTGGGTCCAGACGCCACGTAACTTTTGACCGCTATAACTGAATGTATACTTAGGACCATATGTGGGAGTGCAGTTTGCATCCGCATTATAAGTATGTATGTAAATAATGTATGAGTAAAATTTCCGGTACTTATTACGTTTCCCGTCTTCTGCAGGTTGTTGATCCTAAATTAATATTTGTTCTTACTGCTAGCTCAATTTGTTAATAGTCTGATATGATTTAGATCAAGCTGCTTTGCCGTAACTCAGTTCCTCTTAGCAACATTGAAGGCTCTCTGGCCACTTCTTTTTCATTATCAGTAATTAATCAAATTAATTCATCATATTTTATTTTTATTTTCACATGTTTAATTCTCAATGACATCTCATGAAAGCAGTGCTGTATAAAATCCAATGTAAAACTTGATATTGCTTCTTCCATCGACTCAACATCAGAAAGCCAATTCTTGTAATTTAAAACGTTCAAAATCTAGTTGCAGTCTCATCTCGGCGACAAACAAATGTCAAAAACTTGTCAAAATGTAGGGAAATTAGAGGTATTGTTAACAGATTGAGACTGAGATCAGACTGAACGTTTTTGAAATTACGAGAATTGCACCTTTGTAATCAGTACAGATAAAAACAAAAGCTGTACCTATAAGCTTTAATTAATGTCCAAATTAATTAAAACAAAACGTTGGTGGTCACTATACGAAACAATTGAGTAGGCAATTTGTTTAGTCGCCCGTTTTACTAACTTTGTCGCACAATGGTTTGCGTCAAATGAATAAATCATTTCATACGGCAGACAGCGATGAATAGATGTGAATATTGAGTGCGATATGCGTGTGCGTCCAATATTAAACAAATTGTGGTTGTTTTTTTATGATTGCCTAGTGCCGAAAGTCACCATATTTTGATTGATTGAGTCATCTTATTCAAATTAAATGTGAATTCATAATGAATGTTATTCGCATAGTCTTCGTTTTCTTTAACAAAGCATAACTAGACCTAACATTATTCTTTTCAAAATTGCATTAAATCACTAGCTCATCAAAACCACCCCAGTGATAAACCATCTGCACATGGAAGGAGGCACCGTTACCTCTCAAAAACCGATCTGAAATCCCCACTTGCAACGCTTATTAGGGCAAATTTCTATAGTGGTTCGAACTTATTCATATTGTGGCTTTATCAAATCTTGAAGTTGGTACTCCGTTTTCAATTAACCAAACCCACAAATTATTTATTTATTTATTTTATAATTTATGTACACACAGTAAAATACATAGAGACATGACATGATTATAAATTGAGTACAAAGGTACTGCTTATTTCTTAAGAAATTTCTTCCAGCAGACCTGCGAAAGGAGAAGTAAAAAAGAAATGTAGACAATAGTGTGTGAGAACAAGAAGAGAAAAATATGAATGTGTGAAGTCTAAAACTAGAATATTAAATAAACCTACACATATAATGCAAAAAATAAAATAATAATTAACATAAATATACTTAAATAAATACATAATGCTAAAATATATAAATATATATATGTATATAAATACTCACAGTATAGAGGAAAGGTAATGCTCTTTCAATCTAGATTTGAATAGAGAAATAGTTTTTAAATCACGAATGTTAGGCGGAAGAGAGTTCCACAATCTTACAGCATGGACAGAGAAGGAATAAGAATAGTAGCTTGTTTTATGAGGATGAGATTTAAGGAGGGATCTTAGGTGTGATCTACATGGTGCGTCGCTAGGGCGAGCGTAAGAAAAACGCTCACGCAAGTAGGAAGGATAAGACGGGTTGTGTAAGATGTTAAAGAGGAGACATAAAATCCGAGTATTCCTGCGAAGGCGGATTGGCAGCCACTTGAGTTCCTTGCGGAGGTGAGAGACATGGTCATACTTACGAAGACCGAAAACAAAGCGAATGCACAGGTTTTGCAAGCGCTCAAGCTTGTTTAGTAGCTCCTCAGTAGCATCCAGGTAGCAGGCGTCGGCATAATCTATAATCGGCTGAATAAGTGTTTGTGCCAATGAAATTTTAATCTTCAAGGGCAGAAGACTTTGAAGGCATTTCAGCGAATGAAAGGAGAAATGTACCTTTCGGCTGACCTCATTGACCTGAGCACGCCACGAAAGGTTGGAGTCAATAACTACACCCAGATTTTTAGCGGTTTCAGTATAGTCAATGCGAACACTATCGAGATATAAAGGCATCAGAGATGTAACATCAGCCGCATTGCGAACGAATCTGCTGCCTATGATCATGGCCTGGGATTTAGTTGGGTTAATTTGCAAACCAAATGACTTAGCCCAATCGCTGATGCGAGCCAGGTCATGATTCATTGCAGCAATTGCAGAACTCGCGTTAGCTACAGTAAAATGTCGATAAAGCTGCAAGTCATCTGCGTAGAGATGAAAACTAGAGGAGATTACTCTGGTAACAAAGTTTATGAAAATTGAAAAAAGGAGAGGAGAGAGAACGCTACCCTGAGGAACACCCTCAGTGAGGCTACACCAATCAGAGAACGACTCCTCCAGGCGAACACACTGAGAGCGTCCCCGAAGATAAGAACTGAACCAAGCTAAAGTGGAAGAAGAGAAATTGATAGATTTGAGGAAACCTAGTAAAATGTCGAAATCTACTGAGTTGAAAGCGCTACTAAAGTCAAGCAGTACAAGAACAGTAAGGGACTTATTCTCCATAGCCCAACGGATGTCGTCAGTCACCTTCAAAAGTGCGGTTACAGTACTGTGACCCGAGCGAAAACCGGATTGAAAAGGGGATATTATCGAGTTTGACGCCAAGAAAAATGATAATTGCCTATGGACTATGTGTTCAAAAACTTTAGAGAGAAACGGGAGAATAGAAATAGGTCTAAAGTGGGATAACAAAGTAGGATTGTTAGTTTTAGGTAACGGTATTATGTGAGCCTGTTTCCAAACTGACGGAAAGGAGCAAGAGGAAAATGAGTAATTGAAGATGTGAGTGAGAACAGGAAGTAATGAGGAAAGGATAGGAGTTATCATTCTTGAACACAACTTATCATTACCGACTGCAGAAGAAGTAATCGCAAGTATAGACTTCTTAACGTCATCCTCAGTAACATCGTTAAGCTCAAAGTGAGAATATTGTGGTAACGGCATACTAGCAAGACTCTCTAGTGTCGCAGCCTTGACAGACGGATCAAGAGAAAAGGGAAGGAGAGAGAAATGCTTGTTGAGATCATTGAGGTTCACATCCTTACACTGGTTGGCAGGTGACTTGCCTATGCCTACAGATTTGAGAAATTTCCATACATCGGAAGAACTGCGGTTATTGAGTTGGTCGTGGAAATAGCGTCTTTTAGCATCCCGACACAGATGACTGCAGCGATTACGTAATGATTTGTAATAAGAGAGATTCAGCTCTGAAGGTCTGCGCTTATATCTGCTCTTAGCCTTATCCCTGCGAGCCATAAGCTCTTTAATTTGTAGCGTTATCCATGGTGCAGGGTTATGTCTAACTTTGACACGTCGGATAGGGGCATGCTGATCATATAAGTCGAGGACGGTTGCGTTAAAACATTTCACCTTATCGTCGATGTCATCGATCTCAACCAGAGGGGTCCAGTCGAGATTGCCAGCATCAAGCCGCAAAGCTTCCAGATCTATGCCCTTGTAGTTACGGAGATATAAAAACTGGGACTTACGCTTGGGTACACGGATACGATACGAAAGGTAAATGAGATCATGGTAAGAAAAATTAGCCGTAAGTTGACCATGGTAAGAAACATTACTAGGAGAGGAGACAATCATAAGATCTAGAAACGAGGGTGAACAGTTAGGAAAATAGTGAGTTGCAGAGAGAGGCAAAACTTGAAGATTGAAAGAAGACAAGAGTGAAAGGAGTTTAAGGGAGCGAGTGTCATTTTTAATCAAGCAGGTATTAAAATCACCCATTAAAATAACGTGCTCATACATGGGGCAAAGATCACTGAGCGTGGAATCGAGAGAATTGAAGTAGTCTATGTGAAGGTTAGGACTGTAGAGCACTGCAAGCAAAACTTTTGTGTGATTAACAGTAATTTCAAGAAACAAGTATTCAGCCGATTCAGAATACCGCGAAGGCGACGAATTGACCACCCTGTAGGGTAGGTCAGCACGCAGGTAAATAGCAACACCTCCTCCGCCTTTGCCGGTCCTATCGTTGCGGATCAAGACGAAACCGGGGAGTGAGTACTGAGTAGAGAGGAGTGATGGCTTCAAAAAGGATTCCGATATTAAGAGCGCATCCAGATGAGCACTGCTAAAGGATGCCAGAAGGTCAGAATAGTGGCAAGGAACACTCTGAGCATTTATGTGAGCTATATGAAGATTCTTAGGGTCGTTAGAGAAAAGAGAAGAGATTTTATCATGCAAAGTAAGTGGTATGGAAGAGTCACTGTCCGCACTAACAAAACTAGTAGAAGAAGAGCACGAGAAGAAGCTGTCGTTAAGATCAGCTACAACATCCATGAGTATAAGTACTTAAATTATAATAAAAAATATTATAAATATCTAAATAAAATACAAGAGTAATATTTAAAATAACGTAAAAACTAAAAACAAATAATTAAAGATTTTCCTTTGAGAAAAACCTCCCCCACTCGCTGGTATATTGGCAGGAATTTTACAATATTAAATACCTAACAAAGATACACTACTATGAGATATATTAAAACTAATAAAGTAGTAGAAATAGAAACAAAATATAAAAAAGAAACACGATAACATCGAACTGTACCTACGTAGAATGGAACGCGACGCAAAGACGGCTGGATGACAGTGACATGACACTGACATCTGTCCGTCATCAGTCTACAATACATTCTGTCACATTGTCAAAACAAAGTTCTAAGATCGTAAACTAGAACTAATGTACATACCGGCAATAATAAAAATAAAAAGTAAAGTGATACGCGGTGATACAAATAAAAATTACTAATTTAACTACCGGCCCAATATGAATGTGACTACGCAAAGCGGCCAAGTTGAGAAGTAGTGAACTAAATAGAGAAAAATGGAGTGACAAAAACAATAACAATGAATGTGCTACTTGCGCAGACGCGTCTTCCTTGATCTCTTAGCAGGAGTAGCCGAGGTTGCGGCACTAGGAGATCCACGATCTTCAGATTGCGTAGAATCCTCGGTGTCGACTGAGCAAGACGGGAATTTGGCTATAAGATCGTGAAGTTCGCCAGCCGTTTCGATCTTCCGGCGGGATTTGTCTGGGCAAATAACAACAATCTTGCCTTCCATAGACCAGCAATTTGGCATACCGAAATGCTTACGAGCAGCTGCAAACACACGATGCCGAACTTGTGTCAAGAACTCGGATATGGTGATCCCGGTACCCTTGAGAGCTTTCTTGCTATCCCATACAAGTTGTCGGTGCTCCATTTTGAAGAATCGTACCAATATGGGTCGGGCCTTCTGCTGTGAGAATCCAAGTCTATGACAAACATGGATAATATTCTTGTCATTGCATACCTCCTTCAATTTAATTTGGTTGGATATGATGTTGTGGACCACATCAAGTAACTTTTCATTATCCTTCTCCGGAACACCATGGAACAGCAAGACCTTTCTTCGCATGATGGTTTCATGCCTATCGAACCCAGCAGCTAGCAGCTCAATTTGAGTTTTTAACTTGGAAAGGGCTTGACAGATAAACAGCTTAAACTCGGAGAACTCACGTGCAATTGATATGAGGTCTGGTGAAGCAGAAGTGGTACCAGTGGTAGCCTGCTGCAATTTAACTTCATATTCCTGCATTCGGGAGCCAAACAACTGCTCGAGGTCCTCCAAACTGGCAGCTAGTTTAGTGTCCATGTTCAATGTATTATGAAAAGTGAACCAAGGAGTGCTACAAACTTGATAACAATATATAGCGAATGTGGGGGGGGCTAATATAAAATGAACTGATTTATATCATTAATAATAATATATAAACTATTTTAAAAATTTAATTTATCAAGAGCACACAAAAATGTATGTTACTCCTATGCCTACCCACAAAGGAAAAAAAAGTTTAAATTCATCTCAAAAATTATTTAAATTCATCTCAATTTTGTTATTTGTATGTCTTTATCTCAACTAAAAGAGAATATTCAATTCAGAAACAGGTATAAATTGCTACAATAAAATATAAATCCGCGTAGGCAGAGTACAACGAGCATTAAGTATTATTGGAATACATTTGCATTTCGAAACCAGCACTAGAGCTGCAACACGGCCAAAATAAATTTAACATCAGGTGTATTCAAATTGCAGTAGGCAGGCGTAAATATTTAAATCGGACGCGTAATACCACGTTAGGGAGGGTGCCTACTCGTACTATCATCTGATGCACGCGCAGTCCATTTCCATAAAAGCCTCTTCAATCTCGCAAAACGTTTCGGGAATACCAATTCACGCTTAGCGTTTTTTTTTTTACTTTCCTCTTCACGTAGATTTTTGCGTAGTAAATATTTAGCTGTGTTTAATTGTATTTCTAATTTCTACTTGCCGAATTTGTGCACATTTATTGGTTTTATCGTCTTTTCTCTGAAGTATGAAAGAAAAAGGCATGTTGCCGACCCCAAATAAATTGGGATAGTGGCAGAAGAATGATGATTTTTTTTTTTATTGCTGAATGGGCCCGCTCTTGACCTCGATAACGCCTGATGGAAAGCGATGGATGAGATCTATTATGGAACGAGCGTGCCCAGAAGATGCCTAAGGCACTGGAACTCCCACGCATCGACGAAACACCGCAGGCTGCTTGACGCCGGACTCTGGTGGGAGGGTGGTCGCAAACCAGGCGGGCGTTAGCCCTACCATCGCGAGGGAAGAATTGGCCAGTCAAATATTAAGGTGTTGGGTGTGACTGTCCAGGATGCGCCGAGCGCTCGGTTCAGTTGAGTAACTGGCGGAACAAACTGCGCTACACAAGGAGGCTTCTTCATGCATCCCAAAAATGATGATCAGTACGATCGGTTTTATGGATTTATTCCGGTCTGATCCCCTGAACCACCCCCCCAGCCTCCTCCACCCCCCCCCCCCCCGTTTCTCGATCCACTGCTAGTTCGTCTTCTGTTTTTGGACTTCAAAATCGTATCTCTTTTATTTTCATCTAGGTGTACTTCTTACTCCTAATTTTTTTAAAGCTCAGGAAATTGTACCTACGTTACATTTCTCAATGATTTTCGCAAAGTTCAACCTATGATCCCTTATTAAATCATCCGTCCTTTGATAACATTACGACCTACAAAAGACTTGAAGACGTAATTGAAGACGTGGGTGCTCTACTAAGCCTCTTAAGTTTGTTAACGAGAAAATAAAAATATAACCGAGCCAAGGAGACATTTTCAACGAATAGAACATCGATAACGATTCGATTCCAAACTGGTTTCATTCCAAAGATAGGCAATTCCACACTATTAAAACACTCACTAAAAATGTCACTGTTGTAAAGTGGAGTGCACACATGCGCTCGTTAACGATGGATTTATCGATCGGAGCTATCGATCGTGTACATTTCCGTTCGATTCTTCGTGAATTCACGTAGTGATACATTTTGATAACATCGATTTTGTCAATTGTATTTTTATTTTATTTTATTTGTGGGAAGTAGCAACTATTGAATTACACTTTTTCTAGAGCTTATATTTCTTAGTAAGCGTAAGACGTTACGTGATGTTTGAAATATATTTAATAGAAAATTGAATGGATTTTATTTCAAAGTTTTTTTTAGTGAAACATTTTTTCGCTTCGATGACCAAGTGCACTGAGTAACGGAAACATTAAATTGATGCTATCATTTTAATCATATTATTAGTAATCGTAAAACAACAATGGAGTGTCACCGACATGCTTTATGGAAATAGAAATGTAAATTGTATGCTGCCATTCATTCATAAAGATAACATCAATAGAAGCTTTTCCTTTATTATACTTCAATAGACCAGTCTTCATAAAATTGCGAATATAAAACAGTCTGCCGTTTTAATTAATCACAGTCACATAATTAAATCTATAATTATGATTGAACGCATCTGCTATTAACATAGTTCTAGTTATAAAAATAGTCAGCTCTCTTAAAGAAAATCGCCCTCAGATTCGACTCAATCGTTTTTGAGATCACATCGACCACAGAGCCATACGAGAACCGTATCATTGTTCTATTATATGCAGTGATAATAGACGAAAGTTTGTCTTTTCCTACTCACACATGCCTTACCTTTGCACCGCGCTTCACGGAGCGTATCGAATCGCCATCGATGTTTAAGATCGAGTGCCAGTGTGTACTCGGTATGCGAGAGGTCACTGACCCCGCGCGATGCGGGCTCCAAATTCGGTAGTGAATGCCGTCAGGGACATTAATCGGACACTGCTTGGATCACTTGGGAATGAAGATGAGGCAAAAACCGAATGTTTATACAGCCAGTTATTATATCAAACTTAACGGACACTTACCTACTTTGTCGGTAACAACTTCCTTATTGAGTTTGTTGGCATTTTGCAACTTGTTAAGGATCTGCCAAAAGTAAAAACTCAAAATGTTTTGGTCAGTAGTGCTGGTTAGCGGGCTAATTGCGTTACACACTATCCTAAGCCATGGCTTTCATTTTGTCAGTTCAACAACATTCATTGCGTTAGTACAATGCGTGCCACGAAAGAAGAGACTTGACCCCGCCTCCCCCGCTCTTTCCGCTGCCCCTATGACGTCCGGTCCCGTCCCGCACTCAGACCTCATACCGCTAAAGATACCTAAAATCGTGTTCTGCGCATGTCAAACCACGTGGTGTGTCAAGTCTCTTCTTTCGTGGCACGCATTGTACGTTATTGAGCAGAACATTTTTTCGAACAAAATGAAGCAATATTAGCAATATCTTTCAAAATGATTCAGATTGTGATTGAAAGTGTGTGTACAGGTGTTTGGAATTTTTCTAGCAGCAACCGGCTATATTCCAGTTCCTACAAATCAAGAAGTACGAATTGCTTTTATATTTGCTGCCTATATAATACCACAAATATTTTAGCCATGAATCATGAATCATTAAATCCCTAGAATTATCTACTCTGCTATCAACAACTGAACCAAGAGAATTAACAACCAATTCATGTGTCAAATTAGGAACGCTCAAAGTGACTTAATCGATTCGACATATCTTATCATTTAACTTAATCGATTACACGATCGAGTACTAGTAATATCGAATTATGCCCTTCTACCAGTCCTGTTCTAAGAGTAATTCTTAGAGTGGTTATTTTACGCATGGGCGCAGCTCTCTGTCACACCCTATTGCCTTTTATTTCGTCATTTATGTACCGGATAAAATCTCTAAGAATTTCTTCGCTTTTACTGTCATTTTGGCAATCAAGCTAAATAATACTCCCAAATCAAAGCTGGTAGCGGAAGAAATGTTGATTTAAGTGAACATTTTGATGGATTTTTTCAACATTGTGAATAAATTTCGAAATATTTTGACATCGTTACTGAGAACACTGCAGATAGATACACTGTAATGTTAAACAAAAATGCTTTTAATCTTAAACGCGTTTTAAAAGTTACGTAACATTAAATAAATCAACTCTGAATTAATGTTTCGAGTCCATCATTAACATAAACACCATGCATTTTAAATTTCGAAATTTTACACATTAGAACGTGAACTCCTATTGAAAGGAAAACCGAGAAATTAGATTACAGCTTCCCTCAACGAATGAGATACTAATGTACAAGACGGCATTACTGACAAAATTGCTTTGACCGCATTAATTCAACGGCTATAAAGTTACCTGTTGAGAGTCTCTAGGGACCCTTCAAAGGGATCTAGGGCGGGACTAAATTGTCTTACTTAAGTAGCACTAAGTAGCTACATCAAAGAACGGGAGACGAGACGATTTCATCTGTTTATGTACTTGGAGTTTCATCTAATACTTTATTGCATGCCTTAGCTCGTTTACGAACCTATTCGAAATTTTACGAGTTTATAGCAGTCGGGTCAGCATTTTGACTTCTCTCAATTATTGCTTGTGATTGTGACGTCAATTGTCATGTATTTACTGCGCTCTATTTACGAGCGCATATTAGCTTACCTGTGCTAATGTTTTAAATGTCACATTGATGAACTGTCTCCGTTTCTTCTGTTCTAATTTATCATATCATAGATATATTGTTGTACTAAAATACCGTAATAATGAATTGTTTCTGGCAAATGATCAAAGAACTTCGATGGAATATTTAGTCAGTCTGAAAAGAGCTACTTCAAAACATGAGCATTTAAGAAATCTTTATAATTGCTCTACAAATATTCAAGAATGTTTAGAATTCCAAGCGAGTGTTGATACAAATCCACTTAAAACTACTATTATTGACAAAACATATTTATCAACGAATGAATCATTTCACTATCGTCCAGCGATTATGATAAAGAAGTAGAGCGCTCGATACACCCATACTTTTGCTAACAGAACTTTGTTTTTCTTTTTCAGGTAAATACGAATATTTGTAATCATGTGCTGAGCGTCATAGACATACAACAGTAAGTTTAAGATGTAACACTTCTTATGAAAGTTTCTAGTTTATAATCAATGGAGAGTCGACAGCTCCAAAATAGCATTAATTAACATTCACTGTTATTAAAAGTTAACATGATTATGAGCTTAAACTTCTATATGCATCTGCTTCACCCCTTTTAAAACAATAACAATAAAGTTATCAACTGCAAGCTTGTGTGCAAAAGCATCGCCGCTAATATTTTCTCTACGGCCAGACTCAATACTTTTTTTATCTACAGGACAAATTCGACCTTAAACAAATATACAAAGTGCTTATTTTTAACTAAATTCAAATATACTAAGACAATTTAAACCTTAATTGAACTCCATAGGGTTCAAATTTAATTAGTCGCGGTACAAGTCACGCTGTCTGAGCCGAAAGTGTCGCAACCCGCCCTATCGAATGTCACAGACATGGCTCTGTTCACATAAAGTAGCTAAAATAAGTCCTGTGATGTCGCTGCTCTATGTAGGAAGTGCATCTATTTTATATTGTCGTAATATCCAGGACGGACAATCTACTTAATCATTTTATTACATTTCTCATCAGTTTCATGTGTCCATAAACATTTACTTCTGGGTTACGTTTCTGATCATCTTTTGAATGATATAATTATTATTGGTATGAATAAAAAATTATTTTAATTGAATTGAAGTTTGATTTTACTGAAGTATTTCTCTTAACGAGTTAGTGACTAAAGGACGCATAGAATCTTAAGTCCAGAATGTCATTTGCACAAAAACTAGTCCAATTATTCTTTGATTCTCGTAACAAGTCTGGAGCTTGTTCCACTTGGGAGCATCCTTTTTACTAGAGCAGTTTGTTCTTGTTTTATTGAGCTTCGTTACAGACGCAATATGTTTGGCTGGAGATTGTACGGGATGAGATATATGGTTTGTTAGTTCACCTGGGGATCTCATTACTTTCACATTGATATATTTACTTAATTGGATAGAGCGAGTTGGGATTTATTTGAACATGTTTTTTTTTTCAAGCATATCAATATATCTATAGGAAAAGGTATAGTGTGTCTCGTTATTATTAGGCATATTTTAATAACTGTGGGCGTACTATGTGGGTAGTGTTGGTTATTGCGAAATAGAAAAACGGTTTGCAGTTCAAATCAGATTATAATTTCATGAAAAATTTAATCACATTAGCAAATCATACACTGTACGTACACAATACAACCAGATACGGAACGCGAGACAGTTTCTGAGCACATATTGTCCGTACGATGTCCAATGGTCAAGTCCCCCCCGCTGCTTCGCTGCTCGCTCTTTTATACTGGTAGCAAAACAAGTCGAGCAGTGGGGCAGTGGAAGAATTCGAGTGACGTACTTGTCAATGGCGTGATCGGTGCACGTGTTGTTTACAGCTTAGAGAAATGATGCACGACAACGCCGCCGACATATCCAAATATTTCTTCATTCACAAACAATCTTGGTCACCTTTGCGGCTAGCTTCAAATCTTTATTGACCTAATGAAATAGGAAGCGGAAACGATACCAAATATATTTCACGGTATGGCGCAGGTAGACACAAAGTTGCTAAGGTTCAGACCGCCTCAAGCAAGACACGACGAGTAAGAATGTATGTAATTGCTGCAAGCCACACCTCCTGAGTTACCAGTAAATCAGCAAAGTGAATCGTTCCATTTGCCTGACCGACTATAAAACAATGTAGGTGCTTAGAAAAGGGGGCTACTCAAGCCAATAAAATTGAAGTATTGCAGACTTAGAAGGATATAAAATTTTGCACTATACAAGATAAACGCGTTTGATTTACTTCAGCAATTCGTTTGACATGATTTACAATTTAATTGAAGCAATTAAAGCAGTAACAGCCTGCATAAGCTGACTGATTAACCTAATCTGTATCTTGATCATTTTGCATCAATTGAATCAGAAATTCTTATTCATGATAAAGAACTGTTACGTCAGTAAACCTTTGTGCTTCGTAAACCGTATGTTATGAAATAGCTTTAATAAAAAGAGGTCAATAGTCTTCTCATTATTATGTAAAATCTCATTGTGTCCCAAATCCCAAAGGATGGCTCACCGGCCGCGTTTGAAAGGAGGTTTTATTCGCCCATCCCATCCCATAGGCCAGACAGTTGACATATTGAGAGACGAACTCCAACCTTCGTTCAATATTTACTCAATGGGATAACATTATTTTCCGTAAAAAGTGTGTTTGTCCATGTCACAGTTTTGGTGGATATTTTTCATTGTAATAAAACCTGACAGGCGAAACATATTTCAGTTATAGGTACAGTGCGCGGATATGAACGAATTTGTAAATTGAATTTTTCGATAAATGAATTTTGTCTTTTGTGTTAGTCATTGGCTTACCATTTCCATCATCCCGAGCGTTATTATTTCTCTTTTAATTAATTATTTAATTATTGTAACTGTAAATGTTTTAATCTGGTTAAGGTTTTTATGGTCATGCTTGAATCGAAAAATTAACAGTTTTTCTGAAATGTATTTTTTCAAAGACTTGAATCAAAATAATTTTTCTGTGAATTGGCTTTATATTAGCAGTATCATCCAATAAGCTACAGCCCAGCAAACATTCGGAAAACAACATTATATTTACCAAGAAAACTAAAATCACATATCCTCAATAACATCAAAAGATTCTGCATTAGTTTCGGGCTGTCGATCCCGTCAAATTTCTTTGTACCGTCCCCTATAGCCCGAAGGTCTGTAACCCCTTGTATCCATTTGACGAGAACCTCTGTACACATCGTGCCTTTGCAATCTATTTGTAAGAAGATGAGTATATAATTCTCCCCCAGTAAGAAGCGACGCGGCGTTTTTCATTTCCTTCAGGGCACCCCTAGATGGATTACGGTGTGTGTTTCGTTCAAATGAGGACTGTTTACTTGGATTCCTTAATTAATAAAAAACACGAGATTTGCTTTTAGGTATTCCCTGTAGACAGGTGCGTCGTCCACATAATAAGTTTTTATGCCTACGGTACTGTAAAATATCTCAATGTTAAAAATTTACATCAGGCAGTTGAGAATTGGGACTGATACCTACCTAATTCAAAACAGTCTCGAAACTTTGAAGATATAACCCTTGGAATGTGACTTCTCACTTACGTGATTTATCTAACTTTAAAGTCAGTGAACCAAATATCCCTCGGATAAACTTTTTACCAGCTCACGTTTTCTTCACCATGTAAAAGCTTAAAGGCTCGCGCAGACAAGCACGACGCGACAGCGCTACACGACTCTAGTAGAACAATTTCTATGAAAACCTCATAAAAATTGTTGTACCAGAATCGCGTCGCACCGTCGCATCGCGCTTGTCTGCGGGGAGCCTTTACATTTTAAATTAAAACTATTATGTAGTAGTTAATCACGGTATTAATAAATATTTTTCCTTCTCACAACACCTAAAAGACGACTTGCATCCAATCGTACAACAGAATCACCTACGCATGTCTTCGTTTACTATATAACACAAACAAACGGACATGCGAGAGTCGAAACGATTTGTTTACTTTTCTCATTACCGCGCACCGGTAGCCATTTGTTTGGTATCCTGCGTACTCACAATGATTTCTGTAACAGGAAGTTTAGTAAGGAATTGTATAGAGGATTAGTATGAGTATGAAGATCAAGACTGATTCATAATTAATGGTTCATCCGTTGTGCGTATCGCGTTCGGTTTCTGTAATTCTATACCATAGAGATTCTTACAACGCGTTGAAGACAAATGGTGAATTGGAGCAAATCTACATTGATCCAAAGATTAGAAGTTTTTCGTAATATTTTCTCTACCTAAGTCCTCATTATTTAGTCAATAATGCAGTAAATCGCTAGACGTTCCTTTCAGACTGATTTATCGACTAATTTCCACAATTTATCTTGCCATTAATTAGTCTGTTCGACGAAGAAGTCTTATATTTTCCATAGCCTTAGCCTGTCATTCAGCAAATATAGGTAGGTATTCCACAACAAAGGATAAAATTTCTAAAATAAAAAAAAATAATGTGAACCATAACAATACCAAATAAGCACGTACCTATTTTACCAACAAAAGTCCTTACTATTGTTATATTCAAGCATAAAATGTAAACAAAGTGGGTCAAGTTATTTTCGCGAACGACTCGAGCAAAAAAAACTCGACGGAAACTCATTGAGGAGATCGTAAACGAGACATGTGAGAGAAACAATGTTTATACTTACGGTCGTTCACCATTGTATGGCATTTATGTGGGTCGATGGTACACGAGTATGTCCGTCGTTGCTGCGTCTGCGCTGCATGTCAGGCGTCTAATGCGCATAGCGTGACCAAGCGTATGTTTTTCAAAGGAATTGTTAAATAAATGGTCTGTGGTCAATTTAAATAAAAAAAAAATACGTTTGCAGCTAATTAAGAACACTGAAAACCCTACAATGCTATCCAGTTTTTTTTTTATTGTTGAATGGGCCTGCTCTTGACCTCGATCACGCCTGATAGAAAGCGATAGATGAGGTCTACGATGGAACGAGCGTGTCCAGCAGAAGATGCCTTTTTGCTTAGTTGTAGGAATAACTTACCTATTTATTTGTTAGTAGGAAGGGACTTTAATTTTCCATTGTTATGGTGGAAAAAAGGAATTAGAGTCCGTTCCCTTTTTCCAATTTGATTCCTTTCTTGTATCCTTTCTTTTAAGTCGTTAGTCGCCATATGGAATTTTAAATTTCCAGCCCAATCTATAACAGTTGACCCATGTCAAGTAGGCCACCTATCTATATATATCTTTATATATCTTTCTTACATTATATATCTTTCTTACATCCTTACATCTGAAAATATAGATAACTAGCAGCGCCCCGCGGTTTCACCCGCTTAAGTGTCGATCCCGTGTCCCGATAATACAATCGTGATTCGAAAGACACGTGGCGCCATCTATTATCATAATACCGTAACGTTATTGTTGTTTTCCTCGGGAACAGTACTTTTTTTCGTGATGAACGGTACCCTTTGTCCGTTTCTGCACACCTGACAACGTAATATGCAAAATTTCAGGATGATCGGTTCAGTGGTTTAGGCGTGAAAAGGTAACAAACAAACTTACTTTCGCATTTATAAGATTAGTTAGGATTAGAAAGAAAGAAAGAAAAAGTATTTATTGCGACTCGTACAGGAAGATCACAAACTAAACTAAATACAGCAAAATAAAAAACCAAGTAATATATAAAAACAGTAACAAAAGGAAAATAGGATGATGATGTAATTAGGATGGTTCAAAGCTTTCCACGATTGTTTTGTTGTCGCAAGCGCTACACTACTAAGCTAAAGTTTTTCCATCCGAAGTTCCGAAGTCTGGATTTGTGCTTGGTAGATGGCAATAGGCTAGGGATCCGTGGCTTAATAATAACAGCCGCACAGGTCGATCTGTCAGGTTAAGCTACGCTTGCCGCGGTTGGTCTGTGGATGGGTGACCCTCCGTGCCTCGGAAAGCACGTTAAGCCATTGGTCCCGGCTGTCATTCGTGGATCTTTGACAGTCGTTACGAGTAGTCAGAAGCCCGAAAGTCTGATAACCAGTCTTACCAAGGGGTATCGTATTACTCACTAACTGGGTTGTTGGGTCAGATAGGCTGTCGGTCCATGTAAAATACTGGTATTCAGCTGCATCTGGTTAGACTGGAAGCCGACCCAACATAGTTGGGAAAAGGCTAAGCAGATGATGATGATGGCAATCGGCTCATCCCCCCACCACCCCCCCTATTTCCCCCTATTTACTTAAACATTACTGGCGAAATGTGGGAGTACTATAGGAACACCTCTGTCTAACGCTTCGAGAAATATAGGCGCGATGTTATGTTATGCTACTAAAGAGACTGTTTCGTGTCGGGTAACTTTATTGAAGAAAAACAGAATACATATCAGCTGTTTATTGTCTATTATACGAGTAGATCGTAAAAGTTAATTAGGTGATCGTTTTTTGTTATTAATTTATTGCTTGGTTGGTTTGCTTTAAGAGAAAACGGCTCAGTGGGCCAAATTACCTAATAGTTGCAATGTAAACATTTCAGTTTCACTTTTTTGCTGTCAGTACACTAGCACACTAGATTTGCTTATAGTAGTCGCGTTTTAGCATGACAATAGCGGTCATTGCCCTATGCCTAATATCTCTCCGTAGGAACCCAAACAATTAACTATGTATGGTTTTTCTTTATTGAAACATGCTGAAGATCACTTTAATTCAAAACTTCAACGGACTTTAATTCAGCTTTTTTTTAATAAAAAAATGTAGTAGGGTCAATGACCTGTATTGCCATGCTAAAACGCAGTAACTATATAACATCGTTTTTCTGTGCAGTTCAGTAAATAAGAAATGCTTTCAGTCCTCGATTAAACAAAAACAAGTCGCAATGCAAAGGAAGTTTACGTAAATACGCAAAGAAAACATGGAAACACTGCCTCAATGTCTTAATACGCGCCTCATACAACTTAGGTACTCTGTTTATTTACTCTGGCACCCTTTCTAAGTAATAAAACTGTCATACCCGGCAGACTTACGACTGTTTTCTTAAAACTCTTCCGTATTATAGAAATTATAAAAACATGCTTTATTCTGCTAGATAATACATAAATCACTTGGTTAGCCATAAAAGTTTACATTCAACAAATTATAATGTTTATGTTATTTAATACGCTTCTAAATTGAGAGCGGACGTAAAATAAACACCCTATATACGTTTGAACTTTATTAGATCGATTTATTCGCTTTATTAAAGCAATAATGTTGTTGTTGCACAATTAACGGGTTCGCGTTTGTGTATTAAGAGTAAACTAGTCGCGAGCTCGAACTCACTGGTGATCATGGCCAAAAAGCACGCTGTCTCACCTGACTTGGTGTCTAACAGAGCTAGTATCAGTGATGAGCAGTTAGACGCTAGTCTACACACACAACGTCCAGTTCTCACGTACAGAAACACCGTTCCGAACTAATAGGCGCGTAAAAAATTCGAAAAGTGCTTTGGAAAATCGAGTTTTATGAAAAAAACACTGCATAAATCAATTGTAAATAAAGTTTATTGAACTCTTCGATAACTGAGTTTTATCGGTACGGACTTGGATTTGAAGATTTTACAGTTCTTTTATTACTTATTTACACCCAAAGTTACGTTAAAAATAGCAAGAAAAACGAATCTTTGTTGGCTCATAACTTTTTAATGGTTTTTTATTTTACTATTCTGTTTCCGTACAGACACAATTAATAATAAGTCAAAACGATATCATGTTTAACTTTGGGTGCACAATGTCAAACAGTGGAGTAATACTCTCTCGAAAGTATGGAAAAAATATCGACTAGTGGCACCTTAAATCTCGTTTTATATATTTTAGCTGGGTGTGGCAGAATAACGTAGGTATTATGTGTAGATAATTATTTATCGTCTCGAGTGTTTTCTATCAATAATGAGTAATAAAATTGTGGGGTTTTGATGTAGGTTAATAACCTTTGCATACTTTTATGATACGAAAAATCTTGATTCTGTCTGCATTATTAAAGAAAATCAAAGTAGCTACTAAATTAGTATTTAGCTAAATGTTTTGGCAGGTTGTTTGAATTTAGGTACAGTCAACAAAAGAGATAAGTATGCAGGATCGTCGGATATAGTTGAAATTTAGTAAGAAACCAATGGATGTTCTCGAATAAAATTTTATTCTTTTAATAGAAAACAAACAGCTCATTTATCAAATATAAATTTCAATCGACAACATTTATCGGTTTTTAATATAAACTTCAACTATACAACGTTGATCCTGCATACTATCTCTTTTGTTGTACAGTAAAACAATACGAGTTGGATACAATAGTTTTTTTTTATTCATGTTACAAACTAAAGTGTGAAGCGCAGCCACTTTGTACTTGAAATAAACACGCTTTTTTTGACTCCTCCCGCTCTGGGTGGAGCGGAAGGGAGTGTCAGACTCTTACTGACTAAAACCCACCCGTGTTCCTTCCTTCGCCCTTTATGTTCCGGGCCAGCGGTAACCCTTTCGGACAATCCCGCTGAAAATAAACACGCTTTAGGAATCAAACCCTAAACCTAAACCCGATCACAAAAAGAAACAATTTTCTTTACAAACAAAAATATTTAAAGAAATTTCTATGGCTTTATGTCATTCTAAATTAAACTTAGTTTCGTGTACATTCAAGTTGACTATCTTATGTTGACCTATTACCATAAGTAATAAATTATTTACACCTTATTGTATACTTTGTCTTTGCACCGTAACTAAAGTATACTTGAACGTAAATATCTGACCTGCTCAGGTGTTTATATATTTTTTGTTGAAATCTTGTTAACAGTTAGTCTAAAGCTTACATTAAACTGGTTTGACAGATAAAATGCATGTTAACCTTGGTTTACGTTATGATATTTTTTATAATAAATTCCAGCGCTTAGTAACTGTAAAATGGGCCTATTTATTACACTATTTAGGTGACGAAGGCTAAATTAAATGAATTAAACGGCTCAGTTGCCTACAACAAACTTTTAAAATGTCGAGCCTTCTTACTAGAAGTTAGTAAGTATGGTCACGTCGACATTTTAAGAAGGCTATCTAAGATGTTTACCTGGTGGTAACGTGGTAAACTTCTTAGATAGCAAAATAAACTTGTGCAGAATAAACTGATTTTCTTTCTTTCTTTTTTTCTTTCATATAACGTTCCCACTACTGGGACACAGACCTCCTCCCTGTGAGAAGGAAACTGCGTAGATAATTATGACATTACTAGCTTCTGCCCGCGACTTCGTCCGCGTGAAATTTCTTGTTACTCCGACCCACCCCGTCGCATCGCATCGCCTGCCCGCGCTATTACTTCGATTTTGCTTAGCGTTCTTTCTGACTTTTTTTCCTCTTGCTCGGCTCCAAAAGGTCATAGAGTGATGTTAAATAGCCTATAGCCTTCCTCAAGAATTGGGCTATCAAATGCAAATTAGGCTTTATGCAGTTATTCACTCACCTACATTACTTTCTTTTTTTTTTACTACCCTACGCTGTCCCACTCCTGGGCAAAGGCCTCCCTTCACTCCTTCCATCTTTCGCGAGCCCGCGTGTCGTCCTTCCAGTTTTGGCGGAACCTATCATAATATTATAGTATACCTATTCTATTTTTTATTTATTCTCATCATTCGATTTCCATGTGTAGGAACACCTATGTAAAGTTTTAATTGATGCACATGTAGATTACGCTAGGAATTTTCATTTCCACATTTTTCGCTAACAACCGTCGGAAAAACAAGCGGGGAAACTAGAAATAAAATAAATAACTTTCCCTATTTCCCGAGCATATAATTTTTGACACACACAGTTTGGAATATTTGCATTTCGTATCAAAGTTGTTCCGTTATATTACAGTGGGGAGTAAAAAGTTAGTTATTTCATGGTTTAGTTATTGCATTGGTTAGCGACTTTGCAGACACTCATTGTATGTATAAGGCTTTGCTATAAAGCTGTAACTTTATAGGACGGATTAAATGTTATATTGCTAAGCAATGTTATTGGGTGGTTAGATTTTAGTGAAAGTATTTTTAGTTTTTAGAAGTGTTTAAACTTCTGTTAGATATACTAATTATCAATGAATAATTACTTTGTAGTAATACTAGCACGTCATTTTCTCCGATTGAGAATGGTTATATCCAATATTCTTTTTATGTTTGTATTTATTTGTATAAGTACTTAGTTAGTCATTTAATTTAGTACCTTGTGTAAATAGTGAATTGTGTTATATCTTCTATATAAGCATTTTAATGTAGATATATGAAATAAGCAAGTAGTTAATCTTAAAATTCTAATTATCCGTCATTCTTGAATTTAAAGGGTGCCGATTCTTAAACAACCTAATATAACACTAACCCAATATGGAAAACCTGCTTCCTTACCAATTTTACACGACGCAAAACTTCGAATACACATATCACAGAGACAAAATTTAACTCTAATCGTAGCAACTTCAAGCTGAACTACAATCTGCAACCTACTGCCCAGTTACCGACGCCCTTTTGCCCGAACTGTCAACACATTCCCGTCCATTTCCTATCTGTACCTCTACCTACCTAGAATACCTGCTATGCAGACATCCTTTGTAGTCGCAGCTGTCGCCTCGAGCCTGAAATTCTGCTGACAGCTAGCCGCCTTTATATTTAGGTACTAGGTAGGTACTATCTACTATCTACCTCGCTTTGACGATACAATTTCCGACATTGCAGGTATTTGTTTCCAGGCTTTGTGTCGGTGTAAACGTGTAAAACGATCCTTTGTTATTGTCTTATTTGACGTGGATGATAAAAAATCGCTTTAATGACTTTTCTATATACATTTATAAGAGCTTTTGTCTTAAATGATTAGAAAGCTCTTCCTCTTTGTTTTTCTTTCGTTCTGAAAATAGTGCGACTTGATAATTTTCTATTGCTTTACTAAGATAGATGTTATCTTGCTAGGATGCCGGATTCACTTTAGACATTACTCCTTTAGGTCTTACTGTTGCTCGCTAAATTGTAAAATTATATTTTATTGTAACAGACTGTCTGTACCGCACTTTTGAATAATCGATGTATGAACTTTATCATCCACAGGCTTTTCTTTTCTTGTACCAATCTCCATGCTCCTCCTGTGCTAGCCTCATTCCTTCACGGAATACTATATTTTTGTTAAATTTAATGTCTTGGAAGTTTCAACAGAGATAATGGAAAAAGAATTTATTCTACCTATTTGTCAGTATATTTATGTATGTCCATTATGATTCTGCTTAATGGACAGGAATAAAGCCAGTAAATATCGTGAGTTATGTAATTTTGGCTAAATGTCAATGTTACTGTAATTGGATACAAAACCTTTTTAATTGAAATGCAATACTTTCCTTGAATTCGGTTCAAGTTAATCAACAACATTGTTATATGGGATAAAACTTACGAAACCACGAAATGACTTCTTGTAGCGTAGATTATATTCAAAATTAATTAAAGTAAGTCCAGTATACATAATATTTTCTATCAATGAATTTCCTCCTACACAAATCGTTTTTGGTACGAGTACCTACGTCAGAGATTTAACTTGGGGCGAAAAATTTATCAGTTTAAGAAATGTTAATACTGTTTAAGGTACTAAATAACATAGCATTACAGCACATGTGGCAGATGAAATCAAAATTCGAATTCTTGAATTCTATGTAGATAGGGGAAATCAACCATAAAAATTCTATTGCCATACTTAAAATCACTATTTGACTGGAAATTGTTTTCAATAAAAACCATAAAACTATAAAGCGAACAATGTGTCACGTTGGAGTGTGGTTTAGAATACATTTCATATTGTAACGTTATTCAACAGACGTGATAAAGGTCGCCTGCATTACCGAACTCTACCAGATTCTTCACGTAAAAGTTTAGAGTGCTTTTATTTCTTTTATTTAAAAATGTGTTAGCATTTCTTTTTGTGAAAATGATAATGTGAATCGCCAAAGTTTTCTTCTTGTTTTCTATTTTTTAATTCATTCTATTACCGCGGTGTAATTACGTGACACACTATCAGTAGCAGTGGCTTTCATTTTGTTGACAGTTCAACAACATTCATTGCGTTATTTAAGTTGTTGAGCAGACAAATTTTTCGGACATATGAAGCATTGGATTAGTGATATCCTTCAAAATTATTTAGATTGAGATTGATAGTGTGTTACGCAATTAGGATGCTGTTCTTATCATTCATCAGTATTCATATTATCAAATTAACCAACAAAGGCTTATAAAGGTTGTAATTCGACAGGGCAGGGGAAGACTAAAGGAAAGATGGATAGACTATGTGAAAGCAGAAATATGATATTGTTAGAAATGTATAATAAAGGGGGTAAACACTGAGATAACGGCTGATAAAAATGACATGGAAAGAGAAAATAATATGCATTTATTGTTTGACTTCCTACGGAGATATATTAGGGACAGGGCAATGACCGCTATTGCCATGCTAAAACGCAACGACTATAGTCATAATTATAGCCTAATCACATAAATTGCTAAAGCTATGTTGACATTTAATTTTGATACAGTTAGATTTAGAATTAATCGACAGTGAAATGATGATTCCTCTAGTGAAAATGATTGTGGACAATAAATTATCGACTGTGACAAATTAGACTCATTAAAGCCATAATTAACACTTTAACGAATATGATTACATCGACTATGAAACACACAGTAGCAAACTATGTTTTATATCGTAATCAAACATTTGATACACAGATCAGATATCAGATTAGATCGGCACCTATTCAGAAACTAATTTTGATAAAGAAAGGGGTCAAAATTGAATAATCAAAAATGATTTATGGACTAAATTTAATTTATAATGACCCAATTTAATTTATAATGACCCAAGACTCCACGAAGGTTGAGGAGATCGTGGAGTACATGCGTGTGAAGACCAACTGGACTTGGAGAGACGCGAAGTTGGAGTCGCGTCACAACATGAACTTCAAGTCGTTCGTGGTGCGTGTTCCGACCCCTCATCTCGAGAAGTTCCTCATGGAAGAGTTCTGGCCAAAGGGTGTTGTTTACCGCCGGTTTCGTGGCTGGCTACATGACACCAGTCAGCGAAACACTACGCAAACACTTCGTGTGCGTTAGTTTTTAGTGTACCTACCTAAATATAATGTTGTATGTATTCATAGTATTTTTAGTTATATTAATATTGTATTGTATGTGTTTATATGGGCCTTGATGCCTGAAATAAATGGAATGGATAAATAAATCAATGTTTTGATGAATTTGGTTACCCATTACCCAGCACCTTTGTTATGTTCAATCCTCTTTTTTTCTTAATTCTTACTATCAATCGATAATATCTCTTCATAGCTCTCGTTGTCCTGCAAAACAATTTGTGTTGATAAAATATTCATCACAAATTTCTCAATATTCACTTCAAATTCCAAATCGATTATTATTTTTCATTCCGAATCAATATCGAATAGTTCTGCATTAGCCTATCGAGTATTAGCATATATGACAGGCGGCCTCGCTCGCGGTTGCCAAACATGATGTTTGCGGTCGCGTCGCTCTACTAATCTTCAAGGTGATTGACTATGAAACTAGCGAACTAATTGCATCGATAATTAACACTCATTCGTAAAGATAACAGCACGTAATCGTTCATTATGTTTTAGTACGTGCGTGCGGGAGTCTGAATTGGTACTGACGGTTTGAGAGGAGATAACAATGTGGACTTGGCATCATTTACATGCTTTAGCGATGACTGTTCTGGAGAGATTTCTTTAGACGTATGATGACATAGAGTTCTGATAGCATCTGAGTGCGATAAAAAGATTAGGCTCAATATTTACGTGGTTTGTTTTTTTGAGGAGGACATCTCAAAGTCAAAGTTTAATACTTTGTCTTTGAGATGTAATTTCATTTCTATGATTGCCAGATTTTTTCTTTTCTATTTTTTTTATACACACATTTTATACTCCCAATTTTGGCATAGATTCTAACGCCCACTTGAGGAATGCATCTTAAATAGAGTTTTTTGAATACTATTTTTCAAAGTAATGCAATAAGTAATTTAGTTTCTGAGAAATTCATTAAAAGATGATTTAAACACCTTGTTGACCTAGAATACCGACTAGCACTAACAAATCTGTAAATCTAGATTCAAACTTCACAGTAACATGACCTGCAAATATTTTGACATAGATGCTTATTTTACAAGATTCCGAGAAAAGTGATAGCGAGTAAGTACTAACTTGGTTGTAATAAAAAATAAACAAAATGCGCCCGTTTTATAAATCTGCGAACTCGTCGGGGTATTTTTACTTTATCTACGGAGGCAGCCTATCGTAAAACATTCATGCGAGACGAGTCTGCCTCCAGCGAGACAACCGGACAGTTCCTAGATTTATTTATCTGTGGTTGAATTTATAATGAACGTCACATTAGACTTATTCATTTTTCACGGTCGGCTATTAATATTTCTTTAATTGGTTATGTTAATTTTAATTAATTATTGGATCTCGTGAATAGACTCTCTTCAAGAATGTAGGTAGTTGCAGAGAAGGCGAATATGAATTAGGACGTGTCACATGCTATAAAAGAAACGGTAAAAGCACTCTTACAAAGCTTTAACCCCTTTATTCATAAACGTTGCTTAAAGTTAAGCAGTGATTATTGACGTGTTTAACCATACATTTTCGACGTTTAAACGCCACTTAACTTTAATCAACGTTTATGAATAAATCCCTTAGAATTTTAACAACAAATATGACAATACGCCATGAAACCATAGTTAAAATAAATCACATTTAACTACGTCTTAAGAAATTGAAACAAACGTTACAAGTAATTTAATACAACAAAGTGAAACCTTACCGCATTGTTTCATTCACTAAGTTTTTCACATGTTCCGCCACAATAAAACGATCTAGTACAATGACCTCTTCACGTATTCTGTAATCCATTATTATTTGTAAATGCTACTCTACTGTTGCTTATTTATTATATTACTTTAGATATAATTCTTCGACTCTTGTTTGTTTTGGAAATGAACATGAGTTCTTGGTCTTTCTTATTCGCATTAACAACTTCCTCTACATAATTATGCTTGCTTGCTTTTGTCATCTTTATGAATTTCACTCGAACGTTGGTTTTGTGCAATACATAGGTATTATCCACTTTATTTTTAAACGTTGCCCAAAGTTAAAAAGCGTTTAAACGTCAGAAATGTATCGTTAAACAGTCGTTAATCATTACTCAACTTTAAGCAACGTTTATAAATAAACTTCTATATCCATAAGGCTATATTACAATTTTTTAATTCAGTTTTGTAATACACGATACAGATTATGTAGCCTTTGTGGAGTCTGTATGATAGAACATAGCACATGGTAACACTGTATATGTAAGACAGTTTATACTATATCCTATGCATATGTACGAGTGTACCACGAAATCAGATAGTTCAGTTACAAACAGATATAGGTTTTCATCATGAAATTGATACTCCACTAATATTAGATATTCATGCGAATTTTGTGATGTTACTTGAATGATGTTAGTTCATGTTAGCTAAACGTATATTGAAGGTATTAATTACAAACATAGGATATGTCTTCGTCATTTTCAACTCATGATTATATTCATCTTTCAGACCAAGTTTATGAAAGGTACACAGCGATAAATAAACGAACCAAATAAACATTTACTGAATTCAACTACTTCAATATCTTCATCACGATATCTTCCAACATTCATAATATTTAAAGTAAACTTCTGTAGAACGTTGATGTTCGTAATAATCCAGTAGAAATGGAATTCCTTTCAATCTATTCGCAGCCGTTCAGTTATTTAGCTACCGGACTAAATATTTGTGGAATAATTCCTTCGTCGGCCGTATTGAGAATCTAATTTATCTTGTAGGGCATTTCTTGCTTTTTATAGATCTTCATTTATATTTTTGTAGTTAGCCTGATACAATAGGGTTTTTTATTCATAATAATCAACAGCCTATATAATAGCTGTCCACTGCTGGACTTAGGCTTCTCCTATTGCACGCCATTCAACTGGATTTTCGGCAATTCTCATCCAGCTGCTACCAGCCATCCTGCGAAGATCGTCGCTCCACCTACCCTGAGAGCGTCCTGCCTTACGTTTAACAATTCGCGGTCTCCACTCGTGGTTGGTTTATTATTAGAGAAACCAAAATAAACTTCCTATGGTCTTATTCTCTTTTGTTTTATGCTGCTAGCTGCCCGTATATATACATAAATGAAACTAACATTCCCTGTTCATTATTCTTTTGCCCTTATCCAAATTTATTTGAGGTCGGTATAGTATTTCTCAGAAATTGGTTGGAAATTACTGGAGGAGGCCTGTACCTATCTAGGGTCCTTAATCAATTTAATGAATATTGCTAACATTAATAAGAACATTTTTTTTGGTAATCAAGGAATGTTAAAGGCTTTTTTTCTGTATTCCTCTATATTTCTTCCAAAAGTTTCTATCAGCTGTAATCTTACGAGTTTTCCATGTTATATTTTTATTTAGATTACCTTCTAAATATTAACGTGTTAATAACTGTACCTAATAGTTTTTTAAAGGGACAGTTGAATATTCTATATAATTTTTTAACCCGTCACCGTTAACCGCAAGTAACGCGATCTAACATACGTTTCCTAATATTTGAAAGCCATATAGCGGTGGCGACACGGTCGGCTACTCCGGACAATACCCGAAGGGTGCCACCTGGCTGCAACGATGCGTGCCCACGACTTGTGGTAGGTATATTACCATAGGCACGGGAAGTTGATGATCGATCGCGATTTTAATCGAAAACGTGCTGTTAGTACAAGCTGTCTTTCTTTCCATATTGTACCTACCGGGGCTTTTGTTTTTCTGTAACATGATACAATTTTATGGTGTCAAAGACAGAATCAACCACTGTACATGCCTATCCTAAAAACGGTAACATTGTTATCCTACATGAGTTTATCTGCAATATTTAAAACTTCGTGAAAATCTTTCTCGCATGATCTACTGCAAATTCATAGTTTTTGAGTTTTTTTTTTATCTAACGACTTCAATATTGATCGAAAATAGAATTATAAAATATTTTATTGTTCCGGTAACACAGAAATCAAGGTTACAGGTTATACAGTAAGTTGAGACGACATGACTAGTTTAAAATATTACCTACAGCTAGGTTACAATATATTGTTTGCCAGTAAGCCCCAAACTAGACAGTTAGTCTCTAATATTACCATTATTTAAAGTTAATGGTGGCTTCCAATACTCATCCAATAAACACGGCAACGATACTATCATTAGTTGCTGCCATAAAGAAATGATCTAATCGTACATTAAATTAACTTGATACATCGTTTTCATGACACATATTATTATTGTACATTAGACAGTTTAATGAAATCATCAATTCGTATCCATGTGCGTTATAAACTAGTAGCTACATGTGTGAAGTGACACACATCAAGTAATAATATAATTACTTCCACTGTGTTTCATTTGACCCAGTTATCGTTACTATTAATAGTCTAGGTATATCTATCGATCATTGCCACCCGGGCATTGGCATTAAGCCGTAACACACTACATATTTTCAAATTCATCTGTTAGTTAGTACATCGGTAGACATTGCGTGAGTGTGTCTCGGTAGTCGCACGCTCTTACTCTACCTGAAAAATTTCCTGGTTTGTTGGAAATTGCCTTTATTGCGTCGTGATAAAGTCTATTATGACGGCAGAGTTAAGTTTGCTATCGTTCTCGCCTAATTACTCGACGGTGACGAATGGAAGCGACGTAGCGTGCGAAATTCCTATGAAATCTTCAATGCTCACTATTTCAGTCCATAGTCTAGTGTAACGCTTTCAACTTGTTGTACCTGTACTGCCGTGAAAACTTCAGTTGTGTGCGAATTTCGTGGTTGATTCTCTTCAGTGCATTGCTTTGTAATCGGATTTTGGTTCGCGAACCCAACTCTCTTTATTTCACTCAGGTTGGTTGACTCCATGTCTTGATTGCGTAACAGATATTCAACTAACTTTGTTATATGATAAGATTTTCTTGATTTCGTATTTTTCAAATTCAAACTTACGACTTGTATGCAAATGTAAGAATTGGAGATAAATATCCTATTACGGCTTTGCACGTGGTATCTGCGGCTTTGTTAAAGGATTTTATATCAAACACAATACCTGAGATTATTCATTCTTGGTATTAATCCACGTGATCAGAGGCACGTGTTGAAGAGTTTGTTTCTGCAAAGTCTTTGAATAGACGGTCAGCTGCTTTATTGTGTCCAAAAAGGAAAATTTATTATGTATTTTGTCTACAATCAAAGAAGTAAAGTCCAGTCATATTTTAAAGCATCGACTAACATAATCGATCATCCCCGATTTATAAACGTTGCTTAAATTTAAAATACGTAGATATAAACGTCAAAAATTGATGTTTAAACAGTCGCTAATCATTACTTAACTTTAAACAACGTTTATAAATAAACTCCTAAGTGTCTGAAAAGAAACCAGCGTGAGTAGGATAATAAGGTGTGGATTTTGAATCAAACTATGAATATTATTAATCATAATGATAATGTATCATCAGCTATCGAACGATAATATACTACAACCTAAGTGCCACTGACTCGTAACTCAGCGCCATACTTTATCTAACCAATAAACTATCAGCCACGTATTTACTAGAGATGGGTCCAACTATCCCTTAGCCCGACTAGCCGGTCATTGCGTTCGGTGGAGTTCGGGTTCGAGTTCGGTTCAAAACCGAAATTGATATTCTTAAATGAATAATAAACAATATGTTACGTACGGTCTATAATCAGAGTTGTAGAAGCTTCCGTTTAGATTTTATTTTTGTCAAAAACATTTTATTCAAATTTAAGTTAAATGATTAACCGAAACCGAAGGAAGAGTTCCTAAGACTACATCACAAACTGTAAGGCAGATCTTAGACTAAATAAATAGCAATAAAGGTTATGATTTCATTTCAATCATCTTTTTTTGTAAGCATAGAAATATGAATAAAGTAAAGAACTAAAGACACGGTAATGTTATGTAAAGAGCCGATTAGTTGGCGCTTTTTGTCGACTAGTGGCCGACTAATCGGTACATCTCTAGTACTTACTAAAGCATTGCACCTTATGAAGGCCATTAGTGTCCTTTATCGCGTTATTGCAAGTGTCATTACGGGCACTCGTTAGTCATATGCCAGTGACATCGACCGGCTGACGGGTGCCGGCCAGCTTTGAGGGGCCTAATAGATTGCCTTGTTCAGCCTTGTCTCATGTGATCATCTCTTGTCATATAAAGTTTGTTGTGACGGCGTATGGGGGCGTTTGATGGAATTTGCAAGGCATGAATTTTAATAAACATTGCGTGTGATGCAATTGCAATTTCTTGCAACGACATCATAATAGAGTTCGCTAAATATGATATAGTTTTGTGAATAATCATTTTTCATTTAGCTTATCAATACAATTGAAAATGTACAGACACCATATCATCTTTTTTAAGTAGAATTTCTTTAGATAATATATAGTGACTTATTACGTATAGGAGAGTGGTTGTTTTGGAAACATCGAAGATCTTAACGTAAACTTAAATAAGCCCTCAGAGAAAGTTAACTGCCCATGTAAATACGAAGGTGTGGGTGCTAATCGTACAATGCGGAAACCGTATCAGTATCTTCAATGCCAATTTAAATGTTTCAGTGACAATATAGAAAGATAATTTGAATTTAATAATTTAATATATGTATATTATGCTAATCTTATCTGGATATGATTCGATAGATGTTGTTATCATTTTAATACATTTAGATAAATAAATAATTTCCAAGGCCCTCCTTGGAAATTATTTACTTATCTAAATGTGGCCCGTGGCTAAATAATAACAGCCGCACAGGTCGATCGACAGGTTAAGCTACGCTTGCCGCGGTTGATCTGTGGATGGGTGACCATCTTTACATACCGATACCCCTACGTACTTCGGAAAGCACGTTAAGCCGTTGGTCCTGGCTGTCATTCGTGGATCTTTGACAGTCGTTACGGGTAGTCAGAAGCCCGAAAGTCTAACAACCAGTCTTACCAAGAGGTATTGTATTACCCAGTAACTCGGTTGTGCAGGTCAGATAGGCATTCGCTCCATGTAAAATACTGGCAGTCAGCTGCATTCGGTAAGACTAGAAGCCGACCCCAACATAGTTGGGAAAAGGCTAGGCAAATGATAATGATGAGATAAATCATTTCCGAGGTTATTTTTCTATTTATTTTACTAAACAGCTGTTATGTTTTTCAATTTTAATCAAATTCAAATAATTCTTAACCTAATAATGCCTTAACAAATGCCTTAACAAATTACTCCTACATTTTTAAAACTGAAACAACTGTCAGAATATTAATGTACTCTTTAACTAACCCATTTTCTTTTTTTTTTCCAGGTAAATATCACCTTTATGTTAATCTGCGAGACGGCGGTTTTCTGTAAGTTTTCTTTAACAACCGGTCACCGGTCGGAAGAAAAGCTAGTTGATTTGAATATTGATTGCAGCTGCATACTAAGATGTAGATTACCTAATAGGCGCCGATTATCTATTAGCATGTTTATACGATAAAATTTTAATTATGATAAAGTTGTGAATACAGTCTTTGCCATCTAATATATTTTGGTAATCTAAACACGTGAAAAAGAAGAGTAGGTATTAAAATGTATGAAAGCGATTTTATCATACATGCGTTGAAAGATATTTTAGCAGATTCATGAGGCATTAATGCGTGAATACGTAGATTTTTATCATCAAAACATCGAATGCGTTTATAAAAATATCGCATTTGGTGAAATATACAGTGAGGTGGGGTAAGGCTCTGTGTATTTTAATTGTTTACTTAACTGAAACCATTTACACCGACCCAAAAACATTTAAATGCGACCGTCGTAATGTAAAACAAACGCGGCGTTTCATTAACATAATAAATTATTCGATTTCGAGTATTGCGCAAGACATTTCCCTACAATATATCATACTTTGCAATATCCTAGAAAGGCATTCGCCGCCTCCAGACTCGTTTAACATAAATATTTGCAATTAAAATTAAGCTTCACCACCCTATCCGTGCTATTATTCAAATTGCACGCCACAGGAGACCTCAGAAAGTTTCAAATTAATTAAGAGGGCCATAAGACGGCCCGTTAAGGAAATAACAATGAAGGTAGCCCCTTAGCCCCTTAACTTAGGCATTATTTATAGCAGGCCTGAGGACTATTACACTTGCCCCCTGTCATCATCTTGCGGCTTTTGAGTCTACCCTTGGCTACCCCTTCCCGCATACTTCTGTGAACTGCAATCCTCTAGTGCATATTCATTTGTCAGGTTGTAAATGGTTGTCGCAGTGATGGCGATAATTTCTCGGGGGGAGATGACATGGTAGGTCGTTAAAGATGGTGTTTAAAGTAATTATTATACATAGTTCCTTTGGTTATTCTGTTTCATTATGTAAAGCTCTAGGACAGAAAACTTTTAATTTATGTTTTACTTCAATAATTAATAATCGTCGCATTAGTCGGACCCGTCAAGCTCCACGCGTATTCTATGTAACACGATACAATACAAAATCAATTGTGTCTCATTAGCGGAGCTTGAGAGTTCACACCATTTCAACTGTCAAATAATGACAGTCTGTTGTGACTTAATATAGATAGGTACCTACCTACGGACAATTTAAGCTGGTAGTTAACTTTATTTAAAAAAAAATATTCTCCTGACTTTACTTAAACTAAATTTTCCGCTTTCACAAAAGTGTGCAAAACAAATACATTTACACAAGTTCCCGTTACTATAACGTCACGATACCAGGAACTCGCGTACGGAGAATTCCAATCAATAAATTTCAAGTGTGCGATATTTTCGCGTGACACGTAACAAATCAGTGCTCACAATAGGAATTCTTGCTGAATCTATTGTGCACAATGCACATTTTCTCACCGAGGACCTATTCTGATACGCAAGGTTACACGATATGGTCGCAAAGAAAATGGTGGTTTGGTTGTTAGTTTGGTAAGTTATGTCACGTTTTATAACTTCAATGAAATGTAGCAGTCAATTGATTTGGTATGCTTAAACTGTTGTTTGTATTGTTGAAATTGATTCAAGGTTGTTGACAATTTTTCGCAATTGCACGTAGAAATGTTTAACTTTTGTTTGAACAGTGACATAGGTAGTTTATCGCCTTTTCTCGCAGTAGAATGTAGGTACTTAAATATTTTAGGTGTCATCTCATTATGCACATTACGTATTCACTTCGCATCTCGTGAAGAGGAATATGCATAATTCCGCATAGGGATGCTGACGTATCGCTTGCACTTTTTCTTTGTCGACGCGGTGCCTCCGGCGAGCGTATGCTGCAAAATGCATTCTTCCTAAGGTATCTGCCGTCTGGCAACTTTCATACATATAATTTCAGAGAAAATTGCCTTTGAAGCCTTTACTTTAAGCGCTCATTGTCTGCAACTCGCAACTTCCCCTTAGTTCCTTTTATTGAAGTTAAAGTATGGCATTATCGTATTTCGAAAACAATAACCGCGTTTCTGTTTTGTTTTGCCGTTTTTCTTTTGAATTCAGAAAAGAGACAATATGAATTGTGTATTTGTAAATTAGATTTCGCATGTTCATAACATCGTTTTCTTCCGGAAAGAGTGAATGTAATTGAGTAAAAACTAATGGAGGGAACGGGATGTCTTCATAGATATTTTATTTTTGTTATTATAATTTCGTGAGTAAACTTTGTTAGAGGAAATGATAGCAAGTACATTTAACCGAATTGCTTTTATTATATTTGTTTGTCTTGTTTTTTCTTTGCTTTTGCTGGATGTCGGAGACTGAAAGTATTGAAACGTTTTATTAGACAATATAAGTGTGCCAATTATTGTCCGTTTGATGTCTTATCTTCTTTTAATTGTGGTGCCCTGGCACAATATCGAACTAATACAGTAATTACAAATGAGATTAACAGTTAGATTTGTTTTTATATTTCTTTAAATGGTCGTCAAGTGTTGGTTCTTGTATCTTGCGAGATTTGTATTTGCATTTCATATAAGCAAATATTTCCTAATATGTATAATAATATATAAGCAGTTAAGTGGAATGCCAAATATTTGCTCGGTTTCGCTACATGATATATAAAAAAATATTGTTTTTGTTAGGAAATATATACAGTATCTATCAATAACATAACAAAAAAACACTGGCACTCCGGTAGTGCCGACAGAAGTGAAAACTTGAACAATTACGAGTGTATTTTGTGAATCGTCTTATAAACAAAACACGCGTGTTAAGGTGTTTTCCTTATTTTATAGGGTTTTTTGCAAATCAGGTATGATGACCAAAGTGACTGGTTTATTCTTCTCGTGAAAGGAATTTATTCAGATTTACAACGCCATCTCGTCGTTGTTGGATGAACTACGTAGTTAGTACGCGAGGCCCTCGTAGTTCTTCCCGATGTGCATAGATGGCGCTGTCCTCAACAACGCGCGTCTTAAGTTTTACGTCTGACGTTAGTACGCGAGGCCCTCGTAGTTCTTCCCGATGTGCATAGATGGCGCTGTCCTCAACAACGCGCGTCTTACGTTTTACGTCTGACGTTTTACGTCTTACGAATTTTCGATCAGGGTCACGTGACCTGACGCGAATTTAGAAGTTTTTACCCATTCCAAAAAAAGTACACAGCGCCGCTAAAGAAGTTTTCACTTCAAAAATTTTATACTTAGTAGCCTTTTTCAAAGCTTACTATCTCTTGTTGAACTTGAAGTCGATGACCCTCCGATACGGGCAAGGTAAATGATACACAGGTTGCAAACAGGGTTGTCAAACACTTTCTTTATTTGATAACTTTTTGGCGACTTTGTTGACCAATTTCTCCGTACATTATAATTGGGCTTACAGAGTTAGAATAACTTATAAGTGCACTATTATTTTATTTCTAATAGAATCAACTGCGCAAACGGTGAAGGAAAACATCGAGAACAAACTGGCATGCCCTAGAACCAAAAAATCGAAGACATGTAACATCAAACAACCTGCACTGGACCCACGCAGTAGATTACAGCCCACTCCGTTCTGGAGGAGGAGGCCTGTATCCCCCACATGTGGGAACATTGTTAGGCTGATTATACAGATTCAGCTGCAAACTTAGTAGTGAGAAAAGTCACAAACCTCTGTTCAGCGTAACGTTGAGCTTATGCATCAAGCAATGTTTTTTTTTTGTTAATGATAGTACTATGTCCAATTATCAGCTCAGCGATCTGTGATAAATTAGTGCAGGTGATAACATAAATGCATTATGATGAAATAACCTAAAAGTCAATGATTCCTTATCTGTTTGCTATTGAAAATTACCTTATAATTTCTACTAAAAAAATTAATAATACCAGCCTATTATTGTTAGTCCCACAACAGGACAAAGGCCTCTTCTGATACAAAGAAGACAAATATTAAACATTTATCACCACGATTGGCTGGCGATTACAGACTTATACATATGTAGATACAAACGCCAGCACATCAAGCTACCCGAAACTGCCAAATTTTCCCAATCAGCTTTGAACCTTATGCTTTAGCGATAAAGTTGAAAATCTATTAAAGAAATTTGACAAACTGTATTAGCTTGATGTATTGGCGTCTGTACATTAATTTCTACTTAAAGCTGATTTTTTAATCGGCAAATAATTTTTATTCGTGGAATAAAATTGAGATTTTGTATGGAAGAACTGGCAAAAATTGAAAATTATTCCTCGGATAAAATTATCTGGCGTTGGAAAAATCAGCCCTTAGTTAAATTTTATTAATCCATTACGTACCTATAGTGGACACTTGGACAGCCCTAGTGCTGTCCTTCCCACTTATCTGTCCTTTGAAGGTGATTGTGTACACTTGTCCAGCAGAACGTTTGAAGTCGGATCAGCGTCGTCTTGTTGTTCACACTTTGTTGCAGATAACATAAGTAAACAATGAAGTTGCGTGTGCAATGAAAAATCATTATTTTCTTTTCATAATTGATCGCGTTTTTAGTTTTATATGGGTAAATAATGTTTTTACTTGTCAGCTTTAATTGTGTAAGTATCAGATTTCGTGTTTAACAAATCATTTGAAAATAATGCTGGCTATTGAATTTATTTATACGTCATATTTTTTAATATTAATTATGAAGAAGTAGTGAGTTTTTATTTGTAGGGGGTAGTCTTTGGAACAACTAATCCGATTTAGAAAATTCTTTCACTATTGGGAATCTACAGACTTGCCAAGTGTCATAGGATATAATAGATTTAGATATTTAAAATGAATTTAGATATTTTTCACCTTTCTCTAACTAAATTCAAATTTTGTACAAGAAATATTTTGGCATCGAAATTTAAATAATAGTAATGTTTTAAGTTATTTATTATTAAATTGTAAATTCTGTAAAACTTTAACGGTGTGAATTCTGCTTGTTGTTACACTTAGGTACATGTAATTTACTTGTATATTAATCTGTGGAAACTGTTTCTGGATTGTGTTGAACTATTTGTATACATATATTTGTTATTGCATCTATTTGTTTCCCAAATAAAATAAAATAATTTATGTTAAAAAAAGAAGCTTCACGCGAACGAAATCGTGGGCATAAGCTAGTGTGAAATAAAATGGTACCATAGGAATATTTTCTTTGAGTAATGAGTGTCTCTGATCTCTATCTAGATCCATTTACCAACTGATCATGTAAGCTGTAAAACGCAAGTGCATAAAAACTAGGTTAAAAATAATGCATTTGAAGTCCATGTAACAAAACTAGGTTACATTTATCTTTTATTGTTTATCTACTAACAGTATCTCATCTTCAAACACATAGTGTGTAAGAATTCCTTTGTAATGAGTAATACTCGCTTTGTTTTTCGGTCACTTACAAAGCCTAATACGTTTAAAATCTCTTTTTAATTTATCAAGAAGAATAATACAATGTAATATAAAATTGGGAATATATAATTAGGTGTTATAATTTTTGATAGGTATATTTGTATATTCAAGATTTATTCAAATGAATAGATATTTATTTATAAATTCTCGTTATTGAACCTGCCAATATTTGTCTCTGCATCACCTAAAGGTTGAAATGTCTATGGCTTTAACTCAGCCTCTGTACATTTGTGTCCTTTAAGTATTAAATAAAGGTACAATTACACACACAAGGTTATTACAAGGTGTAATTTAAATATTCCCATCATTATGAACAACAATAAACAAATTAATAATTAAATTACTTTTACTATGAAACACGAATAATAAATTAACTATTTCCTACATTTTGCCTAGATAAGCAAACATAAATGTAGCGGCTGATTTTTTTTTGCAACTAGACTATATAGAAGGGAAATTAACATTATATCACGCCACCTGCTTTTACTAAAAAATAGAAATATCTAACAACCAACAAAAACAATCCAACAACAACAAACTTACAATAAAACTACTACCACTGTACTTTAAATTCTACATTTATGTATATCTGTAATTTATAATTATGGTGTACTTAACAAAGAGTATTTTATCCTATTCTAACACACCTACCTTCGATTCTATACTTCATTCACCTAGCTTCTGTACGATATTCATCACACGCACGACCGCACGTACGTATCACAAAATTGCCTCTCAGTTTCTCATAACAAAAATATTTACATCTTGGCTACCGTCTATTATAAACACACTTTAAAAATATAGCCGTCAAGGTTAATTCGCGGCCCCTGTGTCATTCTATACCGCTGTGGTGTGCGATGTGATTGATATGCCTAATTAATGAATGAATGACATATATTTACTGTGACTGGACTTGCTAACACGAGAGAAGAATTCCACTTGACACTAGGTCGACAAAAGCCTCTGCGAGTTGGCTTCGGCCCCGCCTACTTCTTCCTATGGTTCGGAACCCCAAGGTCCCGAGGAATATCATTGACGAAAAAATTATCTTTTTAATAGTTACCCCGATAATTGACCTTTTTGAGAATTGGGTATTTATAGAATTCCTGAATATTGAGAACAAGCCATTTATACGGGTGTCCCTGGAGGTATGGATCAAATCGAATATGGGCGAGGGCAAGGTCATTTCCAAACTTTTTAACCCTGAAAATGACGGTGAATTTTTTACTGTTCGAAAGTTATGACCAATTTTTGTTTTTTTTTTTTAATCACTTCTTATAGCGCTCAAAGAATGATGAATGACTTTTCATTAAAAAATCATGGCTATCAAAAAAATATTTGATAGCCCTGATAGTTTTTTTTAATGATATTTTTTTTTTCAAATTCCCCGAAATTCTCAGGGTTAAAGTTTGGAAATGACCTTGCCTACCTATTCGATTTCATCCATACTTTCAGAGACACCCTGTAGAATTAATTAGACATTTTGAAAATTAGGCATTCTGCACCTAAACCATTTCTTTCTCTGTAAGCACGAAATGTTATAAGAATAGCTGCTTGCTCATGGCGTGGTCAAAATGTTGAGGTAGGTATTATCCAGGGTGTACCATTGTATCAGTTGTGTGTGTATGGTTTTTTGGACTATTTTAATGGAAGTCAGCTATCATCGAGTGATTGAAGTATGTATAATTAATTGGATATACAGGAATGCGAATTTCTTTCTTTCTTTCTTTCTTTCTTATATATCATGATCTACGATTAGACAAGGAGCTTGGTAGTTGGTTTAAAAATTGGCTAAGCCTTTTTTCATTAACATTTTATGCAATTTTCTACAGTATCAACCTGAGTGTAACACTGCCGATTAAACGCTCGTCTTAGTACCTACACACTACCGTAGAAAATGACCTAAAGAAACCATAAAAGAAAATTCAATTTTCCACACAGCAAGACCGCAGTAACGCGGGTTCATTCACTTGCAAAGTCGCGTGCGTTCCAAGGCATAATCCGCGGATCTAAGAGTTTGCAGAATGGCTTCCCCACTGAATTACTGTAAATAGTTTTACGTAGAAACGTACGTAAATCGGGTTTTTCACTAATTGTCTCATTTGTAAACATAATTATATGACGTGTTGAGTATTTGAGATTTAATTTTTTTAACACAAGATCACAAGAAGCAGTTTTTGACGAATTACATCAAAAACTGCTGCATATATCAATACATAGTACCAAGTTAGAACCTTTCTATGTGTTTCTTACAAAGTCTACTTTAAAACGTTTAATTTAGACTTGTGGTTTTCATACAATGCTTGTTTACTAAATAAGACTTGTAAGAAAAAACACACTACCTTGTAGACGGAGAAAATTTAGCTTTGAAGGCATTTTATCTTTGGAATTCAAGACTATTACGAGTAAATTCAGTAGGATGTTTTGTGCTGTTCTGTTAGTTAATTTTAGTTGTTTATTTAGTTGCTATAGAGTTGGGGCGTTTTACGTCGTGATCTTTCATTCTGTGTAAGATTTGTAGTGTTTGTTGAAAGCTGGACTAATTAATGTCCTTTAGACTTTTAGAAATTTTTCTCTCATGCATTAGGTTGTGTGGGTTCAAATCCGGGCAAGCACCAAGGTGACTTTTTCATTTCATCTGTACTTTCCGTATTTATCTTGGACATTACTGACATCAGTGAAGGAAAATATCGTGAGGAAACCTGATCATATGGTTAATACAAGTCTAAAATCACCAACCGGTCTTGAGCAAGCGTGGAGAACGTACCTTCTCTGTTTCAGAAGGCACCTTTGCTGTGCAGTGGGATAATAATAGGCAGAATTTTTTTGAACTAATTCATGTTTTTGCTGTGGTTGGAGCATTTACGGAACGCTAGATAATCTAACTTCAAATTACATAATGACAGAGTAATTTACGAGTGTAGTACCAAAGTCATTGTTCTCGGAATCTATTAGTGGTGATCACACGCAATGTTAGTGAGTAACCTGATAAACTTGAAGTTTTTTCTGATGTGATTAGAATGGTAAGATTGTTGTTCATTCAGTTTTCTTGCGTTTGATTTTGATACTGAATTTGGACAGAGTTCTATGCTTATTACGATGAGATGAATATAGAAATCGTAGAGTAAAAATGTAAAGGTTTCATTCTTCAAATAATTTTAGAATTTTACCCTAATATTAGGGCGTGTAAATATGGTGATTATTATGTCAATGCTTAGGTGATCCAGTTATCATCACATTAAGTAAAAACATTTTTTAATCTGTGTAAAAAGTTCCAGGCCTTTTAGATAAATTAAAAACAAAATAAAACATTCAACCAATCCCTAATGACCATAAGCCTATTCATATCCATCAACACATTACCAAGGCAATAAACAACGCAATTATGTCTGTCAGTTTGTCTTTAAACGAAGTTTCCCAAACAGCCAACAAGTGAGTCACCGGGCGCCTGTACGCATACCTTCCCGATCCAGACTAAGCCATTATATTTTCTCTTTATCTAGTTTGTCGAAAGTGATCCCACTGGCTTTCGGCCAACATCACGACAGACAAATATTTTGGGGGCAATTCATTCGGGCCCAGTGCGTCGCCCGCGTGCAACCACGGGCATAAATTCCACCACTATTTATATGGAAGCTAAATATAAACATTTGATTTTATTGGAACGACCAAATTGTACACGCGTTTTATGCGGAAGTGGACAGTTTTGATAAGCCTGGCTGTTGTGGGTTGATGTTTGAATTTGTTAGGGCTAATATTGTGATGGATATTGTGCTGCTTGTTGCTTTGTTAGACGTGGGTAAACAATGCTTCGGTCTAATTATGTATTACGAAAACTTTGCATAGGTATTTATATCAATGTATTTACTTTATGAGCAAGCAGGGAGAAATGTTACTTGATGGCACTCCTAAATAGGAGTTTTGCAACTTACGCAATATTTTTGCATTAGCATCAAACACGTTTTTGTAAGGTCCACTTTCAGTACGCAAAATACGCGCATTGACGTGGAGTTGCGGACACCAGCCCGTTTTACCTAAGGTCCACTTTCAAGTGAAGTGCACTATAAAGGCATGCAGGGACGGAATTTTATCATGCCTAGTTCTATAAAATAAAGAGTATATTTGCAAGATTTACACAATCAAAATAACAAAGAATGAATTCGATGTACTTATCTTGATTTAGAAAGACTCACTATGTCACTATGTTCCAGAGAAAAGCCGTGAATATTTAACTGCCATCAAATGAGTCAAGCAAAATGTATGAGCAGCACAGACGGAGAAAAGTAAATAACACAAATCTTCTCGACTATCAAATTTATTTCAGGCAACATAACCAAATACCATAGGTCAGCACAACAGAGCTTACGAGGCTTACGACATACGACGTAAAACTGGGTACTTTTGCGAGACAATTCAGAAACTTTCACTGCATACGAAAGCGTGAAAATACAGTGTGTATTCACGTATGCATTGCATTGCATATTCGGGCTCACGTCCTTTGAAAAGCGACGCTGGGAAAAGAGTAATGTATGGAGCCGTGCATTTTTCAGTCGTGCATTTTTCACACAGTGTAGAGAGGGTTGTCAGTGGGCACATTGCGGTGCACTATGTGCGACAAAGTCACGGAGCGGAATAAACTGTAGTATAAAACTGACGAATAGGCGAATGTGTGCACTTTGAAGTGGCTTTTTTGGGTGAATGAAGTTATTGATCTGTTGTGGTTTGAGTTTTGATGCAGATGATTGATGAATGTAGTTATAATATCAAACCTACTTAATGTACTTTATACAGTTATGTGGAGACCGTGATGTACTTCCGTGATTCCAAACTACCCCTGTTTAGTAAGGGGGCTCACCCCCTTACTGTAATCGACAATAGGGGTTGTAACACTTATGTTACAACCCCTATTGTCGATTCGTCATTCGCAAAGCGAATAGGCAATTGATTTTCGTTGATTTATAGTTTTGATTTACAACCGAAGATCTTTTCATTTGACTGTGCCTGTTCCGCCATCTACTTTCTGAGACGTAAGCGCTAACCTATTATTTTAATTGAATATAAGTACTTTTATATAAAGTCTGTCTTGTCACAGTCTCTATAGGCAGCTTTAGTCACCAAACAGTACATATAGTTGTCGCATTTTGGCATGGCAATAGCGGTCATTGACCTACCTACAGTTTCTAGCATTTTTTATTTAAAAAACTGAAATAAATTCCGTTGTGTAATAATGAAGAACATAGTTTATTGTTTGGGTTCCTACGCAAAGATATTAGGGAAATAGCAAAGACCGCTATTGCTATGCAAAAACGCGACAACTATAGTTGACTTTACATAAGTAATTTCATAGTGTGGCTTGTCACAGTTTCTATAGGCAACTTTATTCACGAAACAGTAGTTGAAATGTAACTCGAATGTAATATTAAAATGATGAATATTTTACTCCGTGCGCTAAGACAGCGAGTGTCCAGTAGGAACTGAATGAGAATGAAGAATAGATGTCCTTTCGCCACTACATATTCTAGTACAGACGCCAGCACCCCAAGCTACTACAATCTGTCAAATTTCTTTAGTTGGTTTTCAACTTTATCGCTACAGCATAAGGTTCAAGGTTGATTGGGAAAATTTGAGAGTTTTGGGTAGCTTGATGTGCTGGCGTATGTACATGAGACGGTTTCTATTTAGCTCGAGAGGCAGTGGCAGGCCATTTGTTACTGCGGCTGATTCTGTTCTATACCTTGTTTATTTTATTGAGATAGTAATTTAGATAAATTACATATTTGCATCTTTTTATCTCGAATGACGTTTTATTATTAACGTCCTTGGTCTTGGTGTGAACATTGAATCGTGACCTGACATCGAGCAGTGGACATTGTCAAACTTTGATTTTGTTTTAATTTATTTATTTATATTTTATTGTACACCACAAAAATACAAAACATGATTTTTTTTTATTTTTTATGTTGTTTTATATTAGGGTTTAGGCTACTTTGAATTAGTGCAGGTATGTATTTTATGTTTTTCTATTGTAATGTGCATCCTGTTTGTGCAAAATAAACATGTTTTAACCGACTTCAAAAAAGCACGAGGTTCTTAATTCGACTTCATGGTTTTTTTTGTATGTTTGTTACGCAATATCTTCGGCAATTGCAAATGGATTTCAAAAATATTTTTTTTAATGGGGTGAGTGTGCCTCAAGGGTGGTCCCATATAAATGTTATTAACTTTGCTTGTTTAGTTTTTGAGGTTGCTTCAATAATACGTATTTTTTCCACTTAGTTTATATTAATGATGTTATATTAACTTCCTGTCACTACTATTTAAATAGCAAGTATGATATACGAATTTGTGTGGGGTAAGTACAACATAAAAATGAAAAATAAAAACTTTTTTACAAAAAAATAACAAGCGACTTCCAAAAAAGACACTACAAAGTAAAAAATAACTTTATTTTCGGAAGTCGGTGGCAAACAACAAAAATGCGATCCCAACGTAGTCTTTTTTGGATGTCGGTTGTTATTTTTTTGTAAAAAAGCGTTTTCTTTTAACAGTTTATTCTTTTTTGATCCTGAAACACAAATAATTTAATTTTAATTAAGAATTTTTCGATTTCTTCAGACATTTCACAAACTGCAGAAATGAACGATTACTTAAAGCAATTTGAACTTCGATCATTTCCGTGTAATAAAAAACAAACAAATACATACTTGTATGCAAACATTCGCAGTTTTATTATGTTTACTTCTCAGGATTATGCAAGGTTTAACGACCCCTTATAGGTTATGAGAAGCAACATTTTGCTGTACTAAGAAGGAATTTCTAAATATATCCGCACTAGATTCGAGCCATCGACAGTAAAGCTCTATGGCTTAATATGCTAGGGTTACCAGTTGAAATTTGCATACCTAAAATTATAAAAAAAAGAGAAAGTAAAACATTCGTCCTTTATCACTTTTATTTAAAGACAGGACAGTTTTTTTTTATTTCTTTTGGCAATATTATCGGGATTGAACTTGGAAAAATGACATACGTCATTACCTAATTCGGTACTTAGGCGTTGGTAATCAAAATAGTCGTGTCTACAGGTAATTTTGGGCACATAACTTCACATCAAACATGTAAATCCTACGGATAGGTACGTAATGTTTGCTATTATGGATGAATGCACTGAAATGAGCTAATTTGTGGTTTGCCTCTCGTGCTGGTCAAAGTACTAGTTAAATTTTGAAAACTGTATACAGGTCGCTATAATTATAGTTCTGCAGGCCAATTCCCGTAATTAAAAACGTCAAAATCTACTCACAACCACATCTCAACGACAATCAATGTCAAAAACTTGTCAAAAATGGAGGGAAATTAGAAGTATTTTTGACACATTGAGACTGAGATCTGTGAACGTTCTTAAAATTACCAGAATTGCCCCTCTGATGTCAACGGTTTATATTGTTAAACTACCTACATACTAGGTCTGCTGATCTAAAAACATATTATTTTGACTAAGGACTGACCAAGAGAAAGGATTAAAATTGGCAGCCTCCATTTGCGGTTGAGGGGACGAGCGGGGAAACATTCTAAATTCCAAGATCCTTCCGCGGTCAGCTTTAGTCCGTTTGAAATAGAAATAGAAGCCACAAAATCCGGACAGCTCTCTTCTATACCCACATATAAATAAGACAGCATTGTGACAGACGGACAACACAAAGATTTAACCACTGAAGGAAGAAAGGAAGACTGAAAAATGGAAGACACGCTCTTGAAAGGCTGTATACTAAGAATAATAATTTTTCATCTGAACAACATGTGCCCGATTGGATTTCCCATAAGCAAAAAATATACGAATTTACTTATACATCTTATATTTACCTAACCTCGTTAAAGGTTCAATAAAAAAAAAAAACATTCATTAGTGCTCACCTTCGTTAATATGTTTAAAGAAATTTTGTGCAAAATTTCATACGGCTGGCACCAGCGAATAGTCTTATACGCTGTTTGTTAGTGAATGAATATAAAAATTTTAATAGGTAGATTCAGACCCTGAGCGAGTCAAACTGGGCATTGAAGTTTGTATCCGAACGAAACCACGTACTACAGCTGGTGTCTTTTCTAACTGATCTGAATGTTGACAACCCTAACACATCAATATAGTACAATGAACCAATGAACTTTTATTTTATAGTCATCTAGTTTATGGCGTCATAAAAATCATTTTAGCTTTTTCGGAACAAATCGTATTCGAGGCGACGAACTTACCTTTTTCTTATTCGTTTACTGTGTCTTCCTCTACTTCTAGTTATTGATTGATTGTGGCAAAAACATTTCAGTACCTATCTTTTAATTTACTATCGATTTGTGATGGTAGTGGTAGTAGGTGATAGTATAGGAACAGTTAGCAGAAAAAGTCGATAACACTGTAACTTTTTACATCATCTAAATCCAAAATGTTTCGATCATTTGGTCATTTCATCGCTTTTTTGCGTTTCATAAAATAGCTTAGAGTTAACACAGTTACAGTTTTTTTTTTATATTTTGCTCAATAACTATGATTAAATTAATTAAAACTGCAAGATTCGATAAGTGGAGGCTTCACAAAAATCACTTGAGGATTACCCAATGACCAGCAAGCTAGATAGAAGAAAAACTGTGGTCGTCTTCAAGAAAAAACGTCTATAAAACACAGAAAAGAATCCTATATCATCTAATCACCTCCCGTGGGTGTCGTAAAAGGCGGCTAAGCGATCAGATCGGTAGAATCCCCTACTGTAAGAATAACAACATGTTACGATATAACCGATGTTTACGTCGAAAGCGATAATTAAGACCGGATCATTTGGGATTGCTGATTATGGTCGTCCATGTTTTAGACAGCATATTTTTTATTGAGTTCTCTATAAATTAGATACCTATATTTATTGGAAAAAACGTAACAATAACTGGGTTGTGGAGGTCAGATAGGTAGTCGCGCCATGTAAAATACAGGTATTCAGCTGCATCTGGTTAGACTGGAAGCCGACCCCAACATAGTTGGGGTAAAGGCTAGGCAGATGATGATGATTTGTTGGGAAAACGATCAAAATATAAATTGAAGAAAAGATTGACCCAATAGAAACAATTAATGAATTATCTATGTTAGTCTATATACATAAAAATAGTAAGCGGAACACTTAAGAACGGCTTGAGCGATTTGGCATTTTTTTGTTTTAAAATATTCGAAATAGTTCTTACTAGGTTTTTATGGATAGAAAAATAGCAAAAGTTTACCGGAAAAAAGAAATTAAATTCGGCAAAAACTGAACGTCCTTTTAATTTGTATGTACAGGACAACGTCAGTCGGGTCAGCTGGTCTTAAAGAAAATCAGAACCGTAGACAATAAAGTCTTTCATAAATCACTAAAATTAATGGCGAAAGGCTGGCTCCTAATCCCTCACCATCCAATTAAAATATAACTCCAATAAGCTTCCCAAATTGTATTACACAAAACAGAAACCACATACCTGCACAAACCCCCCTCAAATCACGAGAACCTTTATCAAACAATTTCGGCTCGTTGCACATTAGCCGAGAAAAGGTAAAACGTATATGTATTTCATTAAGTCAACGTACCTTAAAACCACTTGGATCCACAATCCAGCCAGTCTATTCAACCCAAAGCCTATTAGAGTACACCTTAAAACATCCGCACATGTGCCCTTTCCCTAAGTCTTGTAAAAACATGAGCTACGAAGCTTTTAGATAGGTACGCCTTATTCGGAAGGAAAACACTTGAACTAATTTGTAGGAGGGACGAATGGTTGGTTTAGTTAATTGATTTGATAGCAAATAAATACACCGCGTAAGAATATTATTATACTATTTACTTAGTCTTAGTTTTAAGTAAGTGGGCAAAATTGCAATGTTGTTCGTCTTTTTATTTTACTTTTTGTTTTTAATCTTAGGTAGTTTAGTTTTGTTATTATCATAATGTGATCACTTATTTCTGAGATTTGTGGTAAACCTGTAATTGGCGACTGTTTATGACTTAGACTTTTGTTATCTAAGTGCTTAAGATACATAGAAGCTGTTGGTGTACCTTAATAAATAAATAAAAATAAAACAAATAAAGTTTTATAGAATAGTTAGACTAATAAGATACTCGTTTATTAGCTTGATACTTTTGGGACTATTTGCTTAACAATACGAAAAAAAAAGTCCGAAAGTATCGAGCTAATTAACGAGCATTTTTTGCATATACATATACCTACACTCAGTGGCGTTAATATAACATTTTACTTCTTATCAACATCAAATGCCTTAAACAAGCTTAGATACTCGTTTATTAGCTTGATACTTTTGGGACTATTTGCTTAACAATACGAAAAAAAAAGTCCGAAAGTATCGAGCTAATTAACGAGCATTTTTTGCATATACATATACCTACACTCAGTGGCGTTAATATAACATTTTACTTCTTATCAACATCAAATGCCTTAAACAAGCTTGAAAGGTAAACACAGAATTGCAATAAAATACAGTCATTTCACCACTCAGTAGGTACGCACATTTTCCACAAAAAATATAATGAGAGCATTTCCTCCACACGATTGTTTCGTACTGCATGTCCCCCAAGAAAGCTGGGGATTTGTCGGGGGTTGATAATGAATCCCCTCACAGTACATCTCGCAAAGGAAATGACTGCAAAGTGTTTTTCTATTCTCCTAGTAACGGTGGGGGCGGAGTGTTTCTAGTTCAACGACGATTTGTACGAGTAAATGGGAGAAAGATGACGCGTTGCTCAATAACATAGTACATAAAGTAGCTGGTGTATTTTTGATAAAAAAGGAAAGCATCAACCATGACACAAGATATCCTACTTCGTACTAATATCATAAATGTGAAAGCTTTATGTTTGGATGTTTGTTACTCAATCACGCTAAAACGGCTGATGGATTTGGATGAAATTTGGGCACACAGAGAGTTTTAAACCCGGATTAACACATAAGTGGGCAAAGCCACGGGAAAAAGCTAGTGCTTAAATATTTTAACTTCGAAAGAGACTAAAATGAAAATATTCTTGCTAAAATCAATTATTGTGAACGATAATACATTTCTTAAGAGCAACTCTTATCTGCAAATTTAGATAACCATAAAAGTTTTCCACAACTAATCAGTAACCAAATCCCAAAGATACGAGCGAATAAATTAAAATTCCATTCTAAATCCTTTGTCACATCAAAATCTCTTCATCCAAGAAAGGTAAGGATTGAAGAAGCGAAGACATTACGGGTGTGCAATGACGCCGAACGCTTTATGCAGTGTGAAGCATTGACGCTGAGCTGTAGGGGACACCCCTTCGGTCTTCAGACAGCTGCCTTGGAAACGTATTAATCTTCGTTCGGAAAACGGAGGGTTTTTCGACCTTAAAGTTTTTTTGGTCAAGAGGCAAAAGTTACAGGTCATGTTTTTTGGGTTGTAAATTACTTTGATTTGCAGTGGAAGACAGATTTGTGTTTATTTAAAGAAAACTGGAGTAGAGAGAGAGTAGGTCTAGCTAAAGAAATAAATAGAACAGGAGCTTTTATAGTTGAGAGAAATAAGTAGGTAATTGATTAATCCCAACATATTCCTAGAATAAATACATACATAAAATAAATCCAAGGGATAACCGACGTGCCTTTAATTTAAGATATTAATGTAAAGGAAGTAACCTACTACAGAAAGATCAAGCAAAAATTAACATCTGGATGCGAGTTACGATTAGAGTTGGCTGAGCGTTTAATATTCATTTCGTAAAAGTCAACGTCCAACGCCTGTCCCATGATTAACCAACAATTGGCCTTTGAAAACTCATAGCAAATTAGAAATTAAGGCTAATAGACAAATTGTATGACGCAAGGCAGTTTAATCAATCAATTGGGCCACGTTAATCCGTGCGTTATCTTTTATTTGACCCAGTTGCGACAACGACCGATTTTCCCGTTTGTTTATCACAAGCAATCTTAAAACCAGGAAGAAAGAATCTTTATGCTTTTATTATAATTCTGATTTCATAAAGAATAATATTATCATACAGTTTTATAATTAATTCGATTTTAATTTTCATTGGCTACAAGAATGTCAGCAGCGTGTATAGAGTTACTGTGTAGTATACAACCATGTAATTTTTTATGCAGTCAGTTTAATAGAAAACATTGGGTCTTCTAGCATATATTTTTAGCCTATAATTTTCCCACTGTTGGGATACAGACCTTCCCTCTGCGAAAGGTAGTGGACCGTAATCCACCACGCGGGCCGAGTGCGCGTTGGTAGATGTTACATGTCTTTAAATGTTTGGTTCTAGGACATGCCTGTTTTCTCATGATGTTTTCCTTCTACATTTTGAGAGCAGTGGTGATGAAATAATTTACACAAAGTAAAGCGCCTGTCTGATACCACTGGGCCACCACTGCTCATTGTGCCTTTTAAAAACCTCCAATTAACGAAAATATATCCCTGGGTTACACCAAAACATACCGACAGCTCCACCAAAAGACAAATTACTAATCAATATTACAATAAAAGCTATCAGAGTAAATTATTTTTGTTTACTTTAAAGTTGATTTATCCCTGTAATGTCTCTTCTAGCAATCAACGCATAATTTACGCTCCCAGTCAGGAAGCTTCGACTTTGATGTTTCCAGCATGACTGACAATTTAACGGGAATGTGTTTGTATGGCTGTCAAATCTACGGAAACATCACGAGAAGGATTTATGACATTTACAATTGTCTCATCTTGCTTCGGTCGTCACAAATCATTAGAAGTAGCTTTAATTTCATCATTTTCACTTACTTACAACTGCGGGGTAATTGCGTAACACACAATGCCTTTCATTTTGACAGTTCAACAAAATTCATTGCGTTAATTACGTTGAGGAGCAGACGAATTTTTCAAACATATGAACCATGGATTGGCAGTTTCCTACAAAATCTTTCGGATTGTAATTGAATGCGTCAGCGCTGGTCTATTACTTCGAAGGGTTATTTCTTCTCTAAGTGCGTCCATAGTCGTCGATGAGCAATTTTTAAGTCCGATTCATGGTACCATCAGACATTGTTGAGTAAATTAAATCTTAACACCCGCTTGACACCCATTAGAAACAGCTAAATATATCTGCTCTCATAACGGTTCAAGAGAAACTGTCGAAAATAAATCAGAGGGTACACCATTAACACGAAGTATTTGTCTAGCTATATATACCGGCCTATGAATAGGTGTACCAATTACCCATAAATCCAAGTTTAAGCATTTCTCTAAAATTCCTGTTTCGCTACATAAAACACTTAACCGACTATTAAAGGTAATTGTATAGGTCCTATCTCGCCTTTGACCATGTCTGCGGTAAATTCAGGTATGATATGATTTATATGACGTCACTAAATTATATCGGAGGCTATTCCCAGTGGCGCTGGAAAAATATTCTCTTTATAATAGAGCTTGGAGTTGGTAAGGGCCGTATGTTTGGTACGGTTCAATACGATTTAATTTAGATAAAGTAGCTGTATTTTTTGTGGATTTTATCTGATTTATTGGTTGGAATTTGTTTAATTTTAAATTGATCGGAAGGACGGTCATTGACTTTCCTTACTTTAATATAAAGGAAAATAGAGATAGTAATAATACAACAACAAAAAATTTCTAAACTTCAGAAATAATTAGAACCTGCCCGTTACTGAATTGAGCTTGAAGTGAGTTGTCATTCCTCTTGATGATAGGAATTGACACTATTGACACCTCACTTTATCGATCGGTTGATTAATAGGTAATATGAAAAATTGGAAATTGCCAACTGGCAAAACAAAACTGGAAAAAATAACCTCTCATTATAATTCGTTTTGTTTTCATAATCTATTTTGTGCGTTCACACACTCATAAATTAGACGAAGGACTAACTAAATCCCATAATGAACTACAATTTATGTCCATAACCGAAACCATATTCTAAGTAACAACGTCTAGAACATTCTCAATAGGAAGTGTTGTAACATGTGTTCTCCGAATGTGGCTAACTATAAAAGCTTCCTAATAGTCTTATGAAAGTAGCACGCAGATGTTAGCTATCTAATCTAGATTTCTATATGTTCCCAGGATACATAAATGATAATGTTTGTTTAGTACACGCACGTTTCTTGTAACTTAATCTTTTTATTTATGAGTGTGTTTCCCTTAGAGCTTCGTCTGTTTTAAAAAATTGAAAATTTGAAAAGTTGGAATTGATCCCTGGTCCCAGTTTCGAAGTGGTCGAGTTGCCCCCTAACCCGGTGAAAAAGGTTCTCATCCTATTTTGCGTCCACAGACCCGATTCCATCTTTTATAAGTAGGATTTTTACAAACTACTGACTCTCTCCCTACTTACTTCAGTTGATTGTGATTTTTTTCCTTAAGATTTTACAAAATAAACATAACATGACGTCACGCCTGTATACCTGACGAGTCGGGCAGAGGTGTACCTAGTACCTGTAGTACACCCATATTTCAACCACTCGTAATGTTTAAGTCCCATGAAATAGAGGACGAGCCCCGCGCACAAATCTAGACTGTGTGCTACTGAATTAAATAATCCATGCAAATCAAACCTTGTAGCATATTTTGTCTGCTAAAATCTGTCGACTACTAAAACCTTGCAAAATCTATCCAACCATACACTAAACAGCGTTTAATGCGGAATCCGCAGCCCAAACCGCGGTAGGCTTGTTTTTAATTAAACGATGCTGGCATCACGTGCTGCCTAATGCATAAACCTTATAAATAGCGAGCGATAAAGCGCAATACGCGCCGAATTTCAATGACCGTTATAATAAATAATTTGAAAATAGAATTTTAGGAAGAAATGCGTTTTTTTAAGTATCTTCATAATAATTAGGTACTTTTATCTTTTGGTTGGCATTTGTTTTATTTTTATGCTGTCTAGAATTCAGCTTTACCATTTAATTGTTTTTGGTCCTTTTAAACACATTTTGGTCCATTGATTCCGATAATGTTTTCTTCGTTTAGTTTATTTTGAACACCTGGTAAATATGTATCAAACGAAAATATTAATTAAAATATTTTGTTTTTGGTGTTTTAATAAAATTATTTAGCACTAAACTTATTTCCTTAGCAGAATAAAAACCGTTCACATGAACAATATAATACACAAACTTAGAAATCTTATAAAACTAATAAATATTTCCGAGTAAGAGCATAATGCGATGGCGACGTACATCCAGCGTATGCAAAATCTAGTGGACCGGAGTGCTCTGCAGTGTGGTTTGAAAGAAAATTTTAATAAAGTGAACGAGCTCAAAGCTCTTTGTATTTACTTCAGAAAATTTTCATATTTCCTCATACGCTTGCATTCGTTGAAGTTATCAGTGGGACCTTTAATAATAAAATAGATTGAAAAAATAGTATCTGCTATAAAGATTTGAAAGCATACAGTTGAAGTTGGTAATGATTTTCCAACTGGAGATCCCTTTAGTATCTTTTGAAGCTATGAAAAATCATTATTGTTATACTCGTAATATATTATGAAAACCCTTTTAAAAATAAGACTAATAGACATTATTAATAATATGATCTATGTGGCTTCATTTCTAGAAAAAGCTTAAGACTTTTCCAATAAAATAAAAGCAAGTAAAACCTTTAAATCACTACCTCAATATCATTTAGTAAAAAGCGTAGACCGAAAAGATGCAGCACCAAGTCGTCAAGTACTTATTGCATCAATAAAATGCACCGTAAATGCTTCAAGCGTATCCCAGACCAATTCTCGAGCATTTGGACTTAGCAATGTTACTACTGCGATGCTTGCGAACTCTATTTTTATAACAGTAAGGGCTAAAGCGGATTGGGGTGACTGCAGTGTAGATTTTGCAGAGGAAGCTCTTGGTCTATGCACGGAAGCGAAGTTTTCAAGAAGGGATTGCGTCGTAACTAAACTATAATTTCGTCTTTTATACGCTGTATTTCAATATTATGAAGGGAATTGGTAGTTTATTTCTTTGATGAGATTTCTTGTGTTTACCCATCACTGTTTCTGTATACTTTAAAAAGTATTAATAGAATAGTTTTTGGAGTATAAATTATTGGTCTTCCCATAAGTTGCCTATACATATTGCAAAAATTACATTTTGTTTCAACTTGGAACTGTCTATTAAGCTAATGCGTTTCAACTTGGAAGTAGTGCTCGCCTCGCTTCATTCTCTCGGCTTGCACGCGGTTGATCACAGTTCTAACCTAAAATAACCCATTTGGTCGGGGTGCCCTGGGTTAGTTACTGTGACCAATTCGGGTCGCGCGTGATCGGTTACAGACTTCTAACCTTAACTATAATTAAATATCATTTAGGCTGTTAGTTAAACGGCCGCCGTTTAGTTAAAAGGCTAGGTGGTTAACTAAACGGCTAATTAAACCAGTTGTCTGCGACAAGATGTTCGCCTTATTTATCCACAATAAACAATGATTCTTTCTTCTTTCTTTCTTTCCATCGCTATAACTGTTCAAGCTTTAAAGAAAGCATACATTACATCTTACCCATAATCAATAATGTGAACTGGGGGCCTAAAAAGGCGATTTTGGCAGAGACATAAAAGGATAACATTATGAATCATAATGGACAGTTAACTGTTAAGTTAATCGTAACAAATCCCATTAGTGAAGGATTATTCAGTATTTTTTTTTGTCTGTGCTAAAATACCTATCAATCTAGTCCAAATCCAATCCCAATCTCTTTGATTATACCTACGTAGTGCAGTGAAAAAAAAAGAAAAACGAACTGTCTTCGCCATATTATGATTCACAGTGTTATCCTTTTATGATTCTGCCAAAGAGGCCTTTTTAGGGCCCAAGAAAGTTAATTAAATCATAACACAATTGCTCTTATAAATAATCATAATACAACTACCCACGTCTTACGTTACGAAACAAGATTACAGAGAGATATTATTATTACGAAACGGAGACACAATAATGAAATAGAAAGCAAATAGGACTATTAAAGCATGTCTGAGCCTTTCCGAGCACACCCAATTACATATTTCCGTTATTCCTCAACATAGATAAACTTTACGTAAGAGGGTATTATATCATATGGAGTTATATTTATTATGTACCTATCTTCTTTGTTTTGTTGTGTTTTTCAAGGAATATAGATTTTATTCTCACGTTCTCATCAGCAATAGTGACCCAGTGGTAGTGGCAGGAGTGGCAGGAGCAGTGGTGACCCAGTGGTAGTGGCAGGAGTGGCAGGAGCAGTGGTGACCCAGTGGTAGTGGCAGGAGTGGCAGGAGCAGAGGTGACCCAGTGGTAGTGGCAGGAGTGGCAGGAGCAGAGGTGACCCAGTGGCAACGACCGCGACTTACGAGTTGTAGGTCGTAGTTTCGAACCCAGTCAGACACTTCACTTTGTGTAAATTATTTCATTACCGCTGCTCTCAAAAACGGTGAAGGAAAACATCGTGAAGAAAACAGCATTTCCTAGAACCAAAAATTCGAAGACATGTGACATCTACCAACCCGCACTGGGCCGCGTGGTGGATTTAGAGCCCACAGGCCTCTTCTCAGTGAGAGGCACACTGAGACGAGGCCTGTGTCCCAGCAGTGGGATCGTTATAGTCTGATTATGTATATTCTCACGTTTCTCATCTTTATGTTAACATGAGGTTTCGTTTTCAAAGTTAACTTTATTTATTTATCTTTTCAAGTATCTTTCCTTAGCTCTGTCGTCGTAGATATGTAGAGTATAGCTGCCTTTTCTTTCCGATTGATTTCCATGATATCTTACTTTATCTTTCTCATAAACTATTGTGTAAATCAACATTATTTTCATACCTGGTGCATATGTGCATTAAATTTGGTTAAAATACATCAAACTTAGCTAACACTATCACTTAACGCTAACACTTCATGTATTTTTTGTACTACATCACGACCCATATCCCAAGAACATCAGAACAATGTGTAAAGATATTGCTGGGTTATCCTACTATTTTGGTAATAAACCACCTCAAGTATAAAGTCAGAGATTTACCCTTCCACTCCACACTTTACAATTACAATTTACCCTTTACAATTTTTCTCCCACAACACCGCTTACATCTGCATTTTCTTCGAAACTTTAAATTCAAAAAACAATCTCCCCATGATATATGGAGCGGCAAACATGACGCCCGCGCTTAACGTAGCGGTCCTAAAGGCGTGGCAAACAAATAGCTGTAATCAAGTCGTCGGGCTATGTTCAACGTTCAGCCACCACATAAGCCTCGTAACGGTCGTACAAAAGACTGCACATGTGAAAACTGTTACACTTCCTTCAAAGATTATTGTAACACCCGTTAGTACCGTTGGTGTGGTGTTTTATTATAAACTGTTATGACTTTTTGTGCTTTAGCTGTACTTTAAAACTGAGAAGCAGTAGCCTGTGATGATTTCTTATTGTCGCCAAGTTTAAGTTATTGGTTGGGGTTCTTTACGGTTCTTTTTAAGGGCATAGTATAATATTCAGCTTTGATTGTCATCATTATTGACAGTATTGTTCAGTCTTTCTCCCTTCTTTTGTACTTTTCCAGCTGTGAAAAGATGCAATTGAGTGTAACGAATGAGATTATTGAATTTTCCTGCTTCCTTAAGCCTTTGTGTTCTGTGTGTACTCTTCCTTAAGCCTGTGTGTTCTGTGTGTACTTCAAGGAAAAGCTAGTAACATCTTTAGTCTTATTTAGGTTTTAAAACACTGTTCGGATTTATAGTATATTGGCATGATTAATTACATAATTTCTTTTAAAATCTGTTTAAGATTTTCTCATACAAACACAATCCCTTTTTTACCACCATAAGGTCGAATTTCCAGAAGCCTCTATGAATACATACATAATCAGCCTATAATGTTCCCACTGCTGGGACACAGGCCTCCTCTAAGTGAGATGAGTGGGCAGTAATCCACTACGCGGACCCAGTGCGTGTTGGTAGATGTCACATGTCTTCGAATTTTTGGTTCTACGACATGCCGGTTTCCTCACGATGTTTTCATTCACCGTTTTGAGAGCAGTGGTGATGAAATAAATTACACAAAGTAAAGAGTCTCTCTAGGTTTGAACTTACGACCTACAACTCGTAAGTCTGGGCTGTTACCACTGGGCCCTGCTCTCCTCTCTATGAATATTATTATCTTATTCTATAAATCTGGCGCCAACCTTCAAAATACGGCACTAGTATCTATAGAATTCCCTCTGACACTCTGCGCACAAAATGCATTCATCAAATTAGATCACAATTAAAGCAGCATTGTCTCTGGCACGAGAACAACTAGGGGACAGTAACATCAACTAATATTACAATATATCCAAAGATTAGTACAGACTACGGCATAACATTTCAGAAATGCACAGTCAACTACACGTCATAGTACCAATTTGGCAATAACAGCGCCGTTATTTGGTAGCAGTAAGATTGGTTTTCGTACTAATGACGTGTGGTTGATGTTACTAAAGCTCTGAGACATGTTGACACTCCTGGCATTGGCAATGGCATACGAAGGTGTTGCGACGTGCCAAATGCCAACTTGTAACCCAAGCGGTGCCAAATACTCGCAATATTTGTACACTTGACATTGTTGATAATGTATTGTTGCACTATTAGTGTAGAATGAGATTTGTATTGTTTTGTTGGGGGTATTTTGAACTCTAATTATTTACGACTTGTTTCTGCCCGCGACTTCTGTATTCATGACTTGTTTTAACATAAAATTTGTTATGTATTTTTGGGGTCTTTTGGACCTCTAATTATTTACGACTTGTTGCTGCCCGCGACTTTATCTTCGTGACTAGTTTTAACAAAAAATATATCCTTTGAAACTCGGCAATACCGTAGCTACACATTAGTGAAAGAATTTTCGAAATCAGATCAGTAGTTCCGAAGATTACCCCTACATACACGCTCACAAATTTTACCACTTTATAATATTAGTACAGAAGTGTAAATGTAGGTGGATGTTAATTGATCAAAGACATCCTAATAAGTAGGGTAGGTGGCAAAGAGTAGATTCATAAAGCCCTGCGTACTAGGGATAAACTGGCTTGACTAAAAGTGGAATACCTAACCTACGACAGGGTAAGATTGATTTACATGAATAAAAATTACCATTCATAATCATAATGAGCCTATACTGTTTCCCACTGCTGAAATACAGGCCTCCTCCTCCTGAGAGGGAGTGGGCCATAATCCACCAAGCGGGCTCAGTGCAGGTTGGTAGATGTCACATGTCTTCGATTTGTTTGGACCTAGGACATGCCAGTTTCCTCACGATGTTTTCGATAAAAATGGCCATTTGGCAATAAAGGCTCCTTCAAACAGGCGCGACACGACACGCGACACAAAGGCACCGCAAGTCGCGCAACGAGCGGTGCCTTTGCGTCGCGCGCGATTATATCGCGTGTCGTACCTGTTTGTAGAAGCCTTAACTGAGCTATCTTAATCGATTTGTTAAAAATGTATCCATGAGATGTTTCTCATTCTAAACATTCAACTAAATGCTTTGCGAAACTTTCACGTTGAACATAATTTAACATCGCGACGTGGACACGTGTTGGAATTTAATTTAATAGCTCTTGTGCTAACGTTGCAACCATCATAAGGACAATTTATTATTATGAAAACTTTGTTAATCGTTGAACTAGCAACATGAAAATAGCTTTAAAAATAGATTCGAGAATATATGCACAATCCTAGTCCTTCAAAAGGTTGAAGGACTAGGTGCGGAAACCAAACCCATAACATTGAACATAGATTCGAGAATTTAACAAAATTGATTGAAAAAGGCAAATTTAATTAACTTGTATAACAAACAATCTTAAAACTACAAGCCTCCAAAGTAAACACAATGCAAAGTTCTAAAGCCGGATTGCGACGAACATTTATATTCACCAAATTAATGTAAACACGGAGATTTAAACGAGACTCTCATTATATATTAACCGAAGCAGGGATGTTCCATTTTGCTTTCCTTTGATCATCCCTCCTTGACTCTAAGCCTCTGGATTAAGAAGCACTGACGAGGTCTCACTTTAGCATAATTATTCGCTTTATCAGCTAGAAAAATCAATTTGGCAAATAAAGGAGGTCGTGTTACTTAAATTAAAGAGGGCAAACCCTTACAAAGCTACGGTACTTCTTAGAGAAAACAAATGGGCGATGTTTTTTTGTTTGAGAAATGTGAGCAGCCAGTTCTAGAGTATTTATTTCCAATTTCAAAAGGACTGCAGTGCGATTCTGTAACCATCTCACCGTGAAAACTTAGGTGAAGTGAGCGTGGAGTGAGCTGTCAATAATGTCAATTCCTAGCAAAAACAAACTCACTTCACCTAAGCTTTCACGGTGAGATTTTTACAGAATCGATCGGCTGTTTATATTTTTGTAACCAAATGTTGCTTATATATTTTTGCTTTCGTATAATATCTCATCGTCTCCTCCCATTTAACTTATGACCGCTATTACAAAACCCGGTATAACGAATGTGCTACTCGTAATTAAAGTACACAAAGCTTGCATAGATTAAAGTTATGCAAACAGCATGATTGATGACCGTCTGAGACGAGATTAACTGCAGCATCTTATACATTACGTCATTTATTCTATAATTACACCTTACTTTCCCTATACAGCTGGCGATGTATATCAGTGCGAAATTGTTACTCGTTAAAGCTTCCTGAAGAAAGTGGATGGCTGTACGTCGATGAGTAGAAACTTCCTGGGCAACCTTTCATTTGTATTAATAGTTACTAGTAACTGGATAATAAGTGAGTATTACTTATGAAAATATACTGTTATTGAACGGTTTCACCGGCTTGCTACAGTTAGGAATAATTTTTACCCCTAGGAAGTAGTAAATACTATAACTTATGGAAGTAAAACTGATCAACAACTTATAGAAGTCTCATGTCATTAGAATAAAATTGAAAGGCAATGTTTGTTTTGATTAACACAGTGGAGGTCAACCTTTGAAACGGGATTTTAGCTTCTCTTTTAAAGGTTCCGAAATTAAAAGACAGAAATGGAAGCTTTATAACATCACTTTTGTCCGAGGTTTTTCTTTCTTAGAATTTGAATTTTGGCACAATTTTTAGGTCTCGGTGACGCGCAAAAGTATAGGCAGTCAAAGACCAAATTTTCTATTTTACATTTCATTTCGATTTAAGGCTAAATCGCGCGCAACATAGAGGCACCACAAGACGTGCATCGAGCGGTGCCTTTGTGTCGCGCGCGATTATATCGTGTGTCGCGCCTGTTTGTAGGAGCCTTTAGTCAGTTCAGACAATCTTAGGAAAAAGGTTTGAATTAACGTTATCTTTATTTAAAGCAACACCGAATGTCGACGTAATATAATCCCATTATCTACCACAGTAATAAAACTCCGCAAGTCCGAACCATGTCCTAATATTATGAACCGTCACCACATCGCCATATTATCTCTTTATTCTGTCCATTTCGACATTCCCAACCCTCTCATATCATCATTTGGTCCTATTTCACCTCTAGGGCCATTATCTGGATCCGTGTTATCTCGCAGGTACGGGTCATTCCGTCCCGGTGCCCGCAGACGTTAACAGGGTTAACACCGCCTTTTGTTTCGACTGGCTACTGAGTTTGCTCGACGTACTTACATCAATTTCGGAAGCGGCCATATTTGAGCCGTAGAGCGGTGCTGAATTTTGCAGTACGTTAATATTTAAATACAGGGCTGTGTTGATTAATTTGTTATTCACTTTGTGTGAATGCTTGCTTAAAGAATTTGAGTTGGTGTGAATCCTTACTGAAAGTTAATGCACGAATTTTCTATTTTCTTGGAATAAGATCTCATAACTTAAAAAAATCTGTTCTAAAATATTTATTTCAGTTTTATTATTTTAAATATATAGTACTTACCCGAATTTAAAAAATATAAAATTACGTACGGCACTGCCACGTGCATTTAAAAACGAGAATGCCATCAATAGTTCCCTACAAAAGCCTAAGTAAGTCACATCTTTTTGTTTAATTTCCAGCAACATGCCTCTTTAATTTAAAATACTAAGCGACATAGTACAAACTCTCTGTACTCAAATTTCACTTTTCACCAAGAAAATATCAAACACTAAACCGCCAACAATTTCAGGAGCACTTAAATTTCGCCGCGCTAAAACATCGCTCATACTCATATATAAAGGGTGTAGACTAAAAGCCGCCAGCGTAACATCATGGCTGTAAGAGCTTTAGTTCGGCACAGTTATAATCGCGTTAGCGAAGCACCGACATTGTGACGTCACATGGAAACCTGACTAAACATGGCACACCTGCGAAATTACGTTATAGTTGATACTTTATGTACGCTGTACTGTAACGTCTCAATTTTCATGGGCTCTGAAACTTGTTTCTTATTTTGTAGTTATTTTCAGCATCAGCATTTGAAATGTTTAGAAGGCAATTACCTAGGCACGTAAAATATTTTAATTTGTCTTATTTATATTTAATTAACAAGGAACAGTGGACTCAAATATGTAAGTTGTTACTTACATATTTGAGTCTAGTTAAGTGCAGTCATATTTGTGTTAAGTTTACTAACATAGTTGTAAAGAAATATTGTTATATTTCTTTACAACTATGTTAGTAAACTTAACCTACATACTTAACCTAACACTGCCATAGTTAATGAAAATCCCTGCCACGAGTACACACTCAACGTCGATGTGGAAAGCTTGCAGCAGCAATTCATACACAAGCAGTCCTGTCTGCTCGCAATATACCGTAGTATAATGCTGGGGCTGGCCCTCACCCGGCGTCCCAGGGAGGCGCATCTTTTTCATAAAGCAAAGGAATTTTGAGTTTATTTTTCATAAGAAATAAATAAAGCATTCTGATATTTTGTTAGAGACTGCAGAACTCTACCAAAAACATACACGTATAAATAAGTACGTACATGCCTGTGAAAAATGGCCAAAAATCCTCCAGTTTAAAAAAACGATACCAGTGCATTTTTGCTAGAGGCAGAAAAACGAGATTTAAAAGTTAAACGTATTTAACGTTGTTTCATGAGAACATTAATTCACATAAAAAAAACCTAGTGAACATACGGCATGGTAGAGCTACAGTAATTAGAAATTTATAAAATGCTACTATAGTTTACTGTGCATCATTTATTTAAAACCGTCTGCAATTTGAAGCGTACCTACCTACCAATGGATTATTTCAAACCGCATTAGGTATGCTGAAAGCACAAATGGATACATGTTCATGAGTTAGTTAAGCCGTTTTCAGGCAATATGCACGATTGTCGAATTAAAACTAGATTCAATAAGAGATTAATGAAATCTTACCGTTTATCAGTTGAAATTTTGGTTCGAGCATCTTCTACCAGACCAGGCCAAGTACCATTTTGTTGAAACTCAGATGTGTCTTCTCGACATCCGTGTGTCACTAACGGGATGCAGCAGAATACCAGCGTCAGGTATTGTACCTGGCATATGCTGAGCTGGACTCCCATTTGGTGCAACCATAAGACACACACCGCCCAGTACTGATCGACGTTATAGATGTTTATGAGCTAAGTGTTTATGGTTCAATTTATCTTTTTAATCTTTGTTATTTTTTTTTCACCTTTTTTGATATTTTTAATACCTGTATTGTGTCTTTTGTTGCACTAAATAAACATTTTATCTATCTATCTTCTAGAATAAGGACCAAAATTTTTGTATACCGGATACCATTACCGGATCGTGTTTGGAACACAATACTGCGCTCCAAAACAAAGATTGCTGACGTGGCTCAAAAGGCCAATGCCCAATTTAAATGGGACTGAGCAGGACATATCTGCCGCATGGCCGGACAAGCTGTGGGCCCAAATAGCACAGAATTGGTGTCCTGAGACAGTGCAGCGGGGTCGCGGCAGACCCCGTAGGACTGGAGATGGCAGGACGAGCTGGATAGTTTCCGTCAAAACTGGAAGGAGGACGCGCGGGCTCGCGAATTATGGAAGGAGTGGAGGGAGGCCTTTGCCTAGGAGTGGGACAGTGTAAGATAATAAAAAAATTACAGTACCCGGCGATAAATATTGCACATCGATCTTTGGAAATTGGTGTATTTTATACAAAGAATTTATCAAAAGAAGCAAATCATAGTTGTTACCGGACTGTTTGTATTTCGTGCGACAGAGATAACGCTCTACGAAGCCGAAATTAGCCGATTGTCTCTTTCCAAAGGTCGATGTGCAATATTTATCGCCGGGTACTGTACGCCTGTAATCCCCGAACAGTTAGGCAGAGGTGCATCTACTAGAACACTCCCATTTTGGTAGATATATAATAGGGGCGAGCCTATTGATATCAACCGGGCACAAATCCAGGCTTGGCTTGGCTTGGCTTGGCTTGGCTTAGCTTAGCTTGGCTTATATCTCAGTAGCCTGAGAAATTCCAGATGGAAAACCCAATTAACACTTTGTTCGACCTGGGAAACGAACCTAGGACCGCTTGCTCATCAAAAGCGCTTGTATCATTGTTACAACCAAACAACGGAATACAGTACCCGGCGATAAATATTGCACATCGACCTTTGAAAAGAGACAATCGGCTAATTTCGGCTTCATAGAGCGTTATCTCTGTCGCACGAAATACAAACAGTCCGGTATCTATTAGGAGCTGTTAAAACAATTATGATTTAATTTTGCTTCTTTTGATAATTATTTTTATTCTTTGTATAAAATACAAAAAAAGGTAAAGGTCGATGTGCAATATTTATCGCCGGGTATTGTACGTCTAAATATCAAAAACAGATACCGCAATATTCTTCCAAACATTTAACAAGAGGTGCCAAATTAATTACGCTATCGCACACAGATTAATAGTCGAGTGTCAAGTGTAGAGGCATCGGGCACAGAGTACACCGAACAGAGAGTGGCCGTTATCGGTTCAGATACAAGTACGTACCTACCCTCTTCAACGTCACTCGAGTACTGTAACTTTACTTAGTGATACATTTACTGAACGTTCTCGATGATAGATCGTACGATTCATAGGACCTATGTTTGTTTGGTAGGTGTTTTGACTGTGGGTGTAAACTTTTAGGGGTTTATTTATAAACGATAATTAAAGTGTCAAACGTCATAAATATATGGGTAAACAGTTACAAATTACTACTTAAATTTAAGCAACGGTTATGAATAAAGGGGATTAAGTTACGACTCTTTTTTTTTAAATAAATTGTATACTTCTAGCTAAATATTTAGAATAGAATAGAATAGAATACTCTTTATTATGTACACCATATAAATTACAGACATAAATGTGAGTGGTTGACCAAAAAGGTACCTGGAGGGATTGGAAACCATTATTTATGTTTTTTTATTTTTTTAATCTGTGGTCTTTTAGCTTTGTTTTGGTCTAACCAGAATATTTTTAGGTGCCGTAGTGTTTTTTTTTTTTATTTTTTTTTGGCCCGCGCATAGGTCGAAACTTGTTTCTATACGAAATTTCAAACGCGATTTACTCGAAATCAATTATTTTCCCTTGAGGTCCCTTTTTGGTCAACCACTCACAAATATAGAAACTGTACAAAGGGTACATGAACACAGGAACAGGGAACATACGGGGAACATTGAACACCGGGTTCCTGTACCCGGGTACAGGGTATTTACTATAGTCTTTGTCGTGAGATGAGTGAGTTTGGTACTTATTCAAACTTCTAGTATGTAACAAATTCATCTTTGGTTTAGGTATGTTTTCCACCTCAAAAGACCAAATTAATATAAGCTTACGAATTGCAAATACCTACCTACTTACTTCAATCGTGTGCTATTCACGGAGCTTTTGAAACCACGTGGACGGTTATTCCTGCAATTGATAATAGGCCCATTTAGGTACAAGTTTTATAGTTCCACTCAACTGCAAGAAATCAAATCGAATCATATTACATGCGTACATAGTAGGTACATTGAATTCGATACAAAACAATCAAAATCTACTACAAAAAATGCCAAACATGCTAAAACCACGAAAGTAACCAAATAATGAATGAAACAATATGTTCTACACATTACACAACTCCCGCGACGACTGCCCCCAAATTAACCGACAATTACAATGACAAAAGTAAATCGGTTCAATTCTCGCATAAATTTAAATACATTTGAATCGTGTTCCACAGTTCCACTAGTACCGCGTATTCAAAACGTCAATGAGTACGGCGAGTACACGAGACGGTGAACGAAGCTTTTGTGACAGATGCGGTGCATCCGACCCATTCAATAGACGAAGAGATGCGGCACAATAAAACGTGCCGCTTGCTTTGATCGCAGATTTTACGTGAGGTTTATACGATCATAGCATATGAGTGAGGAATGTTTAATTTGAATGTAATGGTTAAGAGCAGTGTGCCATGCCAGCCACATGAAGTTTAATAGCAAAAGGAAAATTTTTAGGTCTACTTTGTTTAAGGTCGGAATATTGCGAATTTTTATTGAAAAAAAACCGGCCAAGTGCGAGTCGGACTCGCGCACCGAGGGTTCCGTACAAACCTGCAAGGTTTACAAAGTTCGTTCATTACGACAATCGAGTCATAACTATGGTATTTTTATTGCATATGAATTTCAACTTGATAGCTCTACGCGTTCATGAGGAAAAAAGTAATAAGTTTATATTTATTAAAAAATAAATATATATTTTGTAATGTAACTAAAAATTTAAGGTTTTCGGAATTTTTCCTTTATGTGTGCTATAAAACGTTGCTTCATGCCAAATTTCAAGATTCTAGGTCGACTGGAAGTACCCTTTAGGTTTTGATTCCCTTGCGAGTACTTGCGAGTTTCAAAATATGCAGCTTAAATTGCTGTTTCTTTTGATTTCGTTGACATAGAAGTTTGATTTTGTTACAGCTTAAAGGTATTATAGACCTGAGTATTTGGTATGAATTTCAATTTAATACCTCTACGCGTTTATGAGGAAATGGGTAGTAAGTTTAAAATTATTAAAAAAATATATTATGTGATGTAACTAAAAATTTATGGTTTTCGTAATTTTTCCTTTATCTATGCTATAAGACGTTGCTTCGTACCAAATTTCAAGATTCTGAGTTCACGGGAAGCACCCTGTAGGTTTTGATTCCCTTGCAAGTGTCGAAAATTTGCGGCATAAACGGCTGTATCTTTTGATTGCGTTGGCTTAGAAGTTTGATTTTTTCACAGCTTCAAGGGACAGTAGACCTGAGTAATTGATATAAATTTCAGCTTCATACCTCCACGCGTTCCTGAGAAAAAGGGTCTTGACAGACGGACGGACAGACGGACAACAAAGTGATCCTATAAGGGTTCCGTTTTTTCCTTTTGAGGTACGGAACCCTAAAAAGAAACACCTGTAAAACTTTTTAGAGTTATCTTTCCATGAGTAAAGCTAACTGTTTAGCCATAGTCAATACAGGTAATCTTTTCTGGAAAAGAGAGAGAATTCCAGAGACATTCTAAGAGATGTTGATGTTGCTGCCTAAAATAGCTGCGTATCCTAAAAATAAGAAATACTTATCGTGGTAAAATATTGTATCATCATTGCAAACACGGAAAACACCTTGCTACAGTATTTTTATCTCAGGAAGCGACGCGCGCTTTACTTGTAATAACCAAGTATATAAACACGCTGTGATTGTGTGTATAAGCAGCAGCTCTCGGTAGCGTCCAAAACATGGACGAAGTAAGAAGTGTGTGTATGTGTGTGTGTTGCGTGCTGACGCTACTCGTCTTTACACACACATTCACAGCGTTTTTGTTGGTACACTTGGTAACCACAAGTAAAGCGCGCGTAGCTTTGTGAGATAAAAATGCTATAAGCCTCAAAGGACCAGAGAATCCAGCACAAAATCTAAAACCTTTACAGGATGAAAACCAAACCCATTTAAGTACAGACCAGACGGACGACCGCATGGAATAAAACTATAAAACCACGGTATAATTATCTATACAGTATTATGACTAGGCCCTATTCTAGAAATAATTACCTACGAAATAGGAAGAGTCCAATAAAAATACATGATGTATTTTTTGATTAGTAGATTTAATAAAAAAACTTATTGACGAATACAAACAACCAAAAACAGCACAATATATAATAATAATAGTCTATAATTGCTCTATGCCATATTAAGTAAGTACTTGCACTTATTTCAATGAATATTTGGCACAAATCGCACGCTTACTGCTTACAAAACCATCACACCGTCCGGCGTCTGTTCGTCACTGCGGAGCATTGGAGACTGTTTGTTAACCGAGTGTAAACCGAACTCGAGGCGCGTAGGTATGACTCGCGTTCCGACCGTTTTTATGAAGATAGAATACTGTATAGATAATTATACCGTGGTAAAACCACTCCCACTAAACTAGATAGATAACGTTGGAGAGTGTTCTGTTACTAATAAACTCTCGTTAGCCCTGTCTTAGGTTTAATGCTGCATTAGCCTCGACTTTTATTTACCTAGTCTGCCCACTCCAGATAAAGTTACGGGTTTCCAGTGCAAGTTGAAAAAGTTGCTTGAACGGTTCGTAAGTGGAACTAGAAAACGGTAGGGTCTATAATTTAATTTTGTAAAATTTAAATGTGTATTTTGTGTTTAACGATGATTGAATACTAAAATAAAGCGCAATTTTTTCACTGGAATGGTAAAGAAAATTGTAGATAATTTTCTTTATTAACCAGTTGAATGCCGTATACAGTATGTTAACTAACAGAGGGCGTTCCCGTTAACCCGCAATAGTATAGCATCCATACATGCTAAAAAAAATATTACCATTCGAAAATAAAATGTTTTTATTTTTTTTTTATATTAAAATATTCACTAAAAATCGTAAATTGATACTCTATTTATTTAATTAATTCTAATTTATTTAATTAAATAAATTCCGACATTGCTGTCCTTCAAGTACGCGTGTACAGAGTGTTTCTTTAACGTATCAATTTACGATTTTTAGTGAATATTTTAATATAAAAAAAAATAAAAACATTTTATTTTCGAATGGTAATATTTTTTTTAGCATGTATGGATGCTATACTATTGCGGGTTAACGGGAACGCCCTCTGTTAGTTAACATACTGTATAGTAGAAACAATTAAACAGCCATTACGTCTGGCGTGGATCCACGTTCATTCATTCGTTAATACGAAGGGTTAATTTAAGTATATCAAAATGAAAAAAAACAAATTTAGTAAAATTCAAGTGACGTGAGCCACGAATCAAATGGGGTACCATCTTTTTATGAACCCCATTTGATTCCTACTCCGTTTATAGAATTTTTATTTACACAGGGAACATAATGCACAAAAATAACAAACTAAATTCATCCAAACCGCTTTATTACATTAAATCAAGCGGAGTGTTCCTGCAAATGTTGGGTTCTTTTGTATCTAAATAGCGGTACCCTAGAGGCGGTCACTAAATGAAGAAAAACAAAAGCCGACCATTAGGGCTGTGCCCGGCTATGACAAACAATGCGGCGTGAATGAATAGGGTTGGCAGCAGACGATATTGAACGGATTGTTACGGAAAAAAATCGTGAATGCAGATTAGGTACATTGTATAAGATTGAACCATAGGCAGTATAATTATAAGAAGTAGGTATGTAATAAGGTGGTGCATTGTTATGTAAAAGAGCGCCTCTCGCCATCAAACGTAAAAGTTTGGCGAGTTTGGATTTAAGTAACACCTCTGTATTTTTAAAATCATTAAAGAAATAATAAAAAAAAAATTGACAGCCCCGCTGGTCTATTAGTCGCATGTGCTAGTGCTGAGCACGAAGTCCTGGATTCGATATCCACGTCGGGCAAAGTTTTATTTATTTATTTTATAATTTATGTACACACAGTAAAATACATAGGGATATGACATCATTATAATTTGAGTACAAAGGTACTGCTTATTTCTTAAGAAATTTCTTCCAGCAGACCTGCGAAAGGAGAAGTAAAAAATAAATGTAGACAATAGTGTGTGAGTACAAGAAGAGAAAAATATGAATGTGTGAAGTCTAAAACTAGAATATTAAATAAACCTACAAATATAATAAAAAAATGAACTTAAATATACTTAAATAAATACATAATGCTAAAATATATAAACATATATATACCTATATAGGTATATACTCACAGTATAGAGGAAAGGTACAGTGCGTGCCACGTAAGAAGAGACTTGACCCCGCCTCCCCCGCTCTTTCCGCCGCCCCTATGATGTCCGGTCCCGTCCCGCACTCAGACCTCATACCGCTAAAGATACCTAAAATCGTGTTCTGCGCATGTCAGACCACGTGGTGTGTCAAGTCTCTTCTTACGTGTCACGCACTGTAATGCTCTTTCAATCGACATTTAAATAGAGAAATAGTTTTTAAATCACGAATGGATTAAGATGATGATTTATTGGATTTTTCTATCAGAAATATCTTATTAGCAGCCCGGAGTCAGGATTTGTGCCTGGGTTGATGGCATTAGGTTCGCTCCTTATTTACATGGGTCTTAAATAAAGCTGGTGAAATGTAGGTGTACTATAGCTACACCTCTGCCGTTTCCTTTGGGGATTATAGCCATGATGTTACAGTACCCGGCGATAAATATTGCACATCGACCTTTGGAAAGAGACAATCGGCTAATTTCGGCTTCGTAGAGCGTTATCTCTGTCGCACGAAATACAAACAGTCCGGTATCTATTAGACGATGAGCTGTTAAAACAATTATGATTTGCTTCTTTTGATAATTATTTTTTAATTTTTTTGATAAAAGGTAAAGGTCGATGTGCAATATTTATCGCCGGGTACTGTATGTTACATTTGAAACTACTTTACCTACTGTGAAAAATAAGTGCGAGAAGTGCAACATTGGAAAACTGAAAACCTTTCATTTTTTTCATCTAAGCTTTTTGGTAGTACCTACCTACATATGACTGTCTGTGCCAAGGTGTTCTGATAATTAGATTATTACGCGAAATGTTCTATCTAGTAAAATTACAAGATTGGTACATGATATCTGATGATTTTTAGGATTCCGTACCCAAAGGGTAAAAACGGGATCCTATTACTAAGGCTCCACTGTCCGTCTGTCCGTCACCAGGCTGTATCTCATGAACCGTGATAGCTAGACATTTGAAATTTTTACAGATCGTCTATTTCTGTTGCCGCTATAACAAAAAATACTATAAACAGAATAAAATAAATGTTTATGGGGGGTTTATGAGGGGCTCCCATAAAACAGACGTGTTTTTTTCGGCGTTTTTGCCTTGTAGTACGGAACCCTTCGTGTGCGAGTCCGACTCACACTTGGGGAGTACAAAATTAGTTACAAAATTTAAGTATAGCAATAATATATTAACACAGGCATTGTTTGCTTAAAAGGAGGCTCCAAACACTATACCCCTTTTTGTAAACTGAAGCATTAATAAATTTATTATTATTATATTATTATTATTATATACACATTTAAAAAGTGGTACTTTGGTTTAATATAAACTAGCTGACCCGGCGAACTTTTTACAGCCTCAGATTATCTTCATTTTGTTTTCATGAATTTTTATATGTTTTAACAGATAACTAACCCAACTTTATTTTAGGTATTTATATAGAAGATAGATGAAATGTTACTTACGTTTTCACAAGAATAATAATCCTACTCAACCTGTTACAAAAAATAACACTTGCAATTCCATCCTTATCTATAACCAGCTGCGCCACGCGGTTTCACCCGCATAAGTTTCGATCCCGTGGGAATATCGGGATGAAAAGTATATATGTATATGTTAATCCAGGGTGTCGGCTACTTCCATATAAATTTTATAAAAATTGGTCCAGTCGTTTGAACGTAGCGTGAAGAAGTGACAAACATATAAACACGCACACACCCCCACATACACACACACACACACACACCCTCACACACACACACACACACATGAACACACACACACATGAACACACACACACACACACACATGAACACACACACACACACACTCACATACTCACCAACTTTCGCCTTTATAATATTAGTGTGATTAAATTCACCGGTACCCAGGTGTCAGCCCTGAACGAAAATAATATATTTTTCCCGTAGTGCGTGTACGGAATTCACATTAATCTCGTGGTTCCGCCACTTCCGACCTGTGTCCAAAAAATCTATACATTTTGCTGTAGTAGGCACAATTGAGCAAAAATTTTTGCCACGTCTGAAAAATGGTTGAGTTTAACGAATAAAGCGTAAAATCTTTTTAGGATTTTCGGCATTTGTTCCCCGAAAATGAAGTAGGTAGGAAGGCCTTGAAACTATTTTTATGGACGCATAAAAAATGGTTCCTAAGGATCAGAGTTTCAATAACTCACCTTTATAATATTCTCCTTCCTGCCCTTATCTGCCCTTATCCCAATTTCTTTAGGGTCGACGCAACATGTCTTTTATTTCCATATTTCTTTCTCTATTAGTAGTCATCTCGGTTATCACTCCTTTTCTCTTTTTTTTTTTCTTTTCTCTTTTTTTTTTCTTTTCTTTCTTTTTTTTTTCATATCATCTTTCACACAGTCCAGCCATCGTTTTTTTATTTGGTCTTCCCCTTATAGTCATCCACATAATTATTATTAAGGGGCTTACATGACCTAAAGCGCGGTCACTGTCGGACTGCATAGAAAAGAAAGAGAAGCGCGATGACACAACGTATTTTATTGCAAAATATGAACCAATTATGTATTTACAAGAAAAATATTTTCTATCGTATCAAATTAGTTGTATTATATTTTCAACACACTATCTACCTAGCATAGGTATATCCTGAAGAATATCATATATTTTTCTGATTTTGTTTACTGTAATCGTAACTTTTATTGCTTCTAAAACTTGCGTTTTTTGCGTTTAGGTCCTGTAATCCCTTTATCTAACACAACTGATTTTAGCTTTAGAATTGAAATGTCTGAAAACTTGAACAAGTATAACTGTGGAAGGCTAAGCCTGACTGTATTGGTAGACAAAGCGACCACGTAATTAATGCCTTTATATGTTGCCAGACACACAAAAACCGTCCATTAACAAGCGTTAGAAAAACCCTCTCATAAACAACGAAGGAATCGAATCCGCCATTTTGCTTTCCACAGACCACCGTAACCTTTTTTAATGACTTTTAGTATTAATAACACTTCGCATATGATACATGGCATTAAAATTAATTAAGGTTTTCATCGGTACACCTGTGACGGCGACGGTATGACGTTTTAATGAATTGCCGGCGTCACTCGCCCGTAATGACCATGGGGGTGACATGTGACGCGATGCTGTGACGGAGGGGACAAGGGTGTTGCGAAAACGTAACTCGTGTGTGATGTCAGATGTGAAACGCAAAAAAAAACATGAATATAGAGAAAACACTGACCTCTATCATAGAATAACGCAGGTCAATGAGAGAAACTAATTTAGTTATAAAATGGGGTTAATTATCACCACTCACATTCATAATAAGTATTATAGTGAAATACAAAAAATAAGCTTAAATTACGATATTGAAGCTAATAGTAAAATAAAAGACGTATTCGGCGAGTATTTTGTTTTCATATATGTAGGTTCACAAAGGTTCACCGATTTCTCCGTGTTTACTGGGCCAGTTTACGTGACCATGCTCAAAATATTCTCAATATCTTCTATGACTTACCAAATGTTTTGTCTTAAGGCTCATCTTGTATTGGTATCAATCACTTAATCATTGTAACTTACCTACAAGGAAACTGTACAGTTTTCCCTACTCAGCCACAATTTATTTATACGAGTAGTTACTTACTTTCAGATAAGCTAAATTCTTTAAATGTATTACAATATTTACAATCTAATTTAGGAAGCACATTATTACGTATGCACTGTATTAACTATTCAGGGAATTAATTGAGTAATCTAATAGGAAACTCTAAACTAAGCGACGGAGAGTTTCCGTCAGTTCCAATTGATTAGACATACATGTTTAATTGCTGGCTGTTGAAAGCTGTTCCTAGAATAGTTTAGTTTTAATTGCAGTAACAAAAACGGTGATGGAAAACATCGCGAAGAAACCGGCATGTCCTAGATCAAAAATTAGAAGACATGTGACATCTACAATGCGTGCCACGAAAGATGAGACTTGACCCCGCCTCCCCCGCTCTTTCCGCCGCCCCTATGACGTCCGATCCCGTCCCGCACTCAGACCTCATACCGCTAAAGATACCTAAAATCGTGTACTGCGCATGTCAAACCACGTGGTGTGTCAAGTCTCATCTTTCGTGGCACGCATTGTACCAACCCGCACTGGACCCGCGTGGTAGATTATGGTCCATTCTTTTTCACAGAGAGGAGGCTTTTGTCCCAGCAGTGGGAACGTTATAGGCTAATTATGCTAATTGCAGTAACCGGTACTTACAAAAATGTTGACAAATAACAATAGATTGGATAGATTGTATCTGCGGTGCTATTCTGTAAAAATCTCACCGTGAAAACGTAGGTGAAGTGAGCGTGGAGTGAGCTGTCAATAGTGTCAATTCCTAGCAAAAACAAACTCACTTCACCTAAGTTTTCACGGTGAGATTTTTACAGAATCGACCGGCAGGCCAAGGTTTTCTTATTGAGAAACATATTTTTACCACAACATTGCGGCTGCCTCGTTGGTCTAGTGGTCGCAAGTGCCACTGCTGAGCATGTGGTCCTGGAATCGATTCGCAGATCGGGCAAAATGTTATTGGGTCTTTCTATCTGGAATTTCTCAGTATCAGCCCAGATGGATTAGTACCCGGTTGATGGCAATAGCCTTGCCCACTATTACAAGCGACTTGAACATAAGTGGCATGTAATATAAACACCTCTGAATAACCCTAAGGGGAAACAAGGCGTGATTTTTGTATTTCTACTACAACAATGTAAAGCCCTTCGCCTCAAACTACGTCTAAACTACTTAATCTTGATTCTTGATGCCACCAGGCAAAGTTTATTTTGATGATTCCAATTTTTCCTTATTCTAGAATTATAATATGGATATCTCTATTTACCGAAATACATACGTAAATACAAGGTGGCAGGGTTTACTTATTAATAACTGACGAAAAATGTCTACACTAAAGGGTCTAGAATCATCTGCTGATTTCATGAGTTTTCGCGTCGATGTCCCTGCCATGCACCCTGTGTAAGAGTCTTTGGCCAACTGGACCCACTCGAACTGAACCCACGAGATCACTAAATCTAATCACATTTTGAATAGGTCGACTGGACCCACTGCCCAATTTCATCATTAGTACAGTCACGGAGTAAAGCCGAATCTTTTTGACTCAAACTCAAAGCATTTATTTCAATTAAACCTTGTACAGGCACTTTTGAATTGTCAAAATTTAAATAGTCTGTCAGTTAGTCAGAAAGTTGCCCATTCCAAAACTTCATTTTCTCAAACTTTAAGCTCTGACGAGCCCTATTGTACCGAACACTAACTCAAAATTGCACTATATCAAATTTCTAATATTTCCACCAAGAAGTTATCATTTACTTTCAACCACAACCACACCTTGAAGAGGAAGACGCTTAACGCAAGAACATAATTTTGGTATCAAAACTTCATTTTCTCAAGTTGAATATTCCTATCATCGATTTGAGAAATAGGAGCTAAAATAAAATCCATCCTACAATCGCGTCGGCATTGCTGTTAGTCGTTCTGTCTAGTCGCCATGTGTTGGCACTAAAATAGAGTATCAAACGGGTGTCGGCGTCGCATCGATAGCACAAAAAGTGCCAGTTGGCATAAAACTTCCAGTACCTATACTTTCAGTTTCGATCAGAGCTTTTTCATGTTTTTAAAACGAGCCAACGAGTTTTCTCTTCGAGAGAGCGTTACATCGTCAATTTAGTTCAGGCTAAATTAACCAGGATCATAATCTACTCACTAATAATTAACTTCATAGAGGCAGTATGTGTGTCACAAGAACTTATTAAAAAAAAATACAGCAGTAACTAACATTACGCCTGTAATCCCCGAAAGGTTGGGAAGAGGTGTACCAGTGCACCCACATTTATTTTTAACTAGCTGTGCCCGTCGGTTTCACCCGCATAAGTGTCGATCCTACTGGATCGACACTTATGCGGGTGAATATCGGCATAAAACGTATATGTTATCCTATATGTTAGTCCTGATTATAAACTGTCTGTGTGCCAAATGTCATCCAAATCGGTACAGCCGTTTGTGCGTGAAGAAGTAACAAACATACAAACACACTCGCAAACTTTCGCCTTTATAATATTAGTAGGAAGGATAAATGTGGACGTACTGGTACTCTGGTACCATTTATTTTTAAGTCCCATGTTATAGGAGGCGAGCTTCTTACCATCAGCCGGGCACAAATCGAGACTTCGACCTGCTATTGAGAAATTCCAGAGTAACGACAAAAAACACATAATAATATTGCTATAAAGCATCTGCAATCCATATTCCATACAATCAATACCTACTTGTACACTCCATTCTAAAATCGCTGGTCATAGTGACGTGTCCATCATTTGCTATAACAAATTGAGTGTCACTTCGCATTAGCCGAAAGGTTATTACAAACGTTTTTAACACCTACCCGCTGAGACGGGCTAAATTGCGGAACTCGAACGAGTGTGTTTGATGAATGTTTTAAGTAGACACTGTCTATCCCCTGTGTAGAACGAAAACTACTTAAAAAACCACCATAATATGGGACCACTTCAGTTGTCCTTTTAAACAAAAAAAAAGTGTTTACATACTAACAGAGAAGCATAAAAAGTAATTCATAACCGACTTAAAAAAAAGGAGGAGGCTCCTTTTTTTAAGTCAGTTAAAAATGAGTTTTTCGTTCCATTCCAAAAAAAAATTCAATATGAAAACTCCGGAAAACTTGAATAGACAATGGTTTCGACAAACAATCGCTTCAATTATTTTTGTTCGTTTAGGAAACAATCAGTTTCAATTCGGCCTCCCAAGTATTTCGCACCATCAACCCTAATTGTATTAATTATCCAACCGCGTTCACGATTGCAAAACCTTTCCTTTACAAAATCCTGCTGAGTAAGTAATTCGAAAGAATGCCTGACGCACTCGTTGCGTTGGTACACTCAACCTAACGTCTGTGGAAATACTTGAACAACGAAAACCACCTCTATTGATACGATAATATGAAGTTGCTGTCAATGTCAAATTGTTACATGGATGCGTAGTTGACTATACCACGTCGTGCACAGCTTTTTAATTACTACCTACGCGCTGGGCCCCGCGGTCGGGAATAAATCTTAGTTAATGTCCCTTTAGTCTGGTCAGTCCGGCCCCATGTGTTGGTAAGCTGCAACTAGATGAGCCGAAATCGATTCCGCGTCGGCTAGATGGCTAATAGCGCATTTATTTCGCTGAGTTAATACTGTGAGTTGTGGAGTATCGGTTGAATTGTAGATGGTGTGCTTATTTATTAACGGAAAGAGTGTTTTTTACTACTGCAACATTTTTCTTCAGTGCAATTTCATAGCGAACAACTAGCATTTTTCTAACTCCATTTCTTCTCGTGAGCCCATTTACTTACTTGTTTGACACCTAAACCGTAATAGAATACTCTTTATTATGAAGTTACACTATAAATATTACAGATATATAATGAGAGTGACACAATGGGCGTTGTTATCGCTAAAAGCGATCTTTTAAAGACAACATTTGGAAGGATTTAGAGAGAAAGGAGGGACAAATACTGCAGTAGTGTACCATTTACTTATCTTACCTTAGTGGTTTAAAAATGCTATTCTGCTGACACAAATGTAATTCATTTTTAAATGGTAACTAAATAAATAAAAAAAAAACTGACTTAATTCAACTTTTAATCCCTTGTTCCAGAAATGCGACATTCCTCGAGCCACATCTCCAGGGCATAAGAAGACGCGACAGCAGGAGTTCAGACTCAGATCACGATGAACGCTCCACGGAAGACGACGAGAGGTCTTTGCTTCGAAGTTCACCTCGCACGAGGCTGCCCCCTCCGCCGCCCCCACCGCCCGACGACGATCCACCCCCGCTGAAGCCTCGAGAGTTCTTCGAAAGACTTCAGACCCAAGCAATGAGGGAAGCTCAAGAAAGAAAACATAGATCAAGAGACCTACCAATCAAAGACCAGCTCTTCAGACCTGTCGAAGCTGACGGCAGTCTAGGAGACAGCCTTAGTCAGGTACGGATTTATGAAACCCTTTTTATTTTTCTCCAGACTTCGGAAACTTTTAAATCACGAATAGCAAGTCCATCCGGATCTAGTTTAATGAACCGTGCCGGTCCTATTTAGTTTTTAGTTTCGCAAACTCAAACGGTACTTCCAGTTTTGTTGGATACCTTATTTGCATATCGGATAGCATTATGTAAAGAGATTGAACGAGGAGCATTTTGAAGTGAAATATTGTATCAGAATGAAATTATATTTAGCCATTTATTTGTGTAGCATTCGAGACGTATGCTGTCGGTTCTCGGAATGCGTCTCCTCTTTCTATTTTGCTGCCATTACCATGTGAATACGAAGAGAGTGATGTTACATGAAAGCAATATTTTTCAATAGTCGATGCAGAATTAAATTTGTGGTTCTACAGAAGGGAATTTGTGGTTCTACAGAAGAGAATTTGTAGGGAGGGGAACTTTTCGTTTGATGTTCCTTTCAAATTGGAATTATTTACGGTACACAAAAATCCGACACCCTTAAACACTTTTTTTTTAAATGCTACCTTGTTATTCACGGTATTTTGGCAGTAATATTGAAAAAGTAGGAGGTGCATTTTGTCTAAAAAGGGAGCGGAGACTGGAATAAATCGGTATTTTGGTGCTCAATCAAAACAAATCCTTGTTAGGAAAAAATCAAGGAATTTTATTTCTAGCAAGGATTTGTTTTGCTGTTTCGGAATAGCAATGACAACTAAAAGGTCAATAAATAAACTTCTCGCATCTTATAACTTTACATAAAACTCTTTAGTATGCGGCGTCTTCAGCCTCAAACATAATTAAAGAAACATTCAATTAACACGTACAGTACATTATCCTTAGCACTTGCTACATGTTTTCTCACTAAAATGACAATTAGTTGTTGTTGCACCACAACCACAATGTTTACAAACCCTGCCGCTGCACTCAGCCGCACTACAGTGACAGGGGCGCCCACTTGAGGTGTAAAACTTCTTAGTCAATTGCGGGCGTTGCTTTGTGAATGCTTGAAGCCCCACCAAACCCTTGCATTGTCGCCGGCTCTCGTTTAAAATATAGGGAGTAACGGTGCGGTTATACTGCACTCCGGAAATGCGAGCTTTTAACGTAAGAGACGTAATACATTATTGAAATAGAAGCAGAAACTTTCAACTACGCAACAAAACTAATTCGTCTAAGTAATTATTTTAAACGCTCCCCGGACATTTTGCAAATGCTACACCGAAAAGTAAAGGGATAGCCCGAAAGAATAATATTCATTACACTACACTTACTGGTCCATCGGACTGCCGATTAACCCTCAAATTAGAGCGGGGGCCCGAAGTTAACAGCCTTTTGCGGCACATAAATGACATGTGCGACTTAGAATTTTGGATGGGACTCGTACCGTACCAGTTACGGTCTGTAATGGTGTTTTTAATTATTTTGCGGGTTAATTACTGGGCGCGCTTCGGTTTTTGAGGGTTAAATTCAATTTTGGTGTAACCTTAAATTTACCCGCGAAAAGGCGTTATATACTTTTTTAATGAAAATTTAGTGTTATATTAAAAACAAACCTACGGAAATGTTCAAAACTTATTTCATCATAATCGTAGCTAACTATGTTGCCTATGTTGGGGTCGGCTTCCAGTCTATTTGAATGCACTGAATAGCAGTATTTTACATGAAGCGACTGTCTATCTGACCTCCACAACCCAGTTACTAGGTATTACGACACCCCTTGGTAAGACTGGTTGTCGGACTTTCGGGCTTCTGCTGACCCGAAACGACTGTCAACGATCCACGAATGACAGCCGGGACCAAGAGCTTAACGCAAAACTTACTAGGTACATACATTATAATATATTACTACAAGTCATTGATTTTACTTACCGGGGCGTTTTCGATAGAAATAAAAAGGGTTCATATTTTATACATATCTGAGTATAACTGGCGACTCCCTGAAAGGCTCGTTTGCCGTGAAAATGAATAGATAACGTAATGAAACTCCGCTCGCCCCCATTTATTAACATTTTAATGACAGGCGACAAAGTCGAGACTTCGCGTGATTTTAAACGTTATTTTAAATGCACACCTATTAAATAAATGTCCTTAAAATATGCCTTTAAAAATGTACTTTAAATATGTAGATAATCGCCTTCCTACACTTATGTTTTTAAGTAATTTGTTGATTGGTAACAAAAATTAAGGTAGTAAAACTGTCTACAAAGTTGTTTAAATATCGTTATTTACTTTGATTGCTTCAAATGGCCTCGATCACAACATCCTCCATATTTGTTTAATGGCGCGCAAACTTCTTGCCCGCCTATTAATATGATGTTAGACGGCAATCACTAAAAGCTTTCAAACTACTTCTTAGCAGAAAAGTGTTCGTTACACTCGACTAGTTTTAATAAACTTCGCAATCGAATCAACTCTGCGGAATTCGGTAAAAGTCGGGACTTGATTCCAAACTTCGGAAGTTAGGCGTTTTATACGCGATAATTACTACCATTGTCAACACGGAACGATTATCGGGTGGCCCGGAACTTCGTCTGCACCCTTCCCTCGTCCGGGGTAGACTTTAATCGTCTGTTGAAAAAAAAATGAAGCCATCCCTAGTTTAATTTGCATGCGGTGCAGTGGATGCCATCGATTTAGTACAACAATAGGGAGGATAGATGCGTCGCTCGTTTTCGCTTTATTGCATTGTTCATGGATGCGAATTTTTTCGGCGATTATTCGGTCTTATTTCGTGATGTTTATTTATTGAATCGTTAGTTGGACATGTTGATTTTCTATTACTTTGTCTGCAACATGGTGCAGGGTAACATGAATTAATAAAAAATAAATATGAGCCAATGGAAACCATTTTAGGTATAACAAAACTTCAGTTTTATTTAACACTAAATCAACATTCCAACGCAAATATCACACAAATCACGTCACACTGCATTTTTTCTTTTATAACCAAATTCTTAATAACCACAATCTTATTCACCGCCTAATTGGCCGTCACGAACAATTTTCGAAAATATGCAATCAGGGTTCCAATAAAGGAAACGACTTACGCTTCGTAAGTCAGGCGTCAAGTCAATGGCATCAAACCCCATGAGCTCAGGCTCCCCTGTCCAGTTTCCGGGACGCTTATTATGGTAATGGTACCTTCGGGCTATGTGGACTTTTACTACGTTATACATATTTAACTTCGCCGTCTGTGTTGATGTGAAACCGAGAATGTGTACAGGACTTTTTGGGTAGCGAATTTGCCTATATTAAAAATGCTGCCTTATTTAATATGATTTTTTCTCATTAAGGCTACTAGTCTAGACTAAAGTAATTACAAAAATAATAAACTAATAATAATTCAGGAGAACACACAACATCCATTAAGTAAGTGCCATTTCCCATGAACTTTTAATTAACAGCGACAAAACTGCCAGTAATGAGAAAAAAAAGAAAAATGGTTATTACGCCAATCTGATGAGTACACACGACCGTAAAGCCCGACTTATTGATTTTAACCACCCCGGGTGAGTCATCTGCCGTTGCATCCCCCTCCTATCCCCACGCTGGACCACAAACACTGTTTGCTCTCTTTGATTGAACTTGAAGAAAACTAAAGGGCGCTGTAAGTTTGTTTGTGAAGTAATAACTGTTTTATTCCCAGTTTCTGACCCGAGTTTCTTTTTGCAACCGTTTCGTCCGTGTTTGGATGATTTTTTTCACTGTCTGCATTCGATTGGTGCTCGTTAAAAGTTTGTCACGGCGGCGACGGTTTTCTGTGGGAGAAAAACATTTTCAAGTTTTGTTGAGTTTTTTATATAAATGCTAAGTTCTTGCAAAGATCTTTAATGGCCTACGCTCGAAGTTTGTCGCGGGAACTGAAACACGAAATCTTCATATGCAACAATTCATCTCAAATGGGTAAGTATAGGGAATGATATTATAAGTAAAACCTTTTTACACTTATAATATCATTGAGTATAGGGGTCAAATAACAATCACTTTAGCAATGAGGTCTTTTCAATAGCAAAATTAAAAAAAAAAAAGTTTTCAAAAACTCCCATAGATGGCACTACTATACTCATGATTAAAAGACATCCCATAGTGGCTAGCCATGTCAGATCAACGTAGTAGATGTACGCAGTTAAAAAAAATATATTTAATGTTGCTTGAACTTTTTTCACGGCTGATTGAATTGAAACTCAGATTTGAAAACAACTTTGACATTTTAGTTTTAAGCTATGCCATCTATCGGGGATATAGAAAACTTATTTTTTTTTTCTTATGTCAATTTGAAAAGAGCTCATTGTCAATCTAAATCCTTTCCCACATAGTAGCACATAGCCAGCGCATGTCACCTTTTCAACTGTCATTTTCATTCGAAATGTTGGCTCGTAGACGGAATAATTATAAGGTGCAAGTAAAAATTAACCTCAAGATGCTAAACTCACTGACCCATATATCATACCCTAAATCATATTGAAAAAGACAGCCATTGCCATACCTACTTAAGACCCAAATTCGAAAATCATTAACCTTTTAAAAGCTACTTAACCGGGCATAAAATCGTTAGACTACCGATACCCTATTACGTATTCTCGCAAACTTTTTACCTAATTAAAACTTCCCTTGGCCCGGTCGCAGGTGCGCCGCGTTTGCTGCTAAAACGTTCGAACCATTTACAACGTGATAGCACGTGCGACCGCTTCGCACTTGTGAACCAAACTCGTGTAAAAGTGAACTGTTATATGACACTAAGAGCAGAGTGCTTTGCGATATTTCCATGAGACGCAGATGCCTTTAAGAGATTGCTATTGCAAAGTGTTTATGTAATAGGTGTTGGAGTTGTTGTAAAGTGAAGCGTGAGGTAAAATGCTTTAAAGTTGGGGTGTCTTTAAAGTTGCTAAGTACCTGGAGTATCGTAGTTATTATGTTTCTTCACATTTCGACTGAATTATTGTTCTGGAAATGTTAGGTTTAATTTAATTTAATTTTTATTTTCATAAGCCTAATACGTCGAGGAGAAAAACAACGGTTAACAATGCATTACTTAAGTAACTTAAATCCTTACAGTAATAAGACTAAGAACATGCTCGATTTTGTGAAACTCTGGACACGCAAACTAGGATGTGTCCTGTATCCCAGGTGTCAGTGTTCCTCCCTATGCTGGCACATTGTGAAGTCTCTAACTTATTGTTCAAGTTGTCTTGTTTGTTTTTTTTTAATTTTCAAACATGATAATATTTACATACATAATATAATAATATGTACACTATATTAAAAAAAGATTATTTTTGGCCAAAGAACCAGCATCGACATATGTACTGCGGACGAATTTTTTGATGCCCTATGATTCTTTCCCCCTTTTCTTGTTAGCATCGTCTTAACAGAACGCGAATGCGCGATCATCGTAAGTTCGCGCGAATTTTACTCGTACGAACGCGCTATCAAACATATTGAACTCGAATTGACAACCGCACGACGCGGTCGCGCAACTCAACTGTTTGACAATCTATTCGCTCGAAATTAGTTCGTACAAACGCGCAATCATATTGAACTCGAATAGGTGTCCTAACTGACAATCGCACGACGCGGTCGCCGCGTCGGTTTTTCATTTCTATCTAATCCCGCAAAATAGGTCATCCAAATATTTCCCGACAGCAAAAACTGAGCGTCTCTGACGTCCATGGTTGTTCGTACCGCCCGTGCCAGTGCTAGGTAGTCCACGGTCGCTCGCGTCGCTTACTCGCGGTATGCTCGCGCATTCGCGTTCTATGTATTAGGACGATGCCTGAGTTAAGTGATATAGGTTTCATAACAATTACTTTAACTATCAGTTTTACCAAACTGAATCCATATGGTAACACAAAAACACATTTCCAGTTCCACTCCAACATAGTGTTCTCATTCTCGAATTGTAATCATGGAAGTGCTGTTACCAATTCCACTTATATTCCTATTGCATTATAAGTGGCTACCATACATGGCCAAACAGCCGCATCTCACACCAAAGAAATCTAATTGCGAACCTACTCGGCACATAAATCTTCAGCTCCATTCGCAGTGGTGTGATATTTGTTACCGTGGCTCCTATTGTACCACAAAATGTAACACCTTTGCTGCCGCCTGGTCCATTGTCATCCATGATTCATTGCAGTTATTATTGTTACCGATCGTGAAATTAATTTCCCGTATAGTCGACATTTTCGGCCTGTAATATGCCCATTTAAATGCCCCGAATTACTGCGAAATTAATTTTATCACGTTATTTGTTTTACGCGGATATTAATGTTGTGGTGAAATGTGTCGAGTGTTGTTCGTTATAATTATCAGAAATATTTTACGGTGAATAGACTGTTTGGTATTTAATTACAAACTAAAGGTAGGAAGTTAAATTAATAGTCGTGAATTTATAGCGTTCTCATTAGGGATATCGATATCCGTCTTAGGTAAGACGGTATTAAGCTCGTGTTAATTGATATACTACCTAATCAACTTCTCCTTATTACCAAACCGTGCATGGATATAGAAGCCATATTTTAGTCTAGGTAATCAGATTTAGCGATAAATAAGTTTTATTACATAGTTTCTAAAACTTCAAAAACCCAAGTATGAAAAAGTAGCCTACAATAAAGTAGCCTGAAAATCTTACATGCCATGACCGCGTTGTTCTTCTAAACTACGCAAAGCGGTTTTCACTATCATTTAGCGAATTTATTGCGAAAGTTTAATGTGTATAGTAAATTAATATTAAAATTACATTATAATAAGGAAATCTCCATGTTTTGTTAAGTCGTAAAAGCCGTGCTAAGCAGGGGCGAAACGCTAGTGCAAAATAAAAGAATCTTAAAAATACCTTTCCGAGAAAAAAACTCTTGCTTATTATTTATTATCTCTGAGAGAGAAAGCAAATTTTCCTCGCGATACCCATTTAAGCTGAAGGAACTGAAGATTTTCTTAACTACTAAATGGGCTTTTGTGCTTAATTTAAACTTTGATGTTTAAGTTTAGGAGAGAGCTTTGTTTGTTTTACTTTGCTATTATCATAAAGCCGCATTAATGTATTATTGCTGCCGCGCTTTTGTGGTTATTCTTTTAAAAGAGTACCTAAAGAACTGTAAAAGTAAAGGTATTTTCATTTCCCACACCTTAGGTACTTACTGTTTTAAGAAATAAAGAAAGAAAATACTTTTATTTGCGGTAAACATGACGCAAAGAAATAACACAAAAACAAAAAAAAATACAAGTTAGGGAGAAAATATGCCCCACATCCACGCAAATCGGACAGCCAGAGATAAAGAAACCTTGTGTATGTACCTGCCAACATTTATTTGTCAATGATTTATTTGTCATTGTTTCTTTAATGGCAGTGGTTAAATAGGATAATAGGAAAAATATAGGATTTCGAGTATTTCAAGGGCCAAAAGGAATATAATCTTCTTTAAAAGCTTGTCTGTCGTCATGCACAAAAAAATACTAGGTATTTATTTCTCCTACCCGACGCTACACTATTTTAAATTGCATTGAAGAGAAATCCAATGAAAGAAATATGAGTGACGCCCGACTTTCTAGCAATTACTCCTAGACATAATGAGGTGTTTTTCCTTGCAAATTACCCGTTTCAAACGGATACTACAGCGCAAATAACGTGCTAAACTATTTAAAGTTTATTGAGTACGGTTTTACATAAATTTTGCTTACGGCTTGCTATCGTAATAAGATTTAATTGATCGCGAAACATTACCAGTCTCTTATTATCTTACTGCATAGTTATTCACATCCATTCGATGCACTTCCGTGACGACTCAAACATCAACCAATGTTATCGAAGGAGTCCTCTTAACGCTGTTGACACGGACCCGAATATTTTGGTAGTTTAGGTAAACGTAATACTCGATCACTATTCTACTGATATTCGCGGTCGGGGTCTAGGCAAGTCAGGACACAATTGAAACGTAGGTATTCACAATTTAAATTAAATAAAACAGTGCAGTATCCAACATTTTACATAAACATAACACATGACATAACATCGGTCAGACCTGTATTCCCCCAAGGTTTAGGTAGACCCAATATTATACTCGTATTAAGACATTAATTAGAAAAACAGACCGTAATGAAGCTATTTCGACAATAATTAAAACATAACTAACAGATCCTACCAGTATATTCCATTAGTCGAAACAAACCATAATTTCGCATTCATTAAGTCGAAAAGTAAAATATTCACATTCGCTGCGGCAATTCGAATTAAGTGTGGACAATTTTAATTCAAAACTACACGGGCAAATCGCATAAACCCGCTGTTGCAAAGGGATTTTGTCTCAATTAACGGACAAACTCGCCTCAAATTATGAATATTTATGCACATAACATAAGCACATGTATTTTATTTGGTGTTTGATATTAACTTTAATTTATTGGCAGTTTATTTTACATTAAATTGATGAAAATGGGGGCTCGTGGTTCAGTGATAACAGCCGCACGGTCCGTGGATGGGTCACCATACCGAGACATTGCTTCGGAAAGTACGTTAAGCTGTTGGCCCCGGCTGTCATACTTGGAACTATGACAGTTACGGGTCGTCAGAAGCCTGAAAGTCTGACAATCAGTCTCCAAGGAGTTACGTAATACCCAGTAACCGGGTTATGGACGTTCAATCTCGGATGATGAATTGGCCAGATCCATGATGGATTTAGTGACGATTGTTTTCTCATAAAAGAAAAAAAAATTAAATGAAATGACTACACCGAAAATAAATCTATCTATATATAGGTATGTATATAAAATTCAAAGTCCTGTCTGACAGATATATCAACGCACGGTCTAAACCGCTGGTCCTAGAGACATAAAATTTGGAGGGTATGTTCTTTGGGAAGAGTAGGTATCCACTAAGAACGGGTTTTTCGAAATTCCACCCCTAAGAGGGTGAATGGGGGAGGGTGAAATTTCACGCGGACGAAGTCGCGGGCAGAAGCTAGTATTTTACAATCCTTTCAAATAAAAAAGGAATTTTACAAATCGGCTCGTTCCACAAATTTTGCTGGAACTTTTATGTCACATTTTGTGGTACGAAACGGTTATTTTCATACTTTTTTTTTGGTTAGTAATGCGCAGGGTGGCCAGGACATCGATGCGCAACCTGTTACCATGGATTCAGTGGGTACATGATTCTGAACCCGTTCCGTTGAATTTTTACGTCTGTTATAAAAAAAATTGCTGTTCCATACATTTTAACCGCTTACCACGGCAGTTTTTTTTTTTAAATCGACGAAACATTTTTCTACACTAAGGTGTTTAGAATCATGTACTGAGTTCATGATTATAATTTGCGCGTCGATGTACCTGTCACCCTGTATAAACGCAGTTTTTTTTTTTCTCCTAACATGAGCAATTTATGTTTGTAACTTTAGCTACGAAGACCCTACATGAAAACAGCAAATATTATAAGCATGTCCCGGAATATTTTAATTTATTGAACAAAAAAAAAAGGTCCAGACCCATGACCGCGGGCTACTTGTAATTCATAAAAAGATCAGAGGGAAATATTGCGATCTGCTAAGAATATGAACAAAGATATCATGATACAATCTTATCCAGGGGCAACAGCCGGACGAAAAGGGTAATACAACTTTAACATATAAACAACTAAACTAGAATGGACGAGCCTCTATGAAATTGGTAGCCTTCCTTTGTGAAAGCCGCGTATCCTTTGCGGGAAAATCGAGTAATAATATTTCCAAGTTAGTGAACAAAGAGCCTTCTCTCCGTTTGAAGCGAGATTGTCGTGGGTATTTTTCGTATTTTTCCTCAAATATTGTAGTTACTTTTTACCAAAGTGACATTTATATGAAGCGTCTCATATTGTTTTGGTTTTGCTTTCATCCCAGACGTTTTTGTGAATCGAATTTTGAATAAACTCTCTTTATGCGTTTAATAAAGGTTTTTTATTAAAAAATGTTTGGTTTGATCTGATTTTTTTGAGTAATATTATTTTATCATAAGTTTTTTAGCGGTTAAAATATAAAACAGCTTATGTTTCTACAGAATATAGAAACAGATGGGTATTTCGTAGTCCATAATATTCACAACGTAAATTCCTCCAAAGCCATTTAAATTAACACCTTTATCACATTTCCTTCCAACATATTCAAAATTGAATATCACCATTAAATTACCATAAAGGAATATAATTTGAGACGGGCCTGTAACTAACAACATTAGCGCATCACGAACGTGTAATATTCACTGCGAATTTAATAGGATGTGTACATACAGCGCGAAGCCATAAAGCGGGCCGCAGACGGGCTCTCATGTGAGCCCCCTAAGCCCCACACACTCCCGAGCTCCGACTCATAAAGGGACTCACTAATATTTACCTATTATGATTATTTTCACGTGCCATACAACCTCAATTAGCGAATCATTTTCTCTGACTGTGTTAGTACTAATGTACGCGATAAATGGAATTGAATGGTTCTGTACAGGCAATACCTACGATAATGCTGTTTTAAATTATCGGTTAATGAGCGTGTTTATACGTAATTGAATATGATTGAATATGATTGAATACGTAATTGTATAGTTCATTAGAATAAATTTTAATGAGTTATTAATTTGTTTTGATTTTATATTTTTGTTAGTAAACAAAACAACAACAAAGTTAAGGTTAGAGCCGTCATGGAATGAGGATGCTTTCTAAAAATCTAAAGTACATTTTAAGTAATATTAACGTAGTTACGATTACGAGTATAAGACATTACATTACAAAATTAAAAACATGTTGACGGAAAACAACAATAAGTAAGCAGACGAAGAGAGACAGAGAAGAAAGACAGATGAGGTGAGAATGATGAAAATATGATGATGTGAGATTGGTGGTTAAGTTATTTCTAATTATAAGATCAAAACTGAAGGTTCTATATAAAAAAAAATGTTAATGTTTGTGATAGTATGTAGCAATAAATAGAACATAGGTACTATGAGGTGAATAAAGTAGTTATTATAAATATTTCAAAATAAAGTAGGAAAGACAAACAATCTTTTAGCGATCTTTAACCTCCGATCTAACTAGACAGATTAGTATCCATATCGTTGCTTGTCGATATACATACATATCTATCATATTTTTTTTTTTTGTTAAAATCCAAAAGGGAACTTACATGTCTTGCTGGGGTACCAAGTTGATGAAGCTGTGTGTACCAACAAAAAGTATATTCTGTGTATATATCTCAGATCATAGGCATTACCGTAATTTTTCTTCATTCCAGAGTCGAGAAAGTCTATCATCAGACGGCGAGGGCGCTCGAGGTGACTGCTCTTCGGTTGATTCTTCTGGGTCAGGGTCGGAGGAGCAGCCACCATGCGATATCGGGCTTCTAGAGAGACTGATCAGGACGCACCCCGTGTGGTTCCTTCCTGGCATCCAGAGGGCTGGGGCCTTCCATTTGCTGCAAGGAAAAGAAGAGGGAGTAAGTAGTTTGAATGTTAGGCAATAGGCCTTTTAGATTGTCGTTGAAGAAAAGTTGTCTTTGTCCAAATTTAATTTAAAAAGTTAAACGGGCCTTTAGATAAAGTTTTTATTCGTGGAAACATAATTTTAAAAGCTAACAGTATTAAAATAATAATAATAATATGTACAAGTATATAAAAGGAGGGGAAATAATCAAAGGGCATCAAAAAATTCATCCGCATCGCTGTCAACAGGAAACGTGCCCAAAAGACTGGCGGCATTGCCACGTTGTATGATTGCCATACAACGTGGCAATGCTGCCAGTCTTTTGATTGCTGATTCTTTGGCCATAAAATAGGCCAGCCCTCTGGTCACGTGGAGAGTAGACCAACCCCTTGGCGATGTCTCGAAATTCTAAATGGGCACTCACCAACGGGCCTTTTAATTCTTGAATAAATTACCCTAATTTTAGGTCTCAGACTTTTGTTATAAAGTACTCCTTTGTTTTGTATTTAATTTAAACATAAGTTTTTTCAGAGTAAAAAAAGTCGTTAAAAGTTTTATTACTTTCTAGAAGAATAAAATCTGTCTACGTTAATCCCCGTTGTATAAGCTGATAACTCATAATATCCCTTTTAGCTGAAAGTTTCCACTCAAATAACTTTTCTTATTCTATTTGAAGAAAAGATCGTGCTCTTACCCATAAATTCCCACCCATGATTAAAAATCACCCATCAACTTTTAATAACTAAACTCCCTCGTTCGTTCGTTCTCACCCAGAACATGAGGTCCTGGGTTCTCGGTGTTATTGAGTTTTTCCATCTGGAATTGCTCAGAGGCAGCCTGGAGTCCAGATTTATGCCCGGTTGATAGCAATAGGCTCGCCCCCTATAACAACCCCCCCCGCCCCCTATAACATGGAACTTCGACATAACTTGCGTAATAATGGTGTGCTATGGGTACATCTGTGCATAGCCCTCCGGGGAATAAAGGCTTAATATTATGTTTATTTTGTAGCAAAGTAATAACAGCCGCATGGGTCGATCGATCAGGTTAAGCTACGCTTGCCGCGGTTGGCCCGTGGTTGGGTGACCATCTTTACATACCAAGATCCGTCCGTGCCTCAGAAAGCACGTTAAGCCGCTGGTCCCGGCTGTCGTTCGTGGATCTTAGACAGTCATTACGGATCGTCAGAAGCCCGAAAGTCTGACAGCAAGTCCTACCAAGGGGTTTCGTATTACCCAGTAACTGGGTTGTGGAGGTCAGATAAGCAGTCGCTCCATGTAAAATACTGGTACTCAACTGCATCAGGTTATACTGGAAGCTGACTCCAACATAGTTGGCAAAAGGCTAAACAAATGATGATGTTTATCTTTAACTTTTACAAACCTCTTTTTCCCTTCCAGAACTTCGTGGTCCGTCAGTCAAGTCAACCTGATACCATGGCCATCAGTGTCCGTTTGCCAGCAGACAAAGGCCCTTACATCGAACATTACCTCATTCAGGCTGCAGGCGGCCGCATCGGGCTCGAGACCTCCCACAACCGCTTCGATAACATACCTGAACTGATTGCACATTACTCTCAATGCTGGTGAGTTTGTACGAGTAGTAGTCTCTCATCTTCAAAATATGAGTGCAAGTGTTTTTTTTTATATGGTTTTTGGTACGACATTGACGTGGTTAGTACCATACCATCGACACGATAATAAGAAGAATTTGTGAACTCCTAAGCTCCATTTTTCACACTCCGTCTAGCGGATAGCAAGCAACTGCTGATCGGCAGCATGTCAGAATTATGAGAAAACATACCTACATCCATAATTCCTTATATAACCTATTAAAATCATAACCCTTCTATGACTTTTCCGCAATGGGATGAAAATTGGTTTCAATGTGAAGAGTTCTTATTATTCAATATTGAGGAATGATTACTTTGATGTGTCCTTTTTTCTCCTTTTAGTGACGAGTTACCAGTGCAGTTACAACTACCCCGTCCCCTTCGAGAAGCAAAGAGTCGTCATCAACTAAGTTCCTTAGCTCTTCTGGGACAAGAGTTCTGGGGTTACCCGATGGCAAACCCGAAGAACAACCCGAACAATCTCCTTTCTCCATGTCCGCTGGCCAATGGTGTTGTACCCATGGCCGTCACGCCGTCTGATACGGGATCTAGTCTTAGCAGCTTTAATGCCAGTAAGTTCCAGCACGCTAATTTGTGTAACACACTTTCAATCATAATCCGAGAGTTTTAAGGTTAGTGGTGCCGATTCTCTTGTTCACAAACTAAACTAAATTTAAGCTCAGCTCATCTTTTTCTTTCTATTTCATTGAGAAATGGACAGAAGTTAAATTTCAGTTTATTCCTGTCAAATTAATCAGCGCCTGACACTACTCCATACAAGTTTAGACGTGATTAAAAACTTGCCTATTAAAATTACGTCGATTTACGTCAGGCGCTGATTGATTTGACAGGACTAAACTAAAATCTTCTGTCCTTTTCTTAATGAAATAGAAAGAAAAAGATGCACTGAACTGAAATTCGGTTTAGTTTGTAAACAACAGAATCGGCACCATTGCTAATTCATTACTTCATAGGTTTGAAAAATCATTCAACGGTCTGCTCAACAACGTAAATAATGCAATGATCATGGGTGAACTGTCACAATAAAAATCATTGGGATCATTATTGTCATTTTATGTGTGTTACGCAATTACCTCGCTGATTTTTTTTTAAGACTGCTAACGATATTCAATTTTCCTAGGTACCCGAACAAACTCCCGTGAACATATTCTGAGCCCTGACAAGGATCAAAACGTAGTGCTAAAGATGTCACCAATAGACACTTCAGGTTCCCCACCGAGTCAAAACCAGAACCTCAGCACTTTCAAAGGCAAAACTGGGCCGTCACCACCAGCCAAACCCAACAGTGCATTCATCAGAGCGCCTAGACCTACCCCACCAAATACTTTGAACCTTATGTCTAGTACCGTAAGTATGAATATAATTTGGTATAGCTTTAATGGTGTTGTTATCTAGAACGTTATTAATAGAAGCTTCACCTGTTTTCAGGCGCATATAACACAGCCTCATACATTTCCAACAACCAACACGCAACACTCTCCCACCCAAATAAACGTTAAAACGACACCACCTCCACCGCCTCCCCGATGGGCAAAACCACCGTTTTCCAAGCCATCCTTATCTCCAAAATCAGAAGCTTTCAGCCCCATTAACAAAGTTGCACAGAATGGAAACATAACAGTCACTACCACCGTTACATTCTGTGTCAATAACACACAAATTCATAATCATCAAATCAATGAGAGCATACAGAGCGACAGGTTACAACTAACGCTTGCGTCTAATGCCGTCAATAACAACAGTAGTGCAGACTCTGTATTCAGCATCATGGATACAAAAAACATTGCTGATACTAATGGAGAATCCCAGGTGAGGATTATTAGATTAATGCAAGATTTGTGCACCCGTGTATGCTTTGCACGTTTTACTTTTTGCCATTGCCAGACGGTTTTGTTTGTTTCTAACCTGTTAAAGTGTTATTTTCTTATTTCAAATATGGTACTTAATTTAACTCAAGGACTGACTATAACTTCCTGTTCCTGTGTAGAACATGATGCACCGTATGTCACCAGAGGGGGAGTGCATCAATGCTATGACGGCTAGTTTGCACGGGAGCTTCAAACGTCAGATGACTGAGCAGAATAATGTTGAACCCGGATCACCAGTAGAACAGTCTCAGACAAATACATCCGATTCAGTGGATCCGATTGTGAACAGTTTAACAAAATCTAGTAGCACTTTTGCTCCTAATCAACTTGTGTCTCCTAACGGGACGAACTCAGTGACTAGCGGAATATTCTCGCCAACAAGCCAAATCAACTCTCCTGTTTCTAACGACACAATTTCTTCTAAAAGCGGTGTCTTTTCTCCTTTGAGTCAAACTAATAAAAGTGAGATCTTCTCTCCGATATCTCGAAGTTCCCCAATATCAGCGAAAAATGTTTTCTCGCCAACATCAAACCAGTCAATCATATCTCCTATGATGGGGAAAGATCGGGATAAAGTTCTGTCTCCAAATACGAACACAGCAAGTAGCACGCCATCAGGTAGATCGAGGAGGAGTAAACACTCCCACCGAAAGGAGTCCAAACATTACCAGGTAGAGTACACGTTTTCTGAATGCAAACCATTTCATGTGCATTTTAGATACTACTAATCGCACGATATTGTATGTTATAACATGTAGCACAATCACAATGTTGTGGAATTATTAACCTACGTTCAAGTTCACTTGATTGCCCCCAAAGTTTTAAAGTCGAAGACAATACTGTTTTTATATGAACCCTTAAACATTATTGCTATGTTCTACATTCAAGTTTTTTTCAGGAATCAGACATCTTAGAATCTCCAGGTGTGTACTGCCGAAGCTCGTTGATAGACAAAGTATCAGATTACGAAGATATCTGGGGACCGGAAAGTAACAGTTGTTCTACTTTCAAGCCATTAAAAGCTGAAAACGAAAATAACATTCATAATGGTCTGATGAAAAGTAAAAGGCCTGATCTTTTGCCAGACACATTACGTAAGTAAACCATAAGCATAAAATAGTAGAGACATAACGAAGTACTCATCAACTTTTTATTTTAGATAGGTACTATAGACGACTTCCCAAGTTAATTTATACCATTTACTTACAGCTAAACTGAATGCAGCAAAAAGTACACAATCTATATTGGAAAAGGAAAATATACACATCATAATGAATTCCACTGAAAGTCTGAATGAAAAGAAAAACCTTTCGGATAGTTCACTGAAGAAGAGCTTCAAAGGTTCGAGTGAAATCATAGTAACGACAAACAGTAAGGGGGATATAATACCAAAGAGGCCGGATAAACTTAATATAGCTATGAACATGAACAAGAAATTGACTGAAGAGATCGAAGCTGTGATCAAACATAGAGAGAACTATAGTACTGAAAGTATGGAGACAATGAAATTAGAAGATGATTGTGTCCTCAATTCTCTTGGTGACGAATCTGAAAAGGATAATGCTGGCAGCCCCTTCTACGCCGATCCTGTAGATGCTTTAAAGGAAGTAAGTTAATCTGTAAATTCTAAACAATTACCTGAAATTTTGTCTACTCTCTATCACACAAATATTATAAATGTGAAAGTTTGTGAGTGTGTGTGTGTTTATATGTTTGTTACTTCTTCACACTCAAACGGCTGGACCAATTTTGATAAAATTTTGTATGGAGGTAGCTGACACCCTGGATTAACATAATAATATAGGCTAAATGTTTCTCCTTTCACAGGCTGCCTTACCACAAGTGCAAAGACGAAAGCTGCTGAGAGTCGGTGTGAATCTTTCCCAACGCTACTCGGAACCACCGACACAAAATCATCCGTATTACCCTCTGCGCGATATGCATAGTATTGAGGAACTCTCTCGTAAGTACCTCATTTTAGCTTTTAGTGCTATCGTGAGGAATGCTCGTATCATTTAATTTTTTTTATAACGTCAGCCGTTAGCTGAAGTTTGCACGGACGTAAAAATATTGCGACGGGATTGTTTCGCGCACTGGATTTTCAACGCCACTGCTTAGCGTCCAGAGTTGAAAATCCAACAGTGTAGTTTTTGACGCGCTTGGGTTCGCTCTGTTGGATTCTGAATGCTTGGCTCAACACCGAGAGTTGAAAATCCAGTGCGTGATAAAATCCCGCCGCGATATTTTTACGTCCGTGCGAACGTCGGCTTAGTATTTGATGGGAAAAATATTAAACATATTCTTTAATTGTAGCTACTACGTAGCGCTTTGAAAGTCTTTGATCTGTAGTTAGTGATGTAACGGTGTCTACAATGCCACATGGGAACAACACGTCATACTGACGTCACGCTAAATCCTGCATCTCGCAAGCAGAGTTAGCAACTAGCATAGATACAAAGGCACGACATGAATCATCGGTAAGTTGCCCGCTAGACACAACACCCGTCTGGTCGGTGGATCCTCCTTTTTCTATAGAGTATGAGTAACCTTTACACCCTGTTCCCCATACCCCTACACAATCATTAAATTCTTTTTCGGTTTCCATTTCAGCATCATCACCAAACACGTCATCATCGGTGGACAACCTGATGGCACTGCGCAGCAAACCGAAGATGAAACCGGTGCAGCCTCCGAGAATCGCGAACAAGCCACCCACAGGCAAGAACGACCAGACTTGGACCGTTGATTCCAGTTGGGAGTTTATAAGTCAGTGTTATGGAGATACTGTAGAACAGTAGATGCAGCTTGTAAATTTTGCTCTTGCACTCCCAACATACCTTACAAAATACAATGCTTCTCCTAAGTAGCCCACCCAATAAAGTCAAGTGGGCTTCACTTTCTGACTTTTTAATTTATTTCTGTTAAAGATTTTTTTTTGGTTTCTTTTTACGGTCGCAAACAGGCGTGACGTGACGAAACATTTGTATGGAAATTGTTCTATCAGAATCGCGTCGCACCGTCTTGTCGCGCCTGTCTGCGGGAGCCTTAACTCTAGGTATATCTTGCACATGCAAAAATAAAAAAAGCATCATACTTTTATAAAAATTTACAGTAAATTAACAGTGAGTGTTGCTATTCCTTGCAGACAAGCACGATGAAGGTTCAAACAGTGAGAGTGGTACGTTCCCTTCGCTGGCTGAGCAGGAGTGTCGACTAAGCGCTGTTGATGATGGAACTCAACACTTGACTGTCCATCAAGTGGTTGCACAACGGTAAGAAATGTTTTTTTTTTTATAGGATGGCTAATGTAAGACCGTGCCAATCACAACAATTAGCTGACTTCTAGGTCTACAGATATCCATAATTTAAAGCTAGCTATGTACCTATTGTGATAAGTACCTATTGTAATGGCTAGCTCTATACCAGAGCAGTGTTATCGGCCTCAACTTACGAGTTGGTCGTGGGTTCGAACCGAGGCAGGCGCTTTACTTTGTGTAATTTATTTCATCACTACTGCTCTCAAAACGGTGAAGGAAAACATCGTGAGGAATCCGGCATGTCCTAGAACAAAAAATTGAAAGACATGTGACATCTACCAACCCACACTGGGCTCGCGTGGTGGATTACGGCCCACTCCCTCTCACTGAGAGGAAGCCAGTGTCCCAGCAGTGGGATCGTTACATAGGTTGATAGTGTATGTACAGACGCCAGCACATCAAGCTACCCCAAACTGTCAAATTTTCCCAATCAACTTTGAACCTTACGCTTTAGGGATAAAGTTGAAAATCTATTAAATAAATTTGACAGATTGTAGTAGCTTGATGTGCTGGCGTCTGTACCTATTCTATCAGCTGTAGCTACCTAATGATTTTTTAACACGATTAGCAACGCAGAAAGTAATTTTCAAATCAATTATTAAAACAATTTTATATTGTCTTTGATAGATTCCCTGATTTGAGGCTAAATGCAGAACCAACGATGTTGCCAGAGGAAGTCAGATCGCCACCAAGAGCTTCGTGTTACGACAACGTTCACGATCTAAGACCTTTATCTGAACAGGTAATTATTTATGAAGCTCATTTATGAAGCATTTAATAAAGGCAATAATATCTGAATAAATTACTTCAAATTCATGAACTATTTTCTTTAGAACAAAGTTCGTTTTGGTTATTATAAAGCGTTGTCTCTTCCACAGGCAAGCGACGATGGTACAGTGTTTTCTGAGCCTTGGGATAGTTCGCAGTGGGATGGTTTGTTACCTCCATCGAATGGCCACCAAGCTTATGATAATGTAAGTTAAAGGACCTCATGATGCATTCACAGGTTCACAGCAAGTGAGACTTTTTTCAACTCACGTTCGATTGCAAGCGCGTTAGAATTTTGTATGGTAAATTTGGTTTCTCCTAGTGACCACCAGGTGGCGCTATAACTTTTTGCCATATAAAATTCTAGCGTGCTCGCAATCGAACGTGAGTAAAAAAACTCACACTTAAGCCTCTGTCCACTTAAGTTTTCGCGGTGACCTTCATGCGGATTTGCGTCGTCGTAATGATGGCGCTATTATTTTATTTGCTTGTTTGAGTAACAATTGTTTATTTTGCTAAATATTGAACCAAGTTCTTATCTTTATTTCTTGACGACAGATAATATTATGATATCCTTAGTTATTTTAAGATTATTGGATTCTCAAGAAGGTGACATATCTAGTTTTTGCCTGTCTCTTACGAATGTTAAATAGTTTAACTTTTTACCTTTTGACATTCGTAAAAATGCTGGATATTGACAATAATCACAAAAACATCTTTTGCGTATATTTTAGGAGGAACCGTGTGAATGGGAGTCTCCTATCCCGAGGCGAGGGCCAACAGTTGCTACGAGAGCAAAAAGCTTCAGGGACCGACTGGATCCTTTACTGGGTGAGTTAATGTTGTTTTAACTTAAAGATATTTTACTCACACTTAAATCCAATAGATTTGACATTTATTTTGAATGACACTATAGCACAAAATGGCGGCATAGGATGATAGTTATCAATGTTCCATCGGATGTTATAATACCTACATCGTGTTGTTTCTCAGTAGAGAATATCTAACGGCCTCATAAAACGTCTGCACGTCTACAAACTAACTATTCTTCCAGTCCTATCCTCTTCTGATAATTAACTAAACCATTTATTACCGACTTCAAAAAAAAGGAGGTTATTAATTCGATACGTATGTAAGTATTTAATATTATTGGAACTGCATTATATTCACATATGACAATCTAATAGGACTTCCAAACAAATATACAAAATTTTATAGATGTATGTATGTACGTATATATCTGTATGGATGTTTGTCTACGCATTTCTCCGCAACTATTAATCGGATCGTGACCATTTTTTTATTGGCTTACATGTACTTCAACTTAGGGAACAGTGCAAGTTTCATCAAAATCGATTCAGTAATTTTCAAGATAAGGACTAATACGTGTAAGTGTGACGGCCTGGCTTAATGATACGAGCTTACGGGTGTAGTGTCAAAGGGAAAAAATCACACGACCTTGGTCAAATTCTAATGTAATATTTACAACAAAACTATTACGTACTTATTACAAACAAATATTCCACTTTTTACTTACAACTAAAAATTACGAAATAAAAAAGTAATTTAATCTAAAAAAATTAAATCGACTACAAAAAGAAATTAACTCAAAATTATAAAATAACTTTAGTTTCGGAAGTCGGTGGCAAAAAACTAAAACTAAAATACAAATCCTAAGACACAGACTTCCGAAATTAAAGTTATTTCATAATTTTGAGTTCATTTCTTTTTGAAGTCGATTTATCCCATTGAAGATGAAGTACTAAGTCAGTGCACGTGTCATCCAGTTCAGCTATTTACTGACGTTACACAACGTACTTATAACTCGCTATGTACATACATTTAAATATGGAGCACGCTGTGATAATATAGTCATTTAGATTACACTAAAACGGAAGAGTCACTTCTAAATCATCGCTAATCATCGCTACCTACATGAGTATTTTATTAAAAGTAATTTTTCAGTCATTGCTATCAACAGTTACATTCTTTCCCTGTATTTATTCATTCCAATGCATTATCTCGGTACAGTGTTTCATCCGTATCAGTCGACGTAAAATCACAGATGTTCTCTGCACGTTGAAGCCTGATATGTAATTTATAATTAATCAATTATTACACATCATTATCATATTAGTTGACTTAGTAGAGCACACACAATAGGACCGCGGCACACATCTGTTATCTATTACTACATTAGCTCTGTAAATAAATTCATTGTGGCTAAATGGCAAAGGTCTGCGCGTGCCGTGAAATTCTCAGATCGGGCCAGTACAGTGGCAGTCGCTTCCCAACCCGCGTTGGAACAGCATTAGACGTGTTGCACTCTCCTTGTGTGAATGAGAAACCACCGATTTAAGTATTTCGTTCACGCGGGCATGAACCGCAGGGTTATTAGCCATGAAGTGGTTCAAAAAGTTGTTCCAAGGAAGGTCCGAGAAGTTGACTGAAGAAGTAATGCCAGGCCTCAGCAAGGCTGAGCCGATGACGCGAATTTATTCATTGAAACACTCCATTCCGCCTGATGAAGATGTCCCGATAGCAGAGGAAGCTTTGAAAGTTTTGGATGTGTATGTGCCAGTGACTAGTGATGTGTACGCGTTGACCACCATCAAGAACTTTAGAGCAGACACTCTAAACGAATTTGTATATCAAAGTGAATGGGTCGTGGTCTCCCGAAAAGAGATGTTGGAGCCCAGATTCCAACAACGTCTGAAGAAATTGAATACATTGACCGATCTATGCAGATCATTGGCCGAGAGGGGTGTCAATAGGAGACGAGCAGAAGTGATTGCAAAACCCCCGAACTGTCATTGCTACGAACTGAGATCCTGCGAAAGTGAGAAACCGGTTCGTTTAAGTTCATTTCGTAGAGCACTAAACAGTTTTAAAAGATTTTGGCGACTCCTATATCGTAAAGGAAAACTTTGCAGAATATTTAAGGCTGAGGAAGTAGTCGAAATCTCGAAACCTTACGAAAAAGACCCACTCGAATCTTCCACTAACATGTACTTAAGTATGTCATAATTGTTTCATTTCCAATATTAATTTTGTGCAATGTCCTTTGATTAAAGCTGTCTATAATAATCACCAGAATGAGGTTAGGACAATAAATATATCATTTTAGTGTAACAATGAGAACTAATTACGGGTTATTAGTCTTGTATTATAACAATTTAATTTGAATTACTTATGTTAGGGGTTAAATATTATTAGTCTATCTAATTACATTTAACTTTTAATATCTAGTACCTAGTAGTATTTTTATCCCATTCCCTGTCCCATGAATACCCTCCTAGTTTTGTCTGGTTTAGTCTGTTTTGATTTTATTATTTTGAATTTGTTTTAATTTAGTTTAAGTAATTTATTAAGTTCTAATCAATGCAACTTACACATACATACACACACACATACACATTCACATAATCTTTTATTTCCATACGACAACTATTTGTGTGCATGCAGAGTATAGGTACCTATAAGTGATTGTTACACTTTACTCCGATTTGTTGCTTTTGTTTAAATTGTTTAAATAGTATATACAATTGTTGGTGAACCAAATAAATAAATAAATGAATCACATTGATTTATGTTGATTGTATCTACTTTGTGGACAGTGAACCTGTTAAGGATTATTGTTTTTCACACCATTAAGTAATAAGAATACTCATTGGCATTTTTGGAAATGTTTTCGAAATGATTTATGATCAATAACAATGACGTGCCAAATAATAAATCAAAATATTGCTACTAATGGGAACTTTCAACATATTAGATGCTCAACAATCTTGATTCTTTGCCAAATATTTTTCACTTAAATGTTTTATAGTTATTAGACTTCTTAGGCTCCTATGAAAAATAAGTAAGTACCTAGGTAATAACCTCAAAAAAACTTTGAATTAGTGTCCTCATTATAAAGATCAAATACATAAATATAAAACCGGACCACAATACCTAATAGCATTGCAATTTTATCTCATAACAGTCATAACTGACTCATCGTCGAGTGATACGGGGTGTGAACCGGGTGAGCAGTAGGTCGAAATATCCCTCAATGTAATGTTCGCACACATTATAACATAATTTTATCAGTGTATCTATGTAGATTATGAGGTCATTATTTCCGACGTGCATCCATCGTGTATGTTGCATTTTGTACTGAGAGCAATTCAAAAGCTAACTTTAGGTACATGAGAGTCCATATTTTCATTTGGATAATAAATGATTGACCTAATATTACCGACATTCATACCTGCCTCTTTTTTCAGTGGCGGTCAAACGTACATAATACTTAATATTATTAGGATACTATGACGATTAAAAAAAAATCTCATCACTCATTTTTTTTTAAGTGAAATCTTTAGCGTCGTTGTAGGTACACTTTTTTGTAATGGGTAGGATACATGACCTGATCGAAAATTCGTAAGACGGATGGCCGTAGCCGGTACCGCGCGTGTTTTGTTTATAAGACTGTAGCGGTATCTACAACGCCACATGCAAACAACGCGTCATACTGACGTCACGCAAATCCTGCATCGCGCAAGCAGAGTTTACCGCGCAACTAGCATAGATACAACGGCCCGACATGAATCAACGGGACAGTTGCCCGCCAGACACAACACCCGTCTGGTCGGAGGATCCTCCCTTTTCTATGGAGGATGAGTGAACTTTACACCCTGTTCCTCATACCTCTATACTGGACGTGATTCACAAAATACACACGTAATTGTTCAAGTTTTCACTTCTGTCGGCACTCCCGGAGTGCCACTGTTTTTTTTCATTATATTTTCATTTTATCAAAGGGCTAATAAATTATAAATAAGTATTCCTAAATTATCGTCCTAGGTTGGATTCATGAGTCGAGCAAACTGTTTTTTGATTTTTCTATCTGAAATTTTTCCAAAGAGAAATTCCTTATACCATTAACCATATTGTTGATAGCAATAGGCTCGCTTCCTGTTACATGATACTTAATTATAACTGGCGAAATGTGGGTGAACTATAGATACACCTCTGCCTCACCATTCGGGATATACAGGCTTGATGTTATGATATTCCTAAATTAACCTAATTACTTATTTTCTTTTCTCCAAGCAGCAGCGGGCCGAGTGCGTGCCTTGCGCGGCGGTCGCCAGACTCGCGGCGCGGGCGCGGCGCTGCGTGCGTACGCTCTGCACCTTGCGCAGGACAAGAGTACGACCTTCGCGCAGAACATCGACAACTTTATCGCGTGCACGCTTGATTCTAAAGATACTAGTCCGCAGGTAACATTATGATAGATTTCACTCAAACTTTCACATTGTTTAGTTATGAGAAGCGTTGTTAGAAGCATCTACTACCTACTTAAACCCGGAACTCAAAATACGTTTCATTGCACTATCTAGTAGCTGCATTGTTTTGTATATTTCTGTATAGCTGCATATTTCTGTATTGTTTTCTTAAATCTTTTTTAACTTTGGCAAGCATATTCCGATCCATTTTCCATCTGATATATAGATCTAACAGGACCCTGTGAAACAAGCTCTTAGTGCCTTATGAATAATAAATTATTTCCAGGTGATGATGCGAAATATGAGACAGTTTATGTCAGGAATGAAAAACTACCTGGTCAAACACGGCGAAAGAGAGTTTGAGAAAGAAGTGGAAAAAGAACGACTCAAGGTATGCCAACCATGACTAATATCTATACCTAATGGTTTTTAAAACTTATAACGCTAAGATTACGCTTAAAACACAAAGATGATATGGCTAGTAATGGGTTGATTATCGAGATGAAGACTGATAGAGAAACATGGAAGAAAATTACGTTAGGCTGACCCCAAATAAGTTGGGATAGCGGCAAGAGAATGATAATGACCCTTGGGGGGCGTCTCCACGAGCGAGAGAATCGCGGCGATATTATCGTCGTGCCACATATTTCTATATACCTACACTCTTAGAACGTGTCTCGAAAATTTGATGGCACGGCGAGACAATCGCCGCGATTCGCTCGCCGGTGGAGATGGCGCCTTATAGCCGTCTCCCCAAATTGAAGATGAGGAATCTTCAATTTTCAATTTAATTCAATAATTTAATTTTTTTATATTTTTTACTTTGATTTCCCCTCTCTTTTAATATATCCTCTATTAAAGGACTAGTATCTTAAATCAAAGCTGACAAAACATTACAACAATAGCAATTTTCTAATTCCAGCTAAAACCGACCGAATTCCTGAACCTGGACGCGATCCTAGAAGGTGTCATGCACCGACTAGTGGTCCGGCCGCTGCGCGCGCGCCTGTACTCGCTGTTGGCCGCGTGGCACTCGGCGGACGTGCGTCGTCTACACGCGGCCATCGAAAAAGCGCAACACGCCACGCCGTTGCAGCTAGGGATAAAGGTATCTAATATTGTAAAATACTGGAACAGGTATTGGGTTCTTGAAAAAGAAACCAAAATTCTTATTTTTTTTTTCAAATAAACCTTCACTCGCACTTATGAAACGTCAGCAGCCAGATGCACGTATGCAATTGGTCGTTTCCTTTGGAGACGAGCTGGCAATAAACTCCACGGTTACGGTTGTTCCGTTTATCCACCCTAAGGTGGATACGCGGACACGCATCTCCGAGAATCCACCCTAAGCCTTTAAATTCCATTTATCCGACTAGGCCTAGGGTGGATTCTCGGACATGCGTTTCTGCGTATTCACCTTAGGATGGATTTTTGGGGTGGATAAACGAAATAACCCCACGGTTACTCTTTTAAAAATAATTGGCTTGTAGTTTTCCTTTATAAACATGGGCATAGTTGAGAGCACTACTAGTGTTAATATAAAGATATTCTTTCAGGAGTCGACTAAGATACCGTCGTCGGCAGTCCTGGCCGTGATCTCGAAGCATTTCCTCAAGATGCAGGAGGCTGACTCACCGCTCGACAAGCTGGAGAACCTCCTGGCCGCCATATCTGTTATGTTTAATGCTGTGAGTATAACTGGCTAATTAATAATAAGTATGTTTTTTAAAATGTTTATTGTTTTTTTAAATGTTTTCCTTTTAATTCTCAAAATAAAAGAAGATACCATAGAAATGTGTGTCACTACGTATTAAACGTGTTCCATGTACACCGTACGATGGAACAAACATTGGAGGCCTCTATTCACAGCATGGCCCAGGCTTAAACTGTACAAGGATCTTTGGCTTGTGGCCAAAATCGGAACTAACGCCGTCATCTAGTTTTTTCAATATAATATATTTCAAAAAAACAATCGCACAATTATTTAACAGCGCTTGCGTCCTTGTAGCGTCCTTGTAGCAGTATGTACGGACAGCAACAAAAGTCGATTAAGACTTCAGTTTTTTTAATCTCAATTAATGAGCGAAATATTTTTAACAAATATTTACCACCCACCCACCCACCACCACCGCCACCCACTAAAACTCCACGGTGTCCTCCTCTGCCGCTTACGGCGGGAACACGGGCACGCGTTAGCACTCATCCGTGAACCCGCCGCGCTACAAGGAAGTTCAAGTGATTAGTCACCCCAGTATCGAATCCGAAGTAAAAGCCAAACATATTTTTCAGATTCGTGGCGAACGCAGCGTGGGCGCAGACGATCTACTGCCGGTGCTCGCGTGGACAGTCGCGCGCAGCCGGCTGGTGTGCGCGGAGCTGGAAGCGGAACTCATGGCGGGGCTACTGCCGGCGGCTCTGCTGGCGGGCGAAGGCGGCTACTACCTCACTGCTTTGTTCTCGGCCGTTGCCGTTCTGAAGAGACTCGCGCCAGAACCGCAGCCGGATAGTACTACACCTTCTGTAAGTGTTGTATAAAATATGTTGTAGTTGCGAAGCTTTTCTTCGTTGAATTGCTGTTTTCACGTTAACAGTGACAATATTTTAGACCTATGGTCTATTCATTAGAGGCAGTTGAATATCACATAGATAAGTAAGTAGGTATAACAACGCAAGACATGTCTGTTGCACCGACCGCAAATAAATTGGAATAAGGGCAGGATAATTCAGCGGGATTGTCCGAAAGGGTGGCCGCTGGCCCGGAACATAAAGGGCTAAGGAAGGAACTCGGGTGGGTTTTAGTCAGTAAGAGTCTGACACTCCCATCAGCTCCACCCAGAACGGGAGGGGTCTTTTAATGACTTTCCATGCGCAAAAAAAAAACAAGAATTTCAAGAAAACTTGTAGGTACATAATAGTCAGCCGAATTTTTGCGACATCGAAAATAATGCCTGTTCTGTAGGTGCACTTCTGTCTACTAAACAAACAAAAAAAAAATGGCAGGATAATGATAATGAGGTAAACATAGCAACGGTCTTCTGACCTCCGCAAGTTAGGTTCGATAATACCTATCACGGTTGTCTTTTTTGGGACTTCAGCAATCATGAAATTGAAGGGCTCGAAGTGGAAAGGACGGCTGATATTTAGCCGCATTCTCCTGTCTAAACCTACGAAACCTGCGAAAAACCCCAGCTAGGCCAGCTATTTATTACCAATGTACAGACGCCAGCACATCAAGCTACACAAAACTGTAAAATTTTCCCAATCAACTTTGAACCTTATGCTTTAGCGATAAAGTTGATAATCTATTAAAGAAATTTGACATATTGTAGTAGCTTGATGTGCTGGCGTCTGTACCTAAAGGTTCATTAGTATCTGTATGGTTAACAAGACTTGTCCCCAACAGTGGCGTCGCGGTTCAATGGACACGAATCGCGAACAATGTTCCGTGGCCGTGGTCCGCGTGGTGCTGCCGGACGAGTGCCGCGGCTCCATCCGGCGCGTGCCGGTGCCGTGCCGGCCCGGCGCGCGCGCGCGCGACCTGTGCCGCGCGCTCGCGCACGCCGCCGCCATCACCAACCCACAGGATTACGCGCTGTTTGCACTACACGATGGCCATGGTACGTTACATTGTATTATTTATTTGATGATGATCGAGCCCCAAGATATAAATTAACTGTCTAGTTTGGGGTCACTGACAACTAACACACCCAATGTAACCTAGCTGTACCTAAGTAGGTACTATTTTAAGACGTAGACATCTCAGTTTGTGTCTAACCAGTCTTGGTACCTGCTTATGCATTGCTTGGGTTATAAATAATTTTCTATCTCTATTTGAAGGTTCAAATTTAGGGCCTGTCTTTAGCCCCCATAAGAGACGCAATCAAATGTTTGGTTCTTAAACCTAAAGGCTTTTATCAAATTTTTATTATTTTCTTTTATATAGTCAAACAAGCCATTGGGGATACTAACGTATTCATACTTCCACTACAATGCCAATACTCTGTTAATAACTTTTTAAGCTTAAGGCTTATCTTAGTTTAGACACTTGATTGGTCAGTCAGCGCACTCACGACATTGCTTGAAAGTAGTTGCAAGGTAGCTCCTACCAAATAGTTTGCTCGACTATGACTAGTTTTAGCAAGTATTCCATGTGAGCCCAAAGTTTGGCAAGACATAGCCTATCTAACTAAAACTTGGTTTTATTAACATAGCAAACTGACACTATGTTTTATCCTTCTTGCAGAGACAATGCTGAACGAGAACGACTGCCCTCAAGAAGTTATGTCAGAGAAAAGTGGACAGAACTTCACTCTGGCCTACAGACGAATAGATGCCAAGATCGCCTGGCCACAGCAGGCCTTACTATCGTACCCCTAGACTGCTTCTTACAATAATAACTAGAAATCTCTTAGCATTAGAAAGTAAAGAAACACACTTGCATGAAAATCATGAATGAATTGTTGAACACTAGGTTGTCAAATCATGCTCATTATCAATAAGTCATCAAAATTATATTGGGAACGAATGAGAAACTATATTTTTATCACCTTAACAATAAAATCAAAGTGATATTTTATTCAACTGATTTTGTAAGTGCTAACGTTTTCTAAGCTTACCTTACTTATAAGTACATCGCTTATAGGCAGTATTTTTAAAGCATCGCTACTCAACGAGCATACTAATGTCATTATAACTGTAGCTTTTTTACTCAGTAATGTATAAGTACCTAATTTTATATTATTGTAATCTGACTGAACTTTCGGGGCATGACTCCCAAATTTTGTACATTTTGTATCGCGTGGGGAGCTATCATTCGGAGGTTGAATGTGATGTATGGATAAAATGTTCACCATTTTTGTTATTATATTGTGTAGTACCTACACCTGACTCGATGTTCGCAGTTAGGGGCAATCTAACTGTCTTATAAAGGCGGTGTTTATTTTCTTCAAGTGTGCGTTTGTGTATGTTCCTAAATTTCGTCGCGTAGGTACACTAAATAAACTCACCAAATTGTTGTTTTAGTTTAATAAAATTTAAGTATTTCTTTAAACATTTCTAGTGCTAAAGTTTACTTTTGAAGTATCTATACAATATACATATTTTAACTCTTACTAACTTGTTTATGAACTGTGATGTTAATCGTATTAATTAGTAATACTGTAAGGTTTTGTATTAATTTTTGTATATTCGTAGAGCTGTTTCTTAATATAATTTATTTATATGTAACATTAAGGTAACTAACCAACAAGACGTTAGAATTATAAAGGGTAAATTATAGTGAGATTACAGTTTCCACAAATGTGTGTGTGTGTATTAAAAATGGCTACCTATTTCTAATCTTGATAAACAGTAGATAAATGTGCAAATACTGGCTACAATTTACCTTTTGTATAACGCGTATTCAGATGAAAAATTGCCTTACATTTCGTCACGGACAATATTTTTGTAGTTCGTATTATATATTCTACAGTAACAGTCAGTGCAATCAAAAGATTGCGTACGGTTTGGAGAAATGATTGAATTAACATAATTAACTGTAAAATTAAAACAATTAATTATAATACCTCTATCCCACTGCCAACCACGGAATTCGAACATAAGACCTTTTACTGCCAATTAGTAAACAGTTTTCGAACGCCATAAAACATTATTCATTTTGTAGAATTCTGACGTCACCAATGCCTGTGTTGTTCTTTCACGTTCCATACCTATCTGCCTACTTTTTTAAGCCTATTTCTAGTTTATCTAAGTTTATAATTATTATTTTAGTGCCCCTGCCTGTGTCGAACCTCTAACGGATTTTTTTGCCTTCTTTCTTTGGAAGACTAAATAACCCTGGGTGTTATCAAAGTCTGAGTTACAATACGATTATGTTTACTATCAAAACCCACACTTCATTATTTAAAGACTGATGCTAATTAGTCTTATTAGTACGATTCTTTTTCATTAATATACACAGTGATTGCGGTTCGATAAATATTAGGAAGATTACTTGGAACAAATCTGTATTCGTTATAGTCTCTATCTATCGGTACGAGCCACCAAAGAGTTTCTGAATAGTCTCTCTGTTTAGCTTTTAGACAAAAATCTTGATCCGTTTTTTTTTTCATTAAAACATTTCTCCAAGATTCGTACATTAAAACCAGTACTTTAGAGCGAGTAGGCAACAATGATTCTGAATATGTGACTGGCGTACGCGCATATAAGGTGCGCCATTTGTATTTATTACGTCACTCTTATTAACGTTAGTTTTAAAACACGTGTATGGTGTTTTCAGTCATATTGTGAAGGAGTAAATGGATTTTTACCAAATTTACTTGTGTTGTTTTATTTTTGTTTCTTTTTTACCATTTGGCACAACAGACATCCTACATTGTCAATGGTTCGCTGCCAATCTCAACAAGCAAGCAACAACAGCAAGCGACAAGCAAGTACGCAGGCGATAGCAACGTCCTCACTTATTACCTGTTCAATAACAAGGAGTGAGTAAACCACATTCATTGAAACTTTGAATTCCCTTTTGAGTTTTCTGCAAATATCTCAAAAAGCGACGTCCTAATTAAAACATAATGAAATTTTCAACTTCCCCTTGTCACTGCCGTGGGTTTGGCGTCTACAGATTTTTGGATGACTTAATTGACCTCTGTCAAAACTAGTTGAACTTAAAATGACGCGAACTGTAAATCCAACAGCCTAAACTTTCATTGGCACCTGGAATTGAGTTATCCGCAAATAACTCAAAAACTAGACGTCCTAGGTCAAAAATAATTTTTAAACTTCCTCTTGCGGTTTTGTCTACCGATTAAGTAGGCAAATCACATTGATATGGAGAGGAAATTACAATTCTTTTCCATCCTAATCTCTGGTAGCTCATCCAAAAGTCACCATCCCTGTCATGTTGCAGGACCAAGATGCAGCCGAATACCGGTATTTTACATAGCTCAAATGCCTGAATTTCTGGGTAATAAAATACCTACCCCTTGGTAAAACAGGTTTTCTGACTTTCAGGGTTCTAACTTCCCGTAACAGCTGCTCAACCAAAAGTAACTTTAATCGATCCCAGAATATTAATAGTAACGCAACCATAGCAACTGATTTTATAATTGTTACGATACACAACGATCGACCACACTTTGCCCACAAATGTGTACGCTTTCCTACAAATAACATGTTGTACCCACTTGACGAAAAACGAACTATGCAAGCGAATTACCCTAAAAAATTGCCTGTACCTCATTGGGATAGAGTGCATTTGCAATACCCTGTAAGGAAACATCCAGGAGCTGGAATCTCAAGTGAAACTGTTGGAAGAAAATGGAGAGATCTACCAGAAGTATTGAAAGAGACAGTGAGTGCTTTTAATTTCAAATTCAAATAGCCTTTATTCGCAATCTTATAAACTAGTTTAACAATATATTTAAAATAAAGGTTTAGACATCAGAAATCTCCAGATTGCTTTGGTCTTTAGCATAGGCCTCCGTCAAGCTTTTGCATAGCTCACGGTCGGGAGTTTTTCTCCTCCATATCCCTCCCAAAAATGGGAAGACGACTTGAAAACATCTGCGGGAGGGACTTTTAATTTAATTCCAGATAATTGCAAAAAGTAGCTCCACGTAATCTAACACGTGAATTATTGAAGTGAATGACTTAAATTTTCAACACCAGCCAAAAGTACTGCAGAAGTAGTCCTTTACTGGTACATATTTTTCCAAAATAATGTGATCAATTTAGTGAGAGTGGAAAGCTTTTCGCATCCAAAATTAGTTGTGCTTTCTTCCCGCATCCAGCAGATTTGTTATGGCGATGCTTGTGGGAGAGGCTTATATCCAGCAGTGGAGGTCTTCCGGCTCAATGTTGATGACAGCCTAAAAGCGCCTAATTAGATTTTAGGTTAGGTACGTTTGTAGTGAGTAGGATTATTAATTACCCATGTATAAGATAGCTTTGAACCTTTTTGTATCTGCAAAAGAATACCAATAAAATAGTTGTATATGCTACGCAGAGAACTCCAGTCGAAGAGCTGAAGAACTACTTTCACGACTACAATATCACTAAACAGTTGACGAGGTCGCAGACTGCCGAACACTACGGGTTCAAACTACCTGAAACTAAGAGGTTCAACAAACATACGTCGTGTTTGGAAAATGAGTATGTTTACCCACAGCCTAGAAGGGTAGGTATAAACTACTACCAATCAACTGTAACACACAATTTGTCTCGAAGCTACTGTATCTGCTACTGCGCTTTATGTGCAGTCACGGAAGCGGAGGCTTATCTGCAGAATACATTGTAACCTTTGTGATCGTAACTGCTCCAGAATGTGATGAATTCAAATTCCACATCAGCAAATAATGGACAATATACCAATCAGGGGGTTCTTTCTTTTGCCCTGGACTTTGATAGGATGTCCTCAGCATACCTACAAAATGATCTCCACATAAAAAGACAAATCATTTTCTCGTGCACATTTTTTAGAGTAGAGTATACATAGGTCTGCTCTATAATTTCAGATAGAAGATAGAGTACCACAATGTTCTGCGCACGGTACGACCGAAATGAGGAGTCGCTACACTCCACCAGTAACTCCTTCTCGACTGATAACTGATAAGGATCAGTACAAACTTCCTACAAGACTACCTCAAGACCCAGTAAGTATAACTCGACTCTACAATATATCTAACCATAAAAACTGAGTTCCAGATCAAACAGAGTTTGCTAAACTGGAAACCATTGATCAAATCGTATCGCATCTGCACATTAAATGTGTGCAGATGCGACACTGTTTGATCAATGTTTACCTACCTAATTATTATTAAATATTTTAGATCCTTCTAATTCTTTCTTACCGTTACACTAAAATAAATTCTCTGAATTCTCTCTCTGATTGTATATGATGTTGATGATCCAACATTGCACCTTTTGATTTATATATTTTTTTCATCTTTGAATTTTTTCTTGTCAGCTTCCACTCGAACCAAGTTGGCGAACAGAATTAGAACCTATTGACACAACGCATGAAGGTTTCGAAAAGTACCTGGACCCATACCTGACGACTAGTAGACTAGACCACCGGCCGTACACTGCCGATCAGTTGCAGAGACCGTCGTGTAACAAGGATGTGGTCACTTATTACACTTTTAAGGATATTACTTACGTAAGTTTAGTATAGAATAAGAAATGAGTACCTAAGAGGAAGGAGGATCAGCGGGATTGTCCGAGGGTTACCGCTGGCCCAGAACATAAAGGGCTAAGGAAGGAACATGGGTGGGTTTTAGTCAGTAAGCGATCCCCCTGCGCGGTCCCTTCCGCTCCATCCAGAGCGGGAGGGGTCATTTGATGATTTCCCATCCTGAAAAAAAAGAGGAAGGAGGAGGGGGAGGAGGTATAAGAGGAAGTCAGAAAACAGTGGCAGCGGTGACTGAAAAGTTGTGTGGAAATATGGACATGTATGGACATGATGTGGAGGAATGGTAAATGTTGTAAGAAAAGTTTTAAGTATGAATGTGGATGGCTACAAGAATAGGGGAAGACCAAAGAAACGATCTATGAGCTGTGTAAAAGATGATATAGCTCGAAAGGCGGTCACTACCGAGGTGGCGACTAATAGGAAGAAGAAAGACATATTGCGATGACAATAATGAGCTTACGTAAGTTTAGTGAAAGTAGCAGTAGAGTAAAAGGAAGTTTAGGATAACCTAAACTTCTTTAGATCGTTTTATATTTTTTTTTTTATCATCCTTAGATCTCCTTATAAAAGACACACATTACTGATTGTTTTATAAATGAAAGTCTCAATAATTTTATACTTCACAGTATAATATAATCATTGAATTCAATCAACATTTTTTGTTTCGCGCCTCTGATTCGCATATACTGACGTCCTAGAAGGCGGGCTGTCAAAACCACATTTTTATTAATCTCAATCTGACATAGTGGCTATTAATTAGCCCATACAACACGCTGTCTTTTCATAAAAAAAACACACGAAGTGTTGCGTGTGTGTTCTGTTTGCAAAGTTCTCTTAACTCTTATTAAATTTTTTGTTATGTTTCATACACCAGTTTTATTAATTAAAGACAGCACGTGATATTGTATTAGACTCTCTAGTTAGACCGAACACAATTTACTAAAATAAATTTTATTTTCAGACAAGAACGCCAAAGCCTAAAACAGAATGGAGACTACCAGTACCCAGACCAAAATCTGTTTACGATAGAGAAAAGTTTAAGGAAGGCGTTAGGGAAATAAGAACCCATAACAAATTGCCATGGGTGCCAGGGTAAGAACCTACTTAACTCAATCAAGACATGTTTAATTCAACTATTATATTATACAACTAGCTGCGCCAATCGGTATCACCCGCGTAAGTGTCGCTCCTGTGAGAATATCGGGATAGAAAGTAGCCTATAATGTTAATCCTGGTTCTAAACTACCTATGTGTGCCAAATTTCATTTAAATCCGTTCAGCCGTTTGTGCGTAAAGAAGTAACAAACATATTAACATACACACAAACTTTCAGCAATATAATGACGAATTCTATCTTTATACAACATGACCCGGAATTAACGCACACCACCAATATTATATTACAATCATAGGTAATACCTACATACACTGACTGACTTTTTACTATTATGTACAAAACATTGTTTAAGTATACATATATATATAATTAGTTATATACTGATTGTGGGAGAAAATTGTGGTCACATTACAAATTTTCACACGGACATAGTCGGACACGTGGGTCTAGTGATGTAGGTACTTGGTCCATTTTGGTTTGTTTTGACTGTACAGCGGCTGTGTGACTTTAATTTACGTAGGTAGTTTTAATGGTTTATGGGATAAAAAAAGTTACAGTACCCGGCGATAAATATTACACATCGACCTTTGGAAAGAGACAATCGGCTAATTTCGGCTTCGTAGAGCGTTATCTCTGTCGCACGAAATACAAACAGTCCGGTATCTATTAGGAGCTGTTAAAACAATTATGATTTGCTTCTTTGGATAATTATTTTTATTCTTTGTATAAAATCGATAGGATCGAATAGGTCGATGTGCAATATGTATCGCCGGGTACTGTACACATCTACTCTGTCTACCTAATATCAATACATCTTAGTCTACTCCGTAATTATGTTCCAGAACGTTCCGTACAGAAGCAAGAGACAACTACATACCGCCACTATTGCAACCAGTCTCCCAAATCCACAACTATGAAGAAGAAGCCAAGAGTTACTATGAAAAGTCCATAGCCAACTTATCGACGAACATTCGAGAAGAGTATGACGCGTTCCAGAAAAAATATTCGACCGAGAACTCCGTTGTTGGTTCTAGGAGGCCAATTTGTTCTGTACTCGATCAGTTTATTGAAAAGAACAAGAGATTAGAGAGAAAGAGTGTGCACATAGGATGAGAAAAAAAAACTAACAAAAACGCCGAAAAAAACACGTTTGTTGTACGGGAACCCCCGTTTAATATTTATTTTATTCTATTTTTAGTATTTGTTGTTATAGCGGCAACAGAAATACTTACATTATCTGTGAAAATTTCAACTGTCTAGCTATCACGGTTCATGAGATACAGCCTGGTGACAGACGGACAGACGGACAGTGGAGCCTTAGTAACAGGGTCCCGTTTTTACCCTTTGGGTACGGAACCTTAAAAATATTTTAGTAAGAGGGTAGGACACATGAGGGAGGATATGAAGAGATTAAGAGAATAAATAGTAAGAGTGTACACGTAGCATAAGACTAGAGAAACATTAGAGATATAAGAGAAACAGTGTGGGTGTGGCACTCGTGTGTTGCAGCTGAAAATCACCGTCAGGTGATACACCTTGTGCTAGCATCTGACGGTATTCTGAGTTGAGGCAGTTTTGGTATTTATAATCTATGTTTTCTGTTTCTTATAGTGTTAAGGTATATTTTTTGCTGTAATGCCAATACACTCATTTTTCTGTCTTTCGTTTCTTTCTTTCTTTACGACAAGCCGTATGTACGTCTGTCGTAACAAAAGCAGTATAAGCAGGCCTCTAATTAAATTGAAATGCTAGGTCAGCTCTGGGTCAATATGTATCCACTGACGTGCTGCCTACTGTACGTACACATAGTACCTATAAATTCCTTACCTAACTCCTTAATCACAATAATATTATAAAGGCGAAAGCTTATGAGTGTGTTTGTATGTTTATTACTTCTTCACGCACAAACGGCTAAACCAAATTTGATAAAATTTGGTATGGCGGTAGCTGACACCCTGGATTAACACATAGGCTACTTTTATCCCGATATTCCAACGGGATTGACACTTATGCGGGTAAAACAGCTTTTCGCATCTATTGTGAAAATAAATGTACCTACCGTTTGAAATAAAACAATGATTAGGTACATCTCCTGTCTACCTCTCTTTATTTATTGTCCTATCGCAGGTATGCTGGAAGAGATTTCTTATGAAATAAGCATCACCGTTGTACGGTCAGCATCAAAAGTCGATTAACACTTCAGTTTTTTTTAATCTTAGTTATTGAGCAAAATAATAACACTTCAGTTTTTTTTTATCTCAGTTATTGAGCAAAATATTTGTTGAAAATTGCATCGTACTTCTGCTGCAATTTTGAATAAATATTTTGCTCAATAACTGAGATTAAAAAAACTGAAGTGTTAATCGACTTTTGGTGCTGACCGTACCTATTTTTCTGTTCTGTTTTATTTCGTGTCTGTTTATACATATGTATATGTGTGTACATAAATGGTAAAATAAATAAATAAATGATTTTTCTGATTGGTTCCGAATATTGTAGTTGTTTGGAGTTGAGAATTACCTATTACATAATCAGCGTATAATGATTCCACTGCAGGGACACAAGCCTCTCTCTGTGAAAGGTGGTGGGCCGTAATCAACCCACGGGCCCGGTGCGGGTTGTAATTACCTATTACGATCGCACAAATATAAAAACTACATTATAATCATCATACTTATTATAACCGTAAGAAGTTAGCACACTCTGATTCACCAATTTAACTAATACAACATACAATCACGAGTCTACACGAGTACGACATAAATCAAAGATAAGGATTGGTATGAAAACCTTTTTGCATTTAAATAAAAAATGGAGATTGGCTGACTAAAAATAATATATGACGTTAATAAATTTGACAGTTACTGTTACTCCTTGACCACCATGACGGGAAATCATATCTCGAAATTCTAATATACAAAATATAAAATGGGCTCAGATTCAGACCAAAACGCATAAAAGATGTACAGTAAATGGAAATAGTATACTTTCTCATTATAGTAATTTTGCTATCGTATGCCGTATACTTGATACAACCTTACTGGATCATGATATTATCTGGAGTGTTCATCTATTCCTTATACAACCAGGTGCAAACTTGGTAAGGAGGTACTTACTATATCTTTAGGTATCCGTAGTGCTACATACTGGCCGGCGCACTAGCAAAAGACAGAATTGAGTGAAAGTGGGATTTCACTGGCTGACCGTCGTGCTACACTATACATGTTAATTTATCGTCATCATCTTGGTATACATGACCGACGTCAGCGTAACACTAAATCCAGCTTTAAGTTCGTCGGTCCACCTAACTGAGGGACGGCCTCTCTCTTGCGGATACGCGGTCTCCACTCCAGGACTCGTCTGCTCCACCAGCCATTGATCCTTGAAGAGTGCAGGCAAATATACTTTCTACGCGACGACGTAAGCTAATCTTATACAGTTCTTGCTAAGAAAATGAGAAGTAGAAAGCAATATAGAACAAAATCAGCCTCGAATCGTTGGGGCAAAGCGTCTTTTTATATTACATGACTTTTCTATCACTGACTACAGGAGCACAAGTTATCAAGACACTAATACCCGGATCCAATAAGATGCAACCACATTTGCAGGAATAGAAAAGAAATATACAAATCTACTACTATGCATCAATAAGATGATGCCCCTGTAAGTAAAAGATTTTTATTTTTTTCCGATCAACAGTATCTCAGACAAACTATGCTGATGTCATGTACCTAACATGACATCACGCCGATTTCCCTCGAAAGTGTGGGAAAGGTACAGACGCCAGCACATCAAGCTACCCGAAACTGTCAAATTTTCCCATTCAAATTTGAACCTTATGTTTTAGGGATAAAGTTGAAAGTCTGTTATAGAAATTTTACAGATTGTAGTAGCTTGATGTGCTGGCGTCTGTAAATTCATATTTCGCCAGTTACATTCAAGTCCCATGTAATACGAGCGAGCCTTTTAGTTTTACCATCGAATCAATCGAAGATAAACTGGCACAAATCCATGCAGACTCAGATCCAGATTCCAGACACGACTCGAGATCTAAATAAATTGTTAAATAAATATAATAGTGATTGTTTTTAAATAAAATTATGTTTTTGTTTTGTTTGTTTTGTTTTTTTTTTTAAAAAAAAACGTTGCCCCACACTAGGAATTTCTCCTGTATCATGGGTGCGTTTACAAACATTTAAACTCACATACACAAACAGCCAGACCCGGAACATCTACTTGTAGGTCATACAAATATTTGTTCCGTGCGGGAATCGAACCCGCGACACGCAGCGCAGCAGTCGATCGCTCAGACACTGCGCCAATCGTGTCGTGTCATCGTGTCGTGTGTGTGTTGCGAATAAAGTTCAATAATCCATACTAATATTATAAATTCGAAAGTAACTCTATCTGTCTGTCTGTATGTTACCTTTCACGCCTAAATCACTAACAGATTACGATACAATTTGGCAGAGGGATTGATTGCATCCCGGGAAAGGACTTAAGACAGTTTTTATCCCGATATTCCAACGAGATCAACACTTATGCGGGTGAAACTGCGAGGCGCTACTAGTATGCTATAAAATTACAATATTTAAAATATATTAATGTGTTGCCGTGTGTACCAGCAGTATCAGTCTATTGTTATCCGTCATTTTTATAAAGTCCTCCAGACCGAATTTCGGCCATAGCGACCAATATACGACACGTTTGGCGCAGTGGCTGAGCGATCGACTGCTGCGCTGCGTGTCGCGGGTTCGATTCCCGCACGGAATAAATATTTGTATTGCCTACAGGTAGTTGTTCCGGGTTTAGCTGTTTGTGTATGTGAATTTAAATGTTTGTAAACGCACCCACGATACAGGAGTAATTCCAACGTTTTTTAAAAAACAAATAAAAAAAAATATCAATGGAGACTAGCCACCTGCGCGAGAGATATTATAGTACTCAAGCGTATGCGCAGACACAGATGCATTCTCTCTTCCCTCACTCTCTTAGTCCGATGGGACAGCAATCGGACGACACCGGAGATTGATCAGGCACAGGAACAACGGCTTAGCGTGCTTTCCGAGGCACAGAGGTATCTATCACATCGCCGATTTTCAAACTCCAGACTGTTACTAAGAAGTTCCCAATGGAAAAACTCAATAACACTGCTCGACTCGGGAATTGAACCTAGGACCGGGCTCGGCAGTCGCACTTGCGGCCACGAGACTAACGGGGCAGTCTGCATTCACTAGCACATCGTAGTACAAATTGATCACTTGAGAGCCGCGCCAGGTGCGAAGCGGCCGCGAACTGTCGTAATTATAACATGTACTCGCGAATATTTATACAAATATTACACAGTACTCAAAAATAACCCAGCAAGCTAACTCTTCATAATTTAAACAAACCATCACTATTTCAAAGTACAATATGTTAAGTCTAAGTCAACTAGTGTTTGTGTTTGTTTTTGCGCTGAATCAAGTCGGCAGTGATGTTCCGCAAAAGGTAAAAGTCATATTAATATTTAATACACTCGAATTCACATAACCGTATCTAAATGCGTCGACGCGAATACTTTAATTTAATTTTAGTTGTACGGACAACATTCAATAACGTACACTCAAGAATAACGTTAATAGACAAAAATAAAAATTTTCATAAGTTCATTTTCAATTTCGTCTGTAACATACACAAACACTACATAAACAGTTTCAGTTGGAGATCTTGCTAAATCAGTACGTAGTTACGTTATCTTCATCAAGCATTTATTTAGGCCACAGAACAGATTTAGGCAGTTGTTATTTTTCCTTGAGCTGTGATGGCTCAGTGGTAACGGCCGCGACTTATGAGTTGTAGGTCGTAGGTTCGAACCCAGACAGGCGCTTTACTTTGTGTAAATTATTTCATCAACACTGTCCTCAAAACGGTGAAGGAAAACATTGTGAGGAAACCGGCATGTTCTAGAACTAAAATTCGAAGACATGTGACATTTAACCAACCCGCACTGGGCCAGCTTGGTGGATTACGGCCCACTCCCTCACACAGAGGAGGCCTGTGTCCCAGCAGATTGAGCATTAGGTATGGGCTGATTATACTAGGTTTTCCCTGCTCCAATAAGGTTTTCTTTTCCAGTTACATACATATATGGATGTAGAGTAAACTTGTTTTCTATTTAGGCCCTTATTTCTATTTAAAACCTTGTCATACTGGTAGGTACTATTGAAGTGAAAAGTGAATGGAAAATGACATTTCACATCTTAGTAATAATAACAAGAAAAACGTTACGCACATAACGCCTTCTAACAACTGCGTCAATAAACAAATACACTGTGTGTGTGATCGATAATTTTTCAAACAAAGAAACAAATAAAGCCGGATTTAGATCTGGCTTTGTTTTCCTGATTGAGTTATTGTTTTATATTTTTTTTATTTATTTTTCCTTGTATAGCATTATAATAATCGTTGTTTCAGCTGACAGCTGCAGTTACCAATATTCGTCCTAATAGCAGTTTATAATAAACTAACTGTACTTACCAGAATTCTTTCATACGTACATAGAAAATTATAACATAGAAAATTATAGGTTGATACTGGTCCACTTAATTTAACCATTCCTAAGTCATCTGATACAAATCCCCTTAGGAACAAACACTACACGTGTTTGTTCCTAAGGGGATTACATTTACTTATTTCATCATTTCTCCATATAATTTGTGCCCAGTTAATGGCAATAAGGTCGCTCCTATTAGGTACAGTCAAGAAAAGAGATAAGCATGCAGGATCGTCGGATATAGTTGAAGTTTAGTAAGAAATCGATAGATGTTGTCGACTGAAATTTAATTAGACAAATGAGCGGTTGGTTTTCTATTAATAAAACCAAATTTTATTCGAAAACATCCATCGGTTTCTTACTAAACTTCTACTATATCCGACGATCCTGCATACTTATCTCTTTTGTTAACTTTACATGGGACTAAACGTAACTGGCGAAATGTGGGTGTACCATAGGTACAGACGCCAGCACATCAAGCTACCCAAAACTGTCAAATTTTCTCAGTCAACTTTGAACCTTATGCTTTTGCGATAAAGTTTAAAATCTATTAATGAAATTTGACAGATTGCAGTAGCTTGATGTGCTGGCGTCTGTACATCTCTGCCTTACCCTTCGGGAAATAGAGGCGTGATTTTATTACACTAGCTTTTCTGCCCGCGACTTCCTCTGCGTGAATTTTTGAAGTGAAAACTTCTTTAGCGGCGCTGTGTACTTTTTTTGGAATGGGTAAAAACTTCTAAATTCGCGTCAGGTCACGTGACCCTGATCGAAAATTCGTAAGACGTAAAACGTAAGACAGCGCCATCTATGCACATCGGGAAGAACTACGAGGGCCTCGCGTACTAACTACGTAGTTCATCCAACAACGACGAGATGGCGCTGAACCACGGATATATAACTGACGACGAGCTCTATGCGAGCGGCTTGCTTCTCTTACCACTGCCGCGACCAACACCACGAACTGAAGTCTATCCTGTGTGCTTATTTGTAAATCTGAATAAATTCCTTTCACGAGAAGAATAAACCAGTCACTTTGGTCATCATACCTGATTTGCAAAAAACCCTATAAAATAAGGAACACACCTTAACACGCGTGTTTTGTTTATAAGACGATTCACAAAATACACTCGTAATTGTTCAAGTTTTCACTTCTGTCGGCACTACCGGAGTGCCAGTTTTTTTTCTTCGTCGACCCATCCCGTCGCATTGCATCGCATGTCCACGCTAACACTTCATTTTCACTTTTGTTCTGGCTTTTTTCTTTTTACTCGGCTCCTAAGGGTGCTAGCGTGATGTTAAATGACCCATAGTCTTCCTCAAGAATTGGGCTATCAAACGCAAATAGAATTTTTCAAATCGGACTGGTAGTTTCAGAGATTAGCGCGTTCAAACAAACATACAAACAAGCAAACTCTGCAGCTTTATTATTAGTTTAGATAGAGTTACATAATACCAATAAAAGTACGAACTAGTGAAGATATAAAGATTTGAAAATAATGCATCAACTGTTCTAAAAAGTTACGATTTCTAATCAATAATATCAATGCGAAAATTATAACAATCACACCGTTTTTGCGTCAATTTTCTTTACTTATCTTTTTGCGATCTTTGTAACAATTGACTTGTTTAGTTTTTCTCAATCAATAAATATTGTGTGCTATTAATTACTATCACAATCATCAGGTTTTTATGTCACGCACGCTATACTAATGCTGGTGCATTGGAAATAATAATACCAGCTTATTATTGTCCTACACTGGAGCACAAGCCTCTTCTCATACAAGACGAGCATTGATCACCACGCTTTCTCAAGACGGGTTGGCGATTTCAGACTTATAGGTATCACACTAACATTATAAAGGCGAACGTTTGTGGGTGTGTGTGTGTGTGTTTATATGTTTGTTACTTCTTCACGCTCAAACGGCTGGACAAATTTTGATAGAATTTTGTATGGAGGTAGCTGACAACCTGGATTAACATAATAGGCTACTTTTTATCCCGATATTCCCAGGGATCGAAACTTATGGGGGTGAAACCGCAGGGCGCAACAAATTAACTATAGTTAATTAACTAACTAGTTAATTAATTAACTATAGTTAATTACCTATTAATTACCTACTAGTTAGTTAATTAACTATAGTTAATTTGCTGCGCCCTGCGGTTTTACCGCAAAACGAAACGGCGAAAAACATTCTGAAAAAAACCTGGACATAATATGTCCAGGTTTTTTTCAGAATGTTTTTGGCCGATGTCAGTACCTAATGTCCAAGACAAACTCAGAAAGTGCATATGAATTGAAAAAGTCGCATTGGTTTTTGCTCGGCCGCATTGAGAATAGGTAACCATAAATTCTTTTAGACCCTATTTAGTGGAAATCGTTGTGCTCCGTGCCTTGGAAAGCACGATAAGCCGTTGGTCGCGGCTGTCATTCGTGGATATTTGACAATCTGACAACTACTCTTACCAAGGGGAATCGTATTACCCAGTAACTGGGTTGTGGAAGTCAGATAGGCAGTCGCTCCATGTAAAATACTAGGATTCAGCTGCATCCGGTTAGACTGGAAGCCAACCCCAACATAGTTGGGAAAAGGCTCGGCAGATGAGTGGAAATCGCTGTATGTTTTATTTATAAAGTTATATAGTACCTACCCACCTAACATTACGGAGAGTACAAAAAGTCATTATTTGCCAACATTAAATCATTTGCGTGACAAATTATCTTAGCAACACTATGGAACATAAACTGGTTACATAGGCTTGATTATTTTCCTATGAAATATGTAGTGATTTTATGAATTTCATATACTTTGTCGCTCGAATTTGCTCAGGCGTTCAACGGTGGAGGTCACGAATTATAATCGTCGATATCGTGATCGCCGCCTGTAACATTCTCTTTGACCTTCCAAAACCATATTTTAGCCTAAATCTGCTTAAATTACACTGTATAAAAAAGTGCTTGAGAAATGAAAATTCCGGATACCACCACAGAGTAGAAAGCACTCAAAATGGACTTAGAATACAGCCTTGTAGTAGTCCAACTCTTAAAATGTCCTTTGCGACGCCAAATCGTGATCGGGCAGGTCATGAATGGTATGCTTATCATTCGTCACATAGCCAACTAGTTTAGCCAAGGCATTTAGGCGTGTTCTGTCGACCACATACCGACTAACTGAGGTCAACACCTCATACGATCTGGAGCAGTGAAAGTTGTCCTGCACCCGCAAATTTTTTATCCTCAAGTTTATTCTTAGATCACGTGTGATATTTTGTTTGTTTTACGTTTTGTTATTATGCTGAGCGATGGCCGTTTTGCATAGATGTGACGCATACTTTCTCCCAAATTGTTTTTTTTTGTTCGTGCTTTTATTTTTATGCGTCATGTTTGCCGCAAATAAACGTATTTTTCTTTTTCTTTTTTATGAAATTATTTTTTGTACAAGTCTAAAAATTTTGGTTTTAGAACAGCTTCTTCAATAAAATTACCATACATAGTAATACCATTTACGTTAGAGTCGTATTCAGAAACGATCAGTGATAGGTGTAATCAATCAGTACTAAAGTTCCATTAAATTTAGTACTCATCTCTAGATAATTTTCAATTAAACAAAAACAAAACCGCTTTAGAACACGGACCTTTAAAAAGTTGGTAAGACTGAAGAGAGATTACCAGAAAAAAACACACGTTTATCTTTCTTATAATTTCTTTCTTTTTGTAATTATGTAAATTTTATGGTTGTCAGTGCCTGAAATAATCGATTTATTCTTATCTAACTCGGATCTATTCGATTGCCCCATCTCTCTCTCGTACTCAACGTCGTTGCTATGGACATATTGGACATGTCAATTTTTTCTTTATGTTTCCAGATATTCATCACAGTGTACTACGAGAGCAAATGTCCAGACAGTAGAGAATTCATTGTTGAACAACTGCAGCCAACCATAAACTTGCTGCATAAGTATCTCATGCTAAGATTAGTTCCCTTTGGAAAATCACGAGTGAGTATTGAAGATTTTGTAATTGTAATTTTACACAACCACGCATAAAAAGGAATGGTTAAATGAGATTGTGCTGCTTAAATCAATGCCAAAGCCAACACAGGATTGGACAAACCAACAAATTTATAAACAGAGGAGAACAGTATTGGTATTTTCGACATCGACACAATTGCAATAAATAAAAATAGAATAGAATAGAACCGTCATAATGATGAAAAATAATTATTCAGTTAGTAGCACTTTATAAAACCTACCGTTGATTGAAACTTTTACTATGGTATAAGAACATTTAAATTATTATGTTCACGTCAAAAAAATAGGAGATACTGTGCTATCTGTTACTTAATTCACATTATCATACGATACTTTACTGCGGAATCGATGGAACAAGATTTATTTTATGTAGATAAAAAATTAATGAAGATGATGATGTTAATGAAGATTTTTTATAATTTTCAGAGTATAAACAATGGTCACAATGGATTTAAATGTCAGCACGGCCCCTCTGAGTGTGCCGGTAACCTGGTGCAGAGCTGCACGCTGGATCTCATGCAGGGGCGAAACGACGTGGAAAAGGTTTCTTATGTTGCCTGCGAAATGCAAACGGAAGCTGGCACCAGAGGGGATATGCAGGTACGAATGTTAAAATAGGTACATAATTAAGCATTTGGGGGTTTAGTGAACCCATTCAATGCGCTAGATGTGTTTAAACGCACGACGACATCGCATAAGGCCACTGAGAAAATAGCGGAACGAGCTTGACTTCTACCGAAAGGACTGATCTGAAAAAGACAGAAAAGGTAAAAGGTGGTCCTAGTAGCTCACCGCCCGATCAGGACCAGGCCCGTGCTGGACGGCGCGTACGTGTTCCACGCGCGCCTCAAAGAAATGTCAGCATTAATGGAAGGGGCCCGTTAGGGCCGCAGCCTGCCGGGTCAGCGGGATTGTCCGAAAGGGTTATCGCTGGCCCGGAACATAAAGTGCTAAGGAAGGAACACGGGTGGGTTTTAGTCAGTAAGAGTCTGACACTCCCTTCCGCTCCACCTAGAGCGGGAGGGGTCATTTGATGATTTTCCATCCTCAAAAAAAAAAGGCCTTTACGCTGCAGTGGGACAATATAGGCTAGTTTGATTTACCCCCTTACCAATAAATGCATTATACCAGATGAATAGTTACACACCCATGTCTCTCTTTCAGTCTTCAGTAATTTGACTTTCGAAAGAAGCAGACAACACGTTGTATAACTATAAAGACGCTATACAACGTTTATTAGTAAGGGGGTAGATGTTTAAATCCCATTTAAGTAATAAGGAGCGAGCAGCGAGCCTATATTGACATCAACCGGGCACTTATTCAGACTCCAGGTTGCTACTGAGAAATTCCAGATGGTACAACTCATAACGCTTTATCCAACCTGGCAATCAAAGCCGTGGTCAGCAATAATCTCAGATGCGACCACTAGATCCAATTTTTATAGCTATATTATGTGGTCACATTTTTGCAGTATAGTGATAACATTGAACTAAAACTTCATTATAAACTGCCAAAATACTTATACATATATTTACCATCAAAATAAATATTGCATACATACGCTAAATCTTAAGAACCTTGGAGTTATTAATTTATTATAGTTAGTAAAACCATATTTAACCACCTCAAATATTTTATAATATTTACATCTTAATATTTGCAAGAAGTTATTAATACGATATTTATTGAAATGAAATAAAAGTCTTTGTAATGGAAAATGATTGCGCAAATTTGTCACAACACACAACATAAAATAATGCATGTTTTTTCCTGAAGGGTTAGTTAGAGATGTACCTATGTATAACCAGGGAAAAATATTTTGAAATTAATAAATGATTAAACAGTCCATATAATGAAGCCTATGTTTAGCTGTGACATCTTTCGGCTGGAATGATGATGATGATATAATAATGGTTATTTTAAACAGCCAATTCATATCTCTATAAATCATCATCATCTTCTACTGGGTAAGCTCACTCCATCGTAGACTTTGTCTGTGTCATCTCTGACCTAGATTAGAGTCAAGAGCAAACCCATTTCAAATAAAAAAAAAATAAAAAAAAAATCAGCCGAAAGACGTCCACTGCTGGTATAGGTCTCCCCCAAGCACCACCACTTCGACCGGTTCTGTGCTTCTCGGATTCCTGGATTATTATCGATACAATCATACTAAGAATTAAGGTCGCTTTTTGTGTGTGCCTGTGCGACCGCCTTGTTCTTCGAAACTTCGCAACGGATTATGATTCACCATCATTTAGATAATTTATTCCGAAAAGTTTACAACAAAGGGGCTGAGTAATAACAGCCGTAAGAGTCGATCGATGTTAAGCTACTCTTGCCGCGGTTGGCCCGTGGATGGGTGACGATCTATACATACCAAGACTCCTTCTTGTCTTGGAAAGCACGTTAAGCCATTGGTCCCGGCTGTCATTTGTGGATCTTTGACAGTCGTCACGGGTCGTCAGAAGCCCAAAAGTCTGACAACCATTCTTACCAAGGGGTTTCGTATTACCTAGTAACTGGGTTGTCGAGGTCAGTGGCTCCATGTAAAATACTGGTACTCAGCTGCATCCGGTTAGACAGGAAGCCGATCTCAATATAGTTGGGAAAAGGCTAGGCAGCTAATGATAATTATACATTAAAGCGACGCTTTGTCAAGTCGTAAAAACATTGCGAAGCAGGAGTGGGTCGCTTATTAAACTATAGCACTGTTCTTTAACTAATATTTTCAGTGTGCCTTGGGAGCGGGCGTTCCAGTAGATGTGGTGGAAGAATGCGTAAACTCTGAACGAGGCAGAACACTGCAGCTCGAAGAAGAATATCTCACTAAACTTGTGAGACCCAATTTTATTCCAACAATAACTATTAACGGGGTAAGACTAAATTTTTAACCTATTTTTAAAAAGATTTATGACTTTACAAGCCGTTCGCTTTAGAGGTAGAGCTTTCAAAAATCCTTTCTTATGTATCCTTACATAAGAAAGGATTCTCTTGTGAAAAATTGTGTGGTTGTAGACCCAGCGGTTCAGGGCGTGCGTGGTCTGTCAATGAATTAATAAATTGTTGCCCTCTTCAGTTTTTCACTTCAGTTGCGAATGAGACAAGGAAATGTCGTATTATTTTTTAGGAATTGTGCCAAATTCACTTCAAATTAACATTTTTATTAGTGGGGAATTGCATTTACTTCCATCCACACACCACAAGCATTCATCGTCCAAACATAAGATTTTGATATTTTTGTTATTGATTCGAAATGCAAGAAGAAAATCTTATTCCAAAACAAACGATTGTAAAATGTTCTTATTTCTGGCTAGTTAACCGTTAAATATTATTGGAGTTCCTCAAGGCAGCATTCTAGGTCTCATTCTTCATGTACCGATGTATGTATTAAATCTGTAATATAAAGGAAGGTATAGAAAAGGCTCTCACGCTCAATGATACGTGGCACCTTTTTTAGACTTCCCCAAGGCTTCTTCTATTTCTGTTGGTCTAGTCCTGATATTCTTAAACGTAAACCGTAGACTCGCTTTTACTGATGGCGTAAAGATGTTGCATCGATTTAAAAAAAGTAATATCTAGTGATTTAAAGTGGTTGTCACCACGTAGTTATGATTTTGACCTTGATTTGTTATTTTATTATGATTTTCGTTCTTAGGTTTTCAATCAACAAGTACAAGACTCATCACTGGAAGATTTCACAGGAACTTTATGCTCGATACTCACAAACATTCCACCATGCCAAGAACACTACAATTCAATGGCGATGCGCTACGTATTATTTTGAACAAACAATAAATTTACATATTTTTTAATAAAATTGTGTATTTTTAAACAGTTTCTTTCTACTATTATCATCAAATCAATAGTGGTTTATAATACCCATGAATTAGAAAAATTACAACTTTTTGTTAGATTTCTTTATTTTCAAATATTTTACATATTTTTAGTCAAATAATACGGTGAGAAGAATAAATTAAACTAGGAGTTACTTCATGAATCCTTCCAATTTTGGCGTACCTAATTATAACCCCCGTGATTGGTTGACCAATAACCGGTCGAATGCCGATATTACAGAAACAATTAAAAAGCCATTGTGTCTCGCGTGGATCCGCGTTCCGAATACGAAGGATTAATCGGTTGAAGGATACTGAACGAGACACAATAGAAGTTTTATTTTTATTACGTCTCCGGGCTTAGTGTCCCGCAAAGCGTTAAGTAGTACTTAGTAGTGTCCATATTTTAAGACATAATTTATAATCTATCGCCACGTCCCTTACCAGTTATCTACTTCAGTAAAATGTATTCTAAGTTGATTTTTGAGTGACCTTTTGTAACAAAAAGGTCCTAATAAGTTTTTGGTTGCAATGGAATTTAAACTTTGATACGTATGACATTCAGTTTGTTGTTCCATAACTTAAAAACTATCTCTAATTCTTAATTCAAATATAGTTCACGAGATTTGAATACAAATCAATCGCTTTTAGATCATACGTTGGTACTTGGTAATTTTTTTTCCTCCCTTAAATTGTTTTATTTTGTCAGATATTTCACCGATACTACACCGTATTCTCGTGACTAGGCGATTGTAACTTGCTTATTTGATTGGAGTAATGCTGCATAAAGGTTACGAAGGAGAGTTGTCCACGATCCATCGGTAGTAGTGCGCTATATTTGTGTACACGCTAGGCACACCCTCACTGCCGCAGTTCTCTGAGCCGAATGATACGATGCCCACCTGAAAAATACATTTTATAAGTGTTAAAACTTAAAATATTAGCCCCTTGCTAATAAACGTTGTCTAGGGTCTGTATAGTTACACAACGCTTTGTCTTCTTCTTTCGAAAGTCAAATCACTGACGACTGAAAGAGAGAAATCGGTGTGTAACTATTCATCACGTTTATTATAGTCCGCACGGAGACGGGGGTGAGGGCGGCGGAGTTGCCTATTGTTCGCAACGCATGTACCGAGTAATGACAAAGCGCCCCCGCCCCTCCATCCCACCGCTCACGTACCTAAGGCGCGGCCAACTAGTTCCGCACGGACTATAGTAAGGAGGTAAAAACTAACTATACAGGATGTTTGGAAGCTGGGTGGAAAGCCGGTGGAAAGGAGGTGATATTTGTCTCTATTTGGAGCATTTTGAGTCATAGGTACATGTCGGCGTGGAGTAACGAAAACATCTAGAAAGGCGCACGTGCGCAACGTGACATCATCGTACCACTCTATGAGTCAGGCGAGGTGGGGACGAGCTATTATAAGGCGGCGCGCTAGCCGGCTCGACACTGTTTGACCGAAGCAGTCGCAGCGTCAACAACTCGGAATTGTGATGCGGATCACACCTGAGTCATAATTGTAGTTTGTTGTTAAAGTTGGTTTATTTGTTTCAGGAAGTAGTCAGTTGATTTAGTCAGTTGATTGTTTGAATGTGGTTTTGATGTAGTAAATCAGTGATCAACTTTGTATTGAGGTTTTCGTCGCAGCTTGTCTGAGGATCAGACGGGGGCCAGCCCCGGTGACCTCATGAATTTCCGCCCGCCTTCGCCGATTCTGCGGCGGGTTTTGGTTCCCTCCGAAATACATGTCTTAGATGAAGTAGTTTTTTATTTAAATAATCCAATTTCTTACTGTTAATTGCCAACAATGCTCGCTTGCTTAGATGCTATTTAAGAAGAAGAAGAAGAAGAAAGAAGAAGAAGAAGAAGAAGAAAGAAGAAGAAGAAGAAAGCGAAGAAGTAGATCTTTTTTTAAGTTTATAATGTCCCATTGCTGTGCAAAGGCCTCCCTCAAATCTTACTAGGTACTCTTTCCTAACGCGTGTGAGAAGCCCCCCACCTAGACGGAATACACCTTAAAATGTGTCTGGGACAGACTGGATGTGGAAGGCGGAAGTCAGGGTGTTGTGGCACAGCCTAGGAGATGCCTATGTCCAGCATTGGACTGCGATAGGTTAAGTTGATTGATTGACTCTTTCCTTGAGCTAGATTTATGAATTAATGAAGTCTAACCTGCACGTGACGTCCATCCCTAAACAGAAGCAACGGAGCACCTCCAAAACCTGAACACGCGTCCCTCCCCTCCTCGCCTCCAGCACATATTTGTCCTTCACTCACTGGGACTGACTCTCCGAAGATACGTTCGCAATTCTCTAGGGGTACTAGAGGGACTTCTAACTGCTGTTGTCGGCTTACCTGTAACCATAAGGTGAGAGAGACTAGAGCATTTACTTGTAACAGTACATCGAGCATTCACCGTCTTTAAATTTTATCGAACCGCACTTAGAACACGACGCTCGATGTTTTGTTACAACCTTTTAAAAACAAACGAGCATACGAGTATTGTTGTAACATATTTTCGAACAAAGGCACGAACGGTAGGTACCGGTACGGTACGGTAGGTACAGGTCCGACATTTCAACAATGAACGCAAGGTTCAAAGAAATGTTACAGGTGATTGCTGCAAGCCGTGAGCATTACGTCGAATGCAGCGTCAAGCATTCGCAGAAACGTTACATCACTCAAAATGGTTTTGGAAACTGAGCTTTTGCCTGTATCGTAAAATTCGTAAGAACGTCAAATTACATGGAAATGCTCGAGAAAATGCTGTACTGTATACTCGCCTGTTGATTATAAGTTAGATCGTCGTTTGTGTAGGATTTATGAAATTGCAGTGCAGGAATGTACGAAGCATTTGATTTTAATTATTACATTGGCCTCGTTTTACATCCAAATTAAACCAGCAACCACATTGCGTAGCACACTTTATTTTACGATAAAACGGATTTTAAAGAAAATTCCTTTGCTTCATATGTTTGAAAAATTAATTTGCTCGACAACGTAAATAACGCGATTGTGGTTGAATTGTCAAATGAAAGACATTGCAATAGTGAGTGTGTTACGCAATTACCCCGCAGGTACAATCTCCATGGATCAAATATTTGACGCCACCTAAAACTCTGAAGACAATCCGTGGAAATAGTGTCCTCCTTCTACCAATAACCTTTTTGTGTAGTAATATCCGTTCATTTCTTCGATCGCTATTGTTTTATATCACACTTAGGCTTTATAAGTCAATCCTATTGAACATTAAAAAAATATCCCAATCAGAACATAAAAAACGCTGGCTCTTAAATTTTATTCTATGTAACAAACATAATTGACAAACACGTGTTTCAAATAATTGCCCATCCACGAAATTGGTCTCGTACGACTACTGTTCTACCCACTTTGCCAATCTATTTAACATTTGCATAATATCATGAATTTAAAAATATCCCAATCAGAACATCAAAAACGCTGGCTCCTAAATTGATTCTATGTAATAAACATAATTGACAAACACGTGTTTCAAATAATTACACTCCCACAAAATTGCTCGCATACAAATCACGGTCACAAATACAGACAAGGGCACAACAATTAGCGTGACATGACATCCTATCATTAAAAACTGATGGATATCTTTCACTCACCACGTTATTTTGTCCGGACAGTTTGCCCCAGCCGACAAGCGAGGCTCGTTCATTCAGTACTATTTCCGGCTTATCATTCAGGCAGATCGGAGCAGCTGTCACTGGAAAAAAGGAAAAGGGTGTGATGATATGGGAGGATGAGTGATAGCCGGAAGTTCACGCTATCAGTCTGTCAGTCAAAAAACTGCGTTCAAGGGTAAGAGCAAGGTCAATGTTAGCACAGTTCAGGCTAATTTGTGATAAACATCTCTGTGTATGTAATGAACTCCATAAATTGAATTATGGGAACAAAACTACCCATTGATAATAAGTTAAAAAGTTCTTCAAATACACATATCTTAGTTAGAAGAAAGCGGAACTGAGGTCATCTGCTGTTTTATTCTGGTTTAGATCCCATAAGCACCATAGAAGATGCATCAGTATACCTACAAGATCGTTTAGTCGAAGCTAGACTTTGGGCTGCTTTTTCAATCATCTGATAACTTTATTCGAGGAATAGTTTTAAAATGTTGACATTTTTTTCGTACAAAAACTGTCAAACGTCAATTTTATTCCTCGAATTAAATATATCTGGTGATGGAAAATGCAGCTCTTAGGTGCAGCGCAGACGACAGACTATCCGTGACGCACTTTTTAGTCTGTGAAAACAGAAACTATGCAATTATATGCAGTAACGCACACGACGCGCAAAAAGTCCGGCGCAATTCGGGCAGACCGCACCGCTCCGCGCCGCGCCGCTCCGCACAAAAAGTGTGTGAAAAAAATTGAACGTTTGCCGTGCGCTAACGCAGACGGTGCACACTTTAGTCGGCAATCTGCATTTGCTAGAATTGCTAGGGGTGGACGTAACGCACGCGATCTGTTATAATCGCGCCAGAGGTCGATGTAACGATGTTAATTCAAGAAATACAAAACAGACCAGCACTTTATGATACTTTTAAGGCAGAATATTATGATAGACATTTAAAAAGAAAAATGTGGGATGAAGAAAGATGTGCGTCGTGTGCGTTGAGTCTGTGAAAAATCCGCGGCCGACTTTTTGCGCGCCATGCAGACTTTTTGTGCGCCGCAGACTCGATCGCACAAAAAGTGTGCCGTCTGCGCTGCACCTTAAAGTGTTAAATATATATGCTTCGTGCTCAATTTTCTATACGTAAACAGAACATAACGTCACGCGTTGTTTCCTGGAAGGGTTGGACAGAGCTGTACCTATAGTACACCCACATTTCACGTTTATGTTCAATGTAATAGCGGGCGAGCCTACTGCCATCACCCGGGCACGAATTCAGACTCCTCACTACTACTGAGAAATTCCAGATGAAAAAAAAAAACAATTATACTTTGCATGACCCGGGAATCGAACCTAGGAAACCTCACGCTCAGCAGTGGCGCTTGCAAACACTAGACCAATGAAGCAGTCAAGGCAGTAGTACTTGAAATCAAGAACATATTAATCATCATCATCATCATCTGTCTAGCTTTTTCCCAACTATGATGGGGTCGGCTTCCAGTCTAACCGGAAGCAGCTGAATAGGTATCTACCAGTATTTTACATGGAGCGACTGCCTATCTGACCTCCACAACCCTAATACGATGCCCAAGATATACAAGAAAATATCAATAAAAACCTGAATATTTAATCTCCTCCTTGAGCATGACAAGCGCTATATCGTGTCTGAATATCTTCTGCTCGTACCCTGGGTGCACGATAACGTTCTCCACCTTGATGGCCTGGGTAGGGGGCGCACAGAAATATTCGTTACAATCCGGGCTCCGGCCGATGTCCCATTCACCTACCACCACGGTCGATCTAGAGGAAAAGTGATTAATGAAATAATAAATAATGAAATGCAGGTCACGAAACAATAGAAAATCAACTGTGTCTCATTAGAGCGTTTACGCCGTACGGCATTACATACAAACTTTCAAGCCCTTGTTTTTCGAAATGAATGCATAAGCAGGATACGAAGGTCTAAAAAGTTAAGAACATTTTAGAAATGTATTATTAAAAAAAAAGATAACTGGAAATCTCTGTTTCTATGGAAAATTTAAAATCGGTCTAATTTGGCTGTAACACTATTTTTCGAAAATGTTCTTAAATAATTTTTTAGACCTTTGTATCCTGCTTATGCGTATGAAGTTTCATTAAAATCGGTTTATTCATTTCGAAAAGCAAGGGCTTGAAAGTTTGTATGAAATGCTGTACGGCGTAAACGCTCTTAATGGGTTAATGTGCTGATCGCGTTCAGGTTCTTTGGTAAAATTCACCCTTACAGATTAAAAGTACTATACTTACAATTTATATCCTTCTGGTTTGGCGAGAGCGCAGTGAGCGGCGGTCAAGACAACGCGTTTTCCTATGATAGAGCCGCTACACGCAAACCGCACGTTGCCTGTATCTTTGTCTAAATCGAACGAAAATGAAAATATTAGTTTGGTAACTATACTAAATCCAATGGTCCTATTTTTGATTGACTTTAATTGAATTAGACAATCTCTTTGTTAATATTCATCTTTTTCTGGGTGGTGTAGCCCAGAGATCCCCAAATAGCATCAATTCTGAACTCACGCGTAAACCCAACTCGAGCAGTCCAAGGTTGACTGCCAAGTCCATTGTAGTCGACTCCTCGCACCATACTCTGACCACACTTTTCTTGTCCATCCTGAAAGACCTTTCCACAGTCACAGGAAGGACAGCAAACGTAGTCCTCATCTTCCGCGTTACCGCATATCAGCTGGTTCAGGCGATGGAAATATCTGGAAAGTATGTGTGACGTCAGATGCTTGCGTAGTTCGTAGGTATGTGTCGGCATACAAATATTTTATTATTTTTAAAGGTTTCTTACTACATCTAGTTCCTGCATTAACTTCGCTCCTCCAAAACTTAAAATTACATTACACAAGTAAAGCCGAATGCCGCCAAAAAGCATTAATTAATCTAAAAAGTATAGTGATAATCTAAAGTTGGTATAAGGAAGGCCTATGCTTGCCCATTTACATATGTTACTTACTTATCTGAAGAGAAACATGAGAAGTCCATGAGGTCTTCTAGGATCGGACACGAGCTTATTGGTACACATGTAGTATTTTGTGGGCATGGACTCTGAAATAAAAATATTAAATCACATTTTTTTATTTGAGACCGTAAACAAAATTATTTCAATTGGTCTATTCTGTAAAAATCTCGCCGTGAAAACTTAGGTGAAGTGAGTTTGAAGTGAGCTATCAAACTCACTTCAGAAGTCAATAGTGTTAACGCGTAGCATTACGTGCAACGTTGAATGTTTTACAGACCTAAAAATGGCACAGTTTTATTTTCACATATCTAGGTACTTTGAGTTTATGAGCCAAAGTATACGGAATAGAATAGGTATTTAATTAAAGATAATGTACTCATCATAATATGGGAATTAGGGCATACAATGGCCTCCAAAAGTAAGTTGACACTTCAGCTGTGATGTGATGCCACATTTTGATTTAAAATTCTAGTTTCAAATGGTTGAACTGTACACTATAACATTTTATTGTCCAATTCAACTCCTGTGACGTATCATAAAAAATAATCAAGGAAACCCTTAGGATTATTGATTGACTATTTTTATATACTTATTATTACTTATTGACTTTTTTTTATTAATGTTGTATCACAGCTGAAGTGGAAAAATGACAACTTACTTTTGAATGCAGTGTACGTATTCTCAGTTCTCAATTATTATCTACAGTAAGTGTGTATATAATAAAACCGATATTCGTCCAGCTAGAAAATACTTACATTTGGGAAGCATATTTAGTAGGTACAATTTACTTTAGGAATGACAGCATCGGAGTAATGTTGCAAATGATACAGAAATTATTACTGCAGCGCTATTCTGTAAAATTCTCACTGTGAATGCTTAGATAATGTGAGCTTGAAGGGAACTGTCAATAGTGACAATACCTAGCATTAGGTGGTACTTTTTACGGTGAGATTTTTACGGAATAGACCAGCTGAGGTACCTAATGTACCTATAAGTTAAATAAATTGATAATGAACTTACCCGTATACTTAAAAGCTCGTCATCGGACTTGATTCCTCCCATTCCAACGCTTAGACCTAAGCCTGAAAACATTTTAATAGATTACGTCATGATTTTAATAGGTATCATGTCTCGATGAAAGAAAGAAACAAAAAGAGAGAAAAATTGCTTATTTTGCATACTATTCAAAATCGTGACTGCCGTAAACCCGATATCAGACGCTTCACTCGAGTGAATATCATTTTTGTTTCATTCATCGTTCAGCGGACATCGACAATTATATCTATAAGAATGAACATTATTTTATCCGCTCCTTTTATTTCATTTTCGATGATTCGGTAGGCGTGTGAAAGACACCACTTTTACTCCAACGATTTTAAATCACTCGTGAAAACATTTTTCATTTTTGATTCATTTTGTGTTCAGACGTTTCTTCGAGTGAAAGATGCCGAACAAAACGCAAAAATTAACGAAAAGTGAAGCGTCGGTACTTAATTAAGAATTACTCAAAAGTTAATTGACGTTTAGGATTATCTTAACCAATATCCTCATGACAGACGGCTGAATATGTCTGATCCAGAAAAACTTCTCAACTCGAGACAAATTGATTGGTTCTTTGTCCCCGGACCTTCTGTACCACCACATCAGATTTAACCTTGTTTGACAGTAACACATACTACACTTTACAAAAAACGCTTTTGTGATTTGCAATACCTACCCTATGCTTATCTATGTACCTACCCACAATGGTTCTACTCATATTTCTATTTAATTGACATAACAAACGAACAGCATCATAATGCAATAGTAATTCACCGTCGAACACGTCCTTGATTCAAATGATGTTATCATTTTACTGTGTGCCCTGATCGAGGCTAGCCTTTGTGCCATCACCTGCAATTATTGGGTGCATCATTCATTCCAATTACATGACATGCTGGAAACAAAGTACCTATTGAGTAATAGGTGGGTACAATGCGTGCCACGAAAAATGAGACTTGACCCCGCCTCCCCCGCTCTTTCCGCCGCCCCTATGACGTCCGGTCCCGTCCCGCACTCAGACCTCATACCGCTAAAGATACCTAAAATCGTGTACTGCGCATGTCAAACCACGTGGTGTGTCAAGTCTCTTCTTACGTGGCACGCACTGTATTTTTCTTCCATACTTTTCTATTAGTCGTCATCTCGGTAGTCAGCCCCTTTCTAACCATATCATCATTCACACGATCCATCCATCGTGTCTTTGATATTCCCCTGCTCTTATAGTTATCGACATTCATAACAAAGGATGAATCCATCTAAACTAATATTATAAAGAGGTAAAACTATTCTTAGAGGAAATCTCTGGAAGAACAGCCGGTCGATTCTGTAAAAATCTCACCGTGAAAACTTAGGTGAAGTGAGTTAGGTTTTGCTAGGAATTGACACTATCGACAGCTCACTCCACGCTCACTTCACCTAAGTTTTCACAGTGAGATAGTTAAAGAATCGCACTGCAGCATAGCTATTCATAACCACCTTGACAGGTGGTTGCAAAATGTGTCATTTTCGATAAACTGATTTGCCTTGCCCCCGACAGCAAAGAGCTGTCGGAAGAATACCTAGAGGTCGTCTATTGGTTTAAACTGGCAACATTTTCGGGTTTAGGACTTGTGAATAGCGTTTAGAGGACTCCTACGACAAAATTGATTGATGTTCGATCGGTACGGAAGCGTATTGAGTGGCTAGGAATAACTATGCTGCCGGTCGATTCTGTAAAAATCTCACCGTGAAAACTTAGGTGAAGTGAGTTTGTTTTTGCTAGGAATTGACACTATTGACAGCTCACTCCACGCTCACTTCACCTAAGTTTTCACGGTGAGATTTTTACAGAAAAGCACCGCTTGTCTGATTACGAAAATTTTTTCACTGATAGAAAACTACATTACTTGCACAGTGCATCAGGTATAGTTGACTTACATGCGGATGAAAGTCGTGGGCAAACGTCAGTTTCTAATATCGATGGAAGGTCAGATAGGTATCTGATTTTAAAAAGCTCCTTGAATTAGGTGGACCGCTGGTTGGCGTTTATTTGATACCTAAGCACTAAGTTACAGGTTCGTATCCTAGCATTTGGTGAATTTTTCAATGTCTTGCCTACTTTTTAGGGTTCCTTAACAAAATGGTAAAACGGAACCCTTATGGTGAGACTCAGTCTGTCTGTCTGTCACAGCTGGATATCTCAAGAACTACTAATGCTATCAACTTGAAATTTGGAATAGTTTTAGATGATGTTCGCCCAACTATTTTGCAAATAAGAAATAAATAACAATTTTTTTTTGCAACAGGGACTCAGGGTTCTGAAAAAATCGAAGTGGGGCTTTTGTATTTTGTGTTTCACGACTGTGTCCAAATTAACTTTTTTCTTTCTTTCATTCTTTCATGTGCCCGCAAAAGATAACGTCCGATAACTTTTAAAAGCCTTCTTTCACTATCATAGTTTTTGTAGGCATTACCTGTTCCTTTGTTATCTATTCCACGTGGATTAAGTAATATGTTCGCATATTTATTTTAGTAGTTATTTTATTCATTAGGTAGATACCTAATGTTATTCAGTTGTCCTCTAGTTTTTTTGACAAATTAAAACCTAGCTTCCTATGTGCAATTAAACTAGAGTAACGTTACAAACAATGGTCCTCATTGCTATCAATGCGCGTTCAGTGCAATTAAAATTAGCATACAAATGAAGGGTTCAAACACAGAACATGAACTCTACAAAGTTACCATGCATTGTAATGAATTAAGATGGCTTAAAACTTGTCAATGAAATCTAAGATAAAGTAAATAAAACTGTTACTGCTGGATAAAGGCCTTTCCCCATGACTTCCAGCTCTTTCGATCCAGGGCTAAAGTGGACTACTGATCGTTTGTTTTTTCCATATAAAAATATATTAAATGAACAACATAGAATAATAACATTACAAAAATGAAAATAAAATAAGTATAATAGTACTTTATACTTACTTCCAAATTGTGCATTAGTCCATTGGAACACACAGAAAAACAGCACGTAAACACACACTTTGTTAGCCATAGTCATTATTTTAAAATTAATAATTAAAATCTTAACAACAAACCACGATTTTCACTAATAAACCCACACAATTTTCTAATTTTTTTGTTATTATATCCGAAAACGATCCCTATATTTTTTTAACCATGTCAGAAATTTGTCCTGTATTTTTAACGACCGGCGTCAAAATAATGTTATATGATGATGAAATGTCGGCACGTTGGATGGGCCACAACAAAAATGATACGCTACAGAGCCTCCATTTCGACCGGCATGGTTCAGAGGTTGTGAATCTTCGGTTGGTGTGGCCATTGTTACGGTTATGAACATTTTTATTCACACTTTTTTGTGAACGATCTTTGTTAAACATTTTAACACATTCATAGATGTAGTTCCCCTCACTTAATTCTGGGCAATTAGCTTATGTATATTAATATGATTTATTATACATACTAATAATAAAGCTGAAGAGTTTGTTTGTTTGCTTGTTTGAACGCGCTAATCTCTGGAACTACCTCGGAATTGAAAAATATTTTATTTCATTTGATAGTTCAATTATTGAGGAAGGCTATATTACAATCAAATAATTTATTTGCATAATATATATTAAAAAGGTGTTACAGGTACCTATAAAATCACGCTACGAGTTGGGCAAAAGGAAAGAAGTCGGAAAAAACGCTAAGTGAAATATATGTGACGGGGTGGGTTGGAGGAACAAGAAATTTCACGCTGACAAAGTCGCGGGCAGAAGCCAGTTCAAAATAAATCGTTACATATTTTGGCCAAGTGCTTTGAAACCCCACCTCAAGTAAATTATATCCCAAAACTAAGTTATATTTACTTTGCTATTGTCGATAAACCGACTGGTAAAGATTGACAGCATCTGAAAGATGGATTATCTTCTGTCCTACTTTACTGTGCCCGAGAGGGTCCAAGATGATCATGTCTTTGTAAAAGAAATAAAAAGAAAGAAAATACATTAATTTAGTACAGACTAAAAGGTACACAATATAATATAAATCAGATAATTAAAATAGGTGCAACATAAATTCACATTGTGAAATGCAATTAATAAATTAAATATTGATTAATTGGCATTGTTTTCGTTTCATCCCTGACTGAATAATAATAATAACCAAAAATAATAATAATATCGTTTATTTATAAAAATGGTTCCGAAAGTTATTGTAATAACTTATCTTAAAAATTATAGAGGGCATAGTTGCTCATTTGCCTGAAACTAGGTAGAATAAATTTAGCTGTGGTCAAGTTTTAACAAGAGTTGCCTAAAAACAGTTGACCACCACTGGTGGTAACATGATTCACCGCAATAAACGTTTGCTTCAGGTTGGTGCAGGCATTTACACCTATTCATTATTATATGGGCAACAGATCACGCACAATAAACAGCAGTGGGAAACTAGATATTATAGCTTTTTAACCATTAATCAACACAATGGGCACAAGTGGACTAGATTTATAATTTAGTAATTTTTGGCGTGATTTTTGTGCCCTTTGGAACTCCATAATTTTTGCGACCCCAATAATTCTGCTATTCTTCTCACGGTTTGTTGACACACTCGTACTTAGGTAGGTAACTAATTATAAATTTTGGAGCAAAAGCCTTAATCAATGCTACAACACAAGGCAGGGTCTGCCTGCCAAAAATTGCAGTCATATCAATTAAATTAACTTTAAGTAGAGATTAATAACTACCGTTGAAAGTTGTGGTGGTGACGAATTGGTGCCCATTATTTAAGAATCTAACAGTATATCTACGATCTATAAAAAAAAATCAACGATTAAAATCTACAAAGGTACGAGTATAGAATGCGGTTCGCAAACCGCGGTGCGAACGAAGCGTGTCCGTCTAATCTTTGCAAAATCAGTTTTTATTCTCTTATTGTAATTCGTTTTTGTGGGGTCTGGTGTCGTTCACATCATTGGGTTACGGACACTGGACTCTTAACAATGTCTTCTTTCCCAGAAATAGAAGACCCGATTATAACTGGATCTGTTTCCGTGCCTATTCGATTTTTTGTTACTGCTGATAATAAGATATTGTAGTAGCGTTAAATGTTAGAAACGTTGTGTTCTGTATAATAGTGCCACCTAGGTAAATATTAATCTACTGACATTTGACATTTATTTTGACCGATCTTAAATGTAATATACAAGCTAACATAATTCCCTGCTCTAAAAACGATGAAAGAAAACATCATAGCACCGGCATTACTAGAACCAAAAATTCGAAGACAAGTGACATCTACCAACCCGCACCGGGCCCGCGTTATGGATTACGGCACACTCCATTTCAATTATGATACATTTTCAATGTACGTACCTATAAGTATATAAAAAAGAGAAGAGCTCATTGGGCATCTAAAAGCTCCTCCGCATAGCTGTCAATGTGAAAAGTGCCACTAAGTGTGGCTGGCCGCGTTGCCATGGTTGACACTGATTTATTGTTTTTAGTATAATATAGGTACCTGCCTAATGAATATTTATTATACTCTGTCACGCACTGTAGGAAGATATTTCATACAACAATTCATATTAGGTACCACATCATTCAGTCAATTATTTTTGGAAAAGTATGTATGCGCACAATTTTCCAGAAATACTTTCTCATGACTACAACGAGACCATATGACATACAATGCATAGCAACCTAATAGCTAGCTAGCCTACATCCGCAGGTTGTAGCCATCAGCCAGCTCGTTCCCACCATGACATCAACATTGTTTCAAGCACGTAAAACATTAGGTACTTCCTCATCAGATAATGGAACAATTTCATACAATTAACCGGCGCGGATTTTGGAAATGACGGCACCTTTGTTGGTCAGCCTTTGATTTATGACACGAGGCTGTTTACCATATACCTAATTACCATGTTTTGTGATGATACCATATTACAAGTAGCAGCATGTTTATAGTTTAAAATCAAACCAATAAAAATCGATAGCTATCTACGAGTATGTCAAATAACGGGTAGGAATATCTTTCCTATCCTATATTACTATAGGCAGGTACCGATTTTGATAGTAGGCCTACAAAATTGTTCAATACGTACGAAAACTCCATGGAAATAACTAAGTAGGGACTATTTAAGGCCATTAAAGAACTCCAAAAAGAAATTATAAGTAAAAGAACATCTGTCAATTTTGAATCAATGTCACAGTGTACCGAGAAAAAATGGCATAAATTATACTTATTTTTCGTAAATTATACAAGGACTTGGACCAAAAACAATGTTCGTATAGTTAAATTCTAATTTTGTGAAGTATTTAAAAGCATCAAACTAGTGGCCCATTTTTCAGATGATTATCTACTAAACTGCACCGAATTTTCGCTTAAACGCTGAAATCAAAAGTGACAGACACACGATTACCATCATCATTCCTCCAGCGTCTTTCCTCGGATACCATGAAATTAGCAAGTAGCGCCTCCGAACAAAATGTTTATTTCACCTATGTGTGTCTTGTCAATGGCATCAAACCAGACGGGAACATAAGCCCCAACTTTGGGCCCAACGAAAAGGCACCTTTACATATCATCGATGTTTCATCTGTCATTCCTGATGAGGTAAGTCTTTTATTACGTACTTATCTGTACGAAACGTTTAAGAACATTGCAACACTAACCAGTTAATTTAAACGTTATTACTATCTTAGGATATTCCCGAAGACCATCCCATACAAGTAGAAAGATCTAAAGCACTTCACGAACTTGCTGAATCATATAAGAAAGCCGAACTAGATGAAAAAGCGGGAGAGGAAGAGGCCGACTCATCCCGATATGTTAGCAAGTTTTTCTATTGTTTTTGCGCAATATTAGCTTTGATTGTTAACATTTATACATTGAAAGTGACTTTGTACTAGCCAACAGCTACTTCGGGTGAAGATAGCGACTTATCTGAGAATGATGAAAGTAATTTCCTTCCTTGCGACAACCCAAATGTTTTGAAACTAACCAAAATGAAGTGGTTAAGTGAGGATCCAGATGATGGTCTTGATTCTAGGTATGTATCTAAAGATAAAATAATTATAAGACGCGGCTGCTGTCATCAATATACACTGACATGGTGTCGTTCCAGAAATGTGAACGCATTGACAGGGGCAAAATTAACACATAAGAAAAGAAGATCTTAATAGTATCCGGAGATGATGAAAAGTAGGTAATTTCACTGAGAAAAATGTGATTGTGAACTAAGCTGGTCAGTATAGTACTGTAGTATTAAAAATTTTACCAACATTAACACTATTTCCAGTTCACCATCGATATCACCTAATACATCAAGCTCTAACTGTAGTCAAGCTTCCGAAAATGAGCTCCAAGAACAGAACGATTTCGAAGACAAATACTTGTCAACTATACTGCGGCTAGACAAAGAACATAACATGTTTGGTTTGTCTAATATAGCCATAGTTGGAGCCAAACCATCTAAAGTAAAACGTAAGGATGACGAAAAGGCTGTGTTTCATCAAACAGCTATCGTACAAATATGTTATAGGAGGAATTGCTGCAGAAATAGGGTTGGTTCCATTTTACAAACATTTAACTATGTATTAGTCGGAAAATATGTTTCTTTACTTAAAATATGTGCTCTTTGTCTGTTTTAGAGTAACACTGATTTGCCATCATCTTTAAAGGTATCATTTACAATATTTGTTGATAAATCTTTATAATGTTTAAGTACTGAAATACATTGAAATGATTCTTTATTTTAGTGTGGCGGCTGTCGAGGCTGCTGTTTCGATGCATCCTGCACATCATGTGCGACCACCTGCGATCCTTCTTTCTGCTTTGTAACTAATTCTTTTCTATTAATTATTTTTGTGTTTTGCCTTCTGGATCAAAACTTATAATTCTTTATATTTTTTTTCAGGATGATCCACCGTGTACACGTGTTGTAAGTAATCATGAGTGATTTTTTATAATGTTGATTTACAAATCGGGCTTATTTATATAACAATACATCTTCCCAATTTATCTTTCCAGTGTTCTACGTGTTGCAGAAGAAGTTGTATTTGCAAGGTCAGCAACAAAGTTTTCAGAGTGAATACATAGGTACAAAAGCTATTTTTAATTCGAACATTTTCCACAAATATTTATTTGATTTTTTGTGATTTATCCGCAGTTCAGTTCATGCCCACCTTATAAATGCGCAGTGGATTGCAATAATTGCTATGGCTTAAAGGTTTGAATGATAAATATGTATATGTCAGTTTTTACGTCATAATTATTAACTAGAGATATTAAAATAAAAATTTAAAATTTCAGATAAAACTGAATCGCAAACCAATATTCGAACAACCACCGGTCGAATTAACTCCGCGTTCCAGTTGCGTACTGCAAAAAGTTGGTATTATACTAACAATATACCTATATCTATTATATATTAATTTTAGAATTAGCACCACGTAATAATGCAAATTATATCTTACGGGAAAAGCCTGCATTTCTTATAGCAAAAACCGCAGTGCTAAGCCGTAACAGGGAAATGAAATGCGTTCTTCTTCTGAGCGTATCGATGGGAAAAAGTTCAAACGTCTTTGGGCCAAAATGTTGCGCGAACTCCACTCACTGACGCAGTCATAAGATCATCAAGTGCACAGGTGACAGGGCAAGCGGCGCAGGATAGAACTTGGGCCATTATCTGTGGGGAGGTGCCGCATAAGCACTTAAGATCTGAGCCGTCCGTGGACCCCCGTCTATGGAGATTCTTTGCTCCGGCTGACTTAGGTTCGAAGTCTATTTAAAAACTACCTATTTGAATTAACGAATTTTTTTCGTCCACCAGCCAGTAGCAGCTCGGTCCTGCCACCACCTGCCTCGTTGTATCCCGCCATCTTCTTGCTTTCCTTACCTGATGCCATGCTTCTGGCCAGCTCGACCATCAGCCCCGTGTTCCACACCAACCCGATGCTTCCATAATCCGCCCTGTCTGCCAGCCAGGAAAAAAGCGCGCGTTCCTATACCTAAAGAATACATTTGCTCACGGGTAGGTAGTAACAGTAGGTGAATAGTAACTGATTTAACTGACCTGACCGCGATATGGTATAGGTCGCTTGGTAAGGATCGGTCGTTGTGGTGATGCTTGAGGTCTAGTTGTAAATAATGATGATAGTTTCATTGTATTGCAAACAGCACACCGATTCAAATTAACTCCGTATTTTGGTCATTCTTAAAACTCTTACTCGAAAACGTCAGAAGAATGAGAGGTAGGCCTACGTTTTCTAAAATTTAAGTAGTAAATTAGAAACCTCTATCCTTACAATATATTAGCATCAGCACCTCACCTAGTTGGTTCCTCTTCTCTCGAGTCGGCACACAGCGAAAGTTATACAGAATATTCGCTCATGTAGTGGTAAAAGAGTGACTAGTCAACTAGGTAGCGCGTCTGACTGCCCAATATACGCCAGACCAAGGCTTACAACAGTCGTACTAGTAGAACCTTGCTGTGAAGCTAGACTTATGATCAGAACGCAAGAACTGCCTTCAAACCGTGCCTTAGTGTGTTGGCTGAAATAATGACATTCTTATTAATTAATGCCAATATCTGCCAAATATATATGTTGCAGTCAAAACTCTTAACCAGTCAAAAGTACTATTGACTAGCAAAATCAGTCAAAAGTACTTTTGACTAAAGTAACAGTTAAAAGTACTTTTGTCCAATGGAGCTGGTTAAAAGTACTTTTGACTAAGTGATTCCGTCAAAAGTGGTTTTGACTGGTTGTATCAGTCAAAACTCTTAAAAAGTTAAGATGGTCGATAATATTGCCGGCTGAGGAAATCTACGACATTATTGATATATATTTTTTAGATTCACCCTTGTTTGGTGTAACAACGTTTTTTCGAAAATCGGTCCGGCTAATTTTAGTTACAATAAAGTCATTTCGTATAATTATTCATTTGACCGAATAATTAATTGGTAGATTTTTATTTAGCATATTTATTTCTTTAAAATAATATTATTTGACCGAATTTTCAAATGCACTAATTTGCCTGTTTAATATGATATTAGGTACCTAAAGGTATTTGTATTCTCATTCAATCGCTCTTGCATCCAATGTCGACGGAGCCCCGCTTTGCGGGGCTCCTATTTCTGTGGAAAGGGTTTAAAGTAACCTAACAAAACCGAACCTCGGGGTGGGAACATTACATCAAATGAACATTATACCTTTTGACTGATGCTTTATTGCAGTTAAAACTACTTTTGACGAAGAGCGTCAGTCAAAAGTACTTTTAACCGCAAATTTGCAGTCAAAAGTACTAATAACCAATAATTTTCAGTCAAAACCACTTTTGACCAACCTATTTAGTCAAAAGTACTTTTGACTGATTTTGCTAGTCAATAGTACTTTTGACTGGTTAAGAGTTTTGACTGCAACATATATACTAAAACTAGTGTTACGTGTTTAAGTTGTTTATGTAATAACTAACAAATTTGATTGCATAACTGGGAAATAAATGATTAAGTATTATTATTTTTAAAACTTTTGAAGCTGATATATTTTTCAACATTTGGAAATTCACTCCTTTCAGAAATGCGAGGACGAGGCAAAGAAAACTACGTGCGTTAATGATATATGCCCTGGGGTAAGTGAAGAAAAACTCACTTTTGAAATAATTATATTTCTGAACCTAGGTTTCCCCGGACAGATATATTTATTATGCAAAGATGGGTTCACACTAGACGCCTGCGGGTGGATATCGCCACTAAGATCGATCGCGGCCAAGGTGACATTATCTGCCTATCTGGTTTTAGCCCAGGGTGCATTTTCCCGCGGCGCCTTTTTTTCGCGCACTGGATTTGCAACGCATTGCTTAGTGCCGAAAGTTGTAAATCCAATGCGCGATACTTTTACGTCCGTGCGAACGTGGGCTTATAGGTTCGACAGATTGAAATTTTTGGAAAGAAGGGGGGGGGGGTCTTTGCCAAGCAAAAGACTATAATAATATGGCATGCTAAGGAGAGTGGCGTTATAATTTTTTTTTTTCAGAAAAATAAACGTTTGAGAGAGGCTATTGAAAGAAGATTTGGTGGAGAACAAAACGCACCTAGGAAATAATAATGGTTTTACCGACATCTTCACATCGCAGTCATAGCTGCTGCAATTGTCCATGCGTAAGTAATTTAAGAAATATCTTTCTTTATTATCTAGGTTACCTGTAAAAATTAAAATTTAATTCTTAAAAAAAATTTCAGGATATTATTGCCTCTCAAAAATCAATAGTAGAAATTGAAACTAAAATTCTTGGAAAAGGGAAGAAGAAAAAACACGTGAGTGTATCGCAAGTATATTTTGCAATATTTTTGGTGGTTTGTCAAAGTAGCGCAGGAATGCCCCTGTTCGGCCAAATACTGTTGCCGTGTGTGTAAGCTTATAGAATGTAACATAGTGAATGCTGAGATTTATCAGCGCCTTTAGCTAATCTTACTAAACTAGGTACCTAGCAAAGTACGTTACAGGTGACAAGCAGTAGCTTTATACCCAACTAACTGCGCCCCGCGGTTCCACCCGCGTAAATGTCGATCCCGTGGGAATATCGGGATGAAAAGTAGCCTATATGTTAATCCAGGGTGTCAGCTACCTCCATGTAAAATTTTATCAAAATGAGTCCAGCCGTTTGTGCGTGAATATGTAACAAACAACACACACACAAACTTTCGCCTTTATAATATTAGTGTGATGGATGTTTCAGAAGCGTACTGTTTCGTGCGAGTGTTCCCTGCCTGGGTGCGCTAGCTGCTTCGTTTTTAGACCACAGGTAAAGTAAAAAAACAAGTAGCCTATGTCCGAGATAATATAGATTACATACATTAACTCACGCCTTCACTATTGACGTGTAAAAGTGTTTGTGCAAACCTACTTACAAAAATTAAATCATTTATCATCCCATGCGGGTACGCAGAAACTATAGAGCGCCACCTGCTACGACCCTTACATAATCCTTTTAATTCGTTTACGTTCATACATTTGGTCATACACGCACGCCGGTTGCGAGTGACCAGGGGGCCTAAAAAGGCCACTTTGGCAGAATCAAAATAGGATAACATAATAACAATCATAATAGACAGTTAACTGTTAAGTTAATCGTATCAAATCCAAATGGTGAAGGATTTTTCAGTTATTTTTTTTTTGTCTGTGCTTAAATACCAATCAATCGAATCCCAATCTCTTTGATTATACCTACGTAGTGCAGCGAAAAAAAGAAAAACACAGACTATCATCACCTTATTATAATTCATAATGTTATCTTTTTATGATTCTGCCAAAGTGGCCTTTTCAGGCCCCTGACCTTTCTGAACAACATCACCAATAAAGTCACTATATGCTAGCGAGCGATCTGAGTTTTGACAAGAATGCGCCTGCCGCCCGCACCTCGCCCGGTCCCCGTTCTCGTTCTACCCCCGCGCCCCTATACCCCGCAAGCGAGGATTCAATTAAGCGGTTTGCCTATAACCGTAAATTTTTCATTTGCAGAAAAAAGACGAGAATGGTAACATGAAAAGAAGGACTTATTGATACCACCAGCACATTATATTTGAATATTGTATCAGAAATTACAACGCGTCATGATGCGAACTTGGGCGATTTGGTTCGCCAAGAAAATGAGTGAGGTAAAAGTGATCACCTACATAATTTACTATATTGTAATTATACCAACTCTTAGTTATCAATACCATTGACGTTTCATAACTTACTAGCTTCCGCCCGCGGCTTCGCCCGCGAATTATGTCGATAAAAACTATCCTATGTCCTTCCCTGAGATGCAATCTAACTCTGCCAAATTTTGTCGAAATCCGTTCAGAGGTTTAGGCGTGAAAAGGTAACATACAGACAGACAGATTTACTTTCGAATTTATAATATTAGTATGGATATTCTCTTCCCAGTAACTGGGTTGTGGAGGTCAGACAGGCAGTCGCTCCATGTAAAATACTGGTATTCAGCTGCATCCGGTTAGACTGGAAGCCGACCCCAACATAGTTGGGAAAAAGCTAGGCAGATGATGATGAGTATGGATATTCTCTTCTACTAACTTTGAATACGGCTTGCCCAAAAAAGAGATACTTTTACGCGTTTCGGCAAGCGTAGCGAGGGACGCTCCCCAGCTGCTATGTGGACCGACCGACGGACCTTAAGAAGGTGGCTGGGACAGACTGGATGCGGAAGGCGGAGGACAGGATATTGTAGCGCAGCCTGGGAGAGGGCATCTCCAGCAGTGGACTCCGATAGGCTGAGTTAATGTCTTATACGTATCTATGTAAATGGAACAAACTTAATAGCTGAGTTTGTACTTTATCTTTAGTTCCCATTATTTCCTAAGATTGTGCTCAATAATTGTTGCTCGTTAGCAACAATTATTGAGCAAAATTGGCTAGGTACCGTTGTACCTAGCCAATTTTTGAAGCTTGCAAGCTCCATATGAATTTTTGCTACCGACTTCAAGTGGACTGTGTGCAGTTTCGATGCAGTTATATCAACTGCACCAGAACCGAATCCAAACTGAAATTTTGCAGCTCAAATGCCTGAATAAATGTCTGATCATCATCTTATCATACTCCTGCCCTTATCCTTAACCCAATTTATTTGGGGTCGGTGCAACATGTAATTTTCTTTCATACTTCTCAAGTAGTCGTCATCTCTCCATCCATCACAGACTGTCTGAATACACCAAAAGGCAGTTGTCCCACCGCCGGCGATGATCGGGTAGCGAGTAGAACTAGCAATTGAAAACTAGTTGGCGAGCAGTGAGCAGCGAGTGTGTAGTTCCGATAGCTTTGTCGCTGGGCTATCAGCGAGTGTCCGAGTGCGACAGGCGATTACTCGCACCACTCGCTCGGGGCAGCCGCCCCGAGCGAGTGGACTAGCCAGTCCACAGAGTTTTGTCTGATCGGTCTCTCGGCGTGAGCTCTGACCGCCAAGCGAGCATCGCTGAGCGAGTAACGCTGTACGAGTATTATCTTTGATGGCTCTTGGCGCTCAGCGAAAAACCAGTGGAGCGAGTCCTCGCCGGCAATGTGAACAGTCAGCGATCAACTCTTAATATTTTCATCTCTTTTGTTTACATGGAATGTATATCTATTGTACGTTTCTTGAGCGAGAAAATAGCCGATAGTTAGTCGCTTGCTCGCTAGCGGTGGGACAACTGCCTAATACACATAATACATAAAACACACATAATACATTAATTCATTCATTTTTCTTTTTTCATTCGTAATACATTTCAGGCTCCGAAATATTTACTGCTTCTCACAACTCCAACACTCAGCGGTAAACAGTGTTATGCAGCCACGATGGATCCAAAATGCAAGAAAAACGATACAGAACACAAATCACAGTTTTCTTTACTTAAAATCAGTCAAAGATGCAGTAAAAAGTAAATAAACGGAAAGTCAAACTCATATGATGTTTTATTTATTACAGTACATAATCTCTAGATACCACGTATTTTTCTACGCAAGCCTTGTGAGCTGGCATTTTGTGGCTGATTTGGTCTATGACCGTATAAGGGGGAGTTCCTTGGGCAATGTGGCAGTAGTCACTGCAGTACATAAACGGCGCTATGTTTGTTTGGAAAGGATTCGGAGGGAAAGGAGCCAGGTCAAACGACTCTCCGTGGCTCCAGGACGCGAGAGACGACACCGCATACGGGATTTTATACTTCTGTTTTGTTTCCGTGATGAACGTTCTGTGCAAGAAAGATTTTATGTTAGTAAGGTGGGTGGGGGTGAACGGGATGAGGGTTTCAAGTGAATGGGAGGGTGAACGGGATGAGGGTTTCAGGTGGATGGGAGGGTCTTATGCGACTTAAGAAAGGTGACGAATGAGACAAGGACAAACTGACTCAAGATAGGGGCTACTAGAGGAGAGAGATAAACGTATACTGTGATTTCAACTGGCTACCTATTACGGTTAAAAAACACTGCAGTGCAGCAGCACTGTGACAGATTCACTTGCTTATTATTCACAATGATCCCAACAGTAATAAGGTCCAGTTTTGTCGGTGCTCCATGGACCAATTGAAATGTGACCTATCCACACTTTGGGTACGGACCTTAAAAATTATATTTTCAAAAGACAAGCTTACTACTTACCCCTTCAAATTGCTGACAGGATTATGACAAGCAGCCACCTCCTTATATTCTTTCTTGACATGGATCCTGTCATATACACCTCTGTGAATTGTGCCTGTCAAAGGCATCCATATTTCCTTGTGCCTCGGTCCAAAACCTTTCACCTATGAACAGACATTATTTAATTAACTAAGAGATAATATTTTTTCATCTTTACATACCGAGACCTCTCCGTGCCTCGGAAAGCATGATAAACCGTTGGTCTCGGCTGTCATTCGTGGATCATTGACAGTCGTTACGGGTAGGCAAAAACCCGAAAGTCTGACAACTAGTATTACCCAGTAACTGGGTTATGGAGGGCAGATAGGCAGTCGCTCCATGTAAAATACTGATAATTAGTTGAATCCGGTTAGACTGGAAGCCGACCCCAACGTAGTTGGGAAAAGGCTAGGCAGACGATGAAGTTATTTATTAGTAAAAAAACTTTTTCTTCGAGAAATAATTGCGTATGAGGTACTCGTAGGTATCCAACAGTGAAAGCAACAACAAAAAAACAAAGTATTCATGTATTTATTTTGGTAGGTCGTCCAAAAATAAACTCGCACTTCTTGCAATTTCGTTCACTATTTCAACACTATTATTTGTAGCGTGGTAACACTACCTACTGAATACGTTTAAAAGTCCAAGTATACATAAATATTGAACTTACTCTTGGAGCTTTGGATTCAGAGTAGAAAGTGATATGGTCTTTGGCTCCAATACCATACTGATCATCAGGAGTGAAAGGCCTGTGGTACGATCTATAAGTTGACAGGTAAGGGTCGAGCTGCTTCTTGATTCCTCTTGGAACGTTGTCGAATATCACTGGTGCTTCATTCCTTCCGGCTGCCACTACCTATGATAATAACATCAGTTTTGTTTACAACGCACGGTACAAGGATCTTCTTTCGCGTGGCCATAATCGGAACTAACGCCGCCATCTTGATTTTTTAATAGAATTTCTGTGAAAATTTCACATAGTTATGTTTCCAAAAACGTCCCACCTTCAATGTCATGAAGAAGAACGCTAGAATTCGCTGAAAGCGAACAGCGTACAGCGGTGCTATTCTGTAAAAATCTCACCGTGAAAACTTAGGTGAAGTGAGCGTGGAGTGAGCTGTCAATAGTGTCAATTTCTAGCAAAAACAAACTTACTTCACCTAAGTTTTCACGGTGAGATTTTTACAGAATCGACCGGCAGGACCGGTCATTGTGGCGATGCATGGGCTCAATTACGAGCAGGCAGTGAAAATCTTTCGGTTGAATGATGATGCTGTATTGTATTAATGGTGTGTAGAACTTACATCAAAAATATATTCGGGGTCGGGAGCTTTGACCTCAATGTCTGGTGGAGCCAAAGGTGACTTCGTTAAGCCTCTGAAGTTATCTTTCATTTCTGATATCATTATTGGATTGGTAATGCTGACTCCTTGTAACTGAAAGTAGATTGGTGAGTAATATTTAACTGCAAACACATTTTGAATTATGAGTTGGAAGTCAATAGACAGCAGTTTATTTTATGGTACTTTTCTAAAATCTACTGTTGTTTCATACTCGATACGATTGTTGTCAAAGTGATTTTGCTTGCTTTTAATAATGACTAGCTTCTACCCGCAGCTTCGCCCGCATTTATATCGATAGTTATACCAAAGGAATGTGCTAGGTATCGGAATAAAAAGTCCTATGTCCTAACCCAGGTCTTGGACTACCTGTGTACCAAATGTCATCGAAACCTGTTCAGCAGTTTTTGCGTGATAGAGTAACAAACATCCAAACATTTAAAAAAACTTTCGTATTTATAATACCTATTAGTAGGATTATGACGTCGAGCCTTTCGCCAATCAAGTTTTTGTAATGGAAGAACGGACTCCGTTCTGAAGCTATATATTATAAACGGTCTACTAACTAACACCACACACGAACATTTGCAATAAACCTCTAGTACAACATAGCTTGGGAAGTCACACATTGGGCTATATTTTATCAAGAGCTTTTATCGCTACCTACTGCCGGCACCCTAAAAAGAACACCATAAATTAGAAGAAACGGCTCATTACCAATTACTTCAATTGGTTATTAACAATAGTGCAATTAACTAGTTTGACCGCCGAACTAGTAAGAATATTTTTATTCTACTAGTTCGGCGATCGAATGAAAAAAAATACCTAACTCACCCGTTTTTCGACTCCAGTCATGAAGATTACTCGTCGGCAGTTGATGGCACAATCTGATCGCTCCATCGCCTTGTTAGGGTTTGGCTTGACACAGTATTCGCCCGTGGTGGTTTTGTACGACTCTTTCTCCACCACCATATCACGACCTGTGACCCGTTTTGGTAGTGGCTCATCTATTTTCTGAAATATCAGAAATTAATGAACGAATTTTATGTTTGCGTTATTACTAAGCAGCTGTAGACATTTCTGTTTCTTGAAATTTTCTATACTTAACTTTCTTTTTTGAAACGCTACGGGCTATTTAATTTCTTATTAACATAAAACTTCTTAAATTTACTGACAGTCCACACACAACCTAAACAGCTAAATACGATAACAGTAGCTTGAAATTTTCCTATATTTACGAAAGTGTGAAAAAGGAAGAATTTTTGAAAATTCATTCCCTAAAGGGGTTACATAGAGGATGGAAGTTCATCAATTCCGCCGATGAGAAATCCTATGAGGGTCACAGCCTGTTTCTCAATAAATCCATAAATTCTTTCTACAATTGCCTTACGCCGAGGATGCGGAAATGTAATACTGCATTCACCGTTCCCCCAAAAGATCATAGTCCCCTTCATGACTTTTTTTTTGCGGATGGGAAATTATCAATTCATCAAATGACCCCCCTCCCGCTCTGGGTGGAGTGGAAAGAAGTGTCAGACTCTTACTGACTAAAACCCACCCGTGTTCCTTCCTTAGCCCTTTATGTTCCGGGGCAGTGGTGACCCTTTCGGAGAATCGTCCATACTACGTTGAATACACCTGAGGGGCAATTCTACTAATTTTAACAACGTTCACAGTCTAATCTCAGTCTCAATCTGTCAAAAAATACTTCAAATTTCCCTACATTTTGAAAAAGCCATTAAACGAAGAGAAGAAGAAGAAGACAAGTTTTTGACATTTCTTTGTCGCTGAGATGAGACTGCGACTAGATTTTGAACGTTTTAAATTACGAGAATTGGCCTTCTGATCGTCCCCTTCATGACCTGACGGACAATTTCAAGGAGACTAGTATTGATAACCTACTATGAGACATCTGACTTACACAATCTAAAGCGTGAGGTATGGCAGGTATATGCCTAAGGGCGATACTTGTGCCCGTTCTAGTCTCATTGCTGGACAGCCTCAGAGGGATATTGTACTGCACGTTACCCCAAGTATTAACATTCTGGACTAAGAGCTCGTTTAATACGAGCGGCTTGCTGCAACCCTTGGGTTGGGCCATGACGAGAAAATTATCACAATAAAATAGTTAACAGAAATATTTAAATACAAAATTAATTAAATTAATCGGTTGACAATGTCATACCAGTCGAAGTTGTCATTGATTTTTCTTAATATTGTAGACAATGCTTTGATTTTTTTACAGTAGGTAATTAAAACTTTTTGGTGGGATAAATAAGGTTTTAAGCGTGAATACCTAATCAGTGAAACATTTGTTCCTGATTTTTTTTTAGCATTCTGCAGGCTGAATCTTAAACCATTAAAAGACTGCTGGACCAGGACCTGTTTAATATTGGATCACACAAAAGAGCTGATCAATCTCGATTATAGCATCCGTCAAAATATTGATATTAGCAAGGCAACAGGCACTGTTGACGTAGGCAATGTTGATAAACTAATTAGATAGTATTATTATGCCTTTACAAAATGAAACCCCAAACATTTTGAAAATTATTTATTTCTAAACCCATTACTAACCAAAAACATGAAAAAATTTACACAAACATATGAACCAGCTTCCTCTTCACCTTTTTAATAATGAGTGGGTTATTAGCAAGATCGTATTCATAGCGAGCAGTTTGTCCCGCTTGCAAGTACATAGGTAGAAGTATGTCATTCTGGGAAAGCCAGTCGATCACGAAGTCTATCACTGCCTCAATGTGTGGAGATTTCTCGAAATTCGCTTGTATGCCCAGTTTTGTATCCATCGTGAATGTCTGGAATGTGAAAAGTATATTTTAATAACTATCTTCGCTATCTCATGTAAGGATCTAATCTGCATTCACGATTTATTTGCCAAAAATGTAAACAAACATAAGTTTATGGAAAAATAACTTTAAATCCGACACAATAAAGTTCAGTTTACGCTACAACTTCAAACATTTTATAACTTTTTCAATAGTGCTAGTTGCTCTGAAATCAACTTAATTAACATTAAAATAAAGTCGATATTTGTTTAACTAGAAATAATATTAATTTGAAACAAGTTTGAATAGACTTTACAGTATGCTTTCTCAGTTTCTGCCTACCCCCATGTGAAATTTATAATTTGTCATAAGAACTTGCAAGAACAGGCGACCTTCTTTTGTTCGCCTTCATCGTATTAAAGACAGAACAGCCTGTTAAAGTGGCATCGGCAATGAGCTCTTTTCAAATTGACATAAGAAAAAAAAAATAAGTTTTCTATATCCCCGATAGATGGCATAGCTTAAAACTAAAATGTCAAAGTTGTTTTCAAATCTGAGTTTCAATTCAATCAGCCGTGAAAAAAGTTCAAGCAACACCAAGCAAACACAAGCACCGCTTTTTTGCCGGTGGCTTTCGCGTTGCGTTTTTTCAGCTCGTTTTTAAGGTCTTTAAGCGACCACGATCCATAATTTTTGTCCATTATGAACAAATATTAAAATTAAACAGTATGCGATAGCCAGTAGTTGGTCAGGTCAGAGGCAGCGGAATCCAGTATGCGTTTGCGAGGTCGATCAAGTCAGAGGCAGCGGAATCCAATATACGATAGCAAGGTCGGTCAAGTTAGGTAGGCAAAATTCAATGTCCGGTACAAAGCGCTTATCAATTCACAGAAGTCCAAAATTAAACACCACGATAGATTATGCTCACAAGACAACGTCAAATCGAAGTGAGTGAAAACAAATAATAACCAAACGTCAAACTAGTGATAAACTTTTTACTCATAGCTTAAGCAAAGATATCAAATTTATGCAGCCAATTTTGACAGATCATTTTTTACTAGAGCCATCTATGGGAGCTTTTGAAAACTTTTTTTTTTAAATCATGCTATTGAAAAGACCTCATTGTTTTTCTAGCCTAACGCGCCATTACCACAAGCGAGAGAATCGTGGCAGCAGTCTCGCCGTGCCATCAAATTCTCGCCACGATGATATTGCCGTGTGGAGATTGCTTCATACAGATTCTATCGGTGATTATCAGTATCTCTCACCCGTGTAGATGGCGCCTAAAAGGTGTTTGCTCCTACAGCAAAAACTAAAGCAAATACGAGGCACAGTGGTACTAGTACACCAAACAAATAACAGCTGATCAACACTCAAGAAGGTCTATCCTAAGTAGTTAGAGACAATACTAGAAGAGGTAAAAATAATAATTACCGGACTACCGAATGTGAGCTTCATACCAACTTCACGTAGTGCTTCTTTGAGCGTTAGTCCCTTGCATTGTCCCTGAAAGATTGACAAACAATTTATAAGCATGGCTACTTGTGCCTATACCTATAGTGTTGAAAATAATAAGTAGATTGTTCTCCTTGTCATTACACTTTTTATATGGACTTAGATTATCATCCAAGTCTATCAAATGGTTGCAGCCAAACGCCAACTCAAATGCATCTTCAAAATACAAATTAGTTTGCATACAGGTCAAGCTTTATAACCGTATAGAACTTTAGAAGTTCCATAATGAAAAAGTTGATTTCGTTAGAGGTCCAAATATATTACCTTGGGGAACAATTGCTTGATCATAGCGAACAGATCGTCTGCATGGTCGTGGTACAAAAAGAACGCCCACGGCGATCGGAAGAATTCAAAGAAGTCATCCAATTTGTTTGCCTGATGAAAAATATTAATATAATAATACAAGTAATAATATAGAAATCAAAGTGATTTAAATGCAAGTCATGGAAATAATATCACCCAAAATTATGAGATCATCACACTTGATTACTTTTTTCGGAGTGTAAAAATGGATGTCTTGAATTGTAATTGAAAGTTAGATTGTAATAACACCACTGACACTGACTAACAATGAAATAAAACGAATCCTTTATTACATATAAATGCATTCAGTAATCCAGGATCTAAGATCAAAGACCGTGGTTGTAGTCTCATCATCATTCTCTTCCCAATTTATTTGGGATCGGTGCAATATGTACCTAGGTATTTTTCTTCCATACTTTTCTTTCAGTCATCATCTCGGTAGTCATCCCCTTTCTAGTCATATTATCTTTCACACAGTTCATCCATCGTTTCTTTGTAGAATCTAACATTGCAATATTGTGATGAACGTTTTTTTTTTGAAGTGAAAACTTCTTTAGCATCGTTGTGATTTGAAATTTTATGAAACGAAAATGCAACAGTAAAAAGAGACATAAGATTTTACGTGGGAGAAAATGAGATAGGAAGCATTTTACAGTGCTTTTGTTTTTTATTAGTACAAATGATATCACATTTAATGGATGTGTGGATGTGGACGTGGACGTGGACGTGCACGTGGTGGAGGTGAATCAATGGTAAAAGATTGTGTGCTGATGTCTCTGCAACCTTGTAATGTTTTACCTACCATATATCTCAAGTGTATATTATTGAGTTCTGTCGCTGGTCGGCCGTAGATGTGTTTAAAGTTTTCCAGAGAAAACTTGCGCTGACTTATACACGTAATGCCGTCAACAACAAATTCTTTAGTCAGGTGGATCTTGAAGTAGCCTCCTTTGAATGTCTCAAACACAAATCCCTGCGGAAAAAGATGTTAATACATACACAACACAGATTACATTGGTCAACTAAGCCATCCTCTTTTATTTTAAGAAACAAGTCGAATTGTTCTACCAGTATCCTCCCCCGCAAAAAAAAAGAAAGTCGAAAAACGTCTAGCAAAAATTATATTTTATATATAATCACATACTACGAACATAAACCAAATTTTTAAAACTAAGTTTTAAAAATTAGCTCCTAACTTAAATCCACTCTTAGTAAAAGTCCACTTAACAGTGGACTTTTACTAAGTCTAAAAGGAGTGGACTTCATCTTGAAAAATACACTTTTTTGATTGTCAAGATACATGAACAATTTCTGTCTTACATAGTTAACTATTACATAAATCCTATCAATCACCTCAAGATCATATTAGTAATTACACTTATAACAACTAACATTATATTCCAGCGATTGCACATAATTATGAGGTGTCTTCAGCCCTGGGGAGCGTACTTCTAAGTACTTCAGGCCTCCGGGCAGTATGCAGTACATGACTTTAGGTTTTGATAGCGCTATCAATGCCATCTCTGGTCTTGCGTAATCGCTCCTATGGAGGGTACTCTCTTTGTTAACTCTGGAATTAATTATCCAAATAGACACTTTTAATTTGTTTTCTTTTTATTTCTTTATTTACTTGTTGTATAATATGTTGTATTGTAGTCTGTGCTAAATAAATGTAGGTATTTTCTTTCTTTCTTACAAATATACAGGGTTAGTTTTCAAAGACCAACCAAAAAGGGTGTGGTACAGACCATCAGACTGAACTACTTTCTCCATAGGACCAATATCCCGATATTCTCACGGGATCGACATTTACGCGGGTGAAACCGCGGGGCGCAGCTAGTTCAAAATAAATATCTTTATTTGGTTTTTACTAAATTCCTATAAAATAAAATACTACTCACGAAGTAGTAGACTTGAAGGGATTTTTATCAACTTTCATACAATCTTGGGCCCATCTATATCTGAAGGCTGGTTTCGCTTCAATGAACAGGGGGTCCAATTGGTTCCTTATTTCAGCACCCAACTGCAAACAAAATACATTGACATAAATCTATCGATTTTCGCCGAAACCCATTAGATGTGAGAAGCACAGGAACGGTCTATATCGCGATGCTTGAGTGAGGCGTATGTCCAGCAGTGGACCTCTTTCGACTGAATGACAATAACGAAGAATCACGCAAGCTTATTGCGAAGATAAAATATTTTGAGTGTTAAAAATTTCAGACTTCATCAACACTTCAAACATTCAAGACCATACAATTCAGAGACCCATTAAATGAATACTTATAAATATTATTTCACCAACCTTTTCTCCAAGTTCATAACAGTCATAATACTTATGACTCCGCGCATCGCCGTAGTATCGTTTGTGGTACCTCGTGCAAGGACCCGCGGCATACACATACGGGTCCAGAGTGCGACATTCATGATCTATTATAACGCCTCCGTCATACGCTAGCCCGCTCTTGTGGACCGCTGGAGGATTATTCAAGATCAAATTAACTGGCGGAACTACACGTGTTATATGATACATACCTACCTACCTCATGATATTTATTTCTGTAATATGATATTTAAAAAAAAAATACGCTTTAAAAATAAATTATGTTTTAAAACAAGAAGAGTTTGGTATTTCTTATTTGACTACTCTAAAGAGGAGGAACAAAACAAACTCGGAAACCTAATCTCTTTTAAAGTCCAGACATTATCTTGGTCAGATCATATCCAAACCATGCAGATTACCGTCTCAAATTATTTTTTGATGAACATTGTTTATCCAGCTCGTCCTGTCGGCAGGGCTCTACATGGTGATTATTTTGGCCCACAGCTAGAAGTACCTACTACCCCAGAAACTATAATTGAATACACGCACCTATAAATGCTCGCATATTAACACCAACTCTTCCATAATAGAACAAAGCATTACACTCTAGGTTCAGATAATCAGCATAAGACAAGAAGTCTGCATGTGTTATAATATTGTCCACAGTCACAGACCAAGACTTGAAGTAGTAGGATCTGTACACCTTTATTTTTAGAGTATCCAAGATGTCTATTACCGTTTGGTCCACCTGGAATGACCAAATAAGAAGTATACAAGTAATTTAAAGAGTTCGAATCTCCATTAAATCCGATCCAGCCTTTTTCTTTCTGCCGTCTCCCCAGCGATGTCCTAAGTCGAGGTCCGTAACCCACGGGGCACGGGTGCCCTTAGCGTGTAAATAATTGCTTAGTTTATAAGTTTTGATGCTCGGGGTCGGGGCCTTAATTTATTAAGCCATGCACAGTCTAGCATCGCCCGTTTAAGCAGCCACCAATCTCAAAAATTGACATGCAAGATGTCATACCCTAAAAAAATTGTAGTCTTCTTTAGCCTAACCGGGTGCTTCTGATTGGACATGAAACTACAGCAGTCACTAGTCAGACTTTCTTCCACAGCCATATTCATTACATTTTTTCTTTCTTTCTTTTACGAAGAAAAACAGAGTTACAGAAGAGAAGACGGACGGCAGTAGGCAGGTGCAGCTTTGAGTAAAAAGAGTGTTTAAAAAATAGGTAAGTAAGTAAATTATATTAGGTAAGCCATATTTCACACTGAATATAGCGTACGAAATCAAAGATAGTTGAATGTTTGACTTACATAAACGTTATCAAACACAGTTACTCTCGTCTTGGTGGGATCCTCTAGTGGGAACGACTCTATAAATATTATGTTCTCAGGACGTATTTTGATCTCCAATAGTGCATTGATGCATAAGTAGGCATGTATCGTTGCGCCGTAAACTATGACTTTCTCTGCGAAGAAAAACTACTGCTATTAAAGTTTATTGTTAATTCATTGCGACTCTGGGACTTTTGCCAGCAAAAAAAGCTAAGAGTGGAGATGTCGATTCCCCAGATCCTGCTCTTTACACATGCTCAATTATTTTAGATATATCTTTTTGTGTGCCGTAAAGCCTATATCAGACGCTGCGGCTCCTTGTTTTTTTTGCCTTTCATTCGGTATCTTTTAAGTTCATTCCTACATAATTTTGTCCGTGTCATGTGATCATGGAATGAAACAAAAATGCACCTTCACTTGAGTGCGCCATTCCTTCGAGTGGAGCGTCGTCTGATATCGGCTTAAGAAAAAAATCTAATAAAATTATGATAGACGGATCCTTAACACTACTATTTCAAACTGATTTAAGAAACGAACCAAGCTATATAATTATGTATAAACTTAGTTCTTACTATGATCATCACAAATGAAATGTTTAACGTAGTCCAAAGCCTTGTTCGCTTCAGCTATATTGTTGATAATAAACACATTCTCCGGAGTTTCGTCGTTAGCGATCTGTATCTCCGTGTCGCTGAACCTAGGCCGATCCAAACGCATGTATTGGGGCGCTGAGGTGTTACTCCTGCAGTGAAAAATAAAGTCTGTTACCCATGCGAATATCTACACAAACGATCCCAAGTAACATTTAAGCGGAAAAATATTATATTTACCAGCGCATTACCAGCTATAAGCTTAATAAATGATGTACAAGAGTGTAAAAATATGTATAGGACTGTACTTTAGTATAACTGTACAACTGTATACAGTATAGCTGATTAACGGCTGTATAGAGCCAAAATTTTTACCTTTAGCTTTTAAATAGCATTGGAAAATGCTAAAATACAGACCGCGGCGTAAAAAACTGCGTTCAGCAACTTTATAAGACAATAACTGTATACTGCTCTCAAATTATACTTTTATATAACCTACTTCTGCACAAGAGCATTAAATATTGTTATAGCCTGAATATTGGTGTAAAATTACTCTATTGTTCAGCCTTCAAGTTAAGCTTGATAATAGCTGTACAACGGAAATCTAGGATACTCTTAGCAAGCAGTTCCCTTTATAATAGTTTAATTCAATTCTGTCTCATGTAGAAGAGTTTAGATTTACTCCTTTTTAAAGCCTTATGCGATTGGCGTACATTTTTCCCTTTTTACAGTTTTTCGTGTTTTAGAAGATTAAAGTTATTATTATAGTGTTGGCATACACAATTATCCAGCTTATCGATTATTTTGAAACTAATATAACCTAAAATCAGTCTATTTATTGGATACAACTAATAACAATACGGAGTCATAATTTTGATCAGTTGCCAATTTGTTAAGTGAACAAGAGTTAAGATACAAATATATATAAAATAAAAATACATTAAACTGTTGCACTCTGTAGTGTTTGCTTCAGTATTTAAATTAGATACAATACATCTCTATAAATAAAAACAATACATTGTTTCTTTTCGCTATCAGTAACTACTATTTGGTAAATTATTATCCGATTCCTTGCTCACCGCCTTACGGGCCTTGGATCATAATGAGGTTTTCTATATTTTCAACTGAACCCTAATTAACTGTATTAATGAATATGAATAAGAATTTAAGGCAGCTTCTACAGTACTTAAATACTAATGTACAGACAATGTTACTCTTTAGGCTGAGATACGTTCTTAAATAACGACTCTGTTATGCAAAAAGCTGTATTAAGGGGTACTAGAAGAGCAAGAGCTGTATAAACTAAGAACGCCATTTTATAATAATTTATAAATTGCATTGCAATTTTACGAGATATTTTTTTGTTTGTTTTTGAAATTTCAGTACAAAATTACAAAAGATTTTAACTGTATAGTACACACAATTACGTTTACTATCAATAGAACAGTCCGGGTTACTCTCAAAACTGTTTTCAGATTTGATCACATATTTGTTGTTACAGAAAAAATGTATGTATATTCCTTATTTCGAAGGGGCGTGAGTTTTGAGCTTAAAACTAGTATACATACTCACATAAAAATATCAGTCGCAAGCATAACAACAACGATAAACAGGAAAGAGTACCTACTTACCACTTGGTTATTAAATATTTTTTCACTTATCTTCAGATATGGCACATAGTAAATAAAATGGAGAATGAATTCAACCACGAACACAATTATAATATATTTATTCTTTTATTAAGATTTTCACAAGCCTGAGTCTGTATAAAAGAATAAAAAAGAAAATTAGAGAATGGAAGCTGTATAAAAGTATCTAAATAGTATCTTAGCCAGCCAAATAGTACAGCTATTATGCAGCTGTTATACAGCTAAATCTACACTTAAAGCTGTATAATTTTGGGGCCCATTTCAGAGTTACAAGGGCTGTATAGCTTGCTATACAGTCTTTATACAGCACGTTTAACAGCCTGCAGTAAACAAATAGTCCATAATACAGCTTTTATACAGTTTAAAATGTTACTTGGGCGACTCTTTCCTTTAAGAATTTCTGAAACCATCGAATGTCTTGGCCCGACGTCGCCGCGTCGGTCTAGGTATACGAATACGCGCCATTTCCGATTATTCGTAAATATCTGTGTAGGTTCCTACGTATCCAGCATTACCTTTGTTATTCCTTAACTGAGTATTAAACATTATCCAGCAACGTATCCAACATGTGACATCATTTTTATAATTGATTCCGCAGCAAGTTACAACAAAAAATAAACAAGCGATGAACTGGCGTCCCTATGTCCTTTGCTTTTTTTAAGTAAAAGAGGCAATTTAGACTTGTCGGCGCGAATAATTCACTAACCTAATATCATTGTCTTGCTGGATCAGTTGAACCATGTGATCTGGGTGCTGATATTGTTTTCCAAAAAACAAAAAGAGAAGGTCATAGTGATATCTGTTTCCACTAGTTAAAGTTATGAACTTTTCTTGTCTGAAAAACATACGAAAAGAAAAGAAAATTTATACTGAAATGTGAAGCATAAGGTACTGTTTCAATCTACGGAGTATGACAACGCGTGGAACAATGTTTTATGGTACAGATATTCTATTTCACGTCGTCCGTTCGGCTTTGATTGTAGTAGTGACGTATCCCGACCGCTCCCACAGCGGCTGCCCCTTGCTGACGTCGCATGAGACTATTTCCGCGAATGTGTACCGTTTTACTTCACCCATTGTTGAGTCTCTGTTGATCACAATGTGCATGTGCACGCTTGACAACATTCATAGCCAAACGGACTTCGTGACATAGAACATCTGTAACGTCATTTGTTCCATCTGGAATTCCTCAGTAGCAGCCCTGAGTCTTGAATTGTGCCCGGTTGATGACAATAGGCTTGCCCCCCCTTATTACATAACTGGCGAAATGTGGGGGGTACTATAGGTAGGTACACCTCCGGCTAACCCTATGGGAAATACAGGCTTGACATTATGTGTAATTTTATGTTATTAATTGTCTTGTGAAGTATGGCGGTCATGATCATCACACTTGAACAACGGAAACCGCTCTTACTACCACGAAATAAAGGCGTTGTCAAAGAAAGTCATGTTTATTTATTCATTCGTTTAGGGCCGGCGTAACATGTCTCAGCATCATGAATCAGCCTATAATGTTCCCATCGCTGGTACACAGGCCTACTTTCTTCGAGAGGGAGTGGGCTATAATCTACCACGCGGGCCCTGTACTGGTTGGAAGATGTCACATATATGTCTTCAAAATTTTGGTTCTAGGGCATGGTTACCTCATAGTTTCCACACGATGTTTTCCTTCACCGTTTCGAGAGCAGTGGTGATGAAATTATTAAAAAAAAAAGTAAAGCGCCTGCCTGGAGTCGAACCCACGACCTACACCTCGTAAGTCGGGGCCGTTACCACTGGGCCACCACTGCTCTTGCCTGCATATATAGGTGTTAATATCTAGTTCAAAATAATAATTGAAGAATTCTCACAGATCGATCTCCATCATAGTCGCGTGAATGACATTTACGTAATACGTATACGGAACACTTTTCAAATACTTGTCGGAACTATTAAAATATTTGAGGAACATGGACTCAGCTGCCGGGGTGGAATGTCTTGTGTAGGGCAGCCCATTCGGTGATACTAATGTCACATTGTTGAAAGTTAAGTAGGTAGATGTTGGACTGAAATGAGGAAGAGCATAAGGTATAAAGTATGACAAAAGTTTATAACTATGTATAGCTCAAATGGGTTAAGGATATCAAAGAAATAAACGTAGTTGCTCGTGCAATCCTTCACTGCAGCATATTGGGGATATCCATATCCAGCAAGCAATGAACTTTTCTCCCGTAATATTAAAAATTGCTTCCTCAAATCCACTTAACAACAGTCAAAGAGAGGTTGTATATTAAGTCGATGAACTAGTTTTTCGTGTCGATGTAACTATGTAGTTTTGCCGTCAATCCGCAGTATCTAAGCAAGCTAGGGAAGAATTGGTCCCAATTACACGGTAATAAAATTTACAGTAACGACGACGGAAAGTACCTACAGACGCCAGCACATCAAGCTACTACAAACTCTCAAATTTATTTAATAGATTTTAACTTTATCGCTAAAGCATAAGGTTCAAAGTTGATTGGGAAACTTTGACAGTTTTGGATAGCTTGGTGTGCTGGCGTCTGTACATAAAAACTACAGAACATACCCAAAAAGTAAAGCGTTCAGGAATCCTAAAGCGGTTCTGGACGCGCCTATGATTACAATTCGAGTGTTCACGTCCATTTTGGGCATAGTCGTCAGTTTCTTGCCAATGAACCAACAACTGAATGGAATGCTGTATATAATAATAAAAGTTATATTAAATAATAATATAGTCATATTATTTTGAAATATATTAATGAAACGATGGATGAATTTTGTGAAAGATGATATCTAGACAGGAGGTGACTACTGAAATAACGATTAACAGAAATGTATGGAAAAGGAAGAAATACTAATCCTATCCCAAATAAGATGGTCATCCAAATAAAAATCCAAATAAGATTGTCATCATCAACATCCTGCTCTGATTGAGCAGGATGATGATGATGACAACTATTATAATTATTATGTTGTATGAGAACATAGTAACTTGTAGAGGACAGATATCCAGTCGCTTCATGTAAAATACTTGTATTCAGCTGCACCCGGTTAGACTGGAAGCCGACCCCAACATGTTAGAGAAAAGGCTAGGCATGATGATGGTAACTATTTACTTTTAATTTACAATCAACAAAAGACATCAGTATCCAATTTATTTATTAGCTTTGTACTGGGATGGGAGAGAGGCATATATATTTCATCGATAGATACCTATCTGTTAAAAAGCCGTCAATTCAACTCACTAGTAGTCAAATAAAGAGTACCTACATGTTTTCCGTCAAAACACATATTCTTTTGAGTTCAGGTACAGCGGCACTATCTATATCAACATTCCTCGGTATCAATGGCACCATGGAAGCCACTAAAGAGTTGGCTTTGTGTATTGTCTGTCAAATGACATAGTAATGAGATTTTGGATTAGATTCTTTATCCCAATCGTGGGCAAGAATTACAACGCGAATTTGGTCAGAACTATCCTGAAATGCCAAACAACACTTAGCTGGAATTCTCACATAACATCACGCCTCTAATCCCCGAAGTTAAGGCAGAGGTGAACATATAGGTAGTACACTCAAACGTAAACGTGTTTTTGTCGCTAATTAACATTGAGACTTATTATAACGACGACCTAAAATTAAGTTATGTTTGAATAAGCGGTCGTATCAGCCATCATTACTTGACTGTCAACTTTTTAATTCTTATTCAATCAATCAACTCAATCTATCGCAGTCCACTGCTGGACATACTCCCATGCTGCGCCAACAGCCTGACCTCCGCTTGCCGCATCCAGTCTGTCCCAGTCACCTTTTAGAGATCGTCTGTCCATCTAGCTGGGGCCTGGGGGCGTCCCACACTACGCTTGCCGTTACGCGGTCTCCACTCCAAGACTCGTCAGCTCGAGCAGCCATCGGTCCTTCGGCAAACATGGCTAGCCCACTGCCGCTTCAGCTTGCTTACTCTGCAAGCTATGCATAATTCTTATTGTGATATCAATAAAAAAGACTTACCCATTTATTTCTATAGGCAGTCAACCACAACAGAGTATTATGTCCAGACAGCCTCAACAATTCTCTCGCAAAGAATCTAAAATGTTGTTCAAATACTGGGTAAGCCACAGCCACCTTGAGGGTTATGAACCCAGCATCCATGCCATGTCCTGCAAAGTGGTACTTGTGGATCTGATACGATCCTAGGTTGAACCTTGCTCGTAAGAATTCTATTTGTTCTGAGGCCCTAGAAGGGAGAGAATTTTTTTACATTGGAAAATATAGAATTTCATTGTTAACATGGGCTGTCGTGGTAGCTTTGAAAATTAAGTTGAATTGCACATGGATGCACAAGCTCGCACCGACCATACAATGCAACTCACAAATCGATCAACAGCATGGACTTTATTCGTAGCGATGGATATCCGTTGGAAGCAACGATACATAATTGGTTCGAGAACTTTTATTACTGAGTTTCTCAGAGAAAGTAGTTTAGATGCACGTCATATACGTATATGACCTACTCTTATAGCCTTAAGCCCGAGGGTGTCACCTCAAACAGGAGGAGAAATAAGGACTCTTCTCCTTTTTAAGACAACTATCTGTAAGCTACGTTCATATTATCAATTAGCTTACGTACTCAAGTATTGCTAAGCCGACGACATGCATTCCACTCGTAAACACATACGCTTGATTCTCTTTCTTATTGATTGTGTTTTCGACTGTGGTTATGGTCTCCTTGCCGTTCAGATTTATCATGAGACGTGCTATTTCAGGAATGTCGATGATTTCCGCTTCACGAACTCGCAACTTTCTGCTCACAAAAGAATAAAAATATGTGAGAGGAATTATTCTTATATGATTATATTCTTAGCTCGGGTTAATGTTTGAAAACAGCTGAAATGGCACGGAGAAAATGTCTGCTTTGTTTGGCAATCTTAGGCGACTTCAATGAAGGATTTTAAAGACCCATCTGCGGGTTATTTCTTCGGTCACGATTATACTGATTCAACTAACTACTGTTCCGAAAATAGTTTTACCCCAAAACTGAACTTCTGTGAGCAATATACAGCGAATAGTCGCAGCAAACCTTTTGTTTCGTTGGAATAAACTGTAAAAAAAACAATGTAGGTATTTATTTTAAATCGATACTTACTTAATTAAAAATAACTTATTATAATTGATTCAAGAGGCAATAGAATGAAACATAATGGATCACATCAGTCCCTAATAACCCGGATCCGGCTTCAGACATAGAAAGACTGCAGAAAAACGTTCAGAATGTTTCAGCAAGGTCACACAAATATGGAATGGATAAATGACTAACAGTAAAATGTTGCAACAAAGGAAAACTCTTGTCAGCTGCGGGCACACGAATGATGCAATAGTCATAATCCTTCGTTAGTTCAAATGCTGCTTCCAATAAGTCGTATGCATGTCTGTAATTTTGAAAATAACAAAACGTTTCGTAATCTTAGAATCATCACCATACCAGACGATAGAGGCGCAAGTTGTTCCAAATTCGAAAACAACGATATTAGGAAATGCGCTAGAAAGCGGACCGAGGGATTTAAACACCCGGCAACAGGTTATCCTCAGAAAAATGCAAATTAAATGGTACACTATTGCCAAAATAACGAAAATGAGTCCCCTTCGCCCCTACTGGAATATTTAGTAGGTACCAAAAGTAAGTAATCTATTTTATTTATTTTATTGCCAATGCCTCGGTACCTGTCGTCCATGTCATCGCGGAACGCAAACAACTCAATCATAAAAGCGTTTTTTGCTCCATGGTACATCTCAGAATCCCTGTCTTCCTTAATTGTTTTCTGTGGATTTTTTACTGTAATTTTTAATTATAATAGTATGAGAGCTAGGTAGTGCAACTGAATTTTGGCTACTGTATTACCGTCGTAAGTAGAAAGGACGCATGTGCATCTTAAATGAAGATTACTTAGACCCTTTTACTAGGGATCCGTACCTCAAAAGGAACAACAGAACCCCTAAAATATCACTTCGTTGATCGTCTGTCAAGATCCTTCTTTAATTATGAAACAGGTTCTCGTTATTCCAATCCTGTTACATTGGCCCATCGAATCTGAGTTAGAACTGTGGAAACGGAGGCAAATGATAGGCGAAGTCAGCCCCTCTGCAAATGAAATTCTGGACACATATACTCGTAGATGGATTATAAAAGCACTCCCTGTTAGCGTTCGAAGCTTCAAACGACTCTGAGCTCTCGAGACAAATGTGTAAGTTATGTTAATTACGGCTAGGATATTATTTATCGTATTTTGTGGTACAGGGTTGACATGAATCAACCTTTATCTGGTTGACCTTTACACGGACACCGAGACCGGAAGGTCCTCACCGAGAACTATAAGCTTTAACATAGCTTACCTTTCTTAAAATATGATGAAGTACAAGAAGTTAACCGCTTCAGTTGTGGTTGTAAGGACGGGTTCGCTAAGAACTCCGACTTCACGTTCAAAGATACGTTTTGCCTGAATCAAAGTAACGTTAGGTTATTTTCAAGGGATTATGTTTACTGAATTTTTAAATTACACGATCTGCTCCAGACTTTAGAAAATTAAATTCCGTGAAATTAATAATTTGTGTGAAGCATAGGTAATCAGACTACATATATCTCTTTTAAAATCCTTCGCTCTAATTGTTAAAAACAGAAGAATTGATCAAGAACAAAAGAAATGGAGATGACCATTTCATCGAAGTTGATAATTATAAATATTAATGGCTTCTGCCCGTGACTTCGTCCGCGTGAAATTTCTTCTACCCCGACCCACCTCATCGCATCGCATCACCTACCCGCGCTATTACTTCGTTTTCGCTCAGCGTTCTTTCTGACTTTTCTGTCTTTTTGCTCGACTCCTAAAGGTCCTAGGCGTGACGTTAAATTAAAGCCTATAGCCTATGTATTGCTGACAAACCTGTGATTGGCGACTGTGTAGGACCGAGACATGCAAAGCGATTTTTACAAATCCGACCCCAGTTCCAGCGATTAGCGCGTTCAAACAAACTCTTCAGCTTTATTATCAGTAGTATATCTAGTATATACATAGATTACGCTATCAAACAGACGTTTTTAATAAAAACTCACTGAATTTCACAAGACCGGCCTTCCGCAACATTCAACAGTGTAGTATCAATGTTCAGAATATCGTAATCAAAAGGATCTTCATCTAGCAAGTTGACCACAGAGTATATAGAAGCAGACAACGAAGGAGAGCGTAAGTACACTTGGTCACTTAATTCTTCAGAGTGCGTCTTGATTTGAATTTGGTCGTCATTGTCATCGCCTCGGGTAAAGAGCACTCGGCTACTTTTCTTTGTCGCTCGAGGATGTTTTCTGCGTAAGGTCTGATTGAAAAATATAGATAAACTAGCAGCGCCCCGCGGTTTCACCCGCATAAGTGTCGATCCCGTGGGAATATCGGGATAAAAAGTATCCTATGTCCTTTCCCGGGACTCAAACTATCGCTATACCAAATTTCATCTAAATTGGTTCAGCGGTTTAAGCGTGAAGAGGTAACAGACAGACAGACACACTTTCGCATTTATAATATTAGTATGAATAGAATGGATTTTATTTCTTTCATTGGTATAATAATGTCATATTTATAGTTAAAAAAGCGGCAAGCATAGCGTGTGACGCCCCTCAGCTATAATGAATAGCTATTATAGATGGATCGACGACCAGTGGCTGGGACAGACTGGATGTGGAAGGCGGACGACAGTTGTGTTGTGTTGTGGCGCAGTCTAGGAGGCCTACCTCCAGCAGTGGACTGCGACAGGCTAAGTTGTTTGATACTCATAGTAAGTGGTACTCCATAAAACTAAAGGTTAACTTACTGTTTCCGGGTAATGACGTTTAATCTCCGTAGGATGATCGAAGGGACTCCACTTACCAAGCATTATCGGCTCCCTTAAATTCAATGAACAGTTAATTTATAAACGACGAATTAACGGAGGAGCAGTGATGGCCTAGTAGTAACGGCCTTGACTTAAAGAGTCTGTTGTGGTCGTGGGTTCAATGTGTTTGAACCCAGACAGACGCTTTACTTTGTGTAAATAATTTCATCACCACTTCTGTCAAAACCGTAAAGAAAAATATCGTGAGGACACCGGCTTGTCCTAGAGCCAAAAATTCGAAGACCTGTGACATCCACCAACCCGCAATGGGCCCGTGTGGTGGATTATGGCCGACTCCTTCTCATATAAAAAGGAGGCCCATGTCCCAGCTGTGAGCAACTTTTTGGCTGAATATGCTATAATAATAAATGTTCTTTCCGTACCCGAAATTGGCTAAAAGAGAGTTAGTCCGCTTATTCTGCTCTTTCTCAAGAGCTGTAGCAGTCTTCAGTCCGTGGAAGGGCCGCAACTCATACAGCCTCTGTAGTTTCTTATAGTTGATATCTGTATTCAAACACATGACCGCAACGGCACGGCCGTGCAACTGAAATTAAGGGATCAGTCTTGATAATAATAACTAAGCAAACAATCGGTACTGGCGCACTGTGCTGCGATACATACTTGTACATAGTCGTGATGGCCTCGTGGGTTAATATTCGTGTATTATCACGGGTTAGTATTAGCTGTCAACGCATGCACAGCGTTGAGCTATGTGAGCACCATATTCGAGCAAGCCACGCATGTACTAATGACGTCAGTTGATGCGTAGCGTGTCCGTAGTTTGCAGTGGACACAATCACAAACGTGCGCGGCGGTGGGTCTGCGCCTTAGAAGTGACCTCTGCGCTGCCACCGCCAACGCCGCGGAAGCGGCGAAGTATTATGCCAACAAAATTTAATACGATGTCGTCCCATCACATATTCATTCACTCTCTTGTCCAACTTAGAAACTATAGCTTGCTTAAGTATAATTCTATTAGTCATCACAATAGTCACCCCTTTTCAAGCCATATCCTACTTCAGACAGTCCAACCATCGTTTTCTTTTTTGTCTCATAGGGCCATCCACATTCACACCAAAAACATTCTTCACGACATAAAAATATTATAACAAAATTAAACACATACTAACATCGGCAACTATGATCTTTCTATTACTTTCAGGATGCCGCCCGATAATCTCACTTATGTAATATTCACCGTATAGCTCCTTCAGTCGGGGACATTTCTTGTGTAATATTTCCACTATGTCATCGTTATCTTCTTCCCTATACACAAATAAAATCAATGTGATGTACTGAAAGGATCATGATACTACTGATAATTTATTATTAGCTGTTGTTAAACTTTGTGGGAGAAGATATAAACACTATCATCTGTCTAGCCTTTTCCCAACTATTTTTGGAGTCGGCTTCCAGTCTAACCTGATGCAGCTGGAAACCAGTATTTTACGTGGAACGACTGTCTACCTGACCTCCACAACCCAGTTACTGAGTAACACGATACCCCTTGGTAAGACTGATTGTCAGACTTTAGGGCTTCTGACGACCTCGTGTCAAAGAGTTACGAATGACGGCCGGAACCAACATCTTAACGTGCTTTCCAAGAAGCGGAGGGGTCCCGATATGTTTGTATCGACCGCGGCAAGCGTAGCTTAACCTGATCGATTGACCCTTGCGGCTGCTATTACTTCACCATGAGCTCAATGAACTTCAATATTCAAATCGATCATATGCAATCTATCTTATAATGTTTTACAAATTTGGGTACGTACACTGCTCGTCGCATCTTCAATCTCGGGCAAAAGTCCGCTCTCAAGGCCGTATACAAATAATTACCCATTCCATCCCTAGATTTTGGTACGTATTTGTATATATTTCGTTTCTTGAACGTTTGGAACCTTGTTATTAATTCTGTAACAAGTTATAACTCTCTTAGTGGTCATAGACACGAGCGGCACGCATCAACGGCAGAGACAACTGTCGTCGTCGACGACGTGCCGCTCGTATATTTGAGTACAATGCGTGCCACGAAAGATGAGACTTGACCCCGCCTCCTCCGCTCTTTCCGCCGCCCCTATGACGTCCGGTCCCGTCCCGCACTCAGACCTCATACCGCTAAAGATACCTAAAATCGTGTACTGCGCATGTCAAACCACGTGGTGTGTCAAGTCTCACCTTTCGTGGCACGCATTGTACGGTGCTCATATATGTACACGAGCCGCGCGTCATAGTCGATGGCTGCAGTTGCCTCTGCTGTTAGCAATATGCCTCTCGTGTATATGAGCACTTACGTGCCTGTTTAAGGACCAATTGATTGTATCGTTGACAAGTTTCTTCTTAGAAGTATTAGCGTAGGCTAAATTACGGGAGTATATAAAAGATCGTAGCAGATGGCGTACGTGGGACACTCAGAAAGTTTTGCGAAAATAAAAATAAAATGTTCTATAGGTAACTATTTTTTTTAATAAATCTTTTCAAAGTACTCCCCATTAGCCTCTATACAAAGTTTCACTTTTTCCAGTCCACCGCAGACACCTCGGCCTGCTTGACCGCTGACAGCGCATCTTCCGAAGACGAAAATTGCATCCCTTTAAGCAGATTTTTTATTTTCGGGTATAAAAAGAAGTCACACGGTGCTAGGTCAGGGCTGTAAGGAGGGTGACCCAGGAGTTTGACCGGCGTGCTGTCCAGGAAGTCCCTCGTTTTGAGCGCGGTGTGCGAAGGCGCGTTGTCCTGGTAGAGCAGTAGCCCGCTGAGCACTGTGTTTGGTCGTTAGTGGCTCACAACAGAGAAAACTTCTGCCAAGCATTTGGTAGTATAGGTACTATTCAACGTTGATGCTTCTTTGGTTCCGTAAAGGAATTGACACCAAGTAGCCAGTCAAATTGAAAAAGCTCGCGATCAAAATCTTCCCCCTGCTTCTAGATCGCTTCACTTTGGTAGGTGTTGATTCGTTTTGAAACGCCCAAACCGTCGACTGGCGCTTCGTTTATGTATCATGTATTGATAAATCCACGACTCATCACTTATATTGATGACGTAAACACGCCGAGACCAGCCTGCTTCAAATTTGTTTATGATATCACGGCACCATTCCACTCGGGCCATCTTCTGACCATCGGTTCTTCCGTAACAGCCGTCAAAGGGCGACCACTTCTTTCTTCATCCGCCAAAGTTAGTCGACCGCGCTTGAATTCATTATACCAACGATACACGATTGCCTTAGAAGGGCCTTCATCCATGAATGCCATTTGAAGTCTATCGTACGATTCGTCCGTTTTCAGGCAACACTTGGAATCGTAAAAAATCATAGCGCGAAAATGTTCCCCGCGCAGATCCATTTTTTAACGAGACACGATAAATTTAAATTCGCTCGCAAACAATGTGGAGGGAAATTTTAAAATTGGAACGTACCTATTTCTACTTACAAATAATCATATTTTTAAAATAGATTATAACTGGCCAGTCTCTCATACATAAAAACTTTTCTTCGCAATACTCTTTGAGTGGTTCTGTACTGTTTGGCTACCCACATAGGAAGGTGTGAATTTATGTATGCTTGTATGCAAGTTTCTCTCTTCAAGAAACAAAATATTTGTCTGCCTAATTTTTTCATCAATATTGGGTCGGTATTTTGATCAAACAGAAGCATAGATTCAAAGGTTTTTGAACGCAGACTGACACACAGGATAATGTCTTCCCTCATTATCCTCCTGAAGGAAAAACTGACAAAAATTCAAAATTTATTCTCAGGAGACTTATTCTGGGTATAAAAGTTTAGTGAAATTCGCTCTAAATATAATAAACCAGTAAGTAGTCTTACCATCTGGACAAAACAGAGGTACAGTCATCACAATATAAAGTAAATAACAGTCATTTAGGAACACAGATATCAATGCCTCTTCTACAAAGAAATCTTTCACCGAATCGATGCAGCACATGAAGTGTATGAACAGCGTGTTACGAGACAAGTAGTATCTCCTGAAACCAGACCAGACCAAATTAGAACTTTTATTTTTAGTATAGGTATACAAGCTATGTAACCGATGGGATCGGAAAAAATGAGGAACTTCCATACAAACATTTATCCCGTTTAATTGATGAATTTAAAAAAAATCCTTAATGTTTACTTTCGCTATTTAAGTAACTTTCAGGAGGAAAGAAAATTTCACGTTTCCACGTTTCGCACTGAGCAGCTGGCAGGCATTGGTTTCACTAGGACATAAGGTATTCTTTCAGGGCCCGGCGTAGACCTGGCAAAACGTAGCGCAGCGCGGTTTTAATCGTACGTAACGTATTTCAACATTAAAAATGTTGCTGATAATATGTCCAACGATTGCTGATACGATTGATTTGTATATTCACTTACTGATATAAATTCCTTATCCAGTTTTCCCAATCAGCAGGATCAAGACCAAGTACGTGGGGATGATCTGCGAAAGCCATGAATCCGATAATGTCCTTGTTCTCGTTAATCATACATATTGACAGGGCTGAGAGCTCGCTGAAACACAACAAATTTAAAAAATTTGTTTCGCATAGCATATAGGACACATGGACACTTATGACAGAAACATGGTTATAATTAGTCATTGTTCACGAATGAACACTGTTTCATGAAATACTTTCTAAGTTTATCTTGGACATGATTGACGGTGAAGAGAAACATGGTAAGAAACTAATGGTAAGTAAAGCTGACCACACTCTGTTGTGAAAATCCGACGCACAAAGCCCGGATCGTGAGTTTTGATATTATGGTGACGATAACTTGCGCAATGGTCATGCAATCGTCTAAAATGTAATAATACAAACGAATATATTATTTAAATTTCACTTACATCAACGAGCCAATATTCACATCATGGAACAGTAGTTCTGTATGCTCACGCTTCCAAATCAACTCGATGTCATATTTATCGCCCTCAACAGCCCTCCTAAACATTCGGCCCTTCGGCCCTACTTCATAATCAAAGTATATCGACATTTTGCTTGGGATATGTCTGAACACCTTTTTCTTTATCTTGCAAAGATAATAATTATGTCAGTTTCATCAATCCTAAATAAATATTACAGGAACTCTAGTTGGTCTTGAGAATAAAACATCAGCTGTTTTTAAACTATGCAAATATATTACAACCATAATTTACATTTTAAAATTATACATTAGTTAAATAAAGCGACGAATATCAATTAATTTTAATATTATTTTAATGTTAGCATGAGATATGGCCATTTTTTTTAAATCATTTCTCGTAATTGAAATACTGATAAAAATTAAGTACCTACACTGTCTCTTGGAATAGAACCTTTTTAGATTACCTTTTTAGTCTGCGGTTAGCTGCCTGTCATGTCAACATTTTTCACGAGCATAGTATTAACATTTACAATCCACAAAAGCCATTAATCAAGAGTTGAAGTTGAACATTTACAATGCTCGTAAAAATTACTTAATTATTTCAATGCTTTTCAATAAGATCTTTCAAGAAGAACAATTTGGTGGGTAAATGATAGAAACAATCGTCCTAAGCTAGAAGTTGAATGTCAATATGTTAGTAAAAGAAGTGACTAAAAACTACTCTAAAACAACATTATTCCAATTGAAGACGAACTAAAATAATTATTCTTGAAAGAACTGAAAGTAACTTACAAAACTATCTATCAATTAAAATACTATCAATCACATCCTATTAACAAAAATCAATCAATGTCTAAAATTCAATTCAATTACTCAGCGCATAATATAGAGATTCAAATATACAAGGATAAAAAGTAAAACGACGACCATTTAATACGTAACAAAACTTGAGTCAAACCATCGACAAACACAAAAAAAAAAATGTATTAAAAAAAATGTGAATAATATTTTATAATTACAGATTGATTCCCCGTTTGAAAATCATGCCTAATTATATTGTAAGGTGCAGTGCATACATCTTGACATTCAGTGAAAATCTTTTCTCAATAAAAAAAAAAACAAAACCAAGCGATCATATCAAGACGTAGGAACTGAACTCAGTCTAAGTTTTTAGATAAGAGGCGGGAGGTTTTTTCGTACTAAATGCGTGTGAGATTTAGACCTGCTAACGTTATTGGGGGTAGTTTTAACTGCTAAACTGGCGACTGTGTTTTGTCTTTGTAGGTTGACTTTGTTTGCGCTGAGGGGAGTTCGGGGAGTTGCGAAGCCGTCGTTGTTAAGCTTGAGGGCGGATCGTGTGAGCCTAGTCGGAGTGTACATGAGATTACTCTTCGGTGTCATTTGCTGGTTGACGTGTTGTATGTTCTCTTTGCCGACTTTAGGCGTCAGAGGTGTTTTGACCCTCGAAGTTTTTTTTGGGGTACCGTTACTCTCTTCTATTGTATGGTAGACGATTGTGGGGACGACTGCTTCGTTCGGTCTCTGGGTCGCCATGGAGCTGCGACTGATCTGCTTTTCGTTGATGCCATCCTGTAAAGATATAGGTTTCAACAAATCACTGATAATATGTCCCTTTTGATCTTCCATAAAAGGGTTAATTTAAATTGAACTTTGACTTAGAATGACCAGTGATGTTTTGTGCGCCACTGATGCTGCGAATCGCGAATCGACCTACAGGGCCCAGTTAAATTAAAAATAACAAACAATTGACTGAAAAAGAAGTAGAAGAATAAAAACCAACCCTATGTAATAGGTAATACGGGCTGGTATCCGCAACTCCACGTCAATGCGCGTATTTTGTGTACTAACCCTACGTAACGTCATGCCTTAAATAGGCAGGTACAAGACATAGTTAAGTAGATTTTTACGCTTACATCTTCGTGTGTTACTCACCTTGAAGTCAGTATAGACTCCACGTCAATGCGCGTATTTTGTGTACTAACCCTACGTAACGTCGTGCCTTAAATGGCAGGTACAAGACATAGTTAAGTAGGATTTTTACGCTTAAATCTTCGTGTGTTACTCACCTTGAAGTCAGTATAGGTGGTAAGAAGCGTAGTCTCCATGAGCGGATCCTTGTTTGCCACTCGTCCTTCTTCCTGCGAGCCGGTGGAGCGCGTCGCGTTGATAGACCGACGACTGCTGCTGCGGCGCTTGCCGTGAGACTGAAGACAAGTAAATGAATGTTACATGATTTTCAAATTATTGCTATTTACGCGAACAGCATTTGTAGTAATTTTAGCGATCAGTATGGTTGAAATTCAGTAGCCGTGCCGCGATATACCTAGGATGGTTTATGCAAATGGCTAAGCGCGAAAATTAACTCCCAAAAGGGCGCCGGTTTGAAAATGAATACGCGTTCATTAATGCCGCGTTAAAAAAGGGAGCAGAAGATAGCCGTGTTAATTACTCGTAAGGAAACTTTGTCACGTCGACTTTTTCTTGTTGTGTGGTAGTCGGTAAAACTATCAATTTATGCAAGAAAACAAAAGGAATTGACTAGTTATGATTGAAATACACTTTTACGTACGTTGTTCCAGACATGTTGCCAGGCAAGTCAACCCAAACAATGGAAGATCGTTTCATTGCCAACAACTTACCATACGCTTATGTTTGAGAATGCTGCCATTGACTTTAGGTGTCTTCCTCAGTTCGCTACCATAGTCGAGCTTCCTCTTAGCATCTTTGCCCTCCGCAACTACCCGAGCAGCCAACCGCCCGCTGATGCGCCTATCACAGAAAAACAAAACGTTAATTTGGATGCTATGATGTAGGCACAGGCCATTGAAACAAAGTTATCCTGGAAAAAAATCCAAAAATTAAGAGAAGCCTTAATTTGACTGCCATGATGTAGGCAACAGTTGCAAAACATTGGAAATAATAGCTATTTATTCACCAAGAGGAGTAAGGCACAGATTACTTATCGAGTGTGCATTTGAAGCCCGACGCGAAGCGGAGGGCCGTAAATCACACGAGTTTAGTAATCTGTACTTACCCTCGAGTGATATATACTGCTTTATACTACACTTGTGGAGTTGTTGTTAATAAATTGCTATCATTGTCACTGGAATCACTTATTTTAACTTGTGATTTACACCGCCAAACTTTAAACTTTACCAAGAAAATTGTTTCTACAAAATACGTCAACCAACAAAATAAGTCTTTTTTTTTTCTTTAAATTTTAGCGCGTCAAATAGTTTTCGCGCCAAAAGACGTTAAGCCGCGTCCCCACTAGAGCCGCGCGGCACGCGAGGCCGAGTGGGGACGCGGCTTAACGTCTTTTGTGATTTGTTGTGATCAACAACAGTCAACAACACCCAAAACACTCAGAACACTCAACAACACTCAACAACCCTCAACAACACTCAACATCACTCAACAACACTCAACAACACTCAACATCACTCAACATCACTCAACAATACTCAACAACACTCAACAACACTCAACATCACTCAACAATACTCAACAACACTCAACAACACTCAACATCACTCAACAACACTCAATAACCCTCAACAACACTCAACATCACTCAACAACACTCAACAACACTCAACAACCCTCAACAACACTCAACAACAGTCAACAACACCCAAAACACTCAGAACACTCAACAACACTCAACAACACTCAACATCACTCAACAACACTCAACAATACTCAACAACACTCAACAACACTCAAAAACACTCAACAACATTCAACAACACTCAACATCACTCAACAACACTCAACAACACTGAACAACACTCAACAACCCTCAACAACACTCAACAACACTCAACAACACTCAATAACACTCAAAAACACAAAACACTGTATAATGCTTTCTGTCTCATTTTCTCCCACGTTAAATCTTGTCTCTTTTACTGCCGCTTTTTAATTTCATAAAATTTCAAGTCACAACGATGCTAAAGAAGTTTTCACTTCAAAAACAAAACGCGTTAGTAATGAACGCATTACTGCCCTGATTTTCAGGGCAGTAATGAAATTCCATACAATATAAAAGCCTAGATTTTTGAGAAGGTTTAATGAACAGCTTTCAAGCCTTTTAGTGGGGTAGTATTGGTACACTTACTAAGCAAGTGTAGTATAAAATCTCTTAATTGCCTCTGTTGGCACATATTTTTACATAAAAGCTGATTATTCAATTTTATCGAGAACATTAATAGCGTCGATATCTGACACATGTATCAATCTACTGTTACAAACTAATAAGTAATTACTTCTATCAAATATTCTAATTACTTCATACTTTTCTGAACAATGAAGCATAATGACTGCATAAAATTTGCTCTACATGTATAATTAATACATTATATAACGCTAGTGTAATATTTCTCATTCCCTCTACTTACGCAATACGTCATGGTAGAATATTTTGGTTCGGTCGCTAACTATGATCAATCAAACGAAACTTGCCTCAATAAATATGACGTAATGGTGTTTTCACATCAATAAATTCACAAGCGAGCACTGAAATTGTAAAGGAATGAAAAATATTATCTAAATAACAAGTGTGTGGTGTGTGCGATGTGCGTGAGGTAACTAATGATAGTTTTTTATGCTGAATAAAAAGCGAGTGATGCCAATAACATTTTTTTTCTGCTACGGTAATTATTGGCAATGCATATAAAATAAAGAACACGTTTACGAAACAAAGATTAAAATCAAGACTTTTAGAATGGAAATTGTTTATGCCCATTACGGAAAAGTGATTGTTATCTCGCATTATCTAATAAACTATCACATAATTCATTCAGTTTATGAATGTTATGAAGTAACTTTCCTACATTACACGTTTTTAATTTTTCTAACATAGTAACAAAATGAATTTACGAATAAATCCGACTGGAACAACAAGACTTACTAAATTATTAAAACACTATTATTAAAGAACAAAAACAAACAAAAGTAACCACAAACACATAATGAGAAACAGTCAGCAGCATAAGTGTAGATGAAAATCAGTATTTCAAAATGAATTATCACAAACTTTCGACAAACAATACAATATACAGGGTGGCAGGTACAGACGCCAGCAAATCAAGCTACTACAACCTGTCAAATTTCTTTAATAGATTTTCAACTTTATCGCTAAAGCTTACGGTTCAAAGTTGATTAGGAAAATTTTACAGTTTCGGGTAGCTTGATGTACTTGTGTCTGTACATCGTGCACAAACTAGAACTATGAATTCAACACATTATTCTAGATACTAGCGTGACTTTTAGTCGGTTATAAAATAAAATCTGCTGTTTAATAAAAATCGGCCAAATGCGAGTCGGACTCACACACGAAGGGTTCCGTACCACAAGGCATAAAACGCCGGGAAAAAAAACGTTTCTTTTATACCCCTTTAAAATTTTACTTATTTTATTTTTATTATTTGTTGTTAAAGCGGCAACAGAAATAAATCATCTGTGAAAATTTTAAATGTCTAGCTATCACGGTTCATGAGATACAGCCTGGTGACAGACAGACAGACTGACAGTGGAGTTTTAGTAATAGGGTCCCGTTTTTACCCTTTGGGGACGGAACCCTAAAAAGAATACCTTCGCGGTCAATATGTATTTTTTATAACCACCAAAAAATTTCAACACAGGAGTTTAGAATCATTGTACTGAATCTATGGTAACAGATTGCGCGTCGATGTACAGACGCCAGCACATCAACCTACTACAATCTGTCAAATTTCTTTAATAGATTTCCAACTTTATCTCTAAAGCATAAGGCTCAAAGTTGATTGGGAAAATTTGACAGTTTCGGATAGCTTGATATGCTGGCGTCTGTACCTGCTATCCTGTATATAACAAAATATTGCCAAAATTATTATCTGTAATTACAAAAAAAAAACTAACTATCAAGTTTTCATTCTTTCAAACTTTGTACAAAATATCATCTACTGTTTTGCTGACTGTACAATGTATCAATAAAAGTACTTGCTTACCTCTTAACAGTAGTGATAGCAGATCTCTTGAGCGCAGACAGATTGTTAGTGAAGGTAGTCACCGCCTTGTTCGCGCTGCCCGTTATCAGCTGACGCTTCGACGGCGGCCTACGAGTTAAAAGACCTGCTTACAGTAAATGCGACTATGCTTATATCTAACACAAGGTATAGGGGACGACACAGGTTTTTTCTTCGTTATTCTTACACCGTTTTTTCATAGCAGGTTTACTGACGATAAGTAAATGTCCACTTTCCTTGGGTAAGTAGACAAAAAGGAATTATATTGAGCAGCACCATATCTTCTTACGTAATTTCCAAGTAATCGTTGGATTAGTTAAAAAAAATTGTAATTAATCCAAGTTAAACTTGGCAATTTGGACTGCCTCCATAACCATTGAACAAAAATATCTATAAAAGAAACAAAACACCATCACCTAATTAAACATTCATCGTTACCTATTCCTCTCAGCGGTAGCAGCCAAACCCGCAGCAGTCCTATTCCGCTTGCCGAGTGGTGACGTCGCGAGCGATCGGAACAACTGCGTCGTCGGCGTCAACGCCTGCTTGCGGGCCGACAGCTTATTGTGACGCTCCTGTGTGAAATGTGTTGTTAGGAAACGAGCAATAAACTTCACGCTCGCCGAGGCAAGACGAGGTGACAAGAACGCTAAAAATATAAACCCCAAAACAGTTCACTAGTAATTTTTTTTTGGCTGAAATACCTACTGTATAACGATTTCGGTCGCGTACCATTATGCGCACGGTGATATAAAAACATGCTCCCTGACTATCCGTGCTTCACTATACATGCCCATATAATGGTAAAGTAATTACGATAATGACCGAGAAAAATGGGTTGGATTCGGGATAAATTTTGATCAAGGAAATTGACCTTTATAAACACACGCAATAATACATATACATCACAGAAAGAATGCCCCAGCTACGTCTCGCCTCACCTCGACCTTATGTTAAAAGATTCAAAGGAGACGAGGTGAGACATACCAATTGACAAAACGTTACGCTACTCCTTCGTGTCGCCTCGCCTCGCAAAACTTTAAAATGTCATAGTTCTATTTTTTTTCATCAAGTGTGAGTTAAGTTCGATCCACTGAAATAGAATTTCAATTGCTGGATATATTAAGCTGAAACTAGGTTGTGGTCGATCGACGTCGGCCAGTCGATATTGATCGCTTTAAAAAAATATTATTTTTTAAAGTGATCGTCGAGGCGACCTCGTAATTGCTTTCCCACTTTTGACAAAAACTCTCCGTAAATTGCAACTTCACAAAGGTTGAAACTATCAAATCGTCACATTTGTCGTTTCAGTCGGACGTTTTATGACGACAATTTCAACTTTAGGGTGCTAAAGCTATTACGAGGTCGACTAGTTACACGTAATTTGGGGGAAAAACACATGGGGGGAAATGTTCGTTGAGGTTTAAATTGGTAGGCGCACTTGCTTGAACGTCTATCACCCACTTCGGAAGGAAGGCCCTAATTTATTCTGTAAGTTTTCACGTTATATTTTTAAACGAAACATTTTTTATTCATTTAATGTTATTTTAATATGTTAAGTATACTTACAGCCCTCCTGGTCTCCCATTCGTCTTCCATAAGTTGAAGTAGAGGCTTGCCATCAATTGTGAACGTGTTTCCAGTCTTGGCTTCATATTCTGACACTAGAACACGGATTTGTGACTCAATCTTCGGTAGCTGAAAGACAATCATGTTGGATTAAAGCTAAGGATACACATGCCAAGTAGCTGGCACAAAAGTATGCATGAAGCTTTTATGTCATTATGGTATTCACCAATCACCTTGCATGACGTGTGCCATAACAACTTCTGATTGGTGAATACCATACTGGTATGCCAGCTACTTGCATACTTTTGTGCAAGTTACAGGCATGTCTGTGGGAGCCCTAACATTTACTAATATCACATACAGCCGATTGAAACTTTATGGCGGCTCTGAAATGCGCTACCTCCTGCGCAGTACACGCAGACACGTGAATCTGTTACTACGCAGCGACTCGCCTCATGTTCCGAGCCGTCATAAAGTTGAATGGGGCTGTACCAAACTTACGAGATGATTTAGCTCGAAAGTTTGACTTGTCGAGAGCATCCTCTGTCACTCATTCCAGTGTGAGACTCTAAAACTCGATATACAATGTCACCGGGCGCGTATTTTTATAAATAATAATAATCGTTAATTGCGAACTAAAAACAAATATGTGCATTCAAAGACAAAAAATGTTAAACGATGTTATGTGCACTTTTCTGAAGTTCATGAGTAATACAACTTACGTTACTAGCGATAGCCTTCCTCTCCTTCTCTTCGCGCAGCAACTGCCCGCCTCGGTTGTGATAACGACCCGGCTCCGTAGCCCGAGCCTCGAGCTCCGTCATCTTCAGCCAAAGATTCTTGCGTGTCACCACCATATCGAAAATGTGCCTGTGGGAAGATGGACGATTTAATTTTATCTTCAACTATAGCTTTCCTGAAATATACTTTAAGGATCGTCATTTCCCAGACATCTTAAACTCAACCTTTTCTTTCTTTTTCTACTTTCTATTCCTTTTATTAAAAAAAAACCTACAAAATGTAAGGTCGGCCCTAATTTTGAAGGAATCTGAAATCCGTTTTAGTTATATGGTAAAAAGAAAACAAGAACTAGCCAATACCACAAAAGGTTGTTCTGCTTAGAATAGTTCGAAATAGTTCTGATATAGATATTTTACAGTGACACTTACTTGTGTTCATTAAAATACTTGGTGATCTTCTCCAGATACAGCTCATGCAAGGTCAGCGTGTCCTCAGTGAAGATGTCTTGGAAATAATGCACAAACTCCTCACGTTCGCGAGTCGAATACATGATGTTGTCCCACATCAATTTGATCTTAGTACGGATGTTCGCTACGAACACCTGGGTGAAAGAAAATGGTAATTAGAACATAGTGTACCGTTACCTAAAGCAGTGTATGCGTGCGCGTATAAAGTAGGGAAACATCCGTGACCACCATATCAATCAATACGTCATGTTGTAAAATAAAGTAGCTTTTCGTGTCTATCGTCTGCGTTGTTATTTCCAATTAAGCCACGGATTTTGATGCGGTTTTCACCAACAGTTAGCTAATTTATTCCGGAAGGTCGTATGTGTATCATGTGTAGATTGATATTAAGCTTTCATTTATAAAGAAACTTAGATTGTTTCAAGTCGTAAAAACCATGCGAAGCAGGAGCGGGTCGCTAGTACTAGCAACTAGCTAGTGTAGTAGCTATAATAACATGATTCTACTTTCCAAGTAAAGGTGACGCCCATTTAGGCAGGCTACGCCGGATTGCATAAATCCTTAACATCACTTTCGTACATTTTCTATGAACCATACATAGCTCGTAAGCATAATCAGCCCATAATATTCCCACTGCTGGGACACAGGCCTCCTCTCTTGGAGAGGAAGTAGGCCGTAATTCACCACGCAAGCCCAGTGCGGATGGCCGGGTCAGCGGGATTGTCCGAAAGGGTTACCGCTGGCCCGGAACATAAAGGGCGAAGGAAGGAACACGGGTGGGTTTTAGTCAGTAAAAGTCTGACACTCCCTTCCGCTCCACCCAGAGCGGGAGGGGTCATTTGATGATTTCCCATCCTGAAAAAAATAAAATAAAAAAAAGCCCAGTGCGGATTGGTAGATGTCACACGTTTTCTAATTTTTGTTTCTACATGCCGGTTTCCTCACGATGTTTTCCTTCACCGTTTTGACGGAAGTGTAGATGGAAGTAAATTACACAAAGTAAAGCGCCTGACTGGGTTCGAACCTACGACCTAAGTCTCGGCCTTTACCACTGAATCACCACTGCTAAACTCCACATATCTGACAGAGAGAAATGCTACTTAAGAGCGTTTACGACGTACGGCATTTGATACAAACTTTCAAGCCCTTATTTTTCGAAATGAATGGACTGATTTTAATGATACTTCATACGCATAAGCAGGATACAAAGATCTAAAAAGTTAGTAGAGAACATTTTCGCTCCTAAACTACCGCAATTTGTGTGATGCAGTATGACAATAGTACAGACGCCAGCACATCAAGTTACTACAATCTGTCAAATTTCTTTAATAGATTTTCAACATTATCGCTAAAGCATAATATGGTTCAAAGTTGATTGGGAAAATTTGACAGTTTCGGGTAGGTTGATGTGCTGGCGTCTGCACCTAAGCGACGGCCAAATTAAATGTTGCCTAATGAACTCGACACATACTCAAAATTATGATTAAGGTCACCTGATAGTCAGCAATAGGCGTTTTACAGGTGGCATTAAATACCTGAAAATGTTAAGTTGCCGTTATTATGTGTACAGTCATGAGCACTAATATGTCAACACATGGCAACTTTCAATTGCGATTTTTTCGTGAAATGACGAATGCAACGTCGAAATATGACACTTTACATAAACCTATGGGTTGGAAAATACTATGTTCGTAATAACATAAAATTTTATTAAAAAATAAAGGAGCAAATTGCCTTTGAATAAAGCCAAGTGTATACATACTTATGCTCGTGAGTGTACTTGAATGTTGGCAAATTTACTACCACTGCCCAGGCGAAGATGATCAGATGAACTAGAATGTTTCATGAAAGATTGGGCTACAACAGCAAACTGTCATCGTAAGTGGAAAGAATGATGGGGAGGTCTTTGTCCAGTAGTGGAACTGCATGGGTGATATTATAATAATAGATCTATATTCGATGCGTATGACTCGCCAGCGGCGTGCGTGTTTGCACTCGTGTTGCCTCCTTTACGTTCATTCATCTGGTCATATGAATGAACGTAAAGGAGGCAAAAGGAGTATGTATGGATCGTAGCAGGTGGCGTTCTATGGTTTCTGCCTACCCGCATGGGATGAAGGCGTGAGTTTATGTATGTATGTGTCTATCTCGGCTGCCCCGTTTCAAAACCTAGTAAGGACTTAAAATGAAATTTTACAGAAGAACGCATAAACATAATATTGGTCAGCCTATGGAATGTATTTTTTTTGAATTGGTTAAAGTGACTTACTAGGTTTTAAATGGTCACTAGGGAGTGAAAGGTGCACTTACTAGGTATCGATGTTTAAATATATCTCCTTTTATGTAAGTTTAAAACGCTGGTGTTTTTGTATTTGGTAGAGACCTTCTAGGTTAGCAAGATTATTTATTTTATTTATTTATTAAAACTTTATGCACATAATGTACAAAGGCGGTCTTAATGCCTTGGGCATTTTCTACCAGTCTACCTTAGGGTGATGCAGAGACAAAACAGTAGGTGTAACAGAACAGAAACTTTTGAAGAATAAAATATAATAATAAATACTTATATACATACATACAACAAATTATACAAAGTGAGGAAAGATAAAAAAAAAAGAAAAAAAAACATAGATGAAGAAAAACAACAAATTAATTGTGGGACAAGTCTGCCAACTTCTTATGGATGTGTTCCCGAGCTTTTGTTTTAAATGTGAGCCGACTGGTTGCCATCCTGATATTCAGAGATTATGCAATAAAACGATTTTTGTAAAAAGTGTCCCTTACTAGGTTTTGAAATGGGACAGCCGATCTACTATTATATCGTTTTAAAATAAAAATGAAAGTAAAACAAAATGGATGATAAGCAATCACATAACTAATACCTAGTACTTATAAGCCCTTTCTACACGTTAGAAGGCAAAATATGCGTTTAAATACCATAAACCATAATGTAACAATTAAAATACATGACATCTAGATAGCGCCACTGATGGCTATCAATACTAGTTTCGATAAAGTAAACCGATTTATAATCCAGCCGCGCCAAAATGACTGGTTAGATTACGATTTTGCATAATACGTTATATCAATGTTAAATGCAGGTAGATATAAAACTGGGTTTTGAAATGATCAAGGGATTGCATACCCACCCTATCCTATGCCCTTTCCTGGGACTCAAACTATCTCTATACCAAATTTCATCTAAATCTGTTCAGCAATTTAAGCGTGAAGAGGTAACAGACAGACACACTTTCGCATTTATAATATTAGTATGCATAGTAACGAAGAACTTTTGTCAGTTTGTCTTGATGTATAATCCGGATTGGCGCAAAAACGGCTGCACGGATTTGGATGAAATTTGGCAAACAGGTCCTTTATAACCTGGATTAACACATTGGGTTCTTTTAATCCCGATATCCGCGAGGACGTCGAAAAATATCCCACGGGTACGTTAGCGAGCGAAGCCGCGTCAGGAAAAGGTAGTCGATTCATAATTTAATTTTGTTAAAGCTAAGTGAACCATTTATAAATAACAGCAATCTTTAGTGTTGAAAGAAACAAGCCCCAATGGTGTTGAAACTAATCCTGTGTGGCTGGACGACTTTCTGTAATATGTAACTGCTGTATTAATATTTAATATTCCAATCATAAAATCCTTACTATCACAGAAACTGATCTGTAAAAAGACCAATCTTGAATGCTAATATGTTGAATAAATTGATTGCTCAACACATTGAATTTATTTTCTCATTCATACGGGGAGTTACATCGCGCAGTCTAAGCAGCAATAAGTGATCCCTTTTACATTTTAGTCTACATGATGTTTCATAAAGAAAGAAGGCATTGGTAAAATAATTCTTTAAGAAATAAACATTACCTTTGTAATTGTTCGGTGTAACTACATATCTAGGTAATTTGTTTGGTTACATATAAATAAGAAAAATATCAAAATACTAGTGGTTTACATACAACAAAAAGGGTGGACATTAATATTTCCTTGCATGTCATACCTGAATCTTCTGCCTCTTGATCTGATCGCATCGCTTGATCTCCTCTTTGATGGCAGCCTCAGTCTGTGGGTGACAACCGGGATGTGCGTGCAAGAAGTTTTCCCGGTAAATCTGGTCTTCGTCCAAGCAGTCCCACAACTTTGTAAGACGTTCGCGAAGTTCTAATACCTGGGAGAACAAAATAGTTTTTTGGTATATTGCAGATGTTTTGGTAGATACTGGTTCTGAGTAATGATTATTTCAGCATTACAGATTGTAGTAATTTATCAAATTCAACCATGTCTGCCTTAGAATTGTTGCCTACTTCTTGGACGACAAAAAGTATGAAAAGAAAGGGTTAAGTACTGTACATTGTCATTTATTGTTAACCATAAAATACGATCAGAGGATCTCATATGCGCCTAAGAGTTTGATAAAAGTACTTTGCATACTTTGTGCTGAAGAATCTTCTAAAAAAACACATACCCTGTTGTTAGTCTGTTCAAACTTCTCTTGCAGGTCCTGTTGGAGCTTGGAGAGGCGGTCCATGTTGAGATCAGTCACTTTGAAGTCCACAGAGAGAGATGACGTCACTATGTGTTCGAACTTATTCTGAGGCTTGATGCGGAGTTTGTCTGAAAGTATGAGATTAAAATGAGCTAGTGATCCTTTTTGTAGTTTCTTCTGACCCCTTGAGAAACAGACAAGAGTTTAGGTATGCGTGATCTACTTCTGTTGCTTTATTATATTTCATTTAAGTATAATAGAAATGACTTGTCATAATTATTAATTTTCGAAAAAAATTGATGCAACACGAATTTGTTATAAGGTCTACTAGAATCTCATGGCATAAAAAAATTGTGATTTTCTTATGGCAATGTCAATCCATATGAAAATCACATTTTTTTTATGCCATGAGATTCTGGTAGACCTATATGCACATAGTACAAAAGAATTAAGTATAATTAGGTAAGATGTCTCATAATTTGAGATGGCAATGACCTACTTAATGCAAAATAATCAAGTTAATCAAAATGTGAAAGACCAAAGTTGATACCTACTGCTAAATATTATCATTTGAATTACCTATTAATTAAAATTAATTGCACCATATTCAACCACCATATTAAAAATAATATCAAATATACTCACCCATAATATCCTTAATCTCAACTTGAATGTTCAAGAAGATCTCAGCTCTCTTATCCCTCTCCGCTTGCAGCATTTCTAGATGTTCCCTCAGCTTGTCCAGTTCTTCCTCTGGGGGTAAAGGAACCTCCTGCAGCTCATGGATGGTGACTCCAAGCTTGTCAGCAAGGTCTCGCTGCCATTCTAGTAGTCTTTCCATCTTCATGCGACGCTGTTCCACTTGCTCTCTATATCTGTTGGTATAAGAGTATTTTTTGTTTGAATGATTACTGGGGCAACTGGCTAGTGATATTTGTTTTGCATTTTTCGTAACAATACAACGTCTTATTGCGTGACTAATAAAGTATTAAGTAGAACATAAATGTTCACTTTGTCAATTTGTAGTGTACTTTTGAATACCAGTGTGAAATTATTGACTGTTTTATAACTGATGCAAATGTAGCCTATTTAACATTGAATTTAACCCCACAGATAGAACTACAGATCTATCTGTGGGGGTAATTTCAATCTGCCTCAGAACCATTATCGAAATCATGAGTATCCGTGTTCAAGTTTCCATCACAGAGCCATTCCATACGAAATCTTAATTTTTAAGAGATTTTTTCCTTTTTATTAATAGTTATTCTGCTAATTGGGACAAAGACAAATCCAACAAATCAAAGATCATAAAAATCGGTCCAGCCGTTCTTGAGTTATAAATGGTGTAACTAACCCAACTTTGTTTTATTTATATAGATATGTAGATATTGATTACAACAAAAATTAAGTAGGCATAAGAAGGAAGAATGTCATAATCATACAGATGCAATTAGAGTTCTCATGAGAAGATTGCACTACTAACATTAGGTAATTAACAAAGAAAGATGCACAGTAACAGATGACCTTAAGATCTTTCTCATGTCATCAAGCTCTTACAAAATTGACCTACCACCTAACTAAAGCAATTGTCTAATTACCTGTTTTGAAAAGTGTGAGAATAATGTAATGTGTATGACTGATGATAAAGTAAAATAATTAACTGTCAAAAGTAAAGATATTAACAGTTGCAAAACCTGAATATAGGTAACTTCTTTTTTTTATGTAAGTACTAGTATCTACCCACGGCGTCGCCCACTTGGCTTTCGGAAATTATCCCATGGGAATACACCGGGGCAGAAAGTAGCCTATGTCCTTGCCCAGGATGCCATCTATCTCCATGGCAGACTTCATCATAATCCAATCAGTGCTTTAGGTGTGGAAAGGTAACATACAGAACGAGTTACTTTCGAATTTATAATATTAGTATGGATTGTTTTAAAACTTGATTTATACTTACAAAATCAAAGCAAGTTTACATTCAATATGTTTATACATTATTACCTATAATCATTCAGTGTTTAGCTTTTGCCCATACTTTAAACAGTGGGCTACTTTAAAGAGGCGAAATGTTGTTGTTAAGTACTATTTCCAACCTGTATTATCCGACTGCTGAGGTAAGGTCTCCACTAGCCTTCATCACTTTCCAATAATATGTCATGTGGCATATTCTGTCTAATATGACCTTTTTAGCCACAATGATATGTTCCTACAGTGTATGCTTGCTTACCCAGAAATCTGTTCTTCCAGTTCTCTCTTGTAATCAACCAGCAACATTTCATCCTTGAAGTCCAGAATGGTGATATCAACAGACAGGCAGCGGCTCAATTCTTCTGTTTCTTCCTTCAATTCTAAACAAAAAATAAAACAGGACTAAAATGGCTCTTTGTTGAAATGATGTAGGTATGTGTGTTAAAGTTTAATTCAAAAACTTTATTGTGTGGTTTATCATAATTCAAGTAAACAATCATTCAGTGTTGGTTGAACATTAAGAACATTGTAGTTCACATGCTCATTGTTAAGAATTTGAAAGAATTAAATGACAATGACCAATATTGTATTCTTGTTATTTTTTAAGATCAATAATGTGTTAGCACATATTATTGAGAATATTACAAGTATAGGGAAAAAACCATTTGAAATAAAAATATTGCTCTAAAAGCCAGTTTAATTAACATAACAAGTTCTTAAACTCACTGTCAACCTGTCCCTGCATTGTCTTGAGCTTCTGCCTGGTCTCAGAGATTACATCTCTATGCAGTTCCTTCTCAATCTGCACCAGTTTGGTAATGTTGTTCACCTTGGTGCTGTCATCTACTCCGAGGTGTGACCAGTTCAGCCAGAGCTCCTCCATCATTGAGCGGACATTCTGGGATATCTCCATGAGGACCTCATTACTGTAAAATAGGGTTATTTTTTCAAGGAAAATGGTATATGTAGCATGAAAATATTATGCGATTGCTTGTTGTAAGCATAATCAACCTATAATGTTCCCTCCGCTGAGACACAGGCCTCCCTACTCTATTTCCATCGCTGTCTATCCAGAGCTACCTATTGTTGTACATGGGTTGGGACATTTTGATTTTCTTCTATGAACCTACAACTTCAAGTTAGAAAAAACATGAAGAAAGATGCATCAAATCCAAAGCTATACATACATATATTTTTAAAATTATAAGCACTGTCTAAGATTTATGTCGCTAAGTTAGTTGAACAATGCAATTTTAAGTACCTAGGTGTATACACAATAAAAAGTTTGCTTTAAAGCCAAGGTTATGTAGGAATCATAAAGTTAATAAACATTTGGAACTTCTCATTGCTGCCAGTAACACAATGACCACTGGACACTGTTAGTTGCTTTCCTGTATGCATCTTTGCCCAACAATATGAGAAACAGGAAGTATCTTAATTCTGTTGTTGTAATACCAAATAAAAAGTAAACCTCTCCAACCATAATACTAATACATAATACTCTTCTATCTAGTGAGTGAATGCAACTGGTTATAAAGGGAGTTAAGTAGAAGCATTTTCAAATATTTTACGGTTCAGTTAGCAAGCCGTTTTTGAAACAATCTTTGAAGGGTGTTTGTGTCTAAAATAATAGCAACAAGTAAATTGATAGGAAGTCAAATAAATCTAGGCTAAAGTATTGTTGATAGGTTTTATTTATAGATCGGGAGTTTATTTGGAACTTGGGAGATTTGAAACAAATCCGTAACGGTGAGAATTATGAGACGCTGCTTCGAGTCGTACTGCCCTGCCGGTGAAGGCTAAAATATTACCAGTTTTAAAAATCCGCCCCTAAGATGATCCACTGATCAATTTATCTTCACAAGGATATGAATAATATTTGCCTCGAGACACCAACAGGGGAATATTAGAATGTATTCGTGGAATAAAATCATGGAAACTTACAATATCTTGTTGACATCTTCGGATAACGTGATCATTTTGTATATCTATTCACTGTTCTTCTACTAATAAAACTCGCATTAGTACACAATAAAATTTCTAAATAGTGGCTCTATTTTCACTAATAAAACTCAATAATTCTAAAATACCACCAACACGAATCTGAAATATCCAACGAGTCTTGAACGTTTGTTTTCAAAATTCAATACGTTACAAATGAAAGTGTCTTCTACGGTAATGTGATTGGTCGGTTAATTTTTCGTTCAGAAACGGTGTAAAACTTTTCTTGAGAATCTTATAATAAATGTAATCTTCTCATTTATTATGCTGTAACTACTATTGACGTAATCAGTCAATAATATAAATATTTTTAATTATTATTATAAAATAGATACATTATATCGTTATAGTTCTGTGCGTGGGCCTGGGGTGGCGCCACTGTACCCATAGCTTGAGTATAATAATATTAATACGTATGATAAGCGGAGACTGGCCGAGATTTAAATAATTGAATGGATAGGTACTTCTTTCAATGATAACTTTAGATAGGTATTTATTCGTAGCTACCAAAATATACATGTAGTACCACTGACCTGTAATAAGCAAGTCTGCAAGTGTATGATAGAGGTCAATGATATGTTGTACACAGAATAAAATCGTAGCGAAATCAAAACTGTAGGTACCCACGGCTACACATAGAATAGAATAGAATACTCTTTATTATGTACACCATATAAGCTGACTTCTGATTGTACGAAAAACCTATACAGTGCAAGGTCAGCTAAAACCGTAAAATGCTCTAATTTGGCCTACCTAGCCTTACTTTACCTAAACGGTTTATTTAAATTTCTTTAGTAAACTATATTCTAGCTAGAGGATATCGTCAATGGTACGAATATTTACGCGTGCCAACACTTACTTTTAGTTATGGCAAGAAAGTTGAGAAATGTCAGTGAACGTCAGAATCAAGGAACTTGTCAGAATTTTTCAAATGGTGGACGGTGAATTTTTGGCGGCACTTCAAAATTTAATTGTGTGAGTATTTTAAGTTCTTTTTACGGGTTTTATGAACCAAATTAAATGGAAAATATTCCTCTGTCTTTTTTCTATGTTTTGCACTTGTAAAGCGAGTTTTAATGGGTAAAATAAAAAAAACAATAGTGTGTCGCTTTTTACGAAAAATCGACAAAACTTTGCCTGGGGGTAGGGTTGTCAGTTTTAAGTTTGAAACCAAAATAGTGAAATCCCGCATTTTCAATCTAAATTCCGGATAAGCAAACGCGTCCACTGTAAGAACGTAGAAGAATGTAAACTTTGTTTTATGTTATCGGTTAATGTAGGTATAAAGATAATACCAGTTATACCATTCTAGAACTCAAATACTAAAAAGTCTAAAATGTAACTCTGATTTTTACAGAGGTAGAAGATGCCCCGAAACAAGAAAAGCACCAGTTCTCAAAACAAAAATAATTGTCGGCATTACGTTTAAGCATAAATTGTTGTTTTGGATATTGATTGCCTGTCCGCCTAATCGTGTTGATTTATAAAAAGTTTAAAATCAATCATGTCAAAGATGCATAATTATTGTAATCTAGTTAAAATATATAGGTAGGTATCATCGCGGACATTTGCGTTGGACTACTTTTTGACCTCATCCCATTAGTATAAGGTTGAAAAGTGGTTAAACTCCAGTGTCCGCGATGGTACCCACCCATTTGCAATAGAAGATTACATTTATTTTCCTAATTAATATTATTTTGTAAGCGTAATGGGCATTGTCCAAAATTTCTAACCATTAGATTTTATTTTATTTTTTGAAAATTTAGAGCATATTGAGAAACTAATTTGAATATTTTGATGTTTGGCTCAATAGTTATTTTTTAAAAAAATATTCATTTATTTTAAGTTTTCAAGGTAGGTGACGTCATCAGTGGCATAAAAGATTAATTGCCTTTGCCTTACTAGTAGATACATTTATAAAAAATTAAAAAAATGGCAACACAATGTCATCAATCTGACATCTGGCAAAGTGTCAATAGGCGGAATAGACGTCTTAAGGTGAAAGCGCCAGGGTAGGTTCTGTAAACACATATTTCTTACGGCCGCGATTCATATATTAATCAACGTACAACTTAATGCTGACCAGCAAATTGCAAAAAACGTAAGAAAATTTGAATTTCGCGGGCTACCTTAGCGCTTCCCCCTTAAATAATCGAATCCTATCTTAGCGTATTTATATACAAATGTTTTTTTTTATGAGTATGTGTCCTCCAAGGAATATACTACCCTCGTCGTCACTAGAACAATCGACGCGGCGACTTAGAAATAGAATAATAACGCACGCGGCGACATTATTACTATTATTGCTGCAAGTTGAAACAAAGCACTTCCTGTATTCCATAACTCTTCCAATATATTAAATATTGTCGAGTGTTGAAATAAAGTATGTAATGTAATGAAATATAAACAAGAATCTTTATATTTTTGGCATTTATATTTATAATAATTTGACAGTTGACAGATTGTAGACTATACTTGCCTCTTACTTTTTTTTCTTCTGAGGCAAGAGGCAACTATACAAAACTGTACGGCCAAAGCCGACGTAATTTGAAGGGCAAAGAAGGTCAATCGTATTTTATCAAAAATATCAATAAAATATGAATATTTTTAATAATTAATTAGTCCGTAATGATCAGTAACGCTATTCCTCGAAATGGTTTTTCAAATACAACATTTAAAAAAATATGAACAATGCCCATTTCATTAGGTATTGCATAACCTGCAAATTATTACCAAGGTGTGTAATAAAAAAATTAAGACTGCTGATTTTTGAATTTATAAAATATAAGTTGTTTTATTTTCTTTAGTGTTGCCCAAAATCGGTCTTGGTCTTGCAGTCTTGGTCTTGTTCTTGCATTTTTGCAAGACCAAGACCAAGACCAAGACCGACTTATTTTAGCAAGACCAAGACCAAGACTGAACCCTGCAAGACTTGAGCAAGAACAAGACTAAGCCTGCAAGACTCTTGCGTCTCGCAGTTAAGTCAAACTGAGATTTGGGCGTTATAGTAGGTATTTGGTTTCAATCCCGATTATGCGAAAATGGATGTATTTTTTTTATGAAACAGTAAATTACATTGTTGAATTGCATTGAAAACTAAAATTATTGTTGATAATAAAAAAATATCGAAAAATTACGAGACTATCAATACACTTCTGCACGTTTTTTTAATCTTCTTTACTTAAGGCGAAAGCGGTATTAGGTAGCCCGCGAAATTCACTGACCAGCAAATTGCAAAAAACGTAAGAAAATTTTAATTCCGCGGGCTACCTTAGCGCTTCCCCCTTAAATCGATGAAGCTTTAGAAAAATAATTATCCCCTCATAACGAATCTAAAATAAAAGTAGTAAATGGGTCATTCAATTATGTAGATGATTAAAATGCCTCAAGTGACGCGTCTGTTAGATTCATTGGGATTCATGGCCAACTCGACGCCGCGCGGGGATTCCCGCAATCTTCCGCATTTTTTGTCAGGTTCAAGCATTTATGCACTTTATTGTAATAATTTTAAAGTTTATTTTCAAATGCGTTAATAATACGAGGAGACCGCTTGGCGCTGCGGTCCCTTTGTGGCGGCATTTGAAAGCGAATAGCGTAGGTACGAAGACAGTGTTGACCTCGCAAATGAACTTTAGCGATACAGCTGATCAGGTAGCCCTTTGGAGTTTTATTTACATTGCTGTTTTAAGTGAAACAAGTGAATTTACTATTTTTTAAAAATCTCATTGGGTTAGATAGAAATAATGATTGTATACAGTTTACAGTAAAAAAAATGCAGAAAAAAACGTAAAAATTAAGAAAAAGCCGACGAAAAATTTCAACGCAGGGGGTCCAGAATAATGTACAGACGCCAGCACATCAAGCTACCCGAAACTGTCAAATATTCCCCAATAAATTTTGAACCTTATGCTTTAGCGATAAAGTTGAAAATCTATTAAAGAAATTTGACAGATTGTAGTAGGTTGATGTGCTGGCGTCTGTACCTACTGAATCCATGGTAAGCGGTTGCGCGTCGATGTCCCTGCCACCCTGAGCAATAGACTAATAGGTATTTGAATGTAGTCTAGTCTAAGTAGTAGAGTCTCGCAAGACTTGCGAGACTCTTGCTGCAAGACCAAGACCAAGACCAAGACTGAGAGCGCAATACCAAGACCAAGACCAAGACCAGGTGTATTGACGCAAGACCAAGACCAAGACTGGCTAAGGTCTTGTCTTGGTCTTGCATTTGGGCAACACTAATTTTCTTTGGTGACAGCCCTGAAGGATTCCCCTTATTGCTCAAAAGGTCTGCCTAACTTTGCCTACCTTCTAAAAAAAAAAGAAAAATGTTTTAGACTTTATGACATGGTTGAGTATGAATACTAATCTAATACTTAATGGGTACAAAATCTGTTTATACGGAAATATTTAATTTAACTGCGATATTTTTGCCTAGGCAAAGTAGAGGAAATGCCATTAACATTGCCTAGCTTTTGCAATGCCTATTTCTCGAAAAAAATAGGGTGTAAGCCATAATGAGTTGTTTTGCTAGGTGCACAATTTTTTTATTTCCATTTCCGCTTTACAAGTCATAAATGAATTACCTGCTCATGTCGAAATAATTTGAAAAAACCTCGAAATCCGTGCAAAGTTAGGGCATTTTACGGAACTGGAAATTTATAGCTGGATGTAGCCGTGTGTACAATGATTTTTTTTGTGACATTTGGTAGCGATTCTAATGCCGAAAATATATTATTTTGGAATGTTTTTTTACATAGATATTCCAAATTATAAAACTGATCAGTCTGTTGGCTACTTATTATCATGCTAATTTCTATGGCGGATGAGCAATATTGCAATTTATGCTTCTATATTTTACCCAACTTGTAAAACAACTAGCCAAAAGGTCAGATTATTCTAGTATTACCATCCCGCTATATGTTTGAGGATAGCTCCTAAAACGCTCTTCATACAAGTACGCTGGCTGCTTATCAGCAGTCAATTATGAGTAGGTAGTACTTATGACATCTATACTTCTATACCTACTATATATTATTAATATTATAAAGCTGAAGAGTTTGTTTGTTTGTTTGAACGCGATAATCTCTGGAACTACCAGTCGGATATGAAAAATTATTTTTGCATTTGATAGCCCAATTCTTGAGGAAGGCTATAGGCTATTTAACATCACGCTATGACCTTTAGGAGCCGAGCAAAAAGAAAAAAAGTCAGAAAGAACGCTAAGCAAAAACGAAGTAATAGCGCGGGCAGGCGATGCGATGCGACGGGGTAGGTCGGAGTAACAAGCAATTTCACGCGGACGAAGTCGCGGGCAGAAGCTAGTAGTTAATAAAACAGCTATTTTAGACAACTTTCAACAAAGCAAATAGGTTTCGACAGGTTTCGAAGGGTTCGACGACGGCAGTGCTTTGAAAACCTTAAATTTAATTCCCAACAATAAATTGATTATTTTCTGTGCTTCTTTTTGAAACGATGTTCTTTAACGCGGCTTGCGGTAGGAGTAAACTGGTAGAAATCGTTACGTAAGGAAAAAGCGTTATGCTCCCTCCATACAACTTTCTTCTTTTCTTTTTAGGGTTCCGTACCAAAAAGGAAAAAACGGAACCCTTATAGGATCACTTTGTTGTCCATTCGTCCATCCGTCCGTCTTATCTGTCAAGACCCTTATCTCGGGAACGCGAGAGTTATCAAATTGAAATTAAAACCATATACTCAGGTCTAGAGTCCCATGAAGCTGTGACAAAATCAAACACGTAAGTTATCGTAAAAAAAGATACGGCCGTTTATGCTGCAAAAAACGTATATTTCGACACTCTCAAGAGAATCAAAATTATAGGGTACTTCCCGTTGACCTAGAATCATGAAATTTGGCAAGAAGCAAGATCATGTGGCACAAGTAAAGGAAAACATACGAAAATCGTAAAGGAGACCGAAACGATTTCATACAATCTTGGGCCCAGGTGTAAGAAGATGAAAGTGGTGTCAATTAATAGCTTATATATTATCAACCTTTCACTGAAAATTCTGCGGATTTTGTCAATCTGAGAACAGAGATATAAGAGATTAAGTAAAAGTGAGGTTATGTTACAATCTTTAACTTACAGCTGATTCCTGAAGTGCAAAATGTGTTCTTTTGCAATATTAGATATTATATTTACTACAAAATGTTTGAAAAATCATATGAATGAACGTCAACGACTTCAAGCGATAGGTAGGTAACAGGTAAGGAGATAGGGAAAGGATGTCTAAAATAAAATAAAAAATCATTTAATAGTGTTTTATTCGTCTTCTATTATAATTAAAATGTCGTCTAGAAATTGTGCAGGTGGTATTATATGATCTTGGTATGTACCTAGCCCAGCTAAGGTACCATATAATGCACATTGTATGAGCGCAACAGCCTATAGTTCGTTTCCCTACAATACAATTACAGTAATGCATTACTATAGCCTCCCTTCCTCTACGAGAGCCGTCAACTAAAATATAAATAAAATAAGTTTTTCGACTTATATGTCGGGATTGTATGCGACCCCTAAGTAGTAACCAGGAGGTATTGGCAGCCAAAAGCTCTCGAAGAAGGCTACTGCTGACCTCCCTGCACACTTCTATATTAAAACCATAATTTCCTTTTACATGTTCACCGTAGTAGGAACGTGCCTGCTTGATTTGGTATGTTCCTAAAGAAATCAATATTAGTTCACTATCGGAGATCTGTGGAAAATTGTTAAGGTTATCATCATGTACGGTGATAGCTTCAAAATTAGCTCGACGCCTATTATAATTATTCCTAATGATAAAATCAGCTAATTCGTTTTCTACATTCATATACCTATCTATTTCTTGTATTATTTCCACAGCATCTACACGACGATCAACTATAGGACGATGAAACTTATTTAAAAGGGCAGTGCCCAGTGTATTGCAGTGACCAGTGGATATCCCACAATTCACACAGCGATCCTTAGTTTGAATAATATCCAATCCACAATCCGGCGATAAAATCCAAAATAACAACTCCAAGTCAAACGTGTGAGCGATCTTCAGTGTCCAAGGCGAAAGCAAGGGTCGTACAAGGTAAGCAGGGTCAGAATCCGTAATATACAAAGCAGTGGTCGTGAAAAACACGGAACAGATAATAAGGTATTATCTTATTATCTGTTCCGTGGTGAAAAATGACGAATAATCGGGAAAACACTCAAAACGCATCGGAAAACACGAAACGAGTAAACAAACAAGTCTCTAGTGTAAAGTAACAACTGTCTAGTGTCAATCAGTCATATCAATGACATAGACTAAAAATATAAGAGAGATTTGAATCGATATGAAATAGATAATCATTAATATTGGTTTTTCAGTAATTAATTGATATTTGATTTATTAATATGACTGTAGTTAAATGCAATATGTTGCATATAAGTATATATAGTGCATTTAATTACTTTGAGTTAATTGTTTAGTGCAAAGGCTTTATTTTCGTAACTGTGTAATCGATTACTGAATCGATAATTTCACGAAATCTATCTTTTTCATATTTCTCCGCTTCCAGATTGAGAATTGGAGTGATTTTTCATATTCTTAGATAAAAAAATATGACTAATTTTTTAGATCATATCTCAACTTATTACATTTGGGCCCACCCTTTTCCATCTCCTTTGTAGGTACATTTAAAAAAAAACTCGTTATAAACTAGTTACATACCTACAAAGTACGGAACCCTCGGTGCGCGTTTCCGACTCGCACTTGACCGGTTTTTTTTGTTCTTGCTTCCCTTTCTTTTTTTCTTCAGCTATAGATTTCATGATTTTCAAGCACCGCGGCACCGCGGCGACGGCGGTGATGCTGCAGCTACGGCATAAAGGTCATAGCACACGTTTCAAATCGGAAAGGGATCGGCACCGTATCGCCTTTCGCCTCGCCGTCAAACAGGCGTCAACCTAACGTAAGCACGTAACCAAAGCAGATCAGAAGCTCCGCTACGTCGTCGACTCGGCTACGGCTAGGCGACGACGCCGCGCTTACGGCTCGCCGACCGCTGTTTGATGATGCAGCAGGCAGGCCGGAGGGGTAAGAGGGGCAAGGGTGGACGAAGAGACGGAAGCTCGGGTACGGAGAGACGTAAGCGCGGGGACGACGAGCCGTAAGCGCGGGGACGACGATCCGTAACGCACCGCACCGCGGTTCGTGAGCTTGTCCCGAGGCGAGGCGATTACGTTACGATTCCGATTAGTGTGCGTTACAGTAGGGAGTTTCATACAAAGAATACCTACTGAAGGGTTCGAGTTGATACGGTGCCGATCCCTTTCCGGTTTGATACTTGTGCTATGACCTTAATGTGTAAACGGTCTTCCTGACGGGGGTCCCCAACAGCAAACGTTTTTTTTTTACAATTTGTAATTGTAATATAATAGTTCGTAGAACGTAGGTAGGTATACAGCAAATCATAAAGTTTAGCTTATGACATCTTTGGTTATAATCAAAATAAATAATAAAGATATATGGTTAATTGACAGTTAAATACGAAATCCCGTATGTTTACAATCTATCTACTCTTAAATAAAAATCTCGTGTCACAAACACTGTGACACGAGATTTTTGTTATCGAACTCCTCCGAAACGGCTTGACCGATTTTTATGAAACTCTTTGTACCTATATATTTATTTGGTAGGTCTATGAATAGGTCGTAGGCAATTTTTATACCCATAGGTGATAAGGGTGACGCTCTCCAGATTCGCGGGTGAAACCGTGGGGCGCAGGTAGTATACTGATAAAATATTTTTAGTGCTAGATTCCTCAGGAATAATATGCAAGAATGCATCAGTCAATGTATCAGTGTTGTGCCATTAGATAGTAAGTAAGTATATACAGGAACGCAGGCGTTCCTTAATTTACTAACTTCGCAACCAATAGGATATTACTTAATTAGGGGGCGTCCATAAATTACGTGAGATGTTTAAGGGGGGGAGGGGGTCGAGTCAAATCTCATCTAATCTTACGTTGGAGAGAGGGGGGGTCTCGGCAAATATCACGCAATTTTTTTCTGATTCAAATTAAAACAAATTATACTATTTTGGTCCATTTAATCTTATGCGTATATTGTAATACGATTAAGATCATTCAATAATTCGTTCGAAAGAAAATAGGTAATTTCATTCATACTTCGACGTTATACATCTACTGACTGTCAAACCACCATATTTGTGTAAATAAAAGCACGAAGCAAATTATTTTTTCTTTTTAAAATAACAATCCAACGCGTTTACGTAAGAAACCCACATTTTGAAAAATCTCACGTGAGATTGGGGGATAGGGGAGGGGGTTGAATAAAATCTCACAACATCTCACCACGGGGGGAGGAAGGGGCAGAAAATTTGAAAAAATACCTTACGTAATTTATGGACGCCCCCTTACTACTGAAGGGTTCGGGTGTCGACCTCAGGACGATCTGCTTCTCACACGGACAACTGCCATCAGTCCTGCCGCTCTTCATACTTTCGCTGTTGAGACCAAAAATATAAAACTACCTACAGGAAAGTTTTATACAAATGTGGTAGGTAAGTTTTTACACCATCTCATAGTTTACGGCTAGAGCAACGATTGCTTTCCCGAAAAGTTTTTCCGTCCGAGCTACCGTTTTGGAAATAAAAATAGTCTTACATTTTGCTTGGCAAATGGGCTAGCGTAGGCACTTATCGGCGGTGTATTACTCTATTACGTATGCACGCCATTGTTAATGAATTTAATTAATTATAAAGCTAACAAACTTCCTCTGATACTGATCAATTTAATTATAGGTAAGACCGGCTGCATAATTACGTAAACATGTTGAATAATATAGATACTGGTCGATAGGCAATAGCTGCCATACGCCATCGACAGGTACCTATAGATTGTTGTATTTTTTCCAAGAAAGTTAAGAATAATATTTAGTATGATAAAAAATAAAAAAATAAATAGAAACATCCGAATTGAGAACCTCCTTATATTTATGTAAAAAAACAATAGAAACATCCGAATTGAGAACCTCCTTCTTTTTTTAAATTCGGTTAAAAATATCTCCGTCCTCGGAGTTCACAACAGCTGCTCTGCAACTGGACTGGATTAGTCGAGAGCTATATGACCGCACTCTGGCACTTACTAGGCTATCGCCCGAGACTTCTTCAAGAGACCAGCAACGACAGCAATTCGTTCCTGACACCTGTCAGTGCGACTATAATTCTAGTAGTTAATAAAGATCAAATTCGCAAATCACGTATTCGTTTGTATGAAACTGACAGGACGGTGTCAAATCTAAGGAATAAAATACTCCCAACGACAGGTCAAAAGCCATTCTCTCGTCGTCCGCCATTCGTCTGCACTGTACTTACTTACTATTTAGCAATCTATAGCTCTATTACGCCTCATTTACGTATCGTCACTATCTTTATGCGTAAACATAACAAGTTGTTAAGAGCCCATACTACCACAGCCAAAATTCACTCTTTATCTTACGATACTGCTCGCGGACTGTGTGAGAGCGCGGCGGACTGTTGTGCTGGGCGGAAGGCAGCGCCAATAGTTTAGGTATTTGCTTTTTACGGTCAAAATAAGGTGCAGCGCAGACGGCACACTTTTTGTGCGATCGAGTCTGCGGCGCACAAAAAGTCTGCATGGCGCGCAAAAAGTCGGTCGCGGATTTTTCACAGACTCAACGCACACGACGCACATCTTTCTTCATCCCACATTTTTCTTTTTAAATGTCTATCATGATATTCTGCCTTAGAAGTATCATAAAGTGCTGGTCTGTTTTGTATTTCTTGAATTAACATCGTTACATCGACCTCTGGCGCCATGATAATAGCATAGGTTCTGTTTTCAGACTAAAAAGTGCGTCACGGATAGTCTGTCGTCTGCGCTGCACCTAAAGGTAATTAAAAAAAACATGAAAATTGTTTTATAATTAGTTCAGTTAGTATGCAAAGTTTCATGATCAAATTTGAAGTATGTATTTTTTGAATACCAGCGGTTTATTGTTCGGTTTGGAGGTAACTTTGGAATGTTTTTCTATCGAGAAAATTTTATTGAATCGTCTTTTCGTCTAACATAGTACTTAACATGAATCCTCAACTTTACCAGATATTTATTTTCAAATTTATGCTGCGGTATTTTTGACATAACGGAGGATCATGCTAAGTAATTTGAGGTAGTAGGTACAGCAGTGCGATTCTGTTACCATCTCACTGTGAAAACTTAGGTGAAGTGAGCGTGGAGTGAGCTGTCAATAGTATCAATTCCTAGCAAAAACTAACTCACTTCACCTAAGTTTTCACGGTGAGATTTATACAGAATCGACCGGCAGGCTCTTAATACAGTTATCTTCGAAGTAGCGTTACAACGCAACTTTGTCATTAACTTAGCAGAAATGCTGTAACCGATTGGAATGCACTGATCACTTTTACTAACTGCTTTGTAGACGATCAATCGCTTTCTGGTTTATGTATCTTAATACTAGTAACTACCTTTACTTATAAAGGTAGTTAGATATATTAGAATCTGGCTAATAACCTACATTGATCATGTTTTGCAAGCAGGTAATGTACCGTTGGAAAGTCCTACTTTACTAGCCCTTTGCATGCAGCTGTAAGTGTTCACTGCTAAATATGACTTATAGCACCTCAGTGATAAAACTATGACCTTGAGCTGGCCTAGTCATAATGCGGAGTTTCAATAGAATAAACCAGCTTAGGTATACTGGTTTTGTTACCACTGACGCTCGGCCTATCGACCTTATCGTACCTGAGGTACAGACGCCAGCACGTCAAGCTACCCGAAACTGTCAAATTTTCCCAATCAACTTTGAACCTTACGCTTTAGAGATAAAGTTGAAAAGCTATTAAAGAAATTTGACAGATTGTAGTGGCTTAATGTGCTGGCGTCTGTACCTACGTCATAATAATCAGCATATAATGTTCCCACTGCCGGGACACAGGCCTCCTCTCGATGAGAAGGAGTGGGTCGTAATCCACCACGCGGACCCAGTGCGGGTTGGTAGATGTCATATTATTAGGTATATTTTCGATTTTTGGTTCTAGGCCATGCCGATTTCCTCACGATGGCGATGCTTTCCTTCACCGCTTCGAGAGCAGGGGCCTAAAAAGCCTACTTTGTCGAATAATAAAAGGATAACATTATGAATCATAATGGACTGTTAACTGTTAAGTTAATCGTATCAAATCCCATTGGTGAAGGATTTATCAGTTATTTTTTTTTTGTCTGTGCTAAAATACCAATCAATCCAATCCAAATCCAATCCCAATCCCTTTGATTATACCTACGTAGTGCAGCGAAAAAAAAAACACGGACTGTACGCCTTATTATCGCCTTATTATGTTATCCTTTTATGATTCTGCCAAAGTGGCCTTTTTAGGCCCCCAGTAGTGTTGAAGTGGTTTACACAAAGTAAAGCGCCTGACTGGGTTCGAACCTACGACCTACAACTGAATAAGACTGGGCCACTACTACTCACTTAAGTACGTACCTAGATAAGTTTATGTAGAACTGGTGCGAGTGCTTCAAGATTTTTTTTTTAAAACGTTTCTCCTCACTAGGAATTACTCCTGTATCGTTGGTGCGTTTACAAACATTTAAATTCACAGACACAAACAACCAGACCTGGAACAACTATCTGTAGGCAATAGAAATATTTGTTCCGTGCGGGAATCGAACCCGCGACATGCAGCGCAGCAGTCGATCGCTCAGCCACTGCGCCAACCGTGTCGTCGAAGATACTCGTACATTATTATTTGAACCTCTTACTAACACAGTTAACAAACACTTTAACATTGGCACAAATTATCACGCGTCTAATAAACGCTGTGGATGTTGCTAAAGCCGTTACTTCCTTTGATGACATCTTGGGAAGACCCCGCTGCGCCCGCGCCGGTCGCTGTTGTAAGAGGAAATATCTCTACGCACCGAGGGATTTGTGTGAAGATTACACGCTATAAAATGTGTAATTACTACGCTAGGCTATCTGATTCAGATAATAACAAAGTTTATCATTTAGTTATCTAAAGTAATATATCTAGAACGAAAATCCGTATGCCAGAGATCTTTGGATCTCATACTTATTACGTACAAAGTAGGAATCCGTTATATCTAATGACTAATACATCTTACAGCACCTATGTAAATTCTATATCTCTAGGTACCATTTCTAGTGCCAAGATCATCAATGTCAAGATCATATAGGTCATACTTTAAACTTTATAAAGCGACACCAGTTTGTGCATCATATGTGCAAATAAAGTTTAAGATCCGGTTTTAAAGAACTAGTTTGATTAACGCCCTAGGCTGCATTCATGATAGAACATTAGCACATGCAACGTAGGTATATATATACATATTTACTGCCGAGAATAAAGAGAAAATTAACATAACAAGTAACCGTCAACAACCCGCACTGGGTCTGTGTCCCAGCAGTGGTCCGGCACGTTATAGACTGATTATGTTTATATGCTTTTGCACACAAGTAGATAACACGTTTACGCGAATTTCAGCGTATTTTGTTAAGAATTAAATATTCGATTGAGTATGTACAGACGCCAGCACATCAAACTACTTCAATCTGTCAAATTTCTTTAATAGATTTTCAACTTTATTGCGAAAGCATAAGGTTCAATGTTGATTGGGAAAATTTTACAGTTTCGGGTAGCTTGATGTGCTGGCGTCTGTACATAATCGAACGTAAATGTATGAAAGTGATTTCAATGCCTATTGTACGTGTTGGCGAAAAATGGTCCGCATACCATGGACCGCCATGAGAACGAACAAATCTATCCTCGAACAACTACGCATAAGGGCTCCTCCAAACAAGCGCGACACGACATGCGACATTATATCGCGTGTCGCGCCTGTTTGTAAAAGTTTTAAGAGATATACTAACCGCGACCTGTCACCAAAGGATTCTCGGTTACTTTGGTGGTGATGGCCTGATAGGCAATGCAGATGGGAAGAGATCTCACCGCTGCTCAGACCAAGTAACCTCTCTCTGGACTCTCTGTTACGACCGCTCTGAGAGAAGCCAAGAACCGAACGAAGTGGAAGAACATTCATACTAAAATTATAAATTCGAAAGTAACTGTCTGTCTGTCTGTATGTTACCTTTTCACGCCTAAACCACTGAACGGATTTCGATGAAATTTGGTAGAGATATAGATTTCATTTTGGGGAAGGACATAGCACAGTTTTTATCGACTTATCTCGCGGGCGAAGCCGCGGGCGGAAGCTAGTCGTACATAAAGCCATGAATACGACGACGACGTTCAGTGATACGACCTTCAGTAATAAAGTATACGACTAAAAGAATGACATACGCTCTTCATTTTTTACTGCCCATCCTGCACTGTGTAATTACATTTGCGAGCACATATGTAGAATGTAATACCTACCTACCTACTAAGCGATCCGCGTTGCAAGATTTCATACGCAGTTTAGTCTGTTTAGTAGGCGTAGACCAATTCCGTTAAGTTGACTAGCCTATGAGCTTTGTTGAGATTGAATGACACCGTCACTGTCCAGTTTAGGGTCTATACTGCTTTTGTAGATGAACACAGAGTAGTGCCTAAGTATATTTTAATACATGCTACATAGCCCCCATCTCATTCGAAGAACTACACACATCAACACGGTCTAGGGATACTTTAAAAAAAGCGAATTACTATCAATGTGTTAATTATTTATATGACATGTATATATTTAAAAGATACGTTATTTAATATTCTACCATTTTTTAATAATGGTTAAGGTACTTCGATTAAAATTTCAGGATTTATGGAAAAAAAATGAAGCGTAGACGGAAACCGTATATGAATTAACTGTTAATTTGTGAGTAAAAACTGAAAAAAATAGAAAAATCATTTAATTTGTGTTTATAAGCTTGAAGTTAGTAGTCTGAGAAAGCGCCCATGATGTTCATAACACATCGGCAACGATTCGGCATGCTCAGAACAAGGTTGTCAATGTCTTGCTGCGGAATATTGTCCCATGTCCTTCTGAGGTGCGCAAAAAGTTGATCTTCTGTAACCAGATTTTCAGGAACTTCCTTCAGAGCTCTTCTTTGCAGCATATCCAACGCATGCTCAATGGAATTTAGATCTGGCGATTGAGCAGGCCAGTCTAAGGCCCTAACATTGTGTGTATGTAACCAAGCTGCTACCGTTCTCGCCGTGTGTGCCCGGGCATTGTCGTGCATGAGCAGGAAATCTTGCCCCATTTGTGTTCTGTGGGGCAAGATTACGGGCCCCAGCACCTGTTGGACGTATCGTTCTGCCGTCATATTGCCCCGCACCCAAACGAGATCCGTCCGTCCTCCAAGACGAATTCCTGCCCAAACCATAATTGTTCCTCCTTGGTATGGGTGAACTTCCTGAGGGTTCTGAAGACGGCTCCATCGTCCAGGAACTCGCCAAACACGCGTCCTTCGTGAATCTGGATGGAAGCCGAAATTGGATTCATCCGTGAACAGCACATTGGACCATTGCTCACGGCCCCAGTCCACGTGGTTCCGAACCCATTCTAATCGTCGTCCACTATTGCCTCTCCGTAAAGGTGGGACCCGGAGTGGTCTACGAGAGCGTAGATTGCTTTCATGCAGTCGCCTTCTTACAGTTTGGTCACTCACAAGCACTTGGTGTTCCACTCGCAGCCTTTGGACCAATTGAGTCGCCGTTGCATTTGGTTGAGCTCGCGCAGTAATATGCAAAAATCGGTCTTGTCTGGGGGTAGTGATGCGACTTGGCCCCCGGTGCCTCTCCGCTACTTCACCTGTGACACGATAGCGTGTCCACAATCTTGAAATTACATTTTGGTGGGTCCCTATGGCCTCAGCAACATTACGCTGAACAGACCCAGCTTCCAGCATTCCCACAGCTCGTAACATCTCCGCTCTCGTCAAATGTTGGCATTGCATGGCTACAATACCTCAATTTTAACTTTATCTTTCGTTTAAAAATGAAAAAAAACTGTAACTAAACGTAATTCGTATTGTTTTCTAAATTTCGCACAAATGAAAATTCCCTCTCCTGCACATCAAGACATTTTTATGCCACCGAAACAAAAGAATTTTCAAAAATTTGAATTTGGAATTAGTCTGAGATAAATTACAAACAAATCGGTGTATAAAAGATTCCAATGCGGCCAGTACTTTTTGAGTTATTTAATTGAGTATGAAATATCCCAGCCATCGCCCATTGTGTCACCCTTTGTACAGTCTCTATATTTATGTCTGTAATTTATATGGTGTACATAATAAAGAGTATTCTATTCTATTCTATTCTATATCCCTAGACCGTGTTGATGTGTGTATGTCAGGCTTCTAAGTAAAACCCCACGAATGCTCATAGATTTCGGATGATAACAATATTTTTCATTATTCATGTACAGACGCCTGCACATCAAGCTACTACAATCTGTCAAATTTCTTTAATAGATTTTCAACTTTATTGCGAAAGCTTAAGGTTCAATGTTGATTGGGAAAATTTTACAATTTCGGGTAGCTTGATGTGCTGGCGTCTGTACCTAGTAAATAGGTAATGTTATGGTCTTTACATATTTCGGAATACATTTTATACACTTACTCCCAAACACAAGATATAAACTTCTGCCACCTCCCTTCACTTAACACAAATATACCTAACTCTTCGTTTTTGCCTAACACTGAATGCGTTCGCTTTGTTTGCATATACTTAGCTCAGCGTTAGTTATTCTCCTCGCTTCATAATAAAACGTAACACATAAGAACATGTGTCGGATACGGATGAACAATGAAAGTGACTTTTTTATGGGACACAGTATCCCTGCGTTCCGAGTTGGGAAATAATCGATTTGAGCGTGCTTAAACTCGTACCGAATTAGCGTGAGCGCGATAACGATGTCCCGTGAATCGTCATAGATAACGTCATAACATGCGCCATCTTTCGACAACGCCGACCATGTCTTAGAATAATATCACCGTGAGCGCTGTCAAAAATGACAGTGTGTGTGTAGATATGTCAGTGTGTGTTTTGTTTTGAGTTGCATCATCTTTATATTAAACTAACGTGGCATTTTCGAAATTGTGTTTCTGGCTGACAGTCGTCACCTAGCCAAAGAAGAATTGAAGAAGAAATGTGGTGTTTATATAAGGATATACTGTAATAATATCGTTTTTACATTGAGTGAGCACTGTGAGCGCGTCCACAAGCGTTCCGAATTAGCTAATTCGGAATGCGGCCTAAGAAATCTATTCGGTTTACATAATTGTGTTGATTTTACTTACCTACGTTTGACGACTATTGTTTGTCGATGAAAGGTTGATCGAGGTTGGTTTTTAGTCTAGTCTAGTCGTACAATTGTGATGACAAAGCGTTAAAAATGATTTGTGTGATTTGAAATTAGATAGAAGTTTGTTTGAGCTTCATTGTGATTAGTAATTATGATGATTCATTAAGATTAACGAGTATTTCTTACAAAGATAATAAACAAGTCTTAATTGGCTACCACGCAACGTCGCTCGAATGGACTTGGACAGCCAAATAGGCAAATATTTTCATTCACTGGACGCCTGAGAGGACACCATCGAAAGGCGACTAGGTCGACAAATCGAAAGACAAGAACAAGAATTGAAGGCTATTTCCCAAATATGGGACAAAATCATACCAAATAAAAACAGCTTTAGCAGCTTTACCATAGTACCTAATCTGCATTCGCAACTTATTTGCCAAAAATGTAAACAAATATGAATTTATGGAAAAGTAACTTTAATTCCTACACAATAAAGTGCAGTTTACGCTACAACTTCAAACATTTTTATTACTTTTTCAATAGTGCTAGTCACTCTGAAATCAACTTAATTATCATCACAAAAAAGTTGATATTTGTTTAACTTGAAATAACATCAATTTGAAACATAAATAGACTGTACATATTTTATTTATTTTCAATACTTAAGATTGTGACTGTTAGTTAGATTCTACCAATTTTTTCCATAACAACATTACTTTGTACAACCACAGACCCATTTACTCAATCATTCAACACACAAACAACCCCCCCACAAACTCATAAGTACCTTCTCAACTCACCAGTTTGCTACTACTTATCAATTAGCGGTTACTAACGCATTACAGCAACCGCGCTTAGATTATAGCCCGCAACCTGGGTTACGTATTGTACAATGTGAATTGGGTTGCTCAATCGCTACCTGTAAGTCAACGAGATTTTTGTACAAACGTAACATAATCTGTATTATAAAAGGTTGTGTGTATTGATGATGTGATTGATGTGTAGAAGACAAAAACATGCTTCGATATAAACTCACAAACTGTAAGATAATTGAAATATTATAGATAATAAATAGTACTTGAAGATTACTTCGTTGACTTTATAAGTTACTTCATAATTATAATAAGTTTGATAAATATACCTAAACCTCGTAAATTTTCTCGTCGACCTTATAAATAAATTCACTCAACACGTTATTACATTTTTTTCTTATATGGTGAAATCCTCATTGAAATCCTCCGCCCTAGAAAGACGGCAGGTTTTCAATTATCTTTTTGTGATCAGTAGATAGGTAGTACTACCAACTTTAAAGTTTTTGTCATTACTTGGTAGATGTTTACGTTTAGTTGTGGTCTGCGATCGGCTGCTGAGTTTAATACAACAATATATTCGTTTCTATCTTGAATCCACTGTTTCAATAACTTAAAACTTACCGTAAAATATGCCTGAGATACTTGCTACCAAATATGTCTCGGTCTATTGATGATACGTCACGAATCATGATCCATGCTCGCATAATGTGAATTAGATTGCTCAATGACTATGCGCGGCCAGATTGTTGGATCGTAAAGCAGCTAAGGAAGGGATACTTGTTAGCTCTTAGATGAATGAAAGACGATCGTTTTGGTGTTGAGAAGAAGTTTTTAAACAATGATTTGATGTGGATGAGTTGAGTTAGGGGCTCAGAACGAATACTGCGGTACTATTCTGTAAAAATCGCACCGTGAAAACTTAGGTGAAGTGAGCGTAAAGTGAGCTGTCAATGTTGTCAATTCCTAGAAAAAACAAACTCATTTCACCTAAGTTTTCACGGTGAAATTTTTACAGAATCGACCGGCTGTTTGACTTTTACAAGTTATCGTTACTTTTTCTTTTCAGCACTAATCTGCATGGTCCTCATATGGCCTCACCAAGATTATGTCTGGAATTGAAAAGACACTGTGACCTCGTGTGTGAGTGTGTTTGTTTCGGTCTTTCTTCTCAAAGTAGTCGGATAGGAAACACTGAACTCATCTAGTTTTAAAACATAATTTATTTATGGCGTGTAAAAGTGTTTTTTTTTTTACTTTTTACAGAAATAAATATCATTTCCCAGGTTTCTTCTTACGGTATGGTTAAAATTAGTGATTATTATGATAGGACAGTGTACGACAAGTTAAAGGAACGACTCTCTAGGCGAGTTTAGTGATGACACTAAACTTGCCTAGAGAGGGTCATCCGCAGTCAAAAATTTGCCTGAGGCAAATTGACTTTGCAAATCTAGGTTTCACGCACCGCATTTCCAAACAACTGTAAAACAATAACTCAAATATTTATCACTTATTCTACGAACACTTCAATTAATCGTGTGCTTCCGACTTTTTAGATCGATACACACACTGTTTTCCGATATTTACGTGATTATCATTAATAACTCTATTTAACCAATGAGTTGAAACTAGCTGTACGATTTATTGCTAGAATTGAAATCTATGAAATGAACGACTGAAATAAAATATTTGGACAACTTAAATTAAACATGGAAATTAGTGGATTTTTTGAACAAACCGTTTATCAATTTAGCCCGTAATATACCACTGCTGGGCAAATACCTCCCTTTCCCTTTTCCACACACGTCAGTCCACTGCCATGGGCCAGTCCTAATCAACACTAATTTAGATTTGTTTAGACATTGCTTATGGCGACTAAGTTAAATCTTTTGCCTTTAGCAATTAATAATATGTTAACTTAACTATATTTATTTGTTTATTCACAGAGGCAACTACAACAGGTAATATTCTCATTATATACTTGGTCCACGTTCTCACTCGTTACTGGTACTCATTGGTTAATCTATAGGTAATGACTAGATTATTGATAGACTACGTTTAATTAAAATAAATGGTTCGAGTTTAATACATTTTGTGTTATTTTCAGAGAAATGATTGAAGGATTAAAACTGCAAGCTAGATTAAATGGAAGCCGTCACAAATTTTTGAGAAATGGCTTACGTCTAATTGAAATAATTAGCTAGTTTACTTTATTTACAGTGCACTTATTTATTGATTGCTACTTTATGAAATATTGTACTAACATTACTATTGTTATTTATCTAGCTATTATTGTTTAGTATTATCAGGAATAAAATCTTTAAAAATAAAATACACGCACTTACATAAACTCACGCTTTTTTGTCATGGGAGTAGGCAGAAACAGCCACCTGCTACGACCCTCCCATACTTCTTTTGCTTTATTTAGAAAAAGTTGAAAAATAAATAGTAAATAAAGCCACATAACATACACACCTACACCTCACAGCACACACACACCTTCACATACACCTTCCAGCGCAGTAACGGCTTTAACCATATTTAAAAAAATTATGGAATGACAGTACGGCGATAGCCGTATAATTTGGGACTTTCTTTACGTCAAACACAACTACCGCCACTACGGTAAAATTTATTTTCTTGTTGTATAGACTTTATGCTTAAAGCAATAAGGCTGAGATCACGTTGATTTACTGTAATAAACAAGTGGTGTACGTGCTCTCAATGTGTGCCATACCCACACGTAAACAGATTTCATCCACAACTCTATATACGGATAAGGTTGTAGCCGTCTACCGCCCTAAGTAAACGATTCAATTTTCCGTGATATTGTTGGTACGGTTGTGACAGTACTGTGATTTTGTATAAAAATTCTACTGTATTTGCCTACTAAAGAACCGAACCGGAAAGTGTTAAATTATGTTATTATATAACAGAAAATGAAATAATCAACATCCGTCCATTGCTCTATTACTAGAGCACAGCGACCTTGATGTTTCAAACGAATTTTAGATCTATAAAAAACCAAAGAGTCTTTAACTTACGCGCACAGTATTTATTGGTCAGGAATTAGTTGTCTGACATTTATGCTGAACTTTAAATGGCGCAGCCGTGAGGCCCACAAATTTTTTTTTTCTATTTTTTTTTGCACATTGCCTTACCTTACTTAACCTGAGTCAAATAAACTTATTTTCTTTCTTCTTTCTTTGATTCGTAATTACGTGCCAAAAATTTTTTTCCCCTTTCAAGGGAAGTTTTTCTTTCATGATTGTCTACCAACGCGAACGATACAGAAGACTGCCTCGTTAGTCTAATGGTCGCAAGCGTACTGGTGAGGTCATGGGTTCGATTCCCAAACCGTGCAGTGTTATTAGGTTTTTCCATCAGGTATTTCTCAGTAACAGCCTGGAGTCTGGATTTAAGCCCCCCCCCCCTCCCCCCCTATTAAATAGGACCCAATCATTACTGGCGAAACGAATTGTATAGAATTATTATGCTATGCGTGTTTATTATTAAGTATATTTAATTTTTAAGAGTAGTTTTTCTTTCATGATTTACTACCAATGAAAACGACCAAAATAAACGAACTCGCATTTGACGCAAACGCAGAACAAAAGACATCAACGCTCTGCACCACGCGTGTCAGCATTGATTTAATTACACACAAATTGCATGCACACACTATTTAAATTAATGACTAGTAATACTGCTACAATGTTCTCAAGTGATGCAAGATGGATGCAAGTTTCAAGGCGCGTTGCATCGCTCAGTTCAAGATCAGCGGCCATTCATCATCTCGGTTGCAATTTATCTTAGACTTAGCTGTAATAGGATGCGTCATGTTAAACAGCTATTAATTTAAATTATGATTTGTTAGTTTTATATAATTAGCTGTGCTTTAAGCGTTTAATATCTAGGTTGATTTTATTTTTGGGTTTGTTTTTATGTTAGAACCGTTTGCATAGTACGCATGCTAGTTTCGCAATAATTGATAGGCAAAATATAAGTAATTTTTATATAACTTATCTTAGAAATAAACTTGTTTATAGATAAAATAAGGATCAATCAACAATATTTGCCCTTCGTCGCTTGTCACAACATGAATATTATTGTAATAAAACACCCTTCCATCTCTGAAAACCTTATAGAAATCAAAAGCAAAAAGTGAACGACAATTCTGAAAAAAAATAAAAATGTTTAATTGTAAAATAAATGTGCACACTTGTTATTAAAATAAGAATAAAAAATGAAAGTCATGTCATAAACGTTTCCGTTTGCCTCCATTTTTGGCACACACGGAAACAGACACGACTTACCGTCATGAGCTGCTTGAGGACTCCAATTACTTCTCTATGTAATAACTAGCTGACTTGGCGAACTTTGTAGCGCCTCAAATTCATTAAAGACGAATGTATGAGAAAATAAATTATCTTTATTATTATTTTTTTCGTGAATTTTTCCCATGTTTTTTATGTCTATTGACAGAGGCCTAAGACATGTTTTGTTAGATTGCTTACATATTTATTATTCAATTTGGCCATAAATACTTACAATTTTGGGGATTAGAAAGACCACAAAAAAAAATTGGTAAGACTTCGTCTAAGACAACCATGGCTTAGATGGTTCTAATTTGTCATTTCTATCTTCGCCTTAAAGATTTGCACCCATCTTCCAATCACCCTATATACCTTATAAAAGGGCCACAGTTCCTAAGTTGCTTATTATTTCGCTACTTACTGTAGAGTAGCCGCATGTTGATGCCAATTGTCAACGTTTGGAGAGTGGCCCCTTCACTTCGTCCTTACGACGATCTCTGTAACAATGTAATCACAACGTACCATTTTTGATTACACTGACACAGATTATAATTGTATCAGTAGGCAAATTGCCTGTAATTCAGTTCATTCGTGACATCGATTACAAAGTTTTGGGAAACATACTAAAGTATATTTACTCAATCATTCATTTTGTTTCTTTTTGGGCAAAATATTTGTATGTTGTACGTGAGGACTTCAATCGTGATAATGTTTATATAGCATTGTTCAGTGATGAGATAAAATTAAGAAAAAAGATATTTTGTAATTTGTTCTTTCACTAGTTGCACCCCACGGTTTCACCCGCATGAGTCTCGAACCCGTGGGAATATATCTTGATAATAAGTCCTATGTCCAAGTCATGGTGTACCCATGTGTCAAATTTAATCCAAATTTTTTCAGCCGTTTTAGCGTGAAATCGTAACAAACAAACATACATAAATATAAACATAACATCACGCCTGTAATCCCCTAAGGGCATACGTGTAGGGCACGCCACGATAGCGGCGGTAAGACCCCTCTTTGAGGAGTGGCTAGAGAGGCGTCACGGCGCCCTCACCTACCGCCTGACGCAGGTCCTCACCGGACACGGAAGTTTCGGGAGGTTCCTGCACATAATCAGGCGGGAGGAAACGCCCGGGTGTCACCATTGCCAGGATCGCCCAGAGGACACGGTGGAGCATACGGTGGAGGTCTGCCCCGCATGGGCGGAGCACCGCCGTGTCCTCGTAGAGGCGATCGGCAGCGGCGGCGACCTCTCGCATCCGGGCCTGGTTCGAGCCATGGTCCGGGGCGAGAGGGAGTGGGAGGCAGTCGCCTCCTTCCGCAAAGCAGTCATGCTAGCGAAGGAGGCGGCGGGACGGCTGAGGGAGAGAGCCTCCCGTCCCAGCCGCCGCGGGAGACGCTCCGGGCGTCGGGAGCCGCGCGACGACTCCCGGCCACCGTAGGCGCGGGCCTGCGGAGAGTAATGGGTAGCTCACCGTCCGATCAGGACCAGGCCCGTGCCGGACGGTACGCGCCGTCCGGCACGGGCCTGGTGTTCCACGCGCGCCTCAAAGAGATGTCAGCATCAACCGAAGGGGCCCGTTAGGACCGAAGCCTGCCGGGTCAGCGGGATTGTCCGAAAGGGTTACCGCTGGCCCGGAACATAAAGGGCGAAGGAAGGAACACGGGTGGGTTTTAGTCAGTAAGAGTCTGACACTCCCTTCCGCTCCACCCAGAGCGGGAGGAGTCATTTGATGATTTCCCATCCTGAAAAAAAAAAGGGCATACGTGTATCTATAGAACTGGGTGTTCTATAGATACATACATTTTGTGAGTTTGGTTAAGTCCTATGTAATAGTCCTAGGCAATCCTATTGCCGTCAGCCGAGCATAAATCCAAACTCCGGGGTGCTGAGAAAATCCGAATGGGAAAACCCAATAACACTTTTCTCAACCTGGGAATCAAACTTGGGCACTAAACCAACGGGGCAGTCTTTATAATATTAGTTTAGATACTTATACGTAACATGAAATAAAATCTATCCGATATATTTTAAGAAAGCAAAAACAAACGCACACACTACTTATTTCGTAACAAAATATTGTGCACTTACCTGTCAATTTCCACGCACAATTTCAGCACTCTAAAATAATGACCATAAAACCCATCACTACATACATAGCCAATTTATAATCATCGCCACAAACTCACTAAAAAAAACAAAGGATGCATTGTTTTCAATGCGTAACGTTGCGAAAGACGCCATTTTGAAACGAAATCTGTATCAAACGCAGTGTTTGCGAAACCCCGAGACGATTAAGCGGCGGTTTGATCAGACTCTTACGTACGGCAAACAACTAATTGTTACTTGCATTTTAAACAGACAGTCCCGCTTTTCTTGGGTTTCGGTGCAGTTACAATGTTAGTAAATCGTTGGCTTCACTTTCGGTTTTATTTGGAGATGACTCGGTTGTTTCGCAGAATAATTGTATAGGTGTACACATAACAAATTAGAGCTACCGTTAGTTAGCTCTTGCGATCATTACCTACACAAACGTGATCGAGAAGTTGTCATAAGACCCACCGGCGATATTTTCCCGCGGCGATTTTATCGCGCACTGGATTTTCAGCCTATTGCTTAGCGCCGAGAGTTGAAAATTCAACCGTGTATTTTTTGACGCGTTGGGACGTAATCTGTTGAATTTTCAATGCTTGTCTCAACACCGAGTATTGAAAATGCAGTGCGAGATAAAAAATCGTGGCGAAAAAATCCGCCGTAGGTACGAGGGCTTATGAGCCCGGAGTTCTGGGTTCGATACCTAGGCAAAGTGTTATTGAATTTTTCTATTAGTAGACTAAATAAATATCAAAGTCAAGATATGAGCCCGGTTAAAGACAATGACAAGGCAATAATGTATAGTTTTTCTAAATTACTAAAAAAAAGACGATTCAATTTTCTTACACTAACCAATTTTTGTCAGTTCGTCATTTATATAAAAAAAGTTACTTCACAGCTTACAACAATAATACAATTATTATTCTAAACATTACGAAGCTTATAGAAAAACAAGACTCGCAAAGTGAGTGCTATTAAATAATTTCCGTCAAAGATTATGTCAATTGTTTTAGCATTTATCACTCATTACGTTCGGGATATTACTGACTTCATTATACAATGTTAAGTTAATCGTTTCATTTTATTATACGATTGCGAAACCAGCTTTCATATTATAGTAATATCACTTCTTAGCTTTTAACGTTATTATGCAAAGAATACAGAAAATATAAAAATTGATCGTCCTTGCCCCGGATATGATGTTTGCATATTCTTGTAATGTACAAACGTAATTATGCTTCTACTTACTTGTTTGCTTTTATTTCAGGTTTTTATTTCAGAAAGTGAAGGTCGGGAAGGATTTGTGCTAACATGAGTGGGTCGTTTTGGAATTTTTAACAATATGCACAGTGACAAGAATTATAGTAAAGCTCAAAATCTTCTTGTGAAATAATTGTATACAACATAGAGAATATAGATACTTTAAAAACGGATGTAAGGAAGTTATGTCATCCTATGCACAGCATTTACAGCATCTAATATTATAATCGATGATTAAGTCGATATTAATAATTTATTCAAAAGCTTGTAAACTGCTAATTTACATAATTATTATTGTCCACGAATTATTATTCGATGAATAAATAAAAGAGAAAAATACATTTGTATGCACTTATAGATAATGTGGGTAAAGTGTCATATAGCGATTCTGGGCTTGATGTAAGTATATCATAGAAACTAAGGTTTCATATTTTCGTATGTTTATTGATTCTTGTTGTGTTTGAATTTGCAAGAACCTTTACGTATTGTAATAGTTTATCGAAGGGTCCACAGCAACTATACTCTATGTATGAAATCTATCACAGTTTACCGCAGAAACCAAGTGTTCCTTTAAACTATTCAGATATAAGATTATAAGATAGATTTTTGTCCCGATTACACTATGTGTTCATTAGTGCTTATAACTGGAACACTGTCAATCTGGAACGTAAGAACGAAAAATACAGAAGCCACATGAATCAAAACAATTGGACAGGACATATTAAAAGCCACTCCACTAATTCTTTGATACATGATAAATGTAAAAACAGACTTACATAAAATATGCAAATTCAATGAACATTTTGCACATCTGTCGATATAATCGAACAATTACGAGTGCATAGAAGACGTTACGTCATAATTATGGTAAAATATGGTAATGTTGTCGCTATCGAGTACTTTTTCTATAAATCTCCCAACAAATTTCTACCTATTGTTCTCATTGAGACGCTGATAGACTGACAATGCGGCGCACTGCGCACACGTAACTGCAGCCAAAGCACTCGCACACGCCGACCGCTAAGTGAAAACGAGTATAAATACGATGCAAATTACAAATGCTGGCATTACCCACCACCCTCTCGTGGAGTAAGGTGTTCCAAAGTAATCCACCGCCGAAATGTACTACCATGTGCGTAACTGTGTATTAAAATATGTGATATCTAAAGTGTTATTGCTGAAATCGTCCACCCAGTGCGCCAATCGTAAACTAACTCGTGATCGTGCTAATTGGACTGTGCTGAATATGTTAATTAGCCTATTACACCAAATTAGTAATAAAACAAGAAACATTTACTTCATTGATTGAACGCACTGATGAACGAATTCAGTGAAGCATCTTTAAGAGCAATTCTTCCTGCTAACACGTCGTTTGGCTTCATAGGAAGTCTTTCGCGTTACATAAATCAGATTGGCTCTGTTCCTCGAGTTAGTGCCCGCAGCGAAACTGGTTAATAACAGACAGGCAGGTCGACATTTTACCGTCGATTCTTCGGTTATTAATTGGCAGGCAGACGTCCGCTATTGCTGCAAGATTATAGTCGAGCCTACACGCTGTTATGTGAGCTTAGATAATTTGCAAGCTCCAATTACTTAATTTATCTGTCTTTCCAACTCGACTTCCCATAATTTGCAAACATGTCATTAAAATTTTCTTTTTGTTCCTTGCACAGTATTTCCTGGGATTCCTGGCCGTGGTGGCCGCCTACCCTGGACTCGTCCACGAGGAGGCTCCACAACTCGAAGCCAAATACGAACACGCCCTCATCGGCGAAACGGGACACCATCATCAAGTAGAGCATGAACATGCTAAGTCACACCAGTCGATCAAATTCGAGCACTTCCACCCAGTGCCCGTGTACGTGAAGAAAGAGCACAGCCATCTGCTCAAGCACCCGCTCGAAAAGGGCAAGTCTGAGCAGAACCTGAAGCTGATCCACCCCGAGACCGAGCACTCACATGGCGGCGGTCTCGTGCTAGAAGACGACAGACATAACACCGACCACGCCGCTGCTCTCCAGCACGGAGGCTACGACCAGGGCGGTTTTGAGCAAGGAGGTTACGAGCAACTCTCCGGCGGCTACGAAGGTGGTCACGAAGGCTTAGAAGGCGGCCAAGGTGGATTCGAAGGCTACGGCGGCGGTGAGGGCCTTAAAGCTTACGCAGAGCTTGCCCAACCCGAAGCCGAGGGACATTACTACGCGGAGGCTGCGCACGCGCTCGCGTCCGACTCCGGCGAGGGCTACAAATACGAGAGCTACTAACTGCATTTAACATAGACTTTACCACGGGCATACTAGCGTGGAGGCCACTCCATCGTCTACAGTAACTATAGGTCTCTCTTGCCTGTTGATATTAGTGCACATAAGGTTAGATCGAAGCTCGAGACTAATATGTATTCAGCTTACGTTATGCAGTTGAAATGTTTCTTGTGGATTCAAAATGTACCTGATCTAGGATTAATTCTAAAATCGTATTTAGGAAATTTTTAAGTAGGTCTTGAATTTTTATCGTAATAGATTATCGGCACTGCGCGGTAAATTAAATTATGAAATGTTAGAAACAGTTCCATTAGGTGTTAGAAAGTACCGCGTGGTGCTATTCAGAGTTGATCGACTGCTTGTTCGTGTGATTGTTTTCTTTAATAATAATTGTTCTCTCGCTTGATTCTCGCATTAATAAATATTGTGACTAGGCGATCGTTGATTGAGTCCCAGAGAAATTGTGATATTAATAAAATGTTTGTTTTTACATAAATTTTGGTCTTTGTATTTGAAACATCAAATTCTGCTTATCCACATAACCTTATGTTACAAACGGTATTCTTCTGCTCCAGTAGACCATGCATAGATATCGACAGCAAGTTAATTGCTACTTATGTACAGTGACGGCTCATGTAATTGTTACCGGCTGATTATCGCTCCATAGTCGCAAGAAGGATCGATCATAGCGATCACATAACTATGATTTAACAAAGTTACAACACGTGTATCATTATTGGGAACCTGGTTATCATGCTTGTTTTTAAAACTGAACTAGTTATACTAGGCATAAATAACAATATTTGACGGCAATGATTGGGAGACCGAAAAAAACTGTTAGAACTGCCGTAATTATATTTTGCATGTAAAGCAATTCTTTACATAATACGCATGACAACACAGCCTAAATAAATACCAATAGTAGCACAGAATCTAATCACGGTACAGCAATCAAAGCATATAGTTTTACTAACTAATGTACAGCCGAAGAAATTGTGAAAGGCGCTGTCGGCAATGCGCTCTGATTTCATTCAAATTGCCGTCCCGTAGTTACTTCTGAGTCACGATATCGACTTTATGTATATTCCTTATATAAGGATATAATACTAAACGATAACTATTACTTACCTATATACTTGATGTAATACCTATATACACGTGAGAAAATCATTTGACTCACGATTTTATAGGCCTTAAATCTTGCGACATATTTTATGCAGTTCCTACCTTACATATCTTGTCATAGATTTATCGTTAACTTTGACAGTTTTACAGATATTGTAAAAGCTAAGACCATGCTTTACTTCCCTATCCTCATTAACGGCACTTAGCTCTTTCATTCACGGGAATAAAGGTGATAATAGCCCTGTAGGTGGTGGCCAAGCAGTGACGGCCGCGACTTTCGGGACTAACGGGTCCTATTCCAAGCAGGTGCTTTACTTTGTTTCATCACCATGTACATTATTTCATCACCACTGCTCTCAAAACGGTGAAGGAATCACGTGGAAACCGGCAAGTTCTAGAAGCAAAAATGCGAAGACAGGTGACATCCGCCAACCCTCAATTGGGCCCGCGTCGTGGATTATGGCCCTCACAAAGAGGAGGCCTGTGTTCCAGCATTAGGTTGATTACGCAATCCTGTAGATGAATAGCCAACTAAAGTTTAGTTTTTGTTACAACATAAAAGTTTTTTTATAGTCCAGGGGTTACAACGTAATAAATCTCTATTGGAAATATAAATTATCTCAAATCTAAAGACTAAAAAGAATCAAAGAAAAAATTTAAACATATTTACATGAGCTTTAAGATTAATCCAAGGCAAATTTATTGCCAAATATGAATGAAAATGATCCCATTCCTATTAAGATAAACATCTTTCTTCATCTACCTATTCACCGTACCCTGCTTCGCTTTGTTTTTACGCCTATTTATGCATAATTATGTTCTAAGTACATACCAATTAAGTTCGCTCCAATTCCGAGTGTCAACGGCATAATTATGATGACGTAATAAAAGCTAATGTTGTTCACACCACTGCACACCTCTGTCACATTACTGTGGCCGAATATGGCCTAGTTTACACTCTTTAATATGTAGTTATAGAAGAAGTGAATTTTATAACTTCCCGTTGATAATGATGGTCTCAATAATTACGTATGGTGTGATATTTTGCAATAGGTCAAGACTGGCAATTGTGCAATAAAATACTTGGTGAATTGTCTATGGAACTTCTCAACTTCCTGTTTGAATACAATGTGAACATGTTGGTTACCGTTGTTTATGTATGGATTCAGGTTGTAGTGATGGTTCTAGAAAGGAACCACAAAGCTTAACAAGATTGTTATTATAATTGAATCAAATAATTAATTACAAACAAAATTTTAAAAAGTCATTGAAAGTCTTTTAAAAATCTTTAAAGGTGCTATTTTTAATGATATATATATATCATTCTTATTGCGATAAAAACAAAAATTTTATGAATAAATTACCTAAATCCGAACCATAAAACACTTATGTGGGGCGATTTTACAACTCGGCCGACTTATGCAATAGCAGCGAATACAAATATTGTGATTTTAAAACGCGACATGGTAGCTTCCTGGTCGAGTCGACGATTTCGTATTCATACTGAGGTGGCACCGCTTTCTACGCGACGATATACAGAATCAGATATTCTGAATGTATTTGCTACTGCGGAAGATCGCGATCGAAATGCGAAAAAATGAATAATTATAATTTACTTTCCATATTATAAAAGTTGATTTGCCTTTGAGTTTAGTCTTGCAAGCATTAAATGACTTTAACCTACAATGAATTAAATAATATCTTCACAGGCGTTACAATATGTAGCAGAAACAATATTCCCCTTTATTCATATACGTTGCATAAAGTTAAGTAGTGATTAGCGACTATTTAACTATACATTTTTGACGTGTAACGTCACTTAACTTTAATTATCGTTTATAAATAAAACCATATTTTGTTTCAGCATTTCTTGCTGTTATTGAAACAACGTTATGTTCAACTTCTCTAATTAAATTACTACAAACTACATATATAATATATATCACTTGATCAATGGCACCAATATTGCACTCGAATTAAAGAATAGTTTTAATTTTTACAATAATTTTAGTTTTAATAAAAACATAACAACAAGTCTTTATCTCAGTACAAATAACGTCGATATCTTTAACTACAAAATTAATGTTCCCAAATGTGACGAATTATTGCAAATTGCTCCGGATTAATAGGAACCATAACATGAATCTTCTGTTTTTCAGCAAATGGAGCAAACTTCGTTATTGTGTAGGGCTTATCTACCTTAACATAAACATTCCTTACACCTTCAAGGGGCCGTCTTCCTCCTGCAACTGGTTTTGGTACTCTAAATGGGTGCATAAATTCTAAAGGCGCAGGATATGGTGCAGGTATTTTAACGTCATGAGGTTTCGGAATACGCACTAACATCGGAACCTTGGTGCTTTTCACCAATTCTACAGGATGACATTCCGTAGTTTGTGATCCTTGATTTGCTAAAATTATTGGCGTATTGGCATCAGTCGAAGTCTCAATCCTTGCTAAAGCGTTCTGCTGTCCAAAGTTTCTAGTCAACTTTTCCAATTCAGCGGTGTATTCTCGGTAATCATAATGAGGTAACTCTTTCATCTTTTGTAATTTAGTTAGGATATTAACTTCTTTTTTCAATAGTTCTTCTTTATGTCGAGTTATCGTGTCGGTGATTGTCTGATGTTGATAGAGTGGAGCCAAGAGAACGGATAGTCTCTCTTGGTGTAAAATAGGAGTTTGTACTGTAGGTGTGGGTTTATCTGGTGTTTCCGGCTTTTCTTGTTGTTCCTCCAGTGGTGTTATTGGATGTAGTGGTGGTAGGCCTTCAATCGAAGTGAGAGTTTCTTTAAATTCTTTTGAACTCTTAGGTATAACATATGTTTTACCTGTAGGTATTGGTGTAACCACAGGCGCTGGAACTTTTTCAAGTGATTGTGGTGTTTCAGGTCTTTTTGGTAATTGGACTCGGGATGGTCTTCTTGGCTTTGGTCTTGTTCTTTGTTTCTCCTTGTTTATTTGAGAATATGCATTTTGTGGAGCTTTTGTACTCGCTTCAGTATAATATACATTTTGGTGAGCCTCTGTATTTGCAACAGTATTTGCAGTTTGTTGAGACGATTCATTTGCTTGAGCATATACATTTCGTTGAGCCTCTGTGTTTGCTACAATATTTACAGTTTGTTGGGAATCTGCATTTGCTTGAGCATATACATTTCGTTGAGCCTCTGTGTTTACTACAATATTTGCAGTTGGTTGAGACACTGAATTTGCTGGAGCGTATACATTTCCTTGAGCTTTTGTATTTCCTACAGTTTTTGCAGTTTGTTGCTCCAGTGGATTTGCTTGAAAATTTTTATTCTGGTATACCTGCTTATTTTCTTGAGAATTTCCATTACTGTGTGCTTCGAAATTTACTTGAGCAAATGCATTCAGTTGAGCTTCTGTATTAGCAGTTTTTTGAGCCACTGTGTTAGTTTGAGAAAATGAATTTCGTTGAGTCACTGTATTAGCTTGAGAAAATGCATTTTGTAAAGCTTGTGTTTCTGACACTCTATATGCAGTCTTTTGAACCACCGTATTTGCTTGAGAATTTGCATTTTGTTGAGCCACTACATTCGTTTGAGAATGTGCATTGTGTTTAGCCTGTGTATTATCTTGAGAATATTCATTTCGCTGGGCCTGGGAATTAACTTGAGTGAATGCAGTTTGTTGAGCCTTTGTTTTTGCTTGATAATATGCATTATTTTGCCTCTCTGTAGTTTCTTGAGAATAAACATTTCGGTGTGTCTCATTATTAGCTTCAATGAAAGCATTTTGTTGTGTTACTGCATTTGCTTGAGAATATGCATTTTGGTGAGTCACAGTTTTTGCTTGAGAATATTTATTCTGCTGTACCTCGGCATTTTCTAGAATAAAATCATTTTGTTGAGCCACTGCATCTGCTTTAGAATATATATTCTTTTGACTATCTGTATTTGCAAAAGAATTCGCATGTAGCTGTGCTTTGGTATTAACTTGAGTAAATTCACTTTGTTGAGCATTTGGTCGTGAATATGCATTTCGGCGAGCCTCTATATTTTCTTGAGAATATGCATTCTTTTGACCCTCTGTAGTTGCTTGAGCATACGCGGTTTCTTGAGAAAATGTATTTTGTGGAGCCATTGTACTTGATAAAGAAATTGCATTGCGATATGCCTCGGTATTTGCTTGGGTAAATTCATTTCGTTGAGCCTCTGTATTTGCTACAGTAAATGCAGTTTGTTGAGCCACTGTATTTGTTTGAGTAAATGCATTTCGATGAGCCATTGTGTTTTCTTGAAAATATGCATTTTGTGGATCCTCTATATTTGCTTGTGAATATACGTTTTGTTGCGCCTCTATATTTGCTACATTAAATGCAGCTTGCTGAACCATTTCATTTGCCGCTTGTTGAGCCGCTGTATTTGCTTGAGAATATGCATTTCGTTGGGCCTCTTCATTTGCTTGAATGTATGCGTTCGCTTGAATCTGTTCAAACCGGTATGGAGGTAGCGGTAAAGCTTGATAGGGGATCATTTGTATAACCTCCTGTTCATAATTCGGTAGGAAACGAACGTACTCCGCATTATTGCTTTGGTTAAAGATCTTTGTTCGAGCTTTTTTAGGAACATAAGGATTTGAATATTCTTTCTCTTTATATTGTTGTCGTGCTTTAGTATATTTGTAACGTGGAGTTGTTGTTGCCTTTTCTGTGGTACCTTCAGTAGTCTCCGTTACCTGTGTCAAGTTATCATTGATTTCTTGTATGTTTAAGAGCTTATAGTAATTTTGTACTTCACTGATTTCTGTTTGATCTGCGACTGGATTCATCCAGGGTTGATACTGCTGTACGTTTTGTTTTTCAATGCTTTGTCGGAATTGCTCCTGTAGTTCTGCGAAATCTTTTTCATATTGTGGGTATGGCTGTACTACTGCACCAGCTGATTGTAAAGTTTCCACTTGTTCTGGTGTTAGAAATAGTACAATTTGTTTCATTCCCATCAGTTCATGTCGTGGGGATAGCGTGGGTGTTGGCACTGGTGATGAAGACTGTGGTTCCTCATAAAACGATTGTCCGACGATATCATGCAGACCTGCTCTCACAGAGATCAGGAACATCGGTGCTATCCAGCACCATTTCTGAAAATGAGTATAATTTTATTAGTGTAAAGGATCTAATAATTTTTGTTATAGGTTCAATATATTTGATTGTTTTACTTACAGGTATCCCCATGGTTGTAAATGTACGATGACCAGCCTGTGACCTGTTGCGATGCAGTTGGTCGTTTGCTCTGAAATAAAGATGAACAACATTTTTATATAAGTGTCTGACACATAACATAAACTCAATAGATTCATAACTATGTCGACCGGAGACTTCCGTAATCATTACGTTGATGAAATCCAACTGTGGATTATAAATATCAATATTCAACATCGTCGCAATCTTATTAGTATTTTGGTGAAAGTCATATTGATCATTAGAGAAAAATAATACGAATAAATAATAATGGTTCCTATAAATGGGATGCTGAATATCGTGATTATTTTGTAATTAAAGATAATTAAGATTTATTTAAGGTGTACAGCTGGCCCAGACCAGAACGAAAAAAACGAAAGAAAAAAAAATAATTTGACACTAAACGTGACGCAAAAAATCTCCTTCGGGAACGAGGAAGAACAGGTCCTGAACTTAGATGTCCGTCACCAACAAAGGTCAACGACATCACAGCTAGTGCCGCAAGCTGAAGTAGGTTGTCTTGACGAACCGAAAGAAACCCGAAAAAAGACGAAGAGAGCCGATCATAAATCAAATGGGATAAGACTAGGCAGAGAGGGGGAATATTTGTAATGATAGATATTAGATATCCAGCGCAGTAATCAGTAACAATAGTATGAAAGCCATTTATCATCTCGTAACACATCATTAGTGGGTAATAAGGTATAAAATCAAAATATTTTATTTCACATAAACCTACATGGGCACTTATGAAACCTCAGAAGCTAGGTGCACGGTTCCAATTGGTCGTTTCCTATGGAGAAGAGCCGGCAAGAAACTCCACGGTTACTCTTTTTAAAAATAATTGACTTTTACAATGTTTTCAAATTACAATAGGTAAGGGAGGACAGCGTAAGCCTGTCAACAAGTAACAGGTACTTGATAAAATAAAAAATGTTATACAGACCTAAAGTCTACAAGGCCTACAAAGTCCCCACATTTACAAAATAAGAATCTATCAAAAGGATAAATAAAAAATAATACATAAAAACTTACTAAAACCAAGTGATATTATTGCCATTACAACCACTATTAAAGAGGTGAAAAATTAGACATACCTATTTTACTTTGTCAGCACATCCCACACTCCTCCAAGAAGACTATAGATTTGTATATAAAATTAGAAACACGATACACAAATTTTTTTCTCTATAAGACATGTTACCTAGATATCTAAATAATAGACTACAAAAAATGTCTATACTTATATTTTCATAATATCTTTTTATTTTATTATTTCAAAATCTATTTTATTCCTAACAGGGGTGTTCTCAACTGCAGCTTAACTAATCTAATGGTTCATTATCATTTTAATTTCCACGCTTTTATATAAACTTGGTCTGCGACCCCACAAGAGGCGACCGTTCGTGTCTTGCTATCCATTTTTAATTAGGAGACTATCAAAGATGTTCGCAATTTATTCAAATGTCAATAATCTGTTAAGTAATATTGTTAAAAACTGGTTTAGACACCATCTTCTAAAATTTCCGTCTATTCGGAACTATATCGTTTCAACTTAAATACTGCAACAAAAACAAGTTATTCATTCGATTTTTACATGTTTTTTTAAAGATGATGATGATGTATTAAAAGCATTAAAATGTTTGTAAGTGCCTTATTAGATACTAGCTGCACACTGGCACAGATATTATTTGTAATTTTTTCTTCTTTATAATATTACTTTTTTAGATTACACATATGCATAAGAAAAGTAGAAGTTTAGATTATAAGTACTATAATTGAATTTGAAGACAAGCAAATGTTATTTTTTTTACCTAAACTAATCCTGCGACCTGAAAAATGCAACTTTTAAAACAATAATAGGTATTCATACAAATGCTGAGTTGCTTTATGTGAGGCAATCTACTGGAACTTGTTAGTGAATTTATTTTTGTCAGTCAATTTTGACTTACTGTATTACTTCATAGGGTGGGGCGAGTAAAACTTTGATATTGCCCAATGAAAGAGCTCAAAGAGCTCTCAAGGTGGCTAATTACCGTCCTTATCTTTTCCCCACTAACATCCTGTATAAAACTTGTAAAGTACTTACAGTTCGACAGTTATTAATTATCGTACTAAAACAACACGCAGCGCTTCCATACAGCACTGAATTTACCAAAAGGAGACGGAAAGATATAGTTTGCCCTCTAAAAAGTACAAAACATGCTATCACAGATTCACAGCCAAATTTTATATGTACCTCGGACCGCTACTCTGCAATAGGCTAAATGATAAAGGAAACTTCTACTCCTTAAATCATAGTAACTGCAAGAAAATCCTTATGGAGGCTCTTCAGACTCCTATGAAGATACAGAAAAGTTATTACTTGTGCTAATGTGAATATTGTTCGTATTATATAATTTTGTACACCTTTTTACATGAAACAAGTAAGATAAATAATTATGATAAGTAATAAGTATGTAATTAGTTAATGAATTAATGTTACCTCCAATCGCCTAAAACACAGGATTACCTAGTTCAGGCACCAGTCATGGATGAACTTGACATAGATTTTAGAAAAACTGTATTTAACGTTAGTGCTTATATTTTTTTAATAAATTTTATTATTACTACTAGCTTCTGCTCGCGACTTCGTCCGCGTGAAAATTCTTGTGATGAAAATCCTTGACCCACCCCGTCGCATCGCCTGCCTGCGCTTTTAATTCGTTTACCTTTTTTCTGACTTTTTTTGTTTTTGCTCGGCTCTTAAGTGTCCTAGCGTGATGTTAAGTAGCCTATAGCCTTCCCCGAGAATTGGGATATTAAATGGAAAAATAATTTTTCAAATCCGACTGGTAGGTCCAGAGATTAGCGCGTTCAACCAAACAAACAAACAAACTCTTCAGCTTTATAATATTACTAGTATAGTATAGATTATTTTGTTTATATGGTTGTGTTGGTAGGTAGACAATAAGTACTAAGAACATAACATGACATCACGCCTGTAATCCCCGATCGGTTAGGTAGAGGTGTACCTATAGCACATCCAAATTTCGACAGTAATATTTAAGTCCAATGTAATGGGGGGCGAGCCTATTGCCAGTCGGGAGGTTCCTGCACATAATCAGGCGGGAGACACCGTGCCAGGATCGCCCAGAGGACACGGTGGAGCACATGGTGGAGGTCTGCCTCGCTTGGGCGGAGCACCGCCGTGTCCTCATTGAGGCGATCGGCAGCGGCAGCGACCTCTCGCGTCCGGGCCTGGTTCAAGCCATGGTCCGGGGCGAGAGGGAGTGGGGGGCAGTCGCCTCCTTCTGCGAAGCAGTCATGCTAGCAAAGGAGGCGGCGGGACGGCTGAGGGAGAGAGCCTCCCGTCCCAGCCGCCGCGGGAGACTCTCCGGGCGTCGGGAGCCGCGCGACGACTCCCGGCCACCGTAGGCGCGGGCCTGCGGGCGGAGAGTAATGGGTAGCTCACCGTCCGATCAGGACCAGGCCCGTGCCGGACGGCGCGTACGTGTTCCACGCGCGCCTCAAAGAGATGTCAGCATCATTCAGAGGGACCCGTTAGGGCCGAAGTCTGCCGGGTTAGCGGGATTGTCCGAAAGGGTTACCGCTGGCTCGGAGCATAAAGGGCTAAGGAAGGAACTCGGGTGGGTTTTAGTCAGTAAGAGTATGACACTCCTTTCCGCTCCACCCAGAGTGGGAGGGGTCAATTGATGATTTCCCATCCTCAAAAAAAAAAGGCTTTTGCCAGTGATAAGTGCTTATCAAGTTATCACCTTTATCAAAAGAATTGCAAAGTTATAAATACAAGAGGCATATACAATGTGTCCACACACACTCACATTGTGATCCCAAATTAGCAAAATCTCGTAGGTAAGAGTATATATGCTTCTTGTATTTATAATTTACGTAGGTACAAATCGGCTACAGTAATCAGTAAGCGCCTCCTCGAATATGAATACTAAATAAAGTGCTGTTGCTCAGCTGCATTATTTTCGCAGGCGCTACGTTGACTTTTACAGGCATGTGCTTATGCTTATTTACCTACTCCATAGTCCATACATACATATAAATGTCTAAATAGGATCATTTTTTAAACTCATGTATTGAAATTAGTAGGTGCCTAGGTAGATGTTTATGAGAAGAAGTAGGTAATTAAGACCTTATTAGCGACAACATTGCCTTCCAAAAGTGCATTACGTGGGCTCCCACGTAAGTATAGTCAGCCTATGTTCAGCTTGCTGGGACACAGGCCTCATCTCTGTGAGAGGGAGTGGGCCGTAATCTACCACGCGGGCCCAGTGCGGTTTGGTAGATGTCACATGTCTTTAAATTTTTGTTTCTAGGATATGCCGGTTTCTTTACGATGTTTCCCTTCACCGTTTTGAGGACAGTGTTGATGAAATAATTTACACAAAGTAAATTGCCTGTCTGGGTAAGAACTTACGACCAACAACTCGTAAGTCGTGGCCGTTACCACTGAGCTACCACTGGCTCAACAATGACACTGTAAACGCCATTGGTGCGGCCAACTACTGGCCTAAATTTATTTGAGAGCCACCTAAATTTATTTAAGAGCACCTTGTGGCAACAAAACCAATGTAATCTGCCTCTTATTGTAATGAAACTACGATAGGAAAGCTCAAGGTAAAAGTGTTATCACTGAAGTGCAATCGACTGTGCCGTTGCTACAATTAGATTAAGAAGCTGCGTGTTGCCCACGTATGTAATGGGGCAAACCAGATGCTCATATGCGTCTATGAGAATTTGTGTTCGGAAGCGTTTACCGGAGAAAAGTAAATTTCTTCACCCAAATCTTCTTCATAACAAACCGTTGTATAAAGACAGGTTCTAACTGAGTCAGATGAGTCATAGAGCCACACAGCTAGTGTGTGAAGCGGATTTCATTGCCACACCCCTTTACAACCGTAACACAGATTCCGATTCATATATCCGGTTTATTAGTATATTATGTTTCCTAAATAATTAGTATTTAACAATATAAACTTCTAAAATTGACTGCCTCGTTGGTTTAGTGACAAGCTCTACTACTGAGAACGAGGTCTTGTGTTCGGTTCCCCCGTCGGTCAAAGTGTTATTGGGGTTTTCATCAGGAATTTCTCAGTAGCAGCCTGAAGTCTGGATATGTGTCTGGTTTGGGATTTAAATATAACTGGCGAAATATATAGACGCCAATACATCAAGCTACTACAAGCTGTCAAATTTCTTTAATAGATTTTAAACTTTATCGCTAAAGCATAAGGTTCAAAGTTGATTGCGAAAATTTTACAGTTTCAGGTAGGTTGATGTGCTGGCGTCTGTACTATAGGTAGACGTCTAACCCTTCGGAAACTACAGGCCCAAAGGTGTTACTTCTAAAATTTGCACTATTTTATCCTTCGATACGCTAAGAAGAATTAGGTATGACACCACTAGACCGTATTAAAAGAGCCTCCACAAAAATACAATAAGCTAAGCTAATAAGTGGCAGCTGTCAGTCTTTCTGACTATTGTAGCATAAGAGTTATTCTTGTGACACGAGAGAAGAAAAGCGCATACCAAGCGAGCCATTCTTCATTCTGCGGGGTAATTGCGTAACGCACTAACAGTAGCAATGGGTTTCATTTTGACAGTTCAACAACATTCATTGCGCTATTTATGTCGTTGAGCAGACACATTTTTCGAACTCATGAAGCAATGGTTTAGCAATATCTTCCAAAATGATTCAGATTGATATTGATAGGTACAATGCGTGCCACGAAAGATGAGACTTGACCCCGCCTCCCCCGCTCTTTTCGCCGCCCCTATGACGTCGGGTCCCGTCCCGCACTCAGACCTCTAATATCTACCTCTAATATCTAGATACCTAAAATCGTGTTCTGCGCATGTCAAACCACGTGGTGTGTCAAGTCTCATCTTTCGTGGCACGCATTGTAATATGTTACGCAATTAAGGTGCTAGTCTCATAAGCAAAAGTTACCGCTTTAGTACTTACCTACAGCCTAGAGGGTGGCAGGAACATCGACGCGCAATCTGTTACCAATGCATTCAGCACAAGATCCTAACCTGTATTCGCGTTGTCCCCGTAATCTGTGTCCCCGTTACGGGGACAACGATACGTCATAAAATTTCCTTACCGTTGTCCCTTTTATGACATATACAACGGGGACAACGGACAATTAAGATTTCACGTTCCCTGTATTCCCGTTGTCCCCGTAAACCACCCTGCGGTGAAAAGAGATTGGCGAGTTGGGTACCTCATCAAATCCAAACGTTTCAAAACCGGCAAAGGTCTTATAACCGTTGTTATTTTCCAGGCTAAAATGTTTTAATAGTTGGGAGTAATAAAAAAAACCATGATTTTAGGGTGCAGCCCCGTTACGGAAACAAGCCGTACTAATGGAAAACAAAACGCATAAAAGAGAGCCAATTAAAGGTATTACGTCATAGTTGCCATATAATAAACCCAAATCGACATAATACGATAAGATCTAGTGAAAAAATGAGATAAATGAGTTAATCAATTTGGTGAAGAAGAAAAAATGTATTCTATAAAATAAGTGCAATACAATAGAAATATGTGCAAACTTAAATAAATACTAGATCAAAAAAAACTACGTAAATCAGATTTGACGAAGTGACTCTTGAATGATAAGTATTTTACGGGTGTGAGATAAAAAACTTAGAGAATGTTATGTTGAAAGGTAATCAACAATCACATAAATAAAATTTTTTTTGGTCGTCCATTTTGAGGTTGTGTGGGTATAAATCAATTTAATATCCCCAAGTCTAATGTATGTCTTACCATGACATATTTTGTTATACTCTATTGTAGCATTCAAATCCTTACATTCATTCTATGAAACGGTAAGCCTGTATTTGATACAGAAAATACATGGGTTTCTGCGAATCTCCTTTCGTGGGTTATTAAAAAAAAACTGAAAACCATATGATCTAAGTATAAGTTTACCACCTAAGAATACTTACATGTGGAATGCAATAAAAGTATTGAGTATTGAGTATCATTAGCTGAATTCATGGCTACAGTTTGGTCGTCATGTCCCTGCCACCCAGCCACCCTGTATATGTAGTGGCCGGCAAAGGTAAACTGTCAAATCAACATAACTCGACTGTCCAATGTGGACCCAAATTGGACAGTCGAGTTATGTGGATTTAATATATGTAATAGACAGTTAAAATATATCATATGTTGGACACACTTGATATAACCACAAGCTTAGTAGATACTATGACAGAGAATTTATGTGTTACTAAAAATAATTTCTCTTTGCTCAGGCACAAGGCTTGAACTTAGGACCTCAAGATGCACTTTCTACATGTAAATAACTGAGATATCTTCAATTATTATTCCTAGTCCTACTATTGGTTGTTCACTAAAGTAGGTACCTATTTATTCTAATCAGACGTAGTTTCATAAATCCTTTTTGAGGTCCAACATCTGATCTTACCTTACAATTAGAGGTTTTATTAAATTGTCGATTCATCAATCACCTCAATCCCTCACAGTTTATTGCTCAACAAGTAACATAGGGTTCTAACGCTAATTAATTATATGCCATCCGATGCATTGACGTCTTGTTACTCCCCCGTTGATTTCCCTTTGAACACACAGATTTACTCTTCCTGTTTTGAGACCTAGTCATCTATAGAAGATTTCTAAGCAGCTACGGATTTACGCCAATTTGAATTGGCGTAAATAAAATCAGCTGTTCCCTACATTTATGTTCGTATAACCAGTCAAAATGCAGTGAACAGCTGATTTTTTTTTCACGATTTCAGGTTTGGTCCAATAGTAGATAAACGTTGTTCATAATTATGAGTACCTCTTAAGAGGTTGTTAAGTTTTACCAATAACCCTGTATAGCACTCAATACAACTATAAATAATTGCATCAAAATATTCCGTCTCTATGTCGGCTGTGATGCGATTACATCAAAACTCGTTTGATATTTCCACATCTGGGCATCGCATTCGCATAATAAAGAATATTATCTCATTTAATTTCACTCTCAACTATGTTGATTGGCTTTTCACAGAATTACATAATTTCGACTTCTTAAAATGAATAAACTAGGTAAGTATCAATATTGAGACTATTTTTGCTGTTGGATTTATTAATCTTGCGACAATTATATAAATATCTTATAAAACTTGTGTATTTAGTATATTATTTTATCTTGAGATATAAGGTGCTGGGTAGATACCTACTACTGTGTTTCTCAGAACTTTTAATTACATTGTTTGAGCTTTTAGCCTACTGACCTATAGACAAAGGACGGAAGATGAAAGGGCACCTTGGGACGGTAGTAGGAAGCTTTTGGATAACTGAGCAGTGTGCAGACCGGTGAAACACAATATATACCATAACTATCATCGGAAGGCCAATTCTCGTAATCTAAAACGTGAAAAATCTAGTCGCATTCTCATCTAAAAGTTCGGTTTTTTATTCTATTCTATTTTTCTCTATGGCAATGGTGCCTATGTCGACATTTCTGCCAACGTCAAATGTGTTATGAGAAAACGTGGGGGAGTTCGTTTTTTAATCTCAGAGACTAATCTGACAGGTGTAATGTCAAACTTCTACCCTAAAAAAACGCAACACAAAGACTTAAATGTCAGATTAGTCTCTGGGATTAAAAAACGAACTCTAGGCGACAAACAAACAAATGTCAAAAACTTGTCAAAATGTAGGTAAATTAAAAATACCTATTTTTGACAGATTGACACTGAGATCAGACTGTGAACGTTCCTAAAATTACGAGAATTGCCTTTTTTTTCTGGATTGGAAATCATCAAATGACTCCTCCCGCTCTGGGTGGAGCGGAAGGGACTGTCAGACTCTTACTGACTAAAACCCACCCGTGTTCCTTCTTTAGCCCTTTATGTTCCGGGCCAGCGGTAACCCTTTCGGACAATCCCGCTGAACGAGAATTGCCTTAAAACCTTATTGAGTTAAAACGTCCTGGTTCAAATAGTGGCGAATATAAAAAAAATAATGTAAATTAGCTTCGAAAATCTTATAAAACGAAAACTTTCTTATTAATATTAGGTTCATGATTATTTAATCAAGTTATGAGGTATCCAAGATTAAGTAAACAAAACAGCTGACGGAAATCTGTTATCGATCACCAAAGATGGACAAAAAACTAGTGACCATGATTGACGTGTAAAAGTGTTTACACAAACCTACTTACAGAAATAAAATCATTTATCATTTATGACCATTGAGATTTTAAACCAATTGTTGTGTGTAAAAGTGTTGTGTGTTTATAAGGGTTCCCGTAGTTTTGCTCAATTCAACGATGAATGGGTTTTCGAATGTTGATTTTTAATCAAAAGATATTACGGCCATAGTGTAATTCAAAGATTTATGTTCCATTTGAAATATTGAAGGATTCAATATGAAGTAGTCACTCTGTGTATGTATGTAAGAGAAAATGTAGTGTAATGAGTAAGTGAAGCTCAATGACAAAAATATCACTTTTCGTCTTCATTTCGTCGTTCGTCTTCGTCTCAGTGAGTGCAAATCAAAACAAACAACATAATAATTTGTAAAACGATACGTTTTATCTTCATCTATTTACATGTACAAACTAATGACTATCAAAGTATTTACAATTCTATTGATTATTTGGTATATCACGACTGTTGCTGGTAGCTCCACCAGCTGAATGAAGAGCAAGGCAATGTCTTACCAGCAGCAGCTCTTCTTTTTGTAGTGGGTGACGTGCTTGATGATGTGGAGTGGGAAGGGCTTCCACACGGCGACTGGGACCTCCACGTGCTTCTCAATGGGCACATGGACCTTTTTGATCACTTCGTAAGGCTTGTCAACAGGAATGTGTACCTTCTTGATGACCTCGAATGGGACCTCTTTGATAACCTCATAGGGGACTGGCCTCTCTACATGTACGTGCTCGGTCTTATACACGGGGTAGGGGACGTGTTTCACGACATCAACGTGGACGGGGTAAGGCTGAGGAACTGGTACCTTGACCTCCTGGCGGACGTGCACTGGGACGGGTTGAGGCACAGCGACCTGGATGTGACGGGTCACCTCAACAGGGACGCGACGAACAACGTTCTGTACGACAGATTGAAGCTCGTATCTTGTAGCTGAAACGTCTGGGCGTCCAACAGACACAGTAGTGCCGACCACACGTGGAGCTCCCAGTGTGCCTGAGCCAATACCGTTACCACCGTTCCCGGGGCCAGGGAGGTTTGAGTCGAGAAGTAGGCTGCCGTCGGAGTATCCGTTGCCTGATGGGGCGGGGGCAGACAGGTCAGATGAAAGAGAACCGAAACCAGATCCAGAACCGGGCCCAGAACCAGGCCCAGAGACAGGTCCGCTTATAAAGGATCCGTGTCCGTGGCCGCCGTCGTGTCCGTGGCCGCCGTGTCCGTGGCCGTCGTCGTTTCCGTGGCCGCCGTGTCCGTGACCGTCGTGTCCGTGACCGCCGTGTCCGTGGCCGCCGTGTCCGTATCCGCCAGCTAAAGAGTCACCGCCGAAAGATGCAGCAGCGGCGATAGAGCCGATACCGGGAAGAGCTGCTCCATTTAGCACTGGATGATCATCCACAACATGTTCCTCAATGGTCACAGTTTGAGATCCATGTCCACCGCCATGTTGTGGGGGTCCATACGATGTCGAGGGTGTCCCGAACGAAGCTGACGGAGAACTTAATGCTGAAGACAGGAATGAGTCCGGGCTATGGTGCTGTTCGTTTAAATATCCGCCATTAGTGCTGTACACTAGCGCTGCCAGGAAGAGCAGTTTGACCTGAAACAAATATTTGTATGTTTAGTATGGGAATGAGTTGGTTGAAGTTGTATTTTTGGTGTTATTGTACTATATTCATGAACTTACAACAAACGCCATGGCCTGTAGCTAATCGCTCTGTAGCCAGCCAAAAAAAAAACAAGTTTGTTGTTGTCCCTTCCGAGTGTCAGTAGCTTGTGCTGTGACATCGGACGGCCCCACATATTTATACAAGTCGCTCTTTCCAACAACGCCTATGAAATTTATTAGATAAAAAACTCGAACGGATATCGCATCATCCTAACGTCATCGATGCTAAAATATATTATGTTAATTTCTGTACTGATCTCGTCAACATCGTTTTCTATGATTATGCAAGGGAAACTGTGTATCAAAGGTCTAGAAAACCATCTGCCGCGGTTCAGTTGCTTCACATAAAAATTATATGAAAATTTAATCCAAGGCAATCGTTTATAGGAGTTGCAAACATTTAAAGTTATTTATAGATTCATTAACCTAATATTTGGTTTATATTTTGTAGTCTTCATGTCTCATTAGGTCGTAAATTAATTAGTTGTATTTACTATTACACATTTTATAATAATTGTATTGAAATATACTGGGTGGAAAAAAAATATTTATTCCAGAAATCCCCACCGGCAAATCCTCACCAGTGGCTTCCCTTCAGGGCCCCTGAATGAATGAATGAATCTGTGAATGCAGTTTTGTTTCATTTTCAAAATAAAGGAATGTGTTCTTTAAGTAAAATAATCTATCTTAAAGATTTAAAGTGGTTTCCTTTCAGGGCCCATTGATTTTTTCCTCCCTGTATATTTGTACTTAAACAAATTTTAATATGTCATCAAAAACCGCACTCGTAGTCAGGTTGTTCATCTAAAACTAAACAGTTTTAACATGCCTATATTTTCACGTTTTAGTTATGAATTCAGGCTCTTGACCAAGTTTTTACACACCTGTTAGATGTGTAAAAACTTGGTCAAATGATGACTGATGACAGATTTAAATGAACCGTAGTAAATAATTCTATATAGGCTTTATAGGATTAGCTCAAGCATAGAGAGTTTGCTTGTGCTAATCCCATCGCTTCTGCGCCAGCTTCACCCTGGTTTTACTGAAGATGGACACACGACATTATTGTTGCCATCGCGGTTTACAAAATATTGAGATCAAATCAAATCTAATCTAATCTAACACCTCTCTCTGAATAAAATAATCAACTTTACCGAAAAGGCGTTTAAAACATCTCTTTTCTTTCAGCTCTGCAATTGACGCTTCCTTGTTCCAGACTGGTGCAAGTACGTTTTCAAAGACCAGAGATGACTAGTTAAACCGATCGACATAAAACTTATTTATTCAGGATAATACATTTCTTTCATTTTTAGCTAAAAACAAGTACTTAAGAGGGCGCCGACCGCGCAGAGGCGGTTGGTTATTTCTTTTATTTTAGAATGAAAATACCGAATATAAGCCAGTGGCCATTATTATCCGTTTCAGTTATTATAATAAAACTAAACAATGTGAAACGACCGTTTATAATAATATTAACGTATAATATTATGGAGCACAACTTAGCGTGCTTATTTTCTGCATTTTCATTCTAAAATAAAAGAAATAACCAAACAAACGTTGAGGGTGCCACTAGGCGGTCGGCGTAGCCTTAAGAGATTACGGAAACATAGTCCACGTGTTTTATTCATAGAAGTTACTTAATAATACAAGTATTTGGTTAACATTTTTTATAACTAGAAAGCTACTATTATTACGCCAAAACCTGTCTAAATAGGTTGCACCATAAGAACGTAGATGATGGATGGCCTGATATGATTATTATTATGTTGCCTCTATGCGGCGTACGAAGATTAAAGAAAACAAGAGCAATTATTATTAATTGCGTAACACACTAACAGTAGAAATGGCTTTCATTTTGACAGTAATTCAACAACTTTCATTGCGTTATTTACGTTGTTGCCCACACACATTTTTCGAACATATGAATCAATGGATAAGCAATATTCTTCAAAATGATTCAGATTGTGATTGATACCTAGAGGCCTAAAAAGGCCACTTTGGAAGAATCATAAAAGGATACCATTTTGAATCATAATGGACAGTTAACTGTTAAGTTAATACTATCAAATCTCATTAGCGAAGGATTTTTCAGTTATTTTTTTTTTGTCTGTGCTAACATACCAATCAATCCAATCCTAATCCAACCCCAATCTATTTGAATAAACCTACGTAGTTCAGCGAAAAAAAGAAAAACACGGACTGTCTTCGCCATATTATAATTGGTAATGTTATCCTTTTATGATTCGCCAAAGTAGCCTTTTTAGGCCCCCTAGTGTGCTTCAAAATTAGGGTGGTAGTTGTATTCATACACAGCCTATAATATAACATGATACAGGGTACTTTAAACTACTATTGATAAGTAATGGTGAATTAAATGGTGGTCAATTTCATGATGAATTGATGACACTTCATTATTATACTACTCTGATTGAATAAGTGGACACTCCCTAAAGGTAAACCGTTTCGTATCCGTAACATAATTTGCTGCCTGCCAAGCACTAAGTATATCTGGAGTATTAAAAATAAGATCTAGATCAATGGTTTACTTACGTGAGGAATATATTGCATTATTACCAATTATTTACATTAGGGCATAATTTTTCAAATTCATTTTGAATTCTTCTGTTAGCTATTGGTACTGATATAGCGACACTTACGTATATCCAGCAGTGGATAACTTTCAGCTGAATGATGATGACTTGGGAGGGTAGTAAAATACATTGTACTGCTAAGTTAAGTAGTAGAATATACTGCTAAAGATTCTCATGATAATAATATGATGTGCGGATAGGATAAAATTCGTTACTCCAAATATGACAGAAAATGTATCTGCTATGCTATGTAAAAGTTGTAGCAGTTGCTACAACGCCAAATGCGAGCAACGCGGCATACTGACGTCACGCAAAATCCTGCATCTCACAAGCAGAGTTTACCGCGCAACTACATAGCATAGATACAATGGCCCATGACAGTAGGCAGGCAAAATTCTTAGGTAAAGGTAAAAAAGAAATTGAAAAGGATGGACAATATTCTATTACGACTGGCACACTTTAGAGCGCTATAGAAATGCTAAACAGGTGCTCATATTTCTCCATATCTCGTTTGATTATGAAACTTTACTACATTTCGGCCCTTACAAATTAAGTTAGACAAGATTTATAGGTAAGACTAGCTGTGCTCGTGACTTCGTTTGCGCGCATGTCGAAAACAAATTTGATTTCATAGATTTAAATTTTTTGCCCTTGACCCTAATTGTTTTCTAAAAATAAAAGTAGCCTACTCCTTATAACATCAGCTATCTTCTAGTGAAAATCCCGTCAAAATAGGTCCGTCCAGTCATTTCGGAGATTACCCGGAACAAAAATACAGACAGGCAAAAATTAATTAGAAATAGATTTTTGTTATAAGTACCGCATTTAGTAAAAAGCTGTTTTATTTTGACATTACAAACAGACACTTCAATTTGATTTATTTGTTTTAGTCGCAGTAAGACGGTACAGTTTCTATATTTATGTCTGTAATTTATATGGTGTACATAATAAAGAGTATTCTATTCTATTCTATAGCCCTTGAGCACTTATAGTTATATCCCTTGGGTTATAGCTATATTCCGTAATATAGTTATATGAAAGCGATTCATAACTGTCTTACTAGGAATATAACTAGCTTACTAGACTAACCTAGTGAAATATGTAATTACAAGTTTATATTTTCTTTGCTTTGCACAACTGGTTGCTCATTTTAAATACAACGGCCCAGTCAAATTACTTTTTTTTATACTCACAATCAAAACGAACAATGTTATAAGTAGTTATTCAAATAATTAACATTAGTATAAACAATTTGTTTTTATATTTTGGCAACAAAGAAATTATCATAGTAAAAGGTACGTACTTTATAAAAATCTTGTAACATAATAAAGAACTATCTATTATTTGAATTACGACTTATAACATTGTTTGTTTATTTGTGACGATTGAGTAATAAAAAAAAGTTATTTAAACAGTTGTACAGACGCCAGTACATTAAGCTATCTGAAACTGTCAAATTTTCCCAATCAACTTTGAACGTTATCTTTATCGATAAAGTTGAAAATGTATTAAAGAAATTTGACAGATTGTAGTAGCTCAATGTGCTGGCGTCCCTTTTTAAAATGAGTAATAAGTTGTGCAAATCCAAGAAAATACATATACACTTATAATTATTTCACTAGAACAGTCTAGTAAGATAGTTATAAACCGCTTTCATATAACTATATTACGGTATATAGCTATATCCCTAGGGATATAACCATATCACGGCTTTAATCATCTTACTGCGACATATAGATGTATAGATTTATAGGTAATATTTTTGTATAATATATGGTCAATAAATCAGTCACATCAGATGAAATAGCCTAATTTAAAAATACATTTTTGTTATTTATGTGTCTATTACGTAATTAGTTCCCTATGATGTCAACAGATATTTGTCAATATACTATATACAATATAAAGTTTCCAATTTCACCTGTTTGTGGGAATTTATACGTTAATAAAAATACGATCGGCCTTCAGAACAAACATTTCCGCTTTTGGCGAATCTTATATATAATTGTAAATATCTATATATAAATCTTACTGACCCACTTTGTTGTATTAATTAGTAATACTTATTATAAACGACTGTTAATTGTTTCTCTTAGTAGTCTACAGACATACAATGCAGCATTACAATGCTGACAATTAATTCATAAGGAAAATTAAGTGACCGAAATGTTCCATTTTATAAATATTATGTTTATATAAACATTTGGAACTGGGTATTATAATATTTATTTATTTCTCATTATGTTCTTTTATCTTATCGTATGCTGCATTGGATGACGTCATCGCATCAACACCGGCTGTCGCTGAAAACCAGCGGTGGGACCCTGTCTCGCATAGAGTCTTAGCATTATTTACATGCTTACATCATTACTTGTATAGTGTTTGTAATATTCAGTATCTACAAAAGAATTATGAACCACATAGTAGTTCCAGGAATTATATCTAAATGGATGTCAAATTAAAGACAATCGTTATAAGCACAGAATGAATATTTTACACCAGTTTCAGCTCCTGAGATTCGTAGCATAATATTGAATAGCCGATTCCTCAAGAACCCAATTTTGAGGACTAGACTATTCAATGCAAAAAGAATCAACAAGACAAAACTGACAAGACAAGACTAGAAGAGTAGCCAGAGATTAGAACGTCTAGAACCTCTTCAGCTTTATTGTTATAGATTTTCTTAACAACTTAATTTTTCCACGGTTGTCCAAAAGGGAGAGTTATGTTTTCAGGGTGTATGTGAGTGTGTGAGTTTCTTCTTATTTCTGTGATTGTGTTGAACCCCAAAATATAAGTTTTTTCGTCACCGGAAATGGGTTATTAAACCTGTTCTTCTGATGCGATCTAAACTGAGTAGCAAATATCCACTAGCATGTTATTTGGAGTGCAAGTTTCTCTCAATGAATCACTGTATTACGTAAAATAAACCACAATTTATCATTTCTAAGGTCGCATGGCCGTCGAAATCAAGTGAAAAGCCTGCCCACAAATTTCAACCTCATTCAACTTAAAATGTTACTGAGATTTATTTATATATTTATCGTGGTTTTAAGTTACAGAGATATTGATCAGTTTTTACAAGAATGTAAACAAAAATCTAGTTGATAAACAACTTAAATACAGGTTTCCCTGCTGATTAACGAAAGTGGGAGGATTTTTGAAAATTCATAATGTTAAAAAGTTATTTCTAAAGTTTGTAAAGAAGTATTTTATTCTGTCAGGCATACTGCTTGTAAGGAACGAATTATATTAAAGTTTTGATTAAGTTAGTTTTTGTCACAATGCCATTTACTATCTTTTCAAAGTCATGCATCTTTTCATTTGTGTTTGAAATAAATGTGAATGAAATAAAAGGAGTGGTAAATATTTAATTTATTTATTTAATTACGGGCTGATTTTTCCATCACCAGATAACTTTTTTTTTATTGTTTGACATTTCTTCCATAAAACTGTCAGATGTCAATTTTATTCCACGAATAAAAATTCAGAAAAATCTGCCCTTAACGTATTAGGCTGTTTTGAAGCCAGCTGAGCTTTTTTGCGCCAGTGGACGTTTTTTTGTAGGAAAGTTTGTTTGATATTTTATTGCTTATGGTAAGTTAGTATTTTTGACATAAACTACTTCTAATCAGTATTTTGATCTTCGAAATACAAAAAAAAAACTTATAACTGAACAAGGGCATGTATTGTAACTGAAAGCTTGATTTGTGTAATAGCCAACGAGAGGAAGGCTGTCAGTTTTTCATACTTACTGCAGTTTTGATCATAAACGAATTCTGCCACCGTACCTATAATGACTAGCTGGATCGTGAGCTGGATAATGTTACAGCTGTGCAGTAAGATTATGTTAATCCAAGGCTTTGGCCGCCTTGTATTAACTAAACCTATTTTCATACTTACTGCAGTTTTGATCAGAAACGAATTGTGCTACCATACCTATAATGACTAGATAGATAGTTAACCCAAGGCTTTGGCCGCTAACTAAACCTGCATGCACACTGTTAACCATTGACAACACATCCAAATATGTCCTATTGTTGAAAGCATTGTGATGACATAGGAATAGAAGAATGTGTGATTTTGTGTGTCTTTGGATGATCATTAACGTGATAACCGATAGATACACTTTTATGTTCGCCTTAAAACTCAGTATTTCGTTATAATTTATAAAGTGAGCTAAGGAGACTCTTTTTTTAAGAAAATAAAATACCAAAACAGGGAAAAATAAAATCAAAAATTCTTTGGACACTTATTCGTTTATTAAAGTTATAAAGCATATCGTTACTATTTACAGCAAGCATTATATTAGAACATACTGTTAGTATATTTACTTAAATTAATGACTTAGTTAACACCCTAGATTGCAGCCTCACGATGAGCTATGAAGCGATTATATATTTACAATAGACCGGACTAGGTATGTGACGATTCTACTATGTACATGTGTTTCTTTGGTCATCCAGAATTACCAGCTGGCCCAACCGTGGCTGCCGTGGCCGCTGTGGCTGCCGTGGCTGCTGTGACCGTGTCCGTGGCTCTCGTGAACTTGGTGGTGAACAGTCTTCACATGCGGTACGGCATATTTCTTCTCATAGGGGACGGGAATCTTGACCAGTTTCACAACTGGCACCTCGACGATCTTCTCAACTGGAACAGGGTTATCAACGTGCACCTTCACAATCCTCTCGTACGGGACTTTCACGATCTTCTCGACGGGGTAGGGGACTGGTTTGTCGACCTTAACTTGCTGGATCTTGACGACGGGTACGGGAACGTTCCTGTAGATTGGCACTTTTACGGGGTAGGGCTGGGGTATGGGGATCTCGACTCTTTGGGGCACGGGGTAGGGCACAGGCTGGGGCACTCTATGTGTCACCTCTCTCAGGACCTGGTAGGCCTCTTCACGGACGCGGTACTGAGTGGGAGCTCCGTTGCCGTTAGCAAGACCGTGGATCTCTTCGATGACTGGAGCCTTTGGGCCTGGTGGTGGGGCTTCACCGCCGGGGACATTCAAGCCAGATCCGCCGAATCCAGAGCCACCACCGAAACCGGGTCCAACCAATCCAGAGTCACCGAATCCGGATCCACCTCCGAGGCCATGTCCGCCACCAAGGCCATGTCCGCCGCCGAATCCAGATCCACCGAATCCAGAGTGTCCGTGTCCATGAGAATCGCCACCGTGCCCTAATCCCGCTCCGGAGTAGGAAACCGAGGGTAATGACCCAGCAGGGAAGCTGCTGGGCGAGAAGCTGGACAAATGGTGCGAAGTATATCCGCTGGACGGTAAACTGATTGAATGGTCATCATGATGATGTCCGTGAAGGATGCCGGCGTAACTGCTGCTCAATAGGATGGCTAAGCATGTCAGCTTCATCTGGAAAGATAGGAATGATTTAGTTTTTTATTTGTTTTCATTCATCCTTAGCTGTCAGATCTTTTGTGGATGTAAATACTTACAAAGGTAGCCATGATGATTAGCTAATCGCTGGCCACACGGTGAACTTGTGTTGACTGCAACAACCGTCGCTTGTTTGTGATGATGTCGTATACTTCCATCTTATTTATATCGGTGTCGCGTGTGGGTCAACCCGCGTTGAGAACGAGAGTAAACGAACAGGTTTCTGAATAGTCTTTCCTTTTCTAACGGAAATAGCGTATACTCGAGTTATTGAATATATTATGCTCATCGGTTACTCAATGCCTGCTTATCACTGATGAAGAAGCTTATGTTGTAGATATTGATATTATGGCATTTTCTAACTGAAGTAATATTGAGAAGGTATGAATATCGAAATAGATAGTGTTAAATATTCTATTTTAATGTTATATTAAGGCTATTAATGTGAGATTTCAAAACGATGACGCCGAAGTATGTTATGGGAATAAATTAAGACATATTCTTTTAGTAATGACCTCATTATTATTTAAAGTATCATGGGTCCCAACTTGGATCTTGGACCAAAGGCACTGCAGTCAAAAAAGAGGTTCTAATTTAGAGTCATCCAGATTGTAGATAATAATAAACAATATTTCATAGTACTAAAATGATTTTAAATTTCGTTCTTATGCAAATATTTAAATTCTGCACTAATCTTAATTATCATTATAAATATTTATAATACTAACTAATACTTCATCGTTTCTACTTTCTAGCTTCATTAACAGTAAGGGTAGGCTTTATTTGCGATTTATTTTTAAATAGGTACCTAACGGTTAACAATAGCACTCATTCGACTAATAAACTTGATGTTTTACAAGTTAAACAACTTATTCCAATAAAATATCTTATTTTTGTTTACTTACATAAGTTTAGAATATCTTGCGGCATAATAATTTATGCAGATCAAAATAGTATCTATCAAAATTGCAATCATTGTTAAGTTTATCAGTTACCTGTTATTCGCAGTAGTTCAATTCCTATAAATCAATATACATATTGGAACTAGGGTGGCACATCTCTATAGTGGTATGGTTCAGTCCCACCCTACCCCCAGGGGTATGGCCAGGGGTATGGTCATGCTAGCGAAGGAGGCGGCGGGACGGCTGAGGGAGAGAGCTTTCCGTCCCAGCCGCCGCGGGAGACGCCGGCCACCGTAGGCGAGGGCCTACGCGCGGAGAGTAAGGTCCCCCACACACGGGCCACTGGCCACAGCCACAAACGCCGCCACGAGAAGCTAGAACGACAATTGAACGACGATTTGTAGCGTGTGGCGGCGGCCACCGGCGTCAACCGTGTGCGTATAAAATGTATGAAAACTACAGGAAATATGCCGGTGGCGTCGTTTTGTGGTTGTGGCCGGTGGCACGTGTGCGGGGACCCTAATGGGTAGCTCACTGTCCGATCAGGACCAGGCCCGGGCCGGACGGCGCGTACGTGTTCCACGCGCGCCTCAAAGAGATGTCAGCATCAAGTGAAGGGGCCCGTCAGGGCCGAAGCCTGCCGGGTCAGCGGGATTGTCCGAAAGGGTTACCGCTGGCCCGGAACATAAAGGGCTAAGGAAGGAACACGGGTGGGTTTTAGTCAGTAAGAGTCTGACACTTTCTTCCGCTCCACCCAGAGCGGGAGGGATCATTAGATGATTTCCCATCCACAAAAAAAAAGGGTATGGTGGGTCCGGAGTGGTGCTTTATTAGTGCTACCAAAAAGAGTTAATTTTTTACTACGTCAACATGTCCAAGTTTTTAAAATTTTCCTCAAAATAGAGCTAAAAGCTCTATATTTTGAGGAAAATATTCTCAGGGAGGTTTGCATACCTTCATTAAAGTAGCGTTTAAGTACCACCGAACTCATACAAAGTAAAGTAGTATAAATCATAATCATCCTGTATTGTTCCCACTGCTGGGACACACGCCTCCTCTCTGTAAGAGGGAGTGGGCCATAAATCACCACGAGAGCCCAGTGCGGGTTGGTAGATGTCACATTCTTTGCATTTTTGTTTCTAAGACATGCCTGTTTCCTCACGATGTTTTCCTTTTTCAAAGTCGAGTGGCTGCTTGGGATCGAACCCACGACCGCGTGTGGTGGATTACGGCCCATTCCCATCACCGACTATGTTTGGGCCACCAAAATGTTGAAGCAGATGGCATAATGTCTGCTCAGAAATGCTGCATTTCCTCTGCAACTAATTCCAGTTTCTGGATCCATTGCCAGGTATTTTCCCACTTCTTAGCTTCTACTCGTCCCCCTAAAATAATAAAGTTATGCGTATGACTAGTTAGAAAACGACTATGACTGCCTCGTTGGTCTAGGGATCGCAAGCAGTACTTCTGAGCATGAAGTCCTGGGTTCGAGTCCCGGGTCGGGCAGTGTTATTGGGTTTTTATATCCGGAATTTCTCTGTAGCAGCCCCGAGTTTGAATTTATGCTCGGTTGACGGCAATAGGCACGCCCCATATTACATGGGACTTTTAAGGGGCTTACAGGACCTAAACACAAAAAACGCAAGTTTTAGAAACAATAAAAGTAGGTATATGACGACTACAGTAAACAAAATCAGAAAAATATATGATATTCTTCAGGATATATGCTAGGTAGATAGTGTGTTGAAAACGTAATACAACTAATTTGATACGATAGAAAAAAAATCATGAAAATACCTCTAAAAACTTTCTTTTTACAATAAAAACCATACTAATATACATACAATCATTCTGATTTTTTGTCAAATTATTGTACAAGCAACATACTAAAATACTAGTGTTTTAATTTTTTAGTCCAAACAATAGATTTTTGTAATTAAATAATTGCTTCATATTTTGCAATAAATTACCAGCGTTGTGTCATCGCGCTTCCCTTTCTTTTATATGCAGTCCGACAGTGACCACGCTTTAGGTCATGTAAGCCCCTTAAACATAACTGGCAAAATGTGGGTAGACTATAGGCAGCTCTGCTCAACACATCATAGAAACAAGCCGTGATGTTATGGAGTTAGGAAACGTCTATGTTGCATTATGTAATAATATTATGACAATTGTGAGCATTGAGATAACAGAGTAGCATCTTGTCAATCTAGTTGTCATTAGAATTCCAGATTTCTAAATTTAGTTACAAACTTTAATACGGGTTACAGATCGGGAAAACATGATCATTCTCTTGCCCTTATCTTTATTTAGGGTCGGCGCAAAATGTATTTTTCTTCCATACTTCTGTATTAGTTGTCATCTTGGCAGTCGCCCCTATTCTAACCATATCAGCATCCACACAGTCCATCTATCGTTTATTTGGTCTTCCCCTATTCTTATGGCCATAGATATTCATAGTCAAAACTTTCCTCACGACATTTTCCTCATTCCTCCGTATCACATAACCAACCGATTTCCACACAATTTTTAAGTCACCGGTGCCACTTTCAGACTTCGTCTTATATACTAATGTCTTATTCTATCCATTCGTATAATACCACACATCCCTCTTAGCATTCTCATCTCAGCTGCTTGCAACTACCTTTCATTCATCCCTGCTGTGGCCCAACATTCTGATCCATACAAGACAGCAAGTCTAACCATGGTTTTATATCGCAGATTGTTCCCGTGACCTGCCACCATTTCATCCATCCTGTGTTAATTCCGTGCTTAACCGTTCGATCTACTTCACCATCGCTTTGCACGAGTAAACCGAGATACCGAAAGTCGGAGCAGACTGGGGTAGACTTGTTCTCTAGTGGAGACCGTAAATCGGCAAACCTCAAGCTAGGTGGAGTGACGATCTGCGCAAGGTGGCTGGTAGCAGCTTGATAAGAGTTACTGAGAATCGAGCTGAATGGCTTGCAATTGGACAGGCCTATAGACATAGGCTTGTCCAATTGCAAGCCATTCAGCCATTGCAGTCCACTGCTAGAGCGACAGGCTGAGTTGACCACTTTTACGTATCTTAGGGCTAATTTATCCAACGCCAGATAATTTTAACCGTGGTGTTTTTGAATTTTTGACAGTTCTTCCATACAAAATCTGTCAGACGTCAATTTTATTCTACAAATAAAAATTATCTGTCGATTGAAAAATCAGCCCTAAATGGAACAAACTTAATCACCATTTTCACCATTTCATGTAATAGCTGAGTTTAATTAAATATACGAGTAGGTAAATTCCAATTATTTCCGAAGATTGTGTTCGATAATTATTTTACCCGATAAAAATAATATCGAAAAATATTTATAATTTTATTTTTGTTTCACTAACAGTTTGGGAACACATGTATGTGGGATTTGGGGTTGACCAGAGAAACACTTTTCTTTGCTTTCTTCGTTTATTTTGTTTCTTTTCATAAACTAAGTTGTATTATTGTATGATTGTTACCAATTTCCACCTAATGTTTTGTTGTAAACTTAGAATCTAAACAGTAATTGTTGTGTAAGAGAGTTCTCAGTAGTTAAATTATTATAAGCAGAAACAAAGTAGTTTAGTTTACTGTAGTTTAGTTTAATGTAGCATAGTCTGAGGTCAGACTATAGGGCAGAATGGCCGAGCTGTGGGCCTATTTTCTTAGTAATTAAATAAATTAAAGTTAACCGTGTAACGAAACATTAAATTGATTGGTGGAATGGAACGTAAGATGAGTGAATGAGTGGTGGGAGTGTTTGAATGAGAGAATGGAAAAAAATGATGTAAAGTTGTAACGAAGACTCAGAATATATTTTATTAAGATTTTGTGTTTTAACGAGCCAAAATAAACGAAGAAAGCAAAGAAAAGTGTTTCTCTGGTCAACCCCAAATCCCACAATTGGGGGCAACGTCCGGGATTGACTGGAAACATTTGTTTGCAAGAGATCGCTGGCGGCGGTGCCACGCGGTACGCGACACCGAAGTAAAAAGACGAACGACGAAGTAGCTGGGTAATAAGCGGCGAGGTGGCTGCTACTATTAGCTACAAACGAAGATTTCCACAAGAAGATGCCTGTGGACAAGGAGATGAGCGGTGTCGACATCGGAATACCAACCGGCATCGGTTCAGCCGCGGCGGCGGGAGCGTCGGCCATGATGTCGCTGGATGCTACGTACGGCATAAGCAAATTTAGTGGCGAGGACAAAACCTATTCTTCGTCAAAATGGGCTGCCGACATCGAGGATAATGCTGAAATATTTAGTTGGACAAACCAGCAGAAGCTTATCATCGCTCGACGGTCGCTCGTGGGTACAGCGGAATTGTGGCTTAAATCTGAAAAAGCGTTTAAGTCATACGATGATTTGAAGAAAGCTGTTTTCAAAGAGTTTCCAGACGAACTAAATTCAAAAGAAATGCATGAGTTCATGGCAAGCCGCAAGAAAAGGAAAGACGAAACTGTGTATCAGTATATGCTCATTATGAAAGAGTTGGGTAAAAGGGCAAAATTTCCCGATTATATTGCTATACAATACATAGTAGACGGCATATCTGATTACGAAAGCAATAAGGCGATATTATACGGAATCACATCGTACAGCGTACTGAAAGAAAAACTCTCTATTTACGAGACAATGAAGTCAAAGATGAAAAGAGGCAACGAAAGCAAGCATAGTACGACCAGTGCGAGTAAACAAAGCGGGGACAGTAAGCGGAAAACATCAAGCGAAAAGCGGTCATCACCATCCGGTCGTGTCAGTGTGTGTTTTAAGTGTGGCGATAAGGGTCATGTGGCCAGTCAGTGTCCGAATGGCGTGAAATGTTTTCGATGCAATAAGTTCGGTCACCTAAGTAAAGATTGCAGCGGCCATGTTGTTCCAGTCGTTCATATCGCATCAAGATCGAATGGAAGAAACGCAAGCGGAACCGGACATTCAATGTGTGTGACCGATAATGTTTGCAGCAGTGACAACACCGAACGAGTGAAAGAGTTTAAAAACGACGGACCGAAGGAATCAACCAGAGACACTTGTGATGTTGGTACGTCATCTGTTGGTACTTGTCAAAGAAGCCGTAGCTGTCAAAATGACTTTGACGTTTTGAACGTAAACAACAACAATTCGAACAAGTCTGTGAAAAGTGTTAAAATATGCGGTATTACTGTTGATACGTTGATAGATACAGGCTGTGACTTTAATTTAATAACGTCTGAATTGTTTTTCGAGTTAAACGACGTCTCATACGTCAAAGATAAAGTTATACTAACGGGACTAGGATCGGCGAAGGTGTGTACTCTGGGTAAGTTCACAACATTATTAGAAGTTGATAATAAAAGTTTTGAAACTTATTTTTATATTGTTCCATCAGGTGTTATTCCCTATCAGGTCATATTAGGTCAATCTTTCTTGGTAAATGCGACTATCTTATTAGACAGGGGTGCAGTCAAACTTATGCCACAAGATGATTACAGTCTGTGTTTGTTAAGTTTACCTAGCGAATCTGAGGAGCCTATTTCTCAGATCCCTGCGGTTCAAGAACTCATTGACAACTATAGGCCATCAAAGGTTAAGGAGGCACCTATCAAATTAAAAATCATTATGAAAGATGATATCCCAGTTGCTCAGCGTCCAAGAAGATTAGCTATTAAAGAAGAAGAAGTAGTTAAGCAACAGGTTGAAGAGTGGTTAGAGAAGGGAATAATAAGACCTAGCTATTCGGAGTATGCAAGCCCATTAGTATTGGTCAAGAAGAAAGATGGTAGCTTTAGAGTGTGCGTAGATTTCAGAAAAGTAAATCAAAAGATGGTTAAAGATGAGTTTCCCTTACCAGTCATAGAGGACCATATTGATAAATTGAGTAAATCAAAAGTTTTTAGTACACTGGATTTGAAAAATGGTTTTTTTCATTTGCCTGTGGATGAAGACTCGGTGAAGTACACTTCATTTGTGACTAGCAGTCCGGAAGGGCAATATGAGTTTTTACGGGCACCTTTTGGTCTGTCTATTTGTCCAAAATACTTCAGTAGGTTTATTAATATTATGTTTAGAGATTTAGTTTCTCAGGGAATAGTTTTAATTTTCATAGATGATATTGTAGTTCTCGCTATAGATGAAAAAGAGGCTCTGGATCATCTCAGTCTAGTTTTAAATGTTGCTTCTGAATATGGTTTAGAAATTAATTGGAAAAAGTGTCAGCTATTACAAAGAAAAGTAGAATATTTAGGTCATGTTATTGAAAATGGTACTATCAAGCCATCACCTGGTAAGACTGATGCCATTGCTCATTTTCCAGAACCAAAGTCAACCAAGCAAGTTCATAGTTTTGTGGGGTTAACATCATACTTTCGCAAGTATATTGAAAGTTATGCAATAATAGCTAGACCACTAACTGAATTAATAAAGAAAGATAAGGCATTTTACTTTGGAGAAGAAGAGAGGAGAGCATTTGAAATATTGAAAACTAAACTTTGTAGTGAACCTGTGTTGAAAATATTTGAAGTTGGTTTGGACACAGAGGTGCATACAGATGCGTCAAAGTATGGATTTGGAGCAATTCTTATGCAGAAAGTTAGTCAAGATGGAAAATTACACCCTATTCATTACATGAGTAAGAAGACCAGTGTTACTGAACAAAATTATCACAGCTATGAGCTGGAAGCCATAGCAGTGGTTGAAGGCGTTAAGAAGTTTAGAAAGTATTTATTTGGGATTCACTTTAAAATTGTGACTGACTGTTCAGCATTTCAGAAGACACTATATAAGAATGAAGTATCTACCAAGGTGGCTAGATGGGTCTTGTTCCTTCAAGATTTTGATTATGAAGTAGTTCATCGCTCAGGAAAGGAAATGTCACATGCAGATGCACTAAGCAGAAACCCATATGTTTACCTTATTCAATCAGAATTGCATGCAAGAATATGTAAAGCTCAGAAGGAAGACGAAAATTTAAATTTAATAAGAGATATTTTGAAGGAGAAAGAATACAAAGATTTTTTCATTGAAAATGATTTAGTTTACAAAGGAGTAGAGAAGAAATTAGTTATACCAGAAGTCATGGACACCGAAATTATAAGAAGAGCTCATGAAGTAGGACATTTTGGCAAGAAGAAGACCATTGATATGATAGAAAAAGATTATTACATAAAAGATTTAACTAAGAAGGTAGATAAAATAATATTGGGATGTGTTCCATGTATTTTGGCCTGTAAGAAGGAGGGAAAACAAGAAGGTTTTCTCAACCCTATAGAAAAAGGAGAACTTCCATTAGAAACTCTGCACTGTGATCATCTTGGTCCATTGGATGTTACGAAGAAATTATATAACTACATTTTGACTGTCATTGATGCTTATACTAAATTCGTTTGGATATATCCTACAAAGAGTTTAACAGCTAAAGAGACAGTAGACAAATTAAAAATTCATCAAAAAGATTATGGAAATCCATCAAGAATTATCACTGATAAAGGGACAGCCTTTACAGGAAAGGAATTTCAAGATTACTGTAACCAAGAAGGTATTCAGCATCACACAGTTACTACCGGCATACCAAGAGGCAACGGACAGGTTGAGCGCGTCCATAGGGTAATTATCTCTGTGTTGACTAAGATGTGTATACAGGAACCAACTCATTGGTATAAGTATGTTAGTCATGTTCAAAGGGCTATCAATAGTACTTATCAGAGATCAATAAATACCTCACCTTTTAATTTGTTTATTGGAACAAAAATGAAGCAGAAAGAAGATATTCTAATTTTGGAATTAATAGAAGAAGAATGTAGGCAAGATTTTATTGAAAAACGACATAGTTTAAGACAGGAAGCTAAAGCACAGATTCTAAAAGTACAAGAGGAAAATATCAAGTCATTTAATAAAAGGAGGAAAGAAGAACAAGAATATAAAGAAGGGGACATAGTTGCCATTCGCAGAACACAATTTGGAAGTGTAATGAAATTAAAACCAAAATTTTTAGGGCCGTATAAAGTTGTCAAGAAAGTAGGTAAAGGAAGGTATCATGTGCATAAGGTAGACCTTAGTGCGGAAGGACCTGTAAAGACTTCAACGGGTGCAGACTGTATGAAATTATGGCCATGAGTTTGTACTGCACTCACTGTCAAACTAGTTTATCTCTTACTCATCCTTTTTTGTCTAAAAGAATGTGATAGGTGGTTGCTAGGAAAATTAGGTGGCATAACCTTCACCAAATCTTTTCTTAACGATGTGGTATAACTTATCTTTGATGTGTCAGTATGTCTTTTGATTAAAATTAAATTTTGTTGCTATATCAGGTATGTACTTATCTAACTTAGTCACTATAAAAATTTAAGTTAAGATGTGTAAGATTAATCAGTCACTTAGACGAAGTAACTCATCATTGTTGTGGTAATAAACTAAATTTTGTTGTAGTTCTGTATCAATGACTAATGTCACACAAACAAATGTTAGCATAAAATCTGTTGCCTATACAAGATGATATTTTCCCATAATGAGATGTAACAAATTGTCGTGTTGCATAACAAAGTAGCAGTAGGTACTTATTAATTTTCCTTTAAAAGTGCATGTTATTATAAGCTTAAATTCATAAGTTTCGTAAGTTTTTAAGTAGTGCTGTATAATTAATTAAATAAGTTCAAGGTAAGATGATGAATTATGTAAGGTGGTAAGGATAATAGAAGATAGGAGTTTAGTAAAATTCATCATTAAATTTAGGAGAATAAGTTTATTTTGTTTCTTTTCATAAACTAAGTTGTATTATTGTATGATTGTTACCAATTTCCACCTAATGTTTTGTTGTAAACTTAGAATCTAAACAGTAATTGTTGTGTAAGAGAGTTCTCAGTAGTTAAATTATTATAAGCAGAAACAAAGTAGTTTAGTTTACTGTAGTTTAGTTTAATGTAGCATAGTCTGAGGTCAGACTATAGGGCAGAATGGCCGAGCTGTGGGCCTATTTTCTTAGTAATTAAATAAATTAAAGTTAACCGTGTAACGAAACATTAAATTGATTGGTGGAATGGAACGTAAGATGAGTGAATGAGTGGTGGGAGTGTTTGAATGAGAGAATGGAAAAAAATGATGTAAAGTTGTAACGAAGACTCAGAATATATTTTATTAAGATTTTGTGTTTTAACGAGCCAAAATAAACGAAGAAAGCAAAGAAAAGTGTTTCTCTGGTCAACCCCAAATCCCACATGTATGTAGTTAATCATATTATTATTGTATTTTATACCTAAGTCTTACAAATATCATGAAAAATCAAATTGTAGATCTATTTCGCTTGATGTAAAATCTACTATTAAGATAGGGAATCTTAATAGTAGATTTTACAACAAGTGCACAAAACAAACCATTTCTATCCGAGACTTTTAGCAGCCCGAGCCGAAGGCGAGGGCTGATAGTAATGTCGAGGATAGAAATGGTTTTGTGGACGAGTTATAAACTCTGCTTTTCACTTCGATTGCGAGGAAATAATAGTAGTTTATAAAACTGTTGCATAATGAGGGGTATTAAACACGAGTGTGTGTTTACAAACCGAGCGGAGCGAGGTTTGTAATAGTATCACACGAGTGTTTAATACCTTATTATGTGCAGTTTTATACAACTTTTTATCTACTTTCATACATTGAGATTGAATATACTAAATAAAAGATCAAAGTTCAAAAAGTAAGACATACCTTACTGCTTATGATAATTATTGTAGTTTTGTATGAGTCATTTCCGTCGCCGCATCTAAAATATCGGGCGGAGTCAAATTTCCTTCACATTCACTGGTATCAGACATTTTTAAGCAATAATAGAATAAAACACTAAATTCAGAAAAAACGTAAAAATGGCGCCAAAAACCCAGCTCTTCACCGCACTTTAGCGCAACCACAGATAAGTAAAATTTACACACCAAAACTTCACGCTCCCGTATATATGTAAAGCCCCATCCACACGCTGGCTGTTTGTCACAAACACCGCAAACAACAAACAAAGTGCCAAACATCCTTTGATCTGGCAAGAAAAACCGACACCGATGCCGAACACTGCCCAACACAAACACAAACAGGCAAACAACGACAAACACCCATCCACATGTCCGTGTTTGCTGTTGGCTGTTTGCCATTGTTTGTCAAGCATGTGGATGGGGCTTAACGAGTTCGATTAAAAAAAGTTATGCATTCTCCTTAGTGATTTAACTTCTTGGTTAACCTGTATCGTAATGGAAAAAAAATTATTTTATAACATTATTTTGTTCGAGAAATAGTGTTATAATGAAATTTTTTTTTTCTATTTCGGTATTGTGTTTATAAAGTATATCAATATAAACTCGTTTAAAATTTTATAATTAGAATTTTACGACATGAAAGTAGATAAAACAGTAGTATAACATAACATTTCTTTAATTAAAATTCAAAGTAAAATTAGAACAGTTTTGAATACTGAAGGAAATTATTTTTTTTTAAATCTTACGACATTGATATTAGGCTGCAGACCTATACAACCTACTATTAAATTAATTTTGTAATAATAATTTTCTTAAATCAACTACTACCGTACTTGAATTAAAATTTTAATATCTATTATATCTTAAAAAACACATAAGGCAAATAAATTAAAGTAAATATTATATAATAACAAATTCTATCTATGAACTTCTTATTGCATTTGGCTGTATGGCTCATTTTCTTTGCCTTAATATAATACATTTATGAGTAGATACGTTAATACCCTTGTGCACAAAATTCGATTTTGTGCAGCCTATACCCTGCACAAAGAAGCACTTTCAGAGCATGAGAAGTGAAAAAACTGTTTTCACTTCAGTAGCTCAAACAAGTAGGTTTTGCTGCGTGAAATCAGTGAGCAAAATGCGATTTTGCTCACTGAGTGAGACAAAGTAACTTTTTAATTTTTTTTTCAGAAAGCCGCGAATATATTATTCAGCCTTGGGTTAATCATACAATTCGAAACATTCACACTCTATCTCTTTCCCGCCATTAGAAAGAGAATGAGACAAAGACCATCCCTTTCGAAGTTCGGATTTTGAATTCGACCTCAAAGACAAACACGTTCGGAATTTCGTACTAACTATAGAAATTTTGCAAAAAGAAAATTATGTCTTTTATTGTAATTTATTGAATTTTTAACTTATTGTTGTATTTAAACGGAAATAAGTATTTACTGCAAATAAAACTGATATTTAACTTGTAAATATTTATTTCTAGTTTCAATAAATGTAATGTACTTACATAATATATTTTGAATAATAAAATATCACGGGTGCTATTTCCGAACACGCCTTAATTTAAATAAAAGAGCGGGAATAAAATTTCGTGACTGGCGTACAGAGTTGAATAAGTTAAAAAATATTAAAATAATCGTAAAAACTAGCGACGAGAACAGTATTTTAACACCGGAAGAGTTAAAACAACAAGTTATTAATGCAGAATTAAGTTTCCTACCTGAGAAGTCTCGCGAGAAATAAAGCAGAAACAAGTAAGTCTCCATTCATTAATGGAGACTTACAAAGGGCGCAAGCAGTTTTTCGGAGACGGTGTTGTATCTTATTTTTTATATTTTATAGAATTGGTATCTACCTACAATGTTAATTATTTTGATTCACAATAAACAGTTACCTATTTCAATCTATTCCTGTTTATTATTTTATCTCCTGAAGTGTTCTCGCTGCTGAAGTGAAAAGTTATGTGTGTTACACGAGAGTAAAGTTTTTTTGCATCTCGTGCCTTTGAATCCCTCGCCACATTCAGGATTCAACTTTAGAATCACTCGCTACGCTCGTGATTCAATCGTTGAATCCTTCAAAATCAGCACTCGCAGCAAAAAACTACTTTGCTCTCTTGTTGCACAAATAACTATTTCACTCTGTATTTCTGTAAAACTAGGCTAACATACTTTTCTAAAAGAGTCATCGGCTAATTGTACGGGTTAATTAGGAGGCTGAAGTTCAACAAATTATCCCGTCAATCTATAATTATGATAATATGTTTACTGCGCAAGTCAGAAAGGTTACAACGTACTTATAATATTTCTAGAAAGTTATAAAGTTATTATTATGATAAATGAAAGTGACTTTTTATACTCCTGAATTAATATTACCTAATTGTAAAGGAATGCGCATTCAAAACATATCATATATCAAACAAAATATCATAAATAAAGGTACGCACCGTTAATCTTATTTTTATATTTTCATACACCTCATGATTTTAGCATAGCTTTTCCCTTAAAAAAAATAATTTACCGTGGAAAAATCGGGCCGAATAATTTAAGATTATTTGGCGCGGTTTTACATGCACACTACGCACATCGCGACAGATGTTCGAAACGATTAGCCAATTATAATTACCGATGCGTTTCATAATTATTATTTGAATTGAACGCAAACGCGACGCGAGCCGAGTCCCATCGGACGACGCCGACGCCGACGGGAGCAGAAAGCGCGACGCACGCGAGATCTACAATACTTCATTACATTTAACGAATAGCAGTGAATACAATGCGTTTTTTTATGAAATATTAGTAATTACAAGACTTATAAATATAGCTTCTAAGCTTTTGGTAAGAAATCAGTTCGGTTGATGGTTGAAAACAGGGCTGAAATACGTTTGACAGGTTTGGTTGAGTCATATTTTGAACCTGAACGATTTGAGAGTGTAGTATTGTTACAGATGCCAGTAATTGCGATCTTGATCAATTAATTAGTTTGATCGCCTGTGTGGTGTTTAGATATGAATTTTCATGGATAAAAGGTGTCTATTCTTAGATAATAACTTCATTTAATGAATGGTTATAGCAAGCTTCTAATGAATAAATTATCACCTCTATTACGATCATTATTATGAATATTGTGATGCTGCTTACGTGAATTACGTTCGTGAAACTTGAATCAATTTCATTTTTCATTCTCATCTCGCAATAATTAGCACAAATTAGCTAATTTAATTACGTAATTTTCTGTCTCGGTGACATTAGCCTTCGTAACATATCGTTAACATTGCTCGAGAGAAATCAGAAGAAAATTATACGGAGCTAGATTTATTACGTGATACAGTAGCATTTTTTTAGACTGTTCGCAAACATGCATCACTTGAACTACTGATACATGCGTAAAAAACTTCAGAAAATATAGCAAGACCGACTGAACACCAATAAATAATAATCAATTTATTTCACTATTTTATTTTTGTAAAACATCGAAAATACTTACAAAAATTTAACAACAACCTCAACAGATATAAATTTATCTTATCACAACAATAAAATTAGTACAAAATGATTATTTTAAGAACAATATTTACAATACATTTTTGTCTATATTCTATAGACGCGTTAACATACATAGATGTATGTACAAAACCGTAACAAGTCTTAACAATATTTTAAATCTTACACATAAAAAATAAATGCCAAATTTTAATAATACATCGTTTTAAGCAGTCCAATGAAATCGTTTCTAGTATATAAAATTACAGTAGGTCAATTCAATAATAATAACTTAAAATAATTAAATACAATATAGAACATTGTACATCAGTTAAGAAAATACACTAAATTTATAAATTACAAATAAGTTAGAATACCCTACGTGGTAGCGTCTGCATCGATGGTATCAGACTTTGACTCCGCAACCGGTGGTGGCGGTCGCAATAATATTGGTACAGTAGTTTCTAAGCTTTCGGTTTCAGCACCAGCTTCAAACAATGGCTCAGTCTTTATAATCCTAAGGAGTTTCGGTTTGTTAATGCGACGCCTGCGAGAATGTTTCTCCAATTTTATATGACTACCCCTGCCCATAGGCGAATGTGGTGGAGGTGGTTTCAAAAGAGGGTAGGGTTCATCAACATCAGACTTAGGATACTTTCTTTGATATGAATGACGTCCCGATAACAATAAATTTGGGTGCTTATGCCTCTCATTCATTGTTCTAGATCCTGATATAAAACGGCTTTTAGGTCTACTCTCCTCAAAAGTACTTGAAATAAGATCGTCATCCTGTCCTGTTAGCTCTGATGCAGAACTAACTTCCCTTTCACTTGCTGAATCGTCTTGTTCTATAACAGCGCCTATAGGGTGGGTATTTGAAGCATCAGCAATGGGTACAATGCTTTCTTCTTCTTCTTGACTGCGTGAGTATTTCACTCCCTGATAAGGAAATCTACCACTATTGTAAATATCCATGTAAGAGCCACCAAGCGCACTGAGCCCATCATTTATTGGCGCTAAACCTCCAGTGTTTTCATTTTTTAATAAGAATTGTAACTGTGAAAGATCAAATTTCATTGGCGCTGGTTTTGAGTATTGGTCTCTCATTGTCATCATTTGCGAATCGTCTATACTAGGCTTTCCTTTCAACATGTCTGCCACTAATTTAAGGTCTACATTAAATGGGTTCGCTACTTTAAAGCCATTGATTGTCGACAATAAACTGCTATCGATTTCCGGTCTATTCATATTCATAGCCGGTTGCTTATTTAATAATAACTTGTTGAGTAAGCTGGTCGTGACGTCAAGCTGATGACTACCAACGTTTTGGTTGATTCTCATTGGCAGTGGTGTAGGTATGCTTCCTTGATCAAAATTGATATTGTGCAACTTTAAGGCATCATTAGACATACTTTGAGTCAATTTGTATGGAATATCATTGAATTTCAGAATGCTGGCTATATCTGATTGTAACTGATTTTGGTTACGATTATACCCCGACTGTTGAGCACTCTGGGATTGTAAATTATCTTGATAGTTGTTGGACTGTTGAGTTAAATAACTGCTGAGTCCCTGTGATCCAGAGTAACTTCCCTGATTAAAACTAGATTCCGGGGATGGTGGCTGTTTGCCATATAAAGTTGACTCTATTTGTTTAACATTGTCAGGTGTTAAGTAGTCATCAGACTTTGTCTTTATGTTAAATCCGTAGATAGAATTTTTGTCCTTATAAAATGAATCTGTTACAGGTCGTATGTACTGCCTTATATTTTGATCAAATTGATCTTTTCCATAATTATTTGATGTAAACCGGCCGTTACTGTCTAAAGTGGTTCCTGTCTTTGAGGGATCTGAATTCGCTACTACATTTGATACATCTATTGGGACGATATTTTTCAATGCTTTGTCATGATCAAACGGTTGTTTTGGCTTGCCATCTAGATTTTCTCTCGGTGTTGAAAGGAAATAAGGGGACGCTGTTATAAGATCATTTTGTGTACTGTACAAGTAAGGATTGTTTGAATTATCAGTGTATTTATTTTTCTGTTTGTCGTTATTATAATATCCACCGTTGTTTATATCCGAGTTTCCAACATTAGTAGATCCATAGTTATTGTTATTTCCATATAGCTGTTGTTGTTGCTGCTGTTGCTGCTGCTGTTGCTGTTTGAATCTTTCGTGTGCTTTGGCAGCTGCTTTTGCAAATTCTTGCGCTTCGATAGCTTCTGTGCCTGACTTAGAGACTTGATCGTAATTATAAGGCTTGCCGGTTTCCATATGGAAATTCATCTGGCTAACAGCCGGGCCATCAGATTGCATGCTTAACTGAGAGTATCTTGGGGGATACCCAGAACTATATTCAACCAAAGGCTTTTTACCTGTCAGTTTCCATCCGAAATCACCGTTGGAGTATAAATCTGCCTGACCTGTTTCATGTTCCAGGTCTCTAGTGCGAATTTTCAGATTATTTAACATTTGGTTATCAGGCTGTACGTAATTCACAAACAGGTTATTAGCCGAAGCCATGCTACCTGTACGATGTGTATCACTATTATCAGAGTTTGAGTCTAACCTTGAATCTTGTTGAGAATTTTGGTACTGATAATTCTGATACTGGTTATATTGACTCTCTTGGAGCGATTTCGATGCTGCATTTATATTTGAGTTCATAGCGTTTTGCCATGATTCTCGTAACTGTTCCTGATATGGTGAAGTCGTGGTTGTCGTTGAAGATGAATAGTCGTTTTGATATTGTTGTTGGATATTGTTCGGATACCTCATTCCGTTGCCAGCGTAATCATAATGGTCTATTTGCATTTTCTTATTTTGATCATTAGTATCGTAACTCACGACATTATTACCGATCGTTGTTGTGACTCTGTTGCTGTAGTCAGAAGACCCAGTTTGTATGACTGATAACGGAGACGATACATATGACTGTAAATTCGATGGACTAGAAAGGAAAATTGGCGATGAGCTGGAAACATATGAACTTGACTGTGTTCCACTATATTGACCATTGTTTAAAGGTGTAGATAAATAAGATGGTAGTGGTGATGAGGTACTTTGTACACTATCCATAAACGAATTAGGTGTGCTATACTGATAAGGACTAGGACTAGACAAGTACGTTTGACCATATGACGCTTTAGGCTCTAACGGTATTTGATTATTCTGTTGGTTGTTGTTATCGTAATTAGATGGAGAGACTGTCGAGTACTGGTACTGTGGCTGCGGTGTGGCTGTATACCCTAAGCTCGGAGCTGGGGTAGACATCTGTGTTTGTTGGTAGTACTGATTTTCTGCTCTCAATTGCTGGAGGAATTCCTCCGGTGGTAAGGAGTACTGCACGGATGCATACTGGTTACTAGCCCCTGTGCCACTGTCCTGCGATTCCGTATTCTCTGGTTGCTTCTCAGTTTCTTCTATCTGTTGCTGGAACGGATTCTTGATTCTGTATATCTTTCGGCTCCGCGAGTTAAATGTTCGACCGTAGTTATTATTCTTATTAGTGTCATCGTTGATGTTATACTGTGTGGTGGGTGAACTTAAAGACTGGCTGGTTTGGTCTCTCTGTAGGACGTTGTTGAAGCCCGTGATTGCTTCGACTTGGCCATCATTGGAAGCCATCTGTTGGTAACGGAGAATATCTTGCTCGGTGAATCCATTTTGACAGCGGCTGGATTTTATCAGTTGTATTATGACTAGTAGCCGTATCTGGAAACAAGAAAAGAATAATATTATTACTAATACAAACACTTAGACGACCACGTGGTGGGCATGTTATATAATATTATACAATATAATTAATACCAGATGAATTAAAAAAAAACTTGATACATATAACCTTTGAGTTCAGGTTATATTTAGCGATGAATGAAACTGGTTATGCTTTTTTATTTTGCAAGTGCATGAAGTCCACAAACTGGTTTCTTTGCATATATCATGAAGATAATTAATTTATGTCCACACATATGTAAATCAATTAATTAACCATTAAACTAAAACGTTGTTATGGCAAAACTAACACCAACAAGTTTAAAGGCACGTGAAACACCAGTTTAGAAATTACCATGTTGATGAGTTAACTATAGATTTAGAAAACTGTCAGCTACTTCTAATAGTTCAGCATTTTTAGAAAGGCAGTAACTTTCGTTAAAGGACTTGCATACTGATGACTTTGTATCTGACCTATCCACTCTCGATTTTTGCCAGTTCCTAGCTTGTCCATCCAGTTGTTATTTTTACCTCTGCCTTGTACTGTCAGTACAAGATTTTCCCTTTTAACTACCACTTCTCAGGGGTCAGCCCGCCCACGGACAGGTCTGGTCATACCTACCTACTCCATAAGCGATTTTAATTTGAGAAAATCCTAACTAGCACTTTCACAAGACTTGTATTTTGAATTTGAAATTAATATCTTATCACAAACCTGTTAATGTCGTGTTATAGAACTGTAACTCAAAGTTGCTACTACTGAGTTTAATCGTTAAGGAGTGTAAAATATGTATCTCGTGCAGTTGTCTTAAAGCGTAATTTATGACACGCCGTGAAAGAGAAACTTCCAACAATATTTGCATCATGTTAGATATAGATAACGACAGAAAATGAAATCATTAATTCGGTACCAAAAATAGTTGAATTTAATAGCTAGGTACTTGTAGGCCTAGCACAGCATGACCATGACATAAAATATGCTTTGCATGTCGATGAAAAGCATATTTTATGTCATGGAGTTTTCACATGATACATGATATGTCTCTCTCATCTTCAATTTGCATGCTTTGCCACTGGATGAACATAACTTATAACCGTGCAATGAGTCTGGGTACTATAAAAAGTCGGTACCAACAAGCTAGTAATTGGCTTTTTTTAACGATCCAATATAAGGTCACAATTTATAAGGTCCTTAAATTGCTATGAACTATCGCCTATCGTAGACTGGTTCATTGGTTCCTCGGATCTGAGAAGTTTCAGGTTTTCCGAGAGACTCGCTATCCTATCATGAATTTACATTACACAAAATTTTGCTTCGTCAGCAACCCATTTGCGACTATTATCCCTATATCCTTCTTCTTCTCTGTCATCATCATCATCATGTCAAACTATCACAGTTGGTATTCTTTCTCATTTAATGTTAACATTAAATGAGAAAGAATACCAACTTCGATCAATATTATAATGATACGTGTTGATTGATGCGGAGTAAATTTGGCTCAGCGAGCGTGATGCGTGCACAAGTAAACGTCTGCACGGGCGTCGACCGTGCGGTATGCACGGGCGATAGTGAGATGTGAGCCTGTGTGTCCTCAGCCGTGAATCGCTTTCCTACTGTCCGATGTCCGTGCTGATTCGTTGGATTCCTAATTATATTACTGCGGCCACATATTTTTGTTCATCATTAACTTTGTGAATTAAATAAGCGTGCAGTAACAGCAAATACCTAAATTCTTTGCCATTTCAGTAAGTGATTCGTTCTGCCAAATTAAACACGAGATCTTTCATGAAAATAAGATATATATTTTTCATGTATGTTTGTAAAATATGGTTTTGCTATAAGAAATATGACGAAAACAAATGATTAGGTAGGTACGGTAAAAATTTCATTCAAATTCGATTTTTCGAGTATCTTCATCATTCTCCTGTTATCCAAATTTATTTGCGGTCGGTACATTTCTTTTTCTTCCGTACTACTGTATTAGTCGTCATCTTGATAGGCACTCCCTTTCCATCCATCGTTATATTGGCCATCAGTTTTTCTTATAGCCCTCCAATGTTTCGAGAATATTTCTTGAAAATTACCAATAACACTAGAGCGACCTGTTCATAATTTCATAATATTAGCTGACTTTGACTGCGTGCACGTTGTTCAAAATATAGAAAACAAGTTTTAGAAATAAATATTACGTAAGACTGTTTATATTTTAATATAATAGGAGGTGATTTAAATATTTTTGCATGAATCATTTTGATGATCAGTGCGTGCATTTATTTTCTTCCGAATCATTACATAACATCCTACGTTTAAATCAAAATATTGAATAACGTAAGTTGGTAGGTGCTTGATTCGTTTACATACATACATAAACTTGCGCCTTAGATCCCTATTCCTTCGTTTACGTTCATAGCCCTTTTTTTTGGGTGGGAAATTAACAAATAACTTCTGCCGCTCTAGGCGGAGCGTGTCAGACTTCTACTGATTAAAATCCACCCGTGTTCCCTCAGTTGCCTGTGCCAGGGGCCATTGTATCTCTTTCGAACAACCCGCGACCCTGACAGGCATCGGCCCTAGCTGACCCCGTCAGTTAGTGCTGACATCTCTTCGAGGCGCGCGTGGAATACAAGGCACCGTTGTCGACCCGGGCCTGATCCTTACCGGACGGCGAGCTGCCCATTCCTCGCCGTCCGCAAGCCTGCGCCAAACGGTGGCCGGGAATCGGCTATCGATTCCTGACTCCTAGGACACCTCCTGCGGCGACTAGGGGCGTGAGGGCGCGTACATTTCGTAACTTAAACATTAAATATTATGTGGGTCCATACTAAGACTTGCACATACCTAGTAGTTAAACGATGCAATATAAGTCAATTCAAAATATGTCATTAAAAATATGTTTTAATGTTTGTAAAGGTGAAATATAGCCTATGTAAAAAATATTAATCACTATCTTTGTACAAATAGAATAAGATCATTTGTAAAAACTATTGTAACAACCTTTGAAGTAATAAAGACCTTGAAAAATCAATCAATGGTGAAAGCCGCATCAAAATCCATTGTACAGTTTAGACGAACTTAGCGGACAAATAGACAAAAACAAAAAACGACTTTGTTTTTCACCACAGAGAATAATAAACATGGAGGCTCAGCTTTGAATCTCGAAGTCATTGATTTACGATTAAAGGAGTCGTGAATAGATTCACACAATAGAAAGTCTAGGAAGCTTTCAACTCGTGACCATTATGCATGCAAGACAGGATAATACCCGTCCGGGGTGAAAGGGCGACGGTATAAGTTAACAGCTACCCACACTGCTTGTGTATGTGCGATTCTTATGGATAATTTTAATAGTTAATAATTGGTACTAAAATTTTAAAGAGGAATATTTTATTGAACTTACACGTGCAAAAGCACGCCAATAAAGCAGAAGAGTTTTTTTACATTATACAGGGTTAGTCTTCAAAGACCAGCCAAACTTAAGGGTGGCGTACAGACCATCAAACTGAACAACTTTCTCCATGGGACCAACATCGTAATCGCGAATAAAAATTCAGCCGTTCCATACGTTAAGGGGGAAGCGCTAAGGTAGCCCGCGAAATTCAAATTTTCTTACGTTTTTTGCAATTTGCTGGTCAGCATTAAGTTGTACGTTGATTAATATATGAATCGCGGCCGTAAGAAATATGTGTTGACAGAATTATAATCATTAAAGTCATCAACACAACTCTCTAAGACCACGTAAGTCCAAAGAATGATGATTTCATGAAACAGTTATTCTTTGGACTTACGTGGTCTTAGAGAGTTGTGTTGATGACTTTAATGATTATAATTCTGTAAACACATATTTCTTACGGCCGCGATTCATATATTAATCAACGTACAACTTAATACTGACCAGCAAATTCCAAAAAACCTAAAAAAAATTGAATTTCGCGGGCTACCCTGGCGCTTTCGCCTTAAGGTCGAGTAGATATTGAAGTTTTCTATGGGACAGTTGATAAATTATTCGCGATTACGATATTGGTCCCATGGAGATAGTTGTTTAGTTTGATGGTCTGTACCACACCCTTAACCTTTTGATCGCCACAGTCATGTATAGATGACAAACCAAAATGTGCCCAGCACGCCACGGTTCGACTACAGCCGATCGATTCTGTAAAAATCTCACCGTGAAAACTTAGGTGAAGTGAGTTTGCTTTTGCTAGGAATTGACACTATTGACAGCTCACTCCACGCTCACTTCACCTAAGTTTTCACGGTGAGATTTTTACAGAATCGACCGGCAGGACAGACTGACGCTGAGCGCACGTTTTTAACTTTTTGACGTGTGGCGGTCAAAAGGTTAAATTTGGCTGGCCTTTCAAAATAAACCCTGTATATAGCATCTACAAATGAAAGTGACTGAATTAAGATCAGTGAGTGAATTAAGTCCAGGACACATTTATATTGCCACATTAAGAATTTCGGTGGCTTCAGCTTGGGATTAATTCCTAAAGCCGCCGAAATTGGCAAAGAAGTTTTGGTTTGAAACTGTGGTTGTGAACCATAGAAACAAATAAATAAACATCGCCACATTTTTAACTTTATGAAAATGTTCATATGTTTAAATTGGCAATGACCTAATGTAGCGCGAAAACAGGTGTACAAAATACGTGTAATGAAATATGCTGTGTCATCATCATCAGTTTGTCAACACCTTGAATGAAGTTATGTGCTTAGATATGGCTATATTCTATATTCCGTGAGATAACTCCATAAATCTATATTCAGCATCCCAATATATTATAATCGACTAGATCTACTAAAGATAAACTGTCTCATGTTCAAACACAATTAGACAAATTTAATACCCTGTAATTCCTTATGTTAAACTCAATGCAATTGATAGCTCCTCTAAAGTTGTGACCTTAAGGTCAAAGCTAAGTGATGCCAAGTGCCTTGCAAACGTGATACTGTGGGATTTGCAGTCATGTTTATACGTCTAGGATGTTTTTAACAAACTCATTTAGTTTTATGTTCTGCTTGACGTATTTAAAGTTGTTGTATGGTAGCTTTTATAGCGTAATAAAGACTATTTCTTCGGTGAGTTTTATAGTAATGGGATGTAATTAAAAGTATCTTATGTTTACAAACTTAGACTTAAGAGACGTACTTTTAGGAGGAATATTAAATACCTGAGTGTTAGAAAGAATATTCAAGATAATGAGAGAGAAAAATCCAAATGGCTTTTAACAAAAAACAAATCCTGTAACGTAGCCAGGATAGATACAACCTACATAGATAATGGCTATTTTTGTAAAAAATAAACTTTGTTGTCATTCATCAAGTGTTTCATCAACTTCTTCATTCTATTCCAAAATACACACCAATTTAACATTAAATAACAGCACGTATATAAATCTATAGGGTAATGCAAAGGTGTAACTTTAGTACACCAACATTTTGCTAATTATGTTTAAGCCCCATGTAACAGAGGACGAGCCTATTCCCATCACCAATTTAATACCCAATCATCAAAACAGATCAGCAATTAGTAACCGAAACCCAACATAAACAACTTTCAAAGCCCCCATAACTAAGGTCTTCGCCAGATAAACAAACGGCAAAGGTCGCGACGACATCGACTGGGATGTTCAATGTTCGCCGTTTCTCTGCCCTTACCGGTCACGCGTTTCACCCGGTGTGGCCAGGGAAAGTGCGCTTCTGAACATGCCATGTCTCTTTTAGCACTAACTACCTGTTCAAACAGGCTGCGAGGTCTTTGACGTAGTGTGGGAACAGCGACAGGGAAATTGATTGGTATGAAATGTTAGTGCAATGAAAGCGCAAGTTTGGATAGCCTATGATTTGATTCCGTTGTGTTTTAGATGGTAATTGTTTTGAGTGGCGTGGAATTGTTGAGGTGTAATGGTGAATGGGGTATTGTATAGTATTTATTTATTCATTTATTTCAGGTGACGCAGGCCCTTAGATAAATACCTTAACCTAAACATACGTATTTTTATTATAAAATAGTAATTCACTTCACTAGCTTGTTCTTGTGCTGTTCTGTGGTATTTGTCCGCGGAAACGACGGAACTGCGGTCAGAAATCTTCTTCCATGACGACGGGCAAATAACACCACGAACGTCTTGAAGTTGACGTTGCGATACGACTCCAGTAACTGCACCCTTGGCGTGAATGTACCTCGTCTTCTGGCGCACGTACTCCACGATGTCCTCCGCCTTAGTGGTGTAGTGTAGGCGGGACGTGTACACTGTACAGTGTACACCGGTATGTTCGGCTTTGCGGCACGCAAACTGACTTCAGGCTCCATAGGAGCTTTGCCGCAGTGGTTATAGTACTTGGTTGTATTTGTTAGGCTTAGGTATCAAGATTAAATCGTTAATGCAGCTATATTTCACGATTTCATTACTGCTTTTCATGACCAAAGACCAGTGGTAACCCAGTGGTAGGCTGCGACTTACGCGTTGTAGGTAATAAGTTAGAACCCACACTGAAAGAAATAAGCAGTAAATAAAAATTAAAAAACATTGATTTTAACTGCTTTAAACAGTTCCATATGAGCCTAACGTTCAAAACAGTATTTCTTACTGATCCTTAAACAGTTAAAGCTTGAGGCAAAATGTTACCGTCATGACAGTAAACTTGAACGTTTTAAATAACTAAAAGGTCACAAAATTAACTGTTTTATTCATTTGGTGATATCATACAAACCATTAAAATTTACTTAATGATGGGTTTTCTTTTGTTTTTTCTTTTTTTCAGTACCTAAATAGTATGTTCAATCATTAAAAGTTACAGTTTTACAAACATTTCTTCTTACTGTATAAAGTCAGCAAGTCTTAATGAAACCACTTTAATGTGCTGTAGTGAGAATTTTTTTTTTCATCATCATCTTTTCAGCCGAAAGACGCCCAGTGCTGAACATAGGCCAGCAGACACTTTACTTTGTGTAAATTACTTCATCACCACTGCTCTCAAAACAGCAAAGGAAAACGTCGTGAGGAAACCGGCATGACCAAAAATTCGAAGGCATGTGACATCTACCAACCTGCACTGGGCCCGCGTGGTGGATTACGGTCCACTGTTACAGCCTGATTATGATTTTGCTATGTATTCGTTCTAGGTAAATCGGTTGTATCAGTCCCTAAATTAAATGGAATGCCAAAATACCGCCATTTAAAAAAAATCTTCAGTTTGCTTACCGTTTGCAAATCTTAAAGAAAGTATAGAAAACCAACAATCTTCTACAAAACAGTTTGTGTACCCTTTCGCGTCAAGATAATTCATGTTTAATGTATGTACTCGTCTTGTTCTGAAGTCACATAGATCACATTGAAAGTTCATCTACGTTTCTCGCGCACATAGTTATAAACTTCAGTGCGACATGGCTACGGAATTTGCTACGGCACACACGCGCCATATTGGGTAAGGTTAGTTAGGTGACTACATGTTTATACGTTTTATAGTAATTTTATTCTTCGTAGACATTTCACGATTTAACCGTTTTATTTATTGATTTAGCGGTAGATTTAACACAAAATATCAAAATGTGAAAGGCTTTTTTTGCAAATGCTAATAACTTTATTTTGATTTCAAAACTGGTCAATTAGAAGTATAAATAAATGAGGTTCGTCCAATAGTTTTAGAAAACAAAACATAAATGATAATTTTATTTTAGTGCGGTCTTTAGGTTCGTTTAGTTACTCCATCAGCGATGAGATTCGACGAACTACTAAAATAGCTGCACCGCGCGGTTTCACTCGCATAAGTCTCGATCTCGGCGGTAAAATCGGAATAAAAGTATCCTACGTCCAAATCCAGGTCATGGTCTACCCATGTGTCAACTTTCATCCAAATCTGTTCAGTCGTTTTAGCGTGAAAGCATAACAACCATTTACAACAAATAAAATATTTTATCTTCACTTTAGGTAGTCGAACTGATTATAAACGCATAAAATTAAAATAACTTATGTATTGATGGAATTTCAAAATGCAGTTTTATCATAATTAGGTAGGTATATTGGCTGTGTTAAAAGTAATCTGTGTCTGCGTTTGCACAAACTTGCTCTGTACCTAATCGTGCATGCAAAAAAAAACAATTTAACGCGCGATCACAGTGCTTTTTGCAAATGGGTCATCCATGGATTTTATTAGAACCCAAATATAAAATAATATGTGCTTATAAGCATACATTATTTTTTGTTTGGGTTGTACCTATTGTATTTTTTTGTCATAAAGAACGAAAAATAACTAAATTACTATACACCTAACAAGTTATAAGGTAAAGGGTCTTTGATAGCCATTAGTGACGTAACATTCGGAACATTTAGTAAGGTTTACGGCTTTAAAGTAGGACGACATCATTTTAAACGGGACCAAGCATTATATAACTATGATATTATCAGAGAAAGTGAGCAAGAGCTAAGAATTTATTGTTTAGACGTAAAACTGATGGAGACTTTCATAATTACGCCTTGAGGCGGTGGAATCATTGTTGTAATGCAAGTATAGTGTTCAAGTTTTGTTTTGAATTAGTGTGATAGTGATTAGTGATGGAACTTCTGTCGTTTTCGCAGTATGTTTCCGCATTGAAACTATTGTTGTATTTTCCGCAATGAAATAATATAAAATATAGCTGGCAAAATGATATACGTTTTAATAGGACCCGCTTGCACTAAATATCACTAAATACGTTTAACGCTTAACGGCATAATCAGCTTATAACGTTCCCACTGAGACACAGACCTTCCTCTCTGTGAGAAGGGGTGGGCCATAATCCACCACGTGGGCCCAGTGCGGGTTGGTGGATGTCAGATTTCTTTGAATTTTTGGTTCTAGGAGATGCCGGTTACCTCACGATGTTTTCCTACCGCTTTGTGAGAAGTAGTGATGAAATTAATTACACAAAGTAATGTGCCTGCCTGGGTTCGAACCCACGATCTACAACACGTAAATAATGAATATAAGAAGATATAAACATAAGAATTTCCTATAGTCTCTGCTCTGGTATGGTCCATGATTGTTTTTCCATCAATCATTTCAAAATGAGAGTGACAGAATGTTTGAGATATGTTTAGCACTAAACACTTAGTCCTTAGATGGTGCAAGCGGGCCCAAGTCTAAATAGTGTACCTACTTAGTCTTTTATGATCGATGATCTGTAGATTATCCAAATAACTGCGCAGATGAATCACTCTTTTTGATGTTTGTTTATTTGTGGTGTTTACCAATATAGCTTCATCGCTATCATTATCTATGTGGTTAGGTAACAGTTCTTGGTTTTGAGTTAAATAGGCACGGTAATGTAAACTCTATTGTTTTATTTTTAAAACACTGTTTTTGACGTCATGTTGATTGTTTGTATCTTGATACAGATGGAATCTTTCATAATTACACCTTGGAACATAATCATACCTATTGTTATACGTTTTATATTGTTGACACTTAAACGTTCTTGATAGTTTCGCTTTTTATTGTTCGTTGCGAGTTATGTTTGACAAAATATTTGTTCATAAAACTTTTATGGATATATTATAATTTAATTTGAAAGACCCTTTTAATTTCAATGTTGCAACTGAGCGTAGGCTTTGAATTCATAATGTAATGACAGAAAATAAAATAAATTCTAAATTAGTATGTTAATATGTATATGGTATTATATTATATGTCTGTTGCTCTGAAAGCTTCTTACCAATGTAGTAAACGTACGAGTATGGTGCAGAGAGCACTGTGCGCTATGTACAGTAATAATGTCTGGGTGTCGTGGATAGCTAAAAGAGATAAAGTAAAAAGAAAATATAAATAAATAAAAAAAATATTCAAGTTTAAAGTAAAGTAAAAATAGGATTTACATTAATTACAATCGAGGAAAATTTAATTGTAACTGTAATGTAGACCTGCCTGATCTAAATATGATCCTGATCCTGATCTATTTATGGAAAACCTGTGTTTCATCACCATCCATCAATTTACACAAAACATTTTAAAAAAGAAGACAACAAGCTTATTAGAAGCTAAATTGAAAAGAAGGTATAATATTTTCAATGTCTTAAAGAGTTATTATTTGGGTCTATCATTTTAAAACTAGATTATGTAAGATACATTATGTTTAAATAAATTATCGAATAAAGGCTCCTTCAAACAGGGGCGACACGACACGAGGCACAAAGGCACCACAAGTCGCGCAACGAGCGGTGCCTTTGTGTCGCGCGCGATTATATCGCTTGTCGCGCCTGTTCGTAGGAGCCTTAATTTTAAAGAACATAAAGTGGAGACTACTATTAATTTGGTAAATGAAGAGACTTATATTAGAGTAGTTAGATATATTTTAATTAAAAAATTTCTAGTAGTTTTTCCGTGTCTGTATAATTGAGTTTTGCCAAATATTCCTGTACTAGTGATTTACACCTATTATAACTTAAACTATAAATCTTAGCACTCTGTTAAACTGGTTATACAAGTAGGGTCCTAAATTGAACCCCAAATATACTATAGGTATTAATATAACATGGTACCTATTGTGGTATAGTAATTTTATTTTAGGTGCATCGTCTTCTCATATTATTATATAATTAATGTATGCAAAATATTGAAAAATATTTTATAACATATTTGCTCGTAAAGGGTCTCTTATTTCACCAATTTCAGTATCGTAATGTATCTTATTACGCACTTGTGCGGTAATGTAAAGTAAATCGCACGGTTTATCAAGATGCTCCGTCAAAACGAACGGTACTTTTTTAAATCTTAGCAAAGAGTTTTTATATCAGAAAAGATGTCAACATTTTATGAATAAAATTAACTTTGGGAGATAAAATATAATAAATAAACATTTAATTCTTTAATTTCATTAATTTTGACAATAAATTACAACCATTAATATCTGTAACAAAAACAAAAATATTAATTTACTTTATTAATAATACTGGCTGTTTTGTGCCTATGCCTGAAAAAAAAAGCGCGAACGCGCGCGCATCGCTTATCTGTTAAGAAGTAAAAATTATTCCGCGCGCTTTTTCTTTTCGCTGTACCTACTATTTTTATTTGAAAATGTCGTCAAGTAATGATGAATTTATTAATTCCACACCGCCAGAAGTCTCAGAGGCAGCGAAAAAGGCTACTCTAAGCCTCGCCCGAAAAATCGACCGATAGATACTTACAAGCGTATCAAAATTTCATCATATGGAAAACAAGCAAATATGCAAGTTCAGTCCGAGTTTTATTTATTTCCTCGCAAATATGTTATAAAACGTCGTATGACATACGTGCGCTTTGAAAATTACAGCCTCTGCTTTCTTTTAGCCCTCGCCTACGGCTCGGGCAAGCAATATCGCCTCGGCTGTAATATTCAACTTACCGCACTTATATCATAATGTACTATTAAAAGAGTAACGTTTCTTGCCCATTCTTCTCAATACGAAAACTACCTTTTGGAATGGGCGACTAGAATCAATTCTATTTGTTGTAATTTCTGACGTTCAAAAGTGTCTTTTATGTGCCTATTTGAAATATTGCTTTGACTTTGACTTTATGGTCGGCACCAGTCCCCAAACGTTTTGACAGAGGTGTACAAGTACATATAGTATACCCACATTTCGTCAGTTATTTTTAAGTCCCATGTAATAGAGGGTGGGGTATTCTAACTAAGAAAATAAACTCTGAATTGCCAGCTGCTGAAGGCGAATGGATACAAGAAACTTGACGACTTAAGTTATAAGACTAATTCAGATTTCCAACCTGCAATAAAACCACAATATTAATGCTAATCTAAAAATGTTAACATCAATCTCGTTCACACTTCTCGTCATCATAATTGCGAATAAATATCTAATAATTAATTGACCAGTGATCTGAACACTGATCAAGTGTCAAGTTTCACTAGTATTTAGCATCGATCAGTTGCCAATGAAGGTATGATTACAGGAATATGATCAGTTGCCGTAACGGAGCAGGCTCAATGACCATACCGATCCGTCATTGGTTATGATGATAGAGGCTATAATTCTATGATAATGTGGACGATGAACTTTTGTAATTAATAGTTTGTGTGAGCATTGATTTTTGTGCGATATTGTCTTTTAAGTGTTAGATTATGCAATGGTTCAAGACTGTCCAAGCTGTTGGATTCTAGGTTTTTCGCATAATTATGATAATCAGAGCCGTGTGCCAAACTACAAAACTTCTTTACAAACTTTCATATTTAACCACTTTAGGGGGCTTTTTTTAAATCGTTTTTAAGGTTCCGTGCCCAAAGGGTAAAAACGGGACCCTATTACTAAGACTCCACTGTCCGTCTGTCTGTCACCAGACTGTATCCCATAAACGGAACCCTTCGTGTGCGGGTCCGACTCGCACTTGGCCAGTTTTTTTATTGCTCACGAATCGTTCATTCGCACTTTTACACTCTTGTGCAAAGTTTCATGCTGTTAGTCTAGACACGGTGGTTTAAACTGTCCGTTGTCTTTCATTGGATGAAAATGTGTAATGTTTATAAACTCACTAAAATAAACAAGAATGTAAATCCAAATGTGTAGTTTTGACGTTCAAAAGTGCCTTTAATGTGCCTATTTGAAATAAATGATTTGACTTTGACTTTGAAATAAAATGTCGTTTTCTTCTCAGAATATTTTTATTTTCCTTTTCACATGATACCGATTACGTTTAAATACATATTATTCTAAAAATAAAAGTGACAAATAAATGTTAAGGCACATCAGGGTATTCATGTGAATTAAGCATTTATTAAAGTAATTAATTTACTGTTCAAGCAATAAACTGACACGAAGATGAATCTCTTCTAATTATTATTAATCATACGATATCATTAAGTTATGAAGCTAACAAGCTATTAATTATGTTTCGTGCATAAATAACTTCGGACACAGACCAGCAATGCGTGACATGATATAAAGAAATTTTCATAATCAATAAGAAAATCCACATAACATCACGCGTATAATCCCGTTAAGATTTAAGCATAGGTGTGCTTCTAGCGACATTTCAGCAGTACAAAAAATCTTCAAAATAAAAAAAAATTAAAAAAAAATCATAATCCATCTTGAAAAAGGGTTATTGTACATTCGTCACAAAGTAAATTCGCCACGAAAAAAAGTATGTGTAAACTCGTCACAACTCTATGTTTATGAAAGAAAATCCGCCATATTGTTTATTTCCGTACAGACAGCAGAAAAATCAAACAATAAAGAATAAAACGTTATTTCTTTATTTTTCATAATCACAGAAATTCACATAAAAAGCACAGTTCTACTTACAGCTAAAATATATGGTAATATTGTCTGGTATTGTGCGTTTTTAAGCCCGCGTTGTCAAGGATAGCGTGACATCATCATGAACAACTTTTTTTTTGGTAATTTGCATCTAAATAAAAAGGCGCACTTTTACTTGCAACTATATATAATATATTTATTGCAATAGGCTGATTTTCCTGCATCATTACGATTATAACAAAAACAATAGAAAGAAAATTAAATCACAGTAATAATCACATTTTTTTTTGTAATTTACGTGTTACAAGTCTTTAAAATGCTGCATAAAAGAAAGTTTTTTAAGAACTTCAGCCAGGGACATGTTAACGTAATTGTCCAAAATAGTTTTCAATTCTTTGTCATATGCAATAGATCGACATGTTCTCAAATTTAGTGGTACTTATATTAAATTTAAACTGTTTCAATTTCCAATTTACATGATCTGCCTCATTTTTAAGAGTATCAAGAGACTGAAGCATTTTAGGTTTTCTTTTACCCATTTTATTGTTCAAACGTTTATGCCATGCCTCTGCTAGATTTATTGTCCTATGGCGAACCCCTTGTACATTCCAAATGAACTCTATACTAGTGTTTTCTAACCACTGGGCTTCAAAATATTCGTTGAATTTTGTGACTGCATCGTTCTGTGGAGCATTTTCCATGATGTGCAACCAAGCGTCTTCAATGTCCTGTTTCTTTATATGGGCCAATGCAGCACACATGGCTAAGTGTCTCTTCTCTTCAATGTCATTCTATTGTAAGGCTTGAGCTTTTTTGGCCAGTGCTTGTTTGAAGTGGAAATTACATCCAAGTAGTTTAACATCAGGAAATATTTTTTTTATGACATCACAGCAATTTCAAAGTCAACAATCATTGTAAGCGGTGTCCAAGTAGGTAAATTTTGCATCAGTGATGTAAAAAGTTGTTCATAAGACCGTTCCTGCTTATTAGGCATAAGAACGTAGATGAGTGGGACTATGTTCGAATTATTATCATCGCTATTCACGTCTCCATGTATATGTCGTAGGTTTTTCATAAAATTAGGTTTTTGATGAAAAACCTAGGTTTTTGATGAAAAACCGGAAGATGACACATTTTAAACTCAATTTCATCATAAACCTCTAACAATCCAGATTTTTGATCAAAAACCTGAACTAGTTTGGCTTTATGATAAAACGAGCGCGCAGTATTATTTCTAACGACGTCAGGTCGACGGAGCCCCGCTGCGCGGGGCTCCTATTTCTGTCTTCAGGGTTTAAAGGAACCTAACCAAACCGAACCTCGGGGTGCCCCTGACGTCGACCGTCTTCTTCTGGTTCAAAAGCACAAAAATAGACAAAATCACGTTTTTAACCGTTTCGTTTTTCGCTGTTTCACACACACATCACACATATTATTTTTTAAATGTAGGTATGTAATTTCATAACAAATAAATCATTGTTTATTGTTTCTTAATTGTTTTATTTATTTAAAGAAATAGCAACCAACATTGTTTTTATCATAAAACTAATACAGTCTAGGTTTTTGATAAAAAAACTGGATTTTCTCAGGTTTATGATAATATAAAGTAATAATTTTGTCTTCTTCCGGTTCTTGATCAATAGTCTAGGTTTTTGATCAAAAACCTAATTTTATGAAAAACCTACGACATATATACAATACAGCTGATAAAATGGTTTACAGCAGCTGAAAAATGTGCCATCCAAAAAAATGTTTGTATATTTGTTATGGTTTCACGAGCTGTCTCAGTGCAGAAAGCTATTATTCCATTTTCAGGCTCACTGTCATCACCGAATAATAAAAAAGAATGTTTAATATTTTTGTGGAATAATAACATCTTCCGGTATAACATGAAAGGTACGGCTAGAAAGAAACATATACAGCGAGCGAGCGAGCGCGTGATAGCATGTGCAGGAGCGCAGGAGAAAAGAAAAATTTAGAAATCATTTTCATTTCGAGCGCTAAAAATCAATAACTTTGTTTTCTACCAGTACTTTATGCAAAAAATATGTACCTATGCAGACTTGTGACGAGTTTACACATATTTTTTATGCATGTGACGAATACACTTTCAATGTATGGAGTTTCAAAAATGTGACGAATTTACTTTGTGGCGAATGTACAATAACCCTTGAAAAAGTACACTTTCAACAATGACGAGTATGAACAATCCAAAATTAAATTCATCATTATGATAGTTTTTCATAAGGAATTCTCGAATATGTACAAATCGTAATCTGTCTTTAATCTTGATTTGTAGTATGTTAAGTTATAATAATATACTTACCTGCGGTAAGTACCTATTTTTTTATGGCTAAATTTAGCTCAATTATACCTAAATTCATTCCAATTTCCATAAATAAAGTAGAAGTAGACATAATGGCACCTGTTTTCCTTTAAAAGTTACTGTTGTGTAAGAGATTACACAACAGTAACTAACACATTGATTTCAACATCAGTTCCAAGAAAATTAATCTTCAGTAGGTAAGGGATTACAGATTAATTTTCTTGGAACTGATGTTGAAATCAATGAGTTATAAACTAAAGCGTTACGTTAACCTCTCCAATATGTATTAGTAATGTCTTCCTATGGATTTTTCTTAAATCGAGTTGTTATGTAATAATTATGTAGAGTTTAGGATAGTTTATCTTTCGTTTTAGATTATATTACTTTGTACCTACTTATGGTGTTAAATAATTATAACTATGTAGCTTTATTTGAGTACTATGAAAATTACGCAACTTTTGTAAGATTTTTTTAAAATCATTTTGTTGATATATAAGCTGTTGTGTACATTTTATTTTAGACCATTAAATTTCAATTCCTCAAAGTTTGTTTCCCATTAATAGTATTTTTTTTAAGTACCTTTATTGTGCTATTAAGTAGTTGACACTTTTATTTAAAAAACTTCAGAATCAGTAAAAGTTTAATTTAAAATATTGAATTCACCAAAGAAAGTGAGACTTACTTTCCTTGCTGCATTCGATGTTTCTTATAGTTCGGCATTGTATGTGAATATCTTCCAATTAAGCCAATATACCAGCACTAAATTGTCATTATAATGAGAAGATCGACACTTGCGCAGAGCAATGTGTTACTAACGACATTAACTGTCGCCATTTCTTTGGCTATACCACTTTCATCGCACCATTGTTCTATTGGAATATTTATTTAGGAAGGAAAATACATTGTTATTTGTGGGAAATATATTTACTTATGTAGGTACTTATTTTTTTAAATATTCAACTTGCATACATAATTTAATACTTTCATCGATATTGTTATAAAGATATCTTTTTTCATATTAAGTATGAATTCTTGTAGCTGCTTCATTTTAAATTAACTTGATTGATTTTTTATAAAATAGTTTACCTACCTATCCAAAAATATATTTGGCGATAATGTGTGTGTGCAGAATAAATAATTTTCCTTTCATATCTTCTTAACCATCAAGGAAGACGTTATTGAATTCGTCGATATAGGTAGGTATTATCCTTATACCTATATGATGTATGTATGAATAATATGTAAGTAGTAATTTAAAACCATTGCTAACATCATATCTCACAATTTTTACTGAATCGACCCGAAAAGATAATTGCATCTATTTATACCAAAAGAAAGTTTCGTAACTACAAACGTTTTATTTTATTTCTGTCGAGCCTTTACGCAAAAATAAATTATGAATAAATTATACCGAGTTAACCGACTTTTGGGGCATAGAAACGTTTAATGAACTACTAATTGAAACAGAGAGAAACAACGCAGCTGACGTGCGGAATCATCTTTTGCTATAATTTTATTATTTTCAGACAACGTTGTCAAAAAATGCTGGCACTAAACTGACTTTTAATTATACATACATCTTATAAATAATGACTATAATGAGTGGTATTTCATCGACTAATATAAATAGACCTCATCAAGCATATTTATTTTTTATAATATAACGTGTAAAAGTGATTCTATTTACAGAATAAATAATTTCATTTCATTTGAATTTTCAGGCCGTTTAAGTTTTCACTCTTCAAGCATTACTGCAATTTAGATTTTATCAACAACAATAAATCGTAACTTACGGTTTGCAGTACGGTCATCATTTTCACGTGTATCAGAAGACACCAATCAACACAGTTCTTTTCAACACAACATAGTTTATTCACTGACACCGTAGTCCAATTCCTGTATTTACCTAACTAACGGTTAAGGGTTGGTAATTGTAACGAGGGGTAAGTACGGCCGTGTGTCGGTTGTAGCCGTGGTGAAGTGAAGTTCAAGGCTAGGCTGAGTCAGGTTTATATACGGGGGTAGCGGAGCGTGGGCTTGCGGCTGTGTGAGTGTGCATTGCTGCAGTGGGTGCATAGCAGGGAGTTGAGCTAGACGCACACAGGGGTATTACCGTGGTGCTCAAAGTGCGCCCTTTGATTTATGTGACGATTGTATGGTGATTTGGTGGTGGTCAATCGGGTATAAAGTTGTTTCTGAAAGTTTATTTTTAAGTAACATATTTTGTTTAGATTGGTTATGCCTGTGTATGAATTTTCCGCAATTATTATTGAATCGGTAGTAATTTATGTTATATAACCCAACCGTTAGTGTACCTACACATGATACAAGGTGTTGATGTTATGTGTGTGATTGAGATAGTGTGTTTGATACATGTTACGAAATAATTCGTAGACAAGCAAAATAAATCATAGATTCTATATTTTAGCAACTTATCGTTCTATATTTAGAATGTATTTTTATTTGCATTATTTCTTAATACATCAGCATTTTTCATTCAGTATTAATCCACATCTTACTAATAATAAAACGCATTTTTATGAAACACTAAAGCAGGCTTGGCCTAGAAATTCGAACAACCACATTCCGTAAGTTATATTTAAGCCTCATAGTAATAGAGTGTGGGGTACTCTGGCTTAGAAAATAAACTCTGAAGCACTTAACATATAAGACTGGCGAGGGTGCTAAACGCAGTGCAATAATAAAACTTAATTCACACGAATCGAATACTATTTTATAGCACGTGTGACCTAAACGCGCACTTTAGTCACGCTTTTCTGTGTAAAAATGGACTACTTAAGTCACAGATAAGCGTGACTTAAGTTCGGACTTAGGTCACAGAGTGCTATAAATTGCTCAAAAACCTTTTTGGTATAATTATGAGGTATCACATAAGTGTTAACCATTACAAAACACCTTAAAGGAAACAAGCCTCATTTCCATTTATTACAATGTTACATCTATCGGCCTGTTTAAATAATTAGTTGCGATGTCGCTATAATTTATTAATGAATTTGTGACGAAATATTCCCGCGACTTCGTCCGCGTGAAATTTCGGGCCCTATGCATGATATAAATATAACTTATAGCGTATTGCACTCAGGAATAATGTTGATTTTTACCAGTGTTTTTATTTTTATAAGATCATTAGATCCGGAAATTACCCCCTACATATAAACTAACAAACAAACGTTTTCGCCATACTACGTGGAAATGCTGCCAGCCTGATGGGCACTGTTCCTGTTGACAGCGATGCGGACGAATTTTTTGATGCTTAAGATTCTTTTCCTTCTTTTTTTATATACATGTACATATTATTAATATTATTTTAGGTCTGTTAGCTTATATTATGTAAATATTATCTTGTTTAAAAATAAAATTATAAAATTAACAAACAAATTATACCTCTTTTTAATATTAGTATAGATAACCATATGGAACATGTAATAGGTGTTGAAGGGTTAATCAGAAGATAACGATATTAAAATTAGATTTGTAAACACACAGGCGTAAACTGTTGTATCTATATAATTAACAGTTAACCTAGTTTACTAAAACTTTTTGATTGATTTCGCTCATCAAACCGACGTTATAACATATGACAATAATTATATTCAATACTCATGCAATCTATATCTACAAGTATAACTATTAAAAAAAACTAAGTCGGATTAGTTACACCGTTTATAATCCAAGAACGGCTGACGTATTTTTATGAACTTTGCTTTGTTGAGTTTGTCTCCGCCCCGAATTTATTGATTTTTTTCGTGAATTTTTCCCATGTTTATTAGTTATTCTGCTAACTATTAAAACATGGGAAAAATTCATGAAAAATACGATAGTGAAGATAAGGTAATTAAATAAATTAGAACAAAACTTTGAGTACCACTGTGTATCTTCACAGAGCGTTAACATTTCCACGCCTCGGGCGCAAATAATCGTCTTAAAGGGTACCTTTAACGTTTACCTATAAGTACGTTACGTAATAAGGACTTTTATATAATACGACGTAGGGCAAACCAGTCTTTGTATATTGAAAAGATGACGTTTCAATTGTCTCCTCACATAATTTGCAAAGGAATCGCCGAGTCAGAGCCAAGAAACAAGTCTCAATCCAAAGTTAAGAAATGACTTAGGTACCTGTCTAATATAATAATGGTTTAGAATATTGCAGAAGATTTTAAGACCTGTGCCAACTTACTTTCTGGCGAAGTAAAGACACGACTCGTTGATTTATAAACAGTTTTTTTCCAGTACAAAAATGATTTAATAGGATTTTATCTGGTCAACTTGATCTAAAAACAGTTAGTCGCCACAACTCTCACCGAGATGTAAAGTCTTCTACGCAACGCCTGTACAGGTACTACATAGCGTGTACGCAACATTTACGCAGCGTCTACGAAATTCTATATAGGCAGCGTCAACAGCGCTCACACAACGTCTACGCCACGTCATCACCTACGAAGTGCATACGTTGAACAAATACCTAATAATAATAATAAATGTGGATACATTAAACATATTTAACTGCAATAATTTATCATGAGTGGTGCTCACAGCACCATAACCAGTGCATTTACTCATAAGTGCACTGGTTATCAGTCAAATTCGACATTAACAGCGTCTCTATTTCGCACTAGCTTCTGCCCGTGACTTCGTCCACGTGGAAGACACATATATCCTACGGCACTCGGCAATAGTGTAGCTTTCTATCATTGAAAGAGTTTTTGTAAACGTATTAATTCGAAGAGATTCAGAGATTAAATCCTACATCCATACTTACAAACTTTACCTCTTTATAGTTCTCGTTGGTCTGGTCGTCGCAAGTGCAACTGCTGAGTGTGGGTTCCTGGATTAGATTCCCAGATTGGGCGAAGTCTTATTGGATTTTTTCATTAGGAAATTCACATTATCAAACTGTAGTTGGCTAGGAAAGCACGTGGGTACAACCGTTGGACCTGCGCCTGATCTCTCCCCGGTCGTGTCAATTCATCGTCCCATCGGACCATGAGAATAAAGAAACAAAGAGTGCACCTGTGTTTACGTACATGCGTACACACTTGTGCACTATGATATCTCCCGCGCACCTGGCTAATCTCCGTTGAGATTGGCCACCGTGGGCGAAATCGGTCAGGAGGATTATTATTGTAGATCTAACTCTTTCTTTTTTCATAGTCTAACTCATATCATCTGTCTAGCCTTTTCCCAGCTATGTTGGGGTCGGCTTCCAATCTAACAGAATGCAGCTAAATACCAGTATTTAACTTGACCTCCACAACCGAATTACTGGGAACGATACCCATTGGTAAGACTGGTTGTCAGACTTTCAGGCTCTTGACGATCCGTAACGACTGTCAAAGATCCACGAATGACAGCCGGGACCAACGCCTTAACGTGCTTTCCGACGCACGGAGGTGTCTTGGTAAGTAAAGTTAGTCACCCATCCACGGACCAACCGCAGCAAGCGTAGCAACCTGGCAACTGTGGCAACCTGGCCACAAGCCCATCTTTCACAGTCTAAGTATTTACACTAATGTGCGGTTGGTCGGTTGACCGTACTACGCTCTAAAAGTCTTCACCTCCGTCAAAGTCGTGCAGTTTAAAGACACCCGTCAAGTTTCCTATCGAGCACCATAACTTCCCAGTGTATAAGTTAACAAAGCTATCGGCGCATCTAGAAAGGGAAACTATTGTTTATTAATCCGATTCACCGATATAAGTCACACGTAGTATGTCATTGTAGTGTTAAAAGTACATATTTTAAAATTGTTTCCTTTCTTTCGTCACGTTTGTTGCCTGGAAATAATGTTGATACTAATTGTGTTATTATTGTTGTATTTTGCCTATGTGTCTATGGTTCAATTTATCTATTTAATCTTTGTTATTTTTTTTTTCACCTTTTTTGTGTTTGATACCTGTATTGTGTCTTTTGTTGCACTGAATAAACGTTTTATATATCTATCTATCTTATTGTATTTTGTGGAAGGGGCTAAATATTACCAGTCACACGAGTGGATCTTCAAGGTTAAGCAACGCTTGCCGAGGTTGGTCTGTGGATGGTGACCATCCATAATTTACTGAGACCCCACCGTGCCTCGGAAAGCACGTTAAGCACTTGTTCCCAGCTATCATTTGTAGATCTTTGAGAGTCTAAGCGGTATCGTGTTACTCAGTAACTGGGTTGTGGAGGTCAGATAGTAAGTAGTAGTCGTTACAAATTCTGGTATTCAGCTGCATCCGGTTAGACTGGAAACCGACCCCAAAATAGTTGGGAAAAGGCTAGGAAGATTAATTAACTAATTGTGTTGTTATTAATGTAACGTGACTACCTCGTTGGTTTAGTGGTGGCAAGCGCGAATGCTGTGCGTGGGGTCCTGGATGTGGCCCCAGGTCGGGCAACGCGTTGTTGCGTATTTATTTATTTTATTTATTAAAACTTCATGCACATAATGTACAAAGGCGGACTTAATGCCTTGGGCATTTCCTACCAGTCTACCTTAGGGTGATGCAGAGACAAAACAGTAGGTGCAACAGAACAGAAAATTTTGAAGAATAAAATATAATAATAAACACATACATACAACAAATTATACAAAGTGAGGAAAGATAAAAAAAAAAACATAGATGAAGAAAACCAACAAATTAATTGTGGGACAAGTCTGCCAACTTCTTATGGATGTGTTCCCGAGCTTTTATTTTAAATGTAAGCCGACTGGTTGCCATCCTGATATTCAGAGGGAGCGCATTCCAAAGGAAAACCGCCTGGACAGGAAAAGTAGATTTAAGAAAGCCAGAGCGGTGAGTAGGACATCGTAGAAGACGATTTACATCATCTCAATAACAGCCCGATGTCTGAGACTTTAAAACAACAAGCAACAATACCCGCATACGGAGCGAGCCAATGCCAGTCCCATATTACAAGGGGAGAGACTATTGATATCCACCGGGAACAAATCCCGACACCAGGCTGCTACTAATAAATTCCTATTGTAAAACCCAATAACACTACCGACTTGGGGATCGAACCTAGAACTCTACGTTCAAGACCCTTGAGGCCACTAAACCATTAGGGGTAATCCGAAAAAACAAAATCAAGCGCCTATTCAAAATCATTTTCAACACACCGCAACACGCAAAAGCTTGCTCTATTCCACTCATAACGGTTTCATTTCGTATACTATGGTACCGGCAGAATCTACCTTAGGGGCCGTCCATTAATCACGTGATGTGTTTTTGGCATTTTTTTAACCCCCCTCCTCCTTGGTGATATATGGTGAGGTTTAAGACTTACCCCCCCCCCCCCACATATCACGTGTATCTTTAGTACCTACAAAGAATCGGACCTTTTTTATGTTTATAAAATACAGGTATAATCATCTAATATTATTAGAAAGTTTGCAGGATGTTTTTAAAAAAATAAATACACGTGATATATTACTACACCCCCCCTCCCCCCTTGTGATATTTCGTGATGTTTTATGGACCCCCTCCCCCCCTTTCGAGCCTCACGTGATTAATGGACAGCCCCTTACATGCTTATTACCAGCCGTCGAGAGCAACGCTACTGCAAATTATCCCGAGGCTCAATTATCACTTGTACTAAGAACTCCTAGATAACACTACATCATGGGGTAGTAACTCAAGTGATTGAAAATTGCTAGTTTCCGTCGCATTTCCTACACTAAAGCCAACGCCTTGGTTTGGTTCGTAGCGCCTGCGCAAACACGTAGCTGTTTATGCTGCCATGCAGCGTTGCTGTGTTTCGGTTTGAAGGGTATGCACGTGCGACATTTTAGTTTGGTTTCTGGGATAATAATGCAGTTGGGATGGCTGTGGCATAACAATTGTCCATAGCGTAAGGTGGCAAATTATCATCAGGTGGGCTGCTTGGTTCATTGCCATCCAATAACAAAAAAAAAAATCGTCTGTAAATGACCTGTATGAATCATCATCATCATAATTTCAGACAAAAGACGTCCACTGCTGGACATAGCCAAAGCACCCCCACTTCGACCGGTTCTATGCTTTCCGCATTCAGCATGAATGAAAATAGAAAATTAAGTTATTGTTTCTCAGTAACAAGACTGTTGACGTTAACTTTGTTTAGTTATGCGGGTTTTCATAAACGAAACTGGTTAAAAAATTGGTTCAATTATCAGTTATTGATATTTCAGCATTTCAGCAGGGAAAGTACGATGACAAATGCAAATGAAAATGAAAATATCTAGAGTGTTATTCCACGTAAAATACAATGCAACAATAGTTTACTTTTCTTATTTCATCTTAGACCAATTAATGTTACAATGAGATTATTAATGTTACGTGAGTAGTTACTTGAGTATTCACTGAAAAGTCTACTAAGATTAATGACGTAAACGCTTATCATTACTGATGGACAGTTGATTCAGTAATGTATCGTGACAAGATACACCTAAATGAATATACGACATGAGTGATGTACTCATAAGTTTCCAGAACGCAGCATCGATATCAATAAATGTTCAAGTTAACACCAGGAACGTAAACATAAATACGTTTTTTAAGGATAATAAAACTTTATAGACTTTTTAGATTAGAAGTATTTATCACCAGAATGAAACAGCTAATAATAGGTTTACTGTTCCTAAGGTTCCGTCCGCTAGCTTTTACAACGGCGTACACTCAATGTAATGATAGTTTACCATTCTTGCTTTTTCCTGATTCCTCATAGCCGGTATCAGTACCGGAAAACGCGGAAGTGGGAAGGGAAAAACGAGAGTGAAATGCGCACACCAAGTCACCCAACCCCTGAGATAAGAATATTACAAGTGTGACCAGTTTTTCTACAAACCTGCCAGTTGCAAGTGGCAATTAGTAGGTTTTCCTGGTCAGGCTTCTTTATCCAATTACAGAACGCAAGTTTGCGAACAAGAAAGTATCCGGTTGATGGTTTATATCCTAGTCGGCGTCAGGAATTATTAAAGGGTTTATTTATACAAGTAGCTTCTGCCCGCGACTTCGTCCGCGTGAAATTTCTTGTTACTCCGACCCTCCCCGTCGTATCGCATCGCCTGCCCACGCTATTACTTCGTTTTTGCTTAGCGTTCTTTCTGACTTTTTTTCTTTTTGCTCGGCTCCTAAAGGGCATAGCGTGATGTTAAATAGCCTATAGCCTTCTTCAAGAATTGGGCTATCAAATGCAAAAAGAATTTTTCAAATCCGACTGGTAGTTCCAGAGATTAGCGTGTTCAACCAAACAAACTCTTCAGCTTTATAATATTAGTATAGATTACAGGAAATTGCGTTTTCTTACATTTGAATGCTTTTCTAAATGTGAATTCTTGTAGCTCCAGAAAGCACCTGGCGTTTGAAACGCTGAGTGCCCTCCCAGACACACACAGCACAGCAGCACGTGACAATAATGACCTCGTTGGCAATACCTGAGAGGTTGAGTCATAGTAGGAACAGGAGGATCATCGCGTAGCCCGAGACGGTTACGCCCTCGGCCATAGAATATGAGAATGCAGCAGAAATACCGAAAAGTCTTTTAGAAATTTTATATTCACATATTTATTTTGCATTCCATATTGTTGTAGACGTAATTTTGTTTTTTTTTTATTTTCATTTATAATATGTCATGCATAATTCTTCATTCTGTTACGATTTCTTACGTTTTTAAGGGGCTTACAAGACCTAAACGCAAGTTTTCGAAACAATAAAAGTATATGATAGACTACAGTAAACAAAATCAGAAAAATATATGATATTCTTCAGGATATATGCTAGATAGATAGTGTGGTGAAAACATAATACAACTAATTTGATACGATAGAAAAAAATCATGAAGATGCCTCTAAAAATTTTCTTTTTACAATAAAATCCATACTAAAATACATACAATCATTCTGATTTTTTGTCAGATTATTCTACAAGCAACATACTAAAATACTAGTGTTTTAATTTTTTTGTCCAAACAATAGATTCTTTGTAAATCGCATATTCTTATTTTCGAACAAAATACGTGCGCATGTGTGCGTAAACGCTGTGTAGCGACACTGCCGGCCGAGGCCTGATGCTATATGGACGTGTCGCTCTTTTCGCCGCAATATTTCCGCCAAGATTGTTATGTTTTTGTAAATTTTTATTTGTAAATTCATTGTTTATTATTATTTGCATAATCTTCTTTGCGTAAATATTTTTATTTCGTGTAAATATAAAATACTTTGAAGTTAAAATAGCGTAACCTTGTTATCAATTATCATTTATTGTAAATATGAAGTGAAAAATTCCGTTCGGACTACAAAACGTTCATATAAAACGCTGAACATATTATATATATATATATACGAAATTAAAAAATAAGAGCATTTTATTATTATAGAATATTTATTTTTTTAACAATAAAACTATGAATTTAGAAACGTCTAAGATAGTGCAGTCATGACGCATATACGCATAAGCTCAACTTTTTCGACTACATTCGTAACCGTTACGTTAGCGTATGAGGCCGATGTGTAGATTTGTATTCAAGAGTCCCCGGGTTCGATTCCCAGGGATTCTCTAACCGAAGTTTTCTTTTTAAAATGTATTTTGAATTTATATATATTATGTATTTATTATTTTTTTATAAATAATAATTAAAACGTCTACAATGTAATTATCTTTCACAGGAGAAACACAGTCGTAAATATCAACACGGAAGTTATTTCTAATGCGAAACTACAATTAAAAAAAAAACTAAAAGCACCTAACTTATTGATAGTGGGCATAACGAAATAACAAATTCATCTAAAAATTGCGATGAAAATTATCACAAGCAAGATTTTGGTTTTTATTATTATTGATTTCGTTTATAATAAATAGATTCATAATATTATGTATGAATGTTAGGTACCTATCTTTGAGGCTGTTTACACATTATGCCGCAGCTGCAGCGGCACCGCCACTGCCGCGGCGCTGCTGCATCAGTCACCCTTGGATTTGTATGATGATGAACACACGGCGCCGCCGCCGCGGCGGAGGCGACGAGTTTTGATAAAACCGTAGCAATACTCGCCGCCGAATCATGCTGCCGCCGCCGCGGCGCCGCCGTGTGCAAGGGTTCATGCAAATCCAAGGGCAACCAATACAGCGGCACCGCGGCGGCGGCGGCGCCGCTGTATTATACATATAATTTTTTTTTATAATGTACTACAGTCGCGCGGTACGTAAACACGCGATAACCCCTCCCGCCTACAGTATTTTAATTTCATCAACCTACTTGAGTTTCTTTCTAGTTTTGTGACTGTACCTACAGTCACAAAACTAGAAAGAAACTCAAGAAGTTAAAAAAATATTTACCTACCTATAGGTATAGGTAAATATTTTTTTTAACCGACTTCTAAGAATGAGGAGGTTGTCAATTCGGATGTTTCTATTTTTTTTTTTTATGTATGTTCGGACATAACTCCGTCATAAAAATATGTAGATGGATTTGCAAAATTCTTTTTTTGTTCAAAAGAGGTTTATTCCGAAATGGTCCCATTTAAATTTCGTAAAGATCTGATGATGAGTTTCGGAGACAAACAACGGAACTCTTCAATACATGCCAGTTTACCCAATCACACAACATAACATCACGCCTATACCCTTTAAAGGGGTAGGCAGATGTGTTCAATAGCTTCCTGTCACTGATATTAACATAGCAATTAGTGTTATATGAATTTGGGCGGGGTAGGTACAACTAAAAAGTGAAAAATAAAACTTTTTTACAAAAAAAAAACAACTGACTTCCAAAAAAAATACTACAAAGTGAAAAATAAAGTCTTTAATTTCGGAAGTCGGTGTCAAAAAACGAAAATGCAGATCCAACGACACCGACTTCCAAAATTAAAGTTAATTACTTTGTGTTGTTTTTTTTTGAAGTCCGTAGTTTTTTTTTTTGTAAAAAAAGACTTTTCATTTATAAAATAGAAACACGTTGTGAATGGAATAGAAAGAGTTCAATAAAAATACATGGTCTTTTTGATCAATAGATTTAATTAAAAAAACTTATTGACGAATTCAAACAACCAAAAACAGCACAATATAGTCTCTTTGCCATATTATTAAGTAAGTACTTGTACTTAATTCAATGAATATTTGTCACAAATTGCACGCTTACTGCTTACGAAACCGTCACACCGTCCGGCGTCCACTCGCCACTGCGGAGCATTCGAGACTGTTTGTTAACCGAGTGTAAACCGAAATCGAGGCGCGTAGGTATGATTCGCGTTCCGACCGTTTTTATGAAGATAGAATACTGTATAGATAAAAATACCGTGGCGGGCGGTGCGCGGCGGCGCTGCCGCAGACACGGCATAATGTGTAAAAGGCCTTACTTACTTGACAAAGGAGAATGGGTAGACCGTACCCAGACACAAAGTTAATTGCAGCATTATGAACTATGTTGATCTTTATTGCCCTCATGGAGTAGTTTGCTAAATTAATCCTAAGACAGCATGTCTGAATTCACTTGGAGAAAAAAGTTATGTGAGGAAATTGAATTGATTTATTAAAAGGAAATATTTAACCTATCCTTTCAAAACTTATTGACCTGCTAATGATGGACACTTTTTGAAATTAATGAACCTCTAAAAACTTTTTGCGCTTATAATGATGCACTTTTTTAAATTATTGAGCCTCCTTTTAACTTAATTTAAAATAATTAAAAACGTAATTTAAAATCTTCTATTTTTTTCATTTTATTATTGATGAATGGGCGGCCCGCTTTTGACCTCGATCACGCCTGATGGAAAGCGATAGATGATAAGTGATGATATGTGATGTTATTTTTTTTATAGATTGGAAACAGTGGTACCACAGGAAGATCACGATTGTGAAGTTATTGATAAAAGTACATATTCATCTAAACGTGTACTAGAAGAAATAACGGGATAAGAGCTTGACCCACCTCTTTTAGTTTTAACGTAACTCCAGAAAAACTTCGGATTATTTTTGAGTTCGTTTTCCAATCGCTTCATATAATTGTTGTAACAAAGTTTTGCTAGGTCATTACAGCGCTTAGTTATAATCTGCAGTTCAATTCTGTCTAAAGGGTTTTTGTAAATATTGTGGCGATTTCTGATCTTATTTTTGCAATTAAGTAATTTGATTAGATCTCGATTGAACCATGGTGGAAATTTACTTTTTTTTGGCACTCGCTTAGTTATAAATTTTTCTATACCTTCCTGAATAACGTCATAAAATACCTCCACCATCTCATTAACTGCCTGCTGTGCTTCAAGTAACTCATCCCAGTCAGTTTCACTCAAATATTTCCGAATTGGTATGTAACTCGTTTTTCGGAAATTAGGTCTACCGCAGGTAGTGTTATATGGGAGTTTAGCTTCCTTATTTAGAGAAATCACGATATCGAGGGGTGGATGATGCTGGTCAATATTAGCAATCGGATCCTCACTTTGACTCACTCTACACAATGAATGGTTACATAGTATAAGATCTAAAATGCGGCTTGAAGCATTACATACATTGTTAAATTGATTAAGCCTATTAACATACGTGAAATCTATCAAAGTTTGACTTAAATTGGACAACTTAAGGCATTTATCAGAATTATTGACTATACTTCAATCGATATCACCGATATTGAAATCACCTGCGATGCAGACATATGATAAGTTTAACTGTTCAAACACTGCATTACATTTGTCCAAAAAGTGTTCCAAGTACGAGATACGTACAGGTGGTGGCAGGTATACAGAACAGAGAGCTGCCCGACGTACAGATCGAGCCGCAGGTAGATCTAAAATTACCCAAAGGTCTTCACAATTACATTCAAATTGTTCTGCTCGTTTGGAAATTATAGATTTTTTTACGGCTATCAAAACACCCCCACCTTCTTTACTACTCTGTAGACAAGAACTTTCTCTGTCCCTTCTGTATACAATGTATCTGTCGTCGAACAGCTCGCTGCTCAGTACGGTATTATTAAGCCAAGTCTCTGTAAAAATGATAATGTCATAGTTATTACAGCATACATTACGAAAGATGATAATATGCGTTTTTGTTCTCACGCCTCTACAATTCTGGTGATAAATTTGTAAATTATCGAATTTTGTATTATATTCAAGTTACAATTACATGTATTTTTAATTTAAATATAAAGTATGTTTTTTTTCACGTCAACTTATTTAGGGACTCTAGATTCTTAATGAGGATATATGTTCTGACCCATCACTTTTCCTGACGAAGATTCTACCATTTCTAACCCAGACGAATTGATATCCTTTTTCTTTTGCTTGAAGTCTAGTAGCAGCATGCAGCGCTTTGTTAGAAGGAGACAAATGTTCTTGCACATATATTGGCTTCTTTTCACCAGCCAGTCCAAGGTCCGCTGTATTTAGTTTTTCGATGTTATTCTTGCCTTCATTGTAGTTAATGACAGAAGCCAAGAGCAGGTCACGAGTTCTTAGGGAGGCCAATTGGACTACGATAGAGCGCGGGCGGGCACTAGAATTTTGTAGTTTGGCTACACGGGTGCAATGATGGATATCGGTGTCGCTCAACTTGCATCCAACGACTGATCCTAGTTGCTTAACGACTGTATAGAGATTCTCCTGTTTATTTTCGGGCAAACAATGAACTTCAAGGTAAGTCGAACGTGCCTGTTGCTCCAAATAGTTGATTCGCTGGCCCATATCCGCCACTGACCTCTTAAGGTTAGTATTTTCTGTCTCTAAGTCTTTTTTACCGAGACTTTCAAAGCCCTATGTTCAGACTGATATTCTTCAAACTCCTGTATGTGAAAATTCAATGACGCCGTCATCTCCGTAAGTTCTTTCTTAATCGGTTCAAGCTCTTTATTTACGACATTGAGTATTGTATTGTTTATTTGACGAAGCATAGAAGCGAATTCAGCCTGTATTACTTCCTGGAGGATATCGCGTACATCATCACGAGTCACAAAGGTTGCTTCAGGGGGCGAGTTCAAAGCAGGTCTCTTGTTCCCCCTAGAGGTGGAGACATTACGGGTTGGAGTATATTCCTTTTTGGAGGTATTCGAGATGTGACTCCCGCAATTAGAACACCTCCATTTACAGTAGACATCCGTGTCCTCGAAAACTTCCGGAAGAGACAGGCACTCAAAATGATACAATTTATTGCATTTGGAACAATTAATCGATTTTTTTCCATCCTTGCTGTCTTCATTAGCACAGCATCCCCATAACAATGTTGACGAAGCCATTCCAATTAATAGTCAGTCTCACAACAATTCCAATGCCGAAATAATTATTAAAAAGAAAAAATGTATACTGTTCCAAGCACACTATTAAAGACCCCTTCAATCTTTGTTGGTAAAAGTGCACTCTAATAAAGGCCCTGCGCAATACAACGAGCGAACTAACAGCGAGCTCGCGAGAAGAACGTCGTATGCGCCGTGCTATCTGCGGCGCTTACGCGTTTTATTATAACTGGTGAATTACTCCTGACGGTAGATGAATAACTATTTTGATACGTTTTTTGTCTAGAATTGATACACAAAGCACTAAGTCACTTATTAATTGTAGTCGGATTGTTGTTATTGATATTATTCACACGAACAGCACTTTTAACGACACTTTAGAGCACTTTTGACGCGTACCAACAATATTTTCTTAGGAGCAGTTCGAATGGGTAGTTACTCGTACAAGTACAACGTATAATTTATTATTGCCGACTTTCAAAAAAAAAAAAACACTACAAAGCTACAACCGACAATACCGACTTCCGAAATTAAAGTTATTTTTCACTTTGTAGTGGTTTATTTTGGAAGTCGGTTGTTTTTTTTTTTATAAAAACAATTTTTATTTACTTATCACTTTTCAGTTGTCCCTACCTACCCCACACAAATTCATATAACACTACTTGCTATGTGAATATCAGTGACAGGAAGCTATTAAACACATCTGCCTACCACTTTTAAGGGTACAGGCGTGATGTTATGTTGTGTGATTGCGTAAATAATGCATACAAATGCGATAGCAGCGATCGCGGTTGATTTGCTGGCATTTATTGAAGAGTTCCGTTGTCTGTCTCCGAAACTCATCATCAGATCTTTACGAAATTTAAATGTGACCCTTTCGAAACAAACCTCTTTCGAACAAAAAAAGAATTTCGCAAATCCGTCTATTTATGATGGAGGTCGTCTATATAGGACCCGAACATAAATAAAAAAAATAATAATAAACAAATCCGAATTGAGAACCTCCTCCTTTTTAGAAATCGGTTAATAATTTTGTTGTCATAACTACTTGTTTCCGCGTCATCTATTGGAATACTCGGGCGTAATCGTAAATCGTATGCTGTATGTCATAATTGTGATGGGCGTCGTCGTTAGATGGCGTACGCGTCGATTGTGTATATGTGTGCATGCGTTTCTCAAGGAAACTTAGCTCTACTAGTCCTCTTAAGCGTTGAAATCTTTTTATTACATATTTATTTATTTTAAACTTTTCGCACAAAAAGGTACAAAGGCGGAATTAATGCCATAGGCATCTTTTTCAATTGCATTCAAGACTGGTATAAGTGCGTATGTCTCAATTTAAAGGATGTCGATAAAATTACAGCCACATTAGATTTCAAAAGCCTGAGCATTAATTTATGGAGCTTCCCTTGCAAGGTTTTTCATCCGTAATTCCTATATAAAACCGTAGGTATAACAATGTAAATGTAAAAAGTAGGTATAACAATCAACATAGAAATCGCAGTCTAATGCTGGACATATAATCCTAAACAGTAAAACAAATGACAAGTGTCCGTTTTCTCCTTGGAATACTTTTCAAACAATGGTAGGTAATGTACGAGTATTCGACGCTATAAAGGTATGTAATAGTTAATATCCATAACGTGTAATGTCCATAATTGGCGCCGATTCCCTTGTTCACAAACTAAACTAAATTTAAGTTCAGTGCATTTTTTTCTTTCTATTTCATTAAGAAAGGACAGAAGATAAATTTTAGTTTAGTCCTGTCAAAGTAATCAGCGCCTGACACTACTCCATACAAGTTGAGAGGTGGTTAAAAACTTGCCTACTAAAATTACGTCAATTTACATCAGGCGCTGATTAATTTGACAGGACTAAACTAAAATGTATTTTCTGTCCTTTTCTTAATGACATAAAAAGAAAAAGCGCCATGAACTTAAATTTAGTTTAGTTTGTGAACAAGGGAATCGGCACCATTATCTTCTATCTAAAGTCAAAGTGTATTGAAGTGAAAACTTCTTTAGGCGCGTTGGGCATTTTTTGAGATGGGAAAAAACCATTGAACTCGCGCCACTATTACCGTAAGCGATACCACGCGTATTTTTTTATAAGGCGATTCAAAAAATACCCGCTTCGGATGTGTTCGGCTGTCCTCGCGATGTACTCGGTTTTAATGTATATCCGATATGTCAATGAGTGATAGCAAAGTATTCAGTTTATGTTTTGTTTTCACTTCTGTCGGCACTCCCGGAGTGCCACTGTTTTTTTTTTATTCTGAAGTTTATCAGTTTCGTTTCTTGATCACTTATATAAAAAGTGCAAGTCCTGGCAATGACCGTTTCAGAGTGGCTTCTGAGAACAGATCTATGTACGGGAGAAAAAACTTACAAATCATTCTCGGACGACATCTGAAAATCACAGTGAATTTTTTTAGTAAATAAACTGATAAATTAATCTTCAGCCAGACTACATGTTCGTGATGAAGAAAATTACAGTGCGTATGTTATGAAGCGATATTTAATAATTGTGTCATTATTCGCTTATACTACAGGCGATCTTGCACGAAGCGTTCAATAGGACATGAATAATGATCAATAACTTTAATAGCTATCATTCCGCAGATGCCTTTGATTCTGGTTCATTTGACTTTAAATTGTTAAGTTTCGTGACTTTTACTTTTACTTTCGATCAATATTTTCATAACTTTGCGTATGTATACGCATTTCAATAAAACCTTTTTCAATATGGTTATTTGTCTCACAGATGTTTATAATTTTTCTTGCGTATTCGTTAACTTACCTTCCTTACCATGAAGTCGATTCCTTCTAGTATCTGCCCTTCCTACTTCATCATCTACCTTGCCTTTTCCCAACTTTGTTGGGGTCGGCTTCCAGTCTAACCAGATGCAGCTGAATGCCAGTATTTTACATGGAGCGAGTGCCTATCTGACCTTCATAACCCAGTTACCGGGTAATACGATACCCCGTGCTAAGACTGGTTCTCAGACTTTCAGGCTTTTGACTACCCGTAACGACTGTCAAAGATCCACGAATGACAGCCGGGCCCAACGGCTTAACGTGCTTTCCAGGGCACGGAGGGGTCTCGGTATGTAAAGATGGTCACCCATCTACGGAACAACCGCGGCAAGCGTAGCTTAGCCTGATCAATCGACCCGTGCGTGATCAACTGCTAGTTACTGTAGATTGATAATGAAACCAGCAGGAAACGTTAATACATATGATTAAATATGTAGTATTACCACGGCTTGGTTTGGTAAAGATTACGTTACGGCCATAGATATCATAAATAAACCCAATTACTTTACTTCATTTGGTTATCATCTTTTTATTTGATTGTCTCTTTGCTCCACCTATTTAAATATTTTTTCTTCTTCTTTTTCAACCTAATTTTACTTACAGTTAGAAGTCTCTGCACATTCATAATAGCTGGTTTTCATATCTTAAGATTAGAAGGATCAAAAGCATTAATGGATATTGATGCTGTAAAATATACTTAGACTCCTTATTACTCACCTGAAGTCCTACCGATTAATGTGATATAAGTAAATTTAGGGTGTTCAATTCAAACAAAAGCAATTGCAATGTTTATTAAAAACTATTTAATTTATTACACTAAGTATATGCCTAGCCCAAATTATTGCACATCAAATTAGGAAGAATACACAACAAGAAATTTTGTAATAAATAATTCAAAGCATCCTAAAAACATATTGTTAATAGCCTTAACTACAGCCTCTTCGCTTTTGTGTGTATTTACATTTGAAACTATATAATAATTAGTGTTTCTTGAGAACACAATCAAGCTAACATGTCTAGCTACGTACATTATATCTACTGCTGGCAAAAGGTCTGGTTTACTGTCTGAAACAACAGCTCTATGTTTATCTAGATTATCATCATATATAGGTATCATTAAGACAATGATCTTGCGAAGTATCTTAACCATGTTGGAAGAAAACACCCTTCCTTCTTTCAAGTGTCACCATTATTTTCTTCTACTAATTTAAAATCAACAATCAAACAGATTCTTGATTTTGTACTATCCTCGATATACTTATTTTCGAATGTTAATAGGCCTCTATATTTACAACGCCTAAATCATTCTTAACCATTCACATAAATTGTGGTCTATTATTATTTATTTTTTACTTCTGATAGCCTTTTCTTTTCGTGTCTTTCATTTTTGTTCTTCGAGAACATTGAGTGACTGGAATCTGGCTTGTTTTCGGGTTTCACCATACGTTTAGGATGTGAGTGGTAATTTCTGGGGTAAGATGGCGGCTTCTGTTTGCCAATTGGAGGCACATAACGGTATCCTACTGTGTACTCGGCCTCCGGGTTGTAGTTTTGATGAAGTACCGTCTGGCTATAAGATGCAGACATTGGATGAGAGTTAACATACGTCACTTTTTCTGTAGACGGATTGTTAAGGAAAGTCTGAGGCACCATAACTCTGTATGGCATCTGATACTTTGGATGAGGCATGGGAGTGACGTAACTTACAGTTTGGATCGTACCAGAGTTCTGTTTGCCTATATTGTAATGTGTGGGTAGAACGGTCGCAATTGTGTGGTCCTTGCTTGGATAGTTCTCTGAAAGGATTAACCCATGATCGTCTGCCTGTCGTGGCTGCTGCTGCTCCTGCTGTTGGTGGTAATCATAGTTTTGCTGTTCACCTGAATCTGATTGTGATGAATGACTTGCTTGTGCACTTTGTGATGAATAGCCAGAATGATCTGGTTGATCGGGCTGAGTTTGAGTGTAATAGGATTCATGAGAAACCTGAGACACGGCAGTTTCCTTCGCTGGTCCATATTCAGGTGCAGGTGTTCCCGCTGATTCGTATCCCGCCGATACCGATTGCGAATGTTGTTCCTGGGGGGCTCCGTATTCAGGAGCGACTGTGTTTGTATGTTCATACTCTGCCTCTGCGTGGGGCGCAGGAGTACCATACTGAGTCTGAGGAGTACCGTATTCAACGCCCGGTGTACCGTATTCGGCACCCCGTGTACCATATTCAGCTCCCGGTGTACCATATTCAGCACCAGGAGTGACCGCAGATTCATAGCCTACACTGACCTGCGCTGGAACTTCATATTGATACTGAGGACTGGTATCATGACCACCTCCTTGCGCCAGAGATGATTGTTGATCATGTTGAATTTCCTGTGACGACACATGTTCCGTTTGTTGTTGGTAATGTGTTGAAGGCATGTAAAACTTCTGCGATGACACGGCCGACTGTGGTACGTATTGATACTGGTACTCAAACTTCTGTGGCAGTGCAGGTTGTTTGTAAAGAGAATACCCTTTCGGCATTGTCATGTAATGTTGACGAACATAACTTGCTGGGTACCTGGCCATCACAGGCTGAACTGCCGAGTATTGTACTCCAGCTGAAAGGTGAGCTTGCGTGTAGGATGGCTGCACGTACGGATGAGCATAATGCTGCGGCTCATATTGAGACACAGATGAGCCACCATGACCATGGCCCTCATGACTATAACTCTCATGCCCATGGCTTTCTTGGCTCGAACTAGGATATGCCATTACCTGAGGAGCGAACCTATATCCAGCTTTCTTAAAATACTGGTTCACTAACTCTTGTAAGTTCAAATGATTCAAGTCATTCGACAATGGGTAGTTCTGCGGTAAATTAGCATACAGTTCAGCTGTAGGATTCGTGAGGGACGAGCTTGGTATTCTTAAAACTAAAACTGGAACAACCTTCTGTTCTAAGTGTGAACCGGGAGTACGCAAATGATCCTGGGTCAATCCAACGTTTTGGTATTCTGGGTTTTTGATTAGCTGGGAAGGATCGACCAAATAATTAGGCATGACTGTCGGGAACTGTCCACTTAAGCCTGAGAATTGTTCACCGTTGTAAGTGGTGTACAGAGTTGATGGATGTGATGAGTAAGAGTTACGGCTATGTTCGGCAGATGAATATGATGCAGGCTGCGGCGCTGGTGTCGTAAACTCAATCGCTGGTCTATCGTAGTGATAAGCGGTTTTCTCCTGTTTCACGGGTACTAATTCAAAGGCTTGTGAAGGGTGAATTTCAACGCTTGTTTTTACATGCTTTCCAGAATGGTCGTAATGACGGATAGAATGAGTATTCGCTGGAGGAATATCTTCCTGTGAGTAGGGATATACCATGAATTTTCCCTTTTCCTGCGCAGGTTTTCCGAAATAGGAGTATGTATATCCGTTGTTTGTTTTGTATCCATAACCAAGGTTAGCGTCAATGGTTCGCTTTCCTTTGGATTTCGTGTCAGTGTCGTTGACAATTTCAATAGCGATAACAGCTGGGAAATGCGAATTTCCTGCTTGTGGCGCTTTAATATTAGTTTCACTGACTTTTTTATTTTCTTCTTTTGTAGCGTCGTTTTTTATTCCATACTTTGCTTCAACATCTCTTAGAAATTTCTTCTCGTCTGTTGTTAGGGTTGTATTTGATTTGTTTTCTTTATCTTTTACTTCTGATTTGTATTTCTTTGGATCTGGATCGGCCCATGTTGTCGACAGCGCCACACAAAACAGCATCTGAAATTGATACAAGGAACAGGATTAATTTAAATATTACATAATATATCGAAAAAATCATATAAAAAGTATGTCTCCTGAAGGTGTAACAGAAACGTTATGAACGTTGGTCGATTTCATTCAGTGAAGTGTAGTAGCAAATCAAGGTCGATCGATGAAAAACGTTCCAGCGAGCGAGGTCATAAATCGATTCTTGAATATCGATAGGGTAATCATCATCATCAATAATGAATATCGTAATTAACCTACCAACCTAATTTCGAATATAGCAAAAGCATAATCAGCCTATAATGTTCCCACTGCTGGGACACAGACTTCCCCTTTATGAGTGGGAGTGGGCCATAATCCAGCACGCGGGGCCAGTGCGAGTTGGTAGATACCACATGTCTTCGAATTTTTGCTTCTAGAACATGCCGTTTTCCTTACGATGTTTTCCTTCACCGTTTTGAAGAGCAGTGGTTTCGAAATTAACTACACAAAGTAAAGTGCCTGCCTGGGTTCGAACTCACTACCTACAACGCCTAAATGGGGGCCGATACCACTGGGCTACCACTTTTGCATTCTCTTTCTCAACAATGTTTACAAAATATTGTTATTTTTGTTTACTTTTTATTAAAAACTGATTATGTCATCACAGAAAAGGTAAACCACGTGTACAGTAAACACCTGTCTACCTTATTTATTCCCATATTAGGCTATGTTCTTAACTGCTATAAAATAATGAAGTTATTCTCAATAGCATGTGTACTAGCAGTGTCCGCTTGTACAAAGTCCCATTAACTTATTGCGTGTTTGTCTCATCGTTCACTCTCTAAGCGAGCACTGTCATTTGGTAACATAATATTATCTTTATTTCTTAGTATTCCAACATTGAGTCAATCTTGTGAAATTTAACATCTGTTAAGAGGTAATGCCGCCAGATGATCACTTCAGATAATGCACACATCCGCATACAAATTGATGCACATATCTCAGTTTAGATTTATTTGAATTTCTCCGTTAATGACGCACCAACTTTCCATACATAAAATGATTTTTTTGAAAATAACTTACTCTATGATAATTTTGTCATTTTTGTCTTATCTCGATCGAGAATGAATAGTGGTGTGTGGATGTACGCTATCGTTCATTATGATCTGTCTCTTGCGCAACAGTGATTTTCTCGCGGAGCGCGCGACCCGTTGCGCCTGCGACTTTCCACGACCTCAGGTTCTCGATGGTTACCTCGCTGATTAATTAACGACATGTTCGCATTATGTGGAAGTTGTAACTATGAACTTACGTAACAGTTGTACGCTCACCGGTGACTCCACTGCGAAATTTATACGCGTCCGCAGTTGATCGTAATACTGTCAACTAATTGGCTACAGTCTCTAGACGAATAAATGAATAAGTGTTCCTACTGAAGATGCATTGCTATTAATGTTTATAGCTGCAATGTCTAATGTCTGTCTATTGAATTCGTTTAATGTTTTATCTAAATGTAAAAATAATTAAATATATCACCGACCGGTGCTAAATAGCAATGATCTTGGTGTGTTCGTGCAGTTAGCGATGCAATACGAAATGAAAGTAATCGTCGGGAGCTGATATAAATGTTCGGAGAAAGTTTGCAGACGAACGTCCAGCGTTCGGGATTGCAACACCGAATAACAATACGTTTCCTAGTTACGGACTCCTGCCAACTTTAGATAACTGTAATTTAAAGTGTATTTTAAACTCGTGACTCCTTTGTTTTGTTGTCTTGGCAGTGTTTCCGAGATTTACAAGGAAAATAAATTAAATAGCTAGTGGAGATAGCGATAGAAGTGAGGCATGAAATCTATTTCATACAAAAAAGTGACCGATGTAAATCTATTTACCTTCATACAAAATGCATAAAAAAATATCTTTTAATTTTAACTCGTACATCATAAATATTCAATTCAGATCGACGGGACACAACCTCACAAAAGAATCCGAGAAATTAAAAGAGGTAATCTTTCATGACACAGCTAACTTTTCATTTCTACTTAATCCATTACATAAAGCAAGGCCCTGAAGGAACCCTAGATACGACATCTACATGAGCAAAGTGCAGTCTACATGACACACCGTTTCAAGATTCTATCAATGCTGAACGCGTGCACAATCACGAAGACAGTTAGTTACATTACGATTCAACGAACACGTTCAGGTCGCACACAGCCTGCATCTGCATTTACTTGTGATATACACTTATTTTGTTCAAATGGACCCGGCAGTGCTTTCCTTATGTAATACCTACATTTGCAAGCTTTAATAATTTTTGTATGACATATAAAGTATTAACGAACGGTAAAAGTTGCTGAACAAGTAGACTTAATGAATGTAACTGGTTTTTATGAAAAAGCTTTGTTTGTTTTTTGCCATTATGTCAGATATTGACATAATGGTAAAAAGGAAATTGAATTAAATTTACAAAAACCAATTTGTCGAAATCTTTCAAATAGAATTCGGTTTGTTACTTTTGCGGTTTTCAAGCTTGATTGCTTGTTGTCTTGTCTATAAGGAATTGCTTTTAGCAACGAGACCACCTGTTTTACTCTAGGTTTCTGTATTTTGTTTTCTTTTATCTATGTTTGTTCTTTTGGTATAAAAATAGATACAATAGTTTGTAACCCAGTTGCTGTAATTATGTACGCTATCACTGAACTAAGTTACGAAACTGCCGGTCGATTCTGTAAAAATCTCACCGTGAAAACTTACGTGAAGTGAGTTTGTTTTTGCTAGGAATTGACACTATTGACAGCTCACTCCACGCTCACTTCACCTAAGTTTTCACGGTGAGATGGTTAGGTACAGAATCGCACTGCTGCAATGTTTTTTCGAGTTTAATTTCCACGGAAACGCTGCATACATAATACAACTGAACGTCCATCCGCTGTTTTGTGATTACTTATTATAGCGTTATGTAGTTCTAAACCGACTAAATAGTAATCATATTTGCGGTACAAAAGAAAATGAGGCAAACCGCCTAAAAATGCCTTACTTTAGTGGTGTGAAACACGCTGACTGAGTGATGGGTATTGGGTTCAATGACTAGGAGTGCAAATCTAATATATCATGGGTTTTTTCAACTGAAAATCCAATTGCTGTGAAATAAGATGTCAAAAATTTTGGCCCATATCAGCCAACATGATGAACCCGCACAGGCCCGCGTGATAGATTACATCCCACTCCCTCTCGAAGAGAGAGCTCTTCTTCGAGTGGCCTCTTGGCCTGTGTCCCAGCACTGGGAACATTAAGTATGAAAAAAGAAAAAGAAAGAAAGAAAGTACGTTTATTAACGTACGTACGTACGTTCGTTTACGTTTACGTTTACGTTTTTTTCGTACGTTTACATTTCGTTTACGTTTAAGTATCCGCTGATACTGATGCTAGGCAAACATGACTGAGCAAAAGAATCTTTGACGGCCGTTACGTATAGTATATCTACCTACTTATCGTAAAAGTAGGTACCTATAACTATGCATCAATCTCACAATTATCGTTGCAATAAATACTTTGTAAATGAGCAAATTAATTTTGCGTAAGTAGGTAATCAAAAATACGACCAATTTCTAGTGCCTTGCCACGACGGCACGTGCTAGATTACCATAATAAACTAATTACTTTGTCGACAGAATACTTATACCTATCATCGAATTACGCAACCTCTCGCTCATTCCGTGAAAAAACGGAATTACTTACGTACGTCTATCGCATGATATGTTTTAGCGTATAATTGATGCATGGTATATAGATAGGTAATAGGCATCTATTTGCAGGCATGGTCAATGACCTTATTTTCAGGAAGGGCCCATGTCCAATAATGTACGGTCACGAACATGTATACACTTACGAAAGATTCCAAAGCGATAGCTCCTAAAGTATTGATAGATATTGTAGAGAGTTACGAACATAGTGTAGTACATATAATCGAAACCATACCTTGATGAAGTAGGTATTTTCTCAACGTTGCAATTTTTATTCCACGAGTAAATTTCGCGACACAAAGGCAACGCTCGTTGCACGACTTACGGTGCCTTTGTGTCGCGCGCGATTTTATCGCGTGTCGCGCCTGTTTTAAGGAGCCTTAACTGCATAGACTTGATAAATAAAACTAAAAGATTCGGCTTTACACTGTAACTGTAGGTACTAATGATAAAATTGGGCAGTGGGGCCAGTTAACCTATTCAATATGTGATTAGAAGGCCAATTCTCGTAATTTAAAACGTTCAAAATCTAGTCGCAGTCTCATCTCAGCGACAAAGAAATGTCAAAATGTAGGGAAATTTGAAGTATTTTTTGACAGATTGAGACTGAGATCAGACTGTGAACGTTGTTAAAATTAGTAGAATTGCCCCTTAGGTCAACTGGATCCGCGGATCCAGTTCGAGTGGGTCCAGTTGACCAAAGACCCCTACATACCTAAGTATGAATCTATTCATGATGAGGATGAGAGCATAATCAGCCTATAACGTTCACACTGCTGGCCACACACACACAGGCCTCCTCCCTTCGAGAGAGAGTAGGCTGTAATCTACCACGTGGGCCCAGTTCGGGTTGTCACATGTCTTTGAATTTTTGGTTCTAGGACATGCCGGTTTCCTCACGATGTTTTCTTTTACCGTTTTGAGAGCAGTAGTGATGAAATTATTTACACAAAGTAAAGTGTCTGGCCTGGCCTTTGACCAGCAGTGGGCTGATGCAGGCTAGCAGTAACAGTAAAAGTACAGTACCCGGCAATAAATATTGCACATCGACCTTTTTACACAAAACCATTTTATACTTTTTGAAGTGAAAACTTCTTTAGCGGCGCTGTGTACTTTTTTTGGAATGGGTAAAAACTTCTAAACTCGCGTAAGGTCACGTGACCCTGATCGAAAATTCGTAAAACGTAAAACGTAAGACGCGCGTTGTTGAGGACAGCGCCATCTATGCACATCGGGAAGAACTACGAGGGCCTCGCGTACTAACTACGTAGTTCATCCAACAACGACGAGATGGCGCTGAACCACGGATATATAACTGACGACGAGCTTATTTGTAAATCTGAATAAATTCCTTTCACGAGAAGAATAAACCAGTCACTTTGGTCATCATACCTGATTTGCAAAAAACCCTATAAAATAAGGAACACACCTTAACACGCGTGTTTTGTTTATAAGACGATTCACAAAATACACTCGTAATTGTTCAAGTTTTCACTTCTGTCGGCACTACCGGAGTGCCAGTGTTTTTTTTTTACCACCTTAGACTGAAAGGGTGTTTTCACACTTTTTCAGAAATCATCAACAAAAGTTACATTAGTTCCACTACCGGTCAAGAGACGCCCAAAACTGCAATATTCTACACCGCTGTGCGCAGTGTTAAAATTCTCTGACGAATATAGGCCTCGCTGATGAAAATTTAAAAACATATTATTATGATGGTACGGAACCGTCGGTTTTTTTTTTTTCAAAACTTACAAAATTTCCGGAAAAGAGTCGATAAAATCAATTAACCATGTTTCAATTTATAATTATGAACTTACTTAATTAATATATTATTACCTAAATATTTCACATATATGACACAGACATACTACGTTGTGTCGTGCAAATCATCATAAAATGAAAAGAGAATAAATACCTACTTAGCTCTATTCAGTACCTCATAAACTAACTCACCACTCAGTATTAGAAAAGCTCTCTCACAGAACATTACGACAGCTTTTATATGGCTAAGTAGGTTCAACGATCAATCACGACGTCTATCATAATATTGATTTTCTAAATTACTGTAATTATCCATTTTATTACAGAGAATGTTCCTCCTTTTATGTGTTATGTCATAAGTATTAAGCAACCTTAGCTTTTAATTACGATGGCAACGGTGGTCGTTTCATGGCATTACACGTCTTGGCTGCTTCATTCGTATCTACTTATAGCAGAAATTATTGTTTTCCCGTCTCTGGCAATAATATATCTCTCCAGGAAACTCGTATTTTGTACCTACAAACGGGGTTAATAAGGATGCAGGGGTGAATCGGGACGAAATATTAAAATTGATTTTAACCTTCATCTGTTCATCTGCCTAGCCTTTTCCCAACTATATTGGGGTCGGCTGCCACTCTAACCGGATGCAGCTGAATACCAGTATTTTACATGGAGCGACTGCCTATCTGACCTCCACAACCCAGTTAATACGATACTCCTTGGTAAGATTAGTTGTCAGACTTTCGGGCTTCTAACTACCCGTAACGACTGTCAAAGATCCACGAATGACAGCCCGGACCAACGGCTTAACGTGCTTTCCTAGGCACAGTAAGGCGTCATAGAATCTAATATATTATGGTGATCCGCCTCTCATGTACTAGGTTTTAAGTTTAAATCCGGGCAAGCATCAATGTGACTTATTCAATTCATATGTATGTAGGTACTTTCAAAGTTTATCTTGGACATCACTGACATCAGTGAAGGAAAACATAACGTATGTATGTGTATATAACCTATTTATGTATATGTGTACCTAGTTTTAATACTTTTTTCTCATTGTTCCTCTCAACCAAAGCACTTGCCATCTAATCTCTTCACCACCCTTGGTTGACTGGTAGAGAATGCCGTAGGCATTAAACACGCCTTTGTACCTTTTCGTGCGAAAAGTTTAAATAAATAGGACATCGTGAGTAAACGAACAGAGTAAAACGGTGTGAATATGAAGGACTACAGGGGTGAATCAGGACGGAACCTTAAAAGGGATTTGAACATTAAAATAATATAGTTTGATGCCAAAAAGGACTCTAATATGTTTCATCATCTGCGTAGTCTTTTGCCAACTATGTTCCCGGCTTCCAGTCTAACCAGATGCAGCTGAATACCAGTATTTTACATGGAGCAACTGCCTATCTGACCTCAACAACCCAGTTACTTGGTAATCTGATAAAGACTTGGCATGTCCTAGAACCAAAAATTGACATGTGATATCTACCAACCCGCACTGGACCGCGTGGTGGATTACGGTATGGCCTACTCCCTCTCACCGAGAGGAGGTGTCTGTGTCCCAGCAGTGGGAACATTACAGGCTGGTTATGATATGGTGATTATTAAAATTCTTAAAGCTTTTTGTACAAACTTTCTATAATTATTACTAAAAACGTGTTCCATTCTACGTAGACACAGACAGTAGTTTGTTAGTAAAAGTTGCAGCTTCAGGATACTTCAGGATACAGGCTGGTTATGATATGGTGATTATTAAAATTCTTAAAGCTTTTTGTACAAACTTTCTATAATTATTACTAAAAACGTGTTCCATTCTACGTAGACACAGACAGTAGTTTGTTAGTAAAAGTTGCAGCTTCAGGATACTGTACGTAACATGAACGATGTGTAATCATGTTTTATTGACATTTCTATCGTAATTGAATAACATCTTGCACATAAAATGCATTCAATGATTGTCAGCGTGTTCAATGCTTTTTCGATTTTCGATAAAAGATTGTCTGTTGAAATATACTACATCGTTAACTCTTCTCTTTTCTATACAAATAAATAAAATTTAAGTGTCTTAATAAAATTAAATTTGCTGTTTGTATTGTTAAAATAACTGATTTTTACTAAATGCATATGATAGTATATACGATACCTATTTATAAAAAAAAAAAATTTTGTCTGTCTGTTTGGCTCGGCTCATCTCCGAAATGGCTGAACCGATTTTGATAAAATTTGGTATCAGAATACTTTGAACCCTGTCGAAGGAAATAGATTTCTTCTTTTTATCGATATACTATGCGGGCCAAGCCGCGGGCGGAAGCTACTATACAATAAAAGAGAGTTTCACCATGTTTTCAATTTATTCAAGTCGGAGAAAAGCCCAAAATAATAATAATGATTGCTTGTTTTTTGGATCCATTGACACTTTCTTATTATAACTTACTTATTTCATGCATGATTTACATAGTGCTTCGTACGTTTAAGTGATTCGATCCACTTCAGAAAATTATCCATGATGACTGGATAATAAAGGAAAGTGGGTGTTGCTCAAACCATCTTGTAAAACTTTCAATACCTAGTGTCACCTGCGCGGATTATGTCTTTTATGATATTTTCATATATTATATGTATATGAATTTCAAAGTCCTGACTGACTGACTGACTGATATTATATCAAACGTACAGCGTAAACCGCTGGTCAAACATGAAATTTGGAGGATGTGTTCTTTGTGAAGAGTAGGTGTCTACTAAAAAATGGTTTTTCAAAATCCATCCTTAAGAGGGTGAATGGGGGGAGGGTGAAATTTCACGCGGACGAAGTCGCGGGCAGAAGCTAGTATTATAAATATTTAAGTAACTCTGTCTGTCGGTCTGCCCATCTGTGAGTTTTTTACCTTTTCACGGTAGTACGGTTCAATGGCATAATTCTGACCACCACCAGGCGAAGCCACGGGCAAAAGCTAGTATGTCATAAAACATTACAGTATCGCGTAAGTACGTATTTGTTTAAAAAACGGGGTCAATCACTGTGATTGTTCAGCACGAAAAAAGTACATTCACAATACCATATCTTGCGGCTATGACACTCTTTCCTGCCTATTGTTTTAGACTAAATAGCTTCCGCCCGCGGCTTCGCCTTCGCTTCGCCTTGGTATGTAGTTAAAAAGTTCAAAGCATCTTCATACCAGATTTAATCAAAATCGGTCCAGCCGTTTCGGAGATACCTATATGTATCCTTTCATATGCATTTAGTAAAAAGCAGTTATTTTGACATTACAAACAGACATGTCAGTTTTATTTATTTGTATAGATTTTTAGATTATTTATTTGTGTAGAAGATGATGCGTCCAAATTGATATAATTTTTATTTGGACTATTTTCAGTAACCAACACGCACGTTGACATCATTTCTAATGGAGGATAAACCACAGACACCTTGTGAAAATTTTGAGTACAGTGCGGCCCACAAGAGACTGCGTTCTTGACACCTATCAGTTTCATACAAACGAATACGTGTTTTGCGAATTTGATCCTTATTAGCTACTAGGATCGTCGCACTGACAGGTGTCAGTAAAGCATTCTCTCGACGATGCGCGACGGCCGGACTGTAACAACCGAATAATGAAGCAATTTCATAATAACATAAAGCTCAATTTCCTAGAGAAGTAAGCAATAGCAGTCTTGGCATGTTCAAATCAACGGTCAAAAGGTGTATTTTGGTCATCGGCCAATTTTTAGGTCACGACCTACCAGGCTACATAACATTACAATTCTCCCGCGAGTCCAAGGCTTTACAAAATGTTTATTTATTATCATTTGGCAGAACAGTGATGTACCTACATATTTGCAGTACACTCGAGAAATGTGCAATGAATGCAATCGAGGTTCTTGTGAAGTATCTGGAGAAGCTTTTCAGAGTTGAGATCAGATTGATCACCTCATTTATAGCTAAACATTTGAATATAAAGATGTTTGACTTTGGCTTTCATTTTTGTTGGTACAGGCATCGAGGGAGTATTTAAAGTTATGTTATAGCATTAACAACCTGTTTTCGTAAAAAAAGGTTTGGTCCAGTATCAAAAAAAAAAACATAATAACGCGAAGAACAAGTGACTCTCGGCTTCGTACAATCTGTAGGATGGGCGGTCACATTCTTTCAGCAGTCGTTTTATTGATTGCCATACAACATTATACTTCCTGGACTTCTAGACTATCCATTGTTGTATCTTACCCTTATCTGTTGTGGAACAGTCGACTGAAGGACTGAATGTACGTATAAAGATCAAAATAGTTACGAAATGCTATTTTTGTTTATGTATTCTGTTGTGGTGGTGAATCGGGCAAATGGCAAATCGAGAAGTAGCCGATATTTGGCTCGAGAATGGTAGGTACTCTATTCTATGAAGACTGTTCTAGCAAATTATTTTGTTTTTATCTGATACGGAGTCTTCCGTTAAAAGTTGTGAACACAAAATAGTTTTCACTGGTGATGAAAGTGTATTTGAAAAAGGCAAATATTTCTAGAGTTTTAGTTAATATTGAGACGTAAACATAGTTTATTTATAAATCCACTTAGGTTACATTTATATCTATCTCAAAAATCGTAAGTTCTGATACGTTTTTGAGCTATAGATATGAAGGGTTTGTGATCGATGCGTCTGTCTACGAGCATTCATTTAATATCTGATGAATAAACAGTTTGACACATTCGTTTTTAATTATCATTTGTCATTGATTTCTTTTTGATTCATCACATTTGACAATAGGTTTCAATTTTCAGGTTACTCTTACGAAAGGAACTTAGGTATAACAATAAATGTTTTGATTTTACCGCAAACTCTATGTTATGCAACTTGATTAGCTTAGTCGTTACAAGTTCAGAAGTCAACGTTTTCAAACAGAGACAAGTCCGCACACAATTACTAATCGCAACAATTTTGAAGATTACAGTCACAATTGAGAAACAAACTTGAACTTTACGCCACTTGCAGAATACGCTCATTACTCTTATATAACTTAAAAAGTACATACCAGCAAATATAACCGCATGTTGACGTCACTGCGCCGCACTTTCTGTCAAAAGAAAACAGACTTATCAGATCACAGCACTAAAGCACGTCACAACACTGATAACACGATATCACAAACACTGCCTATAGGTACCTGTGTGTGATCCGGAATGGGTATATGGAGCGAACGGGTACATGCAAAGCAATGGTTCAGCGAAACACAACGTTACGTTCTTTTATACCTCGGAAACATTCCCACGAGATGCGCAAGAGTCTCCGCTTGACCGAAAGTGCTCACTCCGATACAGCGCCGTGTGTGCAGTCCGCGCGACCAACTTGATTGCGTGCTTTCACTGGGCGCGTCAAGACAAACTTCTTTTGCATTGACTTTTTGCTATACTTTCACGGTGCAAACTATGCTTTGATTATTTCTCGGGTGATTGCAAAAAAACTATACAAAAAGTTTCAGATATTGTATTTTCATTTCTTTCTTATTTTGACTTCAGTAGCCAGAAAACTATATTTTATATATTGTATCGAAGCTGTATTTTTACCAGAGTCACGACACTACTTCTATCGACCCACCTTCTAATTTCTAGTGACAATACGCTCAGTTTTTAAACATAAACATATTGCTAAACATGTGCGGGCTGTTGAGATTTCTTTTCCAAAAGCATCAATAAAAATCTGTAGTTCTTCTAACAATGGCTACTGCATCACGACAATATGAATACCCACAAGGTCAAAGGTTTTGACAGCTGACCTGCGTAAAGCTTGCAAAACTTACTTGTTACTTAGGTTTTTATTATTTCAACATCAGTCAGAGTTAATTAGATAAAGACTGGACAGATAAGTGACCACCCTTATTATGAAATAGAAGCTCCCACTATAGAACGACTTAGGTATTCATAAAATGAACTAGATAAGCATTAAGGGAGAAGGGCCAGGGTAGGTGATATTTCATTAAATAGTCATTCAATATAGTTATTTACTTGGAGGGCTATGTTGATTATTTTAATGATTATAATTCTGTAAGTACACATACTTGTTACGGTTGCGAATCATATTTTGTTCAGCAAACAACCTGACACTGACTTGCGAATAGCAAAAATCGTTTCAGTATAAATAAGTCAATGGCGGGCTTAGAGTTCATCTTTCTACTGCTAAGTAAAGCTATTGGTTACATAAGAAAGCGGTTCCGTGATATTATAACGGCCCTCTTGAAAATCTGTCATTTTCAATAGTATTTTAATACTTTAAGTTGCCAAAAAACGCTCTTTTATTGTTTGACCGTTCACCGCTTTCTTACCTAAACTAAGGATTAACAAAAGTAACAGATACAGCAGTCGTTGGCGTAAGAATGAGCGTAATCAGCCTATAATGTCCCGACACAAGCCTCCTCTCTGTGAGAGGGAGCGGGCCGTAATCTACCACGCGGGCCCAGTGTGGGTTGGTAGATGTCACATGTCGTGGAAATTTTTGTTTCTAGGACAAGCCGGTTTCCTTACGATGTTTTTCTTCACCGTCTAGGGTATGCTGCAGCAGTCGTTAACTTTAATCAAATATTTTTTCCCATAACAGAACCAAAAAACAATTTCAAAGAAATAAAACGACGCACTCTTGTTTGGAGAACATATAACAGTTGGTCGGTAGCGCTTTCGATTTATTTGCATACAGCGGGCAGATAAGCTGAATGGTCATATTGCCAATACTTTGGTTTGTCTGCGATAATGACATAAAGAAACAATTATTAAGTGTACCGGTCTGCCTAAATATGTTACCGGTTAACAGAAACCATTAAAGAACACTTATTTTCTCTAACTTCTTAATCGTATAAATTAACATACACTTATGTATGTATTAAACCTAACCTGTGGAAAATGTAGTGGGTAGTTAGTAGTATTTGTTAAGTAATTTCCGTTTATTTTTAACATACACTACTGTTTGTTTTCCCTTATGAAAAAACAAATAAAAAAAATAAGCTGTTGCAGTAAATAATGTAAAAAAGCAAGGAACGATTGAAAATAGAACCTCAGGTATCAGTTATCTGAACTCTAACAGTTGAAATGTTCTTGATTAAACTATGAGAGTTCAAACAAAGTATAATTTTGGAGACTACACAAAAACTACAATTGATTCAAAATACCTTCACATCCAAAACGTTTGTTTGGAGATGTTTTTTTTTTTCGAGTCCGTCTGGTTGTTCTAGTGGCCGCAAGCGCTACTGCCGAGCATGAGGACCTAGGAGGGTTTTCTGAAATGACGTTCGCTAGGTGGCAGCACTGGCACGTCAGGTCCAGGCATCTGTCAAAGAGCCTTCTTCTTCTTCTCTTCGTTTAATATATTTTCTTTAGTCATGACAGAATAATGAACGAATGAATGAATTGAATGATGAACGTCATCATATATTTTTTATTGGGAGACCTCTTGTCACAGTGGTGCCAACTGGTGTCGTAAATTTTCACGAAAACCCTCATTGCTTAGTTATGCAAAGTGCTATGTAATATAAACATCTATTTATTTTACAAAGCAAAGGAAGTATTAAAATATTATCTTTTATTGATATTATAAACGCTAGCAGTCTTAAAATAATAATAATAATATGTAGGTACAAGTATATAAAAAGGAGGGGAAATAATGAATGGGCATCAAAAAAAATCGTCCGCATCGCTGTCAACAGGAAACGTGCCAAAAAGGCTGGCAGCATTGCCACGTTGTATGGCAATGCCGATTCTTTGGCTAAAAAAATAGGCCAGCCCTCTGGTCACGTGAAGGGTTGACCAACCACTTGGGCGATGTCTCGGGCCCCATGGCCCTAGTGTTTCAACTCAAAACGGCTCAAACATATAAGTTCCAAAGAGACTGGAGTATTTGCGCCGTTTGAGGTTTTCCGCACCTGTAGCAACCGCCCCAGCACAGCTCACTGCGCTTGGAAGATGGGATGTCGAAAGATAAAAATAAAAGAAAAACAAAAGATAATATTTTAAGTGCTATTGGGTTTTCATCAGGAATTTCTCAGTAGCAACCTGGCGTCTGGAGTTGTGCCCCATTGATGGCAATAGGCCCGTCCTTGTTACATAGGATTTAACATAACTGTCAACTAGTACATCTCTACCCTTTTTTTTCTGGATGGGAAATCATCAAATGATCCCTCCAGCTCTGGGTGGAGCGGAAGGGAGTGTCAGACTCTTACTGACTAAAACCTACCCGTGTTCCTTCCTTCGCCCTTTATGTTCCGGGCCAGCGGTAACCTTTTCGGACAATCCCGCCGACATCTTTATCCTTCAGCGAATACAGGTGGGTGTTATGTTATAATTTTTGAAAATATACTTAATGCCAAAGCTACTAAAGCTATAGGCCGTCAGCTAAACTGAGACGTTGCCTGAGGTAGCAGCGCGGTGCGGGAGGGGTGTGGTGACGTGATGCGAGAGCTCAATGATTCGTCAACATGTGACAACTATCCCCCCTCCCGCACCGCGCAGCTGCCTCAGGCAACGTCTCAGGCCTATTGGCTCTATAAAATTACTTCACCATTATTTTGTAGTTCGTAATTTCGGCAGCTCATGTAGAAATCTCTTGTTTATTACCCAGTAAATTAGATGATGCAACTTAACAGACACGTGTCGATTAGGCTCGGTTTATCATCTCAATAAATCTCAATTTTAACTGGTTCAAGAAATTGACGTACACTTTATTATATCTTATGCAAACAAGCGATAGCTGTTCGTAATTTCGGTCCATCGTTTAATTGGAATGCCTTTTATGATTTCTCAATGTAGGTGGTTTATAAGATTTATTAATGTCGGTAAATTACCTGCGACAGTCGTTAAAGTACATCGTGAGGAAACCGGCATGGCCTAGGACCAAAAACTCGAAGACATGTGACATCTACCAACCCGCATTGGGCCTGCGTGGTGTATTGAAGTCCACTCCCTCTGGAAGAGAGAAGACACAGCAGTGGGAACATTATAGGCTGATTATGTAGTCACTAAGCTATGCTTTCGAGAAGAGCAAAAACTTATCCATCATATTATAGTATGAGAATGTAGTCAATTAATCGATCATTTCAGCCAGTTTTCTGGACATAGAGACCTATAATACTTGTCACATTGGCGCCAATTGAAATAGTTTCAATATTATGTAAAGTTATAAATACTGTATCACTGGGAAAAAAACATTACCTCTACTTATATCAAGAATTAGCTTTTGCCTGCGAACTCGCCTGCTTGAAATTTCGGTCCCCGACCCACGGCCGGCGTTGCATCCCATCGTCCGCCTGCGCTTGTAACTTGTTTTCTCTTAGCGTACTTTCTGTATTTTTGCTTTATTTTTTGCGTGATATAACGTTTAATAACCTTCCTCAAGAATTGGGAAATTCTCAAAGAAGAAGAAAGAGAAATCCGTCCTCATATGCAAAAATAATTTTTCAAATCCGACTGGTATTTTCAAAGATTAGCACATTCAAACAAACAAACTCTTCAGCGTTTTTATTAGTATATGAAGTTATGTAACTTTAAATAAGAATTTCTCCTACAACTTTAGAAGATAAGATAATAATAGATATAAGTAAATAAATGGATAGGAAACTTAGATTTGGGTCTTGTATTACTTATGAGTAATTGAAAAATTGATTGCTTGACAACAATTTCTAATCATAAATATTTATATTATATCAAACCATTCCTTTCCTATCCACCTGTCTCTAAAATTCCCGCAAAATTTATGTATTCAGTTCTTTTAACGGACAAAAAACATTCCTCACATAACTTCTGTAAACATAATAGTCGATTTAATTGTCTTAATTCCGTTTTCGTAACCTTTAATTAGTTGATTACTGCAATTATTCAAAATCATAGGTAATTTGTGTTTTTAGCGTTCATGACATGAATTTTGCAATGCAATTCTCTTATGCTTGCAAGACGGTTTAGGTTTTCTGCAATATACTGCAATGTAACGTAACAGGAGGAAAGTATAAGAACCACAGAGTAGACACCCAACAGAGACTGTGAACTTCATATACCTAACCAAATATCGGCAACGTGCTTATCGTTTCATCAACGCGTTTCCAGACGCAGTTCAAATGGATACACTAACTTAGCTCTCGGTACACCCAGAGCGTGGACAGTAAATGCAGGTAAATAATAATACACCTCCATTTATGGTCCAGTCCACGTCATAGCCTGTGTGAAACTGCCATTTATAAACATGTAACAGACGAGCTAGGGATAAAATCTTCCGTGTCCTTTTCCGTTTTCCGCGTCCCATCTCTTCTACATGAATCGCACTTCACCACCTGGACAATCTCCTCAACATCACATACACTTAGCCATTTTGCACTATGATCGTCTGAAGCTTAGTCTCTGATGGATTTCTCCTCAGTGTTCTGTATCTGTACGCAGTGTCGTCATAATGTATCCTCTCTACGCTACTCCCTATAATAATAATATATTCAAAGTTTCCTAACAGACATGAAGTGTTGTTTTTTTGCACTACAGTAAACTTATCCGAACGTGCATAAAAACCAGTGCAATATTTTTTGTAACCGCCAATGTATTGAGTCATGATGTCATGTGCGTTGAGTTCAATTGAAGGTCGTGGTATAGGTTAGAAGTGCGGCAGCATTCACCTGTTACCGAGATTAAATAAACAAGATCTCAGAAACCAGATGCATTTTGTAATAAAAAAAACCTGATTGTAACACAAAAGTAAAAAGAGGTGCCAACAAAGACACCTCTTTCAAAACGCCGTCATGCAAATACGTATCTGTCGTAAGTTAAGTTTTTCACATATCCACACAATAAGAAAATCTAAAAGATAACAGCATGAGGTTTGACACAGGAAGTAGATACTCAAGTAATTTCAACAAACAAACAATACATTATGAAATAATCACTTATTGCATCAATCTTCATTTGCATTTCTAATAACTAAACGTAATGCAAATGTAACAGTGTGCATCAAAATACGTTTAAAAAAAGTTGTACTCGAACGCATTTGTCTATACCACGCAACAGTTCCGTCGTAACTGCTTTAATTTAAATTTGGAACAATGGCGGGAATGTACTCGTGTGTATAATGAGACGGAGAAAAGAGACAGTTCGCGAGAAATTAAATAGTTACGTAATAATAACAATTAGCTCGTTAGTGAGATTGTAATTATATAAAATTGTGAGTAAACTTATTTCAGACAATGTGCTCCACGATTTTGAAGAATTGTAGCTGTAAGGCGCGTTTACAAAAAAGTTTGTTGTGTGTAAATTTTTTCTGCCAATTAAGATGTAATCTGAATTATGGTTTAGAATAAATCTGAATGGAGTTTTCTCAAAAAGACTAAATTCAGTCTCAACATTCTTGTGAAGCTACGATTTTATATTTATTCTAGCTTAACCTTCATTTATTATTTGTTTATTAATTTCTCTAAAACAATTTTTAAAATTTATTTAAGTAGATATGTAATTTTGGTCAAATTCTTTACCGTCGAAGTGAGTCTATTTGATCTCAAGCTCATTGCATGTTCTCAATTTATTGCTACTGCACTTTAATGTGTTTTGTGCTTAGAATTATTATGTCCCGCAGTTTGTATGCAAGGAAGACGTAAGATCTAAGATGTCACTGTCTTATCCGTTACTGTCTTGAGATAGGTACTGACTGGTCTTTACAATTTTGCAACAATATTCTTTACATAACATTATAAACTTGTGTAGCTACGATATTACATTTATTTGAATCAACCCTAATTTATTTATGTGTTTATTTACTACGCATTAAATTATAAATTACCCACAATACAGGAATAATTCCTAGTGTGGGGCAACGATTTTTAAAAAAAGAGAAAAGAGAATAAAGGCAAAAAATCTATTTAAGTATGTAGGTAATATCTGTCCATTAAAATAAAACTGTTGAAGTGACTTAGCTCATTGCATGTTCGTAATGTATTGCTACTGCATCTAAACGCGCCTTAATGTGTCTTGTGATTAGAATTATTGTGTCGCGCAGTTAGTATGCAAGTGAGAGGTAAAATCTAAGATGTCACTATCTTACCGGTACTAACTCGTTTTTGCAACATTTTTCTTTACATAACATTTCATTACGAAGGCTTTTTGGCCTAAAAATACTAAATCTAAAATAACTATGTCTAGGCAGGTACACGAATTCTTAAGCAAAATTTCTAAAAGAAGAGTCTGACCGACAAATAAAATAATTGACCATGCGCCCACGCGCGCCGTTTCGTGTTACGTGTTTCGTTCTACATACCTCTAAGCATATTTGCTTAGAGGTATGTAGAACGACAACAAAGCGACAACAAAAAACAACAAAAACAAACTTTCGAACCGAAAAAAAATTCACCGACATTCTCAGGGTTAAAAGTTTGGACTAATGAAATGACCTTGCCCACGCCCCTATTCTATTTGATCCATACTTCCAGGGACACCTGTATATGTAGATAACAGTCAACGATAAACATAAACAATCACGGATTACCACTGTTATCCAATTAAAGCGGAAATATCGCATCTTATTGACATATTTATTTTGATTAATTGAAGTTCTTTACACGTACCCAGACGATGATGGCGGAACGAGCTTGACTCCTACCGTAAGGACTGGCCGGCACTAGCAAGAGACAGAATTGTGTGGAAAAGGGAGAGAGGGGGGGGAAAGGGACAGGCTAGTTAGACGTTGCATCATTAAAATATACTAAAGCTTTATTTATTACGTTCATGGGGCATGCGGTACTACCTATAACAAATTGATACACTAACCTTAGTTTTTTTTATATATAGTTTTGACTGTGAATACAATAGTTGGATGGCCTTAAAATAAAAAAAAAAACGCCAACACGGAATTTAAATGCACACACTTCTTTTTTTTTTAATTCCACTATTTCTGGGCACGCAAATACAACGGGTTACGCGTTTGTTTTCTGTTTTGTATAGTTTTAAGCTGTATTTTTGATGTAATGCCAATAAACGCATTTTTATTACTTTCTTCCTTTTCCTTGATAAAACTTGGAAAAACATTAATTACACGGTCTCGTCTAATCTAATCTAACCAGCCTGTATTGTTCCAACGCAGGGCAAAAGCCTCTCTCTTCCTTTTACACACAATTATGTCTTTGCTAGTGCCAGTCCTTTCGATAGGAGTCAAGCTTGCCATCCTACTTAAGGCTCCTACAAACAGGCGCGACACGCGATATAATCGCGCACGACACAAAGGCACCGCTCGTTGCGCGACTTACGGTGCCTTTGTATCACGTGTCGTGTCGCGCCTGTTTGAAGGAGACTTTAGACAATAACTATTATTAAAAGCTTGTAAGTATATCGCTTCTTAGATGACGCAAACATCGTACGCACGACGACATATTATCAAACTATACATTTCCAGTATAATCTGACTTCTCATTGTACGAAAATCCTATACAATGTGAGGTCAGCTAAAACTGGAAATGTAATAGTTTGATAATGTCGTCGTGTGCACCTGCTCAAGAAAAGAAGATAATTATGTTACAGAATACAATTCTTCAAAGTCATCGTATATTACATCTGATATAAGTGTTACACATTAATCGATGAATTCCACGCAATCAACTGGCTAGTTTAATATAAGAATCAGATGATTAATGACTAATTAAAGTCTTTCAAACCTCGATAAACTACAATCTATTACAAATGCGTGCCCCAATTTATATCATCAAAACAATCTACATTCGATTCTCTAATCAACTAATACGCAATCGTTAACTATCGAAACTTACAGCTATTACAACGACCTTAGACATACTTTTACTATAATAAAAAAAAAACAAAGGAGTATCACATGATCGATCGTAGAAAAGTAATTCCTAATAAGATCTACATTCAATTTTAAATCTTATATCTATAGCACATCGTTCTAAATTCACTGGCTCATAAAAGGAGATCTACGCATAACGAACGGTTGGTTGTTGTAAAAGAATTGAATTGATTGTTAAATTTCAAGACTTATCACAATTGCACATAGTTCTAAATTCAGTGGCTCTGAAAAGGAGAATTACGCGTAACGAATGGATGGATACTCGTAGTAAGAGAATTGAATCTTCTTGCTCGACACGTGACTCGTGGATTATTTGGCGAAATCATAATTGAATGGCGTTGCGTCATATCATAACACATAATGTAGGTGATTTGGAACAATGAATGATGTGAGAGAATTTTTTTTTAGCATGACATCAAGTGTAGCTGTATCTGTATAGAGAGAGGTAAGTTAAGGTAGAGGTACACTCGAGAAACAAAATTGTTAAACAATTTTCATACACAATAATATTATCATGCAAGTGCATGTATTTTGTTTTAACTGTCATTTGGATTTAAAATAAAAAGTGTCATACACGGCGTAGTTAAAAACTGTTCCAAAGCTCAACTTTTTCTGTTCTCGACTGTATATCTACTCAATCCCCACCTAACACAGTCCACTGTTGGACATGAGCCTCTCCCAGCCTCCGCCACAGCACCCTGTCCTCCGCTTTCCGCATTAACAGGCGCGACACGACACGCGACACAAAGGCACCGCAAGTCGCGCAACAAGCGGTGCCTTTGTGTCGCGCGCGATTCGCGTCGCGCGTCGCGCGTCGCGCCTGTTTGTGGGAGCCTTTATTCAGTCTGTTCCAGCCACTTTTTTAAGGTCGCCGGTCCATCTATCTAGTTGGCATCCCTCCCACACTACGCTTGCCGATACGCTGTCTCCACTCCAGGACAGCTCCATCGGCCATCGGTCCTTTGACAAACATTGCTTACTATACAGGCTATGTACAAACGCCAGCATATCAAGCTACCCGAAACTGTCAAATTTTTCCATTCAACTTTGAACTTTATGCTTTAGCGATAGAGTTGAAAATCTGTTAAAGAAATACTACAGGTAACTCTATACTGGACTCCGGACTGTAGCATAATCCTAATTCCTACTAATATTATAAACGCGAAAGTTTGTGAGGATGGATGGTTGGATGGCTAGATGTGTGTTACTCTTTCACGCAAAAACTACTAAACGGATTTTGATGAAACTGTACAGTAATATACCATATATACATCAGAATAACACAGAACACTTTTTATCCCGATATTCTCACGAGATCGATACTTATGCGGATAAAACCGCGGGGCGCTGCTAGTATAAAATAATTGTACTAATACATCATTCATTTGACCGTTGTGGTCATAAGAAATGTTTTAGAACAGATCTTATCCAAATCCTACATGATGTTTCATAACTAAGCTACTGTGTGAAGTAGAGAGTCCTTGAAACTTGTTCCAGGCATTTTGCGAAATATTGGTTGTGTGTTCCAAAATACTCGTAAGCAACTCACTAGTTCAAACTACTTAATATTTTATTGATTGATTGATTTCTTAAGGTCGATTTTTGATCAGGTAAAGCTACGCTTGCCGCGGTTGGTCCGAGGATTGGTGATCATCTTTACATACCAAGACCCCTTCGTGCCTCAGAAAGCACATTAAGCCGTTGGTCCCGGCTGCCATTCGGGGATCTTTGACAGTCGTTACGGGTCGTCAGAAGCCCGAAAGTCTGACACCCAGTCTTACCAAAGGGGTATCGTATTTCCTAGTAACTTGGTTATGGAGGTCAAATAGGCAGTCGCTCCATGTGGAATACTGGAAGCCGACGCCAACATAGTTGCGAAAAAGCTAGGCAGATGATGAAGTTTTTATACGTTTCCCCGTACCCACTGACTCCAAGTACCTAAATAAAAGTTATCAAAAAGGTCTTAAGGCTACTTTAAACAGGCGCGACACGACACGCGACACAAAGGCACCGCAAGTCGCGCAACGAGCGGTCGCGCGTCGCGCCTGTGATGCAGGAGCCTTTATTCTATCTTTAGAATAAAGGCTCCTGCAAACAGGCTAATAAAAAAACAACAAAACTAAAAAAAACAAACAAACTAAACTAACAAAACACTAAAAAAAAACTAACAAAACACTAATAAAATATTTACTCTTGTAAATATTTTATTAGTCCGTATTCTAGCAACCTGGAGTCTGGATTTGCACCCGATTGATAGCACTAGGCTCGGCCCCTATTACACATAACTGGCGAAGGAATGTGAGTCGCGGAAATCAGGCGTGATGTTATGTAGTCCTAATGTGTAAGAACAGAAAGCAGTGGAGGAAACATCCACCAACTCTTGCATATAGTTAAAAAGACGTAAACGCATATATAGGTAATAGGTGATACGGGCTGGTGTCCGCAACTCCACGTCAATGCGCGTATTTTGCATACAAACGCATATATATTAATGATAAGAAAGTTTAAGAAATAATGTAGTCAGCTCTAGCCCGCTAGACGGAAGAATTGCCAAAGTTAAGAAGTGGCAGTGGGCACCACTTTGTTCGTAGAACAGATGGCCGATGAAGCTGAAAGTTCTGGAGGCCACGACCGCGTATCGGAAGACGTAGCGTTGCAAGGCCTCCCTGACAAAGTGAACCGACAATCTTGTGAAGGCCGCAGGAACCCGTTGGATGCGAGAAGCACAAAACCGGTCAAAGTGGAGGTGCTTGGGGGAGGCCTATGTCCAGCAGTGGACGTCTGTCGGCTTAAATGATGATGATATTGTCACTAGTCAGCTCTTATGATATGTAGAAAGAACTTATCGAGGCTAGATGATAGATATATATATCTCCATGATAGATTACAAAACAAATAAATAAATTCAATATGTATTTTCTTTGAACCGTCAAGCCTTTTTTTTCTAGTTCCTTGACCTCTGAACTGGCTCCATTACAGATATCTACCGTTATATCATAAAATGTATACATAATTCACAATTCGTATTATATCTATACTAATACGATGAAGGTGAAGAGTTTGTTTGTTTGAACGTGCTAATCTTTAGAACTATCAGTCGGAATAAAAAAATACGATTTACTATTAATAGCCAAATTCTTGTGGTAGCTTATAGGCATTATGTAACATCACGCCACGCTACGAACTGAGCAATAGGAAAGGACGCTAAGTAAAAACGAAGTAATATCTCGGGTGGGCGATAAGATGCTATAGAATACATATATGTATTTTATTGTAAAACAAGAAATTTCGCTCGGGCAAAGTCTCAGGCAGAAGCTAGTCCTACATATAAAACCTAAAGCTGAAGAGTTAGATTGTTTGAACTCGCTAATCTTTGGAACTACTAGTTGGATTTGAAATAGTAGATTATTCGCCAAGGGAGCAAACCACTATTTTGAAGGCGAGAGTGTTTCTTTGAATCAGAGCGCAGCGAGGGATTCAAAGTACGCCACTCGAGCTTAAAATAGTGTTGACTCCAAGGTGGACACTCTACTTTTTATCACCCTCTATGAAAAAATAAGTAAGTGCAACTTATGAATAAGAATAGAACGTTTATAATTTGGAGTAAACAATTATGGACGAAGGCAGAATGCTTTTGCGCATTTTTTATTTTTTTGCAAACTGTTTTTATTTGGCCCGCGCGCTTTTTTTATCTTTATCATATACTTAGCCTGTTACTTGTTCATACAATGTTCGTAATTGATCTCTTTGGTGATTGGAACTTTTACTAACAATATCCACATTCCAAATTCAAATCACATTTAGTCCCTTTCCGTACGCAAAATACGCGCATGACGTGGAGTTGCAGACATCAGCCCGTATTACCTATTAGTCCCTAGAGACCAAAAGTGGTTTAAAAATCCCTAGGGATTAAAGAGCGATTTTAGTCCCTGTTTACGAAGAATACACTACTAGCTCTTGTTGAAATATTTCATAAAAAAATCTTTTTGCATATGATAGCTCAATTCTTGAAGAAGATGGCATTATGTAACATCATACTACGCTAGGAGCCGAGCAAAAAGAAAAAAGTCAGAAAGAACGCTAGGTGAAAACAAATTAATTTTGCGTGAAAGAGTAACATCCATCCATCCATCCATCCTCACAAACTTTTGCGTTTATAATATTATTAGTAGGAATTAGGACTAGCTTCTGCCCGCGACTTCGTCCGCGTAAAATTTCTTGTTCCCCCGACCCACCCCGTCGCAGCGCATCGCCTACCCGCACTATATACACGTTCTTTCTTTTTTTTCTTTTTGCTCGGCTTCTAAGAGTCCGAGTGTGATGTTAAATGGCCTGTGAACTATCAAATGCAAAAATAATTTTTAAATCCCAGTCGGGTTTGTAAAATTAGGTATTTTTGCATTTTGTATTTCCAGAGATTAGCGCGAAGCAAACAAACAAACTCTTCAGCTTTATTATTACTATTAGTATAGATTTATTCCTCCTCCAAATTTATTAATTGATTTAATAAGCATAATCTAATACCAGCGCGTGGCAGTCATTTGGCTTTTACATACTAATTTGATTGAATATTTAAAATTAATCTGCAAATAAATTTATTAACTATTCTAAATACCTAAAGCAAATAAGAGAAATTTATGGTTTATTTACCACAATCACTATCTATAGAAACATCAATAAAATAGATATTTTTCCTTATTCTGTGTTTGTAACGCTACTGTTACATTCTCGCGATAACGCGAACTAGACTTCGCGCGCTCTCTCACGAGCGCCACTCGACGTCTCGCTATTAGCAGAGAGCGCGCGAAGTGTAGTTCGCTTTATCGCCACAATGTAGCAGCCCCGGATCTACGATTTTTTAGAACCGGGGCAAAACCTTGATAGTGCGCCCCCTCCCTTCAGTGTTTGAGAAAAACTTGCAAATTGTTGATTTTCACTACGATAATAGGTATATGATTTCACTAATAAATTTCTTATTTTATTAACGCTGATTACTCGCAAACGCAATCAACCACATAAACAAACAGTGTTGTCACTTGACGTTCAACTGTTTGAATTTGTTCGGCTCGGCTCGTATAGATATGTGACGGGGATTCCCCTTGGCAGAAAGATCACGGACACTGCGTTCATAAATCACTTAGTATGTGTTCAAAAACTAACTGGGCGTATGGAAAAAGAAAAGTTTGTTTTTCAAACATATTATATTAAGATTCGATTACTTCTTGAAAACCTATGAGATTGTAGGAAAAGAGGCTTCATTTGTTCGATATTTCGAATTCTTGTCTCAAGGATTTGGCGCCCCCATGAAGCTGTCGCCCGGGGCAAGTGCCCCGGTTTGTCCCCCCCCTTAGATCCGGGGCTGCAATGTAGCCGTGATTAAAAAAAATTGTAACGATGTGTCTCTGACTCTGACCTACATTGTTTCGATAAAGCGAACTAGACTTCTTGCCATGTGACCGCGACAATGTGTCTGCAGCATGAATCCACACACAATCAATGTTCTTTCAACAAATCATTCACCTCCTTGCAATTGCAATATCCGGCTTTTTAAATATATTATCCCTATATATTGCTGTTTGTGGCTAATCCTTAGCAAACAGCAACGCGGCATAAAAACTCAAACTCAAAGCATTTATTTCAATTAAAACATTTACGAGGGCGACACTGAAAGTTTTTAGAACTGGCCACTCGTAAACGACATAATAAAAAAAATAAGTTCAAATTTTGAAAACGGAACTCTTAGCCAATATTATTGTGTATGTATTTCATCCATTTGTCATTTGTTTACGATTTGGCTGCAAATTGAAAATTTGTCTGTGTCACGTCAGCATGAATTTAACGCGAGAAAATATTCGTACAATGATTTTTTATGACTTTTAAGTCAACAAGAAAGTTTTGATAGTCTTCAAATTGGCCTTTCACGATGAAGCCCCATCTCGTGCCACTAGTTACTGATTTAATGAGTTTAAACGTGGTCGCACTAATCTCACCGATGAATGATGATCTACGTGAGGGACGGACTTCTACGGCAACGACAGAAGATAACATCAGTGTTGTGCGGCGTATGATACAGACTGACAAAAGAGTGACTTATCAGCAGATTCGGACAAGCTTAGGCATCGGTATGAGTCAAGTGCACAAAATCCTCCATGAACATTTAGCGGTCAGGAAGCTTTGTGCCCGGTGGATACCTCATAATTTGACAGAGGCCCAAAAACTCCGTCGTGTTGATTGGTGTCGTGAAATGGTTCAAAGATTTAACGGAGGTGACTCAAATGCTGTGTCCGACATACTTACGGGTGACAAAAGCTGGATTTATTGTTATGATCCTGAACCTAAGAGACAGTTTGCTGTCTGGGTATTTCCTTCCGAGGAGTTGCCAACTAAAGTGAAGAGAGTTTAAAGCGTGGGAAAAAAGATGGTGGCCTCATTCTTTGGAAGGACAGGTCATTACGCAACAATTGTTTTAGAGGATCGAAAAACAGTTACTGCAGAGTGGTACACTAACAATTGTTTGCCACTTGTCTTGGAAAAAGTTCGGGAGAAACGATCTCGCAGTAGGATCCTCCTTCACGACGACAAAGCCTCCTCGCACACTGCGAAGCAAACAATCGACTACTTGGCGACGTCAGACGTGGAGTTATTGGGTCAAAATCGCAAGGTGCGAGGCCGGGGCTATAAGGCATAGCCCCGACCTCGCACCTTGCGATTTTTATTTTATTTCCGAAAATAAAAGCAAAACTTCGAGGAAAAAGTTTTATGGACGCCGAGCAAGCAGTGGCTGCGTTTCAAAATGCCGTCGAAGATACCCCTAAGGTCGAGTAGGCAAAGTGCTTTTCTCAGTGGTTCCATCGGATACAGCGATGTATTGATGTAAATGGACACTATTTTGAAAAGATATAATAAAACTTATAACTTGCTAGTTTGTTCAGTTTTTGATTTTCTAAGAACTTTCAGTGTCACCCTCGTACTTAGCACTTTCGGATTGTCAAAGAGTCGGTCAGTTAGTCAGAAATTTGAAGCTAGTTGCCCATTTCAAAACATAGATCTCTAATAATATGTAGAAGCACGGGCAAGAAACGCCAAGGACACTCTGCGGCAGGTCCAGAAGAAGATAGCGGGACGAATTCGAATTTTGTTCATCTATCTATACTAATATTATCTATAGGTACTTAATATTATAAAGCTAAAGAGTTTGTTTGTTTGGTTGAACGCGCTAATCTCTGGAACTACCAGTCGGATTTAAAAAATTCTTTTTGCATTTGGTAGCCCAATTCTTGAGGAAGGCTATAATAGGCTATTTAATATCACGCTATAACCTTTAGGAGCCGAGCAAAAAGAAAAAAATCAGAAAGAACGCTAAGTAAAAACGAAGTAATAGCGCGGGCAGGCGATGCGATGCGACGGGGTGGGTCGGAGTAACGAGAAATTTCACGCGGACGAAGTCGCGGGCAGAAGCTAAATTATAAATATTTTTACTCAATATTCAAACTGAAACTCAAACTCAAAGCATTTATTTCAATTAAACCATTTACAGGCACTTTTGAATTGTCAAAAAGTCGGTCAGTCCGAAAATATGAAGCTAGTTGCCCATTCCAAAGCGTAGGTACCTATGGATTCATTTGGCAGATGATGATTCATTTATATAGTCATCTAATTAGCTAATTATGACACCTACCAGATGTTTCTGAAGAAATTAAATACGCTTTTCGAGATACAACATGCAACTTATGTAAAGCAGTTTTTTTGCTATTTATTACCAGATGGAAAGCGAAATTATTCAAATACTGTAGAAATTAAAATCAAATCAAATAGTTTTAAAATTACAACTTTTCAATTGGAAATAATTACGGAATATCCTGCACATACACATTTATACGTCTGTTTTTTTTCTTGAGATCTTGCAATATATAGTATGTAGAATGGACGGTCTTCGATTTATTTTGTAGATAGTGATTCGGAAAGCACGTTAAGCCGTTGGTTCCGGCTGTCATTCGTAGATCTTTGACCGTCATTACCTACGGTTAGTCAAAAGCCCAAAAGTCTGACAAACGGTATTACCAAGGGGTGCTACCCAGTGACTAGGGTGTGGAAGTCAGATATGCAGTCGCTCCATGTAGAATATTGGTATTCAGCTGCATCCAGCTAGACTGGAAGCCGATCCCAATTCATAGTTGGGAAAATGCTAGACAGATAAAAACATTGCATCTATTTATTGTAAAACATAGGTACATTATAAGTTCTTTTTAATCAACAACAAAAAGTATAAAATTTTAATCAAAAGTAAATACAAACTATTTACACGAGATACTAAATTAAATGACTAACTTACTATACAAATAAATACAAAAGCAAAGGACACTCAGGCTCAGCGGGATTGTCCGAAAGGGTTACCGCTGGCCCGGAACATAAAGGGCTAAGGAAGGAACACGGGTGGGTTTTAGTCAGTAAGAGTCTGACACTCCCTTCCGCTCCAGCCAGAGCGGGAGGAGTCATTTGATGATTTCTCATCCGGAAAAAAAAAAAGGACACTCAGGCGTCGAAGTACTCGTCCGCCTCGCTGTCATCCGGAAACGTGCCCAGAAGACTGACAGCATTGCAGGCAGATTGATTGAGAATATTCATAACATCCATTGAGCAGTTTCGCTAAATCATCAATCGGAACAATCAATCTTCAGTGTCAGGCTGTCGAAACTTGTCAACAATAAGTTGATGATTGTGGCAAGACGCGTATTTATCGAAAATCGTAATCAATGACATAATTCTATACAATACAATCATTTTCATTCTGAAAGCAATAATAAAAGAGAGAGTACAGGATTATCTTACTAATCCATTAAAATATTGCGATGGATAATAAATAATATAAATCTTTAATTGTTGTGATTTTATCCTCATTTCCTTGAGTCAGCTAAATAGCTTGCAAAAAAAATTAGATTTGCCAATGTAATCACTAATCCTGAAGTAATCAAAACTTATAATTGCATGGCACTTTATATGTAGGTATGAATAAGCTTATGTGTGGCCGTGCATGCTTTTTATTAAGATGACGATGAATGATTATAAGACGGAATCTGTCTGTTGCTTAGAAGTGGACGGAATCTGTCTTGTCCATTCATGCTTTTCGCCAGCTAAGACAAACGTTACATAACGTAGCATTTTTTGCGGGCGAAACACAGATTTGTATTGCTTGCAAATGAATATGTTAAAGATACCTCAATAATCTGGCCACATAATATAATCAACTAGCTTACACCCGCGACTTCATCCGCGTGAATTTTTTTGCTACCCCGAACCATTGCATCGCAACACCGGCCGTGGCACCACTCGCTTTGCTCGCTCGGCTCGCGCGCGTTTTGTCACAGTTCTAACCTAATCTAACACATTTGGTCGGGGTATCCCAGCTTAGTTACTGCAACAAATTCGGTAGGAGCGTGGTCAGTCACAGTTCCAACCTAACCCAAGCCTAACCCGTTTGGTCGGGAAAAGGAGAAAAGGCCAGCAAGATAAAAAGCATTATTTTCTCTTTAATTATTCTTTTGTAAGCTCTTTATCATCGTTCCATAACTTTCTTCCTCTAAACATAACCTCCACGCGCTGCTCCTTCGGAAGATCAATGATTAAGTCAGACATTCCAACTATATCGTGGATAGATTAAGAGGATTTAGAAGTAAACTTTTCCTATCTGATATAACGATGATGACAGGTATCTTTAACCCCATAACTTAAGTGACTTCCTAATGATCGCTTTCATAAGCGAAGTCATATCAAGCAAATAGGCTTACGAAACAACACCTTTCTAAGGTAGGTAATTATAAATCACTGTAAACCTGTATACATACTATAATCTACTGTCTATTTACACTAATACTACTATTAAAGCTAAAGAGTTGGTTTGCTTTTTTGTCTGTTTGAACGAGCTCTGGAACTAGCAGTCGGAATTAAACAATGCTTGTATTTAATAGCCCAATTCTTGAGGGATAATATAGGCTACTTAACATCAAGCTACAACCCTTAGGGGCCGAACAAAAGAAAAAGTCGGAAAGAACGCTAAGCAAAAAGCAAAAACGAAGTAATAGCGTGGGCGGGCGATGCAATGCCACGCGGTGGGTCAGGGGAACAAGAAATTTAACGCGGACGAAGTCGCGGGTAGAAGCTAGTAAACATATAAGTACGCATTTTATTATAAGTATCTAATAAAGATGTTAATCATAAATAAAATTATTTAAATAAGAACATTAATCTTCAAGTCATCACGTCACTGAGAGATAATTTAAGTAAATATTTATTTAAATAAATTGAAAATTACATCATTTCTCTAAGAAGAGAAACTAAGTAGTACCTACAGCGAACCATATTTAATTATTATAGAATGAATAGTCAAATTCCATTGTGATTTTCACGTAATTATGTGATTTCCATCTACATGATTTAAACAATGAAACAGAACTGGTTATGAAAGTGGATTATTTAATATACTTAGTAAAATTGCAAGTAACATACCTATTTCATTATGCCCTTTGAAAGCCCTTATTGGTCTTATATTGTTTCACATTTTGTTAGCTTTAGTAAGAAATTAATTCCTACCTCAAAATTAACATCGTATTTGTAACCTAAGGTTTTATGTGTGAAACTGAATTTGTTTAGCCGTTTATTCTCAGGGGTAGTCAGATGGAAAAAGGCGTCTCCACCTCGCTTATTTTTTCATACAACGTTTAAAGGTGAATCCCGTATCCTATTTACAGAATAAACAATTTCATTTCATTTTCTGTACAACAGCAACAATCTTACATAGATACCTACTCCTTTCATTTTTCTAAAAGTAATTATTCAAAATGAATGACTTTACGAAACTATACATAGGTAATCGAAGTCAGTATTTGAAACCATCTGAATATGTCTCGCACTCTCGCTATGTCACCTGCAGTCATCATAATGTAAGTATTAGAAACTTTATGTATTAAAGTCAGCGAAATTAATTGAAGAATCCGATTAATAGTTCCAAAGATTACCCTACATACAAACTCTTCCTAATATTAGTATAGGTTACATTTTTGACAGTAGGTAAGCCGACAACATAAATTTATTAATCCTCATAAATCTATCATAGATACAAAACACAAGTTTAAGTTGCTTCACCTTAACGTTGATGTACCAACAATAAATAGTACAAAACATAAATTATTTTAGATATAAAAACATGTCTACGTTCCAAACAAGTGGACTGAACTGAACCACTTTCTTACTTTCGTTGTTACAGGACAATGGTCGCTTGCTCTGGTGACCAACAAAAAAGGCAATTGGCTTCTTGGTAGGTGCAATTGAACGTGCATTTATTATATGTTGTAAATCAAGTACTCGTAAATATACATTTCACGTCATTTCCTACAGGCACCAATCTACAGGCACAACCACCAATCTCTTATGGAAAAGTGTTAGTGGTAGAAATCTAACTTAGAAAGATGTATTATTGATTCTAATGATTATACTTCTCTGAATATGTACCTGCTATTGTCGCAAATCATATTTTGATCAAGATACAACCTGACACTGACCTGCAAATTGCAAAAAACGTAAGAAAATTTGAATTTCGCGGTCTCAACTACCCATTCACCTTAAGCGGACGGCCTATTGTTATAAATATCTCTTATTCCTTACATGTACTTGGGTGTACTATTATAGCTGTTGACACCTCTGCCTTACCCTTCGAGGACAATAGGCGTATTGTTATGTGTTACTTTAATTTTCCTAATGATTTTCTAAAGAACAACCGTGGCTTTAGCGACCACAATACTAAACTAGAAACATCAAATTAGATCGTTAGCGGGCCAATTATGCGGATTAAGCTAAGCTATTAATGCTAACAAAAAATGTTTACGATCATTTCAAACCTAGCATAAAATTATTAAAACACATAAATAATATCAACGTCTCATTTATGACAAAATATCTGAATTGTAAATCAGCGGTTGTGATAAGCCATTCGATACGTAGTTCATTGTCATTGTCAAGTGACTGGCAACACCTGATATTTCAATCGATATTAAATTACCCATGTAACCGCCCCTGCGCACGAAAGTCGATAATTTTTTGCACAGCGCCGTGGTTCCTTTGAGCGACTAAGAACCTGTAAAACGGACAAGTACCTAAATGCATAATCAGCTTATAATGTTTCCATTGCTGGGACACAGGCCTCCTCTCGGTGAGGAGTGGGACGTATTCCACCACGCGGGCCAAGTGCGGGTTGGGCCTATTAGAGTAAGTAGGTATAATCTGAATATTTACTAAATTCATCAAGGATTTAAAAAATAATCGCTCGCGCTTACCCAGATAGCAGTACACAGGACAGCGCAAAAGTGTCCGCTTACGATTTTTGAACGTAAGCTGGTGCGATTTTTAGCACGCGAAGTAGTTGCTTTTGCGTTATCTAGGTGTATCTATATCTGTGGGGAAAACGTATAAAAACACGCGATCTAAAAATAAATTATAAACTAATCGCTAATTGAATTATGTTGATTATGTACTAATATTGAGAATATATTAGTTGATTGAAGAATTGAGACATTGATTTGCGGAAGAGATTTTATTTAAATGTTTAATTTATTTATAGTAGAAAAGCTATGCTTTCACCCAAAACAAACTTAATGATTAGCATTACTAACTTAAGTTTCTTAATTAATATTCTATGATAAATATATTTATACAAAGTTATTTCATTGATTAATTTTACTTTGCTACGCCTATTCACCTTACATCACTTCACAAAATTTCCGCTAGTTTGACACCAAAAGTTACCATACATATTTATATGCACCTTGTAACTTAGGTTCATGTTACCTTTATGTAACGCACAGTTATTCATATTTTTTAATGTCATTATATAATTATATTAATGGACAATTTAATTGTATACCCGGCAATGAGCGTCAATGTAATGAGCATAATTTCTGCTTAGACGCGTAAAAAGTCTATAAAATTATTATGTATTTAATTAACATAGCGGCTTAGAAGTAAAAGTTTCATTTTACCCCTATTCTTCTGTAGAACTGTCAATCTGTACTTAGTCGCCTTTCGTATCTGCTTGTGTGAACTGCGCTGTTCTTTTTAACTTCGCAACGGGTATTCACCATTATTTACATAATTGATTCCGGAAGGTTTAACTTAAATGTAGAAGAAATCTCTTTGTTTTTGAAACTTACAAAAAAAAAAAAAAAAAATTCAGAAAAAAATAAAAATGATGACGATGATGATTTATGATTTCTTATAAAGAAATCTCGACTTTTCGAGACAGGGACAGGTCGCTAATGGGCTATAAATATGTATAAGTATATAAGATACAACTATGCCAAATTAAGACGACTTCTTGTTGTCCTAGGTCATGTTAATTCGATTAGAAGTATGCGTTTCTTAAAGCTGGTGTGACAAAATTCGGGGTTACAAAACGCCTAACTTCATACCTAGATAGTCTAATCGTAAGTGCTTGGCAATAGCCTGACCTTCTAGGAAAGTCCTAACGTCAGACAAAAAAAAAAACACTGGTCTGCAACATGCCTCATTTGTAGTAACTTATTCCTGCAATTAAAAACCAGATCTAACATAAAGGCTCCTTCAAACAGGCGCGACACGCGATTATATAGCATGTCGCGCCTGTTTTTAGGAACCATAAACCTAACCTAGTCAAATTGTTAATTTGTCATGTCAGCCTTGACATAAACATAAAACAACGATTAATAATCCTCTAGCATCTGTTTGTTCCAAAAACACTAGATCGCGATTCGCACTGATGTAACCAAGTAACATTACACACGTTCATCGTCCCAGCTTTTCACTTTTTCTCAGATGAGGCATCTCATTTGGCTTAGCATGCATGAATTCGGGTGTAATAACCGTCAGCACGTCGCGTCGGCTATGAAATATTTATGAGATGTTTGTTGACTGCGATCTCACTTTATTGTCACACAACGTATCTTTATCTTATGTAATGTTGTTGTTCTATTTTAAAAGTGCGTATTTATTCATCGGACCATGATTTATAATGGAAAATGTGCGTGTCTACGAATTATGATATATATATTGTCATACATTTAATGGATGTATTTGGAACGGTGGCGGATGTAGAGACAATTCTAACAACAGTATGGTAGAATTTATTTAATTTGGGAAAATAATGATACCTCTTTGGATTTGATTCGCTAAAATAGGTGGACGTGGTAATTGGGATTGTTTTACTAATCATAACATAATTATGTTGATTCGAAATAGAAAGCGGATCGCACGAATTACAATTAACTCCGTTCCACAGCACATAACATCAGTCTGTATGTAGCTTTTCCCCAAAGAGGCTAAGTATAGTAAGCTGAGTACCTACACCCAATCGATTACATAGGTATTATTCCGTTCCATATAGCATAATCAGCCAATTTTACCACTGCAACTGCTGGGACACAGGTATCTTTTCGAGAGGGAGTGTGCTGGTTGGTACAGACGCCAGCACATCAAGCTACTACAATCTGTCAAATTTCTTTAATCGATTTTCAACTTTATCGCTTAAGCATAAGGTTTTAAGTTGATTGGGAAAATTTGACAGTTTCGGGTACCTAGCTTGATGTGCTGACGTCTGTACATGTCACATGTCTTCGAATGTTTGGTTTTGGGACATGACGTTTTCTCACGATGTTTTCCTTTACCGTTTTGTGAGCAGTAGTGATAAAAGTATTTATACAGGGTAAAGGCTCCTTCAAACAGGCGCGACACGTGACAAAATCGCGCGCGACGCAAAGGCACCGCAAGTCGCGCAACGAGCAGTGCCTTTGTGTCGCGTGTCGCGCCTGTTTGTAGGAGCCTTAAAGCGCCTGTCTGGGTACGAACCTACGACTCGTAAGTCGGAACTATTACCACTGCGCCACCACTGTTCCGTTCCATAGAGAGAATCTATGCTGCCTGATAACAGCAACAGTCGGTCTAAGTCAGTGGTTCCGAACCTGGGGGTGATTACCCCCGCGGGGGTAAATCAGCTATTCTGTGGGGGTAACAAAGAACCTAATAATTAAGACCTAATCTAATAAAATACCTAGCTAAAAAGAACAAATGATAAATCACCGCATAGTAAGAACTGCACGTGGCATCTCTTTCAAGCTGTCATCGGGGTCGCCTGGCCATATCTGTTTTATCCTATTAAAGCTAACAGAGCTTCAAAAATGCTAATACCCTTTGCCACCACCTATAGATATGAGAGTGGTTTTTCAACTTTGGTTATACTGAACAAAGGCCAGTAACCATCTCAATGTGGAACACGACTTAAGATGCGCTTTAAACGAAACTAAACCTAACATATAAAAAATTTGTGAATGCAATACAATACCACACCACAGGAACTATTTTTATTTAATTAATTGTTTATTGATAACATTTGAAGGTCGGGGTAAAATCAGTTTTCCTAATAGGTCCAGGGGTAACAATATTGAAAAGGTTAGGAACCACTGGTCTAAGTCAAAGGAACGTAAATCGCTGTATACTATGACAAACTTCCGTAATACAAACATTATATATTTTTAATTACTCAATAAAATTACAGCTAAGTCTAGAGAAGTGTACTAAGAGTCAAAGTTATATAATATTTACAGTCAGTTTTACGACTTTTAACTACCCTTAATGAAGGAAGTAGATGTCAGTAGCTGCGTTATTTTAGTCCTCCTATCCAGTGAGAATCTCCGAGTAAGCCCACGTACGCACGGACGTAAAGATATCGCGCACTGGATTTTCAACTCTCGGTGTTCAGCTGAGCATTGAGAATCCAACAAAGTGCAGTTGGATTTTCAACCCTCGACACTATGACCGATGAAAATCCAGTGGGCGAAAATATTAGCAGCGGGAAAAACACGCCCGTGCGTACCTGGGCTAATTGACGTGAATTGAATCTGTCACACCTAGTAATCACGGAGCTAAAAAGGTGTGGCCACTAAAACCAAGAGTTAAAAACGTTAGTGAAGTAAAGATAAGATATAGGTCCTCACATTTTTTATGTTAGTAAATAATTATAAACTAGCTGCGCTCTGCGGTTTCACCCGCATAAGTCTTGATCCCGTGGAAATATAGTATGCAATAAAAAAGGGAGATAGTAAGTGTCCTATGTCCTAATTCAGGTCATGGTCTACATGTGCCAAACTTCATTCAAATCCGTTCAGTCGTTTTAGCGTGAAAACGTAACGAACAAACGTACAAACAATCTCATATATATATATATTTCTCTTTATAATGTTACTTTAGATAAAATAAACATTTTGCCGAACTCATGTGTTGTTAGTAACCTAGTGACTAACTTGTTATTTTCTATGCCTATTACAAGTCTGTTGAAATCAGCTGGAAGCCTGTAGACTGATTGTTACGATGGGACACCATCGTATCGGTTTCGATTAAATACCTACATGCCATAAGTTACCAGTTAATTCTTAACCGAGTTGCATCACATCTCACATCTAGCATTAATTAAAGAAGATCTAGTGTTTCTTTGACCGAGTAAAATTTTAGATGTGTTGTGTAACATTTTTTTTATGTACAGACGCCAGTACATCAAGCTACCCGAAACAGTAAAAATTTCCCATTCAACCTTGAACGTTATGCTTTAAAGATAAAGTTGAAAATCTATTAAAGAAATTTGACAGATTGTAGTAGCTTGATGTGCTGGCGTCTGTACCAATCAATTGACCCCAAATCAAATCATTCTAGGCCTTCTTTGTGTAGTAATTAATCATAAACTGCTTTTGGTAATATGGTAATATTTTCTACATATTATAATAATATTAATTGTTGACATAACCGTACTCCCGCATGATGAGAACCTCGTGAAAGCCGAGAAAGATAACAAATCAAGTATCTTGAATTGACTCGCGAGGTTGTCGACATGTGGGATGTGGACTCAGCGATCATTTGCCGATAGTCGTGACAGCCAATGGATTAATAGCCAAGAGCCTCAACACCTGAGGAGGCTCTCGTTGGGCAGCTGGATCAAGGGTTTGATCCAGAAAGCGGTACTTCTGGAAACGGCTCGCATTGTTAGGAGGTTCCTCTCTCTGGAGCCCTGACCGCCGCCGCCGGTAGCTTGGACCCTGTTCCCGATATCGGTGGGTTACAATTTTTTATATTTTTAAATGTTTTATATAGTTTTTAATACTAATATTTAAAATATAATTTATTTGTATTTCGTTTAATAAAGGAAATAATAATAATAAATTTATTTCATAAAAAAGGGAGATTGTAGTACCTACATGAGGCATACATAAAGTTATACATATAAGTTTGTACCATGTCAAACACAATCTGGTGGGTGAAGTTCTGCTTTCCTAGCTAGGTTATAGAATAACCTGTGTTAAGGGATAACAGTCCCTGTCCCTTACAAAAAGTTGCGAAATAATGAATGGTAACAACCAGAATTGTTGGCAATGTAAAATAAAGAAGAGAAAATTATGTCGAAACGTACAGACGCCAGCACGTCAAGCTGCCCAAAACTGTCAAATTTTCCCAATCAACCTTGTTGAACCTTATGCTATAGCAATAAAGTTGAAAATCTATTAAAGAAATTCGACAGATTGTAGTAGCTTGATGTGTTGGCGTCTGTACAAGTTTTCCACCGTTTTCTAACTTGTAGAAAAAAGTGTAAGTACGCCAATAAAATCCTAAACCTTTGAATTTGCTAAATTTATTTTTGGTGCCTATATACATATAGATTTAGCCCAATTCTTGAGGAAGGCTATTTACAACATTATATTAAGGACCCTTAGAAGTCGAGTAAAAAGTAAAGTAGTAGCGCAGGCAGGGGATGCGATGCGACGGGGTGGGTCGAGGAAACAAGAAATTTTACGCGGATGAAGTCGCGGGCTGGAGTTAGTCAGTTGATAACATTCAGGAGTTTACTTAAGATTCATCTAGAACTCTACATTCAACTTCAGGAACAAAAAACTGTCGTAAACTCTCGCTCCGCTCAAGAGTTACTTCCCTTTGACGCTTTTCTAATGGCCTCACTTATCAACTTCCTACAAGATGGTCTGTAGTTTTCGCAAGTTGGAAAATTGAGTAACTTGTTGACATATTTGGGTAATAATGTCTGTAAGTACAAAATGTGACAAGATGACAAAATTCAGTATATTGCCTTGTAATCTGATCAAACACACTTGGTAAACAAATATGGATAATGTGCAAATCGTGTTTACTAATTGCTTACCAAATCCTTCTAGACAGCCTGTTCTAGAGCCACCTTGATCGAACTCTTGCGGTACGCATCTAATCTGCGTTCGCGATTTATTGTCAAAAATGTAAACAAATTTGAATTAATGGTAAAATAACTTTAATGCCTACACAATAAAGTTCAGTTTACGCTACAACTTCAAACACTTTTATAACTTTTTCAATAGTGCTAGTCACTCTGAAATCAACTTAATTGACATTGAAATATAGTTGATAATTTTGTTTAACTTCAAATAGGGTGGACCCTGCAGCACTGCGCACTTTTATTATAGGTCATCTCGCCACCTCTTCCTGGGCCGGCGTCGGTGGCGCCATCCATCCTCAGGCACCCACCGTGTGGAGACTGTTATCCAGCAGTTACTGTGCATGCAGCTGACGTGGACCTACATGTTTGACAAGTTTTTGACACTGATTGCCGCCGAGATTGCATAGTGCCTAGATTTTGAACGTTTTTCATTACGGGAATTGGTCTTCTGAAGTTTTTAAGACACTTCGAAAAGCTTGTATTGTAATGACGAAATTAGGTAAGTTAGCATTAAATAAGAAGGCCTTTATGTAAGTGCTCGGCAGGGGGTATATTTATAATTATGTAAAGGAGCTTTGAATTATGACGATTTAAAGAAACATGCCTACGTAATGTTAAGAAACCAGGACAATAATATGGAAAAAAATAATTCGAATTTTTATAACAATTAAGGCTCCTACAAACAGGCGCGACGCGCGACGCGAATCGCGCGCGTCACAAAGGCACCGCTCGTTGCGCGACTTGAGGTGCCTTTGTGTGCCCGCGCGATTTTGTCGCGTGTCGCGCCTGTTTGAACGAGCCTTTATGTAAAAACCTACCTGCCAAAATATGGATGTTCATAAAACCTTTGCCCCTTGGAATAAAATAGGTACATGCGTGATGATAAGTTATGTTTTTATGATTTTTATGTAAAACTAGCTGCGCTAATTTGAGTCTTGATCCTGTGGGAATATCGGGGTAAAAAGTATTATATGTCCTAATTCAGGTCATGGCCTACCCATGTGCCAAATTTCATCCAAATCCGTTCATCTGCTTTAGCATAAAAGCGAAACAAACAAACATACAAAAATATAATCTGTTCTCTTTATAATAAATTATAGCTATTTAGACAAAAAAGACGTTTTTAACTTCTTAATGTCGATCATAGAAGTGTAAAAAATAGTACCATAGATCATAGTATAGTAGATCATAGAAATGTAAACTTTTTTTATAAATCTATGATGTCGATCATAGACAACGCCCTCAAGCCGAAAGCCTGTGAACTGTTTCATATATTCACAACTTCGCAAGAGTTAATTAGCTACCCACTCAAACTACGTATACATAATATTATAATTCCACAGAGTTCCACAGATATCTGATCTACAGACTCTAGAATGCTTAGAACGTCAATGCCATCTACTGCACACCGGTAACACTGTTTATCGAAGTAGTTTATGATTCCAACCACGTCTTCAACCAAGTGAAAGGTGGTGTTGGCGTTGCTTTCAACTGTATGTGCGAGTGCGACTACGCCAGCCGCACCGCCGACCATTGCTGCCAATGTTAGTAGTTTTATTCATCTTCAATAGATGGCGTCTTCAATTTTTCACGGAAAGCTCCTTCTGTGCATTTTGTGATTGAAGCTTTCTGTTTTCCTGGATTTTACAGAATTTCTAAATTACAGCCAGATTTTATGTCAAAATGTCTTCTTTGAAGAATTTGGATTTCTCTTCACTCAAACAAAGCATGAAACTATGCCTCATTAAATATCGCATTTCCCTTGTCTACCTGTTTATTTCCTATAGGTAGTTTAATAAATACTTTGAGCAAAAAATGACTAGAGTATCTACTCTAGTCATTTTTTGCTCAAAGTATTTTTTGCTCAAAATATTTCGACCTGACTTTTAACCTGCCTGCTGAAGCATCATTGAAATAAAGTAAACTTAGAACATCTTTCACATCATGGCCCTTACGACCATAAAATTACATTATAGGAATAGGTGTAATAAAAATGAAGCAATCAAAAATGTATAAGAACTATAATTTGAGGCAAATGCACAAAAGCAACAAAAGGAATAGAAACCATAATAACAACGCTTACAGAGTACTATAAATCGAGTGTGAAATCTTCAAAATATTGTAATTTGCAAGGCTGAATACAATTCAAGTCAATTTTCTATCCAAAATTAAGTTATTAAAATGTCAATAATATCTTTGTAACTGCAGCCATTAAGTCACAAAGATATTTTTGCCATTTTGATACAAAGTTCAGAAGTTTAATGTAGAGGTTTTTGTAATGAAGCTCGTCCGAGGAGGTATTACCACTCTATAATATATTTGAAGCCTAATGCTATATGAATTTGTAATGTTCTCTTAAGCAATAAAGTTTTTTTTTTCTTTTGTCAGTGTGTTCCGGTTAGAAGAGTATGGTATGGGTGCCGATATAATTACAAACACATAAAATCACGCCTGTATTTCCCTAAAAGACGAAGCAGGCAGAGATGTACCTACAATACACCCTCTAATTTTGCCTCTTATATTTAAGTCCCATGTAATAGGAGCGAGCCTTTACCGGGTCTGCGGGATTGTCCGAAAGGGTTACCGCTGGCCCGGAACATAAAGGGCTAAGGAAGGAACACGGGTGGGTTTTAGTCAGTAAGAGTCTGACACTCCCTTCCGCTCCACCCAGAGCGGGAGGAGTCATTTGATGATGCCCAACTTGAAAAAAAAAAATAGGGGGCGAGCCTATTGCAATGAACAAGGCACAAATCTAGACTCCGGGCTGCTATTGAGAAATTCCTGATGGAGAAACCCAAAAAACTTTTGCCCGACCCAGGATTTAAATCCAGGACCTCATGCTCTGCTGCGACCACTGGACCACCGAGGATTAAAATGTCTCGTGTCTGTATCAACCATAACCACGACCACTATCAGCCTATAAGTAATGTCCCCACTGCTGGGACACAGGCCTCCTGCCTGCGCACACGCACTGTCTCCGCGTGCTCAGCACGCAGGCACAGTGCGTGTTGGTAGATGTTACATGTCTTCGAATTTTTGGTTCTAGGACATGCCGGTTTCCTTACGGTGATGAATCCCAAAATAAAGTGCCTGCTTGGGGTTCGAACCCACGGTGTACAACTCGTTAGTCGCGGCCGTTACCACTGGGCTATCACTGCCCTGTGACGTATCTATTACTGCCGGTTACATAATTAAAAAAGTTATGCACTCAACTTTCAAAACAGGTCGGAACTTATCACCTTAATACCTATTGTTTTAAATTACGATTCTTTTACATAACTTTGACACCTCATTCCATTGTGGTTATAGTTTTACCGTGGGTGTTTATTTCGAAGTCTTGCTGCACTTTCGTCTAGACAATATTAGTCATTTTAACTGGACAAACTGAAGATATAAATTACAGTATTTGCATTAATGTTAGGAACTTTCTAGACCGATAACTCGAGCTGTTTGTCATCGGGTCTAGGCTACTATTCTGTAATAAACATAGTTGCAGCCAAGCCAGAAAAGTATAGCAAATAGCATAGTGAATTCCGAATATTTAATACTATATTTTTGACCTCGACTTTGCCCACGTGGAAGTCGGGTATTTTCCCACGGGAACGTATTAGCGGGATAAAAAGTAACGTGTGTACTAACCTCACCCAGGTTATGTTCCATCCGAGGGCCTTCCAACTAAACTGTTCAGCTTTAAGGTGTGAACAAACCGACAGACTACATTACCTTGGCGTTTATATTATTATTATGGATTAATCCTAGCCTTTTATTAAGCAGTTTTGTATATATCCGTGTAGGCACAAGTTTTGATCATCACCCTCAAAACGTGTTGGCGTTTCATGTCAGGATATTTTTTGTAAGTGTACATTTCTTCACGATGAATTCTTTCACCTAACGAGTATGTAATGCATGATGCAGGTCTAGATGTTGATGCATGTAAAATGTGTGTTTGAATCCTAAGCTCAAAAAAACTAGGGAAACTTTCAACAAATGATTTTATAATGATTGTTAGTTACATCTACTCCACTTATTATTTATCAAAATTTGATTTCACGGTTCTGATTTTACCTTTTTGGCCCTATTATTTGAGGATTATTTTTATTATGTTAAGGTACAGAATAAATGGCGGAAGTAAAAGATATAGAATTTTTTTTCGGCTTGCTCTCTCTACCATTATACTAATAAGCCACAGTAAGTTATTTCAGTTCAGAATACCAGCGCTGCAACATTTATTTTTAAAATGTCGTAGGTAGCATCATGCTGAGATAGGAGCCTTTTGGCCTCGTATAGGACTTTCTGTTTCATTTTCCTTTTGTTACTTTTTTTTATATAACTTGGTTTTTATATTGCTGTGTTTAGTTTAGTTTGTGATCTTCCTGTACGAGTCGCAATAAATACTTTTTCTTTCTTTCTTTCTTTCTTTCTTCTAAGTTACTTTTTTTACTAGACTTTTATGTCTCACTGCTGGGCAAAGCCCAAGGAGAGTAAGGAGTTACTCTCCTTCCAACTTTGAGCGGTCAAGGACCAATATTTATTACAGGAGTCCAGCTCGACCCGCCATCTCCGTCTGGCACCGCGATATCGTTTGGCCATTAAAGGGAAAGCGCTAAGGTAGCCCGCGAAATTCAAATTTTCTTACGTTTTTTGCAATTTGCTGGTCAGTATTAAGTTGTACGTTGATTAAAGTACGATTCGTGGCCGTAACAAATATGTGTTTACAGAATTATAAACATTAAAGTCATCAACACAACTCTCTAAGACCAAGTAACCCCAAAGAATGACTATTTCATGAAATCTTGACATTTTGGGATTATACTAACCTAACAAGTTGTATTACTGATTCTAATGATTATGATTCTGTAAACACATATTTGTTACGACCGCGAATCATATTTTGATCGACGTAGAACTTAATACTGACCAGCAAATTGCAAAAAACGTAAAAAAAATTGAATTTCGCGGGCTACCCTGTCGCTTTCGCCTTAAGCGGGATCCACTAGGTTGTAAGTTACTACCAATGCAAAATCTTTCTAAGATATAAGTTTTATTGCGGCTGTACTATTTTTGTAAATATTGCGTAACAGATTTATACAGGTGGGATCAATGTTTTGGTTGCTTAAGGCGTCAAAAATGGATGTGTGTGAAATACTGTCGATTTCGAATAATGTACCTATCACTTTAACTATAAAAATAAATAACCACTTGGCTTTTAACTCCGTACATAATAAGTGCACATGAAGTGCTAACAAATTAGTTATCGCTTCTGACTGACAGATCATGACGGTAATGACAGTTTCATTTACTGCCTTGCAGATTTACATGCAATCTTGATAGAATGAATTACCCATTCAATGTGTGTAAGTGTGAATATTGCCTTGTAATTTATGTAAATGTTTGTGAAGTGATATCTATTATGAATATGGATAAGTTGCTGGGTGATAATGATAATGGTTTATTGAAATCCCAATTCCCAATTGAATTCAAAGGCGTAGCCTTGACTCGGAGAGTAGTACCTACCGCTGCGCGCTGGCTCAATGAGTCGGTGTCAGTTGCCAACTCGGAAACTTTGAAAAGAACAATAATTATGAGATGACATAAGTAAAAATTGAGATGTGCAGTTTTCTGCAGAAAAATGGGAAAGATACAGACAGCATAGGAGGATACACATCTTACATTGCTATACAATGTTACTGCAATGCACAATCCATTTGACAAACACATAAAATAAATCAAAACTACGTGTTCATCCACCCTTTAAAATCGTATAGATTATTTATTACCTAATGCAATATGAACTGGTGTTCTAGACATTTAAATACCAGATAATTGGTTATGTCAGGTGTCAAATTCCCTTTCACGCACTCACATCAGTCATTCAGAAATGATGTGCCTGTGCCTAAAGAAGTTACAAAAGAGATTGCAACAACAATATTGTACGATTAATCTCAACCGATCTAGAATGCCTAGTTGACCTGCAAACCTGTGCTTGACACTTTGTCGTCATGCTTTTCATTCATCATTTTCAAAGGTAGTCTCGAGTGTGAATTGTCTGAATTATTCAAAGCGTAATGAAAATTGATAGACGTGACATGGCACATTTTAATTGCGGTGTTTTGTTTATTGACGCACAATTTAGAAATTAACTAAAAAAACTCATGAACTTTTTCTCAAATGGATCGAGCAACTTTCGAAGTCTAAATAAAACTGAAACCTTTTAAATACTTTAAAATGTGTTACTGAACAGCGGGGTCATTGCGTAATACACTAACAGTAGGCATGGCTTTCATTTTGACAGTTCAAGAACATTCATTGCGTTATTCACGTTGTTGAGCAGACAAATTTTTCGAACATATGAAGCAATGGATTAGCAATATCCTTCAAAATGTTTCAGAATGCGATCGATAGTGTGTTACACAATTAGAGTGCAAGGTCTGTCTATCTACACTTGCATCATACTTTTGGAACAGCCACTGCCTAACTGATACGATTATAGGCCGCTAAATATGGGCCTAGTCCGCCTGCGCCTAGTGACGAGAGCTTAAGCTTACAATGCGTGTCACGAAAGATGAGACTTGACGGGGGCCTCCCCGCTCTTTTCGCCGCCCCTATGACGTCCGGTCCCGTCCCGCACTCAGACCTCATACCGTTAAAGATACCTAAAATCGTGTTTTGCGCATGTCAAACCACGTGGTGTGTCAAGTCTCATCTTTCGTGGCACGCATTGTATGTAGGCTATAAAAGCTTATATACCTATCAAAGAACTCTCGCGACTTTGAATAGAAGATAGTGTTATATAATTTATTCTGAAGCCATTGTAGGTTATGACGAACTTCGCGCATCTTTTGCCAAGCGTGACTAAAGGTGTTCAACGATTTTGACAGCACTGAACATTGACGCTCATAATTGTACACTTCCACTAATTACTGTCTATAATAATTATTATTATAGACAGTAATTAGTGGAAGTGTACTCTTTTAATTACATATAATTTTATGAGATGCCATGATTAAAGCTTTATTGATTTTACTTTTTGTTCTTTTGTTTCCATACTATTGAATGACTACTCTATTTTGCTATATCAAGACTTGCATAACAACTGTAAGTAATGATATTATTTAGAAGTGTATTGCATGGCTCATAATGCGAAGCGTTAGAGAGCGCTTTACGATCGAAATATTTTTTTGCCTCCATTCTGCAACTGTTTCTATTGTTATACTCCTGCTATACTTAATTTATATACCATTGTATAGAAAATTCAATGGAGATTAATTCTGTACTTTTCAAAAATTGTTTTAATGCAAACATCAAAATATTTCAAAAAAATATCCCGCCAATTAAGTGTGAAACCTGAAAACGTCGTTTGCGAAAAAAATCAATTAAATGAGGCAATTTTTCTCTAGATTTGTTATGGGCTCGTTGGCTCGTCGAATGGCTTTTTTATTCAAAGTCTATATATCTATGGTTTTTTTATACGATCAAATGAGCATTATGAGTCGGGAACTTTTGGATTTTCCAATTTTTTTATTATACCTGTTCTACTTATGATGCAGTGCATTGCCAACATAGTAGGTACGCTCAGCATCAAAAGTCGATTAACACTTCAGTTTTTTTAATCTCAGTTATTGAACAAAATATTTGTTCGAAATTGCAGCAGAAGTATAATGCGATTTTGAACAAATATTTTGCTCAATAACTGAGATTTAAAAAACTGAAGGGTTAATATTTTGCTCAATAACCAAGATTAAAAAAACTTAAGTGTTAATCGACTTTTGATGCTGACTGTACCTACCCATCGATTTTCTTAATGTTGAATTCGAAGTTAAGGGGGCTACCTTGGTAATCGAAATTCGAATTTACTTACGTTTTTTGCAATTCGCCGCAGGTCAGTCAGCGACCGTAACAAGTGTTTACAGAATTATAATCATTAACATCATCAATACGATTGTATTGATGATTTTAATGATTAAAGTGTCTTAGTTCATTCAATACTACTAGCAGTGCCCCGCGGTTTCACCCACGTAAGTTTCGATCCCGTGGGGAATATCGGGATAAAAAATATTCTATGTCCTTTCTCTGGACTCAAAATAACCACTATACCAAATCGTTTCAGCCGTTTAAGCGTAAAGAGGTAACAGACAGACAGCCAGACACACTTCAGCATTTATAATATTAAATTTGGATTGATTGATATTTATGAAATAGTCATTCGATGGGAAAGTAACTTCCCATCGAATCAGAGAACAAAACAAAAGTATAACTTAAGTAATTAAGTTATACTTTTGTTTTGTTCTCTGAAATTATTGGTCCAGAGACGTCAAAAGCTGCTGTGATTTGTTAAATGCTTTATCAACAACGAATCTCAGCACTTTACTCGCGCTTAACGATCAAGTTCATTAATTTTGCGATCGTCTTCATTCGTGAAACTGGCTCTATGGGTATGAGAGCTTCCGTTGCTGTGTCATTCATGTTCAGTGACAAGGATAAATAGGCAATGAAACAAATTTTCATTAACAACAGTTTTAATATAAATAACAATATATTCGAAATTATAAAATGCTGACCATTCAAATTCGTTATTTACAAACAAAATACTATGAACCTTATGAGCTTTTCAATTTTACCGTATTACTTAAAAATACTTAATTTCTATTATTATACACTCATTCGTTGTACATTGCTGTCATACTATTTTTTTTTTCATTGCCTTGCTTTGCTTTACATTTGCATTACCTTTCGTAACTGGATTCACGCAATGTTAAATTACAAGAACACAAACCTAATATCTTTCTATCGCCATATTTACTCGTACCTACTTAGATTTTAAATATTAATGTATAGTATGTTAGTTTTCAGTCATGGGGTCATTTATGTTGAAACCTTTCAACTTTTGGATTTCTTTTGTAGTGCCCGTATGTTACACCACCGGCGGCTGTGGGGTACATCTGGTTCGGAAGAAAACCTCGTTCGAGATGTCGCGGTATCGCTTGGGACAACCGACCACTTGCCAACGCATCGTACAAAGTCGGAGGATCCTTAGCCAAACCTCTCTTCAGATATTCTATCTGAACGTTAGAAGGTATGTAAGAGTCAAGCAAGGAGGTAGGACGTCTCTTGAACGGCCCATGAGCTCCAAACGGTCGTGGAGCCAACGAACTAGGAGCAATGTCACCTTGGTACACCTGCTTTGTATAAGGGCGGCGCATCGGCAAAGCCCTCGGTAAGTGCGCAAGGTGCGCGGCAGGAGCTTTCAACAGTAAAGGATTAGGATGAGGTATATCAGGTATCCCGTGAGTTTTGTACTGTCCTCTAATGGGCGCGCGAGAATTATAATGACGCGGGAACTCCGGCTCAGTTGACAAGTAGTGCGGTATTTCAGTTTGAGAAGTATGTTCATCAATTGTGTTCGTATCTCTATATTCTGGGTTCGCGAAATAAGGCTGGGGGGCTTTTGTTGGGGTTAGAAGTCTTGGAATGTAATTATGTAAAACAGGTACCTGGAAGCCTAATACAGGTGGTACCGTTGCTAGAGCTGGGGTGGCGGTTGGCTGAGCTTGGTAAATGTACGTCACTGGCTGAGGAGCAGACGGCGGTGAATATGCACCCACCTCTACGTAATTATTGGGTGTACCGGCAGTCAGTCGACCGTTTGGATTGAACTCTGCAAGCGGGGCGAACGTTTGTTGTGCTGCTGGTTGGGTGTAATGTGGGACTAGATATATTTGCATCGGCATATTCGACAAGTATCCCACCATGGCTTGCTGAGGCGCAGGTGGTTCGTATTTTGCTTTGTTTTCTTCTGGCGCAAATCCCTCAGGCTGCTCGGTCACTGCGTACTGATGCACGTACCGCTGTTGTTGTTGTTGATGAAGTGGCTGCGTATGGGCATTCTCAAAAAAGTTCAGGAGTCCAGTTTTCACAAAGTCTAAAGAATTGTATCCTAGCCCTGCTTCAGGGACTGAATTTTTTTGACCATCAGATTTTTTGTGGTCCTCTTCTAGTTCACCCTTCAGCTCACTCTTCAAGTTATCTTCTTCGATGTCTTGTAACTCAATTTTCTTCTCGGCTCCCACGGCGAGGGCCACGAGAAAAAAGGCAGCAACCTGAAAGTAAAAGCAGAAAAGTGAGTTGCGAGCGAGGTGGATGTCCGAGGCGGTAGCCACCGCTAGCCGCCGCGGTACTAGATCGCTAGTGATGGCGTGAAGAGGCGTGCCAGCCGCCCGCACCCAACATCACGCCAAACAGGTGAATGGCAAAAAATAGACTAGAACCTATCAAGAAACCGGTTAACTTTACCAACGTACTGAGATACGGGAATGCAAACTTTTACTTGTAATTTATGTGGTTAAAAGATAGCACGTATCTACCATGTTACGTGTTACTTACATTATCAGTGTTTACAGCTATATGTTATAATCCACACATTACGAGTATAATCGTTAGAAACTAACGCATCGATGTGTGCTTAATATGCTTTCTATGAATTATAATAAATAGTTTTACATCATACATTTAACGAGCCCATATTATGTAAATCCAGTTCAAATAATAATAACGTAGATTGATGTGTTACATTCAAAGAAAAAACCAAGTCTTGCGAAATTAATTCTTTTGTTTTCGAATTTCACATCACACGCAATGGAATTACCTTTTATTCCCCACATATGGATGGGCCGGTTGTACCTAATTCGAGTGAATGGATAGACGCGTGCTTTGATTTGCTTTGCAGCGGTAACTCTGTCGAATTATACACAAGCATGTGTTGATGAGCTGTTAAGTAAATAACCAATTTACTCGCTCCGAAAATGGTCCGATGAGTAGGCATCCCGGTGAAGCACGTGTGATTAAAATTGAGAGGGCACTTAGTATAATCATCATTAACGCTCGATTTAGCGTCGATAGTAGTTTGTAGTTTTACAACATTCTAAGTTTATTACGGATACCAATCACGTGCATTTTGCGTAATTTATTCTAAAACTTTGTGTTAAAAAATGTTTCGTTTGTTACCTAATATCATGTTTTTATACGTGTTCCTCTTTTGTAGTGTTTTCTAAATTATTGAATGAGCAGGAAAGCTCGTATTACATAATCTAGATAGAATTTTGACGTCAGGTTTTGATACCAATTTTGGAATCTAGGTCATCCTAGATTCAGCCAAATTATACGCTAGAGCGCGATAATATCTTCGTGGGTGATAATATGATTATTATATAATTATGTTGTGTCAAATTCTAAAATGCAGATAAATAATTATTATGCAAAAAGAAAGTTGCATGAGAATATTATCGGTGAATGTCTGTCTATTCCTAACATTAGGATCTTCTTACTAGTGTCACAGAATAGATGTGAGAATCCCCTATTATAGACGCGAAAGTTCTAATTGTACAATGTGGACCACTCGTATTGTCTATAATCGAAAAAATTTAAAAAATCTTACGGAAATCTTTGTATCCCCATCCTCATTATATCTTTTATCTTATGAAAATAAAGATTTTTAATCCCTTTATTTTTAAACGTTTCTTAATTTTAATCTACGTTTATAAATAAACCCCTAAAAGTCTATCGACAATGTATAATACACGCGAAAAAAAAATCTGCTGTTCCCTACATATAATATGTTCGTATAACTCGTCAAAATGTAGGGAACAGCTGATTTTTTTTTCGCGATTTCTGGTTTGGTCCCATAGTAAAAGTTGTTCATAAATATAAGTACAGTGACCTCTTAAGAGGTTGTAAATGTTTTACCAATAACCCTGTATTCTACAAGCCGTGTGCCCAATGAGTTTTTCCAACGACAAAAATAACGAACTTCCATAAATAAATTTCATCGCCTTTTTAACCTCCTTATACGATGTTTCATCAGGGGATCCGACCGGAATGAATCTCAAAAATCCTTCTTTAGTGCTCGCCTTACTTATAAAAAGCACTCTTGTGCAAAATTACATGCTTCTAGACCCTAGATTTTTATTAAGTAGAAGTACGTAGAATGAAGTAAATTGTGATTACAAATATTGAACATCAAATAATTCTGATGTTCATCCAGTAAATGCAATTACGTTTGGTTGTTAAATGTATTCAATTAACAAGTCCGTTATAAATTGCAAGTATGGTAGTACTCGTATGAACCTTGAACGTGGTCGCTATACTGCATTACCCGCATGCATTTGTATGGAAATGATACACTTTCTTCATTTCACTTTTATTTATTATTCAAATGTCGATATTAAATCGATATTTATTAAAAAAATATTGATCACGGATTTTTTCAATTCTTAACAATCGACATATTCTAAAATATTTTAGACACACGCGACTCGGAATCAAAACTTTTGACGGTATTTTTACCATTATTAAAATTATTAAAAAAAAATGTTTTCGATTATATCAGTGTATAATTAATTATACATAGGTGGACCATCATCTCCCTAGCCTTTTCTCAACTATGTTGGGGTCGGCTTCCAGTCTAACCGGATGCAGCTGTATACCAGTATTTTACATAGAGCGACTGCCTATCTGACCTCCACAACCCAGTTACTGGGAAATATGATACCCCTTGGTAAGACTGGTTGTCAGACTTACGGGTTTCTGACTACCCGTAACGACTGCCAAAGATCCACGAATGACAGCCGGGACCAACGACTTAACGTGCTTTCCGAGACATGGAGGGGTCACGGTATGTAAAGATGGTCACCCATCCACAGACCAACCGCGGCAAGCGTAGCTTAACCTGATCGATCGACCTGTGCGGCTGTTATTATTTAGCCACCGGTCCCTGGTGTATGATCTGATAATTTACACACACTAAATCATTGTAAAGGCGCGACACGGCACGCGACACAAAGGCACCGCAAGTCGCGCAACGAGCGGTGCCTTTGTGTCGCGCGCGATTATATCGCGTGTTGCGCCGGTTTGTAGGAGCCTTAAAACAGCTCATAATGTAGGTAGATAAGTTGCTTTATATCCATTTGCCGTAGTGTGAACTGACAGTTCTGTCTTTAACACAAACCTTTATGCTTCTTGAATAGGAATTGCCAAATTAAATTAGAAACGGACGTACTTCACGCATTCAAATCTCTAATTCTTTTATTTTATTCTTCGTATTCGTAATAATGCTAAATCTAAGTACCTAAGTACAAAAATATTTTAGGAATAAACCTGCGCTAAAAGAACAGAAAGTTTTAATCCATGATGTATAGAATCTATTTTCCGAATGTGAGTGTAGGTACCTACTATGAGTACATGAGTACCTACAGCTCTGCCAAAAACTTCGGAGAAACAAGGCATGATATTATGTTATGTGTGTATTAATCAAAGATGGGTGAAGAATTCCAAGCATAATTGAAGAGCTCCATTCCAATATGTACTAAGTCATTTTTTTTACTTTATCGAGATAATTGTTTGATTTTCGTCTATGGCTAGAAACGGCTTATCAGAAAAACATTTTTTTTTCCAAATCCTACTAAATCAGCTACAATATCAATTTGAATTTGAGGTTTCATTCTCAAAACGTGCTAAGTTCCAGTCTATTTTACTCCAAAGCGTGCTTAGTCATTTTAGTACATAAAATATTATATTATATATTTATAATTAAAATTTAAAATTAAAAAAACATAAAATATTATATATTATATTATATATTTTAGTACATAAATTATTATAAATTTATACATAAAATATTGGTCATAGATTTAAAATTATTTGCACTTTAATATTTTCATACCAAATTATATAAATTCAGATATTTTTTGATTTATGCAAAATATCATGAAAATGTACAAACCTAGTTCTTCAGTATTTCCTCAACATATTGAAAACCTATGACAATAGGATAAGGTTTAGGGGGTGGGAAACGTCAACGCCTTTTGTATGGAGGGTTACAGGGTCACACTCCTCTTAACTTGATTACCTAGCTTATTTTGCATAATAAAAAGTAGTTTCCTTTCTAATGTTCTATTGTTTTATTCAAAAAGTACTAGGTGATTTTATTCCAAAATGTGCTAAGTTAAGACTTAGTACAGTTTGTGGAAAGACTTAACTCATTTTGGAAACAATCAGTGATTTCAAATAGCATTTTTTGAAAAAATATGTATTAAGTGCAGAGTACCTAATAATTACATTACATTCTTATTTCAATTTTTTAACAGCTGATTGTTTATTGTCAGTATCTATACACTAACTAAATAGTTATTCATATTTTCTCGTTTATCTTCTTTTTGACATTTCTGACTTAGAACTTATTGGAATGGAGCTCTTCAATTATTATGAAGGTCAGGGGGCTTAAAAAGGCCACTTTGGCAGAATCATAAAAGGATAACGTCATTATGAATCATAATGGACAGTTAATCGTATCAAATCCCATTGGTAAAGGATTTTTCAGTTATTTTTTTTGTCTGTGCTAAAATACCAATCAATCCAATCCAAATCCAATCCCAATCTTTTTGATTATACCTACCTAGGTAGTACAGCGAAAAAAAGCGCAGACTGTCTTCGCCATATTATAATTCATAATGTTATCCTTTTATGATTCTGCCAAAATGGCCTTTTTAGGTCATAATTATGAAGGTCAGGTCATAATTTTGACCAGGCATACTATACAATTAAATACAAGTGATATTTAAAAGAACTAGCCCATCATAATGTTTCTTGTACTTATTTTTCACAACATTACTTAAGACAGGTACCTACCTACTCATCAAGATAATGCTGGCAAAAAGCCTGCTTAATGAATGGAGACCGTAATATTTTGGTCCCAAATATGGTGTCTTTGCCTTTACAAAATAACAAGAAACCCAAGTTTAATTTCGGACACGGCTTGTTTGAAACCGAGGCTTCCAGCTTGTTTGCTATAAGGAGCAGATATCGCAAGTAGAGCGATATTTGCAAAGGTGGACCAGAAGTGCACTCCTAGGATTCAAAACCTCGATTTTGGAATTGTTTGCCTTTTGTTTCGCTAAGGGGCATTATTGATCTTGAATCTAAATTTACTTCATACTAAAATAATTAAGTATTTTGTCATCAGCCTGCCATCGACTCAGTTCGTTATCGAAAATAATCTGAATCATAGAACTGAGTCCGGTAATTATTAGAGATTGTATCAACATCAAACTTGAAAGTTTACATAAGCCTTTTCACATTAATCCATCTATGAATAGGCAGACCTTACGACTGGATTATGGTTTGTGGGCGAAATAATTGCAGTTACTCAGGGTCGAGCTGTAAACATTTTACAGTCAGTATGATCCATCAATTAATAATCACTAATACACTTATTTGGGTTTAAATTCTCACCTTTCCGGTACAATAGTAATTAATGGCAATTAACACGAAATAAAACCGTAGGTACCTACCACACATGGTATATAAGTGTAGGTTTGGTAGCAAGTTATTTCCCGAATTCAAGCAATGACGCGGCCCACATTTTTTTAATAGTTGTAATGTTGTGTTGTGTTGTTGTTGTAGTTGTGTGTTGTAATGTGTGTGTCTTATATGGTCAAAACTACATCTGTAGGTACCTAGTGTAGGCGATTCCTAAAATCATAAATGGGTATATACAGGTGTCCCAGGTAAACTGTACCAGCGAAGGTCTGTGGTCTTTGGGTACGGAACCCTAAAAAAGCTCAAAGAAACACCACTCAGAAAAAGTTATGACTAAAACCGTCTACAATTTAAAAATACTAGAAATATCAGACAGACCTTCGCTGGTACAGGTTTCCTGGAACACCCTGTATAACCTAAACTTATTAGTTATTACATAATAGAAAATAATTTACGTTGGAACTTCGTTAAAATTGTTTTTTTTTTTTGAGCCTGTATTATGTCCCACCTGCTTGGCAAAGGCCTTTCTCCTTCCGAACCGCTTAAACTTCTTATTAGATAATACTTTTGTTATTAGACCGCCTCGTTGCTCTCATGGCCGCAAGCGATAGTGTTGAGCATAAGGTCCTGGTTTCTCGTTTCCCAGGTAAGTGAAAGTGTTATTAGGTTTTTCCATTAGGTATTTCTCGGCCCGGTTGATGGCAATAGTATCGCCTCCTATTGCATGGGACTTATCTAATCACTAGCTGCGCCCCGCGGTTTTACCCGCGTAAATGTCGATCCCCGTGGTAATATCGGTATAAAAAGTAGCCTATATGTTAATCCAGGGTGTCAGCTACCTCCATACAAAATGTTATCACAATTGGTCCAGCCGTTTGCGCGTGAAGAAGTAACAAACATATAAACACACACACACTCACAAACTTTCGCCTTTATAATATTAGTGTGATTATTGTGATAACTGGCGAAATGTGGGTGTACTATAGATACAACTCTGCCTTACGCTTCAGGGATTACAAGCGTATTGTTAAGAGGGCGCCGACCAAACGCCGACCGCGCAGTGGCGCCCTCATCGTTAGTTTGGTTACTTCTTTTATTTTAGAATGAAAATGCAGAAAATAAGCATGTTAAGTTGTGCTCCACAAGATTATACGTTAATATTATAATAAAACTAAACAATGTAAAACTACCACAACTAAAGTAAACTTAAGTTGTGTAAAACTAGCACAACTTAACGTGCTTATTTTATGCATTTTCATTCTAAAATAAAAGAAATAACCAAACAAACGATGAGGGCACCACTAGGCGGTCGGCGTAGCCTTAAGAGCGTCGATTGAATATTTGCTATCAAGGTTTTTTAGTTCACATAATTTTCTTTGTACTACTTTGGTGAACTATGCAAGTTTTTGGATGCAATCATAATTCAGTATAGCATCAAGAGTTGTTACAACGGTATTGTATTGCAAACTCCAAATTTTTATATTACACAACTTTAAATCACCAAGCCTTGACCTAGATTGTCCTCCATACCAAAAAAAACTAGGTACTTCTCTAAGGGGATGTTTTGCAGAATAATATGAGTCTATGAATTGGTAATTATGGGGGTTAAAACTTAGGCAAAATGCAGAAATATCTAAAAGAAATCTTGGACATAATAATCCAAGGGAAACAACAAAAACGGTGAAAATATTTTTCTCAATATTATTTATTTAATGGTCTAGAATTCTAGATCATCTAATTTAAAACAGTTTTTTTATCAAAACATGGCTCTTAATGTTCACTTGTACGTTGTGCATTGAATATTCTATGATAAAGAAAATGGCTACACCACCCAGTAATGTCCACGTGTGCTTATAGATAGTGAATGAAAATTATTTCCAAGTAACAACTACCAGCTTTCTCATTCTTTACTTCCTAGAACCCGATACAAATGATTGTTATTGTATGATGTGGTCATCCTAGAGACATAAAATATGATAAATTATTGCGAATTCAAAACATGGATTCCATAATTGTCTTTGAATACTCGTGAATAGAAAAAAATTTAACTACCGTGCATTCGCGATTTATTTGCCAAAAATGTAAACAAATATGCATTAATGGAAAAATAACTTTAATTCCTACACAATAAAGTTTAGTTTACGCTACAACTTCAAACACTTTTAAAACTTTATTAGTAGTGCTAATCACTCTGAAATCGACTTAATTATCATTGCAATAAAGTTGATATTTGTTTAACTTGAAATAGGGTAGGGGTTTGCAGAATTGCGCACTTTTATTTTAGGAGTAGTCATCATCATCATCATCATTTCAGCCCGGAATCACCCACTACTGGTTACAGGCCTCTACTTTTTTCTTCCATACTTCCCGATTCCGTGCGTCCCTCACCCAGGTGTTCCCGCGACTTTGGTGATATCATCAACTCAACTCGCCTTTAGATGGCCCGTTTCTTTGGCCTTGCCTATTAAGAGTGGTAGTAAGTCACTAACATACCTTTGTTTTAATGATTTGAAGTATCAGTTATAAGCGTCGGCGTTTTGCATAAGTGCAAAAAGGGATGATCATTATACTAATAATCATATCATACTAATAAATAAATACTGTAATAATAACCTTGAGCCCTTCATAATCAGCCTATAATGTTCCCACTGCTGGCACACAGGCTTCCTCTCTGTGTGAGGTAGTGGGCCACTCCACCCCGCATACCCAGTGCACAAAAGTCGGTAGCTTTCTTGAACTGTTTTCTTTATTGCTGTAGGACTTAGGACATGATGATACCTAGATCACTTCGCTATTCCGCCCCTATTACAGCGGTGCTATTCTGTAAAAATCTCACCGTGAAAACTTAGGTGAAGTGAGCGTGGAGTGAGCTGTCAATAGTGTCAATTCGTAGCAAAAACAAACTCACTTCACTCAAGTTTTCACGGTGAGATTTTTACAGAATCAACCGGCTGATGTCATAAATACTATGTAAACCTACTTTTGAAATCATTGGCTATACCAATGATTTCAAAAGAAGTAATATGTATAAGTCAATGCTTAGAGCTGTTTTATTTATGAAACTACATTTTGTTACTTAATGCAACTATGATTGTTAAGATACAATTGACACATTGTATTATATTTTGTCTATTGTGACAGCTGCCAAAACAGTTGACACGCGGATGTTTTGACAGAAAACAATAATATGTTAGTAACATAGAAATTGTCTATGATTTTGTTTACAAAATCTACTACCTGACCCTGACCCCTGACCCGACAAACGTTGTCCTGTTTTTGCATCGAAAGACACGTGGCGCCATCTATTATCATAATAACGTTATCCTCGGGAACAGCACTTTTTTTCGGGATAAAAGGTACCCTATGTCCGTTTCTATACACCAAACAAACAAACTTACTTTCGCATTTATAATATTAAGTTAAGATTCTGTGGCTTTGAAATATTACGAAATGATGATTTCAATCATTATTAGGTTCTTTCTTTTATGTCAAAACATGAAAAAGGAAGGTTACTTTTGTTCTAAATTACTTTAGTTTTACAGTTTTACGTTAGCAGGTAGGTATAGTACATAGTAGACGGGCTTTCCATTGAATTTGTTAAGATTTACCGGTTCAAAGTTCGAAATTAAGTATTTATAAAAACTCTCTGAGTGCATTTTTGTTTTATAATAAAACTTGTATCTATGTTGTTAGCAAATAGAAGACTTCATAATACGGAAATATGATGTGAAATATACTGTGGGTGAAGGATAAGAAGCTCTTGCTCAGTTTAAAATTATGACTTGGTATAGGTAGGTAGGTACTCGTATAGTAAGTCATGGAGATCATCGGTATAGCTTTCAATTAACAAACCTATTAAGACTTCGATTTAGCTAGATCGACTACTTACATCATTTTATCGAGAAATAATGTAACCAAAGTATTTGAACTACTTTTAAAAATACATATCGTACCATCACGACTAATATCCCCGAAAAGTTGGCAGAGGAGTTATGTTTAAGTCCCATGTAAAAAGGAGCCCGAACCTTCTAAAATATGTAAGTACAGACACTAGCACATCAAGCTACTACAATCTGTCAAATTTCTTTGATAAATTTTCAACCTTATCGCTAAAACATAAGGTTCAAAGTTGATTAGGAAAATTTGACAGTTTCGGGTAGCTTGATGTGCTTGCGTCTGTACATCGTTATCTAAATAGGTGGTATCTACCATAAGCGTATTTTAAAACTTAAACTCAAAACCCTTTCCAATAAACTACTTACGTATTATACTTTTTAAATGTATTTATTATTATTTATATATAAATCAATATTTATTTATATATTTATTTAATATATATTTCTACTAAACTAAAAGTTATGCTCACCTTCAAGAAAAACATGTTGAACTATTTAACACAACACAGAGTCCCGAAAGTTAAGTGCTTCAGTCACAAATCACCAACATTCACGATCACTGAGTTCAAAGTCACAACACCTTCAACAGTTCATCGCATCTTGCCTCCTTCGACAACTGACAACTTCAACTGTCTGTCCTCATATCCGTCGTTGTAGGCCACTGTCTACGCAAGCGCAGCGTATGAAATCCTATAATTTGAACAAACCATCAGTTAAAAAAGAAAAACTTTGTTCCACCATTGATTGCACTCGATAATTGAACCACTAAGTGCACATGTCATAACATTAGCATGTCACAATTTGCGCGGGAAATTGGAATATCGAATTGAGTTTTTTTTTAATAATGTAATTTTATGCAAAGGGAAAAATTACACTGGTAATTAAAAGTTTTATGTTATGAATAATAAATTATTGAATTAGAAATACGCACTTGTTTTATTAAAAAGTCATGGATGGCAAATGCGTTCGGACGGCTGCCCGCTCGGAAAGTGGTCGCGCGTATCAGCCGTTTGTTGTTAAATACCGCACTACTCTACATATTGGCGTACAGAAAGGCAATCGTATCACGTTTGCTGTTATGATGAGCTCAATTTTATGCAAAGGAGATCAACCAGTCATTGCCCATTAATGGGTCACTACCGCGTATTTATAATAAACCCGAATGACATCTTCGCATTGTTCAGTATTTCTATTGCAGTGGGTAAGTACTTATGCACCTAGTGTTATTTAATGTTTAAAGTAATGTACCAACTTCTTGTTTGATTTGAAGTTTATTTCATTGATAGGTAGGTCACTCAAATAGAACTATGTTGTGAATAGATTAAAAAAGTATCTACCAAAACTATTATATCTAACCTTCTTTTTATTACTACAACCCATTACGGTTAAGAGGAAACAGTCCTGTGGTAGACAGACGGACGGACGGGTGGATAGTCTAATAGACGACGCGAAGGCTTTGATAGTTAGGTACCTATAGGGTCCCATTTTTACCCTTTTTGTTTGGGTACGCGATCCTAAAAAACGGAATGCATTTTATATCTGAAATAAGATCTTTTCATTCAACCTTTTTTACATGCATCTTCTCCTCATATCTTTAACATCTATAGTCATCATTATACCAGCTAAAAGATGTCCTATTGCTGGGCGTAGACCTTAAATTAAGTATTAAGTATGCCTCTACCTTCTGCCTACCTAAACTACAATAAAATTTAAGTAGAACAGGAACTAGATATTTCTGCACATATTACATTTTTCTCGTCGTTTGAGATTTGGTCAGGTATTTTCAAATACTTCTACACTCCTGCAGGGTAATTGCGTTCCACACATAAAACGGCAACTGATCGCAATTTCTTTCATTTTGACAATTCACCTACGTTCATAGCGTTATTTCAATAGTTAAACAGACGCAAATTTCAAACCTATGAGCAAGGATTAGGAATATCCTTCAAAAACCCCGGATTGCGATTGAAATTATGTTACACAATTATGGTGCAAGACCCTTAAATCGAGCCACCCTGCACTTTTTATATAGAAGACCATGACTTTATGAATGGCCGTGAATTTAAATTCGGAACAATGACGACACCAAAATTATGGCCAATACCTACTACCTATATCGGCTTTTTTTTTGAGGATGGGATATCATCAAATGTCTCCTCCTGCTCTGGGTGGAGCGGAAGGGAGTGTCAGACTCTTACTGACTAAAACCCACCCGTGTTCCTTCCTTAGCCCTTTATGTTCCGGGCCAGCGGTAACCCTTTCGGACAATATCGGCTTCATCATTATTTTGGTACGGAACAATGACGACACCAAAATTATGGCCAATACCTACTACCTATATCGGCTTTTTTTTTGAGGATGGGATATCATCAAATGTCTCCTCCTGCTCTGGGTGGAGCGGAAGGGAGTGTCAGACTCTTACTGACTAAAACCCACCCGTGTTCCTTCCTTAGCCCTTTATGTTCCGGGCCAGCGGTAACCCTTTCGGACAATATCGGCTTCATCATTATTTTGGTATGTTTTTTTATACCTCACATGGAATTTCACTTTCATCTGTTCAATACCTAAAGACATACCTACCTACGTAATTTATAGACTTCCACGTAGCCGGAATCGGGCAAAGCTAAAAAAAATTGCTGCTAAAAAACAATCAAGCATTACATAACGACAAATAATTAAATTGAAATCCAATTTATATACAGATCATTAGTTATCGTTATTATTATGTTGCTAGTCAGCAATAAATTTGCCATTAATCAATCAAAGCAAGATAGAGCTGATAAAGCTGCCGGCAAATATTTATTGAAAGTTGTCCTGTAGCAATTGTTTCAAATTCAAATTAAAATTATTTTATTAGTCACAATTTTGTACAGGAATAGAGTAGACTGTGACCCCCAAACTAGGCATTTGCCTATATATTGGGAGTCAGTGTTGCGACATTTTAAAATTTAAGTGGTACATAGTGCATAGTGATTATTGCAAGAAAGGAAAAGTGGAACTAAAATTTAACTAATCTAGAATCTTTTTAAAATAAGAAATAAAAAAGTTTATGCTAGTGTAAGATTTTATTGTAAACATGCATAGAATAAAGATGAATAGAGATCTAATACAAAAGGTTATACAATAAAACATTCCTGAAGGTATCAACTGCGACATTTCCTACTGAGAAAGTGCTGTAATATGTGCACGTGTAGGATTGTTCCTACACGTGGATATCAGAAGGCCAATTCTCGTAATTTAAAACGTTCAAAATCTAGTCGCAGTCTCATCTCAGCGACAAAGAAATGTCAAAAACTTGTCAAAATGTAGGGAAATTTGAAGTATTTTTTGACATATTGAGACTGAGATCAGACTGTGAACGTTGTTAAAATTAGTAGAATTGCCCCTCTGTTCAATTGCAGCTAGGTAGGTTTGTACGTCTACCCACAACGTCATTTGTTTTTTCCTATAATATAATATAATGAAAAAAAAAACTTTATTGCCCAAAAGATTACAGAGATTTTACATTGGCCCCAAACTAGGCAAGCCTGTACCTTGGGCACCAATATGGAGTGTTTAACATTTAAATATTTATTTTAAAAACATGTCCGGTAATAAAAATAAAATATGTTTGCTTCAAATAATAATAATAAACGCTAAAATGAACTAGAAGCATTGAGGCGACGAAATAATAAACGTTACTGTTTTTTTTTTACAATAATAATTATAAATAACTGCAATAACAATGAAGGAATTCTTCCTACTGGCCTACAACGCAGAATTTCTTCGTGAACAATAGAATTATAACACCACATTATGTTATGTAGCTGCCTCGAATACTAGGCTACCATAAGTATTAAGGCCGTAGCCTGAAGCCTAAAACCATTATAATTAGAAGACAATTCTAGTGGTTACTGTTGATATTATAAAACCACTAGATGTGCACAGATTGTGGAATTATTATGATTGTATCGAAGTGGAGTGTAAAGGCCATTACCTAATGTCTCTTTTAGTAGTCGCCATGTTAATTCTTTTGTTTCAAAGGTTCTTGATTTTAATGAAGTACGTGCTGAAAAGATTTTTATATTTTGTTCCTAACGGAAGTAGTGTTTTTGAACCATTGATCATTCAATCGAAAGTGATAATCGATGAATGGAAAATTGAGCCATTATACGAATGAAGTTTTCAAACACTTCAGGTACAGCCGAGCTATTCTGCAAAAATCTCACCGTGAAGACTTGGGTGACGTGAGCTGACATTCCATCTAATGCTAGGGATTGACACTATTGACAGCTCACTTCAAGCTCACTTCACCCAAGTTTATACGTTGTGATTTTTGCAGAATTTTCAGCTGTACCTACTATGTCAATATTTTGGAAAAAGGGGATTTTAAAGGTTGAAAATTTGATAATGCAAGACTGCGATCTTTTGTATTGTGTTTCAAATATAGCTACCGATAAGTTTGCTGAAATTTATGACTGATTGTTTTACTCGATAAAAGTCCATCTTGGAGAATGTAAGGTCATTTCATAGTGAATGGACAGACATTCCTTGTTATAGTCAAATGTATGTAGATATAGAGATTAACGTATGTAAAAATCGTCGTCGATAACGTGTGACTGCCATTAATACGAATCCAAAGAAAAAACTTTTCAAGGCTACCTCACGAAATAGCATCAAACTTACACAATACACATTTATGTACAGACGCCAGCACATCATGCTACCCGAAACTGTCAAATTCTCCCAATCAACTTTGAACCTTATGCTTCAGCGATAAAGTTGAAAATCTAATAAAGAAATTTGACAGTATTGTAGTAGCTTGATGTGCTGGCGTCTGTACATTCATACAATCCCACATACTTTGTGACCGCTAAACAAATAAAAGTAGTGGTCACTTTTATTTTTACTATAAATTATTGGTCACATCCGCCATTAATGACGGAATGATTATATAGTTCAACGTTTACGTTATGTAATAACGAGATGGTATTCGTTCAAATTATCGAAAGAGGCTCAAAAGATATGAAAGTTTAATCACAATAGAATTTTCGAAGGTAATTTTGGTATTATAAAAGATGTCGTGATGTGCAAAGTTGTCCATTAGCTATTATGGATGAATAAAAAGTTGAAAATATAAAGTGGGCTGTGACTAAAAGAACTATAGAGCTAGGGTTTTTTGCAAGGTCTTTGTTGCAAAAACCTTCACCATTTTTTTGTGATTCAGTGATTGAATTCAAGGAACAACGGATAGGACGCTAAGATATTTAACCGACTTCAAAGATACCCTGGCATGTATTTTTGACATATATATTTTAAAACTTTTACAAACAATCCACATTATTGTGCATTTACGTGACACCAAATCATGGATGGCACTCAAAAAGATAGGTACTTTTGTTGATGATGAATTAAAATTAAAACATAACTAGAAACATCTTTTTGGTATTCTAAAATGACTAAATAAACGATACCAACTACAAGACATTCACTACTACAACAATCAAGGTTTTTAAAGCCTACATGGAATTTACATCTTGAATTATAAGGAGTGGTCTTAGCAATAAGTTTTTGGTTTTTTGGGACCTTGTATTAGTGTCGCAAGTAAAAACTAATACATATTCAGAAATGAACTGACTACGTTTTATAGTGACTAATTCAGGTTATAGAATAATTTGACTAACTCACCAACGAAAGTGAAATCTAGTGAGACAGGTGCAGTTGCATAAAACTTACAATATGTAAATTAAAGTATTAAAGACGAAGATGAGAAACAAATTAACGAAGACTGCATAAGCAATAAGGACAAAATATTTTTTTTTATGTAAAAAAAAAAGAAATATTTTTTCCTAATTTTTCAGACGACGAATAAAAATATTTAATAAAGGAACAGGGTTGGTATCACGAAGTATTCATGCCATCATGATTCTAGTCCGGTACTATCGGTCATGTACAGCTTCGTCTATCTCTCAGTCTCACACTGGAATCATGACGGCATTAAACCGTCATAATACGGCACCTGACTGTAGTCAACAAAAATTATCAGAAAATCACTTTTTACTTTAAAATTATACATATATTATTTAAATCCACAACACAATACCTATAAATGCACTTTAATAACAGCAACAGTCTGCAACAGATGATCTTAAACCCTTTTCCATTGTCATAAAGTCTTTATTAAATGGCAGCCAGCCCAGTAAAACTGGAATGCTCTTTTGTTTTATTTGCTGCACTTTTTGTTCCAAAATTATAGCTTGCTTTTTTTTTTTTTTTTTTTATTTGAAATGGGTTTGCTCTTGACTCTAGTCTAGGTCAGAGATGACAGAGACAAAGTCTACGATGGAGTGAGCTCACCCAGAAGAAGCCTGAAGCCTGAAGCTTTAGTGATTAAAATAACACTGAGCTTTCTCTTGCACCTGTTATGTTTAGTTCTTCGTTATGATAGCAATTTGAGCTTAACGATTGTTCAGACATCTTTATTATCGTGTTAATTATCATTATTCAGGTTAATTCCTTAGATTTCCCAGAAAATTTGAGTCAAAACGAATGTCGTACTACTTTTATTACTTTTGATTAAAGTCCTCAAGTCAGTTTTACTACGCGACCCCAAAATAATGTATGTATTCTATACAAGGTCGCACATCCTGTTACTATGGATTCAGGACATGATTCTGAAAATCTTCGTAGGGGTTAGGCGGACTACATGACCTAAAGCGCGGTCACTGTCGGACTGCATAGAAAAGAAAGAGAAGCGCGATGACACAACGCTGGTAATTAATTGCAAAATATGAAGCAATCATCGATTTACAAAAAATCTATTGTTTGAACTAAAAAATTAAAACACTAGTGCTTTAGTATGTTGCTTGTAGCATAATCTGAAAAAAAATCAGAATGATTGTATGTACCTATGTGTGGTTTTTGTTGTTAAAAGAAAGTTTGTAGAGGTGTCTTCATGATTTTTTTCTATCGTATCAAATTAGTTGTATTATGTTTTCAACACACTATCTACTTAGCAAATATCCTGAAGAATATGTTATATGTTTCGATTTTGTTTACTGTAGTCGATCATATACTTTTTTATTGCTTCTATAACTTGCGTTTTTTGCGTTTTGGTCTTGTACTCCCCTTAATAAAAATATTTTGCTGTTCAGTACATTTTGACCGCGTAGGTGTTGCAGTCTTCTATAAAAAAACAGCGTTGCTATCCTACGCTAGGGGGTCTAGAATCGTGTACTGAATTCGTGGTTAGAGTTTGCGCGTCCATGTCCCGGCAACCTTGTATGCGTTCAATTCGCTTCGAGCATAATTTTCACTAAAATACAGGAACATTAGGTTTCTGAATTTCTTTTCACAAAGGAGTATGTCCTGCAAAGGAGTAAGTTTATGTTATTTTCTAGGAATTAATGTTTTTTTACTCAATACAATAATAAGTATAGGTATCTATCATTCTGACGAACCAATGTTGTACTTTGCTCAATTTTACATCGCATTTCAATATTTTTTGTCAGCTATGTTTTAATGGACAAAATCAAACTGGTTGGTAATTTAATTGCTTAATTTATTATTTTTATGACATTTATTTACATTCTGTGAATAGGTAGTATTAGGTACCTACTTTAAGTCACAAACTGACTTAAGAATTACTTTTTAAAATTTTAGGATAATCCTATTCTTTTACAGTGTTTACAAATATATGTGTACAAATATTTGAGAACCATGAACCTATCTATCACATAATTAAGATAACTGTCATTACTTCATTTTTAATTAATTTAACCTATTTTGGTGTAGTAATTTTATTCTAGGTGCATCGTCTTCACATAGTTAATTATAATTATAATGAATGTATACAAATCATATATCGTGGATCTTTGACAGTCGTTACGGGTAGTCAGAAGTCCGAAAGTCTGACAACCAGTCTTACCAAGGGGTATCGTATTAACCAGTAACTGGGTTGTGGAGGTCAGATAGGCAGTCGCTCCATGTAAAATATTGGTATTCAGCTACATCCGGCTAGACTGGAAGCCGACTCCAACACAGTTGGGAAAAGGCAAGGCAGATGATGATGAATGAATGTATATAAAATATTGTACAACATTTTAAAAGAGCAACGATGGAGTCTCTTGCCCGTTTCATATGGAGAAAAACCTGTTTTTGTCCATACGAAACTAACTTTTGGAATAACTAGAAGGCAGACACTAGAATAAACTCTCTCTATTTTACTGTAAATTTTGACGTTCAAAAGTGCCATTAAAGTGCCTATTTGAAATAAATGATTCGAATTTGAATATCAAAATAGTCAGACGCTCTTTTGTGACATGCTACTTGGTACCTTTTAAAAATTGGGTAGGTAGGTACATAATTGGACTAAGGATATCCTTATGTTCATACTTAAACACATAAGTGTCTTGTACTTGAGATATCTCTGGGCCGTCGGATATTTCGTAGACACGACTTCCTTCGTTAAATTGATTATTATTACCACAGATCAAAACTTAGCTATTATATGTATACTAAAGCTTCAAATGTTTCGCAAATTCGAGTCAGTACCCAATAAGTTCTATTTTATAGATACTTCTTATCATACTTCTGTCCCACTTTTCTGTTTCTTAGTTCATTCCAATTTCCAGAATGTACTCTATCCTTAAAATGCTGCATTGCATGCATAAATTAGGAAAAAATTAACTTCGGCAGGAAGCATATAAGACCACTTATTTTCACGCCAAGACGTCAAGTGATCACTTAACCTTTCTAAGAATGAGTGCTCTATGCGTGCCAAGTTGTGACGTCTTTTTGCACTCACAAAAAAATACCTCGTCAAATTGTCACATCATAAGGTACTTACATAATAAAAAAATTGTTATGAATACATACGAAAAGGTACTTCTCATTCGCAATTTTACCATAATTATGCCTATTTATTATTTCAGCATGTTTTGTGGTAATAATAAACTGTCGGCAGCCACTTAACACGCTTCGTGATATACTTGTATTCATCAACATTATAATCATCATGTCAGATCAAATAGGTCGTATGTCCACTAATAAAAACGGTAAAAGGAGGCCTCCTTTCAATTTGTCTGTCAATCTTCAGCTTCGTGACTACTCGTGATAGTTCGTAATCACAAGTTGAACTGAACAAAGGGTATCGCTCCAACGAAAAGTGGCGATATGTTCACATAATCATATCCCATGAAAAATTGTTGAACGAAGAACCCATTTTAAGTTTAAAAAAAAATGCTACTGACTATCGTCCTGACATGACCCTTTAACATAATATTCAAAGTTTACTAATATGTATATGATATTAGGTAGTACCCTTGCTTTACATGCTGAACCAATTGTAGGTTAGATATAATTCTGTTTACGCGTAGAAAACATAACCCTTACTTGACGTGATCAGAGGGCTAAGTTATTCTTTGGCCGAAGAATTAGTATTGCCATTCAACATGGCAATGTTGCGAGTCTTCTGGGCACTTTTTCGGATGACAGCGATGCGGACCCTACTTCGACGCCTAAGTATAGCTTTTATATTTTTTTTTGTATAGTTAGTCATTTAATTTAGTACTTAGTATGTGTGTAGTTGCTTTGTGTTAAATATTTTAAAAGTAAATTTTAAGTTAATATATACATATACTTATCATAAATAACCTTCTTAGTTGATTCCGTATTTAAAGGCCCGGTTTCAAGCATTCCCAGAAGAAAGTGATTGATCATCCCATATAGAAACAAAGCTCAAAACATATTTCCAAGGCACAGACGTACTTAAGCATCGTTCCTCGTATGCGTGCTCTTTAAACACATTTACTAAATATAGCCTGATCAAGTCATCGGCAAATTCTACACTAATCACCTTATCATACGATACAGCTATTAACCGCATATAAAAGTGTTTGGATGACGTCCACTGGATCGGTTTCACTCGGTACTTTCTAAGCAAGTGGAGCAACTCAGGCGCACCCGATGTCTCTTTAGACACTCCCCTTTTGTAATCCACACCTTTAGCGTAACGTATCTTCTTCACGCTCGTTTTTACTTTCGAAAATATTGGATTATTAATCAAGTTGTAAATAAATAATGTTTTTAAGGTAAGAGTAAAAGTGTAGTCGTTTAAAGCTATATAAAGCTATATACTTAACAATATGTTTCCAGTTTAACTACATTTAATACTATTTTTCTAAAATGTATCAGATCCGATAAATCCCTGTGAAAATTGCTGACTAATTACTCGACTGTGATGTCTTGATCCCTGGTGTAGTTGCTACAGATGTTATGCATGGGGGAGAAATGGACTGACTCTTTCTTAGTTATGGTCTTTACTTGCATGACCTCCTCAATAGATGGCAAAGTCTTTCCAATAATCTTTACAACGATATTGTATAATACAGCGCAAGCAGATCCTCAATATTTTTATAATAAGACAACTAACATCAATCATAACTTCACACTTGAATGAACACATCAATCATCGCACACACATATTTACAAATAATTGGACATGAAACGATTGAATAAATTTGATTCGACCCGTTAGATGCTCTTGTGACGACTTGATAGAGCTACTTACACTTACGTAAAGTGTCTGTCAAAAATATATCGTAAAAAATTCAATGAGGACTTTATGTCTGTACTGTAGAAAATTTATTCAAAATCCGCCTCGCCTTTCCCCAACTATGTTGGGGTCGGCTTCCAGTCTAACTGGATGCAGCTGAATATCAGTATTTTACATGGAACGACTGCCTATCTGACATCCACAACCCAGTTACTGGGGAATACGATAACCCTTGGTCTTAACTGATTGTCAAACATTCGGTCTTCTGACGACCCGTAACGACTATAATCAATCCACGAATGACAGCCAGGACCAACGGCTTAACGTGCTTACCGAGGCACTGAAGGGTCTTCGTATGTAAAGATACGAGTACATACCGAGATCTATCCACGGACCAACCGCGACAAGCGTATCTTAGCCAGATCGATCGACCCCATTTATTACTTAGCCACGAGCCCCTCTAGCAAGTCGACTACTTAAATTGACCGTATTACCGAATATTATCATCAATACTGTCATTCTGTGACAGTAGTAAGAAATGATTATAATGTTGGCGACATACGTAGCGCTGGGAGCCACTGTGACGACCGGCGGGCGAGAGCGGTTTGTGGGGAGCGGGGGACGAGGTGCCGAGAACTGCCGAGTGCCGCTGCTGCCACCATTGACACATACGACACTGACAGAGGCGCGCGTTTTTATATATCTTATTATACCAATCTACTTAAATTTACAGTCCGCTATTTTATTTCTACCACCTCTGAGAATCATCAACAATAACTACATAGAACCCAGCGAATTGACGTAGGGTGTAAATATAATGCCAATAAAGTAGATGCCTTCTTTTTAGAATATTTTATTAGATGTTCAACTGTCGTGAAGATAAAAAAGTAGCCGATGATCGAGTTCAGGGGCATTCAGTTGCAGGGGTGTCCCTGGAGCTATGAACCGCTTTAGTATGAATAATACTGATGATACACATGGCTTAAAGAACATTGCTCTAAACGTCCTATGAATCAACATGTATGAAATCTGTACGATAATTCCTAATTTATTAAATGCTTTGTATATATCGATTATTGTAATCGCTCGGGCTCTTTAAAATCTTGTAAGAGAGCTCTAGGAAAACATCTCCTTTCAACCCTGTGTTTCAAACCGTCGATATTCAACTGTTTTCTCTTTTTTCGTTTCTCCTCTCTACTCAATGTTGTTTTCCGACTTCCATCCAGATAGGGTCACGGGGTCAGCTAGTCCGTCTTCATTATAATAAAGAGTTCGTCTAATTTAGTACTAACTTTAAATCGATTTCGGCAGGTGGACGAACTGAGTCTGTTTGTAGGTACCTATTACTATAATTATACCGCAGCGCCTCTAGAATTTCTTACAAGTATAAATTATGTTTGATAATAAGTAGGTGCTTTATGCAAGCTCTCCTTTGGTATAATTATCATGCATAGGTACATATCGTGAGATATTGTGTACGTTTTTAGGTCACAGACAGTCAGAAAACTACTACTACTTGAACCATGGATGCTATCATGCTAATTAACTTTACTCATCTTTTTTCACATCTGAAGGCTTCTTCAAACATGCGCGACGCGACACGCGTTACAAAGGCACCGCAAGTCGCGCAACGAGCGGTGCCTTTGTGTCGCGCGCGATTATATCGCGTGTCGCGACTGTTTGTGGGAAGCCTTGAATCATGTTACTTAAGGCGAAAGCGCCAGGGTAGCCCGCGAAATTAAATTTTTTTTAGGTTTTTTGCAAATTGCTGGTCAGTTTAAGTTGTACTTTGATTAATATATGATTCGCGGCCGTAACAAATATGTATTTGCAGAATTATAATCATTAAAGTCATCAACACAACTCTCTAAGACCACGTAAGTACAAAGAATAACTATTTCATGAAATCATCATTCTTTGGAGTTACGTGGTCTTACAGAGTTGTGTTGATGACTTTAATGATTATAATTCTGTAAATACATATTTGTTACGGTCGCGAATCATATTTTGATCGACGTACAACTTAATACTGACCAGCAAATTGAAAAAAACCTAAAAAAAATTGAATTTCGCAGGCTACCCTGGCGCTTTCGCCTTAACTAGAAAATTCCTGGTCACTTTTGGAAATACTTATTAATTAATAAACAAAAAACAAAGTTGATAGTTATACTTTTACCCGACTAATCAGCACCCTAATTGCGTAACACAATATCAATGACGATCTGAATCATTTTGATGGAAAGAACATATATGAAGCAATGGATTAGTACATTGCCTCATATTATGTTCGAAAAAATTTTCTGCTCATCAACGTTAATAACGCATTGAATGTTGTTGAACTGTCAGAATGAAAGCTGGTTCTACTGTTCGTGTATTACGCAATTATCCCGCCGAGACTCTAAAACTATGAGCGATGGACCGTCGATGCAGACGATATCTGAGTTGATGCAAAAGGTGTTATAGGTGAAGCCTATTTTATCCCGCCGATACTCTAAAACTATGAGCGATGGACCTTTGATGCAGAAGATATCTGAATTGATGCAAAAGGTGTTATAGGTGAAGCCTATTTTATCCCGCCTATACTCTAAAACTATGAGCGATGGACCGTCGATGCAGAAGATATCTGAGTTGATGCAAAAGGTGTTATAGGTGAAGCCTATTTTATCCCGCCGAGACTCTTAAACTATGAGCGATGGACCGTCGATGCAGAAGATATCTGAGTTGATGCAAAAGGTGTTATAGGTGAAGCCTATTTTATCCCGCCGAGACTCTTAAACTATGAGCGATGGACCGTCGATGCAGAAGATATCTGAGTTGATGCAAAAGGTGTCGGGATGTTATAGGTGAAGCCTATTTGTAACATTAGACTCCAATATACTAAGTTATGATAAATGATTTTATTTTTGTAAGTAGGTTTGTACAAACACTTTTACACGTCAATCCTATTTTTTTTAAACTAGATGAGGTCGGCGTTTCCTATCTGACTACTCTGAGAAGAAAGGCCGAAACAAACTCAGAGGTCATAATCTCTTTTAAAGTCCAGACATAATCTTGGTCAAGTTATATGAAGACCATGTAGGTCGGTGTCTGAGATGGTCTTTTGAGGAAAGAACCACACAGATTGAGAGGACCTGTCCAGTCAGTGCACGCATTTGTCAGAAATCGTGCAGCTCAACTCAAGACTTAAGGAGCTCATCGATCCGACGAACAATACCAAAGAAAGGACATTTGGGTAGGCACATAAATTACTCAAACTGCCAGACCATGGCGAGAATAATAAAAAATATAAAATGAATAAAATAAATGACCCACATCGTCTTCACGTTCACAATAATTAAAATAATGTAATACTTTACAAAGTAAGCAAAAGTCATTGTTTTAAAAAAAAAAAAAAATCATTAATGTCAATGTGTATATAAAAAAAAAAACAAAAACACTCAAAATGCAGAAATTGGAAGCAGCTCAATCCCAAGCCTTTTTATCCTCAATATAATCTTTAACAGTATAAAAGGCTTTTTTGTACAACTTACGTTTAATTAATAATTTAAATTTATTAAGGCTTAGATCTTGAACGTGGCTTGGTAGTTTATTATAAAAGTGTATACATTGGCATCTGAACGAGCGGACGAGCCACCTATTTTCTTGAGCCTTGTTGTAGGTACAACAAATTTGTGTTTGTTTCTAGTATTTATATTATGGATATCACTGTATTTTTTGAACAATTTTATATTTTTATGGGCATATAAAAGATTTTCATAAATATACTGAGAAGGCACAGTCATTACATTAATCTCTTTAAATTTGTCTCTGAGAGAGTGTCTCGGACTTAATTTATAAATTGATCGAACAGCACGCTTCTGCAAAACAAAGATAGTCTGAATATCGGCGGCATTTCCCCACAATAGAATACCGTACGACAGTTGATTGAGGAACCCAATCGTGGCACTTAGAATATTATCACCCACTGCCATTCAGCAAGAACACATCGTTAAAATCTATACTAATATTATAAAGCTGAAGAGTTTGTTTGTTTGTTTGTTTGGTTGAAGGCACTAATCTCTGGAACTACCAGTCGGATTTGAAAAATTATTTTTGTATTTGATAGCCCAATTCTTGAGAAAGGCTATTTAACATTACGCTATGACCTTTAGGAGCCGAGCAAAAAGAAAAAAAGTCAGAAAGAACGCTAAGCAAAAACGAAGTAATAGCGCGGGCAGGCGATACGATGCGACGGGGTGGGTCGGAGTAACAAGAAATTTCTCGCGGACGAAGTCGCGGGCAGAAGCTAGTTCCGTCATAAAACTAGAAATGCCTTTATTATTCCTCCGCTTTACTGTAAAAGTAAAGTGTTTGTAACTACGTCATTTACATGAAAACTAGGCTTGAAGAAAGTTGTCCTTGCTGGTAGATAGATTAGGAACTTTCATCGCACTTGCTTTTTAATATTGCTTATCTATATTTACACATATTATTAACTAGCTACGCCATGCGGTTTCACCCGCGTAAATGTCGATCCCGTGGGAATATCGGGATAAAAAGTAGCCTACATGTTAATCCAGGGTGTCAGCTACCTCCATACAAATTTTATTTTATCAAAATTGGTCCAGCCGTTTGAGCGTGAAGAAGTAACAAACATATAAATAATAACACCGGCTGTCGCTGAAAACCAGCGCTGGGACTCTGTCTCGTATAGGGTCTTAGCATTATGCTGAGCGATGGCCGTTTTGCGTAGATGTGACGCATGCTTTCTCCCAAATTGTTTTTTTTGTTTGTGTTTTTTTTATTTTTATGCGTCATGTTTGCCGCAAATAAACGTATTTTCTTTCTTTCTTTCTTTCATATAAACACACACACTAACAAACTTTCGCCTTTATAATATTAGTGTGATTAAACTCGCTTTTCGTGTCTCTCTGTATGACCGTGTTGTTCTTCTAAACTACGCAATGGATTTTGATGCGTTATCAATATCATTTAGGGAATTTAGTGTATAAGTTTTATGTGTATGATACAATTGATATTAAACTTACATCATCACCTGCTTAGCCTTTTCCCAACATAGTTGTTGGGGTCGGCTTCCAGTCTAACCGGATGTAGCTGAATACCAGTATTTTAGATGGAGCGACTGCCTATCTGACATCCACAAACCTCTTCTGGGTACGATACGCACGCTTACGGTACGCGTTACTGGGTAAGACCCCCTTGGTAAAACTGGTTGCAAGATTTTCGGGCTTCTGACGTCAAAGATCCGTGAATGACAGCCGGGACGAACGGCTTAACGTGCTTTCCGAGGCTCTTGGTATGTAAAGATGGTCACCCATCCACGGACCAACCGCGGCAAGCTAGTTTAACCTGATCGATCGACCCGGGTGGCTGTTATTACTTAGCCACTAGCCCCTCTCATTGATACTAAACTTATATACATATAATACAGAAACATCGTATCGTTTTGTCAAGTTCTAAAACCGAGCGAAGCAGGGACGGGTTGCTAGTATATTACATGTATACCTTACTAAGTTGTTAGATTTCAATTAAGATCAAAGATTTATTTAACAGATTCGAACATGGAAAATAACAGCTGGAGTGCTGGCCTAACTTATAACACGTCGTGTGAAAAGTAATAAGAGATTACGTTTTCGTTTTAAATTTCATGTTACTCCAAATATTATATTATATCTCCAATTTTCTCGATATTTTATGTATGGAATCTCTCATGCTATGTTTTTAAATACATTTCTTTTGCAGCCAAACTGCTGTTCTGCCGGTCTATTCTGTGAAATCTCACCGTGAAAACGTAGGTGAAGTGAGCTTGAAGTGAGTTGTCTTTCTACTTGATACTAGTGACTATAGTATAGACACGTGACAGCTCACTCTTAGCTCACTTCACCGAACTTTTATAACATAAAGAAGCAATTTTCTGAACAGAATTTGGACGCAGGTTGGCCGAAACAAAGGAAACCTGCTCAGGTGGAGATTCACCGATGACTCTGCCTGGAATGAAAAAACAAACCATAGGATACTTGTCTTTATATCCTCTCCAGCGCTTGTCTACAGGTTACAGGACCATCCTAATTACGCAACACAATATCTTTTATTTGAAATGGGTTTGCTCTTGACTCTAGTCTAGGTCAGAGGTGACAGAGATAAAGTCTACGATGGAGTGAGCTCACCCAGAAGAAGCCTGTTCATTCTTACTTTGAAGAGATTCGGGTTGATCATCAACCAATCATCATCATCAATCGGGTCAATCATTTTGAAGGATATTGCTAGTCCATTGCCATGTTCGAAAAATTTGTCTGCTCAACAACGTAAATAACGCAATGAATATTGTTGAACTGTCAAAATGAACGCCATTCATAATATTCGTGTATAAAGGCTCGTACACACAGGCGCGACGCGACACGCGACGCAAAGGCACCGCAAGTCGCGCAACGAGCGGTCCCTTTGTGTCGCGCGCGAATCGCGCGATTCGCGTCGCGCCTGTTTGCCTTTACGCAACTGCCGCGCAGGTGGTGATTCACAGATGACTCGGCCTAAAATGTAAATGTGGTAGGTACTGTTCTACAAAAGATATGACACTTCTCTTAATATCCTACCCTGCGTGTACTATTACAGAAAATGATGGACGCTACTGAAGATGCCAGACTCGTCGTCAAATTTTGGGCCGACTCAATTTAGATAGCCATCGACACGCTAACAAGACGTCACAAATCACAGTTCCTTCTTATCTAATGTTTGCAATAAAACTCCATATCCTCAATAAGATTATATAACATACATAAAATAAGACTAAAGTAAGTGTGCTAAAGTATATGCCCCAGTCACAAGACCCTCAATAAAATGATCCTCATCAAGTAGTCAACAATTGTTCCGCATAAAGATGATTTTACCACTAGTCTGGTAATCAAGCTATCTTCCAATAACCATTACTTTTGCATTACACGCTAGTCAATTTAAAATAACTACTTATTTATCCACGCCTCGAGTTACTACGGTGTGTAATAAGCCTTAAAATGGATAGCTAATTACTTTGTACATACATTCATCAAAAATAACGAGATCAAATATAATAATTTCTGTTAATGAAGATATTATCTGCATGGGTGCGGTAATAGTTCTGTATAAGCTATCTTCTATACTAAGCTGAAGAGTTTATTTTTTTATTTTTTGTATGTTTGAACGCGCCAATCTCCGGAACTTCCGGTCGGATTTGATAAATGCTTTTTGCATTTGATAGCGCATTTTTTTGGGAAGCTATAGGCTATTCAACATCACGCTATGAACCTTAGGAGCTGAGCAAAAAAGACAAAAAGATCGCTAAGCGTAAACATAGTGATAGCGCGGGCAGGCGATGCGATGCGACGAGGTAGGTCGGGGGAACAAGAAGTTTCACGCAGACGAAGTCGCGGGCAGTTCAGAAATATGCGGTACCTATAACTTATTTAGTACAAAATACAAATATAACAATAAAGGTATGGTTAATTAGAAAGTCAGCAGAATATGCTAAGAAACACATCAACAAAATGACTATTGTGGTACAGGCTACAGAACCATAGATTATCACATTTATCACCAACATCGATTACTCCAAATAAACAACACCATTTTACGTGGCAAATTCGATATTTGGCAGGATATAAGTACTAACATATAAGGATCTTGCAAAATTTATTCAATAGTAGGCCATTCAAATCAATTTTGCAAGATGCTTAACATACAGAGTCATTTTGCAAGTTACATATGTCCAAATGCTCTGAATCAGTGAAGTTAATCTGTGCATGAAGATATTTACCAATCTATCCAAAAACCGCAGACTGAATCCATGCTCTGAATCTTTCATCACGTAAACTTTCAAAACAAGTATAAGTACCTACCCATGCATGTGAATAAAATAAGTAAACTAAAAGTAAAGACTTCTGAAAGAATTTGCACATTACAAAACCACAAGGAAATAGTGCAACGGATAGTCCAAACGCTTCTGATACAAATCCGTAAGTCACGGCTGTGCTCAAAAACAATTAAAATCATAAATTATTCAAATGACTTGCATAATATCTACTTTCCTATAAAAGGTTTGCTACATATACGAATTAAAACTACGAAACATGCTTTAGAAATTTAGCAAACAACAGCATTACGGAAGCATTGGTGTCGAAATAAGATAGCATTCGATAACTCCTACATGGATTAAAATAACCATGTATAATAGCTATTATCTCAGAGGGGCTAGTGGCTATATGCACAATCGATGGATGGTTCGTGGATGGGTCTATTCATTATATATCGAGAAGACAGCCGGGACCATTTTGAGGCACGGGGGGGCCCGTGCCTCAAAATGGTCCCAGCTGTCTTTTGTAGATCTTTGACAGTCGTTATGGGTTGTCAGAAGCCCAAAAAGATTGGCAACCAGTCTTACTAAGCCCAAGTCCCTTACCTAATTACCGGGTGACAAGATACCCTTGTTACCCAGTAATTGGGTTGTGGAGCTCAGATAGGCAGATACTCCATGTCTATCGTTGTCCATCGTTGGGAAAAGGTTAAGCAGATTGAATTGCTATAATCTCAACTGCATTTATTCAGAAACCCGCGCGGTAGAATGTGGATGGACACGTTTTTAAGCTGACTGGAGTAATTTGCACATATCGATAAAACTGTATAATTAAAAGAAGAACGAACATTATAATATAATGTCATGTTTTATGAGAATAGTAGATATACTTGCATACGCTATGAAGCAGGCTATTTATAATTTAATAACGCTTTCAAGAAACACATTAACCATAATCTAAAGACACCAAAAGCGTGATGGCCTCGTTGCCTTTAAACTAAGAAAAAACGTGGGACCTGTCTGTAGCACACGAGCAAGAAGTACATAAACCAATCGGCGTTATAACCAAAAAGGACATTCAGGCAAATTCAGCGCGCACTGGAAGCAAAAACTAGCAAATCACAACTAATCTAGGACATGTGCTAATATCGTTAGCACGCCCAAATCAAACATGCGTCTAAGTGCTAAGGAATGTTTTCCTATAAGAAACTTACATTTTACGAACATAGAAATCAATTTATTGGTGTCAACATGTTTGCTGATTTCTTCAATCAATTCAGTCAACTGATCACAATCTCGGCTCGTAGACCTCTCCCTTGGTGCGCCATGCTCGCCGATTTGTTCCAAATTATAAATTCATATAGTAGTCCTTACCAACAGTAAGTTAAACATTAACCTGTATCTGAACATAATACCACGCTTGTTTTGGTTAGGCACAAGTACATTATGTATAGGAAACCCACATTTCACCTGTTATCTTCAAGTCCCATGTACAGACGCCAGCACATCAAACTACTACAATCTGTCAAATTTCTTTAATAGATTTTCAACGCTAAAGCACAAGGTTCAGAGTTGATTAGGATAATTTAGCAGTTTCGGTTAGCTTGATGTGCTGACGTCTGTACTTACGGGACGAACATATTGCCATCAAGCAGGCAAATATCCAGATTTCTGGCTGCTACTGAGAAATTCCTGCTGGAAAAACCCAATATCACTTTTCTAGACCCCGGAAACGAACCTAAAACGTACACTCAAATAAACTTAATGTATTCAATCGCATAAAAAACTGGTTTTCTGCATTGGAAACCCTAGATCGAAGAATCATCTCATAAACAAAACTGAATCACGGGCAAACCATGTCACAATACACCTCTTTCTCTTGAAAACAAAGCCATGTAAAACAGTGGCATCCGTATTGCTTACATAACTATTGTATCATGGTTCAGGGTTCACGCACGCTGACTTTTGGCAAGGCATCAACGCACCAGGTGGCGTGGATCGGGTAGGGTTGTCACGCTTCACGAGTTTTGTGAGCCTTTTCTTTTTGACGTTTGGTTTTTGTCGCTTCAACGCGTTCAGTAAACACGCTAGAGCCTAAAGACACTAGTAATCAAAGTCAAAGTCAAATCATTTATTTAAAATGGGCACATAAAAGGCACTTTTGAACGTCAAAAATTAAAATAAAATAGAATTTCTAGTCGCCCCTTTCAAAAGGTAGTTGAAATAATAATATTGAATTTAATTGGTTTTTTATCCCGATAGTACGTTCCCGTGGGATATTTCCGACCTCCACGCGGGCGAAGCCGCGGGCAAAAGCTAGTCTTGGATATAATCCTCTAATTTGTTCCCTGTTTACAAAGTGTACTTTTAATATGAGTTTTAAATTTTCTTTCATCAAATCAAATTCGTAAGTCTGCATACACTGAGTGACGTCAACTGCAGAGACAACTGCAACCATCGACAAAATGCCGCTCGTGTATTCGAGAACGATATTCAAATACTCGAGCGGCATGTTCGTGTTTTGTTTACTTATTGTTTTTTTTTTTAAAAGATGGAACGATTCACGGTTGATGTCTTATCTATTTCGATAGGTACAATTTTTTAATAAGGGTCACTTGCTACACATCACATGTCAAGTTAACATTCTGACGAACTGACACTTGGCTATCAATACGTGGGAAAATGGGCGTGAAGTAGTGACCAATGTAAACATGCGCAATAATATGTAACTGTCTACTAATATGGTGTCTCAAGGTTTACAGAGAGAAAACGACAAAAACTATTACATAACTTCAAGTATGTACGTTTAATTGAATTATTGCAAACCCTAATAGTACAGTTTTTTATTTCCTTTTCACAACAGACACTAAGATATTATTTTATCCAACTTAGAATGTACGAGGACTGCGGTCTTTGAAGTATTAAATAATAAATTGAATTAAAAGATTTGAAGGCTACATTTTGATTTTGAGTACACTAGACGATTGAGAAAGAAGTCTGAGGCGATCAAGTATGAAGTAAGATTTCAAAATGTTACTTTTTGTCCTACTTAGTTAAAGTTCAGTTGCCTACTAGAGTGAGGTTACTATTGAGCTTATTAAGACACCATAGTCAGAGGTCTGCAGTCTTTGAAAGAAAATCTATAATAAATGTATGAAGTAATTAATACAAAAAATGTGTATGGAATAAAACATACCTTGTCTCTTTGCCTCTCATGCCTTGTATCTTTTACTAATTTTATATATTTTTCCAACAGTTTTCAAGGAATAATCCGGTAATGTTGTTTTTACACCCAATGGATGTTTAGGAATGAAAATTTTCCTTTTGTCAACGAAGTGCAATACGTTATGTTATCTTGGCAAGGACGATGAAAGCCCCACCTTATTGAAATTGGCCGTTCCTGCCTGCGGACACCTGCAGTACCTACCAAAGGTGTTGCCGACATAAAGCCAATATAAATAATAATAATAATTTAAGTATTCGCACTATGGTATCAACTTAACTTTATTTTGTATGGTCAGTTCCCACGGATAACGGTTTTGTGGGGCATAGTTCTAAGTATAGATCTGCTATAAACTTTTACAAAATAATTAGGGACAAAGTTGAACATCATCTCATGTGGAAATATTTAAAGAAACAGTTCTAGTATATTATTGCTTCATTAGCTTAACGTACTAAGACTGTGAGACCTAGATTGGATGCCCAACTCATAACAACTTGATATTGAGCTTCTGTATTAGGACATGGTAGTTTTCGGTAGCAGCCTGGAGGTTTGCCTTTGACTTGTGAGTGGTTAACAGCAAAAAACTCGCCCCCTTACTAACTACATGAACCTCAAATTTCACAACAGGTGAAATTTAGCTGTAGTGTTGATAGGCCCCATGCCCTTGGGAGCGGTGAATGCTTATGCGAATCCAGCACCCCCGGCCATAGGTAGAGGTGGAACACCGCGGTGGTTTTAGTTTTAGCTGGTAAGAGTCATGCCCCTCTGTCACCCCTCGATGGAGGAAGTCCAAAAGGATTTCCACTGCGCACCATAAAAAAACAGTGGCACTCCGGGAGTGCTGACAAAAGTGAAAAGAAAACACAAACAGATTACTTTAATGCCATCACTCACTGACATAGGTATCGGATTTAATGTATTAAAACCGAATACATCCCGAGGACAGCCGTACACCGCCGAAGCGAGGACAGCCGAACACAGACTAAACAAAACACGCGCGGTGTCGCTTACGGTAACAGTGGCGCGAGTTCAATGGTTTTTCCCATCTCAAAATATGCCCAACGCGCAAAGAAGTGTTCACTTAAAAAAAAGGCCCCATGCCCTTTGGGAAGTACTTATTCCCCTACGCCTGTATAGGCTTTACGTTTATGTAATTCTAATAAAATGCGTATGTCTTGTTGTACACAGCAATTATTATGTAACGAGATACTTCCCTTTTCCCTTACAAAGGCGGACGGAAGCGTGGCTGCGGTAAAACCTGTGTTGTCTAGATCACTTTCACATAAAGGGATCAGTGTCCACTACCGATAATGATAGGTGTCTAAGTGTGTTTGCAACTTCAGTAGTGACGTGCGCAATTACGGAATGGAAGCTCGAAGCGTTGTCATTTTAATAAAATATTGTTTATTTTTTCTTAAATAAACATTATCACACTAACATTATAAAGGCGAAAGTTTGTGTGTTTGTATGTTTGTTATTTCTTCACGCACAAACGCTTAGACCAATTTTGATAAAATTTGGTATGGAGGTAGCTGACACTCTTTTGTTTTTTCTTGCTGATATCCTCATGAATACCCTCCGTCTGGGAAGAACGGAGGGTGATGTCGGACTCCTACCGTTAGTAAAACCTCAGTGTTTCTTCCAGTACCGTGAGTTACATTCGCCGCACCCCTCACATAGACTACTTTTTATCCCGACATTAGAATAGAATAGAATATAATAGAATACTCTTTATACTCTCTTTTTCTTTTGCTCTTTCTCATAGACTACTTTTTATCCCGACATTAGAATAGAATAGAATACTCTTTATACTCTCTTTTTCTTTTACTCTTTCTCTCTCTCTTTTCTCTTTATTTTTTCTCTCTCTCTTTCTCTTTCTCTTTTTTCTTTTTTTTTCTTTTTTCGACATTCCCACGGGATCGACACTTATGCGGGTGTAACCGCGGGGCGCAGCTGGTCCTATATATACCTTATTAACAGACGGGGATTTTTTGTATAAGACCCACATTAACCATACTTTTGGGGCTGTCCATTAATCACGTGAGGCTCGAAAGGGCCGGGGGTCCATAAAAAATCACGAAATATCACAAGGGGGGAGGGGGGGTGTAGTAATATATCACGTGTATTTATTTTTTTAAAAACATCCTGCAAACTTTCTAATAAAATTAGATGATTATACCTGTATTTTATAAACATAAAAAAGGTCCGATTCTTTGTAGGTACTAAAGATACACGTGATATGAGGGGGGGGGGGGTAAGGCTTAAACCTCACCATATATCACCAAGGGGGAGGGGGGTTAAAAATACCAAAAAAGACATCACGTGATTTATGGACGGCCCCTTTTCGAATATTTTCCTTGGCATAATTTTGAATGTGTGAATCTATACAAATATTATAAAGCTGAAGAGTTTGTTTGGTTGAACGCGCTAATCTCTGGAACTACCAGTCGGATTTGAAAAATTATTTTTGCATTTGATAGCCCAACTCTTGAGGAAGGCTATAGGTTATTTAAAATCACGCTATGACCTTTAGGAGCCGAGCAAAAAGAAAAACAGTCAGAAAGACCGCTAAGCAAAAACGAAGTAATAGCGCGGGCAGGCAATGCGATGCGACGGGGTGAGTCGGAGTAACAAGAAATTTCACGCGGACGAAGTCGCAGGCAGAAGCTAGTGATGATATATGGTTAGATGGGGGGTGACTACCGAGATGACGAATAATAGGGAAGTGTGGAAGAAAAATACATGTTGCGCCGACCACAAATAAATTGAGATAAAAGCAGTAGAATGATGATGTTTGGCATAATTTTACCCCACGTTTATGAGAGAGAGGCTAGACATAGGTACAGACGCCAAAACATTAAGCTACCCAAAACTGTCAAATTTTCTCAATCAACTTTGAACCTTATAGCTTTAGCGATAAAGTCGAAAATCTATTAAAGAAATTTTTGATAGATTCTAGGGGCTTGATGTGCTGGCGAATGTACCTATAGGTAGTCGCCTGTATCTCTTTTCCCAAAGATAGAGTTATATTTATAGATCGTAACTTTGTTTGCTTTGCTTTTTATTTGACAGCCGCACGGGTCGATCGATCAGGTTAAGCTACGCTTGCCGCGGTTGGTCTGCCGATGGGTCATCTTTTCATACCGAGACCCCTCCGTGCCTCGGAAAGCACGTTTAGCCGTTGGTCCCAGCTGTCATTCGTTGATCTTTGAGAGTCGTTACGGGTAGTCAGAAGTTCGAAAGTCTGAAAATACCAGTCTTACCAAGGGGTATCGTATTACCCAGTAACTGGGTTGTGGAGGTCAGATAGCCAGTCGCCCCATGTAAAATACTGGTATTCAGCTGCATCCGGTTAGACTGGAAGCCGACCAAAACATAGTTGGGAAAAGGCTAGACAGATGATGAGCTTTGCTGAACCCACCCACAATGATTTGGTGACAACTATTTTGAGCCTTCACTGAGAACATAGGTTATCATTCCACCCTTGTTATTTTCGTTCCCACATTCCATTATGTCCTCTACCGGGTTTCGAATTCAATAAAGCTAAGGGCTGATTTTTCAATCGACCGATAATTTCTATTCGTGGAATAAAATTGACGTATGACAGTTTCTCTATGGAAGAACTGTCAAAAATTCAAAATTATTTCTCAGATAAAGTTATCTGGCGGTGGAAAAATCAGTCCTAAGTTAAGGAAAGTAACGTAATTGGCTATTAGTTTACATTCGCCACATAAGTCCATAAAATTACTAATATCTACATAATAAGCAATTAATTTTAATTACTCGCTTACATAAAACGATGTACAAAATAGCACTTATTATCACAAAATTACACGACATTTAATGAGATGCAAGACTCATCACTACTCATCTGTTACATACAAGTTTTCCGACCGTTATCAAGTTTATAAGTAATAAATTCCTCTAGTTAGTTTCACACGTAATAAATGGCGTCGAGCTTATGTTATTACACATTTATTTACTTTCATTACGAAATAGTTATGCTCGATTTTGGGTAATAAAAATTAGAAGATTATGCAAATTTTAGCAATAATTTATATATCCTAATTGGAAACGCTGAATTTTTATAGCGGCACGTACTCGATTTTATCTAGATTTATTGCTGCGAAGAATAAACTAGTTGTAGTATAATTATTACGTAAATAGGTTGGTACTCTTATGATCACCTACCGCAGGGCGCGTTAGGTGATCAGACAAAACATGGTACGGATTTTCTTAAGGTGCATTGTTTATTTTCAGTTAGCTATTTAAACCCTATGTTGAAAGTCAGACCCTTCGGCTCTTATGTAACTTTATTTTCAACTGACATGTGACTTTATTTTCAAACTATTTATGCACAGGGTCAAATTAAATTAGTTAGCCAAACTCCGCAGACGTGATAGGTATCGGATATCTAAACATGATAAAAAAAAATGTTAATTTGATAACTTTTCTTGTGGAGTCATCGACCCCGCGACAGTGTAGTCAGTCACTTGAAATATGAGTTAAAAAATCTGTTTTTTTATGTAAACTTATTTTATTTTTTGAATAAAAAAAATTAAGAAATACATTAAATTTATAAATAAGAAAATGACAAGCGGTGGTTGACCCCCAAGAGCACATCATGCTCTTAGGGGTCAACGACCGCTTGTCTAGTTGTGTTTCACGTCAGTAAAGTTTACAAAAAAAAACGATATTTTTTTTTATCCATTACGTCTGCAGAGTTTCGATAGGTAATTTAATTTTCACTTCTCATGCTCTGAAAGTGCTTCTTTGTGCAGGGTATAGGCTGCACAAAATCGAATTTTGTGCACAAGGGCGTTAACGTATCTACTCATAAATGTATTATATTAAGGCAAAGAAAATGAGCCATACAGCCAAATGCAATAAGAAGTTCATAGATAGAATTTGTTATTATATAATATTTACTTTAATTTATTTGCCTTATGTGTTTTTAAGATATAATAGATATTAAAATTTTAATTCAAGTACGGTAGGTTAGTTGATTTAAGAAAATTATTATTACAAAATTAATTAATAGTAGGCTGTATAGGTCTGCAGCCTAATATCAATGTCGTAAGATTAAAAATAATAATAATTTCCTTCAGTATTCAAAACTGTTCTAATTTTACTTTGAATTTTAATTAAAGAAATGTTATGTTATACTACTGTTTTATTTCCTCGCAATCGAAGTGAAAAGCAGAGTTTATAACTCGTCCACAAAACCATTTCTATCCTCGACATTACTATCAGCCCTCGCCTTCGGCTCGGGCTGCTAAAAGTCTCGCATAAAAATGGTTTGTTTTGTGCACTTGTTGTAAAATCTACTATTGACCCTGTAAATGTTGAACAAAACAAATCTGCCTTTCTAATATTTTCAGGAACTTACTTTAACAGTAAAAAACGAATGAATACCTTTTCTGATTGACAGTAAGCTTGTTTCTGAAGAGATTTTACTTGACACCCTTCTAAAAGAATCGCCAACTAATTATTTCTCAAATCAAATGACACGGAAATCGTAATTAATAATTTATCTAAGTGAAGCTGATGTTCGCGAAAGTTGTTCCAACCAGAAATAATGTGAAATAGGACTCGTATGAGGCCATTTTACAATTAATGGCTATTACGTGTATGTCGTGTATTAGAGATGCGTTACAGATGTTCGGACCGGTACCTATTAATAGAGATTAAACAACTTGTACCTAGAATATAGGATGTGACAATTATTAATGATGTGACAATTATTAATGATGTGATTTAGTTAAGGTGATGTTTATTTTATTTGCTTTTTCAATTATTTTTTTAAGTGAAAACTTCTTTAGGCGGGTTGGGCGATTTTTGAGATGGGAAATACCATTGAACTCGCGACACTGTTATCGTAACCGACACCTCTGTTTTATTTCTTATTTTCCGGATTGTAGCTGAGGTGTACAATCTTGTGAAGGCACCGTTCGTATAGCTTGGACAGTGTTCGTTCGTGGGAACAGCTAGATATGCCAATGCATATCTAGCTGTTCCCACTGCGATAAAATCAAAGTGTGATTAACAGATGACTGAAGCCAGGAGACTAAACAGGATGACTATTAAGGGCGAATTTCAACAAATTGTATATACCTAGAATAAATTTGATCGTGGGAATCAAATTTGAATTTTTGACAGTTTTTCCGTACTAGAACTGTCAGACGTCAATTTTATTCCTAAAATAAAAGATATCTGACTTTAGTAAAATCAGCCCTTAAACGGTTATTACTTACGCCACCGTGGGAACCACGTTTTATCTCGTAGATGCCTAAATTGGAATAAAGTGTGATCACCATCCATATGCTCTACCCTTGACATTTCCATGGCTTCTTTGACAAGAAAAAGTAACCATAATTTTAAAAAAAGTCACACTTTATCAAACAATCAATCGATAAATTGGTAATAATAATAACTGTTCTAAAATAAACAAAATTAGCACAAAATTGCTTAAACATAATTATGGAATTATGTGTTTCTCTCATTTAATTTTATAATTAAATGCATTCGAATGCAACGAAAAAGTTTAGTAACTATTTAAAAAAATGCAAATTTTCAAAATTTATGAGATCCTTGGTATATGTTTAGCATTACTTCACATAATTTTGTTATTCCAAAGTGAATAGTCACATGATTTTGTAGACTTTAAATTCTATGCAGATTTTGTAGTCTTTAAATACTATGAAGATTTTTTAGACTTTAAATACTATGCAGATTTTGTAGACTTTAAATACTACGCAGATTTTTACATTCCTACTTAAAGAAAGTCCCTGTTGTTACTTCTTCTCTGTATCGGCTCAGCTGCAGGTCTCTCCAATAAAAGAGACTTTTGAAAACATCTAAGTAAAAAGTCATAAATCGAGGGTTGGCTCTCGCGTATTTCGTCCTCCAATATTGGACCAATTTAAAAGATATTTCATAAACTGATTAAGAAGGACTGTATCCCTATTTTTTTCTTTTTCATTAATAGTTGTCAAATTTGTACACTAGGCCTATGTTGACAGCAATTTAAATCATTTTTGAGGCTTCTAGTGCTTATAAAAATAATGTATCATCAAAAAGGAAAACATAGGAACATGAAAGTAGTTAATATTAATTATTCTGTAAAAACTCATTGCTTTATTGTCATTTACCAGAAAGAAAACAGGCGAGAGCGTTTCTATGGAGAATAGAGCACCCGCATTTCCTTTTAATATTTAAATGACTTGTTTAGATGTATATTCATAATAGTTGCACAATTACAAAATTTATTTTATCGAGTTGCGTGACGTTCGAGTGTCGCCGGGAAAAGTGAAAAAAGTATAGCGGACGACGTGTTTCCGGCGCACGCGGGCAGTGACGTTTCGTTCGGAAATTCTAATAATTTATTGTAGTGCAAAAGGGCTTAATGCTTGAACAGTCTACGTAATAAGAGTCGGTCTCTGAAACAGTTAGGTACGCCTTGCAATAGCAAACGATTTTAAAAATAAAACTATTCATTCTTATTTTCGACTAGCTGTGCCTGCAACTTCGTTCGTGTGGATGTCGGAAAACAATGACATGTGTCTTTAAAAATTTTTTGTTTTTTTTTTTAATAACAGTTATTCCATAAAACATTAGCTATATTCCAGTAAAAGTCCCGTCAAAATCGGTCCAGCATTTGTAGATTAGCGGGAACAAACAGACAAAAAATTTAAAAATTGTTTTTTTTTTTGTAATGAGTACCGACCGAGTATACAATACTTTCATATGTGCATTTCGTAAAAAGCGGTTATTTTAACATTACAAAGACTCTTCAATTTTATTTAATTAGTTAATTAATATGCTGATGCCTCGAGTATCATGTTCCAAGCACTACTGCTAGTGGTTGCAAGCGGTACTGCTATACATGAGGCCCTGGGTTCGACTCCCGGATCGTGCAGTGTTATTCGGTTTTTCCATCTGGAATTTCTCAGTAGCAGCCTGGAGTCCGGATTTGTGCCCCGTTGATTGCATTAGGCTCGCCCCCTGTTATATGGGACTAAAAAATTACATGGAGAAATGTGGTTTTACCTATAGGTGCCTAACCGTTCGGGGAATACAGGCGTTATGATATGTCATGTTTTCTATTCTTTTCTTTTCTTTTCTTTTCTTATCTTTTCTTATCTTTTCTTTTCTTTTCTTTTCTTTTCTTTTCTTTTCTTTTCTTTTCTTTTCTTTTCTTTTCTTTTCTTTTCTTTTCTTTTCTTTTCTTTTCTTTTCTTTTCTTTTCTTTTCTTTTCTTTTCTTGCTTTTGTTGCTTTCTTTCTTTCTTTCTTCTCTTTATGTTATGTTATTCTGATGAGCTAGCTACTGGCGTTTGATAAGAACTTAAGTAGGTATCTCAAACGACAAGAATAAACAACATAAATTTTATATCTAGGCCACTTTTCATCTCCGCCATCACGAACAGATGCTCTTCTTCAACAAACCTTGTCCTATAACATACTCGTAATAATATATTACACAACAAACATTGGTGAACACTCCCTATAAAACAGGTGCGTCTGGTTACGCATCTTAGAAATGATACAAATAAAACGCAAGGCAATTGAGAAGCACGCCTTTCCTTTCACTGCTGATAAGAGGTGTCCGAAGTGTAGTGTTATCTAGAGGTGGCCCAAAGTTCCGTATTTGTTCGGCTTCGGCGGAATATACGGCAGTTCGAGAGCGCCGGATAAAAAATATATGAAGCATAATAGGCTCGATGAATTTAGTTCTGGTGGATTATAGTCACCCTGTGAGTGTGCATATGTGGTAGCAGAAACTAGGGCAAAAGATAAAAATTTATGCTGAAACGCATCCTAAATTTACCTAGATTTAGGATGCGTTTCAGCATAAATTTTTTACACTAAAATTTTTATAATACTACCTACTGCAATAAAACCTGAACACACAGATTATAATATAACGCAGAACTTACATTTCTCCTCGTAAATGGTAATCGTAACCTATGATAATCGTGAAAGAAATACTTTTGCAAGGATTTTCAGCATTGAAAAACCACAAAAGTCGCCATCCTAGTAGCCAAGCTTCTTCGACTTTGCCGACAGTTTCGGCCTAAACCATGACCTTGTGTCAAAATCAACCTCTACTGATAACCGCTACACCACGACGGTGATTACGTTAATTCTCACGTCCAGCATACGGATAATTTCGCTCAATTTATTAACCGCGCCGGCGCATCGTTGTTTTTTATAAGAACGTGTTTTGACAAGTCGTGTCGTAAATTATGTTATACAGACTTTTATTACTCTAAGAATTTAATTTCATAAGTTTGGGTGTGCTAACGCTAGCATTCTTTTAAGACCTCTCCTTCGTGACGTAATAAAGTTAGGTCAACTTTGTCATGCGACTAAAAGGCTGCATTTCGATATAATTTGCATGGTTATTTTAAGTATTTTTGGTATATACATTTTTTGGAGACTAGAATTTTGCAAGAATAACTAATAAAGTCATTTAAACTATGTGTCTTAGGACGAATTTCACCAAACTTTTATACCTAGAATAAATCTTATCTTGAGAATAATTTTTTTCAGTTTCTTCATAATAGAACTGTCAGATGTCAATTTTACTCCACGAATAAAATATATCCGACTTTGTTAAAGTCAGCCCTAAATTCAAGTCAAGCTACACAAAAATATTTTCTATAATATCTAACTTCAGGTTCATAATTATACCGTCGAGTTTCTCTTTCTATTAGCAAAGATAGGCTGTGCAGCTTATCTTTATTATATCTGGTTTAGTAGACATTTTCACTGTCGAAACATATAAAAATATTTAAGCTACATTTTAGTATCCTCCAAAGATCCTATATCCTTATCTAATGTCCCACTGCAAAGGCATCTTTCTCCCTTTTTCACACAACTTTGTCTTTTGCTAGTCGGGGCCAGTCCTTTCTGTGGAGTCAAGCTCTTCCCGCCATCTTAGTCTCAGCCTGCCGCGATGTCTTCCTACCCCGACCAACACCGACAAAACACCGACTATCCTAGACCGTCTAAAATAATAATGAACAATCATTGACACACTTCCCCAAAAAAACAATTTCCCACCTACTTTGACATCTGAACATCTGCCTCGTTTTCACGTACCATTGACGAAACTTACATCGAACACCGTAAGGGCTATTGTTGCTTGGAGCGCTCGGCCGCTACAGTAACACTTGCTAACAGAATGATGTGGTCATCGTGTGCATGGGATTTTGTTTTCAAATTGGGCAGATGTAAGTTTCCTCGATGGTACATTACAATCATTCGAAAACCTTGCACCACATTAGTAACAAGTGAGCAAGACAAATGGAGGGCGTGAAAGAAATCAATTTGAAAGAACAAAAGCACCCGTATTATGCAAACTACTATTACTTTAAACCTGCACACAAAGCTAGACAGAAAGTAATACTTGGCTGCATTGTGTTCCCAGCAAATACCAGTAATCCTGTAATAAGAATTAATATTACCTCAGGGTTCTGCCTACCATTCTACGGTCTAATGGTTTGAATAGCGCAAACAATTTGGGGCAGCCCAGCCTACCGTTCTCGAAGTTCGGAGTAAATTATAGAGTGCAAGCGTTGCGTACAAACATGTTATATCATCTTTGTGAAATTGGTTTGTTTTTGTTGGTATTTGATCTACATACCAGAAATACGTTGCGCTGTTATTACCATGGTTGTTAGTAAAGAAGACTGAGGTTCAATTAATGCCTCAACGAACAGGCATTAATTACTGAGAGTTCCAAGAAAAATCTTTGGGAGTACAGTAGCAATCGTAATAGCTTCATCCGGAAAGTATTATTGAAAAGTACTTAATCACTATTCACCACTAAACCCTTGAGGGTTTGTAAGTTTAGGGTTTAGTAAGGTACGTAAACTCAATCAAGTACCAATTTGATTGAGCTTACGCACCTTAGGAATTGGCCAGGACAATGAGGATAAAGGACATAAGTGATGATAATCACTTGACCAGCGAAAGAAATAAAAAACCTGATAAAACCATGCAACATTTATTTCCAAACAAAAATCAACATCAATAACTCTGACAACAAAATTAATGTAAAACATTATGGATACAGAACTAATAACTAAAATCTATACAATCTCCCATTGCAATAAATATCTATGGTTATCGTAATGGCAACTATATGTCCGACAAATAACTACATATATCAGTTCTATTTAGGCGCTTACAGCTAGATACGGCTATAGTTTACCATACGTATTACGACTAGCCGAATACGCGTTCTTGTAACTTGAGCTGGACTCAGACGGCGGTCCAGTATATTCACTAGTGTGAACGATATCATTTTCCTCCTTTGGAACACTCTGGGATATAGGACCTTGCAACTTTTCATACTCAGTCGTCGATCCTTGCGGAACGTACTGAACGTTGTATTTACTTTGAGAATTCGTAGGATAGTAGTTATAGAAGCTCTGAACAGGGTTTTGATAAAGAAGATTGTTATAAGGAGAAGGATTTGGCTGAGCAAACAACAGCATAGTCGATGGCTGACCCAAGTAAGAGCCACCAAGAGACAAAGGCTGGTAACTAGGTATGTTATAATGTCCCTGAGGCAACTGATTAATCAAAGGGTTCTGATGAGGATTTATCTGGCTTGTAGGATTAGGTGAGAACAATTGAGGAGCATAGGGAACAATAGGGTGAGTTGGATAGCTAGTAGGCTGCTGCAGGAAAGCCAACTGAATATTCCCACTTGCCTTCGAAGGCACCATTTGGTATTTTGACTGGTAGCCAGGATTTGGTACGAAGTTCAGTGGTACGAACTGGGAAGTTGTCGGTGGTGGTAACAAGTTTATCTGAGGCTGCTGTTGCTGCGAGCCGTAAGAGGATGATGATGATTCACTCTGCGTACTTGGTGAGGAGTAATACTGGCTGCTCCCTTGACTCGGGTAGAACGAATTTGGCACTTGAGATTGGTAAGACGATGGGCTGGTAGAACCGCTTTGAGAACTAGGGTTCTGTGTGTAAATACTGTAGGTGTAATCTTGTTTCTGTGCTCCGGTTGGGATAGCGTTTATACTCGTCCCCTTTCCAGCGTTCCTTTTCTTCTGCTCAACATCCTCGACATCGGTACAGCATACCAGTGTAGTGAAAGTGACGAAAATCTAAAATATATTACAGCACAATCAATCACGGTCTTTCTACTATCACGAAGAAGGCTATCAATCAGCTACCTCATTATCGCAATACATATTTATTTCGCATCATACAATAAAATGAGAGCGTTTACTTTTGCTTCAACAAGTTCTAATAAATGATTTCAAAAGAAACGCCCGAACACATTTATCTGCTTACAATTGAACACTTGTTAATAGTCATTTAGTCGGCTAATAGTCATCATAGTATTATTACATAAGGCAGAAAACTCACCAAAAGCTCCCATTTCGCCATTTTGTATAACGTATGCAGCAACGCGTGTCTCTATGAATATAATTACATTATATACTTGAGAGGAAAACGCGTATTGCGAAAGGAAAAGTGTTATATTCACCGGGGCTAGCGGAAAAGTGCAAGACGGTATCAAGTTCATGCATTTATATGAGCGGCCGTGGACAACTTTCCTTAGCTCCAGATCACAGCGAGGGAAGTGACCGCTCGATAGGTCTTTGTCCTGTATTGGAACGTATCCAGTTTACTCTGATAGTGTCAGTTTCCTACCGCGGCAAGCGGAAATGCGTTGCATTCATACCTTCATATTTCTCTTTTTAGAAGTCTAAAGTATTCGTGTTTGGTTCTGGCGTATAAATTAGAGCAAATCTCGCAATGCTTTGCCAATGAAGTATTGGAACGTGATTTATCATCGACAATATCTCTATTACGTTGTAAGGGTTCAGTTACTCATAAAAACTAAATTCCCTTTCACGTTTCACTCGAGTTACAAAACTAACCAAAAAGACAAAAAGCTAAAGGAATTTGTATTAGATTAAAATCTTAAAAAAGCTTAAGCGCATTACGTAACTTTATCTCAACAAAACTGTTTACAATAAGCAACGATGCGGAACTACCAACAAGATCATCTCGATAAAAAATCAAGTACCTACCGGACCATGTCCTTTCTTTGATATACGTCTAGTAGTTGAATTCCTTAATTTCTGAGTTGAGCTACACGATTACTGACAAATGCGTGCACTGACTGAACAGGTCCACTCAAATCTGTATGGTTATTTCGTCAAAAGACTATCTCAAACACTAATCTGCATGGTCCTCATATGTCTAAGAGATTAATGGACTTTAAAAGAGATTTTGACCTCTGAATTTGTTTCGGTCGGTTTTTTAAAAATAATTTATTTCTGAATTGTAATAGAGTTTTTTGTAATCAATTTCAGAAATAAATATCATTTATAATCACAAATCGAACAAGTTCTAAGGAAGTTCATTATCGCGAACCACGTGCAAGTAAAAGGGTTCTCGAAGTATCTCACGAGCTTTCTACTGCGCCTGCGCGAATTAACTCTAATTGTGGCTAGCAAGTGGCTACTAATGGAAATTGCAGAACACCGCTCCTTTCAACGCAACTGAAGGTTATGTAACACGTGTTATATATAGTTATGTGGGAACGGAGGCAAAAAGCTGTTTGTTTCCTGTGTCCTTGTATGTGTGTGATGTCTTAATGTTGGCACTCTTGGAACCCAGCTATTGTCCGCGATTTCGTTTATGTCTAAGCTTAGATTCCCCGTTTTGGCCCTGCTTGCTCTTCCATCTACACATTCTACACCAAATTCCTTTTATCGACAAATTTTTTAAAAATTGTGTTTTTATCTTTAGCGGCCAGTGCGTTCTGTCGGCGAGACAGTCAAGAAAAAGTTTTGTATACATATATGTAGGTACCTACCTACAATTAATACAATATAGGTGTTTTGGCTAGAAACGCTATATTGTCAGACTGTTCGTATTTAAATTCTTGCACTGCTGATCCTAAATAAAGTGCGCAAGATATGTAGTATGTCTTTACCTTTCCGTTTAACCACTCTTGACTTAGATGCCACAGTTTTGCACCTCTGCTTGACTCGTAATGAGGTGCTCTCTATAGAGAGAGCTCGGCAGAGTGATGGTCGGCCTCAATTATAATATATTATGTCCCCAATCAATCAAGTTATGTCTATGCTCTAAGTACCAATATGATTGATCTTACGCCACTTTTGACAGGATGTTAACATAGTCGTTAAATATATAAGCCCTGAACCTCGCAATTGCTATAAAATGTCTATAGGTACTTACGTACCGGAAGCTCCCACGTAACTAAGTGGTTATTTCCACCATCGTCAATCAACAAATGATGTCAAAAATTATATAAATGATAAATTGGTTTATATTTTCTGTATAATTTCTGATTTCCTTCATTCGAGAGGAGACGTCAGTCAATATAATCTTGCAAAATATGAAAATCAATAATCTAGCCTCTGGGTATCTTCTGTAGCAAGCATTATAAGGGCGTCTGGCACAACAAACTACATTAGATGAAGGACTTTCATAATATGCAAAAATCTACTAAACTGCAAGACCATGATAATTATTTCATACTGCCCGTGACTTCGTCCGCGTGAAATTTCTTGTTCTAACATAAAATACATCCTTGGACACTCAGCAATACTGTAGCTTCCCAATAGTGAAAGAATTTTCGGAATCGGAGTAGTAGTTCCGAAGATTACCCCTACATACAAACTCACAAATTTTATTTCTTTAAATTATTAGTAGGTATAGAAGACAAATACGATTACTGTAACTTTCCAAAAAAATTTAAACATCTTACTTCCAAACTAGGATTACTGGTAAATGATGTTTTCTCTTAAACACAGTAGCTAATTCTTTCAATCCCAACAATATTACAAAAGCACGACTTTACTGCAGGCAGATGCTGGATGCCTCAAGCTGAAGACAGGGCGCTATGGCGCTCATTAGGGGAGGCATATGTCCAGCAGTGGAGATGCTATAGGCTGATGATGATGGTGATGATGACGACATTACTAGATAGAAAACCTAGAAATTGACAATAACACCATACGTGCATAATAATATTTCGCATGCATGGCCTTTTACACTAATCCAATGATCGTACCAGGAGCGCACCACATACGAATACCTAGTACCATTCTCTGCTCCCCTAATGACTTTAATAGCGAAGCATTATCACGAATCTAACAATAATGGACTATGATTAATTAGTTAAGTGCAGAAAAATAAAGTTATTAAATTATTACGAGATGTTCGTAACAAATGAAGGCGTGTAACGTGCGTTGTTAATTTAGAAAACAATTATCTGCTATTTTAATAGCAGGATTCTTGTGCAAAAAGTACCTATGGTTCTTTTTCTTTACTGTTGTTGGTAAGATGTTAACAAGAATATCTGTTTAGTTAGTAAAAATTACAAATCCGTTACATCACTGACTACACGTAGAGTGCCGAACTATTTTAAATATCGTCACTTGAAGAAGCTTTTTGCTAAAAGGTTCGCGGTTGAATGATTTATCAACTGACAATCGCAGGAGCTTACTCGTGCTTGACAATTTGTCACATTAATTTTGCGATCATTTATGTTCATCTAAAGGTTTATACTTTATAAGCAACACTATATTAGCGCCATCTGTGGTGACCTAGCAGAATGTTGTATCGCGTATCGATCCTTTCACCTGCAGTGAATGGTTCTACAAAACACCAGTTTCTACAGAAAAAGTAAGTTTTCTTATAAGGAATACGTTTGATGTTGTATAGATGGTGTTGTATATGAATATCGCAAAAAGAAATAGTTTTCGGGACAAAAATGCATAGCTAATTGTAAAACCGAAGAATTGCCAAACTTAAGTGGCAGTGGGCAGGGCACAGTGCTCGCAGAACAGATGGCCGATGGGGCCGAAAGGTTCTGGAGTGGCGACCGCGTACGGGAAGACGTAGCGTTAGAAGGCCTCCCACAAGGTGGTTCGATGACCTTGTAAATGCCGCAGGAACCCGTTGGATGCGAGAAGCACAGAACCGATCGAAGTGGAGGTGCTTGGGGGAGGCCTGTCTTTCGGCTGAAATGATGGAGTTGTAAAACTGTCGTTCACAGTCTGATCTCAGTCTCAATCTGTCAAAAATGCCTCTAATTTCCCTACATTTTTGACATGCTTTTGACATTGATTGTCGCTGAGATGAGATTGCGACTAGATTTTAAACGTTTTCAATTACGAGAATTGGCCTTCAGACTGTGAACGTTCTTAAAATGACGAGAATTGCCCCTCAGTTCAAGTAACCAATACGAGAAATGATGATCACATACAGATACTACGTATACATGAATGACTGAACTAACTTTATAGTAATTTATAATCATCTAATTTAATTTTTTTTTATGGCATCTCGTAGTTGACCTTGAGAGGTCGTGACTACTTAACCGGACTATGTAATTTTAATGTACCTATGAGTTTGAATCTATGGACTAGAATTATGTCTGAAATAAATAAATTATTATTTTATTTATTTATAGACATAACTTTATTAGGTACTATATGTAGGTATGTAGTGTGTCTCATACCTTTTTTTTTTTTTTTTTTTTTTGTTGTCGGGGGGAAACCTTCAAAAGGCACCCGACCTCCGGGGAGGGAGGTCGGGGAGTGTGGGATTTTTACCTCACTAAAACCGCCCCGGTGATCACCTTCAGCACATAGGGGTGGTCCCGGTTCCTCTTAAAAGACCAATTCCGGAACCCCCCCGTGCAACGCCTGTAAGGCACATCCCTGGGGAGACTGTAAAGGGGCCTCCCCTGAGCCTCGCTATGCACGGCAGCACGTGATCACTGTGCCACCGTCTTCCCTGGGGTCACTTGTTGGGCGGACGGAGTCCCCACTCTGTGCGCCCGCGACCCCAAAGGTCCACCTACCTTATTGGTAAGCGGGTTCGGCGTATTAGGCGCCGAGGCGGTTGCCACCCCGACGCCTCCTTCTCCGAGCAGGATCAGCCCTCTCCCGATCCCGCTCGGCAGCCTCCTTCTTGACCATCACGGTCTCACAGAAGGAGGCTACTACCGTCCAATTCTCTGTCTCTGCCAGCATAGCACTCACTACTGCCGGCAGAGACAGGTCTCGCCCGATCCTGGCAACCAGGACCCGCCGCTCGGAGGCCCACGCAGGGCACTCCTCGAGCGTGTGTTGTGCGGAATCCAGGCTGCCTCCGCAGTGGTGGCAATTTGCCGTGGCCTCTCGCCCAATTCTGTTCAGGTACTCACCGAAGCAACCATGTCCGGTGAGCACCTGGGTGAGCCTGAAGGAGATGCGCTCCCCTCTTTTCAGCCAGGCTTCGAAGTGCGGCAGAACGGCTTCGACAACGCGCTTACGCGAATATTGCGGCTGCTGTAGCCGCTCGCGCCACCGCTCGAGCGCGTGTCGCCGTTCCCGCCGCCTCAGCCTTACGAATACGCTTCCTGGCACACTATTCCCGCTTTGGCGGATATCGCGAATCTGGTCGTAGACCTTCGCGTCCATATCCGCCAGGATGTCTAGCGGCGGAAAGCGCGCCAGGAGAGTTGCCGCCTCAAAGGATATCGTTCGGTATCCTCGTGCGATACGAATGGCCATTTTCCGCTGCAGTCTATTAACTTTAGTCCTGCAGCGTCGGACGCCTGACAGTCTACCTGACCAAACAGGCGCCCCGTAAAGGACCATCGATCGCACGACACCCGCATAGAGGCGGCGAACTTCCTCCCGAGGTCCCCCGAGATTGGGCAGCAGTCTATGCAAAGCACCCACTGCCTTCTCGATCCGGGGAACTAGGCGTTCGAAGTGCTCTTCGAAGCCCCACCGACCGTCCAGGGTGAGGCCAAGATACTTTATGTATCGCCCCACCTGGACTTGCGCATCTCCGACATAGACCAACGAGCTGGGTGGCTCTCTGCTCCTCGGCAGTTTATGGAACCATAACGCCTCAGTTTTCTGAGGCGCTATCTCAAGACCCAGCCCGTGGATTGCCGCCACGACTTTTGCCACCCCGAGCTCGGCAAGCTGGATGGTCTCCCCGAAGGTGTCCCCGCCGGCCAACACAAGAGTATCGTCTGCGTAGCAAACGATATTAACGCCGACGGGGAGATCGACACGCAGGACCGCGTCGTATGCTAGGTTCCACAAGAGAGGACCTAGAACCGACCCCTGCGGAACCCCACACGTAATCTCCCTCCGCTGAACGCTACCGTCCCGGCCCACATAGCGAATGTGCCGATCGCGTAGGTATGCCCCGACAATGCCTTGCAGGAGTTGCAGGTAGGGAGGCACTTCATGATGTACCAGTGCCTCTCTAATTGCACCCCAGGGTAAAGAATTGAAGGCGTTGACGATATCCAAACTTATCGCCAACGCCACCCCACCCCGGGACACTACCTGGTCCGACAGCGCGCGGACGCGTAGAATCGCATCTATGGTAGAACGCCGCTGCCGGAAGCCATACTGGCTATCAGCAAGGTCGGGACCAACCCGCGACAGGTGCTCGACGAGCCTTTCAGCAACCACTCTTTCAAAGAGCTTGGAAGACTCGTCAAGCAGGCATATGGGACGGTATGCAGAGGGAGACTCTGCGGCCCTGCCTTCCTTCTTCAGTAAAACCAATCCAGCTTCCTTCCAACCGGAGGGGAACACGCCTGCACGGAGACAGCTATTAAATAACCGTCTCAGACGGTCACCCAGAGCAGCCAGAGTTAGAACCCACGCCCGGCCAGGGATACCATCTGGACCTGGCGCGGTGTTGCAAGCCGCCAAGCGCTTCACGGCTCGGTCGAGCTCCCCTTCCGTCACCCCTGACTCGTCAGACCAGTCTGACAATGACAGGGGCGGCAAGGGACTGTCCCTGGCTACTGGAAAGAGTGTGTCAACGACTCTCTCCAGCAGACCCGGATCCATGGTCTCCGTGAGGGGGGGGACCCATGGGCGTAATTTTCCCATGACCATCCTATACGGTTTCCCCCACGGATCCCTGTCCAGCCCGTTGAGAAGCTCGCTCCAGGACCGAGACCTGGCATCCGCGATAGCGTGTTGAAGCGCCATAGTCGCCACTCGGTAAGCTCTATAAACTCTGGCTATCTCCTCCTCCGTAGCTCTCTGCTGTCTTCTGCGCCGGGTGCGCTGAAACTGGCGCCGGGTTCTAAGACAGACAGTCCGCAACTGCGCGATGTCTTCCGACCACCAGTAAACCGCACCAGGGCTCTGGGCGCACCTGACCCGGGGCATGGCAGCGTCGCAAATGGACGTCATTGTATCCCGGAACCAGGTCGCCTCCTCTTCTGGATCGGGCGAGATCCCCTGGGATCCACCATTATCTGGCCACGCCGCGACGTTGGCAGCTGCGATGAGCAAATCTCGATTGAGCTGTTTGAGGGCCCAACGACGCGCCGGTGGACTTGAGCCTGGACGACTCGGGCCGCCGGAAGAACGGAGTGCCACATCAAAAACGATGTGGCGATGGTCAGAGAGAGTGACCATCTCCTCCGCTACTCTCCAATCTGACACCATGCGGGCTACAGAAGGAGTCGCCCATGAGAGATCCACGATTGACTCCCCCTGCCATCGAACGCATGTGGCAACGGACCCTCGATTCAATAGTCGAAGGTCAAGCGAAGCCGCCCAGTCCTGCACTACGTGTCCCCTCGGCCTATCCCGGATGTTACCCCATGCTCTGGAGTGAGCATTGAAGTCACCCAGGACAAGCACTGGACGGGGTGAGCATTTGCTTCGAATGCAGTTCGCAACCCCATCCAGGTATCCCTCAAATTGGGCCAGGGAAATGTTGGGAGACACGTAGCAGCCCACTACGGCCAGAAGTCCCCATTCGACTGCGACATAACCCTGCCCCCTATCGAGCAGGGAGCAGTGAGACCCACTGCCTCCACCAGCCCAGTAAACAGCAACAGAGTCCAAGGTGTCCCGGAACCAGCGAGGATGATCCCGGAGACCGTAGGGCTCTGCTACCACCGCTAAGGCAACCGACCACTCCGCAACAGTCTGCAGAAAAAGATTTTGCGCATTGCGGCAGTGGTTAAGGTTGCACTGAAGGACTTTCAGGGCTGGGAAGATGAGGTATCCATTTCCTCCAGTAGGTCCGCACCCAGTGGTGCCGGCGCCGATCTCTGCAATGGGGCCGGGACAAGCGAGGCCCGCTTCTTGCGCGGAGCGCATTTCTTGCCTCCCAGCCTGTGGTCCGCTGGACGACCTTGGTCCGCACACAGTGGACATCGCAAAGTCGGCGACGTGCACTCCCTCGCTTTGTGGGGTCCTCCGCAAGAGTAACACTGAGTGCTCCGGTCAACCACACTAGTACACCGCCGACGGACGTGCCCGGGTTCGAGACAACGGAAGCACATCATACGACGTGCCTCCAACACCTCGACCCTTACCGACGTCCATCCTATCCGCATGCGTTTGCTGGACGCCAGCTTCTTTACCGCCGCCAATGGACCACGAACCCAGGCGTGCCCCAGAGAAGTAGGCGGGCGTCGGATTTCACCAACCTTTACGTCCCCGAAAGAACAACCACCCGCCTCGGCAATAGCTTTCGCCACGTCTGCTGGCGTGACAGCGTCGTCGAGGTCCATGATCCTCGCCTCAGCCATTTTCATCGGACGTGCAATATGCACGTCATACTCGGCAAGGACCTCTCTCATACGACTTGCGAGGCTGTCAGCCTTTGTGGAACAGTCTGCACCAACGATGGAAAGAACCATTCCGCCATCCGCAGCCCTCTTTTGGCCAACAGTATCGATGCCGAGATCGGCCAACCGAATCTGCTGCCTCGCTACCGACAGAACTTCTGCGAGAGTGGCGGATGATCCTTCGCTTACCGTGATGGTAATCGCTGCCGAAGCGGGAACACGAGGCAGTTTGACTGGCTGCTTTTTCCCCTTTGCAGGGGTAGACGACGCAGGTAGAGCGGCTGGGGCACCAGCTGTGGCTTTGGACTGGGGAGTCTTTGCCTTTTTTGCCACAGTGGACCAAGCCTCTACCTCAACCGTTGACGCGGGCTGTAAGACCTGTGCGGTTGCTGCAGGTACAGCTGGCAGCTCCACCACCGGAGCCACCGACTTCTCCTTCCCATTTTTGGTACTTTTCTTTCCTTTTCCTTTTTTCCTGTTGGAATTAGGGATCTCGCTGGGACCCTGCGCAACTGGGACTATAGCCACAGCCCTCTTTGCGTCGGATGCAAGTGGCGGACGTAGTGGCTTTTCAGGAGGCAGCCTGCTCATAATGGCAGCCAACTTAGCGTCCATCATACCCCCAATTTCTATGGCAATAGAACGCCGAAGCTGGGCCTCTGCTTCCGGTGCTAGTCCTGTCACCGCTATTGTTTTATCAACGCTGGGGCCCACCTGCCCCTTACAGATGAGGCTGAGTTGCTCCGCCATTTGTGCCACTGTTGCTGTGAGGCTAGCGAGTTGCGAACGCAGGTCCGCGTTCTCTCTCTCCAGCTTCTCAACTATGGCCCCACCCGAAACAAGCAGACCACTCTCCCCTGACGCCGCTTGCTTCGTTTCTGCCGCCTTCCGCGTTCGCTTGCTTCTTGACGACGCCTTGGAGGCGAGCGACATTTGCGAGCAGTCAGAATCACCGCTGTCGCTTACCATCCCATGCATTGGTGTAGCCGGCCGCTTGAAGCGAGACCGGGTCACCCTCCCCTCTGACACTGGAAGTGCCTCTGCGACGCCCTGCGTTCGCTGTTTTGGTCCCTGAGATGCGGACGTGTTGGATACGTCCAACGACTCCGCACCTCGGGGACGTGAGCCACCCTGGCTCTCTGCGTCGACTGACGGTTGATGGCGGTTGTTGCCCCCCCCAGAATACGAGGGGCTGACCGAACTAGGTTCGGTGAGGGATTCTCCGGCTGCGGAGCAACCGGTACCCTCCTGGGGTAGTCTATTTAGTGTGTCTCATACCTAGTCTTTAGACAGTATAATCAGCCTACACTGTTCCCACTGCTAGGAGACAGGCCTCCTCCCTGTGAGAGTGAGAGGACCATAGACCACCACGCGGGGCCAGTGTGGGTTGGTGGATAGGAAGACTACCTACTAAAGTATAATAAAGTAAGTGGGTAGTTACCACCTCCAGACCATCCAACCATTCAAAATTTTCGAGATGCCAATATATCCTCAAGTGATCATTTAGAACATTTAATTTACATTGTATCTTTGTATAGCAATTAAATAAGCTTCAAGTAGGTACACATAAACAGGAACTTATTCTCAGACTTTACTGACAAGACAATCTACCTTTCATTGAACTGTCATGTATTTCAATAGATCTAGCATTTAATGTCAATTACGAGATCACAAGCCAGATTACGATAAATCTAAGTTCATCGCAAATTCTGGTCTAGTTAGACCCAAGTACTACATCTGAGCTTTAATGAAGTACCGCTAGGGCCCGGTTAAGTTTAAGACCATTTCTTAAGCTAAAAGGTCCTATTCCATACTACGGAAGGTAAGTAGGTATAGGTAACATTACTCATGCAACTTTTACAGTTGCATGTGCACTTTTTTAATTAATAACAACACTGAGAGACAGAAAAATCGAGAAAAGTTGATTAGGTCAGGAGCCGCCAACACAAAGTCAGCATCAGCAAACTTGTTTAACCATGATTAACTTATGTTACTTCTCTTTATGAGAAGAGGACTGCCTCGTACTAGGAAGGAAACACTCCCATATAGGTTCTGTTTTTAATAGTAGGCAAATCAAGTGATTCAGAATCATTAATCTAATAGCAGGCTATAAGTAAATCATGCCTACAGGTAATTTATGGATCCACGTCAGTGATCGTTATAGTTTGATTGGCTTAGATGTAACAGCTCATAAAGCTGTTACTCATTATTCAGAACGTACAGGATTACATCGAATAAGGAAATATCGACATCAGTTTGGTAAACTTTAACGAAAATACAAAATCAGCATCATTTCAGCCGAAAGACGTCCACTGCTGGACATAGGCCTCCCCCAAACACCTCCACTTCGACCGGCTTTGTGCTTCTCGCATCCAACGGGTTCCTGCGGCTTTCACAAGGTCGCCGGTCCACCTTGTGGGGGCCTTCCAGCTCTAGGTCTTCCCGTTCGCGGTCTCCACTCAAGAACACAACTGCCCCAAAGGTCATCGGTTTTACGGCTACTATGGCCGGCCCATTGCTACTTCAGCTTGCATATTGTGACCTATATCGACAACTTTGGTTTTCTGCTGGATCACCTCGTTGCGGATTCGATCCCTGAGAGAGACTCCAAGCATAGCCCGTTCCATAGCTCGCTGTGCGACCTTGAATTTATGGACCAGCCGTACCGTTAGTGTCCACATTGCACGTAACTGTGGCTCCGTAAGTCATAACTGGCAGGACGCACTACGAATAAGCGACGAGAAGACTCGACGAAGCTTCCCAAACTTTGCCCTACCCACAACGCACTCCGGACCCCCATACCCCTGGCCATACCTAGCCTGGCCTGGCCTTGCCTGGCCTGGCCTGGGTAGGGTGGGACTGAATCATACCACCATAGTAGTAGTATATTGTAAAACAATATCGGTCCAAATACGTTATTATTTAACTTAAACTAAAAACACTTCAAAATATAATAACCTACATAATGTTCTTAATTTGCCTAAAGGCTCGTACACACAGGCGCGACGCGACACAAAGACACCGCAAGTCGCGCAACGAGCGGTGCCTTTGTGTCGCGCGCGATTCGCGTCGCGCGTCGCGCCTGTTTGCAGGAGCCTTTATGCATGGTGATTTCCGTAAGTAATATACTCGCTTCTCGTTAATTACCCGACGGTGGGCCAGGTGCCTAAGATACATTTGCATTCTTTTAACTCCAAAAATAGCAAATTTCCACTTTCATCTTTCTATATTAATTATTAATGTTATCTCAAGATAATTAACAGTGCCTTCTCTTGTAAAATTATCTTTTCATAGAACCATTTGCATTTTAACATTCAAACTATAACACGCAAGCAAAGAAATATAACTAGAAATGCGAAAAAAGTAAATTAAAGATTTTAAACGTCAACCGTATTTTAACGACAATACTTATTTGGTTGGCAGCATCATCAGTCATTTTCTTAGGATATTCATGAGATATTCTTATTTACTTATTATGGTACTCCAACGGCTAATTAAAAAAATATTATCAGATAACCTAGTCATATTATATAATTACAACAGCGAACTTATTAATTCAAGATGTGCACAGCACTTACAAAGTTCGCCTATTTGTTTTAACTAGATATTTATAAAGATAATAATGAATTAAAATTATTGGAGCAATCAGATTGAAAAGTTATAATGGATAATTTCAAACTGCGACAGTCAAACGTCTTCAATAAAACACTGGCACTCCGGTAGTGCCGACAGAAGTGAAAACTTGAACAATTACGAGTGTATTTTGTGAATCGTCTTATAAACAAAACACGCGTGTTAAGGTGTGTTCCTTATTTTATAGGGTTTTTTGCAAATCAGGTATGATGACCAAAGTGACTGGTTTATTCTTCTCGTGAAAGGAATTTATTCAGATTTACAAATAAGCACACAGGATAGACTTCAGTTCGTGGTGTTGGTCGCGGCAGTGGTAAGAGAAGCAAGCCGCTCGCATGGAGCTCGTCGTCAGTTATATATCCGTGGTTCAGCGCCATCTCGTCGTTGTTGGATGAACTACGTAGTTAGTACGCGAGGCCCTCGTAGTTCTTCCCGATGTGCATAGATGGCGCTGTCCTCAACAACGCGCGTCTTACGTTTTACGTCTTACGAATTTTCGATCAGGGTCACGTGACCTGACGCGAGTTTAGAAGTTTTTACCCATTCCAAAAAAAGTACACAGCGCCGCTAAAGAAGTTTTCACTTCAAAAACGTGGGAAAACGCCTAATAAAAGAAAAAGTAGGTTCATACGAGTAATACGTTTTATTTTATCGTATTTTACTCATATTACCACTGATTGTTAAGTTACGATTAAAAAAACACATCGTAATCTTAATTACGTACCTACTACGAATACAATAATAAATCGCGTCATGAAAACGTAAGCTTCAATTATTTTATTAACTGTTATTCTAACGTTGTAAATTTTATCTATACCTACTGCCTTTTACAGTTTACTTCACTACCCCGAAGGAGTAAATAAAGGTAGGTAAGTACCTGTATGCTGGAACAGATTAAAAATCTACAGACTGCTAATTACATTGTTCTCACATAAAGAAGCACCAAGAAAAATGTACCCAGGATTTTGTAAAAGTGCCCGTTCTTCGCCATAGAGATTTGCGTTTTGGAATGGGCAACTGGCTTCAACTTTCTGACTAACTGACCGACTCTTTGACAATTCACAAGTGGCCCGTAAATGGTTTAAGGGCTGATTTTTCCAACGCCAGACAATTTTATCAGATGTATAATTTTTTTATTCCTGATTCACTTGGTAGCTGTAGGAGACTCCAGCCACACCTTTGGCGTTCAATGCCGCTTTTTGCAAAGTTTGCTCTACTTACCGGCTAGTATTTTTAACCAGTGTTGACCTATTAATATACCTATACGGTACACCTGGAGGGACTCGTGGTCAGAAGCCCGAAAGTCTGACAACCAGTCTCACCAATGGGTATCGATCGTATTACCCAGTACTTAACTGAATTGTGGCGGTCAGATAGGCAATCGTTCTATGTAAAATATCTACTGGTATTCTGCATCCAGTTAGACTGGAAGCTGACCCCAGCATAGTTGGGAAAAGGCTAGGCAGAAGATGATGACCTAGCTCGTACTTCAAAAAAGATAATATAAGCAAGTTACATTGAACTTCAACACATATCAAGTGATTCCAACCATGACTAGGTTAAATTGCTCTTGCTCGCATAACGTTAGTACCATTTTTTTTAGACCATTTAGCCGTTCCAAACGATCAAACTGTAAAATTGAATGTGATTTATTAACTGATGAAGTAAACGCTATGTTAAAGGCTCCTTCTAACAGGTGCGACACGCGATAAAATCGCGCGCGACACAAAGGCACCGCAAGTCGCGCAACGAGCGGGGCCTTTGGGTCACGCGCGATAATATCACGTGTCGCGCCTGTTTGTAGGAGCCTCAATGTGAAACTATGCATTTTCGCACATTATATTCGTCAGCTGGTTGGGTCGGATGATTGCATTATTAGTTTATAATTTGTTTGCGTAAGCTGTAGTAGTGATTAAATGTTATTAATACCAGCCGGTGTATTCTGTACTCTCACTTCACCTAAGTTGTCACGGTAAGTCTACCATAAAAACTTAGGTGAAGTGAGTGTCATTCCATCTAGGGATTGACAGTTTTGATATCTCACTTCACTTGAGTTTTCACGGTGAGATTTTTCAGAATATATCGGCTGATGCCAGGGATTAACACTAGACAACTCACTTTACCTATCAGTAAAACTTTTAAAATAGATGCGCAGTTTTATTGACATGTGTGAAAACAAATCGATAAAAGTAGCGTGGGACTCTCACCGACAAAAAAGCCGAAATGTCCCCGTGATGTCATTTCCCGCTCTGAATTTAGGCTTACAGTTATAGTAACGTAACTATGGACTAAACAAAAGAAAGAGTCGCATTCACTCGGAACGATTCAACCGCGACATAATTAAGTCACTCGGTCAATAAAGCCGGTTTTGTTTATTTATAAAGCAGATGAAGCATAACTCCTGGTCAATCTGATTATGGGATAACCACAGTCCCAATTTCAACCCTATTAATAACCCATGGTTGATTGGACGCAACACTGTTACTATGCTTTTCGGAGTTTGTTCATCTTTACTTTAAGGAATTTTTTTACCCGATCGCGCAACAGCCATGACAAGGTTATGTTTCGTTTGACCTTTTATTTTGAAAAACATAGACAACATAGATCGATGAAGCTACTAAAAAATAAAGGGCACACTTCTGAAAGCTATTGTGCCGCTGAATCTACCATAGCCAAGAAAACCAATTCATCTATAAGAAAATATTAAGTCTACATGTATCTACTAGGTTAACATTCTGCTTGTATTCCCCAGTAACGTGGAAAGGCAAAATAGGAAACTTCAACTTGTCGGAATATCGACTGTAGCCTATCACACGTAAATTACTTTGATATCAATCTACTTTATACAAAGAAATGCGATAAACAATATGCGTTGAATATACATATAAACAATAAACATTACATTTCTATAACAACATTTTTTAAGTTGTAGTACTATTTGCATGTGGGTTGTATTGTATCATAATTATGTAGTTACAAACATTGTATAACAATTCTAAATCGGTACATGAGTACCTACGTAAATAGGTGCTGACAGATTGAAATCACAAAATCATTCATGACTGATTATTGAAATCAGAAAAGGTATAGGATATAATGTAGTATACAAGACTGTGTAACAGAACTGAAAACACACTGAGAAAATACACATCAAAATGCCAAACATTTGTAAGACATCTTCAATTTAAAACGAACGCTCGTGAGAATGCTAATATTGTGACAAACAACATCAATCTCAGGTACACAATAGAAATCCAGATTGCAACAACGGCACCCTGAATGCATAATGCCTGGGTGGCGGTTAAAACATGAGCTGTTGCGTAAGGATCGTTTAAGAATTCGGAAGTGAATGCAGTCCGCTTCCATTCTGACTTCTCACTGTACATGTTCCGTCGACTGTGAAGTATTAAGTAACTATTTACACAAAGCGTACAATAATAACTGTCATCTTATGCGTTAAGTGTCATACGACACGTAACAGTTGCTGATCTTATTCTGATTAATCTATTGACCAACATCCATCATTCGCTAGGTCATTTGCAAAAGTTCTGTTATGGTTAAATAAAAGCAACTTTAGTGTGTGTAAGTTGCTCTACTTTTATAAGGATAAACCCATTGTTTCGTATTCGTTATGTAATGACATTTTGTGTTACGAACGGAACTAAATCTGTCTCACTAATTTTCAGGTTATTCACCTACTTGTCCCTGCTGTTACCATTTTTAATTAGATGCTAATGTTCTACTTTCACGACAGATCCGACGGACACTCGAATTAAGATCCGGTCTCATGTTAATTGAGATGAAATCTATTGCTCAATCAGCTGGTTGACAAGCCGACTTGCTCTCAACATGGTGTTAGTTGACCGGTCGAGTCTATTACGCGGAAACAAGCGGCGACAACGGACGGCGTGAGGCGGTATTAGGCTTATTTCAATTTCCTATAGTACTTTCGTATGAGTGAAACTGACGATGCGCGCCAAGTGCCGATTACCCAAGCAGTAACATGTTTCCTGTGGAAGTTACGCTCTCTGAATGATTTTTCCATTCAATAGTGTCTTGCTTCTAATACAAATATGGCACCCAGGGAAATGAAAGTCAAACATTTTATTGGCATTTTATTATAACAATAACAACCATAAAAACTACATTTATAAAATAATAAATAGACAACCTTAACTATTTTTACAGAAATTCACGTCGTTACACACAACAGTTTCAAGCGGTGGAGGTTCAGATTAGGTAGATGCGCATGATTCAGTATTGTTATTGCTAACAGAACAAGTTTCTAACCTGTCTGCGATGAAAGATATAGCTACATAATTATACAAATTATACACATGTTACCGAAAAGAAAGCACACTGACGAGATAACCAAAACAAGACACGTACGCACTGACGCTCACAGCGAGTATCAAAGTAGTCGCCCGCACAGGTAATTAGCGGAACGTACGCAAATAAATAACACCAAGTGCAATACTTTCGCTCACATACACCATGCGATCATTCGTGGCACGCCTACACACCCTCACACAATACTGTCAAATACTATTTACACAAAACTATTCGCGAAACCTTATTTTAATGAGCTCGTGGCTTCAATTCTTCGCTGTACTTGATAGTGTTGTACGAAGTGTCGCTGGCAGCGCCGTACGCGTCTATTGGTGAGTAATGGGAACTTGAACTTCCAAAACTGTGTTTAGGGCCAGAGGAAGAGCTTAGAGAACTGTGGCTTGAAGCGGGTGACCTGTATGATGAGCTACCTTCTCCGAAACTACTTGGGGAAGAGCGGTGAAGGTGCTTTGTGCTGACATAATAGGGCTTGTTGGAAGAAGCTGCGTGAGCATTGTTGGATGAGTAGGAACTTGAAGGGAAGCCATAGGTGGTTCCAGGAGGAACATGTCCTGAAGAGAAAGCGCTGGCACCTTCCAATCCTTCACCCTTAGCAGACTGGTAAACAGGGGCTATGAATTTAGATGAGCCGCCACCAAAACCTCCTTGAGATGCTCCGAAGCTGGCGCCGTGACCACCGGTGTTAAGGGACAGAGCACCATGACTAGCGCTGCGGTAACCACCGAAAGATGGAGCACCGTAAGACCCAGATGAACCCGACAGACCGTGGCCGGAAAGACCTTGGCTAGACAAACCATGGTTAGAAAGACCCTGGTTAGACAAACCGTGGCTAGAAAGTCCCTGGCTAGACTGACCGTGACCAGATTCTCCTTGAACAGATGAGCCTAGGTAAGCTGATGGTTTGAAAGAAGCTTTACCGGGGCCAGCATAGCTATTTAATTGTTTGTAAGCGCCACCGAAGGAATTTCCCGCTCCACCGAAAGAATGTCCAGCTCCACCAAGACTAAGTCCAGATCCCAAACCAAGTCCAGCTAATGAGTGACCGCCTCCGCCGAGGGACAATGATCCTACATCGAACGATTGCTGTCCAGCGCTAGGAGATCCATACGACTGAGCGGGTGCGTTAGATTGGCTGTCGGAAGGAGCGAACAGGACCGGACCAGTGGAGTAAGAACCCAATCCCTTGGTGCCAGAGGAGTACGCGGGTGCACTAGATAACTGCTGTTGCAACTGTTCGTATGAGATAAATTGCTGCTGCTGCTGTTTAGGAGCTTCGTATGAGAACTGAGGGTACGAGTACTCTTGACCACCTTGAGCTACTTGAGCACCCTCACCTCCCTGGCCCTGGTGGAACTCCGCAACGGTATTCGAAGGCTGCAGTGAGACCCCTCCGGCGCCCAGACTGTGGGACAGCTGGCTCATGAGCTGAGAGAGATCGCCAGAGGCGAAGGCACCACCGTGACCGGGTTGTAAGGTGATAGGAGCCAGCTGGATGGTGCCGTGACTGTTAGGAGATAACTGAGATAAGCCTTCAGCGGAGTATTGTAGGGCTCCGCCTGATCCTAGCCCACCGAAGCTGTAGCTGGGCTTGGCACCGCCGATGCTGTAGCCGGCACCGATGCTGACGGCGCTGGCGTCACCCTGGCCGAGTGATGATGGTGACTGATAGCTGTGCGCAGAGAGACCAGGCGAGCCGTAGCCCACAGGCGCCTCGCGCTTATCTTTATCTTCCACCTTCTTCGCCAGCACGGCCCATGACGTCGATACACACAAGAGTGTGGTGAAAACGATCTGTAACAGATAAAATATAATTACATACTTTCTTCCAGATAGTAATCGAGAGAACAGAGAGAATCAAGTCGAACGGTAACAATAAACATAAAATCTTATATTTTACGCAAAAGTAATTCAGAAACGAGTTTCCAAATACTGCGGTCGTGCAAGTGCAGGTTGAACGACGACCCGCATGGCAATATATATTTACGCCCACAATATAAAAATTTCACTTTTCCACTTTTACTTTAAACATAATAAATGTATGTTTTCTTGTAATAAATTTTGCAATCGAGGCTCATCAATCACTTTTGAAATTACGTGTTTGAATGATCGGTTAACGACATAATGCTTGTAACCACAGTAATATCATTCAATCTAGCTGTAATTCTAAATATGTTTTAAAAACAAAAAAACTCTTGCTAGTACTCTTAAAATCCTTACAGTGTAAATGTTTATAAATAAAAATTATTTTATTGATAAACAAAATATTCGTAGATTAACTGTTAAAAAATTTTCTATTTGCACTAGGGTCCTTAAAATCCAAATCAAGCTGCTCTTGGTTTTCTCAACATCACAAACACTTAATTCTAATTGCACTTTTCCACCACAAAACGCGAACTCACCGTGAATTTCATTTTAGATGCTTATTTAGTATACTCGTCGCGTAGATGAAACTAAATCACTTCACAATGTTTGGGGCACAACACAAACAAATATCTTCTTCTTTATCAAGTCTCGGTCGGCCTGCTGGTACAGCCGCCGAATTCGTAATGTGATGTCGCTGTGTTTTCACCGAATTTATAAGAGAGCGATCGGTGGCGCGCACCCGGTCGACGGAAGGGTAAAAGTGTATCGGAGGACCCTTTCACTGCACTGGCTGAAAGAATGGGAGCGAGCCAGTGAGCTTCCGAACCCAACAATGAGGTAATAGAAACCGGAAGCGTTGCGTCACACCCGATCACGGTTTGGTGCACTTATCGACACAGATGTCATACGAACCTGCGACCTGGTTTCTGCTACAATTTGTGCTCTTTTTTTGTAATTTAGTTATCAATTTAAACATTCGTTCAACTAACTTTTAGATCGTTTTTCTCCGGAAGGAAACGATAAATTGTTATAGTCCTATCTAATCTGTTCTAGTTGTCGTGTTGCTAATCTTCACGCTATATTTACTCGAACTTGACAAGTTTAAAGCTATTGTTTAAGTTATTGTTAGCACTTGTTCCATTAACATATTACTAATTGAGTTCGATGGTTCGTTTTAACTGATATTTTACATTATCATTTGTGCTAAAATCTCTTGGCTATCGTGTATAAGCACAATGACCCATTTCTCCGTATGCCAGAGACAGTAAGTAAAATCTCATACATAATTTCACTTTCATTTCAAGATGTTACGTGTTAACAATATTATACTTATTATGCAATCTGAAATTATAACTTACAACAAGGTAATTAGATAGTTTATTTATTTCACGCTAGAGCTGTTCACTTAGGTATACAAGATATCGGTACAAACATTCAGGAATTAATGTGAAGATCTTCCCAATTTCTCCGATATAATATTTACTAGACAAAGTCAAAGCATTTATTTCAAATAAGCACATATAAGAAACTTTTGAACGTCGAAATTTAAAATAAAATAGAATTGATTCTAGAAGTAGTTTGTTTCGATATAGAGTTCCATCAAATTATTGAACGTCACAAATAAAACCGACTTTCAGATGCTAGCAACCAGTGCAATGCTAGTGCAATACGTGTCACATGGTATTTAAAACCTTATTTACAATCTCTCAGCGACTTGGGTGTTCATCACGCTTCGTAAACCCATCAAATTTACGTTTAAGTTTATGGCACTGACACTACAGTTACAGACTACCGAGTTAGCGAGAACGAATGCACTTTCATTCATTGATGTCATTTGTACGCGAGATGAACAGTAAGTATGTAAAGTGACTGGATGTATTCACATAACCACAGTTCTAGGCAAGCGTTAGGTTATTAGACGCGGTTTTGTGTGAAGTTTGATGATTTTCTAAAGACTGCCAAATTGAATTTATGAAGCTTTTCCTTACAAATAAATGCCTTATCATGTCTTAATTTATCATTTAAGTATATCGTAATCATGTTACATCCTCTTTTGGCAATACCTTTCTTTTGGAGAAGGCGTAAGGTTATGCTCGATTACATCACAGTTATGAGTTATCCCGCATAACTAACACTACCTACTGCTGGCAGATAAAGATCCTACCGACATATACTTCTAGGTACTATGTCTTGGAAACAGTTGCCAACCATATCAGATGCACGAAACGGTTACCATGTAATATATAAAATCAATATCCCTGTTAGAACGACGTAGGTTTGATATAATCAGAATCAACGATTTATTGTGCTGCCCAGGTACATCTTAACCAATTTTTTCGCCGGGGTGCGAAAATCATCTTGCGGGCCCTTGCCAACAAAAACAAATTAAACTTAATTTTTGTGTTCCATTTTTAAGATGGTTTCCAACAATGTTTTCCAAGGGATTTTTTCGAAGCGGTGACGTACAGTTACAGCGCTGGAGCATTGCGGTTATAATGAGTGATTAGTAATGACCTGATCGGCTTGCGCCCCCTAAGACCTTGCGCCTGGGTGCCGCGCACCCCTTGCACCCCCGGGTAAAGACGGCCCTGGTGCTGCCCGAGACACGCAGGATCTTCCTTATACTTCCACGTGTTATCAGTGGTATCCCATTTACTTACCACAGCACAACATAATCTGTATACCAGCATAATATTAAGCCAATCATGTTCCCACTACTAGGATACAGGTGTCAGGCCTCCTCTCTGTGAGAGATAGTGGCTGTATTCCACAATAGGGATGTTACGGAGCTTCGGTTCCGATTCCGAAAAGTCAGAACTTCCGATTAATTTTACACCTCCGATTCCGATTTCGGTTCCGATAATTTTGAATCGGAGTTAGACCGAAGTTTGAAACGCAGCGATACACGTGGCTAGAGCACACAAACTAGTTTTAAGAAGCGCTTGAAGTCTCAGTTTATTGTTTTGTTTGTGGATGATAGAAGAAAGTAGAAGAAAGATGTTTTAAGGGAAGGCCCCTTAACACATCTTTCTTCTACTTCCGCCCCGGTTCCGGTTCCAATTTCGGTTCCGGTTCCGGTAAAACGACTTCCGTAACATCTCTATTCCACAACGTGGGTCCAGTGCTGATTTTAAATGCCACATGTCTTCGAATTTTTGGTTCTAGGATATTCAACATTCTTCACGATGTTTTCATTGTTTTGTGAGCAGTGAGGTGATGGAATAAATTACACAAAGAAAAGTGTCTTCCTGAGTTCCAACCCGCGACCTAAAATTCGTATGTCGAGGCCGTTACCACTGCTCTATCCGAGCACGTTAAAATTCCGACAATTTTCTACGCATTACATATTTAAACTTACAATTCCCCACACGGCTACGTTTGCGCGACCTGTGAGTTTGTCGCTTTTCACATTATTGATCTTCGTCGTCAGATAGTTGAAGAATCTTTGTCATTACCTTGGATTCATTCTGCGCTTTCTCTACGTGCAATTTTATAATATGTACATATGACAACATCACGGTAGATACTTATAACAATTTATTGACATAGTAATATTGATTCACACACATCACTAAACTTGCCGTAGGTATATACTTCATTCACTTCATTGTGGTCATCTACTATCGAAGCGGTTCGATTGAATTCGAAAGTGACTATTACATAGATAATTATGATTATTTTTTATTTTGCAGTGTTATGCTGTGTTATTTTGACAACGGAAACTAATAACACTATTGTTGAGTACTTTCATATGTACCTTACAGCCTGAGCGCCCACCATGGCAGTCTAAATAATTACTATTACATAAAACCATTGTACTCGTGATCTGACATTGATCGCTTATTCCACGTATTGTGTCGTGATGACGAAAGAAACTGTGAGGTGGTTTAACTTGAAAACAAAAGAAGATTACAAAATATTGATGTTTTTATTTTAATTAATTCAGTGAATGCTTGGCCAGACTGGCAGCGCGGACATACTCAAACATAAGAACTTCATTTGAGTGTCCATAGTAATAATATTAGTAGTCCACGCGGGCGCAGTGAGTGGTGCGGGCTGCTCAGCGCGGGAAGCGCGGGCAACTCACGCCATAGCTCGTTCATACAAGTGGCCGCAGTGGGTGCGCGGGTGGCCCGCGTGGGGTCCGGGATCCTCAAACTAGTTTGAGCTTTGTTCTAGTAAAAATAAGTCTTCTTCATCCATATTATATTTTGACAAACAATTGATACGATAACACGCGGAACGCAGTGCTCGACTGCGGACAGGCAGATCTCGTGCGATCCCACACCCGCGCCGCTCTCCGCCCCACGCTGCCAGTCTGGCCAAACACTAAGTGATTCATTTAAAGTAAATTAATCCGCCTCGCTTCCGCCTCTGATCTCCATCGCCCAATTACCTGACATTGAAAAGTAATACAAATTGTCAGGCTTCTGTAGTCATTAAGTCCGGAATTCACATGCCTGTACCTTGCACAAAAGTATGCAAGTAGCTAACATAACAGTATGGTATTCACCATTCAGAAGTTGTTATGGCACACGGCATGCAAGCTACTTGCACACTTTTGTGCAAGTTACAGATATGTATATACATAGCATTACAGTCAGTAAATTAGTAAAAGACTGCTGCTATAGAATATTCGTAAGACTATTACCGCACAGAGTCGCAAACAGGCTGAGGCCGCTTGTCCACCACCGTCACGGCGTCAACGGGAAGTCAAAGAGAACGAGATTACTATGACAGTATGTCCACCGCACGCCGTCACTGGGATGTCATCATTGGTGTAAATAATCTCGTTTCTAGTAGACGTCCCGTTAACGTTGTGCGGTTGACAAACAGTGTAAGCCCGTGACCTTATAAGAACCTCTAGATCCTCAATAGGATCTTTTTCACTGTCGTTTACAATGTACATTGTTATAACAGAAAGGAAGGAAGTCTATAAATTCTCTTGACAATGTTAATTAATTCCCTTACGCAGTCATTACGCCACCCACAAATCAAAAGAAACACAATGGAGGTTTATTACCAAACTGTGTATGAAAACCAGTGCCTAACACGAACGTAAGTCTTGTGTATTATTAATCTACGTAACAGTATTGTGACGTTTTTCTTGCTAGCGCCATTCTTACACATTTTTCAGTGTTTGGAATTCACTCACAGGGCGCTTTAATATTGTCTTGTCATAAATTCTTCTTTCTTTATGAATAAATTGTTGAGTTGACAATACAATATTGGTGACTAGGTAGTCTTCTTCTCAGCGTGTCGATGGTAATCTATGCAGGGTCAAAAAAAAATAAACAGCGAAACTCAGCAGGACGTAATGACTAATCTAAAAAAGATAAAACAAAATATAAATTAATTTGACGATCTTTTTAGGGTCATTGACCGCAGTTAGTGTAGTCACTTGAAATATCAGTTTAAAGGCTCCTACAAACAGGCGCGACACGCGATATAATCGCGCGCGACACAAAAGCACTGCTCGTTGCGCGACTTACGGTGCCTTTGTGTCGCGTGTCGTGTCGCGCCTGTTTGTAGGAGCCTTTCAAAATCATTACTTTTGTTCGTAAACTTCACAGGTGTGATGAGTATCGATACCTAAATACCATAAATACGATAAAATAAAAGAAAACAGTTTTTCTCAACTGATACTTCAAGTAAAAACACTAACAGAGCGTTCGTTGCTCCAAAAAAAATACCATTTTTTGTCGTTTTAAGATATAGATCGCTGATGATGGTGATGGACAGAATTTCTTGTGAATATGGAGGTATGAGGAACAGGGTGTAAAGTTCACTCATACTCTATAGAAAAGGGAGGATCCTCCGACCAAACGGGTGTTGTGTCTGGCGGGCAACTGCCCGATGATTCATGTCGGGCCGTTGTATCTATGCTAGTTGCGCGGTAAACTCTGCTTGCGCGATGCAGGATTTTGCGTGACGTCAGTATGACGCGTTGTTTACTTGTGGCGTTGTAGATACCGCTACATGAATTTGCTCTTTTTGTGAAACAGTTCCTGTAACGTGCAGGCAACAGGACACGCTGGATCTAGACTGGACCAGGAAAAGTGCCCCATTGTTTGTAGAACAGCACCACATTTATACTCCAGGGCGGAGTTATTAACTTGAGCACAGGTCTGCCTGAGGCCTGGGTCCGGAGTCTATTTAAAGACTTCCAGGTACGCTAAGGGTAGTTATAGTTTATTTGATTTATATTTACAGAATTTCAGAAACACAGAGCTGATAGAAACCAGGTATATATACCGAAGTGCCCTAAACACAAAATGACGACCTGAATCTAATATACAGAAAAGTCCTCTACTCTAGATACAACGTTCACTTTACAAATATTATGTTATCTTTATGAAAATTTAAATAAATATTACCTACGGCGCAGACGCAGTTGCGACTACATGCTTCGTTACTTTTTTCTGTCTGTATGAGATAATAAAAACATTATGTTGTGTAAACCTGCATGAATTGTATGAACGCACGACGACGAACGATGCATTTGCACATGATAATAAGTACCTGCAGTGCGATTCTGTAACTATCTTACCGTGAAAACTTAGGTGAAGTGAGCGTGGAGTGAGCTGTCAATAGTGTCAATTCCTAGCAAAAACAAACTCACTTCACCTAAGTTTTCACGGTGAGATTTTTACAGAATCGACCGGCTGTATGGAAACTTCGCGCGCGTCGCGGATAACGACAAAGACCACACATAAATTAGACTTCTCACGATTATATTTAAATAGTTTTGCAATGATTTGTTGACTTACAATAAGTAAATGCCTTTGTATGTTAATGATTATAATTATGTATATTATAGGCGACGACGACAAAAGTTTTAAAAGCGTTTCAGGAACTTCCCAAAATATAAACTTCGTGGATTAAAGGCGCTCGTGAAATGGACATAGGAATGATTACGATAAATCAGCTTACTGCCATTATTCAACTAGCAGTGGGGGCCCAGTGGTACCGGCCGTGACTTACGAGTTGTAGGTCGTGGGTTTGAACCCAAGCAGACACTATATTTTGTGTAAATTATCTCATCACCACTGCTCTTAAGAGGAAATACGGTCGGAGAGCTTTTGAAAAAGCCTAAGTAAAAACTCATAATTCGAGGTTTGGCTCTCACCTATTTCTTTCTCCAATATTGAACCAATTTAAGTAAAAGATATTTCATAAACTGAATAAGAAGGATCTGTGTCCCTATGTTTTTCTTTTTTCATTAACAGTTGTCTAATTTGTACACTAGGCCTCTGTTGACAGCGATTTAAATCGGCATTATTTGAGGGTTCTAGTGTTTATAAAAATAATGTATCATCAAAAAGGAAAACATAGGGACATACAAGTATGTAGTTAATATTTATTATTCTGTAAAAATTCATTGCTCATAAAGCAATGAACTTTTAATGTTTATTTTTTTATTAACGATTAGACGCCCTTATTGGCAAAATCTATATTATTTTAACGTTAAAATCCATATAAAGTTTCGTCCCTATCCACCCCTGAATCTTCACCCCGATTGTAGGTACTTACCTAATTTAACTGGCCAAGGGACATTTAATAAGCACCTCTTTATCACACCCTTATTAAAAATGTAATATTGCAAAAATCATAATATAACAAAATTGTTTTTCTATGATGCAAAAAGTAACTGTCATATTTTCCCAATAAACTTTGAACCATATGCTTTAGCGATACAGTTCAAAATCTATTAAAGAAATTCAACAGATTGTAGTAGCTTGATGTGCTGACGTCTGTACTTCGGTAATCGGTCGACGTACGCGAAATACGCATTGACGTTGAGTTGCGGACACCAGCCCGTATTACCCAAGTACCTACCTAGTTTTAAACAATTTCAAGACCTAGGTCAGCTTACAACCTGTTTCAGGTGCTACTTCCAACGCGCTAGTATTTGGCTTCCGGCTCTAATTGAAAAAACATATTCTAGCAAAGACAAGTGTCAAGTTCTCGATGACATAACCATAACTGCACATACACCGTAACCGTACATAGTGCGATTCACACATTGTATATAAACGACATTGCTTTCTTATGATAATGTGAAAATACTACGTGCGACCTATGTGTTTATTTTGAATAGTACTTTAATATACACCACAAAAAAAAACGAAAAAATTTCGATCACAAAAAATGTTATACGGTTTACGGCTCCTGCAAACAGGCGCGACGCGCCGCTCGTCGCGCGACTTGCGGTGCCTTTGTGTCGCGTGTCGCGTCGGGCCAGTGTGTACGAGCCTTTAAGCAGCATCAGGTGCCACTTTAATATTAGTGTTCATAATCTCAGATAATTTACATTCCATCGCCACTTAAGTTGATTATCGAGTGACCATTTGTAACAAAAAGGTTTAAGTTTTTAAGTTTTTTTTTTAGTTTTTTTTTTAACAATAAGTTTTTCGTTGCAATGGAATTTGAACTTTGTTAAATATGACATTCAGTTTGTTGTTCCATAACTTGGAAATTATGTCAAATTCCTAGCATGAAATAGTCATAACCAGCCTATAATGTTCCCACTGCTGGGACACAGGGCCTCCTCTCTGTGAGAGGGAGTGAGCCCTAATCCACCACGCGGGCCCAGTGCGGATTGATGGATAATATTATACTCCGATAGAGTGCCAATTGCGATTATTTTAATTAATGTACAGTATATTCCCGACAATTAGGGGTTTATTTATAACTGTTGCTTAAAGTTAGGTAATGAGTAGCGACTGTTTAACCATACATTTTTGACGGTTAAACGGCTCTTAACTTTTTGCAAAGGGGTTACTTATGTCACGCCCATTTTAATTTTTTGACGGTTAAACGACTCTTAACTTTTTGCTAAGGGGTTACTTATGTCACGCCCAATTTAATTTTTTGACGGTTAAACGGCACTTAATTTTTTGCAAAAGGGTTATATAATTATGTCACCCCCAATTTAAACGTGGGTGTATTATTGTACGCAGACCTGTTATAAATTGTCCCACTGCAGGACAATAAGTCTTCTTCCCATAAGTACATATCGTCGTTGCGCGTGCAAAAATCGCTATGTGTTATTTAGTGATTTTCGGTTCTTTATGCAGTTTTAATCGTTATTTCAATACACACATACTTTAAAATGTGATAAGTGTAATATTTAAAGAGTTACGGAATGTAGCTATGTGATATTTATACATCGAAAGTTCCGTACAAACAGGCCAAGTGCAGTGGCGGACTAAGCCCGTCAGAGGCCCGGGGCGGCAAAGCTGAATGAGGCCCCCAGCTTTAAAAAAAATTTAGTTTTACAAGCTTTTTATTCAGTTCACATTTGTATGTATGTTTATGTATGTAAGTATGTTTATGTGTATGTTTATGTTTATTTCGTTAATTTCGGCAACGCCACTTTTCTTCTCTTCAGAATTCGAAAAGTATTTGGATAAAGACTCAGCAAACGATTTTGCCTCTTCAGTCTTCGTTTTTTAGCTTCCTTTTCTGAGAGCCAGATGGTTGAATCCTTTTCAATAAAAATAATGAGATAAATAAGAAACTTTTATAAAAGATAGTTAAAACAAAGCCTCATTATTGATTTGACAATATAGTCTATATACAAATGTACAGAGACTTTGCCATGTTGAGTCTCACGATGAGAAAAAATACATACCTACATCCCTAATAAACGTGCACTACAAATAAAATAAGGACCAATGTAAGCTCGTAGGTGCATATTGACTACAAGTAGAAACTACGGATTATAATTGCTAGGTTAAATTATACGAAGAATTACTTACTTTTTCAAATAAGTACTCGAAAATGCACTAACTCAACTCTGAACTCATTTACTTTTATACCGCAACAAAAATCAAAAACACATAACACTTTTTAATTAAATTACTTTGAACGGATAAGATCGCGTTCATTATTTTACAATTTGAAAAAAGTATTAGGTATCTGTTCGCGAAAATATCAGTACACACTAATAAACTATTAAATATCAACGTAATGAAATTCAATATTTGTTAAATGAGGCCGATGTTTATTTTTCGACGTAAATAGAATGTAGTGAATGTAAATGTAGGCGTATAAGAGTGAATTATTTGCACTTCATTCATTCCGGGATTCCTGGGGAAGTACCCGCTGCAAAGACGGGAATTCTCCCAGCATATTGGACGCGTTCAGCAAAGTTAAAAGAATATTAGTACCACGTAAAAAGTCTAGATGGCTGTAGTGTTTTGATCTTGATGAAATTACATAATTTCATTTCTTTTCCTCTACCTACATAGGTATTAAGCACATTTTTAAAGTCTTGTTTAGGATTTTATCAGGGGAACGCGGAGGCATTTGGGGGCCCCCCAAGACCTGAGGCCCTGGGCGGGCCGCCCCTTCCGCCCCCCTGTTAGTCCGCCACTGGCTAAGTGTTATAATTCATATAATTACCTCAAATAAGTTCACTAAAAACACATAGCGATTTTTGCACGCGCAACGACGATATGCGAATTAAATAATATAGGTATGCTATTTATAGGGGTTTGTGGTTATGTAATAACAGCCGTACGGGGCAATCGCTCAAATTATGCTACGCTTGCTGTGGTCGGTCCGAGGATGGGTGACCAGCATTACATACCTAGAGCCCTCCGCCGTGCCTCGGAAAGCACGTTAAGCCGTTGATCCTGGCTATCATTCGTGGATGTTTGACAGTCGTTACGGGTCGTCAGAAGCCCGAAAGTCTGACAACCAGTCTTACCAAGGGACCCAGAAACTGGGTTGTGGAGGTCAGTAAGGCAGTCGCTCCATGTAAAATGCTGGTATTCAGCTGTATCCTATTAGAATGGAAGCTGACCCCAATATACTTGGGAAAAGGCTAGGCAGATGATGAGGTATGATATTTATAAGGTTAAGAGTGAGAGGAACAGGCAATAGAAAGTTGCTGATTCATAGGTTATAACAGTGGCTCTCCCCTACAAATCTGATAATATCAGTAAACTCTGATGTTATATGTATGATCACTAATCCCTCTGCCAGTACCTACCCGTCACCCACCGACCCCCAATCCGTCTGTTGTACCGGGTATTATTATGCTTATTGTTCATCAGTGTTCACTAGATGTTTACTAGTCGCTGATGTCTAAATTTATTTCAAACTAGCTTCTGCCCGCGACTTCGTCCGTGTGAAATATCGGCCCCCCGACTTACCACGTCTCGTCCCATAGCCCGCCCGCGTTCTTTCTGACTATTTTTCTTTTTGCTCGGCCCCTTATTGTTGTAGCGTAATGTTAAATAGCCTATAAGTTTCCTCAAGAATTGGACTATCAATTACAAAAAGAATTGTTCAAATCCGACTGGTAGTTCCGGAGATTACTCACTACATACAAACTTACAAACAAACAAAGTTTACCTACCTCTTTATAATATTATAAGTATAGATAAAGGCTATAAAATAGAGGGAACAAAATAATCAACATGCAACTACATATTGATGTCGAGAGTTGCATTCGTTAAAGCAAAGCTAGATTTTATCGCCCTAAAGCTGTCAGTTTGAATTTTAATTGAACACTTGAGGCGCGAATGCATACGCGAGGCGTGATTTATGCGCGATGCGCGAAAACAGGCGCGAGGCGCGCTTCTTAGTACTATAAATATGTTGGGTTTAATTAGGTACAAAAGAAGGCTTACTTTTAACAATAAGTCTTTTACAGGATGCTCGTCATACTTTGTATGTCCTCTAGATGGGATAGCGTTTAAAGGCTCCTACAAACAGGCGCGACATATGATAAAATCGCGCGCGACACAAAGGCACCACTCGTTGCGCGACTTGCGGTGCCTTTGTGTCGCGCGCGATTTTTTCTCGTGTCGCGCCTGTTTGAAAGAGCCTTAAAGGACAGAGATTTGGTGCGGTGAATGTAGGTACAAGTATCTCCCAGGCCCCCGACTTATGGTAATAGAAGGAACAATGAGGTTTTACTCAGTAGGAGTCCACATAACCCTCCGTTTTCCCCAGATGGAACCCAAATCCAAAATCCAGAAATTCAAATCTTCATGGATACCTATCCATAAAAATGTCAACAAGGAAAAAAAAATAACGTGTCATGGACAAAAAATATAAGTAGTTGAGGAATCTTTTGCACACATAAGCTATCTAAAATACATCTAAGTAAGTAGTGTAATATCTTCTAGAAATTTTTAACAGAATAATAGATAAATAATCATGACCGGATTAGATTTTTACTTATTTTTATAACCGAGTTATTCAATCATCCATAAAATTAGACGACTAGCGACCTACGTTAAGTCACACAAATTCAGTACGCTTAATTACGACTCTAATTAATCATCAATTACATAAGATTTTATTTTGAGTAAAAACACCGAAGTATTTAGAACAATCAGTTTTGTTTTTATTGCTATAAACTTTTCACGACGTTTTTTTCAATGAAACACTAACTAGTAGTAGATACAGCAGTCACAAATGTTTCCATTTATTACATAACATCAAAACTATGACTGTAATAACTGGTCAGCTAGTAGATGAAACTTTTCACTTTTATCAGACCTCAGTTCTCGCAGTGAACACACCCAAAGAAAGTCGAAATGTCGCAATATGCGTAAACCGAAGTAATTTATTCGGAACGAAGCAAATGCATGCATCGATCTCTGAGGAAAGTGCTGCTGCAACAAGATCCAAGACGGATTAATTACACTCTAAAATCCTCACAACACAACAGTTTCGATTCAATTTCTCATGCTAATCTCTCATCTGATGACACACAAAATTGGGGTCGGCTCGCGGAATTCAAAAAGAGAATTGTGCAAGAAGAGTTCAAAAAAGGAATAAATTTCCATAGATCCATTATGTCTGCGTCATTTTGATAGCGACAGTGATGGTGTAACGTCCGATCACTGCCTGTCTGACGTCATCTCCTATTTCTGTTCCTTGTCTGCTTAGAAAGCGGTTACTGGAATACCAGTTAGTCATGCACCGATTCTTAATATAAACCATTTTGTTTATTCAATTATTCATTAAGTTTTGCACGAGTTAGTAGGTATCGACCTACATTTCGAAGATGACCGGTTTATTGGCACCACGTAAGCTCGACGTCGAAAAAATTCGCAATTCAAATAGCTTTCGTCCTCATTTTTTATCGTGATGAATTTTTAACTATCGATTAATAGCATCCGCTGAACATTTCACGGTCGTTGCTTTTTATTTGGTTGGTAGATCCTTTCTACTTTCTGGTACATCACAATAACAAAATAACATAAAGATTCATTCAAACTACTCTTTTGTTGGACGTCTAATTTCACCTAAAAACCAGTGCGGTGAATGTACAAGTATCTCCCGGGCCCCCGACTCGTGATACTGGAAGGAACATTGTTGTTTTAGCCGGTAGGAGTTCTACGCAACCCTCAGTTCTTTCCAGACGGAGGGTATCTATGTCCCCACATGCCCACGGTATACCCACGAAAAAAAAAATTACTGATGGAGGAAATTTTAAGTAAGTGCCAGTTCACAGCAACATGAAAATCTTCATTAATATGAGTGATATCCACAATGACTAACTCAAATCTCACTCAATTACGAAACAGCTCACACTGTGGGAGGTATCTCATTCACATAATAGTGCGTATGTCCCTTTGCCAAGTCATTATTAGTTAGCATGTTACCGTTACGCACGGTTTTTATATGCGAAAGCTGATCGTTCTACCTACTTATCAATTGGTGTAATTTGGTAAGGTTAAATTATTTCTATAGAAAAAATCGTAACCCTATTTATCTCACAAACACTACCAACCACAATGGGGTCAGTGGGTCGTCTTAGGGGCGGATGTTTAGAAGTTGAAGTATAAGCTTAGGGGCACTATGAGCAGTAAAGCTCTATATTTCCAAAACGGTAGCTCTTGTTAAAAGTAAGAAATTGTTGTTCTCGTCGAAAACCATGAGATGATGTAAAAAAACCCAAGAAATATTGAGAAAGAAAATATTAAGAAACTTTTCTGTCTCCGCGCCATATATAGCGATAACGCCCCTAAGGCTGCACTCCAACCAACAATGGAAACAATGCTTTATTATTGGCAAAGAAGAATCAATCAATTTGCCTAGCCCTTTTCTCTACTACAATGTTGGGGTTGGCTTCCAGTCTAACCGAATGCAGCTGAATACCAGTATTTTAATTGGATAACTACCTATCTGACCTCTAGTTACTGGCTGAACACAATACCTCTTGCTAAGATTGGTTGTTAGACTTTTGAGCGTCCCACTACCCGAAACGACTGTTAAAGATCTACGAATGACAGCCAGGAGGACCAAGGGGTCTCGATATGTAATGGATGGTCACCCATGCTCGAAACGACCGCGGTAACCGAAGCATAACCTTCGATCGACCCGTACGGCTGCTATCATTTCATCAATCTTAGGATTCAACATTAATGTTTAGTAGCAACCAATGGGTTCAGTTCCAGTTACATTCACGGAATTCCAAAAACTATAGTTACGGGAAGACAGGCTCAAGCAGATTATAATAAATTCCTGTCCCAAGATAGTTACCAACCGGTATGCGGTATCTAATAAGCTGTGCAAGTAACATAACGAGAACTGCAGTGAATCTATTACTTTGTTCATTAAACCGATCTTACTAGTCGATAGGGCTGGCCTTTATCACGAGAAATTATAATATCGATGCGAATCTGGGTCATATTTAAATGTTTACTCCTAATGAATATGTTGAATAAAGATTTGATGTTATTCATGGTGATAAAATGTCGATCAATCAGTGCAATTAACTTGAACTGGTTTTATTCCAAGGGCTTCACTTAAATAGTTTTTCTTCTTGTTCAGGTTCCTGTACTCAGCTTGCTATTAATTTAGCATGATGTTAGCAAATCACCATGCGCATACGATGCAGGATATACTTATATACAGCTAGAATATGTTGATTTCGAGGGGACCGTAGGGTCTACACCAAAATCGTCACATTGACCGAATTATTCGTAACGGTCACATAAATTCCGAGCCAGGACCGCAGTCTTTGAGAATAAAGGCTCCTACAAATAGGCGCGACACGCGATAAAATCGCGCGTGACACAAAGGCACCGCCATTGCGCGACTTGCGGTGCCTTTGTGTCGCGCGCTATTTTATCGCATGTCGCGCCTGTTTGAAGGAGCCTTAAAACTATGGACAAATATAATAATAATACTATAGGATTGTGGTCTGTAAACAATACCTGCAGGGGTAAAAGGTTAATTTGCGGAACTGAATTTGCTAAAATTCGGCAGGTCGATAGTTCAGTAGATTAAAGAAACAAGAACAACGTGAATTGAGTAGCATAAGGATAATATTAAGCCTATAATATTCCCACTGCTGGGACACAGGCTTCCTTTCTTCGAGAGGGAGTGGGCTATAATCTACCACGCGGGCCCAGTGCGGGTTGGTAGATGTCACATATCTTCAAATTTTATGTTCTAGGACATGCCGGTTTCCTCACCATGTTTTCCTTCACCGTTTTAAGAGCAGTGGTGATGAAATAAATTACACAAAGTAAAGCACCTGCCTGGGCTCGTTGCCACTGGGCCATGAGTAGGTACCCACTTATAATACCGGAACGACATACTTTACTCCACTAGATAGATAGTCTTTATTATGTACACCATAAAAACCAAGCAATCATACCAGCGGAACTGCTATCTACAAGCAGCCGGCTAGTAAACCAATAATAAACAAGAACCCTTGGAACAAATTGCTTCACACTCTCTTCGTATTTGCATAGAATAAAGGCTTCTACAAACAGGCGCGATTTTATCGCGTGTCGCGCCTGTTTGAAGGAGCCTTAATGTGGTGCATAAACTGTTTGATTCGTTTTTGCGAGAATACATGATTATGCTGATTTTTGTTGCAAAACATGTTTTTGAACTATTATAATATTATGTTGGCCCACTTTCTAAGTAGACTGCAGTGCAATTATATTCGAATTTCCTATCCATTTCCGACAGTGATTAATAGATTAATGTTTGGTAATTTTGTCGCAACATCATAGGGGTTAATGAGTAAGTATAACTATAAATGTTCGTTTCCGCAGTCTATTTGGTTATAAAAAAAAACCGGTGAAGTGCGAGTCGGACTAGCGCACCGAGGGTTCCGTACAAATTTGTAGGTAAGTAACTGCAAATTTACGGTTTCCGGATTATTTTCTTCACTTGTGCAACATCATGGCAACATGACATTGCTTCTTGCCAAATTTCATGATTCTAGGTCAACGGGAAGTACCCTATAGGTTTTGATTGCCTTGTGAGTGTCAAAATATGCGGCATAAACGAAACATAAGATCGCTTACCATCTTATGTTCCGTTTATACCGCATATTTAAGAAATTAAATCTCTATTCTATATTCTATAAACGCCCGCATATTTTTGAGTGGAAATAGAAATTTGATTTTTTTTCACTGCTTCAAGGGATTGCAGCCAGTATTTGATATTAATTTCAACTTGATAACTCCATGCGTTCCTGAGAAAAAGAGTCTTGCTAGATGGACAGACAGACGGACAACAAAGTGATCTTATAAGGGTTCTGTTTGCCCTTTTGAGGCATGGAACCCTAAAAATAGAGAAGGCGAACGTAATGTCTATTAAGATTTACTTTGACTTTTTGATTTGATTAAAGTCGATAACCTTTTATAAAAGAATTTACGGAAAGGTAAAAACGCAAATAAACACAAATGCTGCAAAGAAAAGAGTGTGCAAAAAAATGAGGGCACCGTTTTTACTTGAACGCAGATTGCGAGAATCTGTCAATTTTTTTTTTACTGTTTATTGAGGATCTATAAATCAGTAATGGAAGAAAAAATACTTTGTATTCACCAAAGATCACGAGAGAGTTTTTTTACCGGTAGTATTTACTGGTTTCCGAAACAAATCCTGGTGATTTATATTTTTGAAAACTGGCACTATTTACATAAACTCACGTCTATGTCCCATGAGGGTAGGCAGAAACTACAGAATGCCAGTGGCACTGGCACTGTATATTATACTTAAATAACTAACATATACATATATACAGGCTGGGTAAAAAATCGTGGATCAAACGAAACAAGGCGACAGTTGGGGTGATTTGCAGTAAAAAAAAGTATCATCACTACAAAAGTGCTTTTATGTCAGTAGGTATGTACCATGATTTATGAGTATTGGCACTTTTTCAATATCTTTTAAGTCTCACGAAAAAATATTTGTAACTTTAGAACCTTATTGTAAAAAAAATGTAAGTACTACCAAAACATTACCCTGTATTAAAAAAAACTTGCCTATTTAAATGTTTTTATTTAATTCACGAGTTTTTTGTAAAATGTCCCTGTAAATTTTTTTTCTTTTTAAATTATGTGATAATAAGTTTTATTTACTAATAATAATATAGTAGGTAAAATGGGAGTGTGTATTATATAGGTATTATATAATAGGACCTACTAATTGAAATAATATTTAAAATTAATGTAACGTAAATGCACTTAAATTGGAATTTTTTTCAAGAACTGCATTTAATTGTTAATTCTAATTTGTATTTGCATACCGTTAAAACGGTGAGACATGTAACACTATGCAATGTTATGAACACCTTTGTAAACATCATGTTTCTGGCAAATAAATATTCTATTCTATTCTATTAATGACGATTAAAACAAGGGTACCCATTTTACTCTAAATGTCTATTTAATACAAATGTTGGTATTTTCTTAAAAAATAACACTCAAATTGTCATAACTTTTAAGGAGATCAAGTTAGAGCTATTGCCAAAGAGATATTTTTTACTGCAAATAACCCCAACTATCGCCCTATATTAGAAAGTACCTCAGTCTGTATGTTACCTTTTCACGCCTAAACCACAGAACGGATTTCGATAAAATTAGGCAGAGAGATAGATGGTATGCTGGGGAAGGACACATGCTATTTTTAGCAAGGTCCCGTGGGATAATTTTCGCCATCCACGCGAGCGAAGTCGCGGGCACAGCTAGTTTTATATAAGAGGTTACATCGGAGCACGCCTTTCGAAAGCCTTTCTAAGCTGATCCTCTCATTATGATGTAACTGGATACGTGGGTCTAAGGAATTGTTAGTAACGTGCTTTATTGTACCTATTACTGAGGTACTTAGGTAATACATTCTCTTTGTTCTTTCCTGAATCAGTCGCATAGTATTGTCCAGAACTTTGAACGTTAGTTGTCGTCTTTCTATAACTTGTTCGTGAAACAGAAATAATGAAGAAAACTTTTCAGCATTCTATATTATATTTCGTGCATAATATGAATAAATGAGTGATATGCACTTTGGTACTTTAGTTGACTATAGGACTGTAAAAGGCCGCGTCCTAACTGAAAGCGATTGTCGCGTATTGTACGCGATAGTCGCGCTCGTTTTTATGAATATAACGTACTCGCGCGATCTATCAAGTTGCTTTTGTAAGTCATAATCAGAGATCGGAATAGGTAGAGTACATATATTTTCAACACATTTGCTCGAAAAATGCATTTACAAAGCCTGTATACATTGTTCGAAAGTTAAAAATTACGCACCATACAACGGAACGTGCGGTAAAATAGGTACTCTCACCTAAGTATCTATTTTACCGCACGTTCCGTTGTATAGCACCGTGCGTTTTCTTTACGGTTTTTTTTTTAATTTCCATAAAAAAATATAAGAATTCCACCAAAGAGTTTTACATTAGGTATGAGAATAAACAACCTGATTGATCGAACCTCCTTGGAAGCGCTTTTGCTCAATACGTTGTCTCACTTTAATACTAAAGAGTAAATGAGACAAAAGATGTAGTTCTAATTTTCACCACGTGCATGTGGCGCCATTTGCAAATTCGCGCCATTTTCATATTCGAAATTTCAAAAATTGTTGCGACTTTCCCACTGTTAAATAAACAAAATAATAATATGACTTCAACATACTAAGTGTGAAATTAATAATGTCAGTCAGGCAGTTAAGCTTCCAAAGCAGCAAATTTCACTGAATTTCAATAATTGTTCAAATTTTACTATTAATTTCCAAGAGTAGTGACCTATCTGTTTATTTTCTTATTTGCTTATAAAAAATAGTCAAATGAAAAAGTTTGTTTAATTATATACTGTACTGTTTTCTCGCAAATGTGTTGAAAAACATTGTATGACACACGTGCAGAAATTGGTATTTACAAACTCGTGACTATGGTAAGCCCTCGACTTCGTCTCGGGCTTACATTCGTCTACTCGTTTGTAAAAACCAACTTACCGCACTAGTATCATAAATAACTATTACCTATACTTGAGGAAGTAAGTAATATAGACTGGATAATACCTCCTCTAAAATCCCAGAATGTTGATTGACATTTTAATCCCGGGATTTAAAAATCATAAGTTATTGGACTATTAGATATGGTTACTAACTATTGATTTGAAGAATCATACTACATTTTTTTAGGGTTCCGTACACTCTATATTACATCTCTCGAAGTTTATTTACTTACATATACCTAAAATTAAAAAAAAAAAACTTTAAACGTTTACATGAAATATGACCATCGGATCACCTAGATCTCTGGTCGTAATTCATGTTAACGATTGCGTATCCGCATACTCGCGCGACAATTGCGACGACGCGGTGTAACACACTATTTTGACTGCCATATTAGTCTCATAAAAAGAAATATTTAATTTTAGAATAGTGAGCACAGAATTTCTAGCAGGCTACGTATTGAACACTAAATTAAAATTGTGCAGACGTGGGAAATAAAACGCGGAAATAAAAATTCTTAAATCTTATTAATTAGCGAATTTAATCATTAGGTATATCTCTTAATTTAATTAATGCCCGGTCCCCAATGTGCTTTAAAATGAGAGCGGCAGTTATGTCCATGTCGGCCGCAGCAAGTCAATTTATAGGTACTTGTCTTTTTTTCAAGTCTGACCACTTTTACTATCTCTCTAAGACGGTTACGACCAGTGAGAATTTACATCATTTTATACCAAATTACATCATATTACATAACATGTAGCCCGTAGGTATACTAAAGAGAACCTTTATTGCGTGAATGGTAAAAAAACACTTATTATAAAATGTTTTTTACCTTTTCCTTTAGCGGCAGTTGTTTCTTGGTTTTATTTTTGTCTTTTACACGTATCTCTATTTTGTATAGTTTAATTGATTTCTTACGGGTAATGCCACCAAGGTTTTTTGGAAATCGCAAACGTATATATGAGTGTTTAGTTTTTTCTTTATTTCATGAAAGTGTTACTGGTCATTGTACTCATCATTATGAACAACTTTTACTATGGGACCAAACTTGAATTCGCAAAAAAAAATCTGGTGTTTAGTATATTTTGACGAGGTATGCGAGCATAAATGTAGGGAATAAGGGAATAACAGATTTTTTTCCCGATTTCAGCTTTGGTCCCATAGTAAAAGTTGTTCATAATGATGAGTACAATGACCCCTTAAGAGGTTTTGTGCATTTAACGTTACACCTTGTATAGGTTAATGTGACTGCAAATTGTAAGTCCTTTGCAAATTGCAGTACTTACCCAAACTTTTGAAATAGGTGGATTTTTAGATTTAAATCTTTTAGTATTTAAAAAATCACCCGTTTTTAAAAAATCACTAAATAATATTGGTTTAGAGGAGTTCTACACTTCTGAATGCATACGAAACATACCACAATAATAATTTCGCTTGCCTAGCAACAATATCAGTTTTGCAAATGCGAATAAACTTCCAAAATACATAAAATGACATAATTTACATAACTGCATTAGGAACATTAACATTCTTTGAATACGCATATGTTAATTTTATTCGTCCCTGACGTCATGGCATGAGACAATTTCTAACATAAATTATAACTTTCACGTATTTAACCTATAAATAATATTGATTTTCGTTAGAAGTTTATTTGCCCTCGTTATAGTTTTAACAGTCAATGATGTGATCGCGTCAATGGCATCGCTTGGATCCTCAATGTAAGAATGCATTTCCACCTGAAAGAAGAGTTATATGAGAAATGCCTGACAGAATTACTGCAATAGTAAGGTAAAAGTAGATTTTACATACATAAGTACACTTGTATACACATTTTAGTAAGATAGATAAGATTACACACTAATAAAATTATTTATGTATAAGAGAAGGGGCAGATCAAAGCAACGATGAATGGACTGAGAAAGATGATATAGCTAGAAAGGTGACTATACCCAACCTACCGAAACGACGACTACTAAAGGGTGGTCCAACCATAACGCACGATGTTAATTGTGAGTCACACCTTTTTTTTCTGGATGGGAAATCTTCAAATGACCCCTCCCGCTCTGGGTGGAGCGGAAGGGAGTGTCAGACTCTTACTGACTAAAACCCAACCGTGTTCCTTCCTTAGCCCTTTATGTTCCGGGCCAGCGGTAACCCTTTCGGACAATCCCGCTGACAAAAGAAAATTCGATTTAGTATCCCTGGGAATCGAACCCAGGGACTCTTGAATACAAATCTACACATCGGGCAAATACGCCAATGTACGGACGCCAGCACATCAACCTACCACAATCTGTCAGATTTCTTTAATAGATTTTCAACTTTATCGCTACAGCATAAGGTTCAAAGTTGATTGGGAAAATCTGACAGATTGTGGTAGGTTGATGTGCTGGCGTCTGTACCTAACAGTTGTGAGTCACACCTTAACGTCAAATTTTTTGCCCAACTTTATTTGACATTCCTTTATTTCAGTCATTGACAAATTCAACCATGGAGAGGTACACAATTGTGCAGCGCGTTAATATTGTGAAAATGAGATCGGCTAAGCAGCTACCGTGAATGGTGTTCGCTATCGCGAGATGATAACGGACTTTTTTAGGATATGGAGCTGATCGATGTGTGGTTCGAAAAGGTCGGTGCCATTTGCCACACTGCCAACAAAACAATGGCTACTTTGTGCGAGAAATTCATTGGCCGTGTTATCTCACGTCCGCGTCTCGTGGCGATGTCAATTGGCCGCCACGATCATGTGATTTGACACCGTTGGACTTCTTTCTTTGGGGATATTTAAAAGAAAAAGTGTATATAAGCCAAGAACTATTCAAGAGCTAAAGAATGAGATAATTCGGCACATTAACGACATTGACCCTTTAGTAAAGTATGAAAGACAAGACATGTTACACTGACCCCAAATAAATTGTGATAAAGGCAAGAGAAGGATGGATGATGAAACTCTGCACTTGATTGCAAGTTGCTCTAGTATTCGTCAGGCAGACTGATATTTCTCGCAAATGCATCAGGCTGCCTGTGCATCATGAAATGTGGCCTCAGACACATGCAGCTCCAAGAGGCTGTCCAGCGGGCCAAGCATGCGGCCCGCGAGGAGATGGTGGAGACTCTGAACAGAGATCCATGGGGGCGCCCTTACAAAATGGTGCGGAATAAACTCCGCACCTGGGCCCCCCCGCTGACGCAGAGTCTCCGCCCCCAGCTTGTGGAAGAGGTGGTGAGCGCTCTGTTCCCTTCACGGGGGGAGCACATTCCCCCGCCTATGGCTCTGTCACTTGCGGTTCCCGAAGCGGACCACATGGACGACGACGACATCCCCGAAGTGACCGGGGTAGATCTGAGAGCGGCGGTAGGAAGGCTGAAGGCCAAAAATACCGCCCCAGGACCCGACGGCTTGCCAGGTAAAGCCTGGGTCCTGGCCTCGAGGGCTCTCGGGCCTCGACTGGAGGCGCTCTTAAGCGCATGTATGGAGAGAGGCCAGTTTCCACTCCGTTGGAAGACGGGGAAGCTGGTCCTCATTCAGAAGCCAGGGCGCCCTGCGGACTCTCCGTCCGCATACCGGCCCATTGTGCTGCTCGACGAGGTGGGCAAGCTCTTTGAGAGAGTAATTGCGGGCCGCCTCGTCGGGCACCTGGTGAGGACGGGGCCGGATCTTGCGGAAAGCCAGTTTGGCTTCCGCAAGGGGCGCTCGACGGTGGATGCCATCATGCGCGTGAGAGCCCTCACGACGGGGGACGCAGTGTCCCGGGGTGGGGTCGTCGTGGCGGTGTCACTCGACATCGCCAACGCGTTTAACACCCTGCCCTGGGGCTGCATTGGGGAGGCACTCCGGTATCACCGGGTGCCGACCTACCTCCGTCGAGTAGTCGGGGCGTATCTGACGGACAGAGCCGTCATCTACCCCGGTCGCGATGGGGAGTGGAACCGGCGAGAGATGTCGTGCGGTGTCCCACAGGGATTGGTTCTGGGGCCGCTCCTGTGGGACATCGGTTACGACTGGGTGCTGCGGGCCGACCTCCCTGATGGCGTCAGCGTGGTTTGCTACGCTGACGACACGCTAGTCCTGGCGCAGGGGAGGTCGCATCAGGCGGCGGCCGACGCGATGACACGCGGGGTTGCGATAGTCGTGGAGAGGATCCGGCAGTTGGGTCTCGAGGTGGCATTGCACAAGTCCGAGGCCATGTCGTTTCATGGGCCCCGGAACACGCCACCATCGGGATCCCAACTAACGGTAGGAGGGGTTCACATCGGCGTCGAGACGACGATGAAATACCTGGGTCTCGTCCTCGACAGCCAGTGGAACTTCGTTGAGCATTTCCGACGTTTGGCTCCCAAACTGGAACGGGCCGGGGCTGCCTTCAAGCGGCTCCTGCCCAACCTGAGGGGGCCAAACGCCTCCTGCCGGAGGCTTTACGCGGGGGTCGTGCGGTCCATGGCCCTATACGGGGCCCCGGTGTGGGCGCGTTCACTGCGGCGGCGAGCCGCCCATTATTTGAACGCGCCCCAGAAGGTGGTAGCCACAAGGCTGATCCGGGGGTACCGCACGATCTCGGGCGAGGCGGCAAGCCTCCTTGCCGGACTGCCGCCATGGGATCTGGAGGCGATAGTCCTTGCGCGCCTGTATGAGTGGCGCGCGGAGGCACTACGCCGGGGGGAAACTCCGCTTCCGCAGCAAATTGCGGCGGAGCGGACGGACCTCCGGCGCGATCTCATGGCGGCATGGAAAGAGCGACTGTCGCAACCCAGCGCAGGGCACGCCACGATAGCGGCGGTAAGACCCCTCTTTGAGGAGTGGCTAGAGAGGCGTCATGGCGCCCTCACCTACCGCCTGACGCAGGTCCTCACCGGACACGGAAGTTTCGGGAGGTTCCTGCACATAATCAGGCGGGAGGAAACGCCCGGGTGTCACCATTGCCAGGATCGCCCAGAGGACACGGTGGAGCACACGGTGGAGGTCTGCCCCGCTTGGGCGGAGCACCGCCGTGTCCTCGTAGAGGCGATCGGCAGCGGCGGCGACCTCTCGCGTCCGGGCCTGGTTCAAGCCATGGTCCGGGGCGAGAGGGAGTGGGGGGCAGTCGCCTCCTTCTGCGAAGCAGTCATGCTAGCGAAGGAGGCGGCGGGACGGCTGAGGGAGAGAGCCTCCCGTCCCAGCCGCCGCGGGAGACGCTCCGGGCGTCGGGAGCCGCGCGACGACTCCCGGCCACCGTAGGCGCGGGCCTGCGGGCGGAGAGTAATGGGTAGCTCACCGTCCGATCAGGACCAGGCCCGTGCCGGACGGCGCGTACGTGTTCCACGCGCGCCTCAAAGAGATGTCAGCATTAAAAGAAGGGGCCCGTAAGGGCCGAAGCCTGCCGGGTCAGCGGGATTGTCCGAAAGGGTTACCGCTGGCCCGGAACATAAAGGGCGAAGGAAGGAACACGGGTGGGTTTTAGTCAGTAAGAGTCTGACACTCCCTTCCGCTCCACCCAGAGCGGGAGGAGTCATTTGATGATTTCCCATCCTGAAAAAAAAAAAAAAAAAAAAAGACACATGCAGCTGGACAGTTTTCTTCTTTTTCGTCACCCCATCTAAGCACTACTAAGCACTTTTTGAGGGACTAATATTCATTCAACATTCGAAAAGCAGCTAATTGTCAACCTATTTTATCTAAACAAACGTGAAAACATAAGTGAAGTGCGTTTGAAAACACCTGATGCCAGAGATTGATACTATTGATGCTCACTTCAACTTTCAGTGAGCTCACTTTACCTAAGTTTTCACGGAGAGATTTATACAGAATAGATGGGATGACATCAAACTGTCTGCTCTGATACTTCGGATCTAATAGCTTATTAAAGAAACCATTTTAAGCAGATTAAAATCGCCAGTGCAACTTATTATACAATAACTCGTCCATGCCGATGCCGCTTCGATTCAGTACAGCCATCTTTGGCGTCTGCATTGAACAGAGATTCAAATCTGGAACTGGTTTAACAATACCACTTATTTATACTGTGACAATACTGTTGGCAATTTAATGCTCAGTTAACGGAAAATGGGTCATTTGGATATCATAATTTACTTTATATTCTTTTAACATAATGAACTTTTTGAATCTTTTATGGTAACTACCATAAAATATTAAAAAAGCTCATTATGTCATTATAAGTAGGTACTAAGGCCGCATTCCCTCCAAACGTATAGTCGGCCGCCGATTGTGAGCAGCTCGTAATAGAGTATCGTCGTTTTGGTGCGACCGAAAAGTTGAATGTGTATTGAAAAGCAGTAAACTGCGTAGCTTGACTTGAAGCTCACAGTCGGCGGCTGACAATAGGTAACTACGTTTGGTGTGAGCACGGCTATAATATTGTAAAAATGTAATAATCTACACTGTCCACCACATCGCCGTAGGATTCATAAAATTAACTCGTATGAGAATTCCCATCTGCGTGATTGTCTGATTCCCAAAGAACTGAATCCTCCTCGAGAAAAATAACACAAGGAAATAGAAACAACAAAAAAATATATTTACACAATACTTCCAATTTATTAATTACACGTCAGTATTTACAAGATGATACAGAATGAGAACCAATGGACAAAGTGCGATTAACATCAGCTGAAGAGAAGAACGACGGAGATATGTGCTTACAAGTAAGCTGGACCGACATAGCCAGGCACGATGTAGCGAGCACCGAGCCCGTTCACCACGGTAGGGCCAGCGACCAAGGTCTGTGAGAAAAATGAAGAATATCAGTCACTAGTTCAATATAGAGTAGGACTTATCGGTAATCGAATATATTATTATAAAACGCAACGGCAACATGTCTCTGCCTATGGGCGAGGCCACAACACTGCGTTGCGGCGTCGCATCGTAAAAACCTACAACGCCGCACAATGCATCGTGGAAATTTCCGATGCGCTGACGCAACGTACAAATCTGCAATGTGACGACGCGCTACCTCTTAGTTAGTGTCCACATTGAATGAGGTGCGCACGTTTCATGATGGCGAATCACGATATCGATTACCTGATATCCTTAGTTCAGGAACGTCCCGTCCTTTGGGACAAAAGTAAAACAAAAGTAAGACAAAAGTAAAACTGAACTGACGGTTAGCGTCTTGTCGTACGATGTCGTATGCGATGAAATTTTTGCGTTGCGTCATCGCATTGTATTGCTGTGCGACGTCGTTTTTGCGATACGACGCCGCAACGTAGTGTTGTGGCCTCGCCCTATCTTTCCGTTGGTGCACGACACAAGAACAATTATGAGCTTTTTTACTTTTCAAAGAAAAGTTCTGTTTCCCGACTAGGTTTCAGTACCTATGTATTTTATTACGTCAGGTAACATAAGAAATAAAAACCGGCCAAGAGCGTGTCGGGCCACGCTCAGTGTAGGGTTCCGTAGTTTCCCGTCCGTCACAATAAGTGTTCCCACTTATAAGTTTAAAAGTGGGTATCCATTATGTTCGCGCTCCTGCAACTGCTTCCGGTAGTGGGTACGTGCGCGAACACGGAGCGTGCATCATTGCACGCTCCGCGGCAGGCGCTCCGACTCGTGACGGTTTTCAGCGCGAACACAAAGGGATACGTTCAGGATAATAAAATATGTAAACGAAGTTAAAAAAATGCTTGCATATACGATTATACTACAAACTTAGTCCAGAAATTATTTTGTACAACTTTTTGTCTTTTTTGTACAAAAACTGTTGTTTCCATCAAGTTCAAAATAATTTTCCTAGAAAGTCCTTATAAAGTTCTACTTTGCAGATTTTTTTCATATTTTTTAAACTTATGGTTCAAAAGTTAGAGGGGGGGGACACATTGTTTTTTACTTTTGGAGCGATTATTTCCGAAATTATTGACATTATCAAAAAATGATTTTAGTAAACCCCTATTCATTTTTAAATACCTTTCCAACAATATATCACACGTTAGGGTTGAAATTAAAAAAAAAAATCACTTCCCACTTTACATATAGGGGGGCTACCCTAATAAAACATTTTTTTCCAATTTTTATTTTACCACTTTGTCGGCGTGATTGATATACATATTGGTACCAAATTTCAGCTTTCTAGTGCTAACGGTCACAGAGATTAAGCGAGGACGGACAGACGGACAGACAGACATGGCGAAACTATAAGGGTTCCTAGTTTACTACGGAACCCTAAAAAGTGTAAACACGTTAGACAAGGCAAGATAAACTTTTGCCAATTGTTAAAGCGAAGATTTTGCAATCGGGACGGGAACACATTAAAGGTTGAAACTCGAGAGTTATTAATGAATGTATTTAATTAAAATACATTCATCCGGATGACAGCGATGCGGACGAGTACTTCGACGCCTAAATATCCTATTGTTTTTGTATTTATTTACATAATTATTTTTTAATTTAGTACCTTATTGTAAATAGTTAGTTATGAGATTATGAAAATAAATAATTAGGCTGTTCTTTAATTACAATTTGCTGATGATGTTTTGATATACCTACGACGAACGTCTTTGACGAGCTCTCAAAACATCTTTTATGGAAATCGAAATATTTGAAAATTATTAGACTAATTTCAAGGAACTATATTCTTGCAGATATATCTTGGATTGGATTACTATCTTATTCTGCCTAAACTAGGTACTTGAAGATTTTTACTTACGCTAGCTACAGGAGCAATTCCGGTATACCCTGGCCAGGTCAATAGCTGGGGTGCAGCGGCGGCCAAAGCCACGCAGACGACGAGGAAAACCAGCTGAAATTGTGAAAATACCTAATTATAATACATGCATACCATTGTCTGTAAGTGGGTGTCAAATAGAAAGGTAAGTAGATTTTTTTAAACTGTCCCTATCATCATATGCCTAGCCTTTTCCCAACTATTTTGGAGGTCAGCTTCCAGTCTAACAGGATGCAGCTGAATGCCAGTATTTTACGTGGAGCTGCCTTTCTGATCTCCACAACCCAGTTACTGGGTAACACAATACCCTTGATAAGACTTGTTGATAATTTTCGGGTTGCCGTATAAAATGAAGAATATGTTTTCAATGCTAAAATGAAATATTTATAAAAAAATAAAGACTGGTTTTCGCATTTCCCTTTCAGAGAGAAAACTCAAGGTTTAAAAAAACCATTCTTTAAAAAAAAATACTTACGAAGAATTTCATTTTGATGGCAGTGTGTAGATCTCACTAGAACTGCTGTTGAGCCTTCTCAGTGCAAACTATACCGTCTGACGGAAGACAGACGCATATAAAGGGCTCTTGAAGGTCGTCAGCAATATGTACAGGCAGCCTAACCGAGCCTAGACCCTGCTAGGTGCTAAGGTCAGAACCGCCTATCTGAATATCTAATGAAAATACCAGTTGTCAGGAAAAAATTGTACAGCCCACTACCCGACATGGAGCGCATAATAATTTATTAGGACTATTTTGTCATCTAGCTGAGTAGATAAAGGTGGATATTACTTTAACATCAATAGTTATGCATATTTTTTCAAGGACGTTAAATCAAAGAAAAGATGGATAGACTTTCTTAAAGATGATCTGCCGGTTGATTCTATAAAAATCTCACCGTGAAAACTTAGGTGAAGTGAGTTTGTTTTTGCTATGAATTTACACTATTGACAGCTCACTCCACGCTCACTTCACCTAAGTTTTCACGGTGAGATGGTTACAGAATCGCACTGCTGATTAGTAAGGGAGTGACTACAGAGATGACGATTAATAGAAAAGTATGGTCGAAAAGACATGTTGCGCCGACCTCAAAGAATAGAATAGAATACTCTTTATTATGTACACCATATAAATTTACCCAAAATGCATAAAGAAACCTCCTCTTGTAGCACAGTTTGTTCCGCCAGTTAATCAACTGAACCGAGCGCTCGGCGCATCCTGGGCAGTCACACCCAACACCTTATTTGACTGGCCAATTCTTCCCTTGCTGGTGGTAGGGATAACGCCGGCCTGATTTGCGACCGGCTCCCACCGGAGTCAAGCAGCTTGCTGTGTTTCGTCGATGCGTGGGAGTTTCAGTGCCTTAGGCATTTCTGGGCACGCTCGTTCCATCATTGACCTCATCCATCGATTTCCATCAGGCGGTCGGTGATTGGGGTCAAGAGATGACCGAAAACCTCGATCAACATCTATCGAGGCTCTCGTTAGGCGGTTGGATCAAAGGCCTTATTCAGAAGGCAGTACTCCTCGATACGGCACGCATTGTGAGGAGGTTCCTGTCTCTGGAGCGCTAACCACCGGTAGGTACCTTAGACCCTGCTCCCGACACCGGCGGATCACTATTTTTTTATATTTTTAAATGGTTTTTACACTTATTTTTTTATATTTTAAGAAATATTTAAAAATGTAATAAAATAAGATAAGTAAATAAATAAACGAAATAATAATAACACGATACTATTTTTAATTATTTTTTTTTGGTTTTGTGTGAATATTGTGTGCCTTAACTCAACCTGGGTCAAATACACTTATTTTCTTTCTTTCTTTCTTTTCTTTTAGTTAGTCTAGTAATTACTTAGGATCGCGTATTCGCTGCTTCCAAGGAAAGCTCCTCTCTGCTGCTATCTAAAAGTTACCAATCACAACTTACCTAAATCAATTCATACTTATTTCGCCATATTTGTAACTTGCACACATGAGTACATAAATATTTTACAAGCGGCACCTGCTCTATACAATATATAAAAAAAAACAATGTAATTAGATTCAATTAGATTTAGTTCATCAGAAGACTGATAAGCTGAGTTTTCAAAGCTTCCTCTCTCCTACTATTTTGCTGTGCCCGACAGGCTCCATAATGATTAGGGTCAATTCCCGTAATTAAAAACGTTCAAAATCTAGTCGCAATCCCATCTCAAAAATACGAACTAACTGATGACTAGGCAGCATGGTCCCTGACCCTAGCCTGTTCCACAAGGAACAAAAGTTTAAAAAAAAGCAATCCCATCTCTGCGACAATCAATGTCAAAAACTTGTCAAAAACTTGTCAAAATAGTAGGGAAATTTGAGGTAGGTATATTTGACAGATTGAGACCGAGATCAGACTGTGAACGTTCTTAAAATTACGAGAATTGCCCCTCACATTATAATTTTAAGTTACCATCTAAGTACACATTTTGGAATGCAAAATGTTAAATTTATGTGATTATTGTTTTCTGTGAATTTCTTGTAATTTTCTATTTATTTTTTCTATATATTATTAATGAATTTCTGATTATTCCTTGGTTATTAACATAATTTTTATGTGTATTTACTAACAAAAATATGGATCTCTGTGTCTGACTTAAATAAAAATTAAATCAATTAAAATTAAATTAAAAATAGTATTGAGTAGGTATATTGGACAAACGACACATGATTTTCATTATCTTGGCAAGTTACCTACTGCTGCTTTAGACTCCATGCCGTATTGTTATCGAACTACGGAGCATCCAAACCCTTTCACATCACATAACTTCGTTTCTCTTCACCAAGCTATTATAACCTGCTGCGATCTATTCTGTAAAAAACTTTTCGTGATTTTGGTGAAGTGAGCTTGAAATCGGCTGTCAATAATGTCAATCCCCGTCAGGAGGAATGACAGCCCTCTTCAAGCTCACTTTAAAGTCCGTCATACGAAAGAAGTCTCGTAGATGCGTCGTGTGACGTAATCATAAATAATAATGATTTCTTTATTTATCTCGACATCATATTACAAGCACTGGTTAATAAAATGCACAATCGTAAACAGAAAAAGGTGTCTGAGGTAGGAGGATTGTTGTAGTAATGTTGCTAATTCATCAACTGCTAGCTTTTCCCCAACTATGTTGTTGGGGTCACACAGTAACTAGGTATCTACAGTAACTAGGTAACACGATATCTCTTGGTAAGACTGGTTGTCAGACTTTCGGGCTTCTAACGACCCGTAACGACTGTCAATGAATGACACGAATGACAGCCGGGACCACGGCTTCGCTTGCTTTCCAAAGCACGTAGGGGTGGTATGTAAAGATGATCACCCATCCACAGACCAACCACGGCAAGCGTAGCTTAACGTGATCGATCGACCCGGCGGCTGTTGTAACTTAGCCGCAAGCCCCTACCCAATGTTGCTAAATAATAATAATTAGTTCCACTTATTCACCACGTTCCACGGGACTTCTTTTCACGACGAGATTTACATAGACCAGACCGGCTGCTTGCCGAAAGTAACCCCTCCACATAAGGTGGCTCGATAACAATGCGGGCTTCCCTGATAATTTAGTCATTCATTCAATTTGCATATTTAGCATTCCTGCTGATTTATAGACTATATAGTCCATTGCTTCTTGGAAGTTACGTTGTTAATTTACATGTCTAGCATCAGTACTAGTTATCAATCATACATATTAGTTCATAACTAGTTATTTTACGTACTATGCAATATGATATGTGTAAAGTTATACTTAGGCTCGTTTTGGAACAGGAATGAAATGTCTAAAACACCCAGTTTGTGGTTATGCGATGTCCGGCACAGTCATGTGTTTTTTTTTAGGTCACAAACTGCCAATTAATTTAATTGAATATCTTATCATCAATGAATTTCGACGCCATTATTTCAAGCTGAATTCAGTTCACACGTTTTCACCAACATAAAGTTAACACAATTAAAATTTAAGCCTGAAGTAGGTAGGTACTTAGATAAGTATAATTTTTATTCATTTTGAGCGTCCATTGTAGCCGGAATGTATAGGGCAGGGTGGATAGGTGAATGGTATTCCACTCATTTATTTTAGATAGCGAACTCATACAACATCATCAGCAATTCCACCAAGAAACGCCCAATATGTCATGTCGCGCAAACTTCTGCATGTTTCTAGCCGCTTCGGAGTAATTTATTTATTTTCAACTTTATTTCAGTATATGCAATGTTCTTTTTTATTTGCAGTGAAAACGGCTATGCGTTGCGCTACGCCAGGTGTTGACTGTCTCTGAGAACTTTCTTCTTTTTTTTCTTTTTTCCTTTTTTTTCAGTTTTGATCCCCATTGCACCGAGCGAGGTGATGGCAGTTGTGACCACCCTGTGGGAAATGACGAATAAGAAAAAAGTAAAACATCAAATAAACAATTATCCAATTTGGTGCTGTCATTCTGAAGTTATGCGCGTACAGACATTTCAAGTAAAGACGAAGTAAGGATTACTTTATTGTGTGCAATGTTCTTTTTTTTTTGCAGTGAATACCGCAATGGTTCCTCGCCAGGTGTTGACTGCCCCTTAGGGCATTGCCTGCAAAATCTTATACTGTGCTTTCCATTCTGGAACCTGAAGTCTCTCTATTTAGGATGATAGTTTTTCTTCCGTACTATTAAAACAATAAATTATAGACTATACTTTTAATTTAATATAGTTACAGAAGTTACAGATCAATATGTACAAGATACGAGTATGCTCTGGTTGAACCGATGGACAAAGTGATGTTGCTAAGGGTTTGTATGGCGAGGGGAGTCATGATGGTCTAGATGGTCCAGATAGGCCATCCAGGGGCGATGACTCGGGGGGCAGCTGCGTTCACCACGGTGGGACCTGCAACCACGGTCTGCGGACAAAGTACAACGGTTGTTAATGAATCTGTAAAGTAAGAGGATCTCGTAGCCACGGCAGATATTACTTGATGAAGACAAGCACCTTAAGAGACTGCTTATGATTTTGAATACTCGATAAAACGTCATCAAATTATTATTTTTGGCCAACAAGCAATGAGATCATTATGATATACTAAACGCACTATCTATACCTAACATATATAAAAATCAATGGCCGTGCGTCAGTCTCGCAAAAACTCTAAAATGGCTCGACTAATTAGATTTTTTTTTTTGTTTTATTCGCCTCATTGATGGGGTGTATCAGGTAAAAAAATATAAGAAAAACCAAAAAAAAATACCCGAAAATCGATATTTCATCTAACGTGGTACTATTCAACGGGTCATCTAATCTATATAGGTACATGATATAAAACAAAGTAGGGTTAGTTACACAATTTATAACTCAAGAACGGCTGGACCGATTTTTATATTTTAATTGTTGGATTTGTCTTCGCCCCGATAGCAGAATAATTATTAAAACATGGTAAATATAACAAAAAAGAAACTGAGACGGTACGAAGCTCACTGGTTCAGCTAGTTCCTAATAAAACACAAAAATGGAAAATGCGGAAAAAATATGAACATCGCTGGCGCTATTTCCAGGAGAGTTCATTGATAATGAACGCAACTAAAGGCTCGTACACACAGGCGCGACGCGACACGCGACACAAAGGCACCGCAAGTCGCGCAACGAGCGGTGCCTTTGTGTCGCGCGCGATTCGCGTCGCGCGTCGCGCCTGTTTGCAGGAGCCTTAAATTCGCACTGCAACGACGTTTCCGGCTGTCGTGCATCTTATTCACCAACTACATATTTTGAACTGTTTGGGAGAAGAATCTAATACATACCCCAGTGGCAGGAACGACACCGGCATATCCTGGCCAGGCGGCAATCAGCTGGGGAGAAGCGGCGGCCAGAGCCACGCAGACGACAAGGAAGACCAGCTGGAAATAGATTGGAGCAGCTTACAGCCATAGATCAGGCATATGACAAAGGAACGGCGTTATCTTCTGTTATCTGATTGGATATAGATAATATTTGTAACGGGGAGAGCTAAATCTTTAGTAATTTTCAACTTTTTGTACTAGGTAGGTACCTACGTGAAAAGCATTTCACTCTTTGATTTCGGAAACAATTGGAAAATACCGTACGCAAAATATGCACATTGACGTGAAGTTGCGGACACCAGCCCGTATTACCAATTGGAAACTATTTTAATTTAGATTTATTTTACCCAGAAATTTTCAGTACTTTTCAGGTTCTCTCTTTACTATAGTACCATTTCTTATTGTCTGATAAAAATAATTCAAATGTTACTTACGAAGTATTTCATTTTGTTGGATTGGATTAAACTGCTGCTGAGCCTTTTCAATGCGAACTATATCGTCCTACGGAAAGCAGACGCATTATATAGGGCCCTTGAAGGTCATCAGGCAAAGCAGCTTTATCGCCAAGCTTTGTAAATGCTTAGATAAAAGTTGCTACTGCATATTTATCAAAAAATGGAATTTGATAACTTGCTACACCCAGTTAATAATGATGATAAATTTTGCGGTTGCTACGTGCATAATTCTGATAAACTGCGACATCTGAGGGGTAATTCCAATAACTTTAAGAACGTTCACAATCTCACCTGTCTTAATCTGTCAAAAATACCTCTAATTTTCGACATTTTAGACATGTTTTTGACATTAATTGTCGCCGAGATGAGATTGCAACTAGATTTTGAACATTTTAAATTACGAGAATTCGCCTTCTCGTCAGGGTGCCAGAATTTAATAAATAAAGAGCGTAGGCTGATAGGCTCCTACAACAGTGGTCCTGAATTTGGTGGGGTGGATAGAGAGAATACAAAGACAAAAAGGGGGCTGCAGGCTCATTCAAATCGATTCTTCCACTCTTAACTCCTTTTAGGACTCTCTAACTAATTTAGATTAAATCTTAATTAATTTAGATATTCCTGCATCAATCTGAAAAGGGAATAGAAAGACAAAAAGGGGGCTGCAGGCTCATTCACATCGATTCGCCCACTCTTCAGTCCTTTTAGGACTCGCTAACTAATTTAGATTAAATTTTAATTAATTTAGATATTCCTGCATCAATCTGAAAAGGGAATAGAAAGACAAAAAGGGGGGCTGCAGGCTCATTCAAATCGATTCTTCCACTCTTCACTCCTTTTAGGACTCGCTAACTAATTTAGATTAAATCTTAATTAATTTAGATATTCCTGCATCAATCTGAATGTAATGTATGATCTGGACAAAACAAACGACCAGTGGTCCACTTTAGCCCTGGATCGAAAGAGCTGGAAGTCATGGGGAGAGAGGCTTTTGCCCAGCAAAGGGATGATGCAGGCTAATAGTAACAGTAACAGTAATCTGAATGACTGTATTCTAATCATGTTCATAACTTCTAAACTTCTAATATCTATTGCATCCAATGAATTATTCTCTGCTCTGTCAACATATTTGTGCCGTTATTGTAATAGTAATATTGAACCATATAGGTAATCATAACACCTATAACATAAATTTATGTGAGCAATTAGCATACAGAAAATCACATAATTACTTCTTTGTTTTCCAGTATGCAAAGTACATAAAAGTGCAAATTAAAAGTATAAATGTCGGATAAATACTGGTTGGTATATAAGGTTACGTCTATAATTAAACATAACTGGATCAAAATGTAGGCGTTTCTCATAATTTAGTCATTCGCTGAGCTCACATTAAATACTTGTTATGAAGGTTTGGACGAGTTTCAATTAAGACTCGTTTATTGATTTATGTTATTGCAACAATACCTACTTTATAAATCATGCATGAGAGGCTCGTAAAGTTTCCTTTTTTGTCGGGTGATCCTAGCGTTGAAAAGTTTCTGAGAATTCAAGGGATTCTTTATTCCATGGGCAGCCTATCTGAAGACACCCCTCCTGCTGTAAATAGGCTCCAGTTCTCGCAACATAGAGTTAGTGAAATTCTAGATATAGTTATTTCATTAAGTTAGTGTCAACCAGCCGTCATAGGCTGGCGGTACAAGTCGTACAAAACTAAAGTTGCAATACCTACGCTTTCTGAATGTAGAGCGACATGTGAAAAGACTGCCTACTGAAATAAAATGAATTTTGTGAATAGGATATCAGGTCACTTTTACAAGTCATATTAGGTATAATAAATAATTGCTAGATGAGGTGCAAGGTTTCCATACCTATTAATTTTTTCGGTTATACTAGTTATTTGATTTCTATCAGCGACAAGCCGTGTGCCCGATAAGATTTCCTATCGGCAAAAATGACGAACTTCCATACAAACTTTCATCCCCTATTAACCGGTCGAAAGCCGTGATTACAAAAAGAATTCAAAGTCATTGTCCCTCGTGGATACAAAGTTAGGGGCTAAATTTTCATAAATCCTTCATTAGTGCTCACTTTCGCTATAAGCCAGCATATCAAGCTACTACAATCTGTCAAATTTCTTTAATAGATTTTCAACTTCATCGCTAAAGCATAAGGTTCAAAGTTGATTAGGAAAATTTGACAGTTTCGGGTAGCTTGATGTGCTGGCGTCTGTACCTATTAAATTGTGCAAATTTTCATACTTCTAGCTAGACCCAGTGGTTTAGGCTGCTCGTTTTCTGTCAGTGAGGGAATTTTGATCCAAATATTTTTTTAACGATATAATGTAAGTATATATTTATTTCTGTCGAAATTATATGTCTAAATATTAGTATAAAAATATATATAATGGACTAGTATCATTAGTTAGTATGAAATGGACGCCAACGGCCACGTGACCGTGTTTCCTCTTAAAAATTTTATAAGTATACTTGCAGCGCCCCACGGTTTCACCCGCATAAGTGTCGATCCCGTGGGAATATCGGGATAAAAACTATCCTATGTCCTTTCCCGGGACTCAAACTATCTCTATACCAAATTTCATCTAAATCGGTTCAGCAGTTTAAGCGTGAAGAGGTAACACACAGACAGATACACTTTCGCATATTTTATAATATTAGTATGGAAGTATGGATAGTATGGATTCATTGAGCGCCGTTGAAGCTTAGTGCAGCTTAAATAAATAGCCATGGTAACACCTGATTGCATCATCTCATTCTAAAGCGATGTATGCATTATTCTAGTGTCATAAAATTCCATTATATCATCATGTTTCTACTTTAGAATGTTTTATGTCCATAAAATGAATCTAAATTACTGCTTAGTAGCTCTAGAGATCGCCAGCATTCATAAATAAATCACTGCTTACTGCTTCTGTTCTGAAATCCAGTTCTGATGATGGGATCCATGAGAATTAAGGGAACTCCTTAAATATTATCCTATAGCAATTTGGGTATTTTTTATAGTAACTCGTGCATTTCCTCTCGGAAACCACCATTCGGTCAAGTAGAAGTGATGACGAAGACCACAGATGGCCACCGGAACTACTCAATAATAAGTATTTCACGGGTTGCGATTCGATTACTTTAATATGGTTGCCAAGCAATTTATGCTCGTTACAATGCAAATGGTGAAATGGGGGTGATGGTGGAATACCAGGAGAACTCCTCAACAATTAACGTCCCTGCATCGGGAAAAGCAATATTTTGTAAAAGGCGATGAGTAAGTTGACATTATAGGCTATTGTAACTTAGATACATTATAAACAGACCCACTAAAAAGAGAGAAATAAAAACTTTTAACAAAAAAACCGACTTCCAAAAAAAACACTACAAAGTGAAAAATAACTTTAATTTCGGAAGTCGGTGGCAAAGAACTAAAATAGAGATCCAAAGACACAATAAAATAAATGTCCAAACAGCCAACTCACCCGCTCGCTGCAATTTGAAGCTTATAAATCATCAGCAAATGAGTGGTTTTTCGGCGTCAAGTCGTATATGCTCGTCAGGTCCCTTAGACATTCCGAGGGGCTCACTGGCATCAGCTCGGTAGACCGCGTTCTCGATCCAGACCGCGATGCGATCGGAAATAGCAACCATGAACCGAGGGAGACGACCAGGGTTCGTCCGAGTCGGCTTTGGTTCACCTAGCATTTAGAACAGAACATGGAAATAATTAGAAATCAATCAATATTCAAAATATCAATCCTCTTTCTACGTGAGGTCCTGGGTTCGAATCCCAATTCGGGAGTATTAATGGGTTTTTCTATCTGGGATTCTCAGTAGCAACCCGGAGTCCAGATTTGTACCCAGTTAATGGCACCGGGCTCGCCCCTATTAGTTAAACTGGCTAAATGTGGGTGTACTATTAAGTAGGTACACCTCTGCCCTTTGGGGATACAAGGCGAGATGTTATGTCGTATGTGTCAATCTTCTAGACTAATCTATCATTGAGGATCTGGTTGCCAAACTGCAACTAGAACGAAATAAGGAGCAATTTTGCTTGTGGATACTGGTATGCACAAGTCAAAATATTGCTTATTTTGCTTACCTATCCAGATAGGTAAACGGTAGGTACATCTACGGGTCGTATACTATGACACCATACACCAGTAAGACTGACAGCTAATCGCAACCTTCGTAAAGTCTACGAGGGTTGCGATTGGCTACGATGTAGAGCCGTGTGAATACTAACCCAGGATTTCAGCAACTCTCTCCAGGACAACATCGGCGATACTTCTCAGGCGATTGGAGACCAACATCTCCTTCTGCCCTTTAGCTATGTAATCACATAAATGATACGCCACCTGAAAAGAACAATATCCCTAAATAAACCAAATCGTGAAATCAAATTATATTAAACTAGCTTCTGCCCGCGACTTCGTCCGCGTGAAATTTCTTGTTACTCCGACCCACACCGGCGCATAGCATCGCCTGCCCGCGCTATTACTTCGTATTTGCTTAGCGTTCTTTCTGACTTTTTTCTTTTTGCTCGGCTCCTAAAGGTCATAGTGTGATGTTAAATAGCCTATAGCCTTCCTCAAGAATTAGGCTATCAAATGCAAAAAGAATTTTTCAAATCCGACTGGTAGTTCCAGAGATTAGCGCGTTCAACCAAACAAACTCTTCAGCTTTATAATATTAGTATAGATTAAATATTAATTTGTAAGTAGGTAGATCTTTCAAGACACATTTACACGTCAATATTTTGTTGCACCTAAATATTTTAAAACTCGTCGTGAAACTCGTTACTACTTCGTTTGTTAATGGTGGAACGTGCGATTGCTGAGCATGAGGTACTCCGTTTGATCTCCAAGTCGGGCAAATTTTTATTGAGAGAGTACAGGTTTGCTGCCGCCCCCATTATTACATGGCACTTAAAAATGCAGTTGGCGAAACGTTTTTACTAGTCATAAACACACCTCTACCTGCTTTCGGGAAATACAAGCGTGATGTCATGTGTCGTATGCATCTAATCAAACCTGAGCACTAAAGTTGACGAGCCACGTCTGCCGCAGTCGCAACTCCTTGCTCTTGTCAGCATGTTCCTTGCGGTTGACCATGCCACCGGGTCCAGACCATCGCCCCCCAGATTCGTTCAAGGCTAGGAAGTACTGCTCAGTTTGCCTGTGCAAAAAGACCGTAACAATAACATAGAAGAATTAGTCGCACGCGTAAATGTATGACTAGCATGCTAACTGCGTAACACACTATCAATCTGAATAATTTTGAAAGATATTGCTATTCTATTGCTTCTTAAGTACCTATATTCGAATAATTCTGAAAAAATCGAAAAACTTTGCTTGACAACTAAAAGCGAGAAATGTTCTTAAATTGAACTGTCAAAATGAAAGCGATTGCTACCGTTAGTGTGTTACGCAATTACCCCGCCGGATGTATGAACGTAAACAACGCAAAAAGAGTAGATACTTAGGTAAGGATCGTAGCAGGACTAGCAGGTGGCTTTCTGTAGTTTCTGCATAACCCCATGGGTAAAAGAGTGAGTTTTTGAAGTGAAACCTTCATTAGCATCGTTGTGATTTGAAATTTTATGAAACGAAAAAGCAACAGTAAAAAGAGACATATAAGATTTAAAAGAGTGGGAGAAAATGAGATAGGAAGCATTATACAGTGTTTTTGTTTTTATTAGTACAAATGACATCACATTTATTGGATGTGTGGATGTGGATGTTGATGTGGACGTGGTCGTGGTCGTGGACGTGGTCGTGGTCGTGGACGTGGACGTGGATGGATGGATGGATGGATGGATGGATGTATGTATCTATATGTTCTTTACCATCGTTGTGATTTAAAGTTTATGAAACGAAAAAGCGACAGGAAAAAGAGACATGTACCTAAATTCATAAGATTTTACGTGGGAGAAAGTGAGATAGGAAGCATTATACAGTGTTTTTGAAGGTTTCACTTCTACCACGTGTGAATTGCACACATGCTGTTTTTGAAGTGAAAACTTCTTTAGCGGCGCTGTGTACTTTTTTTGGAATGGGTAAAAGCTTCTAAATTCGCGTCAGGTCACGTGCACATCGGGAAGAACTACGAGGGCCTCGCGTACTAACTACGTAGGCCTCGCGTACTAACTACGTAGTTCATCCAACAACGACGAGATGGCGCTGAACCACGGATATATAACTGACGACGAGCAAATCTGAATAAATTCCTTTCACGAGAAGAATAAACCAGTCACTTTGGTCATCATACCTGATTTGCAAAAAACCCTATAAAATAAGGAACACACCTTAACACGCGTGTTTTGTTTATAAGACGATTCACAAAATACACTCGTAATTGTTCAAGTTTTCACTTCTGTCGGCACTACCGGAGTGCCAGTGTTTTTTTTATTTAATAATTAATCTTTTAAGTTTTTTTTTAAATTGTTTAAAAATATTATTTATAAATAACAAAATTAAAATTAAATACTAACTTAACTAAAACTATACAGAAACTAAAAAATTGCGTCGAAAAATTCATCCGCATCGCTGTCGACTGGTAATGTACCCAAGAGACTGGCGGCATTACCACGTTGTATCGCGATGCTCAGCCTCTGGCCAAGGTAAAAGCCAGCCCTTGGGTCACGTGAAGTGTCAACCAGCCGTTTAGATATTTCTTTAAAAAGACCATGAGCACTCGGACCCCACGGCCCGAGAGTTTCAACCCCAAACGGCTCGAAAATATAATTTCCGATAAGGTTATCATATTTTCGCCGCTTGAGGTTTTCCGCAGCCGCAGCAGCAGCGCCAGCACAGCACGCCGAGCCAGGAAGATGGGATGGCGCAAGAGTATCGACACACGTTGCGTCCCAAACTAAAGGCCTACCCACCTTCCATGGAAATAAGGACATACCGTCCGGTCTCTTGCCATCGTCGCGTGCCAAGCCATTGGGTTCTAATACAGCTGGAACGCCGACGGTAACAAGAGCTCGTCGGATGATGTCATTAATGTTTGCGTGCCGTGCTAAGCGACCCGCACTTCGGCTGCAAGACAGGCCGTGGTGTCCGAGGCTGTTGACATCTTCGCCACAGTGACAGCGATGGGGAGAGCAGCAAGGAGTGCCTAGTCGTAAGGAAGCAGCGAGGCGAAAAGTAGTGTCGTCGAACAAAGTGCCTATGTTCGACGAAGGTAGTGCATGAAGCCAAAGACCCGACTCCCACCTACCCACAGCCAGCAGGCGCGCACGTTCCGCAGTAGTAGCAGACGAGTCAAGTAAATTGTTCTGTACTACTCTGCAGAGCGGCTCATCCCACCGTCTCTGGGAAGATGGATTTTCGGGTGGATCTGTATTCGGGCAAGCGACTCTCCAGGCATCCATAGCCTCGGTGAAACACGGCACATCAGAATTAATCAGTGTGGAGGCTAGGATTTTCCTGATAAATTTATCAGTGCCGTGGACCGAAGATATGAAAGCCGGTAAACTAATACTAGAAATTTTGCGGACGCCGAGGCCCCCCATACGAATGGGAAGAGTAGCTTGTGCCCAAGCTCGGTCGTCCATGGCCACATTTAAAATGGAAGTTAATGTAATTATGCCTGATAATTTGGTCCATTTTGTCTAAAAGGTGAGTATTCCAAAAATGGGAAGCGCGAAGGAAATAAGTTAATTTAGGGCCGAAACAGCAGAAGCGGATTAAGGTTATGGCCGAATGCATATTAATTTGGAACAATCTTTCCGAAACGTCATTGAAATTTTGGATTTTTTCCTCAATAAAAACTGGAAAGGAATTGTCAAAAATCGGAGACCCAAGGAGACGAAGAGAGCTTTTCTCAATAATTTTGATTTCTGGAGCTATTGCGTTAAATTTGGGAAGTGTCAGATGTCTGTCAGTACTGTCCGCTAAATATAGTTCACATTTTGAAAGATTGAGATCAAGGCCAATGGAATGAAATTCATTTTTTAAAAATTGAAGGTCATGTAATACAGTTTCTGCATCGCCTCCCAAGGTTCCATCATCGAGATACCAAACGTTAAATTTGGAATTTAGCTGTCTAATAATTGGGTGAATGGCTAAACTAAAAATCACTGGCCCGAGGGGGTCACCTTGTTGACAGCCAACAGCAGATTCCAAAAGGTTGTCCCGATACAGTAATTTAGAAGGATGTCGGTAACATTGCCAAATGAAACTATAAATTTGGGGAATTTCTTTTCTAGTTTCTGCCAGCAAGGTGTCCCTATTAACAGAATTGAAGGCATTCTTTATGTCAACCTTCAGGATGACCTCTCCTTTTTCAGAATTTAAGTAGGTCGACAAGGCGTGTACGGCAGCCTCACAGCCCCCTTTGGAGCCGTAACCTAGCTGCAGGGGCTGAAATTTTTCCGAAACAATCTCACCATAAAATGTACAACAAATTTTGGCTGCCATACGGAATTAATTAATTAATTAATTATTTCTTCATCTTTTAAGAACATTTTATATCTGTAGGAGCGGGGCAGGTCACGCCTAAGTTGAACCGACGCGGAATCTGGAGAAGGTAGCGAGGAGAAATTGGATGCGGCAGGCCCAAGATCGAAAAGAATGACTCTGCGTTGGTTGGTTCAACATCTTCAGAATTTGGAATCTAAACAGCTTTAGTCATACCGGCCTGGCAGTGGCAGACCATTCTAGACTTACATAGATATGTAGGTACCAAGAATCATCATCATTTTTCTTTTATTAAAAATACGAAATTGACGACGAATAAATGCTGTTTTAAAATTGAAATGCACATGTTTCATCACAAGCTTCGCATGAATGGACCTTCACAACGAGCATTGCCTTCTATGCCGTAACGTAATAAGTAGGTATATAATACATTTTGGACAATTTCAACAGTTTACACGAAATGGCTTTGTAGTCATTTCGATTGTATTTGATGGGTACCTACGGAAAACTGTGATGTGACGGATGTGTGAGATTTATGAAATCATATAAGTACTTAAAGCTGTACCAATGTACCTACCTACAAGGATCTTTTGCGCCGAACTAACGCTGTCATTTTGTTTTTTTCAATGCATTTCACAAAACAATTGCACAAAATTAAATGTTCACAAACAGCGCCCCTGTCAACAACATTCGAGTGCCAAAAAATCCTTGTATTATAAATCATTTAATCATACTCAGGACTAAGAAAGTAATCCTCCTCCAAAGCGCTCTTGATCTTGTCTCTCCGCTCACGCGGCAAAATAGCGCACTTCTCGTCCCAAAGCGAACGGAGTCGGCGAGAGTTGGGTCGAGCCAACATCTCCACTCGCTCCATGTTCCGGCGGAGACGAGCGGACATCTTGCTAGCTCGAGCCTCTAAAAGGGTAAAATAGGTTTGAATAAACAGTATCATTCGGCGCAACGTGGCTAGCCCCTCACAAGGTGCTTCGATGACCTGGTAAAGGACGCAGCAGGAATCCTTGATGCGAGAAGCACGAAGCCAATATTGCTCTCGGAAACGAAAAACATAACATCATTACTTTATTATAAGTTGCATATAGTATATAGTTTAAAAAAACGAATAAGTTCGTTTAGGATTCCGGTCCTGAGGGTCCCGGCGGCTCACAAATTGTGCCCGGCTGCCTTCACTTCACAGACTTCACTCGAGTGACACGGCCTATGAATTTCCAATTCCAGATTTAATGCGCCTGCCAGACTATGCTCCTTGCGCTGCTCATCGCTATGCTCCTCGCGCTGCCGTGATTTGCCGCGATGTTGCCCTCTCTGCCCACACACTGCTCTACTCGCGCAATTAATCGCGACGCTCCTCACTTGTCATTTGCCTTGGTGAGACAATGGACGTTGAAACGGTGGCAGCGTGCGCGCTATGCATTTTTAGATAACTAATAAATACAACTTTTCTTGTTAGACTAATTCTTGACATATTATACCTACCGTACTACAAATCAATAAACATTAACACCTTTTCATTTGACCATTCCACGCTTGGCGACGACATAATTTCCAATTTTACATACGCGTGCGTCTTGCGCGAGCGCTCCATGCAGACTGCGACCGCGCGATTATGTGGCCGGCCACTCGCACTCGTATTGCCGGTCCTTTGACTCGCGCGCAAAAACCGACAAAATAGGGAGCAGTGGGTAGGACGAGGAGCATGACGTGTGGCATGACGAGTAATGTTGCCACACTATGTCTCTGCCTCCTTTCCTCGTTACTTCCCATGCCACTCGTCGAGTGTGTGGCAGGCGCATAAGGACAAACTTGGCTTTCCAGCGAAAATACACTTTTGATAGTGTTGAGCAATTTGAATGGAAATGATCGTAGGTTTCTTTTCATTGCTTTCTTGCATGAACTTGACACTTCTAGTTGTATAGCCGTTCATAAGAAAAAGGGTCTTGACAGTGATCCTATACCTACTTACAGGTTCCGTTTGTTTTTAAGAGTTCCGTACCCAAAGGGTAAAAACGGGACCCTATTACTAAGACTCCACTGTCTGCCTGTCCGTCTGCCACCAGGCTGTATCTCATGAACCGTGATAGCTAGACAGTTGAGATTTTCACAGACGATGTATTTCTGTTGCCGCTATAACAACAAATACTAAAAACCTAATAAAATAAATATGTAACGGGGCTCCCATACAACAAACGTGTTTTTTTCGGCGTTTGTGCCTTGTGATACGGAACCCTTCGTGTGCGAGTCCGATTCGCACTTGGCCAGTTTTTATTTTGACGTACGGAACCCTCAAAATATAAGGAACTAGAGAAGGGTCTGTCGAGCTCATTACTGATGACGTTTTGTTTTTGCTTTACTACACCACTTCCTTCGAGTGTTACGTAAAGTTCGGACGATAATATTGTCGAAACAAACAAATTCTGTTCTTTGAGCTGGGTACCCGTTAAGTTACAAGACTGTGATTATCTTCAACAATATCTACAACGTATTAAAAAATGCGGGTAGGTTAACCTGTATCCTTTCTGTTGATCTTGACATTTTGTTCAGACAAGGATTGATCGGGTGTAACCTTCTTTGGTGGCATGATGATTATTTAAGAAAATATAGCACTATTAATTTAATGAAAATGCTCTCAAAATAACACTTTACATATTTCGTATCAAGACGTATGACGTGAAAAAATAAATTTTGACGTTGACTCTATACAAAAGAGCTTCCAGCCATGACTTTTAATAAAGAGAATACCTATTTGGTCATAGCTTATTTATTAATTCCACACAGAACTACAGTGCTGGATAGTGCAGACAGTATCACAAGGATCTTTCGGCGCGGCGATCGAATGACGTTGACGTAGGGGCGCGGGCGCCGCGCTGTGAGAAAACATTTTTGAGAAATTGTTTTGTAAAATTTATAGAAAAAACAAGATGGCGGCGTTCGTTCCGATTTTGGCCACGCGCCAAAAGATCCTTGGACCGTACAAATTACAATACAAAGATGAGACTTGACCCCGCCTCCCCGCTCTTTCCGCCGCCCCTATGACGTCCGGTCCCGTCCCGCACTCAGGCCTCATACCGCTAAAGATACCTAAAATCGTGTACTGCGCAAGTCAAACCACGTGGTGTGTCAAGTACAGTTAGAGTTCTATTTTGTAAGAGGTTGACATATTTAAAGAGAAAACAACGGCTTTTACATATTTATACTTGAGGACAATTACCTATCTACATAAAATAAAACATTTTATTACTTAAAAAATATAATTTATCATTTATGCCTTAAACACATCCAGCTGTAAAGATCTGGTGTTCCATCATTTATTTGTGATGTTGATGCCACGGTCTCTCTCTCAAATGGAAGGTGCCAAATGTTATTCTTCTTTTGAGCACAGGGGGTGAACTGTAAAGGTGGCTGAAAACATAAAAACTCTTTAGTGTTACTTAGGTAAATATACGTCTAAGATAAGTCTTTGATTTTAATCTACTTACTTATATTCTAAGTCTATTTGACTTTATTTTTTATTTTAATATGATTTTAGATTAGTTAAATTTTAGTCTCTTTTCTTGTCTTGCAACAATGCACTATGTACCACTTAAATTTGAAAATGTCGGAAAACTGACTCCTAGACAGGCAAATGCCTAGTTTCGGGGTCACCGTCTACTCTATTCCTGTACAAATTGTGACTAATAAAATAATTTGAATTTGAACTTCCTACTAATATTATAAATGTAAAAGTTTGTGAAGATGTTTGGATGTTTGTTACTCAATAGTTTGTTGTTCTTCTAAGCTTCACAACGGTTTTTGATGCGATTTACACCATCATTTATTATATTTTAGAGAGGGAGCTCCTCACTATGCTGAATCAAGCCCCTACCCAGCCACGAAATGAGAGCCTCCTGAGGAGTTGGTCGAGGCTCTCCGCTATTAGGCCATTTACTGTAACGGTTGTCACGTGATACTTAGTTTTTTTTCTTTGTCAGATCTCACGAGAGAAAAAGGATATCAACAATCATTGCACGGCACTCTCGTCAATCTATCACCATAATATCAGGCTTATTGGCTACAATAGTCCTGTCAGTGATGATAGATCGATCCCAGTACAATATTAGGTCCTTACATATGAAATTAGCGTTTTGTCGTACTGACCACTTTGATCTGAAATATCTCCTCTTTGGTTAAGAATTCCAAATTAAAATTTATACATTCATTTACCTGGTACATTTGAGTTTTGAAAACAGTCATTAATTTGTTTTTTCCTCATTATTTTTTTCTTTGGCGTCGCTTATTACCGCACAATGGAAAACATGAAATATTGGTATATTTACGAGTACGAGTTCTACCGTGGCAGCAGTGCTGCAGAAACAGCTCGAAGGATTAATGATGTGTACCTACGGCGCTGGTGTCGCAAAAGAAAGCACGGTACGTTTTTGGTTTCAACGTTTTCGTTCTGGAAATTTCGACCTTCGGAACCAACCCCGTGGACGGGCGGAGACAAAAGTGGAAAATGAAGAATTAAAGCCTATTGTGGAAGCGGATCCATCACAAAGCACTTCAGAGATAACTGCAGGCTTCGAGGTAAGTGATAAAACTGTATTAATTTACTTGAAACAAATCGGGAAAACAAAAAAAACTTGAACGATGGGTACCTCATGAATTGAGTGAATCGAACTTGCAAACACGCGTCGACTGCTGTGTTACTTTGCTCAACCGACACAATAATGAAGGGATTTCAAATCGAATCATTACTTGTGATGAAAAGTGGATACGGTACGATAATCGGAAGCGCTCGTCGCAATGGCTGAACCCTGGAGAACCAGCCAAATCCTGCCCTAAACGAAAATTGACTCAGAAAAAGTTACTTGTGAGTGTTTGGTGGACTAGCGCCGGAGTCGTTCACTACAGCTTTCTGAAATCTGGTCAAACGATTACGGCAGATATCTATTGTAAGCAACTGCAAACCATGAAGGAAGAACTAGCTGCTAAACAACAGAGATTGGTCAATCGCTCTAGGCCACTGCTGCTTCACGACAACGCAAGACCACACACTGCACAACAAACAACCACTAAGTTAGATGAGCTACAATTGGAATTTCTGCGACATCCACCGTACTCCCCAGACCTTGCTCCAACAGATTACCATTTTTTCCGGAATTTGGATAACTTCTTACCTACAAGGAAAAAAATTCAACTCCGATGCGGCAGTCCAAACCGCCTTCAAAGAGTTCATTGATTCTCGCCCCCATGGTTTTTTAGTAAAGGGATCAATGAACTACCTATGAGATGGCAAAAGTGCATAGATAACAACGGTGCATACTTTGATTAATTAAATATATTTTACAAAAAAAAAATGACCGTATATTCCTTCCGTACAAAACGCCAATTTCATATGTAATGACCTAATATATAATATACCCACCTTTCACCGCTCTGGAACATTGTCCATGCATAAACTTTCTGCTTCAGGAAGTCGATGCGCTCTCAGAGTGCATCTACTTCCTGAAACAGAAAGAATATGTATCCTGTGTCACAGAGCGGTGCTCTGGGACACGGGATACATATTTTCGACCACTAATACTAATTCCCGAGAACGCCCGCTTCACTAAACGCATCACCCTTGGGTGTGTATAATGTCCTCCTTGAAGCAAATAAGCTTCCCGGTGAGTACCCTAGCCTCATTAATACGACGCTCAATCCTGCACAGCTAGACTAGTGCGGCGTGTTTCGGACATGCAGCTCGGCCGGTGTTTGGAATAATACATCTCTTGACATTTCTCGGGACCCTAGGGTACCGGACGTTTGGAAGGCGTACGAGGGGCCGAAGCCAAATCAGAGAGACCCGTTAGACATTTTAAATGAGGCACCAATAATACATTATTATTATTAAACTTACAAATAATAAATAAATATCGATGTTTTTGTAAAATCATAAAAACCGTGCGAAGCAAGGGCGGATCGCTACTTATAAAATAAATTGTAGAAGTTAATGCATGACTGTTTAAAATTATGCAAATTTTTTTTAATGGCAACCTTATTTTGAAGTCCACCCACTTAATTCTATGTTTTAGTTTGAAAGACTACTTTGAAAATGTTCCATTTCTCTACAAGACAAAGCATTATTCTATTATACCTGTAAAGGTCTTTGATTATTTGGGAAGACCATCCACTGATGCTGCCACTGCCACCTTTTGAACACAAGCCTTAGACTTTCGTCCTTCAAGAGGAACTTATGACCTCTCAACAAGTCTTTGGACACTATATCAGTTTGTGGACCACTTAGTATTGCTGCTGTTATGAAATATGGATCATCTTGAGATCTGTGAAAGAAATATAGAGCTATGTTTACATAAGCCAAAATGCCACTTGCTGACTTATCAAAGTTTAAAGCTCTGACCACACTTGAAAAAAACGCGCGGGACTGGGGACGCGACTGCACGTGTCGATTGTTTTAATAACGCAGGCCGACAAAATTTTTACCCAGAAACCAGACTATACTTTTCCGAAGGATTTTGATGCGCATTTTGAAATTTTCGTATACGTGGATTGTTCTACGTTTGAGAATTCATACACATACAGTCTATAGGAAAATTTCAAAATGCAATTTCTCAGCGAAAAAAAAGATAGGTATTTGAGTAAACTCAACGTCATTTTAAAAAGGAAAAGTAGTCGTTTGAGATGCTATTAATAATTTTTAAAAGAAAATAGTATCGGCCGTGCTACATAACCTCAAAAATGAGAAAAAACGGTATTTTTTGCACTTTTAGGTTAGGATATCTCGAAACCCTGACATGATAGAGCAATTTTGAGGCCAGATTCGAATTCAGCGCGTCAAAATCCTACTTAAAAGTATAGTCTGGTTTCTGGGAAAGTGTTCGTCAAATTTTGTCGCCCTGTGTAATTTGGAAGGCACATCATCACGCGACTATTCGCGCGAGTTTGAAGACCTCCATACAAGTTAGTTCCATATACCGCGCCGAATTCGCCTCAGTTTCGAAAAAAATTTTAACTTGGGAAAAAAGAATATCTGCTTTAGAGTTAAATTATGCACAAGATTGTATAGGAAGAACTTTATATGTTGCCAGTGAAGATCTAGTTTTTAGGGTTCCGTACCCAAAGGGTAAAAACGGGACCCTATTACTAAGACTCCACTGTCGGCCTGTCACCAGGCTGTATCTCATGAACTGTGATAGCTAGACAGTTTAAATTTTTACAGATGATGTAGTTCTGTTGCCGCTATAACAACAAATACTAAAAACAGAATAAAATAAATATTTGGGGGCTCCCATAGAACAAACGTGTTTTTTTTCGGCGTTTTTGCGTGGTACGGAACCCTTCGTGTGCAAGTCCGACTCGCACTTGGCCAGTTTTTTTTTTAATATACATATTAATAACCATGAACAAGACATTAACTTTTTTATCGTGACGTTTGCTTATTGGGAAGTACGGTCAGCAACAAAAGTCGATTAACACTTAAGTTTTTTCAATCTCAGTTATTGAGCAAAATATTTGTTCAAAATTGCAGCAAAAGTACAATGCAATTTTGAACAAATATTTTGGTCAATAACTGAGATTAAAAAAATTTAAGTGTTAATATTTTGCTCAATAACTGAGATTAAAAAAACTAAAGTGTTAATATTTTGCTCAATAACTGGGATTGAAAAAATTAAGTGTTAATGGACTTTTGTTGCCGACTGTACCAGAAATATAAGAGCAACAGAAAAATTAAAAGATATGTACCTAGGTACAGACAACAGCACATCAAGCTACCCGAAACTGTCAAATTATCCCAATCAACTTTGAACCTTATGATTTAGCAATAAAGTTGAAAATCTATTAAAGAAATTTGATGGATTGTAGTACTTATCTTGATGTGCTGGCGTCTGTAAATCAAAAAAAGTCTACTCACATATTATCAGTAAAGAAAAAATATGTATTATTCATGATTTGCTGCATGATTCTCTTATTCCACCTCAACATGTGTTGCCTGCCCAAAAGCAAGATCTTTTTCTTTTGTCTCACAAAATGATCAACAACACTATTCAAAAATTTCACCTTTTCCATATTATTGCCTACACCAACAGTATAGGCTATGTTAAGCCCATCTAAAACAATGTCATAAGGTGCAGTTTTTTCTACAAAATCTGAGAACCTCTTTAGTTCCTCAGGAGATGTTTTTAAAAACAAATCTGAACCTACAATTAGTTTTTCCTTCACATTTTGCTGTAGTGAGGTGAATTCTTCATCCGTTAATGATAAACGGTCTAATGTTTCTTTACAGCATGAGCACTGGCCGCTAAAAAAGAAAAACCGTTAAAAATATACCACAGACATTAAGAATATTTTCTTCGGATTAACTGTGTAAGAATATTTTCTTCGGGTTAACTGTGACTAGAGATGCCATTTACCACTTACTCCACTTTCCTTATTCTAGCAAACTGTGCATCCCAATCCATAGAGCTATACAACTCTTTTAGTTTATTGGCAGTATTCAAAGGAATAGTAGCACAATTTTTAGCTAAAAATGAAAAAACTTCATCCAAATGTTTTGTTATAACCTTTTTGTCTTTATATTTTCTTAGAATATAATTTAACCATGCTTCATAAGCATTTTCCAGGAGAGGTCTCTTATTCTTAAGGCTTTGTTCAATAAGTTCTAAAGCCTTTTTCTTTTTGTTTAGTCTGAAGAATGTAGCTACTATGGTACTGTAGGCTGAATGTGAAGGAACAGTGCTTAAATGTATCTCAGCTAAAACTTTCAACGCTTTTTCCCATTCATTTATAACACAAAGTGCATGTAGCAGTCGTTCACATGTACTGTACTCCAGAAATTTATATTTATCATGTAAACTCTTATGAGCATCTACAATAAACTTAGTTTGCTCTTTTGTTAAATTATCCGTCTTTCCGATTTCATAATAAAGATATAGCAAGGCGTTGATAGTACCTAAAGATAGATCTTCACTAGAACTTTTTACATGTTCCGCAAATGATAAAGCGGCTTTATAATTCTTGAAGCCTATCATATACTTTAACATGATAGCATCAATGTTTTTTTGGTTCACATTGCCCTGTTTGGATAGAACATCATTCTTAACAACAGTCCAGTCTTCTGCGTTGTTTTCCATTATTGACTTTAAGTAGTCTATTTGCTCGTCTGGGTGTTTTTCTCTTGCGAATGAAGCATTATGACCGAAAACTCGTGTAGCAACTCTTGCAACTGTAAGTTGAGAACGTGGAGTTTTATAATTGCTACCTTCTCGCTATATAACTTTTTATGCACGCGTCTTTTCGTAGAATTAAAACAAAATCCAAAGGGACACACTACAGGAAACTTACTTGAACTACGTGGAGAAATAATACGAGTTAATGAATAAAACATTTTGCAAATTGTTGATATTTATGAAACCAATAATAGTGTTTTATTACTACAGTTATTCTATTAAAAATACTTAAGTTTTACGATGTTTATTCGAACAAAATTGAGGTTATATTTATTTTGGACATTTGAACAAGTCTTGGGCCGCATTCCGAATTAGCTATATTCGTTCCTGTATCTCTTTGATTCACTCACAGCACTCACATCATCTCACAATTCACATGCGTTCGGATTTAGATATTACGGGTATGACAGCTGAGAGCTGTCAATAATTCAGAACGCTCGTGAACTCGCTCACAGTGCTTACTCAATGTCAAAACGACATTATTACAGTATTTCTTTGTATAAACACTCTCACTAAGAGGAAGAAATGTGGTGTTTATACGTTGAAATAATGTAATAATATCGTTTTGACATTGAGTAAGCACTCTGAGCGCGTTCACGAGCGTTCCGAACTGTTACAACTCTCAGCTGTCATAATCGTAATATCTAAATCGGAACGCATGTGAGATTGAGTGCTGTGAGCGATTATAGCTAATTCGGAATGCGGCCTTAAAGATATCATGCAGATGCAACTCAAAACAAAACACACACTGACACATCCATACACATGCACTGTCATTTTTGACAGCGCTCACGGCGATATTACTAAAAGGCATGGTCGGCGTTATCGCAAGATGACGCATGTCGTGACGTCATCTATGACGATTCACAGGACATCGTTATCGCGCTCACGTTAATTCGGTACGGGTTTAAAGCAAAAGCGCCAGGGTAGCCCGCGAAATTTATTTTTTTTTAGTTTTTTTTGCAATTTGCTGGTCAGTATTAAGTTGTACGTTGATTAATACATATGATTCGCGGCCGTAGCAAATATGTATTTACAGAATTATAATCAATAAAGTCATCAACACAATTCTCTAAGACCACGTAAGTCCAAAGAATAACTGTTTCATGAAATCATCATTCCTTGGACTTACGTGGTCTTAGAAAGTTGTGTAGATGACTTTAATGATTATAATTCTGTAAATACATATTTGTTACGGTCGCGAAACATATTTTGATTGACGTACAATTTAATACTGACCAGCAAATCGCAAAAAACGTACGAAAATTTGAATTCCGCGGGCTACCTTAGCGCTTCCCCCTTAATTAAAAACGATTATTTCCCAACTCGGAACGCAGGCTCAATCAAGTGACATGACAATAATGATAGTGTCATGATGACACTGTCAGATCTATTATACCCTGGACATAATATTGGGTCACACCACATTCCGAATTAAGACTATTGTCTTAATTCGGAATGTGGTGTGACCCAATCGCTCACAGCGCTCCGATTTAGATATCACGATTATGACAGCTGAGAGCTGTCAACAATTCGGAACGCTAGTGAACCCGCTCACAGTGCTTACTCAATGCAAAAACGATATTTACAGTATTTCTTTGTATAAACACCACATTCTTTCTTATTTGCTTAGGTTGTAATGTGTATGTCTTTACATGTATTTCTTACTTACATTTTTGGAAATGTTAACCTGAAAATTTTAAGCATTCGTCCTCCCTAGGTAGCTTCATGCTCATTTCCTGGAGGCTTATCATATCTTTTACCTGTAATTCATGTTATTTAAGTTTTTTTCTGTAGATTTTTCTCTTGAATCTTTGTTTACCTTTGTAATGTCAGTTAGTGACAGGCCTAGTTTTATTTTTTAATTTAATGCTGGAGCTAGTTGTAAGTCGTATAGGTAAATCACATCGACCTCATTATCTTTTCTTCTTAAAATGTTCTAGAAATTCTTTTCAAATGATAAAAAGTCGATGACAGGAGCCTGGTAGTTGATTTGGTCAGTCTACGTTGGGAGTTCAGCTCGGCCACAAGTGCGGTAAAATTAAGAGTGACCTTGGAGGGCAGTTTCCCTCCTCTACGGCCGAAGCGACTATGAAGACGCCGTAGCAAGGCGACTCCGCCCCGGTCTCTTTGGGCTGCACAGCCTGAGGGTTGACGTCCCTCAGCCCTCCTCTACGGCCTGAGGGTTGACGTCCCTCGGCCCTCCTCTACGGCCTGAGGGTTGACGTCCCTCGGCCCTTCTCTACGGCCTGAAGCTGATGTCCCTCGGCCACTAACAGACCAGAGGCCCGCCTTTCTTCAGTTCTATTTTGTTCTCATTTTCATTGACCGGTTTCTCTAGTTTAATTTAGTTATCTAGCTCTAAATAGGTAGGCCATAGCTTATTCAACAATAAATTCTTATAACTCGTCCTCTTTATTTCTTTTAACAGTGCTCGCCTCCAAACTGAAAGTTAGGTAGGTGAGTGCTCAATGTGACTACAATTTCTGGCTCTAACCAGGAATTTGTAACGTTACAAGGTGGCGACTGTCAGCCAGAAGAACAATTTAGAAAACGCCACGTTAGTTTGATGCAACTCAAAACAAAACACACACTGACACATCCTCACACATACACTGTCATTTTTGACAGCGCTCACAGTGATATTATTCTAAGGCATAGTCGGCGTTGTCGCAAGATGGCGCATGCTACGACGTCATCTATGACGATTCACGGGACATCGTTATCGCGCTCACTTTAATTCGGTACGGTTTTAAGCATGCTCAAATCGATTATTTCCCAACTCGGAACGCAGGTTTAGTAGTATGTACAGACGCCAGCACATCAACCTACCACAATCTGTCAGATTTCTTTAATAGATTTTCAACTTTATCGCTAAAGCATAAGGTTCAAAGTTGATTGGGAAAATCTGACAGATTGTGGTAAGTTGATGTGCTGGCGTCTGTACAGATGCCAGCATATCGAGCTACTACAATCTGTCAAATTTCTTTAATAGATTTTTAACTTTATCGATAAAGCATAAGGTTCAAAGTTGCTTGGGAAAATTTGACAGTTTCGGGTAGCTTGATGTGCTGGCGTCTGAACATACTACTTTCTCTTTGTTATTACTGCACTGCAATAGCTCGGTGCAATCATAATATGTACGGACGCCAGCACATCAACCTACCACAATCTGTCAGATTTCTTTAATAGATTTTCAACTTTATCGCTAAAGCTTAAGGTTCAAAGTTGATTGGGAAAATCTGACAGTTAGGTGTAGCTTAATGTGCTGGCGTCTGTACATAGGTATATAGTGGCATTTTTAACCGAATTCATTTGCAAAAAGGTCGAGTTCTTTATAAGTACGCAGTGATCCTGTCACCACACATTACACAATAGCTCACAACAATACGCTCACAATAAGATTATTCAATCACTCTCTTAATAATGGCGTACCCAGCTTTGAGCCCAAGGCTTAGGTTTAGTTTTAAACTTTTTGACCCAAGGGGGCAAAAAGATCTAAGGGCCCTCCCTAGTTCTTCCCTTTGTGGCATCACGTATTGTGCATTTGTGAACGCACCTTAGAACCCACTTTGGATAAGGTGGAAGGTATTCTACCTGTCTTCTCTTACGCGTATTGGAGGTGAACTTGTGATCGAAGAGCTGAAGTGAAACTCCAACTTGCAGTTAATAATATTGTAATTGCCACACACGTGTAAAGTTTACAGTTAGCTAAACTATTTATCACATAAAACTAGTAGGGACAAAATAAACTAATGACATAAATCTTGTCCGTGTCCCGCTTAGAGCATTAAACCAACGTCCCGTGACGGTTGGCAAGCAAGAGAGGGACGAGAGTTGAGACACTCGTAGATTCGTGTTGCCTGTCACTTAAATTTATTACACTCCAATTTTTAGGAAATCTAATTAGGAAATCGGCAGATGTAATCGCAGTGAGAAGTGTGAGAACAGATTGGATCCGATGTAGTGTAAATTGGAGGTTCCGACCGCTCTACTTCCTAAATTGTCTATGACCTAGTGCTACGATTTAGAACGACTAGTCTGCAAGTCCGCGCTTTGAGCAAAGTGGACGAGTAGACCGCGGGCATGAAAGCTACATACAACATGGTGGCGACTGCATCGGAAACGACAGCATTGCCCACAGAAAAAGAAAATGAACTAAATTAACAGAAAAAGGGGAAATGCCCTATTTAGATAAAATTTAAAGTCCTGACTGACTGATATATCAACGGACAGCCTAAACCGCCGCTGGTCCTAAAGATATGAAATTTGCAGTGTGTGTTCTTTGCGAAGAGTAATAATAATACCTACACTAATAAAGGGTTTTTCGAAATCCCACCCCTAAGAGGGTGAATGGGGGGAGGGTGAAACACGTGGATGAAGTCACGGGTAGAAGCTAGTCTTTATAATAAAAACGACAAAAAATATTTCTTTTTAATTTTTATTATTTTTAAACAACAATAATTATTATTTTCTTCTGTTATTTTAATAAATACGGTGCCACCGATAGAAAATTCGAAACGTGCAACCCAGTACATACATCCTTCTTCACGAATTTAGTGTAGTTTTTATTTTATTCGCCCAATGGGCATGCTTTCGACCATACCGCCTCGTCTTCCGTTAGAATTTCTTACGTGGTAAGTTTAGAAAAATAATGTCTTTCGTTTATGCTTCCGCCTTCTTTAGATTTCCTAAAAATTGGATAGTGTATTATGCGCTTTAATAAGGGTGCGTTCCTGACTAACTTATAAGTACTTAGCTAAAACACACAGGCAACGCCAGCCACGTATTCTAAGGTGCGTTTACAAATGCACAATACGTGAGGCCAAACCTTCCCTTACTCGTAACGCCTAAGTATGCTCATAATGTAAATATTTATGTACGGACGCCAGCACATCAACCTACCACAATCTGTCAGATTTCTTTAATAGATTTTCAACTTTATCGCTAAAGCTTAAGGTTCAAAGTCGATTGGGAAAATCTAACAGATTGTGGTAGGTTGATGTGCTGGCGTCTGTACTGTAAGCTTAAATGTATTATTAAATACAAACAGTAGCGGTATAGTGCGGCAAGCTTATTTGCCTGGCTTTAATTAGAACTAACGAAATCATTTTGTTCACAGACAGCGCCGCCTCCGTAACAAATAGGTTTGATCCACTACACTATTCTTACTGTAACTAGCAACTGCCCAGTGTCCAATGTCTTAATGCAAAAGCGAGCAGCAACTTGCAAACGGCAACTTGCTCTGAGTAAACCGCTTCTTTTGGCGTTAGTAGTATATGTTTTTTAGTACAGACGCCAGCACATCAAGCTACCCGAAACTGTTAAAATTTTTCAATCAACCTAGAACCTAATGCTAATAGCAATAAAGTTGAAAATCTATTAAAGAAATTTGACAGATTGTAGTAACTTGATGTGCTGGCGTCTGTACATACCTCTGAATTCAGAGGTACAGACGCCAGCACATCAACCTACCACAATCTGTCAGATTTTCCCAATCAACTTTGAACCTTATGCTTTAGCGATAAAGTTGAAAATCTATTTAAGAAATCTGACAGATTGTGGTAGGTTGATGTGCTGGCGTCCGTACATACTAATTCCTTAGAACTCTTCTAGTCTTTGATTTATCAGTTTAGTTGTCTATGTAAGCTATATTGACACATGATTGACACACGACTCGCGACTCGTACACCTACACAGCTCGTACAAGACCAAATGGTACCTATTATAACTTCTTTTCATAATCTGTGACTCGTACCGTACTGTTTCGTCTCGTATTTACAACTGAATTTGGTTAGATCTTACACAGAAAGATAATTTTCGTAACTTACAAGAACCATGGACGGTAAAACTACAAAAATGCCCAAAGTGGCTAAGGTAAACAAACATTTCAATTTACAAGACACGAACTGTTACCATGTAGTAAGTTTAACCCTATTCATTTGTAAAATATTACCTTTCAGGTTAAAAATAAAGCACCAGCAGAGATACAAATTACCGCTGAACAGCTTCTAAGAGAAGCTAAAGAAAGAGACTTGGAGATTTTACCGCCACCACCGAAACAGAAGATCTCTGATCCTGAAGAGCTAAGGGACTATCAGCATCGTAAGAGGAAGGCATTTGAAGACAATATCCGTAAGAATAGACTTGTAAGTAACTGATACTTCTAATTTTAATGTAAATTATTTTGTTTTGGAATACATAACCTTTAAACATTATTATCTAATATTTCGTGGTTCTAATTATTTAAGACTACAATATGATATAGCAAAATTTCAAATTGTAACGTGATGATGTATCCAACCTAGTGCTAAAAGTTTTTAACTAAAGTATCATTTTTCTTTATCTTCATCTGATGAAGTACCTAGTGAAGTTTTGGGCCCACAAAATGTAATATACTGTTGTGTCATCTACACAATAAAGAAGATCTGGTTGAATAATGTGTGTAACTCAGCTGGGTGCCTGGGTTCACAATAGGCGTAATAATGGAAACCAATGCTAAAGAAAGCTCCTGTTTTCAGGTTATTGGAAACTGGCTCAAATATGCTCAATGGGAAGAGTCACAGAAGCAAGTCTCAAGGGCAAGATCTATTTATGAGCGAGCTCTGGATGTGGATCACAGGAATGTTACCCTATGGTAAGTAATTGACTTCATACTTTGACTCATAAACTTCTTAACAGCACCTATAAACCTGTTATAATAAATTTTTAAACCAGTAATTATAAAATTCCTAACTGTCTGTGTTTTTCTATTTTCTAGGTTGAAATATACTGAAATGGAGATGAGGAACAGACAAGTAAATCATTCCCGAAACTTGTGGGATAGAGCTGTGACCATATTGCCAAGGGTGTCACAGTTTTGGTACAAATACACCTACATGGAGGAGATGTTGGAGAATGTTGCTGGTGCCAGACAAGTATGTAGACTACCATGTTTATCATGAAAGATTGGACAGTGTAGAATTGTGTATAATGATTTCATTTCTTTTGTAGGTCTTTGAACGCTGGATGGAATGGCAACCAGATGAACAAGCGTGGCAAACATACATTAACTTCGAGTTAAGATACAAAGAACTAGATAGGGCTCGTCAGATTTATGAAAGATTTGTCATGGTTCATCCTGATGTAAAGAACTGGATAAAATATGCAAAGTTTGAAGAAAATCATGGATTTATAAATGGTTCAAGGAAAGTGTTTGAAAGGGCTGTTGAGTTCTTTGGTGATGAAGAACTTGATGAAAGATTGTTTATTGCATTTGCCAAGTTTGAAGAAAACCAAAAAGAACATGACAGAGCAAGAGTTATTTACAAATATGCTCTAGATCATATTCCAAAAGACAGGAACAAGGAATTATACAAAGCATATACAATACATGAGAAGAAGTATGGCGACAGATCTGGTATTGAAGATGTTATTGTTAACAAGAGAAAGTACATGTATGAGCAGGAAGTCATCGAGAATCCTACCAACTATGATGCATGGTTTGATTACATCAGACTTGTGGAAAACGAAGGGAATGTTGATGACGTCAGGGACACATATGAAAGAGCCATAGCAAATGTTCCTCCTTCTAAAGACAAACAGTTTTGGCGACGCTATATTTATCTGTGGATTAATTATGCATTATATGAAGAGTTAGAAGCTGAAGATGCTGAGAGAACGAGGCAAGTTTACAGAACATGTTTAGAACTAATACCACACAAAATATTTACATTTTCCAAAATATGGTTGATGTATGCCCAATTTGAAGTCAGATGTAAAGATCTAAAGCAAGCAAGAAAAACATTGGGCATGGCTCTTGGCATATGTCCTCGAGACAAATTGTACAGAGGTTATATTGACTTGGAGATTCAATTGAGAGAATTTGATAGATGTAGAATATTATACCAAAAGTTTTTGGAATACGGCCCAGAAAACTGCATAACCTGGATAAAGTTTGCTGAATTAGAGACATTATTAGGTGACATTGACAGAGCCAGAGCAATTTATGAAATAGCAGTGGGACAGCCAAGACTAGATATGCCAGAATTATTATGGAAAAGCTACATAGATTTTGAAGTTCAACAGGGCGAAACTGAGAAAGCTAGACAACTTTATGAAAGGTTGTTAGAGAGAACAGTCCATGTGAAGGTATGGCTGTCTTATGCCAAGTTTGAACTGAATGCTGAAAATGCTGATAATATAAATGTAGAACTAGCCAGGCATGTTTATGAGCGTGCTAATGATAGCCTTCGTAGTGCTGGAGAAAAGGAGGCAAGAGTACTTCTATTAGAAGCATGGAAAGATTTTGAAACAGAAATTGGTGAAGAAGAAAAGCTTGATAAGGTTATGGCTAAAATGCCAAGAAGAGTCAAAAAGAGGCAAAAGATCATCAGCGAAAGTGGAGTTGAAGAAGGTTGGGAGGAAGTATTTGATTACATATTCCCAGAAGATGAAATGGTTAGACCTAATCTTAAATTACTTGCTGCTGCAAAAAATTGGCGCAAACAAAAAGAAGTCACACAACCTTTAGAAACTGACACCAATAGAGAAGATCAAGAGGAAGAAGGAACACCTCCACAGAGAACTAATGAAGCTGAAGATGATGATTAGAATAAGTTTTCAAAATAAAATTTAATACTTTTTTTAATGAGTGATTTATTGAAAGATATTAATCTACATCTTCTGGTCGAACAGGATGTGTCAATGGTATAACTGACTTTTTATTTACATCCCTTGAACAAGCCTTTCTCATATCTGGAAAGAAAAACAATATAATTAATCAAATATTCACTCACTTTTATTTAATTGAAACTGAAATTAATAAATTAAAAGTAACATACCATAAGCATCTTCATCTGGGTCTCCAGAATAATATTCTAATACAGTTCTATAAACTATGTAACCCAAATTCTTGTACATATTAATTGCAACCTTGTTGCTGACTCTTACAAAAAGATCTACAAAATACGCCTTTTTCCTAAAAAAAAAAAACGAAAAAAATGTTATCAATAAATCTGGTAACCAAATTAACAAATGATGATTGCATAGGGAAATTTACTTCTCAGAGACATCTTCCAAAATATTCATAAGTGTTGCAGCAAGGCCTAGTCTTCTGTATTCAGGCCCAACTGTCAAGGCTGTTACATGACCATGCCAGTTGTCACCATGGCCCTCAGCTTTTCCCATTACTGAAAGTATAAAATAATGCATAATCAGTCAATTCCCACTGCTGGGACACAAGCCTCCTCTCAGTGAGATGGAATACGCCGAAATCCAGTGCCATATAAACGACATGTCTTCAAATTTTTTGGTTCCAGGACATGCCTCACAATGATGATTTCTTTCACTGGTTTGAGAGCATAATTTACACAAAGTAAAGCACCTGCCAGGGTTCGACTAAGACCTAAAACTCATAAGTCACGGCCGTTACCACTGGGCTACCACTGCTTGTTGATAATAATGAACAATATTTTGTTGCAGGTGTTTACAGTAAATTGTCCACTTGTGTGGAACATGAATACATAAATAAAACAAGTTCTTATTAAACAAATGATCACACTGATGATGTCACTTACTGTATCCCATTATTTCTCCGCTTGGTGCCTCCACAACTTGGAAATATTCGGGCCAATGTGCTAAATACTGAGTATAAAATGATAACCCATAAGTCTCGGTCAGGGGATCCAAGTTCCTAATGAAAGAGTTAACAATCATTGGTTACTAATGTAGTGTGATAAATTCTAAGTAACATGTGTAATGTTATTGGTCATTTTATTACGAATTAGACAATCACAATTTGAAATCTATTCAAAAACACACTTACACATTGTTAAATTTTAACATGTCTTCACACGTAAATGGTCTAATTGTAGTCATTTTGGATAAGATTTAAATTGTATTAAAAATATAAACTAGCGTTGTGAAATTTAAAATATTATTCCTAGCGCTTGGACTTTATCAAAATATCAATCAAATCGCGCACATTTTCTGTCATAACATTTAGTCAATCCTCCTAAAGACAACTGACAAACATGACAAGCTGATAGTATTGGCAACCCTAACAAAAAAAAATAAAGCTAAAAGCAGTCTCGTGTCTCGCTCCCTGCAAAGCAATGACCACAGAGCACGCAATGACAATGTTTACTGTGGCAGTAGCAGCACAAACAGCTAACAAATATTTTAACTGAATCAACTTTTATTGATAGTTTGATTTAATAATCGTCGCATCACTCATCAGTGCTGCGTGTTCGGATGTTCAAATATTGCGTACCATTCATCGTGCTGATAGCGTCATCGTTGGATATGATTTCGCGATTTCTATACTGTCCCTGGTCCCATTCCCCAAGCAAACCATACAAATGCGTGCCCGGTCTACGTTGTTATTGCGTTGAAAATGGAACATAAACTGGCAAATCGCGACAGGTCTTTGAACCAAAGTTATCTATTTTTTTTGAACAGCTTTGGTCGTAACAATCTGGCAATAAGTCGTAATGTCGTTTGATTGAGTTTTGGCCACACTTACACACTTTCAGCATTTTATTATTCAATGTCTCTGTGATATCATACTAATTCCATGCAAAGACATCAATCTTTATAATTCATTTATACATTTAAATATTTTAATCGACTAAAAAGGAGGCTTTATAAGAATTATAGAATCATATCTGCTTGAAGTTGAATAAAATATTCATTTATTTTTGTATCAGGGTAGCTATTCAATTTACATTATCTTATAATTAATCGAAAAATGTTAAATATTGATTGACACGTTCATAAATGATTAAAAACAACAATAAAGTATCTCATCACAACATGACGCGCATATCGCGTTGCTCAACATTCAATGGAAAATAAAAAGAAGTATAGCATTGTTGCCACCTTAAATAATTCTCCTGGAGACTAGAGAAAATTATTGTCCGACTCGTTTTAACACATGTCGAAAGACATATTTATTACTCTTTTACAAGCTAAAAGCTCAAGTGGAGCGATCTATGGGCTTCTTGCAGTTTACCAACACGACAATGGCCGAATTGTCCGTATAGGATATTTTTTATTAGCCCGTACGTCCCAACCTGCCATGTCTTTGGTTTTAAAAATGGCGTATACAAGCTTTTTGTTTGCCGGTTTACGCTGTTGAATACTTTCCAAGACCTCGCGCGTACTCGGATAACATCTTAACGTCGTGAATATGAAATTAAAGTACATGTGTAGGTATATAATCAACGCTGTGGACCCCGTGAACGAAATTTTGTAGCGTTATGGTGAATTAGAATGGTGCCTGTGGCTTGTCAATCTCGCACGTCGCCAGGTTATCTGTTCGTAACGTAAATATCACCCAGCGAGCGTTTTATATTTCAGATATGACAGCGTCGCAAAACAGTAGATAATGGAGAGTTCAGAAGATGATGCGGGCACAGCGACGAACGCTTCCCGCCGTGCATCGGCGCGGGAAAAGGACGTCGGACTGGCCGAGGAAGTCAATGCAACTAGTAGTTTCCAGCAGGAACCATCCGAAGCGCGGCGGTCGTGCGAAACTCCCGCGATGTCGGAGGATAACTTCGACGGCGATAGCGTTCCGTCGCCGTCGGCGCAGGACGTCAACACAAGCACCGAGGCGATTTTGGATATGATAGATGAAATCGTCGACGGTCCGGGCGCGCCGAAGCGGTTACCGCTAGCATCAGAATCTGTTGACACGATATTTGATGAGCTCGAAATCACCAGTGAACACTCGAATACCATACAGGAATCAACTAAAATTCGCGACAACAATTCTTCTGTGTCCGTCGTAGCATCGCCTGCCGACAGTGCTAAAAGTGAACTATTGTCTCAAGGTAGCATTGATACACAAACCGAAGTATCATCTCTTAGTGTCGATTCATTACCAGAAAAGTCATATGTGCCTGAAAGTGATGAGCCCGCAGTGTCTACACAAACAGAAAACAATACTGTGTCAAATGTGGTTGCTGAAGCAGCTGTTAGCTGTGTTGATTCATTACCAGAAAGTTTATCTTTGCCTCAGGTTGAAGAGCCTGCAGTGTCTACACAAGTGGAAGAAAGCGCCGTTTCAATTAAGGCATCTGAGGCATCCACTATTTGTGAAACGTTACTACCAGAAAGTTCTTCTTTGCCTGAGAGTGAAGAACCTACAGTGTCCACAATACTGGAAAACAGTGATGTATCAAATGTGACACCCGCTAGTTGTGTATCAACATTACCAGAAAGTTCATCTTTGCCTACAAGTGATGAGCCTACTGTATCAAATGTGGTTTCTGAGGCAACATTATTACCAGAAAGTTCATCGATGCCTGAAAGTGATGAGCCTGCAGTGTCAATACAACCTGAAGATAGTGCTGTGTCAAATTTGGTATCTGAGGCGCCTGATGCACCAGCTAGTTGTGTTGATTCATTACCTGAAAGTTCATCTTTACCTGAAACTTATGAGCCTGCAGTGTCTACACAATCTGAAAACAGTGTTGGATCAAATGTGGCACCGGCTAGTGGTATATCATCATTACCAGAAAGTTCATCTTTGCCTAAGAGTGAAGAACCTGCAGAGTCTACACAACTTGAAAACTGTGTTGTGTCATATGTGGTTTCTGAGGCAACATCATTACCAGAAAGCTCATCTGTGCCTGAACCTTATGAGCCTGTAGTGTCCACAATGCCTGAAAACAGTGATGTGTCAAATGTGACACCTGATAATTGTGTATCATCATTACCAGAGAGTACATCTTTGCCTGAGAGTGATGAGCCTGCAGTGTTTACACAACCTGAAAACAGTGTAGCTTCAAATGTGGTTTCTGAGATAATATCATTACCAGAAAGTTCATTGATGCCAGAAAGTTCATCTATGACTGAACCTGATGAACCTGCTGTGTTAACACAACCAGAAGATAGTGCTGTGTCAAATGTGGTATCTGAGGCATCTGATGCACAAGCTAGTTGTGTTGATTTATCAACAGAAAGTTCATCTTTGCCTGAGAGTGATGTGCTTGCAGTGTCTACACAACCCGAAAATGTTGTGTCAAATGAGGCTTCTGAAGGAACATCATTACCAGAAAGTTCATCTATGCCTGAACCTGATGAACCTGCAGTGTCGTCTCAACTAGAAGAAAGTGCTGTGTCAGATGTAGTACCTGAGGCACCTGCTAGTTGCCCTCCACCTAATATTCCTTCCAACAGTGAAGAAAAGACTGTAACTGTGCAAAACATTTCAGACAATAGTGAGTGTGAAACACAGGGGCGAACAGTAAAGTGTGTGTCATCCAGTGATAGCAGGGACAATGTGACTGTAGAAAGTGCAGAATCAACGTCTAGTGATAGTAGTGTTAGTGAAGGTAGAGCAGTGCTTGTAGAACCGCAGGTGCGGTCACCACTCAGACGGCGGCTCGTACGGCCAGCACCAAGTGACCGACGACCTGACTCTACAGTGTCCTCGACCGTTGATTCTCAAATTATTAATTCACCTGCCACTGAACAAAAAAGTAGTGAAAATATCACCAAGGATGTGACAAGTTCATCTGATGCTGTGCCCACAATACATGGTAATGTAAAACCAGAAGAGATTAGAAATGTAAGTGAAATTAATTTCTGCAAAGCAGAAACGTCTGTGAGTCCTCCTAAAAAAATTAAGCTTATTAGACAAAAAGTTAGTACTGGTACTAGTAATAGAGAGGCTTCTATTCATCAGTCAGCTATTCAATCAGATAAAGATCAGTGTCAGTCAACTTCATCTGATAACCATTCATTACCCTTGCCTGAGCCTCAGAAAGAATCTTCAAATACTGTTAGTATCTCACAATCTCAAGAAGACAATGAAACATCAATATCTGTCAGTAACTGTGTCGCTGAAGAGCCAGTTAAATCTGAACAACCACTATGCTCTGAAGAACATTCCCGACCCAGTATAGAACATCATCATCCACTAAAAAAGCATGATGATAGTGGCCAAGCTCTACCTGTACAGCCCAATTTATGTCTACCAAATTCCTCAAAACCAGAGGCTGATGCCAATAAGAATACTTATGCCAATTCTAGTACAATACAGGAAATTAGTAGTATGCCAACACCATGTTCAGTCGAGCCTGAAGCTGACATCAAAGTAAATGATTTAGAACAGGGTATTGTCAGTAATGTTGACAAAGACGAACACAAAGACACAAAAGATCCAGAATGTGCACAAATTAAAGTCTTACCTTTACAAGAAAGCATACCCGCAAGTGCATCAATTGTATCAACCCCTGAGAATTGTGACCAAGATAAAAGGGGTAAAGAAGGCCAAGAAGATCAAAAGAAGGTTCCACCTTTTAAACTTAACTTATCCATGTCAAATTTGCCTGAATCTAAATTGGAGACAGAACACAGCAGTATTAGTAAAAACAGTGTTATTCATGAAGAACCTGAGGTAACCAAACAGGTACCAAAATTAACAATCAAACTAAAACAATCAGATGAAGTTAAGTCACCTGTACCAAAAGTAACAATAAAACCTATTAGACCACCTGCTGAACAAGATTCAGATGATAAAACTGACAAAAATCAACACATACCTAGTGTGACTAAAATAAACATTAAACCCATTCTTAAACCACCAGAAAATATTAACATAAAATTACTGAGGTCACAACACGCAGTAGATGGGGATGCTAGATCAAATGCTATTGAACAGATACCTTGTATCACAAAATTAAACATCAAACCAATCCCTAAACCACCAGAGAAAATAAATGACATCCACAGAAAATCCAGCAGTAGTGAAATTTCAGAATCTGAATATTCTGAAAATGATGAAACTAGTACTTCAGATCAAGCATCTACTTCTGATCATGGGCCTTCTGATGTTGTTCCAAAAGTTACTATAAAACTGGGAAAGCCTGGCACTGAAAGTGAAGGTAAATTTTATACTGAAAAAAATGTTCCAAAGGTTACTATAAAAGGCTTTCAACAGGATGAAAAAGAACAGCAAGAACCTAAATTGAAAATGGTAATTAGCCAATCTGAATTGTCTTCAGACACACAACCTGAGAAAATTCCAAAACTTACAATTAAAACAGTTTCAAAATCAGAAAGCCAGCCCCTGAGTCCAAAGTTGACTATTAAACCAATTAAACCCCCAGAAACACCCAATAAAGAAGGTGAAATTCCCAAGCTTAAGATATCCACTGAATCATTTTCTTCGTCAGCTGAAGTCAAAGAAAGTCAACATGTGCCTAAAATTACAATTAAACCTGTAACAAGGTCTTCAGCAATGTGTGACAGCCCTGAACATATCCCTGTAGTAACAAAATTGAACATTAAGCCTATTTTGAAACCTACAGACAGTGGAGAGTCCTCCGAGGACTTTGATAATAAAGTTCCTGTAGTATCAAAATTAAATATAAAACCTGTAATAAAGCCTAAAGATAATGATGTAGATTCTAGTGTAGATGAAGTACCTAAAATAACTAAATTAAATATTAAACCAATAAAGAATCCTGAGGAGAATTCTTCAGAGGAAAAAGACTGTGATGAAATGAATGCTGACATTGATGAAAATAGTATACCCGTTGTTACTAAAATTAATATTAAGCCTATAATTAAGCCCCAAGATGAAGAAACATTAAAAGATTCAGAAAACCAATCATCAGAGACTGGAAACTCAAGTGATGATAATGGAGATCACATACCTGTGGTTACAAAACTGAATATAAAACCTGTCATAAAACCTGATAGTTTGGACGAATCATCTAAGGCAGTTACATCAAGTGAACAAAGCATTCCTGTTATAACTAAACTAAATATTAAACCATTAGTAAAACCAGGAGACAGTATCTCACCCTCATCACCTAAAAAGGAACATTCAAAAATTGATGGGCACAGTTCTGTAATACCAGTTGTGACTAAATTGAACATTAAACCGGTTTTGAGGCCTGAAGAAGCTGAGCTATCAAAACCTAAGGATGACTCTGGGGAAAAAACAATAATAAAGAATCCTCCATTGGTTATGAAAATTAATATGAAAACCATGACAGAGAATTATAATAATGAACATGCTTGTAACAATATAGGTGATGAAAGATTATCTTTGTCGCCAAAAAAGAAGGTAGCTAATGCATTAGAAACGAAATCAGAACTATGCCTGGACAAGAATCTTAAGAAAAGTTGTGGGCCAGTCAATGATGTACCATCTTCAGTAAAGGACCATTGTTCTGAAGAGAAGCCTAAACAGAACTGCATACCTGACTCTATTGAAAAGAGTAAAGAAGGTTTTGACAAAACATCCGTAATTACCTTGTCTAAAACAGAAAAAGAAAAGCATACACAATCAGATACAGCCCCTGAAAGTGAATCTTTATGTCCTGAGACAAGTACAAACAAGGAGCCTAATGAAGTGAAACCAAGTCCCACTAGCCAAGAACACAAAAATATGAACTATGGAACTACTGATGCTATTACAGAATCGAGTATGATGCAAGCAATTGGTAGACAGAAGTATTCATCAGTACAAAATTGTACCTTGTTGAAAAAACTTTTAGAAAACACTAAATGTAGTTTAGATAGGAGTCTTGAAGTGTCTCCAATAGTAAATTATGCTTTGCCAGCTGAGAAAAATGATAATAATATTGTAAATAGTGATTATTTGGTTGAGTCAGGAAATACAAGTTCAGATAAAACAAATATTGGAAAACTGGAAAAGAATGAGAAAAGAAGTTCTACTCCTGATAAGATCAATGATTCAAACAAATCATTAGACTCGAGTTTACGTTCAATACAAGACCATAGTGCTAAAACAAACGAGAACATAACTAAACCATTAGAAATCACCATATCTGATAAAATTACAAATCAAAGCTCTGGTCAAGATTCTCCAAGAATAATATTAAAGATAAATAAGACTGACCATGGCTCATCAGCTAAAATAATTACTGAAGATGTAAAGAGGGCTGATACACAACAAAACTATACTGAAAATACTCAAGATATTATTAATGATAAGCAGAGTCCGAAAAAATATGTAAATAGCAGAAGAAAGCAGGCAGCCGATACGTCATTAAATTTATCAACAGGGAAACGATTACGAAGCTCAAGGATAGTGGAAAATACAGAGAAGACTCCTATTGCTCGGCGAAATATGGGTAAGAGACCATCAACCACAGAAGCTAGCCCTCCTCAAAACAAAGAATCTGACCTTTCTCTCTTACAAAGTAAGAGGTTAAAATTAGGGCAACTTCTGTCCAATAAATCCTTAACTATTACTCCTGTTTCAAAAGATTCTCCACCATCACCTACAAAAAGTAGTATAGACATGAAACAAGGAGTTAGAAATGTTAATCATTCACTATTAAATAACGAAAATTGTTCAAAGAATGGCAACTCAAAATTACACAATATTTTATCTAATTTACAAGCAAAACAAATGCAAACCTTGCATAATAATGCAATTTGCTCAGAAAAGGCTCAAACTGTGGCTACGGATATTGAATTAAATGCCTCGGCGAGCAATTCAGATGCAGTTCAAATTGCTCCCGTAGAAAACTCGCATCCTGACCTACAGGAGATGATAATCAACGAAAACTCAGATTTCCGTGATTTTGGCACTGCTCCTGAAGAGGTTTCTCAGGATCCTCTAGAAGTGAAGCCAGCGGAGGAACCGCCAGAAGTCATCGAAATTCCTAAACCAGTGGAATTAACAACACCACAACCTAAGAAACGTGGACGCCCACGGAAATTGCCGGTGTCGGAAGGTGCGAAACCCGCCGTCACATTGCCTGTTCCCGCCCTTGAGGAGCGGCCGCAGCGGTCACTTCGTCTAATGAGGTGAATATAATTTTTCTAATTAAGTACTTTGCTCTTTATTTATGGTGAAATAAAATTATTGCGATGAATGCAACGTTATTTACAAATATTTCCAGGGATAGGCCGACAATACTCCAGAAGCCGCGAGGACGAGGCAGGGGGCGCGGGGGCAAGCGCGCTGAAGCCGCGCCGCCCACTGAGCTCGAGACCATCGTGGTGATCGAACCAGCTGACGAGCCGGAAGTGCGGCCGCCCACCGTCGACATCGACCCCACCAGCTCGAGAATCAAGCTTCCGCGAATGACGGAAGCTCTCGACAAAATGCCCTCCGTCTGCGTAACGCCATTAACAAGTAGACGACGAAATTCGTCTGGGAATTTTTCGACCAGTGAAACTCCGGAAGTGAAACTTGAAAGTTCGAAATTGGAGGAGTTGGGGAAGACTCCTGATGCCAGCGGGTCGGCGAGGGGGCGCGGTGGGCGCGGCGGGCGCGGAGGGCGAGGGCGCACGCCGCGCGGCCGCGGCCGGGGGCGGGGCGGGGGGCGCGGGGCTATGTATATGAAGGTAGGCTATATGAAAAAAAGAAAAATAATAAACCAGAGAACACAAACAGAAAAATAAAAGATATAAAAACAACAGTATTCTTACATATAAAATAGCTTGTCGTTGTTTCAAGCATTTTTGCCGCCACTTACAGATCCTATGTGGACATTAAACAGTATAGTGCGAAATAGTATGCTTAGAGCAATGCCACACAAGAAATATTCCAATATTGGTAGTAAATTGTATCTATAGCATTAGTTCGTGTTTCAGGAAACGATGGGCATCTACGGGCGAGTGTGCGGGCCCGCTACTACGACTGTGCAGCTCTTTGAAGAAGAAACATGCATGATGGATGATAACGCCACGCCCGCCAAGTGAGTACGATTATGTCGGCTGGCAAAAAAAGACTTGCCGAATGCATAAACTACTCCTCCTTTTAAGTCGGTAAAAAACCACAGCAACCTTTTTCATAATCATGAGTTGATTCAACAAAATAATAAAAAGCCCTTAGGTTGAACTAGTTATCTTGACTTTTTCAGGCTTCCAATTGGTGAATGAGCTAGAACAAAGTCATCAGTGGCTACATTGTAAAGTTTTATGTTGCTAATAAAAACTATTTGTGTTTCTAGACCTTCGCACTTACTCGATGAGGATTCACAAAGTTCCGTGAAGAGTTCGACGAATGAGAGCAATAAACTGAAGAAATCTAAATTCGCTGATTTGTTTGATAGGTATTTATTTAGAGAAAACATTATATTTTCTTTTCTATTTTATTGTTTATAAATAAGATACTAGTGTAATATATGTTTAATGTTCTTATTTACAGTAATAAGGTGTGGACGGCAGCGGATGTAAAGGAATACACGTGGCCGCCTCCTGATAAGGCTGATGTTGAACACAAGGTACCTACATTTTTATAAATCCTTGAGGCATTCCAAAAAGTATCGTGAAAAACTCAGAATAGAACCTTTTCACCCTGAATAACAACAGACAATAAAATGAATGCATTTTACTATTATTATTCTTTATTTTATTAGCGACCCGCTCATGCTTCTCAGGTTTGCTATCTACTGATGAGGCAATATGTAAAAACATTGAGATTTATGTGCTATATCTAAGTTAAGTCATCATCATCTTCCTGCCATTATCCGATGTTACTTGGGGTCGGAGAAACACGCTTACTTCCATTCTCCCCTGTCAACCGTCACGCTATCATTCACTCCCTTCTCTTTCATATCATTCCTCACACAATCCATCCATCGCATCTTTTCTTTGGCCTTCCTCTCCCTCTCCATCCATCAACATGTATATTCGTCACTCTTTTAGGGTCATATGCGTTTCGTCCCTTCTCATCACATGCCTATACCAAGCCAAACGATTTCCTTTCAACTTTTCTGTCACTGGCGCCACTTTCAAAATTCCTCTTATATACCTACTTATTTCTTACTTTATCCATTCTCGGCACTCGACACATCTATCTTAACATTCTCATCTCCACTGCATGCAATCTTTTTTCATCCGTCTTCTTCACGGCCCTATCACGGGCTATATCTAAGTTATGAATGTATTATACAATTAAACCTTCCGGAATAAATTATCTAAATGTTTGTGAAAACCGCATCAAACTCCGTTGCGTAGTTTAAAAGAACAATGTGGTCACACAGATGACACGAAAAGCGACTTTGTCGTACACTATTTAGCGAAGCCTGTTTTCCCGTTGCAGGGCAAATCCCTCCCTTTACTTATCTATCTATGTCTAGTGATAAGCGCCAGTACCGTAGGACTACACAGCTCATAAGACCCTTTATTAAGTGCAGTTATATCTATATTTTGTTAATGTTTACAGGTGATGATGATACAAGAACAAGTGGCCATGTTCTTAGGAGTGAAGAGCTTCAAGCGACGTTACGCGGAGCTGAAGAGGCGAACAATCTCCGGTGAGGAACGGGACTACGTTCTCAGTAAAGGTCTTGTGACTGAAGCATTGTGCGACCTTGGTAAGTTACCTTTTTTACTTGAGGCAGTTTTTAATTTAATACTATGGCCGCACGGAAATCTCCACAGGAACCGTAGAAGAATTCTTTGTCGCTGTTTATTTCAAATCCGAATTTCCAGAGATTACCTTTTATCGAGCAGTGTTAGCCCAGTGGTAAACTGCTCCGACTTACGAGTCGTAGGTCGTGGGTTCGAACTATGGCAGGCGCTTTACTTTGTGTAAATAATTTCATCACGACTGCTCTCAAAATGATGAAGGAAAACATCGTGAGGAAACCGGCATGTCCTAGAACCAAAAATTCGAAGTCATTTGATATCCACCATCCCGCACTGAGCCCGCGTGGTGGATTATGGCCCACTCCCTCTCACAGAGAGTAGATACCTAGAGTAGACCTGTATCCCAGCAGTGGGAAATATGAATATGATTATGCTACCTTTTACAGACATGATAAACTTAACCTCTTTGTATTATGTATAGTTTACATATTTATAGTAGAATGATAAGTTCTATTTCATTCTATCACAGCTCTCGGCTAGATATAAGCCTTTTAACCTAAATAACGCAACTGCTCTCGATTTAACGCCTTTATATTCCAGAATGGCCACCAACCTGTTTCTTTGTTGTCGACTCGACACCATAGTTCATCAGACTGATTTACTGTCGGTAACGATGACTGCTTACCATGTCATCTACTTATAGGCTCATCTTAAGATTTCTTCCAACAGGTATCACCGCGGTAGACGCCAGTGACGTACTAGACATCATGTTATCAGACTACCCTCACAAATACGAAGAGTTTCGGTCGCACCAGCGGCAGAGACAACTCACCGAATCAGCCGAGGACGCGTCAGAAGATGTCAAAACTGAAGATAGGGCGGTGAAGATTGAGATGAAGGCGGAGAAACCGGTGGAACATAAACCTGAACTACCTAAAATTGACCCGGAGAAGACTAGACAGGTAGGTTTGAGTTAGAGACCTGTTTACGAAGATAATACGTACGGTTTAAGTAAGTCTGAGAGAGAATGAATGCTGCAGCGTCAGGCATTCTTTCCAGGGCTTTTGTGGAACTTGTAATATGTGTTTTGCAGTTATAACTACTCACTCATTTTGGAAACTATTTCATAAATTAATCTCGAACTGTCAGCTCCTATGAGACCGTGCATGAAATGACTTATTTTAGAATTTTTTGTTTACTGGTTTGTGAGACAAGTAAAAAGAATTATAATAAAATAGTTTGTCATTTCAATAGCAGAGCTCTTATTCTTGCATGTGGCTTGAAAAATCACGTTCAAGAGACTTTCGGCAATAGATTGCCATTGATCCTCAACAATAAAAAATATCGTTAATATATGCCATAAGTTTTTCCGTTTATTTAATGTCAATGGAGATAATTCTTTTATCTAAGACATAACTTGTCACCACAGGACATGGCAGCAGCAGCAATAGCGTCGGCTAGCGAATGGAACGCGCGCATGAACGCGTTGCGTCGCGGCGCGTGCGCCGACCTGCAGTCGCTCACGGTGCAGCGCGCGCGCGTGCCGCCGCGGGCGCCCGCGCGCGCGCACCTGCGCCCGCCCGCAGGCTTCTACCCGCACGCCTTGTTGCCGGGACAGTACCAGCACTCGTATCGGATCTATACGCCCGATCAGCTAAGGTACTTTATTTTTTATAATATGGCATCTAGTTGGTAGTACTCGCAACCGGCGTGCGTGTATAACGAGAGGCTTCAAAGCAAATGGAGTAAGTTTTGTAGCAAGTGTTGTTCTGTAGTATACAGATCAGCTAGGGTTCGTTTTCATGACAAGTTTAACAACACAAGCTCGACCTGTAAACAATGTTGATACTCATCTTTATTTCTTTGTATTGAGATTGCTCATCTCGTTTTAGACGTAAAAAAACCTAGGGCAACGAACTTTCAACACGACCGTGCGACGTTGGATTTAACATTATTTGAAGCATAATATTTAGCAAATCAAGATTTGACCATCCGCCGAAGATAAAAAAGCGTGTTACGTTACATTTTGGCGTACCTTGTTGTCTAAAACTATGCGTAATTTTTTACAATATTCATAAATATAAAAAGCAAGCAAAGTACTCGAACTATAAAATCTAATGTAAGGACGGCAAAAAGAGGTTGTGGAGGTCAAATAGGCAGTCGTCCCTTGTAAGTACTGGTATTCAGCTGCATCCTGTTAGACTGGAAGCTGACCCCAACATAGTACGCAGATGATCGCATTCGCAGGACAATCATCATCATGCATCATGCCTAGCCTTTTCCCAACTATGTTGGGTTGTTGAGGTATTGGCAGGACAATATAGGCCTTATAAATAAAAACCGGACAAAAAGTAAATGCCTAAACCTTTTACTGTGTGTACAGTCAACAAAAGAGATAAGTATCCAGGATCGTCGGATATAATTATGTAGTTGAAGTTTAGTAAGAAACTGATGGATGTTGTCGACTGAAATTTAATTTGATAAATGAGCTGTGCTATTTATTTTCTATTAATAAAATAAAATTTCTCTTTTGTTGACTGTACATATTTATGTAGACACAGTAAAATGTTTAGTTATTTACTTTTTGTCATCATAATCTTCCTGCCCTTGTCCTAAGTTACTTGGGGTCGGCGCAACACGTTTTCTTCTTCCATTCTTCCCTGTCAACCGTCACGCTATCATTCACTCCCTTCTCTTTCATTCGCCACACAATCCATCCATCTTTGTGAATACTTATCTATACTCTATACTATCTATACTTCTATACTAATATTATAAAGTTGAAGAGTTGGTTTGTTTGGTTGAACGCGCTAATCTCTGGAACTACCAGTCGGTTTTGAAAAATTCTTTTTGCATTTGATAGCCCAATTCATGAGGAAGGCTATAGGCTATTTAACATCACGCTATACTGCTACTATCTTTAGGAGCCGAGCAAAAAGAAAAAAAGTCAGAAAGAACGCTAAGCAAAAACGAAGTACTAGCGCGGGCAGGCGATGCGATGCGACGGGGTGGGTCGGAGTAACAAGAAATTTTAATAACTAATCGTGTACGCAATTTTCTTTCTTTCTTTCTTTCTTGTATTCCTCAGATACTTCCCACTGAACACAGTGCTCGCGGCGCCGCCCGCGCCCGCGTCGGAGGAGTGGAGCTCGGAGTCGGAGCCGGACTGGGGCGAGCGGCTGTCTTCCTCGGATGACTCCGACGTGCCCACTCATCACGCTGCTAAAGTATGTCTACTTACCCTATTAATAATAGTTATTTTATTTCTACAATGGTCTACAATGGTCCATAGACAGATCTTACAAGCTAACATTATATAAAGTGTAAAAAAAATTGTGTCAATACACACATTTGCGGTTTTACTAGAGGTTTTCGCTATGAAGTATCCATACTAATAATATAAATGCGAAAGTGTGTCTGTATGTTACCTCTTCACGCTTAAGCCGCTGAACCGATGTAGATGAAATTAGTTTGAGTCGCGGGAAAATGCATAGGATAGTTTTTATCCCGATATTCCCACGGGATCGAAACTTACGCGGGTGAAACCGCGGCACGCTGCTAGTTCACTATAAATTTTCTATCATTTAGTGTTTGTTCCACTGCAAGACAATGTTTCTTCTCATAAAGAGATAAGGAGCACTACTTGGTCAACGCTATCTCATTTGGCGATTTTAGACCAAAGTCCAGATTATTGTACAATATATTTTTTATCACACCTGCTCTGAAAATACATACTAATTATACCAATTAGAGGGAAGAAACGCCTTTATCCCGCCCTTCAAATCCTTTCATCCCAAGGTATGGAAGTTTGTATGAAAATCCTTCCGACCCAAGGGTGGGAAATATGTATGAAATTCCATTACATACCCGGTTTTTCTTTTTTTTTAATTTGTCAGCAGTCATACTGCCAAGAGACTTTAACTGTCTACTAATTAAACAAGTAAATTGTTACTGGCCACATACAGTTTTTTTTTTACCAGTTACCAACCTCCTTGGTGCATACAGAAAATTAAAAACGAAATTATTTTTGTATATAAAACGCGCGGAATCACGGAAGAAGTGGCTGCATGACCTTATGATCTTAGCCTACTCCAGAAAAAGCCCGCGCATTTTCGCAAAAACACATTTATCTTTGTGTTTTTTGTAAAATATGGATACTTCGAGCGACAGTTATGATGTTATCCCTAACACACCGCCAGAACTATTAGAGACGGCCCGAGAAGTTGTTGATAATCTGTTGCCGTGTCTCAAAATATCAAGATACCCGGACAAAATGTAACATCTTAATAGCTGCACTTTTAATAATTGTACTTTTAACTAAATATAAACATTTCTATGCATTTATGTCCATAATTTTCCTCGTAGGTGTAATAAAAAGCACTATACATCCCTCAGGATAAAGTACAGTTCCATACCTCAAATGGTTTGCGCCCCTCGCAAGCTCGTGGCGCAAATGCCATAATCTCGGTATGGAACTGTCACTTTCTTCCCTCTGAAGTAATGTACTATTGTCACCGGCTGCGACGGCTAAACCTGCGTTTTCACGCCACACTAAACGTACCTGCAGCAATGTTCTGTTCTGACCCATACTTCAAAAATTTGGCCCTTCGATCCTGAAAATCCTGATTCTGAGGTATAGATCTCAGAACGTCTATTGTTTAGCCTAGATGACGTTACACAACCACTGTTTTCGATCTACCTTTTATTATAATAATACTGATTCTTAAACTGTCTTAATTATAGCGCAAAAAGCTAACAAAAACGAAGCGCAGCAGTAACACGGAGGTAGCCAGCAGTAGCAAGGAAGAGCCGCGCGTGAGTGAAGAGGTGGAACTGTGTCGCGTGTGCAAGTTGCGCCTCGAGGCCAACCGGAAGTACACGCACGAGCGGTTCCTTGTGTGTGCACACTGCAACGCTAAGCGTGAGTATATCTACGTAATGTTACACTGAAGAGGTAGATCTGTGTCGCGTGTGCAAATGAGGGTTTTCTGAAATGACGTTCGCCAGGTGGCAGCACTGACACGTCAGGCCCAGACATCTGTCAAAGAGCCTATATTTTCTTTAGTCATGACTGAATGATGAACGAATGAATGAATCGAACGATGAACGTCATCATATATTTTATATTGGAAGACCTCTTGTCACAGTGGTGCCAACTGGTGTCGTAAATTTTCACGAAAACCCTCATTCCACCTCGACGCCAACAAATTCAAATCATTTATCTCAAATAGGCATTTTTGAACGTCAACCATGAGTGTAATTCTGCAAGACAGAGGGGCAATTCTACTAATTTTAACAACGTTCACAGTCTGATCTCAGTCTCAATCTGTCAAAAAATACTTCAAATTTCCCTACATTTTGACAAGTTTTTGACATTTCTTTGTCGCTGAGGTGAGACTGCGACTAGATTTTGAACGTTTTAAATTACGGGAATTGGCCTTCAGTTCTGGTGTTTCCGACGCGGCGAAACTGATGACAGGATAATGCCACTACATAAGTTGCAAACAAATAAACTCTTAGATGAATAAATAAACACAACTGGCTAACCAACCCTAAAAAGTGCGAAAATGTGAACTTGGAAGCCGTAAAGATTGAGACGCTCGCGCTCGTCATCGAGAGTTGTATTTATGTATGTATATGAACTCGTATCTCCATTGTCCGCACTTAGAATCCCACTCGGTCCGTTGTGAGTGGTAGTGGAATTATTTATTTGCAGAAAATACAGATGTAACCAGTTGTAAAGGTTGATGGTTTATGTACAGTCCATACTTTGTCTGTTTGATCAAAGTAAAATACACAAATATGGAGAGATTAATGTAAAAAAGTGCGTCCTTCGACTTTCCACATAAAAATAGTGACTAATATCATGTTATTTATGTTCCCAGTACACCCATCCTGCCTGGAACTAAGCGCGGACACGATACGCAAGTGCCGCGAGTACGCGTGGCAGTGCGCCGAGTGCAAGACTTGCTGCTCCTGTCGCAAGCCAGCCGACGACGACAAGATGCTTTTCTGTGACCTGTGCGACCGAGGCTTCCACATCTACTGCGTCGGACTAGACAATGTGCCTAGCGGTATGTGATAAAATAATAAATTCAATCAAAGCGGCCGATTTCAACGTGCACAACTACGCAGGAAATGTTAGTGTACAAGCGTGTGTGGTAAAACTTGTACACTCCCTCTTCCATAGTCCAATGGAAAGTTACGGCAATCCGACATGACCGGTTAGAGGTCAGGCGTAGGACCAACTCCTTTTCGTGCTTTTCGAAGCACTGGTATGTCAGACCTAACTTTGGACGGCTACTCAGTTTTTGAGAGATATGTCAGACGTAAATGACTGTGCTATACTATTCTTACAATGAGATACGCAAATGCACCGACTACAAACAATGAATGAAATACTTATCATTATTTTCGGACGTGTGATAAGAGTTATCTAGGTGATTGTATCACGTGTTTGGGTAGCGTAATTGGTTTGTTTACTAACAACGTCGAAGCGTAGTGTGGTTTGCATGATATGCAACATTGCAAAATATATTTGGACTTTTGGTACACGCCACAATGACTTCTAGTTTGTTGATATTGTTTCAAGACTTATCATGAGTCTATTTTGGGGTCGGCTTTCAGTTTAACCGGATACATCTAAATACCAGTATTTTACATGGAGCAAATGCCTGTTTGACCTCCAGAATCCAGTCCGGGTAATACGATGCCTCTTGAATAAGGCTGGTTGTCAGACTTTCGGGCCCGTAACGGCTGTGAAAAATCTACAAATGACTGCCGGGACCATTGGCTTAACGTGGTTTCCGAAGCACGGAAGGATTTCGATTTGTATGTTGTATCAAGACTGTTTCGATATTTTATATCGCACTTTCCAGGTCGATGGCACTGCATGGAGTGCGCGGTGTGCAAGTCGTGCGGCGCGCGCTCGCCGGGCGGGGCAGCCGGGACGGGCGGGGCAGTCGCGCCGGGCGGGGCGGCCGGGCCAGGCGGGGCGGTTGGGCCGGGCGGGGCGGCCGGGTCGGGCGGGGCCGCCGGGCCCGGCGGGGCGGGCGGGTCGACCGGCGACTGGCACCACCAGACGCGGCGCGGGCCCGGCGGGCACAAGGTGTACTCACACTCGCTCTGCACGCCCTGCGCCAGGTCAGTACTCACATACATGTAGATACTATATCAAAACTGTTCATGAAATAAAAACACACGCAACACCTTGCGAACCGACCCCACTACTAATTAAATGTCGGAGAAGGAAGCTTGATGTGCTCCTTTGATGGGTCCTGTTTTGAGGCTACAGCCGTACTGATACTTGGTTGGTGTACCACATAGACTAATATGTAGTTTGACGTAGGTGTTGTAAAAGGCGACAAAACACTAGCAGAATTTCAGAAACAGAAACTAATCTGATATTACTTAAAAACTGAAAACAGATTTTTGTAATCTAGCATCTAATAATTGGATCAGCGTTGTCAATATCAACTCCATAAAATATAATCAAATAAATAAGCAATAGTTTAGGTTTTATGGAATACTCCGCGTAAACCAATTTGTCAGTACGGTCAAAGCCTTCGTTTTACTCCAATACCTCAAAATGGTAGCAAGTGATTAACTATTATTTCGTTGTCGTCGCTTTTGAATTGGTAAAAGCCGAAAGAAGTGATAGATCTATAGGAAATATATCCATATTTTACGCAGTAGATTATTATTATAGAATTTTAAATGTATACATAAAATTCCTATCCTATGAATTTTACTATAATTCTTTACCAATACCATAAACACCTATCAAAGAGGTTTGATAAGTCTTCAAACTTTTTCAACCCTGGTAAATTAGTTAACATCATAATTATTTATTTATCACCCGAAATACCTATTCTACAGTAGACATATCATAAAGTAGTTTCGTCATTAATATTTAGATACCATAAAACCAGTGCGATTTTAGTTGTTTGGTTGGCTTTCCAATAAATGAAGTCTTATAAATGGATGACCGCAACACGAGTTGACTCAGATTATGTAAAGGTTTGAGGAGAATCGATTGCCTTATTACCTTACGAACTTCGACTATGAATAAATATTTGAGTTAGGTTAATTTTTGTTTATGAAGGAAACAAAATATTAAAATAATCTCGTATTATTTTTCAAGTAATGCCAAGAGGGGCCACAACAAAACCTGAACTTTCTCAAAAGAAGAGTATATATCGAGGGATGCAGATAAAAAGTACAAAGTTTCATACAAACTTCATTAAATGAGTTTATGTGTATATGTTTACGTATTAATTGGTCTTGGTAGTTGATGTGTTCACACGTCATTTCATGCGAGTTTTATGTGGACTAACACGTGCTGGTCATAGTGTCGTCTCGTCGTTCGCCTTCACTCTGTCGACATCCGCTTTGTCTCTGGTATCGTAGCATTTTGGCCCCGCAGAATGTTTACTTTTGCCCCAACGCAGCGTTCTAACTCAGCACATCCCAGTATCATATAAGTTGCATGCCATTCCCATAGACATAAGTTTATTATTTATGCATATTTGAAGAATGTTTGTTGATTGTTATAAAATATTAATGATTTCTTTAACTTTGTATATTTATTGTATTAAAGTCTAATCATTTGCGAGCAAACAGTCTTCACAGAAAGAACAGCAAAGTGGACCATTTATGCGAAGCACCGCCAATTGGTATGAGGGAATCACTTTCTCTAGCACTGTCTTTATACAAAGTTGCTTTATTTGCAAACACTGGACAAAATTCAGTTGGACAAAATTCTGGGCTTATATTGAGAAACTGCCAACTTTACTGTTCCTCCTATTTTTTTTTGATTATTTTAATACTCTCATTGTTCCATAATTGATGCAATACACATTAGGTAGCTAATAACTTTTTTATATTTCTGTATATTGTTGTTTTGATGGTTGTACTGCGTCAATTAGCCTCGTATCATCAATGACAATGGGTGTCGACATCTCATCAGTCATCCTGCAGACGGCTGCGACTAACTCACATCCATACTGTTAACTAACAAGGGCGTAGTACCATCAGTCTCCCCGGCGTTCACTAACTCGACTTTATGTTTGTTGCTCGTCTTCGGACTCGATACACATTCGACACTTTATTTAATTGTAGCTAGTCATTTTAAATGCTGTAACTTTTTTGTTTTCTAGTCAGTAAATTAGTTTTTTTGGCTAATATTTGCGGATTTACTCTCAATGTGTTTTTCAATGGCATTGCTGCGTAGACATTCTATTTTATAGCAAATGCTAAGGTATCGCGTTGCTATTTCAAGTTTTGGATGATCGTTTTTAAACCATGCAGCGTAAGCGTAAATTCCTGCACATCAAACCCAAGTCTTACGAGGACAAGCAACAACCGTACGAATGAAGCGAGACCGTCCACTCGGCGCGGGGTTTCGGTGTTTAATACTAATGGCGTGTTTCTGTGTTCCGGTGCTTGTGCGCGTACGGTCCGTATGTGTGTGTGCGTGCGTAGGGCGTATCGCATCGGTCGCTACTGCCCGCTCTGCGAGCGCTCCTTCATCGGCCCGAAGGGGACCATGCAGCTCGTCATATGTAAGCTCTGCGATAGGCAACTGCATCAAGGTACGTCATAACCACCGAACGTGTAGACGCATACGCTTGCCCGCCCCGCTAAATCGGTTAGACATGATCTTATACATTGCATGATATGTTACATAGGGCCAGTTTCTCGAACGAAAATGATCGCAAAATCAATGTGACGAAATTGTCAAGTACGCCTAAACTGCTATGATTGGTGAAATGATTTTATATCAACAGCCAATCACAGCATTAATTTTGCGATAATTTTCGCAAGATTAATGCTCCCCATACACTGCTACAAGGATCTGTTGGCGCTTGAATGAAATTTACATGGGGGCGTTGTTGGTAAGGATTTGTGTTTGCTTTTTTGCGAACATATATTGAAAAATCAAGCTGCGGCATTAGTTCTGATTTTGGTCACGTGCCAAAATAACCTTGTAGCGCTATAAGTAAGCCTATTCTCGTTCTTTGAGTCTGTTGACCCGTCCAAACGAAGTTCAACCGTAGATTCCCGTATTTCGAATTCAAAAACGGTTTTCCCTGAAGAGCAGTGTTGCCGAAGTAGACAATGGACATTTTTTTTTACTAGAGCTACAGTTTAGGTTCGTTGAAGGCCGAACAAGCTCTTAGAATGAAAATAACCTTACGTGTCGTTGTTGACAAGTTTTTATTCTCCGATTTTTGTTATGATTGGGTTAATTTTCCCTGATATTTCCCCAAAATATACGGTCATGTCTACCCGTCCCGGTTTTCTGAAAGTGAGGGTACAATTTTATGTTCATTGTCCGAAAACCGATTTCAAACTAGCGCATGTTACTACTGTTTGTGAATGCGCTGTGCATGGTCTGTAGTAGTTACGTAAACGATGTTATTCTCACAAAGCTTCACTCAGTCCTTCATTACTGTCATGATACATAGTTTCGTTTCCATAGACATTATGTAGCCTTATAATATGTATATCTATGCTTATTTTTCCATCTATATCGCTATATCCTATAAAAGTCCAATATTGTGCTACCTGTTATGATTGCCTACAGAACAACTTGTACAATATATCCTGATATATGTATACGTAACGACACGGTTCGCCGTCCAATCATAAACTTACGAAATATATACCGATAGGGGAGCTTTTGTTTTTGTTAGATGTGTTTAGATGACAACGTATAGGTGAAAGCATGATGTATAATACACAGTAAGCAATGATCTGCCTAAATTAGAACATAGCTGAAAATATAATGGGTCGTAAAACACGGAAAGGTTACCGAATATAGCCGGTTTGTGTGTGCCATGCATTGTCGTGTACTAGGTGTAGGTAAACGGCTCGACTACGAGCCACCGGCATGGGGATGAAAGGGAGAAATAATTATGGCTTAGGTATGTATTAAAAGTACTAAAGTACATGTTAACAAATATATTTATTACCGCCATGTTATGCTGACCGCCCACGATTTTATTGTGTTCTCATTGTGTAAGTATGTGAAAGGTTGATTCTACCACGGCCATCAAATTTTTTTTTTCAGATAGACATGTAAATGTCATTTCTAGTTTGTTACTTTTGTGGGAAGGCCTTTTTTGTACGTGGTGTGATCAACCTTAGGCAATAAAACATGGGCGGCCAAGCAGTCCCGGAGTTCCCGTGCTATCATAAACCGACGTGCTCTTCAAGTCTCGATGTTGTCAATCATATTACCAACTGTACTTAGCATACGCTCAAGTCTTTTATCTTGATTTGAAACAAACTACAAATTAAGGATAAATTCCCTGCTTTTATTTGCCAATGCCAAAGTAAAAACTGAACTCAGACGACAGTGACTGCACGGGTGCCCCGGCCATAACGGCGAAGCCGCGCCTTAATTCTGACATCAGCCCTACTTCCCACACAGACTGCGTTAGACAAACGGTGTCGAGTCTGAACGTGCTGGACTACACGTGCGCGGAGTGCCGGCGCGGCGGTATCACGTCGCGCGCGGCCGCCGTGCGTCTGGCGCCGCGCACCATCGCCACGCTGTTCATGGCCAAGCGGCGCTTCAACAAGTACGCGCACCGCCAGTACCTGGCCAGCCGCAAGCGCGAGGCGGAGGCGCGCGACGAGCCCGACGAGCCCAGCCAGCCCGGCGAGCCCGACCGGCCCGGCGAGCCCGACCGGCCCGGCCAGCCCGCGCCGCTGCGCGTGCACGTACCGCACGACGACGCCAGCGACGCGTCCGACGCCGGCGCCGACTGCGGCGACACTAGCGACCCGCTCGACACCACGCCCGACGCCTGAACTCTTGGAGTGGTCGCGCGAGTGAAGCGGTGAGTGAGTGAACTATAAAAACGGACCCTGTAATATATATGTAGCTGTTCTTAGTTCATATGTAACTCTTATTCGCTTCGGTACTACGGTTGTAAGGTAAACTGTTACATAAATCTGATTAATATAACGATTAACCGGTAGGTGTAAGTTGTCGGATAGTGAGGAGATACTAGGTGTATTGTCTCTTTGTGTTATTGCTGCGTTTTATTTTCTGTACGCTGAATGTTTGCGATTACGATCCCGGAGGAGCCGGCGCTGTCGAAATATTATGTATATTATTATATCCCTAGTGGGAGTTAGACGGTTTGATTTAACAGAAGATAAAGATCATAAAAGTGGTTAGATAGATAGCTGTAGATCGCAGGACTCTTAACATGATGTAAACTGTACAGTAATTTAATACTAACTTCACTATATGGGTAGCTGGGCAATCATACTATTTTTAATAGGTATCATAGATTTGATTAAAGTTTCCTGCAAGACAAATCAAGAATTGTATTGTGTATTCGTCCACAATTGGTTATGTTGAAAATGATTAGATTACGTGCGATTGTGTAGTTTGCTGTTGTTATACTTTACGAGAGGAAAATGATTTCATTGTGTCAATCATGTTCGTTACTGTGTGTGACTCTATATTAGAACTGTAAACGGACATGGTACCTTTTGTCATTTACGAATTAATTAGTTCTCAGGAATACAAAATAATAATAAATGCATACAATAGAAATCTGCCTTTTAATGCATTTTTTTTATTTTTGTTTCTAAATTGTTTTTTTTTGTCAATGCTGTTTATGAATCGATCCATACGCTATTGAAGACAGTGCGCATTTCGTTTATTTTTGATATAGTATAATTTTTAGATTATCGTTAATTTTGCTTAATAAGGTATTTATTTTAGTTGTACTTTTATATGGATACAGCTGTATACAATCTTATGTCCCAGATAATATCCGTGGAGGATTGTTACACGAACGTTGGGAGTTATTGAATTAATCAGGATCGGATAGTTATGATAGATTCTGTTGCCTGATATGAATCGATTGGGTATGATTTAAGAAATGTTTCCCCCTAATACGCACTTTATGAAAGTTGTTGATTAATTACACTATTTAGATTATTTTATAAGGTTTTTATCGTTTCTGTAGTTTAATTATGTACGAATTAAATTCAGCAGCTCTTCTTTCAAGTGATTGTTTTCCTTACTTAATTTCAAAGTACAAAACACAGAGCTACCTTTATGTACTATTTACTTGCACTCGTTCTGGAACGCAATATGAACCCAATGAATAAATATAGTTTTATAGAAAGATCAAATAAATTATTTAACTCAGAGTATATCATGTTTATTTTTCATTACGAGAAAATTATTTATTTATAACTGTGGTGTTACAAAGATAGTATTAAATATAGCTGAATTGGGTGGTATTAATTTCCAGGACGAATCCGGAAATGTTTGGTTGGACATTGGTCTGGTCGCAGCCACAGGTATTCGTTTTCGGTATACGTAACATTCGATTCAACAGTGTATGCATTTGCTGTACTTACAATATAATCTCTGCGCGCTATCGTCTTTTAACCACTGCTGTGTGCAATTATCCCCATAACGTTGTGTATTATATCTTGTATTAGAATTATATTGTGTAAGTGCAGGTGATCACCTTAGTAACATCATTGAATACTGACACTAATGTATCAATGTTTTAGTTTATAATTATGCTTTGGTTAATATTAATCATAATTTACTTATTAGTGATGACTTTTAAGGTAAAATTTATGTCCTCGAAATCATGATATAAACCTTTTATACAATATACACAACTGATCCCGGTGTGGTTCACACCGTAATTCGCATTGCTTTATCGACACAGGTGAATTTGTAAGACTTACTTGTAAGAGAATAATGATAACTTTATGTCTACTTAATGCAAGTGTAAACGTTGTAGAAATCTCGCACTGTTCGGTCAATTTTGTAAAAAAAGATAAAATAAATTTTAATTTGAACTTTTGTTTTTTTTTATTGCAATGCACGAAGAACAAAAAGGAAAATAAAAGACGAATGTGCAATAAAAAATAATGTATATATAATTTGACTTACAGTATGGTAAACTCGGTAGCATAATTAACAAAATTTTATAAACACTGAAAATATTCAGCAAATATATTTTATAAACTGGCAATAAAGCATCTGTATCCTTATATTTCGATGAAACCTGTGGACAAACAAAAACGCAACACATTAATTTTAAGATAATTAAACACAAATCATGCTAATTTTAAGTTCGGATTTAATGCAGAACAGGGTGTTATAGCAATTTTATAGTTCATTTGTATCGCAAGTTTACTTAAAAAGCCTCTGTTGTGTTTGTGTGATATGTTATTTGTCTAGCTGGAAACCTTTGGTAGCAACAATGCATACAGAATGTGTGTGAAACTTGTTTTCAGCAATCCAAATCGATGTTGCGCAACTTCTGTTTATAGTATATTTATATCACGAAGCGACGCGCGTTTTACTTGTGGTACCTAAGTGTACAAACACGCTGTGAATGTGTGTAAAACAAGAGCCCTCGGTACCGTCTGAGACGATGGTAAAGTCGGAAGTGTGTGTGCGTTATATGCTGACGCTAATTGCGGCGCTGCTACGCACACAGCGTGTTTGTACACTTAGTTACTACAAGTAAAGCGCGTATCGCTTCGTGAGATAAAAATACTGTACTAAGAATGGCTTTTTACATAATAGGGAATATGAAAGTAATCCATAATTGTTTTATACGTTTTTTAATGCAATAATTATTTTATGTTGCGTTTTTTTTTTTGTGGAACGGAACGCAAACGCGAAACGCGTCGTCTTCGACAATGCCGGAAGTGACGTGAAAAGACATGTACATTTATTCTTAGTAAACTGCTTGAAATCTGACTAAGGTAAGTACATGTTTGAACAAAGTATAAAAAATTATTTAATTTGGGTCTAAAAAAGTGACGTAAAGTTTTATAATTTTTTTTGAGCAACAAATATGAAAAAAATCATAATTATATCTCATGCAAAATCTCTATTGGACTTTGGAGAAACATCATGAAAATCTGGCAATACAGCATCTATAATTTAGTGATAGCAACATTGACCTGTGCGTCCTGTGTGACACGTCACTCGTCGAGCCTGAGACCGCTAATAGAAAGGAAGGTGAATGCGTTGTGCAGCGCCAGCACCGGTACCGCGGTCACAGCCGCGCTCACACCGGTACGTTGTCGCACTGCCGACACTGCCTCCGTTATTATTGACATCGATGGAGCACTCCATACCTAGAAGATTGTTTATGACGGTTTTAGTAAGTGAAGTGTACAGAGTAGGGATGTTACGGAGCTTCGCTTCCGATTCCGAAAAGTCGGAACTTCCGATTAATTTTACACCTCCGATTCCGGTTCCGATAATTTTGAATCGGAGTTAGACCGAAGTTCAAAACGCAGTGATCCACGTGACTAGAGCGCCTACAAACAAGTTTTAACTTGATTTTTTTTTCATTATCTTTTTTTTTTATTTTCCCCTAGTACCTTTCATGTCGAAAAGTCGGGACAGGGGGTCAAAAAGTCGGATATAGCTGGACAAATCCGGCCGGATCGTGAATCCGGTCGTCATACCTGATAGAGTATCCTCATCTTGACGGCATGCCTAGCATCCATGTCCCTCTCCTGCGTGAGCTTGCGCAGCGCGTACTCCAGCACCTCCTCGATCTGCTGGCGCGTCATGCCGGCCGCGCGCACGCGGTGCGTCGTGCACACCTCCTCGCTCGGGAACGACAGCTGGCAAGTTGATGGCGACGATCCTAGCGAGCAAAGTGGTATAGTTGTACCGTCAATCATTGCAATAGCTTTTAATTTTTTTTTGGAATTCTTGAAAATCGTCTTATTCATCTCATTATTTTGAAAGAAAGTTATTGATCTCAATTCTTGATGGAGTCTCTCATGCTGTATTTTTTTTTTCTAAATATCCGGGTGAAAAATGGCCGATTTAAAAATAAAATCTTACTCAAAAACTAGACGTAGCTCGTCTAGATCTACTATGCGAACGCTAAATAGGCATCCGAAATCTTACGTCTAAATGATTATTTCTATCAGCTTTTTTTAAAATAATGATGCCAGTCGATTTTATGATGTTTGGGCAGGCCACATCGCACGGTTCTGTGCTCGCATCCAGTGGATTCTCATGACCTTCACCAGGTGATCGGTCCACTTTGTGGATGCCCACCAACGGTTACAACAAAGTAATTAAGGTGAATGGGTAGTTGAGACCGCGAAATTCAAATTTTCTTACGTTTTTTGCAATTTGCAGGTCAGTGTCAGGTTGTATCTTGATCAAAATATGATTCGCGACAATAACAGGTACATATTTAGAGAAGTATAATCATTAGAATCAATAATACATCTTTCTAAGTTAGATTTCTACCACTAACACTTTTCCATAAGAGATTGGTGGTTGGTGGTAGAAATCTAACTTAGAAAGATATATTAATGATTCTAATGATTATAATTCCTTAAATATGTACCTCTTATTGTCGCGAATCATATTTTGATCAAGATACAATCTGACACTGACCTGCAAATTGCAAAAAACGTAAGAAAATTTGAATTTCGCGGTCTACCACTACCCATTCACCTTAAATAGTAATTGAGAAATCGTACCTGTAGCAACATAACATACAAAAGCAGCGACAGTATTTTCGTAGTTCCACCTCCTCGTGATCGCCACTTTGTAATCACCCACGTTGCACCCAGTCTCCTCGTCTGGAAATGATAATTATGCACTTATTAAAAGTTTTATCTCTTAACCCATTGGAGTACGCTGAACGAGACAACCTCGGAAAGCACGTTAAGCCGTTGCTCGGGGCTGTCATTCGTGGATCTTTGACAGTCGTTCGGTCGTTAGAAGCCCGAAAGTCTGACAACTAGTCTTACCAAGGGGTTTCATATTACCCAGTAACTGGGTGTAGCGGTCAGATAGGTCGCTCCATGTAAAATACTGGTACATACCCAGCTGCATGAAGCCGACCCCAACATAGTTGGGAAAAAGGCTAGGCACAGGCAGATGGTGACGTCTGGGGTAGTTTAGACCCGTTCGTTTAAATTTAGACGTTTGCAAAGTGTTAAAATGTTTGTTTATTCAGAATCCATTTATACCTGTGGTACCGATGGACAAACTTGTACTAACGCAAGTTCTGAAGCCTTAAAATGAAGGCGCGACGTAAACGTAACGTAAATTCGAACGATTTTAAAATCTATCCGTGAAGTTTTACAAGATCACCAGATTCTATACCGATATCAACAACAGACGCTATGTCATCAAATTTCGAATATCCTGTAGACTCTAGATTGTGTACAAGCTCTTAAACTTACTTTAATTCATCACTACTTACCTGATATACTTTAGCGTTATGTATTCTAATTAAATTTTTTAATGACCGTTTATAATAAAATGTCCTGAAAACATTTCACTTGCAGTGGAATTTCAACATTTTCGTGTATGAAGGAGAATGGAGTTGAATTTGTTGCTCCGAAACTTGATGAATATAGCAGATTCTGAGTTGACGTTTAGATTTTGCATAAATAACACTTGTAACCAGTATCAGTAGTATCAATGCTCGTGCCTTCAGAAGAGGCTTTTGCCCTGCGGTGAAACAATAATAGGCTGATATCAGCCCCGGATCTAAGGGGGGCAAACCGGGGCACTTGCCCCGGGCGGCAGTTTCATGGGGGCGCCAAATCCTTGAGACAAGAATTCGAAATATCGAACAAATGAAGCCTCTTTTCCTACAATCTCATAGGTTTTTATCAAGTAATCAAATCTTAATATTATATGTTTGAAAAACAAACTTTTCTATTTCCATACGCCCAGTTAGTTTTTGAACACATATGTACTAAGTGATTTATGAACGCATCTTAACAGATCAAGTAAAATTTTGAACGCGTGCGTAGTGTCCGTCTTTCTGCCAAGGGGAATCCCCGTCACATAATCTATACGAGCTGAGCCGAACAAATTCAAACAGTTGAACGTCAAGTGACAACACTGTTTGTTTATGTGGTTGATTGCGTTTGCGAGTAATCAGCGTTAATAAAATAAGTAATTTATTAGTGAAATTATATATTATCGTAGTGGAAATCAACAATTTGCAAGTTTTTCTCAAACACTGAAGGGAGGGGGCGCCACTATCAAGGTTTTGCCTCGGTTCGAAAAAATCGTAGATCCGGGGCTGGCTGATATTATAAAGTGTATCCACAAGACTCACACTCGAAGCGGTTGTTGTCGGTGTGCGCCCAGGCGTGCCACTCCACGAGCGCGCCGCGCGGCAGCGCCTGCACCACGGCGTACTGCACGATGGCGCCGGCCGTGCGCCGCTCCAGCTGGCGCCGCGCCTCGCTCACTGCGCTGCCGTGCGTCACGTAGCAGACACTCTGACGGACAGGTTTTGAACTTATTACAACAACATAATAAGGAAACGTGATCTGCTAGAATCGCAGAAGTATAATCACTAACGCGTTAACGGCCTATGCGTTCACGTCTACCAACACACGTATGACGATACAGCCGTTATAACACGGTTCCTTGTCACTGAAATAGGTTCTTAACATTTACTTGGATCATAAAGATAAAATGAAGAAAGGGTGGTCTATAACTAGATGATTATTGTTTCAGAGGCCTCTTTCGCCTCTCACCCAATTTAAGAAAAGAATAACTAATTCATTAATAATTTTCTGACAATTTGCATAAAGACATACCTGTACAACGCTGCGTATATGCGCCCTCGGGTGCAATGCCCGCAGCACTCGAGTGAGATGCCTCAGCGACAGAGCGCTCTGTGTGCGCGGCCCGCCGCCCGCCAGGCGCATCGTGCCCGGCACTAACGCGATCTGACCGCACGTGCCCATTACTTCGCCCACCTGTGTGCAAACACACAGATTATTCTTCTATATTAACATGCTTTTATTATTATTATATGTACTTTCCGTGTTTATCTTGTGAAGGAAAAACATCGTGAGGAAATCTGGACTTATATAAAGTCAAATTATAAATCTAAAATCGCCAACTCCTCTTGAGCAAGCGTGGTGTTAAATGCTAGTATATAAATAATGACATATTCAGTGAGCTTGACACAGATTGGTAAAATGGTGAGCACCGATCATCATTAGCACTCCGCAGGAGTTGCTACACACACTTTTTGCTATGAAACATCTATTGGCGCGCCTTAAGGGTAAGACCGATTCGTATGCCGTGACGGCAAACGGCACGACGCTCTTTTATGACGTCATTCCCTGCTCTTTTCGATGTTTCACATTTGCCGGGTATCCCGTGACAGCCACGTTTTTTAATGATACTGATGCCTAAAATATTGGTTTTATTGCAGAAGCCGTTGACACCAGATCACAATTTGATAAAAAAATACATCACTAAAGAAATATAATGCTAAACAGTATAACACACCTTCACAGCCTGACTATAGGGTCCAATATTAGCTGGCGCCCAGTGTGATATGCCTTGCACATGCATAGTGACCCGCTCCTTCGTGATAACACCCTCACAGTCGTGCGTGTTGTTGAACGTAGACTTGTGAGCCACCTGGGGAGAGACGGATAGATATAATCTGTTATCAAAGACTTGACAAAGGCGGGATAATTAACAGAAAGTAGTGGTCCGTTTTGAACGAAGAAATAATGGTGCAGCTAAGTAACCAAAACTGAACAAAGTTTTCACTAAAATAAAAGCTATAACCTAATACGGGACAAGATGTCACTATGAAATCTCGTATACATTATCAAATAAACAAAGAAAGATTTAAGAACTATTTGTTTTTTACGCAGGACAGGACAAAAACACGTGGTCATGATTATCATCACATTCATCACCGTAACACTTAATTTAGTGCTTACTGTACTGTATTACCTAATTTGTTTAAATTGTACAATAATACTATCTTTTTTTTTTCTTAAATGCCTGACGAATGTAAATTCGCTTGACCTTGAACCCCAACGAACTCTTCATATCAGCTTAATACGAAATCACAATCTTTGTTATCTTTTTAATTCTATGTCATACTACATTATATCGGTATTCAACTGTTACATAATGCGGCATTTTTATCAAAGTTCAAGATGATTTTATACAATGTAGTTGAATGTGTTAATTTATTATCAGTTGTTGTGGTAGGCACAATTAGCATACAAATGTATTTCACATATATGCAGTCAGCACCAATTGTCAATAACTTTTTATTGTCAATAACCTTTGTTCCGTAATCGTATCCACCGTCGTAAACAATGATTCATTTGATAAAAAAAACTGGATTTTCTCAGGTTTATGATAACATAAAGTAATAATATTGTCTTCTTCCGGTTCTTGATCAATAGCCTAGGTTTTTGATCAAAAACATGATTTTGTCATAAACCTGCGACATATACGAGTACACCAAATGACCAAAACAAGGTAATCTAAATTAAGTCTCAAAAATATGTATACAGTAATCATTCTTTTTTGAGGTAAAAAAATCTAAAGTTTATTCAATTCAAAAGTAAAACTTGCAGAGGTGTGGTGGTTGTTTACTTTGTTTTGGTAAAATACATTTTATACTATGTACTATGGTGGATACAATTTTATTGAACAATGGTTGTAGACAATACAATGGTTCCTTGTCCGTGTATCATAATTTTTGAGGCTACCTGTACATAAGTTATGACATCATCTGCCTAGCCTTTTCCCAACTATGTTGGGTTCAGCTTCCAGTCTAACGGGATACAGCTGAATACCAGTATTATGTTATGTTGAGTATTATATTATGTTTGTTTATGTTAAGTAATGGCTACAAAGAGTACATAGGCGCTAAAGTAATTTATTCTAATGAGAATGAAAAGGTAATCAATCTAGGTCATCTGATTTTATCTTAATTCTTAACTTCTTATCATTGGTAAATATTAGAATGGATCATTTTGTACCGATCAAATGGCAACTTTTGCTTTCGACAAGAAATACTGCAATACAGTGTTGTTGTTCTTGAAAAAAATATCCAATTCACGAATACTGTACGTCATCGGCTATTTATCATTTACTACCGGACTGATCACTTTGTCTATACAACTTATATGGTTCGGGATGAGTCGGGGGTGGTTCTGGAATGCATTATTCCCGCTATTCAACACACGACAGTCGATAAGGTTGAATTTTTTTCTAAATATTTGTCCATTATCAGCAGGCTGCGGTCATTCCACGCAATCATATGTCTGTTATTTGGCATTGAATTTAACCTTTTATGTATCATCCAGTAAGGTCGAACTTCACTTACAGCGTCACTTATAAGTGCTATATTACCAGGCAGCGGGCATTGAACGCACACGTGGATCAGTTTTCGCCATTTAATTATACACACTATGTCGTACACTATAAGGTTGAATTTCCCTTTCAGCACCAAAAGCATTAATCAGCAGGCATCATCTGCAGTTCAGCCTATAACTTTTTAATGTTATGTTTTACAACAAGATTTATTTTTACTTACAGCATCAAATATAAGTTCATTATCATTCTTTTTAAAAAGAGTAACCGTGGAGTTTCTTGCCGGTTCTTTTCCATAGGAAACGACCAATTGGAACAGTGCACCTAGCTTCTGACGTTTCATAAGTGCCCATGTAGGTTTATGTGAAATAAAATATTTTGATTTTTCTGATTCGAAACACACGCGTTGATCGGTCAGCACTCAGTTCTAAATGCTATGATGAACAACATAAGGTTGATTTTTACTTACAGCATCAAATATAAGTCCAACATCACCAGGCAGCGGGCATTGCACGCACACACGCGTTGGCGGATTAGGAAAGCTAAACGTATTGGCGTAAACTTCGTTCAAAGCGGCGTATTCTTGCATGTCCCTCATATAGATGTTGACTGAGCATACGTCATTTAGACGTAGTGACTCGGAATCCAGCAAGCCTGAAATGTAGGAAGGGCATAAATTATAAGGATTCTTTTTATGTAATCAGTAAGGAACAAAGAATTTAAAAAATAATGGAAGAAAGTGATAATATGAAGGAAATTGCTACTTTTTTTATATTTTATAATCTAGTCAACCATAGCATAATCAACCTATAAGTTTCCCACTGCTGAGACACAGGCCTCCTCTTTCTGTGAGAGGGAGTGGGCCATAATCCACCGCAGGCTCAGTGCGTGTTGGTAGATGTCACATGTGTTCGAAGTTTTGGTTCTAAGACATGCCGGTTTCCTCACGATGTTTTCCTTCACCGTTTTAAGAGTAGTGGCGATGATATAATTTTCACAAAGTAAAGCGCCTATCTGGGTTCGAACCCACGACCTAGAACTAGGTAAGTCGCGGCCGTTACCATCTGGGCCACCACTGCTCTTTCTCTTTGGTCAGCCCATACTGTTACTGAATAAAATTCATAGGAAGTATACAATAATTCTCTTAATAAAGAGTATTCTATTCTCTTTTGAGGCATTCAGAGTTTAGACTGCGGTGGTAAGTTCGTATGCCTGAGTAGTTATCAAAAAGCGTACAACAAAAATACAAACTACATAAAATAAAGCTCGTGCACAAGTTTACCTACTAATGAGTTTTTTCATAGCGTTCTCCGTAGCTAGCCTCGTATCGACGCCCTCGCCGACTATGCCACCGATGAAGTACCATCCATGTTTGTTCCCGTATATACTCCTATGGTCCAAGATCGGCTGGACCTCATGCTTACTATGAGCTTCCTCGTAAGTATAGCCAGGCGGCACTTCTATACTATCTTCATCGTTCTGATATTCGACCTCTACACTAGAAACCTTATCACCAGAATATGTGAGCAAAGGGTTCAGTTCTTTCTGTTTCTTCTTCTCCTCCTTTTCTAACTTCTCTATAGACTCTAGCTCCGTCTCGCTCAGTTCAATATCGCTTATATCGCTAAACACCGAATCGCTTAAATCGTTTACAAAATCTAACGGGTTTTTTACAGAGGGAGGTAGTTTGATTGTTTCGTCGAAGTTATCTTTTGGCGCTAGATGTAGTTTTAAGTTCAGATAGCCGACCGGTGCGACGGGGTCATCTGAATGTAACACCAGTTCTTTATCATCTCTGTGGGATAAAAAAACACATTTGTTGGTATAGCTGGTTCAATAATTGATTAATTGTTGTTTGTTAACAAAATGATATGCAAACTTGTTATTGAACAAATACATAAGAAAAATATAAATGTTATGAAAAAACTGAGTTTATGTTTACTATAGCTGCAACCATTTAGTCCCTACTCTCAATAATATAAATAAAATGAAAATAAAAAAGTTTTTAAAAACAAGCTTTTATTTAAATAAAAACGAAACCTAAAAACAAAAGAATTTAAAATTTATTTATGTATATTTTAAAAGTCACTTAATTTATTTTTTTCTTTTTAGTTCGCGTTATTCTTTCGTTTTTAGGTTTCGTTTTTATTTAAAAGCTTGTTATTAAAAACTTTTTTATTTTAATTTTATTTTTTTACCGTTTAGTCTTACCCCCTTACTAATAAAAGTTGTATAACGTCTGTATAGCTACGCAACGCTTTGTTTTCTTCTTTCAAAAGTCAAATTACTGACGACTGCAAGAGAGAAATCGGTGTGTAACTATTCATCTGATCTGATATAATACATTTATTAGTAAGGGAGTTAAAGGTTTATTATTAACATATTTTTTATCTTTTTCTACTATTCAATGCCTTTCATTTGATACCCATGTTAAGGGATTGAGAAAAAATATGTAATCCACCATCTTGGAGCGTCGGCCATATTGAAAATATTACAATATTGAATATTGCACATTGTATTATTACCAGAACTAAAGGTGTATGCAAAATTCCAGCTCAATCGGATACCAACAAAGGATCAAAAAATTGTTTGCAAATTTTGACGGACAACTTACATACATACATACGAACAGTGCAAGTCAAATATAAAAAAGTTTGTACAAAAATAAGTTCGTTATTTATAATATAGGTAATCTTGGGCAAGGATTTTGCCCAAAAGTGGGACAATTGCCTTCAAAGCAAGGGTGAACCCTATCTTCTGGGCACGCTCGTTCCATCATAGACCACATACATCGCTTTCCACCAGATGTGATTGAAGTCAAGAGCAGGTTCATTCAGCAACAAATAAAAAACAATACGGTAATGAAAATATGAAACAAGAGTGTCATATTGCAGATATATTTTATACTCATAAATCAACCTCGACACCATACTTATTTAATACAGAAAATCCTTATTTTGACAAATAATAATTGTTATCTAAAGTCAATGATCACGATTATAGTCACAATAGATCCGCCACGCGGTTTCACACGCATAAATGTCGATCCCGTGGGAATATCGGGATAAAAAATAGCCTATATTTTAATTCAGGGTGTCAGCTACCTCCATACAAAATTTTATCAAACTTGGTCCAGCCGTTTGAGCGTGAAGAAGTAACAAACATATAAACACACACACACATACTCACAAACTTTCGCCTTTATAATATTAGTGTGATAGCTTAATTTGTAGGGATGCATCCGATACCGATACCGATATATCGGCGATACTTCAGGTTTGCCGATATATCGGTATCGGCGATATTTTTATGGCCGATTCAACGATACTTATCAAATTTCGCGCTTTAAAAATGTAATGTAAACGCGCGTGTTGTCCCGTCTATTTCGTTGCAAACGAGGCACGAACTAAGTTTGCTCGGGGAAACCCCGCGCTTTATTCAGAGTTTTGTTTCGCCCGCCCGCTTTGGCCTCGCACTCGCACATCTATCCCATTTCGTTAGGTTGAATGTTATTGTGCGTAGTATTTTTCCATGCAAATAAGATTAAGAATTACATATCGTAATTGTTTGTGTATTGTACGTCATTTATAACTAGTCGTTTAAGTCAAATAAAATAAATAGTAGCCATATCAACTTCAAAACACAAAAGTGCTAGGTATATGGAATCGCTTTGAAATTTCGACAATTGATAATTCCATAAAAATCTTATAAATGTTAATTTTGATTACTAAAACTATTGATTAATTGTGTTTTATTTAATCTACCTTCCTTTTTGAATTCAGTAAGCGTATCGGTATCGCCGATATTTTTATAAGAGTATCGGTATCGGTATCATATCGGCAAAAAGGCGTATCGCGGCATCCCTATTAATACATATAAGATAGAACATTCGTCACACGCATGTGACATGAACGATAAAACTCTGCAGTCTATTTATTGATTACGGCCGGCCTAAGCTAATCAAATATAGTCTGCAGATAGCGTTTATTATAACAAATCTGTATTTATGAGAGAGATAAAGAGTTTTATGACGATAAGACATTCGTTTTCGCTGTGTAATTAACATGCTTACTATTTGAATGCACGTACAACTGCTTTGCTTTCATTCATATTTCGGGTATAACCGACTAGTTTTGGGACAGGATAAGGGTCTTTATTCATGAGATTCTCGCAATGCATGTTCAGACCGCTATGTGAAAAACCCGTATACGACAACAAACACGCGATTTAGCAAGTTTTATAAACAGTCAAGTTAGTAACAATGTTACTTACAAAAGTACCGTATAAAAGCTGTGTTGCAGATTAGATAAAAAACAGATGGCAATATTTTTGTGCAAATACTAGCAGCACCAGGTTTTACCAGCATAAGTGTCGATCATGTCCTTTCCTGGGACCCAAAATATCTCTATACCAAATTTCATCTAAATCGGTTGAGCTGTTTAAGCGTGAAGAGGTGACAGACAGACACACTTTCGCATTTATAATATTAGTATGGATACAAGCGGTGTGCCCGATAGGACTTCCCATCTGCAAAAATGATGAACTTACATACAAACTTTCATCCCCTATTTAAAAAATGATATAAATTTTGAAAAATAAAAATCCTTCCTCTGTAACTCATTTTCTTTACAAAAGGAACTCTTGTGCGAAATTCCATGGTTCATGCTAGACCCAGCGGTTAAGGCTGTGCGTTGAATATCAGTGAATGAATAAATATAATTTATACAGGATGAAATTGAATAGGTGCGACAAATTACAATATCTAATTCAGCGTGCTATAATAGTACATTACTTCAGAGGGAAGAAAGTGACAGTTCCATACCGAGATTATGGCATTTGCGCCACGAGCTTGCGAGGGGCGCAAACCATTTGAGGTATGGAACTGTACTTTATCCTGAGGGATGTATAGTGCTTTTTATTACACCTACGAGGAAAATTATGGACATAAATGCATAGAAATATTTATATTTAGTTAAAAGTACAATTATTAAAAGTGCAGCTATTATAAGATGTTACATTTTGTCCGGGTATCTTGATATTTTGAGACACGGCAACAGATTATCAACAACTTCTTGGGCCGTCTCTAATAGTTCTGGCGGTGTGTTAGGGATAACATCATCACTGTCGCTCGAAGTATCCATATTTTACAAAAAACACAAAGATAAATGTGTTTTTGCGAAAATGCGCGGGCTTTTCCATTTTTTATTCGCCCGTTTCTGGAGTAGGCTAAGATCATAAGGTCATGCAGCCACTTCTTCCGTGATTCCGCGCGTTTTATATACAAAAATAATTTCGTTTTTAATTTTCTGTATGCACCAAGGAGGTTGGTAACTGGTAAAAAAAAAACTGTATGTGGCCAGTAACAATAAATACTTGAAATTTAATCAGTAGACAGTTAAAGTCTCTTGGCAGTATGACTGCTGACAAATTAAAAAAAAAGAAAAACCGGGTATGTAATGGAATTTCATACATATTTCCCGCCCTTGGGTCGGAAGGATTTTCATACAAATTTCCATACCTTGGGATGAAAGGATTTGAAGGGCGGGATAAAGGCGTTTCTTCCCTCTAATTGGTATAATTAGTATGTATTTTCAGAGCAGGTGTAATAAAAAGTAAATTTACATACGTGCGCGTAGGCGAGCGATTTGCAACGTCGTCGCGCGCTCTTATTTTTCGTAGGAACGGTCAAAATCAGTTCTACACGTTGCCAACTTGCTTCATCGGTTGAACACGGCGATGAATGGACTGCTTTTCGGGCGCGCGCTAAAATTGATACTTTAATTTTCTTATTTGTTTTGAAAATTAAAAAAAAAAAATTAAACGACGATAATTCGTGTCTACTTGAAGACAATAACTTAGTTTGCACTAAGACGATAATTACAAGATTTTTTTCAAGAATTTAGATTTGGGAAATGACAGGTTATTATAATTATGTAAGTAACAGTTACTGCACCTCCTATTTCGATTTGTCGCAAGTTTTCAATTTCACCCTGTATTATTTATTTAAACTTTTTGCACAAAAGGTACAAAGGCGGACTTTATACCTTAGGCATTCTCTACCAGTCAACCAAGGGTGGTGAAGAGATTGGATGGCAGGTGCAGGTGGATGTATAGATAGATTCGAAAAAAAAAAGTACCATATTTAAGAATATGGTACTTTTATTCTGCATGGTATATCATCAAATGACCTCTCTCGCTCTGGGTGGAGCGGAAGGGAGTGTCAGACTCTTACTGACTTAAACCTACCCCGTGTTCCTTTATTAGCCCTTTATGTTCCGGGCCAGCGGAAACCCTTTCCGACAATCCCGCTGACCCGGCAGGCTTCGGCCCTGACGGGCCCCTTCATTTGATGCTGACATCTCTTTGAGGCGTGCGTGGAACACGTACGCGCCGTCCAGCACGGGCCTGGTCCTGATCGGATAAATATGGTACTTACATAACTAATTTCTTCTTAAACAAAGGGCAGTCGAGCGTGAAGGTCTCGTATTCGCCGCCCTCGCCGCAGATGTTGAGCCCGTACTTGTCCTGCATGACTAGAAGGTGCGGCTGGATGTCGCGGAGGGACAGGCCCAAGTGTACCCGCGGGTCTAAACCTAGTGCTGCCACCTGTTGAACAATAAGACAAACTTTTATTTAAGCTGGACTTGGACGAGTCTATTTACACTATTAGCTGGTAACGTTCAGCAATCCACTTGTTCTGCGAGAAAAGGTTCAGAATCTGTTAGATATACGTTCGGTGAGAAACTTCTCTTATTGTGTCGGCACGAGCTAAAATAGTTCATGTCGTGGCCGTAGTGAAGAGATTGTCCAGTCAGCAAGGTTGTCAAACACCAATCTTGCTGAATGGTGAGCTGGGCTGGCTACCAGGATCCCACCCGTAGTACAGACAGCGTCAGTATGTGCTAACCCCTCAAGTTTTAAAATGTTACACATTAAATTCCTTACAAATAATCTAAAGAATACTTCAAAAAGAACCCATTGTTTCGACTCAGATTTGAACCATCGCATCACCGAACGTCGTCATACTCATACCGGCAGTTTGACGAACTAGCCAGCGAGCCCATATGAATTGCGTTGAAATTGTTATCTACTATGGTCTGAGTCATTTTATCTTTAGGTGGGATGTCTAATCGAGAGATGTTATAATTTGAGGGTATCCATTAATTTTACTTACTTACGTTGTCTTTATAAAATTAATCCATACCCTCAAGTTATAACTATAACGTTTGATGTATACGTTCACTTAAAACGGCGAAGAGTAAACGACTACGATTTATTCATTAATTTTTAAAATGATTTATGATTTTATGAGAACTAAAATAGTTGTTCTTTGTGAACAAAATGTGAGTGAGCATAAAAGGAATTGCGAGACAGCTTGGCATAGCAGTAAGTTCATTATAATATTAATTGTGTTCTCCGATTTTTTTCTTGTTGAGCTATTTGCGGTATCTTGTGTGTGGTATTTAATAACTTATTTAAAACCATTTTTTTCTATACAGAGACAAACGGTGCGCTTATGGGTGCGCAGATTTCAAGAAACCGGCGATGTTAAGACAATGACCATGGGTCGGAGAACTACTGGGATCTATACGGACCAATCTGAACATCATCCGGATATTGTTAAGGTTCACACTACACCGCCGTTTACATCCACTCGTTACAGTTCGCAACGGCATGGAATATCTCTCTGTCCACGGTTCGAAGACATTTACACGCAGCGAACATTCACAGTTATCGACCTGCAAAATATGTCTAACAGAAGAGCATCGAAGAGAACGATTGCGATTTGCCCGGAAATAGCAGTTATATTAATTAAGTATGACAACAAAATAAACAACGAAGACATTTAACTCATTTGATTCCACTATTTTACTTTGTATAGCAAAATATTCTAAGTAGATATCATGAGCTAATAAGAGATGTTAATTGATTATCTATTGATAACATGTTTATTCACTTATTATGCTCATGATTGTAATATTTGTAATCCTGCCAAACTAACTTCTAGTTCCTAGACAAGTTGCAAACGCTTCAAAACTTGTCTCTTTCGATGTCACTTGTCAGACTGTCAAATGTCAAATTTGTATGCTGAGACGACATGACAGGTCACGTGACATTTCGTTAGGTTATGTCAATCTAAAATATTTCTACCGCTTACTATTTTATCGTTTACGTTAATAGGATGCCACTTGTCTAGGAACCCAATTGTGTCAGTTGGCAAAATAGTATATTATGATAGCTGTAAATAAAATTATCAAATCAAAATAAATCTTTGTTGTAAAATAAGATCATAGTTTTGTTAAATAATAGCAATAATAAATATTATTATATGATTATTAAGGTATTTTATTTTTCTTTATTTTTAAATTCTTTATAAATAATTACTAAAACAAAATAGAAAAATATATTAAAATAATAATTATAATGAACAAAAAGCACATTTCGTGGCTATGATTTGAACTTCCACTCATAGGCACGGCAAGCGGTCTTGAAACCTCTAGTCTATTTAGACGATGAATAAAACGTTCGTAAATGTTAACCCTATTATTGCTTGTCGTTTTCGCAATAATAAAAGTATTAACGTTTTATTGAAAAAACAATAATAAAAACAGAATTTTAAAAAATAAATACTATCTTAAACTTATTTATTCACTAAAACAATAAATTAATTGAAATAAAATGTTTTTGCAAAATACAAAAACCAACTTGGGCCTATCACGGATTTGAACGCACATGTCTTTTGGAGGGGTAATCACTTAATGAAGCTGTGTGTACTAAGGTATCATGTCTTGTAAAGGCCCCTTTAAAGTATCCCAACGATGACGACGACAATAGACGGAAATGAATGCTTGTAGCTAATAATAGTAACAAATAATAATAAACAACAAGGTGTTCAAAGAAACTAAACAAAGAGCCATTTCATCTTGATTATATTTAGACAAGTGGGTATTTTCAACCTGTTCAAACAAATGACACTCTGATTGATCAACGTCAAATAAATTGAATAAAACTATCATTGATGCATGACGTACGGCCTCATATGTAAGGAAGTTATTTTTGACCAATCATTATTGTAAACACTACTTCGTACACTAGTATGTAGGTATTAGTATGTATTCGTAAGACTAGGAACACAATTTTTATGTCGCCGAATGACGATACAAATAATTCAAATAGGTACCTATCACACACTTCGTATGCGAAGTCTAGAATACTATACACGTAGATGATCGTAGTTGATATAGCAATTCCTCGTTGATTGGTACTAGCAGACAGGCTAGCAAGAAGGCATTTCGGATGCAACCCATGCGCATTCAAATAGCATTCTCGAGTGGCAATAACAAATGTATCTACGACCTACGCACCCTGAGAGTGAGTAGTCAGCCTCGTAAAATACTATACGCCGATCGTTTAACGGAGACGTTGCCTGAAGTAGCTGCGCGGTGCGGGAGGGGTGATAGTTGTCACAAGTTGATGAATCACCGAGCTCTCGCATGACGTCACCACACCCCTCCAGCACCGCGCTGCTACCTCAGGCAATGTCTCAGCTAAGCGGTCGGTCTATAGCCAGTTGGTAACTTGCTAGTATTTTACCACAGCATGAGCCTTTCTGCCATAGTTCGTGACGAAATAAAAGAAGCTGATAAGCCTATCTGCTTGCGAGGTAACTTCTCGCTCTAGCGATTGACGCTTCTAACTGACAAAAAGAATTCGAAATATATACAGAAAAATGTTGATACGTGTTTATAGGTATGAAAATCATACCTGCAAGCACGGATCAGCATTTTTAGTTGTTATCTCATCAAGTTACTATGTATATACCAAAAGCCTTTAATAAATCGAAACCTTGCTTCTGAAAGCCTAATAAAGTGTCAATACAGTTAATCTAGTGTAAGCGCGTGATTGAGAAAAGAGTAAAAAAAGTTCCTGGAAGGACTTGAGGGAGGCCTTTGCCAGCAGTGGAACAGTATAGGCTAAACAAAAAAAAAGCTTGTGATTGGTTGGCAGAAAGACATAAGCCAATCGTATCTCTTGACATAAAATTGACAAAAGTGTATACAGACAGTGCTAGGCGTGTACATCGAATAGTAAGCCGTGTGAAATGCCGTGTAACGCAGGCCTGAAACTGAGGACCTGGAACTGAGGCACATAAATGCATTTGCGGAGCATACTTCGCATTGTCTAGTGTCTGGACACACCTTAAGATTATTGATTGTTAACTGACCTTAATAATAATAGCTTCGACGCCGCTTGCTATCATCTCCTGCAACAGTTCCTTTTGGTTCCGCCTCCATAAGTACGCAAGGGAGACTAGACCTAACCGGTGACATCTATAAAAAGACAAACCATTTTAGCAATATATTTACTGCATTTGTGATCTATCTATCAGTCAAAATTAATGATAATAAAGCTCATTGGATTTTCGACGTTCGGCTCAGCATCGAAAGTCGAAAATCCAACAGTGCGAAAAATCCACCAGACAATTGATTTTCTATTGTATCGTGCCACATGTGTAGTACGCGCAAGGCTTGACAGGTTAAATTATAAGCACAAAATCTTTTTAATTATGGCGCCTTTGATATTTATTTGGGTCAGTGAGGGTTACTTGGTGAAGTGAAAAGGTATCGCCTTAACGTGTGCCTGCACAGTTGGCAAAAATGTAGGTATAGTGTGTCCTAAAATCTTACTCTATACAGATAGTTTATATTAACAGGTCTCTCTGTAAGCAAAGTCTATAAAGAAAGGGGTAGACCTTTCTTTAAAAATGTCGCTAACAGTTAAGACACATTTAAACGTCATGTATGGTTAAACAGTCGCTAATCATTACTTAATACATAAACCCCTTATATTCTAAAATAATTTTAGCAGAAAATATAACCACAGAACTTGTGCTGATGCTCCGTATCACGTATGCTTGGAACTTGTTCATTATGAGCATAGGTCTTAAGTTTGAAACATTCTAGAGGAATTGACGGCAGTATGACTTGAACTTCGAATGAGATCTCCCAGTAAATTATCGAGGGTAAAATAGTTGAAAACCTATTAAAAATAAATTATGCGCACATGCAGTTCCCGCTAAACGCTCATTTGTTTTAGTGCTGACATACTTAAAAAACAAAGCTAGGTCGAAGGATACAAACAAAATGGCTATTTACAAGTATTGTGTATGAAACAAAATTTTATGAGAGCCTACTTAAAATCGCAAACCTATCTTACGCTGGATAAATGTTGTTGAGCAAATCCAATAAAATAAACAAATGTCAATAAGATTAGTATAGATATTTATTTGAGTTATAAAATAAGGCAATATATGTTTTTTTTTATGTGAAACAATTTTTAGACGCGCCTTGGGGTAAGACCAAGTCGAATGCCGTAACGGCAAACGGCGGTGGTGAATATAATTGGTCTTCTGATTAAGATTTCACAGATTAATTAACATTAACGACACTATTATAATTAATAAATTATCATAACAGCAACTCCGTAATTGTCTAAGCAATTAAACAATGTTGTACACATTTGATTCCAAAGTCCACATAATATTATTTACTATGCAGATAAAGCGGTAAATGATGAATTTATTAGATTGTCTATTCATATTTGTTGTTGTATTTGTATTTTTGCACTTCCAAGCAATTAATTAACCCACCATTCAAAGACAGAATATTTAAGATTGTCCTTCCACTTAGAAAATCATAAATATATTTTAATAGCTTCATTCATTCATGCCTGGAAGTAATGATGACCAAGACGAAGATGGAGGGACAAACTTGACTCCTGCCAAAAGGACTGGCCCGCAATGGCAGTGGACAGACAAGTGTGGCAGTGGACTGACAAGTGTGGCAGTGGACTGACAAGTGGTGCAGTGGACTGACAAGTGTGGCACAGGGAAAGGGAGCCCTTTGCCTAACAGTGCGACATTACAGGCTGAATACATAGATAGAAAGAATTCATTCATGATATGATCCATTCATTAATTTTGTTTCATTTGTATAAAAGTTTATGATGCTAAAATAAAAACAATCTTAAATACTTACACATTTTCAACCCTAATTCTTTGGTAATCTGATAATATGGCACCAACGGCAACCGCTTCTACCTCTAAATCATTCTGAAACAATAATTGACATATAAAATACATTCATGTAACATAACTACTTATCACTGCAATTTTATTTACATTCAGATTATTCTGTGGACAGTACATTCTGGAGTAAATAAATATTATTAACACATATTTACAATGTCAATGGAACCTCATTCAAAGTCACATATTTTCTTGACAATTATAATGAATCACTTGTCCGTTCCACCACTTCGCACTGGGCCACAGGGAGGAGGCCTGTGTCCCAGCAGTGAGGATATTATAAGCTGATTAAGTGTTTTTGATTGATAATGCCTAGCAATAACAAGTGATAATGGTTTGAGCATCCTCACAAAACTGTCTCAAAAACAGGATGTATGAATTTACTATTTACAAGAACGAATTAAAGACTTAGGGGATGACTCAATTGAAAGTCGAGTGTTAAGATGAAGATACCTTTGCCCAAATTAAATAATTATACTTTACGACGATTTAGGCATTCATTTAGGTGTCGCCTAGTCTTAGTAAAACGGGTATTCTTTTAGGTGTTGCGAATACAAAGGATTACAAATCAATAAGATAATGATAATTTACTAGTGGGTCAAAATACATTCATGGAACCATTACTTGATTTTTTTTTTTTATAATCCTTCACTAAGTATTATGTTATGACATTCAGTAATTTTTATGACGTGTCAGATTTCTTGATCTGTATGCGTCCTATGACACAAGCTAGTACTTATAAAGCTATTAATTACTTCATTTCAAGCTCAAAATATTATAATAACAAATATTTTTTACAATTATAGCTAGGCTAGTGATAGTGACTTTCATTCGCAGACTCATTGATTGATAAGCAGTTTCATACGTTATGAAAGTAGCATTATCTTTTCATTACTCAACCTTTATGAACTGTTGTTGATAATAATGTTGTACATTAATGTTCCAGGAATACAGATAAATGTGGCTTCTCTACGTATTCCATGATCACAATTATTAACTAGCTGCTCCCCACGGTTTCACCAGCATAGGTCTTGATCTCGTGGGAATATCAATATGAAAAATAATATATGTCCTAATCGAAGTCATGGTCTGCCCATATGCCAAATTGTATCCAAATCCGTTCAGCCATTTTAGCTTGAAAGCTTAATAAATATACAAAAAATCAAATCTTTTCTCTTTGTAATATTAGTTTAAACAAAACAATGTGGGTTATCAGTGTTAGGTAAAACCAGTGGTTTACCATACAGGAAGTAAAATTATTTTGGTCATATTCCACCTTCCGGACTAAATAAAAAGCATTTGTTTCTTTATTTAAAAAACTACAAAAAATATAATTGAGCATACTAAGACACAGGTCACATACACACAGTCACAAACCTCCTTTTTGAACTCAGTTGAAACAATACTGTACAATAAAGTTATAACAAAACAGCTTCGTCTAATACATTATTCACAATTGACTATTACAATCATTGAATGGACTGGTTCAGTATTCACTTAAAGTGGTAATTTAAAACCTGTTGCATGACTGTTATTTATGTAACTATATATGTAGATCTATGTTAGACACGTTTACATCATGTACCTAGCTGACCTTCCATGTACATCTCAACTTGAATTAGACGTTTTTATCATTTTTACATACCTCGTTTCTTCTTCACATAATTTTTAGTAGGTACTACATTATTATTTTTAGTACTAAAATAATATTTTTTTTTAACTCTGCAGAACAGGAGTGTTCAGCATTTAACTGATATTTTGCTTTTGTTTCTTAAATTAAAATGAGGTTAAGCACACATTACCTTAATTTTAGAAAGGAGTCTGTACAAGTCCTCCACCTCATCATTTTCTGTGGGGTGATAATTCTTGCCCTGGTTGATTGCATTGCCAGTTATTGATTCCCTGTATAGCGGCAGACCCATAGCCTCAGCATACAGGTCTATACCTTGGTGCCCTACGGTTTGGTACATGTAGCTGTCCATCTCATCTGAAATTGATCAAATTATTTCAATATGTGAAAAAACATGCTTGAGCATGCATAACCGAGCCATTAAAATTCGGCACTTGTAATACTGTTGTGTAAAGTTTAAACTTTAAAGCATTTAATAATTAAAAGTGCACTACATCCATTTGATAGCCCTGCACAGGTAAACTGATAAAAAAACAATTGATGCCAAATCACAGGTAGGCTTAAAATAACTTCAGATGTTCTTATTTTAAGACATATGTTACAAAATGTGGGACTTTTCATTCATGCAATTTTTATTTTTATTTCATGGCTATTTTCAGTCTGGTAGAAATACAACAACAATAATTAAGCGCTCGGTATAGTAAATATATGCATCTAAATCGGATATCGGGACGAAATTAACCTTTATGTATAGGTTGGAGGTTGGCCAGCGCGACGATCGTGTGCCCGGCGCCGACACACTGCATCATGTTGTAGCAGCTGTCCTTACCCCCGCTGATCAACGCCACCGTCCTCATCTTCCCCACAGTATTATAAGCACTCACGATAACACTACAATACACATTACATAACGTTCACAATAATTGTGCGCCCTTTTTGGCAAAATAAGGAACAAAACGCGGTCCCGATCACGACAGTAGCATTTCTCTCGATGCCTCGTTAGAGTGTACTTCTTCCTACTATCTCTGACGCGACTTTACCACCTGTTCGTGAAGGAATTACAACGCAACATAATCGTTATCTATTTTGATAACATTCTTGAAACGTAAAGCAAAATTAAAATGTTCCCAAAAACCTCGGCAACAGCATCTGTCAAACTGCGTTTCGTTCTGAAATCTGTCAATAACATTATGTTTGACATGGCATTTCAATATTTTCAATATTTATCTCCTTTTCTTACACTTGTCTCTTTTGTTCTCACTTGTTGAAAATAATGAGGCAATTAGGTATCTGATTTTCTATTCGCAATATCATTTCAGAAATGTAACTATGATAAAAACGTTTTGATAACTACAAAAGCTGAATCATAAAACTGCAGGGACTTAGAATGAACAATAATAAAAAATAGAAGAAGATATTTTGATATTCAACTATCTCTCTGATGAAATTGTGAACTTTGTTAATATATAAAAGTACCTATTTAATCTAAATTTAGTATAAAAAGCCTGTATTGTCCCACACAGTCCCACTGCAGGGCAAAGGCTTCCCCCACCCTTTTCCATACAGTTCTGCACCTCTGAAAATAAACTATTGAAGAGTAGCAGTATTCAACAAGTACAAGGAATTTCCCATAATGCGACGCGACGGTACATACAACCGACGCAAGGCAGTTTCACTCTGCGCATGATCGTTAAGAAATCAAAATCATTAGTACTGCCGTCCATAGAACGAACGAAGCATTGCAGCATTTACCTAGCTTATGTATTTTGTGATTGCAGCGCTGCACCGGAGAAACCCCAACAACTCTATAACTAGGTACCTAGTGTACATTTTCATGCAAAGTAATAATTTCAAATGAAATCATAAATTAATATTACTACTTTGCATGAAAATTTCAGAAAAGTTTGAACAAAGGTTGTTCTCATCCCGGGATCAGTGTGAGCGATTATACTTTTCTTAATTTTTATGATTTTAGTATTCCCATCCCGCCTCTTAGAAGTACAGACGCCAGCACATCAAGCTACCCGAAACTGTCAAATTTTCCTAATCAACTTTGAACCTTATACTTTAGCGATAAAGTTGAAAATCTATTAAAGAAATTTGACAGATTGTAGTAGGTTGATGTGCTGGTGTCTGTACATACATGAAACCCCTGAGATACTTACTAAATATATCGACAACACCCTTGAAAACACTATTTCCTACCTTTTAGATTGCTTTATAACACGGTCTCAAACAGTGGCGCGTATCAAAATTTCTTGGGATCCGTTTTACCCTACTGCGGTGAAGCTCAAAAATTGGGTAGGTACCTATCGTTTTTTGTATGTAGGTACAAATAGATAAAACAGTATCCTGACTTAACCCTCCTAGGTTAAGTGAGCGAAGCGAGCTCGAAATTATGGACGGGATAGGTTCTTTTCATTGCGTTTTCACTTTTTTATTTACGAGGAGATAAAGAGAATGCAAAAGCGAGCGTTGCGAGCTCGAAATTTAGGCCATCCTGACTTGGATTGGTTATATTTTCTGCTAGAGCTTGAGAATTGGCCTGCGCCTGTATTAGTAAATTTTCTTAGACATCTTATCGTATTATCAATAAGAATTGGTTACCTACTAGGGTACTAGGTATTAGCCTGCATCATCCTACTGCTGAGCAAAATCTGGCCCCAGTAAATGTATTCATGGAGACATCACTGTGACCCTATATATAGCGGTGTTTGACTAACGTGACCATTTGTCCCGCTTTGAGCGGGACAGTCCCGCTTTCAGGCTGTTTGTCCCGTTGTCTCCAACCAGAGCAAAAATGTCCTGCTTTTACAAAGGGACCAAACAATATTCAATTTAATTTATTCATGAACAATTTACATTGTATCTGAATATCAAATATAAGACAGCACAAAACATAAAACATAAGTAGTCGATAAATTTTAATTACAAAGACAATAAATCATGTGATACCTACCCGACATTTTAAAACTAACTTTCTTCACCGACAAATACAAAACAAATGCGTCTTCAACAGCAATGTAATGTTAAAATTACACATTATACCTACTTATACCTAATATATTATTTGTTGTCCTTTTCTCTTTTTACCCACTACGGTGAAGCAAAACGGAGGGTTATGATTTTGACCGATATGTAAGTACCTATCATGTATGTATTCTTCAAAAGTACCTACTTAGTACTTATAATAATTTGACAAATAATGAGGTATCGTTTTAAGGCTATGTGACGTCACACTAAATTCAACATGGCGCCCTCTAGAAAACATAAAGTGAACATTTTGGGATGGTGCCTTGTGGGGTATCAAATGGAAGGGCTTAATTTAAAAAATATAAATATTACTGTAATAAGCTCCAAAAAAAAAAAACAGAAGTTTAAAAACTAAAACCCGACTACTGAAAAGGACGAAACAAGAAGAACTTCCCGTGGTCGTAGGTAATTAGCTAATTGAAAAAACAGGATTACTCTTTTCATGGATGGCTGATTTCTACAATATATTAATTCTTGCGCACAGGTAAGGAAGCTGATTTTCTTACGTTTTTTGCAATTTGCAGGTCAGTGTTAGGTTGTTTGTTGATTAAAACATGATTCGCGACTGTAGGTAACAAATATGACACTGATATATAATATAGGACCATTGCCAAATAGAAGTCGATTTATATTCCCACAAAAATTATAATTTATTTCTGCAAGTAGATCTTTTAAGACACTTTACACGTAATTTTTTTGGGCAATATTTTAAAACTACATGGCGCCAGCATTTTCCTGAGAAGAAATGCCGAAACAAAGTTAGAGGTATTGGTCTCAAAGTACAAAGATTATATTATTAATATTGCTGGGACGCCCTGATTCTGACCCGCACTTATTATTATTTATTTATTTTTATCCTATGTTGTCCCACTGCGGAACAAAAGCCTCCCTTTCTCCTTCCCACTCGAATCCTCTCTGCCTTGAGCTAGTGTAGACCAATCCTGATTGTAGGCGTCAAGGTCCTCCCGCCATCTTCTCTTGGACTTATTGGTCACATTTTATAAGTAAAATCTCGGATTTTCCGAAGATAACCGACGAAACCGTGGTCGGGGTCGTACTATAAAAAACTAATGATTTACGAGGCTGTTCCAATTCGCAGGCCGCCAGCAAGTCGGTAACCGTAAGAGTGTTGCCAGTAATAAAGTCTGTGCCTCTGCCTAGCCATTTGGTGTTGAAGTCATTGAGTGCAGAATCCATGCGACTCTGATATCCTGCCAGGGTGGATAGATGGATACCTCCAGCATCCGTTGGCTTGCCACACATCACAGGATTCAAGTATTGTAATGGAACACAAGGAGACATGTAAAAAAAAAATGTCGGCAGTTACAAAAATTTCTTGAGTGTGCATTGTATTTTCCTAAATACAAGGCACACTCAAGACATTTTTTTAACTGCTTCATGGGCAATTAATTGAAAAATAATTTTAATTCGATTACCCCGGAGGTTGTGCGTCGATGTCCCTGCCACCCTGTATAGCTCAAGCCAATATTGTCGCCGCGCGCCGTGGAGTGAAGACCTCGTGATTGCAATAAACATAGTTCTACAGGGGATCTGGGAAAATTGCGGAAAAGCCATTTCCGCCAAAGGCACTTGCGCACAAACACATTTCCGCGAATGGAATTTTGCGTGAAGGGACACTTATGCGAAAAGACATTTCCGCGAATGGACTTTTGCGCGACTGGACTTTTACATGAATTAACTTTTGCACGAATCAACTTTTGCGCGAACGGACTTTTCCGCGAATGGATATTTGCGCGAAAGACACTTAAGGGGGAAGCGCTAAGGTAGCCCGCGAAATTCAAATTTTCTTACGTTTTTTGCAATTTGCTGGTCAGTATTAAGTTGTACGTAGATTAATATATGAATCGCGGCCGTAAGAAATATGTGTTTACAGAATTATAATCATTAAAGTCATCAACACAACTCTCTCAGACCACGTAAGTCCAAAGAATGATGATTTCATGAAACAGTTATTCTTAGGACTTACGTGGTCTTAGAGAGTTGTGTTGATGACTTTAATGATTATAATTCTGTAAACACATATTTCTTACGGCCGCGATTCATATAATAATCAACGTACAACTTAATACTGACCAGCAAATTCCAAAAAACCTAAAAAAAATTGAATTTCGCGGGCTACCCTGGCGCTTTCGCCTTAAGCGAAGCACACTTGCGCGAATCCACTTGCGCGAGAATCCACTTGCACGAAAGGACAGTTGTGCGAAAAAGTTGCGGAAACGAGATTTCTTCATAACATCACGCCTGTATTCATTCAAAAGGTTGGGCAGGGGTGTATAGTACACCCACAAATCGCCAGTAATTATATAATATTATAGAGGTATGAGGAACAGGGTGTAAAGTTCACTCAACCTCCAAAGAAAAGGGAGGATCCTCCGACCAGACGGGTGTTGTGTCTGGCGGGCAACTGCCCGTTGATTCATGTCGGGCCGTTGTATCTATGCTAGTTGCGCGGTAAACTCTGCTTGCGCGATGCAGGATTTGCGTGACGTCAGTATGATGCGTTGTTTGTATGTGGCGTTGTAGATACCGCTACATCACTCCCCCCCGGAGACCGGAGGTCGATAGTGGGCTGAGTCTTGTATCTTGCGATGTTTTGCCAGGCCAACTGAGGTTCCAGTGAGTCGGAACCGGTTGCCGCATAGTTCACGGTGAGTCGGAACTGTCTGCGAAGATGTCTCCAGTGAGTCGGGGTGGCGCTGCGTTATGCTCCAGTGCGTCGGATGTAGTACAGCGCCGAGTTGAGGCTGGCTGCTGCGTCGACCAGGAGAGGAATTGAGCTCTTCTTGTTGACCGGCCGAAAGTGCAGTGTGCTGTGCCGAGGTTGCTGATGAGGCTGAGGGTGATGACCAGGTATGCGCGGTCGCTGCATGCTGGTGGTCAGGATACCCGTTGAAGCCGTGGGAGCTGGCTGGCTGGGTGACTCGCCGCTAAAGCTTGCGGGAGTGATGATGATGACGTCACGCTGAAGATTTGCTCGAAGACTGCGCTGACGTTCATGTTCGGGGTCACCAGTATAGAGGTATGAGGAACAGGGTGTAAAGTTCACTCATCCTCCATAGAAAAGGGAGGATCCTCCGACCAGACCGGATGTTGTGTCTGGCAGGCAACTGCCCGTTGATTCATGTCGGGCCGTTGTATCTATGCTAGTTGCGCCATAACCTATGCTTGCGCGATCCAGAATTTGCGTGACGTCAGTATGACGCGTTGTTTGTATGTGGCGTTGTAGATACCGCTACATCGAACTCCCCCCCGGAGACCGGAGGTCGATAGTAGGCTGAGTCTTGTATCTTGCGATGCTTGCCAGGCCAGCTGAGGTTCCAGGTCGGGGTCACCAGTATAGAGGTATGAGGAACCGGGTGTAAAGTTCACTAATCCTCCATAGAAAAGGGAGGATCCTCCGACCAGACGGGTGTTGTGTCTGGCGGGCAACTGCCCGTTGATTCATGTCGGGCCGTTGTATCTATGCTAGTTGCGCCGTAAACTCTGCTTGCGCTATGCAGGATTTGCGTGACGTCAGTATGACGCGTTGTTTGTATGTGGCGTTGTAGATACCGCTACAATATAATCGCAAAAACAAGTATGTCAGTACAGCGGCATGCAACTACGAGAAGGTAGTTTCTTGTTTCATCCTTTTCAGTAGTTGGGTTTTAGTGTTTTTTGATCTACTCTTTTCTTTTGTTTATTTCCGCAAGCGTCCCACTCTGACTGGCTGGCTGTAATTTACAGGCACTGCAACACAGACTACATAGAGATACTGCGTAACTACGTACCAATGCAATATTGTACCGCAAAGTAAACTTGTACCGCTGTAAACTTGTAAAGGCACCAAAAATTTAGTTTGTTTATTTTTGAATGTGGGACTTTCACCGTTCTCAAGTAAGCTCTCAAGTTTCGGCCCTCGACTAACTATCAAGGATGCTAAATAGCGCCATCTCTTATTTTAAAAACATAAGCAGTACATATATGTAGAACTTGGTTAGAGGCGTTTTACTTGAAGAGTAATAATTTTGATGATAAAAGTTGTCGGTTTAGGTGTACTAGTATTTGATCATTTAAAAATAAAACTATATCAATTATACGGTCGAGGATAATTGCTCATAAAACTAATTAATTTAAGAAAGGTGGTTTGTTTCATTTGCAAGAGTCTGTATGAAAAAGTTACTAGTGTAAAATAAAATAAAATTGTCTTTACTGGAATACGATTAGGCTTTTTAAAATAAATAGATTATTTTTTAAATAATCTAAAAATAGGTAATACATTGGAAAAGTTTGCAAATTTAAAATGGCACGGTTAACTATTTCATTAGAATAAAATAAAGTGAATGCTCAGCGAACTACAGACGCCATTAAATGACCCACTACGTTCCGTGGCTGGTTTGTCAAATTATTGATGCGGTGGTTTGAATCACGTTTGAATTTAAGTGCGAAGCTCTTTAATTCTTTTATTTTCTTTCATTCAACCACAATAACCTTTAAATGATTTTTTAAATTGTGTGTTATTTAAGTGAAATCTGTGATCAAGTGTGTAATCATGGTTTTGGCCGAAAGAAGTAATGATGTTCGAAACGGGAAGCGGTCAAGGGGGCCAAGCCCCAATGGCCATGGAAGTCCAGATTCCAGTTCTGAAGACGAGAATGGTACGAGATATTTCAAATTACGTATTGCTTAATATCGCTTTGGATTATTAATCGGGAGCTTTTAGCAAGTTGATTGGGAACTTACGTTTTGTACAATACGTACCTACTTAGAAGTACTTACCCGATTGTAATCTTGATGTGAATATTAATCCTTAATCCATAATGTGTAACTGCTTCTGCAATATGTTAATGCGGTGCAGACAATATTCATCATCATCTGACATTCGTGCTTTATTTTTTATGCTTACCATCATCGCCTTCCTGCTGCGTTCATCTCATCCACAATAATTGTAACACGAAACCAAGCAGTAATACCGTTTGCAGCTGAGAAAATAAGAGTGGGCAGAGATTATCAGGCTGTGTGCCCTGAACTGGAACCAATAGACCAACGCAGACCTGAACTTATTTCTGACAGAGCTTTGTTGGTTTGGTCACCCACTTGTGATATATCTGATATCAAATGTAAGTGAAAACTGGTTTAACGAATTATTCAAGATACCTACCTATATATTTGCAATATTTCAATATCTTTGTATTTTTTTAGTGGATGAATATATTACCACAGCAAAGGAAAAATATGGGTACAATGGGGAACAAGCACTGGGGATGTTATTCTGGCACAAACATGACCTCAACAGGGCTTCAATGGACCTTGCCAACTTCACTCCTTTCCCTGATGAGTGGACTGTTGAAGATAAGGTCCTCTTTGAACAGGCTTTTCAGTTTCATGGCAAAAGCTTCCACAGAATACGACAAATGGTAGGTCCTTACACATAATGATTCAATTTTGAGGTTTAAATTTTTAAACAATTCTATAATCCTAACTTTTGTTTTCTGTAGTTGCCAGACAAATCAATTGCATCATTAGTTAAGTATTATTACTCATGGAAGAAAACAAGAGCTCGTACTTCACTGATGGATGTTGTTAGTGAAGGTCGCAATCCTACCAGCTCAGGAACTGGCAAGCGAGAATCAGGTGCTGGCTCTGAACCTGGAGGCTCCGACAAAGACTCAGATAATGATGAAAAGGTATGTACTGCTTGTGTACTAGGTCCCATGGCTTGTTGTAAAGTTGAATCAAATATAATTTGCTCCTTTTTTATTGTGTGCAATGTCATTGTATTACCAATGTACCTAATTATAGAAACAATGTCAACTGTATCATATTCTTTCCAATTTTAAACTACCTTAATGTGATAGTATATCTGGATTGTCCAAATTATTAATTGTGTACAACTTCTAAGTGGCAAATTTTTTAGTAAATAAAATAGCAGAGTGGCAGGAATTAACTTTCACAAAGATATAAATAAACATGGGTTTATTTTGTAGCTGTGACAAATTACTTTCTTGATTCCATAAATTGTATTTACAGAGTAGATAATTTGGGTCATTGTAAATTATTGACTCTGTATGTGGACATTTCATAATGGATATAATGATGTTCAAATGAAGTGATTCACCATTATTATAAGTAAAATACACATAGAATAGGAACATGTTGGGTGCTTAAAGGGTGAATATTATTCTGAGTTATGGACTTGTGTTCAATGTGACAGAAGTGGACTTTCCACCGTGGTATTGTCCGAGGAGGGAAGTCCCTCGCGGCAGGCGGGGCTCCACAACGCGCCGCCGGCCAGCAGGGCGCCCAGGTGGGTGCTTTGCTTCCCCACAATGAGTATAACTTTGCTGTCACCATGGAAACTTGATGTTCAGTGTCTTCTTCCATCCTCTCACATATATGTCTATTCAATTGGTGTTTGTCATCCATTACTTGATGTTGATATCTTCTACTTAGAAATGTTGGTTCCCTGTTTCAAAATCCAATTCCATACAATGTCTGTTTTAGTCATGCCATGTCATAGCATTGCACTTCATAGCATTACTTTGTTATCATGCAAGTTTTGATTGTGGCAACATGAGCTTGTGTACTAGTCTATGTATTATACAGCAGTTATTTGAATAGTTAGTCAATTTATGAGTGTTTATAAATTGATGCTTCAAATAACTGTTCAATATTGAATATTGTATTCAACTGTCATTATACTAATTATCATTATTTTTTATTATGTCCAAATGCTTTATGTATTCTGATAATGCTTTTTCATTTTAATTTTGACCGCTCTGCATTTTTATTTACAACTATGATTGCTACCACGCTCATATGCAACATTCATTTATAATATTCCCTATGTATTCATTATATGTACATCAAAATACTACACAGTATACACACAATATTATTAAGTTATTACACATTCTTTATCAACATACTTCTTAACTATTGAGCTGTAGCACTTTACTATCTTATTTACATGTATGCAAATGGATTAAGTTTATTTTTCTTTCTTTTCATGCAATATATTTTGGTACGGAATACGATAATATGCATTACTGAAAAAAGGAGAATGTATGTTCAAATAATTGTTGTTGAATGACGCATCAATTATAATGTTGTGTTGTGACTTGTGAATCTTGATGGACCTTAAATACTATAATCCATTATATTAGTGCTATAACTATTTACCCACTGTGTTTCCGCATTGTACTAATTTCTAACTTGTAGCCTGCCTCCTCCCTTCCTTCCAATTTCCTATGATATTCCCGCATGCTTCCTTTAATAGCCCCAATCAATGAAGGACTACTTGTTTAATATATCTAATGTGTGCAGAATATCATTTAATATTCTAATGGGTTTTAAAAGAAGTGTGTGAGAAGTCATTGTGTACGTCTTTGTCTGTCCTTACGAGAGCTCATAAATTCCGTGTAGCTGGTGGTAGTCGTAATGTGACAGGAATGTAAAATGTTAATTGGGGTTTAGGGCGAGGGCGGCGGCGAGAGCGCGGGCAAGTGGTGCACTGTGTGCGGCATTCTGTGCAACCAGATCACGGCGCTCAATTCGCAGAAGTTGTGTCAGGCATGCCTCGTGCACGCCAGGTCGGTAACGATACTATTCATACTACAGTTTTATTAGATTATCCGCTCGTTACAATCACTTGCATGTTACACAATGCAGCTCAATTATTTTCCGAGTGTGGTTTAATTAAATGTATATAGGGATGGTTGTTTGAATATTGGCGGTGATGTAACAGACGCACGGGGACGATGAGACCGCTGTGCGGACCGTCCGGGAGACGCGGGCCGGGTTCCAAACAGCAGCGGTACAAGCACCGGTTGCCGCGTGGCATTTACATCAATCACGACGATCTCGTCGCCATGGCTACCGGGCCTCAGCCAGGCGACCCCCCGCAGCCAGGACTTATCAATCATGGCGATGCCATGCTCAAAGCTATGGACAGAGAAGTTATATCTCTAAAGAGACAAGTAAGATGCAACCCGCTACGATGTCGCTATGTAGTGTCGTTGCGAGACACATTCTCACCCTTACGTCGACACTCTACTCCTCTAAATACGTTGGTATTAGTCATAAGTCCAGATAAGAGCATGGATGTGACTAAGCGTTTGTGTGATGTAATGTGAGAATGTGATAATTCAACTAATTTTATTAATTCAATAGTCAATAATTTTGTAGTATTTCATGCTAATTATACTACAATACTGTATTAGGTAGTATTGTGGGAAAATGTATTCTGCACACATAGATTAGTTGATCAACATTTTGTTCAAGTTTTATTGATTTAAACCATTAAACTCCCAAAGTTACAGCGCTTTAAATGTAGCTGGGCGCCCAAATCCTAAGTCCTACTATGTAGTTTCTTGGATAATCCAGATATGCACTTTATATCCTATGTTCTAAATTGATTAGTTCTAAATTGTGTTTGTCTGAAGCGAAAGTGGTTTGAGTATAGTGAGTATAATTATTGAAACAGGTGCAACAGAACAAACAGCAGCTGAGTGCGATGAAGCGAAAGGTGGGTGACACTGGCGTGGAGGAGCTGAGGCCCGGCGAACCGCCGGCCAAGATAAACTCGCGCTGGACCAATGACGAACTACTCATGGCGGTGACGGCCGTTAGGAAATATGGTAAGGGATTCCCTCTAACTCAATTACGTCACAATGTTAAAGGAAAATAAAAAATGTGGCGTAAAGAAGTCGAGTGATTTCTTGTTTTGCCCATTATTATTATTATTCTGACGGATGCGCGTTGAGTTTAATAATTTTTTCCTTAAAAAGAAATTGTGCTAAAAGAGCAAAATAAGTGTTGTTTGAAAAAGGATGGGTTTATCTAATATGTTTGTTCCTTGTTACACAGGCAGGGACTTCCAAGCGATCGCCGAGACACTGGGCACGAAAACAGAGGCGCATGTACGTTCGTTCTTCATTTCCTACCGGCGGCGATACAATTTGGATGCTATGGTGCGCGAGCATGAGGCCGAACGCGGAAACGCTCATCACATACAAGCCGGTGCGTATCATTACCACTTCTTATGTGTGTCTATAGTTTGAAGAAAACAAAACAGCCTACAAGATTAAGAGTAAACCTGAAATTAGATAGTAATGAAGAGTTCGAATTACAGGTACCACAAGTACAGAATCAGCTGAAACAGGTGACAATGTTAACAATGGAACAGATTCTCCTCAGTCCTTAAACAAAGATGAAAAAGTGAGTACAAACCAAAAATAAAAATGTCAAAATTGTTTCAACGTTAATAATCTACAACAAACATTTATATTTTACTAGTGGCTCGCCCCAGCTTTGCGCGGGTGCAATTTTTTTTTTCGAATTTGAAATTTGCTTTCTACAAACCTTGTCCTGACAATAACGAACACAAAAAAAAAAAAAAAATTATCTTTAGTGCAGTAGTTCGGAAGTTATGCGCGTACGAGGGTGACACTTAAAGTTCTTAGAAAATCAAAAACTGAACAAACTAGCAAGTTATTAGTTTTATTATATCTTTTTAAAATAGTGTCCATTTACATCAATACATCGCTGCATCCGATGGAACCACTGATAAAAGCACTTTGCCCACTCGTCCTTAGGGGGTCTCTTCGACGGCATTTTGGAACGCAGCCACTGCTTCCTCGGGGTCCATAAAACGTTTTCCTCGAAGTTGTTCTTTTATTTTCGGAAATAAATTAAAATCACAAGGTCGTTTTTCTTTTATTTTCGGAAATAAATTAAAATCGCAAGGGAGGTCGGGGCTATAGGGCGGGTGACCAAGTAATTCCACGTCTGACGTCGCCAAGTAGTCGATTGTTTGCTTGGCGGTGTGCGACGAGTTGTTGTCGTGGTGAAGGATCCTACTGCGAGGTCGTTTCTCTCGATCTTTTTCCAAGACAAGTGGCAAATAATTGTTAGTGTATGACTCTGAAGTAACTAGTTTTCGATCCTCTAAAACAATTGTTGCGTAATGACCTGTCCTTCCGAAGAACGAGGCCACCATCTATTTTCCCACGCTTCGACCTCTCTTCACTTCAGGAAACACCTAGACAGCAGACTGTCTCTTAGATTCAGGATCATAACAATAAATCCAGCATTCGTCACCCTTAAGTATGTCAAACACAGCATTTGAGTCACCTCCGTTAAATCTTTGAACCATTTCACGACACCAATCAACACGACCACGTGTAAACTCATTAAACCAGTTGTGAACAGTGGCACGAGATGGACTTCATCGTGAAAGGCCATTCGAAGTCTAAACTCAATTATATACTGCATCAAAAAGTAGTCTCATGATCATGTATGTGTGTGTGACCATAGTATAGCATTTTGGAGCTGAAATGTTATTGCATACTGTGCATGGTTTGTTGATATCTGGTTATGCCTTCACTGAAATGGAGCAATTTGTTGAAATTATACGAGGAAAACGGCTGAAACAGCCGCTTTCGAACTCATAAAAAAATTTGCTGCCATAACTTTCTTGTTGACTTAAATGACATCGAAAGTCATAAAAAATCATTGTACGAGAATTCTCGCGTTAAATTCATGCTAACGTGACATAGATAATTTTCAATTTGCCGCCAAATCGTAAACAGATGACAAATGAACAAAAAACACAATAATATTGGCAAAGAGTTCCATTTTCAAAATTTTAACTTATTTTTTTATTATATCGTTTACAAGTGGCCAGTTCTAAAAACTTTCAGTGTCGCCCTCATACATACATTTCGGCGATTCATTTTTATTTATACATAGAGAAGATAATGACAGAACTTATGAAGCATTTTCTTTAGACGGTCCTTCAAGTGCTGCTTACGTTGAATGTAGTGTTGCCCAAATGCAAGACCAAGACAAGACCTTAGCCAGTCTTGGTCTTGGTATTGCGTCAAAACACCTGGTCTTGGTCTTGGTCTTGGTATTGCGCTCTCAGTCTTGGTCTTGGTCTTGCAGCAAGAGTCTCGCAAGTCTTGCGAGACTCTACTACTTAGACTAGACTACATTCAATTACCTATTAGCCTATTGCTCAGGGTGGCAGGGACATCGACGCGCAACCGCTTAGCATGGATTCAGTAGGTACAGACGCCAGCACATCAACCTACTACAATCTGTCAAATTTCTTTAATAGATTTTCAACTTTATCGCTAAAGCATAAGGTTTAAAATCGATTGGGAAAATTTGACAGTTTCGGGTAGCTTGATGTGCTGGCGTCTGTACATGATTCTGGACCCCCTGCGTTGAAATTTTTCGTCGATGTTTTCTTAATTTTTACATTTTTTTCTGCAATTTTTTTACTGTAAACTGTATAAAATCATTATTTCTATCTGACCCAATGAGATTTTTAATTAAAAAATACGTAGGGCACTAGCAAAGTTTTGAGATTTGGCACTTGAACTTCAGATTTTCTCAAAATATTTTCCGTCGGCTGCAATACACTTCTCCATACGCTGAAACCAATCATCAAAAATTTTCTGCCATACTTCTTGAGGGACTTCTTCACACGCCAAGTCCCACGCTTGAATTAGTTCGTCATCACTGGAATACCGTTGACCTTTCAATTTATCCTTTATCATTGGGAAGAGACCAAAGTCGCAGGGTGGGAGATCGGGGCTGTAGGGAGGGTGCTCAAGCAAAATTAGACCAGTGCTGCGCAAAAAATCATGAGTTAATAAAGCGCGATGTGCAGGTGCGTTATCGTGATGTAGCCGCCAAGTGTCCATGCGCGAGTTCGGCCGGAGTTTTTTGAGACTCTCAATCAATTGAGGTAAACAAACCTCTGTGTACCATTTTGCGGTAACAGTCTTCTGTTCTTCAAGATATTCTATTAATTATACCCCTTTTGCCAAAGAATACTACGACCATTTTCTTTTTTACGGATCGAGACTGTTTGACGGTGGTCGGTTGTTCCTCATCTTCAAAGAGCCATACCTTGTTTTTAGATTTAGATTTCACGTCATAGTAATAAAGCCAAGATTCGTCACCTGTTACTATAGAATTCACGTGAGGAAATTTTCCGCTATGAAACATAGTGAGCATTTGTTGACACCATTTCTTACGACACTCCATTTTGGCCGCCGTTAAATGGTGCGGTACCCACAAGGTGCAAACGTTTTTAACTTGAAGACGGTCATGTAAAATTGTGTGAATTGATGGTGCACTAATCTTCAGGATTTTTTCTATTTGTTTATAAGTTATATGTCTATCTTCTTCAATGAGTTTCTTAACAGCGGCTATGTTTTCTGAAGACACTGTTTCAACAGGCCGTCCGGATCGAGAATCGGCAGATAAGTTAAAATCTCCTCTTTGGAATTGTTTGTACCATCGATACACTGAGCTACGGGACGGTGCTTTCTCTTGAAACACAAATTTTAATTCACTGATACAATCATCAGCACTTAAACCTCGCTTGAAATTATAGAACATAATTGCACGAAAATCGCGACGCGTTAACTCTGCCATCTTGACTCAACTAAAAATTCATAAAAAAATATTGCGGGTAGACATAATTTTTTTTTTACTTGCTTCTTACTACTAATGGGCTATGCTATTATCGGCAACAGTTTGACACTCATATTGTTGATAGTTTAATTATATCTCAAAACTTTGCTAGTACCCTACGTAGTAAATTCACTTGTTTCACTTCAAATCAAATCAAATCAATTTTATTTCAAACAGCAATGTAAATAAAACTCGAAAGGGCTACCTGATCAGGGGCCCAATTCTGTAAAATAACCAACTTCTCAATAGTGTGTCGGTAGTGTGTCAGTGGTGTCTCAATAGAATAGTCATTGACATTCGGTATTCTACAAAATATTTATGGTCATTGACTTGCCACTGTAGTGCCATTGAAACGCCATAGTAAGACTATTGTAATAATTGGTAGTCTGGTCCACTATAATGTGTCAATGGCTTCGTGATGACCAAAGTTACGGTAGTCTGTAATATTTTTAAGTGTATTTGACAGTTGTGTCTATCGTGTTTGAATAGTGTTTTGGCCATCGAATCGCCATTATGAAGCCATTGAACAACGACACCTCTTTTCGCTATTGTTTTGTTTCAATTTGTTTATTTTTTTTTATATAAAATAATTGTGTGCGTGCGTGTGTGCGTCTTACGTAGTCAATTAATAAAGTGGACGTATTTCGCCACAATGAGGCCTTCTCTATATACTTTGCGGTGGCGTATTTTGGCATTGGCTTATAGTGCCGACCGACGCCGACGTTTGCTCTTGCGGCAGCGCCGCAAATGAGATAGGAAGCATTATAGTGTTTTTGTTTTTTATTATTACAAATGACATGGATGGATGGATGGATGGAGGGATGGATGGATGGATGGATGGATGGATGGATGGATGGATGGATGGATGGACGGACGGACGGACGGACGGCCGGACGGACGGGCGGACGGACGGACGGACAGACGGCCGGAAGTATGGCCGACGGGCGGACGGACAGACGGACGGACGGTTGGCCGGACGGGCCGCGGACAGACGGGCGGACAGACGCACGTATGGACGGACTGACGGACGGGCGGACAGACGCACGTATGGACGGACTGACGGACAGACGGACGGACAGCGGACAGACGGACGGACGGGCGGACAGACGGATGGACGGACAGACGGACGGACGGATGGACGGACGGGCCGCGGACAGACGGGCGGACTGATGGACAGACGGACGTATGGACGGACTGACGAACGGGCGGACGAACGGACAGACGGACGGACCGCGGACAGACGGACGGACGGGCGGACAGACGGATGGACGGACGGGCCGACGGCCGGGCGGACGGACGGACCGACGGACGGATAGACGCACGGACGGACGGACAGACGGACAGACAGACAGACAGACAGATAGATAGATACACATCTATAACGGTTGATCACTACTTGGCGGGGTGTGTCTCATGGTTGCACCAAATGGGAGTCCAGCTCAGCATATGCCAGGTACAATACCTGACGCTGTTATTCTGCTGCATCCCGTTAGTGACACACGGATGTCGAGAAGACACATCTGAGTTTCAACAAAATGGTACCTACATAGTGCGGCGCGTAATTATAAAGGTGGTAAGTACCCACAGTTGTCTGTCATACGTAAGTGTGAAGTTGGTGGGATGGATGGATGGATGGATGTTCTTTAGCATCGTTGTGATTTGAAAGTTTATGAAACGAAAAAGCGACAATAAAAAGAGACATGTAAATTCATAAGATTTAACGTGGGAGAAAATGAGATAGGAAGCATTGTACAGTGTTTTTGAAGGTTTCACTTCTACCTCGTGTGAATTACATGCTGTTTTTTTTTTCAGAGACTAAAAATTATCGTGATAAAAATCTTATTTTTTTAACAATATACGCATATTTTTAGTGATATTTGATGTTTTCTATAATAAAACGTTTTTAGATTATTAAAAAGACCCTTATTATAAAGTTTTAATTGATAAAAATAGGATTTCAAAAAGTGGTAGGTTTGGTGTACCCTGTAGATTTTTGTTAGCAACACTGAAAACTATTGTACTGCCACACTATCGACATACAATCGACACACTACTGAGACACCACTGAATCGCCATTGAAGTTTTTGCAGAATGCCAAATTTGCAACAGTGGCAACATAATGTCTGTAGTGTGTCGATAGAGTGTCAATGGCGTGTTGGTTAACTTAAAGTTACAGAATTGGGCCCCAGCTGTATCGCTAAAGTTCATTTGCGAGGTCAACACTGTCTTCGTACCTACGCTATTCGCTTTCAAATGCCGCCACAAAGAGACCGCAGCGCCAAGCGGTCTCCTCGTATTATTAACGCACTTGAAAATAAACTTTAAAATTATTACAATAAAGTGCATAAATACTTGAACCTGACAAAAAATGCGGAAGATTGCGGGAATCCCCGCGCGGCGTCGAGTCGGCCATGAATCGCAATGAATCTAACAGACGCGTCACATGAGGCATTTTAATCATCTACATAATTGAATGACCCATTTACTACTTTTATTTTAGATTCGTTATGAGGGGATAATTATTTTTCTAAAGCTTCATCGATTTAAGGGGAAGCGCTAAGGTAGCCCGCGAAATTAAAATTTTCTTACGTTTTTTGCAATTTGCTGGTCAGTGAATTTCGCGGGCTACCTAATACCGCTTTCGCCTTAAGTAAAGAAGATTAAAAAAAACGTGCAGAAGTGTATTGATAGTCACGTAATTTTTCGATATTTTTTTTATTATCAACAATAATTTTAGTTTTGAATGCAATTCAACAATGTAATTTACTGTTTCATAAAAAAAAATACATCCATTTTCGCATAATCGGGATTGAAACCAAATACCTACTATAACGCCCAAATCTCAGTTTTACTTAACTGCGAGACGCAAGAGTCTTGCAGGCTTAGTCTTGTTCTTGCTCAAGTCTTGCAGGGTTCAGTCTTGGTCTTGGTCTTGCTAAAATAAGTCGGTCTTGGTCTTGGTCTTGCAAAAATGCAAGAACAAGACCAAGACTGCAATACCAAGACCGATTTTGGGCAACACTAGTTGAATGTATTGATATCACAGTAACTGGGTTATGGAGGTCACATAGGCAGTAGCTCCATGTAAAATACTGGTATTCAGCTGCATCCGGTTAGACTGGATGCTGACCCCAAAATAGTTGGGAAAAGGCTAGGCAGATGATGATGATCATCATTCTCTCCGCCGCACAGTGGTCCGGGTTTTCAAAAAGGCGGACATAGGATCGAAAATGCATATTTAACGTAACAAAAAATAGTTTCGTATAGGAAATTTAACGCTGATTAATACTTATTACTACAACTTTTCAAAAAAACAGCTCCTTCACGTCAAAAAAAAATATTGAAAATAAAAATGTATGGGAGAAAATCTATTTTATTTTTTTTCTCCGTTCAGTATCAAAGTGTAGCAAGCAAACCTTATATTCTGGTAAGTACCTATTGTTCTTAATACGACAACATATAAATTGCTTGCGTATCCCTGCGGCCTTGACGCCTACGATGCTTCAAAGTTTAAAATTTTAATGTTGAATTATCTTAATATTATTAACGAGTTTTTCAATTGAAATTAATCCAAAATATCATTTTTAATAAAAACAAGCCCCCCGCGCGCCTCATCCGTGTATTAAGCTCGCCCCCTATTACATGGGACTTAAATATAACTGGCGAAATGACAGTGTACTATAGTGTAGTATACACCTTTGCCGAACCCTTCGGGGAATATAAAGCGTGATGTTATGATAAAATAAGCATTTCTGCTTATTTTTTTTTTAATAATCATCTGTTGGTTATTCTTTCATCTGTTGATATTTCCTATTGATAAATCATGGTTGATATTGTTGGTTTTACTACTAACGTGACTCATCTTAAAAGAAACAATTAGAAATAGATGTAGCCCTTAAAAGGGCTTTTTCTGAAGTCCTGAAAAGGACTATTTTAAGTGGTCCTGAAAAGGACTACAACTCAACTACTACTACTACTAACAAACTCAATTCTAACAATAACAAAATCACTAAATCTGTCACGTTTACATTAATGGATCATCTTCAGGCTGCAACTCCTGTAGATCCATATTTTCAGTTTCTTCTGTTACTACCTCAGGCAACAACAAAAGCTCTTTAACATCTGGAAAAAAATCGAATTGCTTTGAGTTGCTGTATTTTGGTCGAATATGGGATAAATATGGGTCTGAATTAATTAAAAAATTATGGAGCAAGTCCTCGTTGGTCTTCATCCTGTTAAATTTTCTTGTGTGATATTCACGAACTCTTCGAAATTCTTTATTTCTTGCTTCTCCCGCTTCTTCGGAAAGAATGCCAATTGGTAGGAGGCCAAAGTGATGACAAATGTCTGCACCGTGTATGAGTAGCTTGTGCACACTTGCGGGCATATAAAACCATGGGTATAGATGAACAAAGATCTCAGCTGTTTCTCTGCAATAAGTCCTGAATTTTTCTATATCTATGGCACATCCCGATGAAATCGTTTGAAGAATAACCGTAAAATGCTTCAGTAGGCCTTTGTCAATATTGGTTATTTCGGCAGATTTCTCATAATCTCTAAAAAACCTTCTGGCTGTGTTTCCGTCGTTTGTGGTTCCAAAGCCTTGCTTCACAAAATCCACAAGTATTCCCATTTGCTGTTTGAATTCTTCTTGTGTAAAATGTTTCTTCGCAGCTTTTAGTTGCTTGTTAGCACCTCGTGCAGTCCACATCTCAAAGTCCATGTTGTAAGATATGTGTAGAATACACTCCATACAACGAATCCACATATGAAGAGTAGAAAGTCCATATTTATAAACATCTTCTCGAACAGGTCTTGAAAATACTTCTGACAGTTTGTTCATCTCAGTCGGCTTAGCAAGGCAAATATTGCAGGCAGATGCAGACGAAGTATCCGTTATAATAGTGGCCACTTTTCCGTCGATCATTGTCATATGAAGCTCGTGACTAATCTCTAGCCCGACCCATTTTGTAGAATTGATGTTCTTTATTTCTTCCTTCAATGCAGCTTCTTCTTGCTTGATGTATTCTGCTGTCTCTTTACAAAACTCGAACTTAATGGGCCTGCAATAATGTGTTGACGAAGGTGTTGGGTTTTCCCATATGGTGCTATTATTAGAAACTAATTTAAGAGGGACAAGACTTGACATGAAAACCGATGAATCACTGAAGTCTACATCTTCACTCCTTTGCTTGTAGGTGCTTTGTGAAGAAGCTCCATCGAAACCCCATTTACTAATTAACTTCAATCCTTCAGTTGACGAATCAATCTGGGTACCGGTAATTTGAAGAATCTTCTGGACTGTCAGATCCAATAGGGCTTGAAGCTTCACTCTGGCTCCTCTCTCGGTAATTTCTAAATCATGTGGATAGCATCTCTTTTTAGCTTCAAGGAGTTTGTGATACGATGGTAACACTGGAACTTCACAATCTAACAGCGCTTTCCTTAAACACAAGTATTTCCATTTTGACAGGTTCAATGATGTATAAAGACCAAGAGCATGATCTTCATCTAAAGATTTTTTCCTATTTTTCTTAAACAATGTGGCTTGAACAATAGTAACACTATCAGGGTTCTTCGTTATATGATCAATAACACAAGCTAAGTCATTCTTCTTGTCTATCCTAAGTCTTTCGACTAATGCAAAAGTAAGTTCTTCCGGCGAATAGTCCAAAAGAGACTCTGAACGTCTTTTCTTCTGTTTGTTGCTGAGGTCAACAAAAGGCTTCCTAATCTGAACTTCGGTAGATGTGCCCACAGTTGCTGTACTTGATGTCGACGGAATCACAGCTGCTGTAGTATCGATGTCAACTGAAGTATTGTCTGACGATATGTTTTCGATAACTTCATCTTGGGCTTGAAAAATCTCGGATAAATTAACAGTAGTGCAAATTGGCCAACTAATATTTGATTCTAACCACGCAGCATGTCTATTCATGAAAGTCTTCTGATTTCTAGAAGCACTTGCCCATCTGCGATTGATATTACTCATGTAGTTCTTCAAAAAGGTCTTGATTATTTCTAAATCTTCCGAACATGTTTCAACTGGGATATGTAGAATAATAGCTTCATAGAGTCGTGCCCAATTTTTCATGTCTCCTTCAACACGGAGGAACATAAAAATGTCCAAGTTTGTAACAAATGCAGCCATAACGAAACTCACTAAACTTTCACACAGCACGGATAATTGATGTTGCTTCCTCAAGGGTTGAGAAACAAGTGCCTTTAATTGTTTCATGCACAGATATTAATAACAAACACACGCTCGCAAGTAGTGACTGACGAAATTAGTACCACATCTTCAACAGCCAATCAGCGTCGTCGAAATCTCCGGTGGTGGGGGTAAATGATTCTTTTACCACAGGAGTCGTTTCAGTCAGTTACAAATAGGCTACGAATCAGCACGTGTCCTTTATTACATAACTAAAGTTGAAGACTTTTATTAGTACTTTTTATTAAAATAAAATAAACAAATACTTGCCAAATGCTTGAATGCGTATGTTTTAATTCTTATATAATTAAAAAATTATATTTTGAATTCAGCTTAATTGAAAACCTCGATAATAATTTTAAAAAATCCCAATTGAAATTTTAAACTTTGAAGCATCGTAGGCGTCAAGGCCGCAGGGATACGCAAGCAATTTATATGTTGTCGTATTAAGAACAATAGGTACTTACCAGAATATAAGGTTTGCTTGCTACACTTTGATACTGAACGGAGAAAAAAAATAAAATAGATTTTCTCCCATACATTTTTATTTTCAATATTTTTTTTTGACGTGAAGGAGCTGTTTTTTTGAAAAGTTGTAGTAATAAGTATTAATCAGCGTTAAATTTCCTATACGAAACTATTTTTTGTTACGTTAAATATGCATTTTCGATCCTATGTCCGCCTTTTTGAAAACCCGGACCACTGTGCGCCGTCCCCAAATAAATCGGGTTATGGGCTAACCCAATTTATTTGGGGTCGGCGGAACATTGTCTTTTTTTTCATAATTCTCTATTAGTCGTCATCTCGGTAGTCACCACCTTTCTAGCCATATCATCTTTCACAAAGTACATTTATCGTTTCTTTGGTCTTCCCCTGCTGTTATCCACATCCACAGTGAATGTATTGATATATAATAATAAATTAAAGTTTCCATTACTAATTTTTTTTTTTTGTCGAAGACGGAGATAGACAGCGAAGGTGTAGCCATCGGCGCGTCGGCAGAAGCTGGCGGGCCTCCCACGACACCGCCCAAGCACAAGCCCGCCAAGTGATGCGCGAGGCAGCGCGTCTAGCGACAGTGCTACCTATGACCCCACCAGACATTCGGGTATCACACCCCATTCCATATGATATTATAACAGCGTGTCCGGACTTACTACCGCTTATTATCCCATTATTATTATATTAAGTCAGCAGCAGAACTCGTTGATACCTCAAGTAGCGAAAACAAAATGGTATTTTGCACAAGCTGTACATTAAAATGCTGTTTTCAGTATTTAGTCGTGTATCGCCGATCGGCTTAATGTCGGAACTAATTATGTAATGGATTTTTAATGGTGCGGATTCTTATTATCAATTAGACGTACTAATCACAATGTCTGGTTGATTATAAATCCTTGAAATTTGATGGAATAGGGACAAATGTTTGTATACGCTTTAGGGAAGCAGCGGACTTGTGTAAATAATTTTATAATGTATGCTAATAGGTTAGTTTCCAGTTTAGGAAGCTCATGTAAAAAATAATCATAAGTGTGTTCCTGTCTCTAGTTTCTTAATGACTGACGCCCAAGAGCTGTGCTCTGTTCATGAGTTGTCGTGCTTTGTCCAACATTTCTTCAGATTTCTCGAGTGTGATAGGTTTATTATAGAAATAACATATTAATCACTTGCCTTATGTAATAAGTTGTCTCATGTACTCGCATGTTTATAATATGACATACCACAGGAGATTGATTCAGATCTAATAACAGACTACTGTGGTATTGTAATAGTTTTCATGTCAATGATTCTAAGAGATAATAGTAGCTAGATATTTTCATGTAAGACTTATTATGTTATTGATAAGGATACTATCAATCTTGAATTATGATGTCCAGCTGTAGTGTTATAGGTAAAAACGAAGAATGTTAAAGGGTGACACAGATTTCTACTATGGATACTCATATTATAATAGGTAAAATAAGGTGGCATTTATAGTTGCGAAAGTATAAAGTTCCATTATGACGCAATATGCTTGGTTCAATAAAAGCAATATTATATCGAATAATACAAGATTTCTGCACACGTAGAATAGCTAATAAAATTTTACTAATGAAACTTTTTCCATACATTTAAATAGAGCGATAGAGGATATTGACGATATTTTTGTACTAGTAAAAGACCTCCCAATGATTAGAATGCTTTGGTGTGATTAGTTGATGTTTTCTAATGATGGTATTAACTTTATTTTTTTACTTTATATTGTAGGTATTATTTAGTGTTATGGACTACCGCGTCGTTTATAGCATAATTTACTATATAGTTTTAAAATAATATGTACCTACATCACAAAATGAGATGAGCTATTCGCGCCGGTTGCTACGAAGCCGAAGATGAATCGTTACCGAAATAACAGTTTTCTTATTCAGTGTGTTTAAACTTGGCTGTACATAAATATGTAGTATTATTTACTTATAAACTTTAAACGGTGCACTCGGTATTGAAATTATGTTCCATTTTTTAGGGTTCCGTACATCAAAAGGAAAAACGGAACCCTTATATCTAAGACCAATTCGTTGGCCGTCTGTCCGTCGGTCAAGACCCTTTTTCTCAGGAACGCGTAGAGTTATCAAGTTTAAATTAATATTAAATACTCAAGGCTGCAATCCCTTGAAGCAGCAAAAAAAAAAAATCAAAAGATTCAAAAAGAGATCAAAAGATTCGGCGTTTATGTTCCGGAATCAAAACCTATAGGGTACTTCCCGTCGACCTAGAATCATGAAATTTGGTAAGAAACAATGTCATGTAGCACAAGTAAAGGAAAAAATTTGAAAACCGTAAATTTTGTACTAACATTAAAAAAAATAATAATTTAAAACTATTTACATACCTACAAATTTGTATGGAACCCTCAGTGCGTGAGTCCGACTCGCAATTGACCGATTTTTTTTTTAAATTCAACGTCCGCCTAACATTGACGTAAGCAATATTTTTTTGGAAATTCAATTATTTTTAGTTGCTGTTATAGCATATTTTTAATCACCAGGATACCTACAGATAAGTCTGTAATAATTTAATACATATTTTGGGAAATGGGTTTTTAATAACGCCTGTAAATATAAGTTCCTCGATATAAATATAATTTGTAACTAATTTGTGGTCAGACAAAAACTGGTTTTACTATAGATTTAGTTTCAAATTCTTAGCATATTTACAAACGGCGTAAAACCTTAATAACTCCAAAGAGATCCACAAAATGAAGTCATCTTATTTATTGATGCTAATTAGGGCTAGTAGGAAGATTGTTACTGAATTTAAATTATTTTTATTAGAATTATTGTTTTCTGTATATTAAGAACTTAAATCAATTGACATTGTGTTTTTATTAATTAAGTCATGCTCAAACTTTATTGTTTTGTCCCATCACTTGACAGTGGTCGCCACAAATTGTTTAGTAGCTATTACCGAAGTTAAGGGAGTTTTCATTTTAAGAATAATAAATAATTTTAAGTATGTATAAATGTGTGCTTTTTATTTTAATTTTCATACTTAGCAGGTTCGAACCCATCACCCCGTGTTCGTAAACGGCAGGTCCCTTGACACCCAGGCTATTTATTAGGGTCAACGCAGACAGAGCTGCAAAATGCTCTAAAGTATCCATCACAAGAAGCTATAAATTTTGTAAATAAAGAACTACTAATAAGTACAACAAATGATCCCAAATTAAATCAACTCAAAGTAACATGCGTGTAATACGAAAGTAACGAGCAATATCACTAGGTCGGGTTATTTTTTTTTATCGACGATTTTAGCGATATAACGCGCTATCGTCTAATGTTTTGTGGTACTGGAACGCGTCTGACTCGTGGAACGTAGACATTTGGGCCGCCATTTTGAAGTAAGTTCACGCTGACGCTGTCGATGCTGCAGAATGCAGATTACTCGGAATCGTCTAACGACAGTAATTAGATGTGTGTGTTATTATATCCCTGTATAAAAAGAAAAAAACTTTTACATAAAAAAAAAACAACAGACTTCAAAAAAAAACACTACAAAGTGAAAAATAACTTTAATTTCAGAAGTCTTTGGATCTGTATTTTAGTTTTTTTGCCACCGACTTCCGAAATTAAAGTTATTTTTAGTGGGTCAGTTTGTAATTTATCTAAGTTACAGTAGCCTAATGTCAAATGCTCATCACCTTTTACAAAATATTGCTTTTCCCGATCCAGGGACGTTGATTGTTGAGGAGTTCTAGTAAGAACCAGGAGAACTGGTTTGCTGATTGAGAAGTTACTATCAGCTCCACTTCACCATACGCATTGTAACGAGCATAAATTGCTTAGCAACCACGTTAGAGTACCTAATCGAATCGCAACCCGTGAAATACTTATTATTGAGTAGTTCCAATGGCCATCTGTAGTCTTCATCATCAGTTCCACTTCAACAAATGGTGCTTTCCGAGAGCAAATGCAGGAGTTACTATAAAAAAATACCCAAATCGCTATAGGTGTGCCTATAAAATTTGAGGGTTTCCCTCGATTTCCATGAGATTTCCTCATTAGATTCGGACTTGGTGATAATGGGACCACCTCGAGACCATACCTTTCAAACAAAAAAAGTAAATTTAAAATAGGTCCACAACTGACGGAGAAATCGGCGAACATATAACCTTTTTGGAAGTCGGTTAAAAATCGTTCACACCTTTTTTTTAATTTGATCCAAAGGTTGCGAACCCCTCAATGTGTGTTTACAAAATTTACAGCTTCTCGTGACTGGATACTTTAGCATATTTTAATTGATAATTTTATTTAATTTTTTATTTTATTAAATAGGAACAACAAACAGCAACATTTTGCAATATTATAAACAGAAAAAACATAATTACTTAAGTAATGATGTAACCCACAGCGCTGTTCACAGATTACCATTAATAAATAAAACCTTAGTCACTAGGGGGTGAACTGTTCATGCATGACAGTTACGTTAATATTATAAAAACAATAAAATTAAAAAAAATACTCTTAGACTAATAATTTATTGTTTGTTGTAGTAACAAACAATAAATTATTAGTTTAAGAGTTCAAGTGTCTCATGCAAAAGGCTACGAAACCTTTTCAAAGAGCATGTAAAATTAAATATATCTGTGTTCCAATACCTACTTCATTGTAGGTTGCTGCCATTCGCCGAACTGGCGAACGTAGACCAGAGTTAGCTCGGCAGGTACCTACTGCAAATGTTTGAAAATAAAATTAATTGTAATATAAAAAAGAGTTCAAAATACCATGCAAGCTTTGTGCAAGAGATGACAGACAACCTTCCCCCCCATCCGAGTATGGTTGCGCATTATTTCACTCAAAACATGGAACATTCGACTCATTTGAGATTTTAGAATAGATCAGTACCATTCATTTCTTCATGTCCAATGATTTTTCTCAATAATGAGTAGCAGTCATCCAAGATAAATGGTTAAGTAGTCATAACAGCGAGTCGTCTTTTCCAGTTAACTGCTTCGTATGAGGCTCATAGCCTACACTTCAATAAAATCCTTCATCTTGAGAAATGTACCTAATAGACTACAGAACGAAAAACTATAGATATGTTATAAAAAAAACAAAACCGACTTCTCTTCTTGAATTGTCAAATGTCAGAAGACGAATTTATTCAAATTCGTGAGGGTTTTGGGTTTTGATCATCAGCTGTGTAGGTTTAGTAGGTTTTAGTAACAAAATACATTTTCGGAGTGTAAGAAAAATGGCAAGGCCAGCACAGAAGCGTTTGGGCGCTGTGCGATTAGCTAATGTTACAGATGCACCTCAAATACTGGATTTGCTGACCGAATCAATATCTCAGAACTTCAGGGTCAACTGCACCTACGATATCACAATGCTTATGTAAGATGATCGTATTTTTTAATTAAATGAAGTTCTCTTCCTACTGGTTGCTGTGACAGATCATGTACCAGAGTGTACCTACAACAGTTGCCTTTTTGGTTAGATTATGATAATGATTTATCATGACTTAACAAATAAAACAAGCTATGTCTCAAGTTAGTCAGTTACAATTAACAGGTAGGTAGGTACGTCAGACCAAAAAAGGCACTTTGGCAGAATCAGGCAAAGTTAACTGATAATGCAGAGTTAACTGTTAAGTTAATCGTATCAAATCCCATTGGTGAAGGATTTTTCAGTTATTCTTTTTTGTCTGTGCTACAATACCAATCAACCCAATCCAAATCCAATCCCAATCTCTGATTATACCTACAAAGTGCAGCCAAAAAAAGAAAAACACGGACTGTTTTCGCCATATTATTATTCATAATGTTATCCTTTTATGATTCTGCCAAAGTGGGTTTTTAGGCCCCAGGGCGGAGCCACCTGTGAATCTCCACCTAAGTAGGTTTTCTTTGCTTCGGCCTACCTACTATAGGTACACAATCTAAGAGACAGCGCTTCTAAGCACAATACAAATACCAACATAGAAAAGTGAAAGGAATAATTAAAACAATAATAGTGTGTGCCTCACAGCTGCGCCAAGAAGGTTCATTCTATTGAGGAAGTATATCAATCATAGAAGTCATTTGAGATTTGGAGTCAAGTGATTTATAAGAATGCATCGTGTAAGCGTAGGGCTTACCAATTTTTTTAATTAGATGTTTTTTATTTGAATTTGTTTTTTCAGTGAGAATTCTACACTAAGTATATGCCAGCTGGACGAACACAAAGCCGTTATTGGGTTCTTGTCGGCTCGGGATGATCCGTTGCTGCCATCAGTGCATCCAGGTGCATGGGAAGAGTATGTGTGGACCAAATACAAGTGTGTATTAAATTCACCTACCTTAACTTTCTAGTAACTAACCTTAGCTTGTCTTGTGTTAGTCTAGTAATTTTACCCGACTGCGCGACAGCAAAGACAGGGTTATGTTTTTCATGCGTAGGCGTATTGTGAGATTCTTTATACCCTCAAAGCATCCTAACGGCTGGATGGATTTTAATTTATGAGGTGTATAACGACTCGTCTAAGTCACGCGATGGTTTTGTATAAGGTTTTGTTTTTTAAAATGGTTGATTCTGGACGTCAACAGGTAATGCCTTGAAAAAACAATGTACCTACCATATCCATGTGGGTTATCAAAATAAAAGGCTCGAGTAGATTAAAAAAAATATATAATTATATAACACCTGAAGGTTGAAAATAAAAAAACCTGGCTGCAAGTAAAAAGTTAAAAACAAACTCACTTTTCAAGCAGTCTGATGCAGTTGGTGGCATCAAATGTGAGATTAAACTAAAATAACTGCCACGAACTTCATCACACCTATATGAGGTCTTGAAATACTGGTATTCAGCTGCATCCGGTTGGACTGGAATCCGATCCCTACAAAACAGGAAAAGTCTAGGCACATAAATTTATTTGTGCATGCGATCCAATCGCAACATCTTCTACAATCGTTGGCGTCCAAAGCACGTGATCGTTTGACGTCAATAACCGCATCGTTCAAAAGGTGCTTGTGTGACCTTTAAAAATTTTTCAGGACAAAAGAAATGAACTCCCGTAACACCCTGTTTATACACTTATTGTGTTGGAACCCGAAATACGGCCGTGAGCTTGTCGATAACATGCTTAGGTCTATATTCATGCACGATGCCTACGTTTCACACATCGCTATGATTAAAGCCCTGATCAATTATCCACGTAAGTATAATTATATTTAGCTATGTGATTTCATACTATATTTGTTGGTAGGCAATAACACAAGGAGGGGGCAGCTGCCTTCCCTTGCCCACTCCTCGTTACGCCTATGAGGCATAAGGAATATGAAAGAAAAAAAAAGAAAGAAAGAAAATACATTTATTTAGCACAGACTAAAAGACACAATACACTAGATAATTACATCAGATAAAAAACAATAAAAGATTGTAAAAATAAAGATCAAAATAAAAAGTGTAAAGTCCGATGTAAGAAATTAGCAGGAAAGTGTGTCTCACGGCTGCGCCAAAAAGGCCCGGTTCGCCAAAAATTCCAGACAACTAGTGCCACAATATGGTGTAAAGTTCACTCCATAGAAAAGGGAAAATCCTTCGACCTGACGGGTGTTGTCTGCCTGACAATTGATGTCGGGATGTTGTATATATTATGCTAGTTGCGCGGTAAACTTCGCTTGCGCGATGCAGGATTTTGCGTGACAGCGTGACGTCATCGCGTCAATGTGATGCGTAGTTCGCATGTGGCAATGTAGATGCCGCTACACGCTCATGCTCGAAGGTAATAGTCGAAAATATCTTTGTAGACTTGATACACGGCCAGGGTCGATCGGAGGGGTCATTCAGACGTGTGACGTCGATGGAACGCGGTATCTGTGGAGACAAGCTGCCTGCGCTGTGCATTGCCGACCGCTCGGAGGTCTGCCCACGACTCAAGATTAGAAGAGCTGTGTAAGTCTAGCGCCTCATCTATAAAGTAGTATATTCACAAACCATCAACATGGACATAGGTGATACCTACCTACATAGTTCGTATGAAAGCGAAGACGCTAGCACATCAAGTTACTACAATCTGTCAAATTTGTTTAATAGATTTTCAACTTTATCGTTAAAGCATAAGATTCAAAGTTGATTGGGAAAATTTGACAGTTTCGGGTAGCTTGATGTGCTGGCGTCTGTACAAGCCGAGTGCACGATTGGATTTGTCATTGGCAAAAATGACAAACTTCTATTGGTATAAAGTTTCATCCCTATATTTAACCCTATAGGGGATAAATTTTCAAAAATCCCTCCTTAATGCTCACCTTCCTAATTTGAGGAACTTATGTACAAAAGTTCATGGTTAGACCCAGCATTTAAGCAGTTTGTTGTCAGTTAGTAAATATCTTCGATCGATCGAAGCATGAATTACATTGGTTGGACGAAGACTACTCGAGAAGTCGAGACGAGACGGCAAAAGAAGTCTAGTGTCTACACATATATCATGTGTTACGATTAACGTGTTTCTAAATTAAACATTTATTGATCGAAGGTAAATATAAGATTCTTTGCTATGACGTCACGCAGCGAAGAAGACAACGACGATTTAGTGCCAATCCTGGAGCAGCACTCCGAGAGATTGCGAGAGCTTTACGGAGACTTCTACATCAGTGAGCTGATAGCCAGGCATCCGGAATCAGAGAGTGTGCTTCTCGTTTGTGAGGTAATTTAATACCAGGCTAACCAGTCCTCAGAATAATATGTAACTGTATGGGATTTCGCCAAGTAAACGGATTTTGGTTCGTTGATCACATTTCTTTAGCATTACCTTAGATTCTTATGTACAGACGCCAGCACATCAACCTACTGCCTGACAGATTGCTGTCAGGTTTCTTTAATAGATTTTCAACTTTATCGCTAAAGCATAAGGTTCAAAGTTGATTGGCAAAATTTGACAGTATCGGGTAGCTTGATGTGCTGGCGTCTGTACATACGTACTTCGAACCATTTATTATTTATTTAACACTACCATTTTGCTTTTAAGGCTATGTGACGTTTCTTCTAAACAAGCCTCTCCCCTGGTGGGTGCTCGATTTATGGTTTTAAAAGATAAATTGTTGGGGATAATAACTTAATGGCAGGCAGCAGAGAATGATCAATAGCAATGGATTATATGTTGGGTGCCAAACTCGACGCTAAATACAGTATTTGACTGGGTTTATTTTAATTAGATTATTCAATTCTAGAAAAAAAAATCATAGTGAAAAGAAATTGTTTAAATGTCTCAAAACATGGCGGAGTTGTGTGTTTTCAATTCTATGCTAGACAGAGACAGCACTGTTAGCATCTGACCGCACAACGCAGGAGCGCCATCGCCATAGTAACTTTGTGTCATTGAGTACAATGATCGCTTTGCGTGACAAGGATAGAAGAATAATTCCAAAACCGTGGTACTTCTCAATTTGTCCACCATTTTTTTTCACAAGTCCTCTTTTTTAGTAACATCTTTAAAATAAGTATTAATTCATGAGTATTTTTGATAGTAGTTAAATAGGTACCCTATTCTGGGCCGATTCAAGAAGAAGAATTGGTACTGTTAACATGCTTAATCGAAACAATCCAAGTAATACTTGTCCTTAATTCTTACTTTTCTCACTGTGGCTCAAAAGTTAAAGTTTCCAGTTAGGTACCTACTACAGCACAAAAAAAAATTGTCCACTAGAAGCTTCGACGGTTCGACGTCATATAGAGAACCCAACCAGTCAGTTTTATTGAAGAGAAAAACCTAGGCGTTTGACAGCTTAGATAGAGGTTAGGTTTTTCTTTTGAAGATTTCCTTTCTGGAAATGATTTCGTTGATGTAACCGTTAGACCAACGGAATCTTTTCAAGGAAGAAGAAAGGGGACGCCTATACCCAGCAGTGGGTAGTTCCGGCGGGGCAATTGCTTAACACATTATAAATCGGAATCGGTTTCATTTTGACAGTTCAACACATTAATTGCGTTATTTACGTGTTGAGCGTACAAATTTTTCGAACTTACGAAGCAATGGATTAGCAATTTACTTCAAAATTATTCAGATTCCTATTGATAGTGTGTTACGCAATGAGGGTTTTCGTGAAAATTTACTACACCAGTTGGCACCACTGTGACAAGAGGTCTTCCAATATAAAATATATGATGACGTTCATCATTCGATTCATTCATTCGTTCATCATTCAGTCATGACTAAAGAAAATATAGGCTCTTTGACAGATGCCTGGACCTGACGTGTCAGTGCTGCCACCTAGCGAACGTCATTTCAGAAAACCCTCATTAGGGTGCCGGCTGAAATGATGATGATGATGATAAATGTTTTCCAGCATAGTGAATTAGCAGTTGGAGTGATGTGTCTTGGTACAATGATCAATTACGAATCTTTGGAGGACGCTTTTGTGCTTTTACCGTTTGGCGGTCTTAAGCATGTGGATAAGGCCCCAGTAGACCTGCCCAAAACGGTTGATTCAAATTCCAGGTAAATGACATAGAAAAATAGAATAATCGTTTAGGTACTTACAGTATTCTTACTGACTTCGAAAATGTTGTTTTTTTCAAATTCCTCCAAAAGCTTATTTTAGTCATTAGAATTCTTTTCTAGTAAATTCGAATGGAGCAGGCACATACTTACGTACGTACCTACTTAAATACCGAAATACTGACGATTTATTATTTTACCTAATTATTTTTTAGTATGCTTCTTAATGTGGAGCCTCCTCCGAAGCCGAAGCAGGAAAGTAAGGAATTTAATAAGGTTTTGAGGGAAGGATCCAAATCCAGGGTAAGCAACGTATTGTGTGGTACGTTTATTTTAAGAACAGACATACGAGGTCTGAATGAAATAACCTCCTAGGCGGATCTCACACTACTACACACGTACAGTCGCCGTCAGATATATTGTAGCAGACAAGGTGACCAAATACTTCTGAACAATTTAAAATGTCAATAAGTTCCATACACTAAAAGTTACCTATGACTACCCCATCTGCATAGATACACTTGACGTTGTAAGTGTTCAGATATTTTTGGTTAATTGTGTGTATAGAAATTATTGACAAGCATCTGCTCAGATATTAATGAAGTAATGAATGTTCAGATATTAATGGTAAGTTGTAGTGTATGGAACTTATTGACATTTTGAATTGTTCAGAAGTATTTGGTCACCTTGTCTGCTACAATATGTCTGACGGCGACTGTACCTACGCACTACGCTCCGGTGCGCGGGACACGCGGCCCTGCGCGTGATTTCTACATCCGCCTTAGTGAGATCCGCCTAAGGCTGCCTTTCCACCATAGATGAGCGACGATGCGTAGCGAGGGATGTGTGTAAAACTAACAAATACCAACGCTTCATGTTATAGCTTGAACTAAGTTAGCGTTGGTATTGGTTAGTTTTACACATATCCCTCCCTACGCATCCTCGCTCATCTATAGTGGAAAGGCAGCGTTAAGGCGTCATTCTACAGAAAAAAAAAATGTTATGATATTGTAGAGTTATGCGGTTATAAATGTATTGAGCAGTATTTTTTCGCCGCCGGAGTCGCAACTATACATATGAATAGGAGTAGGTACTTACATTTTTTTTGATGCTAGCTTGTTCTGTCCTTAAGGCTCGTGCTCTGGGCAAAGAAATTGTCAGAACATACCCACGCAGGCTACAAATAGAAGGTACTTTGTGAACATATGTTAACCTTCACTATTGAACAAACAGGTTACATGGGTATTCGAAGATGAAGATGCTGACAATTTCAAGAGCGTTGGACTGATGCCGTCTACAATGGACGGGGTGAGTTTCAATTTGTCTTCATTTTACCTGTTATAAAACGTTAACTTGCGAAATTTGCGAAGTAAATGGCTAACTCACTGAACAACAGCCTTAGTGCCCCACACCACATCGTATCACTTCGATCTTAGTCATTTCAGTTCAGCCGGTCGATTCTGTAAAAATTTCACCGTGAAAACTTAGGTGAAATGAGTTTGTTTTTGCTAGGAATTGACACTATTGACAGCTCACTCCACGCTCATTTCACCTAAGTTTTCACAGTGAGATGGTTACAGAATCGCACTGCAGTTTCTTTTGAGAAGCTGGGTAGGTATCTGCATGTCAGAAGGGTCATAATTAGCCTGATGGAAAGCGATGGAGGTCTACGATGGAACGCGCGCGCCCCATGAAATTTTGAAACGTACCACTTGCCAAGGACACGACAACGATATTAAGGTCGTTGTGCTGTTGTTCAGATGACTCACCAATGATCGGCTTTACGACCACGGCACCAAAGGCCCCGCGGTCTCTTTGTCAAAAAGTCTGGCATGTCGCGTATGCGGGAGTTGCGTTCTATTCGCGACTGCACCTGGAGGGAGTATCTCCTGCAGATGGGATTCGAAAGTACTCTGTGTGTAAACGGGATGGAATGATACAGGTCAATGTGAGCCAAAGCGAGATAGCTTCATTATTTTCTGTCTCTATTTGCCTCAGTAAACTAGCAGAGGCGGATTTAAAATTTGTTGGTAGTATTTTTTGCCTTGTAAGTACTTCTGTTTTGAACAGTTTTATGTTTTGTTGAGTGTGTTGTTAAGGTGCCGAACAAAATGGTTAACTGTTATACACTTTTTGGAGATAATTTTAAGTAGATAATGTAATGACTGTGCCTTCTCAGTCAAAATCATTATTCTTCTGCCCTTGTCCCAATTTATTTGGGGTCGGCGAACCATTTTTTTTTCATACTTCTCTATTAGTCGTCATCTCGTTAGTCACCCCCTTTCACTGTGCCTTTTCGATATTTTTATGAAAATCTACTACTTATATGCATATATCTATCTAAATATATAAAATTCAAAGTCCTGACTGTCTGATATATCAACGCACAGTCTAAACCGCTAGTCCTAGAGATGAAATTTAGAGGGTGTGTTTTTTGTGAAGAGTCGGTATCCACTCAGAAAGGGTTTTTCGAAATTCCACTCCTAAGAGGGTGAATGGGGGGAGGGTGAAATTTCACGCGGACGAAGTCGCGGGCAGAAGCTAGTAAAAATATAAACTTGTTTAAAAAATACAGTGGTCTCTACTTATAATATGAATACTGGGAATAAATTCAAATCATTGCCGCCGACCCTAAATAAATTAGGATAAGGGCCTGAGAATGATGAAATCTCATTTATCATTTATATTTTAGGCCGAAAAAGCCGCAGAGAAAGAAAAACAGAAATATAACTTTTCATGGGTAAGTGACTTAATTATGAAGTTATGATATTATAGTCAAATCTTTTGCATACATTAATCATCATCATCATCTGCCTCGCCTTTTCCCAAATATATTGGGGTCGGATTTCAAACATTTATTTTTTTAATGCTGAGAAAGTTATCGAACTAACTAAGAAAGTGAAATAATGTCAATTAAATATTGTAAGTAAGGTACAGACACCAGCACATCAAGTTACTACAATCTGTCAAATTTCTTTAATAGATTTGTTGCTTTATCGCTAAAGCATAAGGTTCAAAGGAGATTTTCGGGTAGCTTGATGTGCTGGGCATCCAACCCGCACTGGGCCCGCGTGGTGGATTACGGCCCACTCCCTCTCACTGAGAGGAGGCCTGTGTCCCAGCAGTGGGAACATTATAGGCTGATGATGATGATGATGATGATGTGCTGGCGTCTGTACCTAATTTTTTTTTTATAAATAAACGATTATGTTTTACTTTAGCTGATACTGGATGAAGAAATACTTCAAAATCAAAGTGATATCCTGAACCTTTTCCAAGATGAGGACGAGGAATTCGAGTTTGATATAATAAATATTGATACTGACCTTTTGAGGGTTCCCGAGTTGGTAATATACGACGCTCTTGGTGCCGGGTAAGATGTCACTTCACCTGCTAGTTATCCGTCAAAATCTATATACATATGTATATGTATATACCTATACTAATAATAATGCTGAAGAGCTTGTTTGTTTTAACGTGTGAATCTCTGAAACTACCAGTCGTATTTGAGAAAGTCTATTAGACAGGAAAAAGAAAAAAGTCAGAACGAAAACAAAGTAATAGCTCGGGATGGCGATGCGATGCGACGGGGTGGATCGGGGGAAATGTTCTTTTCTCAAAAGAACATTTCACACACCTTTATACATGGTCTTCACATGATCTGATCAAGATTATGTTTGGGCTTTAAATGAGACTGTGACCTCTGAGTTTCTTTAGTCTTTTTTTTTTTCAGAGTTTTCAGATAGAAAACATCCTTCTCATCTAGTTTAAAAAAATATGTTTGACGTGTAGAAGTTTTTTTTTATCATTTTTGTCCTCCTTATTAATTTTTAATTAACATAATCAACTTGATATATTTTTTTTAACATCTATAAAATAATATTAAATTAAATCCATGTATTTCAGACTAATTATTTGTCCAACCTTGATAGTATAGATAAATTACTTACTAATTAAAAATCTTTCTATAATTTACAAATCACTTATGGTCAGGGTGATTAAGATTAACTGTGGGTAACACTGTCACGGGCATTGTGAAAGGAGAACTGCCAAAAGTGTCAAAAGAACCCTCGGTGCGCGAGTCCGATTCTTGTACAGACGCCTGCACATCAAGCTACTACACTCTGTCAAATTTCTTTAATAGATTTTCAACTTTATCGCTAAAGCATAAGGTTCAAAGTTCATTGGGAAAATTTTACAGTTTCGGGTAGCTTGATGTGCTGGCGTCTGTACTTGACCGTTTTTTTTAACTTTCACAGTCCTGCCGACAGTGTCCTGAAAATCATAGACGGAAGTGGACGGGGAGAAACATCAGCTCCGGAAAAAAAACCGGAAAAACCGAAAAAAAGCGGTACGTCTACTTCGCTCTTTGTAGAAGAAGGAAATAATCGTAACTGGTTTGCGTTACGAATTCCTAAAAAGAAAATCGACTGTAGTGCGTGCGTAGCACGGTGAGCTACGCGCATAGCTACGGCGTAGCTCACTGTGCTACGCGCTACAGTCGGTTTTCTTTTTTAGGAATTCGAAACGCAAACCAGTTACGACTATTTCGATTTTTGTTGATTGTTTCGCGCATAGCTATAGCGTAGCTCATCACGGAATTGATGACAGACCAAACTGTTGTATTTATAACTAAAACTTAGTATTGTAGTCCTAGCACAAAAACGCAAAGTAAACGTAACATTAATTCGACCAATTTTTTTATTGGAAATTTTCGTTTCGCACGTAACATTTGTTGTTTGAAGACAGACAGACAGTTTGAAGACTTTATTCACAACAAATGTGAATTCACAAACAAAAGTGAATTGACTGGATAGGATAAGACCGCCCATTGTGTCACCCTTTGTACAGTTTCTATATTTATGTCTGTAATTTATATGGTGTACATAATAAAGAGTATTTCTATTCTAAAATCCTATCGCAGATATATATCCATGGTCCTCACATGACCTGATCAAGGTAATGTCTGGACTTTAAAAGAAACTGTGACCTCTGAGTTTGTTTCGGTCTTTCTTCTCACAGTAGTCGGATAGGAAACACCAAACTTATCTACTTTCAAAACAAGTTATTTTTGACGTGTAAAAGTGTTTTTCTCTATGGATGATACTAAATGTGTTTGTCGCATAAATTGGAATCAAAATACAATAGGATAGTGTTATAGGTATGTTTTCGATGAAAAAATCAAGTCGAATCGAATACGTTTACATATTAGTGCGTTCGCGCCAGGCCTACCTGTCTGTGTAACCGAACACTTTGGGCCCTCTGTCAGCTATAGAAACGCAGTGATCGACCACGTTGGCCGCCATGGCGAGCCAAGTTTACATAAAAATACAAATTATTCAAATTACAGCCAACACTGCCACAGTTTTCGAAATGCCGGAGCCTGCACGATATTCAGGAACGCCGAATGCCTTTATTCTTGAGTTGTTCGCTATTCACCCCAATTACGACGAGAGGTAAGACTAGACGAGAGGCTATCTACTGATGAATTTTAAAGTTTCAAAGGATGACCTCTGCTAAAATAAAGCCGACTTCTTTTCCTTCTAGCCAACTTATTACCAACTTAACAAAAAAAAAAAAATCATAATTATTGGCTTGATTTGCAAGGTGGACCGAGGACTTTTTAAAGGCCGCAAGAATCCGCTGGATGCGGTAAGCATAGAACCGGTCGAAGTGGCGGTGCTTCGGGGAGGCCTATGTCCAGCAGTGGACGTCTTTCGGCTGAAATGATGATGATGACAAAGTATATAGTACTACTTGTATGTCGCTATGTTTTCCCTTTTAATGATACATTATTTTTATAAGCACTAGAACCCTCAAAAAATGCACAAAATTGCCGATTTAAACCGCTGTCAACAGAGAAAATATCTTTTCAATTGCTCCAATATTGGAGGAGGAAATAGGCTAGAGCCAAACCTCGAATTATGACTTTTTACTTAAGCTTTTTCAAAAGTCTCTCCGACCGCATTTCCTCTTAATGGGACGAGCAGCTTTGCTATCTGTCTAATGTCTAATCCAGTCGGATTTGAAAAAATCTTTTTGCATTTGTTAGCCCAACTCTTGGAGACGGTTATAAGCTATATAATACCATATTAGGTGCCGAGCATAAAGAAAAAAAATCGAAAGAACGCTGAGTGAAAACGAAGTAATAGCGCGGGCAGCCGACGCGATGCGACCGGGTGGGTCGGGGGAACAAGAAATTTTTACGCAGACGAAGTCTCGGGCAGAAGCTAGTGTGTAACAAAATAGGAACGAAGTCAAAACTGCACGATGAATATTGTCTGATGCCAAAAACACATATAGTTTTTAGAATTTTTGTTCGTTTGTCTGGATGTATGTTCCGGACTGGCGCAAAAACGGCTGAGAAGATTTGGATGAAATTTCGCACACAGATATTTTATAACCTGGATTAACACATCAGGTTCTTTTGATCCCGGTGTATAGTGCGTTCCCGTGGGATATTTTTCAACATCCACGCGGGCGCAACCGCGGAAAAAACTAGTTCTTGAATAGTTTATATTTTTTTTGATGATCTTTCAGGTATGGGTTTGATATGCTGGAAGTGGCATTCGAGTTGTTTCCAGATAGAGATTATTGTGTCGTGTGTCTTCCTACTAATCAGCCTGCGTTTCCGTTGTTAGAGCATTTCACGGTTGGTATAACATGGTGTACTTATGTCTATTCAAAATCTTGTTTCCAATTGATGTTATTTCCACCTACACGAATTTCAACTTTATTGTTGGTGTAAATTAAGTTGATTTTAGAAGGACTAGTATTATTGTAGAAGTCTTAAAATGTTTGAAGTTATAAGGCAAACTGAGCATTATGTGTGGGTTTTAAAGTGGTTTTTCCTATGACCTTCCTATGACCTATATTTGTTTATATGTTTGGAGACTAAATCGCGAACGCAGTTTAGTGTATTGGAGTATTGCCCTCTCACTATAGATTTGGTAAGAGTACTCTTGATTGGGTGGCCCAGTGATAATTGCCGGGTCTTACGTATAGGTCGTAGGTTCGAACCCAAACTAGCGCTTTACTTTTTGTAGATTATTTCATCACCACAGTACTCAAAATGGTGAAGGAAAATATCGTGAAGAAACCGCCATGTCCTGGGACCAAAAAATTCGAAGACATTTGTGACATCTATAAACCCGCAATGGGCACGCGTTGCGGTCCACTCCCTCTCGTCAAGAGTAATCCTGTGTCACAGACTGTAGTGGGAATATTATAGGCTAATTATGAATTTTAAATATTTCAGTTGGTGACTCCATATGGTTGCAAAAAGAGGTATATAAACGAGTCGTTATATGTGGCGCACGTAAATTCAATTCGAGGGTAAATATTACAACATGCTTTAATCAAATTTTTGAGTATTGAATATTTTAGGGTAACACTCTAACTAATCTAAAGGCTAGCGTATATTTGGGAGGGCATATCCTCCCAAGTAATTTTTGTACATTTTTCCTAAACCCACACGACATTACTACTGGCAGGTCGTACTGGGCTTTTCAGGGTTTCGTAGCCAAATTACTAAAACGAAACCCTTATAATTTCATCATGTCCGTCTGTCCATAAAATCAAAACTGTGGTGCATACCGCGTTATTCATGCCAACCATGGCAGCATCCATTGTGCGTATGACACGCTCTTGGCCGATTTTTTTGCATTCCTTTCAAGGACTTATCTACCCAACGTGGAATTTATTTACAGCCGAATGTCAGTTCGTCCTGGTGAAGCGTATGACTTGACACCTCTGAAGGATGTGTTAGAGAACGCACCGCGCAAAGACAAGTTACTGGACCTGTTTCAAACCACTCTGACGACAAAAGCACTGCAGTCCTTCACTCTGCTCAGTGAGAACCAACCTGTTGGCGTCGTTGTTCTAGGGTTAGTGTTGCCACGATACTCCACCATCTTGGAAACCCGTTTTGAATGCTTTTAAGTGGCAAGCTTTTGGCCTACCTGATGGTGGGTCAAAGTCAAGAGCCTACTTCCATATGACTACTGCTAATCACGACATATACATGTATGTATGCATGGAGTTTGACGTGAAAACGTACGTTGAACAGGTGTCTATGTTTTTGTGACATAACCCACAATGTAACTTCACATTTGTATTCCCCACAGGACCATAGGCAAGTTGATCTATATGGTTCGCCTACATTTTGCCAATAATTTTATAAGCCCCATGTTAATCTAGGTACCACGCGGTTTAATGAATAAATGTTATTTATTCCAGTCCGTTAGACAACGGGGCATCTATACGAACACACTACGACTTGGAACCGGAGCCACGGAAGCCAGGCACCGACGCAGCGGTAAGGGTCTTATGACATTTAGAATATCTAATGTGGTCTACATTCTGCTTACATGGGTGCCTGATTTACAATATCTATACAGCCGTTATAAATGCATACAGAGTTTTAGAAATTGATGTGCCATTTTAACACCCAGGTACTACTGCATTTAGGCGGTTATCACTTCCACCGCGAAACCGCAGTAGTTCCGCCATGATTTGTCCGTTGCACGACAAGCGAAACTGCCTCTTCTAACGCACCGATTTGATAATGATTCTATCTCTGTCCCACGTGATGCGCTGATCTACTCGGAAGCCAGTTACATCTCTGCGCTCGGCCCGCTATTTTGTTGCTGTGCCGCGTTTGTTTCGCACGTATCTGTGGCAGTCAGCAAGTTTATAAAGAGATTTTTTTTTCTAAAATCTATGTTGATTTTACGGAAAGAAATATTTAAAAGGTGCGAAGTAATGTTTCTTAGCGGAATTCGTTAAGTGGTTTCCCATCATTATTTTCGCAGCGCAGGTGTGCTAAGGCCCTTAGGCTTCGTTCAGATTACAGGCGTTAAGCGCTCATTGGGGGCACGCTAAGTTTGAAAAAATTCAAAAATTCTGCAAACATTCGTTAAGCGAGCTGTTGTTACCCAAAGAACATTCTAATTTATTTATTTCATTCCTGTCAGCTGAACGTAGCCTTACCCTAAACTGTTCTGTCTTGTTTTTTTTTATTACCATTACGCATTGCTAAAATTTTGGTGCATAGCCCTCATTTATAACACTAGGTTCTTAGTTATGAGATTTCATTGATTCCTATACCTATTTTTATTTTCTACTATAGATATTAGCCGGTGTACTTTCTCCTGCATTTGAGCCTCACGCCCGATGGTTTTTGAGGGAGCTATTACGACTTACACAATATAGTACTCTCTTCTGGATTTGTAAGCTGTTCGCTAAAGGTGATGCGGTACGTTCAACATGCTTATATTGTGATGGGAACCATCATCACCCTTAATTTTGTTAGTGGAAAATAAGTAATATGGTACTTGCAAAAAAAAGCCAAGGGGCTTGTGGCTAAAACATAACAGCTGCACGGTTTGATCGATCTGGTTAAGCTACGCTTGCCGCAGTTGGTCCGTGGATGGGTGACAGGGTGATTATCTTTACATACCAAGACCCCTCCGACTCCGTGCCTCTGAAAGCAAGTTAAGCCGTTGGTCCCGGCTGTCATTCGTGGATCTTTGACAGTCGTTACGGTCGTCAGAAGCCCGAAAGTCTGATAACCAGTCTTACCAAGGGGTATCGTATTACCCAATAACTGGGTTGTGGAGGTCAGATAGGCAGTCGCTCTTTGTAATATACTGGTATACAACTGCATCCGGTTAGACTGGAAGCCGACCCGAACATAGTTAGGAAAAGGTTAGGCAGATGATGATTGCAAAAATATTGCCTTAAGGCATGACTTGAATGTCTTCCGGACACTTAACATAATCTAACGCATGGGAGAGCTCGCAAAGTGCTGTTGGAGTTTTCTATAATCTCTCCAAAGCCTTTGATTGCATGCACTATGACATGCTTTTGCGTAAACTACGTCATTACAGTGTCTGAAACGAAGCTCACGACATAATCCACGGTGTAGATTTTAATGGTTTGAACTCTTTCGGACTTCCCGTTCAGTTAGGTGTACCTCAAGGCTAAATACTGGATCCATTCTTGTTCGTGTGTATATCAACGACTTACCATTATATTAGGTATATGTGACGTTGTACTATTCGGAGATACCTATCTTATTTTGTTGCGCTACTTCTTCCCACCTAAAGCACTTGGCAGTGATGAAGTAGTTTTATTTATTAACATTCGAAAAGTGCAGATTCTCAGGAAAATTAAATGAATGACTTGATTTTGAGACAGACTCCATATGCCACAGTAAAAAAAACTGTTTGTAACTCTTATAGAGTCCATCTCGTAATTTGATGTCGCTGGCTAGTCACATGACTCCAGTTCACCCGCGGGTCTCATTACCCAATATTAGTGGAAATAAAGAGCTGGAAAGAGTATATCAAAATCTGTAAGTTGTTTTTTTTGTTTTCTCTTTTTATTTATATACTACATGGATGCACGTAATAAACAGGAACACTTTTTTTTATGGGAAATATGGAAAAATTGAAATTGACATTGCGTTTTAGAAAGGGACGATAAACGGGTACCTTTTAGTGACAGAGAATTGTCCATGTTCAAAGTTCGACTTTGTTGTATCGACAGTAAAGCGTCGTGCTTTATTAACGGCCGCACACTGTGTAGATATTTATTAGTTATTAGTGCCTACATTAATTAGTACTAGATAATAAATCAGTCATGGTGGGTAACACTTTGATCTTGAGCTGACCTCGCATAGTAGATACGGGGTTTCAATAGAATACGAAACCAACTTATACTGGTTATTGTACGGTCACCAAAGGAGATAAGTAACCAAGGTCGTCGGATATATTTGAAGTTTAGTAATATACCGATGGATCTTTTCGGATGAAATTTAATTTAATTAATAGAAAATAAACAGTTCATTTATCAAATTAAATCCATTCGAAAACGTCCGTTGGTTTTTTACTAAAATTCAACTAGGTATATCCGACAACTGTACCCCTTTTTTATCATCAAATGACCCCCTCCCGCTCTGGGTGGAGCGGAAGGGAGTGCCAGATTCTTACTGACTAAAACCCACCCGTGTTCCTTCCTAAGCCCTTTATGTTCCGGGGCAGCGGTAGACCTTTCAGATAATCCCGCTGAATGACTGTATCCCTGACGCGCAGTTTACTGTAAAGCTTCTAAGTTAGCTTACAAACATTTTAATATGACAGAGGCTGTCCATTTGCGTTGTGGGTATGCGAGCGGCCCTTGACCAGTTTGCCCAAGGTCAACGTTAACACCGGTATCGTTGTTGTGGGCGCTAGTCGCACGGGACTCGCGTTCCTTGAGACTTTACTCCTGGGGTAAGTGTGAACCTTTATCATAGTATAATACAAGCGACTTTAAAAGGTATTATGAATTCGGATTTGATAAAGGAATGAATTTGAAAACTGACGAAGATATAAAAGACTTGATTGTACTTCGAAAAGGGCATCCATTCCTTATATACAAATTTACTTTGACTAAACAGAAGGTCTGTTTAGTTAAAGGGCATAATAGTTCATCAACGACGACTTAAACTATAAGAAAAGTTGGTCGCTGTGATTAACTCAGGACAATGTTTATGTTCTTTCTCCAGAATTAGCATATATTACCTACTTGTTACTATGCAATATCTGCTCGTCCCACATACGGCAGTGTCTCAAGACGAAAGTCTTTGACCGGTGCGTGTTGCCAGTTACTTATGGCACTGAAACGTGGTCGCTCGCAATGGGCCTTATCGAATCAAGAATGAGGAGATCCGCAGGAGAACCAAGGTAACCGACATAGCACGAAGAATTGCCAAACTTAAGTGGCAGTGGGCAGGACATATTGCTCGCAGAACAGATGGCGATGGGGCCGAAAGGTTCTGGAGTGGCGACCGCGTACCGGAAGACATAGCGTTGGAAGGCCTCCCACAAGGTGGTCCGACGACCTTGTGAAGGCCGCAGGAACCCGATGGATGCGAGAAGCACAGAACCGGTCGAAGTGGAGGTGCTTGGGGGAGGCCTATGTCCAGCAGTGGACGTCTTTCGGCTGAAATGATGATGATGATGAACTACTTGTTTATTTTGTTTACTTGTATGAATCAATTTATTTAAAAAGTTTATAACTGACATACTCATCAATATGTCTTTTTATGAGTTTTATTGCAATCGGGTTGCCTTCTTGGCCCAAATATGGCGAGAGGTCTAATGGATGATCTCTGCGTTATGCTCGTTGTGGTACAACACCTTTGTAGTTCTTTCATGATTCCACAGGCCATCGTCCCAGTATTTAACGTTCAGCAACGTGACCCTTATCTCGGAGCATGGCGTTCCGGACGTGGGTGACTGTCTGAAGGCAGCGGATACATGCGTGCCGAAAGATGGCCGTTATACCGACCGCTACCTCAAGTGCATGCCGTTCTACTATTATTTGGATATCATTACAGCTGTTATGGTTAAAATTGACAGGTGATTTATATCCTTAAAAATCCAGCAGTGACTTGTAGCAGGTTAAAGAAGAAATTATCCAAAATGCGTAAAACATTTTCGTCCTACAACTTCCGCATGCTTTTAATATAAATGGGTCGTTCTACTTTTTTACCGACAATAGTCTGTCCTTGGTCTTATTATGGCATCTCATTGGAGTATTAATATAAACGGTTTTTTAATTCGGTTCGAATAAACGTCCATATTTTTCTTATCTATTAATATTATGCCATTTTTCATGTTCTCTAACCAACATATTTTATACGTTGTTTTCCGTAAAATGGCGTGACAGAGTGGTAAACTGAAATGTAGTCTCTACAGAAAAAGGCCACTTTGTCACATTATTTCTTTAAAAACTAACATTAAAAAAAAATCAATATTAGCCAGAAAGGAAACTTTAATTGGTCCTAATGAAATACAGATGCAGTTTTTTTTAATTCCCTCACAGAAAACAAAATTATAGATAGTTCAAAAACCAAAAAAACAGAAAAACATCGTTTCATTGTCGGTAAAAAAGAAGAACGACCCAAATAAGTTACAGTTGGATTCTGTCTCTTGGTTCTGTCTATATTGCAGCCTTTTAAAAACCAGCTCTAATCTTGGAACATTACTTAAGAGTAATTTCCTTCCATTGCCACAGTAAGTCATCCTGCCTCAGACTTTTAAATGTGTGCTATGTGCCATAATTCTTTTCATCTCTCTTTCTGCCGTGGGTGAACCTTATTTTCATTGTTTAGTAACTAGTAACCTGCATTCATTTCCCTTAAAAAAAACACATGCGCGTGGAATTGGGTGTGTATATCCGATCATTGTAGAAATGTAAGATTTTTGTATGAATGTATCCGAATTGAAGGAATGTGGCAAGTGGCAGCACAGGAATGAAAGGAGAAAACCATCGAATGGCAAAAAAGAAAAGACGTTGCTCGTTTATAATAATATAAAATTATATTTAATGAGCTGGATAATAGAGTATTCTTATATTTAAACAAGTTGCTTTAGGTATCTACGAATCCTATACGCATGTCGGGCATGTAGTCATATATTTTTTTTTTCCAGAAATATTAACTTAATTTCTTTGCAGAAAGAGAAAATGCATTCATTTAAAAGGTGGCGGTTATAAGTTCTACGACGAACTGGTGTTGACGTGCGGCGAACAGTTCCAACATCCGGATTATTTGAAGGAATCCCTTGCAATTGTTAAAGAAGTTGCGTATGTGAAGACTTATTAAGAAAACAAATAAATAGTAGATTGGTACAACTATAGAAGGATCTTTTGGCGCGTGGCAAAACACGGAACTAATTCCGCCAACTTGTTTTTTCAATACATAACATAATCAGCTTATTATCTTCCCACTGCTGGCACACAGACCTCCTCTCAGTGAGAAGGAGGATCATAATCCACCACGCAGGCCTAGTGCGTGTTGGGAGATGTTACATGCCTTCGATTTTTTTTTCAATACATTTTCACAAATTCTTACCCTACAACGACGCCCTTGTTCTGACCTGTGATCTCCCTTGTCAAGAACCAAAAGATTTCTGTATAGTATTTTTATTTCACGGAGCGACGCGCGCTTTACTTGTGGTTACCAAGTGTATAAACACGCTGTGAATGTGTGTGTAAGCGCAAGAGCTCTCAGTACCGCTAGGGACAATGGCGAAGTTGGAGGCGTGAGTGTGTTATGTGCTACTGCTATTTATATTCGTGTTGTTAAATGTTGAAACTAAGAAACTGCACCCGTTGTTTATTTTCCATTCATGGGTTGCATGAAAGAAATTGCTTACCGATTGACAGAGATGATTATGTTCTACAATGCCAATTTTTTTCTAAAAAGCGATATGCTATCGATTGATTTGAATGACTAGGCTTTATCAGTCTCCAAGAAGATGGACTATTGACTGTAAAAAACAATTTTTTTTTTGTTTGTAGGCTTAAAACTCTCAATTCTCTTTGTTTTGTTTAGAAAAGGCAAACGCTGCGAAAGAGTACTGTTAGATGATCCTACGCACATACCGGATACTGTACCAATACCTCCCGAGATGCCTGAGAATGTTTTTCTGATCAGCTCTCTGTACGAAGCCAATATTTGCTTAAGGAAACTTATGCGCATGATCAATGAAGCTAGTTAGTAGAAGTGCTTTTTAAAAATTCAGATTTTCAATACAAGAAAAAAGTCCTTCTGTGCTACCCTTGTTGAGGCGTGTTTGGATTTTTTAATAAACGCTATATGCACTTTTCGTCTTTGTCTTTATAAGGATCAACTAGAAAATTTAAAACTGGATGGAAACGGCGGCTTCTTTAACCGTAGAAGCTGCAAGATAATTAACCTAAAAATTGCATTCATTAAAAAAATACAAGCTGTTTTGGAAATACATCGAGATTAGTTTGTAGTATAATCAGTCTATAATGTTCTCTACGAGAGGCAGTGGGCATAATCGGGGCGGATCTACTTAAGGCCTGTTTGGGCTGCAGCCCAGGGCCCCGTGGATACAGAGGGCCCCCAACCGAAATGAAAACAATAGACGATATTGTCAATAATAAAAATTATCTAGAATTAAAAAAAAATCGGATCATAAAAAAATGGCAATCGCTTGAGTAATTAGGTAGGCTAAGCAGTAGCCCAGGGCCCCACAAATTCAAGATCTGCCCCTGATAATCTACCACGCGGGCCCAGTGCGGGTTGGTAGATGTCACAATACATGTCGTCGAATTTTGTTTCTAGTTCAAACCGGTTTTTTAACGATGTTTCCGTACAATCTTTTTAGAGCAGTGGCGATTAAATGCTTTACACAAAGTAAAGCGCCTGCCTATTGTCTTCTTGGGCACAAATCCACACTCCAGGCTGCAAATGAGAAGTTCTAGATGGTAAAATCCAATAATACTGCCAGACTCGGGAATCGAACCCAGAAACTTATGTATAGCAGTGCTACTAAACCACGGAGGCAGGAAAAAAATGTTTGACTGACTTTTATTTTTATGCAGGAGACTCGTTAGTTTTGAGCAAAGATAATCAAGTGATTGTATACGGTGACCATATTGAAGCGTACAGCTGTATTGCGGCTCTGTTGGAACTGGGTCTGGGGCCAGAGATGATTGTCTTCGTCGAGCCGTTCCCTTCGATCGAGGATCCTGCCCCTCTGAGGGTCAACTGCTTCAATGACGAGACGGTATGTGTCATAAAGCCTCGTATTAACGTAACATAGCATAACATAACATCCCAAGCCTGTAATCCCAGAAGGGTTAGGTAGGCAGGGTGCACCTATAGTATGTTTGAATTCTATTGCCATAAACTGGGCATAAATCCAGGCTCCGGGACGCTACCGAGAAATTTTATTTGAAAGTGAGTAAGAAATATATGTACATACCTATATTTTTATTTCTTTCTTATTTGCAAAATAGTTGGGCAAACGTCATCTAAAACTATTCCAAATTTCGAGTTGATAACATTAGTAGTTCTTGAGTTGTCACAGACAGACAGACTGAGCCTCGCCACAGGGTTCCGTTTTACCATTTTGGTACGGAACCCTAAAAACCAATTTTTAAGAACGTTCACAGTCTGATCTCAGTCTCAATCGGTCAAAAATACCTCGTAATTTCCCTACATTTTTGACAAGGTTTTGACATTGTTTATCGTTGAGATGACATTGCGACTGGATTTTGAACGTTTTTAATTACGAAAATTGGTCTTCTGGTCTCGTGTTAGTACATATTATATCACCATTCAAATTGGTCTAATATTAATGGATGACATCGTAACTGTCATAATTATGCAATATAACCTTGGTCGGCTTGTTTGTACCTATGTCCTCATGATATCACTGAACATAGTTTTGACTCGCCATGCATCTTTCGGATTATGGATAACAGTGTACTTGCGTAGCATATAGCTGGGGTTATTGTTGAACCAGGCGAGAGAAATTGATTAAAATTGGTCTTTCATTAAGCCAGGCATGATAAACTTTAACAAAATATTGTATACTGAACAGGTATCACATTAGCGCCAGGGTAGTCCGCAAAATTCAAAATGTCTTACGTTCTTTGCAATTAGCATTTCAGTATGTTAAATTGCCCTATTGAATGACCATTTCATGAAATCATGAAATTTGAGGCCAATTGTAACATAAATACAGTGTTGCATTAATGATTATAATTCTGTAAATACATTTGTTACGGTCGCGAATAAAATTTTAATTGACATGAAACCTCACATTTACTTGCAAATTGCAAACACCGTAAGTAAATTTAAATGCGGGCTTCCTAAGCGCATCAACCTTACAGTAAAAACCTCTCTTGTAGATTGACACAAGAGTCCAAGCCACCGTGGAAAAGCTTGGCATCCGCGTGTTACGTCAAAGCCATTTGGCAGCATGGCATCAAGTAGACAACCGGGTGGAATCTATTGATTTTATGGCGCCCCTCACTTCGATCTCGCTGAGAAGCTTTGCACTTTTCTATTATGGACTACGCGCTATAAACTTGTATGCGTTTAAAGGTATTTGCATTTTATATTTCTACTAGCTATGTCCCGCGGTTTCACCCGCATAAGTGTAGATCCCGTGGGAATATTGGGATAAAAAGTAGCATACAAAATTTTATCAAAATTGGTCCAGCCGTTTTACCGTGAAGTAACAAACATAAACACACACCCTTAAAACTTTCGCCATTATAATATTAGTGTGATGTGATATTTAAGATTTTGAAGAAACCGCTTAACATCGTCATTATTATCACCATCAGCCTACAGCAGTTCACTGCTGGACATAGTCCTGTCCTTTTGCATACCATCGACTCGATTTAAACGCGCCGCTTAACATCGTTTTACCAAAGTAGAGACCCTTGGTGACGTCTAGCATAGCCTATCTGACCTCGATAACCTAGATACTGGCTAATTCGATACCCCTTGGTAAGACTGCTTGTCAGAGTTTCGGGCTTCTGACGACCCGTAACGATTGTCAAAGATCCACGAATGACAGCCGGGACCAACTTCCGAAGCACAGACGCCAGCACATCAAGCTACTACAATCTGTCAAATTTCTTTAAAAGATTTTCAACTTTATCGCTAAAGTATAAGTTTCAAAGTTCATTGGCAAAATTTAACAGTTTCGGGTAGCTTGATGTGCTGGCGTCTGTACATACGAATTGAAAAAGTTACCTTGATATAGTGGATTTGAACCTTCTGAAATATCAAATCATATAGGTATGAGTGACGAGGCCTTAACCACTGAGCTACCACGACCATTTATCATAGATATTAATAAATAAGTTTGTTTTACCCGGAACAGCTATAAATGAAAGTGGTTTAGTGTACGACGGCGGACTTGTGGTAGGTCCCACATTCGAAACCAACGATCCGTGCATATCCGGTGCGGGAACCTGCGTGCGGTACTCACGTCGCTTGTACGCAAGCCGTAGCATGCATCGGTACCATTGCTCGGAAGACATTGGAGAAGCGGTAACGTTCTTACATCACTTAATATAAATAATAATACCAGCCCTTTATTGACCCACTGTAGTGCTAAGGCCGCTTCTCGTACAGGGAGGCACGAGCCATGCTTTTGAACAAGCGTACCGACGCGCGACGGGTTGGCATTTAATATTTACTATAAGTCCCAAGTTTTCTAATGTATCCAGGGTGTCCCTGGGACTATGGATTAAATCAAATAGGAGCATGGGCAAGGTTAAGGTCATTTACAAACTTTTTAAACCCTGAGAATGTTGGTGAATTTTTTTACGGTTCAAAAGTTATGACCAATTTTTGCTTTTTTCAATCACTTCGCATAGTGCTCAAAGAAAAAAATCATACAAAAAGAACTATCAGGATTATCTGAAAATTAAATTGGTAGCCTGATGGTTATTTTTGATTTTTTTCTCTGATGTTGTGGATATCAATATTTGTCTGTATTATTTTTAGCTGGGAAGGCTATTCTTGCAAAAGTTGGATCCATTCATGATGGGTGACCCAGAATTGTGTAGCGCGCCGGACGATCTCTTGCCCAGATACAGTTCCACTACATTGGGGTAATTTAAATAGGATTTCTTATGTTATTATCACAATTAGTAATGACAATTAGTATCGTCCATAGATGTGAATAGTGCTTTAAAAGTGAATCAATATTAAGTGCGAAACGAGTAGATATTTCGGATTAAATAGTCATTTGAATTTATGTATGGCCTACTACGTGAATCTCGTCCACACACCCGGCCCGCAGCAGGCGCACGGGCGTCGGCGGAGGGCGGATAACGCCCTCTTCCAGCCCCCCTAAATGGGTCCAGGGGTGACGGACTCAAGGGCAACCGTCGCCCCCCCACACATCAGGACCCGAGGAGGCCCGGTGGCGGGCCGGCGGCGGCGCCAGTCGGGGGTTGCGGAAGAATCGTATGTTACCGTGACCCCCGGCGTAGGAACACTGGGTGGTTTTTAGTCAGTAAGTGTGACAGACAAAAAGTAGGTTTCATAGTAAGGAAAAGGCTAGGGAGATGATGATGAAGTCTGACAGACTCCGCCGCCCGCCCACGGCGCCAGCAGAGGTCATCCATGAGGAATTTGCAAACGAGAACAAAAAAAAAATAGCCAACTGATGGTAGGGAAATGGTCACCGTCGCCTATGTACAACTGTAGTGCTATTCTGTAAACATCTCACCATGAAAAGTTGGGTAAAGTGAGCTTGGCTATGTCATCCTACCTGACGGTAGGGATTCTAGGGACAACTGTAGTGGTATTCTCTGTTATACCAGAGACATTGCAGAATGCGTTGCGATTGTGATCCCAGACCCAAAGCTGAAATATGTCATGTGCCTGGAATCACAACGGAACGCATGCCCTTTGAAACAAAAATGCCACTTGGAGGCGCAAAACGGTGATGGTAATTTTCCAGTAAAGTTCCTTCACTTTTCTTTGTAATGGGTTATGGGGGTACCTAAATGACGTTTAACGAAGCCGAGGTTCTTCCCGTCATTGTGATACTTGACCTTATCTGGGGTCATTCTGGTTGCGGTGATATCAATGATCAAAGTTCCAACTTTTTGGCGTTATTTTACGAAAACAAGTTATTAATGTTATAACTTAACTACAAATACCCCCACTCCGATACAGTTGTATTCCACAGGCTACCGTAAACAGCGATTTTTCTTAAAAATATAGAAATCATTAATCATCATCAGCAATTTTTATTCAATGTTAGGTACTTAGTTTCTAGAGTATTTTTACACCTAAATTGAAATAGTGTGTTTTTAATGCAGCTAACTTGGGATTTTTTTCAGATTCGGCCGGACCGGCAGCACTAGTAGTTTTTCACGGCTCGCAGGAACGGCGTTTCAACAGAGACCGTTAGTGTTTACGTTATTGTAGTACAATACCCGGCGATAAATATTGCATATCGACCTTTACCTTTTTTTTGTATTTTATACAAAGAATAAAAATAATTATCAAAAGAAGCAAATCATAATTGTTTTAACAGCTCCTAATAGATACCGGACTGTTTGTATTTCGTGCGACAGAGATAACGCTCTACGAAGCCGAAATTAGCCGATTGTCTCTTTCCAAAGGTCGATGTGCAATATTTATCGCCGGGTTATGTAAAAGCAAGTTCTTTTGTGAACGTAAGGATACACCGAAGTGTCGATCTATGTCGATATACTTACCACTGTACGATGCGAACGAAAGTGATTTTTATATTCAGTACCTACTTGTACAAAACTAAACTGTAGAATTTTTTAATATAAAACTAACTGCGCCCCGTGGTTTCACCCGCATAAGTCTCGATCCTGTGGGGATATCGGGATAAAAAGCTCTAATCCATAAAAAAAGTCCTAATCCAGGTCATGGTCTACCCATGTGCTAAATTTCATTCAAATCCGATCTGCAGTTTTAGAGTGAAAGCGTAACAAACAAACATACAAAAGATTTAATCTTGGGGTAGGAATTTAATATTTTGATGTGAAACATCTATAGCCGCACGTAAAACAAATTTCTGGCATGGCGACGCATGCCGTGGCGACGCGTCGCCACGCTATATGATGGTGTATATATACAGTCACAGTCTTGTGTACTGTGTGGCGACGCGTCGCCATGCGCAATCGACTGCGATTCTCTTCCCACTGTTCTTTTCAATCATATTACTTTTACAAAATAATGTCGATGTTTCACATCTGCCAGGCGTCCCGTGTTTTGGATTAACATATTGGTGTCGATTTTTTCTTTCTATTTAATTAATAAAATGCATGCTTTCATAATGAAATGTTCTAAATATCACGTAGTAAACACAAAATACACAAAAAAGTCGTATTCTACGATTTAGACCTAAATTATCAGAGACAAACTATACAACTCAAGGTCCATTTGAAAGAACGAACGAGCCAATTTTAGTTCCTAAGTATCTCGAGCGTGGCGCTTTGAATCGGCACAAAAAACAACTCATTTCGTAGAGTATAGTTAGTCCAGCGTACTTGTATGATACTAGAACTATAACTGAACTAGAACTTGTACTTGTAGAGGTCAGTGATTTTCCAGGATAACATATCCTATGTCACTGTCCAGTCCATAAATTATCTCTAGGCAAAATATCCCGTTGGTCCGTTGCTCTGTTGTTGTGCAAAAGAATAACGAACCAAGAAACACAACACAGGGTCAAATTAAATTATCTAGCGAAACTCGAGACGTGATGGATATCGACATATAACACGATAAAATATTTAATAAAAACTGATTTTCTAAACTCTAACTTCAAGTAACTACACAACCTGCAGTCGTTGACCCTAAAAAATAATCATAAATCCATTTTTTTCTCATGTTTAGATATATGTATAAATATCGATACACTCATCACGTGTGTGGAGTTTCGCTTAATACTTTTATTTGGCCTTCTATTGTGTTTTTTAGTTTGTTCTTATTTCAGCCAACAACAAAACAACGGACCGACGTGTTAAGGATATTTTATCTCCGAAAAGTACACGTGTTCGCTAGCTAATGTAGGTAATTTGCTCTTGTATAGCATTTAAATAGAAAAAAGGCACACAAAAATACTAGTAGGTACAGACAGCGTCAGTATGTGCTAACCCCTCAAGTTTTAAAATGTTACACATTAAATTCCTTACAAATGATCTAAAGAATACTTCAAAAAGAACCCATTGTTTCGACTCAGATTCGAACCATCGCATCACCGAACGTTGTCATACTCATACCGGCAGTTTGACGAACTAGCCAGCGAGCCCATATGCATTGCGTTGAAATTGTTATCTACTATGGTCTGAGTCATTTTATCTTTAGGTGGGATGTCTAATCGATAGATGTTATAATTTGAGGGTATCCATTAATTTTACTTACTTACGTTGTCTTTATAAAATTAATCCATACCCTCAAGTTATAACTATAACGTTTGATGTATACGTTCACTTAAAACGGCGAAGAGTAAACGACTACGATTTATTCATTAATTTTTAAAATGATTTATGATTTTATGAGAACTAAAATAGTTGTTCTGTGTGAACAAAATGTGAGCATAAAAGGAATTGCGAGACAGCTTGGCATAGCAGTAAGTTCATTATAATATTAATTGTGTTCTCCGATTTTTTTTTGTTGAGCTATTTGCGGTATCTTGTGTGTGGTGGTATTTAATAACTTATTTAAAACCATTTTTTTCTATACAGAGACAAACGGTGCGCTTATGGGTGCGCAGATTTCAAGAAACCGGCGATGCTAAGACAATGACCATGGGTCGGAGAACTACTGGGATCTATACGGACCAATCTGAACATCATCCGGATATTGTTAAGGTTCACACTACACCGCCGTTTACATCCACTCGTTACAGTTCGCAACGGCATGGAATATCTCTCTGTCCACGGTTCGAAGACATTTACACGCAGCGAACATTCACAGTTATCGACCTGCAAAATATGTCTAACAGAAGAACATCGAAGAGAACGATTGCGATTTGCCCAGAAATAGCAGTTATATTAATTAAGTATGACAACAAAATAAACAACGAAGACATTTAACTCATTTGATTCCACTATTTTACTTTGTATAGCAAAATATTCTAAGTAGATATCATGAGCTAATAAGAGATGTTAATTGATTATCTATTGATAACATGTTTATTCACTTATTATGCTCATGATTGTAATCCTGCCAAACTAACTTCTAGTTCCTAGACAAGTTGCAAACGCTTCAAAACTTGTCACTTTCGATGTCACTTGTCAGACTGTCAAATGTCAAATTTGTATGCTGAGACGGCATGACAGGTCACGTGACATTTCGTTAGGTTATGTCAATCTAAAATATTTCTACCGCTTACTATTTTATCGTTTACCTTAATAGGATGCCACTTGTCTAGGAACCCAATTGTGTCAGTTGGCAAAATAGTATATTATGATAACTGTAAATAAAATTATCAAATCAAAATAAATCTTTGTTGTAAAATAAGATCATAGTTTTGTTAAATAATAGCAATAATAAATATTATTATACAATGTGGGGCAGGACGATTGACATTCCTTTAAACCACGTAAAGAGTGGCATCCACTTTACCCGTATACAAAAAATCAATCAAATCCAATGAATACTTTAGCCACAGGAAATTATTTTTCATTTTCTTATTTTTCAACATGATGTAGAACTGAGTCCGTAATAATAGGTAAACATTGTAAGGTCAAGAACCTGTCCAAAACCGTACGATTCTATTCTCTACTTCGCAATAGATAGATGCTTGAAAGACAGAGAAAAGTGTCATACGATCCCTATCTGACACGCCCCGCCCACTCCCGCAAAATACTACAATTAGAAAGAAAAAGAAATATTACTTACGCAAATAATGCATTAGTGGTGCATAGAAAATTGCGAGTGTGTGTGTGAGCGGAATTTTTCGGCAAAAAGTCCTTGACTCGGTAACTATGTCAGTCAGTGCATAGCGGCGCCCTTTGAGGTTAGCACACGCCGACTTTTTTTATCACAAGACGAGCCGCGCGCGCATTGTCGTTATTTTATGAAAAGTTTTAGTTGTTATTGTGATTAAAGACGATTTATGATAGTTGGATTAGTGCATAGTGTGTGTAGTTTAGTGTGACTTATTGTTAAGTGATAGTGTAATATTAGTACTTAAGTTATTTAGGCATTTATTAGGTAGCTAGTTTTGTGATTTAGGTTAGGTTTGTAAGTTTTTTAGTTTAATTATGCCTCAAATAAGCTGAGGAGTACACCGACATGGTACTTACGTACGGAGAATGTCACCAAAATGCGGCTTTAGCATTGCGTACATATCGGGAGAGATATGGTAACACAAAAAACGTGCCCTACCAATAGCCGTGTTTTTACCCTGGCCGTTCAGAGGTTACGAGAGCATCAGCCTTTGGTTCCTCAAGGAGAGGGCGTGTCTTCAAATTCAAGTATCGAGGACCAGATATTACAACATTTTGAAAACAACCCGATTCATAGAATTTTGAAACGGCATGCACGGCGACCTTACAAGTTCAGAAAAGTTCAACAACTTTTATCCAGAGATCTGCCATGGACGATTTAAAAATTAAAATAATTAATGCCTTCGACAAACTTAAAAGAATGGCAGATGGGGACCTTGTTAAGACGAGTCCGTGAAAATTTAATAAGACGATGTCGCTTGTGCATAATGAACAACGGGGGACACTTTGAAAATTTGACTATTGATGATTTAAAGATTGTGATGTGATATTATGTGATTAATTATTCAATCAGTGATCTTTTATTAATTAACAACTCGCAACTTAGTGAATTTATGCCGCTGATTTGTTGAAAGTACCTCCGCCCAACACCGCGCCGCGGCCGCCCGCGCCGCCCGCTGCACCCCGCATCACGCCGCGCAATAGGTCAGTGACTTTTCGTAGATAAAGCGTGTTTACTTTTTATGCAGTTGATTCTGCCATTTATTTTGTTTGAAAATTGAAATTTTTAAATTTTCCATATCCTACTAATCTTCATGTTTTAAAATGTTTTGATGGACTAGTACTGTGCTCGTTTTAATTTAATGTCGTAATTCCTGTTCCACATTGTATGATTATTAAGGTATTTTATTTTTCTTTATTTTTAAATTCTTTATAAATAATTACTAAAACAAAATAGAAAAATATATTAAAATAATAATTATAATGAACAAAAAGCACAATTCGTGGCTATGATTTGAACTTCCACTCATAGGCACGGCAAGCGGTCTTGAAACCTCTAGTCTACTTAGACGATGAATAAAACGTTCGTAAATGTTAACCCTATTATTGCTTGTCGTTTTCGCAATAATAAAAGTATTAACGTTTTATTGAAAAAAAAAACAATAATAAAAACAGAATTTTAAAAAATAAATACTACCTTAAACTTATTTATTCACTAAAACAATAAATTAATCAAAATAAAATGTTTTTACAAAATACAAAAACCAACTTGGGCCTATCACGGATTTGAACGCACATATCTTTTGGAGGGGTAACCACTTAATGAAGCAGTGTGTACCTACTTAGCATAAATATTTGTATTTGATACAAAACAATGAGTTATTGGTTCATAGATGGCAACCTGTGATGAAGTTTGAGTCGCCGTTGGCCAAGTTTGCGATATTACCGGGACCATTGTACTACTTGAAGCTTAGGAAGCCTGGCAAAGAGATCCCTATGGCCATCCAACAGTCCTTGCCTCGACAGGTACATCAATAGTTTATTTTCTTGCACGTGTGATAGTGATCGATTTAGTGGACATTGTGAATTTTTAATCTTTAACACTGTAACCCAGAAAAACAGGGGCCCTACCAAACCATACCTAATCATACGCAGGGCATTTGGTGTATACAACAAACGTGTTTTTTTCGGCGTTTTTGCCTTGTGGTACGGAACCCTTCGTGTGCGAGTCCAACTCGCACTTGGCCAGTTTTTTGACTAATACTGATCTGCTATAAATACCTAAGAGTGTAAGGTAGGTTATTCCTAGGGTGCTCTTCATATAGTCATTCAATAGGATTATATGTACTTAGAGGGTTGTATTAATGATTTGAATGATTATTATAATTCTGTAAATACTTATTTATTAGTACTTACATATTTTGTTTAATATACAACCTGACACTGACCTGCAAATTGCAAAAAACGTGTAGGGGAAATTTAAACTTAAACTGTCCGTATATTCAACAACTGTCACTGTCATTTAAACATAAATTGTCCGTATATTCAATTCACAACTGTCACTCTTTGACAGTTGTATGAAACGGGTATAACACGGCAAATGGACGTAAGGTGCCAATTTGCCTGAATATTAATTAATTAACCTAATACACATTACTATGACTATATATATTATGTATATATATATATATATATATTATAATGTATCCTATAACTACGTCTCACACCCTCAGGGCCATAATTTGGTAACGAACATGAATGACAACTACTTCCGTGTCCACCTGAACGTACTCCACGTGGTCGATGGGGTTACGTGCCTCTCCCACAAGCGTTTCTGTCCAGAAATGTATCAGCAGCTATATGGCAAACATGAGGCCTTCTTCAATAAACTGTATACTAGATATCAGGTAAGAGCGATAGATACGAGGCTTTATACCTTACACTTTTCGTGACTATTTATAGTGAAGTACATAATATAGCATTTCAAGGTACTTTTGCCGCCAAAATCGGAACTAACGCCGCCATTTTTTTTTTTTCAATACATTTCACAAAACAATTGCATAAATTTTGACCAACACCGCCCACTTGTCAACGTCATTCGAACGCTAAAAGATCCTTGTAGCAGTGTAGGTTTGTAAGTTTTCAATAACAATGTGAATCATTTTGAAGGATATAGCTAATTCATTGCTTCATGTGTTCGAAAAATTTGTCTGTACAACAACGTAATTTATAATGCAATGAATGTTGTTGAACTGTCAAAATGCCATTGCTAAGTACTGTCCTGTCAGTGTGTTACGCAATCACCCCGCTGACGTTGATACAGTACCTACCCGCCCTTAAAAATGGCACATCATGTTTTTTCATAAAGTTCAGTGTTAAGGTTGTAGAGTTGTCGCTGTCTCTGTCAATTATACTTGACTGTCTCTTTCTAAATCACGACGTGTCACATTGACGCCTGGATACTGTATCACCAGTCTTAAACAACTGACTGTATTTGCAGAAGAATCAAATAGAAGATTTATACGAGTTCTTCACGCAACCTTGGATGTCGGCATTGTACCAGGAGACGTTTAGAGATCTCGTAAATGACATTAACGACCAGGACATTGGCACGGTTGGTCTTATACTTGGATATTGACCTTTTTGTCCCTTATGTTTTTTTAATAATCTCGAAGTAGGTACCCGTGCGTGGCTAGACGGACTGCAGTATTTTTTAATGAACAGAGGCCGCACTTTGAATTGGTGCTAATGCTACCATTTTGTCCCGTTGCGAAAAAGGGATGGTGCTATAGGTTGTCTACAGCCGTCTCTTTCTCACTGGAATAATATGTTGGCTCTAACACTTGAAAATACGACCCCTGGATACATAGTTCACATTATAGCTTACCTGTACCGAGTCTGATCCTCCCATAGCATGACTGACTTCAAGAGTTGTACTATTTCAACCATCAACGCCATCTTTTGTCATCAACTGTGTACTAAAGTTCCCCCTACCTATGTATGTAAACCATTACACTGAACTATTCGCAAGCAGGGTGAGCTTGGAAGCTTTGGAAAAGTTGTGAGAATGATGTGTTAGTCAGGCTAGTAGATGGCGTTAGGTGCGCATAAAACTTGGAAGTTTTTATGAGTGTATGATCAAGATCATCAAATACATAGTATGTATGTTTGAGATGTGTTACATGCTGTGTGTTTGAGCTCATTGTTTTTTCTTGTATCGCTTATGTAGAAATACATCGTTAATGATCGTGAATCTCCCTTTTATTAGGTAAATATATGTAGGTAGGTTGTAGAGATAGCTAATCGAGGTTGGAAGTAGCTGGATGAGAGTTGCCAAAAATTTAGTTGAATGGCATGCAATTGGCGAGGCCTATGTCTAACAGTAGACTGCTGTAGGCTGATGATGATGATGTAGGCAGTTTCATTTTTACATGTTAGGTAAGATTATGGTCAGGATCACACAGAGAAGCACCATTACAGTCACCATTACATTACGGCGATAAATATTGCCATGCACATCGACCTTTAACTTTTTTGTATTTTATACAAAGAATAAAAATAATTACCAAAAGAAGCAAATCATAATTGTTTTAACAGCTCCTGATAGATACCGGACTGTTTGTATTTCGTGCGACCGAGATAACGCTCTACGAAGCCGAAATTAGCCGATTGTCTCTTTCCAAAGGTCGATGTGCAATATTTATCGCCGGCTACTGTACATCATTGGCTTAGAATAATAAACACCGAACTCAATAGTTCACTTTTACCAAGCGACGTGATCATACCAATCCTTTACTGTTTTTTCGACAAGGTAATAATATTTTATAAAATTTCAGATAAAAGATTTAGTGAAATCAAAGTTCGCTATGTTTGACTCGGATGTGGCTGAGATGAAATCAACATTGTTGGATACGGAGCGCTCCTATGGATCCATTTCGTCTATTAGCAGCTACCTTCATGTTCGTATTACTTCTTTCTTCTTGCTTTTTAACTAAATAGTAGGCCATGTCTTCACATGGATGTGGATTGAGGACTTGTTGGTTGAAAAGAAAGTAAATAAGTTTTATTTGCGGCAAACATGACATAGAGAAAAAAAAAACACTTAAAAGAACAAGTTGGGAGAAAATATGCGTCACATCTACGCAAAACGGTCATCGCTCAGCATAATGCTACTACCCTATGCGAGACAGAGACCCAGCGATGGTTCATGAGCGATAGATAACCTGCTTCTTACTGCTGAAAACACCCGACTTCAAGCTTTTGCATTGTGTAAATCACAATGAAATTCTTGCCCGTTCCATACAATAAAATTGAAGCAATCAATCTTGGATCATCCAAAGATTCCAACACTATTTGGATTGTGGAACTTTTATTGCTGCCTCAGCTTTTGTATTAGATAGGACTCAGCAACTGAGCTTTGACGTGTTCGCACCTCCATCCATGAAGAAATAGCGCGTATCGACTATCGACATCGAGGTATCGAGATAGCGACCGCGATCGCGATCTTATATACATTAGATTTCTTGAATAATAAAACCCATGTAGTTTAAATGAAGCGAAATAAAAATATAAATATTTTTAACATTTTCTGTACTTCAATGTTATAGGATCCTCGTCGGCAGGGCACATTCCGTTCTGTGATTAATAAATTCGTCGCGCAGACAGCTTTTGTAAGTATTACTTTATGTTTTTGAACACGTCCATGTAGTGGAGTGTAAAGTCGACAGTCTACTGCTTGTTAGTAGTTCTCCAGACCGAATTTCGGTCATGGCGGCTAATCTAAGTGCAGCCATCGACGCGGTAGATATTAAAGTGAACAAGTGTATGCGCAGACACAGGTGCACTCTATAGTCCCTTACCCTCATAGTTCGATGGGACGGCAATCCGACACGACCGGAGAGAGATCAGGCGCAGGACCAACGGCTTAACGTGCTTTATGAGGCACGGGGGTGTCACACCGTCAACTATCAAACTTCGAGCTGTTACTGAGAAATCGCTAATGGAAAAACCCAAAAATACTTTTCCCGATCTGGGAATCGAATTTAGGACCCCACCCTCGGCTGTCATGCTTGCGACCACGTTACCAACGGGGCAGTTTGCTTGCTGATGTCAGGCCGCTTGTTACGTATGAGTTTTGCCACAGTTAGTTTGTTTGCCAGCATTGGTTTCGTGCGTAGCGTGGCCGTGGGTTGCAGTGGACGATGCCGTACATTTTCATACAAAGCGAAGTTAAGTACCTACACTACACGTGCATAGCTTAGCCGTGGGCCGCTGTCGAGGAACGATACCTAAGTACGGCCAATACAATTGGTGCAATCTGTGTCACTGCGTAACTTCTTGGCTGTTTAATTTTGTCACCACAACTTCAGCTGTTCTCGCATAGCATAGGACTCATCAAATGGGAGATTTTAGTATTATTTTGTTGTGCCCAGTTTGGCAACAGTATTCTCATAGCCTCCTGAGGAAAATGGTGCTTGTTCTTCGTACATAGGAATCTTCTTCGTAACAGCCTCGAGTTTGCATTTGTGCCTGGTTGTTGGCTCGCCCCTATTCTTATTTTTTGCCGTTCCCTCAAAGCTGAGGCTCGCGACCACATACGATGCGTCTTTAAGTTATGCGGTCTTCTGCAGTGTGGACCGCTCGGTAGTCTATGGTGCCTTTTTTTTGGGTGGGAAATTATCAAATAACTTCTCCCGCTTTCCGGGAGGTCGTGTCAGACTTTTACTGACTAAAACCCACCCATGTTCCTTTCCTGTGCCACGGTATCTCTTTCGAATAACCCGCTACCCTGACAGGCATTGGCCCTAGTGGACCCCGTCAGTTAGTGCTGACATCTCTTTGAGGCGCGCGTGGAAGACAATGCGCCGCCGACCCGGGCCTGGTCCTTACCGCCGGCGAGCTGCCCATTGCTCGCCGGGTAGATGCTGCTTACGACAGCCTACTTGATCGAATCTGACAATCTTACCGGTGCTCTGTTTTGAGCACTATTACATGGGACTTAAAATAACTAGCGAAATATGGGTGTAATGTCGGGGAATACAGGTGTTTTATGTTATTATTCTCATTAAAGTAAACTGCTACTGTCTACTAAGCTTGGATACTGTACAACAAGATAGTGAATATAATATATGACTGAATTTTAATAATGATAACTTTTTATTTGCAGACTAAGGCCCTTCTAGCGCGTACTACTATACCATCGGTAAGAAGTGTTTATTTTTAGACAAGAATGGATTTCTTATAGTACACTAAAAAGATTAGTTGTAACCAGGGGGCCTACTCGATAAGCACGAAGTCCGTAGCTTTGCCCGAATTTACGGGCGTTTCCTGCTCCGTACCACTTACGGACATCAGGAGGCCAATTCTCGTAATTAAAAACGTTCAAATTCTAGTCGCAATCTCAGCGACAATCACTGTCAAAAACTTGACAAAAATGTAGGGACATTTAAGGTATTTTTGACAGATTGAGACAGATCAGACTGCGGACGTTCTTAAACTTACGAGAATTCTCCCTCAGATTAGTTCGGGGCCCGAACTAAGAATGAACGACAACAAGATTTGACTTGATCCTACTCCCGGAGTTTTTGTCTGTCTGAAAAATTTATTTTGACAATTGTTTGACAGATCAGCTCCTTTCGGACGGGCCCGTATCTTCGTGGCCGGACTTGGAGAGTAGACCACCTTAGTTTAGAAAGAAACCTATGAAAGTTTCGGAATTAAATTTAATTTGATAAATGAACTAAGTATGTGTTTTCTCTTCCAATGTTATTCCAAAACATCCATCGGTTTTTTACTAAACTTCAACTATATCCGACGACCCTGGATACTTATTGAATTTTTGGTGACCACCGTTAGAATTGTTATTACATATTCAACTTTTTATGTTATCAAACGATGTACTCCTGCTGGTGGAAAAAAACCTCTCTCCTTTTATCCCCTTTCTCGCGGCATCGGGAGGTTACTGTTTTATGTCCTCATCTCATTATCTATGCCTCATAGGCCTGTTACAGTATTTTTATCTCACGGAGCGACACGCCCTTTATTTGTGATAACTAACCCCCTTACTAATAAACGTTGTTTAGCGTCTGTATAGTTACACAACGATTTTTCTTCTTTCGAAATTCAAATAAAATTACTGACGACTGAAAGAGAGAAATTGGTGTGTACCTAATTATAGTTAAATTAAATTAATAATTAAATTTATTTCATTAATATATTTTTTTTTAATTAAATTAATTGTCGGATGACAGCGACGTGGATGAGTACTTCGACGCCTAAGTGTCCTTTGTTTTTGTATTTATTTGTATAGTAGTCTAGTAATTTAGTATCTAATGTAAATAGTTTGTATTAGTCTGATAAATAAATAATAATTAAATTAATTGCAATTTAATTGTTGTAATTCATCTTATATAATCCGTTTATTAGTCAGGGGGTAAGTGTTCGTGTAAGTGTAGTTATTAAGTGGTGTTAATATTATGTATTCCTTTAATTGAAATTTTTGCCCCGTTTTCTGACAGCCAGACCACTGTTGCATGTAACTTGTTATGATTGGTCGGTCAAAGTTACAACGCCAATCATAGGTTTCAATATGAGATTTGTCTAAATATTAAAATAAAATGCCTTTTAGAAATTATGGGGTACAATCTAACATCTTCCCGCCCTTACGACTATCTACATACTAATTATGACTGTTTACAAACACTACATCATAAAATTGAGCGATTTGTAAAAGTCGTTGGGGGTTTACGATATAGTATAGTCGACCTCATAATTAACTGCTTTGCATAAGGTTGAATGTCGCTTGCACGATATAAAACAATAAGTTCTATTCGCCTATGTGCGTGTTAATTTCAACTTTAGTGTAATGTATAGGAATTGTTGCCATAAATGACAAAGCATCGACCATTGTTTCAACTTTTTCTTGTATATAACATTGTGTGCATATTTTTTTTGTTATGAAGAACCAATAAATTCGATTCGTTTTTGTTTTCTACAGGAATGTGGTCAAAGCAAGCAGGTACGCACTAAGGCGGCTAGCTTCTGGAAAAAAGCTGGCGGTGAACGCATAGTGATGGCGCATGTGTCTCGATATATTGAAAAGAACTCCGTCACTAACCCGCACTTCGCTGCACCCAAACCTGATAATTAGAGATTTGAGGAAAGTGTTCTATATGGAAAGAACCTACAAGTCATGATTATCGTCATCATTCTTCTGCCTTATCCCAATTTATTTTAATAATGAAAAGGAAAGAATTTAACATGATCAACGTAATATGGAAGGAATTTAGGTACAACTACTATGATCATTTTAATATGGGTAAAAGCGTGATTGTAATACGAAAGAATGTAACATGTGATAACTATTATGTAACAGTATAATTTGGAGGTTTTTATACGCAAATAAAGTTGGAATGGCGAAAAGATGCAAAGGTAATTCATACGTTATTATATTTTTGTCGACACATATACCTAATCACATAATATATAGCTTTGATAGTCGTTTGAAGAGTTCTTTGTTAGTAGATGGATTTTTTAAAAGAATTTTGTTAGTCTTATGTGTGTGTTTATTGTATTAAATTAAACCAGTCAATTACATTTTAGACAATTTATTTCATTTTACACATGTTCATTATTAGACAAGTTTTCTTACATATTATATTTACATTAAAATGCACAGTATGGCCACGGACTGTGAATGGAAATCGCCGAAACAGTCTTAATTGATATGATTTTGGTTTTTGTACAAAAGCCGAAACAATTACAATTATTTTCATTTTATTTTATTACTAAAATTACTTCACTATGAGATCAAAGGGTGTTGATAAATGTGTATAAGTTTGACTAGCAATCTTTGGATTTAGGGCCTTTTCACACTAGTGCTATAAGTGCGATGCGGCGGCGAATCACAACCGCGGCTGGGATAGAGAGCACAATGAATGAGTATGAGAGTTGCCATACCGCGCGTGTCGCCGCGACATCCTGATCGTATGAAAAGGCTCTTATACGCTGTTAAAAATGTAATGAAAATGGCCTCTTAATATAAATTTGACTAAATAATATCTAGTTAACATTACAATATCGTTGAGCTGTTAACACCATAGAAATGATCATGCAAACCGATTTATATTTACACAGGCTGTATTGCAGTGTTCACACTTTATTCTATGACAGCTCTATGTTAGATAGTTCGAACGTAACTAACACTACAGTTTTCTCATGGTTTTGAAAATACCCACATGACGCTGGTTAGGGCACCCACTCACGAGAAAATCAAGAAATTATAAAGGTTCTGGATACCGTGAACAAAATTATACTGGTAAAGCTTCATTTATTAGTAAGAAAACGACCGAGTAGGTAGACTGAATGTAGTAAGACTAAACTGAATGAGAAAAAAAACCCATTAAATTGAAAAGAACTTACATGACGAACACTCGAAAAGTAAAATATAAAGCACTTCGTGTTACAGAATTTTTTTTGATTTTTTTTATAAAGCAAGGCATTGTCACACCTATCAATTTAAACACATTTAATTTATCATATTTCATTTTAAAAAATTCAAGTATTCCTGATAATTGGATTTAATTTAAAATCTAAAATTCTAATTGCCAGTTAAAAATAGAGCCATCAAAGATATAAAGGTCGTGTATTTATCTCAATTAATACAACAATCAAGAAAATACATTACTTATCTTATTCGATTTAAAATGTCTGTACAATAATGACTAGCATACACAATTTACGCATATCGTGAAACAAACGTTTCAGACCAGTATTAATAAATCACTAAATAGGTATAATCGTCGTTTATTTACTTCAAACTTGGTGACGACTAGGGTCTGTTGAGGAATATTGTTTTAGATTTCATCGAAGGTTCGTGCAAATGCACGCATCGTACTGTAATATTTGAAACGTACCCCCGAATACGCAAAAGCCACTTTGAAACGGAGTGATAATGTTTCGTTCTGTCGCTACAATGTATCTTCAAATGACAAAGACAACATGATACTAAACACCGGCTTCCAAAGTTGCGTTTGTGTTTTCGCCTGTAAAAAATGTTAAGTCGAATACTAGTTTTTTAGTCAACGTAGGGTATTTAGAGCAGTAGTCTTTAGACATTCGAAAACATGAGTTTTATGAAATTGATCCGAATGAAAACGCATCGAAGATGTAGTTGGTAACTAATTTTCTTTCGAATTGAACAGTTGTCACCGACATAGCAATTCTTATTTAATTTAGTAGCCCACACCTATACATATCTACTTATTTATCTTTATCAACATTAATTTGAGCTAAAGATATTTTATTTTGCAAATATGGGTACAGTACATGGTACACATATAGGGAAATCGATTCAGCGATATTTTACCAGTAGGCGTGCAAAAGTTGAGATACTTTAGGTGGTTTACTAATACGGGCCTCAATAAATTAAAACACTATTTGTACCTATGTATAGACTAAACACGTATTCACGCGTGAAAGTAATTCGATATAGAACTTTTAGTTTGCGCACCAGCTTGTGACAATTTCCAAATCATTTTAAAAATTATGTTTTCTTTCTTCGTGGAAACTGACGCATCACAGTGGTTTTAGAGCACATTTTGGAAAAAAAAATGTAAGTTATAAAGACTTATCTACACAGGTTCGGGTCAGGGCTTTTCGGAATTCAATATCTGCGCTCAGCGTTCGTGTATGGTATAAGAACGTAGAAATATATTTGGTTCCCAGGTCAGACAAAGTTTTTCTTTCTGGAATTTCTCAGTAGCGGTCCGGAGACTGGATGCGTGTCCGGTGGATATCAAAATATCCCCCCCCCCTATTACCTACATGGGACTTGAAACATAACTGGTGAAACGAGGGTGTACCTACTCTGCCTAACCATTTGGGGATCGCAGGCGTGACGTTATGTTATGTGAAAATGTATGCAATACTTTCTACGTTCCGACGCAGCCCTGACAGGATTCTTAATCAGAATTTATGTGGATAGTCCTTTATCAGACATTTAAGTTTTATAGTAACATCTTTGAATTTATACATTAATAATGTTTCGGGTTTTCTCGAAAGTAGCTCAGTTTGATTAATATTATTTATTTTACTGGAAATGACAATCCAGGATGACTCGTCATAGAATATAAAAATGTCGAACTATTACAAATATTATGTTAATTAAAAATACTAAAAACACCGGGTTGATGAATTAGTTTAAAACCTCGTTTGCAATACTTTTTCAGGATCACTGCTCCTCAATATATTTAAATAACATATGACGTGAATTGTCGACATTTGGCGTGTAACCAAATGTGAAAATTCATCAATTCGCACATACTCGCTAGTACAAATGACCGCCACCATTCCAAACAAAAACTTAGATTACCGATCCTAAAAAGAGAACAGGGGCTGTATAAAAGAGATGGAGATATACAGGACATAATTATAACGCCATCTCCCTCACACTATGGTACTTCCCCTGAAAATATTACACAAACGGCACAACTGAAAATGTACACTTGAAAAATTGTAACCACGAAAAGTTATGCGACGTTTCCACATGTCACAGTGTTTCGCAATCCATTGCGCGCTGACTACGGGGGTGCGTAGTCATGCGCCGGCGCCGGCGAGTAATCGGCGCCGTGCAGCAGCGATTAGGTCTGGTATTGCAGCATCGGCGCAGCCGCGAGGTTTGCGTGATGGCCGCTGTTCATCCGGAGTGCGGATAGCGACTTGTTGTACCATTCGTCCTCTGCGCTCATGCCTGTTGATGAAATATCATTAGAAGTTATAAAAATACAAATTAAATATATTTCTAAAGCAATTTATTTTTAAACGAGGGTCTTCTTCTCACGGTTTTTACGACTTGAAAAAACAACGAGATTTTTTTAGTATATGAAAGTTTGATATCAATGTATTATACACATAAATTCTTTAAATGATGGTGAAACTCTCGTCATAACCCGTTGCGTAGTTAAGGAGAACAACATATTCACACAGACAGACACGAAAGGCGACTTTAATTTTTAATATTGTATTGATAATAACATAATTGGCCAGTCAGGCAGTCGATGCCAATCTGATGTAAAGTCTAGCTTTTAACCGACTTCTTTGCTAATAATAATATGTATAATTATTTGGTTACCAATCCTATCAACTGACTCGAGATTCGGTTGTAAGTAACTTTCACTGCGTTTTTAGAAGAGTTTTTTAATCCTGAATAAAAGTGACAAAAAATATGATTTTCACTAAATCAATTCATTGCATATAAAATTAAACGCCAAATAAAAACCGCTCCAATAATACAAGACAAAACACTAGGTTAGAACACTAGCTCAAGTAATATTTAACTTCGTTCAATAAGACATTAGACATTGTTAGTACGAAGAACATATTAGCAGTCTACGAGAGTTCGTAGCAAGTTCGTAGCACGTTCGGCCCGTAGTTCGTAGCACCGAGTCCCGCTACGTAGCTATATATTCGATGTATGTAGAGGAGGGCAGGGAAGCGAATAGTGAGCTGTACCGAATCGACCCTCGCGTTTTCTCAAGATGCAATCTCGCCGCAGGAAATAAGATATTTGCCAAGACGCCGCGAGGACGCCCGCCAAAGTAAATGTAGTGGAAATTTTCTTATTAGAATATCTACGCTACGATGCCTCGCCTCCATTACTTGCTCGTTTTTTCTTACGCAGGAATCTTTGCGCCCGCGGCCGCTTCGTATTTCACGGTTTATCGCTTCGAGAATTTTTTCTCGTTTCTATTTTTGAAATAGAGTGCAGTAAATGGATTCTCAGTACGGAAACCTATTAAGAATGTAATATTGAAATTCACGAGTCTATTCGAGAAAACGAGAACTGAAAAATCACAAGAATTTAAATTTTATGGTTTAATCGCAACATCTATTATTTTCTTCGCCAAAACCGATAAGGTCGAGTTTTTCCAGTTATTAGTTTCGCGTATTAGGATATTAGGTCACACATAGTGTCTTGACTTGAGTATGGCAAATGATTAATCTCCGGCCGCATGTTCAAGACGCGATCAATTATACAACGCATGGTTTGGACCTACATCATTAGATAACTGTATATAAGCTCCTATATTACATTGCAATCGACATGTAGGACGCCGTGTGACAACGGTCGCGGGTCTAGAATCTAGATGAAGATAAGTTCAAGTAGGTTTTGTTTTAGATTCGTGTGTTAAATGAAATAACAATTTCTTATGTAAAACGTGATTATGTAGATCGTGAAATAGATTGTACGATGAGTTTACTTATGTCATTTTGGAGACCCTGCTTGTTCAAGGTAGATGGCCACCAAAAGAGATAAGTATCTAAACCGTTGGATGTTTTCGAATGAAATTTCATTTAATAAATGAACTGTTTGTTTTCTATAAATTAAATTAAGTTTTATTCGAAAAATCCATTCGTTTCTTACTAAAATTCAACTATATTCGACGACCCTGGTTACTTACCTCCTTTGGTGATCGTGCCTAATAGTCCTCCTGTCATGATAATAACATTAAAAAAAAAACTTTTATTTGAAGTTAGTTTTCTAAAAACGTACGTGAAAAAGCAGTACACAGATTATTAAATTTATGATCACGTTAACCCACCTGCACCACTACTATATCGAATAATGTCGTGAACTCGTGACTGTACAAAGTCGTGCCACTAAACTTGTATCGTAACAATATGTTAAGGTTCCTACAAACAGGCGCGACACGCGATATAATCGCGTGCAACTCAAAGCCAGGCTCGTTGCGCGACTTGCGGTGTCTTTGTGTCGCGTGTCGTGTCGCGCCTGTTTGAAGGAGCCTTTACACTTGTACCTAAGTAGCAAAATGCATTTAACCATTGCATTTACCATCTTTCAATATCTCTGACAAAATATTAAAGTCGTATGTCCGCAATCACGAATCCCGGCAAAGAGTAATAAAAAACCCAGAACGGGTGATATTAATAAATTGTAATCAAGTTCTTTTTCTTCACGATCATCTGTCGGAACTGGCGGCCGTGTGGCGAGGACCAAGTTTTCCCATTATTACAAGGAATATTTGTATAAAAACGAGGCATCATCTTCGCTCCAGCCAACTTTATAATTGCCTTGACGGCTCTAATAGAAACTTGATGAAAGCTGCCGCTCTCCGCCGTCTACCGCTTTTTGTTTTACGCTACAAACTTACATTTTAGTTGGTATCGCTCTTAGTGTAATTTGTTGTATGAAAATATTTTAAATTTTAGGGTAGTTAGCAACTTATTTTGTTAGTAAATTTGGTGGATTTTTGGTCTTTAACTTACATTTTTTTCTAGATATTTTTGTCATTGGCACAAATCAACATGGGCGAACAATTTGCAAAGATAAACAAAAACAACTGAGAACATTATATAAAACGACTTCTTTTTTCGCGTTTATTAAACTAAAACATAGCAATGTGGAATAAAATAAAGAATCTATTTGCAAAGATAAACCAAAACAATCAAGTGAGAACAATATAAAACGATTTTTATATATTTGTTTGACTCAACAATGCAGAACGTAATATAGAAATCGTTCTAGCACGTACCTATCATAATTTACGTGCATTTTATCAAACCTTTTTCTCTCTCCACCTGCTGCAATCTACTAACTTTTCAAATAGTATTCAACTCACCCATGGTATCCTGCCTCATGCCGACGGCGCTCATGTTGGCGCCGTGTCCCATGGAGAAGCCCTGTGGCATGGGGTAGGAGCCCCCTCCCATCTGTGATAAGGAAAATATGTCCTTCTGCAACTCTTCGTAACTGCCGTGGTGCTGTGTGACAAAATTTTACGATTAGCATATGAATTTGCTTAGCATAAAGACGATAATTCTGCGTACAGCAATTTTTTTGCAGTTATTATACAATAAATTCTCAAATCAACGACTCAGAGCCCCAAGCTCTCAGTCGCTGACTTAAGAGAATCTGGTCTTAAGAATAGATTCGGGTAAATAAGGAATACGGAGCCCAGTGAGAATGTGGTCCCTGGTGTACCGACCGCAAATCTTTTCTTGTCATCAACTGCTTAGGTTTTTCTCAACTATTTTTGGGGGCAACTTCTAGTCTAATCAGATGCAGCTGAAAAAAACCAGTATTTTACGTGGAGCGACTGCCTATCTGACCTCAAAAACCCAACCACTAACCCTTGGTAAGACTCGGGCTCCTGACCATCCGTAACGACTGTCAAAGATTCACGAATTACAGCTGGGGCCAACGGCTTAACTTGCTTTCCGAGTCATGGAGGTGTCTCGGTATGTAAAGATGGTCACCCATCCATGGACTAACCGCGGCAAGTGTAGCTTAACCTGATTGATTGACCCGTGCAGCTGTTAAGTCTGGGTTATTATTTAATTTTAGCATACTCGTGGTTGAAAACAGGTCAAATAAATTATTATGCCTTCACGCTTTGGGCATTCAATGGGAATAGTTTTGTACTAGATTTCAACTAAACCAATGAATGATAATACTTAACATACATAATCAGCCTATAATTTTCCCACTGCTGGGACACAGGCCTCCTCTCCTCGAGAGAGAGTTGGCTGTAATCCACCACGTGGGCCCAGTGCGGGTTGGTAGGATGTCACTACTTGGTGGTAGGATGTCTTCGAATTTTTGGTTCTAGGACATGCCGGTTCCCTCACGATGTTTTCCTTCACTTCACTTCACACGTCAACTTTCTGACCAACTGACGGACTATTTAATTTTGACAATTCAAGAGTGCCTGTACAAGGTTTAATTGAAATAAATGCTATGAGTTTGAGTTTGAAACAACTCGTAAATCGCGGCCGTGACCACTGAGCCACCACTGCTCTCAAACAATGACAATGTCTGGCTACAAATATAGAATGTATTATTAATCCTACAAAAAAAAAGTCCAAATTCCTAGTGTGGGGCAACGTTTTTTAAAAAAAGAAAGAAGAAAGAATCCTACAAAAAGCCCGATAGCACTAAACAGTTACTTCTTTAAAAACTTTAACACCGAATTGACATTACCATACATAAACCTACCTACTATTATAAAAAGGCGTAGTATTCGCAATCAGGTCATCGCATTACTGCCACGCAGCTTCGCGCGGCTGCGAACATAATGATTTTTCCCGCCCTGTTTTATGTTAATCGCGTAAATTAATCTGTGGCTTTATGTTTTATACCGATTAACACTTGCGTTAATGGGATAGCGGTGCGGAATTACGCTAGGTCAGCGACGTGGTAGCGGTGGTTAGGTCTGCTTTTATAACTTATTTTGATGCTTATATTGTTATTTTTTGTGAATACATCTATAAGTACAAGGAAATAAAATTAAAGTGTCTTTTATTAATGTCAAAATAAAGGCTCCTTCAAACAGGCGCGACACGCGATAAAATCGCGCGTGACACAAAGGCACAACAAGTCGCGCAACGAGCGGTGCCTTTGCAGGAGCCTTAACACCTTTTTACTAAATGCATACGAAAGTATTTACATATATACGGTATTTGTAATGTAACAATAATTAATACTCTATACAAACAAATAAAATTGAAGTGTCTGTTTGTTATGTCCAATAACAGCTATTTATTACAATATGCGTATGAAACTACATATATATACGGTACATACTTAAAACAAAAAAAAAACAAATTTTAAAATTTTTGTCTGTCTGTCTGTTCGTTCCAGCTAACCTCCGAAACGGCTGGACCAATTTTGACGGACAGATAGCTGATGTTTTACGGAGCAACTTAGGCTACATTTTAGAAAAAGAATTAGATTTCCGTGAAAAAAAAATTAAAACCCCTGAAATCGGATATGTTTTCTAACATGTCCGCGAATGAAGTCACGGACGGGCACAGCTAGTACAATATTTAGCCGATTTCTGTTCCGAGTCCATTTAGATTGCCATCGACAGGCTAAGAAGTGGCACAGAGAGAGAGAGAGAGAGGAAAAATTGAAGCAAGCTTGCTAGCTTTGTGTTGTATGAAATGTTATGGATTTTTTTTAAGCAATTCGTTGTTCTTGAACTGTAGAAAGTAGAATTTGATGAATACATTAAATTCTACTTTATATCTTTACTAGCTTCTGCCTGCGACTTCGTCTGCGTGAAATTTCACCCTCTTAGGGGTGGGATTTCGAAAAACCCTTTCTTAGGGGACACTCTTCACAAAGAGCACACCCTCCAAATTTCATGTCTCTAGGACCAGCGGTTTAGGCTGTGCGTTGATATATCAGCCAGTCAGGACTTTATTTATTTAGAAGATTAGTCTGTAGGAAGTAAGGTTTTAATTGATTTTTTTAATCTATTTAATATTCTTACTAGCTTCCGCCCGCGGTTTCGCCCGCGAGGTATGTCGATAAAAACTATCCAATGTCCTTCCCCGGGATGCAATCTGTCTCTATGCCAAATTTTAGTGAAATCCGTTCAGTGGCGTGAAAAGGTTAACATACAGACATACTTTCGAATTTATAATATTAGTATGGATTTTATTTTGCTAATAGATAGATGAGTGTTTGTCATCATGATATTTGGTGCAATGCCAATGTTAACTGTCTAAATGGGCATTTTTTCTGCAAGTATTGGGATATGAGACTGAAAGATAGCTAGTGAAATATAGGTAAAAAACTATACTCTGCCTACCCTTGGGGAAACAGGCTAAAGGATCTCTTTCCGATGTGATAGGTGTGCTATAACCTTTAGTGTTACGTGTAACTACATAGTTAGAAGCGATGAAGATAACAAGATAATTCGAATTGTTTACGACTAGTTAACAGGGCTTCGGCATTCTAGATTACCGTCTAATTGGGACATTAAACCGAATCCATTTCGCACAATCAATGATTCACCTATAAACTCCCAGATCTGCTGAAACCCCTTGGAATCTAAATTTATACAGTTCCAGAATTATTGGAATGTGTGCCCAGTATTTGCATTATTTTCCTCGGTCAGTCGGGCCGAGCGTTCAATCGCATTATGCCGTAATCACAGAGATTGATTAGCGCCGCATAGTAATGGCGTCCAAATTGTGGCGAAAACGAACACAGCCTGTATGTATGTGTTTTAAGTTCGTCATGTGATCAAAATGCGGTTTCTGAAAGCCTGGTCAGCGGTGATATTCTGTAAAAATCACAACGAGAAAACTTCGGTGAAGTAAGCTGTCATTCTACCAGAGGGGCAATTCTACTAATTTTAACAACGTTCACAGTCTGATCTCAGTCTCAATCTGTCAAAAAATACTTCAAATTTCCCTATATTTTGACAAGTTTTTGACATTTCTTTGTCGCCGAGATGAGACTGCGACTAGATTTTGAACGTTTTAAATTAGTAGAATTGGCCTACAGATGCTTAGGTATTGACACTATTGACAGCTCACTTCATTTCAACGTGAAAACTTAGGTGAAGTGGGCTGTCATTCCATCTAGTACTATTCTGTACAAACGGTGCTATTCTGTAAAAAAGATCACCGTGATAACTTAGGTGAAGTGAGCTTAAAGTGAGCTGTCATTCCACATGATGCTAGAGATTGATACTATTGACAGCTCACTTTAATCTCACTTCACCAAATTTTTTACGGTGAGATTTCTACAGAATAGCATTAAAGTCTAATCGTGAAAACTTAGGTGAAGTGAAATATCAATAGTGTCAATCCCTAGCATCAGGTGGAATGACAGTTCACTTAACCTTAGTTTTCACGGTGAGATTTTTACAGAATAGACCGGCTGATGCTAAGGGATTGATATTATATTGATATTTATTTTTCCCATATTTTAATAGTTATTTTGCTATTCGGGGCGGAGACAAATCCAACAAATCCAAAACAAAAATACATAAATATTGGTTCAGCCCTTCTTGAGTTATAAATGGTGTAGGTACCTACGTAACTAAACTAACCCGACTTTGTTTTATTTATATAGATGTTTACAATATTACCTGTGGGTATCTATTGATGGTGTTCGGGTGTGGGTACGGCTGGTATCCTCTGTAGCCCTGGATGTTCCTCATCATGCCGTTGCAGCCAGGCAGCACTGCTGGTGCCAGCGCCTTCTGTAACTGCTTCTCCTGCTTGCGGTACTTAGCACGACGGTTTTGAAACCACACCTGTTAAAAGTATATGATGATATATTATAGTTTTTTACTCTTGTTTTATGATTATCTTTGAATATATATGTATATATATTTATATAGATTAGTACCGGTTTTAGGTATGTTTATTTATTTTAGGTACTTATATGTAGATAGTACACCACAGACTATATATAGTATTGACTCTCCTTCTCCCTTTAATCCATTTAAAATATGTTTTTAAAAGATCGCTTTTACCGATAAGATCACCCTTTGTAAAGTTTATAAGTACATTTATATCCGTAGATAATTTTTATAGTGTACATAGTCAACAGTATTATATCTATAATGTTAGAAATGATGAGAGTAGGCTCTTGAATTTTCTGTTTTTATAAAAGTAGTACGAGACGTACGACATTCCTAATCTTAGAGAGTAATAAAAATAAAAACAAAAAATAAATATGGAAATGTGTCGCTGAAATAATACACGGTGCTTCAAGGTCCTTTTGAAAGCATTAAGGCTCCTTCAAACAGGCGCGACACGCGATAAAATCGCGCGCGACACAAAGGCACCGCAAGTCGCGCAACTAGCGGTGCCTTTACGTAGCGCGCGATTCGCGTCGCGTGTCGCGCCTGTTTGCAGGAGCCTTTACGATTAATAACAATAATCAGTTAAAAATAAGAGCTTCCCGGTACTTTTTTAGCATTATATACTGTACTTAAAAGTATTATAAACTACCAAGTAGCGTCTTCTTTCGAGGAAGTATTAACCAGATAACAAACTTAGGTACTTAAATCTTCCATGTTTTCAGTGTTATACCTATAAGTTTATATATTTATTTATATAGCTAAAAACAATGGCCGAAACACACGAGCCCCTAATCTGTGTGTTGTCAACAGGAATAGAAGCGTGCGTCGTTTGATATGGTGATTAGAGCTGATTAGAGGGAGAGGGTGGAGTGCCCCCCTCTCCCTCCCACCTCGCAAGCCCGCGAGGGCGGAGCGCCCTCCGTACGCACTCTCCATATAAATAAACCGATATACCCTATACCTAACAGTTAGTGAAGCCACCCTATCCAAAATATACATTATGTAGGTATTTTGTAACGTCGCTTCTCAACATTGTCTTCTGTGATTTGTTTTTATATTTATGTGAACTTTCATGTTATTTTGCCGTATCCAGCTGAAGATACAGACATATATTCTTACTGAAACTGTGTAAGCATTGCATCGTATGCTTATTATGCTTCTTGATAATGGCAAGTCACCACACAACTTTCCGCGGTTGCCATGCTAGGTATGGTTTGGTGATCAAGTTTTGTTGGCTTTAAAGAAATATTTTTTCTATGGCGAAATGTGGGTGAAGGTACAGACGCCAGCACATCTAGTTACAACAATCTGTCAAATTTCTTTAATATATTTTCAACTTTATCGCTACATCATAAGGTTCAAAGTTGATTAGCAAAATTTGACACTTTCGGGTAGCTTGAAGTGCTGTCGTCTGTACTATAGATACACCTCTGCCTAAACCTTTGAGAATAAACAGGCGTGATGTTATTATGTTGTTATTCCTAGGCATTTTAAATCTTTTTAGGGTTCCGTACCTCAAAAGGAAAAAACGGAACCCTTATACGATCACTTTGTTGTCCGTCTGTCTGTCTGTCAAGACCCTTTATCTCGGGAACGCGTGGAGATATCGAGTTGAAATTAAAACCATATACTCAGGTCTGCGGTCCCTTGAAGATCGAAGCGAAGTCAACTAGCTTCATATTTTCTGACTGACAGACTTCTTGACAATTCAAAAGTGCCCGTAAATGGTTTAATTGAAATAAAAGCTTTGAGTTTGCGTTTGAAGCTGTGAAAAAAATCAAACTTCTAAGTTAACGTAAAAAAAAGATACGGCTGTTTATGCCGCAAAAAATGTATATATCGACACTCTCAAGGGAATCAAAATGGATAGGGTACTTCCCGTTGACCTAGAATCATGAAATTTGGCAAGAAGCAAGGTCATGTAGCACAAGTAAAAGAAAATATCCGTAAACCATAAATTTGTAGTTACATTAAAAAAAAAACCCTTGATAAACTATTTACATACCTACAAATTTGTACGGAACCCTCGGTGCGAGAGTCCGACTCACACCTGTCCGGTTTTTATTTTTGTTATTGCAACGTGGGCCAGCTCTTGACCTCAATCTCGCCTGGTGGATAGTAGTGGATGATGTCTATGATGGAACGAGCAAGCCCAGAAGATGCCTATTCACTCTTGCTTTGAAGATACGTAGTTATACGCTTTGATTGAACAAACTAAAAACAAAGTCCTAAAAACCCAAACTATGAAATAGGAAATCTTTTTCTGCCAAAAACCACGCGTCTCTCCATATTTATGTTAGAAAGGGATGACCCCCACAGATTGGGAACCGCTCCCTTCTTATAGGTATGGATGGGGGGAGGAAACATAAATGGGATATTAGTTTTTTCGCAAAGCTACCCGACTTCCGCCCGCATTGCGCGTTGTAATGAAAAACGAAGCGATTTCCTAACGGTTTAAATAAACGTAGCTTTGTATAAATGGATTCGGTTATGGCAGTAATATCCAAACTCTTTTGTAGTTATATATTGGTTCCTACATACTTTTTGGAACGATCGAAAGTAGAAAGAGTGTTTACAAAACTCAAGACTGTCTCAATATATGTACGTACCTAACTGAATGTAAGAATAAGATTATTATTCAAACATTGAAAGACAAATGTGAAAAGTCGGAATTGTGTGAAATAAAAAAAAACCACCTTAAAAAAAATCACTACAAAGTAAAAAATAACTTTAATTTTAGAAGTTTATTTTGTTTGGATAAGTATGTATTTTAGCTTTTGCCACCGACTTCCGAAATTAAAATTATTTTTCACTTTGTAGTGTTTTAGTTTTTATTTCTCGCTTTTTAGTGGGTCTGTTTATAATTTATCTATGTTATAATAGCCTAATGTCAACTTGCCCATCGCCTTTTACAAAATATTGCTTTTCCCGATGCAGGGACGTTAATTGTTGAGGAGTACTCCTGGTATTCCACTATCAGCTGTATTTCACCATTCGCATTGTGACGAGCATAAATTGCTTGGCAACCATATTAAAGTAATCGAATCGCAACCCTTGAAATAATTATTATTGAGTAGTTCCGGTGGCCATCTGTGGTCTTCTTCATCAGTTCCATTTCACCAAATGGTGGTTTCAGAGAGCAAATGCAAGAGTTACTATAAAAAAATACCCAAATCGGTTTATAAATGACGGCGTACTGAGGTAACAAACAAAAAAAAATACAACCGAATTAAGAACCTCCTATTTGAAGTCTATTAAAAATCAGCATAAATCTATCGTTAAAATAAAAATAAGGAACTGAGATTAAAACATGATTAGGTAGGTTTTAAAATAAAAACACTATAAATGATAAACACTTACTATTTTTTTTATCTTCGAAATAGATCGGTTGGAAATAATATTTTTCATTTAATTGAGTAAATCCTATTTCACTGATAGATCAATGACAAGCAAACAGAGTCCAGATAATATTGTGGAGGTACGGGGTACCTACCATATAATCTTATGTACATATATTTATGTACTCTCTAGCTAGAGTATACCTAATCTTGTAAAAGTATGTAGATAGATGTTGCCTTAACTAATAACAAAACCTAGCAAACCCAACAAGTCTTTCGTTCCGTCAGTTGTCAGAGCCCAAACTTTAAATTGATTTGGGTTTGCATCTAAAAGCTATACTCTGTTTTAATTAAAACAATGCCGATCCAACCAAAACTAATAAATAGACATCATGATAACTAAAACATCAAATATTTTCAAACAGAATACTCCAATCAACAAGAAACAATAAAATTTAGAGATAGTAAACTTAGTAAAGATCCTTCTCTAAGACACTTTGTTCTACAGAACGATAGATAGCTATCTAATATCGTGGCAGAGGACCGAGTTATCCGAAGAAAACGGTCGCCTTTAAACTGAAAAAGCACGGGATCCAACAAAACATTTTCTTATTTCCAATTGTAGAATTCATTTGAGGGCAGAGACAATGTCGGGAGGCGCGCGGGGAGGATGAGCGGCTAACTTCGTTACGGATCCATTTGATGGGATTGCAATGCCTCAGGGGCCACCCGCCCCGCCCCGCCGCCCGCGACCCTCGCACACCCGGCGACGTTGTATTTTTATATCGAAATTTCCTCTAGAAGGAGGGAGCTCGACGACGACGTCGTCTTTAACGTTTACATTCTTATGTAGCGTCGCCTAAACGTTAATAGCCTCCTACGGAGCGCGCGTGCACGGGCATACAGTGCTAGACATACATCATGTATTGGCTTGTGTGTGTACAATGTGTACATACACACGTATCTACTCACCGGTACTCACAAGTGTGGCACGCTCGCCTACGCGCATTTCACGTGCTTTTAGTGTCGCTACCGACGTAAAAGTATGAAATAATGTCGTTTCGTTCGTAACCTTTCATTTCTAAGAAAATCTTCGACATTCGTTGCGCTTGAAAGAAAAGAGTAATTGTCGTCTTGATGGAGCGACAGTGAATAAAATATCACTTGAAAGCTATTTTATTTATGAGAGTTAATATGTGATGATTAGATTAGGTACTTTTGGAAAGAAGAATTTCTTTGTAAGGTTCGTGTTCGTAAAAGATAAGAGCAACTCGACGCAAAATTCATAGGTAGACAGACAGAGGCGACGTTAATAGAGGATGCTAAAAGTCATGTTCTGAATAAAACATCTAGAGCGACAAATTAGGTGCTCCGGGGACAAATCAATATCGAGGGTCCTGGGGGATTGAGCAATTTTAAAACTGAGATAAAGATCTCTCGCGTTTACTGTAAGCATTTCGTATTCATACGGCCGAGCCCGACAGATGCCACTTTAATTCAATCCGCCTCCGGCCTACGCTCCAAATTGTATTATCGCGCATCATTGATATTTCGACAATTCCATCCAAGAACGACTGGCGCGATACTATAGTGCTGGCTGCAATATTTTGTACGTTTTTATTCGCACCGCGGGAGGTCCATTTTTGCCGACATTCCTGTGTACGTTAATTGAATCGTGAATGTGGTGAATATTTAACATAATGCATCGGAATATAAATCCACGTGGAAGTTTTCTTTGGAAAATTAATACCTATGTATATTTTACATATTTTAAATGGAGTTGATTATTACAGAAATTGTATTATTTTCGGAAATAATGACGTATTTCTAGGCCAACAAAGTTGAGCCTTGTTTTTGTGAATTTTGTAAAATTAGGGCAAACGTAAATAAAATCAGATCGTTTTATAACAAATCAATCAACACAAATATATCACCCGTAAATGGTGTCACCAAGCAAGTGCTATGCTTACTTAAAGGGCGTGACCATGAGCTTTGGTCCAGATGAGTAATTTAGTTACACTCAAAATATAAAGAAAAGAAAGAATGAAACAAAATGTATCTGATGCAGTTGGTGGCATCAAATCTGATATTAAATTAAAACAGTCGGGTTTTTTAAATACCTTGTTTACATGACTGCAGTGTTAGATTTGTGAATTATGAAAACGCACGGATGAATTTTCTTGTGTCGAAATTTAAAACCTGACAAATAATGAGGTGCTTTATATAATAGCTGTGTTCAACACGGTTGCGGTGTAAGTACCTACGGTACATAATCCTTACAAAGTATAAAACAAAGTCGCCAAAATGTCTGTACGCGCATAACTTCCGAATAACTGCACCAAATGGGATAATTCTTTTTTTGTTGTCTTCGGTATTGCCAGGACAAGAAAATTTCGGAGTATCGAAAAAAAAATGCACCCGTGAGAAGCTGGGGCGGACCGCTAGTAAATTATAATAAAGAATAGGTAACTGACCTGTATCCTCGCCTCGTTGAGTTTCGTTGTCCGCGCCAGCTCCTCTCTGCAGTAAATGTCGGGATAATGTGATTTGGCGAAAGCCGCTTCTAATTCTGCTAATTGTTCCTGTCGCAATAAAAACAACATTAATTTAGTATTAGTAATTATCCTATTAAGAATCTGGGACAATGAGAATGACTCCGATATTGTTTTAAGTTATAGTTTTGAATTAATAAGTCTTGGAAAGGTGGGATAAATGGACACTGTATTGGCAACTTCGCGTGTGTATGTCCTGCATGTTGAGAACCTAATACTATATAGGGTATTTGGAAGTCGGCTCGTATCCTATGTAATACGATACAATGAAAAATCAATCGTGTTTCCCATTAGCGGAGCTTGAGAGGTCACAGTTTTGCATTCAGCTTCCAAACACCCAGTATAATACATGACATATTCTTTGAAGGCAATTAAAGGCAATCATACCTGAGTGAAGGTGGTCCTATGTCGACGACGTGCGGGTGTGGGACAGGACGCTGTGGTAGGTGTATGCCCTGCGTGTTGAGGACCTAACGCTGGAGACAGGGCTGAGGCGCCTCCGGACACTCCGCCGCTAGCCCCACCTGGCTCTGGCTTTAATTTTTTGAAGGCGCCTTCCGCTGTTAAAGGGAAACAATGTTAAATATTGTAGGTATGTAGTGGAAACCCACATATAAATAAAAACTGTGAATCATTTTTCTTTCAATCAGAAATATGCAATAGTAAATTATTAGACAACTATTTACGCTAAGTACTAAATTAAATAAATTATTTGTGAAGGCATCCATAATAATCGTAATAGCCGAAAAAAAGGCCTCTCACGCAAACTTATTCGATGCGGCACCTAATTAACTAAAAAGAATATTCCATAGAAGGATTTTTAAAATTTTTATGACATTGAGTTTTACATACTGTGACTACTGTAACTCACACACTCGTTAAACTTCTACCTTTTGGAAGGAGCGACTAGAATCAATTCTATTTTTTGTAAATTTTGACGTTTAAAAGTGCCTTTTATGTGCCTATTTGAAATAAATGAAATGACTTTGACTTGAAACCAACATGTTGGTTCTAAGTCAAAGGCAATAGAGTGCTGCAATACCTAAAACAACCAAGGTGAAGCTCCACAGCTTTATCACTCTATTACCTCCTAACATAGACACATAATTCTCATGCCCCTATCCCAATTTATTTGGAGGTCGGCAAAATTTCTTTTTGTTCCTTACTTCTCTATTAGCGTTTTACTTATCGTCATCCCATTAGTCACCCCCGTTCTGGGCATATCACCTTTAACACAGCCTAACCTAACATCACACTAACAAGCCTAATGAATTAGACACTATTTGATTAATTTCCGATCGGCTTCGATAACTAAAGAGGCAATAACTATCCAATTGACCTTAAACAAAACATCATTGACTAGCAGCTACTCCAGACCTTTTATCTCAGAATACCAGATTCTCAATACGTAGGTATATCAGATTTCGAAGAGTCGAAATTAAAATATGTATACCTACCCACCTACCTGCCTGCCTACCTGCCTACCTGCCTACCTGCCTACCTACCTACCTGTATATATACGTACTAGTTGACCCGACAGACGTTGTCCTGTTTTTAACGTTATTGTTGTTTTCCTCGGGAACAGCACTTTTTTTCGGGATGAAAGGTACCCCATGTCTGTTTCTGTACACTTGACAACGTATATGCAAAATTTGAAGATAATCCGTTCAGTGGTTTAGGCGTGAAAAGATAACAAACAAACTTACTTTCGCATTTATAATATTAGTTAGGATTATGAAAAACCTAGCTACTTTTTGCAGCAAATAAATTTCATATATGCACAATCATTGTGCAATAAATTACTGTCTGGTGAAGTCAACCAAATCAAAACACAGACGTAATAAAAACATTGAATATTCCCGATAATTGAGTTCTATCGGGAAGAGGTCTGAGCTGTTTTGGATATTCGTTACAAAATATAGAAATGTCACGAGAATTACCACGAAGACCCCAAATTACTTCCTCCTCCATCTCAAATCAAATCAACTCCACTAATAAAGAAACGTGCTTATTTGCATACCGGCGTTGCGCATCGACCCCTTGCCGTAGGTCAAGACCGCGCGGCCCGCGTAATTGTAATTGCGTTGCTTTAACTAACGCTGTTAAGAGGCTAATGATTCCCGTCCAGAGTCGCGCCGCAAACGTTTGAGCTGGCCTACTGGCGTGAAATTGGACTGTGGAGATTTTTTGTTGCTTTGAAACCCACTTTTATTAAGAATCTTCTGGACGCGTGTATCTTTCTGAGGCTTTAAGATAATAGTTTTCATTCGTTTTTCATTTCAATGATGGACATAAAATCATTAAAATAAAAATTGGCCAAGTGCGACTCGGACTCGCACACGAAGGGTTCCGTACCACAAGGCAAAAATGCCGAAAAAACACGTTTGTTGTATGGGCGCCCCCTTAAATATTTATTTTATTCTGTTTTTAGTATTTGTTGTTAAAGCGGCAACAGTAATACATCATCTGTGAACATTTTAACTGTCTAGCTATCACGGTTCATGAGATACAGCCTGGTGACAGACAGACAGACGTACATTGGAGTCTTAGTAATAGGTTTTTTATCAAATAATTGTCATTTTTTTTAAATTGCTGACATGGAGTTAGTTGGTACTACTAAGCTCCTTAACCCAGACAGGCGCTTTACTTTGTGGAAATTATTTCATCACCACCGCTCTCAAAACGATGAAGGAAAACATCGTGTGGAAACTGGCATGTCCTAGAACCAAACATTTGAAGACATGTGACATCTACCAACCCGCACTGGGGCCATGTGGTAGATTACAGCTCACTCCCTGTCGAAGACAGGGGGCCTGAGCCCCAGCAGTGGGAAAATTATAGGCTGATTGTGTATGTTATGCTACAGTACCCGGCGATAAATATTGCACATCGACCTTTGGAAAGAGACAATCGGCTAATTTCGGCTTCGTAGAGCGTTATCTCTGTCGCACGAAATACAAACATTCCGGTATCTATTAGGAGCTGTTAAAACAATTATGATTCGCTTCTTTTGATAATTATTTTTATTCTTTGTATAAAATACAAAAAAAAGGTAAAGGTCGATGTACAATATTTATCGCCGGGTAGGTCTTTGACAGCTGAACCTTGTTAAAGAGTGGGTATACTCTTTTAGGAGACTAATACAGCATTGAAATATTAATTGATCTCCATGTGTGAATATCTACTGAAAATTACTTCATAGCCATGAAAGTCGGTTTGGCAAAAATGTAGACCAAGCGGAGGAGAAAAGTAAATTCACATTTTAAAGTAATTGAAACTCATAACGAATTCCAAATAGCGATCCTTAGCTCGTTTTAATTGTATTCCCACATGGCCGTCCTACACTGGAATGCCTCAAACGTTCATTTTTCTGAAAAATTCGCATATTGGCGACATAATCACTTTACCTTCGGTTTCTCTGAGCTTCTGAATTAAGTGGGGGAGATTTTAAAAGCACCGTTGGAGGTCGGTTTGGAAGTATTCATGCATTCCCTTTGACGCTGTTCCTGGCTACTTACTAATTAACATGGAGCTAAGTGTTTGCGTCCGCGGTAAACGGGGCCTTTTAACGTTTAAAAGGTTGTATTTTTTTAGTCTCTTCCATGTTTTTAGGGGCTTTGATGGCGAATATATTGGTTTCGCTTTTTACCTGACATTTTTCCGAGATGCGATTAAGCCATTAGAGATAGAAATTAAAAATGGATATTTTAGACGTTTCCGAAAAAACGTTCTGTTTTTGTGCGGTTTGTGTTAATAAGCTGACGTGATTTAATCGTCTCGGTTAGTGGCGGTTATTAGCCGTCACTTATTTACCAATCTATCGATATAAATCTACGGCAAATTGAATTGATCAACAAGGAACGTCACATCGATGTTGATCAAACAGCTTCTAAAGCATTTCTGTTTCCAATTCCAACAAACAATTTTATCTCGGCGAAATCACCAGGGGTAGTATCAATTATAGTCGAAAAATTGCGCCTGACTCGTAACAAGTCAGCGAACAGTATTTATTTGTTGAACATTTGTTCGGGGGCGTAAGAGAGATTCAATGTAACATGTCATTAGGGGGCTGTAATCCCCTAATTATGACGATTGACATGAAAGCGCCATCTGTGGCCGTCGAGAGTGTCGGGTGACTGCGCGAAGTGTCGCAAATAATAGATTTTGTGTAAATTGAGGCGTCATGTCTTGGGGATTATGTTAGTGGAACCTTCTTGATTTGGGTGAAAGTAGAACAAAGGACAATACTGATAACATGTGGTCATTTTTACATATGGATTGTTTTGTATGAATCAAAAATATTTATAGGGACCTCATTCATTGTAGTAATACAGTGTTGAAGAAGAATTTAACCCCTTACGTAAACGTAAACGTATTATATCAGATGAATAGTTACACACAGATTTCTCTCTTTCAGTCGTCAGTAATTTGACATTCGAAAGAAGAAGACAAAACGTTGTGTAAGTATACAGACACTATAGAACGTTTATTAGTAAGGGGGTAATTGTATAGAAGACTTTTTAGAACAAAACTAGGCATATGACCCTAAGTTTAGGATCCTGGATGTATGCCTCACAGTAAGACTCGGGAGCGGTTGTAGACTTGTTTTCCTTAGTAGGTCAACTGGTGCACGTGGTTAATTTAAAAGATCTAAAAGTAAATAACCAAGAAAACTAATCGAATCCACAAGGCAGTCTATTGAAGGATAAAAAGTAGAAGAGTTCAGGAAATCAGTTTACTGGCGATGGTTGCATAAAACTGGAAAAGTTGATGATGATTGTGACTTTTAAAACTGAGTTTTTTTTTTTACTTTCGCGCAATTATTAAATGAATATCAATATTTGACTATAGCGTTCAGGTTCAGGTATTACTACTAAAGTCGCTCGGAAAACTTGGTAATATTCGAGTGAAATCACCAAAATTAACTCTTTCTCTCTCTGTAGGCATGAGAAAATTTTATACCTGGGTGAATTTCAACAAATGCCATTTTTTTTATCATATCGCTGAACTTTTTTATTTATATTTTTTTTTTATATTATTCAGGTTTTTTGTAATCTTTAGGGTATTAAATATCCCCAAATTTAATATCATCAACGTATCATTTAAGACTAAGGAGAAAATTCAATTTGAATTCTGGTTTCCACCGATATGACAAACCGGCACCGATAATTTTTTCTGTACACCGATATGATAAGTTTATCCACCGAAATTATGTACATATCCAGCGATATGATAAACTATCCACCTTTGAACATCAAAAAGGAAATAGTTAGTAGATATCTATATCTATCTCTATCTTTTCTTAAATGCTCCTCTCTTAACACAGGATCGCTTTTGATTTTAGCTTTTCTTATACTTTTCCAGCAACTTTTTTCTCTCTTTTTTCTCCTCCTCATTTAGTTTTGGCCTCGACATTCTTAAACAAAATTAAGCTATTATGATGTTTTCTTTTTATCTTTTTATTATGTACTTACTATTTTTTTAACTAAAAAATATTTTCTAGAGAAACCTTTAATGCGTTCAATTGCTCCACCTCACCATCATCATCTCAGCCTATAGACGTACATTACCGAATACAGACCTCTCCTAATGATACATTTATACATCTACTACTCAGTGGTATCGTGGTAATGATTTTGGCAGTCTATGTAGGTAAATATGTATGTATGTATGAATGTTTGTATATAGGTATATATGTATGTATATAATGTATGTGTTTGTATGTATGTTTGTATGTTCCATTGTTTCTTTGTATAATTAACGAAATGACACGGGATCTACCGATATGATAAAACGACTCACCGAGATGATAAAATGATCTACCGATATGATAAAGCAATCCACCGATGTGACAAAACTGTGCGTTGATCATGAATCAAAACACCGATGTTAGATATAAGACACCGATTGATTTTTTCTTATCATTTCGGTGTAAATTATCACATCGATGGCAATAAAGACCACCGATTACAGCGATATGAGAACAGCGACGTGAGAAATAACACACTTTTTAGAAAATTACAAAAAATGCATAATATCTAGGATAAATTCAATAACAGTCAATGAAGCTAATTCACTTACTACCTCTGTTAGAATCAAACAACAATAATAAAACTACTCATTACACTAGAAAAATGCAACCACCGATAATATAAAATAATTGTCCGGGAGCTACTGAAATGGCGTACTTATGTTATTGGCAGGAATATGCAGCGATTTGACACACGTCCATCCTGACTGCGTACTAGTACACACTAACGAGGGAAATAAAATAGGGGTGGGGACCCTGTCAGACAGGTCGATGTAAAGTTAGGTTTAAATTACTTTTATCCAGCGATGTGAGAACATTTTGCAGGACAAGTACGTTTATGCCTCTCAGTAATAATAATCGTTAATTATGTAATAAAATATGCTGTATATTAATAACAAAACTAATATTCTATGAAATAGAATAAGTTATATACTTAAGTTACTTATTTTTATTAGTGTATAAGCTTTTTTGTTTGTAAAAAAAGTAGAGGGACAGCACCGATTTGAAAAAAATAGAGGTTTATGTATTTATTTTTTACCATTGTAATAGTCCTAGGCAAATTATATTTTTGCCACAACCCAATAACTAACTATTGAATATTAAAAAAAATAATTCAGAACAATATTCCTTTTTTCAAATACTAATTTCACCGAAGACAAAAAAATAAGTCATTTGGGAAATTCACCCACCTTCTACTGTAGGACAGTAACAGGTTCATAGGATTTTTATATTTGTAGTGGCCTAAGATCTACCGGTTTGCTCTGTAAAAATCTCAGTGTAAACATAGATGAAGTGAGCTGTCAATGGTGTCATCAGGTGGAATGACAGCTCACTTCTAAATGCAACAAATTGTTGATCGGCAGATTTGACAAAAAGATCATATACACAAAGATACACATGACAGTAGAAAAATATTCCAATTAATTGAAAAGTCTATTTCTGCTTCAAAATTGTATATATTTCGTGAAGGGGAGACCCCAGTGGCGACCACCTCGGGCGAACTGCGGGGTACTCCAGCACAATAATGCACTTGTGATCGAGACAAATGCCGCAAATCCTACAGATTGCTGTTTAATTGTCGATATAGGAAGAGGGCTTAGAATTGTGGTAGGTAACTTCGCTTTTGGTATCAGTGGAAAAATGCCAATCCAGACTGTTTAATTGTATTGTATAGAATCAAGTTCAGACAAGTTTGATGAGCCACTTCTTCTTCCTAGCTAAAACACTAGGGAGTGGTGAAGGACGGGCGCGAAGTTAAAATTACCTATGACAGTCTCCCAGACTGTCATAGGTAATTTTAACTTTCATAAAGTGCTGATTTTTAGCCTAATTTGAATACATGACTTTGATTTGGATTTAATATGGACAATAAAGTGAATTAAAAATCTCCACCTCTTTGAAAAACGTGACTGAGAATCAGAACGATGAGACAGCAAGATAGTAAGCTGTCTTTGCCATAGCAATACTACGTGTTAATAAAATTAGAAGAGAAAGCAAGAAAAAAGTTTATTTGGACACAGTTCGTGAAACACAAAATAAACATAATGTTTCAACAACAATAGTGGGTGCCTTAAAAAAAACCATAAAGGCTCGTACACACAGGCGCGACGCGACACGCGACACAAAGGCACCGCAAGTCGCGCAACGAGCGGTGCCTTTGTGTCGCGCGCGATTCGCGTCGCGCGTCGCGCTTGTTTGCAGGAGCCTTAAAGGTTCATTTCAGCATTAATGTCAGACAGATGCTGTCTGACACTGGTTTTCTAATGAACCTTTAAAGTAACGGGGGAGTACACACAGTTTCAACATACCTAATACATACTTTTTATAGATATAAATAAATAAACTAGTAATCAAGAACATATAATTACAGATACAAAAAAAAAAAATATGTAAACAAAGTCTCAGCAAAACCTGTTCTTCGCGATCAATCTAGATGAGATTAATCTGTGCACGGTGCACTAATAAAAAAATTACGGATAAAGTCGAAGAACAAGTATTATGGCGTATACCGTAAGTTACGCCTATCAATAGCCTACGACAATCCACAAGCAGAATAAAATTAAAGGCTAAAATATACTGAACTCTATCATACAAGTACGCATACAGGTCAGTGCTAAAACACCAATATCAGGTCTCAATTTTGTAACCCGTCAAATACCAGTCAAAACAATCGGATACACATTTCTAACCCGTTAAATAACTTTTTTTCGAGTGCCAGCTGATTCCGAGGGTCGATGTGTAAATCACAATAGGCTTAGCGGATTTGCACGGAGGGTGCGCGTGCGCTTACAATCGACACTCCATTATGTCGAGAAGCTCTTACAACGAGATTATTATGCGCATATTGGTTAGCTGTTTATGGGAATTACTGGTACTTTTATTTACAGTTTAGTTTTTTTTTTCCTCTCGTGCGTGGTCAATGTGCCAGAATGGTGGGTTGTGGTATTTTTTTGGTAGTGTGGTTAAAGGTGCTAAATGACCGGTACAAAAGAATTAACCTCACCCTGGCTGAAATTACAAAGGGCGAATTAAAATGAGGTGACAAATGGTAATACTGCAGTGCGATTCTGTAACCATCTCACCGTGAAAACTTAGGTGAAGTGAGTTTGTTTTTGCTAGGAATTGACACTATTGGCAGCTCACTCCACGCTCACTTCACCTAAATTTTCACGGTGAGATTTTTACAGAATAGCACCGCTGCACTTCTTTACGTTAGTAGTGGCATTATTCATTTTTAGACCCATTCAATCAATCTGGGTTAAAAAAATCTTTCTTTTACATAAGCAAGTAGGTATCTTATTGCAGCCAAATGAAAATAATTTGATGTTGTAATGCTTCCTAGAAAAATAAAAAAAACCCCAAAATTTATTATAATCCTGCCGCACCTCCCAACAATACATTAGAACATCTGCATTCCTCCAAATGTTTGACCACTTCCGTCCAAATAAGTCCACCATTACTCGTAAAAAGGGATAATGGCAAGCTCATAGACAGGTGTGAACTACACACGACCGCCACGCGACACGGATTAACGGTTAATACGGTATTTTGTTAAATTATAATAAATGTATAGACTCAGGCCAAAATAATGAAAAATAAAGACATAGCGTTGCGAACAATACAGTGAAGCATGCAAAAACTACACCTCCGCTCAGTGCATACACGCTCACACGCACAGATTTACAACCATTTACAATCAAACTACACCTTACTATAATATATGCACACATGGTTACGAAATCGGCTTCACTTTTCTGTCGACAGCCCTCTGTTTTGGTTTTTTATTTGGTCTGAGTGATAGAGTGCAGTGATGTTATGGGGAAGCTTTTACCCAACTATGTTGGGGTCGGCTTCCAGTCTAACTAGATGCAGCGGAATACCAGTTTTATCATTGAGCGACCTCCACAACTTAGTTACTGGGTAAAATCATGCCCCTTGGCAAGACTGACTGACAGACTTTGGCGCTCCTATCCGCATCGCTGGGGGCAGCTAATGCGGGGTGGTAAATGGAATGCCATATGAAGGGCCCTGTCCTCAGTGTCCGGAAAGCCAGTATCTATAAGATTTGAAAGTTAAATACCGAAATAATTGGTACGAAAGTATTTGCCAGATCATTCAACAAGGACTTGGATAGTGAAACTGGTCATGAATCGATAAGGTTAAGATATGCTTTTGGTTTGGTGATTTTCGTAGATGGAAATGATTCTGAATCTTATTTTTATACCCTTAGCGCTCACATTTTGCTGAGATATCGTTACAAGGGGATTGAAGCAATAATGCCCACACAATAAAGTTCAGTATACACTACAACTTCAAACATTTTTATAACTTTTTAAATAGTCTTAGCCACTCTGAAATCAACTTAACTACCATTACAATAAAGTTGATATTTGTTTAACTTGAGATAACAACAATTAGAAACATACATTGATACATTTGAATAGATCTTGGGTAACATATAATATCACGTCTGTATTCCCTGAAGGGTTAGGCAGAGCTGCACCTACACTACTATCAAGTTATGTTCAAGTTCCATATAACAGTATAACATGGGGCGAGCGTATTGCCCTCAATCGAGCACAAATCTAGAAATTCCAGATAAAAAAACCAAATAATACTTTGTCGCCCCGGGATTCGAACCCAGAACCCACATACTTCGCAGTAGCATGCGATCACTAGACCAACGGAGCAGTCATTCTTCTTCTTCTTTTCGTGTCGATGGCACTCTTCCTCGTGGTTTTTTTTAAAATTTAGATTATAATATATAATAATAATAATAAAATTTTTATTCAAAAAAGTAAAGTAAAAAAATAGGATTTACATTAAGGATAAGGATTTACAATAGGATTGAGCCCAGTTAGTGGACACGTTGATTGTCCATGGTGCAGGTGAACGGGTACTTAGGACACTCCAGTATGTTGGGGCATGGTCTGGTCAGAAGCACCGCACGCGCGCTCGTAAAGGCGGATACAGACAATATGAACGTCTACACATTGCGAATCATGCGATGAGCGCCGTGCGCTGCGCATCGCATGCCTCGCAATATCTGTATCCGCGTTAAGCAGTCATTAAACACTTCCTATAAAATATAGATAGGTTGCAACCGCCTGAAAATGATTGACAGCTTTATTATGAAAACATTCCTGTCACATTGACTAAATCATGTCTTGTTGTCATAATTTCATGAATCTAAACGAGTTTTATATAGAATTTGTGAATAAGTAAAATATCAGTTTTATAAAAATATTATTGATATTTTTTGTGTTAATAATAGTTGTGTAGTGGAAGAGAGTTTTTAAATGCAGAACATTTTGTCCAGTTTTTGTATATTCTTTACAAAACGTGGTTACTTTCGACCCGAGAAGAAGCCAGTTGATAATAATATTGCTTTGATTTGTTAACTAGATTAACGAAGTCAGGGACTCAGGAAATAGGCTTAGTTGTGCATTAGTATGCTGCAAATAAGTATGGTATCAGTTTATCTGCTGTTCGTCGTATTTGTGATTGTTGGTAAGTGATACCTTGTTCGAAGTTTATCATGTAAATTTTATACATATGTAACTAGCACCGCCCCGCATAAGTGTCGATCCAGTAGGAATATCGGGATAAAAACTATCCTATGTCCTTCCCCGGGATGCAATCTATCTCTCTGCAAAATTTTATCGAAATCCGTTTAGTGGTTTAGGCGTGAAAAGGAAACATACAGAGAGACAGACAGATAGACAGAGTTACTATCGAATTTATAATATTAGTATAGATTTATAGTTACAACAAGAAAATTTAGAAGTAGTCATAACAGAAATGTCTAAAACGATATTATCATTAACGGCTTGGCACATACCTACTGATAAAAATATTATTAACAATGATGATATGTACGTATTTTTTCAGGTCACACAGCTCCGACATCTGAAGCTGGAATATTAGATCCAATCAGAAATATGCTCAGTCCAGTCCGAAGTCGTCCTCAGAGTAGACAGGATCTTGATAAATTGTTTACCCTATTTCGAGATAACGGTGAAACTTTAGACACAATCGACCCCACTGACTTTGATCCAAATAATCCAACAATAACTGCTGATCCGGACTATCCACAAATACAATTTGATTCTTATCAAGATCAGGGTTATACACCTGTTGGTCAGACATTAATATTAAATAAAATTACTGACAGTCTAATTAAATCAACTTCTGATAAGCCAAAGCCACCTGTGGAGTGTAAACCGAAGGAAAAGAAACCACCTCCTGAACGTCCAAAACCACCTCCTGAACGTCCAAAACCACCTCCTGATTGTCCAAAACCATCACCTGAATGTCCAAAACCTCCTGAATCTCCAAAACCTCCTAAATGCCCGAAACCGCCTCCTGAACGTCCAAAACCACCTCCTGAACATCCAAAACCACCTCCTGATTGTCCAAAACCATCACCTGAATGTCCAAAACCTCCTGAATCTCCAAAACCTCCTAAATGTCCGAAACCGCCTCATGAATGTCCAAAACCACCTCCTGAATGTCCCAAACCACCTCCTGAATGTCCGAAACCACCTCCTGAATGTCCTAAGCCACCTGAATGCCCGAAACCCCCTCCTGAATGTCCGGAGAAACTTAAAGCAAATTATACTATCGATCCCTATGATTCAAATTTAAATCCTGATCTCGTAAGTAATTCAAAATTGCCTTCTGATGGCCCATATGATTCAGAAATGTCTTCTAAAGCTCTAAGTAATCCAGAATTATCTTCAAACGGTCTTCATAATTCAAAATTACCCTCTGACCCTCTAAGTAATTCAATATTACCTTTTGATGGTCCATATAATTCAAAATTACCTTCTGACGCTCCATTTGATTCAGAACTACCTTTTGACGGTCTCAACAATTCTAAATTACCATCAGACGGATCATATAATTCAAAATTCCCTTCTAACGGTCCTAATAATTCAGAACCATCAGCAGACAATCCATATAATTCTGATTTACCTTCACACGGACCATATAATTTTAAATTACCCTCTAACGGTCCATATAATTCTGAATTACCTTCAAACGGACCATATAATTTGAAATTACCCTCTAATGGTTCATATAATTTGCATTTGCCTTCTGACCTCATAAGTAAAAATAAAAAAATACTTTCGGATGATTGTAGTTATTCAAGATTACCACCTGTTGGCCCAAATATTTCAAAGCTACCTAATGACGACATAAGTAATTCAAGTTGGGATACTGACGAGCCCAATAATAATATCATAGATGTCGACGATATCTATGAAAGCAATAATATATGGCCCGATAAAAACAGAGAATCATTAGCAAATGCATCGAAGAAAATAACCCAGACTGATTACGATCAGATCATAGCCCAGAAGTTCCCTACTGCGGTTAAGCTGCTCGAGGAGATTAGAAAACTAAACAAACTGAAAGAGTTACACAAAATGAAAGAAAACAATGAAGATAATAGCATAAATAAAAATGTTAATAAGAACCATAATGCTGGGAACGATGGAAACAATGAAAACTTTAAAGCAACGCCTCAATCACCCACAGTTAAATCTAATAAAAAATTTAACAACGAAGATATCAATCCGCTGTTGCAGTCCGAAGGCGTTTATATGAGAACCACGACTAGTCCAAGCGTTGACGATGATAGACCTGAGAGAAAATTCATAAAAAGAAGATTTTACTATCAAGCACGAGCGGTTAAACCTGAAAATGAGAAAAGTAGTAGTAACGAAAATGCCTATTTTATTGATTAATTTTTTTTTAACAAATAATTAGGTATTTAGATATATATGCGTTTAGATGAACATTGTCACGCTTTTGAACAAACGGCTATGGGAATTAAAGTACAGCTGTTTTTGATTGTTTCGACTAATAAATTTCAATCATGGGTCTCTGTTTAATTATTACTATATTAATTTCAATGTTATCGTGGACATTAGATTTTACTGTTGTATCAAAATTAATAGCATAATTAATATTACAATTGCTTTTTGTAATTTTCATGTTTGCACTTACTTTTATGTATGTCAATAACAAAGTCGGTGACAGAATATCAACACCTAACAGAGCCATAACTTTTCTAGTGTGTTAATTATTATTTTCAACCCCAATTTCCGTATTAAAGTGAAATCTCCTTTTCCTGCGAAGTAATTGCGTAACAAACTATTACTATTAGTAGCAATGGCTTTCATTTTGACAGTTCAACAACATTCATTGCGTTATTTACGTTGTTGAGCTGACAAATATTTCGAACATATGAAGCAATGGATTAGCAATATCCTTTAAAATGATTCAGATTAAAATTCATAGCATATAACGCAATTAGGGTGTTGGTTCCCGTATCTTATTATTACTTATTTATATATACTTTATATATATAAATAATAATAATCATACAAAAAGAAAATAATAATTAAATATAAATATATTTTTTCTTTTTATCTTTTGTATTCTTTATCGGGCTGGTAAGCGCGTATTATACGTACTTACCTAAATACTTACGTTCTGTCTAATCAGGAGGTACTAATTCGCAATCTTATTGCTTTATAATAAACAGGCTACGTACCCGATGGGATTTCCCTTCGGCAAGAATTACAAAAGAAAATACAAATAAAAAATTAATTAATTTTTTAAATTACTAATTTCTTAAAACTTCATTCCCTATTTAACTCCTATAAGGCGTGAATTTTAAAAATAGTTTAAGAACTTTATTCTTCATTATAATTAACAATAATTCTTTCTCTGAGAAACTATCCTATAAAACTATAATATAAAAATCCACTAGTGCTCACTTTCACTATATGTGGAAACATTCGTGCGTCTAGCTCTAGAGTTTAGGCGGTACGTTGCCTGTCAGTCAATGAATGAATGATTTTCAGATTTATATTAAGTAGAATTATTTTAGCAAGTAGGTTTCGTTACACTGTTGCAGTGACTATTTCTAACGGATGCCGAATTTTGGACGTCCGTATTCACAGCCAAGCGATGAGACACGTTCCTATGCCCATTGTTAGTGCTTGCCTACGTGACCAGCTGGCGTAGTCCGTAGATGTTGCCTTTGTTAGGTACGTGTTGCTCACCGTCGATAAATATACGCATTTACCAACCAAAGCATTAGTTGTGCTTGAAATAATAGAGCGTGTGGCTGCATAAAATATTTTGTCAAAAAATTTCAGTATCGCTATTTTAGCCTAGCCGCGCAAATTCAATTGATACCTAGCCCAAAAATCTGGATATTGTTGTTTTTAATCTCATGGTAATGGCGCTTTAGATGCACCTATTCACCACAAAAAATATCCCAAAAGTAGATCACTACAACATTGCCACAAACTAAGTTGTTTATTTAAATGTAAAATGACTTAATTTAGCTGAAACCTATTAAAGTAAACAAAGTTTGAGTAATCATTTCCTATACAACGTTACCGCACATTTTCGTCAATGTTACAATTATTATTCAGCGTACATTAAACGTGCAGAGCGTATATTCAACTCGGCAACCCGAGTCGCTTGAAAATTCAGGCTTCGCTCGCGGCGGGGGGCGCGACGGGAGTGGGGACGCGCACGGGGGCAGGGGACGGTCGTTAGTGACATTTCGTATTCATGACGTCACCCGCGGGCCGATTGTTTGCAATATTACTCTAATTGGAATTGTAATTATACGCACATATCCCGCGTAGAGGCTATCTACGTGCTCGCTTCTAGCTTCAGCGAATATCGCTGCTTTTAATATATTTATCAGCGACAGTAAACATATTTCAGAGGAAATACATACAAATTTAGTAGGTCAAATAATTGTCACTTTATTAAGTGTACAGTACGCGGCAATATGACTCATCAAGTTTTAGAAAAAAATGTTTCATATCTCTGTATAGCACAGTCAGCCTATAATTTTCCCACTGCTGGGACACGGGCCTCTTTTCGATGAGAGGGAGTGGGCTGTGGTCTGTAATCCATCACGCGGGCCCATTGCAGGTTGGTAAATGTCACATGTTTTCGAATGTTTGGTTCTAGGACATGCCGGTTCCTCACGATGTTTTCATTCGCCGTTTTGAGAGCATTGGTGATGAAATTATTTACACAAAGTAAGCGCCTGTCTGGGTTCGAACCTACGACCTACAACTCGTTAGTCGCGGCAGTTACCACTGAGCCAATATTGCTCTCTAAACGTTCTATTATATTCTGTACAATCGTGTATTTAGTAGGTAGATAATGTAGGTATGGACACTGTTGCCAAAAGATTTGTGCAAGGGTCGCGCAGATAGAACAGCAAAATGCTCGAACATATATTATGTCCTTTGTTGTCAAGTTTTCAGTGAAAATATAACGTGAGGCAATTAAATAAACGTTTTGTGTAGTTGGACGTTTTGCTACTTAAGGCGAATTTCATTAATGAACGGAACGCGATCAGCACATTTAAATCGCGATCTGCGGTGCTATTCTGTAAAAATCTCACCGTGAAAACATAAGTGAAGTGAGCGTGGAGTGAGCTGTCAATAGTGTCAATTCTTAGTAAAAATAATCTCACTTCACCTAAGTTTTCACGGTGAGATTTTTACAGAATCGACCGGCAGGATCTGTCAGTGTCGTTGATAACGTGACTCAATTATCAACTTTGAACGTTAATATCTTGGAAACGTGACGTGACACTACTGGGTTTGGTCCAGTTTGGTCTTATTATGTTTTCTGTTTGCACTGATGTCAGCTACCGATTTATATAGGTCTCATGCGTGGCCGCTATCTTCAAAAGGTCGGGCCAGTAGGTTTGCCACGGATCTTCAAAGCCCTTTAAAAAATCGGTTGTCTGTAAAGTCGGTTTACTGACGATAGTTGAACGTGACAACGTCATAAGAAAATACTGATGGAATAGTTGCATTGCATTTGTTAATATTCGCTTGCACTTCAAGCCGCCATGGAACGCCTCCACGCTACAGAGCGAGGCTGCGAGGTAACGCTACATGAGTCATGTTTTTTCGTGAGTGCAGCCAGCTTCATCGATTTAATAGACGTTGTCACGTCAAAAAAAAAAACAGCGACTGGGACCTCAAGATGGACGAAACATAGTAATAAAAAAATATGCAGAAGCTCATGAACACAGACTGCATCATGACTTGAACGTCGATGTGATCCAACTCCTTGACAACACTGAATTAGTGCGAAGACTAAAAAGGGCAAAACCTTTTAAATTAGTTTAGTGCACTGAACTTAAAGTGCAGTGCAAGTGCTGACTATTAAAGAGAACACGTGAATTGTCTTCTCCTTAAGAGCGTTTACGCCGTACGGTATTTCACACAAACTTTCAAGCCCTTGGTTTTTCGAAATGAATTAATCGATTTTAATGAAACTTCATACGCATAAGCAGGATACAAAGGTCTAAAAAGTTACTTAAGAACATTTTCGAAAAATAGTGTTACAGCCAAATTTTTCCGGGATGAAAAGTACCCTAAAGGCTCGTGCACACAGGCGCGACGCGACACGCGACACAAAGGCACCGCAAGTCGCGCAACGAGCGGTGCCTTTGTGTTGCGTGTCGCGTCGCGCCTGTGTGTACGAGCCTTAAGTCGGTTTCTGTACACCTGACAACGTATATGCAAAATTTCAGGATGATCGGTTCAGTGGTTTAGGCGTGAAAAGGTAACAAACAAACAAACTTAATTTCGCATTTATAATATTAGTTAGGATTTTTTTTTATTTGATTTAGGATCTGCAATGATGTACACAATAAAATAAATAATATACCTACTTGACACATAATATAAAGGGCAATATCAGGTATTAAGTAGGTGCATTCCTTAAGGCTTAAGAAGCCCGTGGCTAAATAATAACAGCCGCACAGGTCGATCGATCAGGTTAAGCTATGCTTGCCGCGGTTGGTCTGTGGATGGGTGACCATCTTTACATACCAAGGCCCCTCCGTGCCTCGGAAAGCACGTAAAGCCGTTGGTCCCGGCTGTCATTCGTGGATCTTTGACAGTCGTTACGGGTAGTCAGAAGCCCGAAAGTCTGACAACCAGTCTTACCAAGGGGTATCGTATTACCCAGTAACTGGGTTGTGGAGCTCAGGTAGGTAGTCGCTCTATGTAAAATACTGGTATTCAGCTGCATCCGGTTAGACTGGAAACCGACCCCAACATAGTTGGGAAAAGGCTAGGCAGATGATAAAGTAGGTGTACTCCTTCACGTATAGTTTGTTAATTAGTCACTCCTACCAATTTTTGATGAAAGAGTCGTTCCCCGAACCGAAGCATGGTTTATTTACAGTAAAGGCACATTGAAAAATGAAAGCAAAAGTTCTGTACAAATATACTTTCCATTCAATACCTAGTTTACACATCCATACTAATATTACTGTCTGTCTGTCTGTTACCTCTTCACGCTTAAACCGCTGAATCGATTTAAATGAAACTTGGTATAGAGATAGTTTGAGTCCCGAAAAAGGACATGGGATAGTTTTTATCCCGATATTCCCACGGGATTGACACTTATGCGGGTGAAACCGCGGGGCGCTGCTAGTAGGTAATATACCAGAAATATGGAACAGCAGTGCGATTCTGCAGTGCGATTCTGTAACCATCTCACCGTGAAAACTTAGGTGAAGTGAGCGTGGAGTGAACTGGCAGTGTCATCTTACCAGATACTAGGGATTGACCAAGCATACATTTACAATCATAATCGAGATTTTAATAATATTTTTTTAGCCTAATCCTATTGATATTTTTATATAATTCAAAGCTAGTATTTTAGTGGTCAAAACATTAATATTTTGTGGGGTTTTACTTACAATAAAATTGCAAAACAGAAGCGCAGTCAGAATCTCAATCCTGTTTTATTTTATTTTTTCCCTAGTCTAGTAAGTCCTTATATAGACTGAGGCGCGAGCGCGTCACGCACGAACAGTAAATAAAATTAAAACATTCACGTTTATGACAGCTAGACTGATGAAAATACGCATCGACATTGTTTGGTTATTATGAGCAATTGTAGATCGAGTCTAGTAAAGACTGCGACGATGTTCAGCGTTGTTATTAACCCAAATCTATTGAATTAGAAGAGATAACCGAGTGTGTCAAGTCATCGAGTGCTAACGGATGCCTAGCTGACGGACCATAGAATGTAATCCCACGTAGTTTGTGTGGCGTGATCACTCCACCCGATTCACGACACTAAATGTCGTAAATCGGGTGAAGTGAAGGTGAAGTGATAAGATCACGCCGCGCTTGCGCTAATCACTGTCATTATCACATTGCAGATTGCGTGATCACTTCACCTTCACTTCACCCGATTCACGACATTTAATGTCGTGAATCGGGTGGAGTGAAGGTGAAGTGATAAGATCACGCCGCGCTTGCGCGTTAGTCACTCATTATCACATTAGAGATTTGTTTTTACATATTTAACTTGTAAGGCGTCATGTATAAGAACATTAGGAAAATGCAATACCAACGTCAAATAAGTGCAAATATTTTATCGCTCATCGCGCGCCCGTGTTTGCACTGCACCTCTCTCTAGTAACCCTTAAATGAAGAAGTGGTTGGTGTCAACCCTGAAGTGTATGTATGGTCCCTAATAGTGCATAACGTAGTAAGTACCTACACTCCTTTAGAATATAAGTAAGCAGTTTACATCAATGCGCATTGTAACATAAATTCACTAGATATTCATTAAAATACATTCTATCAAGCTGGTTGTCTAATTCTAACGACCCTTGAACCCCCAACATTTCATGGCGACCTTCGATATGGCGACCCTGCCTTAGAGTCTGCCAAGGGGCAGATTAAGCAAAGTTTTCGTTGAGCGATTTTCAAAATGTGTAACTCTAAAGTAGAAAAAGGCGAGGTATTCGCCAATCAAAACGCGGCTGGTGGAGGTGTTGACGCCGAGGTGGTGTTGCCATGGTTACGAGATTCGAGTGGAGTGATATATGGTACATTCCGAATTTCACTGTAATCGACTACAGCGTGCTTACACCTTGACCCCAATTCTGCTGTATGGTATTTATCTATTATTCCCCGCATAATCTTACCACGCCGTACGGTTGTCAAGCGTGGTATTTTGACAGTTCAAACCGGTTTCGGTCATTGTGTCATAGAGAATACGTTAATAGCAGATGTAGTGATTAGGTCTGGTTATTAAGGAATTGACGTGGTTTCGAAGTAATGAATCATTAAGTGGTCATAGTGAATTAGGGCCCTTTTCTGAATTAACGTGAACGCGATAACGATGTCCCGTGAATCGACATATATGAAGTCATGGCATGTGCCATCTTGCGATAACGCCGACTACCGACCATGCCCTAAATTAATAATTATCACCGATCTTTAAACTAACGTGGCATTTTCGAAATTGTGCTTCTGGCTACAGTCGCCACCTTACCAAAGAAGAGGAAATTCGTGGTGTATACACAAATAAATACTATAATCCAACCATGAGTAACTATTCAAGTGAATAGGTATATTACTGACTCTCAGCTGCCATAGTGGTCATTTATCTAAATCGGAAAGCAAATTATTCATGTGAGCGATGATGACTTAATTCGGAATGAGCCATATTTCACGCCGCGCAAGCGCGTTAGGCGCTGGCGAATGTTTTGACCACTAAAATACTAGCTTTGAATTATATAAAAATATCAATAGGATTAGCATTAAAAAATATTATTAAAATCTCTTTTATGATTGTAAATGTTTGCATGGTCAATCCCTAGCATCAGTGGGATGACACTGACAGCTCACTCCACGCAAGTATTCACGGTGAGATTTTTACAGAATCGACATGCTGTAACCATCTCACCGTGAAAACTTAGGTGAAGTGAGCGTGGAGTGAGCTGTCAATATTGTCAATTCCTAGCAAAACCAAACTCACATCACCTACGTTTTCACGGTGAGATTTTTACAGAATTGGCCGGCAGCACACTGTGCGTAACTTCTGATTAGTCGCTGATGACCTGGTGAAAGCCGCAGGAATGCGCTGGATGCGAGAAGCACAGAACCGGTCGAGGCGGCGGTGCTTGAGTGAGGCCTATGCCCAGCTGTGGACGTCTTTCGGCTGAAATGATGATGATGACATTGAAACGTATACGAGCCATTAAAGCTGGTAGTCAATTTGTTAAACGATTAATTTCCCTGTTTTTTCATTAAAAATGTTAATGACATACTAAGTTATCTAAGGCCTGTATTACAGAACCTCACTCAAAATTCAAGCATTACTCAAAACTCGTTTAAAGCCATTTGATTGGTTGAAACTAGTCTTAGTTACTTAGAAAGTGTGTCTGTCTGTCTGTCTGTCACCTTTTCACGCTTAAACCGCTGAACCGATTTAGATGAAATTTGGTATATAGATAGTTTGAGTCCCGGGAAAGGACATAGGATAGGTTTTATCTCGATATTCCCACAGGATCGACACTTATACGGATGTAACCGCAGGGCGCTGCTGATAATACACAATAGTACATGTGTCGGACACAAGTGGGAAGATGTAAGTCCAACCTGGTAAAGTGGGGCTACCTTGACGGAACGGCAGTAGGGTGTGATTGTGGAACTTTATCACAAACCATGCTCCACCTCCTATCCTGCCGGTCGATTCTGTAAAAATCTCACCGTGAAAACTTAGGCGAAGTGACCGTGAAGTGAGCTGTCAATAGTGTCAATTCCTAGCAAAAACAAACTAGAATATCACCTAAATTTTCACGGTGAGATTTTTACAGAATAGCACCGCTGCTCTCTGTTTCCCAAAACATGCAGTCAAAGTGACCTCTGCGCTGCCACCGATAATGCCGTAGAAGTGGCAAAGTTTTGGGAAATTGTCCACTTAACAAAGCAGTTGTAGAGTGCGTGAGCTAGGCCCTAGACGATTCCTTCAGAAAGTTGTTCAGGGTGCCTAGGGAGTAAACATACTACTAAGAGTCCCCGCGTCTAGGAGTTGAGCCGAGAACTTTTAAGTTTTTCGCTAATATCTTTAAAACGGTGCGTCGTAGAGAAAAAATATCTTGTACGTAATGAAAGAGAATATAATTTTCTACGACTTTTGTCTTACACAGTTTTTCGAATTCTTACCCATTTTCGAACTACACGTTCCGAAAAAGTGAAAACTTTCGAAAAAACTACTTTTATCAAACACAAGCTGTTGTCTGCTACTTCAAAAAAAGTCGTGCCATTGAAACGAAGAAGTAGAAGTGTCATAGTCAAAGGAGGCCTTTACCGTGAATTTAATTGTAAATTCTCATTGTTTTTTATTCTTTATCAAGATGTCTAAGCTTACAAATTCAATTTTTTTATCATATACATGTACGGTCAGCATCAAAAGTCGATTAACACTTCAGTTTTATTAATCTCAGTTATTGAGCAAAATATTTATTCAAAATTGCAGCAGAAGTACGATGCAATTTTCAACAAATATTTTGCTCAATAACTATTGCAATTGCAATTTTCAACAAATATTTTGCTCAATAAGTGTTACTTTTGATGCTGACCGTACGGTCAGCAACAAAAGTTGATTAACACTTCAGTTTTTTTTAATCTCAGTTATTGGGCAAAATATTTGTTCATAATTGCATTGTACTTGTGTTGCAATTTTTAGCAAATATCGTGCTCAATAACTGAGATTAAAAAAACTGAAGTGTTAATCGACTTTTGTTGCTGACTGTACCTACATAATATTATTATTTTAAATGTTAGCTTATATTATATAAATATTATCTTGATTTTGTGTAAGTTAATTAAATAAATTCACATTTATCTAATTAACCCGCCATCACTCGCGCGGGGTGCTGTCGGCACCCCACGCATTATTGAACGTAAAAATGAATAATAATTTCTCTAGTTGCGCATCCGCCCGTCTCAGTACCTTTAAGTGACCTTTAAACGCGTCGACACGGGGTGGGAGGGGCAGTGTAGCGCGAGGGCTAGCAGCGTGAGGACGCGTCATTTTCGTGGGGTGGTCACGACACCCCGCGAGCGCTCGAGCTATACTTTTGCGGAGGTTACTTTATCAACAAGGTAAGTGTTTTCAATTGGTTTGTAAATCTAAATTATTTAACTGTACCCTTATTTACTATAATATAAATAATGATGTATGGCTGATTATTATAATGTTGGGTAGAACAGTAATAAAGTTGATTATAAAATTAACATTTTTTTATTTACATACGTCATACAACACAAAATAATAAAATGCTATTATAATTCCACTAACTGATATTATATATATAAAAATAGACTTTGAGTATGTGGGGTGGCCACAACACCCCGCGAGTGCTCACGAGGTTAAAAACCCGCGCGAGTGATCGAGGGTTAAAGTATAATCTTTTGAGGATCTTATTAAACAGGAGGTTTAGTAAGATCCTCAAAAGGTTTAATTTATAAAAATAATATCAATCTGTTTCCCGGAATGAGGTTTTCTCATGTTATACAAATGCATTTTCTTATTTTAATTTAATTGACCTCATTGTCCAACGTGATAATGATCAGTCATTATCTCGGTGATCTAAACAAGCTGTCCTGATAATGATCTTAACCTGTTAGGGAAACCTATTTTAGTTATTGATAAATAGTGTAGGTAGTATCAGCGACAAAATGCAATTAATGATTAATCGATTTTAGTATTTTTAAATGTTAAATATTGAGCTAAATAGGTAATTAACCTAGAACAGAAGTAAAACTAAAACAATTTTAACTCTTAGCTACTATACAGGCTGGCAGGCTCATCGATTAAGAAACAGACCTACTTAATAAACCACAATTAATATAAAGTCAATAAAAGAAAAAAAAGAGTCTAATTACAGTGTAACAAGGTGAAGTAAGAAATTTATAAAGTCAAAGTCAAATCATTTATTTTCAAATAGGCGTAGAAATAGGCACATAAAAGGCGTTTCACATTTTTGAAGTCAAAAATTACAATAAAATAGAATTGATTCCAGTCACCCCTTCCAAAAGGTAGTGTTCGTATGGAGGAGAATGGGCAAGAAACTCTACCGTTACTCTTTTAAAATGTTTTACAAGGTTTTGTACACATTTATTATTATATGTGAAGATCATGCACCTAGAATAAAATTAGTCTACCACAAAAGGTAAAAAGAATTAAAACTTAAGCAATGAAACAGGCAAATCAATTATGTGATGGATACCTACATAGTGCTCACATATTTACAAATATTGTAAAACCTCATGGTGTTCCCATGAGGTCCCGACACTTTTGCATTGAAATACTTGTGCTACTAGGAATAATAAAAACCTTTATAACTGCGATTTTAAAATTATTAGCATTTGTTAGATTTTTTCGAAAAATCTATCGGATAAAAGTTATCTGACTATTGAAAAACCAGCCCTTAGACAACTAACAATAACTTATAATTTTATTTTCAAAATCTAAAATTTGCATTTTTAATGAACATTTTCACCTCTTTAAATGAAAAACGCTACATTTCGACCTGTCTTAGCGGAGGCCTCCGTAAATAAGACAACAGTCATTTTGAACCTGACTATTTGGGAAATTAGGTAAATGAAAAGCATATTTAAGTGAAAGAAATAATGTGATTATTTATCACTTAGAGACGCTTTTTACAATTGAGATCCTACTTATCCAGGTTACACTGTATATGACTACATAAATACCTAGCAGGTATAATGAAACCTACCTGAATTGTAGGTAAGTTAAGTCTTTAAAATTACATACAGTTTTTTTTATTTTATTTTTTTTTTATTTGAAATGGGCTTGCTCTTGACTCTAGTCTAGGTCAGAGATGACAGAGACAAAGTCTACGATGGAGTGAGCTCACTCAGAAGAAGCCTGTTCACTCTTACTTTGAAGAGGTTCGGGTTGTATGCACTCGGAAACACAAACGCAGGTAGAGAGTTCCACTCTTTTGCTGTGCGCATTATAAAGGACATTTGAAAACGCTTAGTGCGAATTGGTGGAATAGCAACTAGGTAGGAAGTTTGAATACTTAACTAGTATTTTTGTTTATTTGAAATACCATTTAGTCAAGCTATATAAAATTCTAATACCAGGTTTCTGGACAAAAATTAACGAAGTGTCAAAATAAAACTTATTTCATGTGATCTGATTGGTTGTTGATAACTCAGTCAACCAAATCGATCGGTTGATCTGCAATAACTCTGTTGATCTGCTAGAGCCTTTTTTATGTTACACACATGTCCAGGTCTTTTACATGTTGTTTTAATTTTTTAGTAATTCCCTTTACGAAGAGCGCTTTAGTAAGGGGGCCTAAAAAGGCAACTTTGGCAGAATCATAAAATAATAACATTATGAATCGTAATATGGCGAAGACAGTCCGTGTTTTTCTTTTTTTCGCTGCACTACGTAGGTATAATCAAAGAGATTGGGATTAGATTTGGACTGGATTGATTGGTATAGTAGCACAGACAAAAAATAACTGAAAAATCCTTCACCAATGGGATTTGATACGATTAAATTAACAGTGAACTCTCCATTATGATTCATAATGTTCTCCTTTTATGATTCTGCCAAAGTGGTGCATTTTTAGGCCCCCTGATCGGTCACCGAATGTTCCTTCATTAGCAATAGATATCTATTTCGCTTGTACCCATTGTAATTTCGACCGTAGCAATTAACATTGTCGGATCTACATTTTTGCAATTTTCATTTTATTGCATTAATAGCCTTAGAATAAGTTTATACGCATAAGCATACACTACTACGTCAGGTAATTAGTATTTATACGTCACACCAAATTTGCTTAAGGTATATTGACATATATTTGATACATATTTGAAACTTTGAACAGCCGTACCCTAAAGTAGCTATTTTTCACATACGACTATGTTAATTGCTACGGTCGATTTATATGTTGTTACAGTCTAATTAAAAACTTAAGAACTCTAAATTATGTGGTCAATGATTTTGGTGCACGTGAAAACTCCAATGAGTTTATGATTGCAGTAACCTAAATTTACCACTGAAATAAGAATAAAAAAATACAATTCCTCAATAGTGTAATTAGAGAGAGAGTAAGTGCTTGATACATTGAATACTCAGAATGTCTTCCATCTTTACATAAGTAAGTATACAATATAGCTTCAAAAGTAAGATAGTATTTAGCAGGAAAACGAGCAAATAACTCAAACACAAAACTTATTGTTGCTTTAATTCAGTTTTGTAAACAAACAAAAAATCAACAATGAAGAAATGTTTCAATTAAAATGCCTGTGCAGACCTGTCCTTACTCAAAAATATTAGATACGCCTCACCTCGCCTCCTCGTACCTCTATTAAGAAATCTGTCGATCAAGATGCCCGTGCACTTTGAATAATAAATACTATAGAAGCATAGAAATATTAGATACGGGTATTTCTCGGTGAATTTATTAAAGCAAACTAAAAATTGAAAGGACCAATCAGTTGTTTTATAGAAAAGCCTGCGAGTAGCAGATAAAAACTTCAACACTTAGGTAGGTACTGACCTAAATATGTATTATAATAGGTTCTCAAAACGGTGAAGGAAAACCTCGTGAGGAAACCGACATGTCCTAGAACCAAAAAATCGAAGACATATGACATAAAGGAATTACTGGTACTAGTTGACAGGCCTATACTGTCCTCCTATTTTTTAATCTACCTACTTTGGAAGGAAGTTATACATTTTAACACTAAATTGGAAATATTGTAAAAGCCAATTATTAAAAAAAAAGTAACTGTGGAGTTTCTTGGTGGCTCTTCCTCGTAGGAAACGACCAATTGGAACCGTCTACCTACCTTCTTACGTTTCGTAAGTGCCCATGTAGGTCTACGTGCAATAACATATTTTTATTTTGGGGGACATACCTGTGTTGTCTTGTAAGGAGCGGCTGAGTGGCGGCGCAGGCGGCGTGGCAGCGTGCTCGCCGCCGTACAGCCCACCAAACTCCTCCGCAGACGATGACGAGGCGTTGCTGCACTTGCGGCCCTTATCCGGCGTGTACTTGCTTTCGCCACCCGCTGGATGGAACTTGGCATCCTGTTGATGCTCGTCTAGAAGCCCTGGCACACCCAGCAGCCCCCCGACCAGGTTCGGTCGTAACTCCTCCATTATCTTCGAACCTTGGCCGCATCCGCCACCGCCGCTGAAGTTGAGTTGGCGGCTGAAAAAGGCCGGGAAGATGTTGAACTGCTGCGGGTCCGGCAGCGCGCTGAGCGGCGCGGGCTCGCCGGCGCCCGCGCACGCCGCGCTCTTGAACTCCACCGTGCTGTGGCCGGCGCGCTGGCTGAGCGACCAGCGCGGCTCTCCCGCGCTTCGATGCTCGTGCTCCGTGCCGTCGCCGTCGCCGTCGGCTCGGCCCCGACGCTCACTGACTAACCACATTATAGTGACGTCGCACGTCGCGCCGCACCGACCACGCCGCCCCGCGCGTTAATTGTTCGCGACTGCGCGAGAGGAACTCACGTCGCCGCCCACGGGCGAGACAGAAACGGCCTGCTCCCATACCCCCATAATCGATGTAAAATCTTTATAGGGATGCTGCATCTCATTCATCCGCGGTAGAGAGTGCGGGTCGGCTGGGGCGGGCCGAAGGGGCGGCCGAGCTCGCTAGCTGATTGGTCGCCGGTCACTGCGCCCGCCCCTCGCCCCGCACCGCTCCGGGCCAGATACGCTTTTCTTTGTTTTATTGTCCCCACGGCTCCTCGCCGATCTTGCGTTTAAAGTTTATGCATTGCACTATGTTTTGTTTCACAAAACGCAAAATCATGTATGGAAGTTCTTGAGGTAAAACGTGAAACAGAGAAGGGTGGATGCTTTTAATGTAGCGAGTGCTTTGTGTCGGTGATTGTGTCTGTATGTACTGCACGGGATGTACCGGGTGTCCCGGCTGTAGTATGCGATGATAAATCTTTGTTAAATGTTAAACGCAATTATGTAGTAGGTACGGCTGTATCATGTATTAGCTGCGAGCTTATGACTTGTCAACTTAGCCAAGCTCTTTGTTCGTTACAGCATAATAATATGTTGACTTTGAAGTATAGAAATTTACAATTACAATGCAAAAAGTATACAACTTACTTTTGCATAGGAAGAATCATAAACATAACTTCTAGATAATATCAAGAAATAATTTGCATCTATATTTTTGTGCCTTATATTTTTCAATTCTTTATTGTTCTACCTAAACAATATAGGCGCGATGTCTGATTATCTGATATAATAAAGAAACAGTTTAATTTGTTTAATTGATGATTGATTGATTGATTTTTTTTTTGATTGTTTTGTTTGATTTGTTTGTTTGTTTGATTGATTGATTTGTTTGATTGTTTGTTTGTTTTGTTTGTTTGTTTAATTTGTTTGTTTTACCATTTTATTTAATGGACCACACATGCATAAATTCACGATTTCTTTCCGTAGGGTTAGGTAGAAACTCCAGGACGCCACCTGCTACGATTCTTTCATATTCCTATTGGTTCGTTTACGTTTCAAACCATAAGATCCTTAAAAATATTAAAGCAATTTAAGGGTAGATAATATGTAAATTGAGGGTAGATGTATGGTTAAAAACTTCAAAGTAATTAAACAATGAGAAAGGAAGAACAGCCGGTTGACTCTGAAAAAATCTCACAGTGAAAACTTAGGTGAAGTGAGTTTGTGTTTGCTAGAAATTGACACTATTGACAGCTCACTCCACGCTCACTTCAGCTAAGTGTTCACGGTGAGATTTTTACAGAATAGCGCCGCAGCAAGGAGAACATCTAGGCATCTTTTGGTTATGCTTGTTTCATCATAGACCTCATCCATCGCTTTTCATCAGGCGTGATCGAGTTTAAGAGCGGCTCCATTCAGAAATAAAAAAAATTAATAAGTAGGTAATTCTTCTGAATAAAATACCCATTCCAACATAAGGGTTCCAAATAATGTTATCACAACCAAATCTTCCTTTGAACAAGTGTTCAAAAATAACCCTTTTGCATACGACCCTACACTGTTTATGAATATCATTACCAGTATCAATTTTGAGAGATTCATTACCAGATGAAAGATATCAAATTGATATTCATTTCAGTTTAGATCACTTTGAGGGCCTCACCGCTAAATGATTGATGGTATTCCATTAATTATTCTGCGGATTCTAATATAAAGTGACATTGGCTTGGAATGCAAAGGGTTTTTCAGTGATTGGTGTAAATGCATCTTGGTTTGACGGATCTATGCCATGACTGAGTTTAGAGAGCAGCTGGTCGATTCTGTAAAAATCTCACCGTGAAAGCTTAGGTGAGTGAGTTTGTTTTTGCTAGGAATTGACACTATTGACAGCTCACTCCACGCTCACTTCAGCTAAGTGTTCACGGTGAGATTTTTACAGAATAGCGCCGCAGCAAGGAGAACATCTAGGCATCTTTTGGTTATGCTTGTTTCATCATAGACCTCATCCATCGCTTTTCATCAGGCGTGATCGAGTTTAAGAGCGGCTCCATTCAGAAATAAAAAAAATTAATAAGTAGGTAATTCTTCTGAATAAAATACCCATTCCAACATAAGGGTTCCAAATAATGTTATCACAACCAAATCTTCCTTTGAACAAGTGTTCAAAAAATAACCCTTTTGCATACGACCCTACACTGTTTATGAATATCATTACCAGTATCAATTTTGAGAGATTCATTACCAGATGAAAGATATCAAATTGATATTCATTTCAGTTTAGATCACTTTGAGGGCCTCACCGCTAAATGATTGATGGTATTCCATTAATTATTCTGCGGATTCTAATATAAAGTGACATTGGCTTGGAATGCAAAGGGTTTTTCAGTGATTGGTGTAAATGCATCTTGGTTTGACGGATCTATGCCATGACTGAGTTTAGAGAGCAGCTGGTCGATTCTGTAAAAATCTCACCGTGAAAGCTTAGGTGAGTGAGTTTGTTTTTGCTAGGAATTGACACTATTGACAGCTCACTCCACGCTCACTTCACCTAAGTTTTCACGGTGAGATGGTTACAGAATCGCACTGCTGCGGAGTAATTGCGTAACACAACATCAAAGCAATGACTTTCGTGTTGACAGTTCAACAACATTCATTGCGTTACTTACATTGTTGAGCAGACAAATTTTTTGAACATACGAAGCAATGGATTTGCTATATCCTTCAAAATGATTCAGATTGTGATTTAAAGTGTGTTGAGTAATATAGAAAAAGAGTGCAGGTTGCTGAGAAACGGTAGAAGGAGGAAGGTAGACGGACCTACAGAAGATTACAGAGAAGACTTGGATGAGACTCGCACAGACGAGGGCAGCATGGCACAAAATGGAGGAGACTATAATACTTAGCAGAGGTGGAACAAGGCTGCCAATGATGATGATAAGAAAGATTAAAGTTTATTTGGACACAGTTCGTGAAACACAAAAAAAAACACAATAAAAAATAATGTTCCAAACAATAGTGTGTCGCCTCACGGCTGCACCAAAAAAGTTCATTTCAGCATTAATGCCAGACAGACGGTGTCTGACGCCAGTTTTCTAATGAACCTTTGATGACGATGATGATGACCTGAGAGTTACATATTGTTTTGTCAATTGTTTAGGGTTCCGTACCAAAATGGTAAAACGGAACCCTTATGGTGAGACTCAGTGTGTCTGTCTGTCACAGTTGGATATCTCAAGAACTACTGATGCTATCAACTTGGAATTTTAATAGTTTTAGATGACGTTTGCCCAATTATTTTGCAAATAAGAAAGAAATAAAAACACATGTATATTTTTTGCACCAGGGACTGAAACGGGGGTCTGAAAAATTCAAAGTGGGGCTACTAGGGCATGTGGGGTATCATATGAAAGAGTGAAGTTTGCACATTCTCAAAAATTTTTTTTTGGCCGCATAGTTTTCGACTTTTGATGAAAAATGTAAAAAAATACCATTGCCCCCTTATCTCAGAAGTTTTCCATTTAAAAAAAGAAATGGAAATTATTCTATGTTATAGAAGTAGGTATATGTAAATATTACAGGAAAAATAAAACGAATTCTCTAAATAGCACACTTTTTCAGAAATCATCAACAAAAGTTACATTAGTTCCACTGTCGGTCAAGAGACGGCGCTGACCTAAAACTGCAATATTCTACACCGCAGCGTGCAGTGTTAAAAATCTCTGACGAATATAGGCCTCGCCGATGAAAATTTAAAAACATATGATGGAACGGAACCCTCGGTGCGCGAGTCCGGCTCGCTCGCAGGTTTAATTTCCGCAAGAAAGAAAAATTGTTTGCCCTAAGAATAGCTGTTCCGGATTTTGAGAATACTTTATAGGTAAGGTTTGTATATAAGTATAGTAGGATATGATTTTTTTGTATATCACAAACACTCGATTAGAATTGTTTTAGTGTAGGCTAGAATTTGTGATTGTAGATGTAATTCAAACTGAAGATTTTAAAGTATACGTAGTATGTAGCTACTTAATAGCGAAAAATACATAAAATAAAATAAACGAGATACTCAAGTAGAGTATTAGAATATTGTAGCACATTTTAGTCTATTACTAATCGAAGTCAAGTTTCCCGTTTTAAGTCTACACCCACATCATCAGGGTTTCCCCTGCGATTTGAACCCATTCCGTATATTTCCAAGAATGAGTACTACAGCTCGTGAAATGTTAATCCTATAGGTACTACGTGCTACTGTAATATCAATTCTACGCATTACTGAGAACTAAGCACGTGTGTTGTAGTAGTGTAGTGGAGGGTGATAATTAGCAATAGACATTGATTTATTGATTCTAGGCACTTATTTAGTGATGTAGCTTTTCTAGGAATTTAGAGAGTTATGCTACAGTTTCCTGGAAGAGCGGTGGCTGCCGCATAGTGTCCGCAATTTACGGTCGAATGACGTCATTGAAATATTATCTATAGTCATAGTCGTTTATTAACTAACAAAAATTTGTATCCGAATTGACACAAAAGAAATAAAAAAAAATTTACTCACAAATAAAAACATTGATGTAAAGGCAAGGGCAACATTCATAACGTACCTACCCAAAAAATAAAGTGCCGGCCAGAAAAAAAAGTACTGCCAGTCGATTCTGTAAAAATCTCACCGTGAAAACTTAGGTGAAGTGAGTTTGTTTTTGCTAGGAATTGACACTATTAACAGCTCACTCCACGATCACTTCACCTAAGTTTTCACGGTGAGATTTTTACAGAATAGCACCACTGTTTTCTTATGGGGAATAACATCTTGAGCATTTATTGCTTATTGGTAGTAAATGCTCGCTAATGCTAGAATTTCGCTGCAATCAGCGAAAGTCTGCAATTAACCCCCTGGCTGCTATTTGAGATTGAAAAAGTAAAAAGTTGAAAGTGTTTTAAGTATAACATTTAAAAACACCAACTTTAAATTGAATATAACATCCCGAACATGTTTTGACTATTACAACATAGATCTACAATTGACCCCCTGGCTGTTATTTGGGTTTGAAAATACCAAAAATCATATTTTTGCCAACAATATTTTTTTTTTTACTTTAGTTTTTGGGTATAAAATGTTCGACACTTGAATTGTGTCCTTTTGTGTTATTTCCTAGAGAGTTGCTAGTTCCTTGTTTTTTGTCACCGTAAACTCAAACGCCGATAATCATTTTCATGAAAACCGTAGATTAAGGCATCGTTCACATAGTTAAAATAAAAGTCAAAACATTTATTTCAAATAGGCACACTTTTGAACGTCAAAAATTACAAAAAAAAAAAATAGAATTGATTCTAGTCGCCCCTTCCAAAAGGTAGTTTTTGTATGGAGAAGAATGGGCAAGAAACTCCACCGTTACTTTTATAAAATATTTTGCATACATTAGTGATATAGTAATATATGAAGACAATGCACCTAAAATAAAATTACTATACCACAATAGGTAACAGAATTAAAAAACAAACCATGACATATAAATTAATTATCTGATAGATACCTACATGATCTCACATAATTACAAACATGGAAAAAGTAAACGATTTTCATTAAACAAAAAATAACAAGTTATAAGTCAGGGTGTGAGTTAAAGTAATTACAGAATGTAAATCAATGTCAAAAAAGGATAAATTTTACAATTAAATCAGCAACCAGTTTGATTTTGTATACACTCTAGATTGTCCTATGGAGCAGGACCAGCATGTTTCCAAGCGTTTTTATCTTATGCTCTAATTTATAGTATGGTTGTTTACAAAGTGGTTTAATGTGAGTTTTAAATTTTCATTCATATATTGCAATATAACATAAGATATTTTATTGTAACATTTAACACAATATACCATAAAACATGGTTAATACTTTGGCTAATCTAAAAAATGGTTGATGTATTTTATCTTTATTTCTAGTATTAAAATTATATCTATATCTTATTTTATTAAAAAAAATAGATTTTTTCTTACAGACAAAATATTTTCATAAATGAATTGGCAAGGTACCGTCATAATATTAATCCTGTAAAAACTTGCCTGAGAAATCTCTCAGGGAACTTTTTAAAAGGATTAATATTCGAAAGAAGGAAAGAAGAAGAAGGATTATTGCGGTGACGTAGATTATAAATGGCTCTGACAGACAATTGTGTTGTACTTTACATTGGTAAGGCTACGGTTTCCTAAATAGTCAGGGAACAGCTATCTTTTTTTCACTAGGTACCAACTTTGCCGTCTGCAATGGCAGTTGTAATATTACTTAGAGACGAAAAGCCGTAGTAATCTTGCTCTTAACTTTTAAAATACTGAATTTTAATGGTCAAAATAGTAGACATCTTGACGTGTAAACTTTGTTGAAATGAGCTGTCGTTCTACCTGACGCTAGATTGGATTGACAGCTCACTTTAATAGTTTTCTCTCTCTCTCTCTCCGGTATCGGCTTGTCTAGTTTTAACTTGTGTAAGTACTTATCTGACATTACTCATACATACATACCTACCTTTATTCGGGGGGGATGGGGATCATCATGGGACACAGCTTGCTAAACAAACACTTCCACACAATAGGCAAGCTATGCCTAAAAATAAATGGTCAGTTTAGTTAAAACTGGCCATTTATTTTTTAACTCATAACGGGACATGGGTTTATAAACGACAGTTAGCAGGTTACAAGAAAATAAACACGACTTTATAATTTTATTTATTTAGAAAAATTGTAACTTAATATAATTAGTGTTCTTCACTAAATTATAATTCAGATTAATTCTAATTATTTTTATTCTAAAATATAGCCATTCAGCGTGAAAATTGAAAATAAAAAAAGGTTAAAGGTTAGGTCAAAGGTTTAATTACAATTAGAAATATTTTAAATAAATTCGACCAAATTGTGAAAAATAAAAATCAATCATCGGTTCACCATTCATATTAAATCTCCTCTGACATAATATTATGTTTTTTAAAACGGGACTATTTAGCGTCCTGAAGCTTTGTTTGGGGACAAAGGGAGAGGTGACTGAGTAAAGGGAAAGTCCCGTTCAAAACGGGACGTATGGTCAGTTTAGGCATAACTGACAGTCCTCTATGCAGGACTTACATGGAGACCGAGGAAACCGTCGCGCATGTGTTCTTTGAAGGCACAGGTTTCACCCAGATTAGGACAGAAACCCTCGGGGCACCCAGATCTGACACAGATGTTCTTAACAGAAGGGATGTACCTAATCAACTTCTGGGGGGAGGTGGGCTGGTCGGAATAACCACCGACGGCCGCCATGGCCCACGCACAGTCGTCCACCTGAAGAAAAACAAACCCTCTAACATAGAACAAAGATAGGAAATACCGTTATTCTACGAATAAAAACAATTAGTTCAAAAACACACGCATTAAGCCTACTTCTTTATGTATTATGACCTAAACATAAACAATCCTATGTTTCCGAACTAAGGTTATTTGTTCTCATCCACTTCGCGCCCCTAATTTAGGACTGACGGAAGGCAACGCAAAATAGAATTCATCTTACACTAAAGATAACTTTTCGGGGAGTAAGTAGAGGGAGAAGTGAAACGTCTTAGAAGTTTATTAGTAGTTTTAATTGATTCCGCGCTCCTTGAAGTAAGACTTGGCGCTTTGGCTAAGTTTCGTCGTGTATGTATGGGGAAGATTGGAGTGGCGAGGAAAAGTAGGGTCGTGTCAGCAGGTACTTATAATTAGGTTTTTGTGTGTCTGCGTAATGTTAGTTGGTAATCTTCGACATAATAGGTAGGTGTGCTCTTTTAAATGTAGGTGTATAATTGTCTAAATTAAGTTTGTTAAATTGAATCGTGAATATTTAATTGACGGCGCAGGACACGCGCCTTTACCAGAAGTAGTCATCGTATTAGGGCCGGTTTTTCAATCGCCAGTTAACTTTTATCCGACGAATAAGTTTGGCATTTTAACAGTTTTTGTATGTCATCCAGAAGACAGCCGCCACGCAACCATCGATGCGACGCTCTGCTAGAGTTACTGTCACCAGCCAGTATCACTTATATCCGACCTTTTCGTTGATTCCAGTAACATACTTACATAAGAAAACGAGGTGGCGCCACTTGCTGCGCCGATGTGTTTGGCGATGTTGATATTTTTTTACTCGGTTTAAAGAGATAATGAAAGAGAATTTGTTTGAAAAGAGCCCTTTGACCTGCAGTAGAACAATAATAGAATGGCAATAATAATATTACTGTTTTATTATAGATTGTCATAGGTTTTACATGTGGTGTATAAATTAAATCGAATGAGTGTACTGCATTCCTCTGCCTAAAGCTTCGGTGAATACAGGTGTGATGTTGTGTACAGAAGATAAAAAAAAAAACTAGAAAAACAAAAATGTGTTTTGCGACCCTGCCAGGATTCGAACCTGGAATCTTCTGATCCGTAGTCAGACGCGTTATCCATTGCGCCACAGGGCCGGATGATAAGAGCTACAAAAGTTCCGTTATAAACATACCCCCTTACTAATAAACGTATTATATGATGAATAGTTACACACCGATTTCTCTCTTTCAGTCGTCAGTAATTTGACTTTCGAAAGAAGAAGACAAAGCGTTGTGTAACTATACAGACTCTTTTTTTTTTTTTTTTTTTAATAATAATAATAACTTTATTTCCAATTTTACAATTTGCCTGTGGCTTGACCACGTAAGTCCAAAGAATAACTGTTTCATGAAATCATCATTCTTTGGACTTACGTGGTCTTAGAGACTTGTGTTGATGACTTTAATGATTATAATTCTGTAAACACATATTTCTTACGGCCGCGATTCATATATTAATCAACGTACAACTTAATGCTGACCAGCAAATTGCAAAAAACGTAAGAAAATTTGAATTTCGCGGGCTACCTTAGCGCTTCCCCCTTAAGGTCATTTATTGGAACGAAGTTCCTTATAGCACGTTATTCCTATATAGTCCTTTCACAGTTATTGTACCCCTGATTTTGCATCACTGTCCAAATCAAAGTGATCTTTATTCTCATTCAAATAAGGTTGCTGTTGAGTTGCTGGCACTGGCAAGTATGTCAAAATCATTGTGATCTTTATTATCGTTACAATAAGGTTGCTGTTAGGTTGCCGCTATTAGATGTCAAATAACTGTGAACAAATTATTCTGCACACTGTAGGTGAAAGAGCTCTAAACCAAAAAAAGTGTAACATATTGACCGTCATGACAATGAAAAAACGGTCATTGATTAACATAATGCTAAAATATATTAAATGTTCTTTTAATCGATTAATTTCATTTCGAATGATCGTTACCTACACTTCTATCGGTTCATAGACTAGTTTTGCCCAGCCGCATTTTCTATTTAGGAAATAGAAATTTCAAATAAAATAGTAAATTATTTAATTTAATTTGGTAGTACTTCAAAGTCTTCAAACCGCTACGCAATTGCCACACAGACCATGCAGTTACTATAAAAGTTAATTATCGATTTGTATATCACGACACTTACCTAAGTATTCATTTTTATTTCATGTTAACGATTTAATACAGACGCCAGCACATCAAGCTACCCGAAAATGTCAAATTTTCCCATTCAACTTTGAGCCTTATGTTTTAGCAATGAAGTTGAAAATCTATTAAAGAAATTTGACAGATTGTAGTAGCTTGATGTGCTGTCGTCTGTACCTAAATAAAGTCGTAAAAAACCCGTAAATACTGAACACGTGGCACGGTATATCGTGTCCACGCTCGCCTACACCTGGGGGCTTACTCTTCAAACTAATTTTAATTCCAATGCAATGCCAATACGATTCCAATGTAAATTTTACAGTCACGTGATTCGGTTCACTTGAAAGCAATATTGTCAACATTGAAATGAAATTGACATTGCTCTGCCATTATTTTGTTACACGTGAAGTTAGCTATGTTACGGGCTGCAATAGTGTGGTTCAACTCATTACGAATTTACGATAAACCGGTAATAGGGCTTTAAAATGCTTTATCCTTTAAATAACAAGGCTAATAAATAAATATGATAGAAATAGTTCTTTAATTGATTAATTATAAAGTATTAAATTCATTTGGGCGTAAGAAAATGATTAAAATTATAAAATTAACCATGACTGACTTCATGCGGTAGGATCGTTGCCTACACCACAAAAAAAAAGACTGAGTGTAAGTTCTCCAATTTCAAACTAGTTAAGTGGTTTTTGAAGTGAATTCGAACAGACAGCAAGTTTGTTTGCATTTGAAAATACTGTTGGAGCTGCTGCAGATTAAAAAAAAAACACAATTTTTGCATTATATAAATTCAATCTCCTAGTATTGTATAATTGCATAGGATATGTGTGAGTGCTATGTGTATATCTACTATAAAGCTACCATTTAATGGGTACGTGTTTCATTGACTTGAATATGCCTTGGTAGCTGAGAGTATGTCATGCTCACTCTTGTCTCGCTGATGGTGGCGCATGTGTTGTTCAAGATGGTTGAGCTGAATGGTGCTCATGCGTGAATGGACGCCGTCAGTAGGGATTGGTCATCTCTGGTGCCATAGCTTATTTTAATTTAATTTAATATTGGAATTGGTTTTTTTATCTTTTCATTACGGATGCTTTTTACGTTCTGCATCGTTGTGACATGCATAATTTCAACATGAATGATGTAACCAATATTTTTATTTTGATTTAAAAGAGTGTCCATTGAGTTTCTTGTCCGTTCTTCTCCATAGGTACCTACTACGCTTTGGAATGGGCAACTAGTTTCATCTTTCTGACTGACCTACCCCTTGAAAATTCAAAAGTGCCTGTAATTAGTTTATTTGAAATAAATGCTTTGATTTGAGCTTTAATAAAAAATTGGTGAGATATAGAGTTGAAACCTAAATACAGATGAGTGCGTTACAAATTCTCTTTAGAGATTGATTGCGTAAGAATTTCCGAATTTTTGAAGTGAAAACTTCTTTAGCGGCGTTGTACACTTTTTTTGTAATGGGCAAAAAATGTTAAACTCGCGTCAGGACACGTGACCTGATCGAAAATTCGTAAGACGGATGGCCGTAGCCGGTACCGCGCGTGTTTTGTTTATAAGAAGATTCACAAAATACACACGTAATTGTTCAAGTTTTCACTTCTGTCGGCACTCCCGGAGTGCCACTGTTTTTTTTTGAAGTGAAAACTTCTTTAGCGGCGCTGTGTACTTTTTTTGGAATGGGTAAAAACTTCTAAATTCGCGTCAGGTCACGTGACCCTGATCGAAAATTCGTAAGACGTAAAACGTCAGACGTAAAACGTAAGACGCGCGTTGTTGAGGACAGCGCCATCTATGCACATCGGGAAGAACTACGAGGGCCTCGCGTACTAACGTCAGACGTAAAACTTAAGACGCGCGTTGTTGAGGACAGCGCCATCTATGCACATCGGGAAGAACTACGAGGGCCTCGCGTACTAACTACGTAGGCCTCGCGTACTAACTACGTAGTTCATCCAACAACGACGAGATGGCGCTGAACCACGGATATATAACTGACGACGAGCAAATCTGAATAAATTCCTTTCACGAGAAGAATAAACCAGTCACTTTGGTCATCATACCTGATTTGCAAAAAACCCTATAAAATAAGGAACACACCTTAACACGCGTGTTTTGTTTATAAGACGATTCACAAAATACACTCGTAATTGTTCAAGTTTTCACTTCTGTCGGCACTACCGGAGTGCCAGTGTTTTTTTTTTTCGTGTTCACTGATCAGGTTTTCTTTAGCAGTGCTGGCCCAGCGGTAACGGACTCTACTTACGAGTTGTAGATCATGGGTGCATGGGTGGGAATATTATAGGATAATTATGAGAGTTTATTTACACTTTCATCAAACACTTTTGGAACAGACCATTGGTAGATCGTTCATTAATGAATCTCCAGCCTTTGATGGTCTATCATAGCGCCTACGTGACATTGGCAAAATTGTGGTGTATCGTCAACAAAAGCCATTAATGAAGACTTAGTTGAAGTAGAGGTCTCGGAAAGCACGTTAAGCCGTTGGTCCCGGCTGTCATACGACTGCCAGAGATCCACGATCTGTGACAGTTGTTACGGGTAATTAGAAGCCCAAAAGTCTGACAGCTAGTCTTACCAAGGGGTATCGTATTACCCAGTAACTCGGTTGTGGAGGTCAGATAGGCAGTCGCTTCATGTAAAATACAGATATTCAGCTGCATCCGGTTAGACTGGAAGCCAACCCCAACATAGTTGGGAAAAGGCTAGGCAGATGACGATGACATAATATCTATTATAGCTTCTGCTCGCGACTTCGTCCGCGTGAAATTTCTTGTTCCCCCGACCCACTCCGTCGCATCGCCTGCCTGCGCTTTTAATTCGTTTACCTTTTTTCTGACTTTTTTGATTTTTGCTCGGCTCCTAAGGGTTCTAGCGTGATGTTAAGTAGCCTATAGCCTTCCTCGAGAATTGGGCTAATAAATGTAAAAATAATTTTTCAAATCCGACTGGTAGTTCTAGAGATTAGCGCGTTCAACCAAATAAACAAACTCTTCAGCTTTATAATATTATATTATATAGTATAGATTTATGCTTGCCTAAGTATGTTGTTCCACTGCAGGGTATGTTGTCCCTGCATTCAGAAATACATGACAAAAGAAAATTAAGATAGTCAAAAATTAAGTGTGACATTTGTTGTGACCATGTGTCGGGGCCGCCCATACCCGCCCTCGCTCTTACAATAATACTATGTCATATACGCTACAAATAGAAATACGGCATTGTGAAGGCAAGGGGCTGTGCAGGCAAATTGCATAGCTTTCATCCACTTATCGCTGGCACGTGACACGTGTATTCATAGCTTTATTAATGCATAGATATGACTTATTTTATTTGTGGTTATGATCCTGTATCTTGTAGGAAAGCGGTTAAGGCATGACCATATATTAATGAAAAAAGAGGAAACATAAACTATGCAAAATCTGATCAAGGATTTGATAAATTTTCAAACAAAGAGCCTGTTATCAAAACTCTAGAAGCTTTCTCTCAATCATCTTATTCTCAGTCGCAATCCCATAGTTTTCCTTATTGATAAAAAGGACAATTTTTTTAAGATATTAAAGCCGACAAAACCCAGTCATCGTAAAATCAATGTCTTCCGTTAATTTAACGTTAATAATCTTCGGCTCCCGATATTTTATATCGGAATAGTGAAAATATAGTGAAATAAATTCTGGTTCGTTGCCGGCGACGTGTCTGGTTCCGGTGGCTAGGCAGCCGCGGCTTCCGCCGTCGTGTCCGACGGGAGACCGGCTGTGGGTACGCAGCTTTATATAGACAGTGGTTTACATGTGCTGGTCAATCAACCGTTCGTGAGGTTAATAGATCGATAGCATTTGTTTTGTGTTTTGATGAGCGGTAAATTGGGTGTACCTATAAAATCACATTAGATAATGAAGTGATTACTGATTGCTATGACTGAATTATAATTAAAACCGATAAACGTTCGGTTAGCGAATCAGTAGTTATTTTCCGAGGCAAGAAAGCTTCTTCTTCGCGTCGATGACTCCATTTATACCAATACCAGCTGATACCCATAATGCGTTAGTAATAATGAATATAATGGACATAATGCGTTGCAATGCCTATTTTTTTTTGTTAGGGTTCTTCTTTGGCACGCACACAACAACTTACTAAGTTTCATTTTCGAGTTTTTAGACTTACAAACGGCAATTGATTTTCATATATAAGAAGAAGAAGATAAAAAGATTAATGTTTATACTTACAATATCTTCTTTAAGATAGAAGATTTAAAATAAGCTTCTTTCAGAATTCGGCCACTTCGACAGAGTTAGCATAGAAAGCTGGCAGTAGTACTATATAAAAACAGCAAATCTTATGCCAATTGAAGATTGCAGTCATCAACACGTTCACAAGAAATTAACGAATTCTCCTCTCATCTTTTTTACAGTAAGATCACGCGCGTAAAATATGTCCTCGATTTTACTTACAGCTAACACTAGCCGGGTGACAGGTGGGGGGCGTTGCGTTGCGGGTTTACTCAACTTGGGAGGGAGGAGTAATTGCTCGAGATGATGTTTAATAAGTTTTTAATGGCTGTGACGGTGCGGACCCCGCCGTTTAACCATACCCGAATACATCAATTTTTAGAACCAGTTTTACTAGACACCCCTACTTCCTCTCCACTTGCCATTCCTCAGGCGACGACAGGGGGAGAAAGGGGAGCTCCACAGGCCAATTTAAAGTAGACACACGATTTATCTGTCGTTTCAAGAAACGTTTCAATTTTACTTTATAATGTACCCCTTACCCTTTAACTTTTCGATTTGTCTTCACCAAAATTATTGATGCTCGTGCTTTATATAAGGGAGATTGCTTCTATTTAGGGTCTTTTCATTGTTAATTATTTCTTCTTTACAAAACAGGTATCTCATTCGGAAAACCTACACTGCTTTACTTTAAATGTTTTAGAAAAATAATGTTTTTATATAGACACAAAATGTTGGTATACATTTATGGAGCACCCTTTTATTACGAAGGGACTGAATTTACCGACGACTGAGTGTAGGCGACCCTTGAAAGGGGTGGCTTCACCTGCCCTGCAACCTGGAGTGCAAAAAGAGACAGAAACATCGTGTGTAAAGCTCTTGAAAGCATACCCTTTTCGGTCGCCACGAAACGTTTGAGTGGTAATTTCATAATTCATCCTTTTTGGACCATTTTCACTGATTAATAATTTATTTAACGATACAGATTTGTTAGGCAGGTCACTTAGCGTAATGAATTATTTCCATCGCATTTATTTTTAACGTTTACCGTGCTCGTTAAAAGAAAAAGGCGGTACGTTGACTCATTGCGTAGCGTATTGTGTTTTAACAATAAAAAGTAACAACTAACTATTATGCTAATTGTGGTTTTGTTTTGTTATTTGAAAAGTGGGTGTTAACAATCTTATTGAATGCGAACAAGTCAATTGTTTGCAAAAATATTTTGACAGGAAAATTCTAAGTTACCCCGCTGTCAAAATTGCCGCCTAATTTGGCGCGCGCGCTCGCTTACGCCCACTGTTAATTGGGAATTAGAACTCTAAACTTTTTTATTGCAGCCACGTGGCTTGGACCGATGCCATTGTGTTTTGATCATGTTTTGTTTGATACATTTTTTAAATGTATTTTCGCGTGTGTTCGTGTGCTACGAAATCGCACATAGTTGTTTTGTACTATAGTAAGAATTTTATACATTTGGACAAAACAAGAACTTAACGTTCCTAATCAGGTTAACCCGTATTCGATGAAATGTTTACCCTGACATTCGATTTTTGTAGTGGTTTGTACAATCACGTAGAAAAGTATTTGTAAGTTCTTATCAATATTACCTACATAATGCAAACCATCTGAGCATGTTTAAGGTGATCATGTATAATGTATTCTTCATGTTACCTATCCTAATTAATAACATCCGATGTAGTAGGTATAAAAATATTACCTATTATTAAAAAAAAAATTGAAGTACACTACCTACCCATATTTAACTGAAATATCAGAAACACAAAACTAACACAACCAAAAACAAGCTAACAAAAACCCGTCTCGGAAAATACAACGTCAATTTTGAGTAAAGAGTTTTTATGCAGACTCAAACGGCGACCTGGCTGACAAGTTTTTTTTTGTTTGTAGTTATTTTTTCGTGGCAAAACGGCTCCATATTCGTTTTGGTCGTTGGCAGTACACGGACGACGTCAAACGAACGCGCGGCAGTCTTAAAAGCTCACCAATTACGGGCTAAAAGCACCTTCGGGCTCAGCTTGCGTCGCGGCTCGCGTGGTTACGTTCCCTCATCAATTTTGTACGTAGCTCTCTCGCAACTTAAAAACTTTACATTCTGGGTAGAAAAAATCATATAAGTGACCTAGATTGACTTTTTTTCTCTTAAAACGCAGATTTGAGGTTGGTTGGCCTTCACTTATAATGAATTGAAAGTATTTAAGATTTAGGTCCTAGGTTTACTGAAAAAAGCAAAGATTTTAAGACAGCTTTGGTTTAGTATTAAGTTAAGTAAATGTCTAAATATTTCACTTATACAGGATGGGAGGGAGTTCGATGTGCAACCTGTTACTATGTATTCTGGACATGATTCCGAACCTCACTATGGTGAAATTTTAGGTCGGCTATTAAAAAAAAATTGGGTCTAGAATCATGTGCTGAATTCATAGTTTCAGTTTGCCCGTCGATGTCCCTGATACCCTGATAAATGGGAACTTATATTTTTATATTATAAATGTGAAAGTAACTCTGTCTGGTTGACTCTTACCTTTTCACGCTTAAACGGCTAAGGGCCGGCGCAGACTGACGTCGCGGCACGGCTCGGCGCGACAGGGCGTGCTTCGGCAGCCCGAAGGACGCTTTGGTATGACGCAGCATGCCGGAGCATGTCGCGTCACGTCGTGGCATCCCGCACAAAGCCCAGCCTGCCGAAACCTTATTTCAATTAGTTTAGCTGTCAAAATATGACACGACATGCCGCGGCGTCCCGCGGCATGCCACGACGTGCCGAGGTATGATCATATCGCAATAAAGTAATATGAATTTTAACCTCATTGAAATAAGGATTAAAAGAACATGATCAGAAATAAAATCCTTTACCGTGCCGTGCCGCGACGTCAGTCAGCGCCGGTCCTAAGTGTATACACACGAGCGACCCGCGTCAACGGCAGTGGCAATAAAATAAAATGTTGCTCAACTGCGGCCGTCGACAACTTGCCGCATTTGATCACCGTACTCAAACACGCGAGCCGCATGTTGTCGACGGCAGCCGTCGACGCTCGTCGACGGTTGCAGTTGCCTCTAAGCCGATTTGGATGAAATTTGGCTTTGGATTGAACATGGCCTAGATACTCTTTATCCCGTTGGATAAATCCGACCTGCGCGTGGCGTGGGTGAAGTCGTGGGCAAAAGCTAGTTATTTATAAAGTGAGTACGTACAAGAATAACTACGTAATAATTGAGCTTAGATAACTATCGACAAAGTTAGATCAACAATCATCTGATTTTGACTCATTTTTAATACGCAAGCTAGCTTCTGCTCACGACTTTGTCCGCGTGAAATTTCTTGTTCCCCGACCCACCTCGTCGCATCGCATCGCCTGCCCGCGCTATTACATCGTTTTTGCTTATTGTTATTTTTTTTTCCTCAGCTCCTAAGGGTCCTAGCGAGATGTTAAGTAAATAGCCTATAGCCTTTCCTCAAGAAGGGCCCATGGCTAGATAATAACAGCCGCACAAGTCGATCTATCAGGTTAAGCTACGCTTGCCGCGGTTGGTCTGTGGATGGGTGACCATCTTTACATACCGAGACCCCTCCGTGCCTCGGAAAGCACGTTAAGCCGATGGTCCCGGTTGTCATTCGTGGATCTTTGACAGTCGTTACGGGTAGTCAGAAGCCCGAAAGTCTGACAACCAGTCTTACCAAGTGGTATCGTATTACCCAGTAACTGGGTTGTGGAGGTCAGACAGGCAGTCGCTCCATGTAAAATACTGGTATTCAGCTGCATCCGGTTAGACTGGAAGCCGACTCCAACATAGTTGGGAAAAGGCTAGGCAGGTGATGTGAGCCTTCCTCAAGAATTGGGCTATCAAATGAAAAAAAAAATCAAATCCAACTGGTAGTTTCAGGGATCAGAGCGGTCAAACAAATTCTTTAGTTTTATTATTAGTATAGCTAGCTAAAGATTAGTACCTATATATATTATATCATGCAATATTAATTTTTGCATAGTAATCACATAAACCATCATTTTCACCCTTTTAAATATTCAGTATTATTACACCTACAGTTTTATAAAACCGTTTAAAGTGCATTATAGTCTTCACATACAGGTAAGTGGCGTGGTAAGTGTCTCGACATTTTCCAACATTAAATGAGCGTGGAAATGTTTCATCTTTTTTTGAAGCATGTCGAGCACTTTACGGGAAAATATACTTAGTAGCTATAGGCATTGTTGCCTAGATTTATTTTTGAAGTGAAAACTTCTTTAGCGGCGCTGTGTACTTTTTTTGGAATGGGTAAAAACTTCTAAACTCGCGTCAGGTCACGTGACCCTGATCGAAAATTCGTAAGACGTAAAACGTAAGACGCGCGTTGTTGAGGACAGCGCCATCTATGCACATCGGGAAGAACTACGAGGGCCTCGCGTACTAACTACGTAGTTCATCCAACAACGACGAGATGGCGCTGAACCACGGATATATAACTGACGACGAGCTCCATGCGAGCGGCTTGCTTCTCTTACCACTGCCGCGACCAACACCACGAACTGAAGTCTATCCTGTGTGCTTATTTGTAAATCTGAATAAATTCCTTTCACGAGAAGAATAAACCAGTCACTTTGGTCATCATACCTGATTTGCAAAAAACCCTATAAAATAAGGAACACACCTTAACACGCGTGTTTTGTTTATAAGACGATTCACAAAATACACTCGTAATTGTTCAAGTTTTCACTTCTGTCGGCACTACCGGAGAGCCAGTGTTTTTTTATTATTTTCAGATAGCTTACAGTGGTATTTTATTTTTGTAATAAAATAATTCAAACTCAAAGCATTTATTTCAATTAAACCATTAACAGGCACTTTTGAATTGTCGAGAAGTCGGTCAGTCAGAAAATATGAAGCTAGTTGCCCATTCCAAAGCGTAGGTACATATATGGAGAAGAATGGGCAAGAAACTCCACCATTATTCTTTTAAAATGTTTTGAATACATTCATTATATAATTGTCGCATCCGGTCATGCATTTGACTAGTCGGAACGCTAAGCGCCATCTGGTGGCGCTTGACAGAGTCTAGCCTGAGTCCGTGGGGGTTATAAAACAGCTCGACAGAACGATGTGGGACTCACTTTTGAACGGGGAGTTGACCATTGGACATCGTACGGACAACATGTGCTCAGAAACTGTCCAGCGTTCCGTATCTGGTTGTGTCGTGTACCTACAGTGTGTAATTTGCTAGTGTGATTAAATTGTTCGTGAAATTATAATCTGATTTGAACTGCAAACGGTGTTTCTATTGCGCAATAACCAACACTACCCACTGTACGCCCACAATAGTTAAATATGGCTGATAATAACGAGACACACTATACCTTCTCCGTCATCAGAAGTGGGATTCGTGTTGGTTCATGCGCAAAATGAGAACGCTAAGAGTGAAAGTGACCGTTGACATTTTAAAAACAAAGTGCAAACTGCGAACGCTTATTAAATCGTGTGGACCTGTTACAGTTGAACCCAGACAAGCCAGATACGGATGCGCGATCATAGTGAATGTTGTTTTGAGCATAGGCTGTATACAAAAATACCTTTGCCCAGTGACGCGCCAGTTGCGCCCTACCGCCATGTTAGAAAAAAAAGTGTTCCCGTAATTAGAAAACGCGATAGGACGCGTGTGCAAACGTAACCGCACACAATACGACAGCTGATTTGTGTTTTGCTGAAAATTCACTGCAAGGAGGTCAACTTGTGGCCGTCATTAAGGCGCACAAAGGAAGCAGTATCAACGTGGCTGTCGTAAATAATACGATGGACGTAGCGTGGAGCTACCAGTGACGTGGAGTGACTTCAAGAATCGAGCCAAGCAGCCCGCAGCCGTCGGTGAAGCCCTTCGTGTGCTGCAAGTGAGGGAATCCAGGACATGTTGCGGCCCGGTGCACGAGAAGTGGCAGCCAAGCAGAGGTGGAGGTGGAGCACGCGCTGCAAGCAGCAGCGGCGAGTGGATGTTTGCGTCGTACAGCTACCCGCAGGCACGTTGGAACATAAAGGTCAGCTGTATTGTTTTGTTACTATTCTGGTGCTGAATGCTCGTTAGTAAAAGCGAGTTGTGCAGCCAAATTAAGTGGCAAACGAGTTAATAATGTTGTTGCGTTAACTGGTATTGGTTAAACGCGTGTATTCAGCACAAAACAAATCATAAGAAGCGTTGCGAATAGCGAGCCACAACTTGAGATTTTATTTCATTACTACACGACATTTACTTGCAAAGTATTATTTTGGGTAGGCTATTTTGTGTTATTATAAAACGAGGAGTGAAATCAGATTATCAGACTAATCTAGATCGGAAGTTCAGAGGTCCATTTAAGGTTGTGGAAGTTTTGACAAGTGATCGCTATACGTCATACATAAGCTTTAGATTCTAACCGAACTTACTAGTATGCTCACGATCGCATACGAAAGATGCCTCTAAGTAGTGTTCCTAACGTGTTAAACGTAGAAGGCGGTGAGGATAGTTCCTTCACCGAGTAGTAGAGCACATACCATGGCTATTTGGTCGCACTGCACGCACTAGTCTGTAGTCGTAACTGCAACTCATTTAGGAGTTGTTCAGGGCGCGATGGGCAGTTAGTGGTGTGGCGGGGACCTGGGTCTCAAGGGAGACTATTGTTGTGTTGGTCATGTATTGACCTGGGAGTCGTAGACTCTATGAGAAGTGATGTGTGTTGGTCGTATCACTTGAGGTGATGACGATATGGGTGGCATGAGTGTCACTAGCTGCTGCGGCAGCCGGGCCATGAGCGTTGTATGTGATCTACTCGTGAGTTGATGCAGTTCCTGAACAATTATTGCCAGGGCTTAGAGGAATCTTTTGTTATCAATGATTGTTGTTTTTATTAAATGTGGTCAGAATTGGCCGAGGGGAACATGCACTGCTGTTGATTTTTTTGGTTACAGGTTAACATACAAGGACACGTGCAAGCAGAATGACAGTGGTGGACAGCGCTGCGCTCTTTGGATCTCCTGTACGAGTGGTCGCTGATCAGGGACGGTGCTTTTCGAGCGACGAGTTTCAAGACTTCTGCCAAGGAGGCTGTGGATTGCAACCACTACAGCCATTAAGCCAGCTACAGATCTATTGTCTACTGAATTTGAATTTGGTGAGTCGTTTTCATTTTGTTTTGACTCTGGTACAGAGTGCTTCCCTGGTAAACAACGGCAAAGAACGGTTACATTGTTAGGTATAGCCCAATCTAGTTAACGATGCAATTTTTAAATACGCTCACGATAGGTTATGAATGATGCCAGTAGGTTATGTACCAGTCGAAGTAGATTGTGATCACAGTGGTAATGAGCTATGAGCAAGCCTAAGTAGTGGGAACCACGCGAGTAGGGGTTCTCTATCGGCCGTAGTAAAAAGTGTGTAGTCACAGGGGTGATACACATGGATCCATGCGCTGGATGTGTGAGAGCAATGCGATTGCTGGTCGGCCGGAGTGCCGTGGCGTTAGAGTGGTTTACTCGTCTGTGGGTTCCCAGGTGTCTAAGGCTCTTAGTGGAAAAGATTATTGTTGTAATGTGGATAACGATGGTACATGGCTCTGGTTGATTTTTTTTGTTATGATTGATTAAAGTTAGATTACATGGATCTAGTTGAATCAAGTACACTCATGAGGCTGAGGCATATGCCATGGCACAGGCAAAGGGATCAGAGTATTAATGACGAATTTGAGGAAAGCCAAGTAAGTCTTGTTGATGAAACAGAGTAGAGATTAAAGTCTAGTGATAGTGGTGAATCTTAGTTCGGAGGTCGGGGTCTTGTAGAGACCATAGAGTCCGTGGGACTCGGAATTCAGGAGGAATTCAAGGTAACAAACATGAGGTTTGTTGTAGGGGCTTAATGAAAAGCCACAGGCCACGAATAAGATTCCTGCTGTGTTTTGTGATGCTCTAAGGATGTTTTATTAGCTGCTCTATCATGTTTACTTGATTATTTAGTTTGTGATCTTGAGATTTGGGAATAAAATTATGATTGATACTCTGAACTCTGCAATTTTTTTAGTTTGTGCGAATTTTCATTGTGTTGTTTTGCCTGTACCATATTTGGTCAGGAGTGACCGAGCTATGAGATACTTTGCGGGGTATGTTTGTTTACAGATTAACACACGAGGACGTGTGCATCGCAGGATGGCCGTGTCGCATCCGGTCATGCATTTGACTAGTCGGAACGCTAAGCGCCATCTGGTGGCGCTTGACAGAGTCTAGCCTGAGTCCGTGGGGGTTATAAAACAGCTCGACAGAACGATGTGGGACTCACTTTTGAACGGGGAGTTGACCATTGGACATCGTACGGACAACATGTGCTCAGAAACTGTCCAGCGTTCCGTATCTGGTTGTGTCGTGTACCTACAGTGTGTAATTTGCTAGTGTGATTAAATTGTTCGTGAAATTATAATCTGATTTGAACTGCAAACGGTGTTTCTATTGCGCAATAACCAACACTACCCACTGTACGCCCACAATAGTTAAATATGGCTGATAATAACGAGACACACTATACCTTCTCCGTCATAATTATATGTGAAGACGATGCACCTAGAATAAAATTACTATACCACGAAAGGTAAAAAGAATTACAAATAAAGCAATGACAGGTGAATCAATTATGTGATGGACACCTACATAGTGCTCATATTTGAACATATTCAGATATTATTGTTTCTCCTAAGCAGTTTTTCTATTGAAATAAGGTGCATTTTTTCCTTGCAAGTACTTACTCACCTAATTCACAATAAATGATATGACATTTACAAATCAAATCATCTCTCTCAATGCTAGTAGAAAATGTTTCTCTTTCGCTGCTCTAATTGGATTAGACGACGCTTGGTTCGCATTCTTATGTTAAATTTATATATACATTCTACGAGTCAAAGAATTTCCTTATATATTCTTAAACAAATTAGGCTGTAGGTACCAATTTCGAGTATTTTTCTCAAAAATATTTTAGGGCACGCGTACCCCTATTCATGATGTTTTTCTCCGAAAGGGGCTTAAAACAAAAAGATGGCGAATCCGAGAGCCCACAAGCAAACCTTAAAAACTTTCCGACATGAAAGTTTAAAAGTGATCCGGGTAGGGAGTGGGGGTGGTGGGGCGGGCGGTTGCCTAGCAACGCCGCCCACACCCGCCCTACGCCGCAAATCTCCGTGTGATACAGAAAACCGAAAATTTATTGTTCCTAACATAGAGATTTATGATTCATTTTGCGATGTGTTTTACTTACAAACCAAATATCCCTTTACGACTATCGGTGGCTATTATATAATATATAATAGTTGATAGCCACACTTTAGCTAGTATTTGATATAATATATTATAATATATTTAAATATATTGTATACTATATTTTAATATATTATAATATATCTATATTATAATATATATATATATATAGAGCTTTAGTCCGCGGCTTCGCCCGCGTGGATATCGGAAATTATCCTACTATAATGTACCTACTACCGGGATAAAAAGTATCCTATGTGTTAATCAATAATTCCGTTATACATTGTTTTCATATCGGCACATAACTCTATTGGTTTACGCGGCGCACTCCCAGTCGGCATGATTTTCTCAGACATTTTTTATAACCAATGTCATACTTCAGCCAATTTACACAAAACCTTAATTAATTTTACACTTAAAGTCATCCTCATCCATTTTGCAGTGAAAACCGTATGAAAATCTGTTTGGTAGTTTTTGAGTTTATCGTGTTCAGACAGACAGACAAATAGACGCGGCATAGGGGCTTTGTTTAGTGATAATTAAAACTAAATATTATGTACATGAACATTTTGATAGAGGTGAATGCTAGCAATTACACTTGCATTAGCTTTTAATATCTTCTGAAAAAGAGCAAGGTAGATTCTGTTTACAATTTATTACATTCATTGTGACGCGTCGGCGGCATTTGAATTCTGTGTCGAATAATTCCCTTGAGCGATATCGCCCTTGAAAAATGAATTGATTTGATAGCTGTTTATCAGTATTACAGTTCAATTTCATAAGTGGGCATCATGGATTTGTTGTGTTCGAGGACCTGCCTAACTTTTGATAAATAGACCGTACCTACTTATAACAACATTTATTTCAATATTTTTTTAAATTATATTTATTAAAACTTAGGCGGAGCCTTGCCATTATAGATTATTTAGAATCACATCTCGATTTAGATAAGCATATATTAATATGCTTTTAAATAAAAGCACCCATCGCAATCAGATTTCAAACAAACTTTTTCTAAAGATCCTCACTATTACCCGTCCCACTAAACTGCTCATTTACTACCCAACAAGACGTTAATTCGTCTCAATTTGCGTCACACGCGCTACGACAAAAGGAACGCAGCGAGAGAAGTCAATTAGCATGCAAATGTAAGAAAACGACCATTAGGGAGCCTTCGAGACCGAGGACACGCAGCCTGTTCGTGTATTGATCATACAATCCCTCACACGCTTACATACGCCCGTCTCTTTTTAACTTCCCACAACAGATCGCTATAAACATAAATATTTTCATACAAAAAAGTCTCATATTCAACTATTTTTCAAACAAAAATCAACTCTCTTATCAGTCCATTTAAGATACAATTTCAATCTTTCTGTCGGATCTGCACATAAGACGTTGCACTTGTGACGAAAAGCCTTGTTGTGCCAGCAAATTCTGTTCCTATCTTTAAAGGAATAAAGATCTATTTCAGAGAGGAGTTAAGAGAAAATGAATCGTATATAGAAATTTCAAAGGTTATTATCGACGGAGAGATTAAGATGAGTTTTCAGTTGTTGACAAGTGTGATGCTATGGTAGGTGTGTGTATGTACCTATGAGTTGTTGGCTAAAATAGAGGGTTGTAAACACCATGATGAGTTGCGGATTTTGCATGTAGCTACTTAGTTGTTTTTGATATGAGGAGATATAGTTATTTACATAGAGTTAGCTAAGACAAACTGTTAAGATTAGTTCATTCACATCGCGCAGTATAATTCTTTTTATCTTTAGTAATAAGAGCTCAGATTGAAATAATTGGTGGTTTGATTTGATTTTGACAGACTAATCAAACATAATGAGCCTACACAACGGAAGGCTGATACTCCTAACTATACGCCAAGTCATATTAAAGTTATACCTAATGATTATAATGACATTTCTAGCTTTCTTGAGCTAGAAAACGAAATCAAACAAAAAACTCTATCAAAAAGACCAAAGTGACACCCCTAAGCAAACCTTTTTAAAATAAAAATTTAGAAAACATCGTAAAATAATTTCCACTCTTTCCATTTCGGTTATCTCTACTCTGATGGTGTGTGTCTCGTCTCGTCGCAAAGCAAAAATATATTTTAAATAGGTCATAAAATACTAGAAATTTATTTGAAATATTTGCTTCAGTTCCCATTTCTCAGAAGAGGAAGAGGAAAAAATATATCCTTACCCCGCGACCGTGTCCTAACCAAAGCGATCGGTCGCGCGAATACACAATCATCACGTTCATACCCTGCGTCTTTACTGAAAGCGACTGTCGCGCAAATACGCGGTCACGCGATCGTTTACCTGAATAATGATAAACATACACATACACTTGATTGATCGCGACAATATGTACCTATTCATAAAAAAGAATGCGACGATCGCTTTCGATTAGGACGCGGCCATCTATTACTTATTTATTCGGAAAACCGGAAGGCGCTCTCTGTCGGCGCGACCACGCGTTCGAATTCGGCGAAGAAAATGAACGCGACAGTTGCATGTTTGCGCGACTGTCACTTTGATTAGGACGCGGGTTTGACTGACTCATTACAGCCGGTCGATTCTGTAAAAATCTCACCGTGAAAACTTAGGTGAAGTGAGTTTGTTTTTGCTAGGAATTGACACTATTGACAGTTCACTCCACGCTCACTTCAGCCAAGTTTGCACGGTGAGATTTTTACAGAATAGCACTGCTGGACATAGGCCTCTCCTATTGCACGCCATTCAACTCGATTTTCGGCAACTCTCATCCAGCTGCTACCAGCCATCCTGCGAAGATCCATATATAATATTTACGATTCCTGCGAATACTTTAATACTTATTGTAATAAAAATAAGCAGCAAGCTGTGTGATACCAACACACAACTAAACTCCAGGTACATGTTACTACTTAATCGGTGCTAAAACAAGAAGTTAATAATATCGTTTCAAAGTTAACAGAAGTGCAAGTGACAATTCGCTCCAGGCCATAGTGTCCACTTTCCTCGTATCTCTCCCTTACTGACCCATTCCCCCATAATCAATTAAATTCTGAGATTTGCAATCTACGGCTATTTCGAGAAGTGAAAATAAAAGCATGTTACGATTTCGTCCCTTCTCGACTCTTAGTGACATCTAGCGGAGGGTATTGGAAACAACGGTACCCTCAAAGAGATGAAGCTTGACATGCGCTAAAACTGATCGTGGAACAAGCAACAATAGTCTTTAGGCGTGTACAAATAAAGTATTGGTTTGCTTGTACTGTTTGCGCGTGCGCTGTTAAATTGATTTCTAATGTCAGCCGTTGACAGATGCCTCAAAATGTGTTAGTAGAAAACTGTGATGTTATTTTGTTTTTAAAAGGAAAACAAGTGAGAATCTGAGTGATGCAACAGAGATGAAACCAGAGGGTAAGAAATTGATTTTATTCTATTAATTTTCTTGGTTTTGTACGAAGGAATTCAGAGTTAACTGTATCTGTATGGAGATCATAGAGGTAACCTAAAAACTCTTAGAATCACTTATTAATATCTGATTAGAGTTTTCATAGAGATTTTATAACCTACAAAATGTCCTTTTAGTTCAGACTTTCCAAGATCTTGAAAATCTTAAGATTAGTTTTCTTTTTATGGAAAGTGGAAAGTGATAGCTTAAGAAATCATTTTTGATGAACATTTTTGTGTAAATTCAATCAAAACCGGCGGCATATTTGACCAATTTACGCCTTCTGAATATCGCCATGAAATCTTTTAATGAGCTTACTCCACCGCTCTTAGATCCCTATCTCAAATCCCACTTCATTAGTCCATTATTCGGCATTGTAGTCGAAAAACCGAAATGTAACCAAGGCTCAGTGCGAAATAAAGGAGTCTGTGACCCGTGGCGACGGATCCATTGTAATCGCATGGGATTAGGGTGTTATCAGACGATAATATGGCGGGATAGAGGCCGCGAGACCCTAGTGCATTCATACTTGTGACATACTGGGAGACTGGATGGCGAATATTTATGTTAAGAGAATTTGTAACATCATTATCATTCTCTTGCCTTGGTTATTATCCCAATTTATTCGAAGTCGGCGCAACATGTCTTTTTTTTCCATACTCTTGGTAGTCATCCCCTTTCTAGTAATTGTCAAGAGAATGTGTAATACTTAGCCCTGTATTTTGAAGTCTTGACTATTAAATGCCTAGATTTCGTCCTTTAGAAGCCAGAATTCCAAATAGAATAAAACTGGCCCTTGAATGAATATTAGCCTATAAACCATTCACAGTTGTAGATGTGTGCCCTCAGTGGCCGCTTAAATGCTCTGTGACTGGTATGAAAAGATATAAGAATTGAAATTCTGGTCATAAAAAGAGCTTGTGGAGAAAATCTAGAAAGTTTTCAGAACTTGTATATTCTTCGATCGAAATTTCTATTTTTATTTTTTTTCTCAATCTTAACCGCTACGTTTTCGTCTATCAGCTGTGCTATATTATTCGCCCTTCTACCCGTCCCGTATGTCCCCGTGTTCCTAGCACCGCTTGCTACGGACACCCCGACATATGGACAGCGCACTTGTCACAGCGAGTGCATAATTTGTCCCCCATTACGGCTTTATACTACTCTATAATAAAGTGGGGTCCGATTAAAGACCAGTCTCGTCTTTCTCTATGCCAACTGTTCAGAAATCGAGGGGCTAAAATAAATTATGCATTCGATACATTGAAAGTTCTTTGTAATAGATTTTTTTATCTAAAGGGTGACGGCACCTGTCTGTTTTTGTTTTAATGGATGTTTGTAAGAGGATAAAGTTATCATATTCAGGGCAGGCGGAAAATGGGGGCATTTTTGTTTGATATGTTTGCTATTACTTGTGTTAAACGTATTATTATCAATATTTAGCCGTGGCTTAGCATAAACGTGTCGTGTCCGTAGCTCAAAAAGTCTGACAACCAGTCTAACCAAGGAGTATCGTGTTGCGTGGTAACTGGATTATGGAGGTCAGACAGGCAGTCGCTCTATGTAAAGTACCGGTATTCAGCTGCATCCAGTTAGACTGGAAGCCGACCCCCACTTAGGGAAAAGGCTGGACAGATTGATTGACTTAAACATAAACAAGTGTAGGCAGAGAATGTGCAACATGATAGCGTGTTTGCTAGTCTAAAAATTTTGTTCAAAAGCGACTGCGTCGATTGCACTATTATTTATAGCACCGCCGGTAAAAAAATATCAAGATTTAAATAATCGCAAAATTGAAAAATCTCCAGTTTTTCCAAATATATCGAATACATAATTTGTTAAAAGAACGCCATTCAAATTCAATACAGCTAATTTCAAACCGAAATCCCAGCAAATATTCAATTTGACGTGCTTTTGACTAGGCGATGACAAATGTAATGGGCAGGACTCTTGTGAAATGAGGTGTGAATATTGGATCCCGGCGGGATGTCCATGGACCGCATGGGGTACGAGGGGACCCCAGCTGCCACCCTTTATGTTGCGAAGTACAATGCAGTGCAAATTAAAGACAGGTATTAAGTACTGTTCTCTGATTGTTGTAATATTTGCACTGTTATTTGTCGACTGATGCGACGAATTTGTGGCGCGTGCCGATTGTTAGCGTTTGGGTAGATGTTCTGAGAGTTTTGACACACGTACGAAGTTGGCTTTTATTTTTAGATTGTATGAAGAGTGCAATATTGATAGTCTATATCAGGGATGGCGAACCAATGGCACTCCTGCCATTGGTGACACATTTGAATTTAGGTACTTATGTCATCTAGTTTGCAACAGGAGAAGTCGTAATAAATTTTAACATTACTGTAAGTATTATAAAGATATTATTATGAAAGTTTATGGTTGCAAATCATCGTTTAAGCCGAAAGACGTCCACTGCTGGACATAGGCCTCCCCCAAGCACCTCCACTTCGACCGGTTCTGTGCTTCTTGCATCCAACGGAAACAAATAAAGAGTATTATTGTGAAAGTATATTGTTTTTTTGCTAGTAGTCAACATTGTTTGTTGGCACGTCATGACCACAGTCTAAATTTAACTGGAAAAAATGGCACGAAGATGTATACAGGTTCGCCATCAAAGGTCTATTTGTTTTATTTTGTACTAGCAGCGCCCGCGGTTCCACCCGCATAAGTGTGGATCCCGAAAGAATTTCGGGATAAAAACTATTCTATGCCCTTCCCCGGCATGAAATCTATCTCTCTGCCAAATTTTATCGAAATCCGTTCAGTGGTATAAGTTGGAAAAGGTAACATACAGACAGACAGTCAGAGTTACTTTCGAATTTATAATATTACAGTATGGATTATTTTGTTTTTTATTTATGATTGTTTAGTTTACTTTGTGATCTTCCTGTACGAGTCACAATAAATACTTCTTCTTTCTTTCACTGGCCCACATGATGTTACACATGAATGTTAACTAGGCAGTAAAGATTGCTATTAGTGTTTACTTACCGATTAAAAACCCACCAATTCCTTTGTCCTTCCAGCATGTCTAGTACTAATGCTGAACGCGCTGACGTTGGGCATGCGTCGCGGGCCTCATCACCCACACGGACAGACCCCGGTTGAGCACAGACACCACCACTACAAGCCACGGGGCTCGGAGTCACTCACTGGAGATGTACAATTGTTACACGATACCAAGTAAGGCATTTATCAGGTTGTTAGTCCGAAATTATCACTCTAATCTAGATAAATGTGATAATCTAATATGTAGCTGACGGGTTTTACTATTTAACATCATGTTGAGACCCTGAGGAGCCAGGCAGGCGGGCAGGTGATGCGATACCACGAGTTGGGTCGGGGGAACAAGAAATTTCTGTTAGTCAGTTTGGTCAGAATTATTATTCAGTGACCGAATTGGCACTAACTATCCAATGAAAAAAAAGTTTGTCTACCAATAAGCTAACTGGAACTTATCCAAATGGGTGACGAGTGGAGGGGATCGTGGGGTCGTAAACATCAGGAACTGAATAAGGGACATAAGCTATGGCCCAAAAAATATATACAGACAGGCGGTTATGACACAAAAGGCCGTTTCCAAATTTCGGACTCTATTATTGGCACACCACCTTCATTGTTGAATCTCAACTGAGTACAAACCCAAGGCTAACTGTCTCGTATTGGATGATTCTTACTAGAAAGACACAACTGTTACACGACATTAAGTAAGTGATCACAATAGTGACGACGTTCCGGTCTGCGGCGTGGAACGTAAGATTGTTAGCAAATATAAAACAAACGTGAAATTCAATGATTCTACTCGTTACAGACACATAGAAGAAGATACACATGTTCTTACGGCAGAAGCGCTGTCAAAGATGACACCCGAAGAATTGGAGTTCCATTACTTTTCAGCTCACGACTTTGATAAAAATTCAATGTTGGATGGACTGGAACTGTTAAAGGTGAGAAGAATAATCAAGTAGCCTTTAACCTTGGAATTTCTTTTCGAATCAATTAAGACTCAATGAGAAGTTTTTGTTTGATGATCCTTGCGGAAACTTATTGTAAGTCATTTTGTCAATGCTCTGTAAATTACGTTGTTTTCTAGCATAGTATACAGGGTGGAGCTGAAGCCATGAATTTTCAGGACATGGATCTAGAAGTAGAAGAGTAGAAATTTCCAGCCGGGTATAAAAAAGAAAATTACTGTTTCATAGAAAAGTGCAATACCTATGCGGTCGAAATGTATGGCAGAGCAATTTTTTTTAATAACCAGTTTCAACGGGGGCTCAGAGTCATGTACTGAATCCATCGAAGCACGTTGTGCGTCGATGTACCTGCCATGGGCGGTACCTTCATAGAAGCCGAAAAGCCCGGCTTGCCCTAATAAAATCATAATTCTTAACAACAAACTTACTTAAACCTATCAATAAATAAATATATTAAAAAAATACCAATCAATGAACTCGAACACAAACATTAATAACTGAAAATCAGCCAATTCCTCAGTTGGGCGTTTTTTTATACGTTGAAAATCTGTGGGCTTGCCCTAATTTTGACCCCTAGGCACGCCACTGGTACCTGCCACCCTGTATTTGCCTATTTGGAAAAGTTTACGCATTGAGATGTCTATATTCTTTATATATGATTTTAATCCAATGTATTTCAGGCAGTATACCATACGATAGAGCACGAAGCTCCTGACCCAGATGCTGATTCATCTATAGAGCCCGAAGCAAATGATCTGGATGCTTACATAGGTAAGTGGTACTGAATGATCAACCATGCAAGCTGTCAAAATTCCGACTCGCAAGACACCAACTTTAATCTTCTATATGTCGAACGTGTAACAAATTAATATTTAAAGGTTGATTACTTACAGGGTCAAATGAAATTAGCTAGCGAAACTTCGTAGCCGTGATGAGTATCGATAACGAAACACGATGAAACATGTTTTCTCAACTTATAATTCAAGTAACAACACTACCAGAGGTCGTTGTCCCCTAAAAAAGAAACATTAAATCTTTTTTATTTTATTTTTATCATGTTTAGATAACGTCTGCAGTTTCGCTAGCTAATTTAATGTGACCCTGTATATGCATGGTGAATAGAGAAACGTATTCTATAAATGATGCTTATTATTCGAAAGCACTTGTAATTAATTATTTTGTTTCCATGTCCAAATTATACCTTATTTTGATATACGTTGTTACAATTTCAGCTCTGGTGGATCGTACCCTGGAATCCGACGACAAAGATGGCGACGGTTATGTTTCCTACGCAGAGTACCGAGCAGCTCGAGCCAACAACCCTTCGGATCGAACTCCCAGAGTATTGGCTGCGAATGCTCCTTAGTTCATCAAAAAGTTGTGATTGGAAATAAGGGACATTGCTAGGACTAACCGAATTCATTTTTTTTTGATATTTTGGAGATACTAACAACGGCTCCTGAATTCAAAATTTGAAATTGAGAACTTGTCAAACTCTACTTTAGCATTATTTAAACTAATTCCTTTGATGTGGGCGCAAAATAAAAAAAAATATTAAAGTATTTTGAATCACGCGCGCTGTCACCTTCAGTGATGCTAAAGTAGGGTTTGACAAGTGGGTGTAAATCTTTGGTTTCCCGAGAAAGCGGTGAACGAACATTCAATAAAGGCTGTCCAAAATGACGGTCGTTATAATATGACTGAACCGCTTTCCTAGGAAACAAAAGCTTTAGTGAGTTGAACGGAATTTTACGGTCCGATACGGGTTTTCGATTTTTAAACAAACGACACACTGGCAAATGTATGAACCGTAAAATTACGTGTGCACATTGCACAACCGGCCTTAGAGGCAAGTATTTTGTAGAAAGTCTAATTAGAGAATAATGGACCTATAACTTGGAAGAGTACATGTGACTGATTTGGGCTAATATTGTAGAGTGTGTGAGAAACGATGGGAAGGAACCAGTTTTATTATTTCAAAAGAATCTTTAAATAAACTTTACAATGTTAAATGAATACTTACCTGTACAAATTAAGTTTAATATTACGAAATACGAATTCGAAATAAACTACATTTTTTCAAAATAAAATCTTAATTTGATTTGCTTTAAATTGTTTTATAATTATGACTACATCTTATTTTAATGAATTTTATGACTTATTTAGAAACATAATATATATATTATACTAGAAACAGATATATTATAAAATTACTGTGTCCAAGTCATTCATGCTTTTCAGTACACAACTTACACACTTTTTCAACTCAAGCAAAATTAGTTTATCTTTAACTTTCGTTTAGATAACATTTAAATATCATCTACCATTTTGTTAAAAAAAAAACATCAAAATTATCATCATAACTAAATCTTTAAACCTATCCTCTTCAGCATTTCGTTTACTCTCCACATTTGTATCTGGTCTCGCAATTCATCCCTCCTTCTCCCCATTCAGCTGCTTGCTTGATACCCATCGATATTTCAGCATAAGGTTCCAGATTTACACTCTCCCTGTAATTTATGGACAATATTCAGGTCAATTCATCTAATATTCAGGACAATATTCAGGTCAATTCATCTAATATTCAGGTCAATTCATCTAATTCAGCATCAATTCAGTTAAAATGAAATGCGTAATTTCTGTAAGCTATTTACTTCAACCTGGTCCCGGTTGATAATAAATTAGGTACCACAAAGTGCGTCACTGAATATCTTACAATAAACACAATATTAATTAGGTAATCCTTTAAAATAATTATTATAATTATATATATTAATATAATTATTATAATTAAATATAATTATTATAATAATTTGTGATAGAAACTAGAAACTGATTAGGCTAACGACAGCTAATAACGATTTATTCCAGAAATCTCCACCGACAAATCCCCACCACTGGGGATTGTTATTTTTTTTTCCAGAAATTCCCACTAGTTAAATAAACTCAGCCTAGTGGGGATTTTTGGAAAAATAAGTAACAATGTAATAAGTAACAATATAGGATCACAAAAATGGCGATATGAATTTATCTCATTCTTTCCAAAAAAGTGGTACTGTAATGCTACCATGCATTAACAGTAGTTGAGCATCTAAGATTAACTTTTCTTTTTCTTTGCTTCATTGTGATTGCGGTGACTTTCATTAGCACTTCTTTCATAAAACAAAGCGTCTTCATGCAAAAATGTAGTAGTTTCAGTAAACTTGGTTTTTTCATCGATATAGCTGCATTAAGCTTATTATGATATAGCTAGCTGATTAGGTTATTGGATTGTTACTTATTTTTCCAAAAAACCTCACTAGGCTGAGTTTATTTAGCTAGTGGAGATTTCTGGAAAAAAAATAACAATCCCCACTGGTGGGGATTTGTCGGTGAGGATTTCTGGAATAAACCCTAATAACTTAATCAAAGGGAAAAAATATTGATGTCAAACGCGAACTAGTGTCGCCATGTCGATGACAATACTATTACCACCAGGTATAGGTAGATTACAAAGTATGTAACTGGGTTGTGGAGGCCAGATAGGCAGTCGCTCCAGGTAATATATTGTTGATGAGCTGCATCCGGTTTAACTGGAACCTGACTCCAACATAGTTGGAAAATTGCTAGGTAGATGATGAGATGCTACAGGACCATAGGTAATATTATACGTACCCTTGCAACATCTTCATTCCTTGGAGCAACAGTTCAGCTCCGGAGGAATACAGTGCAGCCTGCTGAGGTCTCTGGCATGACAGCAGGTACAGGCAGCCGTAGTCCTTCTTCTGCTGGCCAGCAAGGTAGCTCAGGTACAGCAGGATCTCATCCTCGCTTATGTAGGTCGCGTTTTTGTTGTCTAGATAGAAAACACTATTATTTGCTTTATTCTGGGCAGTATCAAAGACTAGCTAGATGATTAACTACATAAGTTAACTGACGCAGTGTAGAATTTAATGTCTGCTTGGTTTAGTACTAACTTCCGAGTTGGTTGATATTTGGTTGATTTGGTATTATATTAGTCTGGTTTAATGATACAAAATGATACGGTTTGAACGCTATATTGAATGCTAGTGATAGACATTAAATGGTAAATCTAATCTAAATAAGCATTAAGATGGTTTGATCTAGTTTGGTTTGAGTTACGCGATTGGTAGACGAATACGCACTAACTGGTAACAGATGCGATACATGCGTTTATGGAAATGCAGGCAAGCAAAAGTGCTGAGCTGTTCGGTTGCAAATATTGTACCGAACACGCAGTATAACTTTCAGATGTTTTGGAACTGGCCTGTGTTTATTTGAATATTATAGGATTATACATTAGAACAGCAGTGTTATTCTGTAAACATTTCTCCGTGAAAACTAAGGTAAGATGAGCGTGAAGTGAGTGAATCAACCGTGTCAATCCCTAGCATCACGTTGAATGACAGCTCACTTCACTTAAGTTTTCACGGTGACATTCTTACAGAATAGACCGGCTGGATATGTATGTTATAGTGAAATAATTGAAAGACGAAAAGTATAACGTCGTCTCGAATCTTGGTGGAGTTTTGAATGGGTCGTTTATTAAGTTAGTCATGTGTTCATAGAAATGATTGAGAATAGTGAGTTACAGGGTGTTGTAGAGAATGTGCGTGAGTCCATAAATGCCCAGAAGAAAATCAATTATCTTCACTCTAATAACAATGCTCTTAGAACACATAATTTAAAGTCTATTTCAATATATAAATTGGCTTTCTCCCGTTACGAGAGAACACACTTATCTACTGGGTTTAGTAGTAACAGTATTTAGAATCGAAACTTTGAACTAACGTTGTCCATTTGCTGATACAATTTGCTGGTCATTTGGCGGATGGGACTTTGGAGATAATCCCATAGCAATGGGATTACGAGCCGGACATTCCGGACAAGGCAAACCCATCGTCCAGTTTTATTGGATTAAGGACATGGTCAGTTTGTTTGTCTAGCGCCCTTGACAGGTGGGTGGCAGATGGTTGATAGACTGATTCATGATTATCTGATTGGTGTCCGGTAAAAGGTTTTAGATGTATCTGCTGGAGTAGGTACCTATTAAGTTAAGGTGTATGTGTCAAGGTAGCCCACGATATTCAATTTTTTTTTTTGCAATCAGCATATCACTTTGGCAGAATCATAAAAGGATAACATTATGAATCACAATGGACAGTTAACTGTTAAGTTAATAGTATCAAATCCCATTGGTGAATGATTTTTTAGTATTTTTTTTTGTTTGTGCCAAAATACCAATCAATCCAATCCAAATCCAATCCCAATCTCTTTGATTATTATACCTACGTAGTGCAGCGAAAAAAAGAAAAACATTGACTGTCTTCGCCATATTATGATTCATAATGTTATCATTTTATGATTCTGCCAAAGTTGCCTTTTTAGGCCCCCTTACTAAAGCGCTCTTCGTAAAGGGAATTACTAAAAAATTAAAACAACAAATATTATCTACAGTGTTATAATGAATTTGCAGTGATTAGGTGAGTTATTCGAAATCAACAAAATAACGCAAAATCTTTTACGTTTGTTAATGTCCTATGATTGGAATCATCCGAAGAAGAAGTTTTAAATAAAGCTGCTACCGTAGATTAATTCCTATTCCAAGAAGTAAACAGAATTATAATTGTGTAGTAATTCGATTACGATATATCTGAGCATCATCAGCCGCCATCAGCAGCCTTTTATATATATAAATGGCTGCTGATGGTGGCTGATGCCGCTCTTTTTAATCTCTTTAATTTACTCTTATTTAATCTTTTTAATCTACCGCCCATATTGGCGGTAGATTAAAATGAATGAATTATAATAGTCTCCAATTCAATTTTGTACACTAATTTTACAATTATATTTATCTACACGCGTGACTGTTATGTATTTAAAATGAAAGTGTCACTTACCATCAAGACTCCTTCCGTAGTCATGTCCGCCTTTCCATGCGCCTGCGCCGAAGAAGCCCGCAGCTAAGATCAACGCTTTTAGCACGATCAGGATCACTAGGTTTGTCAAATTTAAGCTTAGAACCTGCAAAAGTAATAAGTAAAACCATTAGAATGGTGTTAATAGTTTAACACATTGCAGGACATTAAACTCCCTCAGACGTAATAACTATAAAACTTCTATGGTTTCTCGTTCAGTTTCCTTCAATGGGTTATAAATTATAATCTGCTAATATAGTTTTATCCCAAGGACTACTCTCACGAAGTGTTCAGTATGGTTCATATTTGACAAGCTCTTTGAGAACGATTTAAAATAAAATGGCGCCAGCGAAGGACTCAATAAAAAAAATGTTGCTTAATAACCCGCTCTTGACCTCGATCACGCCTGCTGGAAAGCGATGGATGAGGTCTATGATGAAACGAACGTGCCCAGAAAATGCCAGACTCGAAATTCTCAAGTTTTAAATAGAATTCGAATTCACCACTAACTGGTGGTGGCTATTCAATACCTACTAGATATTGAGTTATTGTTCCTACTTAGATAACAAATAAAAGTAACAGCAAAAGATAAGAAAGGCACTTTCGCAGGAACGCAGCTGATTACGTCATCCCCTACAAATTGTTATGACTTACACCAAATATATTCAACTTCGGGATTCCAGACAAAAAGCAGATGACTCATGCAAGAGACGCGTGCAACTTTATGACGAAGTGCAATAAGTACGAACCTGGGAAGCGCAGTCAAAACCAACCTGACTGCTGCCTGTGGACTTGGCAATGAGGTCCCTTGCTATGCTGGTCACCACTTGTCCCCCCGTGCCGCTCAGGAAGCTGCCTGCCGCATCCATGAATGACGACCTCCCGTACTGAGCTGTGTCATTAGCGTTGTCAAATCTTGCAATCGATTCTGGGTCCTCCTCTTTGAAAATCATCGATGGTTTTTCACGAGGGAGCAATGCATTTGTGTCATAACTTTTTTTCGGATACATCTTTTTCGCGTACTGCGGTGATGAATAAGCACCCGTATGCTCCGCAGATATCACCGCAGTGGTTAAGGTGAGTACAAAGAAGATCGCAACCATTTTGCTCGGTGGTTGAGAAGCGACTGGGACCAGGTAGTGTCCACAATGGTGACTGATAGTTTGAAGTGGTTTGTCCGCGTTCCGTTGTTTTATCTCTTCCCGGCTTCTTTTGTTTGCACGCACGATGACATCTCCTAATGGTCCTATTGTTCTTGGATTTTAGTGGCGAAATGCTATTTTTTTACGAATAAATGTTAGAGTAATGGTTTGTTTATTGACATAGGTAAGAAATTGGGATGTCATTATTCGTCGATATTTTATTTTTGGGTCAGTTTACGGTTCCATTTTTTTGTATTTACCCCAGTTTTGGTAAAGGTTTATAATAATAATTGTAATAGGTCGGTAGTGTACTATTGTTCCAAGTCATGATTAACTAAAAAATGAAGTGATTCCTATTGTTATTACCTTCAGACCATGCACTAGAGTTATAGTCATCGAGATGGAAATTAAAGAGAATTCGTCGTTTTTTTGATACCTACATACCTACATACTTGCTTCATCATCATTTCAGCAAAAGACGTTCACCCCAACCATCGCCACTTCGACCGGTTCTGTGCTATTCGCATCCATTGGATCCTGCGGTCTTCACAAGGTTTTCGGTCCACCTTGTGGGAGGCCTTTCGACGCTACGTCTTTCGGTATGCAGTCGCCACTCCAAAATCTTTCGACCCCATCGGCCATCTGTTCTGCGAGCAATGTGCCCCTGCCCACTGCCGCTTAAGTTTGGATTCGGGCTATGTCGGTTACCTTGGTTCGTTTGCGGATTTCTTCATTTCTGATTCGATTACGAAGGAAAACTCCAAGTATTGCCCTCTTCTTTGTTCTTTGGATGATTTTCAGCCTTCTAATGAAGCCCATTGTGATTAACAACGTTTCAGTCATCACTGTGACCATCACTGGCAACACGCACTGGTCAAAAACTTTCGTCTTGAGACACTGCACTATGGGAGACGAGAAGGTATATTATTGCGTAGCTTTCCGACACTGCCCAGCTGCGTTGAATTCGACGATGTTGTTGATCACTCGAAGTTGTGGACGGTGTTTACCAAGATCCAAATGTTCAGTTAGGTAGGTCTAATTTCAGAAAGAGGTCCATCATAGTATCCAACGTACCTGCTGAACAAGGAGAAAATGGTCATTCTGACACCTAATCCAACCCTCATTCCTCATCTGTTGGTTCTTGAATCTTAACAAGGACCAAAAGATGACGGATCGGTGATCTTTTCACACCAGTTCTATTCCTATCTGTGCTCAATACTTTAGTTACCGCAGATGCGATACCATTCTCTATGTCTGTAAGCAAACCATGCAAGAAAACAAAACCCACAATAGTGTCAAAAGTAGGCGACAATGTTTAACTGAGTGAAACATTTGTTTACCTCACTGACTGTCTATTCCGTAAGGCACACATTTGGGGCGGCTGCTGTAATTGTGACATAACAATATGTCACGACGATGTAATGATGCTATTGACATCGTTCGTGAGGGTAATAATAGAGTTCAGTCACCTTGAGTAAGACGAATTGTTTTAAATGTTATGTACGGTGGACTTCTGAGGAACATAGAAATTATATGCTATGATATCCCTTTATTTTTTTTGTTCTACTTATGATTAATTTCTTAGGGAACACTTATGTAGGATCATTTAGATCTATGAGTCATCGATTTATGGCAATGTAATAAACAGGGTGGTCAAAATGTCGTAAAAGTCGTATTTCGTTTGATCCATGACTTTTTGACCAACCTGTATTTAATCTATGAATTATTTGTGCGTTTCGGCATAATATTTATTTCTTAAAGTCGAAGTCTAATCATTTATTTCCATTAGGCACATAAAAGGCGCTTTTGAATTTCATAAAAGAAAATAGAGTCCAGTCTAGTTGCCCCTTCCAAAAAGTAGGTTCGTATGAACCTACTCAAGCAACCTATCAAGAAACTAATTATTTAATTATATGCGAAGACCGTGAAGGAAAACAACGTGAGGAAACCGGTATGTTCTAGAACCAAAAATTTTAAGAGAATGTGACATCCGCCAACCCGCACTGAGCCGGCGTGGGGGATTAATGTTGGACGCCTTTTAAATGAATGAACTCACTCATTATGCTCACTTATTAAGTGAGCCTCTTTTCAAATTTCTGGCCTATTCTCATACTTTGTCGCAATAACTAAACTAGACCAAGCGGGTTAGGTTAGAACGGTGACCAACCCGCGCATAACTGAACTAGACCAAGCGGTTTAGGTTAGAATGGTGACCAACCGCGCTAGATCGAAGTTGGTCAGAGTTACTTGGCTGAGTTACTTCTATGTCTTATTAAGATCCCAACATTGGAATTGTTTAAGGTTCACAAAAAGGCGCAATATATTAGAGAGAAGATCAATAATATTTGAGCTATTTGAATTATTTGAGCTTTGTTAAATACCTACCTACATACCAAATCAAATCAAATTATTTATTTGCTAGAATGCAGGTAAGTATACAAATAAGGTCGTGAAGAATTAAAGTTGAGCCATACATTCTGCCCAAATTTCGACGTGCAAAATTTAAATTAATGAAAACGATGATTTAACTAATAAAAAAATAAGAACATTTAAACACAATCATTGGATAAAAATTAACAGTCCAAAACAATTAATAAATAACAAACTAATACGGATGAATTTTTTGATATACAATGAGTGACTTTAAAACCTTTGAAATAGCCAACTGGTACATAAATGTATCCTTCTGGTTCTACTCAATAAACAATAGAAAAAAAAACAAGAAGACAATGATAATGCCATAGCTGATGCAATACATGAATGTTTAAGTAAGTATAATAGATAAGGAAAGTAAAATTTTCTGCTTAGTTAACTGTACTGATGGCATGTTTTCATTGAAATAGTAAGTGAAATGAGCATCACGAAACATGAGAGCACTCTCTTCAGCTGTGACTGCTAAGTGATTTGAAATTAAGTATAGGTACCCATACTTACTTTACATGATTTCTACCCAGATGTCATGTCCAAAAGAACTTTTTGCCAGATATATTAATTAGGTAGGTACTTCCTGCATTTACCTTGGACGTCACTGAAATCAGTGAAGATAAACACCGAAACCTGGACTTAAAAGTTAAGTCTAAAATATTAAAATCGAAAACCCGTCTCGAGCAAGCGATGGTGGTCAATAATAATAATAATCATTTTATTATCACGCAACTAAGGCCGATAGTTAAAATACACAAAATAATCTTATACAATCGTAAAAATGAAAATAATGCCCGTACCTCCTCAGTATCAGACGCCTTTGCACTGCAGTGGGTCAATAAAAAGCTGGTATAATATATGTATTATTATAATATTTACTGGAAATTAACCGGAGACATTCCAATTATTTCCTTGCCTGCCACATATCTGCCTCCAAGACTCTTGGATAATTAAAGTCACTTCACGCAAAGTTGTTGTATGTATATAAAACTAAGAACTGCGAGTCGGGATATTATCATGAAAAAACATGAAGATGCGGAGCCTTAAAAAAATTACTCATACCTCCTAAAAATCTACGTTACTGACATCTGGTGATATGTCTTGGAATCATTTCGCAAAGCACTTTCCTACAAGCTTCGTGTTATACTTTTAGATAGTGCTGTACACGACTGGTTCAGCGAAATACTTCTCATACTGATGTCAGTTTATGCCAATAGATGGCGTTAGTTGAGTTTTGAAAATAGAGCTATTTTTTAAATAGTATAGTTAACCTCGTAATTGGTTTATTATCTTCGATCAATAATGTACTAGATGCCCGATAAGCGCTTCAAAAACGGCCCGAAAAATAAGAGCACAAATACTTTTGTGCTCTTATTTCAAATTAGTATGGTCCAATCATAGCCAACGTTAAGACGTCAAAATGCCTCAGTGCGCGTTCAAAAATTGTGTAAATAACCACCGTAACACCAAGATTTTAGAAGGAATATCTTTTTTTCGGTAAGTTTCTATCATTTAATGTTTTTCATAAAATAATAACACAATTAAATAGTAAATATAAATAAATTAGCAAATATTATTATTTTTGGCCAATGTTTGCGACAACGCGCCAACTATTTTAGCAAACATCGACTATTGTGGAACAGGGGCATGGAGTGGTATTGTTATTTTAAATGTTATTTTTGTTTGTAGATTTCCTAGCGACCAGCGATTTGATGTGCAGAATGGATATCTATTGTCGCGAAAGAAAGAGGAGAAGAAATATACAAACCTTTTAAAAATTCGACAACATGTTCGATTCATTTTAATTATTTTTAATAGATTGGACATAACAGGAAACACGCAAAGGCGTAGATTACATTATATTTGTAAAAACGAAACCGCTCAAATAAAAATTGATTCCAAAAAACAACTTTATAGTAAGCTGAATCTGTTTAAAGGAAATTAAACATACATTACGTTTAAATACACCGATTAACATAATGATACTATTTTAGTCCTCCTACTTTTTTAAATCGGTTAAAAATATTTGCCACCATACAAAACGAACCTTCGCCTAAAAATATTATATTCTGCAACTCCAATACTTACTGTGTTCTAAGCATTGAAATGCAATACCAAGAACTACGTCTAGTTTCAAAATACAGTAAGCACGAAATTGTCAAAAAAATGTTTTTAACCTTATTGCTTAGACATTAAGTTTCATTTTAGAATAAATATTTTTGTAGTTATTATAAAAATGACTTTTTATTTTCAAGTGACGTTTTAAATTTATTGCTTTTAACCTATCTCCGATGACAGAAGGACTTAAATATTTATCATTTGCATTCGTAATACAACTTTATGTTAGAGTGTTAAGGTTTATAATAATTTGAAGTTGTTAATATTATTAAACGTTTTTCTACAGTTCGTAGTAAGAAATATAAATGTTTATGTGTGTGCAAACGTGGCCACTTTAGCGACTTACTTTTGTTCCTGATCATTCATCTAGTACTATTATTGATCGAAGTTTATTATCCTAAGGTTGAATGTCACTTGCGAGCACAGAGTATACAAGCAATAAAACGACAAGGCATATTTGTGTATGTGTTTTTAAAAATGGTAAAACTACGAGGTCGGTATTCTACCCATTCTCGAAAGCTCTAATGCTCTGAAAAACTCATTCATAATTAGTATGTCTAAGTAATTAATTTAGTAAAAAAAAAAAACTATTCAGTGGAGTTTATTTGTGCAAAATAAGCAAGACATTGAGGAGACAGCCTCATTTCCACTCAATGCAATATAGAAATTCGACGTAGGAATAGATGAAAATTACTCTGAAAAAGTCGGACTTTCTTGTCAGCTAAATTCAGAAATAAGAAGAAAAACCGGCGTGTCAGACCACGCACAATGAAGGGTTCCGTAGTTCGAATGAATTTATCCCAAGAACAAACTTGAAAAACATGTTCTCCCATACATTCCAACTGAAAATGTAAGTTTGAACGCACAATATTGAGAAATTTACCGTGTTGTTTTAAGCCCACAGACAGACTTCTTATAGGTTTTCCTGTAATCTATAGGTATAGAACTATATTTTCCTGCATTTTTTCAAAATTTTAGGCTCAGTAATTTCGCCGATGACCGCCGACACCATGGTCAATTTTCATCTATTTTCGTAAATAACTTTTACTTTAAAATTATGAAAAGAATATATTTGAGATCCTCGAAGTAAGGCCCTCTCATTTGATATGTCACACGGTACAGTAGCGAAACTTTTTTTTAAATTTTCTATTGGCCCCTCAAAAATGACCCCCACATTCAAAATTCATTTATTTACGTTACACGTCTGTGTTTGGGTCACAGAGATTCATGTGTACCAAATTTCAACCCATTAGATACGGAGCAAATTAGCTGTGACAGACGCACGGACAGACACATGAGTGATCCTATAAGGGTTCCGTTTTTTCCTTTTGAGGTACGGAACCAAAAAAAATCAGTAAAAGTTAGTTAGGAATATAAACGAAGAGACCGCGATGTTCCCAAAGGTAGTTAGCGCGACCTAACTTAATCTCAAATAGAAATACTTTTATCTATCTTTCCCCGACGCAAGGTCGGTCAGGCGCCTAGTGGGACTACACTTCAATCAATGCAGCAATTTAGAACTAATTATGTTTACTTCTTCTCTTGACACAAACTAAAAAAACATACCGGAAAGCAAAAATGACGATGAGCGGGACTGACTAGTCTAGTCAGCGGGGTGCGTAACACACTATCAGAATTGGCAATTGGAAATTGATTTGGAATGGGCAACTAGCTTCATATTTTCTGACTGACCGACTTCTTGACAATTCAAAAGTGCCTGTAAATGGTTTAATTGAAATAATTGCTTTGAGTTTGAGTAGCAATAGGTATCTATCATTTTGACAGTTCAACAACATTTACTGCGTTATGTAAAGTATGCATGGTGGCAGGGACATAGACGCGCAACCCTGTTGCTATGGATTCAGTTCATGATTCTGAAACCCGGGTTGAAATTTTCAAAGTCAAAGTCAAAGTTTTTTGTTAGTTGAAAATAGGTGTTTGAAATAGAATAGGTACAGAGATTTCTATGTTTTGCCGTTAACGGCGTAGAAATATTTTGACAGTTCAACAACATTCATTGGGCGATGAATGCGATGTGTAACTATACAGACGCTATACAACGTTTATTAGTAAGGGGGTAAATGAACTGTATGAGTGGCGCGCCTGTATGAGTGGCGCGCGGAGGCACTACGCCGGGGGGAAACTCTGCTTCCGCATCAAATTGCGGCGGAGCGGACGGACCTCCGGCGCGATCTCATGGCGACATGGAAAGAGCGACTGTCGCAACCCAGCGCAGGGCACGCCACGATAGCGGTGGTAAGACCCCTCTTTGAGGAGTGGCTAGAGAGGCGTCACGGCGCCCTCACCTACCGCATGACGCAGGTCCTCACCGGACACGGAAGTTTCGGGAGGTTCCTGCACATCATCAGGTGGGAGGAAACGCCCGGGTGTCACCATTGCCAGGATCGCCCAGAGGACACGGTGGAGCATACGGTGGAGGTCTGCCCCGCTTGGGCGGAGCACCGCCGTGTCCTCGTAGAGGCGATCGGCAGCGGCGGCGACCTCTCGCGTCCGGCCCTGGTTCAAGCCATGGTCCGGGGCGAGAGGGAGTGGGGGGCAGTAGCCTCCTTCTGCGAAGCAGTCATGCTAGCGAAGGAGGCGGCGGGACGGCTGAGGGAGAGAGCCTCCCGTCCCAGCCGCCGCGGGAGACGCTCAGGGCGTCGGGAGCCGCGCGACGACTCCCGACCACCGTAGGCGCGGGCCTGCGGGCGGAGAGTAATGGGTAACTCACCGTCCGATCAGGACCAGGCCCGTGCCGGAAGGCGCGTACGTGTTCCACGCGCGCCTCAAAGAGATGTCAGCATCAAGGGAAGGGGCCCGTCAGGGCCGAAGCCTGCCGGATCAGCGGGATTGTCCGAAAGGGTTACCGCTGGCCCGGAACATAAAGGGCTAAGGAAGGAACACGGGTGGGTTTTAGTCAGTAAGAGTCTGACACTCCATCCAGAGCGGGAGGAGTCATTTGATGATTTCCCATCCAGAAAAAAAAGGGGGGTAAATGAAAAGCTAACAGGGTTAAACTATCTCCAATATCCTCTATCAAAGTTAACAATATTGCATACAAAATTTGTTATTACTGTTTTGTTTATTTTTCGTCGGTTATTAAAAAAAAAAAACTGTTTCATACATTTTGACCGGGTAGGTTCTATGAAACAGTTGTTTTTTTGTTGATAACAGACGATAAATTTCTACACTAGCACATGATTCTAGACCCCCTAGAATCATGTGCTGAATTCGTGGTTAAAGTTTGCGCGTCGATGTACAGACGCCAGCACATCAAGCTACCCGAAACAGTCAAATTTTCCCAATCAACTTTGAACCTTATGCTTTAGTGATAAAGTTGAAAATCTATTAAAGAGTTTTGACAGATTGTAGTAGCTTGATGTGCGTCTGTACCTGCCGCCCTGTCTACAATGAGGTCATCACTGACATCAATGAATGAAAACATCGTGAGTAAACATGAACTTATAATTTTACTAGCATTGACCCGTGATTTCACCCGCATAAGTGTCGATTCCGTGGGAATATCGGGGTAAAAACTATCCTAAATCCTTTCCCGGGACTCAAACTATCTCTAAACCAATTTTCATCGAAATCGGTTGAGCGGTTTAAGCGTGAAGGGGTAACAGACAGACACAATTTTGCATTTATAATATTAGTATGGATTATTAAAGTTTGAAATCGCCAATCCGCCATGAGCAAGTGCAATGATAAATGCTCATGCATTTTTTGTATGAGAATAGACCTTAGACGATATATTAATCAGCCTAAAATCCACTGCTGGGACGCAGGCCTCCTCTTTGTGAGGGGAAGTGGGCCGTAATCCACCACGCGGGCCCAGTGCGGGTTGGTAGATGTGGGACAATAAAGGCTCCTACAAACAGGCGGGACACGCGATATAATCGCGCGCGACACAAATGCACCGCTCGTTGCGCGACTTATTGCGGTGCCTTTGTGTCGCGTGTCGTGTCGCGCCTGTTTGAAGGAGCCTTTATAAGTTAATATCATTATTACAATAAAGACGGTGAAGTAGAACGCAATGTAGATCAAGGTAAGAGATGTGTTCATAACCTTTGTTAAACTTACCCATGATGGGATCAAAGAAAAAGCAACTTACCCTATGTATATTATATATCAAAGAGAGAGCGTCAAGCAAAAGGTAAGTACACAAATTTAAGCCCTTTCGCAGTTCAAGAATAATTCATTTCATGGTCGATGCAGTTGTCATGGTCTCATAATGCGTTTATTATTATTTTAAACCACTGCGTAGGTGCCGTGAGAGCGAACGGTGAAAAGTATCAGAAAGTGAAACCGCAACGAGCCTTGACCGTCACGCCGCGAACGAACGAGAAGTTCAAGTTAAGTTGTACTTAAGAGGGTTGATCCGTTAGAGCCACGCTGGAGTCAAAATTGATGATTTCCGACGGACAATAAAACCATAATCTGTTTAATTTATAGATAAGATATTGACGTCATATTAATGGGAATTTCATAATCTAGTGCATGGCTGAAAAACATTTTCATTTATTCGTACAGTTTTCTCATTAGAACAGTTTTTATGCAAGCCTTTTTTTAAAATAGCGATCGACGGTCTACGCAAATGCAAGGTATTAGTAAAACCATATACGACAAACTTATAACAACGTTGCTTTATAAATAATAATAGCATTTATTAGTGCATGGCTGAAAAAAAAAAACGATTACTGTAAGTTTTCATTCAAGAAAAGTATATTCAAAAGTGTCAATTTTAGCCACTTTTCGATATTTTAAACGCGTTAGTTTAGGATGAAATCTGAAATATTTATATGTTATTTTAGGCCTAGTAAACGAAGACATTTACGTTCTAAAACATGGTACAAATATTTTTTTAATAACTTATTTTTTTATTTTACTATGAATTATTTAGTGATGCTATATAATCAGCGCGGAATCACGCCGGCGCTCAGTGCCGGCTAAGGCCTTTCAGAGGTAGGACGTGTGTCGCTCCCGTCGCCGCGAGTCGCGTAAAATATTATCGTACTTTCGCGAGTTTTTAGCGCGTCTAGGACATGTTGATACTTTTTATTATAATATATTTTTATTATATTACAAAACTTTGGTGAGTACATATTTTAATGTAATGGTGTTCTATTAACTTAAGAAAGATTAAATTAGACTTCTTTATGTATGTTTTCATTTTACTTTTTTTTCAGATATGGCTAACAAAAGGCGCTATATGGGAACAAAAAAAAAACGAAAATTTGGCCAAGGCTAATGAAGCTAAAAGGTATGTTACCGAGGTTCTCTACTTATAAAAAATATATTTTTATTAGTTGTAATAAGAAACAATATACTTACTACTTTTTGATGTAATTTTTTTTATTACTTTTTGTTTGGATATTTTTATGAAACACAGTAGTAATAAGATAAAGTTAATATCCAATTCGTTGTTATAGGCAGAAAAGAGAAGTTCAAATACTTCAAAACCAGGACTTAAATAAAAATGCTATTGTTTTATTTTTTTACTTTATATTTTACTAGCTGCGGCAGACATGTGTTTCCTTGGTTTTGATTGAGCAGTTGTTAAACCAAAACTAAATAAGACCTTTCTTCATTATTTATTTATCTCAAGCCGACAATCAATCGCCTGTCATGGTGCTTACTTTTTGTGTCACTATATTATACCCTACATATTATTTTTAGAATCAAGAAAATGAAAAAGACAGTGAAAAACACTGGAAATTCTGGAAAACTTGCAGGCATTAGAAACGGCTCCAATTCAAGATCCTGACGCAGGGAATCTTGTAAGAATTACTTGGTCATTTGTATACATATTTTAGCACAAAAATAACATTGTTAGTTATGTGCTATCTTAAGCCGACAATCGATCGCCTGTCATGGTGCATACGGTTTGTGTCACTATATTATACTCTACATATTATTTTCAGACTCAAGAAAATGAAAAAGACAGTGATAAAACACTGGAAATTCAGGAAAACTTGCAGGCATTAGAAACGGCTTCAATTCAAGATCCTGACGCAGGGAATCTTGTAAGAATGACTTGGTCTTTATAAACATATTTTAGGACAAATAAAACAAGAACCTTCAAGAACAAGTGCGTATTTACAGTATACTTTCATAAGTTCAGATACATGTTGTACATTGTTTCTGATAATATTAGACTTAAAAATATATTTCCAAATTTTATGTTATAGGTAAATAATAGACAAGAAGTTGAAAGGGATACTGTACTTCAGGCAGAGAGTGGCTAGAGCTACGACGTTGTTTATTGACAGCCTCTTCATTCTGTAAAGTGTGCAAACGGCGATCGACTATTAGCCCAGCCCCTTTGGTTAAACAATTTCTTTACTCATATTCCTTGGACCATATCCCTAGTATTCAACATGGGAAAGTAAACGAAAAAGTGGCCATAGAACAGTTGCAGGTACAAGTTTAGATTTTTCTAACAAACAATTTATTTTTGTATTCTTAAATTCTATTAAAAAGAAGTAATTAGAGTATTGAGTTTCAAATTATTATGATTACAGGTGCTTCGCCGGATGGACTAATCGACGATGATGGCATCACCGAAATTAAATGTCCTAGTTCGGCATTTGGATTAGAGGCAGATTTTGCTATTAGCCAAAAAAAAATTAAATTCTGGAAAATAGATGGATCTGTGAATCGACGCCATGACTGGTTTTATCAGATACAGGGGCAGCTGCATATAACTAACAGAAATTACTGTCTGTTTGCTGTGTGGACAGGCAAAGATTTTAAATTGAAGACTGAAAACATAATCAGGGACGATAAAATTTTGGAGCGAAAATATGGAACATCGGCTAGTCAGCTTTTACAATAAATGCCTGTTACCCGAAATTGTTGATCCCCGAAAAGCTAGGTCCATGAAACTTAGAGACAACAAATATTAAGATTTTATTTTACACGAAATTGTTTTTATTTACTTTAACCTAACTAATAATAATTTAATTGCTCATTTATTACAATAAACAAAAAACTGAATCCCCGCTTACGGAAAACGAAAACATTCCCTACTAACTAAAAACTGGCTAAGTATCAAGATGATTCTAAGCGGTGTATGATACGCGCTCCAACACAAACGGCTGTGTGTGCGTTTAACTGTATAGCTGTGTGAGTAAATTTACCTAAACGCGAGGCGCGCCGCTCTGGAGTAACGCTCTTAAGTTTTAAAGTTACACGATTGTTATCTAATGGATTATAAAGTAAAAGTGTCATCGTAGTTGATTTTTTTTCGGTTATGCTTTTTGAATAATGGTTTTGAGCAGTGAACTTAAAAATTGTCTGGTCTTTCTCTTAAGGAATAGAGCTGCTATGAATATTTTAATTTGAGGATACAACGAATGCAGCATAAGGCATCCATTGCAGTTTGAAGTTGAAATAAATAATATGACAAGACACAAAGAAACTAGAAAAGTTATTTTTTTATGATTACAGAAATAGGTTTTAGTTCTCTCTGTGTATTTAATTTAAAATGTTTAATAACCATATTTTGAATACATTTTTAATTAAGTAATTCATCCCAATCGACTCCACAGACGCCGCTAATCCGTTCGTCCATTAAAAACTATTTTGGTTCACAAAGTCATGGAAAGTGTTTATTTTCTTGCTTTTATAACATTTGGTGGCAATTACGCTTTCGACCGTGATGCAATTGTACTCGAAGTAACGACGGATACGTAATAAGAAATAGCGGTTCACTTGTGCTGGGGACACAACGGTTTGTTTACGATGTTGTTAGACATATAGCGGGTTAGGAGAGAAGTTTTATAGAATAACTTAGAAGAATCTACTGAGGAGGGCAGCAAAATTAGGTTATGTCAGAGATAGAAAAAATAGGAGTACCCATATGAACATTGAAGAATAGAGGAATGAGGAAGAAATAAAAGGGATACAAGAAATAACGAAAACGGTAAAATCAGACTATTATTGTAAAGGCGAAAGTTTGCGAGTGTGTTTGTATGTTTGTTACTTCTTCACGCACATACGGCTGAACGGAATTGGATAAAATTTGGCACACATATAGTTTATAACCAGGATTAACACCAAGTGAAACTGCGGAGCGCTGCTAGTAGCTGACCTTTTGACCGCCACACGTCAAAAAAGAAAAAACGTGCCCTCGGCGTCAAAGTCTGTCATGTAGTCGAAACGTGGTGTGCTGGGCACATTTTGGTTTGTCATTCATACATGACTGTGGCGGTCAACCGGTTAATAAATATACTCAAAGGGGACAATATACACACGAGAAAGTCAATCGACCAATCCGTTCCCATAGTGATACTGTTATTTCGGTTAACGGTATAGTCCCTAAAGGGTGGTGGTGTAGAGATTACATTAAAACTAAAGACACAGTTCTAGGTCTGAACCTGCAAAGTTTCTTTCACTTTGATCTACGTTTTGGAATGGGCAACTAGCTTCAACTTTCTGACTAACTGACCGACACTAATTGAAATAAATGCTTTGGCTTTGAGTTCACTCATTATCTAAATACAATCCAACAGAAACCATTCGAGAAAAAACAGTTTTTAATCTTGCACTTTGGTTTTCCCTGACAAACAAACAATACATTCAGATTTATTCGTGACCAGACACTAATCTACGGCTAACATTTGCGCTTTTTGTAACAGACAACAATATCGGAAGTCCGCTGTTGTGTCCCTGCACTTTGCCTAAGAAAGTGAATAGAACAATGATCGCTGTGGAACGTAAACTGTTCGCTGCAATGACTCTTTCTTTTATTTACAAGTATAACTGTAAAATATGTATCAGGTAGCGACGGTTTAAGTAAGAGGTCATTTTTGGAGAGAGCCCTGGACCTACAATTTATAGTTTAGTTTCATGAATGGCGTATAAAAAAACAATTAATCCCAACTTTCAAGTCGTGAGTTCGAATCTAAGCCAGGCATTTAACTTTGTGTATTTAATCTCTTCACCACTGTTCTCAAAACAGTAAAGGAAAACATCGCGAGGAAAGCGGTATGTCCTAGAACCAAAATCGCAGTAGCGGGAACATTATGCTAAAAATTAGTTCGGAACAACTTGGTTGGGGGAACTATTTGGGAAAGTAGCTATGAGTGGAATAAGCATACTTTTGTTTACAATGTAGGTAAGTACGTACAAAAACAACTGTCGTTCAAAGATAAACTGCTAATATACAGGGTTATTGGTAAAACATTAACAACCTCTTAAGAGATCATTGTACTCATCATTGTGATCAACTTTTACAATGGGACCAAACTTGAAATCGTGAAAAAAATCAGCTGTTCCCTACATTTATGTTCGTATAACTCGTCAAAATGTAGGGAACAGCTGATTTTTTTTTCGCGATTTCAGGTTTGGTCCCATAGTAAAAGTTGTTCATAATGATGAGTACAATGACAAGAGGTTATTCATGTTTTACCAATAACCCTGTACACTTAATATATATTAAAATGTTTTTGAAGCAGATTCTGAAATTGAACCCTTTGTAAATTGTTAATCTATTAGTTAGAAATTAATATAAAGGGGAAAGTTTTGTTGTCGACGGGTTATCCAATAGTTAATGAAACTTGTGTCTGCCTTTGCTAAGGTCGTGATAGAAATGGGTCAAGGAATGAAGGCCAATATAATTAATTAATTTCTTGTCTTTGAAAGAGGTATAAGGGCGGCTTGCCTGTAAATAATTTGTTGTATTTTTGTCACTGTTAGTAGGTATTTTGTCCGTATACATAGTACTTTTTTTTTCAGGATGGGAAATCATCAAATGACCCCTCCCGCTCTGGGTGGAGCGGAAGGGAGTGTCAGACTCTTACTGACTAAAACCCACCCGTGTTCCTTCCTTAGCCCTTTATGTTCCGGGCCAGCGGTAACCCTTTCGGACAATTCCGCTGAACGTATACTAGGACTTAGATCTCATTGCTGCTTGATGTTTAATAGTCTAAAAGAGGAATAGTAGAGACCAGTTTCAGGAGCCTCAAATTCAAATGGTATTTCGACTTGTTTCACACAGCAATTTGCGTCGAAAAAAAAAACATGTGTTAAAACCTATCCATGGCCTATAAAATGGCTATGATATTCATAACATATGGCGCTTATTCTCAGTGCTACCCACTTAAGGGTGTGGTACAGACATTTTATACATCAATGGGCAGAGACCATCAAACTGAACGACTTTCTTCATGGGATTAACATTGTAATCCAGAAAAACTTATCAGATGTTCCGTATGAAGCTTCAATATCTATTCGACTTTTATGTATAGGACGTTGATTATTTTTTCTCGATTGCAATGTTGGTCCCAAGAAGAAAGTTGGTCAGTTTGATGGTCTGTATCGCACCCTTGAATGTTAGCACACCTTTCTGATACTCCCTGTATATAATACACATGTACATGTATATAATACATTGATATTAAACTTGCTAATAAGAAATGTTTTGTCAAGTCATAAACATCGTGCGAAACAGGGGCGGTTCGCTAATACTATCATAAAACAGTGCAGGCACTAGGTTACCTACCACACGGTGGTACCAACTCGGTGTCTTGTCACGGTCGTGGCGACACTTCTCCTACTCTCATTTAACGCCAGCCAATTCCTTTATGCTTTCTACAACTAACAAATGGACAACCGTTTGATTTCTAAATCTTACTTATTTGAAATCTCCGTGCTGTTCCCTTCTATTTTAGAGTTCCTTCCTGGAGCCATAGAATAAATACTTACTATAACCTTGCAAATAACTTTCTATACTTACATATCTTACAGTAAACTATAAATTGTCTCATAGCGATGATCGAAGAGCTTAATTGAGAAAACATTTTCTCTAAAACATTTTATAATGTAAGTATTTATTACGCAGTCATAATTCAAGACTTTATTCCCTAAGAGGGAGCGGGTAATAAAGGCATAATTATTGTACAATGACCCATTAGGGGTAATTACGTCTTCACTCGCGTGAACGCATCTTCGTTCGAACATGATATAGACGAAGAAATTTCTAGTAACCACTGTCCTACCATACACAAAATACGCGCATTGACGTGGAGTTGCGGACACCAGCCTGTATTACCTATTACCTAACCACTGTCCTAATGTTATTTCTTCATAGTTACCTCCTTTCTCCACAATATTAACGTTAAATTGTGGTTATGTAAATTATTTGTCCAAAAATAATGTGAGAGATAATTTGTGAATGTGGTCTTATACATCAACGTCATCATCATTATCAAAAGTGTGGTTATGATGATGAGGTTCGAGCAAGTTTCTGTTTTACATATTTGGTTTTTTGTCTTAAGAGGAAATGCGGGTGGTCGTTTCTCTATAGAAACGCTCTCGGCTGTTTTCTTTCTGGTTAATGACCATAAAGCAATGATTTTTTCAAAATAATAAATATTAACTACTTGTATGTCCCAATGTTTTCCTTTTTGATGATACATTATTTTTATAAGCACTAGAACCCTCAAAAAATGCCGATTTAAACCGCTGCTGTCAACTGAGGCCTAGTGTACAAATTTGACAATTCATCATCATCATCATGTCAATCATGTCAATTTGACAATTATTAATGAAAAAAGGAAAATATAAGGACACAGTATATATCCTTCTTATTCAGTTTATGAAATATCTTTTAAATTGGTCCAATATTGGAGAAGGAAATAGGCGAGAGCCAAACCTCGAATTACGACTTTTTACTTAGGCTTTTTAAAAATTCTCTCAGACCGCATTTCCTCTTAAAGCCGCACATGTCTACTCACGACATACCTATTATTTGTGGTGAAGGTAACAAAACTTGGGAAAATTATGCGTCTATTATTCCGTCATTAATCATTAGAAAAGATAACAAAACTGTCCTCGACAAACTTAATAAAAAACAAACAGAAAGTCATCCGGATATTCTTCTTAATTTGTTCTAAATTGTCACCTACATCGAGAACAATAACAATAATATCTCTAAGAGAGAAAATACACGACCAACAATATTTCATATCGTTCCACGTGCGCGTTACTAAGGAGCAATACCGACTGGTAAAAGTGCAGCGTACAATTAGAGCGAAGTTGATCAGCATCTAGATACGGATAATAAGTGGGCTTGCTATTATGGAGAGAGCAAACACGACTCGAAGGAAATAGACTAAGAGAGTTACACGTTTTAGGTCATCCTCTGCTTAGTTTTAAAAACCTACACTCGATTATGTCACAAAAAATGGGGTTTGGATCAATCGATTTGATCGCTCTATTTATATTGATTCCTGACATTGAATATGCTGAGTTTGTCAAGGCACCTATCTCTGCGATTGCATAAGCAAATGTTTTCAAATCGTAGACTTTTTCTTTCAGCTTCTGTATTCTTATTGTTGCGTCATGAGCTTATGTTGCTTTGTTGTTGTGATTTGTGGTAGAAAGTCTGTATAAGTTGATAAATAGCATTTAATTGTACCAATGCTGATTTGAATCATGCATAATAAAGCAAATGAAAAGCTGATCATTAATAAATGTTTAAAAACAATTACTGTAAATAATTGCTTTGGTATTTTAATACTTAATTGTACGTTATACACGAATGGTTTTGCTGTTCAAGTAGTAACAAAGAGATTACAAAGATTGTATTTAGAAACTTAGGCCTACATGTCTTTGCAGTCGATTTGCGTAGAGATTTGAAACATAATTTCACCGAGTCGTGTGTGAACCGCGAAACTTTCCTATTATCCGTGGAGAAAATATCCCATAAAATGAAAAACGGTTTCACCCGCGCTCGGGTCACGGCCCTGAGAGTCGCGATAGTCAATTAAGATAGTTGCCGGCAAACGACAATCGCCACATAATTATCTCGCTCATTCGTCGTGACCGAACTGAATCAGCATTGCATTAGAGCGCAGGGAGGGTTACTGTGCATCCACAATCAAAACTATATCAGTGGGCTGCAGCGGTCGCCGGCGCTCAGTACTAGCGCGACTTGCCCGCGCGCCGACACGCGAACCAACGAAAGTGAAAATAAACACAATGAAAATAACAGTGCAACTATTTGTTTTTTGCGTTCTTGCCCTTGCGCTTGCGAACACCGATGATCCAACTCAAATAGAAAAATATGACAAAAAAATTAAAACGTACCAACTGGATGTGCCTGGAAAGGATCCGATCACGATTATAGAAAACGCACGCGATGCCACAAAGCCTGGGGATAAATGGGGAGATATTACTTATGAACATAAGAATAAGGATGACGCAGACATGAAGAATCTTATGACCCACATTGTGCATGACTTTGATGGGAACCGTCCAAGATGTTATGGCCCTTCTTGTCAAGATGGTTTTAATAGCGAAGAAGAGGAAGCATTGGATGATTACATTCTAACTGCAGATAAGCTTAAAGACTACGGTGACCTTCCCCAGGATCGTTTACAAGCTATATCTGCTCTAGCTGCAAAACTTAAAAAGGATAAAATAAAAGCTGATCGATTTAATACAATGAATAGTGACGCTAACGAGGAAGACAGCAATGGCAAGGTGTACACTACTTGGAATCGTCTGAAAGTAAAACAACATAAACATCCATACGATGATAAAGACGGGTGGGTAACGTTAGAGCCTGTCGCATGGTCCACGAGCAAGATTTCAAAATGGAAACCCAATGTTAAGAAACAGAAGCCGAATCACTGGAACGAAGATGAAAATCGATTCCCTAGTAATGACAGGTTTCCTAGTGACGATAGATTTCCTAGTGATGATAGATTTCCTAGTGACGATAGATTTCCTAATGATGATAGGTTCCATAACGATGATAAGTTTCATAACGATGATAAGTTTAATAACGATGATAGGTTCCATAACGACGATAGGTTCCATAATGATGACAGATTCACTTCATCACAACATTCTGGGAATAATTACAACTACAAGCCCCAGAAAAGACCACTATCCAGTCGACCCGGTTATATCAATAATAAATTACACTTACTTTCGGAATATGAACCGGAACTTCCATCAAAACCATCATGGACTAAGCTGCAACAAGCAAATTATCCATCATCATGGGCCCCGGACGAAGGCAGACGTCCACACAAGCCAAACTGTGATCATCAAGAACATTATTCTGATGACGATGCAATGTACTACGGCATGTCTGATTCTATAGTGACCGACCATCGACCCGCTAATTTCCCTTATGAGTATGAAGCTCTTCACCAATCCTCAAGTTCATCACAGAAGCGTCCTTTTAGAAGACCTACTCAAGTAGTGTATGCTGGAGGTCCAGAATATGAAAATGATCGCGTCTCAAATCCACCTCATGGTGACGGTCAATGGGTTTTGTTGTCAACTACTAAAGGATACAGGAACAAGAAGCGTCAACGTTCCTTAAGCCCTGCAGTTGCTGCTGATGATCGTGTAGATGTATCTACTATGACGTCACATCAAGCCGTTGCGTTGACAGTGCTACCTGTGGATAAAGCTCACACCAACATGACCACATCACACGGTGGTTTGCTGGAAGTTGAAAAGAGTTTTCAAACTGTTGAAGAAGCTAAAAAGGATATGGACAAGAAGAATGATTTAGAAGTTTCAATGACTCAGTATAGGCCTGTGTTTAATAAAAATAGGCTTGTAAAAAGGAGAATCGTTTCAAATGTGTCACCAGATAGTTCAACGCTTTTAGCTGCTGTAGGCGCCGGAATGGTGCCTGCTACAATGGCCATGGTAGTTCCCATGATGCTAGGGAAACGTAGGAAAAGAGAAATAAATAGAACACCAGCAGATTCGCAATTAGACACTTTATTATTATATAAATATCGATAGACTTCTAGTTATGTAAGATATTATTTATTGCTATTTATTAAATAATTTATTTTGAATGATTGATTGGTTTGGAATGTTTGAGCGTTAGAACGATTGTTATTGTTTTACTTTTTGTAAATTGTTTTACATGCAAATTATCTCAGTTAGATTATGTAAGATCGTTGTGATTTCTAGAGTTGTTATGTTTTAATAAATAAAATTTGTCTTGGACTAACAAATTATTCATATATTCGCCATTTACGCTTTTGTATTCTTTTTTCTGTGTGTAAAATGTTAGAATCTTGTGTCTGAATGTCTTCAGACTTGTTTTAAAGTTTACTATAATTTGAAAACTCATTGGTTCACCGTAGTCGTCAAATATCATTTTCATCATTAGTTTGATAACTGCTTGTTGATTGAAAAATCCAAAGACACCATGTATTGTGTATTTTGAGAGAATACAATTGTTTGCTCACTTAAAATTAACAGTAATTCGGAGTAAGTATAACAAGTTCTGATATTCTCTTATTGTAATCTAGATTGTATCGACGCAAGATGACATAGTTTGATACGAGCGTAATTTCCAGATACAGCATCAATCGAGACGCTATACTTTCGAGATACTAACGGTAACATACAGCTAGTCTAACTAATGAAGTATTAAACACTACATTTGGGCACATCGCTTATAAAGCTTGACCATAAATTGAGCTAATATACTGACATCCATCTTGACTGGATTTCTTCTTAGAAAGTTAAGTTACAAAAATATTGCTATATTTAATGTAAAGAATGTGATTGCAAATAATATATAACATATTACGTATAACAGACGACATTCAAAGGTAAATACAAAAAACATAGTATTCAAGTTTAGTTTTTGTTTACCTGAACCTGAGAAGGGGTCATTGTACCTAATCCTCATTATAAACAACTTTTACTGTAATCGCGAAAAAAAAAACAGCTGTTCCCTACATTTCCACGATGTATGTGAGCACTGGTTTTTTGTCGCGAATTTAGGTTTGGTCCGAGTACATTGAGAGATGAGTACAATGACCTCTTTTATTTGAGCCATAGGACGATGAACAAGTTTTCAGATCTAAGAAAATAATTATCAATGAAAAATATGCTTTTACTTAGATCTAAACTGCGTGTTTTGTGACTCGTTCAAAGGGGACTAAGAAAATTGTTTAACAATAAATTATTAATATTTATAGTAAACTTCTCCGGGCCGACTGTAGATGTTTCCTGTCCGGATTGCTTCCATCAGATATTTGACGCTGAACAGACAAATTATAAGGAGCACTGAAAAAAAAAGATATTATTAATTCAAATTGTGTCGTGATGGTTCAGTGGTTAAAGCGTCGCCTCTCATGCACAAGGTTGTGGGTTCAAATCCGAGCAAGTACGAATGTGATCTTTTAAATTCATGTGTATTTTGATTTTATCTTGGACATTAGATACTGACATCGGTGAAAAAAAAAACTTCGTGAGGAAACTTGAACTCATCTATATTAAAAAAATATTATAAAGAGGTAAAGTTTGTTAGGTTGTAGGGGGTAATCTCAGGAACTACTGAACCGATTTTGAAAATTCTTTTACCAATAGAAAGCCACATTATTTGTGAGTGTCATCATAGGGTATAATTTAATGTTAAAACAAGAAATCTTACGCGGACGAAGTCGCGGGCAGAAGCTAGCACTAATAATAAAGCTAAAAAGTTTATTTGAACGGGCTCTTTGTAACAACCCATCGAATTTGAATTTTTTTTTTGCATTTGATAGCCCAAATTCTTGAGGCTATATGCGAATTAACATCACGCTAGGACCCTCAGGAGCAGAGAAAAAAAAGAAGTCAGGAAGAACGCTGAGCGGGAAGTATATTTTTTAAATTTTTTTCGCAGTTTTTCAGCAAACTTTTAGTCAAAAATAACATACCAACTTTGGTATGTTATTTTTGACTAAAAGTTTGCAGTAAAAAAAAGATACTTCGTCTAAGACATATATGGTTCAAAATTCTGTAAATGGTGTCCCTTAAAGCTTTGCACTCAGCTTCCAAACATCGTGTATAAGTCTAAAATCGCCAAACCGTCTTGAGTAAGCGTGGTGATCAATCCTCGTGCTTTCTCTGTGAGAAGATGCCTTTGACCTGCAGTGGAATTATGGTAATAGGCAGGTATTATTATAATTTAACCGCCTTACTAATAAACGGTGTATAGCGTCTGTATAGTTACGCAATGTTTGGTCTTCTACTTTCGAAAGTCAAATTACTGACGACTGAAAGAGAGAAATCGGTGTGTAACTATTCATCTGATTAATGTTTATTAGTGAGGTGGTAAATATACACGTCGACTTGAGAACCTCCTCATTTTTAGGGTTCCGTAGCCAAATGGCAAAAAACGGAACCCTTATGGATTCGTCATGTCTGTCTGTCTGTGCGTATGTCACTGCCACTTTTTCCGAAACTATAAGAACTATTCTGTTGAAACTTGGTAAGTAGATGTATTCTGTGAACTTCATTAAGATTTTCAGATAAAAATAGAAAAAAAAATTTGGGGGTTCCCCATACTTAGAACTGAAACATAATTTTTTTTTCATCAAACCCATACGTTTAGGTTGGGGTATCTATGGATAGGTCTTCAAAATGATATTGAGGTTTCTAATATTATTTTTTTCTAAACTGAATAGTTTGCGCGAGAGACACTTCCAAAGTGGTAAAATGTGTCTCCCCCCTGTAACTTCTAAAATAATAGAATGATAAAACTAAAAAAAAATATATGATGTACATAACCATGCAAACTTCCACCGAAAATTGGTTTGAACGAGATCTAGTAAGTAGTTTTTTTAATACGTCATAATTCGTAAACCGCAATTTACCTTTCATTCAACCAACTCAAATATAAAAAACGGAACCTTTATAAAATCACTTCGTTGTCCGTTTGTCTGTCCATCTGCCAAGACCCTTTTTCTAACGAGCGCGAGGAATTATCAAGTTGATATTAATATCAACTTAAAATACTCAGGGCTGCAATCCCTTGAAGCAGTGATAAAATCGAACTTCTAAGTGAACGCAATCAAAAGATACGGGCGTTTATCTTCCGGAATTAAAACCTATAGAGTACTTCCCGTTGACCTAGAATCATGAAATTTGGCAATAAGCAATGTCATGTAGCAAGTAAAGGAAAAAGTCCGAAAATCGTATATCTGTAGTTACATTTAAATATTTTTTTCCGTGATAAACTATTTAAGTACATATCTACAAATTTGTACGGAACCCTCGGTGCGCGAGTACGACTCGCACTTGACCGGCTTTTTTTTCGTTGGTTAAAAATTGAGGTTGGTCTTGAGAGTTTTATGCAAAATTCTGGTCGCAAGGCGAAGAAAAGAATTTCTTCTCATTTAATAACTGGTTCCATCAAGGGTTGTTTACTTTTAGAGATTAGTCGGTTATGATAGCGTTCCGTTGGTTACAGATGCTAATAAGTCTCATAATTTAGTTTCTTATCTTCACGTCAAATCCAGCCTTGGTTTATATACAGCTGTGTACGTCATAACCATTTATTAATATGATGAAAAGGAATCATTTAATTTTTTACGTTCACCATATCAGAGGTTAACATCTAATCGCCGTTCGCGATTTATTTACCAAAAATGTAAACAAATATGGGTTTATGGAAAGTTCAGTTTACGATACAACTTCAAACATTTTTATAGCTTTTTAAATAGTGTTAGTCACTCTGAAATCAATTTATATTTAATTAACTTGAAATAATATTAATTTGAAACATAAGTTTGAATAGACTTTAAGTAGGTACTATACATTATTATGAATTCAATACCTATATAAGATTAGGTCTTTTTCCTCGCAGGTTTGAGCACGGGTGTACTTTTTTTTGTTGTCGGGGGGAAACCTTCAAAAGGCACCCGACCTCCGGGGAGGGGAGGTCGGGGAGTGTGAGATTTTTACCTCACTAAAACCACCCCGGTGATCACCATCAGCACATTGGGGTGGTCCCGGTTCCTCTTAAAAGACCAATTCCGGAACCCCCCGTGCAACGCCTGTAAGGCACATCCCTGGGGAGACTGTAAAGGGGCGTCCCCTGAGCCTCGCTATGCACGGCAGCACGTGACCACTGTGCCGCCGTCTTCGAGCAGGGGTGTACCAACAACACTCACATTATGTCAGTTACGTTTAAATCTCATGTAATATGCTTCTACTGAGAAATTGCTAATAAAACTTTAAAAATTTGCCCAATCCGGGAATTGAATGCAGCGTCAAGTAGGGCTTGTGACCACTAGACCAACGAAGCTGTCAATTAAATATCAATACATATTTATCAGTGAACCAGCTGCGCCCCGTGGTTTCACCAGCGTAAATGTTGATCCCGTGAGAAAATCGGGATAAAAAGTAGCCTATATGTTAATCCAGGGTGTCAGCTACCTCCATACAAAATTTTATCAAAATTGGTCCAGCCGTTTGAGCGTGAAGAAGTAACAAACATATGAACACACACGCACACTCATAAACTTTCGCCTTTATAATATTAGTGTGATTAAATTCGCTTTTCATGTCTGTCCGTGTGACCGCGCTGGGCCTTAAATTCACTATGACCACTTAACGATTCTTTACCGAAACCTCGTCAATTCCTAAGCTAATCCCGCCAATCTCACGTTGATTTCACGCGGTTTCGTTAATTGTGCCATGGAGAATTATGGTCTTCAGCTAAACTTCGCAACGGATCATTCACAGAATTTAATCCGGAAGGTTTATGTGTTTATACATTCACACTAAAGTTATCTACATATATAAAGAAATCTCGATGTTTTGATAAGTCCTAGAATCCGTGCAATTAAAAAAAAAATTCCACATTACCATTAACAACAATTGATCTATTCTGTAAAAACTCACGGTGAAAATTTAGTTCAATCCCTACCATCAGAAGGACAATTCCTGTCATTAAAAACATTCAATTCTAGCCGCAATCTCATCTCGGCGAAAATCAATGTAAAAATTTGTCGAAAATGTAGGGAAGTTAGCGGTATTTTGGACAGATTGAGACTGAGATTAAAGTGTGACTGTTCTAAAAATTACGAGAATTCGGGCAATTCTGGGGCGTGAACAGTTATTCCACCGAATAACAGCTCACTTCACTAAGTTTTCACGATGAGATTTTAACAGAATAAACATTCTAAATACCGAGCTAGTTAAATGACAGCGTACATTGTAGGCTTAGTACCGAACTTGAGCGTACCTACAAAGATATGAGCTTGAAATGGACGTCTTCCTACATAACTCCATTGTAATATAAGAAACTGGCTAGAAACACAGTAGATAATTCCGTTATCTATGCGGTAGTTTCGACCAAAGGAAGTAGACGAAGTTAATAATTAAGTTAATCCATTGATGTTACCGCTGTGGGAGTTGTACAATTTCTTATAGGTGTTTACGTAAGGAATTCATGTGTACAGGTTTTTGCCGTTTCGTGTTTTATGTAGCTTAAAAGTTCCCATTTTTTAAAAGAAACCTGTCAGATAAATCTAGAAATCTATTTCTTTTATCCTTAATTTGGACAAATTATGTTGATTAGTCAGAGGTTGAATAAGTACACACGACGATATCATCATCTGCCTAGCCTTTTCCCAACTGTGTTGGGGTCGGCTTCCAGTCTAACCGGATGCAGCTGAATACCAGTATTTTACATGAAGCGACTGTGTAGGACAGATACCAGTATTTTACATGGAGCGACTGCCTATCTGACCTTTACAACCCAGATACTGGGTAATACGATACCCCTTGGTAAGACTGGTTGTCAGACTTTCGGGCTTCTGACTACCCGTAGCGACTGTCAAAGATCCACGACGTATTTCCAGTTATAGCTTATGGCCGGCTTTTCGTGCGGTGAGATTGGCATCTCACTATAGCCGAAGCCATATCAAGCTACCAGTATAAGCGAGCTTCTGACTACCCGTAGCGACTGTCAAAGATCCACGACGTATTTCCAGTTATAGCTTATGGCCGGCTTTTCGTGCGGTGAGATTGGCATCTCACTATAGCCGAAGCCATATCAAGCTACCAGTATAAGCTGGCGCTTATACTGGTAATGTATATGATGATACGACGCTGGTAATTTATTGCAAGATATGAAGAAATTATCTATTTACAAAAAAAACTTATTTGGACTAAAAAATTAAAACACTAGTACTTTAGTATGTTGCTTGTAGAATAATCTGACAAAAAATCATAATGATTGTAGTAAAGAAAGAAAGAAAAAAATACGTTTGCGTGTACGTTCGTACGTGTATTTTAAAAAGAAAGGTTTTAGAGGTATCTTCATGATTTTTTTCTATCGTATCAAATTAGTTGTATTATGTTTTCAACACACTACCTACCTAGCATATATCCTGAAGAATATATTATATATATTTTCTGATTTTATTTACTGTAGTCGATCATATACTTTTATTGTTTATAAAACTTGCGTTTTTTGCCTGGTTTAGGTCCTGTAAGCCCCTTAAAATCACTAAATATATCGGCAGTCGCTGAAAACCAGCGCTGCGGCTTTGTCTCGTAGTGTTCACAGTAACACCCATGGTGACGCATATCTTCCCCAACGTGTTTTTTGTTGTTTTTTCTTTGCTTCATTTTTTACCGCAAATAAACGTATTTTCTTTCATTCTGCTTTCCTTCTATCTACTTTTATATTCAATATCTCCATCACAAGGGTTTTAAATTTAAAATATCTAGATTATATTAAGAAGAAAAGGCAAAAGCATAAAACCCATTCATTTCATTGCCATTGGAAATTTTTAAATCGGATCGAATAGGAAATGAATTTTAATTGGATTTGAGAATTGCATCTAAAAGGAGAACCCCATTTCAATCGGAAGAAAATTCAGTTAAGGAGCTTGGATTTAGAATGACGACTTTATTTTGTGTCCTTTTTTTGCCAGTTATATTTCAGTAACATCAGTCCCGTTACGGGTAAGTAGTCAGAAGGCCAAAAGTCAGACAACTAAGTAGTCTTCCCAAGGGCTATCGTGTAAAGGCTCCTGCAAACAGGCGCGACACGCGACGCGAATCGCGCGCGACACAAAGACACCGCTCGTTGCGGTGCCTTTGTGTCGCGTGTCGCGTGTCGCGTCGCGCCTGTGTGTACGAGTCTTTACTCAGTAACTGGGTTGTGAAAAAAAAACCGGACAAATGGGAGTCGGACTCGCACATGAAGGGTTCCCAAGGCATATAACGCCGAAAAGTTTATTTTATACCCCTTTAAATTTTAACTTTATTTTATTTTTATTATTTTTAGTTATAGCGGCAACAGAAATACATCATCTGTGAAAATTTCAACTGTCTAGCTATCACGGTTCATGAGATACAGCCTGGTGACAGACAGACAGACAGACGGACAGTGGAGTCTTAGTAATAGGGTCCCGTTTTTACCCTTTGGGTACGGAACCCTAAAAAGAGATAATTTGCCTTGGCACTGATGGTTGTAATACGGTAATAGAGCCTACTGATTTAATCTATGTTGGTAATAATGTATATGTATGTGTGTGTGTGGTTTCCGAGATGATCTCATCGGGAGTGTCTGTATAATTATGTAACTCGACATCGCTTTTCTGAACACTCGGGGGTTTATTTAAACGATGCATAAAGTTATTTAATTATTAGCACTGTTTAACCATACATTTCTAACGTTTGTTTTAACGTCTCTTAACTTTAAGCAATGTTGATAGATAAATCGGTACGTCCTAAGATTAAATTCGTTTAAAGGCTCCTACAAACAGACGCGACACCCGATGTAATCGCGAGGGACACAAAGGCACCACTCGTAGCGCGACTTGCGGTGCCTTTGTGTCGCGTGTCGTGTCGCGCCTGTTTGAAGGAGCCTTAAGTGGATAGGTAAGTGTGTCAAATCTATAGCTATTTAGAGTTTATCTGAGGTTTGTGCCAAGTGCACGTATTGAGCGACAAATGCAAAGAAAAAATCAGTTGTAGTGAACCCTAGCTTCTGCCCGCGACTTCATCTGCGTGGAAGTCAAAATACCTAAGTACCATAAATGTGGTCGTCCAAATCAAAAGGGACCTTATGGCGGAAATGAGTTATCTACAGAGCTGAAAACTACATAAATGTACCGAACTATAGACCCAAGAACCAACCTTCTAACCACTGCCGTTATTTTTTTACGAATTTTTGAAGTTCACTGATCGAAATTATAAGTTTCGAGAAAATCGCAATTTAAGTATGCCGTACAAAAAAGTTATGTTTTAGTGTGAAGTTATGTAACTGATGGTATACTTTGATTGACTATGATTATTACTAATGGAAATTCTTACAATCCTTGCATAAACTTGTTTGTTGTGGGAACTAGACCCGCCAACATAATGCATTATCAATGAGATGCAAAGTATCGATAATAGTATTAAAAATAAGTAAACCGCCTGTTTCTCACTAAACTTTTATCGTTTCTATATTGCTACTAATTACATAGATTTGCGAAAGGCCTTAGATGTAAATAAAAACAACACATAATTTAAAAAAAATAGTTTTTATTTACTAGCAAGAATTCTTATTTTTTATAAACTTTGAGATCTGACAGTAACAAAATCAACACTTAATCACTAAATAGGTTATACATAATTGGTTTAGATGCTAATAAAGCTAAGAGATCAATGATAACTGTTAGTTATGATCTTGTAAAGTTACATAGAGAACTGAATAATTTCTTCAAACAAATTAAAAAAGGGCCCTAATGGTGGGCACTAAACAATATTTTTTATTTTTAGCATGCATAATCAATATTTTAGTGCAACATTCAAGATAACTTAAATTTTCTTTTTTTATTATCACAAGGTATGAAAATGTTACTTATTTAACAATTTTTTTTTTATTATCACAAGGTATGAAAATTCGTAACAAGTATATACGTAAAAAAGGGCCCTTAAGGCGGTCCGTTGCAGTCTGCTGACACTTATCTCTTAGTATAGTTAATTAATTTAAGTATTTTAATAAAGGTAAACAATCTTGATACGTTTTTGTCGAAAAATATATTTATGAAATAATTTATAGCCATTACAAGATAAAACAAAATGAAATAACAGATGTTATAATGAATTACTTTTGCTATTAGCCTTAGCCTATTTTAAAAATATATTTTATGATAAAAAACATACCTAACAAGATTGTTTACCTCTATTAAAAGTACCTAAACAAAATATGGACTACAATAGTGGGACCTTAGACCTAAGACGCATATACAAAGAATGCCGCATGCGGCGGCGTGCGACACTATCTAATGGCAGCTATACGCTACGCTGACGACACGCTAGTCCTGGCGCAGGGGAGGTCGCATCAGGCGGCGGCCGACGCGATGACACGCGGGGTTGCGATAGTCGTGGAGAGGATCCGGCAGTTGGGTCTCGAGGTGGCATTGCACAAGTCCGAGGCCATGTCGTTTCATGGGTTCCGGAATACGCCACCATCGGGATCCCAACTAACGGTAGGAGGGGTTCACATCGGCGTCGAGACGACGATGAAATACCTGGGTCTCATCCTCGACAGCCGGTGGAACTTAGTCGAGCATTTCCGACGTTTGGCTCCCAAACTGGAACGGGCCGGGGCCGCCTTCAAGCGGCTCCTGCCCAACCTGAGGGGGCTAAACGCCTCCTACCGGAGGCTTTACGCGGGGGTCGTGCGGTCCATGGCCCTATAACGGGGCCCCGGTGTGGGTGCGTTCACTGCGGCGGCGAGCCGCCCATTATTTGAACGCGCCTCAGAAGGTGGTAGCCGTTAGGCTGATCCGGGGGTACCGCACGATCTCGGGCGAGGCGGCAAGCCTCCTTGCCGGACTGCCGCCATGGGATCTGGAGGCGATAGTCCTTGCGCGCCTGTATGAGTGGCGCGCGGAGGCACAACGCCGGGGGGAAACTCCGCTTCCGCAGCAAATTGCGGCGGAGCGGACAGACCTCCGGCGCGATCTCATGGCGGCGACCTCTCGCGTCCGGGCCTGGTTCAAGCCATGGTCCGGGGCTAGAGGGAGTGGGGAGCAGTCGCCTCCTTCTGCGAAGCAGTCATGCTAGCGAAGGAGGCGGCGGGACGGCTGAGAGAGAGAGCCTCCTGTCCCAGCCGCCGCGGGAGACGCTCCGGGCGTCGGGAGCCGCGCGACTACTCCCGGCCACCTTAGGCGCGGGCGGAGAGCAATGGGTAGCTCACCGTCCGATCAGGACCAGGCCCGTGCCGGACGGCGCGTACGTGTTCCACGCGCGCCTCAAAGAGATGTCAGCACTAAACGAAGGGGCCCGTATTGGCCGAAGCCTGCCGGGTCAGCGGGATTGTCCGAAAGGGTTACCGCTGGCCCGGATCAAAGGGCGAAGGAAGGAACACGGGTGGGTTTTAGTCAGTAAGAGTCTGACACTCCCTATTCCGCTCCACCCAGAGCGGGAGGAGTCATTTGATGATTTCCCATCCTGAATGAATAGTTTAGTTTATACCTACCTTGCAATATTAAAATGTTGATATAATAATGGTTTGAATTACAAGAAAAACGATTTGTTAGGTCTTGCCGCGATAAGGTTCCTTTTTTACTAAACTTTAGATGAATACGAAACTTTTTTAAATTGACTTTTCGAAAAGTTGAACACATCTACATGTAGTAAATACAATCATCTTTTTAAAAATACAGTTAATAAAAAAACGATTTTTTTTGAGGTATTTTACAAATTTATTAATATCTCGGAAACTAGTTACCGCCATAAGGTCCCTTTTGATTTGGACGACCACAAATGGTAAGTATGGTATGGTATGGTACTCGGCAATAGTGTAGCTTTATATCAGTAAAAGATTTCTTGTAGACGGATTAGTACTTCCAGAGATTCATTATCATCAACCACACTCTGACTTCAACGACTGTTAGGTATACGCCTCTTGTTGCTTGAGCTTCCAGCTTCCTTTTACATACAAACAATTTTAGATTTTATAAACTTACGATCAGACAGGGCGATTAGTCCAAGCTGTATCCAACCGGCAGACAGCGCTTCCCATACAATCAATATTATCGAGAAAAAGAGGTGGAAGAAACTGTACACGAAGAACGTCGTCACCAGACAGTGGTTGGCCTGAAATTGAAAACAAAAGAGATATCAGTAACAGTACATTACAATAAGAATTATAAGTATAATTCGCTCCCCCCACCGAATAATATGGTAATCGACAAATCAAAATTTTACAGGAAAAATAAAAAACTGTTTTTTGCGTATATCTCGGCACTGGTAGATCGTAAGGTAGACATTTAAACGTCAAAACAAAGCTAATTTTTTTACAATCTAATTTATATTATGATTTTTTTGTAATACTTTTATAAAATAAAGTTATTCACAAAAATAATGTTACTGAAATTAAATGGCAAAAGTATAGTATGCAACGCATCATTACCATATTATTCGCGTGTAAACGCAACAATATCGTAGTCAATATTAATGCATTATAGTATTATTCGTTGTAATACAGTGTCAAAAAACCTAACGGCAATATGATATTACGATATTATTCGTGTGAAATCCAAGCGATAGTGTATAATGTAATATTACATTACAGTAATATTCGTCGATGTGTGGTGTCAAAAGATTAACAGTAATATAATGTTGCAAATACATGTTTTATTAAATAATCCAGTACTTATTATTTGATTTTGCAGAAAAATAACAATAATAGAGGAAGTTGATATTAATACTGGATAATTTATAATAGCGTTTTATTAAAATTTATGAAATAAAACAAAGGTTTTATTATTTATCATAATCAGTCCTTTTATTTATTAACTAGCTGTGCCCGCGACTTCGTCAGCGTGGAATAGTGACTTTTCGGGCAGCATATATTTTGAATTACATATACCGTCGTTTGGGTAGCTAAAAATTTACTTTACGAGTACAGTAATGCTTCTCTGTATACGATATTTGACGTATGGCCATCGGGGATGAAAGCATACAGGCTCCTAGGATTGCTAACCCGTGACAGAGCCACATACAACTGAGCGTGCGAGAAACAGCTGATAATTAGATCTACACCTACAACTTTCAGCGTCTGACCTTGGGCTTTATTAATTGTCATCGCAAAACATAGACTGACTGGAAACTGGACTCGTTTAAAACTAAATGGAAAATTGTTTGGAATGAGAGGAATCCGAGGAATGAAAACACTTTTACCTTTTCCACACCTTGTTAAAATCTCTGCTTCTATCAGATTTCTTTGTAAATTGGTCACTTTTAACCTGGTGCCATTGCTAAGTTTTGGGGGGCTTAAATTTCTAAGAAGCATTATCGGTACGCCTACTTTTAATTTTAATTTATGTGCTGGTAGTCCAGGAGCATTGAGGGATTCTAAAAATTCTACTGGGTAGCTTGTAGATTTTCCTTCTTCCATGACTCTGTTAATGGAGATATACTCAACATAATCCCCCGGAACATAGCTCAAAATTTCAGCGTTTATTGTTGCTGCTTGGTCGTTTCGTGGCGTCAAAATAGCTCTTTCGCAAAGCCAGAAATTTTCGCAAGTTGGTATTTGCGTTGCGTTTCCATACACAGATGATATGAGGTCTCGCATTGATGAAACTATGTTGCATAGGTTTTCATTAAGAACAACTTTTCCTTGTTTCTGCGGTAACACACCGTTACCAATCTCAAGTAGCAAATCTGAAAATTCTTGAGCATTTTCGTTGCCTCTAATTTGCGCACGCATATTTAATGTCAAATGCAAAGGTATAATGTAATGCCACAGTCGAGAACTCTTTAGGCAGGCTCTAACTTCAACAGCCCTTGTTCCACGTGGTATTACAGGGAGAGTCTGACGAAAATCGCCACAAAAAAGCATAGTAATGCCATCCATGGGTTGATCATTTTGGTTGACATCACGCAACGTTCTGTCTACTGCTTCTACTGCTTTTCGATTGGCCATTGTGGACTCATCCCATATAATAAGGCTACAATCACGAAGAACCTTAGCTTTATCGCTGTTTCTTGAAATATTACAAACAGGGCTTTCTGTGCGGTCTAAATCGATCGGAATTTTGAACATTGTATGAGCAGTTTTCCCACCTGGCAACAATGTGGCTGCTATGCCTGATGAAGCGACAGCAAGCGCGATTTTACCTTGGCTTCGTACCTTCGCCAAAATAACTTTCGTAAGAAATGTTTTACCCGTTCCACCGGGTGCATCTACAAATAGCATTTCTTCCAAAGTACTATCAACGCTCACCAGATCAAATATCAAACGCTGTTCATCAGTTAGCCTCGAGAGTGCGCGTCCATGTACGTACTCTGATAGTATACCTTAAAAATGTCCGCCGTGATTCTTTAAATTGACATAACTTTTTTATTTATGAACCGATTGACATGAAATAAACACTAAATGTTAAGTGAAGCTTACTACAATATATTAGTGAAAACGGCATCTAAATCGAATAAGCCGTTTCTATTATATTGTAAACAAAAATAATACACAAATATAATTGTTTTATACTTTACGTGGAAAAAGGCATGCATTTCTTACGCGAATATAATGGTAATCGTCGCTTACCGAAAAAGTTAACGATTGCATGATCTGTAATAACATGTTATGGTATTATTCGTGCAAAAAGTGTGTTTAGATTTTAAGGGAATAATGTTGTTATGTTCATTACGGTACCATTGAAATTATTGTACTTTTATAAATATACATAGAAAAAATACAAAAAAAATTACAAGATTGTAATTAATGCTTTAGACACCGAATATGCAATAAAACGAAAACTGTCGTAGTACCACATTACCATGTTATTCGGTGGGGGGAGCGAATTTGTTGTGTGTCTGTACCAGCAATTATAATGAAAGGGAATAAAGGGAACCAGAGAACAGGGTAACATAGGTTCGGATTCGGCACAGGCCGGGCGGTAAAATTGATGTATATTCAGCCTTGTAGGTACCGTGTAAGTTAAAGAGATACATTATTAAGGGGATTACAGGACCTAAACGCAAAAAAACGCAAGTTTTAGAAACATTAAAAGTACCTATATGATCAACTATAGTAAACAAAATCAGAAAAATATATGATATTCTTCAGGATATATGCTAGGTAGATAGTGTATTGAAAATATAATGCAACTAATTTAAAAACCATACCTACTAATATACATACTTACAATCAATCTGATTTTTTGTCAGATTATTCTACAAGCAACATACTAAAACACTAGTGTTTTAATCTTTTATTCGAAACAATAGATTTTTTGTAAATAAATAATTGGTTCATATTTTGCAATAAATTATAACAGCGTTGTGTCATCGACTCATCGCGCTTCTCTTTATTTTCTATGTACTCCGACTGTGATCGCGCTTTAGGTCATGTAAGCCCCTTAATGGTTAATCTCTGACTGTTCACACTACCACGGCGAGATCTCTTTCTCCACTAGTTTGTTGGAGCGACGAGAAAGAGAATATCTAGTGTACTACTCGCTCAGCGAAAATCTTCGCTCGCTTGGCGGGCAGATCGCTCGGTAAGAGACTCACGCTTGGTACGTACGCATACCAGCGAGTAATCGCTCGTCGCCGTCGCTCGCGCAGTCGCTGCTCTTTACTCGTCTACTCGTTTTTAGTTGCTAGCTCTACTTCGCCGGGCGGCAGTGGAACAGGTGCCTTACAGAGTCCAGAGATGCTCTGTACTCGGTAGGTGTCAGCTGTCAATGATGATGGTGAAATATTATTTGTAATGGTGGTTACTCATAATTATGTGAACGTAATATTCGTAGTGTAGGACGCCCTCCGGCCAGGTGGGATGACGATCTGCGAAAGACTGGAGGCAGATGCTGGATGCGTCAAGCTGAAGACAGGGCGCTATGGCGCTCATTAGGGGAGGCCTATGTCCAGCAGTGGACTGCTATAGGCTGATGATGATGATGATGATGATGATGAATATTCGTTGAGGAATTCTTTAGGAGTAAGATAATTTCGAAAAATTAAAGTAAGATAACATACATCTACAGTCTATGATGAGATGAGAGATGAGAATGCGTTCCTGACATCTGTCAGTGCAATAATTCTAGTAGCTAATAAAGATCAAATTAGCAAAACACGTATTTGTTGACACTGACAGGTGTCCAGAACGCATTCTTTCTTCGGCCATTGTCAGTATACTATACGAGCAATAGTCTTTGGTCGGCCACACTCTAGGTACCTACATCAAAGTGTATTATGCTCTGTGCCTGCCTACATCAATAAAATTGAAACAAGTGTCTATTAATGTTTGGCCTGAGATAGATACCTTAATATCATCGTTATAAAAAAGGTAAGTTATCAATAAATACAAAAATCGCGCCATTATTGTACCCAAAAAAGGTGTCTGACCGTAAAATCGTTTTGCTGATTTCTCTTCCTTCTTTCTATTCGGATTACAAAAGTATCTTTAATAACTAATTCCTCCAACGATTAGGTTTGTTTCGTAACGCCAATCTCCAATGAAAGTTTATATTTTACCTTTAATAGTAGAAAATTTTGTGAGAAAACTAATTTCGTACCTTTTAATTTATTTCAGTAGTTGTTATTTAATTTGTTGACGTTTATCGAGGTCACTTTAGTTCCGCAATCGAGTTACGTAAGGTATTGGCTCTGTGCGAGCATCGATTTACGTTATTGGCTGTATGATGGCGTGCCTGTGCCTCGAATCGTAGCGAGTCACGATTCACGTCATGGAACAAAAAAGAAGTTGAATGGACGCACATCAGAAGTAAATCTACACTATCTAAGTTATAAATGATGATTGGAATAGTTTTCAGTTCTCGAAGACGATTAGTTAGGTAGGTACATAAAGCTTAAGCTTTAAAAAGACAACAGTTTATTTGTTAGGATAGGATATCGAACATCAATTGGTTTGTATTTAGGTAGTGTAATGCGTGTAGTTATCTAAAATCAGCATACTGTTTTAGTTACCTACCTACCTGAAATAGTTTAAGCGTTCATAACGTTCTTTATGGATTACAGGATCTAAACGCAAAAAAACGCAAGTTTTAGAAACAATAAAAGTATATAATGACTACAGTAAACAAAATCACAAAAATATATGATGTTGTTCAGGATATATGCTAGGTAGATAGTGTGTTGAAAATATAATACAACTAATTTGATACGATAGAAAAAAATCATGAAGATACCTCTAAAAATATTCTTTTTACAATAAAAACCATACTAATATACTTACAATCATTTTGATCACATTATTCTATAACTAAATAATTGTTTCATATTTTGCAATAAATTACCAGCGTTGTGTCATCGCGCTTCTCTATCTTTTCTATGCAGTCCGACATGGACCGCGCTTTAGCTTTAAGGCCTACAAACAGACGCGACACGCGATATAATCGCGCGCGACACAAAGGCACCGCTCGTCGCGCGACTTGCGGTGCCTTTGTGTCGCATGTCGTGTCGCGCCTGTTTGAAAGAGCCTTTACGCACCAGTTTCATACTAAAATATTGGTAAAGGAATACCAACTTAATAATATTATGTCAGTCACATAATATTATTAAGTTAGAATTTACTAGACAGAAACGATGCTTAAAATGATTGGACTTATTTATAAAGAAATCTACTTGAGCATATAATAAACCCTTAGTATGGATTCACACCATAGCAACTGAGTACCGACACCAGTCGATGCGATGTTTTCTCGATCCGATACAATAATATCGTATAATCTTGAATAAAATATCGATATCAGTGCTGCATCGGAAAGGTGTGAACGCTTCCATTGTTTGTTGTTTCTCCTTTTAAGTAAGAAGATTGTATCACAGTGAGAATCGTAGCATGTTGCTATGTCTGCCCTAAGTAGAACAATGCATAATCTTTTCTTTACTCGAGCAGCCAGGGTTATCCTACCATTCCGAAATTTGATAAGTTCTCACAAAATCTTTAGACTTTAGCCAAAAAGTGCGAAATTTCATTTTGTAATTTTCTTTTTCTGTTCCCGCTATGTCCAAAATTTCGGACACATGACAAGGCCGGATAAAATCTGGACGGGGTACCAATAAGCCGGACCTGTCCAGACAAATTTGGATGAATGGTAACCCTAGTCACGAGGTGCAGACGACAATTTTTGGAAGCCACTGTGAAATTAAATTATGTTTTTGTTCCTTTGTGGCAATGTAGATATGCCGCAGGTATTTATACACATATGTTTATAATGATTAAGTACCTCGTACTTACTAAGGTGGAAAATGGTTAAGCAGTCGATCTATTGATCCATGTAGGTACCTTACCTACCTGGATCGATAGATCAATAAGTTGGTAGTTCCAACCCTTTATGATTGACAACTGACATAAATTCATTCTAAGAATATGCACATTCTGATAACTAGAAGAGATTGACAAAAATAAATAGTATTTCATTATAAATCCCATTGCTTATACCTTATACCTACATATAAATTTTCGAAAGTAAACGGGGTAAAAGGAATAGGTAGGTAGGTAGGCAGGCAGGCCGCAGGTGGCGTTCTGAAGTCCTACCTACCCTCAAGGGAAGAAGGTGTGAATTTATTTGTATGTTTAGTTGCATGTGTGTATGTAGATATATTAATTTTCCTCTGAATACTACAGTGTCTCTTACCTTATAAGCCCCACAAGTGAACATAATAGCAAATAGAAACAGCATCATTGCTATAGTGATATACGTTAGGTAATACGTGAGCACTATGATCCTCTCCAGCGAATCCTTTGTGGACCCAAATATGCTCTCCAAGTTCTCGAAGTTTCTGAACTTCTCATCTTTCTCGAAATAGTTGTTGGTCACGTTCAAACCTAGCTGGTATAAGTGGAATGCTGCGGTTGCTATTGCTATCAGCTGTAACAAAGAGAAGTTGTGTTTTAGAACGTGAATAATAATAAAATAAAAATGTTTATTTCAATAAATAAAAGTGCGTTTCTTTACGACGCGACGTTCGGAGTCACCTTTAGCCTCGTACACACAGGCGCGACGCGACACGCGACACAAAGGCACCGCAAGTCGCGCAACGAGCGGTGCCTTTGTGTCGCGCGCCTTTCGCGTCGGGCGTCGCGCCTGTTTACAGGAGGAGCCTTTTTAAACAAGGTATTGCTTGTACAGACGCCAGCACATCAACCTACCACAATCTGTCAGATTTTCCCAATCAACTTTGAACCTTATGCTTTAGCGATAAAGTTGAAAATCTATTAAAGAAATCTGACAGATTGTGGTAGGTTGATGTGCTGGCGTCCGTACCTAATAGGCGACTCCGCAACTTCCACGTGGCCTTTTTTCAACAATACCTACACAAACGGGTGTAGACAATAATTATAGTGGAAAACAGATGTTGATGGAGTGAGTTTGTTAAACTAAGTGTACATTCAACAAAAGATATATGTATGCAGGATCGTCGGATATAGTTGAAGTTTAGTAAGAAACCGATGAATGTTCTCGAATAAAATTTAATTTTATTAATAGGAAACAAACAGCTCATTTATCAAATTAAATTTCAGTCGACAACATTAATCGGTTTCTTACTAAACTTTAACTATATCCGACGATCCTGCATACTTATCTCTTTTGTTGACTGTACCTAACGAAAGCTACATTTCTAAACTTATGTTAGTTAAGTAAATACTATGTACCTAACATAGTATGTATATACCTTTACGAATAATTTAAACATACCTATAGGTTACTGACTTGATTATCTTCAAGTTATCCCAACTACCTACTCATTATCATTACCTGCTAATAAAAGGTTGATACATATTGTTATGACAGAAAAAAAAAACTCCATTTAACTGGACAAGCAAGTAAACTACAACTTACAAGCACTTGAGTTGATTAAACGCCTGATAGAATAATGAAGGCAAGCCGCAACATAAACACAAATCTACGGGTGTGTAGAGTCTACGACCAACGCTAGGCGCTTTCAAATCACATGTCTGTCGGTCGATTCTGTAAAAATCTCACCGTGAAAGCTTAGGTGAAATGAGTTTGTTTTTGCTAGGAATTGACACTATTGACAGCTCACTCCACGCTTACTTCACCTAAGTTTTCACAGAATAGCAACGCTGTACTTATAAGGCGGATACAGACATTGCGAGGCATGCGCAGCGCACGGCGCTCATCGCATGATTCGCAAAACGTGGACGAATTTGAATGTGGACGTTCATATTCGTGATGAGGCACGTGCTTCCACATGCCTCACCACGAATATGAACGTCCACACATTGCGAATCATGCGATAAGCGCCGCGCCGCCGCCGCCGTGCGCTGCGCATGCCTCGCAATGTCTGTATCCGCCTTTAGGCGAAGTTCATCTGAGAAATTTATGCCATATTGATTTTCTAGTTTCATGAATATTTGAGTTTGAACACTGTATGAAAGTGGTGCTGTAATTCTGTACAGTATTTTGGGTTGAAAATTAATGGACGAATGGTTTAAAAATGCTAAGCACTACTTTTGATTATTATTAGTAATGGATTTAATAAACATAATAAACATATTATTGAAGAACAATTATTTATATTTTACTTCCAGAATAACCCTAAGTAATATAAAAGGTAGGTTACGAAACCACTTCCAAAACCCTTGAGTAATATGCTCTCATGGCTCACAAAAGGAAGGTATAATAATACACTTTCATATAAATGTAAATATGGACAAGTAATACTTACTATAACAATGTATCCGAATATTATATTCCCCACCCTTAAGGGGAAGCAGAATAGAAACTTTCTCGTCATCTTCTCATCGGTATTTCTGAAAAGGATAAAAGGTAAATATGAAAATAGGTACTTATTTATGAAGGTAGATTCTACAGTTTTTACACAGTATTAAGACGACACCGACCGCGCAGTGGCGCCCTCATCGTTTGTTTGCTTATATCTTTTATTTTAGAATGAAAATGCAGAAAATCAGCATGATACATTATGTTCCAGAAGATTATAGGTACGTTATTATTATTACAAATGGTAGTTCTACATTGTTAAGTTTTATTATACCGAATCCTTAAAACGTTTTCCGTTTTCTGCACTTTCATTCTAAAATAAAGGAAATAACCAAACAAACGATGAGGGCGCCACTGCGCGGTCGGTGTCGTCTTAATGTAATGGATACCACAGTACCTATTACAGTAATAAATAATGTTGGGTATCTACGTAATAAAAATCATCATCATCTTCCTTGCCTTGTACCATGTTACTCGAGGTCGGCCCAACAGGTTTTCTTTTTCCATTCTCGGTGTCAACCATCATTCACTGCCTTGTCTTTCATATTAGGTATTCCTTATGAATCCATCTTTTCTTTTTTTCCTTCATCTTCCTCTCCAGCCATCCACATTTATACAATATGCCGCTACGATGGCGACATTAATTAAACACATGGGTAGGGCTATTGGCCAGTAATCATCATAAACCGCCTGCAGGGGTCACTCGCCGACATACATAGGGATCTCTCTCTTTCCTTCAATTCGCCTACACTTTGCGCGTTATTCGTTTTAATTTCATTGTTGCGATGTTATAATCCGTGACCCGGCAAATGAGCCCTGCAGTGCTGCTCTTTAATTAGATACAGGTTGCTCCAAGATGCTATTTTAGAGAATTGTAAATCAATTAAATAATAACGTTTAATTAAATTAAAATAATTATGTTCATAAAACAAAAACGCGAAACCGTTTACGTGTGTTAGGTAATTTTTCAAACTTATGAAGCAATGGATTTGGAAATTCCTTCAAAATCCACGGTTTTAGAATCTACAATATTGCTTAGTTTATTTACTTTTACACGAGGAGCCCGTGGCTAAATAATAACAGCCGCACAGGTCGATCGATAAGGTTAAGCTACGCTTGCCGCGGTCGATCTGTGGATGGGTGACCATCTTTACATACCGAGACCCCTCCGAGCCTAGGAAAGCACGGTAAGCCGTTGGTCCCGGTTGTAATTCGTAGATCTTTGACAGTCGTTACCGGTCGTCAGAAGCCCGAAAGTCTGACAACCAGTCTTACCAAGGGGTATCGTATTACCTAGTAACTGGGTTGTGGAGGTCAGATAGGCAGTCGCTCCATGTAAAATACAGGTATTCAGCTGCATCTGGTAAGACTGGAAGCCGACCCCAAAATAGTTGGGAAAAGGCTAGGCAGATTGATTGTTAACCTACTTTTTGAACAAATATGTACATGAACATAAAAATTACTTTTTTGTTTTATTTATAATTTATGTACACACAGTAAAATACATAGGGTCATGACATGATTATAAATTGAGTTACATGTTTCTATCGAAAATTTTATGAATGTTTGCGTAAAAAACCTATCGATCATAAATCTATAGAGTTTTTTAACAACGTATTTATTAGGTACTAAGGTTTTTATTCTTAATTCTTAGTCATAAATACTTAAGCACGCTTGAGAAATGAATATGTAGTAAGTACTAACCTACCTGCCAACTCAAGTCTTTAATGATTAAATCTGCATTTTTCAAAGTGAAATTAGCGTTCCCATGTGTTTCATATCTAACTAGGATCTTTTGGCGCTCGAATGACGTTGAAAGGGGCCCCATTGTTGGTAAACATTTGTGCATTTGTTTTGAAAAATGTATTGAAAAAATAAGATGGCGACGTTAGTTCCGAATTCGGCCACGCGCCAAAAGATCCTTGTAGGTAGGTACAGCTAGTTATATCTAGTTATTTTGAATTATATCTGCTATGAAAATAGTATCATGTTAGTTGTGAAGATTGGTCGACCGAAGTAACAATAGCTAATCAAGTCACTTGACACGAGCTTTGACAACAGAGGCTGCCAGACACAGAGGAGGTAACTTTTTGAAATCACCACTGATACAATATCAACTGGAACTATCTTGAACTAACCTAGGTTCATTGTTCGTTATCCACTGCTCCTTCACCCAGCCACTCACTGAACAAACCAACACAAAACTATCTATGCACAACACACAACCGAAACGTTCGCTATCAAAACACGATGTGCTATTTCAGGTACTTAGGTAGCACACCTAATCGTCGCACTACACGACCAAGCCCATTAGGTCTTTAGTGATGCTGGTTTTGAATACGTTGACGGTTTAATTAAAAATGGTCGTTGAGGAAGCGACTCTACGGTTCGCTGAACGCTGTAAAGGTTGCAGTAGGGAGAGGGTCCGGGTGAACGGGCCAAGGTCGGGACTTTGTAAAAAGGTAGCTAAGTAGCCAGATAAAAGGTGGCCTTCCTCTACTTTATATCTATTTATATGCGATAGGAGTTCTGTAGGGAATTTGGACACCTGGCCTTGTAAGTGCTGGTTCTTAAATGGTTGTGGACACGTGCATCTTCTGTTTGTTTCAATGGACATTGTGATTTGTGAGTAATGAAAACTATAGCCATGACCATATTAGAATTCAATTACACAGTATCTTGGCCTACATTCTATACCATTTTGTTTTTTTTAAGTCCTCTCTTTTTAACAGTTGGTGCGACAAAGCTGCAGTGGGTCAATCTCTGGTCAAACCGTTATACTTTTGGTAGTTCTCATACTTCAGAAACATTCGATTTAAATATTTACAGAACACCAATTTCAGATTAATTGAGTTTGCTATTGAAGTGAGAGCAATCAAGTAAGATTTGAATCCAAGTTTACCTTTTCCAAAATTCATGGTTGAATGAAATCAGGTGCCACAATAGGCAAGGAAATATATATTTTTACCGCAATAGTCCATTGCCAATCAGTTGTTTTAAGACGTGATTGAGACAGACAATAATAAGTTCTTCACTATGCATTGTCTAATCATTAGTTTGAGTTGATATTTGCAGTATGTTTCTATGTCTGTTTGTTACGCGTTCACGCCAAAACGGTTGAACGGATTTACATACAATTTGGCACATGGGTAGACCTGTGGACCATAACCTAGATTTGGACTTAGGATAATTTTTATCCTGTTATTCCGACGGGATCGAGATTAGAGAATAACCACTTAGAGAAGAATTTTCTAATTTTGACCACCAAGAAAGGATTTTTGGAAGTTCTATTCCTAAGAGTTAAGGTGATAAGGGGGAACACAATTTGAATGAAAAAAAAAATGAAATTGACACAAATACTTATCTTGGGAAATAATAAAAATCGTACTTAATCATTAGTTTTCCATTAAATTACCCTTAAAATGGGCGTTGAAGTTTCAAGGGAAATACGAAAAAAAAATACAAAATACGAAATACATGAAAAATAAATCAAATTCGTGGTACGAAATCCACGAGGTCGAAGTCGCGGGCCAAGAGGCAGTTTAAAATAATGTCCTTGAAACAAGTCTTAAGAGTTCTTAAATATATCTTCTTCCCCTGCGGCCTTTACAAGGTCATCGATCCACCAGACGTTCTCACGCTACGCTGGATGCGGGAAGCACAGAACCAGTCGAAGTGGCGGTACTTTGAGGAGGCTTATGCCCAGCAGTGGACGTCTTTCAGCTGAAATGACAATGATGGTGAAAACTCTTTTCAATTAAAAATTTTAAACTCAATATTACTAGTTGAATATTATAGCTACATAAAGTCCTTCGTACTAACTAGCCTTTTGATCTCGTATTTCTGTAGAAACTTTAGTTTATTTCTGTTGCTGTACTGAAGTTACAAAGACCAACTTCGACTTTAAACTTTAACTTTTGGCAAAGGCCGTTACAGAAATAAATGGTCTTCAGGCACCTGCCCCACCGCCAACGAGGAAGCGACTAGCTAACGACGGTTTTCTCGCTCTAGAAACTTACAAAAGATTATAGGTCTATAGATAGGGAGTATAGATCTTATACACGATGTTTTTTTTTACCGGTTCCAAATTTTTACGGGGTGTTCTACCCATGAATATGAATAACTTTCACTATGGGACCAACTCCGAAATCACGAAAAGAAAAATCTGCTGTTTCATACAAAAGTTCAATACCTACTTGACCAAAATGTATGAAACAGCTGTGAGGGTCTCGTTGGCTCCCTTTTGGTACGGAACCCTAACAAACAAAACTATTCTAAAGTTTATTTCTTAGTTAAATAAAATCCTCAACGCATTCTTTCGGCCTATTTTTATCAATTTAATTTACAAGTACACTTCCTATAAGCCGTTTGCGTCATAAAACTAAGTCACGTTAGGAAGACGACGCCATTTTAATAACTATATTTATGGCCATTAAAATTCTTGTCTGTACTCAAATTGTTGAAGGGTTATTAGTGCGTATCCTACGATTGTGTGTGATCTTAGATTAGAAGTTTTACTATACATACTTTGAATAATAAGTACTTAGGTAAGTAATGCTAATGGTAACAAGTATAAAGGCTCCTTCAAACAGGCGCGACACGCGCTAAAATCGCGCGCGACACAAAGGCACAGATCGTTGCGCGACTTGCGGTGCCTTTGTGACACGCACGATTTTATCGCGTGTCGCGCCTGTTTGTAGGAGCCTTTAAGAATATATTTAAAATAATCTATAACAATAGTACCTACTACTGTCAAATTATTGATTAAGAACGAATAAAGTAAGTTTATTTATCTATCGCGATTTATTGTAATCGACGTCTTCTCAGTTCGTTGGCCGCATCCACATCATTCTTGTCTAGGTAGGGCTGCTCCATCATCGAAGCCGAATAAACCAACCCAACATGCTAATCGTAACCGTTTAAAGGCTCCTTCAAACAGGCGCGACACGACACGTGACACAAAGGCACCGCAAGTCGCGCAACGAGCGGTGTCTTTGTGTCTCGCGCGATTCGCGTCGCGCGTCGCGTCTGTTTGCAGGAGCCTTAAACGGAGATTGATAATAGGCATTAGGCACCTGTCTCACCGTCGACGGTGACGTGACTCGCTTGCCCCTACAAGCGAGTAGAGCTAGCAACTAGAAACGACTAACGAGTTGGCGAGTAGCGAGTGTGTTGTGTAGGCTATGTAGCTCGGATAGTTTTACAACTATCCGAGCTAGGTATCAACCTACAGCTAGTATTTAGTTTTTAACCGACTTCAAAAAAAGAGGAGTTTCTCAATTCGAAGGTTTATAATTATGTTGTATTTTTATTTACTTATGTTCAGGCATAAAACTCCGTCATATATTTATAAACGGATTTGTAAATCTTTTTTTTTTCGAAAGAAATTTATCCCGAAACGGTCTCATTTAAATTTTGTAAAGATCTGATGATGAGTTTCGGTGACAGACAACGGAACTCTTCAATAAATGCCAGCAAACAAATGCCGTTAATACGAAGGGTTAGAGGTACCCGCCGTTCCTTAGCAGCCTATGGCTAAGCTACGCGAATGTACCTAAGAACATTGCAAAGCGAAGCTAACCTCGCTTTGTATGAACTTTTTTTTTTGAGGATGGAATATCATCAAATGACCCGTCCTGCTCTGGGTGGAGCGGAAGGGAGTGTCAGAATCTTACTGACTAAAACCCACCCGTGTTCCTTCCTTAGCCCTTTATGTTCCGGGCCAGCGGTAACCCTTTCGGACAATCCCGCTGACCCGGCAGGCTTCGGCCCTGACGGGCCCCTTCGGTTGACGCTGACATCTCATAGCCGACTAAAATGTTAACTAAAACGGCTCGACTTTTGTGTTGCGGCGACAAGTCGCATGCGGTGGGTGACTAAAAACGACCGTAAAAAGGTGGGCGATCGTCCACCCCATGAAGGTCGACATTTTGATGCGAAATGAACTAGGTATTCACCGGCGATTTTTATCGACCTGTGTAAATGGGGTGACGATTCGTCTTGTGAACGATCTGGCAAGCGACCAGCCGCACGTCGAAAATTGACCTAGTGTAAATCGTATTAGGAACCGCTCCACAGCAACACACGGCTTAGCTACGCATGTGAACTAAACTTAGCTTTGTATGAAAATGAAGGCGGGATCGTCCACTGCAACCTGTTTGCGCGGCTGGCAAAAAATTTACCGCACAGTTAACGTGGTAAACCTCTCCGTTCACATCCTACGTAGCAGTGCCATGGATGGACTCTAAGGGTTTGGAAATCTTTATCATAAAAAATGTCTATCACAGAAAACAAACGTTTTATATATAATATGTACAAAGGTATAATTATGCTAATTAGATACTTTATACAGGAAAACAAGCAACTATTAATGCGTCGGCTTTTAGCCTACAAATCAATGGCATAAAATAATTTTATTCACAATCGTATCATTGGGACAATGATGCCTGCAGAATGCATAATACATTCCCTACCAACCTGCATTTGGTACTATAAGTGATGCACGCTGCATAGTGCAGCTGCTAGCACCATCATTTGCATCACAATATGCACCTGACGGCTTGACGCAGAAAGCCAGCCATTTTCAGTAACAGCCGGTCAAGAACAACTTGTACACGGTATGTCTGAAGGTTTTGTATAATTTTTAAGGCGTGGCCCAAACGTAGTAAAAGTAAAATAATGTTTTTTGTCGCACAGTTAGACGTATTACATATTACAAGACAGTATTTTTTGTGTATAGTCAAATGAAAAAAGACTTGTTCTAGAATATTTCATAAAAACTAATATAGTATCATGTTAGAACAATCGCAAGAAAAGTTAAAAAAAACAACTAAAGAAATACCTAAAAATATTCCACTGAACCGTGCATTTATTTTTTAATTTAATTAAAACTGCAAAATTACTTTTATATTGGTGGTCATTCCATTCAACTAAAATGAAACGCATCGCTGCAGCTGTTTTGAACTTTATTTATTTCCGCGATGCGGTATTGTCAAATACGTAAAATGTTGCTTTTTACCGCGCATTAAGGGGACTACGTGACTTAAGGCGCGGTCACTGTCGGACTGCATAGAAAAAAAGAAAGAGAAGCGCGATGACAGAACGCTGGTAATTTATTGCAAAATATGAAGCAATTATCTATTTACAAAAAAATTATTGTTTGGACTAAAAAATTAAAACACTAGCTTTGTGCTTTACTATGTTGCTTGTAGAATAATCTGACAAAAAATCAAAATGATTGTATGTATATTATTATGGTTTTTATTGTAAAAATAAAGTTTTTAGAGGTATCTTTATGATTTTTTTCCATCGTATCAACACACTATACCTAGCATAATTATATCCTGAAGAATATCATACATTTTTCTGATTTTGTTTACTGTAGTCGATCATATACTTTTAGGCATTACAAAACTTGCGTTTTTTGGGTTTAGGTCCTGTAGTTCCCTTAACACAAGGTGCGGCAGATAAATGTATGTGTAATGGCAGTTATGTTACAAGCAACTATACAAAGTAAGAAATTAAGATTAACAGCGCCTTCATTTCATAGCAGTAAGGGCGATTTTCGTCGTTCAATTGCGCTTGTCTTTACGCAATAGTGTTGCCAGTACTTATGTTAGTTCAGTAAAATTTAGTGCTCTGTGTATTCGTGGCGTATATTGCAATTAAATTACTTAGTCGCGTGCGTACAACAGCTTATTGCGTACCAAATGAGCTGCAACATTTGTGTATTGTGGAGTAGGTATACCCATTCTATAATAAAAGTATATTGCACTGTTTTCAGGTGATGAACAGATGCTCTACAAGCTGCATAAGTAAAGTAGAATAGAAAGAGAGGCCTTTTTTTCTTTTTATATGCCTAATTTTGTTTTTTTATATTTGTACGATTGTAGTTTCGTTTGTGATCTTCCTGTACGAGTCACAATAAATACTTTTTCTTTCATTCTTTATTTCATTTTATAGAGATAGTTGCTGTACTTATCTATCTCTATAAATTGAAAAGAGTCCGATTAAATTAAATTCATTCATTGCACAGATAATTCTCGTCTAACCTCTTTACATACCAGGCTAGGACCCCTCCGTGCCTCGGAAAGCACTTTAAGCCGTTGTTGGTCCCGGCTGTCATTCGTGGATCTTTGACAGTCGTCACGGGTCATCAGAAGCCCGAAAGTCTTACAACCAGTCTTACCAAGGGGGTTCGTATTACCCAGTAACTGGGTTGTGGAGGTCAGATAGGCAGTCGCTCCATGTAAAATAAAAGTATTCAGTTGCATACGGTTAGACTAGAAGCTGACTTCAACATAGTTGGGAAAAGGCTAGTCAAGTCTATTTATTTATATTCATGAATCTAATAGACGAGAATATTGTACCAGTTTTTTAATTACTACTGGAATTTGATGTTCCTGTGACACATCATCGAATAAAGTAAATATACAAGAACTTAGTACCTACATGACATGTGCTAAGCTGAAAAGTTGATGACATGTACTACACGCCATAATCATTTCAGCCGAAAAACTTCCACTGCTGGACCTCCCCCAAGCACAGCCACTTTGACCGGTTCTGTGCTTCTCGCATCAAGCGGATTCGTGCGGCCTTCACCGGGTCATCGGACCACCTTGTAGGAGGCCTTCCAACGCGACGTCATTAAACCGATAAAGATTGGTATAAAATTTATTTCTTATATTTTTGACTATCGAGACAAAAGCAGAAGCAGTCAAAAAGAGACAGAGTTCTTTGTCCTAATTTGGCATTGGGGCCAAATGACTAAAAACTGTGGGTTTGTCTAAAAACCCATGCCTAAAATATCGAAAAACGTTGGACAGTGCGCACCTGCGGTGGTAGTGGTAGTTAGAGAGGGGAATCAACTATTGAAAAACATCGATATAACATCTCACAGCCCACTCTCCAAATTAACAAAACTTATAATAAAATAAGCATCAGTATTCAAGTTGATGGAAATACAAGTGATATCACCATTCCATGTGTCTATAGAATGCCAGCACAATGAAAAAAAAACGATGCAGATGAAATATTCCAAAACTGTAAGTTAATAGGTAATTATGTAAATTAAGTAAGTAGGTATATCAAATTTCGGTGAGATTTAAAAAAAAACATTTTACTGTCTACCCAAGTATCTTATAATAGATTATTCACCAAGGGGATAATGCAGTGACTAACGTCACGGGCGTTATATTGAATCGCGAGCGTAAGGAAGAATTGTAGGTTCTAGGGCTAATTCTCATTCGCAGCGAGGGATTTAAGTTCTCTCAAGACCAAGACACCTTTATCCTCGAGAAGAACACTCTACACACCTTTTGAAACATAATAAAAAGCAATCCGATTTTCGAATAAGTTTTTTTTGGTTTTCATACGATGTTTTTGTTCAGGTAAGTAGTCAAATTCGAATTATTGACCAGGAGGTTATAATGAAATTCAGTACACTTTATTACCCGGCTACACCCTAGGCTATATTGATGCACTTTTCGTTAGGTTTGCATGACATTGACGGTGACACTTTGACATTATTGAGGAGATGGTGTGAAAAGAAATATATTTACGTTATTAGCTGTTCACCTATCCGTTCTTAGCCTTTAATATAAGCCAAATATAAAATGGCGCCACCGTAACGATCATAAAATTATCATTTGATTACCGCTTGTCTCGTCAACAGCCAAAACACGGGGGCAACGAACTGGTTTTTAGCTTTAATTAATTAATTCTCCTCTAGATGTGTCCACAAATATCTTCAAATAGGATCACACTACACTTCACACATACACACACACACACTCGGATACTTCTACGAAATATGGACAAAGTTATATTGATATTTCTACTCAAATGCGGGTATTATCGGATTTAAAGATACTACACTACCTTCGATGATTACTTTAAAAAATAATTGTTATAGTGTCCTTACTTAAGAGTATTGCAACTGAAGGTATCTAATTACTAATTAGTCACGTATTAGCTAACTAAGTGTTTACTAATGACAATGCTTCAAAGCTTTAATCGGATTCTAAGTAGGTTTTTATAAGTTGATCCACACAAGTTGTAACTATATTTATCTATAGGAATTCAGAGGTTCCATATAAAAAACAAAGAAAGCAAATAACTTACTTCGTTCCACGCAAACTTGACTAGGTATTTCTCACAAAATCAATCACAATTTCTGTAGGTACTTCACTTCCAACTGAATTACCTATATCATCATCACTTCACTATCACAGTTGCATCACAGAACTCTACAATTTCATAGAATCACTGGCAGTTAACATTAATGGCATCTATTAAATATATGATCGATTTGTTTCGCGTGTTTAAAGAAATTCGATTTTCGAACGAGATGCGCTGCGCTCGCGCGGTCGCCGGCTCGAAGACTCGAAGGTATACAGGTCGGTTACGTCATGGCGGCAAGGCCGGTACAGCGAGGCAACCTACTGACTGTCCCGATCGGGGAATTAATCGTCATCACACAAGGTCAAGTCGAAAATGGTACCATTTTAGTTTTTATTGATAAAGGTCCGCCATGTTGTCGAATAATTACTAAAGTCATGGTAAGTTGGTATGTATCAAGAGCGAGAATGATAGTGTTCTGTAGTATAAAAACGACATACTGGAAGATTATAGACTTACTACGACTATAGACATTTGTCTTGAAGGAATTGTAGCTAAATTGTTCCTATACTGCACGGTTACAATAGATATGTTCAAGGTGTAGGTGAGCAGTTATCAAGTAGCAACTCATCAGCTGGGCCAAATGAAGCATCTGAGTAGACTAGATCTAAAGGCCTAAACCTGGCCTCGAGCAGTTTCTGAGGCCCAACATATGTTGGGAAAAGCTGATGATAGTTATAATGTTGACATAACCCAATGGCTAGCAATGTAGAGGTCCAGACATGAGCGAATGTACATTAAAGTGTCACGGTTAGGGGTCACTGCGGACAGGCAGATAGAGGCTATTAAAACGAACGGTGACAATGCGCACTGCTGACAATGCAATTTATGTTTCCATTGTATGAAGAAGGTATATCTGTCCATCAGTAGCGAAGGGTCAATTTTTGTAAGAGGTAAGCCGTAGTAGATATATTTAATATTTTTATATTATTTGTCTATAGAATACTGACTGTTCCATTTTTCAAAGGGAAGCCGGTAGGAATCGAGTTGTATGAAACTAGTGTTGCCCAAAATCGGTCTTGGTCTTGCAGTCTTGGTCTTGTTCTTGCTTTTTTGCAAGACCAAGACCAAGACCAAGACCGACTTATTTTAGCAAGACCAAGACCAAGACTGAACCCTGCAAGACTTGAGCAAGAACAAGACTAAGCCTGCAAGACTCTTGCGTCTCGCAGTTAAGTCAAACTGAGATTTGGGCGTTATAGTAGGTATTTGGTTTCAATCCCGATTATGCGAAAATGGATGTATTTTTTTTATGAAACAGTAAATTAGATTGTTGAATTGCATTGAAAACTAAAATTATTGTTGATAATAAAAAATATCGAAAAATTACGTGACTATCAATACACTTCTGCACGTTTTTTTTAATCTTCTTTACTTAAGGCGAAAGCGGTATTAGGTAGCCCGCGAAATTCACTGACCAGCAAATTGCAAAAAACGTAAGAAAATTTTAATTTCGCGGGATACCTTAGCGCTTCCCCCTTAAATCGATGAAGCTTTAGGAAAAAAAATATTCCCTCATAACGAATCTAAAATAAAAGTAGTAAATGGGTCATTCAATTATGTAGATGATTAAAATGCCTCATGTGATGCGTCTGTTAGATTCATTGGGATTCATGCCCGACTCGACGCCGCGCGGGGATTCCCGCAATCTTCCGCATTTTTTGTCAGGTTCAAGCATTTATGCACTTTATTGTAATATTTTTAAAGTTTATTTTCAAGTGCGTTAATAATACGAGGAGACCGCTTGGCGCTGCGGTCCCTTTGTGGCGGCATTTGAAAGCGAATAGCGTAGGTACGAAGACAGTGTTGACCTCGCAAATGAACTTTAGCGATACAGCTGATCAGGTAGCCCTTTGGAGTTTTATTTACATTGCTGTTTTAAGTGAAACAAGTGAATTTACTATTTTTTAATTAAAAATCTCAGATAGAAATAATGATTGTATACAGTTTACAGTAAAAAAATTGCAGAAAAAACGCAAAAATTAAGAAAAAGCCGACGAAAAATTCAAGTCCAGAATCATGTACAGACGCCAGCACATCAAGCTACTTGAAACTGTCAAATTTTCCCCAATCAATTTTGAACCTTATGCTTTAGCGATAAAGTTGAAAATCTATTAAAGAAATTTGACAGATTGTAGTAGGTTGATGTGCTGGCGTCTGTACCTACTGAATCCATGGTAAGCGGTTGCGCGTCGATGTCCCTGCCACCCTGAGCAATAGGCTAATAGGTATTTGAATGTAGTCTAGTCTAAGTAGTAGAGTCTCGCAAGACTTGCGAGACTCTTGCTGCAAGACCAAGACCAAGACCAAGACTGAGAGCGCAATACCAAGACCAAGACCAGGTGTATTGACGCAAGACCAAGACCAAGACTGGCTAAGGTCTTGTCTTGGTCTTGCATTTGGGCAACACTATATGAAACCTTCGCCACTGCTGCTGTCCATTGTTTGTTATACCTGATGGAGTAAAATTAAATAATAAGCCCTTCCCTATTTAAATGAATGAATACCAATGGCTACATTATGGATATATCTATAATTCTATACTAATATTATAAAAAGGTAAAATTTATTTGTTTGTATGTTGGTGGTAATCTCCGGAACTACCAGTTGGATTTGAAAATAATGTTTTTGCATTTGATAAACCAATTCTTAAGGAAGGCTATATGATATATGAAATCATGCTAGACCCTAAGGAATTGAGCAAAAAGAAAAAAGTCAGAAAGAACCCAAAGCGAAAACGAAAATTTTTGATGAATGTCGAAAATATTTAAATAAAATAAAAAAAAAAACATACTCTTTTATTATTACTTGTGTCTGATTGCTTGAAAAACACCAGCTCTGAAAATGCCATAAACTTAAGAAGATAATATTTTATGTTCCTTGGTGTGATTTACCATTCCAAAAAAGCAAGTAGGTAAGTTTATAAAAGGAGTTCGTAGGCAGCAGCAGGGGGGTAAATGCGTAACACACGAGCAGTATTAATATCTTTCATTTTGACAGTTCTACAACTTTCATCGCGTTATTTACGTTGCTGAGCCGACAACTTTTTCGAACATATGAAGCAATGGAGTAGCAATAAATGATAAATGATTTTATCATTTATCATTTATCAATATACTTCAAAATGATTCAGATTGTGGTTGGTGTGTTACGCTATAAGGATAGGTACGTAGTCATACTATACTCAATAGGTTTCCGAATCTCATGTCTATCATAAACGCTTAGTGCAACGCGCAACTGTGAACGACCCTTATCTCTTTCACACACTGCAGTCCATCCTTTAGGTTTGTCTGACAAAGATCTCTGTTTCTAATAAGTGTTTTAACATCGTTTTTTCTGTCTTATGTCTCTTAAACTTGGTGTAGGTACAAAGAAGATCTATCTTTTCCGTCTGTCGCGGACAGACTGAAAGAAAACGTGTAGATTGAGCGATGGCGCGAAAACAATAGGAGCGTTCTCGTCTCTCACGGTTATACGAAGCTATTGTTGTATTGTTGTTTCGTTACGCTTCATAATTGCTTGTTACGATGTTCCATGTTATATGACCCCACTCATTACGTATTAATTTGAGAGCAATCTGTTCTACGTATGACTAAGCCTATAGATGATAGACAGCTATCTATTGCGTCTCGCATAATTTTCATTATTTTTTCTGGCGGTCTTGATACAAGATTCGAAATGAAATGAAATGATGTCAGTTTCTATAAGCTGGTCTTTTAAGCCACATTTACTCGTAATTTTTTTTGGTCAATACCTATTTTAAAACTAGATTTACGACAGCGACTGATCCGTGAAAAGAAATGTCTAAATAAACAATCAAAGGTTATGGTGCCTTTTAAATTCAAACATCATATTCTTACAATTTTATGTGAGTTTTTTTTTAAATTTAAAATGGGTTTGCTCTTGACTCTAGTCTAGGTCAGATGTGACAGAGACAAAGTCTACGATGGAATGAGCTTACCCAGAAGAAATCTGTTCACTCTTACTGTGAAGAGTTTTGAGTGTTTTGTATGTGAGTGCAGGGAAATGTCTGGAAGGGCTTTTTATTTTTATATTGATTGGTCGATCGGTCTATATTGTCAACTTCTGATGGCTCCTAGGAACAGAATCCTAAGAGGTCTTGTGGCAACATTATCATATAATATTATACTTACATAAAAAAGAGCAATTTTATTGATTTATTATTTATACGAAGCCTTTATCCCGGACCTTTTTTTACAAAACATTGCGCTGTACTGAACGTTGGTCATATTTATGAGGACAGAGTAAAGTATTCTTCAGGGGGCCTAAAAAAGCCACTTTGGCAGAATCATAAAAGGATAACATTATGAATCATAATTTATGGCGAGACAGTCCGTGCTTTTCTTTTTTTCGCTACACTACGTAGGTATAATCAAAAAGATTGGATTTGGATTGGATTGATTGGTATTTTAGCACAGACAAAAAAAATTACTAAAAATCCTTCACCAATGGGATTCGATACGATTAACTTAACAGTTAGCTGTCCATTATGATTCATAATGTTATCCTTTTGTAGTTCTGCCAATGTGTCCTTCTTAGGCCCCCAGGTATTTTGTTTGTTCTTACAATTGTATCCAGAAACTAACCCCTTGGTTTGAAGAAGCCATAGAGAACTCGCCTACCTTTCACTTCTCCACAAAACGCAATTCTATAATTGTCTTAAATCGTCATATTACTTTCACAAACACTTTCTACAATGGTACAACTTCCCAAAAGGGAAGTTTAGTTGCTACGTTGACTATAAAATCTATATTTATACAGGGTGTATTAGAGAGGTGTGGGTAAAATGAAGGGTGTGATACAGATCATCAAACTGTCAACAACTTTCTCCATGGGACCAACATTGTAATCGACAATAAATGATCATACAAAACTTACTCGGCCGGGCGACTAATTATTTTTTCCCGATTACGATGTTGGTAATTGTTAACCGACTTCAAAAAAGGAGAAGGTTATCAATTTGGATGTTTATATATATGTATGTTCGGGCATAACTCCCTCATATATAGACGGATTTGCAATTTTTTTTTTGTTCGAACGAGGTTTATTCCGAAATGGTCTCAGTTAAATTTCGTAAAGATCGAATCTGATGAGGAGTTTCGGAGACAAGATAGACAACGGAACTCTTCAATAAATGCCAGAAAATCAACCGCGTTTGCTGCTATAGCTTTTTTTTTTTTTTTTTTTTTTTAACGTGGAGAAATGCTCATGCATACTGCACTACCACGGGGAGATAGTGCAGTTATGTGGGACTCTAACCCACTAAAACTCCACGGTGTCCTCCTCTGCCGCTTACGGCGGGAACACGGGCACGCGTTAGCACTCATCCGTGAACCCGCCGCGGCCGTCCGTTACCGGACCCTCCTCTGGGGAGTACTCCCCATCACCGGCGCACCAGAACACATAGCACGCCGTGACCACCCCAGGGACCAAACCAGCACATGGGCGCCAGACGACCCCGTGTCTAGACACCCTTGGTCCCTCTGTGACGGGTCAGAACATTGGCCCCGCCGCCTGCCAATTTTCGGCTGCAGAGGATAGGGAGAGCGGCCAACGCAATACCGGCACTCCTCTTCCCCTGCAGCCCCACCGCGTCCGCCATCTTACGGTGGCGACCCCGTCAAGGCCGCGGAAGGTAGGGAGAGCGGCGCACCGTAATACCGGCACTCCTCTCCCGCCGCGGCCTCCAACCCTCAACCGCGATGCCTCCGGTACGTACGACATCGCGGCCCGCCTCAGTTGCGATGTCGCCCAAGCGACACCGCAACCTACCTTTGGCCGCTACGTCGTCGGCTTGGTAGCAAAAGCCCTGACGAGCGGCCCCTCCTCGGGTTCCTCTTAGCTTCACCGTGGGGCTCAAAACCACGGCTACTGAGCCCCCCCGCCTCGACAATGCGGGAACCCACCGGGGGGGTTGCTGCTATAGCTTAAGTATGCATTGTTTACGTAATCACACTACGTAACATCACGCCTGTACCTCTTAAAGGGGTAGGCAGATGTGTTCAAAAAACGAAAATACAGAACCAACGACACCGACTTTCGAAATTAAAGTTATATTTCACTTTGTAGTGTTTTTTTTGGAAGTCGGTTTTTTTTTGTAAAAAAGTTTTTTCAATATATTAACATACTAGCAGCGCTCCGCGGTTTCACCCGCTTAAGTGCCGATCCCGGGGACTATCGGGATAAATACTATCCTATGTCCTATCCCGGGACTCAAACTATCTCTATAACAAATTTCATCTAAATCGGTTCAGCAGTTTAAGCGTGAAGAGGAAACAGACAGACAGACACACTTTCGCATTTATAATACATATTAGTATGGATAGTATGGATAACTTAGATACTTAATTATAATAAAGAAATATTCACGTTTTGTCAAGTCGTAAAAATCGTGCGAAGCAGGGGCCGGTCGCGAGATAATTATAAATAAACACTACGTACTCGTAGTTGTTGTCGTGTGCTCAGGTTATGGGTAAGTAAGAGTGGGCGTTGGGGAACGGGTTAAACTGGTCGCCGCGCCTGCTTGTCGGGATAGCGACCAACTTACATGTGAACACTATTGCGACCACTATTTCTCTGCTAGTGATCGCTTCATTACTTGTATGGTAACTTGCTTGATACTTCCTGCTATAAAGTAGGTGAGCGTTGATAGACTGTAGGTTCGATTAATTCCTAGTTTACTAGGCCAGATGTGTGAACAATTTGGGTAGATACTTCTGTTTACTTCTGTAGTCACCTTCTCATAAAGCGCTATAATAAGCTTCCATGATAAGACGTGGGTTGGTGGAGGGGCTCGTGGCTAAATAAAGCTAAGCTAAGCACAAGCTAAGTAAGCTAAGTATAAGCTTCAAGGACGATCGAAGGATAAGCTAAGCTTGTCGCGGCCGGTGCGTGGATGCGTGACCCATTCCGTGCCTCTGAAAGCAGCACGTTAAGACTTTGACAGTCATTACGGGTAGTCGGAAGCCCAAGAAGAAAAGTCTGCCAACCAGTCTTAACAATCTCACCGTGCTGGTAACACGATACCTCTTTATAACTCTACAACTGGGTTGTATAAGCCAGATAAGCAGTTGCTTCATGTAAAACACTGGTATTCGCGTCCGGGCCTGGTTCAAGCCATGGTCCGGGGGAGAGGGAGTGGGGAGCAGTCGCCTCCTTCTGCGAAGCAGTCATGCTAGCGAAGGAGGCGGCGGGACGGCTGAGGGAGAGAGCCTCCCGTCCCAGCCGGGAGACGCTCCGGGCGTCGGGATCCGCGCGACGACTCCCGGCCACCGTAGGCGCGGGCATGCGGGCGGAGAGTAATGGGTAGCTCACCGTCCGATTAGGACCAGGCCCGTGCCGGACGGCGCGTACGTGTTCCACGCGCGCCTCAAAGAGATGTCAGCATCAAAAGAAGGGGCCCGTAAGGGCCGAAGCCTGCCGGGTCAGCGGGATTGTCCGAAAGGGATTACCGCTGGCCCGGAACATAAAGGGCTAAGGAAGGTACACTGGTGGGTTTTAGTCAGTAAGAGTCTGACACTCCCTTCCGCTCCACCCAGAGCGGGAGGGGTCATTTGATGATTTCCCATTCTGAAAAAAAAAACACTGGTATTCAGCTGTATCCAGTTAGACTGGAAGCCCACCCTAACATAGTTGGGAAAAGGCTAGGCAGATCGATTGATGGGTGAACAGATTAATGACTCAGCTACAATTAATTCTTTATAGCCAATAATACACCCAAGTAAATTGCTGCCTGATACACTATACTCATTTTCCAACCAAATCTGGAAGATTCCTAAGAATCTCACAGGTACAGAGAGAGTATTATTATAATTGTACCTACACCTTTATTTAATCTTAGCTTAAGCTCAAGTAAAAGTAATCACTAATTAACATCGTTCAAGAGTCTTGAGGTCCCTTAAACAGCGAAGAAGATAATAACTTTAATTTAATTACGGAAAAAGATCATATCGTCTCTCGTATGACTAAAGGTTCTATCTCTTTTTTAGCTGATTTGAGTTAAGACAACTACATTTTTCTATTGGTGATTCTTTACATTTTGTTGTCTTTCAAAATGATTATATTTTGAGATCCAAATAACATAGAGGTACGATGGTTAGGTTAGTGAAAAATGTAAAGAATCACGAATAGAAAAATGTAGTTTTCCTAACTCAAATCAGCTAAAGAATGAGAAAAATGAGATAGGACTTTTAGTCACGCGAGCGACGATATATTAACGTGCCTACTCGAATATTTTCATTAAGTAGGTACTGATAAATGCCTGTTAAGTACTTGCCTCGCCTTTGAAGCTCATAAACGCGATGGGAGGTCGTTATAGTGCTATCATAATCAGCTATAAATAACATCTTTCCGATGCTATGTCATAAAATATCTAAATAGTTTTTCCTATGAGGGTATAAAGCTGCGATATATTGAAAATTCTGCGTGGTTTTGAAAAAAATATTGATATCGGATAATTTTTATTCAGTCGACGAATTTCTCAACAAAAAATCATGTCAGTCCTACCACTTCAGAAATGCATTGTAATAATTTTTAAATTATTTGTTCCTTCGTTGATTTAGTTAACTACGTTATTAGTATATTTATGTATGTTACTACATACCTATACAAATATTTGCATGCCATCATTACATGGTGGAATGTGTCTTTGCACTGAAATTTTATATAATAATACCATCTTTTGTACAGTACCACATTTTATGGAAATAATATGCTACATGACATGACATTTATGATATAGATGACATTGCAGCACAGTTCAGGGGGAGAGAAAGAACTATTAATTGATTGGTAGGCATTATTGTTTTTCTTGACTAAATTATATTTATAAATTATATTACTTTTTTAATTTTAATTCAGCTGCAGCCAGTTGAATATTTGCAATTTCTATACCAGCAATAAACAATATATGGAGGGAAATTTAGGCGGTCAAGCTTTAGTTTTGACTTTTCATAGTAGATTATTTACTAAGGGGATAAAGTAGTGTCTTATGTCACGGGCGCTATATTGAATCCTAAATGCAACAAAAGAGTCTAGGGGCTCCCGGGCGCAGCAAAGGGGCTCTTAGTTAACTCCTCAGCGAAGCGACATATTATACTGAGTGCACGAAACTATTTAAGGGAATACCTAGTTATGTGCAGTTTCTCTCACAGGAGCGTCTTCTAAATGTGTGGATCGTGTTAATTGATTTAATAGGTAGTGATCAATAAATGAAAAATTATTTTATTCCTGTAAGTAGGTTTGTGCAAACACTTTTCCACGTAAATCATATTTTATTTATTTATGAGGTCAGCGTTTCCTATCCGACTACTTTGAGAAGAAAGGCCGAAAAAAACTTAGAGGTCACAGTCTCTTTTAAAGTCCAGACATAATCTTGGTCGGATCATGAGAAGACCATGTGGATTGATGTCTGAAATGGACTTTTGAGAAAAGAACCACACAGATTAAGTGGACCTGTCTAGTCAGTGCACGCATTTGTCATAGTAATCGTGCAGCTCAACTCAAAACTTAAGGAGCTCAAGTGACAGCGCATTATTCCACACTTTGGAAGCTGAATGAAGTTACCTCTTAAAGCTTATAGAAGTGAGATGAGAGTGGTTGCACAGACGCACATCAAGCTACTACAATCTGTCAAACTTCTTTAATAGATTTTCAACTTTATCGCTAAAGCATAAAGTTCAAAGTTGATTGAGAAAATTTGACAGTTTCGGGTAGCTTGATGTGCTGGCGTCTGTACATTGCCTTCTTCCCCATTCTCGTTCACCGAACCGCACGTTACAAAATTTTGTTTCAGTGCGGTTAGTGGAAGTGCTCCGGTGCGGTTCGTTCAAGTGCGGTTCAAATCAGTGCTCTAAGTGGAATACCTCGTCTACTAGTTATCTAAATTAACTTATTATTATATGTTGTTCGGTTTTTGACATTTATAACCACACTAAGCAGAAGGCCAAACAATTAGTATAGTTTGCGTCTCGATTTCGTTTAGAGTGTTAACATTGTTTTACGTGACTTCTGGGAGGAATTTTATAACAAAACCAAACATATGAGCTTTTGTGTGTTTTTTTCTTCCTTTGAATAAAGGCTCCTACAACCAGGCGCGACGCGATATAATCGCGCGCGACACAAAGGCACTGCTCGTTGCGCGACTTGCGGGGCCTTTGTGTCGCGCGCGATTTTATCGCGTGTCGCGCCTGTATGAGGAAGCCGTAAGCCTGTCTGTACCTACGAGCTAAAAGGCAGATGGATAAGCAGCATTTCTCATTTCTGATAACATCAAAACGTGAAGGTTACGTAAAGGACATTGGACTTGAAAGTTTTTTAGACGAACAGTTGCTTTTCTCAAAAAAGAAATGTAGAAAAAACTTTACTACTTAGCGAGATCACCATTCACGACGGCGTTTTTTGTAGGCACCCCAACTTATGAATAAGTGAACACTCAATGGTATTGAGAAAAAGTTTTGTGCGAAATACTTAAGTATCGAATCCCTATGTTTATTGAAACTGTAACTTCCTTTCAGGCGGACCCTACACCAAAGTAGGTATGGCAATAATTTTGATCAATTATGATATATTTTATGTGTTATCTGTTATTGAAGATTGCGCAATGATTAAACAAAAGTTTGGGTGAGTAACAATTATTGCACAATATTTTCATAACACTAGAACTAAAAATTATATAACTAATGATGCGTAAAAGTGATTATTCATTTGAGCGTAAGATAAAAATATTGTAAAATATATATATTTTTTCTTTATTAGTAGGAACTAAAGTTCTAAGTAATTGATTACAATCTAGAGACTAATAGACTAATAAGCAATTTAACTCTAACTTAATATTTTACGAGAAGAGAAATTGACACTATTTTTAGCGATAGCTAAAAATAGTGTCAATTTTCACTTTTACACAGTTTCGTAACACTTTCTTAGGGTCTGATAAATGATAAAACACTTTGTTCATGTCTTGTGTTACGTGTATATCACGATTAGCACCGCACTGTTATTTATTCACAATTTATACACTACATTTACTCGAATGGTTTAGTTCTCTTTAGGCTTCGCACTATGTCCGTGTTGTATAGCAACGGAATTGCCTCGATGTTCACACGTCGGTGAAGTCTGTGTTCGTGGGCTTCAGCAATTTTTGAATTATGGTGATGACGAGTTCTATTTTAAGGTCACGATGGAGGTCGTTATTTCTAATGTACAGTCACCAAAGGAGTTACATAACCAGGGTCGCCAGATATAGTTGAAGTTTATTAAGAAAGCGATGGTTGTTTTCGAATAAAATTGAATTTAAGTAATAGAAAACAAACAGTTCATTTATCAAATTAATTTTCTTTCGAAAACATCAATCGGTTTCTTACTAAACTTCAACTATATCCGACGACCCTGGTTACTTATCTCCTGACTGTACCTACCATGGAGTATTTACAGCATCCCTGAGTACTTTATTTTGAAATTTGTTACTTCGTTTAGTACGCCCCAAAGTTGGATGCTATACGTCCAAATTGGCATAACAATATGCTTGTATAATATAATTTTGTTACGTATTAATAGGCAAGATTTCTTTCCGAGTAACCAATACATAATTTATATATATACTTTTATAGTGAAGTACTACGCAAACTTATCGTAAGGCTGCCTCAGTAAACTTTAAAGATTATTAGAAATAAATAAAATACATTTGCACAGACTAAAAGGCACCCAACATCTTATTCTGGAAAAATAAAGAAAATAAATCCGTTTATTTCTATTTATATCGTTCTACCTGTTTATTGTAAACAAGAAAACGTTCTATATTACTTAATAAGAAAATGAACTATCTCTTATCTTACCTACAAAATTATAAATCCTACCCTGCAACAAAAACAGTAAGAACACACTAACCCGGGGTCAAACCACGTGGTATTTACACTCCAAATCGAATAGAGTCTTCACAAAACCACAAATTAACCACTTTTTGCCTACGTATACACAAAGGGCCGCCACACACTGCCCTGAAATCTCCCTGAATGCGAAGTGGCTTTGAGTAACAAAAACGTTGAAACACGGATGAGAGTGTTAGTGGATGAGTGCACTTGTTCCCTCGCCTCCCAACATATAAAGGCGTATAATGACTGAAGTGTATCTTCAGAGCTGGAGTTGTTCAACTGTTGCTGTCTTTTTTTCAGTGTTTTGGAGTTAAATTGGCTGGTCAATTTTCTTTTCTGGTGCAGAAAGTGAAGCCTCTGTAACAGTGTTAGGGGGGTATTAATTCAAAGTTTTTTGAATAAATACACCCTTTACATACATATTGTAAGTAGATGTGTATTTTATTTATTTTGTGTTTATTTTTAATATAGTTTTTCGATGTCTCTGTTTTATGTTTTAAGGTCAACTTTATTTTATTTGATTTTTGATGTTATTTTTAAACCCTTATCATCTCACGTTACTTTAAACTTGTTTCTTTTGTTTTCCCTACTTAGTTTATTCAACAAACCAAATCGGGTTTTTCTACCATATGGCTACTTGTGGACACAGGCGTGGAGAAATTTGTCTGCACAAGAACTCCACGACCTCATTCCACCGGCCCCCTTCTACCTTCGGACATCCAGACGCACTGCAAGTTACCATCCCTACCTAGTTGCTATTCCACCAATTCGCACTAAGCGTTTTAAAATGTCCTTTATAATGCGCACAGCAAAAGAGTGGAACTCTCTACCTGCGTTTGTGTTTCCGAGTGCATACAACCCGAATCTCTTCAAAGTAAGAGTGAACAGGTTTCTTCTGGGTGAGCTCACTCCATCGTAGACTTTGTCTCTGTCATCTCTGACCTAGACTAGAGTCAAGAGCAAACCCATTTCAAATAAAAAAAAACCATAACACAAAATAAACTTACAAACTATTAAAATAAAAATATAATATCCTAATTTAACTAAAACTATTGACAAACTAAAATATGGCGTCGAAATATTCCACCGTATCTACATTCTCGCGTTGTATGGCAATACTTAGCTTCTGGCTAAGGTAAAAGCCAGCCCTTGGGTCACGGGAAGGCCATTAATTAAACCACTAAAAAAATAAGCTTTCATGGGGATCATGTCGACTCGCGTCGAAATTAAGATAGTGTCGGCTTGTATTTTTTCAGTTTTATTCTAGGCCCCACGTTGATTTCAGGTTGCAAAGTTTGTCAGCCTAACGCTGATAGGAGATAATCATTAAGTAACGTCTGAAACAAATCATCTCAAATGAAGCATATCTACCTAAATAGGTACTTACGGTAGAACATAACAACAAAAGTATAACAAAAAATTTAATAAAAAAACAAGCTTTCACAAAACTTGAATTCTTCACCTTTGATTAAAATAACAACAAAAAGTTATGTGTTGTTAAATAACACACCTTTTCGACACAGGAGAAAAATAGGTAACCTAATCATCTTCTCGGGACAAGGGAAAATAATTTATAATAGGCATTCCCTGCAGGAAAATTGGCAAAAGATGCTGTGCAAACGAAGTTTAATAACAGAGGATAAGCTAACAGACCGGGTGACATTGATTGATCTTCTTACTGAAAGTATTAGTCGTTTACATAATTAAGTGTAACTGGCCATTGGACGTCATTAGTGAAGCGTTTTTTTTCTTATCTTCGTCGTTTTGAGCTGCGACTGAATATTTCTTTTTGTTTTTTTTTTTTTACTTATGGCAAACTAATTAGCCCGCTTTGATGTCTTTTGTCATGGCGTCGTTAAAGCTAATAATAAAAGCATGATCGCACTTCAAAGTGAATTTGAAATAGTGGGTATTTCAAAATCACTTTGAAGTGCGAGCATGCTTTTCAAAGCAATATTGTCCCAAGCGACTACTCTCCAAATCCGAAAAGTAGCAGCTAATTTGTTCAATCTGAAACAAAACTTAATTAAAAGTGAATATCATAGTAAATTGAATGTTCGGTAAGCACCTACAGCTCGATTCAAACTTTATGGCGACTCTGAAGTGCGCTACTGGCTGCGCAGTACATTACCTACCAGTACCTCTGTCCTGTGTGTCCTGTGTGTAGTGTCTGTCCTCTGTCCTTTGTCTTTAAAAGATCGCTCTTAGCGATAAGACAGCCCATTGTGTCACCTTTGTACAGTTTCTATATTTATGTCTGCAATTTATATGGTGTACATAATAAAGAGTATTCTATTCTATTCTACCTCACCAGTACCTCACCCCGCTTTTTTTTTCAGGATGGGAAATCAGACAGGTGAATTTGTTACTACGCAGCGATGCGCCTCATGTTCCGCCATCCATAAAGTTGAAATCGGGTTGTACGTACCTATATTTATAATTCCAACACTCGCGGCTCTATGATTACGAAACCACACGCCAATACACTGGATACCTGGAAAACACTACAGAGTGATTGACAAACTCCTCTAGTCCTCCCAATGTGGCTTTTGACACCTATTTTATTTAATTAGTTCCAAATCCGCTCGCTTTCCCAATTATATTAAGTAGGTTCTGTGGAGATTATAACCTACTAGGTGCTTAAATGTAACCGTTATGAATACTTTGAAATGTAGATGACAGAAATACGAGACCAACATTGATTTAAAAAAAGAATAAGAGAAAAACAGTAGGCGTCAGATTTGGCCAACAAGCCAAGAGACAAGAAAAAAAAGAAAAACACGTAGAATCGAATCATCTTCTAGCTATTGAAGTAATATGACAATCTGTGGTTTTTACTCGTACGGTACTGAGAGCTCGTCAAGCTCTCACAATACCTACTACGGTGCTATTCTGTAAAAATCTCACAGTGAAAACTTAAATGAATTAAGCGTGGAGTGAGCTGTCAATAGTGTCAATTCCTAGCAAAAACAAACTTACTTCACCTAAGTTTTCACGGTGAAATTTTTACAGAATCGACCAGCTGTAACATTCTGTACATCAAACTAAGTTACTAACATTGAGCAAAAATTATTGCTCGAAAACAAGTTTTATTTTTGGTGTGAAAAGTCGCAATTTACAGCAGCGCGCAATAAACATTGTGTTTATGGTTGCAGACAACGATACAGCAGTTGTGGGGCTATTTACAGTTAAGTTAGAACATTTATAAGTAACTTGATTCGTGAAAAAAAGTAAAAAAAGACGTTGGAATTTTTATCTTCAATATCTCAGTAACCAGAAGGTTCCTAGGTATGGACCAGTACAACAAAATATTTGTGGTGAAAAGCCTCTTGGCTTCTTTAAGTGTCTTTTTACATCCGTTATAGATTTACGAAAGTATTACGTAAAGTTGTCCTTTGAGTATATCTTAAACAGCCTGATAAAGTTGTTCCTGCATGCGGTATTTGAATCAGTTTTGCTCATACAGAGTGCGTAGGCGCGTCGTAGCGCAAATCGTCGGTTGGTAACTTGTCAAATCTAGAACTTCTGTATTTGTGTCGTGAGTGACATAAGGTTCTAAAAATAAAAGAGGAAACAGAAAGTCATAAAGTTAAGGTTATAACATAAAAAAGTTAACAACACTTTCATACAACCTTTTCACGGTAGGTAATTCTGACAAGCCGTTAAAATCTTCGTCCATTCATCCGCAAACAAATCATTATGTTGGATTATAATTTTATTAAAAACATCATTAAATGAAGCCATAGTGTGAAGTACTGGAGACATAGTACGCGCAACGGTTCGACATGAGGGCACAGCATACATCCTGTTTTCTGTCGCGGCAGTAATTATCTGGGACAAAGAAGCGAGCCAGCACAGCATGCAGATCAGGCGGGTCAATAGTGCCACGGAGCCTCTTACAGGCTTCTTTCCAATTTTTATAGATGAAGTGCAAAGACTCCGAGTAAAATGGCTGTGTGACTTCCGGACAAAAATTATAAGGGATCCATTTTACGGAACCCTAAAAAGAGAATACTTACCTGTCGAAGCTTACCTGTTTTAAGTATTATTGAACGGATGCCCATACCATATGTTGCGTCTAAAATATTTATATGTTTTCTGTGTCAACATACAGATAAAATATGACTCTTAGTACTAACTTTCAATTTTCTTCGTCTGATTGCTATGAATGTCTATTTACGTTTACAGTTCCGAAAGGAAATTGCCAACTCCGCGGTCGATAAGTGAAAATGTTTTATCACCTGTAAATTAGAACTTACCTGCAGAGTTTTCTCGGAAATGAAATGTTTACTTACTTCGAAACAAGGTGTTGAATACCTTACAGCGTCTGCTTTCAGTTGTTTCTACGTGAATGATTTCATTTCACAGTCCATTAGATCGGTTCACTCGGTTGAGCTCTTCTGGTTGATAGTAAATGAGGTAAATAAATTGGTCGCTTTCTTGCATATGATATCTACTTAATTTTTTTAAGTGTGTCATGTGTTCTTGAGGGGTTCCTTCTCTGTGTGTGGTTATAACATAATACATCGATCCGTTTTGTGTTTCCTTGCCTTCGTTTGGTGTATCCTTGGCGGTCAACTCCGCTATCAACATCAGTGACTTCACTCCCTGTTAACCAGAGCTATTACGCAGAGAAGATTAAATCTCTTTCATTGGATTATATACATACACCGCAAATATTTGGTAGTTGTCATTCTCTTCTGCTTTATTTTGTATCGAATTTGAAGTGCCAGTGGACAATGTGAAAAAAAGATGATGATATTTTTTAGTTTCAAAATTAATAGTATGTACGGTCACCAAAGGAGATATCGTTGAAGTTTTTTAAGAAACCGATGGATGTTTTTGAATAAAATTTAATTTAATGAATAGAAAACAAATTATCAGATAAATTTCATTCGAAAATATCCATTGGTTTCATAATAAACTATATCCGACGACTGACTGCACTGACTGCACATAACTAAGGACAAGAAACTTCTTATAAGACACTGATCAAAAGTCACCCTGACGTCATTATTCGGAAAATTTCTTGCGAATATTAGTGATTTGATTTGCCATTATTATATAAATAATTTTTATGAATCCCTTGAAGCCACTTGCAAGACTAAGAACTGGACTTTTTAAATAACAACAATTTTGTTTAAATTCCTCCCTTCCCGTAAAAAAAATACCAAACTGAGTTGTTTCGTGTTCGGCCTCTTAAGAATGCAGAACTTGTGGTATGACACGTTCCTGCTAAATTTGAGCAATTGATTTCCAATAGTAAGTGCTGAATTAATTATGACTAGACTACTAGTCGTACGTATTTCTTATAGAACATCGTTCTTTGTAAGTAAATAGGCATCATTTTTGAATATGGGGGATAAGGATAAGAAGGAATACGCCTTTGATTTGACAATATTATTCGACTAACGATATGTAAAACGGTCCTAAATTTGGGTTTCCTGAAGCAACGAGGACCTGGTTAGCCCTGTTGTATAAATGTGACAAAAAAATGCCGAAGTATTTTATAATATTCAACTGACATTAGGCCACGATTAGGGCTCTATGTAGTGCGTTTTTGTTCATAGCATAAGCATAGCAGCATTTAGTGTGTCCACTGCTGGGACACAGACCTCCTCTCTGTGAGAAGGAATGAGCCGTAATTCACCACGTGGGCTCAGTGCGGGTTGGTAGATGTCACATTCTTGGCTTCGGCCCCTCGTGCATCTTCCAAAGGTCCGGGACCCCATGGTCCCGGGAGATGATAACATAATAATGGAACTAAAGGCTCCCGAATGCGAAAATACTTTTTAAACCTGCGATTAATAACATTAGGAAAAAAATTACAAGACTCACAATAGAAATAAAAAGATTAGGTATAATGGAAAGTATACGTTCTAAAATAAAGTCTCATTGTGTATTAAAATGCTAAATTGAACGCAGACGATGTTGAGTGACGAATGAATCCTCCACATCGAGTAAGCACTGGCAAATTAATTGGAGTTGCATTGATTGCCTGATGAATGAACGTGTTTGTAAAGACACGTAGATTGCAATTTGCGGAAGTGATGAATGGTTCTTAAGATAGTCACATCAATTTAGTAGTCGATATCAATCAGTATTAATGGTTTTGCGAGCAGCGAGGAGACGACGTTTTCAGAATGAGCTCGAATGATTTGAGAGTTTTTATGTTGGCACGAATCGCACCTTCGAGATAACTTTTGTCACTCTTGGAATCGTCAAGGCATTTACCAATTGTCCTGATTTTAACTAGGACAAGACGAACGTGGACATCATACTGAAAAAATAATACTTACCTCTGACCAAATTCACAGTGCAATTTACATAAACTCTCTTAATGACCAGACATAGATTAACTATAGATATGAAAGAATGTGACAAGCGAACTAACCGTGTGTGAATGTGATAAACGTATTTTCTTTCTTTTTTTACAACACATCTACAACAGTAAGTCAATAATCCATTTAATTTTCACAAAAATTTTATTCAAAATCCAGTAAGAACTTAAAGCAAAAAACAAAAAATATGTCTCTTACTGGGCCGAAACCCAGTAATGTATAGAGTAGCAAACGTGTAAAGTAGTTCCCATGATCAGTTCGGCGATCAATCTCCTGGCATTGAACCTGCGGCCATTAGCCACTGTCGTATAGACAAATGGCCAGATCGGCAATTCGGCACGCAGAGTGCGTCTATTACGAAGGAGCGATTTGTCAGTGATACGTGCTAAGCTTTCATTGAGTATTTCATGCAAAGAATTTTTTTTTGCTGAAACAATTTTTTTTTTATGTTAGTATATAAATATACATTATTCTTACAGCAAATAAATGAAAATGGTACCTACTACCAGTTGAACCAGTATCTATTTATCTGTTTAAGGCTCCTTCAAACATGCGCGACACGACGCGCGACACAAAGGCGCGCAACGAGCGGTGCCTTTGTGTCGCGCGCGATTATATCACGTGTCGTGCCTGTTTGTAGGAGCCTTTATTGTTGCGGTTTTATGAAAAAAGGGAAGGCGGCACGGTTTTAAACGTAAAAATTGGCTGAAGGCTCCTACAAACAGGCGCGACACGCGCTATAATCGCAGGCGACACAAAGGCATCGCTCTTTGCGCGACTTGCGGTGCCTTTGTGTCGCGTGTCGTATCGCGCCTGTTTGAAGGAGCCTTGAAACGAAGTTAACATTGGCACACTATGCTATTTTCACCAATAAAATGGCGTCGTGTCTGCATAGCGTATGGGGTGACCTTGGATGTTTGGCAAGCCGCACCAGTCGATGTCGGGGCACTGAGTCATACTTTTTATGGTATGTTACATGATTGGGTAGGTATCAGATTTTCTGGAAAGTTCTCTAAGCCCGGTTCTGAGGTCCTATGATACACTGTTTCTTTTTGTCAGATACCTTTTATATGGATTCTTGTATATTTTATTAATGTAAGAATAAGAACGTTGTAAGCCTTGTAGACTGTAGATTTGTAGACCATTTTCTATTTTCTTTTGGACCACCCATACCTATTAACGTTGTAATTTGTAAAAGCTAACTATTTTTAATAGAGTGATGGTGGAATTTCTTGCCGGCTCTTCTCCACAGGAAACCACCAATTGAAATCGTGCACCTAGCCTCTGACGTTTCTTAAGTGCCCATGTAGGTTTATGTAAAATAAAATATTTTGAATTGATTTGTCTCAAGTGAAATGGCCTGACTGAGACAAATTTCACTAACCCTTCCCAAGTGCAGTGCCAGATACCACGTGGCACGAGCCCTTACACGAGATGCCTTGCCTGATGTTCTTTTCTGCTCATCGTTTACAACCACCTGCATATTTCAGGATCTCTTCTTATGCAATAATGATGAATGTATTATACTTACTTGCCGCTGCCCGCGACTACATCCAAGTTAAATTCGGCCCCGACACATCGCATAGCATCCCATCCCATCGCATCCCATCGCATCGCATCCCATCGCATCGCATCCCATCGGATCGCATCTAATCGCATCCCATCGCATCGAATCTCATCGCAGCCTTTGACCGTCCTCAAGAATTCGTCTATCAAATACAAAGACTATATTTTTTCAAATCCCGTCGGATTTGAAAAAATATAATCTGATATACCTACATATTATAACAAACGAAAAAACAAACAAACTCTTCAGCGTTATTATTAGTATGAGTAGATTATTAATAATATTCAGTTAGTAAAGATAATAATTTATTAGGTATCTGATCAAGGTGAATGACAGAGCGGAGCGGCCCAGGTGAAGTGGGTATGTATGTGATAAAAATGATAGATGATAGTTAGATAATTACTTATCCACATACATAAAAAAACTTATAAAATTAATAAAAGAAGGTGAAAGTCTCTACAAGGGATGTTCATGCGATATTACGTAACGAAAAATATATTTTCCATTGACATGAAAAAACCAACTGACGTGACAGGTGACCCACAGAGCATCAACCATAGAGTAATTAATAGTAACTAAAAAGGTACCAACGCTACACAGGTATTAACATACTGGTTGGACTAAATTTGAGTAGTAGTCAATCCTCACGAAAAGAAGAAGATTACCATAAGTAAAAAGAACCATTTTTATCTTAAGCGTAGCCATCAGAAATTAATAAACGTAACTTATTTTGTCCCGATAGTTTTCAAAAGAAAACGTCTAATAATCGTGCCGGCGCCGGAGGGACGCGGCTTCTTGGCGCCAACCCTCTCATCATAAGAATCTAACAAAAGAGTCTGATTTTATTAAGGACTAACGACCCACCCCTGCTACGTGTGCTATGTACAGTCAGTTATAGCAATTAGCTGACCCAACTTTGCAAAAATGGTTGAGACTTTTTAAAATACGAATCGATAGAATTTTATAATTCTTTTATAATTTGTAAAAAATATATATGAATATAAAATAATTATAAAATTCTAGTAGGTATAAAAGAATGATAAAATAAGTTGATTGCGGAATCAGTGGCATTCTTTAGGTCATCCGAAGTGAAGGTAACCGGGCACTTAGGACACTCCAGCAAGGGGGGCATGGTCTGATCAGAAGCACCGCACTCGCACTGAGTGGTGAATGGGTCAGTAATCCCCCACTTCGACAAATTGTGTTTGTGGTGGCCTACTTGGGTATGCAATCGATTGAGAGCTTTTTAGATAGGCCAACATCTTTATTAAGGGAAGCTTTTAATTAATTAAAAATTACTTGTAAGTTTACGTAAGAACCACTCGAACAATCCATCATAGCAGTGTTGCCAGCCTTTTGAGCACTTTTCCCATTGACAGGGATTTGGACAAAATTTTTTGATGCCCAATGAGCTCCTATCCTTTTTTATATACTTGTACGTAGGTAATCACTAATCCATATATAAATACTAGCAGCGTCCCCCGGTTTCACCCGCATGAGTGTCGATCCCGTGGGAAAATCGGGACAAAAGAATCCAGGAAATGATCTATCTTTGTGCCAATTTTATCCAAATCTGTTCAACGATTTACGCGTGATTGAGTAACAAACATCCAAACATCTTCACAAACTTTCACATTTGTAATATTAAGTAGGTTTAAGTAGGAATTAGCATAGGGTTATACCAGCTGGGTTATACTGGCTGTACCAGCTGCTTCGCTGATGTGACTGTATATTCTATTGGCAATATAAGTTAATGGGAACCTAAAGTCATAGTATATTCGTAATATCCTCTGCAACATATTTTAAATAAAACTTGTTAGTTTAGTATAAGAACAAAAGAAAATTGTTGTAATTTCTCCTGGGTCCCGACAGTAAAGGCAATCAGGTGAAGCGGCGCGGGCGCACGACCCGGTCGCTGTACTCTGACATTACACGAGACCTTAGGCATCGAATCATTTCAATAGCGACTCGGTCGCCGGCCGCCGCGACTCGAGTGTGTTGTAAAAGAGCTGAGCCTTTTAGTCCTCATTTTGCGGCTATGAGTTCTTTTTGCAGAAATCTCGACTAATTAGTCTTTTGAGTTCTGAGTTTTGAGTTCTTGTGAGTCTTTTCAGTTCTTTCAGTCCTAAAATTTCATGAGTCGTTTGATTTATTCTAAGTCCTTTCGTTTTTTTTTTCAGTCCTTTGAGCTCTTTGAGTCCTTTAGACTCGTGTCATAAAGCCTTTGAGTTCCTTGAGTCGTGAACTATAAAGTAGAGGACTGCAGCCCAATCAAAAAGACTCGCATATTATGAAGTATTTGAATTGTTTAAGTAGAGTTTAGTAGAGGATTGCAGTCATAGTAATCACTTATTAAGTTCGAATAAACAATAAATATGGCTAAAAAAGACGTAAATAATCGTCACGTTATTAACCGACTTCAAAAAAGGGAGGAGGTTCTCAAATCGTCTGTTTTTTTTTTTGTTTTTTTTCCTATTCTTGGTGGACGTTCATTGATTTTATACATTGTACGAGTACGTTTGAGTCGCGAGTTCTTTTCGTAAGACTGAGCTCTCTTTTAAAAGGACTCAGTTGCTAGTTCTTTTTAGGAAAGCTAAGTTTTTATTTAAAGGACTTAGTGTTGAGCTCTTTTTGTAAAGAGTGAGCTGTTTTAAAAGACTCAGTCTCGAGTTCTCTTTGGCAAGACTGGAGTCTATTTTAAGAAGACTAAAAACTCAGAGAGACTTGAGCTTTTACTTATTCTTTTTTGACTTGAGTCTTCAAAAAAAGACTTTAGTCTCAATATTAGGACTATAAAGACTCAGTTCTTTTACAACACTACTCGACCGCCCGCAGCTGGCCGGGCCGTGCGCTCGCGCCGCTTAACCTGTTTAGGGCCTTAAAATCGTTCATACAAAAAAAAAAACATAATTGTCGTTTCTTTTACTTCTTTGAGAACTTGATCAGCCGATTGAAGAACAAAAGTGAGAATATGAAAAAATACGCGTTAGTTAATACACTATGGCAAGATCCACAAATCACATAAGTAGTGTACCATTCATTGTGCTCCCCCAGCCACATCTTCCACATGAAGTGGTGCAATGAGTTGATGGCGGAATGAATTGGACACGCCAAAACTGGAAGGAGGACGCGCGAGCTCGCGACCGATGGAAGGTGTGGGCTTTGCAGGCTAACAAAAAAAGTAAAAAACAATACTAAATAATCCCGGTCTAATTTCTTAGTTTGCATGCGTCAGACAATCGAATGAGCTAACCCCTCGGTTTTTTATTATCATCATTATAAGTTGACCGTATTATGGCTAGCTCGTAATTTCGGTCATTACGACGGAGTCGTCGGCTGTCTACACGCAAATGAAAATGGCGGCTTGTAAAATTCACGAGGCATGAAGACTTGTTCAGATCGTAACACTAATGAATTAACTTACTAACTTTGTTTTTGTAAGTAAAAGGAAAGAGAGAAATATTTCATACGCTTCTTCGTAAAAAATAACATCCTATTTCGGCTTGCCGGAATCAAGTAATAATTATTAGTAATATGGTAAAATGTGGCTGGGCTAAATGTAATCTTAAGGACTATTTATTATGTATTACCCATATTTGCAAAATAAAATTCTATTCTATTCTATTAATTTGAAGTAACGTCGGAATAGATGATTGACATCGGGTGTTTTGTTTTTCTTAATTATAATTTCAACTGTCACTCAAAGCATTTATTTCAATTAAACCATTTACAGACATTTTTGAATTATGAAGGAGTCGGTCAGTCAGAAACATGATGCATTTTCCCATTCCAAAGTTGTAACGTCATTTGGTTTGAATAGGTTTTTATTTATCCTTTCAATTGATTTTTTTCTCTTTTTTTTTTCTTACACATGTTTACTCCCAAATTGGCAGAAATATACGTATTTTCTTTCTTTTCTTCTTATATTTTGTAAATGTGAGAACTTTGTCGGCCTTGTAGACTGTAGATTTGTGGACCGTTGTCTATTTTTTATTTTTTTTTAAGAACCAGAGGGGCAATTCTCGTAATTCTGAGAACGTTCACAGTCTGATCTCATTCTCAATCTGTCAAAAATGCCTCGAATTTCCCTACATTTTGACAAGTTTTTGACATTTGTTTGTCGCTTTTTTTTTTTTTGGAATTATATGACCTGGTAACTGGACCTTTAGGTCAAATCTTATTTTATTTTTGTTTGTCACCGAGATGAGACTGCAACTGGATTTTATAAGTTTAAATTAAGAGCATTCTAGTAGGTACTTGTTGACCAACCTGCACTGTCCTCTCATACCTGTTAACACTCTGATTTGAAATCATTGTAAAAGCCAATTATTTTTAAAAGAACCACCGTCGAGTTTCTTGCCGCCTCTTCTCCATAGGAAACGACTAATTGGAACCTAGCTTGCACCTAGCTTCTGACGTTTCATAAGTGCCCATGTAGGTTTGAAAATGCAATGGTGATATGTTTAGGTATGGTGTTCAATATACAAAATAACTCTAACTTAAAGTTACTATGGGATGGGAGTAGTGTTGCCCAAATGCAAGACCAAGACAAGACCTTAGCCAGTCTTGGTCTTGGTCTTGCGTCAATACATCTGGTCTTGGTCTTGGTATTGCGTTCTCAGTCTTGGTCTTGGTCTTGGTCTTGCAGCAAGAGTCTCGCAAGTCTTGCGAGACTCTACTACTTAGACTAGACTACATTCAAATACCTATTAGCCTATTGCTCAGGGTGGCAGGGACATCGACGCGCATCCGCTTACCATGGATTTAGTAGGTACAGACGCCAGCACATCAACCTACTACAATCTGTCAAATTTCTTTAATAGATTTTCAACTTTATCGCTAAAGCATAAGGTTCAAAATTGATTGGGGAAAATTTGACAGTTTCGGGTAGCTTGATGTGCTGGCGTCTGTACATAATTCTGGACCCTCTGCATTGAAATTTTTCGTCGGCTTTTTCTTAATTTTTACGTTTTTTTCTGCAATTTTTTTACTGTAAACTGTATAAAATCTTTATTTCTATCTGACCCAATGAGATTTTAATAAAAAAATAGTAAATTCACTTGTTTCACTTAAAACAGCAATGTAAATAAAACTCGAAAGGGCTACCTGATCAGCTGTATCGCTAAAGTTCATTTGCGAGGTCAACACTGTCTTCGTACCTACGCTATTCGCTTTCAAATGCCGCCACAAAGGGACCGCAGCGCCAAGCGGTCTCCTCGTATTATTAACGCACTTGAAAATAAACTTTAAAATTATTACAATAAAGTGCATAAATGCTTGAACCTGACAAAAATGCGGAAGATTGCGGGAATCCCCGCGCGGCGTCGGGTCGCCATGAATCCCAATGAATCTAACAGACGCGTCACATGAGGCATTTTAATCATCTAAGTACATAATTGAATGACCCATTTACTACTTTTATTTTAGATTCGTTATGAGGGGATAATTATTTTTCTAAAGCTTCATCGATTTAAGGGGGAAGCGCTAAGGTAGCCCGCGAAATTAAAATTTTCTTACGTTTTTTGCAATTTGCTGGTCAGTGAATTTCGCGGGCTACCTAATACCGCTTTCGCCTTAAGTAAAGAAGATTAAAAAAAACGTGCAGAAGTGTATTGATAGTCACGTAATTTTTCGATATTTTTTTATTATCAACAATAATTTTAGTTTTGAATGCAATTCAACAATGTAATTTACTGTTTCATAAAAAAAATACATCCATTTTCGCATAATCGGGATTGAAACCAAATACCTACTATAACGCCCAAATCTCAGTTTGACTTAACTGCGAGACGCAAGAGTCTTGCAGGCTTAGTCTTGTTCTTGCTCAAGTCTTGCAGGGTTCAGTCTTGGTCTTGGTCTTGCTAAAATAAGTCGGTCTTGGTCTTGGTCTTGGTCTTGCAAAAATGCAAGAACAAGACCAAGACTGCAAGACCAAGACCGATTTTGGGCAACACTAGATGGGAGGTAGCATGAAATAATACCTTCTTGTAATTATAATTTTCCTGTATTTTAATTAAATAAATCAATAACTTCGTTGGTGGATGTATAACCTACCTACAAAGCTTTTGTATTAATAAAACCGCACATAAGTTACACCAGCGGAGTAATTGCGCAACACACTAAAATTAGGACTGGCTTTCATTTTGACAGTTAAAACAACATTCATTGCGTTATTTATGTTGTTGAGAAGACAAATTTTTCGAACGTATGAAGCAATGGATTTGCAATATCCTTCCAAATGATCCAGATTGTCATTGATAGTTCGTTACGCAATTAGGGTGCAGTATGAAACTTTGGTTTGACTATAATTACATTTTTCGTGGCAGTCTGAATGATTAATAAGGGAGAAAATGTTCTTACAAAAAAAATAAGCTAAGTAATCAAGTTTGAACCTTCAAGAGTGCTAAGATCAGTGCCATGTGAGACGACACCGCGCATCGCCATTAGTGCCGGCTGTCGACCGGACCGTTTTCATCTGAATTCATTATCCTTTGTTTAATGGGCACACTTTTTGCCTAATTGTTTTAATTGTGGTAAGCTCATCTGCTGTGGAGCCAGGTTACGGTGGGCAAGAACCTACTGTGAAGTATTTTCGTACCAAACAATTGTCTCTTAAACTAAAATTGTGCAATAAAATGGGAAATATTTGATTGTTCCTCTAAAAACTTTTCTCAAAATTAGTTGCAGTAACTAAGCTAGGGTACTCCGACCAAATAGGTTAAGCTATAACTGTGTACAACCGCGCGCGAGCCGAGCGAACAAACAAGCCAACTGAGCGATGGAAGAAGCGAGCGGTGCCGCGGCAGTGACCGGCGAGTGATACATTCAAGTTGGTCGCAGTTAATTTGGCATTTATACTTGATGCTCAAAGGAGAGGCACATTTATTGTAGTAGAGTTATAGCGGTGTACAAACTCCTCCGTCCTAACAGACCTCTGTGGCGGATTGTCACAAACGTGGTAGCCTGACAGTATGGACACAGTGGCGTAGCGTGGGTGGGGCGGAGGGGGCGGCCCGCCCCGGGCGGCAGCCCGAGGGGGCGGCAAAATGTCGCCGGTGAAGCGGGTTGAGATCTATGATTCATTCATTTCATGTGTCAGAACGTCTGACAAGTCAAAAAACAACAATGACGTAAAGGAGACGGGCGAATCTGGGCCTAACGTTACACAAATGAAATATTTATCAATATTTTCTTTCAGTTTTTTGTGGTCAATTATAAAATATTAAGCAGTTTTATCATGGGATAAGAAATTAATTATTTAATCAAATTAATACTGACTTCCTTTATTTTCATATTAAAACAATGTTGCCATATCATATAGGTAAGTTAATCGATTACAATCGATTATTATTACAATATATCAATAAAAGATACCTCATTGCCTGTGAAATTTAATTTTAATTAAGCACCTATAGAATGGGGGCGGCAAAATGGGTCTCCCGCCCCGGGCGCCGAGATGGCACGCTACGCCACTGTATGGACACTTATGATTCGAGCTTGGTCAAGAGGCCCCGACATGGGCACGTTACGTTGTGAAATGTGTGGCAAAAAAATAAAAGATTAACCCTCAATGGAAGCCTTTACAATAACCTGACCCTCCCCGACCACAGAGTATGCATCAATATTTATTGTAAATCAAAATGGGAATCATATGGAAACAAAACACGAGTGAGGGTGCTAAAAAGTCCGACGACCGCTGGGGAGCTACTGCAAGCCTAATACTTGATTGGCTATTTTTTTACTCGCGAGTTCTTGTAGGTTGTGCGTTCGAAACCAGGTAGGTGGGTACTTTGCGTAATTTATTTCATGACCACAACGGTGAAGGAAAATATCGTGACGATTTTTTTGTTTCAGGTCGATTCTGCATATCCTAGAACCAAAAATTCGACGACATGTGACATCTACCAACAAAAAACAATAAATCACCAAGTTTTAAAAACAATAAATCACCAAGATTACACAGCATATTTATATAGGCATTCCACAGTAGTGTTATTGTCCAAGGAATCTCAATGAATCCTGGTTAAAACTCTTAAGAAGCCACTTTTGCTTGTAACGACCAGTACAGGCGAAAACACGCTTTATATAGTTTTTACAAATTCTATTGTAGGATTTGACATCAGCCATTTTGATTAGGTACAACTGGGCTCACGTGGGATATTACGGCCCACTCCCTCACAGAGAGGAGGCCTGCCAGCAGTAAACCATAAGGCTGATTGTTCTATGAAGAAAATACGATGATATACCTCTAACGACCCAATTAAGTGTGTGTATGTGTTATTTAATGCTTATAAGGATGTCGGTTAGGAAGCTAATTATCAACTACACGTGTAGATATTCAAGTTACGTTCATGAGTAATGATTTAATTATACACAAGCTATTAAACGTGAAGGTATGTCACATTGATTAGGTATCGCGTTTACTGGATGAGGTTGGCACGGGAGCGTGGGGATTGGCACATGAAAAGGGAGGCATGGGCTCAGCAGTGGGTTATATCGGGCTGTGGATGATGATGGTCGCGTTGCCGTTGTGCCTGCCAGACCTTTACAAATGAGGAGATCTCAGGAGAATCAAGGTAACCGACATAGCCCAAAAAATTGCCAAACTTAAATGGCAGTGGACATTGCTCACAGAACAGATCGTCGATAGGGCTGAAAGGTTCTGGAGTGGCGACCGCGTACCAGAAGACGTAGCGTTGGAAGGCCTCCCGCAAGGTGGACCGGCGACCTTATGAAGGCCGCAGGAACCCGTTGGAAGCGAAAAGCACAGAACCGGTGGAAGTGGAGGTGCTTGGGGGAGGTTCATAATTATGAAGCGATGGATGGGTGTATTTGAAGATGGAAATATTTGAGTCTTGTTTTTGTGTTAGTCTTAAATTCCCAACTAACACAAAAACAAGACTCAAATATTTCGACCTCTACGAAAAACGACAACATGACAATAATAACGTCACAATAAGCATACGAAGAATAAAAATATTAATACTTAACACCTCAGTGAGAGCTGCATGACGATTGCAAAATTTGGAGCTGCTCTCTGCTATCGAGGCTGCCATCTGTTATCGAGAGCCATGTAGAGTTAATTAACTCTGTGGAGCCATGAAACTAATGAGTCGGTATTATTTCACTTAAACAAGTGTGTTTTGTTTTTATTTAATTTGCGTCTTTTTCCCGCCTTTTCCCAACTATGTCGAGATCAGCTTCCAGCTTACCGAATCCAGCTGAATACCCGTACTTTAAATTGAGCGACTGCCACTCTGATCTTCACAACCCACTTATTGGGTAATACGATACCCCTTGGTAATACTGGTTGTCAGACCTACTAGAGCGCAGCGCAGCGCTGGGCTCTGTCTCGTATAGGGTCATAGCAATTTGCTGAGCGATGGCCGTTTTGTGTGAATGTGACGCATATTTATACGCATATTCCCTCAACTTGTTCTTTTTTGTGTTTGTCCTCTTTCTCTGCGTCATGTTTATCACAAATAGGTAAATCTATGTTCTTTCTTTTTTATTCTTTCTTTAGAGGTCTTTCTGTTTACCCCTTGGTAAGACGATGTCAGAGTTTCTAGATAAGGGTATCTAGAAAGTCTGCATAGGGATACAGTGTTTAGTGATGATCTTTATTGAGGAAGCATTTAGACTTTCACAACAATTTTATATCAAAATTAAATCCGTCTTATTACAGAATGATGTTAAACTTTAGCCAATGCTTTAAACCATCGAGCCAGTTATTATAATATTTTGACAACTGAAACTCGGGCTTAACGACAGTTTTTGTAATTCGAACGTTAACTTTGAACGTGAACGTTAAATTATATAATTAATGTTTAAAAATAAAAAATGCCTTGATGATTTAAACCTGGGTCTATACATAAATCTTGTCTACCGCCCGTTATCTTCCGGCCATTGTGTCACCCCTTGTATAATATCTATATTTATATCTGTAATTTGTATGGTGTACTTACATAATAAAGAATATTGTATCTATCTTGTTTTGTAATAAGGCCGGGTGGGTCTGACTTTGTGCCTCACACACAACGTAGTTTCTTTCACTTTTTAGTGTCTCATATATGAGCCTGAAGGGGTTGCAAAAGTTTTATTTATTTATTTATCTCACCGAGTCGCTAAAGTTCTGCCTTGGAATTTGCCAAAGAGCGATGGAACGCAGCATTCTGGGTGTTGAAATACAGGATATAATTAATTTTTGGTTGCTAGCTCTACTCGCTTCTCGTTAATCGCCGGTGATGGGGCAGGTGCCTAATAGCCAATATCCTGCGAAGGGTATAATTATAAAGTTCTCGTTAGAGATGGCCAGTACTTACTTGAAACAAGTAACTTACGATAGCTTTTAGTAATTACGCGTAACTGCCAAGTGAACTTTCTTGGACGTGACGAAAGTTGTAAGTGATATATTGTACAGCGCGGCCGACGAGAGAGTGCCTACTGTGACGCCTGTTAGTTTCATACAAATGAGTACGTGTTTTGCGAATTTGATCTTTATTAGCTAGGTACTAGAATTGTCGCACTACTGACACGTATGAGTAACGCATTTTCGTGACGGCCGGACCGTGGTAAGGTTTATGCTAAGACTCTGTAAGTAGACGAATTCTGGTTTGACTAGGTATATACCCGATGCATTGATTTTTATCAAGTCTGCAGTATTTAGCAAAATCAGCCTATAGCGTTCCAACTGCTGGGACACAGGCCTCCTCTCTGTGAGAGGGAATGGAACGTAATCCACGACGCGGGCCCAGTGCGGATTGGTAGATGTCACATATCTTCGAATTTTTGGTCGTAGGACATGCGCATTTCCTTGCGATGTTTTCCTTCACCGTTGTAGAGAGCAATGGTGATGAAATAAACCGCCTGTCGCAAAGTAAACCGCCTGTCTGTGTTCGAACGCACGATTTACTCGTAAGTCGGGGCCGTTGCCACTAGGCCACCACTGCTCACTCTGTAGTATTTACAAAGTTCCTGTTACAAAATCGCAACAACGTTAAAAAAATGCTTTCACGAGCTACACAACTATATTTTTCTCTCTGTTCTGTTAGTTTTGTTTCATAGTCTGGCAGTTTAAGTAATTTATGTGGCCTACCCAAATGTCCTTTCTTTGGTATTGTTCGTCGAATCGTTGAGCTCCTTAAGGCTTGAGTTGAGCTGCACGATTTCTGACAAATGCGTGCACTGACTGGACAGGTCTTCTTAATCTGTGTGGTTCGTTCCTTAAAAGACCATCTCAGACATCGATCTACATTGTCTTCATATAACCTGACCAAGATTATGTCTGGACTTTAAAAGAGACTGTGACCTCTGAGTTTATTTCGGCCTTTCTTCTCAGAGTAGTCAGATAGGAAACGCCGACCCCTTCTTGTTAAAAAAAAAACATGATTGACGTGTAAAAAGTGTTTGTACAAACCTACTTACAAAAATAAAATCATTTATCATTTATTGGGATACTTACTAAACCAAACAAGTACTTTATAAATAAGACATAAAAGGTACATATTTCAATAAAATCTAAACCTAACATGACTAATTCCATTTTCGTTGTTCAATCTCAGCATTTGTGAGTATGATCAGTCTGTATTGGTTGCGTAATATTGAATGTTGAGTGCCTTCAAACCGTAATAGAGTATGCTATAGGCGCTCTATTGATTGTAGGAAATAACACTAGGTATAAAATGATACTACAATTCAATGTGCAAAACCAAGGTGAAGGACTGAAGTAGTTGTTGGTTTTTTTTTTGTTTAGGTTTTTCCGATTGCTGTGCAAAGGAAAAGTTCAGGGCAAAAGTTCACTTTTTTTTTGGGTACCTTATTTTATCCACGTTATGTGTGCCTATAAGAAATTAATTTACTTTACTTAGAAGATACGTAAATGCTTTTAATCCCAAAGGAAACAAAATACATAAAAATCATTTCAGTAAAACACCCAGTCGCACCGCAAAACCTATGAATCTGGATGTTAATAGGCACACTGCAGAAATCCATATAAAATTACTCTAATTCACTTCCCTCGTGGGTGATTGTCTACAATGCATACGCGCTCCGCTGCGGTGGCATGAAAGCCTTGTCGTTGCCATGGTTACGAGACGCTGCAGTGCTTTCTCTGCCCGCCCTCCACCGCAGTAAGCGCCCAACCCTCGCACAGAGAGGGTGTGCCTGCCGCTCTCTTGTAACTATCGATGTTTCACTTGTTTTGCGAACATAATTGAACATCGGATTCATAATTTTGAAAAGAGAAACTTTTTTTTTTAATTTTGTGTAAAGTTCAAACATGTATTACCAAGGAGGTTTGTCGAAGGAGTTTTGGATGCAGTTGCAGTGTTTAACAGTGATGCATCTGTTGTGTGTGTGAACCATGGATGAATATTGTATTGCATTTTGTAAGACGGCGACATGACGGCCCAGGAGCGTAGCAACATTTTCACCGATGACGACGAGGACTTGGTGAGTATCTGTTATGGTTACATAACAGGATATCCTTGAGTTTTGGATCTGTTCCAAGAATTGCTACGAGTGCTGTTACATAAAGTTTCCGAGTGCCTGCAGCGCGAGATGAGAGGTCCAAATAAATTGAAAGTACTTTGTGTTTTTACAATTCAGTTATTTGGCAGTTATTATTCATATCTTATTTAAATCGGAGTATTAGGTACATTCATTTACTTATTTATTGTATCGTGTTTTAGTGAGTAGAAAACACCATCGGGATTGATTGCTGCATAATTATAACAAATAAAATTATTTTCTACGACTTAAAAATATTATTTCTATACAAAATTCCTCCCACCATTTTGGGGGGAAGAGATTTATTTACATAAAGGTAATCTAAAAATAGTGAAAGAGATTTTATGTGTTTGGAACCTATGGAAGATTTGGGTATTCAGAAAATCACCAAAAGTTCTTGCCGTCTTTAGTTGCGTGCAATTGTTATTATAGATAGATATGTTAGCTTTGCAATTAATAATCTAAGTCTTATTAACACATGTTTTTTATGTATGATACAAACATCTATTTTTATATTAAGGTTCTCTATGGGCCTGTGTCGTCTGAAAATAAATGGAATGAATTATAATACATTTTATTACATTTTCATACATATAAAAATATTACAAAAATCACTCGCTTATAATCTAAACACATTTTTCAGTAACATTATAATCTACCTAACCCTTTCCCAACTTGGTTGGGGGTCATATGTTTTCATCACCCCTATGGAATATAATGAAATCGGTAGAACTGGGTTACGTAAAATGATGCACTCGCATTCTGCGATGCTGTCTTCATTTATTCATAGCATGATAGCCGCTGTCCTTTATTGAGTGTCATTACCACAGTTTATCGAGCCGAACAGCCCGTGTCAAAGTCACTCAATTCCAATTTGTTCTATTCAAAGTCTTTTTTTTACAGAGGGTTTTCATATTTAGATTGAAGTAATAAAAAGAAAAAGTTTCTGCTCATTTTCCATCCTAAAGTCTCGGTTGGTTAATTTTCTCATTATTTTCACGAAAACAGGCTAAACAGCTGGAATAATCCAGCTGTAAATCCCAAAAATATCTTCATCTCAACAAAGTTACGACTTTATAACACAGTGAATTTAATGAAATGGATCAGCGTGCTATTAGGTTGGCATAATGGCAAGTTTGACAGTCTAAACTCACAAAAGCCAGTGAAACAGTGGAAGGCATTTAAACTTAGTTAAATGTGGCTCCAAATTCAAAGTTGAGCCTCATTACGCTGGTAGTCGGAAGTGCACATTACGTGTGAGTGGGGACGTAAATCCTGGCCCCACAATGATACGGGGCTCTGTGGCCTCGTATTGTTAGCCCCCAACCCTAGCAATATTCACCTGTTCATAACTCCGGCTAGGAAACTTTTGTGATGGAAGCAACACACACAACTGCTGTTTATCTCCGTTATGATCATTAGAAAAGTTGCGAGACCTCTCAAGGCACTGCTGTGATTTAATTTAATGCTATATTGTTGCGGAGCTCAGCGCGGTGGGAAATATAGGTAAAGCATTTAGCGAACAGAATTGATTACGAAAATATGCGCCGGACGGAAATGTAATCAATTTTTCATGCCTTTCGGGTTGTATTGGTATTTTGGTTGAAAAGTAATTTTAGTATTGAAATAATCACCTAAAAATAAATGGACAAATAAATAGATGGATAAACAAATAAATAGTCTCAAACTCAAACCATTTATTTTAATTTAATCATTTACAGGCACTTTTGAATTGCCAAGGAGTTGGTCACTAAAAAATTGTGTGGAGGTATTTTATTGTAACACTTTAAACAGTACTCCATGATAGATCAGTCTAGTTTAGCCAGTCTGAAACCTGGTTGAACTAGGTGCCTATTTCTAGTACTATAATTATGCCTTTCACCTCTTTTACTAAAAATATGTAGATTTTGTAAAGGTACACTCATATTTTAACTTAAAAGGTACATCATACATATCCAAGCAAAGGTAAAATAATAACCTGGCACTAAATACATACATTTTAAAAGGGTCTGAAATAAGATATTTTCTTTTCCGGGCCTTCACAAGATAACCATAATCTATATATAAATAAAACAAAGTCGGGTTAATTACGCCATTTGTAAATCGAGAACGATTGAACCCTTTTTTATAATTTTTATTTGTTGATTTTGTCTCCACCCAAATCAACATCAAACTCAAAGCATTTATTTCAAATAAACCAATTACAGGCACTTTTGAGTTGTCAAAGGGACCGACCCTTCCAGTCAGAAAGATGAAGCTAGTTGCCCATTCCAAAGCGTAGTAGGTACCTATGAAGAAGAACGGGCAAGAAACTCCACGGACACTCTTTTAGATCACAAAATTGTTACAAAAACTGGTTACATCATTCATGTTGAAATTATACATGTGAAAACGATGTAGAAAGACGTGCACGTTAAAAGCGTCCGTTATAAAAAATATAAACGTAATTCAGAAATTAAAATAAGCCGTGGCAGTTAAGAGATGGCCAATCCTTACTGACGGCGTCCGTTCACGAAAATGATGTATGGATCAGCACCATTCAGCTCAACCATTTTGAAGGGAACTTAATGATCCAACACACACGCCACTACCAGCGAGACATTAGAGTGAGCATGACATGCTCATTTCCATTCACTCCATTCACAAGGTACGTCTTTCATTGCCTTGAATGTTCAAGTCAATGAAAGACGTACCTAGTAAATGGTAGCTTTGTAGTAAGAACATAGTGCTGACAGTGCTCACACGTGTGCTATGCAATTATACAATACTAAGAAATTGATTTTATACAAGCAAAGATAGTTATTCAATGTTCAGCAGCTCCAACAATGCTTCCGAATGCTCTTGTGGAGCAGAACCAGCGTTGAGCCAATCATTTTTGTCAGTGATGTAATCCCCCAGCTTTTGTTATGCTTGGCTGCATAGTGTGCGTTTAATACAAGAATTAAATTTCGTTTCATTCAGTTGGAACAGCAGAATAACTATTAAAACACGGGAATCATTCACGGAAAAAAACATGAAGATAATTAATTTACTCACACATTAATTCTTATTAATTCTGAGGTGGCACGAAGGTCAGCTAGTTTTACATAATAAACACATGAAGAACGAATATTTAAAAGGGTCTCCGTTTTAAATGCAATCCACAAAAACTCGGTAACTATTTCTTAAATATGACAGGCCCTTGGGGGAACAAATTTTAATGATCAATCTAAGTTATGTACCGTATCTTCAAGTTAAATGAAAGTGTAAGACAACTTTTCTACCCTTCGAAATTGCTTCCCTAGAGCTTTTCAAAACAAAACGTGTTTAGAATAAATTAGGCCTGTTCTCTTTGTTTGCTATTCTGAACATTGACTATACCTGTTCATAATTTTCTAGATTTGTTTGTTGAAACCACAATTCTGCGACGTCGTTTACAGTTGTTAGGGCGCGTTTGGGTTTGGAACAGTAAGTAGTCAGGTACGAAAATAAAAATGTAAGCTCTCCAATTCAAATCTAATAGTACTTACGGCAGTAGACTAGGAATTGTACACAGGGGGTCTATTTCCTTAGCACGAAGCTCGTCGTTCTGGCCGAAGCTACGAGAGTTTCGTAACCCGTATCATTTATGGACATAAGATTAGATCGGTTTCTGAACTAAGAACAACACGACAACACGATTTGACAGATATCCCAACGCCCGATGTGTCTTTGCCCGTCCGAAAAATTTAATTTGACACATTGTTTTGTCGAATAATCTACATTCGTACGGGCCCTAATCTTCGTTGACGGTCTTAGAGAGTAGAGATTTCACTATCAATGTCAACAAGGCTTTCAATTTAGTTTGGAATATAGTACCCACACAGTATTCCTCGCAATACTTACTCTGCCAATCTAAACGCGCCTTACAGGGTACTTCGGTGGTAGATATAGGTTGTACTAAAGCGGTTTAAAGCGGTGTGACGAAAGGGGTTTGCGTGGCGCAGGTTATAAAAATAAGACCACGCAACCTTGTCAACATAAAAATATATATTTAGAAAAAGGTGTGGGTAGGTCTACAGGTCACAATTTTCCCAGAGTCCACCCTGTGGGTAGCGCTGTACTGCCCTGATAGCTGGCGTGGCGATGACCGCAGCGAGGTGCCACGCTGGATGCGCAGGGGTGCCGGTCGACAGGTGTTTGCGCCGACCTTCGTAAGTCAGCTCGGCCCACTTGGCAAGACGGCCAACAAATGGGACGTCCGATGCCTGGACGTTACAGCACGCACGAGTCACGACGGAACCAGCCGCGTAGCTCCAGATGTGCGGCCGTGAGCTTGAGGTGTTCCCTAACCGGAACTTTGGACCCTGGAACATGACGTCCAGCGTGTCACGAGATGACCATTGGTCAACTCCGCTGATTGCGACACCAAGCTAAGCAGAGCGAGTAGCAATAGCAGTGCGCTAATGAAGGTGTTGGTGGATTGTCACAATCAGACGGAGTTTACAAAATGGAAGAGTGAAAAAAGGCATGATGCAATACATTTTGAGTGTGAGGCACGAAAAGTCAAAATGCATTAAGCTGAAGGCCTTAGATTAAAATGAATTACATTATTTAGCGTATATTAAATTCAGATAAAATAAGCATACATGCCAAGTTAACCTGCAAGAAAAAAAACACAAAATATACGCATGAAAATGCTATCCAACACTTACCCAGTATGGGGGTTTCAAAGACACCGAATTTAAATGCTCGATGGCGGAGAATTATGTAGATTAGGTAGTTGTTTTTAAGCCCGGATAATGGCGAGTTAAGACACGTGTGAAATCACTGATATCAATTATCTGGTGAGACGTGTGACCGCTTCGGGAAAAACCAAAATTCCTAATGACGAACGAAAGACGCGTTGGATAGAGATGGGACATGCGCGGGCGCATAGATAAATTCTCACTCGCGCGCCGATAGCAGAACATTTTGTGCTTTTAGTAATCACTATTTACTACCGCACTAGGTACTTGCAATATTCTGTGGTTGTCATATTTTGACGTCTGCGTTTGTTTGACAGTTGATGTATGTAAACATTGGAATGTTGCTGTGATTTTGTTGTTAAATTAGTTAAAATGTGTTTAATTATGCAAAATGTAACGTACGACGTTACAGTACCCCGCCGCTTGGTGAGGGTTTTTACCTCAGTAAAAATCCTTTACCCCTGTTATACCTCCATCTGAATTACGACCCCTTGTATTCTTCATCGTTCATCCATCATATCTCATATTCGTAATCTTTGCATACTGGCAGACTACCTTAACAAGAGGTGAGTCCGCGCCCTAGCAGCTATGTGAGAGTTACATGTCCATAGTTGACTTGTTACTCGCGCAAAACAGACGTACATTCGGCTTAAAGAAGCAAAGAACTTACTGGGTTTATACTATCGAAAAGGAATTTAGGCTTATTTAAGGAGTATCCACCCGCTCCTGCAAAGGCTTAATTAATGAGTTGCAAACCGCTCAGATAAGTTAAATTGTATTTGGAAATTAAAAACTGGACGAAGGCTTATTTAAGGAGTATCCACCCGCTCCTGCATAGGCTTATTTAATGAGTTGCAACCGCTCAGAAATATTAACTCCCGGTAAGTAAAACGTACCGAGTTTGGCAACAACCAATCCAGAGGTTCCGATAAATGTGGAGAGACCACGGGTAAGGCACATGATAGAATCAAGTGAGCGTGGTTCTCCATCGGGGCTGAATACGGTGGCCGAAAAAATTGACGGATTACGACACGTGTGAAGACACTGATGATGACATCTAGTGAGCGTGTCTCCGTCTGAGGTTGTATTTATGCACTACAGTGTTATGCAGTGGCTTAAATATAACAAAAATAAAAAAAAAATGAAGTGAAAACAAGATTAATATGTTATTATTTCAAATTGAGTTCAAATGTAAGAATATTAAGTTATCCGTAAGACTGGTAAGTGTTGGGTAGCAATCCGCATGGTATGATAAGCGTCAATTACTCCGACTGTTACAAAACAAACTAAAATTAACGTCTTGGTTGTTGTCCGTGCAAAGTGAAGGAAACTACGTTATGGAATGTAAAAAGTAAAAAAAAAAAAAAAATTTTTTTTTTTTTTTTAAAGTTTGAAGTTTGTAAACAAATTGTAAATATATAATACATAATCGGTGCAACTAATGTGTACGCTTATGGTATTAAATTCTAAAAATGGTGACAATAATAGTTTTTATAATTAACATAAATAAGTCACTATTGACATCCAACGACATATTTTTGCTGTTGACTGTACTTAGTAACAACAATATTGAACAAGGCAAGGGTATCAAGTCAATAGGCAGGTAGACAGTAAGTTGGATAATTATTAATTAAAAGGAGGTAGGTGGGAATTGTGGTTGCAATACTTGTTGGAAACTGCTGGTAGATCAATGAAATATGTAGTACTGTACTTTTGAGTTGTCAACAATAAAAACGTTCACTGTATGGAACATTAGTGATCTAGGTCAAATGTAAACAAGTACAAGATGTATTGATAATTAGGCTATAATTCCAATATACAAGTTTGTAGATACAAGTTGTGTGATACTATTTTTAGTTTTAAGTTCTAATACTTAATTTTAAGAATTGTTAATTTTTGTTCTTACAATGTTTTTTATTAAATAAAAAAAATGATTCTAAGTTTTATTAAAAAATTGACTCTAAGTTATGATAAAAAAATTGACACATATGAGTGTTATTAGATAAAACACTGTTTGTGTACCAGTAGACAATGTTGTTAAGTCTAAAGTAGCCAGTAATTGATAACCCGGCAACCCAATCCCTTCATCCGGCACACAGCAGAGCTGCTTACCGGAAGAAATAGGAATGAGCGTGGTACCTCCCCGGGGCGAGCCGTTACTATTGGCCCTACCACTATAATAGAACGATAAATGCGTTCTTCTTTAAAAGAACAATAAAATTAACAATTAAGTTTCAACGGAGCAATCCGTTCCTACCAAAACAAAAAAACAAGGTAGCGCTGCGTACACCTTAGTTGCTGGCAACCAAAACGTTTTACACAATACAACCACCAAAATACACCAACATACAAAAAAAAAAATACCCACAAGGTAACCCTGAGGAAAATGTGACCGTAAAACCACGTTTTAGGGCGCCAATGTGACGAAAGGGGTTTGCGTGGCGCAGGTTATAAAAATAAGACCACGCAACCTTGTCAACATAAAAATATATATTTAGAAAAAGGTGTGGGTAGGTCTACAGGTCACAATTTTCCCAGAGTCCACCCTGTGGGTAGCGCTGTACTGCCCTGATAGCTGGCGTGGCGATGACCGCAGCGAGGTGCCACGCTGGATGCGCAGGGGTGCCGGTCGACAGGTGTTTGCGCCGACCTTCGTAAGTCAGCTCGGCCCACTTGGCAAGACGGCCAACAAATGGGACGTCCGATGCCTGGACGTTACAGCACGCACGAGTCACGACGGAACCAGCCGCGTAGCTCCAGATGTGCGGCCGTGAGCTTGAGGTGTTCCCTAACCGGAACTTTGGACCCTGGAACATGACGTCCAGCGTGTCACGAGATGACCATTGGTCAACTCCGCTGATTGCGACACCAAGCTAAGCAGAGCGAGTAGCAATAGCAGTGCGCTAATGAAGGTGTTGGTGGATTGTCACAATCAGACGGAGTTTACAAAATGGAAGAGTGAAAAAAGGCATGATGCAATACATTTTGAGTGTGAGGCACGAAAAGTCAAAATGCATTAAGCTGAAGGCCTTAGATTAAAATGAATTACATTATTTAGCGTATATTAAATTCAGATAAAATAAGCATACATGCCAAGTTAACCTGCAAGAAAAAAAACACAAAATATACGCATGAAAATGCTATCCAACACTTACCCAGTATGGGGGTTTCAAAGACACCGAATTTAAATGCTCGATGGCGGAGAATTATGTAGATTAGGTAGTTGTTTTTAAGCCCGGATAATGGCGAGTTAAGACACGTGTGAAATCACTGATATCAATTATCTGGTGAGACGTGTGACCGCTTCGGGAAAAACCAAAATTCCTAATGACGAACGAAAGACGCGTTGGATAGAGATGGGACATGCGCGGGCGCATAGATAAATTCTCACTCGCGCGCCGATAGCAGAACATTTTGTGCTTTTAGTAATCACTATTTACTACCGCACTAGGTACTTGCAATATTCTGTGGTTGTCATATTTTGACGTCTGCGTTTGTTTGACAGTTGATGTATGTAAACATTGGAATGTTGCTGTGATTTTGTTGTTAAATTAGTTAAAATGTGTTTAATTATGCAAAATGTAACGTACGACGTTACAGCGGTTTCCACGACAATGAGTGTTCAGTCACTGAACGACACTGAGTATTTGTTCGTGAATGGGTTTAGGCCGTTAAGATAAACAGACAAACGTCTTGGTTTCGACTTGGGAGTATAACGTGATAAGAATAAAGTTCCCTCAGGAATAAGGGCAAATGAACTGTCATCACTGGCTGTAAAGTTTTGGCAAATTGTACTTGATTAAGGTCGGCTTCCCGGATAACTTGGCTGAAGTGGTATCCTTGATTTCGCTAAAGTTTGTTTTAGTAATCACTGCTCAATGTAAATTTTGAATGTTTTATTAATAAATAATTCCGATTCGTTTGTTCACTGATTTGATCCAGTATTTCAAACTAGCGTGGGAGCGCTGGAATCTAGATCGATATAATATGACTAAATGTTGATCACATTAATCCTGTCCAGTGTCCTGTGTGTGTGTATCGTGAATAGAGTGAAAAACCCCCCTAATCCACCATCGGCGTTAAAATAAGTAGATATCAGTTTTTTTATCGTCCGATTTTGCCCGGTATTTTGCGTTCCCGTGCAACTCTTTCGAAAAGCGATAAGCAACTGAGCTCGATTCAAGCTGTGGTGGGAGTGACGTATCGGAGAAATGGCTTTAAAAACGTACTATGTAAAGCTTGCCACTTATCTTCTATTTTAGGTAGCTTGTTATTTATGTGGGTTTTGTGGGAGAGGTACCATCGAGGAAACTTACATCTGCCCAATTCGAAAACAAAATCCCGTGCACACGATGACCACATCTGTTAGCAAGCGTTACTATAGCGGCTGAGCGCTGCAAGCAACAATAGCCCTTTTTTTTTGAGGATGGGAAATCATCAAATGACCCCTCCCGCTCTGGGTGGAGCGGAAGGGAGTGTCAGACTCTTACTGACTAAAACCCACCCGTGTTCCTTCCTTAGCCCTTTATGTTCCGGCCCAGCGGTAACCCTTTCGGACAATCCCGCTGATCCGGCAGGCTTCGGCCCTAACGGGCCCCTTTATTGGCGCTGATATCTCTTTGAGGCGCGCGTGGAACACGTACGCGCCGTCCGGTATGGGCCTGGTCCTGATCGGACGGTGAGCTACCCATTACTCTCCGCCCGCAGACCCGCGCCTACGGTGGCCGTCAAGCGGCTTCCGTCGCCCGGAGCGTCTTCCGCGGCGGCTGGGACGTGAGGCTCTGTCCCTCAGCCATCCCGCCACCTCCTTCGCTAGCATAGCCAGAATAGCTCTTACGGTGAATAGATGTAAGTTTCCTCGATGGTACATCAATAAAAAATATCCATCAGATTAAATAAATAATTATTATGGAATCTTTTTACGTTTTTACATCATCACATACGCCTTTTTTCTAAACCGAAACCTAAATCTTTTTTTTCTGCCTTCTAAATTCGTACCTATTAGCTTTTATCTCATAATTCTATGCCATTATTTTATAATTACTAGAAAAGGTGGCATGTTGAAACCATGCAGGTCATTAATCTCTTCAGTACTCCGTTGTCGTAAAATCTAAACGATCTTGCTTTATATAGTGACTAACATTGTTTGTATATTTTGGTTCATTTTACACAAAGTTACATTTTAAAGAATCAAGTAATGTTTTTTTTTTTAATTGAGTCGTTAGAAGACCCTGCTTCGCCAGCGCTAAATAAATTGGCGAATCATGATGAATGTAATTTCTATTCGGCCAATCATCGTTATTAGGTGTTATTATTTCAATGCAAATTAGATATACTCGTTTGGCCTCTAAAAACATAATATACATATTGCTTATTGAAATATATAAAATTCTAGAGCAAGTGTGGACGTTTCCTAACAGGTTACGCTGTAATTTTCTTTCGCTGTCAGTTGCAGTTTGTAATATTCAGTGGTCGCTATAAACACAAGCAAGTAAGATGATGTCTCTAGAGCGAGCATACATAAGGTATCTTTTATAACAATAATATTGAAAGATGGCAAACAAAGTGCTTCTGTCGTCCGGTCTTGTTCTTTTTTAGCGTAATGGAGGAAATGAGTAGGTAAAGTTAGTTCAATATTATTGGATGAAACCATAAATGATACGTTGTTAGTAGTGCTTTCAGAATAAGGAAAGTCATTTTAAGGAATACCGTGCGAATTACTTTCTTTTAACTTTACGTAAACTAAAATATATTTTTGAATATTCCGCATGTTGCGAAAACATCATCACTATAATGCTATACTAATTTCGGTAATGTCTATCCGTAAGTATATGTATTCATTAGCTGACTAAAAAGCAGTCAGAAATTCTCCCTATCACTACATCACGTAGAAAACGAGTCTAACAAATAAATGCTACGCGTAGACTCGTAGCCATCTCGTAGCACTTTTCGTAGCAGCGTAGCACCATAAAAATCTCGTTACAATTAAATACACATTTATGTAGCCATGTTTACAGGACGTTGAAAAATATTCTTTTACATTTCAAAAGTATTTTAAAACTCGATTCCACTGTAAACTATTACAACCACTGTTTTTGTGTATTTGCCTTTGATCGATGTTTTTTAACCGAAGTTTTGACAATTCAGCATGGCACCTGTCCGGAATGAATAATCCGAACCGTCTAACCAGTTTTGTTCGACAATCGAGTGAAATATTTTAAACAGAAGCAAATAAAATTAATGTATTCAGATACGAAATTTGAATTTCAATCGAATGAAATAAATAAGAATAATTTGATAGCAGGACTTGGAATTTTTTGTACCTACAGATGAAATTGCTTTAAATCAATTTAATGTTTGATGTTTTTTCATCTTATAAGGCTTTATTCTTGACAAATCACGTGGCCTAAGAAACGATACTAATATACCATGGATGGTTTTTATGAAAAGCTTTCATCGATGGTGACACTGACTCAGTCGATTAATCAATAAAATTGATCTGGCCTTTGACGAACCTAGATATAACGAGTATACATACGAGTATGTATAGTAAAAGCTGCGCACTTTTGCTGCACACCCCCACCATATTTCAAGTTAAACAAATATTAACTTTATTTCAATGAAAATTAAGTTGATTTTGGAGTGACTAGCACTATTGAAAAATTTATAAAAATATTTGAAGTTGTAGCGTAAACTGAACTGTATTGTGTAGGAATTAAAGTTATTTTTCCATTAATTCATATTTGTTTATATTTTTGGCAATATAGGCGCTGTGTTTAGTCGGATAGGCTTCTATGTGATTAAAAAAGTTTCGTAGTTATTAGTGATTGAAATCTAACATAAATACATAAATCTATTTTTCACAGTTCGAAAAGTTGTACTAATCAGAAGTCTGGCGCCAGTACACCGAGCGAAAAGACGTTTCCACGTCAAAAACGTTCCGTGACTGAATCATTTAATCTTGATAGAAAGTCTAAACTATTGTTAATAATATAGTAAAAAATAAACAAAAGAAAGATAATTAGAGGGTGGACAGTAGAGAAGCGCTAAGTTTTTCTCGCTCAGTTCTTCGAATCCTCCGAAAAGATATGCCAACGATTTCCTGCAAGAGGCAACAAATAATTACAGCTGCATGGGTCGATCCAAGGTTAAGCATCGCTTGCCACGTTTAGTTCGTGAATGGGTGATCATCCATTATACAGGGTGTTTGGTAGAAGGATCGACACAATTATTTGAGGGATTGGTGTTGTCATTTGAGAGCACAAAATACTCGTAGTTTTCATTTTTATTATGAATTATTAAATTTAAAATTTTCGTTCCTTAACACAATTTTAGGACTTTGGAACCACCCACGTAATTCTCAAGAACCGATTGTACAAAAATGTACGGACGCCAGCACATCAACCTACCACAATCTGTCAGATTTCTTTAATAGATTTTCAACTTTATCGCTAAAGCATAAGGTTCAAAGTTGATTGGGAAAATTTAACAGTTTCGGGTAGCTTGATGTGCTGGCGTCTGTACATTGAAGATTACACCGAAAATTATGACGCTCTATTACAACCACAAACAAAAAAGTTGTGACGATATTTTGGGTGATTAAAAAAGAACGAGGAACATATTATTATCTCAATTACCTACCGTGACACTTAAGACAAGTGTTATGAGTGAAAACTAGGATAATATAACACTTCCTATCCCTAAGGAAATTGTGTCGGTCCTTCTACCAAACATCCTGTATATCAAGACCCCGCCGCGTCTCGGAAAGCACGTTAAGCCGAAACCTTATCAAAAGCAATGCACTAAAATTAATTGAATAGGGAATATACATGATTTTTTTTTTATTTAAAAAATTAATCCTCATTCATGTAATAAACAGTTTAGTAAAACTGTTTTTCGGATAACTATGAAATTAAAAAAGATATGAGCCATCGAAGATTTCTTTCTATCTCTTTCTCGCAAAACGAAATTTAACACGGAGTTTATATGGCCGTAGTGACATGTGACGTCACAGTCTATGTCGGATCTCTCTGTCTAATTGGTGTGTAATCAATAGTTTTAAATGCTCATATCGGCCGTGTTTCTTGGCCGATTTTAATTTTAATTTCACTTTTTGTCATCTCTACTACGGTATTTTCATATTTTGTTAATAAATGCCATGAAAAAAATTCATGCATATTCCCTATTGTTAGCAGCGCACACGGGGTGCGGGGTGTCCGCACGTGTTACGTCAAATTGCGATAACCACACTTGTGGCCGACATACCTACCTTTACTCAGCGCATTAATATATACAATACTAGCTGCGCCCTGCGGTTTGAACCGAGTAAATGTCGATCCCGTGGGAATATCGGAATAAAAAGTAGCCTATATTTTAATCCAGCGTATCAGCTACCTCCATACAAAATGTTATCAAAATTGGTCCAGCCGTTTGAGCGTGAAGAAGTAACAAACATATAAACACAAACACACACACTCTCATAAACTTTCGCCTTTATAATATTAGTGTGACTAGCTTCTGCCTGTGACTTCGTCCGCGTTAAATTTTTTGTTCCTCCGATCCAACCTCGTCGCATCGCACCGCCCGTCCGCGCTATTACTTCGTTTTCGGTTAGCATTATTTCAGATTTTTTTTTGCTCGATTCTTTAGGTCCTAGCGTGATATTAAAGCCTGTAGCTTTCCTTCCTGTAGCGTTCCTGAAAGGGTAGGTTTACACACGTGGAAGGTACCACTGGTCATCTGACACCGCAAAGGTTCCCCTTGAAGAATACATTAAGTTATAAAAGGTAAGTGTGACCTTCTAGTATTATAAATTACTCCCCGCAATTCCCCTGAAGTCTTAACGCGAAGTTTCTTTAAATTTTAGTTATAACTAGCAGCGCCCCGCACTTTCACCAAATTTCATCTAAATCGGTTCAGCGGTTTAAGCGTGAAGAGGTAACAGACAGACAGACACACTTTCGCATTTATATATATTAAGTATGGATTGAGGCTGGGTATTGCGGCCAGTTCTGATAGAGATCAGTAGACTTTCAACTGTCCAATGAAACCTTTTAAAGGACAATTGAACGTTACCTACATATACATATATAGCCACGTCATCACGTGTCATAGCCATCTTTATGTATATGATAGATGTGTACTAAGCTTTTGATGTCGTGTTCTGTGTTTTGATGTCAGAAAATATCCCATGGTATTTTAACCCTATGTGTTAATCCAGGTTATAAACTATCTGTGTGCTAAATTTCGTCCAAATCCTTTGAGCCGTTTTTGCACCAATCCGGAACATACATCCAGACAAATGGACAAAATTTCTTCGTTACAAAAAACATTTTAATTATTAATTATTACTCTAATTATGAATACTATTTTATCATATGTATAGATTCTTACATCTAGCCAAGTGTAGGTTGACGTCAACTAAGTATGAGAAACAGGGGGGGTTACAGTTGCGGAATCATATATTAATGGCCAGAAATTTGACGTAGAAAGCACTAACTGCAGGCTGTATTGTATATCTAGTCGACCTCGTTAATAGTTTACGACCTTAAGTTTGAATGTCCCTTGCACGTCATAAAACGACAAGGTCTGTTGACTATGTGACAGTAAGGGGCTTTCTCCACGAGCGAGAGAATCGCGGCGATAGTCTCGCCGTGCCATCAAATTTTCGCCGCGATGATATCGCCGTGGAGACACGTTCTAAGAGAGTCTATAGAAATACGTGACATGACGATAATATCGCCGCGATTCTCTGGCTCGTTGAGACGGCCCCTTTGATAGTTTCAACGGTAGGAAAGTTTCTAAAGTGATATATGTACTTATTTATGTTTTTAAAGTTTATTTAAGTTTACATGCACCACATTACAGCCGGTCGATTCTGTAAAAATCTCACCGTGAAAACTTAGGTGAAGAGTTTGTTTTTGCTAGACATTGACAGTATTGACAGCTCACTCCACGCTCACTTCACCTAAGTTTTCACAGTGAGATGGTTACAGAATCGCACTGCTGAATATAATGCCATGGCGTTGTACAGAGCAATTTACATACTAAGAGTGACACATCTAACTACTTAAGTAGGTTAGGTAAAATACAATTTTACAAAAAAGACAAATGTTAACCCGAGAAAATAACAAAACGACCAAAAAATTTAAACAAAATATACATAGTGTTTTGTAAAAAAAAATATAATCATCCGAATTGAGAACCTCCTCCTTTTTTGAAGTCGGTTAACAAAATGCAATCAACTGAAAAATAACATTATTTCATAAACATTTTTCTTCCATTATATTATTTCTTTCATAAAGAACAATATAACAAATATAACTAAGTAAGTTTTGTGCTAACAGCTTTCAGACTAGAAATTAATTGGAAACCATTTAAACATAACTGTAGTAATTTTAATAGAGTGCTTCTAGCAATATAGCGTCGTAAATTTAAACTGCAAAATTAAATTACTGCTTCTATATATATTAATTAATCCATTCCAACGTAGATTGCTTTCGCAGCGTTTGCCAGTTTTCTTCGCTAAATAAACTTCTAAGCCGGACCTGAGACCTCGTCGATACTGCGAAAAGTATATCCAGCGTTGAGTTAATCCACGCATTCATTGGATTCCAGGAAGGATTCCAGGGGAACACTAGAATCAAATAAAGACATCCTCTATCGACAGAGCTGTTTTGTCTTGTGTCTAAAACGGTTTTTCAGTACATGTTGACCATTCTGACGATAAAATTGTGTCGTGGCACGTGTGCCAGCCAACACTGTTTCGATGGAGTGCTAGCCTGTCATAGACAGGCTTGACTCAGTCTGCGCATAGAGTAATGTATTGTAGAGTATTGTACCTAGTAAGGTTATGTCGTCGTCGGCGACCCCTCCCGACGTTTCCACTCACATCTGCCTTGTAAATACCCTTTGTTAGCCGCCTTTCATTCAATCTCTCAACATGACCAAACACCTAAGCATACTATTTTTATGTATTGTCACTACATCTTCTTTTAACCCGCACTGTTGTCTTATCACATCATTCCTAGGTACGGCTTAGCACTCAAATCTGAACTAAACTGCAATTGCAAAGCAACTTGATGACTTGATCAGCGTGTTGTGAAATTACGTGAATTAGCCTCCAGAGCGTTTCTACGCAAGCAATGATCAACAAAAATTTGTCTGCATAATGTATTTATCTCTTTTGTCCACTGCTGTTTGAACTTATTTCCCGAGCTTATGAAATACTCAACTCAACTAAAAGCATTTATTTTAATTAAACCATTGACAGGTACTTTTGAATTGTCAAAATTAAATAGTCGGTCAGTTCGTCAGAAAGTTGAAGCTAGTTGCCCATTCGGAAACGTAGATCTCTATGGAGTAGAACGGTAAGAAACTCTACGCAGTGAATTAGTAATATAAAAGTGCGACGTGAAGTAGTTGTCAACACCTGGCAGCGCATTGGCCCTTCACTGCCAAGAACACACAACTTACCTCTCAAAAACCGGGGAAGGTCGTAACTGCGAGAATTTCAACATTCACTAAGTCCACAGTCTGATTTTTGTTGAAACAAGACTTTCAATTGAATCAAGACTTCTATCGAACAATTTACGAGTTCAAAAGTTGTGATAACACTAACAATGATTGGAGCTACGTAGATATGTTTTATAACTCAGAGCTTGACTATTTTCTTTTCATTACCTACTGTCCTCTAGACGATATTACTTATATGTATAATGATCTACAGATATATGTTACATAAAAACGCACGTATTATAGCATAAAAGATTGAACTACAACAAATACGCATTTGTTCTTCTCTGTACCAAGCCAAAACTCCGACAGGATGTCACAACCAAATATTTCACAGTTCAAATAAATCTGTCTCGTTGGCATGGGCAACCGGATCTAACTTCCAAAGAAAAAGATCTATATAAAAAAGGTTTTAACGTAACCGTAGAAATATTTTTCCTTAGTTAGAGACCAAAAGGGGACGAGGAAAATAGGCAATTTACGGACCTACTACACACTCTCAAACTTTGTCCTTTTGTTGTGAGTGCCCACTTCTCTCCCATTTTCTTGGTTATTGTATCATTTTGTACCGTTTGTAACCTCCTTGGAAATAATTGCTTTAAGGTCGACCTCGTTCTTCGGATTTCCTCAAAAATGTCTTTTTGTAAAAGCATTCTTCAGTCTTGAGACGATTAGAGAAGTGTATTTTTTTGTAACGTCCTCGAGGCTCTTATATTTGCCTCATTAAATCTGTGTTGATGGAATGTCTGTTGTACAGAGTGGCGATTAGGTTATCACATTGTACAGCGGTTATTACAGGTTCATTCAGACTGTTAACCTTTTGACCGCCACAGTCATGTATAGATGACAAACCAAAATGTGCCCAGCACGCCACGGTTCGACTACATGACAGACTTTGACGCCGAGGGCACTTTTTTGATTTATTGACATGTGGCGGTCAAAAGGTTAAAATAATAAAATAAACAATTAATACTAAAAATGGAAAACTAAATTTTCATATAAAAAAAATATCATAAACATTGGTACAAAATAAACCTCCCTTGATGGTTAAGGCAAGAGCCACGCACGTACCTAACATAAACTTTATGGTATTGTTAGTAAATAATCACAAATTAAGTTTTAATGATGTTAAATACTACAACGAAAACAAAGGTCTCACGCGGCTAGAATGTTAACTGTTATTCATTATTTTAATTGTGTATGTTTGAAATACCTACGTAATTTCAATTAAATTGAACATAATTTGAAAGACGTGGTTTCAATTAATGTGATAACCTAATCGCCACATTGTACCTATAAAACTTTCAACCGCTCTCATTACCTAAGTTTCTAGACCTATTCAAAACAAAGTTCAGTGAAGAATACGATGGAGGGCAAACCGTGGCCTCCTCGCGAACTGCGCACAGCCACCTTCAAAGCCGAACTTTCCTTAAAGGTAACTATACTCCATTTGAAATAAGATTAGACATTTATATAAATCTTTTTTACAGTCCATTCAACCGATTTTGACTTCTATACCGTAAACATAAGGATGGTATTAAAAGCAAAAAAGTGGTTATAATACCAACTGTTTACTGCAGCTGCCATAATGTCATGCCACCAACGCAATAGAATTCAAAATCGGTTGAATGGACTGTAAAAAAAGGTTTATTAAAATGTCTAATCTTATTTCAAATGGAGTACATGTTTATTCCATTTCAGTTATTCTATTAATCTTTGAAGAGAACGTAAATGAGCTCTTGTAAGTGAAGTATTCAATTTGCTCACACGCAAGCAGGCTGACTTACCGTGTCTCCATTGAGTTCAATGTTCGTTAGTAATTGGATTTTTGCCTAACTGAGTGACACAAATAGAGTTATCAGACATGCCTGATTTTGGACGTTCCGGTTAAATCGTGTTAATTTTAAACATACATGATCTAAACTTCTAAAGGGGTTTATTTATAGACTTGAATTTCTCAGCCCGGAGCCTCGATTTGTGCCAGGTTGATCGCATTAAGCTCGGCCCGTATTACATGGGACTTAAACATAATTGGCGAAATATACAGACGCCAGCACATCAAGCTACCCGAAACTGTCAAATTTTCCCAATCAACTTTGAACCTTATGCTTATGCGATAAAAGAAAAAGACATTATTTTTTATTTTTATTTTATTCTATTAAAGAAATTTGACAGATTTTAGTAGCTTGATGTGCTGGCGTCTGTACTATAACTACATCTCTGCCTAACCCAGTTTCGGGTAGCTTGATGTGCTGTCTGTACATAAAGTCAAGTCTGTTTAAATCCTTGTTTCCAATTGATATTATTTCCAGTTAAATTAAATTAATTATAGAATGACTAGTAATAATGAAAAAGTCATAAAATAGTTTGTGGCGGAAACTGTACTTTATTACGTAAGGGGTGACATATGAAGGGGCCCGTTAGGGCCGAAGTCTACCGGGTCAGCGGGATTGTCCGAAAGGGGTAACCCTTTCGGACAATCCCGCTGACCCGGCAGACTGGCTGGCCCGGAACATAAAGGGCTAAGCAAGGAACACGGGTGGGTTTTAGTCAGTAAGAGTCTGACACTCCCTTCCGCTCCACCCAGAGCGGGAGGGGTCATTTGATGATTTCCCATCCAGAAAAAAAAACCCTTCAGGGAATAATTATGCTGTTATGTTATTGACACTTATCATGATTATCAAAATTTTGAGAAAATAAAAGAGATATAAATTGTTATTTGTCTTTTTGTTTGGCGGCTATTAAGAGGAAATTGCGGTCTGAGAGACTTTTGAAAAACCTAAGTAAAAAGTCATAAATCGAGGTCTGGCTCTCGCCTATTTCCTCCTCCAATATTGGACCAATTTAAAAGATCCATACTAATATTATAAATTCGAAAGTAACTCTGTCTGTATGTCTGTATGTTACCTTTTCACGCTTAAACCGCTCAACCGATTTAGATGAAATTTGGTATATAAATAGTTTGACTCCTGAGGAAGGATATAGGATAGTTTTTATCCCGATATTCTTGCAGGATCGACACTTATGCGGGTGAAACCGCAGGGCGCTGCTGGTATTTTATAAACTGAATAAGAAGGATATATACCGTGTCCCTATGTTTTTCTTTTTTCATTAATAATTGTCATATTTGTACACTGCCGTACTTACAATAAGTGCAATAACTCGGATTTTGGATTCAGGCAAAATTTGCTGATTACGGATATGTATGTAACTATTTAAAGCCCAAAAGCCGAGTATAGTTAGAGAGTAGATATTGCACTTATTGTAAGTACGGCAGTACACTAGGCCTCTGTTGACAGCGGCTTAAATCTGCATTTTTTGAGGGTTCTAGTGTTTATAAAAATAATGTATCATCAAAAAGGGACATACAAGTAGTTAATATTTATTATTCTGTAAAAAATCATTGCTTTATGGTCATTAACCAGAAAGAAAACAGGCGAGAGCGTTTCTATGGAGAAACGACCACCCGCATTTCCTCTTAATACCCGTATTACAGAACGTCTCTCAATATTCAAGCATTACTTAAAACTAGATTCAAGCCATTTGATTGGTTGAAACTAGTTAGCTTGAGTATTAAGTGACGTTCTGTAATACTTGGGACTTAGACTTCATATTGATCGTTCGAAAATTAATATAACTTTATACATAACTAAGAAAGACCCACCATTATGACACTGGGTGGATTGGAAGCGAAAAACTTTCGCACAATTATGAAGTTCAAAAATAAATGTCCCGAAGTTGTATTTAGAGTCACCTTCAAACTTTACTATCTCAATAATGACATCTAAAATCGTATTAAGTAGAAATCTATATGTAACAAAGCTTCGTTGTTTGTCAAACGTGATTGGCTGGAAATGTTTGACGCCTACACGTTTGAATAATAATAGAGCATAATCTGCAGCTGAAACAATCTATTGATAGCCTGATGACATCGTCACCAACTAAACTATATAGGTGTGAAAGTAAATAAGTTAGATGGCAGTCATCGATCTAAACGAAGTTGACATACTGAGGGGTCGCTCATGCGACACGCGTCTTGCGACAGCGTCTGCGAAGAAAACAAATTAAAGAAGCTTAGATGGCCTTAAAGCGGAAGATACGTTACTTGATCACAGCACGCGGTTTTACTTAACCAAGTCGTATTTAATAATAGTGTTCTTCTAATCACTCAAGAAAGAAAAAAAGACACGCGATTACTTTTCACGTGTAAGCATAATTTTCAATCGTAACTTTTTTGGCTGTGCCAAAAATTTTGGTTTGTGTGTCGGTTCCTATCTCTGTCCTTGTCTATCGGTAAATGTATGTATGCAACTGCACTGCATCTGTATGGGTGAGTTTCGTTGCATGTAGTTGTGAACCGAGCCCAGGTGTTTAGCGATTCCGATCTTCCGCTTTTAAGTTTATCTAATGAAATAAGTAAGTTGTTCAGAGCATGCCATGAGTCACTGCGACGCGACTTGCGGAACGACAGACGGAAACAGATGACGCGCGCGCGTGTAAAGGCCCCTACAAACAGGCGCTAAACGCGCGATACGTACGCGCGCGACACAAAAGCACCGCTCGTTGCGCGATTTGCCGTGCCTTTGTGTCGCACCTGTTTGAAGGAGCCTTCACTCAACGCAAGTCGCATCGCCTGTGGCGGTGAACGTGCTCTTAAAAATGTATACAAAGATAGCTGTAGCTCAATGTTTGAACCGACGATAAGTAGTAGACCAGACTGCACGTCAGTGGGAACACTTTGACCTTGAGCTGGCCTAGTACGGACGTTCAATAAAATAAGAGGCCAGCTTATACTGGTTTAATTACCACTGACGCGCGGCCTACTGTATGTAGGTATAAGGTTTAACACCATTGTTTATTTATTTATTTATTATCTAGCAGCGCCCCGCGGTTTCACCCGCATACGTTTAAATCCCGTGAGAATATCGGGATAAAACTATCCTATATCCTTTCCCGGGACTCAAACATCTCTATACCAAGTTTCATCTAAATTGGTTCAGCGGTTTAAGCGTGAAGAGGTAACAGACATACACACTTTCTGATTTATAATATTAGTATGGATTCTTCAGAAAGCTTATCTAGGTAAATAATGTACAATTAGCGATTTCAGTTGCCATTTACAAGCTTCCAGCGGAACTTTAAAAAAAATAAGAGGTACTATTTAAATTCATCCAAAGGTTATCTTTAAAAGATCCCTCTCAGCGATAAGACCGCCCATTGTGTCACCCTTTGTACAGTTTCTATATTTATGTCTGTAATTTATACGGTGTAATAAAGAGTATTCTATTCTACTATTTCGTAACTTAGTTATACTAAATCGTAGGTACATACTCCTTTTTGCGAACGATTTTTCAGTACGATGAAAGATACATAATACATACTTAAGAAAAACAAAAGTCTGGTTGTAAAAGTTGTACCTACGTTTTTCGATAATAGCGTGTTGCGTGTCAACGTTGTTTTTTCTTGTTTTATGTATTGTATTACTTTCGTGAGACACATAAACATGTTTATTGTTATTTATGGTTTTACTCACGTACTTGTTTTGGGATTGCCTCTAGCTTCGCCATTTAGGAGTTATAAAAAAGTGAGGTTATTGCAGTTCATCGTAAACTCGAAAGTAAAATAAAGCCTAATGGGGTGCATTAAAAAAAGACAAGAACCTCAAATGATTCCCAAAAATGTTAATTAATTCTCTAATATCAATAAACTAATGCGTCTCTTTTTGTGAACCACAAATAATTCATATTTTGGGGCCCTAAACATACTAAAGAGCCAAGTAACTGCGACCAACTTAGATATAAGCCTCGCGCGCGGTTGGTTACAGTTCTAACCTAACCGAACCCGTTTGGTCGGGGTAGGTGCCCTAGCTTTGGTCACGGCGTGGGGTGGTCACGGCGTGCTATGTGTTCTGGTGCGCCGGTGACGGGGAGTACTCCCCAGAGGAGAGTCCGATAACGGACAGCCGCGGCGGGTTCACGGATGAGTGCTAACGCGTGCCCGTGTTCCCGCCGTAAGCGGCAGAGTAGGACACCGTGGAGTTTTAGTGGGTTAGAGTCCCACATAACTGCAATAACTCCCCGTGGTAATGCAGTATGCATGAGCATTTCTCCACGTTAAAAAAAAGGTACCCTAGCTTAGTTACTGCGACCAACCGTGGGAGAGGCCAGAATTAAAAAAAAGGCTTATTTATAAATAGAAAGCGTGCATCAGAAGCCTAAAAAGCTTTTGGAAGTGCAATCATTTAAAAAAGCGTACATCATTAACCCGTCAAATGCTCGTCTACTAGAAGCCGTTTGCATGTAAGCGCGCAACGGTCAGCGGGATTGTCCGAAAGGGTTACCGCTGGCCCGGAACATAAAGGGCTAAGGAAGGTACACTGGTGGGTTTTAGTCAGTAAGAGTCTGACACTCCCTTCCGCTCCACCCAGAGCGGGGGTCATTTGATGATTTCCCATCCTCAAAAAAAAAAAGAGCTGATATTACAATAGTCAAATAACTTTTAACTGAGGAATAATAATTGACATTTGATAGCTTTTGTATAGAAAATATGTCAAACAGTCATATTTATTCTTCAGATAAAAGTTAGGTATCTGACTGTTGAAAAATCAGCCGTAAGTTAATTGTTTTACCACCATAAATGTTGGATTCGATCGATTGGCCGGAGACCGGACGCCAGCACATCAAGCTACCCGAAAGTGCCAAATTTTCCCAATTAACTTTGAACCATATGCTTTGGCGATAAAGTTGAAAGGCTATTAAAGAATTTTGACAGATTGTAGTAACTTGATGTGCTGGCGTCTGTACAACATAAGGAAAATTGAAAAATTATTGGGAAGACCTTTGCCCAGCAGTGGGACAATATAGATTAATAAAAAAGGATGAATGTCACATGCGCGTCATAAAACGTCAAAGTTTTCTAGGAATATGACAGTTCTACTACAAGGTTGTTTTGGCGTGTGGCCAATATCGCACCTAACGCCTCCATTTAGTTTTTCAATACATTTAAAAACAATCGCACAAATGTTTACCAACAGCGCTCCCTGTCAATGTCATTCGAGCGCCAAAAGATCCTTGTAGCAGTGTATAAATAGATTTAGGCTCAGTAATGTTTCAATTTGCTGAGAGTTTTTGCCAAAAGCGATATAGCAATTAAGAGTGAAATCACAATGATCTTTATTCTCATTCTAATAAGGTTTCTGTTGGGTTACTGCCATTGACAAGTCTGTCAAAATAAGGTGGCTGTTACGTTGCAGCTGTCAGAGTTAAAATAACTGTGAAAAGAGTGGACATAAGTCACCAAGTCAAACACTACGAGTTCGTTTTTATTTCTGTTTGCGTTGCAAAAGCTAAAAGCAAAAAATAAAACAAACCTATTTTGCTCTTATTAAATTTTGATTAATTTTTTTTGAGCGAATGTGGTTTATTTTCTTCTCTAAACTAGTTTTAAAATTGAGATTAACGCCTGTTTTTTCCTATCCGCCATTTTGAGAACAGTATTTTACAGTTCAACAATACAACAAAACATAGCATAAAAGTGTTTTGCGAATACACATCCTGAAATAAACAAAACCCAGGAGCAAACACAATAAAATTGCAGCAAACTATCATAAAAAATAGATTGTGAGAGGAAATTCAATTCGCCGCCTTTCAGAGGGTGGAATACCAGGTTACAAACAAACAAACATAGGTAAGGTTATTTATTCAGTCGATATCGATCGACGCAGGTCAGGGGAGACGTGACCTGTGTGAACAACCCCAACTTTTCCCCTAAATGGCCCTCGTTTATAACGGCAATGCTGCTAATAAGTCGCTTCCACCGACAAATATTTATCTTTGATCACCTCAATGTAAAGTAACCCTACCCTTTAAGGTTATGGAACTGAGTTCTCTTTTGCTTTGCTCGTGAAAAGTTTTTAAACTATTTGAATGATGGCGGCGAAAGTTCAGTTTAATATTGCGTTTTGTAATAAATAACAAAAGAAAGTTTCACATAATTTATTCCGCGTTTATAAAAACAGAACAAGGGTAAACATTCTTGGCACCAATTTTATTTTGCAATACCTATCTGTAGCAAGTGTAGGATATTCAAATTTTTGGGATATTCGTTCAAGTAACGTTGTCGAATGTTATTTTATCATTGTGGGGTGCCGTCCTGAACACGTGTCTACATTGCGCTCCACCTCATATCAAACTAAACTCATTCTAGTTCTCTCCCAACCAGATTTATTCACGTCGGTTGTATTTTTTATTCAGCTTTGTTTTCCCTCTTATATAAGGAGAACCCTATTCTTGTTTTAATACATGATATTTTTTCAAGCTAGTCTTGGCTTTTGTGTTAATTTACTATGGAAAAATATAAGGACTTGTGTTTATATTCTGCTTTTATAAATGTCAGTGTAGGCGATACGTGATTATAATTATGTTAACCATTTTTCCTTTGAAAAGTTGTTACGAGCTAAAAAATAATATAAATATTTAAAAAAAAATTATGTATTACAAGAAACATACACGCAGAAAATATCGCACGTCGGGTTTTAGAGAAAAATCGGCTTTAGAGAGCGTTGTATATACAGGGTTATTGGTAAAACATTAACAACCTCTTAAGAGGTGATTGTACTCATTATGAACTACTTTTACTGTAGGACCAAACATGAAATCGCGAAAATAAAAACAGCTGTTCCCTACAATTATGTTCGTATAACTTGTCAAAATGTAGGGAACAGCTGATCTTTTTTCGTGATTCCAAGTGGTTTTAGGTGTTTTTCCAATAACCCTGTATATGACATATGTACATACTAACTACTAATCGTAACAACGAAGTAAAAGCACCCACCATTGCTTCGCACGGTTTTAAGGACATGAGAAAACATCGAGATTTCTTCATTAATTGTATATGTAATGTTAATGTATTATACTTACACATAAAACTTCCGGAACAAATTCTCTAAATAATGGTGAAAACTGCATCAAAATCCGTTGCCTAGTTAGAACAACAACGCGGTCAATTTATATTATGTATAAAGTAATTTATAATATAAATAACGAAAACCTAAATAAACCTATTATTTGTACCAGAAACACGTGCACCTAAAAACATTTTTACAAAAAAAAAAAAACAACCCACTTCAATAAAAGACTGCAAACTGAAAAATAACTTTAATTTCGGTAGCAAACGACGAAAATGCAAACCCAACGACACCGACTTCCGAAATTAAAGTTATTTTTCACTTTGTAGTCTTTTTTGGAAGTCGGTTGTCTTCTTTTTTTGTAATAAGTAATGTTTTTATTTTTCACTTTTAGGTTGTGCTCACTCCACACAAATTTGTATAAACATATATAAATATCTACTTGCTATGTAAATATCAGTGAAGTCATTATAATATCATCAATATAAACCATAAATACGTATTAAGCTAACTCAAAAACTACCAAAGCAAATCAAATAAAATTTATATGGAACCACCACTAAAGCATACCCCATCTATAAAAAAAATATTTTTAAAATCGATTTACAATTGCCGGAGATATCGCCTAACAAACATACAAAAAAAAAACATACAGTTGAATTGAGAACCTCCTCCTTTAAAGTCGATTAAAAAAGATAAATAACTCTAATGATAAAGAAAAATAAAAACAAAATAGATCTATAATCACGAGCACAGAACAGAAATAGTCAGCAGGTGCACGTCTTGACTGTAACAAGAAGGCTTCCAAGATTATATTTGAGTGACAGCTTCCTTCTACAACCGTACAAGGATCTATGGGCGCGTGTCCAACATTGCAATTAACGGCGCCATCTTGTATTTCAATAGAATTTCACAAATGTTTACCAACAAGGCCCTCTATCAATGTCATTGAAAAGCCAAAAAAGCCAACACTGTAAAGCTCAATGTGTTATATCCATTCACGCCCGGGTATAACTACAATTTGTTAAAACTTTTTACCAAAAAGGGTTTGGTTTTTCCATCAGGAATTTCTCAGTAACAGCCCCGAATGTGGGTTTTTATCCGGTTGAGGGTAATAGGCTCGCCCCTTATAAGGACTTAAATCTGGCGAAACCTGGGTGAACTGCTATGCTATTCTCTAAAAATACAGCCTTGCGGACAGCGCTGTCGCAGCGGTGAAACTTAGTTTGGTATTCACTAAGCTGCGTACAGCTACACTAGCGCTCAAGGCTGTGACGGCCGTGAGTTAAACTACCCAACGGCACAGCCACCGGAGGGCAAATTGACAGTTCTTCATACATTTTGGCATTCCCTAAGAAAAAACAGCCTCGAACTCGCTTACAGCCTCGCCCACAGCCTCGATTCTAACTGTCAAATCAAAAAGCTCTAAATATTCGGGCGTAGACTGACAAAAATAATAAACTGTACTTAATTTTTTAAATATTTCGATTCTTTTACTACACAATTGAAGCTACATTTATTAGAAGAAGCTAAGAAAAGTGATAATTTGAAGAAAGCTCGACAGGCGAAACAAATAAGAAAGTTTAAAACAATATTCCGTGATACAGATTTTATCCATATTTACAGGCTTTGTGAGGATTGAAAATGAAACTGAGACTCCAGAGCCATTACAACAATTTGCACAGCAGTGCAAGAAACAGTGTAGAGGACTATTGGAATCCTGAAAGGACGGTTCAGATGTTTATTAGTACATAGGGTATTGTACTATGATCCTATAAAAGTGGGAGAAATTGTGATGGCTTCCTGTGTTTTAAACAACATATGTAATAGCTCCTATGATGATGAGACCAATGTGACTTAGATGAAGAATCTAGGTTACTTGGAATCCTGACACATCAGGCTCCAACACATGATGACTTAGAGAGTAGGCTGATAAGTAGGCGAGATTTAGTTAATCAATTATGGCGAGCATGTTGTATCTACAATTTATGCGTTCCTTTACAGATGTGGTTAACGTGTTTAGATAGAATATACTCACCATTATTGATTAGATACAATAAATAGGTATTTAAATTATTAATAAAAATATTATTATAATCAACAATTATGTCATAATATTTAAGGTGTGTATTTAAAGTGTGGTGTTTAAGGTGTATATGATTAGTATAATATCAATAGCCTATAATAATATGTGCCTATTTATACCTTAGTCCCTATTTGTACTATATTTTTAAATGGGTAAGAGTGTATACAGGGGCATGAGAAATTAAACAGATAACTGCATTATTTTCTTTTTTATTTACTATTAAAAACAATCAATCAAATCAAAAGTCATTTATTCAAAATGACTTTTGATTTGATATTCAGTTAGAAAAACTTGATTCTATACAATAGTAGGTATGCAAAGTAATTAACATTACAAGAAACAGGACATTTAATTAAATAATTTAGTATATACAATGAAAACTACCCAAGCAAAACAAAATTAAATAAGTACCTAAATAAAAGCCTGCAGGCATAAAGAGCATGCCCGCTAACAAACATTGACATTTACTACAAAAAAACAGTTCTTATACTTATATTTCTTAACATCCATCTTAAACAAACTTAAAATTATCTAAACATAGTAGTAGATCCATGTTTCGGAGATTCAACTTCCTCGACTGATGGATGCTCATAAATCCTGCAGTGCCTGGGTCTGCCTTGACCATGACTCACTTATTTCCTTAAAAGTCGAACATCCTCTGCTGGTTGTCAATAAGAAGTCTCTCATTTTCCAAACACCTCTCTTTAATGGCGACAAAACATTCAGTCAGGCTCGCCATTTGGATTGCCTTTGAGAAGGTGGTGAGTGCTGGATCAGACGGCGGTGTGCCGTTCGATGCCTACGAGATGCTATGAACATAAAAATGCAACAAATTACTATACAGAGGTAAAACAAATATGTAAGTATCATCAACATCACATCACTCTCCCTCTAAAGGAATAGATATTACAATGTAGTATACATATTAAATGTAGTCTATATCTTGATTCTATTAGATGTAGTCTATATCTTGATCTTGATTGAATAAGGGCTGCTGTTGAAAAAACCTACAGAAAATCCCAACAAATTGGCCCAACCCGGGAATCAAAAGTGAGACCACTACTATGTAGTGCTTTTTACACTAAACCAATAATTAACCAAATTATAATTAAGTTAACCTTACGTGAAGATGCAATTGGGGCATTACTCCTATGATGACGCATTGCAAGACTGCAAGTGGTGATCTAGCCTCAAACTGTAATACAAAAAAAAGTTATCTAAATATCCATTATAAAGTTAAAACATATTATTGTAAGACTTTTATTTAAAACTTCACCTTTTGTTCTGTATTAGGCTGGTTTTCCATTGGCACATTGTCCCTATACCAAGATGGGCCTGGTTGTATGTCCGTTCGTCCTGCAAATATAACATTACATTATTATATTTTATTAGAATTAACTTACTGGTATTGAAGGTGTGGACTGTTCGGTCTGGAGCATGCCTCTAGTAGATTGTTCTACAGGCAGTAATTGGTCAGTAGGTCGTCTTAGGGGTTGCTTAGGACTCTACAAAATTAAATTTGAAAATTATAATTTCCAAGTATACAGTTTTCATATTATGTAATGAAAGTATAGCACTTCTTGGCATGCTAAAATACACAATGTTACGTTACAACAATAAAGTTATACGTACATATTATAGTAAAACAATAGCTAATCATGTAATTTACTTAAATTTTATTAATATCTCGTGTATCATACAATACTCGTGGATGCGACAATAGTAATAATAGCCATATACTATCAGTGAAAAAATCATAATACTCACATTTCATTAGGTAGTTGTATTTATCCTATGTTAAAAGCACTCGCTGATACAAATAATCAAGCACCCAAAAGTTTAAAAACTACAAATTCAAGTGATTTTGTTAGCGTCGCGTCATCGGTTGTTATTGTTATGTCATGTTGACTTTTAATTCATCGTCGCGTCGCGTTGCACGAATAGAGCAAAGGAATCGTCATTCAGCCTTAAAATTTAATAAGAAATATGAAATAAGCTCTTTTAAATATGATATTGGTTATAGTTTAACTGTATTCCTTATAATACTTAAAGATAGACCTTTAATATATATTTTAAATCTATAAAACTCTCAGTCGAGATTGATCGATTATAATTTATAGAATTTGTGTCAAGCCCTACGTTCGTCTGACAAACAGCGACGGGAGGTTACAGCCTTGGGTTCGACGACGAGCACAACCACGTTAGTGAATACGGTTTGAATCAGCGCTGCACGCTCGGTCGATCTCAAGGCTGTCTCGTCGACGAGCTCGTCGCAGCTTACAGCCATGAAATTGTCTTTTAGAGAATAGCACTGCAGTAGGTCCACCTCTGGCTGGGTCAGTATCAGAATACCACGTTGCAAAATGACCATATCGCCTTTAACCCTACGTGGATTTTAGGCGTGATGTTATGTTTGTAAGTAATCATAAACTCAAACTCAAAGCATACGTAGCACCCTAAAATGTTAATGAATGTACCAAACTCGCTACTCGCCACAATTTCGTCATTAAAGCAAATTCTCCCACAATCTGCCAGCACTTGCGCTTAACTATCGCATTCAAAGTGCGACGTATATCCTAGGGATACAAGTTATTAATGCTTACTTTGAAGACTGAGAGAATAATTTTAACTGAACGTGTTTCAGTATGAGGAATGGAGGAGTTCATTAATGAATGGTACAAGATAGGAATTGAGTGCTTCATTTAGAAGATGTATGAGAGCTTATTTATTAAGAACCTTTAGTATGATGGTAAAGATAAAACATGCAGACGACCAGAATTTACTTAATTTAATTTGATTAATTATTAATAAATCGAATCAATCGAGTGGCTCGCCCCCTTGTAATAGGGGGCGAGCCACTCGATTGATTCGATTCGATTGGGACTTAAACACAAATGGCGAAATGTGGTTGAACTATAGGTGCAGCTCTGCTTAACCCTTCGGGGAATACAGGCTAGGCGTGATGTTATGTTTGTTTATTATTAAGGACAAAAAACAGTTACATGCTGAAGAAAATACAGAAAATTCTACAACAAAACACCTATATGGCTATCGGCCGATCGCATAGCTGAGACGTTGCCTGAGGTGGCCGCGGTGCGGGAGGGGTGATAGTTGTCACAAGTTGATGGATCATTGACTCTCGCAGCACGTCACCTCTCCCGAACCACGCTGCTACCTCAGGCAACGTCTCAGTTAAGCGGTTGGCCTATAAAGGTCCATACAGAGTGGGTACAAAAAACTGACCCAATTACTAACTGAGATATTATGCCTAATCTCGGTTTGTCAAGAGCACTCACTCTTACTGTTCGTGGCAAATAAAGCTTATGGTAGATCTCACTACCACTATATGCCCTAAGCCGAGGTCCGTACCTTCTCATAGGGTGCCCTGTTCCTAAATTGTATAAAATTATCTGCTATATTTAACTAATCTAGCAGATAATTTTATATAAATTGTATAAAATTATCTGCTAGATTAGTTAAATCTAGCAGATAATTTTATACAATTTATTTTGATTTTTGAAGTTACCTTGTAAACAGTGCCTATCTAAAAACAATATATTATAACCACGCTCATAAACCGGTCTCGCAGTGTCGTGGCTATTAGTTACAAGGAAAAAGGCACATTTTCTTAAAATTACTACACTCCAAAGTCACTTAAGGCTCGTTTCCAAAGATACCCGACTAATTACGATAATCTCCGAAGTCCTTATTCATGAGCTCTTCAAGCGAGGTCGTGGGCCGGAGTTACAAATTGCTTTGTTACTAATGCTAAATGCTAATGAGGAGCCAAGGTCATGTCAGATGGATGGGAAAGATGAACCTTGACCTAAGAAACTAATTACGGGAAAAGCATAGAGAAAATACTTTCAACGACGATGTAGGTCGATGAAACTGAGAGGGTAGCTCGTTGGTCGCGCTCTGGAATCGCCCAGTTACTGAAAGGTTAACAAGTTTCTGATTGGTAATTTCATGTTAGTAGTTGTGATTCAGTATCCAATCATATCAGTTATCATGAGAGTTGACGGCAAACTGATTAAAGCAGGCTATTAGAAACGTTGGTCAAACTATAGGACCATAAAAGTTGAAGCCATTAGTGTCCTCAGGCCCTGGGGGCCTAAAAAGGTCCCTTCGGCGGAATTCTGCCAAAGTGGCCTTTTTAGGCCCCCTGTTCACGGTCTTGAGCGATGCGACTTGCTTCAAGCGACACCTACAACTTCCAAGAAGTGCGGTGGCCGCACTTAACGGCCGTAGTGATGACAAAGATTTAAAACATTTGATTCGCCCTACCGCGTCAAAAGATAGTGGCGTTTCTGTTTCATTTTAACACCTTTAACACACAATGACGCAGTTACTTGATTTGATTGCCATGGAAACGTTACTTCATAATGTGTGAGCTCACTTTTCTTAGTATGGACACTTTTTCGCGTGACTTAGTACGGTAAGGGCAAATCTAGCGATTAAAATCTATAGGCAGCGGGGTTGGACTTAATGTCAAATACTGGTGTAATTGTGTAAATGACAGATTTTCATGACGGCCGTGATAATATTATGGTGGAACCGCTTTCCTAGGAAACCAAAGCTTTACTCCCTAAGTCGCGTGACAGTGACTCCGCAGTCGCTGTCGCAAGACGCGTGTCGCTGAGCGTATGTATAGCTCGTGGGGTTACTGCCTAAACTTTTGGTCTGTGATTAACATTGAGTACTGTCGGTCTCGAGTCACGAAGGATTGAGAGCAGATTTCTGTGTTCTAATGACATCTAGGTACTTTTAGCACTTTGTAGGTATGTTTTACGTTTGACATTATTTATCATTGAATTAAAAAAGACAAAAATCAGATAAGTCGATCGACTTATCCGATTGATGTGTCTTTTTTAATCGAAAAAACTAAGTAGGTATATTGGAAAACCTCTAAAAATTATTTTAAATAATAAAACAAATATTATTTCTAATATAATATAATCCTTATTATATCTATACTAATATTATAAAGCTGTAGAGTTTGTTTGGTTGAACGCGCTAATCTCTGGAACTACCAGTCGGATTTGAAAAATTCTTTTTGCATTTGATAGCCCAATTCTTGAGGAAGGCTATTTAACACACGCTATGACCTTTAGGAGCCGAGCAAAAAGAAAAAAAGTCAGAAAGAACGCTAAGCAAAAACGAAGTAATAGCGCGGGCAGGCGATGCGATGCGACGGGGTGGGTCGGAGTAACAAGAAATTTCACACGGACGAAGTCGCGGGCAGAAGCTAGTAAATCATAAATTCTTCTAAAAGTTTATTCAATTTGTTCAAATAATTATTAAAAATAATAAATCTTTAAAAGCACAAAAGAATGAATAATAATTTTAAGTTACTTAATAATCTGTAAGCTAAGTTCGTAACACTTTACGAAATAAACAGCAATTACTTTGTAAACTTATACCTATAACTTCTTGCATAACTTAGGTACTCAACTTAAATATAGTCTCGTGTAACATCTCTCTTGGGGAGGGTGTGTTCCTCTCGCTCGGAGGAGGTTCTCATTAAGTTTCCATAGTAAACTTGCACCACTAGTTACTAGGAAATTCTCGGAATAATACCTAAAAGCTTCCTTTACGTTAAAGATAAGAAAGGAAGATGTTTGGTGGGGGTCTCATCGTATGCTGCAGCGGTTGACATCATCACGTCAACGCCGGCTGTCGCTGGAAACCAGCGCTGGTGAGACTTGCATGGGGTCGTTGAACTATGCTGAGCGATCGCCGTTTTGCGTGGATCTGGCGCATATTTTCTTCCACCTTGTTCTTTGTTGTTGTGTTTTTTTTCTCTGCGTCATGTTTACCGCAAATAAACGCATTTTCTTTCTTTCTTTAAGTCTTGCTATATTTTTTTACTTTTTTAAAAAGGTGAAATTTCTAAAATCTCCGTTTTTACGATTAAGTATATACCTATTAAATCTTAAAATTCACGGCTAAATCAAAGTAACAACAATTAATATTTAGTACCACAGAACAGAAAATACAGTTTAGTACATAGCCCCTAAGGCGACTACATGACCTAAAGCGCGGTCTTTTTCGGACTGCATAGAAAAGAAAGAGAAGCGCGGTGACACAACGCTGGTAATTTATTTGCAAAATATGAAGTAATTATATATTTAAAAAACATCTATTGTTTGGACTAAAAAAATAAAACACTAGTGCTTTAGTATGTTGCTTGTAGAATAATCTGACCTGGTATCTTAATGATTTTTTTCTATCGTATCAAATTATTTATATTATGTTTTCAACACACTATCTACCTAGCATATATCCTGAAGAGTCCATATTAATATTATAAATTCGAAAATAACTCTGTCTGCCTTAAAGCTCCTACAAACAGGCGCGACACGCGATATAATCGCGCGCGACACAAAGGCACCGCTCGTTGCGCGACTTGCGGTGCCTTTGTGTCGCGCGAAAATGGCGCGCCTGTTTGAAGGAGCCTTTAACCAGTGGACAGATTTTGATAAAATTTGGCAGAAAGATTGCACCCGGGTAAGGACTTAGGAAAAGTTTTTATCGACATCGTTTTTATCGGCGGGCGAAGCCGCGGGCGGAAGCTAGTATCATAATATATTTTTCTGAATTTGTTTACTGTAGTCGATCATGTACTTTCATTGTTTCTAAAACTTGCGTTTTTTGCGTTTAGGTCCTGTAAGCCCCTTAAACTTGTTTTAGTATGTTGCCAGCTGAAATTGTCGCCTGCTTTCTTAAAGTGTTACCTAGTTTTATTACACGAAACGGTTCGCATATTGATAAACTAACCGAACAAGGTAAATACAATGTAATTTGCACAAGACAACGTATTAGGGGCGAACACATTGTTCTATCAAGATAGGGCTTCATTCATAAGAAGGAAATTCACGTTCTACATAAAATCATTAGTAAGTCATTGCAATGTAAATCTTATTTCGGTAAGGTGAGGTATAAATTAGAATAATTGCGAAGATTCTTTTAAATAGCAAGAATTCTAATTGATACTTTATTACAATAAGATGAAAGTTACATTGCAATGACTGACTAATGATTTTACGTCATTCAAATATGATCGTTAATGAACTGCGTTAGTGTCTACGTGTAACGGGTTGTGATGTGTTTCAAATGAAAAACAAATACCAAAGGGATTTTCTATTTATTTTAATATATATGTAGTGAGGATTAAAACCAACTAAAACTATGTTATATTTTCTGGTTCAATCTAGGACATGATCTCTAACTTCACTTTATCCTAATCCGTTTATTGATTTTCGCATGATTGAATAACATCTCCGCAAACTTTCACATTCCTTCCGTATCATAAGATACTCAAAGTAAAATCAAAATATTTTATTTCACATAAACCTACATGGGCACTTATGAAACGTTAGAAGTTTTCAACGATTTCAAATGGTCGTTTTCTATGGAGAAAAGCTGGCAAGAAACTCCACGGTTACTCTTTTAAAAATAATTGTTTTAAAATTACGATGTTAATAGATGAACTCTCAAGTTCCGCTAATGAGACACAATTGATTTTCTATTGTATCGTGCCACATGTAGTAAGAGGACAGAGCAGGCCCGTCAACAAGTACCTATGGTATCACATACAACACTAAGATACATAATTTAAATCCATGTTCGGATAGAAAAAACACTCCCTAGTATTTCAGGAAAAATGTGTGAAATTATATTACACGCCCACATTAAAATAAACATAGTGAACACATATTTTTGAGCGTACCTACGTTTCGGCATTTGTATTTTCTGCAAATGTATGTCGATCGTATTTTTACTGAAACTTTTCCATACCGCGGTTTGCTAGAAAGGTTCGAAATGTCGATTCCATCAATCGTAAAATATTAATTACTAGCTAACCGACAAACGTTGTCCTGTTTTTTATTCGAAAGACACGTGGCGCCTTCTATTATAATAATAACATTCTTGTTATTTTCCTCGGGAACAGCACATTTTTTCGGGATGAAAGGTACCCTATGTCCGTTTCTGTACACCTGACAACGTATATGCAAAATTTCAGGTTGACCGGTTCAGTGGTTTAGGCGTGAAAAGGTAACAAACAAACAAACAAACTTACTTTCGCATTATAATATTAATGTTAGGATTAGAGACTTTTAAGTATTTTTCTACCTACTTTTAAGTATTTTACTGAATTGTTGCGGTGAAGGAAGCAGAGAGTAGATAGTATTTCAGAAAATTTACATTTTCGTTTGCGACGGCTTCTTTATCGCGATAACACTTCACGCGGTCTCTGTTGTACAGCGAGATGTCGAGCAGTGTACGAGAGAAAGCGCGCAAAGTGTAGTTTGTGTTATCGCGACAATGTACCCGTAGCATGAATTGCTTCAAATTTTAAGTTTTATTACGACTAAGTTCATGCGGTTGGCTACACTGTGCGGCACCGCAAGATGTCTCGTTGTAAACAGAGAGCGCGTGGCTCTCTGTTTACAACGAGACATCTTGCGGTGCGCACTATCGCGACAATGTAGCCGTAGTATTATTACAGACAGTCTCGCGAAGGGCATTCGAGTAAAGTTCATCTGAATTATTCGCGATGTCACGCATTGCCTAGACATGCCGCAACAACACAAATGTGGCAAACATTTGTGTTAACGCGACAATGTGGCCGCAGCTTAACAATTGAATGTACCTACACTGTCATACTTCAAAGTAATAATACCTACTATATAATTGCTTCACAGAATTAATTAAAACTCTAACTAGATAAAACTCAAGATAATATTCTTAGAACATTACATTAAAGCTATCTAATGGTACATATTTCCAAGAATTTTACGAAAATAAAAAGCTCTTTGCATGATCAGATCACTCAAGATACTGAAATTTGACTTTCTTGACGCGTGTTGTCTGCGCGACTGCTGTAAAAATGAACGATGTGGAATGACAAGGAATACGTGCTCATAAAAAAATACTTATAAAAATAAACCTTAGTTGGTACATTTTTTTTATTTCCGTGTACATCCAGGCTTGGAATATCAAGAGATATTTTATTGAGTGGCAGACATCACGTACTTACTTATTTTATGGGAAAAGTAAATGTTTTCCCTCATGACGACATTAATTCTTTAATACAAGTGTAGATAGGAAGGTATTTTGAAATGTGTGTATATTTTAAAGGTGTGTATGTGATGCGGAGGATGTAAAATGTCGTGAGGAAAGTTTTGAGAATGTATGTCGATGGCTGTAAGAGTAGTCGAATCGAAGACCAAAGAAACGATAGATGGACTGTGTGAAAGATATGGCCAGAATGAGGGTGACTACCGAAATGACGATTAAAGGCTCCTTCAAACAGGCGCGACACGACACGCGACACAAAGGCACCGCAAGTCGCGCAACGAGCGGCGCCTTTGTGTCGCGCGCGATTATATCGCGTGTCGCGCCTGTTTGTAGGAGCCTTAATAGAGAAGTATAGAAGAAAAAGAAAGACAGGTTGCGCTGACCCGAAATAAATTGGGATAATGACAAGATAATGATAGGTATGACTGTTTTATATTGATATGTATGAAGAGCGGGAAGAGACGACCGTCTTGCTTGCACACCAGTTTATTACTAATCGTAAGGCAGGCGCGCGCTGGCTTCATGTAGATTAGTTTCAGCAAATTGTATGTAGATACTAATTTAACATCTGCACCTACATGAGTCTATTTTTTATGTTATGGGTTTGGTTTCCGCACTTAGTCCATCAAGTGAACCATTGTGCGTGGGCCATGGCGGCCGTCGGTGGTTAGGTATACCAACCAGCTCACATGAATCATAAAGGCAGTCACAGATCAGGCGACACACATATTCCAGTGTCTTAATTTTTACGTGAAAAAAGATTTTTATGCAATAAAAATCGCGCGGCTTTGTACTTTCCACATTCTTATTACCTACGTCAATGTATATGCCCAACGGCAATTTAACCCACTCCTTCAAATTAAGCCCTATTTATCCACCATTAGAGTTCAATAAGCTAATAAGGTACTAACTCTTTGTTCAAAAGCATTTGGTTATAACCACCAAAGAGTAATATAACAAACAGACAGCCCAATCGAAGTTAAATTTTCCAGTTATACTAAAATAACAATATGCAAATGGGTTTAAGAAGAACTATCCAATTCATTTCAATTCAATTCATTTATTCAATAACAATTTTTACATTGTGTCTGAATTTCTATAACTAAATATATCGAGGCTACTCGACTAATAGCCGCTAACAATCAATGATAGCAACACTTTCAATTAAGTTAATTACTTGAAATACCTATATAATACATCTCTCTCCCTTGAATTTGTATATATATATATATTATAAGTATATATTATAGTAGATAGTATGTATGTGTATATAACCTATTTATGTAGGTACATAAATAGGTTATATACACATACATACTATCTAAAAAAATCTATAAAAACTAGGTAGTTTTTATAGAATTTTTTTTTTCATTGTTCCTCTCAATCAAAGGACCTGCCCTCCCATCTCTTCACCACCCTTGGTTGACTGGTAGAGAATGCCTAAGGCATTAAGTCCGCCTTTGTACCTTTTTGTGCGAAAAGTTTAAATAAATAAATATTTGAGAGGCGGAATAATCAACGTAAAGAACAATGTTGGTGCGCCACGAGTATTGTAAATAAACTAAAATTGTGATAAAGGATTTTTCAGTGATCTGTCTGAAACCTTTTGAAATCGGTAAAGGGCATTTTTTGTTTTATCTACAAGTGTGGTCAAATATCAATTTACGAAATTTTAGACCTTTGCTTATTCCGTACTAGGAAATCACAGTCGACGGAAAAAAGGGTTGATCAATTGATAATTCATGTTTTCACTTCACTCCACAAAAATTTGGAAGCTGCTACGATCCTTACTTACCCCTTTTGCTTCGTTTTCGTAGACGTACGTGAATTGACCTTCAGATATATGAAATTATGAACGTAGGGTCGACCCTACGTTCATACATCTGAAGGTCAATTCTCGTAATTTAAAACGTTCAAAATCCAGTCTCATCTCGGCGACAAACAAATGTCAAAAACTTGTCAAAATGACAGAAGTATTAGAGAGTTATTAGGTTGTTAGACGTATATTTGACAGATTGAGACTGAGATCAGAATGTGAATTACGAGAATCATACACGCACGCACGCGCCGGTTGCGAGTGAATATGAGTAGTAGGTACCTGACCATTCTGAAGACAATAAGGTCACTATATGTTCTTTTCGGACGTCTCCCGGCGTTTCCACTCACATCTGTCTTAGGTAAGCCAAAGGTAGCCTTTTTTCCGTAACCTTTTGTTAGTCGCCTTTCAATCATCCTCAATAAGACCAAAACACCTAAGCATACTCTTTTAAATTTTTGTCGGATCACTAAATCGATAAAAAAGAAACATCACTCATCTAAACAACACCTATGTGAATGCCCTTTAGGTAATAGGAGCAATGCTAAATACGCCAACCATATTTGCCTTGCAAATTATGAAAACAGATGTCTTAGAAGGACAGTTAATTAAAGTTAGTAGGAGCGCCGGTCGTTTGGAGATTGCTCGCCAATCCGCCGAGCGGCCACACTAGGCCACAACTTTTCACAATGATTGCCAAGTGACTGAACTGGAGAATTTGATGTACTCGGAACATTGATAATTTGATTAGTTAATTTCTATCTGGTCTTGAATAGTAAATTGTTAATATAAGACTTTTATTAGAGTAGTTGCGCCCGCGGCTTTGCGTACGCGGCTTTGTATTCTTAAGAAAACCGATATTTATGTTTATTGCGCCCTATAAACTCATCTTCCGATTTTTTGTTGTATACAAGACTCTGTGAAGTCTGCCACTTACATAATATAGTAATAGTAGATCACAGGAACTGTTTAATACTTAAGTACAACTTTCCTTAGATATGTTGTATAAAAATTAATTGAAATACTCCTCCAAATCGAATTTCGGCCATGGCAGCCAGTCTCAATGGAGTCTAGCCATCTGCGCGGGAGATATTAAAGTGCACATGTGTGTGTGCGTAGACACAAGTGCACTCACTCTCATAGTCCGACGGGACGGCAATCCGACAAGACGGAGAGAGATCAGGCGCCGGACTAACAGCCTGACGTACTTTCCGGAGCACGGGGTATCACACCGCCAACTTCCAAAACCCGAACCAAACTCCGGGGTGTTATTGAGAAATTCCTAATGGAAAAACCCAATAACACTTCATCTGGCCTGGGAATCGAGCCCTGGACCCCAGGCTCAGCAGTCGTGCTTGCAACCACGCGACCTACGGGGAAGGTCAATAATTATACCTGTGTTGCGAAAATACAATACTGTAAACGTTATGACGGAGTATCAAATCCCCTCTCCAGGGGAATTCAATCGAGTAAATTGGCGTAATTATCATGTATGCCAGGCGTTGGAAGCCAGGTAAAATAATATTTATATTGAACCAGAAGTTGAATGTTTTTGATTCTGTTCGAGCTCATGAATGAGTGCTCTTTATTTGTATTGTAATTATTGGAATCATTTTGTTCCATGTTTTACTTCAGAATAAATTGATATTACGTAACGTTTTTTATTATTTTTGTAAAAATACTATAAAGAGTGAAAAGTGTTATGAAATCATTTTGTTACATCATAGTTTATTATACCTAGTCCAGTGCCACAGCACTGGCCACAGCCACAGCCTTGGGCCCTATTTTGGGTAGTTGTCACGCTTTGCAGGCAGGATAGTGGTAGCAGAACTAACTCTTTCTCATCCGTGATAGGTACTACTACTCGTTCACAGCACTCTTTCATCATCATCATTTCAGCCGAAAGACGTCCACTACAGGAAATAGGCCGCCCCCAAAGGGGGGGGGGGGGTTGCCATAATCTCCACGCTTGGCAGGCGGGTTAGCGATCGCAGTATGGTATGGTGGTGGAATGCATAGAGAACGCTGCTGCCCATCCTCCGGTATGACCCTTAGTCCCCTTTTATGAAACCCACGGGAATATATTATTATGGGGTGGTGCTATCCTTAAAGTCCGGCACCACACAGCACACTCTGATGTATTTTTTTTGAACAAAATTTCTTTATTTTTTTGACAAATCTTAAATACAATATTGAAGCTAACAAAAATATTCATCTTATTTTTTATATACTTATATTATCTAAAAATATTTAAAAAAAATGGATTGAAGTCATTGAAAGAGCTCATCAAAAAATTGGTCCGCATCGTAAAAGCACCCAAATCCCAAAAGGATTGCCGCGTTGCATGGCTGATTTTCTGGTCTAAAATAGGCCCGCCCTCTGGTTACGTGAAGAGTCTACCACCCGCTTGGTGATATCACGCGCGAGGGCGCGAGTATGTCGACTGTCGACATAGGTTGCATCCCACACCAAAGACCTACCCGTGTAAAATTACTTAGTCACCATGAATAAATGGAAGATGATAAAATTATGGCATAAAAGTTACATCGTAGGGTAATTAAATTATTCAGCACGTCCGGTTAGCGATCATAACATAAAATGTATGTCAACCGGCAATTAAAATGTTATATTTTCCATATCACTTTTTTATTTAGGACAGTCTTGAGTGTAAATATATTTCTATAGACTGCTCGCCAATAATATCTGATTTTATAACTAGCTAGAGTAGGCAGATATTTATAACGTAAGACATGCCCGATATTATTGCATTCTAAGAGGATCGGTCACATTTTTTTAAAACAAATACCGTCAGATAGTTTTGGTGTTCCTTCGATGACACATATTTGTGCTGCCACTTCTTAAGTGTACGAGTATATGCCTTTCACAAATCTTGACGACAGATGTATATGGATGAATCATGAGATCAGATATAATTGCCGAGTTGTCCATAGTAGGTAATTTATATATAGGTATTTATGCTCGTTTTACTTCTTAGAAATCTAGATGATTTTTACAGTCACAAATCATGTAGATTTCTAAAAAGTGGTAAAAGCGTAGTGGTACTAAAGGACTCTGATTTCACGCTCACATGAACATTCCCTAAAACATTCTCGATACCCCCTTTCAACATTAATTCACGTAAACGTGTTTCTGTTGGAGCATGTCCAGCAAACACGCTAGCTAGAAGGCGTGTAATGCAATTACGTGACAAGCTTGAGCCCGTGGCGACTGCCACGATCATTAAGGGTTCTCGGATGTTCTATAATGGTTGGGTAGATTAGAGATTTAATTAGCGTGTCACGATAATTTATATAATGGTTTTTAAATATTAACATGCATTTTATTTCTTTGGACTGTAAATATTATATGCAGGTAGAAGAAAAATACGAAAAAAAGACGGTCAAGTGAGAGTCAGACTCGCACACTAAGGGATTTCTAGGTATGTAAATAAATATTTTTGAAGTGAAAACTTCTTTAGCGGCGCTGTGTACTTTTTTTGGAATGGGTAAAAACTTCTAAATTCGCGTCAGGTCACGTGACCCTGATCGAAAATTCGTAAGACGTAAAACGTAAGACGCGCGTTGTTGAGGACAGCGCCATCTATGCACATCGGGAAGAACTACGAGGGCCTCGCGTACTAACGTCAGACGTAAAACTTAAGACGCGCGTTGTTGAGGACAGCGCCATCTATGCACATCGGGAAGAACTACGAGGGCCTCGCGTACTAACTACGTAGGCCTCGCGTACTAACTACGTAGTTCATCCAACAACGACGAGATGGCGCTGAACCACGGATATATAACTGACGACGAGCTTATTTGTAAATCTGAATAAATTCCTTTCACGAGAAGAATAAACCAGTCACTTTGGTCATCATACCTGATTTGCAAAAACCCTATAAAATAAGGAACACACCTTAACAAGGTGTGTTCCTTATTTTATAGTGTTTTGTTTATAAGACGATTCACAAAATACACTCGTAATTGTTCAAGTTTTCACTTCTGTCGGCACTACCGGAGTGCCAGTGTTTTTTTTTATTTTGTAATGTAACTACACATTTACGGTTTTCGGATTTTTTCGTTTACTTGTCCTACATGGCATTGCTTCTTGCCAAATTTCATTTTTCTAGGTCAACGGGAAGTACCTACCCTATAGGTTTTGATTTTGGAACATAAACGCCCGTATCTTTTGATTGCGTTGACTTAGAAGTTTGATTTTTCACTGATTCAAGCGATTGCAGCGATTTGATGTTAATTTCAACTTGATATCCCACGCGTCCCTGAGAAAAAGGGTCTTGACTGATGGACAGACGGACAACGGAGTGATCTTTTAAGGGTTCCGTTTTTTTCCTTTTGAGGTACGGAACCCTAAAAACAGTACAGACGCCAGCACATCAAGTTACTACAATCTGTCAAATTTCTTTAATAGATTTTCAACTTTGTCGCTACAGCATAAGGTTCAAGGTTGATTGGGAAGATTTGACAGTTTCGGGTAGCTTGATATGCTGGCGTCTGTACATGACTTGTGAAATGCTCTCAGACACCTTGACTGAAAGTAAACGTACAACTTAAAACACATACTTTAAGTTTCTTGAGTCGCTCTGACAAATAATTTTTCAATAGTAACCATTAGAGAGAAAATGGTGTGTGAGAAAATCTGCGTCCCGTATTTCTGCAATACATGCATACGCAGTAGTGAGTAAAGGCTTATGTTAATTTGTTTGAAACTGTTTCATCCAGTGTGTCCTGCAAACACGTTAGCTAGAATACATATATAAAGCTTTGAGCGTGACAGTTTGAAGCGAGTGGCCACTGTAGTAAGGGGTTGAATTTAATTAGCAGAATAGTATGGTAATTTTCGAAAGCTGAGTGAATTATTGGTCAGGTTAATAGAAAATCTTTATCATAAAATTAATTGATATTGAGTGAACCATAGCTGAACATCCAGTTGAACTTTTCAACTAGAGAATGTTGTTCTCATTGAACGTATTTGAAGAGAAACGAGGATGTTGTCCGATAACAGAAAATTAAAGGTTAGAATACTACTATATTCTGATGGAAGTTTGCTTCGATAATGTTTGCTTGTCTCATCATCTGGCGATCCCTGAAACGGATGTATTTGACTTGAAATGAGTCTGTGAAGTCGCTTTTGATTACATAAGTATATTAATCTGCCTGCCTTTTCCCAACTATGTTGGGGTCGGCTTCCAGTCTAACCGGGTGCAGCTGAATACAAGTATTTTTTACATGGAGCGACTGCCTATCTGACCTCCATAACCCAGTTACTGGGTATACTGGTTGTCAGACTTTCGGGCTTCTGAAAAACCATAACGACTGTCATAGATCCACGAATGACATCCGCCACCAACGGCTTAACGTGCTATCCGAGGCACGGAGGGGTCTAGGTATGTGAAGAAGGTCACCCATCCACGGACCAACCGCGGCAAGCGTAGTTTAACCTGATTGATCGACCCGTGCGGTTGTTATTACTCGGCCACAAGGCTCTCATAAGTATCTATAGGTATTACATATTCTAAATGCCAAAACCTAATCTTGCTTCACGAACCAAACTCTCCTGTAACCGCAAAATTCTCTTATTTAAACAATCAGATTCATACAATAGTTCAGATAAATCCCAAAATTTTCCGCCCTTAGAAACCAAAGCATTTCCGCCCCATTCCCTATTAACTTCAAACTGGTAATGACGACCCGAATACAAAACAAAATGGTATTTAATTTCCTTAAGCCTTTCGAATCACTTACCAAAGGCAGTTTGTCTTCCAAAGTTTTATTGAATAATTATAATACGGGATTGTTTTGTTCTTCTATCAAATGTTGTTGTTATCCAGTTATGATTTCATGGAAATGTTTTGTCAAAGCTTTAAAGGATTTTTAATGTTAGAAATAAAGATAAAGGAAATTAAACTCCTCTGAATTAAATTTTCTCTATATCGCACCTCCGATAAAATAGGGTTACAACTCGAAAAACTTGGATTTTTAGAAAAGCGAAAATAAACTCACGGATTTGTTAATCAGTCAAGTAATAAATCTGTACAGCGATCATAACATAATAACGGAGGGGCGATATAATATCGCACCTCCGCTAAAATAGGGATAGAACTCGAAAAAAAAATTTTCAGGTTGTTTTTCAGGAAAATGTAAAAACAGCGTATGCCAATAAAACATATTTTTTTGTAAGCTTTTCAAGTATGTATAATTTTAATCACATCATAATAATCGTGTAAGAATAAAAACTGCTTAACAAATCCGTGAGTATATTTTCGCTTTTCCGAAATCCGGGTTTTTCGAGTTGTAACCCTATTTTATCGGAGGTACGATATGATCGCTGTCGCTAATAAAAAACAACGGATAATATTCGCTTAACAATCACGGCCTATTTATTACCTAAATGTAATATCTAATAGCTACAAGATATCTACAGATTTAGTATTACCTATTCTCACCACTCTCAAAACGGTGAAGGAAAACATTATGAGGAAACCGCCGACATATCCTAGAACCAAAAATTCGTAGACATGTGACATCTACCAACCCTCACTGGGCCCGCGTGGTGGATTATGGCCCACTCCCTCTCACCGAAAGAAGGCCCATGTCCCAGCAGTGGGAATATTACAAGCTGAATATGTTTATACTATGCTTCAGGCTATAACTGTGATCAATAAATTCCGCGTCCATTTCACAAATAAGGCACACCAAACAATTAATGTAAGACAGCTTGGAGCTTCAATCTTACGACTCCATATATCAACCGTTAGCATCCTCTACTCACTCAGACAGAGTCATTACATCCTATTCATCATTTCTGAAACTGTATTATACCGAGCCTTAGCAGACAGTAACAACGATCACTCTTCAAGCGATAATATCGTTATCATTTGGCAAATGGGTTTCATGATAGTAGTAAGATTTTATCGCTTCCCAGGTAGATGCTTTTGCCCATTCGATTATAATAAATTTCGGTTATCTTACACAGAATGTTGTACTGTCGACTATAACGACATCGTTTATATTATTGGGCGTTTTAGCTGATCTAGGCAAGTTGTATTTAGTTTACTGAAGCGTTTTAGGTGTAGAACGCTTTGTAAACGAGTTTGGTCGAAATAGGTTCTAAAGGAGCTTCCTGTCGCCTCTTTTGCATAGGCAACGACCAATTAGACAGTGCCTAGCTTGTGACGTTTCATGTAGGTTTATGTGAAATAAATATTTTACATTTTACTATTTAAAGGACCGCAAGTTAAAACTGCGAAGCCAAGTAATGCGAATTCACTCAACACGTTTCAAGTTTCTTTGAATGTTCAACGAATGTTTGTGCGCAGATTTTGACGATGCCATATCGAGTGGAGGCTATGGGGTGCGGGTTTTTTCCTAACACCTGGCATTGCTTTGCCGAAATCCGACAGAGTATTACCTACTGTAATTTCGGGAGGTTCCTGCACATAATCAGGCGGGAGGAAACGCCCGGGTGTCACCATTGCCAGGATCGCCCAGAGGACACGGTGGAGGTCTGCCCCGCTTGGGCGGAGCACCGCCGTGTCCTCATAGAGGCGATCGGCAGCGGCGGCGACCTCTCGCGTCCGAGTCTGGTTCAAGCCTTGGTCCGGGGCGAGAGGGAGTGGGGGCAGTCGCCTCCTTCTGCGAAGCAGTCATGCTAACGAAGGAGGCGGCGGGACGGCTGAGGGAGAGAGCCTCCCGTCCCAGCCGCCGCGGGAGTCGCTCCGGGCGTCGGGAGCCGCGCGACGACTCCCGGCCACCGTAGGCGCGGGCCTGCGGGCGGAGAGTAATGGGTAGCTCACCGTCCGATCAGGACCAGGCCCGTGCCGGACGGCGCGTACGTGTTCAACGCGCGCCTCAAAGAGATGTCAGCATCAAGGGAAGGGGCCCGCAAGGGCCGAAGCCTGCTGGATCAGCGGGATTGTCCGAAAGGGTTACCGCTGGCCCGGAACATAAAGGTTGAAGGAAGGAACACGGGTGGGTTTTAGTCAGTAAGAGTCTGACACTCCCTTCCACTCCACCCAGAGCGGGAGGAGTCTGATGATTTCCCATCCAGAAAAAAAAAGGTATTACTGTAATTATATTCAGAGTACCTATTCTGTACAACTTTACTCTCTCTTTATTTGCTGTTACAGGGAATTCCCTGTACGAGTAAGGTAATTGATCCCTATTGTCTAATAGAGACCGATTAGCTCGCTATGAATAGTTGTTTCCATACTAAGGCAGATTTACGGAAGATTTAAACGGGCTTAGATACTAATCATCTCTCCGCCTAACTTTATTTCTTTAGCGTTTACATCCTGAAATGCAATAAATATAGGGAACTAACGTCATCGCGTGAAATTTGTTGTTCCTCGACACTCCCCGTCGCATCGCCTGCGCCGACGCGGTAGCACTTCGTTTTCGATTAGCGTTCTTTCTGACATTTTTTTCCTTTTGTTTGACTTCTTAGGGTCCATGCCTGATATTTTATAGCCTATAGCCTTTCTCAAGACTTTTTCAATTCCGTGGTAACTACCCACTACATACAAACTTTACAGTTGTAAAGTTGGTTGTTGTTGTTTGTTATGTTAATGTGCTCATCTATACTTTATAATATTAAAATAATAATACTATATTTTTTTAAGGTTTATTATATTATATGGTACTAGCGGTTTGCCCCAGCCTCGCACGGGTGCAAGTTTTTTTTTCGAATTTCCCGAATGTTCTTTCATATAAACCTTGTCCTGGCAACACCGAACACAACAAAAAAAGAATAAAATTATCCAATTTAGTGCAGTCATTCGGAAGTTATGCGCATACAGACATTTCGGCGACTTTGTTTCATACTATGCAAGGATAGATGAATACTACAACCGCACACTGTTATGAACGCACACACATCATTCTACTTCTCCCACTTTCTTTGCCCTCCATCGTAAATATAATGGTTATTGTGATGTACAATCTATCCAAAATTCGCAAAACGACGCTCTACTTTTAAATTTCCTTCATTACCGGAGAGATATCTAGTCTATTGTGAGAATAATTAACGCCTTGCCAGTTTAGTCTTGAAGACAATGAACAACACAAACTGGTTCCCTAATTAAATATAAATACGCTTTAGCTACTTTCAAAAGCTTTAATTGTTTTAAATTTTCTTTCGTTAAAATGGCTAGCGTTCTAGTTGATTCTAACGATTTTAGGGTTCTGTAGTAGTTCTATGATGTCAGTATGTCTGTCACAAGTGTATGCTCGTAACAATAAGGGCGAGGCTGTTGGTTTGTTCACAGATTATGTTGTAGTGCAAGTTTTTTCTTTTATTTTAACCTGTTTTATCCCACTGCTGGACAAAAGTCTCCACCACAGCTTTCCACTCTTCCCTGTGTGTTGCCTTCTCCGTTCAATTTCCCATAAATGCCAAAGTCATCTCTAAGTAATCACGCCAGCGTTTCGCCAGCGTTTCGCCAGCTTCCCTCAGCGTCGACGTCCGTCTCCTGGTAGCATTGGGAACTACGTAACGACTCTGGCCCATCTGTTATCCCGACGCATCATACAAACATGGCCCACCCAATCCCACTTCAGCCTAGCAGACTTATTGCCCACACCGGCGATTCCTATTTTTGAGCGTACATTGGAGGGATAAAGATAATATTAATTTCCTCATGAAAATATTTTTAGTTAAAAGGAACACGGCGATGATGTTACTCATGTAACAAAATTACCATGAAAGCTTAGTTTCCTTAGAGGACTGGAAACGTAAAAAGCACTTACCTACATCAATAGTAGCTTGAAGTTACTTATAAATAAGTTAAGAACATACCAATATCACAAATGGATAAGTTAAGGCTCCTACAAACAGCCGCGACACGCGATATCATCGCGTGTCGCGGCACATTGCGCTCATTGCGCGTCTTGCGGTGCCGTTGTGTCGCGTGTCGTGTCGCGCCTGTTTGAAGGAGCCTTTATGGGAACATCATTTATAAACACTGTCATACCTCATATGTATAGGTACACAGTGACTTATAATTGTGAAGTTAGTTTGATATTGTGTGTTGCTTCGATCAACGTGTTGTACAGACGCCAGCACATCAAGCTACCCGAAACTGTCAAATTTTCCCAATCAACTTTGAACCTTATGCTTTAGTGATAAAGTTGAAAATCTGTTAAATAAATTTGACAGATTGTAGTAGCTTGATGTGCTGGCGTCTGTACAGCCCGATTCAAACTTTATGACGGCTCGAAACATGAAAACAGTCGCTGCGCAGTAACAAATTCACCTGTCAGCGGGGTGAGGGGTGAGGTACTGTGCAGCGAGCAGCACACTTCAGGCTACTTCAATTATTTTAGCCGAGCGTGACATCCCGATGACACGCGGCCATAGTAAATGACCGCTACTTCGACACCGTCATCTCGTGGCGGCTAATGTGCCGTTGACGTGATGGCAGACAAATGGCCTGAGACTGAATATTTGGAAATGAATTATCGTAGGAGCTAGAGTGCCCACGAGCTACACGCACAAGCGACACGCGTTTTACTACAGTGACTGCGAAGAAAACAAGTGAAAGAAGTTGTTTAGAGACACGAGTCGCTGCGACTTGCAGAGAGCCTTCGCGTGAATACGTGAAGGTAACAAGTGACGCGCGTGCGAGACTGTCTATTGTGATATTATATACTCCATTTGAAATAAGATTAGACATTTAAATGAACCTTTTTTACAGTCCGTTCAGTCGATTTTGAATTCTAATTCGTTGGTGGCATGACTTAAGGCAGCTGCAGTAAACAGTTGGTATTGTAACCATGTTTTTGCTATTAATACCATCCTTATGCCTACGCTATAGAAGTCCAAATCGGTTGAACGGACTGTAAAAAGATTTATTTAAATGTCTAATCTTATTTCAAATGGAGTATAGTTATTTTGAAGTGAACCTAATGTGTGTTACATAAACAAAGGGATCTTTTAAAAGGATGGGATCTTGAAAGCTCCTGTGTTTTGTTACTTATAACACATGCATGCCCATGTTGTTAATAATTAAAAACAGCATTTCAAACAAAACATGTTAACGTCATTAAAAGGGTTGCTTATGTAAACACGCAAGTGCACAACGTCGTTATTGCAACTTCATTGCGTCACTGAGCCCTAGATTGTGATAGAGCCAGAGTTTGTAAGGTTAGTCTGACCTGAATTAAAATTATTGCACATACCTACTTTGGTTTTGATTTTAGAGTAAACTAGCGGAGATGACTAAAATATTAGTTTAGATACAGCTGTTAAAAAAATTACAGTTCGAAAACATACAGATAGCCCCAATGATGTAAATACGGCCAGATATACATTTAACTGTCTACAATCTTTGCTCAACAAAACATGTTACACATTGGGTAATTAATTTTATCCACAAATTGATACAAAATTATGGAACAAAGATTGTAGAAAATTATAGGAATCTTAGTTCGTGTTCCTTTTTTCAAAGGTAGAATATAAGTAAGTACAGTTAGCTGTACTTTTTTTATCAGGATGGGAAATCATCAAATGACCCCTCCCGCTCTGGGTGGAGCGGAAGGGAGTGTCAGACTCTTAATGACTAAAACTCACCCGTGTTCCTTCCTTAGCCCTTTATGTTCCGGGCCAGCGGTAACCCTTTCGGACAATCCCGCTGACCCGGCAGGCTACGGCCCCTCGGGCCCCTTCAATTGCTGCTGACATCTCTTTGAGGCGCGCGTGGAACACGTACGCGCCGTCCGGCACGGGCCTGGTCCTGATCGGACGGTGAGATACCCATTACTCTCCGCCCGCAGGCCCGCGCCTACGGTGGCCGGGAGTCGTCGCGCGGCTCCTGACGCCCGGAGCTACTCCCGCGGCAGAGTTAGCTGTACTTACGTATAATATTCCTTTAAAACAACGATTAGGTATACAGGGAGGTATGGACATCGACGCGTAATCTGTTACTATGGATGCAGCACATGATTCTGAACCCTCCTGCGTTGAAAGTTTTCGTCGGTTATTCAAATGAAAATAGCTATTTCATACATTTTCACCACGTGGGTATTGCACTTTTCTATGAAACCAGCAGATTTTTTTGATAAAAAATTTGACACTAGGGGGTCTAGAATCATGTGCTGAATTCAAACTGTACCATGTTTTCCCCACCACCCTGTTTTCTCCCTTTGAAACAACGAGTCATCATCTGCCTAGCCTTTTCACAACTATATTTGTTGGGGTTGGCTTCCAGTCTAACCGGATGCAGCTGAACAGTATTATACATGGAGCGACTGCCTATCTGACCCGTACAAACTTACTGTACTTACTGTGTAATTCGATACCCCTTGGTAACATTGATTTTCAGACTTTCGGGCTTCTCGCAAACCGTAACGACTGTCAAAGATCCACGAATTACGGCTTTACGTGCTTTCCGAGGCACGGATGGGTCTTGTTATGTACGATCACCCATCCTCGTTACAACCGCGGAAAGCGTAGCTTAACCTGATCGATCGACCCATAGGGCTGTTATTTCTTAGCTACAAGTCTTTGAAACAACGAATAGGTATCACACTAATATTATAAAAGCGAAAGTTTGTAAGTGTATGTGTGTGTGTTTATACTCGTATGTTTGTTACTTCTTCACGCTCAAACGGCGGGACCGATTTTGATAAAATTTTGTATGGAGCTGAGGCCCTGGATTAACATATAGACATATAGGCTACTTTTTATCCCGATATTCCCATGGGATCGACACATACTAATATATAATACTAGCTGCGCCCCGCAGTTTCGCCCGCGTTTAAATACAGACGTAATAGCATGTCTGTATTCTATTATACCTACTCGTCGGTCATGCTAAAGATGCCCAAATCAATTTAGATCAGAACCAAACATGGATGATAAAACACATGGCTATTTAGAACCTACTACCCTCTCAAGAAAAAGGGATTACGTCATGTTTTTATGAAAAATATGTGCTTCGACTGTTTGGGACAGCGGATCGTCAGGAAACACACCTCGTCCTTTGTAGAATACCCTTTTCACTTTAGGGCACACTATACCTTATTTATCTAAGGATTTATGTTTGTACCCGAGCTCACCTTTTCAAAGTAAATACATTGAAGTAAACCTTTGGACCGGTCTTGGTAACCTCGATAATAATAATAACAGTAATTTATTTCAGAATTTTTGTCCATGTTGCGGGCAATTTGATAAGTCCGGGCACTATTAATAATGGCCGGTCTGTATTCATAATGCCCGACTGAATTGGGCAATGTGATTAAAACAGCAAGATTAATCACTTTTCCCGGCCATTATGAATAATGCCCACCCTATCTTGGGCAAAGTAATAAAATAGGTGAACTGTAGTGTTTTTGTTTATTAAATGAGAACTTAGGATTGAGGGAATTGAGGCACCCCGACTCGGACAGGTTAGGTTCGAAGGGGATGACGGGGGCTCAAGTGAGCGATCGGAGCGAGCGAACGAGCTCTCCTCATCCCCTTCGTGTTAGGTTCCTTTAAACCCTGCAGACAGAAATAGGTGCCCCGCGAAGCGGGGCTCCGTCGACTACGCCTTATTATTATTGTTATGCTTAATAAAGTTATGCTTTAGAGTGTTATGCTTATAAGATGTATGCTTTAGAATGTTATGCTTAATGATTATTATGATTAGAGAAATGATGCGTAAAAAAAAATATGCGTAAGCTCTTATGCGTAAATATAATTTATGCGAAAATATAATTAGGACAAACAAAAGTATGCCAAGTTATATTTATGCAAAATTTCAATTTTATGCAAATGTATAGGGAACCCAATTTATCACATTTTCCGGCTACAAATAGGGACTTATTCATACTGCCCGGTCCAAATGATAAATTCAAGCTATCTCAAATACTGACTTATTACATGGACCACGGGCCGTCGGGCATTATTAATAATGGCCGGTCAAAGTGATAAGTTAATCACTCTGCCCATCGCTCTTGGGAATTATTAATAATGGCCGATCCTTATTAATAATGCCCAGTTAATCACGTTGCCCGTAACATCCATAGATTTGTTAGTAACAATTTTTTTAGCCTTAGTGTTAGTAATAATAAAAAAGTAATGATAAATTCATGCGTTTGCTCTCGCATGAAGGCCTATTCAGTACGCCATCAGCGCCGAGTCCCACTGGCCGGTGCACGCGTCCAGGATGGCGCTGGGGCTGCCACGCACCCGTGCAAGCATGCGCGCACAGCGCTTCCGTATGATCGCGTGGAAGCCGTCCACGTGCGCCTCCGCGAACATGCCACTCGCGCTACAGTACCGCGGCAGCCCCATCAACACCCTGAACGCGTTGTTATACTGTGGAACTATTGAGGCAATTAGTTTTGCGTCATAGGTAAAGTGAGGGATATTACATACATACTCAAGCCTTGTTCCCACGCCATCTGCTAAGATTCTTTAATACCCCTTTTGCTTTGTTTACGTTCATAGATCTGATCATACACGCACGTTGGTTGCGAGTACGTACTACGCCCCTGATCTTTTTGAAGAACATCAGCAATAAGGTTACTATATGTCCTTCTAGCGGCATTTCCGCTCACATCTGCCCTTTAAATACCTATTGTAAGTTGCCTTGCAGCGAAATTAATTGTTAAGCAATTTGACTACCAACTTAAATTGTCTGTATATTCAAATCACAACTGTCATTCTTTGACAGTTCTATGAAATGGCTATCAATCGATCTGCCTTACCTAGCCTTTTCCCAACTATGTTGAGGTCGATTTCCAGTCAAACCGGATGCAACTGAATACCAGTATTTTACATGGAGCAACTGTCTATCTGACCTCCACTACCCATTTCTATGAAATGGCTATAACGGTAAATTGACGTGGGGTGTCAATTTGCATGACAATTAATTTCTTTGCCTGAACCTACATGACACGGATAATCCTAGAAAGAGTATGCAGACATATAGATTTACACTAGTGGTGATGGGTCTATTTTGGTTCTAGTTTTTGAACTTGGCAGTCTGGTTTGGTCAGTGTTATAGTGTTTGTTATTTAATTGCATGTTTTTGACCAGATCTGCGTTTGAAAATATACAGCCCTTGTCAGGGTCTCACGCTTGACGGCGAGCAATGGGTAGCTCACCGTCCGGTATGGACCAGGCCCGGGTCGATGGCGTGTTGTGTTCCACGCGCGCCTCGAAGAGATCTCAGCACTAATTGACGGGGTCCGCTAGGGCGGATGCCTGCCAGGGTCGAGGGTTGGTCGAAAGAGACACCGTGGCCCCTGGCACAGACAACTGAAGGAACTCGAGTGGGTTTTAGTCAGTAAAAGTGTGACACGCCCTCCCGTTCCGCCCAGAGCGGGAGAAGTTATTTAAAAATTTCCCACCCAAAAAAGAAAAAGAAAGGGTCTCACACTTATAGCCTATTCCCATTTATATCGTGATATAAACTTGCGTGCGTGCACTACATAGGAATATATGTACCTACTATATTGTGCGTGCCCAATATTAAATTCTGGGTTGTGACGCAGAAATAGCCGGAAAAATAACCCAATTTGATTTAAATCAAACACGTCCCGCTGCCGAGCTTGCCCCAAATCAGGAATTTTCAATTGTTTTGTTTTTTTTTTATATGGAAAGGTCTCTTTGGTGGTTAACTTCCTCATATTCATAACGTATAGATTGTTCTGCTTTCACATGTCTTAAACAAAACACTATCGTATTTCAACAAATTAATGTGCCTGTGCATATTCTGGCATTAGCGACCAGCCCCTGCATAGTTTTTACGACTTGACGAAACATCGAGTTTTTTTTTTCTTAGTTTTTATAAGTTTATTATTAATTATCACTTAAATCTGCCGGAATAAATTCTCTAAATGATTCTCAAAATCTGTTCCGTAGTTTAGAAGAACAACGCAGCCGCGCCGACAGACACGAAAAGTGATTTTAATTTAAAATACTTAGACTACGTGAGCTTTGGATACCTAGTCTCTAGTAAGAGATAAAAACAAATATTTGTTTTACAAAAATATTAAATTTAACAGAATTTTGTAACGAGCGTCCAAAATAAACGGATTGCGACCACGGATGGCTGAATTTTATTTTTTGTAACGTTGTTTGTGTAAATTAATTAGATTTTATATCGTATGATCACTCATACGATATGTACTTTGCTTAATTAGCTTTGTACCTACATTTTTTTAGTTTAGAAAAAAATAAAATGAAACGTAAAACTAAATGTTATTACTGTCTATGAGACATTCATTGTCTATGATGTCTGTGAGTATTCTATTCTATTCTATTCTATTCTGTCTGTGTCGGTTTTTAATTCGGAAAAGCAAACTAAGAAAAATATCTAAAATAATCGATTTTCTGAAAACGTTTCTAAATTCTCCGGCATGACGTCGTAATCGTTTTTGTTAGTTTTCTGTGTAACATTCCTTCTATACCGTCTTCTAAGTGAATACGACTTCAATTAAAACACTCTTTAAAGTTATTGGAACTGCCGAAAAACAATTTTATATTAGAGGTATATATTCCACTCAGAGCACTGATTTGAACCGCACTTGGACGACGAACCGCACCTGAACACTTCCACTAAGTACAGACGCCTGCACATCAACCTACCCGAAAATGTCAAATTATCCCTATCAACTTTAAACCTTATGCTTTAGCGATAAAGTTGAAAATCTATTAAAGACATTTGACAGATTGTAGTAGCTTGATGTGCTGGCGTCTGCACCATCATATTCCTTTATTTACTTCGACTTTTTAGGGTTTCGTACCCAAAGGGTAAAAACGGGACCCTATTACGAAGACTCCACTGTCCGTCTGTCTGTCTGTCACCTGGCTGTATTTCATGAACCGTGATAGCTAGACAGTTGAAAATTTCATAGATGATGTATTTCTGTTGCCGCTATAACAACAAATTCTGAAAACAGAATAAATAAATATTTAAGGGCGGCTCCCATACAATAAACGTGTTTTTTCCGGCGTATTTGCCTTGTAGTACGGAACCCTTCGTGTGCGAGTCCGACTCGCTCTTGGCCAGTTTTTTTTTAACGCGTATCTATGAGTTACACAAGAATCGTTCATACTGTCATAAAAAGATTAGCGAGTAGGCAAGGCTAACCAAGCATATCTAATCGCAAAAAAAATGCACTACTAATTACTTAATTAGTAGTGCATTTTTTACCATCGTGACACTTAGTGATAACGGGTAATTAAGTTTGGAGAACCACGTAATTTTCTTTGACATCTAAAAACACATAATTCCTCGAACAACATTACATAAAACCACACTATTTCGTGTGGTAACTCTCTTGTGTACTACCTAATGTCAGTTTGCCGTCAGCTGGCACATAATCTGTGCCTTAGGGTAAATACATGCTGAAGATGCTCGCGATCGCGGTCGCTATCTTTCCGCTGTCACACGACAGCAGCCGAAGGTTGCCGGAGGCGCCCGAACAATGTCGATACTCGCTTTTTCATATACATACTATAATAATTATACATACTATACTATAATATTGTAATAACGCTTCTTTACTACATAAGTATATGAATTTGTGTAGTTTTTGGCGATGCAATGATGTGTGAATTAATAAAATCTCTGCGACTGGCATTTCTCCTTGGTTGAACCCAAAAATAATCTATCTTACAAGATTCGTTTCTTCAACCGAAAAACGTAGCTGCGTGTTTCTCTCAAGCGGTAGTAGGTACCGATACAGTTACACACGACTACCCAGGCATTTCAACTTTGAAGCGAATGGTCGTACCTACGTAACTACGCAAATCCCTAACAATGAAGACGTTTCTGGAAACTTTTAACTCCCACGTTTGATATTTGATAATCTGGAAGCTACTTTTGGAAGTCGAATTCGTGAGATTAGTGTAAGTTTTCCCAACCTCTTTCGACCTCATCTGCCATCGTCTGCCTAGCCTTTTCCCAACTATGTTGGGGTCGGCTTCCGGTCTAACCGGATGCAGCTGAATACCAGTATTTTACATGGAGCGACTACCTATCTGACCTTTACAACAGTTACAGGATAATACGATACCCCTTGGTAACCCTATTTCGACCTATTCTACTTAAGATGCTACGAATTGTTTTCTATAAATATAATAAAATTGTAGCAAAATCATTACCTTGAAATTTATTGAACAAAAAAGTAATTGCTACGAAAATATAGTTTTTACAATTTTTGAAGTGAAAACTTCTTTAGCGGCGCTGTGTACTTTTTTTGGAATGGGTAAAAACTTCTAAACTCGCGTCAGGTCACGTGACCCTGATCGAAAATTCGTAAGACGTAAAACGTAAGACGCGCGTTGTTGAGGACAGCGCCATCTATGCACATCGGGAAGAACTACGAGGGCCTCGCGTACTAACTACGTAGTTCATCCAACAACGACGAGATGTCGCTGAACCACGGATATATAACTGACGACGAGCTCCATGCGAGCGGCTTGCTTCTCTTACCACTGCCGCGACCAACACCACGAACTGAAGTCTATCCTGTGTGCTTATTTGTAAATCTGAATAAATTCCTTTCACGAGAAGAATAAACCAGTCACTTTGGTCATCATACCTGATTTGCAAAAAAACCCTATAAAATAAGGAACACACCTTAACACGCGTGTTTTGTTTATAAGACGATTCACAAAATACACTCGTAATTGTTCAAGTTTTCACTTCTGTCGGCACTACCGGAGTGCCAGTGTTTTTTTACTGTTTTTCTGATTATCTGAATGTATGCTAGATATTCCCCTGGATGGATGTGCAATTGTTTTCCTTTTTTTCGCGAAAACAAGTAGGTATTGTTATAAGTTATAACCCCACAACTCCTGTACCGTTGCATGCACCCAAAAGCACAAAATGTTTTGCGTGAGTTAGTGCGCTACCGTAAATAACAATATTTTCACAATTAAAAAAAAACGAATTAAGTCAAACCTACCAAGTTGTACGAGAAATTAGTTTTGACTTAATTAGTTTTTTTTTAAACTAGTCCCCATAGGTGATGTTAAAGTTTGTATGGACGATCATCAATTTTGCCGATGGGGAACCCCATTGTCTTCTTCATAAATTGCACTAATATTTATCTGTCAAATATTCAGGTCAAAACAAAACGTAAATGTAGACACTTTATAAAAAGCGTTGCAAACAATTCATTTTGGAAGCGGCGAAATTGTGAAAAATTCCGAGAACCCAGCTGTGTGTAGTGATGTCAGTCTATTTGAATAGCTTCGCTTTGTTTTGGGCACTGCACGTGAAAGCATCGCAAACAGTAGATAGATACGTGGTATTTCATCCTTTATTTTCCTACGTGTGCAGCATAGATATCCGTGGTGTGTAGACACACGAGAGACGCGTCAACAGTATAGGTAACTGCAGCCATCGACGCCCGCTGTCGACTCGTTGGTGGCTGCCGTCGATAGCTGCAGTTGCCTCTGCGCTTGCCATCGACGCCCGCTGTCGACTCGTCGGCGGCTGCCGTCGATGGCTGCAGTTGCCTCTGCCGTTGCCATCGACGTCCGCTGTCGACTCGTCGGCCGATGCCGCTCATGTTTTTGAGTACGGTGCTCAAATACCAAAATATAAATATCTCATTTTGTGTTGCCGACGGCAGCCGCCAACGCACCGATGGCTGCACCCACACGCGTTGACGGCAACCGTTGACACGCGACACTTGTGCGTATGAGCACTACGAACAATTTGGATCGGATTATTCAGTACAGATTAATTACTGATAATTTAAATCGGTTTATATTGCGCAGTAATCTGCGCAATATAAACTGATTTAAATTATCAGAGAACCGTTTTATTTTAAATCCATTTATCATTTTAAATGAATAAAGTGGTCTGTTTTTATACAAAAGCATGGATAAAATGAATATATGACAGCCTTTCAAGCTTAAAGTGATACTGCTTGTTTCCCGTTGCTCTCACTAGAATAAATTAACGTACACAGAAACATTTGTTAGCTCAAACAAGAGCTTGCGCAGTGAATAGTGTCGCAGTGTAATTCAAGCTATAAATTACATTACCGTCTTTACACGAAAGTTTATTGTTTTAAGCCACGTCTATATTATGTAAGTACCTGCCTTGCACTCACTGTCTGTTCCAAAAGTATCAGATGAAAATTTAAACAAATGGATCTTAATATGTAGCACGTGTCACTTATAAAATGAGTGTTTTGATTTATTTGAATTCTTAAACCCGTTTACAGATGATTTTATTTTGACAACTAGCTTCTGCCGCGACTTCGTCCGCGTGAAATTTCTTGTTACTCCGACCCACCCCGTCGCATCGCATCGCCTGCCCGCACTATTACTTCATTTTTGCTTAGCGTTCTTTCTGACTTTTTTCTTTTTGCTCGGCTCCTAAAGGTCATAGCGTGATGTTAAATAGCCTATAGCTTTCCTCGAGAATTGGGCTATCAAATGCAAAAAGATTTTTTCAAATCCAACTGGTAGTTCCAGAGATTAGCGCGTTCAACCAAACAAACTCTTCAGCTTTATAATATTAGTATAGATTGAGGCTTATCATTATTTATCATTCTCCTGCCATTGTCCCAATTCATTTCGGGTCGGTGCAACATGTCTTTTTCTTCCATACATCGCTATTAGTCGTCATCTCGGCAGTCACCCCCTTTCTAACTATATCATCATTCACACATTCCATCCATCGTTTCTTTGGTCTTCCCCTATTTCGACATCCATACTCAAAAATCTCACGACATTTTCCTCGTTTCTCCGTAACACATGCCCATATCATGCCAACCGATTTCCACACAACTTTTCGGTTACCGGTGCCACTTTCAAACTTCCTCTTATGTACTCATTTCTTAAAAAAAATAAAAAAAAACTAAAAATTCAAATAAAAATTTAATCTAATTAAAAAAGAGCAGTGGTGGCCAAGTGGGAACGGCCACGACTTACGAGTTGTAGGTCGTACATTCGAACCCAGACAGTCGCTTTACTTCGTGTAAATTATTTCATCACTACTCCTCTCAAAATGGTGAAGGAAAACCGAAACTGTCAAATTTTCCCAATCAAGTTTGAACCTTATGTTTTAGCAATAAAGTTGAAAATCTATTAAAGAAATTTGTCAGATTGTAGTAGCTTGATGTGCTGGCGTCTGTACCTTAATCGTTACAGTCACAGAAAAATGGACTTAGGAGACTATCCTTATTTTTTAAGAAAATTTGATCCCTAATCACAGATTTTGAATTAAATGTACAGTCAGCAAGTGAGAAATTTTTATCCCCAATCACAGTTTTTTAATAAAATGTACGGTCAGCAAGAAAATGTACAAGACTTACCATTTTCACAAAAACGTTTTTGTTGCCAATCGACCTTGTTTCGTACAAGAATCATAAAAAAATTTAATCAACTGAAGTTTGAGTAGGAGACGAGTAAAAAGAAATCGCAAAAACTTTTCCCATATATTTCGTACAAAATGAGATTCCAACTTACTTCTTTATAATGATAGACTGGCCCATGTGGTTTCAACTCTACATACATTAGACGTAACCACAGTCTTAATTATTTATTTAATTATTCTGGAACTCCTGAATTATCCGAAATCGGAATATCCGACCATCCCGGAACATTTGAGTACGTGGCTAGTCGCGTTTGTACCGTGAAAGTAACCACTAAAGCCTTTGACAAAGTTCGGAATCACGGTAGATGGAAATAAATTTCTGTCTAAATTGTTTACATGGTGTCTATCGCAGACTCTGGCAATGTTTGAATAGTGTTAGCAACAGATTACGTTTAGGTAAACAAAGTTAAATATTTATGAGTTAACTAGTTTCCGTCTGCGGCTTGGCCTGCGTTTTACGTTGATAACAAGTAGCCCAAGTCCTTTCCCAGGATTCAAAGTATCCCCATACAAAATTTCATAAAAATTGGTCCAGCCGTTTCGAAGATTAGCTGGAACAAAGAGACAGACAAAATTTAAAAAAATAGATTTTTCGTTATAATTAGCGTATATACTTTCATATGCATTTATTAAACAGCTGCATTTATGTTGATATTACAAACATACACTTCAATTTTATATATTTTTGTATAGATGAAGCCTGTCAGTACCGAACATAAACAGAATTATATTGTATTTCGGTAGTTATTGTAAGTAGCTACTGCTTTTCGGCCTTACATTTTTTTCATTCTGCTACTGCCTCGTGAGGAAACTAGCATGTCCTACAAACGAAAATTCAAAGACGTGACATCTACTAACCCGCACGGGGCCCGCGTTGTGGATTACGGGCCCGTCCCTCTCGCAGAGAGGAGGCCTGTCCCAACAGTAGGAATGTTACAGACTGACTATGCTATGATGCTATTGCACATAATTTTTCGATGGGAAAATGGCCTACATTTTAAATATATATATACACACCGTGTTCCGGACGATATACAGTACCCGGCGATAAATATTGCACATCGACCTTTGGAAAGAAACAATCGGCTTGTGGGCTGGCAATGCGATGGGGTGGGTCGGGGGACCATAAATTTCACGTAGGTAGATGAAGTTGCGTGCAGAAGCTAGTACTAGGTATAAAAGGAAAAGCTTCTTTCCAGGCATGGAGGGGTTTTCCTTCTAAAGGTCGATGTGCAATATTTATCGCCGGGTACTGTACATAAACTTCGACCAGATGTTCAGACCATGGAAATAAGCATTTTTCATTATGGACACATTAATGAATTCATATTTTTTTTATTTTTTGTTAATTTCCATACAAACTAAATACCTTGACGTAAATCACCCGATATGCATGCCTCTTTATCCGAATTGACAACAACGTATTTTCATTCATAAGATTTGACGGGTTGAAACTTGTCGAAACTAAGTTAAGACCCTTTCTTACTGCATAGCTCAATTGAATTTCATTAAATGAAATTACGTATATTTTTGTAACGAAGCCTTTTTAAGCATTACTTCCTTTTTTAGATTTAATTTGTAATAACTATAGAAGCGTTTGACAAAGTTTATGGATAACGAACGGAGAACACGGTGTATATATATTGTTACACTATATTTTTTGTTCCCTCCACTGTACCTATATATTTATAAAGATAAATCTGCTTGGTAGCCGATACGGGTCTACCACGTGTTTGAGATAGTTTGTGGTATCCTTATATTTCGATACCCAACCACCTGGCATCTGGACTTATGTTAGTTCGCCACTAGTAGAGGGAACACATAAAAAAGTGTAACAATAAACCTATATTTTAAATTAGAGCCAGCCAAAAAACGGACTTAATTGCAAAATTTGGTTGTGTGTGTCTCTAATTATAACCTCAAAAGTCATTTATCAACCTGTCAGCGTAAACAAACGCGAAACCTTTATTATTCCTTATAAAAAATAAAAAAAACAATTTATTCAAAAATCCGCTTTGAACAAAAGCCTCTTTTATTTCTTTTCATCAAAAATATTGCAGGACGTTCTATCAATTTCAGTTTCACGTTACATTTTCAATTCCCTACGCGTAGCTTGTAGCATTTTGCTGAGGCTCGAAACATTAACTGTATTCAACTTTGAGCGAACTGTAGGAAAATATTCGTGCCGTGCATTGCATGGATAAAATAATTATAAGTTTCGTAGTGTGTTTTGTGTAGTGTGACGAAGTTTTTCTATTTAAGTGAAGTGTGGAACTAAAGTGGTATTATTGTAAATAGGTTTATGTTTCTAGCTTCGTTTTCATAGCATAGTCAGCTTATAATGTTTCAACGGGATTGTCCGAAAGGGTTACCACTGGCCTGGAACATAAAGGGCTAAGGAAGGAACACGGGTGGGTTTTAGTCAGTAAGAGTCTGACACTTCCTTCCGCTCCACCCAGAGCGGGAGGGGTCATTTGATGATTTCCCATCCTGAAAAAAAGAAATCCTATAATGTTCCAACTGCTGGGACACAGGTCTCCTCTTTTCGAGAGGGAGTGAAAGAAAGAAAGAAAGAAAAGAAAGAAAATACATTTATTTAGCACAGACTAAGAGACACACAAACAGTGGGCTGTAATCTACCACGCGGGCCCAGTGCGGGTTGGTAGATGTCACATGTCTCCGAATTTTTGCATCTAGGACACGCCACACACTTCCTTCACTGTTTTGAGAGCAGGAAATTATTTACATACTAGCTGCGCCTCGCGGTTTCACCCGCGTAAATGTCGATCCCGTAGGAATGTCGGGATAAAAAGTAGCCTATAAGTTAATCCAGGATATCAGCTGCCTCCATACAAAATTTTATCAAAATTGGTCCAGCCGTTTGAGCGTGAAGAAGTTTCAAACATATAATTTTCACACACACAGTTTCACACACACACACACACACTCACAAACTTTCGCCTTTATAATATTAGTGTGATTTACACAAAGTAAAGCGCCTGCGTAGGTTTGAACCCATGACCTACAACACAAATCTTTTCCTCATTATTTATTTATTATATAATCAAATTAATTCTTGTCATTTATTTATTTTTATTAGGCTGACTAAAATTAATATATTTATTATTATATTATGTACCTATTTAAATTATTAGGTTATTTATCGAGATAAAAATGGAGAAGTTATCTTACACCTAAATATCAAATTGTAGGCGTGAAACAAAGGGACAAAAATAATTACGTAATTATCCCATTCAAACACGACCAGATTAAAATCTACTTACTCCCTGGATAAAGTCGTAACTCTTTTGTGACGTAGGTTGAATTAATAAAAATTGAGATACCCATGCCACCTTTATTTAAAAAAGAGCCCTTTAAAAAAGATTACAAGGAAAATATAATTTTGAACCCACCCAAACTTTTACCCCAATTAAAATTATGTCGTTTTTCAACCGAGAAATAACGAAGTGGAATGGCCGATTCGTCTGAAGAGCAGAAACTGTAGGTTGTTTTAACGAGATGGTTTCCGAACTTCGATTAGAGCTCCTGAGGGCTCACCCTCTTTTTTTTTTTTTTTTCAGGATGGGAAATCATCAAATGACTCCTCCCGCTCTGGGTGGAGCGGAAGGGAGTGTCAGACTCTTACTGACTAAAACCCACCCGTGTTCCTTCCTTCGCCCTTTATGTTTCGGGCCAGCGGTAACCCTTTCGGATAATCCCGCTGACCCGGCAGGCTTCGGCCCTAACGGGCCCCTTCGGTTGATGTTGACATCTCTTTGAGGCGCGCGTGGAACACGTACGCGCCGTCCGGCACGGGCCTGGTCCTGATCGGACGGTGAGCTACCCATTACTCTCCGCCCGCAGGCCCGCGCCTACGGTGGCCGGGAATCGTCGCGCGGCTCCCGACGCCCGGAGCGTCTCCCGCGGCGGCTGGGACGGGAGGCTCTCTCCCTCAGCCATCCCGCCGCCTCCTTCGCTAGCATGACTGCTTCGCAGAAGGAGGCGACTGCCTCCCACTCCCTCTCGCCCCGGACCATGGCTCGAACCAGGCCCGGACGCGAGAGGTCGCCGCCGCTGCCGATCGCCTCAACGAGGACACGGCGGTGCTCCGCCCAAGCGGGGCAGACCTCCACCGTATGCTCCATCGTGTCCTCTTGGCGATCCTGGCAATGGTGACACCCAGGCGTTTCCTCCCGCCTGATTATGTGCAGGAACCTCCCGAAACTTCCGTGTCCGGTGAGGACCTGCGTCAGGCGGTAGGTGAGGGCGCCGTGACGCCTCTCTAGCCACTCCTCAAAGAGGGGTCTTACCGCCGCTATCGTGGCGTGCCCTGCGCTGGGTTGCGACAGTCGCTCTTTCCATGCCGCCATGAGATCGCGCCGGAGGTCCGTCCGCTCCGCCGCAATTTGCTGCGGAAGCGGAGTTTCCCCCCGACGTAGTGCCTCCGCGCGCCACTCATACAGGGCATTAAGTATTAAAATTTTGTAAGTACATACCTAACTCATAATTCAAATTCAAAATATTTTATTTCACAGTAGTGACCCTTCACACGGTTTTTACGACTTGACATAATATCAAGATATCTAAAATTATATGTTAGTTGAATAGTAACTTACTAAACAAATAACCCTACCGGAATTAGTTTTCTAAATGAAGTTGAAAACCGCATCGAAATCAAAACAACGCGGTCACAGAGACGGACACGAAAAGCGGCATTATTTTAAAATTAGCAGCACCCCGCGGGGTCACCTGCATAAGTTACAATCCTGTAGGAATGTCGGGATAAAAAGTCTATGTATTAATATTAATATATATATATATATATTAATCCAGGGTGTCAGGTACCTCCACACCAAATTTTATCAAAATTGGTCAAGCCATTTGTGCGTGAAGAAGTAACTAACAAACACACTCACAATCGCCTTTATAATATTAGTGTGATAATATATGCATAGACAAACCTACGTGCACTTATGGAATGTCAGAATACTTAATAACTGTCTTTGTATTAAACAGGGGGAGGAGGGGGAGAGAATTTATGCAAAAATATGACATTGGAACTTCCTTACTTGTTCATTGCTTCTGTATTTCTCTTCTGTGACGGTTTTACATTATTGGTTCACTAGCTGCAGTAAAGTTCAAGGAGTCAATAACAGAATCATATGTTAACTACCTTCTGCCCGCGACTTTGTCCTTGTGAAATTTCTTGTTTTACCATAAAATGTAACCATATGACACTTGGCAAAGAATTTTCGGAATCGGATCAGTAAGTTCCGAAGATTACTCCCTACATACAAAAACAAAGTTTAGAATAAACAGCTTGTAACGTTCCCAGCGCTGGGAAACAGGCCTCCTCTCTGTTAGAGGGCGCGGGCCGTTATCCACCACGCGGGCCCAGTGCGGGTTGGTAGATCTTAAAAAAAAAAAACAAAGTTTACCTCTTTTTAATAATTATAATTATTTATTTATTTCAGACATACTCGTAATTCTAGTCCATAGATTCAAACTCATACATTAAAATTACTTATAAAATATAATATTAAATTCAAAACAGATAAAAAGCCAGAATAAAATTGTGATTAATTAAAAATAATAAGTAATTAAATTTGTCAAAAAAAATATATATAAAAAATGTCAGAATCGAATATAATAAATAAATAAAATGTCAAATATAAAATTTTCAATTTGTAAAAATGATATAAATTGCAAGCATCACAAAACACAATTAATTATTACAAAAAAAACCTATGATATAGGTTATTTAACTATTATTTTATTTATTAATATTAAGTAATATTATACATATAATGATGAAAGTTGAGGCTACCTAAATATTTTATTATGAGAGTAGGTAAATATCGTCAAAATTTCAACCCATTTCTAATCTCAAATCAACCAAAAAAACAACATAATCTTAACACATTTACCTAATGTTGCTGCAAACACAAATCTTTATATTTTCCTGTTACTGAAAACCAATTCACTTTCGGTTTCATGTCTCGATGGAAAGTGCTTTGATTCTGGCCAAGCCACAAAGGATTATTCAGAGTGGGTACCCTTGGTAACCTTGTACCTATTTGATATACCTACCCACGTAATGGTGCTTTCCTCTAGTTATAATCGTTTATGACTTTTGGTACATAACATGGCTTTGACTTAGGCCTGGATAATAGGATTATGCATGAAATTCGATTTAATAGATTTGGGTTCAGATAAGTAGGTATGAAACTATAACTGAGCTTCTTTCTATATTTGAGGACAGACTAATTCTTCGCACATCAGAATTATTACGTATAATTACATAAAAAATCGAGTAGTGATGGGCCAGTGGTAACAGCCTCGACTTACGAGTTGTAGGTCGTAGGTTTGATTCCAGAAAGGTGCTTTATTTCGTGTAAGTAAATAATTTCATCACCACTGTTCTCAAAACGGTGAAGGAAAATATCGTGAGGAAACCGGCATGTCTTTGAACCAAAAATTCAAAGAGTCGTAGTCGATTACAGCCGACTTCCTCTCGAATAGAGGCGGCTTTTGTTTTCAGTATTGGAAATCATCAAATGACCCCTCTCGCTCTGGGTGGAGCGGAAGGGAGTGTCAGACTCTAACCTTGTATCTGATTATGCTAAGTAGGTATGAATCTATAACTGACCTTGTATATTTGAGTAGAGTTTCATTCATGACACATCAAAATTATTACGCAAATAAAAATATTTCGTAAAACGTGATATAAGAACGTAAAGGTAGCAAAAAGAGTTTGTAAGGCCGTTTACACATTATGCCGTAGCTGCGTTTTGTATGAACCCATACGTGTAAGAGTTCATACAAATCCAAGGGTAACCAATACAGCGCCACCGCCGCCGCCGCCGCGCGCGGCGGTGGCGAATTTATTTTCATTGGATCCCACTTTTGAATCCCAGTTTAATATTTTTGGAGTTGGATCCCACAAAACATTATTATGTATTTCCGTTGGATCCCAAATTTTAAAAATGCAAGAGAATTACGTGTTATCTACGGCATAATGTGTAAACGGCCTAAGGATCGTAGCAGGTGGCGTGAGTTTATATGTACAGACATGCACATCAAGCTACTACAATCTGTCAAATTTCTTTAATAGATTTTCGACTTTATCGCTAAAGCATATAAGGTTCCAAGTTGATTGGGAAAATTTGACAGGTTCGGGTAGCTTGATGTGCTGGCGTCTGTACGTGACAATTGTCCTTTAAGATACAGGATTTTCCTAGTTTGAAGGACAGGAGTCTTACTCTTCTTTTGTTGAAACAACACTGATGTTACCTAGGCTAAGTTTTTGGTAAATAAATGATTCTTAACTAACTTACATTCTTGAAAATCCATCTCACTTATAGAATGACAGCTATTTCCATTTCTACACTCTTTTTATATAAAAAAAATCTTAATTAATGATGATAAAACTCAATATTAACATAAAATAAACGATTATAAATACTATGCAAGAGAAAATGATTTTTCTGAAATAAATAAGATTAAGTAAAACCATTTACTTAATATCTTTAATAATACATAATAGATATCTGCCCTCACCCAACTGATTAGCGGTCAACATCAGAATTTCTTGTGGGCGCTGGAATCTAACCACCGGAACCCAATTCCTTGGGAACACTGATCAATTTTGGGCTAGTTGTCAGATTTGCGGGTCCTGTTGCGGCCTGTAATATATTACGTATTACAAATTAAACAAAGTGAGGGGCCCGTGGCTAAATAATAACAGCCGCACAGGTCGATTGATCAGGTTAAGCTACGCTTGCCGCGGTTGGTCTGTGGATGGGTGACCATCTTTACATACCGTGACCCCTCCGTGCCTCGGAAAGCACGTTAAACCGTTGGTCCCGGCTATTATTCATGGATCTTTGACAGTCGTTACGGGTAGTCAGAAACCCGAAAGTCTGACAACCAGTCTTACCAAGGGGTATCGTATTACCCAGTTACTAGGTTGTGGAGGTCAGATAGGCAGTCGCTCCATGTAAAATGCTGGTATTCAGCTGCATCTGGTTAGACTGGAAGCCGACCCCAACATAGCTGGGAAAAGGCTAGGCAGATGATGATATTAATCAAAGTAGGTACAGTCAACAAAAGAGATAAGTATGCAGGATCGTCGGATATAGTTGAAGTTTAGTAAGAAATCGATGGATGTTCTCGAATAAAATTTTATTTTATTAACAGAAAACAAACAGCTAATTATCACATTAAATTTCAATCGACAACTTCCATCGGTTTCTTACTAAACTTCAACTATATCCGACGATCCTGCATACTCATCTCTTTTGTTGACTGTAGGTACACATAAGTAAATTATTAGAAATTATCTCAGGGTAGAACGGGTGAATGAGTGAATTACAGATATGTCGGAATAGTCCAGTCATTTAAGCTTAAATTAGGTAAGAATCTCGGAATTCGAGATACCCAGCTATAAGTCTGTAAATACTTGTATATTGACACCCTAAATATTGTCTCAAACCCTACATATGGTAGGGTGTACGCAACTATTAAATTTCAAGGTCAAAGGTCACAAAAATCGGTTTTTTGCGCTTTTTTTGTAAATCATCTCATTTCCTATGGGTTTTTTGCTATTTGTATCTATGATCAATATTGTAGAATACAAAATTATCTACAAATTTTGTTTAAAAACATTTTTCATACGGTGAACCGTTTTCGAGATAGAGGGCGGAGAGCGCGCGGTCACAACATCACTTCAGGTCTACCGGTGCCTCCGGTCGAAAACGCGCCATATATAGTTGATGAACTATCGATAAATCAATGATTATCAATATTTGTCAATTTTTATTAACTATTAAATTATATTTTATCATTTTCTTCATGTATTAAATCTATACCTATTTAATAATACTGATAACCGTTTCTTAAAATTAAAAAATAATTAAGGGAAAAACTTAAATTATAATATAATTATATTCCCATTTACACTAATGACATTTAAAATACAATATTAATAATATGTAATAATGACGGAATGACCATAATACCTTGGAAGGTTGGTAGGCCTTTGGTGTGGGATGCAACGTGTGTCGATACCCTTGCGCCATCCCATCTTCCAAGCACGGCGAGCTAGCTGTGCTGGGGCGGCTGCTGCAGGTGCGGAAAACCTCAAACGGCGTAAATACTCCAATCTCTTTGAATCTTATATGTTTGAGCCATTTGGGGTTGAAACTCTAGGGCCATGGGGCCCCACTTAGTATTTCGAGACATCGCCAAGCGATTGGTCGACTCTTCCCGTGACCAGAGGGCTGGCTTATTTTTGGGCCAAAGAATCAGCATTGCCATACAACGTGGCAATGCTGCCAGTCTTTTGGGCACGTTTCCTGTTGACAGCGATGCGGATGAATTTTTTGATGCCCTTTGATTATTTGCCCTCCTTTTTATTTACAGGACATTTTAAATAGAATATTAAAATTAAGTGCATCTTGTTTAAAATCTGTAAATTTTAAAATCCTTCCACTACGTCAAAAATTATACCTGGAAATTATACGGGCCCCTATTATACACTACAGACCTTTCTATTTATAGCCAGTAGGGACAGATGTTCAATTGTATTGTATAGTTACGACCGTAATGTAATGGGCAAGCTTGTCTTAATGCTCTACCATATCAGAGCGACATTAACGAAGATGGAACCTTTAACCCCGAAATCATGGAAGAACTTGAGACAAATTTCGTTGAAGACGATAATGAAGACCAGTTTGAAATTTACCAGCAGCCGGAAGACGACGATGAAGAGGAAGAAGATGATTAAAATTATAAATTGTAGTTTTTGTACCCTTTATTCCATTTTTTTACTTTTAATAAAAATAAATGTATTGAATGATATTTTTAATACAAAGATTAATTCATAATTTATTTGTTATTTTCATCATGTAAGAAGTTATTAATATTAATTCGGTTAAATTCAAATATAATTCCTATATTTTCATTAACAATTCTGCAATTACATGGGCAGGTAAGTGTTGTTAAATAAATTAATACTGAATAAAAAGTGGATAGGTTAGGAAAAAAATTATAAAATATAATATAATAGTTAATAAAAATTGACAAATATTGATAATCATTGATTTATCGATAGTTTATCAACTATATATGGCGCGTTTTCGACCGGAGGTACCGGTTGACCTGAAGTGATGCTGTGACCGCGCGCTCTCCACCCTCTATCTCGAAAACGGTTCACCGTATGAAAAATGTTTTTAAACAGAATTTGTAGAGAATTTTGTATTCTACAATATTGATCATAGATACAAATAGCAAAAAACCCATAGGAAATGAGATATTAACAAAAAAAGCGCAAAAAACCGATTTTTGTGACCTTTGACCTTGAAATTTAATAGTTGCGTACACCCTACCATATGTAGGTTTTGAGACAATATTTAGGGTGTCAATATACAAGTATTTACAGACTTACAGCTGGGTATCTCGAATTCCGAGGTGAACTTACTAAAATGACTGGACTAGAATCCCTGTGTTACTTGGGAAACAATTTTGCGCAGCATTGTTGCAGCATAATGCTTCGAAGTTGCTGATAACATGGATTGTTGCATGATGGAATGTTGCAGTTTTGCGGGCAACATGGTCATGTTCCTTATTCATGATAAACAAAAGTTGCGTAACTATTTCTCGACTATACTATGTTTCTAATAAATACACGTCTAATAAAGAGAGACACGTTTTTCGTTTAGCCATATGGAAAAAAAATAACCCTTATAATTTCGTCATGTCTGTCTGTCTATCTGTCCGTCCGTCTGTACTCCATCCGGATGTTACATAACATTTTAATTAGAGACTAATTGCACTATATCGATGAAAATTGGATAGAAGGTGTACAGTCACGAGCATAAATATGTATACACTTGGATTTATTCAAAGGCAATTTGCTTCTTTATTTCTTAATGAAATTTTATGTTATTACGAACATAGTATTTTCTAATCCATAGGTTTATGTAAAGTGTCGTATTTCAACGTTGCATTCGTCATTTCACGAAAAAATCGCATGTGAAAGTTGCCAAGTGTTGACATATTAGTGCTCGTGACTGTACTTGATACACGGCGAAACAATGGTAAGAAATCTAAATAAAAAATAAAAAACAATGAGAGCCGGCGCGCGCGGCGCTTCCTTATGTGCTTATGCTTCCACAAGCGTGTGGGGGCATCGTTACCAAAATGAATAAAAAGTTTATGATGTTCCATAGAATGCTCGAATGTTTTTATTTTGTTCAGAAGTTTGTGAATATGTTTTCGGTTGCAACCGCATAAATAACTTAGTTATCGACGGCGAAGTGCCAATAACACCTAACTGACAAAGTCAGTGATTTACACAAACTAAAAAAAACGTTCAAAAATAGACACTTCGCGTTGATTTAGTTGGGAGGTACTTCCACATTTTAATTTAATGCTGTTGGAACTAAATATACGCTTAGGAGATTTCACTAAAACATGCGAATAACACGAAAAAAAGTGGTCAAAACGATAAAAAAGAGAATTTCTCGAAAAAGTCAGTTAAGAGGTATTGGCACTTCGCCGTCGTTATAGTTATTCATATTTTTATCCGAACTACGGAACCCTTCACTGTGTCGGGTCCGATTTGATTTTTTATTTTTTTTTTGATTCGGGGATTGGGGATCGTTAACTTAAACGACAAGCTGTTTCCAATCAGCATCAATTTTATTTTTATTTCAAGTAATAGAATATCATTATTTAAATTGCTTATGATAAGACATCGGATTATTTATGCACTATCAAAATGCCAAAATATGCATGCGAATATACAGAAAAAAGGGCGAAATATGCACAACCCAAATACTATTTATTATTAGAATTTATGTTTATTTTCACAATATATTTAGATACATTAATAATCAATTGTTATTTTTGTGACAATATATAATTATATGTGTAGGTATTATATGTCTCTAGAGCAAACTTGTGCTGAAAATTGCCTCTCTACGTCAACGGATGTTACCGGAGAGAACAGAGAACTTGAAATTTGGTCTCATTTCTGTAGAAAACTTTTCAGGCAGAGCATAATACAACACGCCTAACATAATTATTTATAAAGATTGCCACTGCATTTCTTATACTTTCAACAAAGAACAATATATCGACAAACCAAAAAACAAACATCTTTCGCTGTCGGGCAAAAATGTTTATTAGACCCATAACACCGGTCAACAAAAAAAAAAATTTTTTTTGAGTCTGTTATATAGTGAATATTTTCTGATTGTACGAGTATACATTGAAAAGTAGGCAGAAACTCCATTAGTAATAAATAAAGTTTGCTTTTGTACGTCTATAGTATAATGAAATATAAATATATGCTGTTTTGGCAGATTTTTTGAGGAGCCGTTGCATTTAAGATGCAAGAGTGGGGTGAGGGGGGATTGTGGGTATGAAATGGTGAGTGGCAGACTATCACGGCAGTGTGCGCGTGCGCATTCCAAAGGAATAACGCATTTCATGTATCGCGAGGCCTACAAATGTCTTCCAAAAAGTATAAAAATGACGTGAACTCTTTTTGCTATATTTGCGGCGAATTTATTAAAGTGAGAGCCAAAAAATTTAGTTTGTCATCAAATATGAAACTCTGTGAAGCCTATGAAGCTTATTTTAATTTACCCGTACGAAGTCAAGATAAAATATGGGCACCTCATTTGCAGAATGTCTCTTAAAGTACACATGCTACATGCTCACTTGGATAAATTTAAAGACAACTTGGGTGCATATTCAGAAGAGCAAGGGGAACGCTTCCACCAAGATGTACCTGAACTTCGAACAACGGTATCAAGGTCAATATAATGAGAACATGATCAAAGTATAAAGAGGGGAAGTAGGCTATCTCCGGCCCAATCCGCGATATAATTGCCTACTGTCTCAGGGTTGTCACTTTTAGCTAAATTTTAATTCAGTGCCTATAAATTGCCAAGGGTATTTTTTACTTGTATTGTCTGGGTAAGTACAGGGTTTGTGAGGTCGGTTTTCCCTTAACGATGATCAAACCTTTCACTATGAAAGAAAGCGACGGACCAGCAGACGGGCGCACACTGGTCCCAAATTAAAAAAAAGTGGACACTGATAGTAGACCGCTGATATTTTTTTTTATTGTTGATATAATGATAACAGATAAGGCAAAAAAATATTATTGTCCTACTTCAAATACTTTTCTCTAAAAAAAATATTTCTTTTTTTTTTTGTATGGGAGTGATTACATTTTACTCAATTTCTCAAAAACCTTAAGCGATGTCGAGATGGCATTCACATATGTTAGAAAACTAATAATTCTGAGTATTTGGCTCGAAGAAACTTATTGCTTATCTCTGCGTACTTTCGAGATAATAGTGACAGAAAATAACAATTTTTTTTAATGTTAATTGTTCGCTTTTTTTTAATCATAGCCTTACTCATATCGCAATAGGTCCGCTGGCCAGCAAAATGGAGCTTCGACGCGAGTTTGCCGGGATAACAAGATGGCCGCCTCTCATGACGTAACGTAATACGGTCACGAATCGCGCGCGTACACCTCAGTGTACAACTAAATGTGGTTGCGATAAGACGTGTCCTTATTTTTTCTGTGCGCTTGAAGAAATGCTTGTTGTTTGTTTGTTTTGTTATTGTTGTATTTTGAATCTTTGGATTTTAAAATCAAATAATTTTTGTTTGTCTTTCTTTCGTCGAATTTGTTTTCGTAATTTTTTTTTTGTTAAAATCAAAGTCACTTTGTCTTTGATATCTTTGATTCTAATTTGTTTTCAATTTTCCTTAAAATTATAATATGTCCGCATTTGTCACCAACTTAGACTTATACGTTGTTCTTAAATCAGGAGGTGGTTTTAAAAATGTCGAATTTTTATTTAATGCCCTTATTGAACGTATTGGTGTTGAATTGTCTTCCGAAGATTTGAGTAATATTAAATTATTTTGTCGTAATTTTTCAAGTAATATCTCAAAAAGATGGTCTGCTTCCAGTAGAGCTCAAAAGACCTTTCTTAACAAAAATTCAGACTGGTTACAATCCCAAATAGTTTGGCCAAAATATCAAAATATCGATTTAAACAGCATTTTTAAAGTTGCCGAGGAAGTAATTCCAAATTTCGAAACGCAAGTGGATACTCATCAATTAAGTTGTGGTACAAGTAAAAAACCATTTGTTGATATATCTGATAAACAGAAGAAAAGGCATTCTCTAACACTTCTAGATCACACAGAGGAGGAATTAGTTTATGCTTTATGTGCCTAATTAAAAGAGTCTAAAAAAACAAAATTAGCAGCTATATTAAACGAACTCAGCCAAAACAAGGAAAAATGTGAGATGGTACATGATGTACTATTCGCTAAAAAGACTGACAAACCGTGTTTACCAGATGATAAAACGTTAGCGCTTTACACCTCAACAAATTTGTCAAAATGGCAATATCGAAATTTAAGAACTATTCTTGCTTCAGAGAAAATGTATGGTCTTCCATCCTATCAAAAGCTCCTGGAAGCTAAAAAAACTTGTTATCCTCCAGAGTCAGACATAACTGTAACTGAATCTGATGCTAAGATAAGACTTCAATCGCTTCTAGATTTGACAACCAATAGGATATTAAAAACAATTCAGCACAACTCTGCCGACAAAAAATCGCTAAAACTAATAAGCAAATGGGGTTTTGACGGGTCATCCTCTCAAAGTAATTATAAACAAAAGTCACACTCCGACACTAAAATTGACGATTCTTCAGTTTTCATGATTAGTTTGGTTCCGCTTCGTTTGGAAGAAGAGAGTGGTACTATCTTGTGGCAAAATCCTGCTCCCTCTTCAACAAACTATTGTCGTCCAATTGGCTTTATATTTGCAAAAGAAACAAATGAATTGATAAAGAAGGAAAGTGCATCCTTAGAGGAAGAAATTCGTAATCTTGTTCCCACAATTGTAGATAATTTTGATATTAAACATGTTTTGTACATGACTATGATTAATGGGAAAATTTCTACTGTGATTTCCAATACTTCTTCTGCAGCTGTTTGTAATATTTGCAATACCCTACCTAGCAAAATGAATGACTTGGACTTTGTATCCAAAAGACTCATCAGAGAAGATATGTATAAATATGGTCTGTCTTCGCTTCATATGTGGATAAGATGTATGGAATGTATTTTACACATTTCGTACAACTTAGACTTCAAAAAGTGGGCTGCACGAAAAGAAGATAAATTGTTAAAAGAAATTAAAAAGAATTTGACACAAGAAGAATTCCGGGAAAGAACTGGTTTGTTAATTGACATAGTAAAACAGGGATTTGGTACAACCAATGACGGTAACACGGCAAGAAGGTTTTTTGAAAATTATGAAGTGTCTGCTGAAATAACGGGTAACCACCCTGATTTAATCAAGAGATTTGCAGTAATTTTACAAACAATTTCATCTGGTCAACTTATTAATACCAACTTGTGTAGGGAATATTGTAAAGAAACAGCAATGCTGTATGTAAACTTATATCCATGGTATTACATGCCTTCAAGTGTCCATAAATTGTTGATTATGGTGCTGATATTTGTGAAAATTTCTCCTTTATTCCGATAGGCATGCTTTCCGAAGAAGCTTCCGAAGCGAGGAATAAAGATTTCCGGAATGTTAGAATGGCACATACAAGAAAAATCGGTAGAGTTCAGACTAATTTAGACATTATCCACAGCTTTCTAATTAGCTCAAATCCTTACATCAGCCATATCAAACCAAAGTTTGCTCGTTTACATAAACAGTTGTTTCCAGAGGCTAGTGCTTTGATCTTGAACAATGAATTGCTTTCGTTGGAAAACGAGGAAATAGAGATTTCTCAAGAGAATATAGACCCAAATATTAATCTTTCACCATAATATTATTTCAGAATCGTTTGTGAACATATTCAACTTTATGTTTGCAGCTTTATTTGTCTTCATTTTGATTGTTTTTTAGAACTGATGAAAGTACTCCTTCAGAAAGGTCATAGCTTTTCAGTCATTAGTGAGCCCCCATAACCTCTTTTACAGAGAAGTCTCTTTTTATTTATTTGACATTACACATACATTATAATTATGTGCTAAAGTAAGGCTATGATTAAAAAAAAGCAAACAATTAACAATAAAAAAAAATTGTTATTTTCTGTCACTATTATCTCGAAAGTACGCAGAGATAAGCAATAAGTTTCTTCGAGCCAAATACTCAGAATTATTAGTTTTCTAACATATGTGATTGCCATCTCGACATCGCTTAAAGTTTTTGAGAAATTGAGTAAAATGTAATCGCTCCCATACAAAAAAAAAAGAAATATTTTTTTTACAGAAAAGTATTTGAAGTAGGACAATAATATTTTTTTGCCTTATCTGTTATCATTGTATCAACAATAAAAAAAAATATCAGCGGTCTACTATCAATGTCCACTTTTTTTTAATTTGGGACCAGTGTGGGGCGGCGCGGAGCGGTGATGAGCACGAGAAAACGGTGGGTTACTGATAGTACTGCCTTCGAACTTTGCTCTATTTATCTGATTCACAATTAGTCAATTACTTTTTTTAATTACGATTTTATAACTGTAAGTAGCTACTTAGTTACTATACCTACAATACTGAGAAATCGGCATGACTATACGTTAACAAAGCAATAGCGGCAAATCAATTGACAGATCAAAAGTACCTACCTAATGCATTCTAGTGGGAAAGTAGGTCTACCTACTTTCTTTGTCTGATATAAAACTAGTACTTACAACAAAAACTAAGTAAGTAGGTATCTCATCATCAAGTAAAAATTATATGCTAGAATAAGTGACTTGCTTACCTTTCCTGTTCAATAGGTAATCTGAACAGAGACAATTCTGGAATCGATGTATTATTAAGACATCCAAACACACAGCAATACGTTCTTCTGCGATTATCAAACATTTTTCATTCATTTAGCGGTGCCGAAAAGCCGTGACGCGCGAATTTCATGCTGTGTTAGCCCCGACTGGCGCACTGAGAAACGGGTCGAGATTTTGTTAAGTGTGCGTGCGGCGACGCATAGATACGATGACGCACACATACAAGCCGCGCGCGGTGCGTTTGTATGAAGATAACTTACTTCCCCTCTTTATACTATGACATGATGGGTGACTACATTTGGGGGCTCATACGAGAAAGTTCTTACTCATACAAAAGAAATACCAAAACTATTAATTTTTAAACCTTTTTTTTGTATTCTTTTTTGTATTTGTGGATTTATTTATGCTTTATTTTGTAATGAAAGTTAATAAAAATATATAATTCAAAATTTGTTTTCCTTTTAAATATAATTGAAATTAAACAATAGTGCTTTTTCCATAAAATTTGAAATTTCGTTCTGGTAGCTTCAAAAGCAAACTTTATTAGATAAAAATATTTTTTCTTTCTTTAGTTAGCCATAAGTAATCAAAATCAGAGGTACAGAACTCAGACTCAAAATTCATGTTGACCGGTGTAATTTTTGTCAATTTAGTTAGATGATCATTGATGTTGTTTAACAGAACCGGCCGAAGTGGAGGTGCTTGGGGGAGGCCTATGTCCAGCAGTGGACGTCTTTCGGCTAAAATGATGATGATAATGATGTTGATTAACAGTGTTAATCTACTTTCGTGTCTCTGTTCTTTGGTAATACTATCAATGAAATAGTAACCAAGGTAACCGACGTAGCCCAAATAATTGAAAAACTAAGTGGCAGTGCGCAGGACACATTGCAGACGTAGAGTTGGAATGCCTCGCACAAGGTGGACCGCTGACCTGACATGACATGACATCCACTGGACGCGGGAAGCACAGAACTGGTCGAAGTGGCGGTACATGGGGGAAACCTAATATCCAGCACAGGACTTCTTTCGGCTGGAATCATGATGATGATGAATGAAAAAGTTCTAAAATAAACAATAACGTTATAAAATAGAGTATAAAACGCTATTTTATAACGTTATGGATTATTTTATGCTTTTACTTAGTATGCAATCCGATCCACAATCCAATCTACTTATGATGAATGTTTCGACCTACATTTATTTTCTTAATTAGTCTGTTTTACCTAGGTAACTCAATCTTTAATTAATTAAAAGATTAAGATTTGTGTTTTATTTATTGAACAGTAAGTAACAAGAATGTCTAATTAGCTGTAATTAAAACGTAGCACTTGATTGGATTTTATTGTCTACAAGATTAGGTACTTTGTTCAGGAAAAGTAAAGACCGACTAATTACAGCGTAGTGAATGACTAATTAATGGAGGTATTCCGATAAGCCAAATCACTAATAGGTATAGGCACAGTATAAAGACATACAGTATTGTATCTCGGCCGTAACCTTGAATTAAATGCCTACAGCCGCGCGGTACGTAAACATGCGATAGGGCTGCCCGCCTCCAGCATTTTAATTACATTTGCCTACTTTGTGTTTCCATTTAGTTTTGTTATTGTATTTTACTGTGTGTACATAAATAATAAAATAATTCGCAATTTCGAATTAACCATTTATTTAACATTAATCTGATTACAGTTTATTTCTATGAAAACTTGTTCATGTGTATTTTTAAACAAATTATGTTAAATTATTATTATTATTATAGTTAAATCAAACGTTCAAGAACTACAAATAAAATTAAAAATTTGTATATTAATGTTTTTTTAATCTTTCCTATCATCGTCCTATCCTTAACAGAATAACACAGATTGGAAGAAGTTAAATAGCAAACATGTATAATATAAAAATTATAATTAAAATAATCTGTTCATTGAAGTAATAAACATATTTAAATTAATGAGTGCAAATAAAAGCAAATTTATCAATTAAATTGTAGATTTCATTTCACTCCTTCCTCCTTTCTTTCCTCCTTCTTTCCTCCTTCTCCTTCATTCATACAAAATATTAATAATTCAATAAAAATAATTAAATTTTATTCATAAAAGTATGTAATCATTTCATTAATGTTTTGTTATGATGTTGTCACGTTAAACTATCGTCCGTAAATCGACTTTACAGACAACCAATTTTTTTCTAGTAGGTATTATTCATACACACAGTACAATAAACAACTATTATTAACAATAAAAACCACGTCTTTACTTGGAATTATACAAACTAACAAAACACACATGCCCCGAGGTTTTAACACAAGCGTACCTACCGTATAATGATTCATGAACCGCCTATAACTACCTATTTCACTCGTGTTTATCACTTTCTTTTACTTTAATCACTTCATTCATTAATCCAGACATCTTTTTTTCGGGAGATAAAAGGAAATACTTATCCATTAAAAAGACACACATTATGTACCTACCTACTAGTAAGTAAAATAGTCTTACCTTTCAGAGTTTCCAGGTAATGTAAAAAAAGTTATCTCTGGATGCGTTATTGACGAATTCATGCAACCAAAAACAGCACAATATCGCCTACTCGTCATATTAAATATGTACTTGAACTTAATTTTAGTGAAAAAATCGCGCGGTTATTGTTAAAAAAAACAACACACCGTCCGTTCGTCACTGCGGCACAGTCGCGACTGTCTGCATGCCGAGCGCATGCCGTGGTCGAGGCGCGTAGGTATAGTTCGCGTTTCGTCCGTTTGTATGAAGACGACATACTGTATGGATATTATTACCGTGGTATAGGTCTGTGAATGTGAGTGAAGTCTTGGGGAATAATAAATAATTTTCAACTCACGGTTATTTATGGCATCGTATAAAGGCTCCTTCAAACAGGTGCGACACGCGATAAAATCGCGCGTCGCGCGCGTGTGCGTGTAAACGTGCGTGTTGTGTTGTGTGCGTTGCGTTGCGTTAATGCGTTGCGTTGCGTTAATAATGCGTTACGTTAATGCGTTAATGCGTTACTAGTTGCGCCCCGCGGTTTCATCTGCGTAAGTTTTGATTTCAAAAAAATTCTGGCGGGGGCCACCCTTATCACCTAGGGGTATAAAAAATAGCCTATGACATATTCTCAGACCTACCAAATATACTTACACAAAAATTTTCATAAAAATCGGTCGAGCCGTTTCGGAGGAGTGCGATAACAAACACTGTGACACGAGATTTTTATATATTTAGATTATCGCGATAGTTTATAATCTGTCCATGGCAAACCGAGAAATTGTGAACTGGTTTCAAACTTGCATGCGATGGATCGCACCTTGAACAAATACTAAATATCCAAGTAACTGCGACCAAATTGGAAGTAGCGCTCACCGGCCGCAGCCGGTATCGCTCGCTTCGATCGCTCGGCTCACAGTTCTAACCTAACCTAAACCATTTGGTCGAGGTTCCCTGGCTTAGTTATTGCAACTAATTCGGCTACCGGCAAGACCGACAAATCAGAGACGGTTCACAATTTTACTGGTGATAAAATCGGACAGATTGTGAACCCTGTTGCTAATTGCAGGTTCGTTCACAATTTGACGGTTTGACTTAGATAGATTTACAAACTATCGAAAATTTAACGTTATATTGTAACCGTCAGCTTACAATCTCGCGACGAGATAGATGACTAACGGTGTTCACAATCACGCGGTGACATGTTTGATTTTTCCAGTCCAGAATCACAGTAGGTACCTACACGGTTACACACGCAATATTGTTTTGAAAGTTGGGTTACATAGATATTAAGTTCATAGATTTAAAAGCACACAAGCACAATGATTAAATAGTCAGTAGCGAGAACACAAATATAGCTTCACAAACGGGCACCAGTAATTTATATCAAAACGTAAACTGAAAAACATGCGTTGCGTGTCATACATAAATCTTGATATTCTCGACTGGTGGACCACAAGGCGCCGCGCGTTGGTGCCTCGCGCCATACGCCAGCGGCTAGGCGCCATTTATTACGGCTCTGTACATTCACGAGCATAAATATATTATTATGGACGCTCGGCAATAATATCTGATTTCACGACTCATCCATCAATGTCTGTCGTCAAGATTACGGCAAATACAGGGTAGCAGGGACATCGACGCCTAATCTGTTACCATGGATTCATTACTTAGGATCATGTGCTGAATTCATGATTACCTACAGTTTGCGCGGCAATGTCCCGACCTACCATATCTGCCTAATCATTTGGCATATATGAGGTGTCTCAGTAAGAGTGCATTTTTTTAATTTTTAATTTAGAATATTTTTTTTCTTTCAAGTGGCAACTCTGAAATTCGACAACCGTCACCTATGTTTATTCCGATTATTAAAAATGGAGCGCTTTTCGAAAGAACAACGCGTTATAATTGTGAAAACTCTTTACAAAAATGGGAAAGTTACGCTGAAACCGCTCGAAAACTCTTTTCAGCCGATAAAGTGCACCTAATGTGTCAACCAGATCGTGCGATTTAACGCTTTGCGATTTTTTCTTTGGAGTTTTATGAAATCTCGGGTTTATACGAAATAACCAGAAACAATTCCTGAGCTCAAATCAGAGATCCAACGCGTCATCGGTGAGATACAGCCACATGTCTGTGTAAAAGTCATGGAAAATTTCATGAAAAGAGTAATGGCCTGTCATCAGAGCCATGGGGCCGTTTGCCGGATATTTTAATCCATACTTAATCGGAATATGTCTTCTTTACAATCCAATAAAAATATCACAACTCTCTCATAAAATACATGCTTTTATTTTAAAATGAAAAAGTGCACTATTATTGAGACACTATACAAGTGCAGCATAAATATGTGACATCGATGAGAGACAAAACTATCTGACGAGACAAGTGACGCCAAATAAAGGATGCTGCATTGGCTTGATGTGTTACCTGATATTTTTCCCATAGCTCTTAATAGTATTATAAAGTATTTCTTTTTAAATATTATGATGGTATGTCAATAATAGGGTTTGGAATAACATAATAAGGGCGGGTTGTTTCACGTCCACTTGACGGACGCGTCTATGTCAAAAATGGCGCTAACTATCGTCAAACCATTTTTTTGGTTTGACGATAGTTAGCGCCATTTTTGTTTCAAAAATGTGTGTGTTTCAGCGTTGTTTCAAATTACAATTACAAAATTATGGCCTTGCAAATTACAATTACAAAATTATGGCGTACGTCAAATAATAACGAGTACGTTATGTTAATATTTGACGTACTTTATGTATGTTTCGTTAACCAACTGTTTGAAACCACCAGCCCTTAGTGGGTAAACTGAACAGTTATTTAACATACCCAACCGATTAATAAAACAAATGGATTAGAGAACGTGCCAATTTGTAGTGTCACCTACAAATTGGGTTAACTCAATGTTTTTCATTTGACAATTGAGATTAATTTTATAAACTAAAATTGTCGTCGATGATTTTTCAAATACAATTGAATAATATTATTCAAACAATAATAATTGTAAGAAAAAGTAGTATTACCTAAGATACACTTCCTTTTAAATACAAATGAATGTGTTACTAATCAGCATCTTAATCAACAGCATCAACAACATAATCTAAAATCTTTGTAACTTGTTACTTTGCCCATATTTGCAACGATTAAATTATTTGATTCCATTTACTCAGTCATTGCGTAAGAATTTAAGCTGGACTCGGTTTGTTTACCTACACTTTGATCAGATTCTTTTGGAACATACCATACACCACATTCTAAGTACAGTATCAAGTCGCGAATAGATTCTTGGTTACAGGTAGATTCAATTTCACCTAAATTAAAATTATACAAAAATACTTAATTGTTTATAGAAATCTAAAATATGTACCTACCTATCGCAGGTGTAACAACAAAACATAGGTCAACCGCATTTCTTTATTTTAAGTACCTACGTGAATATCACGCTAATAACGTAAGCTATAATATCCGCATCCCGTTTAAATTTTATCAATACACTCAAATACCCAATCAGCCTTACAAAATTATTCGTCCATCAAAACCTGTAATTTACCAAACGAAACAAAAAAAAAAATGAACGAAACAGAATGTTTTTTCAGTGCGACAAACAATTACTCCGACCTTTTTAATATTCAACGCACATATTCGAAAAATAAAACCGAAAATTTATTGCCACACAGAAAAAATGCAATATGAAATACTTGGCAACACAAACGTTTAGCCGAACAATCTCATTCGCGAAAACAATTGCTGGTGGGATGTCGCTTCGGAATGTTGGCTCCGCGGCCAAGTCCGTTGTCATCGAGGCATGAGCAAGCAATAAAGCTGTTTAGCAGCCATTCGAGTGATCCAATCAATGCGAGGGATTCGCAGTCTATCCAAACAATTGGCTCTGATTGACGACATTGTGGGATGGCTTATTGTTGAGCCGCGCTTTCAGGTCAGACCTGACGCTTCACGGCTGTAATTAATGATTCTACCTGTAATTATATGTATTGGGTAGTTGTGTTTAATTGCTCGAGCTAATTAACGTTTGAAGCCGTTCGGGGATAAGTGAGTTATTAGCGTAGCTTCTAGCTGTTTGCTTTAGCTTTGAACGTAATAAAAATTATAATGGTTTCCTTTTTAGAATAGAATAGAAAACTGACAGGAGTCTGAAATAAAAGTTTTACTAATCCTCCTGTTAACAATTTTACTTAAAATAAAAAAAATAAACAATATAACAAATGTTTATTTCAATTACAAAGGGCATTTCGGTACATGTTATTGGAGATCACCTTTTAAGGAAGGAATTTCTTATGTTAGGAGACACCGCGCTTCCAGTTTTCATTAACTTATGCAATTGAAATGTAGACAATGTAAACATGCAAAAATAGAAGGGTAACTTAAAATTAACAACACTGTAAATAAAAGCGCGTTATGCATAGAAAAGGGCCAAATCGTGCGTATTCGTGTGATATGTGTGAGTATGGGTGAGTGTGTGAAGAGTGAGGGTGTGTAGCGTGTAAGTTGTAGTGAGGTTTAGTGAGTGTTTATTTATTTGTGAGTCTGGTTGTTTTACTTTCACGTCAAAAACGGCTGAACAAATCTAGATGAGATCTGGCACATTGGTAGACCATGTCCCGGGATAGGAAACAGGGTACTTCCAACCCGTCAACTCCCATGGAATCGGAACCTATGCGGGTGAACCGAAGGGCGCAGCTAGTTTAAATTAGGTGTAAGTGTAGGTTCAAGTGTAGGTTGCCAGTTAGCCCTGCGACAATGTCTTGGGATCGGAAGAAGCCAAAAAGCTCTTCCACTAACCATGCATACAAAAATCTAAATGTAAATAACTTAACTGTTCGTAGAATACAGATACACTATTAAAATTCGGCGTAGAAATCCATCCACCTCCGTAACATTGGAAAATCCCACCGATCTGGGAATACACTGAGAATAGTGTTGGCCAGCCCCGGATCTAAGGGGGGGCAAACCGGGGCACTTGTCCCGGGCGGCAGTTCATGGGGGGCGCCAAATCCTTGAGACAAGAATTTGAAATATCGAACAAATGAAGCCTCTTTTCCTACAATCTCATAGGTTTTTATCAAGTTATCAAATCTTAATATAATATGTATGTTTGAAAAAAAACTTTTCAATTTCCATACGCCCAGTTAGTTTTTGAACACATACTAAGTGATTTATGAACGCATCTTAACAGATCAAGTAAATTTTTGAACGCGTGCGTAGTGTCCGTCTTTCTGCCAAGGGGAATCCCCGTCATATATCTATACGATCCGAGCCGAACAATTCAAACAGTTGAACGTCAAGTGAGAACACTGTTTGTTTATAATGTGGTTGATTGCGTTTGCGGGTAATCAGCGTTAATAAAATAAGTAATTTATTAGTGAATCATATATTATCGTAGTGGAAATCAATAATTTGCAAGTTTTTCTCAAACACTGAAGTGAGGGGGCGCCACTATCAAGGTTTTGCCCCGGTTCGAAAAAATCGTAGATCCGGGGCTGGTGTTGGCTGCCACAAACACGCATTATCAGGAATGCACATCTATTTATAATAATGGCGGCAAAACAATTAACATTATTATCTTCAAACATCCCAGATGGGGCATAAAGTAAATAAAAAGGAACGTCTTTACACTACGCAGTATTTGATCAGACTGAAGAACACGCTACAAGTTACTACTACTTATTTTAATTTTTCATTTGTTTATAATATGCATAACCTACACATTACTACAATGCACTAACACATACAACGCCACGGAAGCCGCAGCAGTACTCTCAGTGCATTATTATATTTTTACCAGATAAAATAATTTTCAGACAAAATTGATATTTCTCTCAGCACTTGAACGTAAAACTGTTTTGTTTAGAAAAAAATTCTCATTTTGCAAAAAAAATATTTGAACGCGACCCTTTGGGGTCCAGAGCAAAGTTATTAGGTCAATGTAAATAAAGGGTGATTCTTCGCAATTGGGATTCTAGGGTTGTCCCAACATATTCATCGGTTTGTGCAAACATTCCTCAGCCTTCGTGCGGTTACGTCCTATCTAATATACAGCTGAAATCTCTACAGTAAAATATTTATTATGGCCTTTTGAAGGCCTTTTTGAAGCCTGATTTATTAAATTATTTCATTTTATAAGGCTGTTGACGTAAAAAAAAAACATTTTCTAAAAAGGTGACGACTAGACTTTCGTTCTTGCTAAATCAGTGATTATTATTGGTGAAAAGAACAAAGATTTCTTATTCTATTCTCTATAGTGTGATGCAAGTCTGAAAAGATTTGAAGGCTCGTCTGATAAATACAATATTAAAATTCAATGAAGTCAAGTTAGATTTGAAAGCTGAATTTGAGATATTGAAAACACTCGTCAAAGAAATATTGTGCCTGATTTGTGAATTCTTGGAGTAATCTAAAATAGCTGTCATTGTAATAAATATCTACATAAAAAATGCGTTACTAATTAATCATTTTCATCATGAATTATGTGTTACTCCTAGAATTAAGTAATATTATTATGTCAACCCGTAAACGCCATAAACATGGGTCTCTCTTCGTCACACAGCAGGCATTCAATCAATAATATTGTTGAACAAAGCAGGAGGTGGATTAATTCTCATTGTATGACACAGCAGGATATTACAGTCCATAGCGACATTCTCTAATGCTTCGGTTACATTGTCGCGATAACGCGAAGTACACTTCACGCGCTCTCTTTTGTACAGCGAGACATCGAGCGGTGTGCGCGGACAGAGCGTGCGCGAAGTAGGTATGTGCACATTGTCGCCATAATGTAGCAGCAGTATTAGATTGCTACAAGGATCGGTTGGTGCCTGAATGACAAATGCACAAAATGTTTTGTGAAATGTATTAAAAAAACAAAATGGCGAAACAAGAGTTGCGATTCTGGCCACTCACCACAATAACTTTGTAGCGCTATACCTCCCTAAGGCCGCATGTCTATTGGAGTAGAGCGGAGTGGAGAGCAAGGAAAACCGTAACCAATAGAAGTTATCTAACGTCATATAGGTAATTATAATTATCTAACGAATTTAGTTGAATTCCTCTGGTTAACGGTTTTACTTCTACGTTCTAGTACCCTCTATTGAACTGATAGCCGTATTAGCTTTTTACAACACCCTATGCTCACCCTATGCATCGGTGAAGAGAGTTACCTATGGGAAATAATTAATTGATCCTATAAAAACTTATTGACCTTATAATGAAGTACGCTTTTTTAATAAAATGAGCCACTAAAAACTTTTTGGTTTGTTATATGATGTGTGTTTTTTACTTTAGTCTAATATTTTAAGGAAGTCAAAATGTTAATTGAGGTTCGATTAAATGCGTCATGCCGTTACCTATTCTATGCGACTATGTTTTAAGATCACGATATAAGATATTGATTTCAAAATGTTGTCCACAGCGGCCGCGGCAGCAGAGCCTTGGCGGGGTCCTCAGGCGGGAGGGCAACTGGAAATGCTTCATGTTGACGCTGATGATCGCTGGCTGCCTTGGCTCCGTGGCGTGGTGCAACACCGCAGAAATTGATAGGGATCTCATCGATTTTAGCAAGTGAGTATTACTGGTATTACTCCTTTGTGTCTGTTATGAACCCTGTTCTAGGTTAGACGAACTAGTTTTTTTTCATAAAGGCTCCTACAAACAGGCGCGACATGCGATATAATCGCGCCTATTTATAGGAGTTTTAAAGCTTTTCTTGGCTAACGTACCTACCTAATGTTTAAAAGGCAATATGCACCAACTTTATTCATTCCCTTCAATAATTACTTCTTTAAATAACATTTTTACACTAAAGAAAAACAGTACTTATGAGTAAAATTATTTGTAAAAGTTTTTATTTAAATTAACAAAAAAACAAAAGTATCTTTGATAGACAAGCACACCTGAGTATGACAACGTATAGCCAACCTTACATAAAGGTACAAATTTTTATCAAGCAATAAAATAAAATTCCATTTAAACATTTATTTGTACAACTTCCACCCAGATTGTTTCGAACACGGGCTATCAATTACGACAGTTCCAATTTTAAATGGAACAAATAGACGTTTTAATTTTCGAACGTATTTCATTTGTCTCTTATCAAACAAACAGGAGTTTTGCTATCAGGAATAGTTTACTCAGAATATTTAAGTATATATTCAGCATTTAATTTTGACGGTTTGGCATACTGATTTTAATTTGTAATGGACAGAAGTTGTTCAACAATATTTAATACGTGAAAATATAAAACAGGAAGTAGTCAAATGATAACATTTGAATTGTTGGAGCAATGAATGAAGTACCTTACTACTATAATTTAAATTCTTGAAGGTCTCTTCATTTTAAAGTCATCAGTAGGTTTCATACATTTTGGTACGTTTGTTTTTTCTTTTCTTTCACTTTACAATTAGGTAGGTAAAATAAAGATCACGCTACGCCAAGCAAAAAAATATATTTCGTTTAGTTACATAGACAAATCTTAAGATATAAGTTCCTACATACATAGATTCATTTTTAAGTTCTGTTAAATTATTAAAATGTAAGAAATTATTAAAATTTTACAGCGGAACTAACCACTAAATCAGTTTCGTGTCCGTCAGGCACCCGATCAAGCGGACGGTACGCGAATCGCCCTGCGACGTGGGGTACGCGTATATCCCCATCGCGTTCGTGCTGTTGTTGTACTTGGTGTACCTGGTGGAATGTTACCACAGCACGGCCAGGATCCAGCTAGCGAGGAGAGTGGACGTGGCCGCAGTTAGCGCCAGGGTACATGCCATGAGGAACGCTACGCCTCGAGTTTGGTAAGTTTTCTTCATTTACATGCCATGCGCCCGATAGTATTTGCCGTCGGCAATAATGACACACTTCCTTACAAACATACATCCCCTATTTAACCCCTTTAGGGGATGAATTTTCAATCAATTTAAATAAATTTGACTTAGTGCTCTCTTTCATTTGTATAAGAAACCCTTGTTAAAAATTTCATGTTTCATGACAGGCTTGTCAGTGAATGGATTTAAGGTTTTTAGTAAGTAGAAGGTGAAAGTAGAAAATGCAGCAAAAAGGGCGAGAACAAAAACAAATATGCAAGGAGCGTCGCGTTCAAAATGAGACACAAGTTTACGTTCAAGCGTCTTCTGTGGTGCAAATCCGCCGTAAAACTGAATGCAACATAGTTTTAGCGCAGATAACTGGGGCTACGCTCGTCTGTCTTCAGCCTTAGATACTTTAGTAAGACAAAAACTGGCAGTTGGTGGCAACACTATTAGCTTATGGAGACCTTTTACATTCCAAAAAAAGTTGTCAAAAGTTCCAATCCCTAGCAGTGACAACTTTCTTATATCGTATCATTAAATAAGTACTATAACTGCTATAACTACAAGAATTTCTGTGAAATAATTTTCTATCTCTTTCCTTGAATTGCTAATTAATTACAAAATAGGTACCTAGATAAAACATGTACATCACTTAAATAGCACGTTCACTTTCATAAATTAATTTCGCTTTACTGATTAAACTTTTGAATTACTTACCTACAGCTTTTATAGTAATGAGTTATGTAAGTAGGTAGTCATATGATTTACCTACGCCTCATATTCCGAGAAACGGGAAAATTAAATCATAAAAAAAACGAGCTACGAAAATGTATAACATTTCAACTTACCATCTGGCTCACCTGGGCAACCTCATATAAAATGCTTCGTGGATTTCACCCGGGTTGTTTTATTACCTTATGTTATTTCCAGAGCCAAAAATTTCATACGTGAAATGCAGTTTGTCCCAAAATATTCGACGTTATCTGTAGACTGGTGCATTTTCGTGTCCCGCCATTCACGATTCGAAATTGTATTAAGCTCCGTCATGTGACACCCCATACATACTTATAGGAAGGCTGGCAATTTTCTAGAGCATTTTCTGCCAAAAAGCAATATCCAAGCACAATATTTACGGCTTTATCGGCAAGTTGTGCAATTCTGATTTCATGTTGCCATTTGAAATTGATATTGGTAAAGGAATTGCATTTTTAGGCGGTTCAAATGCGATGTGTTCATATTGCAGATTCTCATAGCTATATAAGTAGGTATACGGTACTTTTTCTTTCTAGAGGGATTTAACATTATATAATATCAATAAAACTAATAAAAAACTAAAATATGGCGTCGAAAAATTCCTCCGCATCGTTGTCGACTGGTAGTGTACCCAAGAGACTAGGATCATTGCCACGTTGTATGGATTGCCAAGTACGTATTGACTTACTTAAGGCTCGTTCAAACAGGCGCGTCACGTCGACATGCGTCACAAAGGCACCGCAAGTCGCGCAACGAGCGGTGCCTTTGTGTCGCGCGCGATTATACCTATCGCGTGTCGCGCCTGTTTGTAGGAGCCTTTAGCCTTTGGAGCCCGTGGGGCACGGAAAGTGACAACCAGCCGTTTGGAGATTTCATTAAATAAGCGAAGCCATTTTCATAGCTTGTGTTTTCAATAATACGATGAATGCACATGTTTCAATGTTTACCAGTGATGACTGTTCTTAACTCACTGTAGTCTAACCGAGCTTAATTTTTGCTCCCTTACTTCAAAGCTTTGCTTTTAAAGTAAAACGACTTTTATGATATCTATATTATGTTGGTAATACCTTCACATCTATATTCGTAACAGAGTTTTTTACCAAAATTTTTTTTTTCATAATACTAAATACTTAACTCCAGCGAAAGTAAATAAATTCAGTAAGCTCCTTAGCAAGCTTACTGAATCTATTTACTTTACTTATAATACTAACTAAACTAAATTATACAACATTGCGTACATCTCCAAATTACCGAGGTAAATTCAAACAAATTATCTACTGAATTATTAACAAAGCTGTATTTACATTTCCAGTGTTTACGTTTTCCGTCAATAGCTATACAAAGTTGATACGACAGAGGGGCTTTTCTTTAAACTGCCTATACTAGATACCATTTTCAAGCTCTGTACCAAAAATCAATTAAATAGGAGCAGTAGTTTAGTCACAAATGATTTTTGAAGTTTTTGCTACGTTTGAACACGATGTATATTTCCTAACAGCTGATTATCTCATACGCATAGGTCATGCACCTTAAAACGATAATCTGAGTATAAGATACATTGTTGCCGCACAAGTACAACCAAATATTTCACGAAGCAATAAATACACACACACTTGCACTTTCACTATGAGAGTGACAATCATAGCAAAACCCCCGCGCCTTTTTCCCGCGCGTAAAAGGAATAGAAATAGGTCAGTATGTTGCTATTGCATTCTAGATCCTTGGGAATTTGCTAAAAAACTTTCTTTCAGTGGACAGTGCGCAAGCGTCATCCACTCGGGACGTACGTTACGTAATACGGGAGCCCCCCGCCGCCGCGCCTTTATGTTTTGTCGAACTCGCTGACAATAATTGTGATTTTGTTTTGTTATTGTGATAGACACTAAATAAGTTTAACTTGGGAATATTATTATTTAGTGTTAGTGTTTTTTTGTGTTTGACTGTTTTTATTGTGATAGGATACGTAATTAAACGTTGGTTGTGTGTGTGTGTAATCATTAAAGTGTTCAGCAATGCCTCGTGTAACTTACACGGCGTCAGAATACACTTACATGATTTTAATTTACGGTGAATGCCGTGGAAACGCAGATTTAGCTCTGCGAACATACCGAGAAAGGTATGGTGACCGGCGCAATAGCCCTAGGAACGCCGCGCGCCGGCACCATACAATTGGCAGTACAAAGATTACGGGAATTAAAGTGCTTAGCGACGGACAGTGATTTAATAAATAACAATATTCTCCGTCGGTATAATTTGTGCATTAATATGAATCGAGGACACATCGAGAATTTAAAAATTTTGTGTTTTTGTGTGTGCGCGTACTTAACAACCAGCCGGGCGCGGACGGCGCGAGCGGTCTAAACCGCCCGCCCCCCGCGCCCCCGCCAAGAGAGATAACACACACGCACACGCGCTCCTGCGCGACTTTGTTACCTAGGCATCTAAGGTCAGTCAAATTTATTTATAAAGGGTGGTTGCGTTTCACTCTGACTTTAAGCTATTTAGTTTGTTTGAAAAAAAAAAAATCTCATTTTTGGCGCTTTCTATTTTTGTACTGTATCGAATTAATACTATACACGTATAGTATACGTAGTGTAATTTAATGCCCCTCTGTCATATCAACTCTGTATATTATTTGACGTGTTTTGATTCAACGTGTCACATCTATCAAATCGGCACGTGCTCCAAAGCAATTTATTTCTCTAATTAGAAAATTTACACATCGGTTAGCGGCGAATGAATTCAGCGCTTTATGTTGTATGGGTTTGTGTTGTGTAACATTCATTAATTTAGAAAGCAATATTTGTTACCTATTTCTTTGTAAATTCATTATATAATTTAAAATTAATAATGTCGTTTGTGATTTTTTTAATAATTTCTGGTAGAATGAGTTATATCGTTAATTTACTTAGGCATGTATTTGATCGAACCTCTAATAATTCCTATTTTGCGCTCCTAAAAATATTATTGAACACACTAATATAATGATTGCGCCTCTTTTAGTGAACCTCAAATAATTCCTATTTTGGGATCCTAAAAATAGTAAATAGCCAAGTAACTGCGACCAATTTTGATGTAGCGCTGGCTGGCCGCTGTCGCGGCACCGCTCGCTTGACTCGCGCGTGGTCACGGTCTTAACCTAACCCAATTGATCAGGTTGCCCTAACTTTGGTACTGCGACAAGCTGTGAGAAAAGGCTCGAAATATAAAAAAAGAGGCTCAATTATTTTAAAAAGAGTGCATCTGTAGAAGCACAATAAGTTTTTAGAGCTTCAATCATTTAAAAAACCGGGCAAGACCGAGTCGAACTCGCGCACCGAGGGTTCTGTACCATCATAAATGTTTCTAAATTTACATCGGCGAGGCCTATATTCGTTAGAAAATTTAGTACTTTAGGAACGGCATTTTTTTTTTACATCGTCATCAAAAGTCAAAAACTATGCGGCTTAAAAAAAAAGAAAAAATGTTGGAGAATGTGCTAACTGCACTTTTTCATATGATACTCCACATGCCCTAGTAGCGCCACTTCGAATTTTTAAGACCCTCTTTAATACGTGTTGCAAAAAAAAAAATATTTCTTTCTTATTTGCAAAATAGTTGGGCAAACGTCATCTAAAACTATTCCAAATTTCATGTTGATAGCATAAGTAGTTCTCGAGATATCCAGCTGTGACAGACAGACTGAGTCTCACCATAAGGGTTCCGTTTTACCATTTTGGCACGGAACCCTAAAAAGTGTCCATCATTATAAGGTTAAAAAGTTTTTAGACGATCAGTTAAATAGTTCCCATTTATTTATACAAATAAACTAAAAAAAGGCACCTGGACATATTATGCATGTAAAAAAATGGCTAGTCCATTAGTTAGTAGTAGATAAATCAGCCAGCAACGCTGAATCGCCTAGAACCGAAATCAATCAAAAAGAAAAAAGGGCACGTTGAAACTTTTTCTTTGACCTGTTGGGAAAGCGGATCGTTTACATTAGCTGATCCAAAACGAACGTAGCAAAATTTTTGAAGCACGGCAGAACCAGTAGATATCATTTAGGTACTCTGCATAGAACTGCAAATCTGCGCGCTGCGTTTTTGTTTGTACAGAATAAACAATTTTTCTTTCTTTCTTTTCTTTTTCTATCTGCGTGCTTCGTTCAGATTGAATGTTCTGCGTGCTTCGTTCAGTTTTTGGTGTTATTTATAGAGAGAAAAATTGTTTTGAATCGGTCTGTTACCCTTAATTATTTGGGCTAAGGTCGCTTTATTTCAAACTGAAGTTATTCGGGATAGTAATGTTTAGGGGTACCTACCTAAAATGTTGTTTTAATTTTTAGGCATGCATACCTACTTACGTATTCATACTTAATGCAACTCTGTCTGTCTGTTACGTTTTCACGCCACCGCACCGGTTGAATGCCGTAATTACAGAAACAATTATTAAAAAGCCATTGTGTCTCGCGTGGATCCACGTTCCGGCTACGAAGTGTTAATGGCTTATTTATTAGATTTACCTGTGTGCCGCAAATTTCATTGAAATCGGTTCAATGAAACATGCGGCATACAGGTAAATCATGACGTTAGGACATAAGACACTTTTTATCCCGATAGTTGGTACCAGTGGGGTAATTTCCGACCTCCACAATAATGGACGCCTGCGGGAAAAAGCTAGTAGTGTGTTACAAACCGAATGATGGACACATATTTATGTGTCCATAGAAGAAGGCGTGAGTTTATGTACGTGTATGTATTTACATACACGTACATAAACTCACGCCTTCTTCTCATGGGGGTAGGCAGAAACTACAGAAAGCCTCCTGCTAAGATCCTTACATACTCCTTTTGCCTCGTTTACATTCATGCGTCTGCTCATACACGAACGCCGGTTGCAAGCACTATCTACGCACCTGACCTCCTAGGTCGTCCCACTCCAAGCATTTCCACTCCCATCTGCCTTGTATAAATAGGTACCTTTTGTTAGTCGGCTTTCATTCATCCTCTAAATAATGGACGCATCTGATCAATTTGTCTCCTGCCTTAAGCAATTCCGTCTTACTTCCAATCTCTAGTTGTTAAGTCATAAAACACAGCATCACCTTTACGAGAGCTCGTGAAAGACTTTACTACAGCAACTGTTTGTACCAGTTAATCGTTACCCTTTTAATCAAATGTTATACAATCTACGTCTGCGCCCCCGGCATGGCTATAAATAGCTTTTCATATACTCTGATTATAGACTAAGTATTTTAATAGGTATGTAATCTGTTGAAACTAGTAATTGGAACGTGTTCAATTTCAGAGTAATCCTTTGCATAGACCTAAGCTACGTCTTACGTACGTCAATCGTATTAGACACATTGGTAACCAGCTGAAAGTATTGACATTAAAACCTATACAAAATGAACATGAATGGGGGGCCCGTGGCTAAGTAATAAAAGCCGCACGGGCCGATTGATCAGGCTAAGCTACGCTTGCCGCGGTTGGTCCGGGGATGGGTGACCATCTTTACATACCAAGACCCCTCCGTACCTCGGAAAGCACGTTAAGCCGTTGGTCCCAGCTGTCCTTCGTGGATCTTTGACAGTCGTTACGGGTATTCGAAGCACAAAAGTCTGACAACCAGTCTCAAGGGGTATCGTATTACCGGTAACTGGGTCATGGAGGTCAGATAGGCAGTCGCTCTGTGTGAAATCCTGGTATTCAGCTGCAGATGAACATGAATATGCGCGTCAAATTAAATATCTAATTCAACGTGTTATGAGCTCAACTGTGAGTAATGAATGGCACAATTACTTTTTCTATTGTTATAAATCCAATTTTGATTTTCCCACAGTTGAGAGGAGAAAATTTGGAGTATGTCATTAAGGTGCCACTAGTCGATATTTTTTCTATACAAATTACAGGAGAGTATTACTCCACTGTTTGACATTGTGCATCCAAAGTTAAACATGATATCGTTTGACTTATTATTAATTGTGTCTGTACGGAAACAGAATAATAAAATAAAAAACCATTAAAAAGTTATGAGCCAACAAAGATTCGTTTTTCTTGCTATTTTTAACGTAACTTTGGGTGTAAATAAGTAATAAAAGAACAGTAAAATCTTCAAATCCAACTCCGTACCGACAAAGCACAGTAAACGAAAAGTTCAATAAACAATATTTATAGTTGATTTATGCAGTGGTTTTTTTCAAAAGCACTCGATTTTCAAAAGCACTTTTTCGATTTTTTTTACGCGCCTATCTGGTCGGAACGGTGTTTCTGTGCATGAGAACTAGACGTTGTGCGTGTAAACTGGCGTCTAACTGCTCATCACTGATACTAGCTCTGTCAGACACAAAGTCAGGTGAGACAGCGTGCTTTATGGCAATGACCACCATTGAGTTCGAGCTCGCGAGTAGTTTATTCTTAAGGAAAGAAACCCACATATTATGTACGTGCCCGTAGACAAACGATATGGCAACGATTTCGCGCGCCCTTTTTTCAACGCGTTGCCAACTTGCTTCATGTTGTGAACTCTGCGATGAGTGGATTGCTCATCGGCCGCGCGCTAAAATGGATACTTATATTTTCTTATTTGTTTTGATAGATCCTGTTCTTTTTTTTACTGCAATGCCGATAATTCGTACATATTTACTTGAAGGCAATAACTTATATAATTACACGATTTTTTTCAAGAATTTAGTTTTGGGAAATGACAATTTATAATGATTATTATGTAACGGTTACTGCACCTCTTGCTTCGAATGGCGCAAGTCTTCAATTTCATCCTTTAGAGCACAGGCAGACTATAATGCCCCCACTGCTGGGACACAGGCCTCTCGGTGACGATCATCGAATCCCTGTACACACTGTCTAAGTGCACCCAAGGACAAACCCCGTTGGTGTAGGACTATTCCAGGATATGGAAACAAAAAAGCGCTATACGTTTGGGTGGCTAAGATGGACTGGTTACCAGTAGCGAAGGTTGCATACAACTCGATTCCTACCGGCTTCTCTTTGAAAAATGGCACAGTCAGTATTCTATAGACAAATAGATAAGTAATATTATAATCATATTAAAGATGTCACCGGCTTACCTCTTACAAAAATTGACCCTTCACTACTGCTGGTTACCTAGGACTAGGTACGTATGGCCCCTGCCTGACCAATGTTTTATGTATACAATACACGGATAACATGATGCAATACACGGATAAAATGATTAATCAAACAATTCCAAAGAATCAAGCTGCTGTAAAACGGTCCCCGTTGCCCAATCAACCGTTGTGTCTCCGACTGATTCTTTAGACGTGTCATCGATAAATGTTCGTCGTAGTATATCAATCTAAGAATGTCACAGTTCAAGGAAGCCGTTTTATTGGCTGAGCAGAATTTCTTCTGAGGGCTTTGTATATAAATGTCTTTTATTTATTTATTTTATTAGGGTTTTTAATTAATGTCACTTACTAATCTTGATTGATTTCAAGAGCATTTTTAGATATGAAATATCAAAAGTTTTGAATAAGTGAATAAACTGCAATGTGTCAATTTTACCTTCCTTTTTCACTAAAATTCTAAAGAAGAAATGTCATAGAAAAAAATGGGGCGTGGCTGTGTCATGGACACGGCCGTGTGTTGTACGTGAATACGTTTACGTAAAGGCGGATACAGACATTGCGAGGCATGCGCAGCGCACGGCGCTCATCGCATCATTCGCAATGTGTAGACGTTCATATTCGTGGTGAGGCATGTGGAAGCACATGCCTCACCAGGAATATGAACGTCCATATTCGTGGTGAGTGACCCATCATCATGGGTGACCATCTTTACATACCGAAACGGCGAAACCCCTCCGCGTTGGTCCCGGCTGTCATTCGTGGATTTTTGACAGTCATTACGGGTCGTCAGAAGCCCGAAAGTCTGACAACCAGTCTTACCAAGGGGGATCGTATTACCTACCCAGCAACTGGGTTGTGGAGGTCAGATAGGCAGTCGCTCCATGTAAAATACTGGTACTCAGCTGCATCCGGTTAGAATGGAAGCCGACCCCAATATGGGAAAAGGCTAGCCAGATGACTCACTATCACCATTTTCACACCAGATCATAAGTTGAATTTCTCATAGTTCCTTTGAAGACGTAAGCAATAAATTTTATTAACATCAGTAATGTGTAAATATCTCACAAATGAAATGTGAAGGCGCGAAGGTAAGTGTAGGTAATATTATACTTACCCTTTCCGATCAATTTACTTGAGTATATACACCTACTTGCCTAATCTATCAGAAATTTGAGAGCATGATAAACAGGCCTTCTAGTATAACGTAGGTACAGAAACATGAATCGTGTTTACAGAATTTTTCATCATTAATTTTGTGGGAAACTTATTCATGATAAAAATATTCAAGAATACCTTCTTGAATATTTTAAAATTAAACAAAAAGAAACTTTTTTTTGGTACTATTCAAATACGAATAAAAGTGTTTTTTTGTTTAGTCAGGCAGTGAAACAGGTTTTGTAGCATATAAAGGCTCCTTCAAACAGGCGCGACGCGCGAGGCACCGCTCGTTGCGCGACTTGCGGTGCCCTTGTGTCGCGCGCGATTTTATCGTATGTCGCGCCTGTTTGTAGGAGCCTTAATCAGCCTAAGAACGTTCCCACTGTTGGGACACAGCCACACAGGCCTCCTCTCTGTGAGAGGAAGTTGGCCGTAATCCACCACGCGAGCCCAGTGTGGTATGGTGGATGTCACAACATGTCTTCGATTTTTTGATTCTAGAACATACCGGTTTCGTCACGATTTTTTCCTTCACCATTTTGAGAACAGTGTTGATGAAATAAATTACCTACACAAGGTAAAGTGACTACCTAGGTTCGAACCTACCCACTCGTAAGTAGGGGCCATTATCTCTGGGCCAACACTGCTCTCACGGGTTCTTAACTTGCTAAGGGGCCGTCTCCACGAGCGAGAGAATCGCGGCGATATTATCGTCGTGCCACGTATTTCTATAACTCTTTTAGAACGTGTCTCCCTCCACACGGCGATATCATCGCGGCGAAAATTTGTTGACACGGCGAGACTATCGCCGCGATTCTCTCGCTCGTGGAGACGGCCCCTAAGTATTATTCATACCAGCCAGTGTATTCTGTAAAAGTCTCACCGTGAAAACTTAGGAGAAGTGAGCTTTCATTCCAACTGATGCTAGGAATTGACACTCAGGAATTGACACACAGCTGAATTAGAATTTTACAGAACAAATATGCGAATACTGGCTTATAGCTTTGGTTTTCTAAGAAAACGATGATCGGCTGTCGTCACACAATAAGGGCTGTCCAAATACAAAGCGTTTTAACACCACATACTGGTGAAAATGACAAGATGACGGAACCGCTCTTTTAGACAACAAAAACAAATGAAAGTACTTAGAAAAAGAGAATTAAGTACAATTCCAATCAAACAAGATAACACACGTCTCCGCTCTCAAAGTTATAGATTGCGTGAACGCTGCATGACTGCGTAATGTATTCAAAATATGAAATGTGATCGTCTTTGCAGGTGGAAGGCAATATGCTACCATTACGTGAGGCGTAAGCGGCAAGTCACACGATATAGGAACGGAGATGCTTATACTACCACCCAGGTAAGTACATAAATCACTACATATAAAACAAAGTCCCCTCGCCGCTTCTGTCTGAACGCGATAAACTCAAAAACTACCTACCGTACGGATTTTCATACGGTTTTCACCAATGAACGAAGTGATTTATGAGGAAGGTGTATAATTCATTAAGGTTTTGTGTAAATTGGCTGAAATATGACGATGATTGTTGAAGATTTCGGAAAAAATTATACCGACTAGGAGCTTTACTGGTGAGCGCTGCGTAAACTAAGAGTTTTATGAGAACAATGGGGATATTTCCCCACATAAACGCGGCAAAGCCGCGGGCAAAAGCTAGTAAAATAATTATGTGTATTTTTATAAAAATGTAGATTGAAATAGATAGGTATAATCTCGAGTACATATGCCTTTGTGTACATATGCTTTTATTTCATATTAGAAGATTATATATTTAAAAGTCAGTCCCCAAAATTAACTTTATGAAACCTATTCTTGGATTCTGTTAAGCTTATTCAAAAGTTCCGATGAAGTGCGGGGTCCTAGGTACAAACGCCAGCACATCAAGCTACCCGAAACTGTCAAATTTTCCCAATTAACTTTGAACCTTATGCTTTAGCGATAAAGTTGAAAATCTATTAAAGAAACTTGACAGATTGTAGTAGCTTGATGTGCTGGCGTCTGTACCATTTTCATGTGCCGTCGGTTATTTATTCTCTGGAATAATATACCTTACACTACACGTATCCTACTTAGAAGTATTTACTTATGTATATTTATTACAAACAAGCTGACCCGACAGGCGTTGGCCTATAAAAAATTCCGTATGGTCTTGAGTTCATACAATAATCCCATAGAAAAAAGCACTGAATTTTATCGAATTTTTCGGGCTACTTTTCCAATTCTTGCCATAAAAACTGAATTCGGACAGCAGTCGACGCATCATTGCCCTCCATTCCCGTCACCCGTCCGCCAACCAAAATCGTTATCGTCCCCTGTCAATACTGAGGAATCAAACCAGACCTAGCCACGAATAGAACTATAGACGAGGTGCTCGGGGGCCTAAAAAGGCCACTTTAGCAGAATCAGAAAAGGATAACATTATGAATTATAATAAGGCGAAGACAGTCCGTGTTTTTCTTTTTTTTCGCTACACTACGTAGGTATAATCAAAGAGATTGGCATTGGATTTGGATTGGATTGATTGGTATTTTAGCACAGACAAAAAAAATAACTGAAAAATCCTTCACCAATAGGATTTGAAACGACTAACTTAACAGTTAACTGTCCATTTTGATTCATAATGTGATCCTTTTCTGATTTTGCCAGTGGCCTTTTTAAGCCCCAACACTTGTTGAATCAGCCGCCACGTCATTGGCCACGAACGCCAGCTGAATTACTGCCGGACCACCAATGTTACCACCAGTGTTAGCTCTGGCCCGTGGATACTTTTATAACAGCGGATCTTACTGAAGAAATAGAACACTCTGAATGTGATTTGTGGTTTGGCATGGTGAACAGCAGTCGGCGCATCACTGCCCTCTATTCCCGTCATCCGTATTTAGTCATCACGTTATCACAAGTAAAAACCTCAAAGATCTTATATATTTTGTTATTTATTTATTCAATAGTACACATACATTTTATAAATTATCGATGATTACATTATGATCAAACGAACCTTTCATATAAGTACCAACCAAATTGCCCATAAAACCAATAAGTAATTGATAAAACTCAATCGTCCACGAAACACATTTCAGCAGACGAAGATGGATATCTCTAAAAAGGTGCTCAAACTCAATACTTTTTGCTCCGAATAAAACAAAATTGCGAAGAAATCTGATCCAAGAGCCGCGGCTAATAGAAATGTTGAAGCGTCCAATATGTCAGCACAATGAATGTACGACGTTGGACATTGGTATACGGGACCGGTGACAGCTTGTTACTCGGAGTATAAATGAAACAAGCTTAGAGTGGTTCTGAAAGAAAGATGGCTAATTAAGGTACCCGCTGTTAGAATACCTACATAGGATTGGAGTAACAGTATCACAAGTAGCGGGTAAACACTTTAAATTAAAAGAAATAACAGAATTCGAAAAACAATAAGTAATTCGTATTGGAACAGCTTCAGCTCCCTTTTTGTGTAAAGTCCTAACAACATTACAAGTGCTCTAAATCTTGTCTGATTTGTACCCAAGTGGTTGTCCCAAGCGCTATATTTAATAAATCCATCGCTTTATAAAGCCACTTTTACTTTTTCATGTCAAAAACCCATCAAGCGCTTTTACCGCTGAACTAGGTTAGACAACACGGTAATTGTTTGGTTGGGCACAACCTTTGAGCGTGGATCGAAAGCAGCGCCCTGCATTTATTGATGTCGTATGCATGTGTACATACTTGTACGTACGATGTGCCGCGGACATGCAATTTGTGTACAATGACGTAGATAGTTGCGTGATCATGATCACTGGATATTATTGGTTTTGTTACGTTTTTTATTTAGTACTTAGCTTCCGCCCGCGACATCGCTCGTTTGGTGTGTTGATAAAAAGCGTATGTCCTTAACCAAGGTTCAATCAAAGTATCATCATACCAAATTTCATCAAAATCGGTCCAGCTGTTACGGAGATTAGCAGAAATAAACGGACAGACAAAAATGTAAAAAATATTTTTTTTGTTATGAGTACCGTACCTATACACTTATACTTTCTTATGTATTTAGTAAAAACCTGTTTTTTGGCATTACAAACAGACACCTCAATTTTATTTAATTGTCTATGTTTAAAATACCTAGATGATAATACCTATCTAGATTTTTATTAGTTTGTTAGTTTTTTATGATATTTTTTTTTAGAATTCAGCTGGAAAAACGTATTGTATGTAGGTACAGCAGTTCCTAATATAATGGAAACAACGTCTTCATAATAATTATCTTTTCCCACGAATACACGGCTACATATCGTATACTTACCTACAATTCCAGTTTTAGCTGACTTCGCATTGTATAGGTTGTTCGTACAATCAGAAGTCAGCTTAAACTGGTTTTGTATAGCTTGCCTCCTACTGAAAGCTTTTAACTTATTAATTTTTCTGTGGAATTTTATGCGTACACTTCTCGAAATATTTTTTATCAGACACCGAGTGAACAGATTAATGTCGAAAATATGGCACTGATCGTGCTTTTGTGTTTGCACTTTGTGTTAAAGAAAGATATTTGTAGAAGACATCAGAATCTTGTAGGTACCTACAATAATTGTTAACTGTGGAGGTTTGTTTTGTTAGCTGTAAGCCACCGAAACACAATAAAATAAAAGATACTGCAAAAATTCACCGAGCAGGGTTACCTAATGTAGACGCTCATATTGACATCGAATTCTTTATCACTTCTTTTTTCGATGGAGTAAAGCGGTGACCAAGTGAATGGTGGCCAAGGTTAGGCCAAAGAAACCAGGGCCGTCCAAAAGTGCGCTGCGTTGACGATATCGTAAATTTGGCGAGAAATACCTGGATGAGGGACGCACGGAACCTGGAAGTATGGCAAAAGAAAGGGGCCTATACCCAGAAGTAGGTGATTCCGGGCTGAAATGATATCTTCTTTTTTTACCAGGTTTACTACGAGAGGATGAACACTCATAGCGCCAGTACTTCCTTTGCTCACGCATGCTGTGGACAGCGGGATGCATCCAGAAACTTGGTACTGGACTCCAAGACTCCCATTACAAAAGTTCGCTTCAGCAAGGGATTCGCGTTTGCCAATATTGAAGCTGCTAGTGGTAAGTCGACAAATAAAGTCAAAGTCAAACAGTTCATTTCAATTTAAACATTTAAAAGGACAAAATTAATAAGTCAATTCGAGAAAGTTAAGAATTTTACAAATAAAAAGAATTGCCTATTTCATGATGTAGTATAGTAATTGAATTTTGATTTATGTTGTTTTTTTTTGGTGTTTATTCACTGCCTCATTTTTCTATAGATTCGAATATAATTTGAAGACATTCTCGACATTCACTAATGTTATGAAATATTTTCGAGAAATGAAACAAAATTGAATTTAAACTAATGTAATTTAGACCGAGTCAGTTTCTAAATCATATCCTTGTTCCCAGAATTCGAAGATCAAAGGTCAAGATTCTTTGCTGAACACGAAAGGTTTGACGACTTCATGGAAATGCGCGAAGGTTTAGATCTTATTGGAGTCAGTTCCTTCAAAGAATATATGGTGGCTTATAGGTAAATATCAGAAGGTTTCCTCCAATGAACTTTTATATTGAACAATGTTGAAGTATGTGAGGATTTAAGTCATTTACATTACAGGGACGCTGATCGATGTCCGTGGTACTCGTCACAGCTTCTGTTCTGGGCTCTCTCTTGTCTCCTTCTTTCTTGGCCTCTTCGAATACTTATAGAGTGTAATACGGCTTATGTACATTATACGGTGAGTTGACTTTTGTGGCTTAAAATTAGAGAAGATTTTAATAGTTACGTTGATATGTGCAATACAATATTTGGAATTTTATTTTGAGTTAAATATACATAGTTTAGTGCTCTTTGTTATTTAAATCGTTAATCATCAGTTTTTGCATTGTACTCGTAATGTCACCAATTTCCCTTTTAACCATATTATTTGACGCACATGTTTCCAAATAATAAACAAACTCTTATATTCCCCAATATTTTGTACAGTTTTGATATTACCCTATTTCTTTCAGCACTTATCCCATAAATAATAATCCCATTTCGAGAACACAATAAGCTTTGATCCCATTATTTGATACAACCGGATTGTGTCCAATACAATGTACAAACGTGTTAACTAAAATTGCGTCGAGCCTCTGGTTCAAACCAAATGTTTATTCGAATTCCTGTCATTCTGTTACAGATTACGAAAATATTTGGCACAAACTACGAGTTAGACCCCAGTAGGCAGTTAGATATTGATACTCACTTATCAGATACGTTCCCACCAGTGACTGCCAACAACTACGCGTGGGCACTTGCTGATGAGCAAAGTGCTGTACTGTGTTCAGCTCCCCGTCCACCTCGCACCTTACCCCTCTCACATGCTTCCACTGTCGACAGTCTCGAACTGTTTGCTGCAATACGTGGAAACTGTGCCTTAGTACCTTCCTACTCTGAAGCCATGCGAATTGACGCAGCTCTTAGAGAAGAGCCAGCAGGAGATAGCAGTACTGACAATGCAACGGCTGGTGTCGTAATAGATATGGAGCCTGAAGCCAGGTCATCTCCACTTCGGACAGCTAAGGCGGCGTCCTTTGACGAGCCTCCGCGAAGACCAAAAGTTACTATCGCCACCACACACTCTACTCATAATATTTCTGCAAGTGCCAGATCTAATGAGGCGAAGCAGCAAAATAGACGTTCTTGGGCAGGTGTCCTTACAACTGCTAGGAGTGCTAGACAGATATTAGAAGAATTTAGAGCAACCAATTCTCCGACGAGCTACGAACAGATGCCCGAACCTCAAGTAAGTGAGAATGGAGAAGCCACATTATATTTCTCCAGAGAATTATCACCAACTTGTTCGAGAGATCCGTTCGGTGGTCGTGCACAAACTACGCCTACTGACGAGCCGCCTTCATACGAAGAGGCACTAAAAATGCCTGCGCTAAGAAAATTAACGAGGTCTATTACGGGGACTAATTTGGCCGGTTCCAGGCGAGCATTCTTGCGAGATGTGCTCACAAATAGGAGGTCGTGTCTGGAGGGAGTCGGCGTGTTAGCAGGAACTAAGGTAGTTAGGTTGCCGTATAGCGAATCCGGTGACGAGACGCCTCTATAGCGCTTCTATAAAGCCTGTGCAATTACTGACTTTATATGGTGCAATAAAATGTTATTAGGTACTTGAATTAAGAGACTACCGTATTGTGTGACATAGATAAAGCTGTTAATAGTGATAGTATTTATACTACTGTGTTTATACGCTTTGGTATTGTAGGGATATATGACGAAAGAGCTTGCGCAGATGTAGTTAAAGATGTAACTGTAAAACGGAATTGACAGCGGAATTTCAAGATCTTGTACCAAAACAAGTAATATTCTGCAGAAGTCTCTTTGTTAACTTAATTTGTGTCAATAATTCTTTATTGACACAATTTAAGACCACCACCATCACTACCATTTGACCATTTTGATAAAAATTAACTACGTAAGCTGTATACTATATTATTTGGCTTAGATTATTTAATACTCGTATATTAAGAAAAAAAATTGTGACTGGTCCCTCTCGCTACTCAAATACCTACTGTATTTTATTCTATAAAATTCCATTAATTCAATGTTTAGATAGATGAGTGAATTAATTGGAACCGTATTCATTTCGTATTTCTCGTAATTGGTTATTTAATTGAAATTTGTTGAAACAAATGTTCGTATTCCTGTTTCATCATTCGAGTTACACAGAAACATTTGTCGGCGTCGAGATTACTTCCAAATAACGCGTTTGAATATTAAATTAAGTAATTATATTTCAACTGAAATCTCCGGAAAGAGCTTTAAGACGTCACCACTTCAACAGTGCTAAACCTCTTTACCACTTAAAAAATAATGGGAATTCTTCCTATTTCAATAAAAATAACATGAAATCGGAAATTACTACGATTTTTGCTAGAAATGTCAAGTTTAATGTAAAGAATTATATATTCTTAAGTACAATGTAGGTATAAGGCAGTGCCTTATGTCATTGTTATAGTTTAATGCGAATATAATATTTATAACGGAAATTAAGTATATTGCAAATTATTATACCTATATATTGTAAAAAGTAGATATTAAACGCAAGGCGTAAGCTTGACGCACCATTTAGATAGAAAATATTATACATAAGCAATATTCTTTTGTATCAGAATGTAGGTGCACCAATTAGCGCCGAAAACACTGAAAATCTTTGATCATGGAAATGTCCGAAACTAAGTACAATACCGCCGCGCGCCGGTCCGAACTTTGCGTAGAAGGCTGTCGAATAACATTTTTATTAGGAACCAAATGGTTATGAGACGAGAGTTTATATTCATTATTTTATTTTTGGATAATTTTTTTGTTTCTATTTGCTGTACTCTGAACACTTAACGTGTACGTCTTTTTTTACAACGTTCTCACATATGTATTATAATTATAAAATATTAAGTTTAATGATGTACCTAACTAATTTTACCTAAAAATTTTTACCTAAAAATTTGTGTAACAATATAATTTGAAAGTGTCCGTGGAATTTTTTGCCCGTTCTTCTCCATAGGTAGGTACCTACTACGCTTTGGAATGGGCAACTAGCTTCACATTTTCTGCCTGACCGACTCTTTGCCAATTCAATAGTGACTTTAAATAGTTTAATTGAAATAAATGCTTTGAGTTTGAGTGTGAGTGAGAGACCATGCGCGAAAGTTAGGAGTTAGGAGAGCATATTATATTCAGACCAGCCACGCTTTATCGGTCGTAAGTACTATACAAAACATAATATTAACTTAGTTCTCTATAATTACAATTTTGGTATTTTAATGCTAAGAACCCTTTGCTTTAAATTTCCGAGACCAAACATTTTCAGTGCGCCTTTAGGCTTTAAGACGTTTTCGTTAAAAATACAGACAAAGAATAATTACTTAAATTTGTTGTTGAGTGTCAGATTGCTTAAAACGCCTTTGATCTTCTGTTCAAAAATTCCTTCAGAAAAGATCAGTTCAATTTTTGTATTTCATTTCATGGTTGTTTCATCGCACTTTTAATATAAATGATGTTACAAAATACATTTCATTTTTGTTTTCTTTGAAAGTGAAAATATTTAATATCCATGTTTTTTTTTTTTGAATACCTACTTAAGTCGTCCTTATCCCCGTTCCTACTACAATAGGAAATTAATTTTATATACAGAGTGGTCAAAAGTCGTGGATAAAACAAAATAGGGGAGATAAAGGAGGTCATTGCCAACAAAAAATCTTTTACAAATTGGACTAATTTAAAAAATATATATAAAACAGTAAAACAAACAGTGTTGTATTATTACTAGATAATGTATGAGCACTACAAAAGTTGTATTGCGGCTCTGGGTACCAAATTTCGAGAGCATTTATTTTTTTTTAAAATAATTTCTCACTTTAAAAGCGTTGGAAATGACCTCCTTTATCTCCCTGTTTTGTTTGATCCACGACTTTTTGACCAACCTGTATATTTTTGTCTGATCTAATGGTTTTTTTTTAAATATTGTTTAAATAATATTTAATGGTAGGCAATCGCCAAAGTGATATTAAAATAAGTAGCTTACTAGGGCACTCGATTCAATTAATATGGCTTATCCATGGAACCAATTTAAGGTACTCGGTATTGAATATTTTAATATTTTTTAATCGTATTTATAAAGTCATTTTATTCGTGATTACCAGATACATAATTATATGTACCTATATGAATATTATGAATATATCTATGTGAAATATGTAAGGCATTATTATAAAATTGTGTATTACAGTAGGGCCTCGATTAACACGAATATTTAAAAACTTTGAATTTCTAAAAAAAAAACATTTTGGTTCTGTTGTAATTACTCGTACAATCATTATCGGTTAATTTTGGCCCAACTGTTTCAAGTAGTATAATTATAATGGCCAACTATTACAATATTTTATGAAGTAAATTGGTTTATGATTATTGAATATACCTAACAAGTTGTTTCTTTAAGGGGATTACAGGACCTAAACGCAAAAAACGCAAGTTTTAGAAGCAATAAAAGTATATGATCGACAACAGTAAACAAAATCAGAAAAATATAGGTATAATATTCTTCAGGATATATGCTAGGTAGATAGTGTGTTGAAAACATAATACAACTATTTTGATACGATAGAAATAAATCATAAAGTTGCCTCTAAAAACTTTCTTTTTACAATAAAAACCATACTAATATACATACAATAATTCTGATTTTTTGTCAGATTATTCTATAAGCAATATACTAAAGCACTAGTGTTTTAATTATTTTTTTAGTCCAAACAATAGATTTTTTTAAAAATAGATAATTGCTTCATATTTTGCAATAAATTAGCAGCGTTGTGTCATCGCGCTTCTCTTCTCTTCATTTTCTATGCAGTCCGACAGTGATCGCGCTTTAGGTGATGTAGTCCCCTTCAGTGTGTATCGATACCTATTTCGGCAATTAATAACAGTCTCTTTAAAATATGTACTACAATGTTCGAGCCTTTTTCAGTGACAAAAACTTAGACCAACTTAGTAGACGTGATCACAATTACAATCCCGTTCGCACTAAGTTTGCCGGTCCTTGGAATACCCATCCCCTCTCCTTAACCGCCTACTGCACCGCTGAGTCGCCCTCTAGGTAGGTACCGTATGCAACGTCATTGCGAGTGCGTGTGATTATTATTTATTTGCACTTTAATATTATTCAGTTTTCTCGATATTTGTTAGATTTGCTGACGGTCGATGTCAAACTTAGCGCGAACGGCTAGTACTGTTAAAATAAATATGAATTACCTATTTTATATGGCCTCTTTATTTATAGTATGTTGTTTTTCTCTTCTAAAATATGCATTATTTTACTTTTATCTTATTTTGTGATAACGAAGATACCTATCAGCAGGTTGTTTATTCTCGTTCAGCTATCATCACATTTAATGAAGTGGCTTGTTCGTTTAATAAAGGAGCTTCTTCGTTTAAACAAGATATAATTTATCCTTTGCTATCTAAATATTATTCTCATATGTACCCGTCCAAAAATATTCTCGAATGTATAATTGATAACATAATATTATAATTATGTAAATGCATAATTTAAATAACCTTTCGATGCATTTGAAAAATTCGCAGTAATATCTTATAGTTAGTCCTAAAATTAACCAAATATTTAGATACCTATAAGAAGTTTTATTTACTGATTTCAACATGCTTGTAAATAAATTAGAATATAAGAATGTGGAACAAAATGATAAAATTATATAAAGTGCCAACAAAGTCGTGTTAGTTCTAGAATACAACATTTTAATTTAAACGTGATGTACGGAACGATTCGAAGGACCAACTTCGAGAGATACCTACTATCGTAGCACGTTCCACAGAATTGGATTTTGTATAAGTTTCCTGCGGTTCCCCTACGATCGCCAAGTTGAAAACTTCGTAGAAATAGTGCTATAATATGGAAATTGTATCAAACTAACTTTCGGATGCGGGTTTTCGTAGATACCGAATACCGATATCCGAGGTTCCATGTTACCATTCGCATAAAATATTATGGCTGTATACCAAACTATGTAGATAAGTGAAATATAATTAAGTGAAACATAGATTAAATACAATGCTTTTATTGTTGTGCAAAACAACGTTTTATTGTAAAATTGGGTACTGTTTAGTTAATAACGCTAAAATGTAATATTTTTGATTGTAAATTAATGGGCAAACGAAAGAAGTTTATTATTTTCAATAAACTGTGTTACAAATACTTCAGTTTTTTTTATTAATACCTCAAAATAGACACTTTAGACCTATAACAAATATTGTCCTAGGGAGACGTTTTTCATATCAATTAAATAAAAACACAAACACATAAAATAAAGAAAGATATTATTTCCCTAAAACGCCTATATTTCGCAAGCTCAAGGTCATAATAAAAACACAATCAAGCTGCCCTAGACGCCCTTGAAAGGTACTTTCTACTTCGCCAAATTGGAAATACGAGAATGATAATGGAATCCTACAACACTTCCCTGTCCAATATTATATTAGAAAGGAAAATATTTCAATCAAGTCTCGCGTGTTGGAATCCGTTTTTAGGGTTCCGTACAAAAATGGTAAAACGAAACCCTTATGGTGAGATTCAGTCTGTCTGTCTGCCACAGCTGGATATCTCAAGAACTACTAATGCTATCAACTTGAAATTTGGAATAGTTTAAGATGACGTTTGCCCAACTATTTTGCAAATAAGAAAGAAATAAAAATATATGTATATTTTTTGCACCAGGGACTGAAAAATTCGAAGTGGGGCTACTAGGGCATGTGGGGTATCATATGAAAGAGCGCAGTTTGCACATTCTCAAACATTTTTTTTTAGGCCGCATAGTTTTCGAATTTGATGAAAAATATAAAAAAAAAATACCGTTCCCCCCTTATCTCCGAAGTTTGCAAAAAGGTAAATCTGAAATTATTCTATGTGAAAGAAGTTTATGTAAAGATTATAGGAAAAGTAAAACGAAATCTCTAAATAGCACACTTTTTCAGAAATCATCAACAAACGTTACATTAGTTCCACTATCGGTCAAGAATGAAAGAAAAATATTGCAGTTTTAGGTCAGCACCATCTGGGTGCCGACCTAAAACTGCCTACACCGAAGCGTGCAGTGTTAAAATTCTCTGACGAATATTATAGGCCTCGCCGATGAAAATTTAAAAACATAATTATGATGGTTCGAAATCCTCGATGCGCGAGTACGATTCGCTCTTTTCCGGTTTTTATTTACTTAATTAGAAATTGTTATTATGTAGGAATAAGAAGAAGACTTCCTGCAGTTGTGATTTAACAATTAATTTCCCTGACTGTATGTACAGACGCCGGCAAATCAAGCTACCCGAAGCTGTCAAATTTTTCCAATATACTTTGAACCTTATGCTTTAGCGATAAAGTTAAAAATCTATTAAAGAAATTTGACAAATTGTAGTAGCTTGATGTGCTGGCGTCTGTACCAATCCATGTGCCAAAAACCGGAAATTATAGGTAACGGTAGGTACTCAGTATGTGTGTATTCAGTACAAAACTAAATCGTCGTAAAAACTGGCAACTTCAAAGTAAATCTATTGTTATTGTATTTGTAGCAAAGGCATAGGTATATAATAATAAAACACTAGTTATAGAAGTTATTAATAACTCGATACCGTTATCGTTACCTCACAATAATGACATCACATAAAATACTCGGCTCAGCAGATTCCTGAGATGTGTTAATGCAGCGAAATAAAAACACGTGGACGCGTCTGCTAGATAATGGAGTTGTTTTTTTTTTCGAGTTTTTTTTCATTTTCACGTTCTGCATAAGATTTCGGAGTCCTTTGTTTTCCTTTTAGTGTGTATTTTGAAAACACGGTTCTGATGAAAAAGCATGAACTACAACCTAGTCCTTTTTGTTGTACAATCAGCAACATAAGTCGATTAACTCTTCAGTTTTTTTGTAATCTCAGTTATTGAGCAAAATATTTGTTCAAAATTGCATTGTACTTCTGCTGCAATTTTGAACAAATGTTTTACTGAATAACTAAGATTAACTGAAGAGTTAATCGACTTTTGTTGCTGACTGTACCTACCTAAGCAGGTATAGCAATATAATCTTACGTTTAAAACTTTGGGTAGAGAGAAATGGAAAGAAAGTAGGGAGGGATTTGCCCTGCAGTGGGACAACATAGGCTTTTAATAATAATAATAACTGCAAAAAGCCTCGACTAACACCTAAGGAGTCACTCATTGGGCAGCTGGATCAAGGGCTTGATTCAGAAAGCGGCACTTCTGCCCTTCTTCTGCACTTCTGTCACGGCTCGCATTGTCAGGAGATTCCCCTCTCTGGAGTCCTGATCGCCGGTAGCTTGGACCTTGTATTATAAAAATATTGAAAATATTGAAATTATAAAAATATTGAAAATTTATAAAAATATTGAAAAATGTAGATTCTGTATTGAAAAAGGCGTAAAACAAGGAGACCAATTGAGACCCGCTTTCACCCCAAACTGTTTAACAGAGCTCTTAGAGAAGTGTTTAAAAAGATATCGGCAAATTGAGAGACGCAGCTTTGAAGTTGACGGGGTGCGGTTAACAAACCTCCGCTTCGCTGACGACATTGTCGTATTTTCCTCCAGTTCGCCATGGCGAACTGGAGCTGATGTTAAACCAACTCAGTGATGCAAGCCTTAAGGTTGGACTAGCGATGAACATGTCGAAGGCCAAGATGATGTCAATCACCACTAAGTAGGTATAGGATCAGAGTGAATGGTGAGGAATTGCAATATGTCCATGAATAATATCATCCATCTAGTTGGGCCAGTGAGTCTCTATCCATTCCAAACAAGACAAGGAAGTCTTAAGACGAACCGAAAATGCCTGGAAGAGCTACTGGTCCATGAAAGAGCTTATGAAAGGAAATCTGCCTTTGGCACTAAAGCGAAAAATTATGGACATTTGCATCCTTCCTATCCTATCTGACCTATGAATCCCAGACTTGGGCTTTGACGAACATTCAAAAGTCCAAATCCAAGGTTTGCCGACGTGCAATGGAGCGCAGTATTCTGGGCGTCAAATTGACAGACCATATTCGCTAACACCACATAACGCTCCAAAACACAGATCACTGACGTTGCTCAAAAAGCCGCTAAGCTGAAGTGGGACTGGGCTGAGCACGTCTGCCGTATGCCCATGCAATGAGCTGTGGGCAGAAATAACTACCACGTGGAGCCCTGACATAGCTAGGTGTCCTGGCAGACCCCGGAGAAGATGGCGGGACGCGCTGGACAAAACAAACGACCAGTGGTCCAGTTTAGCCCTGGATCAAAAGAGCTGGAAGTAGTGACCGACCGAAAGTTCGGTTTCGGTTTCGGCCAGTTTCGGCCAAATAATCTAGTTTCGGCCTTAGTTTCGGTTTCGGCCAGAAAATGGCCGAAACTTTCGGCCGCGCCGAAACTCGAGTGTTCATGAATTATCGCCCATCGTTCGGCGAACTTCGCGGCTAGCTCGTGCTCGCTCGTCGCGTCGCCGGCCCAGTTCGCCGCCGTCCATCGTTAATCGCATGGAGTTGAGGTTGTGTTTTGCACATACGAGGGCGGTCCCATAATGAATTGGCCTAACTATGAACTAATGAAGGAAATGAAACGAAACCAATTTTATTTTTCAATATTATCACCATGAATACTACTAACACACTTCTGACATCTGTGAATCAACATCTCTAAACCTTTATAAAAATAATCACAATTTTTAGCCTCAAAATGACCGAAGACGGCCGCCTGCAACTCTTCATCGCTTGAAAATTTTCTTCCTCTTAAGTCTCGCTTTAAATTTGGAAATAAATAATAGTCGGACGGGGCCATGTCTGGACTGTGAGGTGAATGTTCAACTTCTGTGAACCCGCATTGACGAACTACATCCTTCGAAACACCAGCGGTATGAACAGGGGCGTTGTCATGGAGCAACAGGATACCTTTAGACAGCTAGCCTCTTCGTTTTTCCTTTATCTTGTCTCGTAATTTATATATTAAAGATGCATAATATTAGCCGTTCACGACTGTATTACGTTCTTTAAAATCCACCATCAAAATGCCATGAAAATCCCAAAAGATTGTGCACATCAGTTTTTTAGCCGATTGTTGCACCTTTGCCTTTCTAGGGGGCTTTTCACCCTTATAACGCCATCCCATTGATTCGCGCTTGCTATGTGGGTCATAATTTCATCACCAGTCACTAGCCGCTCGATCACAGTCTTTGAATTTTCGCCACAAAGATCCAAAAAACTCCGAAGCGCAGCGCACTCTTTCCTGTCTCTGCACCGCTGAAAGAAGTTTCGGTACCCATCTTGCACTCACTTTTTTCATGTGAAGATGTTCATGGATCGCACGATGACGTACTTTTAGAGAGCCCAAGCCTAGCTGCAATTTCTCTAATCTTAAAACGGCGGTCACTCAGAACCTCCTCTTCGATAAGAGCAATCGTTTCGGGAATGAGCACTTCCACAGGTCGACCGTCGTGGCAAATGTCTTCGACGGTTTCTCTCCCGAGGCGAAACTCTTTCACCCAATTTTTCACTGTGCTATAGGAGGGGGCAAACTCCTTATACACGTCATCCAATGTTCTTTTATTTGGGCAGGATATAAACCTTCTTTGAACAACAACTTTATAACACTTCGATACTCAGTTTTCGATATTTTGGAAAAATACGCAACTCTCGTTATGCCAATGCCTGCTAAACTAAGACTAAGCATTTCATGTCGATGTGTGTTTCTTATATTAAGTGCACGATAAACGTACTATTTAATGCAACACAACATGTAGCGACATGTCGCGTAGAGCTATATCAGGCCAGTTCATTATGGGACCGACCTCGTAAATGATTAGGTAAGTATTCAACTGTCTGTATGTATAATATACATTGTATATTCAAATAAATGTGTAAATAACACCAGATTTCTGTATACGATAGAAATTTTAAATATGTTTAAGTAAGTTTCGGTTTCGGTTTCGGTTTCGGCCGAAACTAAGAGCAAGGCCGAAAGTTCGGCTTCGGTTTCGGTTTCGGCTGAAAAATCTGTTTCGGTCGGACACTAGCTGGAAGTCATGGGGAGAAACCTTTGTCCAGTAGTGGGATGATGCAGGGCCAGGCTAACAGTAACTGTATTTACATGAAATAAAGAAAATAATAATTAAAAGTTCCGTGTGAATACTCTTGCAAAATAGGTACCTAGGTAACCTATTTAAACAAATTCTGTAAATCTGCAATCAGCGAAGTCATATAAAATCCCTTGAGAAAACCTCTGAATTCTAGCTGAACTACAACACAATTCAGCAACGACATTACAACCAGACAGGAAATTAATCTTTAATATCTGAGACCTTGTAAAACCTGCAGTAAAAAAGATACCTAGGTACCTACCAGTAAAGCTCAAGGCGAAAGGCGAGAACTTATTTACGAGTTTTTCATGGCGAGAGCAAAATCTGTGAATAAATCAAAAGTTTATTTTCATATAGGTACCTACCTACTGCTTTTTCGCGCCATTGAACAATTTTCCCTTTTGGGGGTTGCGGTACCACGTACAGTAGGTTTCTCCAACGTTTGTTAGAGAAAAAAAGGTTTAAGGAGGTATGGTGAAAGAAACAGGAATACTTATTAAAAGTTGCCCACATTTCGCTTAATAACAATTCTGCAAAAGTTAGTCTTTAGTCGTGCTTCATAGTGAATTAAGTTAATTGTGTCCGCTATGCACAAGCGACATACGTGAAGTTGTTTTTTGTGTGTAAATTTATCTAGACGTCAGTTGCAATTAGGTAGGTATTGTATTATTTCCAGCCGAGACTGGCATAAGCCTGTTTTTTAACATAACATAACTTCACATCTGTTTCGCCGAACGATTGGGCAGAGGTATACCTACCTAATATGCCTATTATCAGTTGAAGACTTGATTGTTACATTTCCAGAATTAGGTTTCTCATGTAGGTAGCTACGCTACAAATGCATTTCTAATCTATCTAATCTAACTAGCCTGTGTTGTCCCATTTGCAGTGCAAAGGCCTCCCTCTGCCTTTTCCACACAATTCTATGTTTTGCGAATGCCGGTCAGTCCTTACGGTAGAAGTCAAGCTCGTTCCGCCATCTTCGATTTGGCCTGCCGCAACGGCGTCGTGCGTTTAGTGGGACCCAATTGGTTGTACCTACTCTTAGCCCTATTGTCATCTGACATGCGGCAGACATGTCACAAATGCGTTTAAATCAGGAAATAAGCAAAGATATTTCTTGACTTAAATGTTGTTAAACATACCTTTTCGACAAATCCTTTTCTGTTCAGGCCGTTCGTTTATGGAATGCATTGCCAGTTCAAATAAAACGCGCGCAATCGTTAGCTGTATTTAACGAGACTCGTGAAGGAACATTACTTGTTGTTGTGATTTTGTTTTCGTAGCTGCAATAATGTATAGTCATCGTTTATTTTCGTTGTTTATATGTATATTTAGTATGTATTTATTCATGTATCTATTATACAGCATTATATATATCTATGTATCTATTATAGTATATTATGTTGCACCATTGACAACCCCATTTTTTTATATCCACGCAATCACTGTCCATTCCAAGGTTGCCTGGAAGAGATCGCAGAAAGCGATAAGGCCGCCCATTGTATGTTTTGTATTCATAATCGTATTTTTTTTTGTTATGTATTTTCTGGTGTACAATAAAGTATATATAAATAAATAAATAAAATACCTAAGCATATTTATTAAGAAATTAATAAGCGCATTAGAATTCAGAAAGCTCTGGACTTGTTCACGGTGATCTTATTAATCGATACAGGTGCCAACAGAGATTTAAATATGTATTATCGTCCTAGAATTTCACTCAATAGACGGTAGTAATATTCTGAGCAGTCACAGTCACCTGCATCCGGTGACTGGCGACTGTTAAATCCCCAATTATAAAAACAAACAAATGAAGCAAGCTTTTTTTCTTTATCAAACAATTTTTTTCATCCACCTCTTTTTAAAATAGCCGTTACCAAAAGCTTCATCAGCTTACCACCGCCCCTTATAAAAAAAAAACATGGGAGTATATGTCCTGTGTAGCTCTATCTCTTTCCCACAATCAAGATTAAAATAATACGGTGGTGGTAGGTCTTACACCTGGGGGTCTACCACCACTCTTATGAGTATTATTTTAATCTTACTAAAGCAGGTCTTAAGTGAAATAATATTTTGTTTCTCTCATCTAGGTTTCAAATTAAACAGTACAACTTACACTTAAAAATAATTTATTCACAGGTAACTCGCAAAGAAAACATATAAACATAACCATTACGTATCAGTAAAAACAATGGGCAAGTGCGAGTTGGATTTGCGCATTACACTCCTTTCATAAAGATAAAGATCACTGTGATTTGTCACAGTGATCTTTATTCTTATTCTAGTAAGGTAGCTGTTGGGTTGCTGCTACTGAAAAGTCTGTCTAAATCATTGTGATCTCTATTCTCGTTAAAATAAGGTTGTTGCTGTCAGAGGTAAAAATAACTGTGAACGGACTGTAAGGGCATCGTACCACGAAATTGTTATACTTCCCTTCTTATTACCATTTGTCATCATAGAGGCATAGTAACTTGTATTCTTTAACAGACTATAGTACCTATATTTCTTTAAGCAAATATGGGCCTGTGACACACAGACAGACAGATGATTTTGACTTAGTTATCGGGTATCGCTGGGTACCTACACTATAAACTACTTATAAAAATAAAACACATAAGTACCTACATGGTGACTTGGAGACCCAAAATGTCAAATGCAACTTGTACGAAAAAGACTACAGACGACCGTTTAATTTTTATAGTGATTATAATTAGGTCAAACTGCACTTGCAGCAGAAATGCGTGTGTGGGTGACTTTCCATGAAATCCTTCCATCCACGCCAGTCGGTCCCACTTGTCATTCGTAGATCTTTGACAGTCGTTACGGGTAGTCAGAACCACGAAAGTTTGACAACCAGCTTTACCAAAGAATATCGTGTTACCTAGTAACCTTGGTTGTGAAAGTCAGAAAGGCAGTCGCTCCATGAAAAATTAAACTGGTGTTCTTCTGGTTTTTTGCATCAGATTAGACTGGAAAGCTACCCCAAAAAATTTGAGAAAACACTAGGCGTAGGCAAATGATGTTATACATATATTTCTTATCCAATTCGATGTAACGACGCAAGTCTATTTCTGATACAAGTCATAATTATATCAGGATCTGCTTTCTTCCAACCCATTTCACGAGAATATTGTAAAACGAATTCTACAAATATTTCTCTTGCCTTTAAATCCAGGGGAGGTTTAACATTTTTTACCTTTTTTCGTGACGTACCAGTGAATGAACACTTTTTCAAAGCTTCATCTGTAAAAACCTCTTCTAGCATGCCTCTTGTAAATTTGGTAGTTTCGTTGTATGCAGATTTGCACTCATTTAGACCTTTTTCAGAAACATATACACCTGAGTGTGGCAAGAGTTCTATAATTCCTGGTCCTGGCTCAGGATATCTTACAGTCCATTTAGTGTTTTCATCACTGCAACTTCCATCACTGCAACTTCCATCACTGCAACTTCCATCACTGCTTGTGTCAAGACTTGTTCGTTCCTGTAAAAGTGGCTGTGGATCTGAAAACATATTGGGATTTATAGCATCGCGTTGCTGATTTGTTGGTAACGGTGATTGTATTGCTTTTGCAGCACCATTATCTTTATGTGTAGAAATTATTCTTTGCAAATAATCTGCAGCATTATCTATAATTGAGATAGTCTTTTGGTATGATTCATTGAATTCAACATAAAAGTTATAACAGTGAGAATAAACTTGGTCGTATATCAAACTCATGTTTACATCTTGATCAGCTGTTCTATCTCTATCTTGATCAGGTACTCCAGCTGGTACGGTATCTGGAGCGTAATCCGAATCATCAGACCTATCAAATTCTTCGTCTGAAAATACCAAAGAACCTTGTGAAAGATGTCTTGTTCGAGTTGATTGCCTTCTAGGTCGTGCCGTTATTTTTTCAGTATTTTCTTTATTCAAGGGCGTTTCTTCTATAACATTATCTGTTTCATTTGGAAGTATTTGATTTGTGTCTGGTACTCGAATATTATGTAAATTATTTGACGTTGAGGAAGACACATTTTCTTCGTTATCTACATCGGTCGCGTACGTGCGAATAAGTTCATTCGCTTCTAAAAATATTAACTCTAATCCTTTTTCTGGTCCGTTTTGAATTTTACTATTTTGAAGAATATAGTCCTGATCAGATTGTTTCCGATTAGATGAGCGATTAGTTTTTTTCGAAGATAGTTTAATTGGTTTTATTCTTATTTTATTCGACGCTGTTGTTTCTACTTCTCTGTCATCATCTGAAAAACAATTAACAAACTACAAAAAATAATAATAAATAGGGTAGTGAATGATAACTTGACGGTTGACAAAAGAGAGTGGAAGAGAAAAATATTTTGTGCCGACCCCAAGTACCTGAACATAGACAAAGGCCTATTTCTGTCTGATAGGTCTGATGATTCAGATTCTCCAGATACCGATACCGGTATCTGGAATACCGTACACACCGTACCAGCTGGAATTCTGCCTGTTAACCCTTATTAAAACGCTGGGAGCTATACTTCCCACATCTCAGATTGAAGTAAATCGTGTTTTATTTTTATATGCATAAACCTAATGCAATGTAATATTTATCTACGCAATCTTAACATTACAGCGAACCTTTTTTAATGCCAACACTTTTCAGAGAATTATTGCATGTCATGGTAAACACACGTCAAAGTCAGTTGACGTGATTTTGCCGCCGAAAACGACCGTCATTTTTTAGTTTTTTGTGTAGTCCTGAAAAAAAATGAGGTAAGCAGATTTGAGTTTTAGATATGTAAACTACACTACGGTTACGGTTGCGTGAAACGTAAAATATGCCCAGAATCTTTCGTTTATATCTTGGTAGAGTCGATTGAAATTGAGTCTCTAAGTGGGAAGATATCATCCCAGTGTTCGTCACTGCACACTACATTCGAAAATTCTATATATACAATCGCCTATAAAATTGCAAAAAACGTAAGAAAATCGCGATTTTATCGGCGTGTCTAAAAAACTTGGTATTGCAACTTATTAGTTATTATTCGTTATTTCATGATCAGATAATTAGACAACTAGTTTCACAAGTGGAGCCAGGGCAACTAGCTAGTGTTTTAAGATATTGATGTCATACTGGACACTGGGAGCTATAGTTCCCACCTTTCCAACTTTTTTTACAAGAGAGAACAGACGACGGGATATATACTTCCCACCAAAAAAAGGGTACTTCCCCCCCACTAACCCCTCTTTTGTGTGTATTTTTGAAATTTACGACCCAAAATTACCCAGGAACGTATCTTAGTTTTTTGTCAACTCCTCCACAGGCTCGCGTTTGAATAAGGGTTAATAAATATAATAATTTTCCTTATTTCAAACTTATCTTCTACCTACAAAAACTGTTACAAATACTGTCAATCAATTGATCTCAGAGTTCCTTGCCTTTTCAGGCAGCCATATTTTTACCACACCTTCAGTTTTTAATTCTATTTTTTTATATAGTTAATAAAGAAATATAGTAATTTAAATATCGATAACTTATCAATAATTACCCTCTTTTAATAATTACCTTGTGCCCCTGTGTCCTTCGATTGACCACTGTTACTTTTTGTTTCAAGAAATCGAAACGCTTCTTCTTGAGAATCTATAAGACATACAAAAGACATCATTCAAGTGTCGAACATTTTATACCCCAAAAATTAAAAACCGGCCAGTAAAAATGGACTATTTTTTTATGGGAAGTAACATCTTGAGTATTTTTAAGGTTCCCCACCAAAATGGTGAAAAGGAGCCCTTATGGTGCGACTCAGTCTGTCTGTCTGTCACAGCTGAATATCTCAAGAACTACTAATGCTATCAACTTGAAATTTGGAATAATTTTAGATGACGTTTGCCCAACTATTTTGCAAATAAGAAAGAAATTAAAATATATAGGTATTTATTTTTTGCAACAGGGACTGAAAAAAGAAGGGTCTTAAAGAATTCGAAGTGGCGCTACTAGGGCATTTGGGGTATCTTATGAAAAAGCGCTTTTTGCACATTCTCAAACATTTTTTCTCTTTTTTTAGGCCGCATAGTTTTCGACTTTTGGTGACGTGAAAACGATGTCCCTAAATAGCACGCTTTAAAGTCACACTAGTTCCACTGTCGGTCAAGAGATGGCGTTGAGCTAAAACTGCAATATTCTACACCGCAGTGCGCAGTGTTAAAATTATCTGACGAATATAGGCCTCACTAATGAAAATTTAAAAACATGGTGGTACGGAACCCTCGGTGCGCGAGTCCGGCTCGCTCTTGACCGGTTTTTACTATTACAACAAAAATCTGCAATTAACCCCCCCCCCCCCCCGGCTGCTATTTGAGATTGGATGCCAAAAATCATATTTTTATATCAAATGTTTTAAGCATAACATTTCAAAAATAGCAACTTTTATATTGAATATAACATCCCGAACATGTTTTAACTATTACAACATAGCTCTACAATTAGCCCCCTGGCTTATATTTGAGTTGAAAGTACCAAAAGTCGTAGTAATGCCGACAATATTTTGGACGTTCGTATAAAAACGCCAACATTGATTCGCTGGATTTCAGTCCTAAACCTGTTACACCATAATAAAAAAAAATGGACATGAGCGTTAGGTATACATCATAATCAACCAATAATATTCCCACTGCTAGGGCACAGGTATCCTCTTTGTGAGAGGGAATGTGCATCCACCACGCGGGTCCAGTGCGGGTTGGTAGATACCTACATAATAAGTATTAAAAAATAACGACATAAAGATCGAGGGAAATGTTTTTATGTATTATTGTTTAATACATTTTGTTATTACATTTCGGTAGTCCTTAAGATAAGGCTTTCTACCCCTTTTGTGCTTAGTCTTATATGAATTTTATGTCTTGCATAAATCATATACCATATCAAACATATTGTATGAGAGCAGCAACTGACGGTTCACTTGTCTACATTGCAAGTACAGACCACCTCAGCACATCAACCTACCCGAAACTGTCAAATTATCCCAATCAACTTCGAACCTTATGTTTTAGCGATAAAGTTGAAAATGTATCAAATATATTTGACAGATTGTAGTAGCTTGATGTGCTGGCGTCTGTACAATAATAATGTGCTTTGGCTTCCAGATCACTTAAACTTATGTTCCACCAGATCTAGTAAACAAGGATATTACAATTACAATTACCGGATTATATCCAAGATAAGAATGCTGGGAAACATGCTGGTCCTGCTCCATAGGACAATCTAGAGTCTAGACAAAATCAAACTGGTTCCTATTTTAATTTATATTTTTAACATTTTTATGACATTAATTTTTGACTACGGTAACTCACACACTTGTTAAAATTCTAGGAAAATCGTCTACTTTTACAATATTTGTAAATTTGTAAATATGTGAGCACCATGTCTGAGCATGATGGTGTATTATAATTCTGTATATTATACATATTTGTTACGGTCGCGAATCATATTTTCATCAACGTACAACTTAATACTGACCAGCAAATTGCAAAAAAACGTAAAAAAAATTGAATTTCGCGGGCTACCTTGGCGCTTTCACCTTAAGTGGATAGCGTTAAGATAGCCCGCGAAATTAAAATTTTCTTACGATTTTTGCAATTTGCAGTTCAGTGTCTGGGTGTACATTGATTAAAATATGATTCGCGACTGTAAAAAATATGTATTTCGCGGGCTACCTTGGCGCTTTCGCCTTAAGAGTGAAATTCGTACATTATCTGTGATAAAATGTCAATATTTCTATGTAAATAAGCTAAATTTTCTGAAATTTTAGGATTTTATTTATCAAAAACTGGGCGTTTTCCCAGTGTGAGATTTTGCGAAAGTATTTTAAACAATGACAAGTAGGTACCTATACGCTGTAAAATTGTAAAGCTTCGGACGCGCGATTGTTAAAGTAGAGTGGAGGCGACAAAAAAAGAATCTTACCTGTGTTAAACACCACTTCACCATAAAGTATAGGCCATTTCGTATCCAATGACTGGTATTCAATTACTCTTAATCTGGCGTCTAATCTATCTTCTAAGGGATATCCAAATACCACATAGTTATCATAATGATCTTTCACTTTAACCCAACTTTTTGGTACACATTCGTATTCTTTCAGAAGATAATTTCGATTCGGACTTAATATTTTGATTACTAAATATGCTCCATATTCTTCCATTATCTGTAAAAGATATGTTATTTTTAGAAAGCGCCGTGCTTATGATTGTCTGTGTGCAAATAGGTACATATGTATGTAGAACATACACCACATTTCTTCTTCTTTGGTTAGGTGGCGACTGTCAGCCAGAAATACAATTTCAAAAATGCCACGTGAGTTTAGTTATGTATGATGCAAAATAAAACACACACCGACACACACACGCACTGTAATTTTTGACAGCGCTCACGCTGATATTAATTATTAAATATAATAATATAAATAAGTATTAAATCTTTGTAATTTCTTATTGAAAAAGAAATTTCTTTAAACCATTATTATATGGCATGGTCGGCGTTATCGCAAGATGGCGCATGTCATGACGATCACGGGACATCATTATCGCGTTCACGATAATTCGGAAAATGAATAAGCACGCTCAAATCGTTTGTTACAGCAACTCGGAACGCACCCTGAGATTCCACCGGGTCATGATTACGTTATCCACAGAGTAACGTCATCCATTACTTGAGGCGCCCACCAATTGCAGCGTTCAAATATAATAGTTTTAGGACGACTTGGGAACAGTTTTTGTAATATCTACATCCACTATCTACTTAGGAATCATAAAAGGATAACATTATGAATCATAATATGGCGAAGACAGTCCGTACGTAGGTATAATCAAAGCGATTGGGATTGGATTTGGATTGGATTGATTGGTATTTTAACAGACAAAAAAAATAACTGAAAAATCCTTCACCAATGAGATTTGATACGATTAACTTAACAGTTAACTGTCCATTATGATTCATAATGTTATCGTTTTATGATTCTGCCAAAGTGGCCTTTTTAGGCTCCCTGGAACCTGAAAATACCAGAACCAGATACCAGAGGAGTACGTGCTTCTTGAAATCATAGATTTTTTTTTTCGTGATTTCAGAGTTGATCCCATAGTGAAAGTTGTTCATATTCATGGGTAGAACATCCTGTAAAATTTTGGAACGGTAAAAATAATCAACCTGTATATATGAACACTTTTGCAACATGGAGCTGCATAAAAAAAACCTTTCAGAATAGGTAGGTAATCAAGGGATGTGTTAATAAAAATAAAATAGGTGAGTACGAATTATTATGAAAAACGGAGCTTGGTTTAATTAGTGCAAATTATTACCATTGCTCTCAGAACAACGAAGGAAAACATAAGGGTCTTTTTTCATTATACAGGTTGTTACTTAAGAATTGAGATTGCTCTCTTCCTCGTTTACAGCGGATCCCAGAGATATTGTTAATTCTCTAGTAATAGTAATATTGTCTTAGCATTCTGAGAGGCTGTCTGTCTCAATAGGTACCTAACTACCTACTGGTATTCAGCTGCATCAACTTAGACTGGAAGCCGACCCCGACATGGTTTAGAAAAAGCTAGGCAGATGATGATTCTGAAGACCTCTTCACAAGATTTCGAGTAGTTTTTAAACCGGTATTATCTTAGTACAGATGTACAGACGCCAGCACATCAAGCTACCACAATCTGTCAAATTTCTTTAATCGATTTTCAGCTTTATCTCTAAAGCATAAGGTTCAAAGTAGATTGGGAAAATTTTACAGTTTCGGGTAGCTTGATGTGCTGGCGTCTGTACAAGATGAAATTATCTATAACTATTTTAGCATCGAATTGGATAAAAAACTTCTACATGACTGCGTAAAACACTATCAGTAGCAATGGTTTCATTTTGACAGTTCAACAACATTCATTGCGTTATTTACGTTGTTGAGCAGACAAATTTCTCGAACATATGGCGCAATGGATTAACACTATCCTTCAAAATGATTCAGATTGCGATTGAAAGTGTGTTACACAATAGGGTGCTGATATATGTACCTACATTGTTTTGATGCTGGGAAGTCGCAGTATAGAAATAATATTTTTATGAATTTGTACTTTGACTCCTTCTAGTAGGTACCACCAAGGCGGTAAGATATGGCTGCGCCACCCATGAAGGAATACAGTACCTACCTAGATGAGGAAGTGAGGAAAGATTGGACACAAAGCCAGATGAATAGATCATAAAATTTAGGCCGAGATCGGTAAACATTACTTACAGTCCATTTACACTTATTTCATCTCTGACGCTTGATACGGCTGCGCCACCCATGAAGGAATACAGTACCTACCTAGATGAGGAAGTGAGGAAAGATTGGACACAGCGCCAGTGAATAGATCATAAAATTTAGGCCAAGATTGGTAAACATTACTTACAGTCCATTCACACTTATTTCATCTCTGACAGCAGCCACCTAACAGCAACCTTATAGTGACAAGAATAAAGATCATAATGATTATGACAGATTTGTCTTTGGCAGCAACGCAACACCAACCTTATGAGATTGAGAATAAAGATCACTGTGATTTTGACAGTGATGTAAAATCAGAGGTAAAATAACTGTGAAAGGACTGCAGCACGAACTTTAGCTAAGTTTTACTCCTTTCATTCACTGTCGCACAACTGTCATACAAGTGCAAGCTAGAGATGGGAACATAACAGTCTAATCCAAAGCACGAGCCAAGTATTTAGATTTGGACCGAACCATCGAACGCGTACATTTACGCCCGCATTTCTCACCTAAGAGTTCTAATTCTTTGGGTTACAGAAAAACAATTTCAATGTATCGAAACAAAAGTGATTTTTTTTTTAATCTTCTTGTAAAATTATAAAATATCTACATTTGGAGATTCTTTAAGTAGGTAGAAAAAGAAATAAGTAACCAGAGTCGTCGGATATACCTAGTTGAAGTTTAGTAAGAAACCGATGGATGTTTTTGAACATTTAATTTGATAAATGAACTTTTATTTTCTATTAATTAAGTAAATAAAATTTTATTCGAAAACAAAAAAAGTGTGCCACAAAATATAAATATTATTTATAGAAATGGTGGTTTTAATCAATAGTACAGGTGGTCAAATTCACTCACAAGGTCATTTTCTCTTACATTGTCATCGGATAATGGTGAATCATTTCAACACAAATTCCTTATATTTAATAACTTAGGTACCCTTTAAGGCCGATGGTATTATCGGGTTAGTCTTTTTAAGTAGTCAATGATAGCTATTACCTGACCTGACCCACCCTGTCGTTAGCTAACCCATAAAAGTTAGACGAATTTGAACCTTCTGCAATTAGCAGTAGATAATTATATGTTATTCGATTTCGAGCTTCATGAACTAGAACAACTTGTTCAAGGTAGGAAAATATTACAGAATACAGTTATGCCAATTTGATGTTTATCACATAATGTTAGAGTTGGTAAGCTTTTGAATACTATTTTGTCACATGATGGACTTGTTACTTTCAACAAGATTTGTTAAGTCGATTTGGTCTAGTGGCTGCAACAGTGAACCTATGTCAACATGGTGGCGAGTTCAAAACTAACCTTCCACCTCTTGCAGCTTTATGTTTACAATATTTAATTATGTTTTTTGAATTCAAAACATTATATTATATTAAATTGAAATAGATAATTTAAATGAACTATTTAAATACAAATACCTAACAACAGAAATTAAAAACAATAATAATAATTATGATAAAAATTTTGTTCAATACAAAATAATTACTTACAAAAATAATTACTTGTCACATACATAAAGCTAAAACATATAAAAGAAGTTAGAATACTAAACTACTTAGGTATGATAAGCTTGAATTTAAGTTGAAAAATACACTTACTGCTGTATTAAACTCAAACTCAAACTCAAGGCATTTATTTCAATTAAACCATTTACAGGCACTTTTGAATTGTCAAGAAGTCGGTCAGTCAGAAAATATGAAGCTAGTTGCCCATTCCAAAGCGTAGGTACCTATGGAGAAGAAGTTTTAAGTCTCCTAGCAATCTCTTTGACACCAACATTCTTCTCGTACAAATAGATTATTTTGTATTTTAAATAATCACTCAATTGAGACATATATACATACACATAAAACTATAAAAAATAAATTAAAAAATTGGAAGATTTTGTTTATCACACTTTAAGTAAGGCAAGGTTAAAAAATGTTCACACCTAGTCACTGCAATTGTGCGTAGAGGTAGACTGGCTTTATCTTTGTCACGGTTCATTTTTATTTTCCTTAGTAATATTTGAATACCAGTTTTATAATGAATACACATTTATTAGTCTTTTAACTACCACTTATTACAAGTTAGGCGAAAATATTACCAGTTTCGAAATTGTATATTTCAAGAATGTGTCTGTCTATAGTTCTTTACAATAATACAAGAAATACTTATTGAATAAATTCTAAATTGAAAGCAAAACAATATTGCTCGACATAGAATTTGAACTCGCATATTGTTCACCTCAGCCTTATACCAGACCACAAGACCAGATCTACTGGAATATAATAATTAAAATAAGATATTAGTAGCAATTTAATAATATTACAATACTCTTATAAACTTTTAGTATTACAGCATAAAATCAAAATTGCATAACAAGCAGTTATAAAATAAATATCCTAACCCTAACATTTTAAAGATCAAATCTGTATTATTATTGTATTTGTTCAAAGAGAAGCGCTAGGCTGATAATAGAATAACCCTTAATGTCAGAGGGTTCAAATTCGTTCGTATAAACGGTGGGTCAGGTAACAGCTATCACCGACTGTACTTACCTAGCAAAAATAAATTTAGAGACAAGGGTTTTGACATTAAGAGAAAAGGGTATACGAACAATATTTACACCAATGTTACAAACCTTATTCTATAGACGAGTGCTATAAGTGTGATAAAAATAAAGCAAATGCAACTAGAGCCGAAACATTAAAAACATTAAAATACAAAATCTTACATTCAGGGTATTATCAGGTACCTGTAGAACCTTCAAGCAGGAAATGTACAGCATTTAGTACAAATTCAGGACAGTTTCAATTAAATGAAACGTTTACAAATGGGTTTAAAAATTTCTCCAAGCCAAGTGTTTATATTATAAGGTACAAGTAATGACACTAATGACAGATGATGTTACTTATATTACTCTTTGGATGATGTGTTGTCTTTGGACAAACAAAATTGTCAACCTTTTTTATGCTTGAGTACGAGGCTTTTGACTCCGGTTGTATGTGTATATTTTATGTCTTTTTTTATTATTTGTGCATTTTGTTTGTGCAGAATAAACAATTTTTCTTTCTTATTTCTTTTTGGCTACAACTGGTTTTACTTTTGAAAAATGTTTCGCATATCTTGACGATTTAATCGTTTTCAGTCGTAATTTAGAATCTCACAATCGTTATCTTAAGGCGAAAGCGCCAGGGTAGCCCGCGAAATTCAATTTTTTTTAGGTTTTTTGCAATTTGCTGGTCAGTATTAAGTTGTACGTTGATTAATATATGAATCGCGGCCGTAAGAAATATGTATTTATAGAATTATAATCATTAAAGTTATCAACACAACTCTCTAAGACCACGTAACTCCAAAGAATAACTGTTTCATGAAATCATCATTCCCATTCATATGGGACCCCCCCCCCCTTAACAATTTATTTTATTCTGTTTTTAGTATTTGTTGTTAAAGCGGCAACAGAAATACATCATCTGAGAAAATTTCAACTGTCTAACTATCACGGTTCATGAGATACAGTCTGGTGACAGACGAACAGACGGACAGTGGAGTCTTAGTAATAGGGTCCCGTTTTTACCTTGTGATTTCAGTAAAACTGATAAAAAATAATCTTACAAACAATTAATTGTTTATCAAACCTAAGAGCGATATTAGTCTCATGTGTACGGTGTGTAACTGTGTACCGATTATACTACAACCAATAATAAAATTTATAGGATACGAGCCTTATCTATACCAGGCCTCCGTCACTCCATGTACTTGCGCGCTATAATTAACTCCCGCCCGGCCGAGCGGTCTCGGGCCGTTTGCGGACCATATTCAGTGCGGTTTTTGCAAGCGAAGCGCACGCGCGTTATTCAATTTTAATCGTTCTATTCGTTTGTACGGGTACCTACAATGCCGTCTGGTGCCTTATGTGCATTAGATGGGTGCAAATCAAGTAAAAGAAGGGATAAACACCTAATATTTTTCCTTATATTTACCTACACACTGACCTCTATAATTATGTTTTAGATGTATTTGCACAGTCAGCACCAATTTATTAAAAACATATTTTACCTTGATACGATACAATTTTAAACTACCGAACATATTCACAGTTCTCAATAAAATAGACACAAATAGTTATGTTAATTTAATTTTATCGAAGAGGCAGCCCTGCGATTGCTGTGGGATCGCGCGGTGCGAAGCAATCACAACTATACGCTTGAGCATTTAGGCACATTTTAGCATGCAGCGGTTGCTGACGCGACGGAGTAGGCTATTATAGCAATAGGTATTGGAAATTTTCTACTGAGTGTAGTATCTGTTTAGTAACTATTTAGTAATCTGTGTCTATACTAATATTATGGGGACTACATGACCTAAACGATAAAACGCAAGTTTTTTATTGCCTAAAAGTGTAGATATGATCGATTACAGTAAACAAAATCATAAAAATATATGATATTCTTCAGGATGCTAGTTCGATATTGTGTTAAAAACATAATACAACTAATTTGATACGATAGAAAAAATCATGAAGATATCCCTAAACACCTTATTTTTACAATAAAAATCATACTTTTAGACATAAAATCGTTCTGATTTTTGTCAGATTATTCTACAAACAACATACCTACTAAAGCAGTAGGTAGTGTTTTAATTTTTATTCCAAACAATGCATTTTTTGTAAATAGATAATAATTGCTTCATATTTTGCAATAAATAAAAACCAGCGTTGTGTCACCGCGCTTCTTTCTTTTTAGGGTTCCGTACCAAAATGGTAAAAAGGAACCCTTATGGTGGTGGTGGTGTGGTGGTGGTGGTGGGTGGTGGTGGTCTGTCTGTCCGACTGTCACAGCTGGATATCTCAAGAACTACTAATGCTATCAATTTTAAATTTAGAATAGTCATAAATGACGATTGCCCAACTGTTTTGCAAATAAGAAAGATATCATTTTTTTTTTCAAAAATGACTGATAAGTGTGTTATAAATTCGAAGTGAGGCTACTAGGGCATGTGGTATTCCGCCCTGTGGACAAAGGACATAACGAAGTGGACGCCCAGATTCCGAATTATACATACCTACTTACCTACCTATTAAACCACTGACCTCTAAATAATTTATACAGGTCAGTGTATTAAACAGATAATCAAGTAGAATAAACAGTATGGGTACATACGGAGATTAAACATCCAGTTACAAGAATAAATATTTTAAAATAACATAGATAAAAGTATATCGGCAGGCATCGCTGTGCATATATTTTTAAATAATATTAGTTACACACCCATTATTCTACAACGAAAAACTTGCAAAGAGATTTTAATTATACTAGCTTATGCCTGCGGCTTCGCTTGCGTGGAGGTTGGAAGTAATTCTAGTATTGCCGGTATTAAAGTATCCTATAACGTCCTAACAAACGTCATGGTCTATCTGTGAGTCTAATTTCGTCGAAATCCATTTAGCAGTTACTAAAGTTATTAAAGAAACGGTAACAGGTAGGTAAGCGGACAGAGTATATATAGCTTTCAATTATGGATCGTGCATCAAAGAAGTGTTGACGAGAGAAGATGAGAGGACAAGATTTTATAAGCACGGTGTTCGACAATGTATTTCCAATCAATGGATGACGTCACAAGCTTCGTATTTTGAAATTCAATCAGCCGTCTCCTCATTTCGGCTGTGTTGGTCTCTCTCCTTAAATTAAGTCTTCATGTTTTGATTGCGTGTACCTTTCAACGCTTTTTTATGAAAATGTGCGGGTACCAAATGTAAGAAATATTATATTTTTTGTGCAAGTCATAGACAGGGCTGAGACTGAATAATGTTTTTTTTTTAATTACCTATAAAGTTACGACAATCCAAGGTAGTCTGTCCAACTTGGATGAACTTGGCTGACATGCTTTATATTAGTACAATATTTTTTTGCGATTGCTCAAATGGATTTCATGATCTCTCTGCTTTTACGTTTTCTTAATCTCAAACTACTAGCAATCAATCTGCCTAGCCTTTTCCCAACTTTGTTGGGGTCGGCTTCCAGTCTAACCGGATGCAGCTGGGTACCAGTATTTTACATGGAGTGACTGCCTATCTAACGTCTTCAAGACAGTTACTGGGTAACACGATACCCCTTGGTAAGACTGGTTGTTAGACTTTTGGGCTTCTGATTACCCGTAACGACTGCCAAAGATATAGGAATGACAGTCGGGACCGATACACGGCAGGAAGCGTCTCAATATACATATTAATAGATGGCCGTACGCAAAATACGCGCATTGACGTGGAGTTGCGGACACCAGCCCGTATTTCTATCGAGACCTCTCAAACTACTAGGTAGGTACCTACAAGGAAATAAAATGTTTCCTTTTCAATCATAACAGAAATACAAACATAAAATACAGTGTGGCGGGGACATCGACGCGCAACTTAAGCTATCATGGTTTCAGTAAGTACCTACAAATGATTCTGGACCCCCAGCGACGAAATTCATAGTCGGTTATAATAAAAAAAAATATTGTTTCATACATTTTAACCGCGTAGGTATTGCACTTTTCTATGAAATAGAGGTTTTTTTTTCAATAAATGATGAAAAAATTTTAAGCTAGGGTGTTTACAATCATGTGCTGAATTCATGGATAGGTACAGTTTGCGCGTCGATGTACGGACGCCAGCACATCAAGCTACCCGAAACTGTCCAAATTTTTCAATCAACCTTGAACCTAATGCTAATAGCGATAAAGTTAAAAATCCATTAAAGTAATTTGACAGATTGTAGTAAGTTGATGTGTTGGCTTCTGTACCTGCCAACCTGTATATTCTTTACGTAGAAAAATCACAAACTCGATTACTACGCAGGACACTGACAGACTGCCGTCTACAGCGAACGTTCACAACAGGGTGACTACCAATTTGCATGACAATTACTAGCCGATTCATTTTCCTTTTAATCTTGGCCAACATTAAATAAATTTAAATTCCGTATTTTATGAAATTCCCTCCGGCACTCTGGCCCGAATGTTTGATGTGATCGTATTCGAAAGGTTTACTATGTTGTGTGACATTTATTTTCATAGAGAAATGTCAAGCTAGTACCTATGTATTATGGTTTTATGTTAACTTTAGTTTTAAAAAATCGCTTGTTCTGCCTGCAATTCTTTTGTGAAACTCAACTATGTATGGGCTTGTACCACTGCGCTTAATACAAGTTATTTCACAACTTAGTAGGTAAGGAAGCTGGTTGCAACACTTACCTGTTTTGTTAACTAGCATTAAGGGGCCCGTAGGCGCGGGCCTGCGGACGGAGAGTAATGGGTAGCTCACCGTCCGATCAGGACCAGGTCCGTGCCGGACGGCGCGTAGGTACGTGTTCCACGCGCGCCTCAATGATATGTCAGCATCATATGAAGGGGCCCGTCAGGGCCGAAGCCTGCCGGATCAGCGGGTTTGTCCGAAAGGGTTACCGCTGCCCCGGAACATAAAGGGCTAAGGAAGGATCACGGATGGTAAGAGTCTGACACTCCCTTCCGGTCCACCCAGAGCGGGAGGGGTCGTTACAGGACAAAAAAAACGCAAGTTTTAGAAACAATAAAAGTATATGATCGATTACAGTAAACAAAATCAAAAAAATAATATGATATTCTTCAGGATATATGTTAGGTAGATAGTGTGTTAAAAACATAATAGATACAACTAATTAGATACGATAGAAAAAAAAACATGAAGATACCTCTAAAAACTTTCTTTTTACAATAAAAATCATACTAATTTACATACAATCATTCTGATTTTTTGTCAGATTATTCTACAAGCAATATACTAAAATACGTTTTAATTTTTCAGTCCAAAGAATAGATTTTTTGTAATTAAATAATTGCTTCATATTTTGCAATAAATTACCAGGGTTGTGTCATCGCGCTTCTCTTTCTTTTCTATGCAGCCCGACAGTGACCGCGTTTTAGGTCATGTACGCCCCTTAAATCAAGTGTACCTGCAGATGGTACCTATTATTTAATGTTAACATTATATTATAATAGTTAGCATCATATTGTTTGGAGCTACCATGGTAGGTAGGTATGATATGATGACGCTATGCAAGTTTCTTGTTTATGGCATACAATAAAATAGAAATCACATTACTGCAACTTTTATTGTTGCTTCAAGTTGAGGTATGCCCCAGGAATTTGAATCGCACCGTGTAATTCAAACTTTATAGCAAGTTGAAAGAAAAAGAAAAAGAGAAGAAAAGAAAATGTTCATTCTAACACCTTTACCTAATTATAGAATTAATGATTAGGATGTTAATTATACAATTGCTATACAAAAACAGAATTATTGTGCAGACGTACAGACGCACATCAAGCTACCCGAAACTGTCGAATTTTCCCAATCAACTTTGAACCTTATAATATTGTAGCGATAAAGTTGAAAATCTATTAAAGACATTTGACAGATTGTAGTAGCTTGATGTGCTGGCGTCTGTACAAAGGTTTTCGATATCAGAAAACGAGTTAGGGAACTCGAATGGAGTTGAGCAGGACACCTCGCAAGGTCCAATGATGACAGGTGGAGTAAGGCAGTGACCGAGTGGCATCCAAGGACTGGGAGACGAACTGTTGGTCGTTAGGGGCGAGATGGGCGGACGACATTGTTACCATCGCGAGTAGAACCTGCTTGAGGCTGGCACAGGAGCGTGGGGATCGGCACATAAATGAGAGGTCTATGCTCAGCAGTCTCGGTGAAGTCGGGCTGTGGATAACAAAACCGTTGTGATTTTGGGAAACTTTTATTCGGGAACAAACTGCAACTAAAGAATCGATATTATGAGTTGAAAGATAAAATTAGGTACAGACGCCAGCACATCAAGCTACTACAATCTGTCAAATTTCTTTAACAGATTTTCAACTTTATAGCTAAAGCATAAGGTTCATAGTTGATTGGGAAAATTTGACAGTTTCGGGTAGCTTGATGTGCTGGCGTCTGTACTTCATTTTATCTGACAGTGATTGCCTAGAGGGCCTAGACAGAGTTATATAAAGGAAAAGTAAAAATGTGAACAGGCATCTTCTGGGCACGCTTGTTCTATCATAGACCTCATCCATCGCTTTCCATCAGGCGTGATCGAGGTCAAGATTCAGCATTTTTTTTTATCTATTAGAGGGACATAAGGTACCGAACAGTTCATCTCAATCCCGTTGAAAATCGTTGTAGAAATACAGACATGTATCTACTTTTTCATATCACCCATAGATAGCAGTTTAGGTTAAACTCAAAATTCATTTTCTCATACTAGGCTTACAATCAGCACTATTTGAACGTCAAAACTACATAAGACAGGAACTCGAAACGCCCACCTTTCACCACTTTCTAGTGCTTTAACTGAGAAGAAATGGCACAACAAACTCCCCAGCAGCACATCTGTTTCTTAAGTTAGAAGAACTTGACTCAGGACTCACTACAACTCTTACAATCGCGACTAATAAGCTTCCTGCAAGATTAAAAATCCAATCCAATATTGAAGCAGCAAATGCAATCGTCCAATAAAGTTCTAACAAACGATTCATTATTCGAAACGTACCAGTATCCGAGCAACATTTAATTCTGTAATTAATGAGCTTTGCGAACATTTTATTGATTTAACATCACTCTGGCGCATTAACTGGCATTTTGGTCATCCATTTAGTACCTAATTACTTTAGACATGCACCTACCTAGTGTTGTGGTTGTATTTGTTGGCCCCTTATGTAAATTGGGACCTAAAAGTTTTTGATTAACTATAGATTGTATTTTAATTAATTGTCATTTGTTAGGGTAGTTAGGTACTGTATTTATATGAAGGTAAATGTAGGGAACAGGGGGCCTAAATAGGCCTCTTTGGCAGAATCATAAAGGTATAACTTTATGAATCATAATATGCCGAAGACAGTCCGTGTTTTTCTTTTTTTCGCTTTACTACGTAGGTATAATCAAAGAGACGGATTGGATTTGGAATGGATTGATTAGTATTTTAGCACAGACAAAAAAAAATAACTGAGAAATCCTTCACCAATGGGATTTAACAGAACTTAACAGTTAACTGTCCATTATGATTAATAATGTTATCCTTTTATGATTCTGCCTATGTGGCCATTTTAGGCTCCCAGGTGATATTTTTTTCGCGATTTCAGGTTTGGTTCCATAGTAAAAGTTGTTCATAATGATGAGTACAATGACCTCTTAAGAGGTTGTTGGTGTTTTTCCAATAACCCTGTATATCGAACCCAGGCAGGCGCTGTACTTTGTGTAAATAATTTCATCACCTGCTCTCAAAAAGGTGAAGGGAAACGTCGTGAGGAAACCGACATGTCCTAGAACCAAAGAGAGAAGGGTTATGTCTTAGCAGTGGGAACAGTGTAGGCTGATAATGCTATTATGTAGTACACATATAAATTACAGGAATAAATGTGGACTGATTACATAAGGTGACACAAGGGGCGGTCTTAGTAATATTTAATTAATTTGTTCATGGAAATTGAATTGTCAAACTGTCAGTTTCAATTTTATTCACACTATATCATTAATTAGTGTGAACCTACGCTGTTATGTCGCTGGAAGGTATATTGGTATCAAATTGTTATCATAAACAGGACTTTTGCATGTGGGCAAAGCCGCGGGGTCAGTAAGTCCTTAATAAGCCGATTAGGACAAGTCAATTAACTAAGTAACTACATTAATACATTAATGTTAAACCTATAATGTGTAGCAGACCTGTATAAACTATAGAATAGAAGATATAGAAGCATATGACCCAACGGGGGTATTATTAATCGTTTTATTCAAGCCATTATAATGTGTATTTGATAAGGTCCTTTAGACCGATATTATTAACGTGTAATAAAGGGAATATGCATGATTTTTTTTATTTAAAAAATTAATCCTCATTCATGTAATAAACAGTTTAGTAAAACTGTTTTTCGGATAACTATGAAATTAAAAAAGATATGAGCCATCGAAGATTTGTTTCTATCTCTTTCTCGCAAAACGAAATTTAACACGGAGTTTATATGGCCGTAGTGACATGTGACGTCACAGTCTATGTCGGATCTCTCTGTCTAATTGGTGTGTAATCAATAGTTTTAAATGCTCATATCGGCCGTGTTTCTTGGCCGATTTTAATTTTAATTTCACTTTTTGTCATCTCTACTACGGTATTTTCATATTTTGTTAATAAATGCCATGAAAAAAATTAATGCATATTCCCTATTCATGTACCTAACCTTACCTTTTGAAGTAACAAGAGTTCAAGGAATTTCAACAAACTCTTCGACGCTTCGTCAGAGAGAAACTTGAAAACCGCAGGGATGGACGTCTGCGGCAGATTTCAAATCTGTAAACGTCATTCAAAGTTTTAGCCAATTTAGCGCTGAAGCCTGATGTATTGCCACTACCTGAGATTCATGTTATCCGTCCGTTGACAAAGTTATATTTTGATTTTGATAGCTTAGCTAAAGAAGGGTTAGAAAAAGGAAGGGGTGCCTAGTAATTCTATGAATCTCCAAGTTTTGATCAGCCAATCTCTTGTAGTAATTCGAATTCAATGTTAGTAATTGTGTCTGGATGACAATAATAATAAAAAAAGTAATTAGAAAAACTAAGAAAACCGACTGCGGTAAAAAACTTAAGTTGAAAAAAACCGAAAAGCTAAAAACAAGGGGCTTGTTTTTAGCTTTTCGGTTTTTTTCAACTTAAGTTTTGTGCTCCTGCTTCCAACTTTTATTTAATTAATTTAAAATGGGCTTGTTTTTAGCTTTAATTTTTTTTTACTTAAGTTTTTTACCGCAGTCGGGTGTTTTAGTTTTTAGGCTTCCGTATCCAAAGGGTAAAAACGGGACCCTATTATTAAGACTCCACTGTCCGTCTGTCTGTCTGTTTGTCACCAGGCTGTAATCTCATAAACGTGAGGGTTATGTAAAAGCTTCTTTTGGATCAAGTGCACAAATTTTATTGTACAGACGCCAGCACATCAACCTACCACAATCTGTCAGATTTTCCCAATCAACTTTGAACCTTATGCTTTAGCGATAAAGTTGAAAATCTATTAAAGAAATCTGACAGATTGTGGTAGGTTGATGTGCTGGCGTCCGTACGTGTTTTTTTACGATTTGTCACTTAGAGTTACTTTTAACCATATAAGTTGTATATATTTTTGTAATCACCTTTTAAAACCATTTATTTTGATATCCCACTCGATGGTATTAGAAGAAAAAAAAAATTCTAACTCCAAAATATGGCATCCCAAACCTACCATTTTACTTTGTTTTTGAGTTTAATGTAGCCGGTGACACTCTCGTTACCAAGACAAATCTAAAGACGTATAATTTAACAAAATCCGTTAATTCGTTTAGGAGTTACGAGGGAACAAAGAAACGCACATACAGGTCAAACACATGACCCTCCTTTTTGCCTTCGCCGCAGTCGGGTAATAAATAGAAATAGGCCGATTTTGACCGACAAGCTAAACGTTACGCGTTTTTATTCAGAGTTGTAAAAGCTCTCGTTTGGAATTTTTGTTAACGGGAATATTAATTAAACAATTTATAGACCGTACACACACGTTTTTTTTGCCGTGAAAAACTACTGTTCGCCGTGCGTAAGTACGGTCGTCAGTGCTGCATGGAACTCTATGAGAGCTTGTTGACAGACACGACGACACTACGGCATGACGCCGTCGCGTCGTCCGGTGGTTTGATGTGTCATGTACAGACGCCAGCACATCAAACTACCCGAAACTAAAATTTTCCCAATCAATTTTGAACCATATGTTTTAGCGATAAAGTTGAAAATCTAATAAAGAAATTTGACAAATTGTAGTAGCTTGATGTGCTGGCGTCTGGACAACAGGCCTTAAGGTTATAATTTCATTTGGATCACCCTATTTTTAAGCATAGAAATATGATTTAAAGTAAAGAGCTGGCTAGTCGGCACAAAGCGCCGACTAGTCACCGACTACAAATGGGGCCGGCCGGACAGTCGGCTTTCCCAAGACGCCCTAAGCCGAGGTCCATTCTCCACAGGGGGTGACCGACGCCCGTAGCGTGCGATCGCTTAGTTTTTAAGTTTTTTAACCCCTGGCTGGCCTTAATTTACTGAGGCACCCACAGGCCAGCCCGGTTAAACAGCCAACAATCTTCTAGGTTGAGCTGCGAGATGCAATATACATATTAAAAAAAAGGCTTTCCTAAGTAGTCGGCGACCGGTTTGTACATCTCTATAATAATAAACAATCACAAGATATATTAAAGATACGCCATACAGGCTATCAGAAACCGAGAGAAGTGTTATCAAACTAACAAGTTATTAATGTCAATGTTCTATAAATATTTTATTGCCGTAGTAGATAAGAGACTGCGTAACTGTGAGATCAGGGGGCCTAAAAAGGCCATTTCGGCAGAGTCATAAAAGGATAACATTATGAATCATAATGAACAGTTAACTGTTAAGTTAATCGTATCAAATCCCATTGGTGAAGGATTTTTCAGTAAGTAATTTTTTTTTTGTCTGTGCCAAAATACCAATCAATCCTATCCAAATCCAATCTCAGTCTCTTTGACTATACCTACGTAGTGCAGCGAAAAAAAGAAAAACACGAACTGTCTTCGCCATATTATGATTCATAATGTTATCCTTCTATAATTCTGGCAAAGTGGCCTTTTTAGGCCCCCTGAGCCCACGCGCTCGGTTTAAATCCGTTCGATACGGTTCTACGTCTACCCAATAGGATTCATGCGTGGCTGAGCCTGGCTGTCAAATTTTCTTACTATAAACTCATGTTGACAAACAGGATAGGGAAAGATTAACAGGAAAAAGTACCCGCAAGAATTACGGGTCGCAGGTACAGTGTCGGCTTAAAAAATCATTCACACTGTTGTGATAATTTAATTCTGAAAATAACATCATTTGAGTTCTGAACCAAAAATTCGAAGACTTGTGACAACTAACATCCTGCCCTGGGCTCGGTTGGTGGATTACTGCTCACTCCCTCTCACAGATAGGAGCCTTGTGTACCAGAAGTGGGAACATTATAGGTTAATTATGCGTATGAGTTCTGTATGATAAGGTTTAACGTTCAAAAGTGCCTTTAGTGCCTATTTGAAATAAATGATTTGACTTTGACTTTAACCGTATGAGTGGAATTTAATGACGTATGAGCATACATATATTCGGACAGTTTGGCAATAATATCTGATTTCATGACTCATCCATTAATGTCTTTCGACAAGATGATGGCAAATATATGTGACAGTTTGTCGTAGGTATAAACACGAAGGAACATCAAAACTATCTGACGAGTCAAGCGACGCCAGAATATAGAATGCTATATACCTATCCACTTCAAAAAGATACCTTCCACAAATGATCACTGCTGGCTACCTCGAATAGGTAGTTAAATCTTGTGAGGTCTAGTGAAGTCTTTATCAAAGTGAACGTTATTTTTATGCTGAAATTACCGTAGAAAAGAATAGACTGCATCTTATTATCAGAACATTGTACATACAAAGTTGTTATGTGCATTAATTATGTATTACGATAATAATTTCTGCCGTTTCGGCGTACAACTGTGGTTTGTAAATTGTGGGTTGTCATTAAATTGAAATTAAATCATTAATCATTAGTTTTACAAATAATCTAAATAAATTGAACAATAGTTGTAAAAGAGATTAATTATAAAAGTCAAAATTCAATAAGGCCAAGGAGGTAATAGTACATTATGATATAAGTGCGGTAAGTTGAAAATTACAGCCGAGGCGTTATTGCTTGCCCGAGCCGTAGGCGAGGGCTAAAAGAAAGCAGAGGCTGTAATTTTCAAAGCGCACGTATGTCATACGACGTTTTATAACATACATATTTGCGAGAAAATAAATAAAACTCGGACTGAACTTGCATATTTGCTTGTTTTCCATATGATGAAATTTTGATACGCTTGTAAGTATCTATCGGTCGATTTTTCGGGCGAGACTTAGAGTAGCCTTTTTCGCTGCCTCTGAGACTTCTGGCGGTGTGGAATTAATAAATTCATCATTACTTGACGACATTTTCAAATAAAAAAAAGTACAGCGAAAAGAAAAAGCGCGCGGAATAATTTTTACTTCTTAACAGATAAGCGATGCGCGCGCGTTCGCGCTTTTTTTTCAGGCATAGGCACAAAACAGCCAGTATTATTAATAAAGTAAATTATTATTATTTTTTTGTTATAGATATTAATGGTTGTAATTTATTGTCAAAATTAATTAAATTAAAGAATTTAATGTTTATTTATTATATTTTATCTCCCAAAGTTAATTTTATTCATAAAATGTTGACATCTTTTCTGAAATAAAAACTCTTTGCTAAGATTTAAAAAAGTACCGTTCGTTTTGACGGAGCATCTTGATAAACCGTGCGATTTACTTTACATTACCGCACTAGTGCGTAATGAGATACATTACGATATTGAAATTGGTGAAATAAGAGACCCTTTACGAGCAAATATGTTATAAAATATGATTTATAGGCAATAATTTCAAATATTTACATTTAAATGTTCTGAGGCTAAGAGTTTTGAAGCCATCAGGTAATTTGTTATAAACAGTAATGGACATGCAATATACTTTATTAGAAAACAATTTAATTCTACGCCTATGCAGTTTGCGGCTGGGTCTGGGGATACAACATCATTATATAAGTAAAATTCATGTCTATTTTGGTTGTGTATCTTTATTTGAACTTTTTACTATCCAATATACTAGCCAATATTAGTCATAGACGTTTTTTTGTTTTATTTTATCATCGATCAGCCCTTTTGCCTCACGAAATAAGTCATGAGAGTTATTTATGGGATGTCACGTAATGGTACGTTGTGTCATTTGTTTTCTACCTTTTAAACCTTCCCATGGAAAAGTCATTTAAGGGTGCCAGAATGGTTATGGCCATTTGTAGACACTTTTTTCTTGCCGTGAAAAATTACGGATTATTTACCGTGAGTAGGCACGGTTGTTAGTATTGTGTGGATTACTATGGAAGCTTGTTCACAGACATGTTTTTTCTACGGCGCGTACGCGTACGTACTACGTAAAGAACTGTGCCGGAGCCTAAAGGTTCACCATTTCGTTGTCGAGGTGTTGATAACATAGAGTATATTGAACCACCAACCTCATCATGTTTTAAAAAATCTAGTGAGAACACTATTTTTGATGTGTAAGAGTGTTTTTTAAAGCCTATTTACAAAAATAAATCATTTATTGTTTAACACGTGCATAAAAAAGTGGAGGAAATATACAATTTTTATTTTGATAACTTTGAAATTACAACACAAACGATTTTGTAATAACTTTATTAACAATAGTGTCCTTGGAGTTTCCTGCCCGTTCCTCTCCATAGATCTACTTTTTGGAATAGGGAACCAGTTTCAACTTTCTGACTAACTGACCGACTCTTTGACAATCCAAAAGGACCAGTAAATGGTTTAATTAAAATAAATGCTTTGAGTTTGCGTTTACACCTTGTTAGCTATCATACGAATTTTGAACATCAGAGAAGTATTTTAGCAAAACGCAGGTTGTATACCCTCTCCATCGTGCCGATTTTTCGTTCAAATCTTCCTTTTATTTCTCTTCTATTCACGCACGATTTTAATCAACCAATAAACTAGAATCCTCTACTAAGAACATACGATGTCTGAATCTTACCTGCCCGCCTCAGCAGTAGCCACAAAGTTTTATGTAGGACGTAATTACTTTTCTATCCGGTCCGGGTTAGGGACTGCAATCCCGTGGCACCGGGATCCCGAGATTTCAGTCCCGCCTCAATTGTCACACTTACAAGTGATATACGAGAAGCTAATGATCCTTTACCTTTTCGCTGAGTATCAGTTCCTTCCTTACTTAAAACAGAACTGTGACTTTGGAAAAGGATTTCGTACTTCTTTTGTATTTTGGTGTGAACGTGTAGTAGGAGTCATCGTGGGGGGTCGTGGCGGTAATATAATTTATGAATTTATGACTTTCGTTACGGACAGTCGGATACTTGAAAATACAAAACGTTCTATTTTTGCGATATTGGTAAGGCAACGCAAAATTGTTTATGAAAAAACTACCTGCCATTTTTATAAAATGGCGACGACGTGCGTGCGTGTTTTGACACTCGAATACACTTTCTACAGCCCATAGACAATAACTACGTAGGTACATAATGTTACATTTAATTGATTAGCTTATGTTAACAATGCCTAACAGGATAATTTGACCTCTAAATTAGTTAAAAGACAGCTTCAAACTCAAAGAGCAACAAAAATAAATTCTATTACAATTTAACATTTACATTACATTAGTACTTAAGTACCTACCTACTCAGAAGCGTTATCTAAAAGCTTTTATGATATTAAAAATGTAAAAAGAGTAATATTCTATGAAAAATCTTTTACAAAGAGCTAAGTTGATTTATGACTTGAAGATACGGTTGGATAGAGGCGTAATCAACAAGCAAATACTTTACTTTCTCGTAGCCGCGTAGCGCGCCACTACGGTACGGGCGCTACGGCGTAGCAATGTGTCAAAGATTTTCCGTGCAGATTTATTAAGAGACCTGTGTTTTAAAATAGATGGTAAATGTTAATAGATGGTGGCAGAATCTCACAAGATTTTAAAGTAGTGGAATCTGCCCCTCTAAATCGAAGTATTTCAAGATTCATATTCATATTCAGGCAGATTCCACTGTAAAATTTTAGGCATTCCACTTTACCCCACCAGTGGGGCGGCCGGTTGGGCAAAGTGGAAGTATTCGTGGGAAAGAAGGTATAAGGGAAGGCTTTTGCCCAGCAGTGCGACAGAAAAGGCTACACAAAAAACATAGTTTAAAATTCTCGAAACAATACATTCGATCAAACAATCTGCCTGGCCCATTCTCGACTATGTTGGAGTCAGGTTCCAGTCTAAACGGATGCAGGGGTACCAGAATTTTACATGGAGCGATTTCCTATTTGACCTCTACAACCCAGTTACTGGGTAACACGATACGCCTTGACAAGACTGGTTGTTAGACTTTCGGGGTTCGGACTACCAGTAACGCCGACTGCGTTACTGGTAGTCCGAAGCCCGAAAGTCCAGTCTATCTAACAAATGACAATTCATTTGTAGATCTTTGTTAGTCCGTGTTTGATTTGTCCGTATCCGTGCCTCAGAAATAACGCTAAACAGTTACTTAACGAGTGCTTCATGAAGCACGGATGTCCTTTCCGACGCACGGAATACAACTAGATATTGAAACAAAACTTTTCTACCTCATCCGAAAATAATCATAAATATTGTTCTCATCTTTTGCCATTGAATTGAATCTTGATCAGTCATTCAAACAACGTCCTGAGGGAAAACAGAAATATAAACGTGGAACCATTCGTTTGGATAATTATTTTATAGATGGGTAGATTATTTTCTCTTCAGTGAATATTTTGTACGTTATTCTTCAAGAGAAAATATTTTGTAATGTATATTCGATCTAACTACCTGAAGCCTTAAAAAAATCCACTAGTTTTCCCTTATTTGTTAAGTCATCATCAAATATTTCATCATTGAAATAAGTACCTATTTTAAAATTTTGTCTACTTGATACTTTTCAAATCAGCATTTATTATCAAGCTTTTATTACAAAAAAAAAACACCAAAGATAACCACGAAAGTTGTAACAACATAAATTCACCTCAAATTATATAGATTTGAACTAAAGTTTAGATTACAATAGCGTTCGGGTCCATTGGGAATTAAAAAGCGATCCAATCTCATTTCAGTCCTAAGGGAAGCGATCTGTATCTATTATTATGTTATAATTGAGAAGAAGTTTCAGATAACTAATTTAACATCGTTGGCTTTTCTATTAAGTTGGAGAAGCTTCAAAGTAGAGAATTAACGTTTGTAACGTTAGTAATTAGGTAAGTGAGACAGCTGTAACTCTCTTTGTTTTGTTTTATAAAAAAAATTTACGACTCTTCTTTAAGATTGTTCACCTAGTAGGTAATTATAAGAAAATGCTGCATTTCCCTATAATTGTTTGTTTCATTGTTAGTTTTTTATTTTCTGTTGCTTCCTGTAATTTCTGTAGTGTAAACAAACGTTGGTAAATCTAAATAACAAAAACTAGAAGGCGAACAAAAAATACCAACATTTTATTCTTTTACTAAGGTCCTAATACTTTTTTGGCAAGTCAAATTCGCTCCTTTTCTGTTATTGCCGCCAGCAATTTCTGAAAATACCTATGTATATGTTATACGGCCGCCTGAACATAATAAAAAAACACAAAGAGAAAGTTAGCTCATAAAAACCTACATCTTAAACTGTTATGAAAAAAAAATAACCCTCTTTGTAATCTGCTCGTGAAATGTTAATTTACCAGATTCTGGCTTAAACTTTCTTACAATTTGAAGTATTCCAAGTAATAAAAAAATCGTTGAAGGTAGAAACTAGGTAAGTACCATAGAATAAGAATTTAAAGAAGCGAGACTCCTGGGGGCCTAAAAAGGCCACTTTGCCAGAATCATAAAAGGATGTCATTATGAATCATAATGGACAGTTAACTGTTAAGTTAATCGTATCAAATCCCATTGGTGAAGGATTTCTCAGTTATTTTTTTTTTGTCTGTGTAATCAACCAATCCAACCAACTGGCTGTGTACCAATCAATCTAATCCAAATCCAATCCCAATCTCTTTGATTATACCTATACGTAGTGCAGCGAAAAAAAGAAAAACACGGATTGTCTTCGCCGTATTACGATTCATAATGTTATCCTTTTATGATTCTGCCAATGTGACCTTTTTAGGCCCCCTGCTCTAAATACCTATAGATAAAACACTTTCAACAAAATCAGGATTTTCGCTTGCGGTGCGGCGACCGTTAGGTATGTTGGGTGTGCTCCGCGCTCGACCACTGACACGTGTTCAAAAGTGCTTCTTCATGCCAACACTTATTAGGTAGGTATGGAATTGTGGTGTAGAAAAGTTTCGGGCAGATAAATTTTATAGGCCGACCGCTTAATTGAGAAGTTGCCTGAAGTAGCAGCGCGATGCGGGAGGGGTGTGGTGACGTGATGCGAGAGCTCAGTGATTCATCAACTTGTGACAACTATCACCCCTCCCGCACCGCGCAGCTACCTCACGTTGCAGGTCTCAGAAGCGGTCGGCCTATAAATGCGAGCTACATAATTAAATTATGTTTCTTTATCTTCTGCACATGTGTTGAGGCGAAGAAGGGAATGCGTTTTGTTACGTAAACGTGTTACCACCGACAGTATTGACAACCTCAGTTTTGTTTTGGGAAAGCATCGATCATAGAAGGTAAGGAGTTGAGAGTGACAGGCAATTATTTTGGTGGCATCAGTTTACGCATAATGGAGTGTACCGATCTCCAAGAAAAGGTATGCACTTTGGATATCATAGTCTATCTTCAGAAATACAAACGCGCGGTAATGAGATCTATTATAGAGCTGTTATACCCATCAAAATACTCGCCTAGTTGGTTTTACCATGCTTATAAGTTATAACATTATAGACTGACAACTCGATACAATTAATATACATTTTTCACAACTTTTGAGTGACATATTATGAAGATCTGCGACCGGAGTAGGTAACCTGACGAAGAAAAAACTTTATACAAACGCACAATGCTACTCTGTACGTTCGTGCTCATTTGAAAACACGGAGGTTACCGAAGCCTATTAGTTATTCTGTGCCGAAGCGCACACCTTTGCTGGTTTAACTTTACCTCGTATATAATTCGGGTATAATTTCTATACGATTCTTCGTATTCCATACAATATGCAACATAATTGACGCAATACCTCATACACCCCAATATTAGAGTACTGCGTTAAAAGCATAATACCTACAATGACCAAAACTATACTTTTTTTTTAGTGTTTTTGATATTTCTCGGGACCCTGGGGTCCCAGACCTTTGGAAGGCCTACGAGGGACCGAAGCCAACTCGCAGAGGCCCGTTAGACGTTTTTTAGGGTTCCGTACTCAAAGGGTAAAAACGGGAGCCTATTACTAAGGCTCCACTGTCCGTCTGTCCTTCTGTCACCAGGCTGTATCTCATGAACCGTGATAGCTAGAAAGTTGAAATTTTCTTAGATGATGTATTTCTGTTGCCGCTTAACAACAAATACTAAAAACAGAACAAAATAAATATTTAAGGGCTCCCATACATCAAACGTGTTTTTTTCGGCGTTTTTGCCTTGTGGTACGGAACCATTCGTGTGCGAGTCCGACTCGCACTTGGCCAGTTTTTTTAAATTTATTTTTAAGAAAACCTTGTTCACTCTAGCATTACTTTAAGCATTTAAAATTGAGTCTTATTGCCTTGAAATAAGATTTAATTTTCTTTGGCTAAATCGGTGGCCAGTATCTATGGCAAAATACATAATTAAAAAAATATAATTATATTAAAAGTTTCTGAAATTGAGTCAGTAGTCAATTATGAACAAACTACTTTTAGGAGTTGCGTTTATTCTGTTATACCTTTGTATATGGTTCTACACAGAGTCTGTCAGAGACCCAAACTGTAGAAGTTGTCGGCTCAACACATAGATTCGATATCCATCCATGGTTCAACAATTTTCATTAGTTATTAATCTTGTTAAATGTTTGTGCGACTTGACTGGCCGATGTGCGTGCCGTTTGTATTCCCATAAGGATCAATTCACACTGTCGCTCTGATAAATACGATTATTGGTTAACGGTCCGATAAATTTATTCTGAACAGATATGAGAGCGTCGGCAGCGTCACTATTGATATTATCAACAAAGGGTAATATTGTGAGCACAGTAACAGTACTATTTACAATAGTATAGGTACATATACTACCAAATAACGTTTGTTCTCACTAGTTCGATCCATTAAAGTAGGACGTTAAAAGAGTCTCACCCTATCCTATACTACTAATCGTATCAGTTACCCGTGCGTGTGTGTAACGAGTGTGTGATGTGTAACGAGGATATGGATAGTTAAGTATAACTAAATATAGAGTACAACAATCCATTCCATGACTATTCAGAATCATGTACTAAATCCATCATAACTGCTTATGCGTAAGTATCTATCTATAACCAACAAGATAAAGCAGAAGAGTTTGTTTGTTTCTTTGAACGCGCTTATGTCAGGAACTACCGGCCGAATTTGAAAAATTATTTTTGCATTTGTTAGCCCAATTCTTGAGGAAGGTTACAAACCATTTAACATCACGCTACAACCCTGAGGAGTCAAGCAAAAAATAAGTAGTCTGGAACAAATTGAAACTCAGAAATACCTGTTTTGATTTCAGATAGCAAATTCATATTTTTCTCCCACAAACACCGATATGCATAATCCACTTCAAAACGCCATTTTAATTAACATTCATTTTCACAACTCCATTTTAGAATAACCTGTTTTAGGTGTTACAAAAACATGTGCTATACATTTTCAAATTACTACACATTAGTTAACATAATACGTTCATCTGTCGAAAGTCTAGCAGTTCAGGTGTTTCGTGAGGGTAAAATGAGTTTGTCCTTTGTCCTCTCTGTTTAACATAAACGGAGTTATGATAGTGAACTGAGCTGTCTAAAATATAATGTAGTTGAATATAATCTTGTGCCTCTTGAGATTTATCAATAATATTGTTGACATAATGTCTAGACTTAAAATTTTACCCTGACCTTTTAGTTCATTTCTTAGAGGTTGTCAGATGGAAACCATCGGATAGACATTTAACGTGTAAACATTTATGGAATTTATAATTATAAATAAATGACGATCATTAAATATTTTATACCTAATAATTTTCTTTTTTGTCGTATCAATGGTTCCATTTATAACTATATATTTTAAATGTGCTTCGACGTTTGTATAATAAGTCCATGGCTTCGACCCGCAACCTAATAGTGTAACATAGGTACCTACTATCATTCACAATCTGAATAATGTTCTAACCTAACCTAACCCATTAATTCATATGTTCGAAAAATCTGCTCAACAAGGTAAACGATAAGGCCGCCCATTTTATGTTTTGTATTCATAATTGTATTTTTTTTTTGTTATGTATTTTCTAGTGTACAATGAAGTATATATAAATAAATAAATAAACAACACAATGAATGTTGTTGAACTGTCAAAATGAAAGCCATTGCTGCCAGCTAATGATAGTGTTAAGGCTCGTCCACACAGGCGCGACGCGACACGCGACACAAAGGCACCGCAAGTCGCGCAACGAGCGGTGCCTTTGTGTCGCGCGCGATTCGCGTCGCGCGTCGCGCCTGTTTGCGGGAGCCTTTATTATATCTACCGTTAATCCTGCGCCTGATCTCTCTCCAGTCGTGTCAGATTGCCGTCGTGTCAGATTGCCGTCGTGTCGGATTGCCGTCGTGTCGGACCAGGAGCCTTTACGCAATTACCCCGCAGAATTCGGCCACTTCTAGAGCGTTAGTGTTGGCGTATTCATAATTTTTACATATCACTTTCTTCTTTTACCGTATCATTCGTAAATTGTATACGAGTATACGAAACTCATACCACAGTAAAAAGATGAGCCAGACAGCAAGGTTGGCAATGAAGCTGACTACATATTCATTTAATTTACATAAATACATATATGTATAAGCTCGTTTTATGAGCTCTGCCGTAGAATGAGATGTAATTTCATTCCTTACGTACTTACAAGAATTTAGTCTCTTTGAAGACCTGAAAAAGCGATAAACCTTTACTAAATGATGATAATTTTGTAAGAACTGTAGGTAGGTACCTAAAACCATCTACATAAAAAACTAAAGTCATTAATTTTAGTAAAGGATGAATCTGGTGAAGCTCCCTTGGAGAGATGCAGAAATCATTACTTTATGGGTAGGTATACCTATAAAGTAATGATTTCTGCATCTCTCAACCAAACAAAAAGTTGTTTTCATGTGCTTACCAGTATACTTATCTAATTTCACTACGAACAAACTTCAAAATTTCTCAATAATGCATGATGAATAACAGGCCTTCCTTGTTAAATGCCTGCAAAAGGAGCAAGCAACATTTTCTTTCAAGACAGACAAAGATAGACCTTGCTTTTTAACAAAAAAATATTAAGATTGTTCAAGCGTCAAGAACGGATTCCTACTTATTCCGCTACAGAAACACAGACGCAAAATAATAAAAGCTCTCTAACAAAAAATGAAGAAACCGCAACCATGAAAGTAGATTGAATATTTCTTATAGAGGCCAAAGGAAAAATGAGCACGTTGACACTTTATAACTTTACAACGGCTTGCCCTTGTACCGTGCGTCCCTGGCTGGTAATGAGCCTTCCACAATACCGGACATTAGCCCCAACACTGCGACATTTGCTGGACGATGATATTTTTCTTTTTGCCCCAGATTTTTATTATCATCATAATGTATTTTGTATTCGCGTGAAAATACGTACCCTGACCTTCTTTATAATGTTAGAGGGCAAATATTTCTATTCCATGCAATTTTTCGTATGTAGGTAGCTAATTAAGTATCTACTAATGGTTGGTTAACGAAGTGAGGGCGGAATCATCTTCAAATAGGGAACAGTACAGGTTTTAAAAAGCACAACTTGATTTATAGCAATATCAAGTAGTGCTTTTTAAAACCTGCACTGTGTGTCGTACGTGTCATATAGTACAGTTTTTAAAAGCACAACTTACTACCTATTAAAATTTCTGTTAGTTCCTTGATACACAAACTGTGCATCATAAATGTGGGCTAGTAGTGTATCTAAAGGAGTTAGTACCTAGTATATTATAATTATACAAAAAGCAGAACTTGATATAGCATCCCGTTTAATTAAGCCGTCAAATAAGATGCTGTAGAAGCTTTCATAATATATGTATATTAAATTGACTACCAAACAATCCATATCTCATTTATTTTACGCACATACTTGTCTAATTTATCTGCTAAACCTTAGATTTCAACGAAAGCTGAAATGATGATGATGACCTTTGGATAACCCCTTATACATCAAAATTTGTTTCAATTTAATCTCAAGAAGGCTCCAGTTTCGAAAGCAAGGAGGCGATTAGCTAAATCGGATCTCGGAAAATTGGGACTTTGCGCAAAGGGTCAAATGAGATGAGTGAGGATTTTACTAATAAAAATGTTAAGGGGCTAAAACATGCTCAATTCTGTCATGATTCCGTCCATAATGTATGAATTTAAAAGGGGGTTTTTAATTTAGGTATGCTGTCTGTTATCTTGAAATAAACATAGATATGTTTGAAAGATATGTTAATTGACTTTAAAGATAATTTTTAGAGAAATTCTACGGCAACGCAGCCGGTACCTAAGTCAGCTAGGCTTAGGTCAGCCTAAGCAAAACATTTGTGATTGTCTCCTAAATATTATAAATTTTACCTTTCATTACAAGCGACCCAGTTTATCCAGCTTACGTAGTTATGTACCAGTCTCTCACGATAACGCTTCAATAATGTGTAAACAACGCTATATGGTCTCGACTATGAATAGAACACCTGGATTATTTCCCTTGGGGGCCGTACCGGGGATTATATTAGCAGGACGGGCAATGATGTCAAGCTATGAAATATTAAACATTACGGGTAATTTTGCCACAGGTAGGGCGAAATAGGAAATCAGTAAAAATTTATATCCTGCACCACGCACAGTACGACCATTTCTATCTCCTCTTTACGAGAAATAGACGATAGAGACATACAGTACCCGGCGATAAATATTGCACATCGACCTTTGGAAAGAGACAATCGGCTAATTTCGGCTTCGTAGAGCGTTATCTCTGTCGCACGAAATACAAACAGTCCGGTATCTATTAGGAGCTGTTAAAACAATTGTGATTTGCTTCTTTTGATAATTATTAGGTCTTCCGGTTAATTTTGAGGGAACGTTTTAAGTAGCCATCACGACATGTCCGTACAAGTTATTTGGATATTGGATACAGCGTGTTAAAGCTTGTAGTCTGATTAGTTTATGTAAGGCAGTTATCGTAAACACACGTACATTTTTGGCACAATTTAACTATGGATCGCGATAAATATCATTTTCGTCATTTGTTACTATATTTTTATGATTAAAAAAAAAACGGCAGGCGAAGCTCATAGACTTATCGTTGATACTTATCATGAATCTGCTCCATCTATAAAAACATGTGAATACTGGTTTCGACGATTCAAAAGTGGTGATTTTAATTTGAAGGACAAAGAACGCACAGGGCAACCGAGAAAGTTTGAAGATAGCGAATTACAGGCGTTACTGGACGAAGACCCAGCCCGCACCCTGCAAGAGTTGGCTGAAGCTTTAAATGTGGGTAAATCAACAATTTCTGATCGTTTACATGCCATGGGAAAAATTCAAAAACAAGAAAAATGGGTTCCACATGATTTGTCGGAATTGGCTATGCAAACTTGTGTAACCATATGTGTTTCACTGTTATCTCGTTACAAAAAGAAGTCGTTTTTGCACCAAATCCTCACTGGCGATGAAAAATGGATATACTACGATAATCCTAAGCGTAAAAAATCATGGCTAGATCCTAGCCAACCGTCCACATCGACTCCGAAACGCAACGTTCACGGAAATAAGGTTATGTTATGCATTTGGTGGATATGAAAGGTGTTGTTTATTACGAACTCTTAAATCCCAATGAAACTGTCACGGCTAAGCGTTATCAAGATCAATTAATCAAAGTGAACCATGCATTAAACCAAAAACGCCCAATATTCGCACAAAAAAAACGGAAGGTGATTTTACAGCATGACAATGCTCGAGCCCACTTTGCAAAAGCAGTAAAAGACACGCTTTCAGCTCTTCATTGGGAAGTGTTACCACATCCCGCGTACTCACCAGATTGTGCTCCTACCGACTACCACCTATTTCGGTCCATGCAACACGGCCTTGCAGACCAGCACTTTAAATGTTACGAAGATATTAAGAAATTGCTAGATCAATGGATCGCCTCAAAAAATGAAAAGTTTTTTATGACGGAATCCATTTGCTACCAGATAAATGGCCAAAAGTCATAGCTAGCGATGGAAAATATTTTGATTAAAATATAATTTTTATTTTTCAGAATACAAGTGTATTTTATTTTTAATGAATCCCTCAAAATTAACCGGAAAACCTAATATTTTTATTCTTTGTATAAAATACACCAATTTGAATTAGTCGATGTGCAATATTTATCGCCGGGTACTGTAATGTTTATTTCTACCTACGGTCCATTTACAGTTATTTTACCTCTACCAGCAGCGACCTAACCGAACAGCAACCTTACTGTAAAGAGAATAAAGATCACAATTATTTTGACAGACTTCTCAGTGGCAGTAACCTAACAGCAACCTTATCTGATTGAGAATAAAGATTACTGTGCTTTGCACAGTGCAATGATACAAAATCAGAGGTAAAAACATACACTCGAAAAACATAACCCTCCTTCTGGCGCAGTCGGGTAAAAAACTGTGAAAATACCGTAGCACGAACTTTGGCTAAGTGTTATTTCTGTCACTGTCGCACAACTCTCAAACTATAAGGCAAGCTATACAAGGGGATATTTTTATTTTCTTCATTTTTAGGGTTCCGTACTCAAAGGGTAAAAACGGGACCCTATTACTAAGACTCCACTCTCCGTCTGTCCGTGTTTCACCAGGCTCACCAGGTTTATCTCATGAACCGTGACAGCTAGACAGTTGAAATTTTCACAGATGATGTAATTCTGTTGCCGCTGTAACAACAAATACTAAAAACAGAATAAAATAAATGTTTAAGGGGGGCTCCCATACAACAAACTTGTTTTTTTCGGCGTTTTTGCCTTGTGGTACGGAACTCTTCGTGTGCGAGTCCGACTCGCACATGGCCAGTTTTTTTTTACATTTTGGTGCCGTAACACAGAATAACTAATAGTAGTTTACTAATGTAGCCGTAGATACTTACAAGAAAAATAATCAGCTAACGAAAATAAATACTAATGTGCCAGCAATTTATTATTTTAGGTCAAAATAAAATCACTTTAATCAGGTTTTTTTTTTGCTTGGATATCTTTTGTTAGAAGTACTGAGCACTGTGTTAAAATTTGTCCATCTATTTTAATGGGACCCTGTATATGTCAAATAGGAGAAGTTTTACGTGTCCAGAGATTTAACCTTTACCAAAATTCTTTAATAAAATCACCGGCTGAAATTTATTTACATTTGAATTTATCAATGAAAGTTCATTCAGCTGTTCACAGGTACGTCCGCGTTTTACAAACAAATCGATAGGTCACCTGTACCAGTGATCGAATGTAGGTACGTGAACACAATATCGGGGGCGGCGAGTCGCGGCGAGATCAAAGCGGGTGCGCCTTTGATGTGCCGCCGAGCGCGCCCGCCGGCCCCGTGCCCTGCCAAACATTGCCTGATAATAATCTCTATATTAAAATAATTATTTCAATACGTTGTTGTGTTTTGAGTTGACTGCTGGAACATTTTACCAAAATACATACCACCTACGCAAAGTTATGAGCTAAAAATAAGTCGATAGGAACGTTGATCCTTTTTTTATCTGTGCTTGTTATCCTGTCTGTATCCTCTTATGTACTGTTTGTATATGACTCTCGTTACTTGAATTATTATTTTTTTAGGAAAAAAACTTTTTGGAGGCTTTTAGGAGAAAATCTGTAAGTTGTTATAACATTACGATCGAATAGGTGCCCATTTAGCTGTCCAGAATATTTAATGGACAAAGATGGAGAACTACGCAGTTCTCTGAAGTCTGTCCAAATACTATGATGATATAATATGATCTAGGTAGTAGGTTTTCATGGTAAAACGACTGAATCGATTTTAATATTTGCCATATTAAGGCTCCTTCAAATAGGCGCGACACGACACGCGACACAAAGGCACCGCAAGTCGTGTAACGAGCGGTGCCTTTGTGTCGCGCGCGATTCGCGTCGCGCGTCGCGCCTGTTTGCGGGAGCCTTTATTATATCTACCGTTAATCCTGCGCCTGATCTCTCTCCAGTCGTGTCAGATTGCCGTCGTGTCAGATTGCCGTCGTGTCGGATTGCCGTCGTGTCGGATTGCCGTCGTGTCGGATTGCCGTCGTGTCTGATTGCCGTCCCATCGGAATATAAAAGTGGGGGAAGAGTGAATGCACCTGTGTCTACGCACACGCATTATGCACTATAATAATCCCGCAAAGATGACTAGTCTCCGTTGAGATTGACTGCCATGACCGAAATTCAGTCTGAAGGACTATTCTTATTATAGAATAGAACAACACAGGACACTTTAGATGCCTGAAAAACCTTCAACTGCTACCGTAGCCGCGAGCACAGACAATAAACAAATTCTAAACATCATGAAAGCCACAAGAAACCAAGAATTCATAAATAAACAACCAGTACACGACTTTACTTACAAAATAATAATACTTAAAGGTGTACGCTCACAGTCACAAAGAAATCCCGTAAACGTCCCCGGTTGAACAAGAAGGAACCACATTCAAAACTACAAGTATTTACTACGAACTTGAATTCTCATGTGCAATATTCCCGATCTTTTATTCCAGTAAAGTTGTCAGACCTAACTCTAACCGTCAATTTACTTCGCAAAGGAATTGAAACAAAGCGTTTTATTTCAAAGAAACGAGTTTCACAAAACGTTACTAATCTTCAATCTTTAATGAAATGACGTCGAAATTGATTTGGAAATATTTTTGGGGAATTATGGAAATTCTGTTCGATTTTATAAGTTTGTCTTATATTTATTGGAGCTTATAATACCGACAAAAACGTTATTTATTAATTCTGCTACCTAAAATTCATGTATTTACTGTTCAGGGGCCTAAAAAGGCCACTTTGGCAGATTGGCGAGGAGAGATTGGGATTGGATTTTGATTGGATTGATTGGTATTTTAGCACAGACAAAAAAAATGCTGAAAAATCCTTCACCAATGGGATTTAATTCGTTTAACTTAACAGTTAACTGTCCATTAGGATTCATAATGCTGCCAAAGTGGCCTTTTTAGGACCCCAGGTGTGACCAATTTGCAGCCACTGACTGAGTTTAGAAGGCAGTTTTCCCATAGGAACTCATTTTCGCATAGGGAAATCGGAGTTTAGAGGGCCTAGTTTTCCCATAGGAACGCATAGTGAAATCGGAAACTCATAAGGAATTCTCTGCTTTAACTGGCGGAGTGAAAACCGATAGCCGTGAGCTTATCATATACCTACTTGCTTCAAAAGGTATAGTTGAAATAAAAAGGAACGCTTCTGTTAATTACTAAGAATATTATTAGAGAAGTGTGTCTATGTCTCGTAGCTTTAATAGTGTCCAAGCAAACAAATGACACATTTTTACTATTAATGTTGTAGGAAATCATAAATGACCTCATCGTGACACTATGATTAATTATAAAGATGCCTTCACATTTGTACATTAATATAGTCAAAGTCAAATCATTTATTTCAAATAAGCACATTAAAGGCACTTTTGAACGTCAAAAATTACAGTAAAATTGAATTGATTCTAGTCGCCCCTTCGAAAAGGTAGTGTTCGTATGTAGAAGAATGGGCAAGCAACTCCACCGTTACTCTTTAAAAATGTTTTACAAGGTTTTGTACACATAATATAATTATATGTGACGACAATGTACCTAGAATAAAATTAGTCTACTACAAAAGGTAAAAATAATAAAAAATTAAGCAATGACAGGTAATATATTTATCTAACATTAATATCGCTTAATATTACCAGTCCATTATAGTCCCTATGCAAGAGAAAGGCCTCTTCTCATACAGAGAAGGCACGAGCATTGTTTACCAGCACCACGCAGGTAGGCGGTCACTTCGAAATTCGAAAGGTGTCGAGTTGAAAATCTGTAAAGGATTATTATAAAAACATCGATAATTATAATGCCTACATCAAGGCTCCTACACACTATGCCGGTGGCCCAGCCGGCGGGCATGCCGCCAACAAGCCCGGCGGCATTCCCGGCGGGTATTTAAGCCACAAACGAGCTGCACAACTGAAATGATGCTCTGCGGCCACCTGATTACCCCGACGGCATACCCGCGCGGCAAAAACCCGCTGACTGTGCCGCCGGCATGGTGTGTAGGAGTTTTTATATCGATGTTTTATATTATAACAGATTCAGTAGTACCTATACTACGTATAAAAACAAATGAATTCGTGTTCGAAATCGCGCTCACTTGATTAAAGTTTGAAGTTAACTTTGAATAGCACTACACATGTACAGCATTATAGTTTGTAAACCAGCATGGGCGGTACGGTACTGAAATACGGGTTGAGTTAAAAGCTTGAATTTACATTTATATTGTTAGTAGTTCTAGCTAACTGGGTTAGTCCGGAGCAATTACATTGCGCTGGAAATTTGTATCTTCTTTAATATATACAATTTTGTATGTTTATTCGCAAATGAAATGTATTTTCATGTGTTTCCCAGCAAATTATGGACAGCAGCGTCATGTTGTATACTAATGACAAATAAAAGGTAACAAATAAATTTAGGTACCTACTAATCACGATAATTTTTTCCACTGTTGGGATACAGAACTTCTCTTTTTGTGAGAGGGAGTGGTGGGTACGATGTGGGCTCAGTGCGGATTGGTAGATGTCACATGTCTTCGAATTTTTGGTTCCAGAACATGCCGTGTCGTTTCCTCACGATGTTTTCCTTCACCGTTTTGAGAGCAGTGGTGATGAAATAATTAACACAAAGTAAAGCGTCTGTCTGGGTTCGAACTAACGACCTACAAACTCGTAAGTCGCGACCGTCAACACTGCGCTACCACTGCTATAATCACGATAATTATGCCGAATGTTTTGGGTAACCATTCTTTGTAGCTCTCACTTTGAGTGTCCATGTTTGACAGTGCTATTTCAATGGGGTTATAAGATACTCCGTAAAGCTAGTTACACTACCAATGTAACCACGACCTTATAGAATGACTGATAGCGATCTATATGAGAGAAGGCTTTGGCGCCAGTCTGTCGCGACGTGCAGGCGTTGGTTAACCCTTCGTCTGTGGCCCCACACATGCCACCAGTCCTGACTACACAAAGACATAATTATATAAGTACTCTTTATCAATTATTGTAGATATGAAAATAATATATTCATCATTCTTCAGCCCTTATGCCAATTTATTTGAAGTCGGCGCAACATTAAAAAAAACATGTCTATTTAATCGACTTCAAAAAGGACAAGGTTCTCAATTCGAATGTATGTGGTTGTTTTATTTTTTGTATATTTGTTACGCGATAAATATCTCCGGCGATTGATCCGACAAATAGGTACAATTCTGTAAAATGTGATTTTGACTCATAGACACAATTTCAGATGAGGTCACACGCACAGGTCGATCGATCAGGTTGAGCTACGCTTGCCGCGATTGGTCTGTGAATAGGTGACCATCTTTACATACCGAGACCACTCCGTGACTCGGGAAGGACGTTAAGCCGTCATTCGTGAATCTTTTACAGTCGTTACGGGTAGTCAGAAGCCCGAAAGTCTGACAACCAAAGGGGTATCGTATTACCCAGTAACTGGGTTGTGGAGGTCAGATAGGCAGTCGCTCCATGTGAAATACTGGTATTCAGCTGCATCCGGTTAGACTGGAAGCTGACCCCAACATAGTTTAGAAAAGGCTAAGCAGACAGAATTCAGATAAAGTTACAGACAACCTAGACTCATGCAAGTTTAAAACAAATACAGTCTACACTCATTTTTCAGCACTGAAAAAAAAGAATTGTTGAATTTACTAAAGTAGCGTAGGTTGAGTAATGAACTGCCATAGTCAACCCTTTTCATAGTTAATTTTACTATAACAAGAGTGAATTTAACAAAATCCACTTTGTTGATTTCCATAATCAACCAGGGTGCTTACTCTTCAATTTAATTCCGATAGATCGACATTGGAATTGTGACGTTTCGTACTCTTGAGTTCGATGCTAGCGCCAAATGATTTTTAGATTGGGTGTCCATTTTGGAGAACTAAGTGGAATTGGGTTCGGGCTTGGCGTGGGGTAATTGTTGACAATATTGTTTTCAAGAGTACCGAATCACGTGACTGTAAAATTAACATTGGAATCATATTGGCATCTCATTGGAATTAAAATTAGTTTGGAGAGTAAGCCCCCTGTTCTATTTGGTAAAATCAACAATTTCGTGTGTAGGACCTATATAACCCGCGGATTTGATAAAATTTACGCGGAATTTAGTAAAATCAATCATTCTTTTTTTTTCAGTTTAGTTTAGTTTCAGCGCATGGTATTCATCATCATCATTTCAGCCGAAACTCATCCAGTGCTGGACATAGGCCTCCCTAATGCACCGTCTCTTCGACCAGTCTTGAGCTTCTCGCACCCAGCGAATTCCTGTGGCCTTCACCAAGTCATCTGTCTTCTAGTGGGAGATCTTCAAACGCTACGTCTTCCGATAAGCGGTCGCCACTCCAAAACCTTTCAGCCCCATCGGCCATCCGTTCTGCGAGCACAAAGCCATGATAATCAATTAAAAATACGACTTCATTTCACTCACCACTGTAAACGAACAACCTATTTGCAATAAAACATATCGTTTCCCGGACCAAGCAAACGCTCAACTGTCGATTTGTTTATTTATCGATACCAACGCTCTGTATCGATAACAAATATGCTACACCCCCGTCATGCAAACCACGCTGTGATAAATAAACACTTCTTAATTTCCAATTCACGTTGGTAATCGATTTTTATTGGCACTAGATTTTTTATCGAACAACTGTTTTTTTACAACCTATCTATGCTAATAAAGAAGCTGTTTGTTTGTTTGTACGCGCTTATCTCCGGACCTCCAGATTTGAAAAAATCGTTTTGCATTAATTGATAGCCCAATTTTTGAGAAAGGTTATAGGATATTAAACATTATGCTATAACCCTTAGGAGCCGAGCAAATATTAAAAAGTAAGGAAAAACAAAGTAATAGCGCTGGCAGGTGATGCGATACGACGACGGGTAGGTCGGGGGTCATGAAATTTCACGCAAAAGAATTCGCGGGCAGAAGCTAGTAGAAATATAAATAAAACCCTCTGAATAAGTGTTTTAACTGATAAACAAATGCATATAGAACTTTTGTAAAAATCTGTAAGTTTTCACGGGTTCTATCAAGTACTTACATGTACTCGTATACTTACAATCGCCTTCATCCCATGACATGTGGGTAGGTACAGACGCCAGCACATCAAGCTATCCGAAACTGTCAAATTTTCCCAATCAACTTTGAACCTTATGCTTTAGCATTAAAGTTGAAAATCTATTAAAGAAATTTGACAGATTGTAGTAACTTGATGTGCTAGCGTCTGTACAACCTACAGAACGCAACCTGCTACGATCCTAACATACTTCTTTTTCTTCGTTTACGTTCATACATCTGCTCATACACGCACGCCGGTTGTGAGTACTACGCACCTGAAATTCACCAGTAAGGTCCAATATGTCCTTCGTGCCTAAAAAGGCCACCTTGGCAGAATCATACAAGAATAACATTATGAATTATAATGGACAGTTAACTATTAAGTTAATAGTATCAAATCCCATTGGAGAATGATTTTTCAGTATTTTTATTTGTCTGTGCTAAAATACCAATCAATCCAATCTAAATCCAATCCCAATCTCTTGGCCCGTGCCGGACGGCGCGTACATGTTCCACGCGCGCCTCAAAGAGATGTCAGCATCAATGGAAGGGGCCCGTCAGGGCCGAAGCCTGCCGGGTCAGCGGGATTGTCCGAAAGGGTTACCGCTGGCTCGGAACATAAAGGGCTAAGGAAGGAACACGGGTGGGTTTTAGTCAGTAAGAGTCTGACACTCCCTTCCGCTCCAGCCAGAGCGGGAGGGGCCATTTGATGATTTCCCATCCTCAAAAAAATCCCAATCTCTTTGATTATACCTAGATAGTGCAGCGAAAAAAAGAAAAACACGGACTGTCTTCGCCATAATTATTATGATTCATAATGTTATCCTTTTATGATTCTGCCAAAGTGGCCTTTTTAGGCCCCCTTTTCGGGCGCCCCGACCCGGCATTTCCACTCACACCTGCCCTTCACATACCTTTTGTTAGTCGCCTTTCATTCATCCTCTCAACATGACCAAACCATCAAGTATTTTTCTGAATAAAAAGTAGCAGCCTTCCTCATACCGTATTCGAAACCATAACTCGATTTGTTCCCATAAGCTGTATCTATTAAAGTGGCTTACTTCATATTCAAATCTCGTCGCCGTATACCTGTGGATATGATCTGAACGAAATCGATAGGTATACACGTGCCGATAATCTGTGATTGGACACGTGTAGGATTATGCCATGGAGTCTGGAGTACGGATTATATCGGGGTACGAGATCTTTGTCAACAGAGACTTTTATGTAAGTACTAGCAGCGTCCCGCGGATTCACCCGCATAAGTGGTGATCCCGTGGAAATATCGGGATAAAAACTATCCTATGTCCTGCCCGGAGATGCAATCTATCTTTTAGCCAAATTTTATCGAAATCCGTTTAGTGGTTTAAGCGTGAAAAGGTAACAAACGGACAAACAGACAGAGTTACTTTCGAATTTATAATCATAGTATGGATACGGTTAAATAGAAAAATATGTGATATATAAATATTACTATTTATTTAGTTGCTTATGTAACTTGGTGTCCTTTGGTTCGGTTTTTTTTTTTGATTCGCCGTTCCATACATTTTGACCGCTTAGATATTGCACTTTTCTATGAAACAGTCTTTTTATTTTTAATAACTGACCAAACAATTCCACGCTAAGCGTCCTACAATCATATGCTGTACACACATAGTTTGAGACTCGATGATTCTGCCACCTTGTATATTATATGTTATTGATAGGCTCACATTCGTCCACTATCTCACCTGCTGATAGAAAGCTAGTTTCCGAAACTTTCGCAACTTAAAATAAACTGCTCAGTCTATTGCAACAGCTGCGACTGATACAAATTTAAACACAGGTATTTTTTTTTTTCGGTAGCTTATAATACGGAAGTATAAACGCCTACCCAAAGCACACTAAGTCCACTATAATCACAAACGCGACACCAAAACGTTGAAGCGTAAGCAAGTCGCATTAAAACAGTAGGTATTCATTTACCCAAGAATTTCGCAATCGTACAAATAAATTCCCTGACAAAATACAGATACTTAAAATCCCAGCAGAGTATTATACTAGGAATGCAGAAATTCTAGAAATCACCCGAGGGAGTTTCCTGAAGCGATGCTAAACTGGGGCATCATTTGATCGAATAATCGTACCGATTTGCTCAGCCATAGTCGATAGATATCTTGTCGCTTATCGAGTTGGCGGTTACGACAAAATTGTCGAGAACTTTAGTATAAATTGTGAGATATTGAGATAAATATTTTATTTTTGTTCAGGAATATAACCTCTATTTTGTATTAGACATGTTTGTGTTGTGTTTGTGTTTATGTCCTTTATTTATTTATTTTAGAATAACATAAACCCATGAGATGCTTTTGTAACGTTTTCTTTGAATTAAGATATGAACGGTCACTATATTAATTACAGGGGGCCTAAAAAGGCCACTTATTACAGGGGGCCTAAAAAGGCCACTTATTACAGGGGGCCTAAAAAGGCCACTTTGGCAGAATCATAAAAGGATAACATTATGAACCAAAAGGGACAGTTAACTGTTAAGTTGATCGTATCAAACCCGGTAAAGGATTTTTCAGTTATTTTTTTTTTTGTCTGTGCTAAAATACCAATCAATCCAATCCAAATCCAATCCCAATCTCTTTGCTTATACCTACGTAGTGCAGCGAAAAAAAGAAAACCACGGACTGTCTTCGCCATATTATGATTCATAATGTTATCCTTTTATGATTTTGCAAAAGTGGCCTTTTTAGGCCCCTTGATAACATCATAGATGTTAAACATTGGAGGCTGCTTAACATCTTACATCACACATGAAAGTGCCAATACTAAGTTTAATTAAATGTAAACATCTTATTCTCCACGATTAACCAATATTTTCAAGAACAAATGAATACAGGAATTTAGCAGTACATTGACGGGTCTGTAAACAAAAGGATGGCTTAATACTATAGTGAGCAAGCATTGAATACGCGACAAAGCGTTCGTGTTTACTTTCATCACTTCGGTTTCTTGGGTTTATTACACATTAGAGCTTACTTTTAAAACTTGGCACAGAAGCGTGACTGATTCGAAACTCGTTGTAACAAGATTTTCTTTCTTGATTATACTTATAATATATTATGAACTTTGAAACAATTTTCATGAATATGAAAGTCCTGGATATTGTCCCAATGATTCATAAGAATTGTTTACAGCTCTTTCGTCTTTACAAGTCAAAATATGTAAAAACATTCATGAAGTTCAAGTATGTTTTTGTAATATCCGGATTATACATATTAATCGAACATAATTCTTAATTAGTAAAGTTTTTAGAGCTTTTCCATAAGGTCCTTTGATCCATAAGGTAGCTTGTGTACGGTGACAAAGACGCAATCGCATTTTGTTTTTTTTTACACAATAAATCATACAATGAAACCTGCTAATCTGCATTAGCGATTTATTTTCCAAAAATGTAAACAAATATAAGTTTATGGACAAATAACTTTAAATCCTACACAATAAAGTTCAGTTTACGCTACAACTTCAAACATTTTTATAACTTTTTCAATAGTGCTGGTAACTCTGAAATCACCTTAATTGCCATTGAAATAAAGTTGATATTTGTTTGACTTGAAATAATATTAATTTGAAACATAAGTTTGATTATACATTATATTTATCGTCATCTTCTTTCCCTTGCCCCATGTTACTGGGGTAGGCGCAACACGTTTTTTTCATCCATACTCTTCTATTAATCGTCACGCTTGCTATCATTCACTCGCTTTCCTTCAATATCCCGAAATTTGTTTATTCATGTAGATATTTAGAAATGTCTCGATTTTCGTCATGTCTTTTAGCGCCATTTTATTATTTCTGTATAATCACTAGAGGAAAATATAAAATGAAAACCTCCACGAAAAGATTTTACATCTGCTTTGAACTCGTCGTGATCGACAAGTTTCTATAATGAACAACATTAAATAAAAGCCGTATTTTTCGAGAAACAAACTGAACCTCTTCAACTGTGAAATGTTTAACAGATTATATTTCACGTTGAATATTTAAATTTAATTTTCTCGACATTCAAAGCCCTTTACTTCGTTCGTGATCACGGCAAATGGATAAAATAACGGGCTCACGGACTCAGTAATTTCAATGAAGAGCCTTTGAACAAATATTATTTACGAACCTGTGAATAAAAATGAGTTAAAATAAAGAATTTGTTAAAGGGAATAAATACTGTTTGATGCGCTTGGCGCAGTGTTGCATGATTTATTTGTCTGAGTAAAGGCTCCTACAAACAGGCGCGACAGGCGCGACAGGCGATATCATCGCGCGCGACATTGCTCGTTGCGCGACTTGCGGTGCCTTTCTGCCTTTGTGTCGCGCGCGATTTTATCGCGTGTCGCGCCTGTTCGAAGGATCCTTAAGTAATGCACTGTTTAATAATAATAAGACTCAATATGGCTTGACAACCATTATGAAAAACTCATTGATTCTTCTGAATAAAAGAACTTTAGCCAGGGACAAGTAATCCATGTATTGATTGATATGTTGAATACATCATCAATATCATCTGCCTAGCCTTTTCGCAACAATGTTAGGGTTGCCTTCCAGTCTAACCGGATGCGGCAGAATACCAGTATTTTACAAGCAGCCTATCTGAACTCCACAAACAAGGTCTGGGACGATAATCTTGGCAAAACTGGTTGCCAGACTTCGGACTTCTGATTATACCCGTAACGTCAGTTAAAGATCTATGAATGACAGCCGGGACCAGCGGCTTAACGTGTTTTCTGAGGCACGGAGAAGTTTCTGTATATAATAGATGATCAGTCAATGGATGACCTCGGTATAAACAAACACCCAAAAACATGAAAATAAAGTAGGTACACGAATAGGTTCAATATTTTGTAAATACCTAATGTTTTTAAAGAACTTACTCGAGTGTGACTCGAACTTCTAACCTATTTATGTACGGTCACCAAAGGAGATAAGTAACGAGGGTCGTCAGATATCTATAGTTGAAGTTTAGTAAGAAACCGGTGGATGTTTTTGAATAAAATTTCATTTCATTAATAAAAAACAAAGTCAGTTCATTTATCAAGTTGTTTCTCTTCAACTATATCCGACGACCCTGGTTACTCTTATCTCTTTTGGTGACTGTACCTACTCATCTATCGGTATATAAAATATCTGTAATATATTGTACTGTATGTATTTGTCTAATGTGGTTAACGCTTAAAGCCCTTGTTGATAAACTGTCACCAGGACCGTCTTTAACCTATTGGAGGCCCTGGGCATATAAGGATCACGGGGCCCCCTGTGTAGGTAAGAGAGAATAAGAGAAACATACTAATATTTCATAACTGGGGGGCTAGAAACTTACTGTAAATCGCACTGCAATTCACTTATTTTGTTATTGCATCGGGTACTAATAACGCGTAGAATGGAACGGTGGCTGCAAATAATGTTTTTTTTTATGAGAGCAGGCCGGGGCCCCCGAAGATCGCGGGGCCCTGGGCACTTGCCCAGAGTGCCCAATGGGAAAGAGGGGCCTGACTGTCACGCCATGTAGACCCCTATACAAACTATGAGATTAATCTCAGGCGCAGTTTATCCAGCTTTGTAATAAGCGAGACGTCGAAAGCCATGTAGTTAGTTGTACACACAGGTCAACAAGTTTAATTAAATGTTAACAGCGGCAGTGTGTCCCTTGTACAGTTAGCTAAATATATAGGCGTGCGGGTAACTGGGGTCATAGTTTTAAACGCCCTCAAAAAAAGAATCAATCTGTCTTCGGAGACCGTCAAGACTTACAAAGTCGATTGTACGGATTTATTTGAGGGTTTCAGTAAATGAGAAACGTATAACGTGCCATGATATAGGTAATGTGAATTGTCAGAGCAGTATTAATTATAATAACAACGCACCATGATGCCTGCTTCATAACATAGTGTAGAATTATTTTCTTGTTTCAATACTTACCTGTTTTGCTGACTGTACGTCAAGGACGCATTATTATTAGATAAGCGTGGTCCTTTATACTTGACATTGGACGAAGAAAGATTGTTCATTACTTAGCGCGAGTTCAGGTAACTTTCGCCCTAAAGTAAAAGTTTACCTATGTACAAGTTAGCGTTCGTAAATAAGAAAGTTGAAGATTTGATAGAATCCTTTAAACTTTATTTTTCTTTATAAAAAATTACTATGTTTAATATTAAATATTTACCTGACCTAGTCGGTCACCGAATTGCAAAAGTTCTGCCTTAGAAATTGCCAAAGAGCGATGGAATGCAGCATTCTGGGTGTGAAAAGACAGGACAGAATTCGGAACACCACGCTGCGTTCCAAAACGCGCATACTGGATGTAGGAAAGAAGATTGCCAGGCTCAAAAGGGATTGGGCGGGTTACATCAGCCGCATGCACGATGACTGCTGGGCAAAAGTCTCCACACAATGGGTGCCTGAAGATGGTCGGAGCCGCCGAGGCCGGCCCAGAAAGATATGGCAAGATAACCTGGACGCGTACCGCGAGGACTGGTTCAAGGTGGCGCGGGAGAAGAGTTCCTGGAAGGATTTGGCAGAAGCCTTTCCCCAGCAGTGGGACAATATAGCCTAAGATAAAAATATATATATTTACTAGGCGTGCTTTCCTCTATAGCACAGCTCCGACAAGGTCGGGCTGCGCCCCATTGCAAAAATACTCTTCATTACAGTAAGTACCCGGCGATAAATATTGCACATCGATCTTTGGAAAGAGACAATCGGCTAATTTCGGGTTCGTAGAGCGTTATCTCTGTCGCAAGAAATACAAACAGTCCGGTACCAATTAGGAGCTGTTAAAACAATTATGATTTGCTTCTTTTGACAATTATTTTTATTCTTTGTATAAAATACAAAAAAAGGTAAAGGTCGATGTGCAATATTTATCGCCGGATACTGTACTTTCGTACATTTTTGTAACATTTTTATAACACACTGCATCAAATGCGATACTCTGCGGGCCAGCCTTTACTGTGAAATTCCTTTCTCGAATCCAATACAAATGTAAACAGACGATTAACTTTATCCACTCAAACAGAAAATGTCATTCACCCTCCCGGTCATTAAACCTTTGAAACGTACAACATGTTTTAACTTTTCCCAGACCTAGATCACAAATTCATAAAGTTCCTCTCACCGCAACTTCGTCTTTCGAGCCTCTCAAAGAAGCTCTGACGTACCTATTAGTTATAAAGTTCCAACCACACGTGCGGGTCACTTACTAAAGAGCTGGAAGGCTGAACTTCTAAGTTTCTCGGCCTGTGCCATACTTTTAGAGTTTCGACGGTAATTTGATCACGTGGTATTATTTGTTCTACAGACGGCGTTATTTTAAGTACCTCTGTTTTGCATGTGTCAAAGTCGCAGCGATCTTAAAGGCTCCTTCAAACAGGGGCGACACGCGATAAAATCGCGCGCGACACAAAGTCACTGCAAGTCGCGCAACGATCGGTGCCTTTGTGTCGCGCGCGATTTTATCGCGTGTCACGCCTGTTTGAAGGAGCTTTTAATTCTCATTCTGATAAGGTTGCTGTTGGGATGCTGCCACTGACAGGTCAGTCAAAATCATAAAGGTCTTTATTCACATACAGATAAGGTTACAGATGCGTTGCTGCCACAGACAGGTCTGTCAAAATCACTGTGATCTTTATACTCGTTATAATAAGGTTGCTGTTAGTTGCTGCCCTCAGACTTAAAACTGTGAATGGAAAGACCCGATTTGACAAATGTTTCAGAGGAAAAAGTTACAGTTATGGCCACAGTTTGGTCCTCAATAACCTGTCTATACCTACGTGAAATTGAAGCAATACAATTTTAACAAACAATGTACCTACCTGGTATATTTTGGTTGATATGGGAACCTTGTTTAGGGGTATCATATTACCCAGTAACTGGATTGTGGAGGTCAGGCATATACAAGGCAGTCGTTTCATGAAAAATACTGGTATTCAGTTGCATCCGGATAGACTTGAAGCTAATCCAAACATACGTGGGAAACGGCTAGGCATGGGATTACTACAATGAACTTGTTAAATGCTATGACAGGAATACAATATTTTAGGCGACAATTCTGACTGCAACTTCTTCGCAAAACACTGAAGCCAACCCTATCTGCTAAAGTAAATCTGTTTTAGAAAAATTCAAATGCCAATTTCGCTTGTCCAAGACGATCACATGTTCGATACAACCTCCCTGACGATTATAGTCGAACGGTTTGAAAAGGATCACACACCGAATCTCTTCCCAGTTTGTATTGTTTTTATATTTCCGACCCTCGCCAATGACTTAGTTTCCCTTCCTGTTCGGTTGTCCATAATAACAGTAACGCGTGATTGTTGTCCTTGTCAACAATCACGCGTTACTGTTATTATCAAACAAGGTTTTGTTCATTTATGAGCATTACCCTTGGTCCTTAGACCAATTTACAAACAGCGTTGGTAAAATTATTAATGCATGGAACCTCAAATAATTTCTATTTACTTTCATTAAAATATTATGAACATCTGATAATTTGGTTGGGGTACCCTAGCTTAATTACTGCGACCAAAAAAAGAAAGGCTTGGACTTGGTGGCTTGGTAAAAGGCACCAAGTTAAAAAGAGGTTCATTAATTTAAAAAAGCTTACCTCATTAGACGGTCAACAAGTTTTTAGAGGACCAGTTAAATATTTCGCATTATTAATCTTTTCATCCGTTAAAACATAATCTGATGCTTAGAAACTAATTTTGAGTTTCTGCAGCTGCAATTGCATTTTCAAAATGAAGGTTGAGCATTAATTTCTCTCGCCAGGCTATAAACTATGTGGAACATACTGTGGTAACTGCCGTCACACGAGAATTATGACAATAAACTGTGTTTGACGTTAAAGGCAGATAAATCTTCGACTATTCCCACTTATTTATTTATTTATTTAAACTTTTCGCACAAAAAGGTACAAAGGTGGATTTAATGTCTTAGGCATTCTTTACCAGTCAACCAAGGGTGGTGAAGAGATTGGATGGCAGGTGCTTTGGTTGAGAGGAACAATGACAAAAAAAAGGCTATTAAAACTTACATAAATACGTTATATACACATACATACATACTATTTACTATACTACTACTACTACTACTTATGGCCTAGTAGTCGCAAGCACTATACTGCTGAGCATGAGGTCCTGGGTTAAATTCCCGGGTCGGGCAGTGTTATTTGGTTTTTCCATCTGGAATTGCTCAGTAGCAGAGTCTGGATTTGTGCCCGGTTGATAACAATAGCCTCGCCCTCTATTCATTTTTTCTTGTTCATATAACAACTGGTGAAATGTGAGTGTACTGCATAGTATACCTCTGTCTAACCTTTTGGACAAATACAGCCTACAGGGGGCCTAAAATGCCACTTTGGCAGAATCATAAAAGGATAACATTATGAAACATAATATGGTGAAGACAGTCCGTGTTTCTCCTTAACTTAACAGTTAACTGTCCATTATGATTAATAATGTTATCCTTTTATGATTCTGCCAAAGTGGCCTTTTTAAGGCTCCTTCAAACAGACGCGACACGCGATAAAAGCGCGCGCGACACAAAGGCACCGCAAGTCGCGCAACGAGCGGTGCCTTTGGGTCGCGCGCGATTCGCGTCGCGCGTCGCGCCGGTTTGCAGGAGCCTTTAGGCCCACAGATGTGATGTAGTGTTGTAAAAGTTAACTACTATAATTACACGCCATCACAAGTCAAACGATTGTTATTATATCGTGTGAAATAAACGCAAGTTAACACAAAAACTAACTTCACAAATGACGAGCATAACAATGCAAAAAAGAAAGAAAAAAAAGGTCACCGCTTTGGGACCTCTGCGCTGACGCAAATATAGAATTAATTTCACATTTTCTTCGCGAACAATAGAACGAGTTCTTTTGTACAATTGTTTTGTGGTGTTTTAATCTTAATATAATGTAGTTTCTTTGAAATTTTGAATGTAAATGTATTTCAAATGTATTTCGAAGTTATTTATATACAAGTCTTGCTTAGTTTCTTAAGTTAAGATTAAGTTCAGCCAGGGAGATTAAAGTGATAAGTTCTCTGAAAGGTTGGACTGAAATTATATGCAGGATTAAATTAGAGTTTATTTGATGGTTCGTTTTAATTGAGTTGTGGATTAAAGTAGGATAAAATTAAACTCTTCTTTCGTATTATAATTATTACTTTTTGTTACTAGTCTTATTTTCCTCTGATGATTATTAATTTTGTCTTAATGAGCTTTTTCCAATGGATTTTTCGCTGTTCCATCGCATCGCCGTTGTAACCATCACAGTTTGCATTATTGTAATCAAGCATAACTACATTGAGAAGTATGGCAATGACAACTAGTCTTATCAAGGGGTATCGTATTACCCAGTAACTGGGTTGTGGTGGTCTGATACGCAGTTGCTTCTGGTAAAATACTGGTATTAAGCTGCATCCGGTTAGTCTGGAAGCCGATCCCAACATATTTACGAAAATGCTAGGTAGATGATGATAATGACACGGAGAAGTATGGAATAAAAAGACGTGTTGCCCCGACCCCGAATAATATGGGATAAGGACGGGAGAATGCTGATGATGACACGAATGCATAAACACACTGAAAGAAATAAGCAGTAAATAAAAATGAAAAAACATTTATCTGAACTGCTTTAAACAGTTCCATATGAGCCTAACGTTCAAAACAATATTTTTATCGATCCGAAAACAGTTAAACAGTCGAGGCAAAATGTTACCGTCAGGACAGTAAACTTTAACGTTTTAAGTAGCTAAAAGGTCACAAAACTAACAGTTTTATTAATTTGGTGATATCGTTCAAACCATTGAAATATATGTAGTTACATTACAGTAATGGTGGTTTTCCTTTTTTTGTTTTTTTTTTCAGTAAATAGTATGTTTAATCATTAAAAGAACAGTTACTGTTTTGTCTTTTACTGTTTTACAAACATTTCTTGTTACTGTATAAAGTCAGTCTTTAATGTGTTGTAGTATGACATTTTTTTTCAGTGCAGCAGTACCTAACTATTATTAGCATCACATTCATTAAATTCCTTTGACGGTTAGCAAAACCATGAACGATGTGTACCTGTACATAACCTGAATGTTTAATTCATCCAGTTAAGCAAGATTACACTGTATCAAAGCTGAGCAAACACCATGTCACACCCATGAATATTACATCAATGTGTGGCAGGCCTTGCACCGCCATGTCGGTTAGAATTACACTTGTGTTATGACGTGGGTTGGTAGCCATTATGTTTATTCAAGATACTGCGGCCACATCAGCTATTTGGCTGTAAAAGAATTACACAACTTCAAAGCATTCAAAACTCAATTAGCTGCATATTTAATCACAAATAAAACCCCTCCTAAAAGCTGAATGCATTAGATGGATGTATCGTAATTGCTACCGTGACGTTAGGGAAGAACTTTATATAATTTATTTTAAGCATTGATCTCGTGTAAGTGACTTTGCGCTTTTTTGAGACTAAAGGGCAGACGTGATTCTGGTAGAAATTGTCCATGAAGTATTCTTAGAAATTGTGCTACTAGAGTACCGTCGCGCTGTCGCCTCGAGCCTTAAATATCATTAAACCTGAAGGCGGTTTTTAATATGCTACGTATTTGCAGGCAACGTATGGCTAGTGACATCGCAGCGGGCCCAGACGAAGATGGCGCGATGAGCTCGACTCTTTCAACAAAGACTAATTCTTAGTCACTTACATCGATAGAAATGGAAAGAGACTAAGAAAAGCCTTCAATCTGCAATAATTATAGGGATTTGCAGACAGAAACGCCAAAACTTACCTTCAGTTTTTCAACTTCGACAACTTGCTCGTTCTTTACAATATAAATGTTTTATCGCATATGATTTTATTCCTGTAAGTAGGTTTGTACAAACACTTTTACACGTCAATCATATTTTTAAAACTAGATCTACTACAAGGTAGTAGTTACCTAGCAGTTTGAGAGCAAAGTCTGGTGACTCTAACAAGAAAGGCCGAAACAAACTCAGAGTTCACAGTCTCTTTTAAAGTCCAGACATAATCTTGGTCAGATCAAGTGAAGACCATGTTGAATAGTATCTAAAATAATCAGTTACAACAAAAAGATTTATTTAAACACACTTTCCCTAACAAAATATATATTTTAAATCACTTTTTTCTACTAAAGTACAGTTTGTAATGATTTTATCCTATGATGGAAAATGCTGTGCAGCACACCCCCGCAGCTGAATGTTGGATTTGGGAGCCATATTTGCGATATAATTTATTGTTTTATTGAAATTGCTTGAGTTTAGATAAAGTACCTAATGGTTGAAACTACTCATAACTAGGTATTTATACAATTAAAAAGTCACACTCGTGTTTCACTAACCTTTGTTATGTAATAGTTTCATAAACTACTTTTATTAAATGAAATGAAATTGCTAATTCTGTAAATAGGAAATCGGAATTACTTTTACACGTCACATTATTTTAAAAAAATAAGCTGGATGAGATCGGCGTTTCCTATCTGACTACTTTGAGAAGAAAGGCCTAAACTCATTCACGTGTCTTTTAAAGTCCAGACATAAACATGGTCAGAATCATGTAAATTAATTAATAGCTAAGCAATACCATTTCATTTTCCAATATACACCGCTGGTTTTTCATTTTCTTTGGTAACTTTATACTTATACTTTTTGAATTACAAACTTAAATTACCAAGAATATTTAATTAAGTAATTCACAGTGAAAACAAGGAAAAGTATGAGAAAACTAAATAAAGTTAATTAATTTGAACTTTTTATAATTATAATAAGTACGACCTTCCCGAAAGGACCTCTGGAACACATTTTTTAGGGTTCCATACCAAAATGGTAAAACGGAACCCTTATAGTGAGACTCAGTCTGTATGTCTGTCTGTCTCAGCTGGATATCTCAAGAACTACCAATGCTATCAACTTTAAATTTGGAATAGTTTTAGATAATGTTTGCCCAACTATTTTGCAAACAAGAAAGAAATAAAAATATATTTTTTCAACAGGGATTGAAAGGGGGTCTGAAAAATCTGATGTAGGGCTACTAGGGCATGTGGGATATCATATAAAAGAACGCAGTTTGCACATTCTCAAACAGTTATTCTTTTTTTTTTTAGGCCGCATAGTTTTGGACTTATAATGAAAAATGTAAAAAAAATACCGTTCCCCCTTATCTTCGAAGTTTGCAAATAGAAAAATCTGAAATTATTCTATATGATAGAAGTTAATGTAAAGATTACAGACAAAATAAAAAAAATTCTCTAAATAGCACACTTTTCAGAAATCATCAACAAGATACATTAGTTCTACTATCGGTCAAGAGATGGCGCTGACATAAAACTGCAATATTCTACACCGCGCTGTGCACAGAGTTAAAATTCTCTGACGAATACAGGCCTCGACGATGAAAAATTTAAAACATGATGGTACGGAACCCTCGATGCGCGAGTCTGACTCGCTCTTGACCGGTTTTTATCTTGAAAGGGCCTGACGCAGCGACCTCAATGTAAATTATTGTCGCGTCTGTTCTCATTTATATTCTGTACACCATAAACATGAGATAAAAAAAAACCGGCCAAGTGCGTGTTGGACCACGCACAATGAAGGGTTCCGTAGTTAGAATGCATTTATCCCAAGAACATACAAGTAACATTGTAACGTTGTAATTGTTTAAGTTGGTCGACTATGTAAACCTATAAAGCGCTACTTAGCTGTGATAGTTTTCACAAACCCGTAGTATTTTTGAAAGACCCATCCAACGACATCCCAAACCCCAATAGACGAGAAAAAAAAAGCATGCCCAATTTACGTAGGTATAGAGGAGCCCAAAATTTTTTTTTTGTTTTGGCTACTTCGTCGGCCTGGTTAATATAGTATATCCATGCCAAATTATAGCTTTCTAGTATTGTCTTTGAGCTAAGCTAGCCTCCTAAAGCATAGTATAAAGAGGGGAAGTATGTTATCTTCATACAAACGCACCGCGCGCGGCTTGTATGTGTGCGTCATCGTATCTATGCGTCGCCGCACGCACACTTAACAAAATCTCGACCCGTTTCTCAGTGCGCCAGTCGGGGCTAACACAGCATGAAATTCGCGCGTCACGGCGTTTCGGCACCGCTAAATGAATGAAAAATGTTTGATAATCGCAGGAGAACGTATTGCTGTGTGTTTGGATGTCTTAATAATACATCGATTCCAGAATTGTTTCTGTTCAGATTACCTATTGAACAGGAAAGGTAAGCAAGTCACTTATTCTAGCATATAATTTTTACTTGATGATGAGATACCTACTTACTTAGTTTTTGTTGTAAGTACTAGTTTTATATCAGACAAAGAAAGTAGGTAGACCTACTTTCCCACTAGAATGCATTAGGTACTTTGGATCTGTCAATTGATTTGCCGCTATTGCTTTGTTTACGTATAGTCATGCCGATTTCTCAGTATTGTAGGTATAGTAACTAAGTAGCTACTCACAGTTATAAAATCGTAATTAAAAAAAGTAATTGACTAATTGTGAATCAGATAAATAGAGCAAAGTTCGAAGGCAGTACTATCAGTAACCCACCGTTTTCTCGTGCTCATCACCGCTCCGCGCCGCCCGTCTGCTGGCCCGTCGCTCTTTCTTTCATAGTGAAAGGTTGATCATCGTTAAGGGAAAACCGACATCACAAACCCTGTACTTACCCAGACAATACAAGTAAAAAAACCTGTTATTTTGACATTACAAAAAAACAGTTTAATTTTATTTATTTGTATGTGTTTATGTATAGATTACAAACACACACTTCAATTTTATTCATTTGTATAGATAGTTCATTATAGCTTATCGCTTAATAGTTGCTTTGGACTACCCGCAATTGTTAACATTTCCAACATCTTAAGGCTCCTTCAAACAGGCGCGACACGCGATAAAATCGCGCGCGACACAAAGGCACCGCAAGTCGCGTAACGAGCGGTGCCTTTATGTCGCGCGCGATTCGTGTCGCGCGTCGAGCTTGTTTGCAGGAGACTTTACTCTCAGTCATATAAATAATATATACTTACAGCATGTTTCATATCAATGGCCTCTTCTATTCATATTACATTACTTTTATCTCTCCACATCAAATCATCGGAATTCTAAAAATAACTCATTTCTAAGCGAAACCCTGCGAATATCTTATAACCATGCCGCTGCCTGCAGGCATATGGGATGCCCAAGAGATTCGTAAACCGTCACCAACATAGAAACCCTCTTTGCATTGGGAACTCCACATCAGGGTTAGATAACCCTCGGGACAGTCCCGTGGACATTAATGGGATCATTTTGTTAATACCCACAGCGAAAGTAATTTTAAACGTTCGAGCTCTATAGACTTCAATGTTTTGAAACGTAACTTGTGGTTTTAGGCCTAATTATATGAAAGAAAAATTGTTTATTCTGCACAAACAAAACGCACATTACCTACAAATAAAAAAACATAACAGAATGCCTGTTATGTTTTTTTATTTGTAGGTAATGTAATCTTCGGGTTTTATTCTTTTCCCTCCACTGGCTTCGCACAATGTACAGACGCCAGCACATCAAGCTACCCGAAACTGTCAAATTTTCCCAATCAACTCTGAACCTTATGCTTTAGTGACAAAGTTGAAAATCTATTAAAGAAATTTGACAGATTGTAGTAGCTTGATGTGCTGGCTTCTGTACCTAACATGGCTTCCAACACGAGTAAATTTTCTACTGCAAAAGTCCACTCATCGTAGTTTTCCCTGCCCGTTAACTTTGGCACACTGTAGTTTATAGTTAATTAATAATTCATTGTCATCTTGCACAACACGATCGTATCAATGATAAAAACTTGAGGAACTTCGAAAATCTGGGATAGCCCATAACCTAAAGTAAACACGTCGGTTGTCCAGTGCAGACTGTTTTATTATTTATCCACCCTTACATAATTATAGTACGTCATTATTATCTTTATGACACTCTGACTTCACATTCTCACATTCTATAACGTAGATGACGCTAGTAGGTACATTTTGATATAAATTACAACAAAATATAAAAATATTTACAACGTAGTAAAAAGCCTCGTACTCAAGCATATAAAATGTTGACAATTTTGTCCATTGCCCGAAGACAATACACATTCATTGACATTGACAATACAAATTAATCCGTGATGCGCCCGCGACAGTGGCTTTAAAATGACAATAAAACAACAACAATCAAAACAAATACAAAATGCCAATTGCAGAGTGGAAAAATAACTAATTTCGTAACAAACAACAATAATAAGAACAATTAAGGATATGGTTATGAGTATTTATTTCATAATACAATACCTACAAGTCTAATCAACATAATATCACGCCAATATTCCCCGAAAGGTTGGACAGAGATGTACAGACGCCAGCACATCAAGCTACTACAATCGGTCAAATTTCTTTAATAGATTTTCAACTTTATCGCAAAAGCATAAGGTTCAAAATTGATTGGGAAAATTTAACAGTTTCGGGTAGCTTGATGTGCTGGCGTCTGTACGTTTTAGTACCTAAGTACAGACGCCAGCACATCAAGCTACTACAATCTGTCAAATTTCTTTAATATATTTTCAACTTTACCGCTATAGTATAAGGTTCAAAGTTGATTGAGAAAATTTGACAGTTTCGGGTAGCTTGATGTGCTGGCGTGTATACACCTATATTTCGCGAGTTATGTTTAACAAGGTTTGTGAGGAACCTGTTATTACTTTTAAAAACCATCATGTTATGAATTTATTTTATTATGATAGTTTCGTAATATGACAGTTTTCTTGAAGAACTCACTTAATTATTAGGTACAGACGCCAGCCCCTCAAGTTACTACAATCTGCCAAATTTGTATATTAGATTTTAAACTTTATCTCTAGAGCATAAGGTTCAAAGTTGATTGGAAAAATTTGACAGATTCGGGTAACTTGATGTTGATGTGCTGGCGTCTGTACTCAAGAGCAGTGGTGGCCCAGTGGTAGGGGCCCCGACTTACGAGTTGTAGGTCGTGGAGCCGAAACCCAGACAGGCGCTTTACTTTGTGTAATTTATTTCATCACCACTGCTCTCAAAACGGTGAAGGAAAATACAAAACATTGTGAGGAAACCGGCATGTCGTAGAACTGTAAATTCAAAGACATGTCAACTACCAACCCGCACTGGGCCTGCGTGGTGGATTGCGGCCCACTCTCTCACAGAGCGGAGGCCTGTGTTCCAGCAAGGAGAACGTTATAGTCTGAATATGTTTTTGCTTAGGCTACTGGAGTTTGTAATATGACCGTTAACTTGAGGAACTTTGAGGAACTTACATACTAACCTTATTACTTGACCATGGGCGCCGGCAAGTAAATTTTTAGGGGGTGCATCTTCAGTTCCACGGAGCGAGCTAGATCATTTATGCACTTCACCTCGAATGGGATAGGTTTTATTTTGTCCATGCATGCATACAGAAAGAGTACAAACTGAGTCGATTTATATAAATAATATAAATAAGAATTAAGATAGCGCAGTATGCAAGAGCGAAGCAGTCTGTCAATTAGATTTTCGGAAAGAGGAGTTCGGTACTTTGTTGACTAATGCAAAAAAAGCTTTAAAATCGAGAGATTGAATTATTGCAAGAGCGAGCGAAGCGACTTTTTTAGGTGTTTTCGGATATTTGTTTTATTGTTCTGAATTTATTTACACCTATATTTTATTTTGAAGCTAGGGAGGTGCAAGTGCATCCTCTTGCACCCCGCTCCCGGCGCCCATGTACTTGACTAATTTATATAAAATTACTTACTCACTCATTTAGTGTCATAAAATGTGTCATTTAGTGTCACAAATTAGTAACACGCACTCTACGAAACTTTGTTAATGAAGCATCTACATAAAGTATAATTTCCCGAAAAAGTTTAGGAACGTTACATGAAAATATAACTCTTGTAACTTCAATTAATTTATTCCTTCAAGCACTTTTGTTAATGAAATGCGGGCTTAACTTTTATTAACTACCCTACCCTTACAATAAAATTGTTAAGTCCTTTATGAATAATTGAATTTAGTTCAACAATAAATCAATAAAACTAAGTTGTTTATTAGTTTGTTTATATAAAGTCTTTTGACAACACAAAACATCTCCCGAAAATTCTTACACTATCACTTTCTATTTTGTTCCTATTCGAATATTGCTATCCTTGTCACACGGTTGAGTCATCCTGAAAACGACAAACGGGCGCTGTGTAGGCGCCTCACAGTCTGGACATAGACCAGACAAACAAACTTATTAAAATCTACTTGGTTCACTCTTATCATATAGAAACAAGGTTCGTTTTGCCTTACGCTAACCGCAAGCAAAACTACCACATCATAGGAGCGCAGGATTACGTCATCCTCTATCTTGCCAAGTCATAGTCAACCAAAACAGCATGGCCTACCATTTTATACGGTTTAAATAAAAATGGCAGCTCCCACAAAATAGTTGACATAAACTTCTTTTTGAGAAAATGAGCCCAAGGTTGTGTTCTGGTTGTATTTAAAAATATTGGAGTTTGATCAAAACAAGACCCAGGGCCTGGAGGAACGCAACCTTGATCTAATATACTGTTTTGAAAGTGGAATACTGTCTGTTATATGACCCTCGCAGAGCCTGCGGCCTGTTTTTAAATATTTATGATGGCACATTATGAAATCCTGAATAATGTGGCGTTATTTTGTTTGGCGGCTGGAATATATAAGTTGCTTAAGTTTTTTTTTTTGCTAATTTGCCTGCTCTTGACCTCGATTACGCCTGATAGAAAGCGACAGATGAGGTCTATGATGGAACGAGCGTGCCCAGAAGATGCCTGTTCACTCTTGGTTTGAAAACAGACGGGATAAATATGGCAAGGAATACAGACGCTGGCAGAGAGTTCCACACTTTGGCTTTGCGCATAATAAATGTGACTCGTCGGGATATCAAGCAAATGTGGATGGTACAGTAGCGTAGGTGCGTCTGGTAGTCCGGTAGTAATTAATATCTTAATCTCAAGTTAATGTTGTTATGAGTTTTTCAGTTACCTAAGGGGGTATAGTGTTTTAAAATAGTAGTTACGCAAAAATCGAAACAAAAACACAAAAGACGAAATGTACCTACCTACCTTCGAAGATATTAATAATCGATTTTTCCTTTCTACCCAGAAGCAATATAATTTCAAATCCTAGAAAATCTGGTCCAATTTCTTAAAGATAAATTAAACAATCTATTTTAGAAACGCCCTATAAACATGCTGTTCGTTAATCTTATAAGAACCGCGCATCAGTGGTAGCAATTTCACATTGACTGTTCCATTATGCCGTAGCAGTACCTATCTAATTTTCGAGGCAATTTTCGTAATAGTCCCCGCTAGCAGTGGTGGCTCAGTGGTACCGGCCGCGATTTACGAGTTGTTGGTCGTAGGTTCGACAGGCGCTTTACTTTGTGTATTACTTCATCACCACTGCTCTCAAAACGATGAAAAAAAAAGAGATTAAAAAAAGGAGGTTATTACCGACTTTTTTAAGTAGGTATTTACGTTAGTAACACGGGTTTTTTAATTTTTCCCTTCTAACAGCTCAACACTGGAGTACTAGGAAGGGTAATCAAAATTAACGGTATTACAAATGGTAGTAAGATTGGTAGTAACTAGGGTAACAAAGGAGTGGCAGTAACCCAATAGCAACCTTATCAGAATGAGAATAAAGTTCACAATGACAGTGATGCAAAATCAGAGGTAATAACAGACAATGAAAGGACTGTAGTGTAGAGATGTACATTATAAAGTATAATTTTAAATACAAACTCTAAGCAGGCATTACTTACCCAAAAAATCGGTAAGTAATATCTTACATTCAATTCATTTGATGTTGTGACAAAAAGCTGTAAATTATGAAATTCGCTTGAACTTTTCCAACTCATTTCCACATTTATTCCAAGTATACCCAACTTCAATAGAAAAAGATCCAAAACTTAAGTAATCCTTAAAATCCTTTTTCTAAACACAACCAGACAATGCCACAAGACAAAAGCTATCTTTTCATAAAAAGCGCAGCGTGTCGCATCCCACACAGAGCCGCAGTACATACGGCGACACCCCACCTATGCGTTATCAGTATAAACAGACCTCTCATTGAACGGAAATCCTACACAATGCGAGGTCTGCTAAAACTGGAAATGCTTGCTTGATATGTCGTCATGTGTACAGTCGAACCAGCTATTTGGTATACAGTATAAAATATTCAATAATTTTAAGAACATACAACATAACATCACGCATGTATTCCTCCAAAGGTTAGGCAGAGGTATATTAATGTGTACTGTATGCGTAATAACTTTTCAAGCTTATGGCTGAGAGAGTGCTGTAAAAGAATTAATCAGGTAAACTCTCAACGTTGTTTAAGACGACAGCGCCAGGGTAGCCCGCAAAATTTTAACTGTCCTTGGTTTTTTGCAATTTTCAGGGCAGTATTAGATTCTCTGTTGATTTCCATACAATCTAATACAGACATGTAATTTTAACTAAGAGAGTTGTATTGATGATTGATGACAGATAATATTTTTATCAGCAAATTGCAAAAAAAAATTAAGTTTGGCGGGCTATCTTAACGCATACACCTTAAAATTAGTAACAAATCTGCAGCCTGTATACCAACTAGCTTGTATCACTGTACGTACGGTACGCGAACAATATGCGTGATGAGTTCTCTTGTTTTACACGCCACACAAAAGATAACCTACATCACCGGTGCGGCTTATACCGAACCTGTATAACGAAGTACTAACGCAAATTAGAGGTGGGTATGATAACATCATGACATAATGGAACGAAGGTAATGTACATAGTGCTGTTCAAATATTATGTTTTAGTATCGTGTTGTCGATAAAATGTAATCTTGGAAATGGAGTTCGAGATGAAAAATTTAAGTCAATGTAAGTCAATCACGACAAACTTCAGAAACCAAATGACTCCGAATTACCAAAACAAATGCCGAATTGCCGATCAGCAGGTACGCCCACTTGAATCGATTATTAGGATAACGCAATTTTATTTACAATTTTTTTCAACGATTCTCTTTCTTAGAAAGAAAAACTTTTTATAAATAGAAAGTAATAAATGAAAGTGAAAATGTTTAGAGCTTCTGCCTTATTACCAGTATCATAAAAACTATTTGCACGATTTTATTTCAATCAGGAAATTTTTTAATGATAAATAAATGATAAATGATTTTATTTTTGTAAGTAGATTTGTACAAAGTTTTACACGTCAATCATGTTTTTTTTAAAACTAGATGAGGTCAGTTTATTCTTGGACCGTAACTTACGTCACTTTAAAGCTGAAAACTGTGTGCAATATTGTATTTTACCTGTTTAAGATATGCCTACAATTTTAGCACTATATTATAGTACTAATTACACCATTAAGGTTATTTCAAATTGGCAACGCCTTTGTTTACATTTTTAATTTCTAATTCCATTTTCAAGTTTAGCAGTTTTCTGGAAGCGCATTGGCTTGATACTGTTGTATCAAGATTATTGTTCTTTTTAACAGACTTTCAAAAAAGGAGGAGGTTCTCAATTCGGATTTATATATATTTTTTTTTACTTACAAAACCTACAGAATGCCAACTGCTACGATCCTTACATACACCTTTTGCCTCCTTTACTTTCATACATCTGTTTTTGGAAAGGTAAATAAATAAATTACACAATTAAAAACTATGAATGCACTCAAGATGATATTAAAAATAATTATGCAATTAATTTCCTAAGAATACGGGCGGAAGCGAAATAAATATATGAAACATAGGAACAGCAAGAGGCTATCTCCACACTCTCCACAATTATCAATATTGAAATATGAATCCATTAGAAATAATTCGATGTAAATTTCTCCACCCTCTACGCTTTTATCTGTTCACTGCTACGCCGTAGCACCATACTACGATTTGCTACGACTACTACACGGCTACGAAATGAGCAAAACAGAGTACAAAATGCATGTATTGTTAAATTAACTCGCAAATAAACTGTGAAAGGTCCCTCATATTACGTTTTTTATGCTTCCCTCAGTCATTGTTCGCGCAATTTGAACTCCGGCTATCGAAGGAAATTACTTTTTCTTAATAGCCCCGTGTAAACTGACGAGGTCTGGAATCCATTTGAACATTTTAATTTTAACTTTTAGTAGCAACTCTGGAAAGATCTATAGTGTACCTGCTGGAGGTCTAATTACGAGATTTACGAGCTATGCAAAGAAATGTTTTCGAAAGGTATTTTTAAAGTGATTTATATTACAGTAAAATCCAGTCTAAACACAAATTACCAAATCATATGCCATTTTTGAAGTGAAAATTTCTTTAGCGTCGTTGTACACTTTTTTTGTAATGGGTAAAAAATGTTAAGCTCGCGTCAGGACACGTGATCTGATCGAAAATTCGTAAGACGGATGGCGGTAGCGTAGCCGGTACCGCGCGTGTTTTGTTTATAAGACGATTCACAAAACACACACGTAATTGTTCATGTTTTCACTTCTGTCGGCACTCCCGGAGTGCCGTTGTTTTTTTTGTTTCTCAGCCTATAACGTTCTCACTGCTGAAACACAGGCCTCCTCTCTGTGGGAGGGAATGTGCAGTAATCCACCACGTGGGCCGATCACCGTTGGAGAAGACGTGTTCTTGAGTGGAGACCGCGAATCGGCAAACGTAAGGGAGGACGCCTTCAGGTTACGTGGAGCGACGATCTTCGCAGGGTGACTGGTAGCAACTGAATGAGAGTTGCTTGAATCGAGCTAAATGGCGTACAATTGGAGAGGCCTATGTATAGTAGTGGTCTGCTGTAGGCTGATGATAGACCCAGTGCGGGTTGGTAGATGTCACATGTCTTCGAATTTTTGGTTCTAGGACATCCCTCACGATGGATTCATTTTTTGTTCTCATCGCATGCCGATGGAAGCATCGGCTAGATGGTAAAAAAAGGAAACTCTAAAAAAGCTTCCTTTTATTTATTTAGCACATCAATCGTAATAAAGACGACTTTTTCGATTCATTTAAAATTTGATCACCATGATTACATTTACCACATTGGTGTCAATAAAACAATGCGTAATGTAACAATAACCGCTATGTACTTAAATATTATGTATGAAATAATTCATATTATATCATTTAAGTGAGAACAATTACGTTTGCAAACACCACAGTGTTTACGTGTCTAAAATTGGCTTATTTCCTTTGGTTTCACAGAGGTTCCGCTCGTAAATTACAATGATTGCTTATAGGTCGGTGTCCAGGCAGTGGGAACATTGTAGGTTAATTAAGCTATGCTTACACGCATACACGTATTGTAGCGAAATAAATGAAACGATACACTTCGCTAATAAAATACGTAAGTAATTTTTTTAAAAAAATTCCGAATATTGTGAATTATCAAAAAGTATAAAAATTTAACAAGAAAAACGATGAGAAATACATGATGAAAACTTGTGACTATAAAAGTTATTAATAAGAATTTTATGAATCAGAGGATACTTTAGGTTTGTAGCAAAAAAATTAAAGCTAAATTTAGTCACGCGACGCGATTTTTAGTCGTGATTGCAATCAGGAACTTCGTGCGCGTGGATTAAACGGACCGCATAAAAAAAGAAGGTATCAAACCCGCCGTATTCGAAGTTAACAAACGAAGTTTATAAAAAAAATAATCTAAAAAAATCTATTAAGAGTACTTAAAGGAAAAATGAATATCTGTTTGCGACAGGATCTTCGTCTTCATCCGTGGCGTTAAATGGTTTACGGCCGTCAAACCCGGATCAGCTCGGCTCGGATCGGCTGCACCTCTGGTAAATTGCTCGTATATAAATATGGCAGGAACCTGGGTAGGGTGAAGCCGAATGAATCGGCTTGCAGAAAGTTCGAACCTTAATCTGGGGTAAAATTTATCCATAAGAACCCGTGGAGCAAGCAGAATCTCATGTACCCAAAAACAGCGTAGAACAATACATACAAAAAAGACGAATAATACCTTAATTCTCGATCAGCAGTGAACTTAACGAGTGAACCACATTTTGTAGCGAGGAACCTTTAGCATAGAACGAATGCGATTTAAAATATTGCAACATGAAGAAAAAACAATGGATAGCCAAAAAAAGATAGCAAATACGCACCTCGAATCAACACAAAGCAACCCCAACAAACTATATGATTATTTCATATTACGTTCGCATCACTTATTATCATTTATTAATTTAGGTGGTCGTTCCAAAAAATACCACGTACTACCATGAAAAAAACCGGGCAAGAGCGAGTCGGAGTCGCGCACCGAGGGTTCCGTAACGTCATATGTTTTTAAAATTTCATTGGCGATTTGGCGAGGTCTATATTCGTTAGAGAATTTTAACACTGCGCACTGCGGTGTAGAATATTGCAGTTTTAGGTCAGCGCCATCTCTTGACCGATAGTGGAACTAGAGTAACTTTTGTTGATGATTTGATTATAGTGGACTGTATTATAAAATTCAACAAAGAGGGATATAACGGTAAACAATAAAATTTGAATTGGAAAGAAAGAAATATGCAATCGCTCAGTAGTGTGGACGATGACGCAGTGCAGTACGGGCCGCTGCGCCCCCGCACGTGTAGCACCCCCTCCGCGCCCACAGCACGGTTCCGCGGTCGCCCGGAGCGTCGTGACATTCTCAACACAGGGTGTTAAAAGACCCACCACAAAACCTTGTGCAAAAATAATTGGGAAGAAACGATGTTTGGTTTGTTAATTCGCTGTTTATGTTTACGGTAGTGCGCAATGTACCGCAACCTAAACAACGTCAAAAATATTGGTACCTTGACCGGTACCACCAGAAGGCCAATTCCCGTAATTATAAACGTTCAAAATTTTGTCGCAATCATATCTCAATGATAATCAATGTCAAATCGAAATCTGTGTTATTAGTGGATTGCATTAATTATTCTGTCTCTAAATTCTTTAATTAAGTGTCACGACCGTGCGCTGCTACGATGTGATCATAGAAGCATCCATTTAAAACTCAAAAAAATATTTAATTTGCAAATAGTGCAAACAAAACTATAAAAAGTCTGAAAGCTTAAAAAAATGCCAAGTTATAAATGCTTTAAAATAACTGCTCGACAAAAACAGCATTATCACAGAAATGACCTCACGACTATGTATCTTTATACTACATAATTATGTAGCGCCATAGATTGTCCGTACTACGCGACAAGGACGGGAATAATTCCCTCCAAAAACTTCTAAAGCGTGTAGCTTCTCCATATTTCCATCGATTTTACAGAGTTTTTTCTATTATCTCTAATCCTACTATGCCTCCTTTGAAATTACATTATTTGTTCGAACATTTCTCATATTAGTAATCGTCCCTATTGTCTTGAGCAGATAGCGTTCTAATAACAGAAATCTTTCCCAAGGGAGTTATCCTTACAAATATTAACCTTTACGAAATAAATGAAAAACATAAAAATAATATTTAGGTACCTTTCATCCACGTTCATGACATAATATCAAAATAAAGTACTTATTCCATATTTAGTAATAGTCTATTTCATCTAAAACAGAAGTTATCCAAGTACACCTATCCATTTTGATAGGTATTATTTTATGAATCAAATAGTTCTCCAAGAATGGGTATGCTTTAAATAAACATAGGTACGTCACATATTCTACTCATGTGTCCAAAAATAATATTAATCTATTTTATTATTTGTTTCATTGGTTTTATTATAGTATATGGTTGGCTCTATCTTCCTTTTATTTACTTCTTAGGCTTCACCTCATATTATATTGCTATAAGCCAATGAATGAAAGAATGAAAGAAAGAATGTTCAACCGGTCACAATTTACGAAATTAAAGTAATTTTGACTTATAACCTACATTTAATAATAATGCTACACTAATTACATGTCACCAAAGGTCGCGTGCCACACGAACTTACGGGTGTTAAGCTTTGTTGATAACAAACACCAGTGATTTTTGTAGGCAGCTAAAACATGTTATTTATTTCATGTTTATAAGTTTTACCGTGCCAGGAGATTTCCAAGGTATTTTCTAAAGTCTGACTTAGATTAATATTTTTAGATCTTATCGTTGTTTAGATAAAGTTTTGTGGATTTTTTTTTCAGGATGGGAAATCATTAAGTGGGGATCCCGCTCTGGGTGGAGCGGAAGGGAGTGTCAGACTCTTACTGACTAAAACCCACCCGTGTTCCTTCCTTAGCCCTTTATGTTCCGGGCCAGCGGTAACCCTTTCGGACAATCCCGCTGACAAGTTTTTTGGATTACATAATAGTTGTCCAATACAGCCGGTCGATTCTGTAAAAATCTCACCCTGAAAACTTAAATGATGTGAGTTTGTTTTGCTAGGAATTGACACTATTGACAGCTCACTTCACGCTCACTTCACCTAAGTTTTCACGGTGAGATGGTTACAGAAACGCACTGCTGTAATCTAGAATGTTTCAAGAAACAAGTGAACTTGATGACATGAGGTGATGAATTATTATAATCATCAAACCTGGTAGAAAACAGATGCGCAGTTTTCAGCGTAACACGTTAACAGTAGGAATAGTTTTCATTTTGTCAATTCAATAACATTCATTGCGTTACCTATTTACATTGTTGAGCAGACAAATTTTTCAAACATAATGAGATTCATCAGATTGTGTTTTTAGTCAGATTCAGATTGTTCATTTGTGTTGTGTTTGTTAAAGCAATATTCAGATTGTGATTACACAGTTGGGGTGCCAGTAAAAAGAATTGAGATTCTATTCACAGGTTGAATTCGTGACACATTTCATTGCCAAACTAACAAATCGTTAATCCCTACCCTCACTTTCAGTATCATAAGAACGCAGCCTCCCCAGAGCGCCAATTGTCGCGTCACACCGGCGCCAACCGGCCAAGGACACTTGGCGCCATCGAGTCTGATCCCCGGGAAAGCGGGAAAGTTACAATCCGCACTAATGTTATAAATGCGAAAGTGTATCTGTCTGTCTGTTACCTCTTAACGCTGAAACCGCTGAACCGATTTAGATGAAATTTGGTATAGAGATAGTTTGAGTCCCGGGAAAGGACATAGGATAGTTTTTATCCCGATATTCCCACGGGATCGACACTTATGCGGGGCGCTGATAGTGATAAATAATATGACGAATGATTATGGTACAGTCAGCATCAAAAGTCGATTAACACTTAAGTTTTTTTAATCTCGGTTATTGAGCAAAATATTAACCCTTCAGTTTTTTAAATCTCAGTTATTGAGCAAAATATTTGTTCAAAATCGCATTATACTTCTGCTGCAATTTCGATCAAATATTTTGCTCAATAACTGAGATTAAAAAAACTGAAGTGTTAATCGACTTTTGATGCTGACCGTACCTATTAATATTGCTCTGACAAATATCTTTGCCAAAATGATTGGCAATTAGTACCAGCTTAGTATCATTTCAGGGCGTCTTATTTATCCAACTGCGGGTTGGAAGTAACTTTCCGTTATTGTGAAGGCTTATTTTTACGAAGGAGCCTGGATCTCACAACAAAGGGAATCCTAGAGTGAGGCCTAGGAATTAAGTCCACATGAATGTAGACTTAGCAAAACTCAAACTCAAAGCATTTATTTCAATTAAACCATGTACCTACAGGCACTTTTGAATTGTCAAAATTAAATAGTCGGTCAGTTAGTCAGAAAGTTGAAGCTAGTTGCCCATTCCAAAACGTAGATCTCTATGAAGAAGGACGGGCAAGGAACTCCATGGACACTCTTTTAAATCAAGATATTACAAAATCCTGGGTATATTATTCTTGTTGTTTCTATATGTGTGAACAATGTAAAAAAAGACACAAATGAAGAAACAATTCAAAATATAAGATTGAAAATAAGCCTTGGACAAAATAAATTTTGTTCTTATTCTTTTCTTATAGGAACAAATTAACACCCATTCATTCGATGATGTAGAAAGCAAATAAAGGATAATTTCATTAGTAATAATTATCCTTGTCTATTTACCCACGACGAAATGGAGAAGCTTTATGTGTATAGGACTTGTATAGGACTATAGGCTAAGAGGTTGTGTGCAAAAAACGAATGTTTCTATTTATTTCCAAAACGGTTAGACCGATTTAGACACGGTTTTCTGTAAAAGGTTAGTGAATCATCGACGATGGTTCTTCAAAAAAGAAACAAAAAAAATAGTGTGAAAGGGCAAAAAAAAATTAAACAAAAATGTTGAGATTTTATGACAGATATTTAGACAAACACGGAGGAGTACTAATTAATTTTTTTTTTCGAAAAAAAAACCCACGACGGATATTGAATAAGCGCTTTAATATGTAGAAAAAGATAATACTTCATATTTTTGGAAACTATAAAAAATCCGTCGGAGTATGGCATTAAGTCCGCCTCTATACATTTGTGTTGCTAAAGTAAATATTAAATAAATAAATATAATAATGGATAAATTCCCATCTTTGGACCTCTTTAATACCACACGAAACAGACTCAAAACGGAGATTATCCAAATCCTCCATCAAACGATACTCAGCTTACTACTTAGATACCTAGTGCCAGTTTAGTCACACGTACATAAACATACACACATTATAGCACACTTTTGCAGGACATACACCGCACAAGTACACCCAAATACTACAAATATATCGAATTATGTCACTCTCTGTATTTATTATTTACCTATGTACAGACGCCAGCACATCAAGCTACCAGAAACTGTCAAATTTTCCCAATGAACTTTGAACCTTATGCTTTAGCGATAAAGTTGAAAATCTATTAAAGAAATTTGGCAGATTGTAGTAACTTGATGTGCTGACGTCTGTACGTCGTAATGACGTAATGTTTAGATTAATAATTATGTTATACTTACTGAAGCTACCTTATTATCATAATCAGCCTACAATTTTCCCACTGCTGGGACACAAGCCTCCTCTTTGTGAGAGGGAATGTGCATCCACCACGCGTGCCCAGTGCGGTTTGGTAGATACCTACATAATAATAAGTATTAAAAAATAACGACATAAAGATTGAGGGAAATGTTGTTATGTATTATTTTTTAATACATTTTGTTATTTCGGGAGTCCTTAAAATAAGGCTTTCTACCCCTTTTGTGCTTAGTCTTATATGAATATGTCTTGCATAAATCATATAGGTACGATATCAAACACATTGTATGAGAGCAGCAACCGACGGTTCACTTGTCGAGTGGGCCATGATCTACGGGCCCAGTACGGGTTGGTAGATGTCACATGTCTTTGGTATGAAATAATTTACATAAAGTAAAGCGCCTGTCTGGGATCAAACTTACGACCTACAACTCTAAAAGTCGCGGTCGTTGCCATTGGGCTACCACCGTTCGTTCCTATCTTATATAAAGCCTTATATGAAGCTACCTTATATAAAATAAATAAACATATCAGCCCAAGAAGAGCTCCCCACGACTCCTACCAACGTCACTCCTGAACTCCAGATGCCATTTTTTCTTTTATCACTGGCAGACATCAGATAACTTTTATCCCCTCAACAATTCATAAACCTTTTTCTGTAGCGCTGAATATATACTAGCCAGCTAAGATCCGTCCCTGGAGCTCCAGTTGTCGCGCCACGGTGGCGCCAAGCGGCCAAGGACAAATGGCGCCGGTCAGTCTGCACCCCTGAAATGAGACGCTATTGAATGCCACGCTGGTTTACGCAAGATTTTAGCGTGGGAAGTATTGTTCTTGTGGGTGGACAGTTATCTGGATTGAAATGTTAGGATTTTTTTGCTTTTGCATCTGTATTACGGCGTTGTTGGCTTATAATATTATATTTTTAAGAAAACTTTATTGTTTCGATACAAAGGAATATTGATGTTATTGTTGATAAATTAAGTAAGTTTAAGTATTATTTATTAAAGACGAAAAAAATATAATTATAAGTACACTGGATAAACTTCTACGAATTTACTAACAAACTATTAAAATTAAAATTAAAAACTTAACGTACATATTATGTGTGTTTACTGAATCTTGAAATATCTACAATCTTATAACTTTGGATTTTCTTAATATGTGATGTGGGTATCCTATTTACCACTATCACCTGCACGACGAAAATCACCCTTACTTGCTACGACACAAAGGCGTTGTTTATGTGAAATTGTTAATGATGTGCTGTTGACCATACGATACTGAACGTTCCTTGTGAATAATATATATAGTAGGTACCTACTTGTAGATACGGTATTTTAATACATATTTCTGACTATCATTCAATTCTCACAAATACAGATATATAAAACGTTATTTTCATCGTACGTTAAGTAAAGTAGGTAAGTACACAGTACCTGCATTAAAATGCACAACATTTTCTACTCCACAACTAAAGGGTTGTTAAATAAAAATGTTTCACGTCCACGAGAACGTACTCTGACATGAAGCATAATGATAACGGAGCGAGTGCTGTTGTGTTAAAAGCAAGTTATTTTTGTTTGCTTCGTTCCGCCATAAATAATACCGCGGAACACATGAAAGAAAAAAGAATAACATTAATTTGGACACAGCTCTTGAAACAAAAACATCAAATAACAAAACATACAGAACAAAAACTGATAGTAATTTATTGTATAACTAGCGACCCGCCCCGGCTTCGCACGGGTGCATTGCTGATACTAAATACACTACAGAAAAACTGTGAACGTTGTATATAAAAACTTTATTACTGATACGTTGTCGCGCTGAAAAGCACGTTTTTATAATAAACGCGTCCGATCGCTGCTAAATTCAAAGTGCTATAGGGAAAACCGCGTTTTTTTTTTTTTTTTTTTTTTTTTTTTTTTTTTTTTTTTTTTTTTTTTGATATGGCATCTCGTAGTTGACCTTGAGAGGTCGTGACTACTTAACCGGACAATCCTGCGGCTGCCTTGAGAGATCTCAAAGCCTCCAGCCAGGGGCTTAAAACTAACTAAATAAACTAAGCGACTACACGCTAAGGGCACCCCCTGTGGGGTACGAGCCTCGGCTTAGGGCGTCGCTGGGGGGAGGGCAGCAAGTTGGGACAGGCTGGGTCGAATTATGATTATTTAACGAACGATGGGGCCGGCATTTCCTAATTGACTACTCTGAGAAGAAATGCCGAAACAAACTCAGAGGTCAGAGTCGGGAATTTAAATCTACAGGCTCAGCTGCGGCGCGGGCTGGCACTACATCGAGCAAGGGTCGGTGGGGGGCATTTACTGGGGGACGTCGCGAGGGACCTCGTCGGCGAGGCCGGTATGTCGATTTTTTGTACTTGTTTTTCCTAAGCGTGCTGGTTGCCCTACTGCTCTCTTGGAGGAGGGTTATGGGGTCATCTGGATCGGTGAGAACATGCCTTGGACGGCGGAGTTTACTAATTTGGGAGGGAGTATATCTGGCGGCCTCGACAACCAGCGGGTTTCGATGGTTGGGGGCGGAGTCGAAGAAGTGCTTGGAAAGGCGCTTCATGAATTGATGGATAGTGGGGATTTTGAGATCGACATGGAGGATCTCATTTCGAACGAACCAAGGGGCTCCCGTAGCCTTTCGGAGGAAACGGTTCTGGAGGGTCTGCATCCTATGGATGTGGTGGGGCTTTGCGTGTGCAAAGACTACGCAGGCATAGGTCATGATTGGGCGAATGCACGCTGTGTAGATGCTCAATTTGCACTTAAGTGACAATTTGCTGCGTGCATTTAGCATCGAGTGGAGGCTACCGAGAGCGAAGGCGGCGCGCGAGCGAACCGCCTTTATGTGCTCTGCGAAGGAGAGGTGCCTGTCGAGGATAACACCGAGATATTTGGCTTGCTTCTCCCAAGGGATCGGCGTGCCGAACATGGTGATAGGTCGGGGGGGGATGGGTTTGTGTCTCGGTTTCGAATAGAGAACCGCTTGACTTTTGTCGGGGTTTACTTCTATTCTCCACTTCCTAAACCAGTCAGCGAGCTTGTTGACTGAAGTTTGGAGGATGTGGGAGATCTGGACTAGGCTGCGGCCAGTGTACAGAATGGCAGTATCGTCTGCGAAGAGAGCCAACTGGGTCTTTCTATTTGTTGGGATGTCACTGGTGTACAGCGTGAACATGAGCGGGGCGAGCACAGAGCCCTGGGGGACTCCTGCTCGGATCGGGTGTGGAGAGGATATAGCTCCTTCTACTTTGTAGCGGAAGGTGCGGTTCGACAAATAGTCTCGAAGGATGAGCACGAGACGGCCGGGCACACCGAGTTGGTATAGCTTATATAGTAAGCCATTGTGCCAGACTTTGTCGAAAGCTTTTGCTATGTCGAAGTATATCACACCTGTCAAGTATCCACGCAGGATCCCTGCGTGGATATGTTCGGTGATGCGGTGGACTTGCTGGACGCTAGAATGTTGGGTTCGAAAACCGAATTGTTCGTTAGGGATTAGGCCCTTGGTTTCGGCATAGTTTCTGAGACGCTTATAAATAAGCCTCTCGTAGACCTTGCCTAGTCCATTGAGCAGACTGATGGGGCGGTAACTCGTGGGTTCCGACTTGGGCTTGCCGGGCTTGGGAATGCCAATGACTGTGGCTTCTTTCCACTTCTGTGGGAAAATGTTGTTGCTCATGGCACCGTTGAAGATGGTGGCCAGTAGCACAATTAATTGGGCAGGGAAGAGTTGAATCACTCTATTGTTGATTCCATCTGAACCGGGGGCTTTCTTAGGTATGAGACCCTTTATGATGTCCTGTACTTCGTCTGGAGTGACGGGGGGTAGAGGATTTTCGGGGTCTTCTACTGGTGGGAGGGAGGCTCTACGCTCGACTTCCGCGTCGACCTCAGAGAGGTGAGCTTGGTCTACGGGTAGGGAGCTGGGTGTACACTGGGCTTCGAGGCTGTCAGCCAAGCATTCTGCCTTGTCATCGTCGTCAAAGGCGATGGTTTTGTCGGGGCGGATCAGTGGGGGCATGGAGACGATGTCTCGAGATCTAAGTCTCCTTTGGAGTTCCCAGAAGGCCTGGTGATTGGGTTCAAGATCGCTCAGCGTCTTATTCCATTTGACTTCACGCCACTCCGATATGCGAGTCCTCACAGTTCTCTGTAAGTAACGCATATGGGCTTTGTTTGGGCCACATGGAAAGCTGCTGTAGGCACGGACAGCCGCGTTCTTCTCGTTCAACAGTTCACGCAAGTCGTCAGGCAACTTCCAGCGATGGTCGTCCATCTCTGGAATTTCCCTTGAACAGTCGTTCAGGACTGACTGTACGTGTTCCGTGAGCGAGTCGATCGCCGCCGTCGTGTCCGCGATGGAGTTGAACTGATCGGGGATGGAGTCTAAGTGGGGGGATGTGGTGGATTTCAGGCATTCGCTTACTTTCCTCCAGTCCGTTACCACTTTAGTTTGAGGGGGTTGGTTGGGGTCGTGGAGACCAATGCGGGGGGCCATTTTGATGATGACTGGTCGGTGGTCTGAGGAGAGCTCTTGTACCACTTCTATATCGGTCAACCGTAGGTTGACGTTTTTTAGGAGTGCCACGTCGAGGACGTCAGGGGTATGGTTGGGGTCGTGTGGAAAATGAGTAGGACACGTCGGTCCGATGACATCGAAATTTAGAATGGGGGAGAGGTCAAACAGCTGTTTGCCTCTGGTCGATACCCTGGTGCTGTTCCAGGCGTGGTGCTTTGCGTTGAGATCGCCCGCTATGATAACGGAGTCACTCAAGCCTAGGAGCGTGGAGAGATCGTTAGAGAAGAGTTGGGAGTTCTCTGTCGACGTTTGGGGGGGGAGGTAGACCGAAACTAAGGTGATCGGTTGGTGCCCTGACATGCCTAGCCGGCAGATGGACACTTCGAGTCGTGAGAGTGGGGGAGGATCTATTGGAATGCAGTATAGTTCCTTTTTGTAATAAATGAGTGTGCCTCCTTTGTGACATCGCACCCTGTCGTTGCGAACCATGCGATAGTTTGCAATTGAAGGGTTACGGTGGTGGGGCTTTAGGAAAGTCTCTTGAACGAGTAAAATGTCAATTTGATGGTCGCGTAGGAAGGTGGCGATCTCATCTCTTTGACCCTGAATGCCATTGGCATTGAAATGGGCTAAGTTTAAGGATCGGAGTTTGGTTCGTGAAATGATTCCTCTATCCATTGTTGGGCTGAGCAGTGAAAGAGGCGAGGATTCGGGTGATGTCAGGATAGGCATTGTAGATTGCCTGAATCCTGTTCAAGTCACAGGAGTTCCTGGCAGCGAGAAGTTCGCTTGCCATTTTCCTGGCGCGGGGGGACATGAAGGCCGTGAACGTGCCTGCTATGATGTTAAAAGAGTCCATTGGATTAGGACCGACAGTTGGGACCGGGGCTGTAGTGTAGGCGGCGGGAGCGGCCATTTGAGTGGGCGTAGCGGCCATTGCGGTGGGCGCAGGGGTGGCGGGGGGCGCGGTGGTGGGCGCGGTGGTGGGCGCGGTGGAGCGGATGAGACGAGGGTCCATCCTAGCATGATTTAGAAGAGTCCAGGGGCTAGGCCTTTGAGGGCTTAGTCTCGCTGGAGGTGCGGTCGCAGTCCCTTGGGAGGGGGATTCTCTTTGTTGGCGGGCGTCTGCACGCTTGGCCAATTTGGAGGAAGAGGATTTGGGGGCTTTGGAGCAGCCCCTGTAATTGGCCGGGTGACCTGTTTCTCCGCATAGCACACAGCTGGGCGGCTCTGTGCATAGAGTGCGGTCTTTTGGTCGGGGGCAGTTTTCGGTGCCGTGCGCGCCCAGGCACTTGACGCACCTGGGTGTTGCGTGGCAAAACCGTTGGGAGTGACCATAGAGCTGGCAGCGGTGGCACTGGCCCACAATGCCGCTCCTCCATGGTTTTTCAATCTCGATGCCGGTGAGATTGCAGATGGATTTTACTGTAAAGATCGGGTGGTGGCGGCCCTCAGAAGGGGGGCAGACTACCAGGACCATGTCGTAAGCGACTTGGCCCTTGGAACGGTGCATGCGGTGCACCTCGGACACTGGAACCTTTTGGGCTTCCAGATCCGCCTTGATGTCTTCGGTGGCGATTTCCTTGGGGATCCTGCGGATCACCACTCGGGTCATGCGCTCCTCGGGGAGGGAGTACGTGTGGAAAGACACGTTCCTATTCCGAAGAAGACTAGTAAAATCCCTGTAGTCTTTCGACGTAGGGATCTGCACCTTGATCCCCTGTTGGGTGGATCGGGCATTGGTGAAGCCAATCTTGCGATCGGCGCACCATTTGGACACATCGGTCCATTTTCCCTTGTCCTGGATGAACACGGGGGGGGGAGGGGGTATTTTCCTCGGGGCGGAGGAGGTCTCAGCGCTGGAGCTGGGAGGTAAGTCCTTCTGAGAGGACGAAGCGATCGGAGCGGGGGCATTGGTGGGGGTAACCAAGGGAGCGGGGGCGGGGGTGAGAGGGGTTGAGGTCGCGTCGGTCGCGACCACCTTCTTTGATTGCGCGGGGAAAACCGCGGCCTCAGACGCGCTATTTATAGGCACGCTCTTGTCTTGCCGCATCGGGCGGCCGGCCGGTACCGCCGCAAACGCTACGTCCCGCAATTTTTAAATCTGTAATATCTTCGAAAATATTCACTTAAATCATACGGTGTAAAGGGCCATATAGATCTATATTAAATGAACAATGTATTCAAGGTATTTAATTGGTTAAGGATTAATGCTGTATTGGTTAAAATCGCTTCGAAAATTAGCCATTATTTGTCGTAAAAAGTAAATGACAAAAAAAAGTTATTGTGGGTTATCCATAAGAGATAGACATATACCATCACGGACTTTTCTGTAGACCTTTTCAATGTGTACAATACTTAGTACATTATTTTGATAAAACTCGTAGGGTTCAGCCTGCGTTTGCAATGTAAGCGGAAAAAATGTAATTATTTACGACATCACATTAGAAACCTCAAAAATAACAGTACTTCTCCACTATTTAATGGATGTTATTATACATATAAACCTTCCTCTTGAATCACTCTATCTATTAAAAAAACCGCATCAAAATCCGTTGCGTAGTTTCAAAGATTTAAGCATACAAAGGGACATAGGGACAGAGAAAGCGACTTTGTTTTATACTATGTAGTGATGATGTGTGATGTACATGAGAGTAAATAAATAAATAAAAAGTGTTTTTTGAAGTGAAAACTTCTTTAGCGGCGCTATGTACTTTTTTTGGAATGGGTAAAAACTTCTAAATTCGCGTCAGGTCACGTGACCCTGATCGAAAATTCGTAAGACGTAAAACGTCAGACGTAAAACGTAAGACGCGCGTTGTTGAGGACAGCGCCATCTATGCACATCGGGAAGAACTACGAGGGTCTCGCGTACTAACGTCAGACGTAAAACGTAAGACGCGCGTTGTTGAGGACAGCGCCATCTATGCACATCGGGAAGAACTACGAGGGCCTCGCGTACTAACTACGTAGTTCATCCAACAACGACGAGATGGCGCTGAACCACGGATATATAACTGACGACGAGCTTATTTGTAAATCTGAATAAATTCCTTTCACGAGAAGAATAAACCAGTCACTTTGGTCATCATACCTGATTTGCAAAAAACCCTATAAAATAAGGAACACACCTTAACACGCGTGTTTTGTTTATAAGACGATTCACAAAATACACTCGTAATTGTTCAAGTTTTCACTTCTGTCGGCACTACCGGAGTGCCAGTGTTTTTTTTTTGTTGAGGATGGTAAATCGTCAAATGACCCCTCTCGCTCTGGGTGGAGCGGAAGGGAGTGTCAGACTCTTACTGAATAAAACCCACCCGTGTTCCTTCCTTAGCCCTTTATGTTCCGGGCCAGCGGTAACCCTTTCGGACAATCCCGCTGACCCGGCAGGCATAGTGTGTGCCTCACGGCTGCGTCAAAAAGGTTTATTTCAGAATTAATGCCAGACAGAATAAATGTTGTCTGACGCTGGATTTCTAATAACAAGTGATGGGAGTACAAACAGTTTACATTACCTAATTGTTATAATTATAGAATAAAACCTTTATATTCAGCCTGTCTTGATTGTTTATTTTGAGAAAAAACATTTTGTACTTGAGTCACATTTTTCTAAGATGACTTTCACGGTTGCTCCACATGACCACAGACAATACATCACGGCATCGCGCGCCAGTTTTGTTACTATAAATGTACATACCTACTACATTATTTCAACACTAATACCTAATTTGTATACTTATAAATAAACTTAATCAAATATGTATAATTACAAAAACAAAGAAAACCTATAACAACAAGAACTATCTCGGCAAAACCTGTTCTTAGAGATTACCGATTTATCAATATTGTAATTCACTTCTTCGACTCTTCACGTAACCAGAGGGCTGGCCTATTTTTTGGCCAAACAATCAGTATTGCCATACAATGTGGCAATACTGCCAGCCTTTTGGATATGTTTCCTATTGACAGCGATGCGGACGAATTTTTTGATGCCCTTTGATTATTTCCCCTCCTTTTTATATATTGTAATTCTTTAACAGTTGAATTAAATGGTTATAACACGGGAAACTAATTGTATTGACATTAATCACGGAAATTATTTGTTAAGCGAATTGACAGCTTGTCAATTTCCTAATTAAATAATTTCCCTGACTGTACAAGAACTCCCAACAATAGTTTTTTCAAAAGGCGATTAATAGAACCGATGTTTATTACCCGTTTATCCTTTTATATAAGCATTACCCCCAATAACCCTATTTTCACCCCTTTCACACAATATAGCCTATCGTTTTAGCACGAAGAGAACGTGTAAAAATGATCCTATTATATACGAGGGTGTAAAGTCCCCATTACGACATCGATACGTGGGTAATTTTCCCCACTCTCCCTGAATATTAAGCAGGTTTTTTGCAGTAAGTATGATAGTTTTCGTGGCACCAGTTACCTATCTAGCTACTGACCGAATATTGTGACTATTTCCATAATTATTTTGATGCTTTTGCTAGGTAGGCATGCAGTTAAAAGTATTTTATTACCTGAACACCCACGATTTATGGAGCAATTATATGTTGAATAATACGAAACCGAACTCAATTTATTGTCCTCATTCGAACAGTTTCAAAATAGTCAAACCTAAACACAACGAGATTTGAAGAAAAATTTGCTGACAAATTATGGTTTATCAACTCATTTGATTCGACTCTAAATTCTTGACTGTAGCGGCATCTACAATACCAACCGCGCAACTAGCATAATTATATATTAAGCAACGTCCAGGCTCAATCCTCAGGCAGTTGCCCACCAGACACAAGACCCGTCTGGTCTGAGGATCCTCACTTGTTTATGGTGGTTGAGCTTTACACCTTGTTCCTCATACTTTTATATGACCATGGTTCTGGTATGGTTCAGGTATACGGACGAGCAACCTTATTCACATTTACCCCCTTACTAATAAACGTATTATATCAGATGAATAGTTACACACTGATTTCTCTCTTTCTGTCATCAGTAATTTGATTTTTGAAAGAAGAAGACAAAGCGTTGTAAGTATAACTATATATACAGACGCTATACAACGTTAAGTTAACGTATAAGGGGGCAACAATATAATTAGCTTCTACCAGCGACTTCGTCCGCCTCGTTACTTCGTTTTCGTTTAGCGTTTTTCTTTACTTTTTCTTTTTGCCCGGCCCCTAAGGGTTGTACTTGTAAGCATATAATCTTCCTTAAGAATTGGGCTAACAAATGCAAAAATAATTTTTCAATCCGCTTCTTATGTAATTCAAGAGATTAAAGTGTTCAAACAAACAAACTCTTCAGCATTATCATATTAATATTCTTTTAAAGTATAGATTTTATCAGTCAAAGAATATAATTAACAAATTAAAAACATGACTACACATATGCCTTCAATCTCCACATAATCCAGACTAATAAAATACAAAGTCTTTGAAACCCACATCTCACAGACACTATCATATAGCTGAGACTGAGATACATCAGCTTCCATTCTAATAAGGCAGATGGTCCATCTGGATCTCGCATCATTTCCTTTAGAGGCGAGCGGCTCTCAGCAAGGTAAAGTTTCTTAAATGAAAAGAAAACATGCGATGTTGCGCTTACTAGGAGCCACAGTGTAAAATGAAACACGACAGGGGCTTATAATACTTTTTGTTAACTAACAGAATTGCTCTTTATGCGAGTTTTTGTTCGAGAAGAATAATAAAAACGTGTTTATGGTTGTGAAAATTGAGGAAATTGTAGATGTTTGTTGGTAATTTTTGTAGTGTTACTTCTTGTTTTCCTATGCCTCTTTGGTGTAGTGGTCACAAGCGCTAGTGCTTAGTTTTATGATCTGGGTTTAATCCCCGAGTCTTCTAAATTATTATCGGGTTTGTTAGTAAAAGCGTACCATTTTTGACTACCTACTATGACGTCAAAAGCACTATTTAGTGATGGGAAAATCAAATCGATTCAAAGACGCCGCCGCGTGCGACACCCGTCTCGCCCCACCCCCGAGGCCTACCGCCAGCGCTCCCTCTCATCCAGCCAGCGGTACACAGGACTGAGCGCAAAAGCGGCTGCTTACGATTTTTGTACGTAAGCTGGGCACGCGAAGTAGTTGCTCTTGCGTTATATAAGTGTATCTATATCTGTGCTGTGGTCAGGGCCGTCTTTACCCGGGGGTGCAAGAGTTGCGTGGCACCCGGGCGCCCAGGGTCTTAGGGGGCGCAAGCCAATCCTTATACCTACACGTACCATGCGTAAACCTTCTCGAAATTGAAATGAATAAAAAACTACTTACGATTCAAGTCAAGATAGATTGACAAATTTTGCTACAGCATACCTATCGAATTGAAAGTTAATTACAAAACAGACAAAATCTCAAAAAAGATTGCCGATTGTAAAGCCAGAAAAATTAAATTTGATGTTTGAAAATGTACCTAATTTTATTGTAGAGTAAGTATTAAATAAAAAAAAACACAAGAATTGGGGCGCAGGCTGATTTTTGCATCCCGGCGCCCAATATGGTTAAGACGGCCCTGGCTGTGGTGTGTACTTTTGACAAATACAGGCGTAGTATTGTTATTCTTTTGTTTCAACTTTTGTTATTATTAGCTTTTCGGTTGTTACTATTTTCCCCAACTTGTTCTTTTTTGTGTTCGTGTTCTTTCTGTATCATGTTTACCGCAAATAAACGTATTTTTATCTTTCTTACTCTCTATCTCTATGTCAGCAAGTTTCGTAGCAATGTTGACAGCGCAGATTCCTGCCAAACGTTCTGTTCAGTTTACCGTTCAGATTAATAATCGAGATTTTTGGTAATCGCAACTCATTTCCTCACAATTCGCTTTCGATTTGCACGAGCTTACTTCCTGCTGGGAATGAGACGAAGTAGATACCTATGTACTAAGATCTCGATTTTAACGTTAGGTTCTTTAACACCGTTGGTTTAAGAGTCTTGCAGCATTTTCATTTGCTCTTACTCAACGTTTCATAATCTATCAGTAATCAGTAATCATTTTTAATCTTTCATAATTAAAATTTATTAATTAGCTAAAAAACTAATATTTAAAGCACTTTTAGTTAAAACGATTTTTGTCAATAAAGTACCTACCTATTCCTCTACACAGGTCCACTGGGAAATCTCCCCCGAAACAGGTAGGTACAGACGCCAGCACATCAAGCTACTACAAACTGTCAAATTTCTTTAATAGATTTTCAACTTTATCGCTACAACATAAGGTTCAAGGTTGATTGGGAAAATTTGACAGTTTTGGGTAGTCTAATGTGCTCACTCGCAGCCTATTAAAAAGTTACAACTCTGGTTTAGAAAAGTTTTTAATCACACAGCCAACACTGAATAACAATGAGTCTATTTTTTCGTGTGGCGGCACTAGAAGGCTTCGAAAGTTCGAATAAAGTAGGTATTCTATCATCTCACCGCACTTATGTGGAAGAAGTAAAAATAAAAAACACTAGTGCTTTTATAATAATAACAATTTAAGTAGGTAATTATTAGAAATAATCAGAAGTATAACAACTACAAGTTAGTATCTTAGTACTTTGAACATCCATACGGCTTAAGGCTCCTACAAACAGGCGCGACACGCGATATAGTCGCGCGCGACACGAAGGCACCGCTCGTTGCGCGACTTACGTAGCCTTTGTGTCGCGTGTCGTGTCGCGCCTATTTGGAGGAGCCTTTATGCTTTAACCGGTCTGTAAAACGTTCTCGTATGGCACAGCAGTGCAGCGTTCTCGTGTCGCAGCTGAGAGACACACAATAATATTTAACATTTTGTTCTTTTTTTTTTCTTTTTTGTGAATATTGTATGCCTTACTTAACCTGTGTCAAATAACTTATATTTTTATTTTTTTCTTTCTATAGCAAAATCATCCTCACCACATGTCCCAAGGACGGTTAGGATCGCTAAAGTTTGAGTATAATGTCATGATGATATCCCATGAAATATTAACCAAATCGTACCTGATACTCTTGCCAAACCGAATATATTCATGTACAGATTTGATTCAGCCACAGCATCACCAAAGTAATTTGTTTTAGATATATAAGATATACAAAAAAATATTTTTCCAAAATGGCCGACGTTTTCCGCCTTTTGTAGGCAACTGAATGATAAATATCTTATACCTTGCTAAGGTGAGGCGAGAATAAATCGGGTAAAACTTGTATTCCTGATAGATGATCACGAATATTTCACGGTCCCTCGTGTAATCTTAAACAGCTTAGTTTTTCTTCCTTTCTGAATTTTCGGATAGAATTTTGTGTAAAATAATCTGGTTTAATTTATTTACTCAATTATTTGGCTTCTAGAAGATATTAAAAAATTGATTCCTGAACTACGTTGAGTACCTATAATATGAATGGTATACTGGAGATCGATGCCAACGTTGGTTTATGTTTATTGCTGATTCTCTCTTGCCGTTGCGTTTAAAGTCAATTTAAGGCCAATTTTTCAATCTTCAGATAATATTTAATCTGAGGAATATAAGTGAGACTGTTAGACAGCTTTTGCATAGAAAACACGTCAACCGCCGTCATTATTCTTCAGATAAAAGTTATAATAAGTAGGCACAAAATAGGTAAAAGTACTATTTTTATTAGAACCCAAATTGACTTAAGTAACAAAACATCTAGCCTTTACACTTACTTCACCATAAAACCCACTGACGCCAACAAAAATCAGCTACGACAATGAAACATTGCCCTTTTATGATCCTGAAATCCATTTCGGCTGGCAACATTAAAACATTTACCGCGAACTTAAGATGGTACAGACATCAAGTTACTACAAGCTGTCAAATTTCTTTAATAGATTTTCAACTTTATCGCTAAAGCATAAGGTTCAAAATTGATTAGGAAGATTTGACAGTTTCGGGTAGCTTGATATCCTGGCGTCTGTACTCTGAATAATTGATGTGTTCGCTGTAGTGACATCATCCTGTCTGTAGTCTGACAATTGCGTCTTGTTTCGCTTATAGTTTTATGTAAACGAACCGATTGGTTGTATTTCAAGGAAATATGGTTGGTTTTGCAAGGAAATAAAGTACCTAGGAAGAAAAAAAAAAGCTTTTTTGTCACAGAAACATTTGCATATAAAAAAGGTAAGTAAGTATAATTTGTATTTCATAGTTTTAAAGGCGAAGTATTAGACCTAGAAGAATGCATAGACTGTAGGGTCATAATTATAGCAAAGGATGAATTGGTTTTTTTTATAACTTATTATATTTTTTTAAAGTACGCATAATACGCGCATTGATGTGGAGTTGCGGACAACAGCCCGTATTACCTATTACCTATTATTAAAAAAATTGGACGATTTGTTAGACGATCTTGCAAAAGTTTTACGAATCAGTAAGTCATAAAGCGATGCGATGTTCTAAGAGCCATCCCTCTGAACTATGTTTGTAGGTGGGTACCTAGACCTACTTTTATTGGAAAGCTGGTAAATAAACATGGTAAACATACCATTATAATAACTACGAGGTCTATTAGCCTCCCTGCCCACGATAAAAACTAACCGTTAATAAGTGCCGTCTCTTTCAAAAACCCTTGTCTTCCTTACAGTTTTTTATTTCTCCCTTGTGTAAGAATGTTCTATTTTCTCTTCATATTTCGTACCAAGGTCAGGAGGAACCGCTAAACTAATCCTTGAGCTTAATCCTATCTAGCAATTTGTTAGCAACGTTAATATTTGATAAGAGATTAATAAATTCCGGTTTCCTATATTAAGGGAAGAATATTTTTAGATTTCTTACATTGAACAAGTATGTTAGACGTTCTCTATGCTTACAGCTCGCCTTGCGACTCTTGCATGGTTGGCTATTTACGATAACTAGTGGATGTTTACGATTAATTAATTAGATTATACTTAAAGTAAATGTTAGTTTCTTTGTTGTTTTCTTTATACGGAATTTGACCATTTTCATTTAATAAAAACAAAGACTGCTTTGGCAGCAAACCTTAGCTGAATATACACTATCATTTTCGAACATTCATTTCACGTACACTAGACAGGAAAAAGACATTTCACAGCAGCATAAAACCGATAAAAAATGTTCAAAGCACTTTTACCTATTACATTGTCGTTAGTCGTCGTTTCAATCGTAACCTGCCGGTCGATTCTGTAAAAATCTCACCGTGAAAACTTAGGTGAAGTGAGTTTGTTTTTGCTGGGAATTGACACTATTGACAGCTCACTTCACGCTCACTTCACCTAAGTTTTCACGGTGAGATTTGTACAGAATAACACCGCTGGTTAAAGCACTAAGTAATACGTAGTGGGTGGAAAAATACAAGGTTTGATATTTAAAAACCGGTCAAGTACGAGTCGGACTCGCGCACCGAGGGTTCCGAACAAATTTGTAGGTATGTAAATAGTTTATCACGGGATTAAAAAAAATGTAACTACAAATTTACGGTTTTCGAATATTTTCTTTTACTTGTGCTACATGACCTTGCTTCTTGTCAAATTTCATGAATCTAGGTCAACGGGAAGTACCCTATAAATTTTGATTACCTTGAGAGTGTCGAAATATATGTTTTTTGCGGCATAAGCGGCCGTATCTTTTTTTTTACGTTAACTTAGATGTTTGATCTTTTCACAGCTTCAAGGGACTGTAGACCTAAGTATATGGTTTTAATTTCAACTCGATACCTCTACATGTTCTCAAGATAAAGGGTCTTGACTGACAGACAGACTGACAACAAAGTGAGCCTATAAGGATTCCGTTTTTTGTCCTTTTGAGGAAAGGTACTTTAACTAGATCGTAAGTGTCACTTGTAGTATAGATAGATACTAAAAATGTGGAAACCACCAAACTGCAAAACTTTCTCCAAGGAACCAACATCGTAATCGCGGAAAATGATCGGAATGAATCTGAATGATCGACTGTCCCATGCAAAACTTCAATAGGTACCTACTCGTCCCAATGAATGGGACGGCTGATAATTTTTCGCGCCAGTAACTACGCCTCGAAGAGATGAGTCCTGCGAATGCCTCTAGCGATAGTTGCTACGAGAACAGACGAGAATCTGATATGGATGGATCCTCTTGGTCCCTTGGTGGTTGGTTGGTCTTGGTCTTGGAACTGAGCGCTATTCATCAACACATACATCGTCGTCGACGTCTCTCCTTAAGGGGTTTACAGGACCTAAACACAAAAAAACGCAAGTTTTAGAAACAATAAAAGTATATGATCGACTACAGTAAAAAAATCAGATAAATGTCCCTATGGTATTTTTCAGGATATTATGCTAGGTAGATAGTGTTTTGAAAACATAATACAACTAATTTGATACGATAGAAAAAATTCGTGCCCTCAAGTGAACCATTGTGCGTATAGGCCATGGCGGCCGTCGGTGATTATTCCAACCAGCACACCTCCCTCCAGAAGTTGATTACGTCTCCTGGCTTGTTGAGAACATCGGTATAAGCTCTGGGTGTCCTGAGGGTTCTTATTATCTTTTTTGTATACAGCAACTTACAAGCTCTTGGCTCTTGTGCATTTTATTATGTAAATAAAGTTATGCTACATAACAAGTGAGGCGGCACAGTAGCAACATCCATCTGAACTGGCTACATTATGCTGCGGTTTGTCTGTGCAATATCTAGGTCAGAATAAGATCAGTCTGTGTAAATAAACACAAACTTAATGTAGGTACATAAATAGACCACATTATATCGTCATTCAAAAAAGGTGGAGCATTTTCAATCCGAATTCAAAACAAATTCCTTTTTTGAAACCGAAAAAATATACTTAAACATCCGAAAGTTTAAGTATATATTTTTTTTCTTTTCTGATCGCTTTAGCTATAGGTAAGGAAAAACATCTCTTCTTCGCTTGTGAGTTCCATAAAGGCAACTAAGAGATTCTGCTAATAATAAAACGACATCTGTGTGACATCTATCAACCCTCACTGGGCCCGCGTGGTAAATTACGGCCAACTCCCTGTCAAGAGGAGGCCTGTGTCCCAGCAGTGGGAACATTATAGACTGATTATGTTATGTAATAATAAAACTACTCCACTTTTCTATATTTCAGGTATGCTGGAAGATATTTTTTTAGAAATAAGCAAAACCTTTGTACAGACGCCAGCACATCAAACTGTCAAATTTTCCCAATCAAATTTGAACCTTATGCCTTAGCGATAAAGTTGAAAATTTATTAAAGAAAGACAGATTGTAGTAGCTTGATGTGCTGGCATCTGTACGTATTGTTGTGTTGTTTTCTTCGTGTCTGTTTATATGTATATATGTGTGTACAGAAATGGTTAAATATTTATAAAAATAAAAGACCGTGATAGCCAATTTGTGGGCCCAGGCGTGATGATCATAAAAGCAATTTTCCTTTTGACAATACATCGCGTGGCCTTTGTTATGCAGTCAACGTTTAACAATTGATATAATAATGAAATAAAATTGTAAATATTGTACAATACAAATATAGAAGAACAACACAAAACACACGTAAAACAATTTCATTTAAGGAAAATAACAAAGAAAGAAACGAGTTACTTATTTGGTAAAATTTGAAATTGTGGAGAAATAATACACATGTAGTGAGCAGACGGACCCTCGTCAGAAGTTCTTAGTGACATGACATTACAGGAATGTCAAGAGAGACGAGCAAAAAATATAATTTTCCCATCAACCTTAAACCTTCTGCTGTAGCGATAAAGTTGAAAATCAATTAAAGACATTTGACAGATTGTAGTAGCTTGATGTGCTCGCGTCTGTACATGTACTAAGATATGGTACTGTAAATAGTTAGATGATTTTGTGTATTTTTCTTTGGTTGTGGCATATTTCCTTAAGCTTTATATTAAACTAGCAGCGCCCCGCGGTGTCACCCGCATAGGTAAGTGTCGATCCAGTGGAAACATCGGGATAAAGACTATCCTATGTCCTTCCGCGGGATGCAATCTATCTCTATGCCAAATGTTATCGAAATCTATTCAGTGGTTTAGGCGTGAAAAGGTAACATACAGACAAACAGAGCGAGAGTTACTTTCGAATTTATAATATTAGTATATAGTAATATAGTATGGATCCAGGATTGTTTGAATTTTTTTTTTATATTTATTTACTAATAACCAACTTATATTAACAGTTTGCACCACACATACAAATTTACACATACAATCATAAAATTAGGTTAAATCACATAAAAACTGGACAAAAGATGAAATTAAATGAAATGAAACAAAACAAAATTGGTTAACATTAGATAAAAATTAGATGGTATTAGGATAAATTGGAAAAGAAATGCGTTGGAGCCAGTAGGTGGCCACGCCACTCGCGGCATCAGTGGCGTTTAGGTCCTCAGAAGTGCAGGTGTATGAACACTTAAGTCACTCCTAACACGACATGGTTTGGTCAAGAACACTACATTCGTACTGCATGATAGTAGCATGTATTTTACACGACTGAAATATTAAGAGTCTTCGAATTTAATGCCGTTGCAATAAAGTACGATTTCAGCGGAATGAAAATCTGATTTTACTTGACTGAACCATAAAGCCTGTATTCATTTTGTTACGTTTTGCAGGAGGCGATAATCTGAAAACACCCTTGTTTTACCTGCTCGTTCCTTTGTTTAGACGAGCATCGGGTCAATAAAATTAGCTGGAAAGCTGACACAGCACCTTTCTTCAATTTATTTAAATTTTCTGAGAACCTGTTTTGGTTGAGAAAAGTGGCTACCTACACTTTTATTTCGTCAATTGAGTTGATATTTTAAATAATTGCTAAGTTATCTACCATCATCTTGAGTGGACTGGAAAGAATCACAGGTCCACAGATGCGAGTACAAACTGACTGCAAAGAGACTGCAAAAAAATATAATACAAAATGCTTTTTCTGAAATTCTATTTAACAAATATCCACTGCTGGACATAGGCCTCGCCCTAGTACCGCCACTTCGACCGGTTCTGTGCTTCCCGCATCCAGCGGATTCCTGCGGTCTTCACAAGGTCATCGGCCCACCTTGTGGGAAGCCTTCCAAAGCTACGTTTTCCCGGTCGCGGTCGCCATGAATTTGCAGTTCTTAATAAGACCAAGATATCCATTCCGAATATTATAAATGCGAAAGTAACTCTGTCTGTCAATTTAACTGTTATCTACCTTTATACCTACACTAGCAGCGCTCCGAGGTTTCACCTGCGTAAGTTGCGATCCCGTGGGAATATCAGGATAAAAACTATCCTATGTCCTTCCCCGGGATGCAATCTATCTCTCTGCCAAATTTTATCGAAATCCTTTCAGAGGTGTAGGCGTGAAAAGGTAACACACAGACAGACAGTTACTTTCGAATTTATAATATTAGTCCATACTAATATATTATAAATTCGAAAGTAACTCCGAATCCATATTCACACAAGTGTGAATTCATATTCACACTTTAACGGTGGAACGGATTTCAATAAAGGTAGGCTATGACCTGGGATATGGGATACTACATCCCGCTTGTACGTTCCAGTGGGATAACTTCCATCTTTAACGCGGGCGTAGGTAGCCGCGGGCAAAAGCAAGTAAGTGATAAAAATTGAGCGTCTTTCGGCTGAGATCATCTACAGTAATAGAATAGAATAGAATAGAATAATCTTTATTATGTACACCATATAAATTACAGACATAAATATATAAACTGTACAAAGGGTGACACAATGGGCGGTCTTATCGCTAAGAGCGATATTTTAAAGACAACCTTTGGATGGATTTAAAAAGGGGAAGGACAGACGAATACTGTAGGTAGTCCGTGGTGTACCATTTACATAATACAATAATTACATACATGAAGTACAATAAATATTCTATCTAAAGTCTTATTCATTTTAATTCCTACTTTGACTTGAAGTCTTTCTTATGTAAATTCCTTTGGCAAAGCTACATCCGATTGCGTGGTAGTATAATACAAAGTTATGCAAGGAAATGAATGCGATAAAAGTTGCCTTCATAAATATTCATTAAAGTAATTTTACTTTTATAGTAGCTATCGCATCAACGATACATGAGTTTTTATTTTATAACAAACCAGTCATATGTTTTTGTTAATATTGTTGCAAAGAAATCATTCTTAGTAGGTACCTATAAAGAAAATATCAAACTTGTTTGAAAAAAATCCTTCTCATCGGCTATAATTTTATTTCATCCGAAAATTTCTTTCCCGTTTTAAGTTGAAAGTTTTAATTACATTTTATAGGTGAAGCTACTAGAACTTTTTCTCATCGAACAATCTATTTTTAACGTTTTAAGTAAGTCTCTCAAGTTTTCAAGTAACGTTACTTAGGATTAAACGAGCTCGAATTTCTAATCAGTTGTCAGACAAATGCTGTAAGTGTTTGCAAAACGACTGCCTTCTAAAAGATTTTGAGCATTCAGATTAAAGTCCCTGTTATTAGCCGCTAAGTAACTAAACCCATAAAGACTGAACAAATGCCCAAAATAAACTAGCCTAAATGCCAAAACACGCACAAATTAAAATAGGGTAATTACTGAAACCCTTAGTTGTTTCAGCAAATCACCCTTTTATACGTAGGTACCCGTGGTAGTGTGTGTAACGAAATAATTTTGGGAGGGTCGTTAAGCCCGAGAGGGTCCACTTTGTACCTCAGTAAACTTTGTACACCAGCACGAATATTACTGTACCCCATAATAGTTTGGTGTTGGTGAAACGTGCTATTGTTTTTTGATGTTCGTCTTTAAGAGCAAGTTTAAACCTAGTGAGTGCCTATCAACAGTTAAGTTCTAGTTATCTGCCTAGTTAATGGTTAATAGTCGGCTGGCCGCAATTCAATGTCCATTGAGGTGTTAGTAAGTAGTTTAATGGACTTGTTGTGTACAAATAGAGTTGTGGCCTTTGAAATTTTGTTATTGACGATCATTTGGGTATCTATTTAGTAGCCACATTATGACTTCCCTCGTTTGAGTGCCTTGTTATTTAAAAATGTTCCTAAATGCTGGGCTTGCTCGTTCCATTGACCACATCCATCGCATTCCACCAGGTGAGATCGAGGTCGAGATCTGACCCACTTCGCAACTTAAAAAAAGAATATAAATATTACCTCTGTTAATTTGTAGAGAACATCAACTGGTGCCCGAAAACCGGTTCCTCGAACATTTGGATGAAACAAAAACAGTATGTAATTTTAAAAATTAAATCGACTTCAAAAAGAAATTAACTCAAAATTATAAAATAACTTTAATTTCGGAAGTCGGTGTCTTGGGATCTGTATTTTATTTAGTTTTAGTTTTTGCCACCGACTTCCGAAATTAAAATTATTTCATAATTTTGAGTTAATTTACTTTTGAAGACGATTGAATTTTTTTAATTACTTTTTATTTTGTCATTTTTAGTTTTAAGTAAAAACTGGAATATTTGTTTGTAATAAGTAGTTAATAGTTTTGTTGTAAATATTGCACTAGAATTTAACCAAGGTTTTGAGATGTTTTCCTTTTGACACTACACCCGTAGGCGTAGCTCGTATCAATAAGCCAGGCCGTCACACTTACACGTATTCCATATCTTGAAAATTACTAAATCAATTTTGATGAAACTTGCACTGCTCCCTAATTTGAAGTAAATGTAAGCCAATAAAAAATGGTCACGATCCGATTAATAGTTGCGGAGAAATGCGTGGACAAACATACATAAATACATGTCTATAAAATTGTGTATATTTGTTTGGAAGCCCTAATAGACTGTCATATGTGAATATTATCTACATACATACGTGTGTATCGAATTGATAACCTTTTTTTTGAAGACGGTAAAAATATTTTGTACTGATAGGTATAAGATAAAAAGAATAAGGTGCATTTTTAATCTGTGTTATACTTACCTAACCGTACATACCTACATAGTACTCTTTCCTTCCAATCAAATCGAATCAACTTCTGCCACTGATCCTGTAATGAACAATCTCACTTAGCTAATCTTAAAAAGATTTATCTATACAAAAACCCTTAACGACGTAACTTGATTAAGCAGTAGCCGAGCCAGCGAAAATCTACTCCAACTCAGTTCTAGCTGAACTCATTTGCGAAACGGCTGTGTCACTGCAGAACCCAAATTCATTTACTGGGACGAATTTGCCAGTCACTCGGCCTACAAAATGTTTTGCCTAATCTTTTGGAAGATAAATCAAGGGAATATTTTAAAATGTATATTTTCCCGTGTCCATAATTTATGTCATTAGAAAATTGTTGAAACATACCAACCAATAAAAGTAAGCAAAAGTCAAATTACTGGCCTCAATCTGACCCAACTATGTTGGGCCTAGCCTTGAACCAACTATGTTGGAGTCGGCTACCAGTCTTACGGGATGCAGCTGAATACCAGTTTTTTACATGGAGCGACTGCCTATCTGACTTCGACAACCCAGTTACTGGGTAACACAGTCACACGATACCTCTTGGTAAGACTGGTTGACAGGCTTTCGGGCTTCTGAGAACCCGCACATACGCTCGGCTGTTCTTACTTAGCTTACTTAGGTGCAAACCATCAAACTAAACACATGACAAACAGCCTATCATTAAAAACTCCACTAGCCTTATATGCGCACTCAAAGCTTGAATAGCTATTTTACACTGATGCTAGTATGTCCAACCTTATCTAACTACTTACTTAAATGTTCAAAAGCTTTTTAGCCGTTCAGTTATAAATACAACGATATCTACACGACCCTCTTTTTCCGAATTACTTTGGACTCAAACTAAACTTCCTCCTTTGTATTCTCTCTCTAGCAATCACAACAGAAATATTGAGACCACTAAAACTTCTCTGAAAGGGAATTTCATTTCACCCTTTGGAAGGGCAGAACAGATGAATGGGTGAATTTATAGCCTTTACAGAATGACCACGAACATCAATAGCAAACGTGTAGGACGTTTACTATTGATGTCCTTGGCCATTCAAATCGATATTGCTTATACAACGCCGCCTCTGAACGGCAATAAAAAAGAAAACCCTATCAAAATTTGCATAAAGTTGATATGATGAATGGGCGCTTTGTCCTGGTCACAACTTGCCCTGAGTAATTAGCGAAAACCCGTGGCCCCAACATTCCCAAAGTTGACATACTATTATATACCTTATGGCGACCTAATGAGCGTCCTAGTGGCGATACTTGGTAAACAAAGCGGGATTTACGAGCGGCACCGACGATCGACGATGAAATAGCGAATGTTTGCCGAGAGGTTGGCGAAAAGCAACCTAATTGAAGTCGGGTATTGATGTGTCGACTTCTAGTTTGCGTAATTTGTTTTGGCAAGACAACTTTGAGTTTCTGGCGGGATCCTTTTATGCCACTTTGATCACCGACCGAGTTTTGCAAAGGAAAACAGTTCTTTTACAAATGATTGCGTTACTTGGTAGCCTACAAACGGGTTTCTGGATCATTATTTTTCGTTTAATATTTTTGTGCCTAAATACACAAATGGCATAGGCCTTTGTGGCTGTGTGCGATATTCTATATTACATTCTTCTCATCCAATATAGACGGTATTCATTCCACGTAGCGCCATATGCTTTTGCATCACATTTTGTTATAGGATCTCACAACGAAGATAAAATACTAATACTTATACGTACTCACATCCTTTCAAGTATCGTAAGTATTGTGTATCTACACTTATTTCTTAGAGCAGTGTACCTATTCTTAAAAAGAAGTGTGTTTTTAATACGTGTATTTAATACGTTACAGGTTTTTCAAAAGTTAGAAAACTTGTGAAAAGCTCAGCTTTCTGTCGTTCGAGGAAATGCGGGTGGTCGTTTCTCCATAGAAACGATCTCGTCTGTTTTACTTGTATATCCCTATGTTTTCCTTTTTGATGATATATGTATTCATTATTTTTATAAGCACTAGAACCCTCAAATAATGCCGATTTAAACCGCTGTCAACAGAGGCCTTGTGTAAAAATTTGACAACTATTAATGAAAAAAGAAAAACATAAGGACATAGTAATTATATCCTTCTGATTCGGTTTATGAAATATCTTTTAAATTGGTCCAATATTGGAGGAGGAAATAGGCGAGAGCCAAACCTCGAATTACGACTTTTTACTTAGGATTTTTCAAAAGTCTCTCCGACCGTATTTCCTCTTAAGTTTAATTGGAGTCACGTTCTAGTTTCAGTTTTAAAAGTTAAGGCGAGACCTGACTAGACAATCTAGGATAATGACTTAATGTTGTACTAATAGTTACTATTTTTTTGGAGACAAATGTTTCTACACGTGGTAAAAATCATAAACCCATGTAAATATCGATTTTATATACTAAGTGCCACTTTATTCTAATTACGAGCGTAACGTTCTTTATACAAGGATTATGATAAGTATATATATCTAGTTATCATTTCTAGAGTCATCCGACTGAGTACAAACCTTCAACACTTAAACCTTTTGTTGTGCTCAGGTGCTCACATATAAAACAATGCAATGTAAAAGTATAATATGTACAATGTATAATACAATGTAAAAGAAGTTAATAAGTATAACAGTGGTCCCCGGCCCAATTTCGAAATCGACAAGTTGGACAGTTCGACATTTTTCGATTACTATGTCATCTCCATTCGAAAACAAGTTCCATTTTATCTTGCTTTGTAAATAACTGAGAAGGGTGAATCCCTTTCGCTTTTGAAATTAGTATTTTTCTCAGAAAAGACTAACATTTCGGTTAAATCAAACACCTGAGTAATATTAGCCATTAGGGGCTTATAGGCTAATAGGCTAGGCTAGGCTTTACTTAGAGCTACCTATTCTAGAGGGTTTTAGAAAGTTATTTGAGAAAATACGTTGTGTGTATCAAACTTGAGGATTTTCTTTTTTAGCTTTGTGACGGGCTATGAATAAACCATCGAATAATTTTGTGGGGGATTATATCGAGAGAATGGACCACGGCTTCCTTTTGTACATTATCTTATTTCTAGTCATGGATTAAAATTATAAGCATACAATAGACTTGTTATTTTCATTTGGAATTACTGATGCTATAAATTGTCTTTGCAACTTTGGTAGGTATTGTTGCAATTTTGTAATTATTGGAATAATGCCTGAGAAGGGTGAATCCCTGACTAGTCCGTAAGACTAGTCAGGGATTTGTCTAGTTCCAAGCCAATAATATCAAATATTTAGCTGGATTACGTCTTAGTATAAATTAGAAACTTTGGTTATTTCTGCAGTATGCTGTCCATTCGTACAGTTACGGAACTGACAAAAGTCACACAGTAATTCAAATTGAAAATGACGTAGGAACCTGCAATATGTTCATGTTCAACATACAATTTGTTTTTTCATGTTGCATCCTACACCAAAGACTTGCCTAAGTTCCAAGGCATTGGTCATTTCGTCTGGTTTCTTCCCATCGTCGCGTGCTGGATGGTGGTGTCACCCAGCATAGTGTCTATGTTGGGTGACGGTAGTGCTTGAAGCCCCGACATACAAATTGGTTGCAAAATCATTCAACATCATTAACGTCTGTTTAAAAACGAAATATTTAAAAAAATATCACGATAAAACATCGCAGAGCTGCACTAAAAACATTCTCTAATCTGCAAAGCGAAAAATATACTATAAACATCATTCATCTAAATTGAGCATCAATCTGTTCATAAAGACGCTACCATTAGAGGGAAAATATTATAATCTAAAGCTACTAATTACAGCTATCTGTTATAATTACTCTACAAACGTCTCAAACAGAAGTTGGCGAGGAGACTGTGAGTGGATTAGGGGCTCAATCAATCCATCAATACTTTTGCAAGTTGGCAAGTATCGGTCTGATGGAACGGTTGATTGATAGTCAAATGTTTTTATATTGTCTACGTAAGAAAATGTTACAATGCGACAAGGAAGTTTTGACTCTTGAGTAACATTGACGAGGGGCGTTGTTGGTAAACGTTTGTGAAAATGTATTGAGCAGAACAAGATGACGGCGATAGTTCCGATTTCGAAAAGATCCTTACAGGTACAGTCATACTTTTGTTCTTCCAGGTGTGAATTTACTTCTCTTTAATTCGCAACATGCTAACTTCTTTTTCATGTAGTTGGCACGACTGTATTTCAGATCTTGTTGGCTTAAAACTTCGTCACATCCACGGCGTCGTCAGTGGCAACATGCAAACTATTTCTAAGCTATCGTAATTCCCTGGATACCTTAGTATAATTACCGACAAAATCTATTCAAGTTCACGTGTGATTTATGATGATACACTGTCTAAAGTGACGTAGGGTTAAAATGGAAGGACCTTTGAAACTAAAAAAGTTTTTTACTTAAACTTTTACTAAACGCACGATGCGTTTTAGTGAAATTATTAGTTAATCATTAGTTTAAGTGAAAAACACCCAAAAACTATTAAATCTAAAGATAAATCCATGCAATTAAACTGTTGATTGCCTTTAAAACTTTTAATTGATTCTATTTAAAGTAGACTTAACATTGTAGATATCACTCACATTAAACGATTTGAAATGGTTACATGTTAAGGAAACTAACAACAATAAAAATACCTACAGATCTTTTATAACACTTTATAGATTTCATTACCACTGTCGGGAAATCTATCAATATTTAGAAGTTAAAATCTGTGGATAACGAGATATACATATATGTATATCGTAACAGTGACTTAAAAATTTTGCACGATAAAAAGCTACCTAATAGCATAATAGACCGGGAGATGATGACACATTTTGGTAAGTCATTTCTTACAGTATGGCGCTTTCAGGGGGGTTCATATACGTAATAAGTGAGAGGAAAATGATGTTCTTACCGGTGGTGCGCGGGACGCAATTGCAGAATAATTAATTGAAATTGCTCGAAAATCCGGAGGTGTCAAACAATTTCTTTCACAAAATTTCTTCAATTTATCGGTATTTCAACAAAAAAAACCCGGCGGTCGCTATGTGCCATACTTCTCCGGTGGGTGTTTAGACCCGCCATACTTTTTTGAAAATGTTTTTTTTTTATTTTTTTTTTATTTATTTCTTACAGGCTGATTTTTTTTTTAACAATTGCTTTTTATTAATCTTGTACGAAAATCACCATGCCATACCATTCCGACGGTCCAAAATACCCGCCATACCCCCTCAAACATGTCATTTTTTTTAAATTCGAGAAACCATTTCTTTCAGTATGGCACTTAAGTCGTGGTCAGTTTATGGTACAGTGAGACAAAATTATATTCGCCATACTTCTAGTGCAGTATGAAAGTGGTGCCATACTTGAAAAATTGTATTTTTTAACCATTTTTAAAACACGCCTATAGAAGCCGTGAAATTATTTTTTACAGTATGGCATAAATGAAATCAGATTGTTCCCATACTATTATGAGTTGAAAAAAATATGCCATACTGTGACCATGGTACGAAAGACCGTCATACGCACGCTGCGGTGTAAAAAAAATTAAAAAAATGAAAGGATTTCTTACAGTATGGCATTTTAATTTTTGGAAAGTTTATAAAAAGTATGATTCAGGAAAATTATCCCATACTCATCATGAAGTCCAAAAGTGATGCCATACCCGGAAAACCGATTTTCAGCGACGTATTTCAGCTACAGTACGCCTGACCAGCAGCTGCTGTATACCTGCGTTGGAATTTGTATTGAGGAAGATAGTTCGAAGACGTTCGAGCGTAGAATATTATACGACATAACACATTATTTAATTAAACAAGATTGTCCCTACATACAACTTTCAAATTTCGTATTTACGTTCCTCACATAACCAACTTTAAAAAAAAAATGGTGCCATACTGTAAGAAATTGTTCAAATGTTGCATAAAATTTTACAATTATTTAATAACATTATACGTATATCACCCACTCTACAGGTATGGCATTATAACAATTACGTTTCTAATCATAAAAACAACTACTAGACCAAATTTTAAGGTGAAAGAAATGGTTTCTCGAATTTAAAAAAATGACATGTTTGAGGGGGTATGGCGGGTATTTTGGACCGTCGGAATGGTATGGCATGGTGATTTTCGTACAAGATTAATAAAAAGCAATTGTTAAAAAAAATATCAGCCTGTAAGAAATAAATAAAAAAAAAATAAAAAAAAAACATTTTCAAAAAAGTATGGCGGGTCTAAACACCCACCGGAGAAGTATGGCACATAGCGACCGCCGGGTTTTTTTTGTTGAAATACCGATAAATTGAAGAAATTTTGTGAAAGAAATTGTTTGACACCTCCGGATTTTCGAGCAATTTCAATTAATTATTCTGCAATTGCGTCCCGCGCACCACCGGTAAGAACATCATTTTCCTCTCACTTATTACGTATATGAACCCCCCTGAAAGCGCCATACTGTAAGAAATGACTTACCAAAATGTGTCATCATCTCCCGGTCTATAAGAGCCTATTCCACATAAATAAGCCTAAATTACCTTCAGAATAGTCATCGCTATGTCCGGTCACATGGACCCTAGATTACAGGTTTGTCTACCGACCAAGCCACGCATTGTTGCAAGGTTAGACATTTTGTACATTCAATCTTCCCTAAAGATGATAAAAGCTCGTTTAAATACCAGGAAAATATTAAATTTATGGCAACCCTTCTAATTCTCCAAAATTTACTTTCGATAATGAATAATTTACAAAACATTGGTTTTTGAAAATTAAATCGACATTTTACGAGTATATATTATTAAGACCTTGTGAAGGCCGCAGGAACCCGTTGGATGCGAAAAGCACAGAATCGGTTGAAGTGGCAGTGCTTGGGGGAGGCATAGGTATGTCCAGCAGTGGAGGTCTGTCAGCTGAAATAATGATGACGATGATGACATATCTATCTACGCATTCACAAGACAATGTACAAACGCCAGCACGTCAAGCTACTACAATCTGTAATTTTTTTTTATTAGATTAAATCAACTGTATCGCTACCGCATAAGGTTCAAGGTTGATTGGGAAAATTTGACAGTTTCGGGTAGCTTGATGTGCTGGCGTCTGTACAGACGCCAGTACATCAAGCTACTACAATCTGTCAAATTTCATTAATAGATTATCAACTTTATCGCTAAAGCATTAGGTTCAAAATTGATTGGGAAAATCTGACAGTTACGATTAGCTTGATGTGCTGGCGTCTGTACATAAAGTCAAGTCTATTCAGATCCTTGTTTCCAATTGATGTTTTAAATTTATTAGGTGTAGAATGACTAGTAGAAAAAGTCATAAAAAGTTTGTAGCGCAAACCGTACTTTATTACGTAAGGGGTGTAAAGTTGTTTTTCCAAAAACAAATGGTTACGTGTTTGGAAAATAATTCGCGAACGTAGTTTAAGTGTTATTTCATGTGCTTAGTTACTTCTGCAAAATATTCGAAGTATTTCTCATTACTCGCTAATTCAATTCATTAACGATTGAAACACGTAGCTATCAGCGGGATTGTCCGAAAGGGTTACCGCTGGCCCGGAACATAAAGGGCGAAGGAAGGAACACGGGTGGGTTTTAGTCAGTAAGAGTCTGACACTCCCTTCCGCTCCACCCAGAGCGGGAGGAGTCATTTGATGATTTCCCATCCTGAAAAAAAAAAAACACGTAGCTAACTGATAATAACGATATATATGTCACTCGAATAGATACATAGTACCCGAGCGAGCTAGAATTGTTTTGATTTGGTAATAATCATATTAATTAGCATAGAATAATTGCCGATTTGGGTTCACATTAGTGCATGAGGTAATTAGGAAATGGACTATATTGATTTGAATTTGGTAATTGACTTCTTCCCCATTGGGCTAGTGGTTACAAATGGGACTCAATCAATCCATCAACTCATCCACTGCCGGGGACTCTCCCAGGCTGTTCCACAACACCCTGTCCTCCACCTTCCGCTTCTAGTCTACCCCAGCTACCTTCTTTAGGTCGTCCGTCCATCTAGCTGGGGTCCACACTACGCTTGCCGATACGCGGTCTCCACTCAAGGACTCGTCTACTCCATCGTCCATCGGTCCTTCGACAGACATGGCCAGCCCACTGCCACTTCAGTTTGCTTACTCAGTTACTCTGCAAGCAATGACGGTAACTCCGGTTATTTTCCGAATAATTTCATTCCTGATTTCATCCTTCAAAGAGACTCCGAGCATAGTTCGCTCAATAGCGCGCTGAGCGACCTTGAATTTGTGAACCAGCCCGACCGTCAGTGTCCACATTTCAGCACCGTGTGACCAAACGCACCAAACGCGACTGCTGAGCATGAAGGCCTAGGTTGCCCATATTTGGCCAAATTTTATTAGAATTCTCGATAAAGAAATTTTCAGTGGCAGCACAGAGTCTGGATTTGTGCCCGTTGCCCATTTGATAACAATAGACTCACCTGCTATTACGTGGGACTTATCACCGGCGAAAAATGCGTAGGTTCTGTCTGAAGGTCAATTCTCATAATTTAAAACGTTTAATTATCAAAAATAAATCGAATTGCAGTCGCATCTCGGCGACAAACAAATATCAAGAACTTGTCAAGAATGTAGGCAATTTAGAAGTATTTTTGACAGATTGGGACTAAGGGATTATGAACGTTCTTAAAATGACAAAAATTGCCCTCTGGTTAGGGGGTCCTAAAAAGACAATTTCGGCAGAATCATAAAAGGATAACATTATGAATCATAATGGACAGTTAACTGTTAAGTTAATCGTATCAAATCCCATTGGTGAAGGATTTTTCAGTTATTTATTTTTGTCTATTGAAACACAGGATAGCGGAAAACAAGTTTCTTGATTGTAGGTATTTATTGTGTAAATTATAATCGAACAGAGTTTCAGCTTAGGCTAGGTTCTAGATCAGAATATTCCCAACAACTGCGCTGCGCGACCTATTTATAAGTTTACCCCCCCACTCTAAATCGAGGAGAGGATCGCCGCTCGGTAACGCCCATCGCGTTAGGTTGACAAGCGTACGTGACGTGCTAGTCAATTGACTTTCTCTTTGCTGTGGCTGCTGTGTCGTACTTGGTTGTCATGGCTATGGCTTTGGCTGAGGCTGTGGCTGTGGCTTTGGCTGCACCCAGACGACACGGCATGGCATGGCTTTGGCATGGCTGGCAATCGGGTGACCGTTACACTATGCTAAAATACCAATCAATCCAATCCAAATCCTAATATCCCAATCTCTTTGATTATACCTACGTAGTGCAGCGAAAAAAAGAAAAACACGGACTGTCTTCGCCATATTTTGATTCATAATGCTATCCTTTTACGATTCTGCTAAAGCGGCCATTTTAGGCCCCCTGGTATTCCGCAGTCCTTTCACAGTTATTTTACCTTTGACAGCTGCCACCCAACATCAATCTTATTACAACAACGATAACGATCACTGTGATTTTGACAGACTTGACAGCTGGCAGTCACCCAATATCAACCTTATTGTCACGAGATTAAAGATCACAGTGATATTGACAGTGATGCAAAATCAGAGGTAAAATAATAATTGTGAATAGACAGTACCTACTATTTGTGTTTTTTTTTTGCGTCATATTTAGCGCAAATAAATGTAATTTCTTTCTTTCTTTCTTATTGTTTCTGACTACTAGAGACATAGATTTCGTACCAACGCTATGTATTCCACAAAAACGTCCGCATTATGGAATTCCCACTAGGTACTGTCAAACAATACAAAACAACAAACAAAGCAATATTCAATACTAGGAAAACAAGATAAGCCCATAAAAGTACCTACAGAATGTTCACATTTTCCCAATACAAGGGTTGGGGTATATTACACCTTTAGGCTTTTCACGAAGTTGTAAATTTTACCCCATCGACAGCGGGTATGGGAAAATCTTACCGAAAATGTATGGGATGGTCCGTTATGACGCACCTGGTATTCTGTGAGTTATGATAGATATATGTAGATAGTGTTTTTCCTTTCAATGTTTCCTTGTGCTCGTGCGTAAGTAATAACAGCCGCACACAGTCGATCGATCAGGTTAAGCTACGCTTGCGGCGGTCGTTCCGTGGATGGGTGACCATCTTTACATACCGAGCGAGACGTGCTTCGGAAAGCACGTTAAGCCGTTGGTCCCGGATGCCATTCTTGAATCTTTGACAGTCGTTAAGGGTCGTCAGATGCCCTAAGTCTGACAACCAGTCTTACCAGTAACTGGGTTGTGGAGGTCAGATCAATAATCGGCTTAGGAGCTATAAGATTTATTACTACTATGATCTTTGAACGTTGTTGATAGAGAATTTTGATGCAGGACAGATTTGAACAAAGTAGTTATCGTGCATTCGCGATTTATTTGCTAAAAATGTAAAAAAATATGAATTAATGGAAAAATAACTATGATTCCTACACAATAAGTTCAGTTTACCTACTCTACAACTTCAAACATTTTTATAACTTTGTCAATGTGCTAGTCACCTTGAAATCAACTTAATAGACAATGAAATAAAGTTGATATTTGTTTAACTTGAAATAGGGAAGGTAGGGGTCTGCAGCACTGCGCACTTTTACTTCAGAACATAACATCACGCCTGTGTTCTCCGATGAGTTAGGCAGAGGTACCTTAACCTACCTATAAGAACACCCACATTTTGCCAGTTATATGCTTAAGTCCCATGTAATAGGTGGTGAACCTATTGTCATCAACCGAGCACAAATCCAGACTCCGGGTTGCTACTGAGAAATTCTTAATAGAAAAACAACAAACAACAATACAACAACAAACAACAATACAACAACAATACTACAAACAACAACAACAATACTTAAAACTTTCCCCGATCCAGGATTGAAATCCAGGGATCTCATGGTCAGAGTAGTACTAGCGCTTGTGACCACTCTACTAACGAGGCAGTAGTTAGAAGTACCAAAATAATTGGTGAGAGAGAAATCTACGCAAGTAGATGAACCTCTTCTAAACTGTGACTTCCAACATATTTCTCATATACCTATAAATATAATTTGCACCATATCACGCGGAATTAAGATACACCAGTTTAGTTTAATTATTGAAGTGTGACTTTGGCTAATGATTACTGCATTCACTAATGGGATATTAGGGAAATGAACATTACGTAAATTACCCTACACTACGACGAACAGCTCTATAAACATACTAATTCAAAACCCTTCATACATATTAAGTAGGGTACATAAAAGAAGGCTGCATTATGACATTGCATGGTGTCGATAAGCCGCGCTTTTCATCTCGGCTCGTTTCGTTCATCGCTATCTCCCCCGACCACCGATCAACCGTATTGAGTGTCGAGCCATCGATAAATCTGTCAACGAACGGGATGTTTTTATCGATATATTGCTCTGCAATATCGCTCCAACTCCAATGAATTTAGGTATCGGAATGTCGTTTGCTATTGCAAAATAGATATGTACTCATGTATACAGCGTGTATAAGAAAGATGTGATCGAAATCGTAAAAGATTTAACAGCTGTCCCAAACATTTGTGTTGAGAAGGTTTACAATTTTTTCGCGATTACGACGTTGGTCACATGGAGAAAACGGTTCAGCTTGGTGGTCAGCACCAAAACCTTAAATACGATTACACCTTTTTGAAACACGCAGTATAAGTACACTTCTATTATGTATTGTATTTAACATAAAAGGTGTGCTTATTTCAGTGAAAGATATAAGAAAGAAAGAAAATACGTTTATTTGCGGCACACATGACGCATAAAAATAAAAAACACAAACATAGGAATAACAAAATAACAATTTGGGAGTAAGTATGCGTCACATCTACGCAAAACGGCCATCGCTCAGCATAATGCTAAGACCCTATACGAGACAGAGCCTCAGCGCTGGTTGGCTGTTTGGTTGACTGGTTGGTTAATATGTAAGGTTTTCAATAAAATATATTTACTGAAACAAATGGATGAGCTTGAATTTTAATACACAAATAAAGCTTCTTGAAAAACACGCAATCGTAGGTATCGTATGACATAGCACAGTGAGAGCTACGCCGTAGCTTGCGAAGCGTAGCAAATCGCTACACGAGCTACGCAGGAAAATACGTTGTCGATCGATCAGGTTAAGCTACGCTTACCGCGGTTAGTCTGTGGATGGGTAGGTAACCATTTTTACATACCGAGACCCCTCCGTGTCTCGGAAAGTACGTTAAGCCGTTGGTCACGGCTATCATTCGTAGATCTTTGACAGTCGTTACGAGTTGTCAGAAGCCCGAAAGTCTGACAATCATGGTATCGTATTACACTAATCGGGTTTTGGAGGTCAGATAGGCAGTCACTCCATGTAAAATACTGATATTCAGCTGCATCCGGTTAGACTGGAAGCCGACCTCAACATAGTTGGGTAAAGGCTAGGCAGATGAGATGACGAATCACGTTATGCTAATTTACGAGTTATTCCGGTCCGGTCTGATCCCCTGACTCTACCTCCCCCCCCTCTTCTCAATCCCCTGCTAGTTCTTCTTACTGTAGCTATAAAGGAGGTGACTACCCAGATGACGACTAATTATTAGTCTCTTAATAAGAAAAAAAGAAAGTCTAATTATTAGTCTAATTACTATTAGACTAATAATTAGTAGTATTATTATATTCGTATTAATTAATTATTAGTCTAATTATTGGTCTCTTAAGTGAAGAAAAATACATGTTACGCCGACACCAGATAAATTGAGGGCAAGAGAATATTGATATCATGTTAAGTGTTAGGTAGGTAGGTACTCTAAAATTCCGCAAACAAAAACCAAACTGACAGCAATGAAATGCATAAAAACACTAGAGGTATTTACTGCACTAACAGAAGTTCATCTGATAATTTAGTTGGCCTACCTTGAGCATGCGCTCTATCTCCAAACCTAATTAACATTTTCACTGGAAGCGCTAAATAGCCCCTCGTAAAATTAGGGTGCTTCTGCAGTGAACAATGTTTTCATGAATAGATAGGTAGGTTAGTAGGTAGGTTTAATTAGATGATAACTAGGTACCTCTACATGTACTACAGAATAAATTAAGGTGATCACTATTAGGTACTTTTAATGATTTGGTATACCTTCTAAAGAACCAGTATATACATAGGTATTATATTTATCATATTTTCGTAAGAAAAGCTAAGGTTCCGCTGTCCGTCCGTCCGTCCGTCCGTCCGTCTGTTTGTCACATGTCTGTATCTTTTGAACCGTAATAGGTAGACACTTGAAATTTTCACGGAGTGTGTAGGTACCACATATAATAATATAATATACTATGACTGCTATACAAGAAACATGTTTTTAACAGGGAAGTAAAAATGTGTGGATATATAATAATTATGAAGACGCTTTTAAATTTCAGTCGACGATAAGATAACGTTATAACGGACTCGTATTTCCATACACGTCACGTTAGAAATTATAAAAACACACAATGGGGACGCAAAGAATCCCAGTACCTACTGTAGAGACTGTAGCTCTACCTTTAGCAGTAAATACAGGCTGGTTATAATTGCCGGTGTGTTCCATTCGAACGTTCAAGAAATTGTCAAATATTTTTAATATGGTTTTCTTGTTTAGTAGAAGCAGTGCTAGAAATAGCGTGATGATGTAAAGTCATGAATATATTTAATTCAAGTCAAAGTTTTTTCAATTATTCGCAACGTCCCTGTAAAAGTTATTATAGTACCAACATCTAGGATAAAAAGAATAGAAACAAAAACATCATAAATAACAAAAAGGTATACTTATAATTGGTAGTATACGTAGGTATGTATAATAAATCACCAGACAAAACTGGTTAGGACTTTAGGAGCTGTGTCGGTTTCCGTGTTCCAAAGCCCCGAGGGAATCGCAAGTCGCAAAGCTTGTCAAAGACAGCGGAGACTTCCGTTGAACTTGCACCTCCAGGCGATTTAGTACAAAAGCCACTTTGTGGACCTATAAAGCTACCATCTTTCATAATGTACCTACTTGTATATTTCGATTTGTGTTTGGAAGCAATTCAATTCTCGAATAAAACTTATGGTCCGGGAGCCACCAATCCTGAAAGCTCCGTGATCACGGATTTTAATATTTTTAATAAAAAATAAAAGTTAACGTTTAGACGAACAAGATTTGCTTGGTCGGCGTGGATTTGATTGGCCGGAAATATTTTAATTAAATTATTTATTATTAAATTTCCATAATGTTTTTTCCGTCATCACGGATTTTGATCAATCTTATATAGAATTTTGTGTGAAATTATGTTCAACAAGAAAAAATCCGGCCGACCAATGATTTTTAGCCGGAAAGGTCACGCATACCTATTTGAATGGTGTGATAAGGGGTAAAATTTATCCATTATCACGGAAACCTTTTTCTTTTTTTTTAATTCACGTGTTTTAATGTCGCATTTATAATTATCTTGGTATGCGTGCTTACAAACTGCCGAAAGTATCGCGCATACCAAATTTTATTGTGTGAGTGAGGATTATACTGTTATAGATTTCACTTACTTGATGACATTTCTTTTAGGGTCTTTCTTCTACCTCTGGTCTCTTCCTTAAGTTTTTAACTATTTATTATACTAATTAATATGGAAAAGAGGAAAAACAGGATTTTTTTATTTGGGTTGATTATATAATAAATGAAGGTTGATACAGAAAATATGTTCAATTCAAGTTTATTAATCAATAATCATCTACATCATTATCATCAAAATTATCATTCCTCTCTTCTTCTGATTCTTCGCTTTCTTCCTCATTCTGTTGGCAACTTAATATTTCCTCAACCTTTAACGGTTCGAACAATGGTTCGAGTTTACTGGATTCATTTACTTGCCATCCACATTCTGTTGGATCGTATAATGTACAAATAGGTTCGGTAGCATTTTGCCACATTGCGTTTACAAAAATGGTGCGTAATATTTTTTGCGTTAAAGTTTTCCAGCATGGTGGAATATTATTTGAATTGAAATTTATCATACCTTTGTAAAATTTTTCTTTGTCGGTTGTACTTGCAAAAAATTTTAAGAATAATTCAAATCTTGCAATATTATGTTCATCAGTCTGTCGAGCTCTACCGGGCTTCCATGCTTTTACAGGTTGTGATTATACAGCAGCTTTTGTTCGTAAAAGAAAAATTAAAACCTACAACCTCCTGTTAGAAAATGAAAAATATCAGAACATGTTCGAGCATTTAACAAATCCGGAAGACATAAATGATAAAGAAAAGACAGATTTAGTTCAAAGATTTACAAATGAAATGTATAACGTAAAAAATAATGATGTTAATATTGCAAGATTTGAATTATTCTTAAAAATTTTTGCAAGTACAACCGACAAAGAAAAATTTTACAAAGGTATGATAAATTTCAATTCAAATAATATTCCACCATGCTGGAAAACTTTAACGCAAAAAATATTACGCACCATTTTTGTAAACGCAATGTGGCAAAATGCTACCGAACCTATTTGTACATTATACGATCCAACAGAATGTGGATGGTAAGTAAATGAATCCAGTAAACTCGAACCATTGTTCGAACCATTAAAGGTTGAGGAAATATTAAGTTGCCAACAGAATGAGGAAGAAAGCGAAGAATCAGAAGAAGAGAGGAATGATAATTTTGATGATAATGATGTAGATGATTATTGATTAATAAACTTGAATTGAACATATTTTCTGTATCAACCTTCATTTATTATATAATCAACCCAAATAAAAAAATCCTGTTTTTCCTCTTTTCCATATTAATTAGTATAATAAATAGTTAAAAACTTAAGGAAGAGACCAGAGGTAGAAGAAAGACCCTAAAAGAAATGTCATCAAGTAAGTGAAATCTATAACAGTATAATCCTCACTCACACAATAAAATTTGGTATGCGCGATACTTTCGGCAGTTTGTAAGCACGCATACCAAGATAATTATAAATACGACATTAAAACACGTGAATTAAAAAAAAAGAAAAAGGTTTCCGTGATAATGGATAAATTTTACCCCTTATCACACCATTCAAATAGGTATGCGTGACCTTTCCGGCTAAAAATCATTGGTCGGCCGAATTTTTTCTTGTTGAACATAATTTCACACAAATTTCTATATAAGATTGATCAAAATCCGTGATGACGGAAAAAAATTTTGGTTTAATAATAAATAATTTAATTAAAATATTTCCGGCCAATCAAATCCACGCCGACCAAGCAAATCTTGTTCGTCTAAACGTTAACTTTTATTTTTTATTAAAAATATTAGAATCCGTGATCACGGAGCTTTCAGGATTGGTGGCTCCCCGCCTATTATTATGGCCAACGGCAACCCTTTTTTTGTTTTGATTTAGACGATCTCTTTTTTGTTAAGATACCGATATATATTCTATATTATTTTAATTAATAATAGGATATTCTAGATTATTTTAATTAATAATAGACCGGTACCTACCCACGATTTAACAAGGAACCAGCCCATTTCTTAATGAGTAGGCAGTAGACAGATTCTGGCAGATTACTTATAGAAGACTAATTTATATGGAATAGAACCCAGGCACGGTACATCCAAAAAATACCAACCTGTGCTCTGGAAATTTCATAATGCACAATCCTCCCCCCAGTCTATCTACTTTTTAAAAATAATAAGATTCTTAAATACTGCATTAAAAATTACTAGATGGCGCAGTGGTCGCCGAATGAAGTTCAAACAAATTCTAAAAGATGGCTGTGATATAAATATTACATTCATCATATTCGGAAACATGTCCTTTGAGACATTTATGTAAGAGTCGGCATTTAACTTTACAGTTATTGCAGTATCATCAAAATATTATTGAATAGTATTTTTATTAGGTACGATGAAAATGAAAAATAACAAAATAAACTAAGTAAAAACAATAAACAAAAGAAGTTTTTATTTTTTATGGTAAAGTGACTGGCAAGTGGCAACTTACAAAGTTTGCTTTGTTTTTGGTCTCATCACATGACCCTTTTATTTTGTTCCCGTGATCAAATTGTGGAAATTCAAAAATAATTACGCGCAATGGCCAAAGTGGAAATTGAAGTTGATGCCATGCATGAAAATTCACTTGATAACAGGTAATATGCTGATGAATTTGGTGTTATTTGTATAGTGCATTATATAATGAGGATTTAAGGCAACGAAGGTCATTGCTTTATAGTTTTGCAACTTGGCAGTCAACGCAGTTCTCTCGATTTAGATTTTATTTTCAAGAGTTGTATTTTAATTTATCGCATTTGTTTGCAGTGCAGATAGTGAATATTTGGGCATGGTAGATGGGGGATCGTTTGGTATGTAATAACAATGTATTTTTTGTACTTTTTATTTTCGTTTGTACTAGCCACCTCTTGTTTACTGTAGCACAGAATTAGCCCTAATTCGCTGTAACAAGTTTCAATTTAATTATCTGTGTGCAATAAGTACTAAGTAGTGTCATGGGTGTTATTTAATTAAGGATAAATTCAATTATGATTAATTTTCAGGAAGTAACGAAGGTAGATCCATTGTGCCACAACCTTACTTGGATACTAACGAGAATACTACTTCATATAACTTCAAGGATATCTGTAAGTTGTATTCTTTTACTATTCAGAGATTTATATGCATGTTTACATACAATCAATTTGATACAACTGTGTAGGATGGACAGGAAACATAACTTTGGAATATGCTTTAGCATTCCAAACATGTAAACAGATATGATCAAATATCATACATAAACAAGCAACCTTCTTCCCTATATAAAAATAAATTTTGATGATTGCCTCAACTGCTTCAAGCTAATGCGTTGGCTATTCCTTGGCTCCTAGTGGTCAATATGTCAAATGTTCAGAATTAGATGTGTATAGTTTTGCACTTTAATACAACTTTTGTTTTCCTCTGGGCATTAACCCATTGTGATTGTTATTTTTATTGTACTAACATAGTGTGTAAGATATCTGTTATACTAACCATTCACAATTTTATTTTTTTGGTACCTACTAACATAGTTTATAAGATTTCCAATATTAACCTCTCTATGGACTTATTTGTCTGAAAATAAACAATTTTTATTTTATTTTTTATTATTAACAGTATCAGATAAAATATTTGCCTATTTATCACCTACTATTGTCACATCGCAATAAATGTCAAACAATGTTATTATTTTATTATCACTCTGATTATGACTTTGAATGTTATAATATGTATTATGTGATAGAATCTTCATTATCTGTGATAATTAGGTAAGTACAGGATTATAAAGTTGCAATAGGTAATAATAATATTATTGTTTCCCAAAAGTAATGTAAAGTAGGTATACACAGCATTGACAGTGTAAGACGTACAAGTGCACAGAGATTTCATCAATGACCCCCATGCTAGGTGGAACCTGTGTTACAGGGGTCATCCATGATATACTGTTAAAATGCAATAAACCCTTTCTGCTCTCAACATGTTAGGAGTTTAGGATGCATAATATGACTGACGGACCTATTATTGGTTTATCTAACTACATTTTTGTAGATAAACATGTCAACTGATTTTAATAATATTCGGCAAAGATGCAGCTTTGGAAAGAACTAGAGAGAACCCAAAGAAAAGAAATATGTCGATATTCAATCCGAATATGGAAAACGTCGAAGGTGTGAATGGGGCATTAGGGCATATACAAACATTTCTGCTCTTTTTACAGCTGGATCAGTGAAGTATAAATTAATTACTATGGCAGGTGATGAAGCTGGGATTAACATAACGCATTCACCATCTCCTGGTAAGTGCCAATTTGTTAATGGCTGTCTTAAAACTTCATCATATTCATTCTCCTTAATCCAATTTATTTGGTTGGTGCAACTTGATTTTTTCTTTATAGGGGCCGTTTATTAGTGTCCAATACTTAACCTTTTGACTGCCACGGTCATGTATAGATGACAAACCAAAATGTGCCCAGCACGCCACGGTTCGACTACATGACGCCGAGGGCATGTTTTTTGATTTTTTGACTTGTGGCGGTCAAAAGGTTAAACACATGATTCTACAAACAACTTTCCCGAAGAAACAAATATACATTTCTCAATGTTTATGTCAATATACATTTCTCTATTAGTTGTCATCTCGGTAGTCACCCCCGCTCTAGCCATATAATCTTTCACACAGTCCATCAATTGTTTCTTTGATCTTTCCCTACTCTTATAGCCATTCATATTCATACTCAAAACTTTTCTCACGACATTTTTCTCATTCCTTAACTTCTCGTTAAACAAATTACAAAAAACATTGTGATGCAGTATTCTTTTATCAAATTAGAACTAATAGCATTAACTTGATTTAATCCACAACCAGTGTATCTAAGTCTAATTCCTAGACTAGCTTAGCAGCAATATTGAGTCTGAACCATGCATATTTGAGTCCCAGATCTCAATTAATTTTATTCTGATAATTATTTAACAATCGACAATAGGTTCACTTTGTGTAAGAAATATTAATGATAATTATAAATATTTACAGATGCGGAATATTATGTGATCAGCAATCCTGTGGAAGTGTTTGGTACTACAACTACACCAAAGAAAAATGCTCGCAGAGATCCTTTGGCGACAAAAGCAGTCACTGCAAAAAAGGTTTGTTCTTTTAAAACCAATAATAAGACTTCAATGAGGTTTAATATTAAGAAAATTAAAAAGTAAGCTTGCCAATATGACAACTGCATGCTTATTTATAATTATAAACAACTAGCGACCCGCCCCGGCTTCGCACGGGTGCAATGCTGATACTAAATACACTACAGAAAAACTGTGAACGTTGTATATAAAAACATAGCGGCCCGCTCCGGCTTTTTTATAGGCACGCTCTTGCCGCACCGGGCGGCCGGCCGGTACCGCCGCAAACGCTACGTCCCGCAATTTTTAAATCTGTAATATCTTCGAAAATTTTCACTTAAATCATACGGTATAAAGGGCCATATAGATCTATATTAAATGAACAATGTATTCAAGGTATTTAATTGGTTAAGGATTAATGCTATATTGGTTAAAATCGCTTCGAAAATTAGCCATTATTTGTCGTAAAAAGTAAATGACAAAAAAAAGTTATTGTGGGTTATCCATAAGAGATAGATATATACCATCACGGACTTTTCTGTAGACCTTTTCAATGTGTACAATACTTAGTACATTATTTTGATAAAACTCGTAGGGTTCAGCCTGCGTTTGCAATGTAAGCGGAAAAAATGTAATTATTTACGACATCACATTAGAAACCTCAAAAATAACAGTACTTCTCCACTATTTAATGGATGTTATTATACATATAAACCTTCCTCTTGAATCACTCTATCTATTAAAAAAAGACCGCATCAAAATCCGTTGCGTAGTTTCAAAGATTTAAGCATACAAAGGGACATAGGGACAGAAAAAGCGACTTTGTTTTATACTATGTAGTGAAGTACAAGAAAATAAATTCCTTTAAAATCCACATTTTATATTGTTGGTTTATTTTACATGTGTGTTTATTATTTGTCGTATTGAAGCATATCGTCGCTAATAGGTACAACATTAAAAAGTGATAAGTAATGTCTTTTGTACGTAGTCAGATTTCCTATTTCTAATATTCTTCAAAAGGAACAGTTAACAATACTAGATTTAGCCAAAGACGTACGTCAGTGGCGTACCTACTTTTTCACAAGCATTAAATTGATGTCAAATATTTTCAGACGTAATGCGTATCATATTCACCTCAAAAGCCCTAACAAATCTGTCTGTCTGGTACCAACTGAGGTAATAATACTACAATAGTAATAAATAAATTTTGCACCAATTCCTAGTAAGTAATAAAAAAAATCGGCAAAAAATACGCAGTAGCCTAGCTGGACTTATGGTACTTTGTACCACATATTTGCAAATAAATTAATTGCAAAATTCTAGAACATGAATATTCTACTTCCCTTTTGTTTTGATATTTCCTCAAAGGATGACCATCCTTTGACGATTTTATCCTTGACGACACGGTTGGCGCAGTGGCTGAGCGATCGACTGCTGCGCTGCGTGTCGCAGGTTCGATTCCCGCACGGAACAAATATTTGTATTACCTACAGGTAGTTGTTCCGGGTCTGGCTGTTTGTGTATGTGAATTTAAATGTTTGTAAACGCACCCACGATACAGGAGTAATTCCTAGTGTGGGGCAACGTTTAAAAAAAAATCCTTTATCCTTAAGATACCTACCTACCATGGTTTAGGCATGTCCATGAATGCCTAAACTCGACTCAGATTTCAATAACAACTGTAGGTACCATAAGCAGCTGACAAGCTCCACTTAACTTTTCTAGGTCAAACCCTCAACGGCCACTCAATCATTGTAATGTATTCTTCCAGCGCGATGACAAAAGACGAGCGACCCACAACGAGGTAGAAAGACGTCGCCGAGATAAAATCAACAGTTGGATCTCCAAGTTGGCTAATCTCGTGCCCAATTCTGGACTACCCGACTCTGCGAGCAAAGGAGGAATATTAGCTAAAGCCTGCGATCATATTACTGATCTGACAGAGAAACATAAGAGGTTTGTAAACATTCACATGGTTATTACGACTTGACAAAACATAGAGATTCTTTATTATCTTATATAGAAAATTCTCGTGTCACAGTGTTAGTTACCATACTCCTCCGAAACGGCTTGACCGATTTTTATCAAATTTTATATGCATATTCAGTAGGTCTGAGAATCGGCTACTTTCTATTTTTCATACCCCTAAGTGATAATGGTTGTCCATCCCTAACATTTTATTTTTATTTTTTGGACGAAATTTTAATTTTTAATTTTTTTATAATGTGCCATTAAAAAATACATACAACCCTAAATTTTCACCCCTCTATCACCAACCCTTATTTTTTAATAGTCATTTTAGTAATTTAATCATTATTCATCTGATCAATTATCACTTGGTAAGTTATCCCCGCCAGTTGAGCCTAACATTTAATTGAAACTTATTACATGGTAACATTAGTATCAAGACAGAAATTCCCTAGAAATAATTCATATGACAAAACAACGTTTGCCGGATCAGCTAGTAATAATATAATATTATAATGTATGTATCCATACCTTCCGGAATAAATTCTCTAAATGATGGGGAAAACTATTAAAAATTCGGTGCGTACTTTGGAATATCAACGCAGTCATAGAGACAGACACGAAAAGCGACTTCAATTTATAGGTTTGTGATTTACGGGCAACTTAAACTTTTTGAGCATTTTACCTAACTTTTACCTGCGACTTGCCCGCGTAAATGTTTGAATATATCCCACGGGAACGTTTACGTAGGTACTACCGGGATTAAAAGTACCCTGTGTGTTAATCCAGGTTATAAACTATCTGTGCGCCAAATTTCATCTGAATCCATTCAGTCGTTTTTGCGCCAATCCGGAACATATATCCCGACAAATAATTCATATGACAAAACAACGTTTGCCGGATCAGCTAGTAATAATATAATATTATAATGTATGTATCCATACCTTCCGGAATAAATTCTCTAAATGATGGGGAAAACTATTAAAAATTCGGTGCGTACTTTGGAATATCAACGCAGTCATAGAGACAGACACGAAAAGCGACTTCAATTTATAGGTTTGTGATTTACGGGCAACTTAAACTTTTTGAGCATTTTACCTAACTTTTACCTGCGACTTGCCCGCGTAAATGTTTGAATATATCCCACGGGAACGTTTACGTAGGTACTACCGGGATTAAAAGTACCCTGTGTGTTAATCCAGGTTATAAACTATCTGTGCGCCAAATTTCATCTGAATCCATTCAGTCGTTTTTGCGCCAATCCGGAACATACATCCCGACAAACGGACAAAAATATTCTAAAAATTATTTTCGGCTTCAGACTCGTTCTTGCTCCCCATAGCAATAACTGTATCTCAAAAATATTCAATGTAGGTACAGCTGTTTTGACTTCGTTAGTATTTTAACTATTTTATTATGTACCAGCTTCTGCCCGCGATTTCGTCACATCACCTGCCCGCGCTATTATGTACTTAATTTTCGCTTAGCGTTCTTTCCAAACTTTTTTCTTTTTTCCCCACTCCTAAGGGCCATAGCGTGAAGTTAAATAACTTATAGCCTTCCTCGTGAATTAGGCTATCAAATGCAAATATATTTTTCATATCCAACTGGTAGTAGTGCGTTCAAACAAACGAATCTTCAGCTTTATTATTAGTATTGATAATGTATAGATCAAACTCAAACTAAAAGCATTTATTTCAATTAAACCTTGTACAGGTACTTTTGAATTGTCAAAATTAAAATAGTCCGTCAGTTAGTCAGAAAGTTGAAGGTAGTTACCCATTCCAAAACGTAGATCTCTATGGAGAAGAACGGGCAAGAAACTCCATGGACACTCTTTTAAATCAAGATATTACAAATCGTGGGTACATTATTATTGTTGCTTCTATATGAGAACAATGTAAAAAACACAAATGAAGAAACATTTAAAAATATATGATTAAAAATAAGCCTTGGCAGTTAAGAGATGACCAGTCTCAACCGACGGCGCCCGTTCACGAACATGACGCGTGGATCAGCACCATCTAGCTCAACCATTTTGTAGGGAACCGAATGATCCAACACACGCGCCACCATCGATGAGACATTTAAGTGAGCATGACATGTTCTCAACTGCCATGCTCTTTCAAGTCAACATGAAAAAAAATCATAATAAACGGAAACATGGTTCTTACATTTACAAAATTTAAAAATGCTTCTAAATTATACAACACTATAGTTTATAATTTATTTAAGAGATTACTTGAATTTTACTACCAAATAGGAAGAGATATTATTTAATAACGAAGTATTCAACAATTAAGACTTATTGAATACAACAAAAAATAAATTATGTTCGTAATGTCAGAAACACTAAAAAAAAAGAAAAAGGCAAGCACCTCTTCCAATTATTGAAATTTTAACTAGTGAGCTCAAGTGCCTGTGAAGCAGGACCAGCATTAAGCCAAGCATTTTTATCAACGATATAATCATCCAAATTATAATATGCTTGTCTACATAGTGTGCGTTTAATGCATGATTTAAATTTCTTCTCATTTAGTTGAAGAATATCGAGTGGTATTTTATTATACTTAACATTTTATACAGTAACCCATAAAAGAAGTTTTTACTTTAGGCAATCTGAATGAAAGATGAATCAGGTACTTATTCTTTCCACTATAATAATAAAGTACTATACTGCATTATTTTTCAATGATTCAATGTATTTCTATTATAACCTATCGCCAATGTTGTGTGATAGTATAGATAACAATGACATTGCAATGTTTGCAGTTTCCTGAATGATAAACGTTGATACTGTTTGACGTAAGAGATAGGAGATATAAACAGTCACTATCCGTAATCACTGAAATTAAGACGAGATTATCCTGTTGTATCATTTAAAAATAGATTGTAAAACATAAAGGCGGAAAACAAAATAATATTCAATACTACTCTCGGCGTTGCCGACTTGTTTTGAGCTCACTGGGGAGCCTTATTTATCATTATCAAAATGGTAATTGGTATTGTATTATTATTATTGTTTATACTCCAAGGAAGTAAATAACATAGAGTGAGTAATGCTGCCTTCTGAAATCTCGGAATGATAGTCATGTCAATTTCATACTATGATTTAAGAAAATATTTATTTATCGCACTATGATTCATTCCAGGATTTTAGAGAGGTATTATCCACTCTATTACTTGCTTCCTTGAAGTTTAGGTAAATATACTCGACCTGTTCCAATCTCTGATCATTAAGTGGACAAACATTGTCATGAGATTGTCTTGAAAAAAACATTACCTCTTTTTCAGATTAGAGAAACTAGAAGTTGAGAACGAGAAACTCGTGCTAGAAATATTAAGACTCAACCAAGAACTGAGCGAGGTGCGCAAAGAAAACAGTTCTATGCGTAACCAGCTTGCCGACAACTGCATAGTGTTATCCCATAGGCCAAAGGGTCAGAAATCTTAGTTCAAGTTTATAGTGAAGTGTGTAGAACTTGATGACTGACTAAAACCAAGGTGCTGATAGCTGTGTTTGTGAAGTGAAAACTGAATGATCAAACTAAGTACACATTGGAATCAATACTGTCGTTATGACGAGCTGGATGACTTGTTTTATTTTTTAGGCTGGTAACATTTAAACTATGTTTGGGCCACAAGAGATTCGACAAGCCATTTTGGGCCTACCCCAGAGCCCTTTTGCGGCCACATGATAATTTTATGAAACTGCAAGGACAAATAGGGCGGCAGACAGTACGAAAATATTATGTGGCCCAAAAAGTTGTTTACGAGTGACTGGAGTGTAAAGCTGACAAACATGTAAGACAATGTGGAAAAGGTTGAATGCATGTTCATAATTTAGTTTTTAGTAGTGTTACTAATAAATAGTACTACCTAGATAAACCAAATAATGAATATTCTCAAGACAGCTGACGCAGTATTGTGTCCATGTGAATAATTTTAATGTTTATTTTGTCCTATTATTTTAATTAATGTGCATTATGAACTTCCACAGTGATTTGTTGTTATTATTTTCGTTTTATGAATATAATTAGTTAATTTTTTTAAATCTGATGCTACTGTGAGTTGATTTGATGTCTCTGTTGCCAAATTATATGACATGGGACTTATTTACATAACATACAAGAGATGGTAAACCTCAATGAGATTGTAATGACAGGTGATTTCCTTTACTCATATTTTTCTTTTTTGGAATGTGATTTCATAAAGGTTTGCTATCTCTATATTTCTCCACTTTCATCTCTCACTGTTAATATTGTTACAAAAAAGATTGTAGTTGGAACACATTAGTTATTAAAATAGATGTGTCTGTGATCATGGCACTAAACTTTAGACGCCTAAATATTTAGCTATAAGGAATTAAATCCAAAAGAGTATGATTTGAAATTGTATACAGAAATTATGTAAGTTAATGTTATGATGAAGTGTAAGGTGTTTATTGACGGATTGAATTACAACTGCAAAATGAAGATTGGAATCTTGTAGCACAAGCAATGGATCTTTGGCACATTATAATTATGTGTTAATCAAATGCCATACTTGACAAATTCTGCATAGTAATTTAAGGACACGTTTACGAATCTAACAAAAATAAGCAGTTTTTCGGTGCATTTTGCGTCAAAATGAGACGAAACCAAATGTAACTAATAATTACACAGATAGATTACTCTTTCATCTCTAAATGAGAGCAATTTTTTATTCGAAAATTTAGGTTTATTATATAGTAAAAAAGAATTTCCGTTGCCTCTTCTCACAAAATCGACGATATCGTGCTGACTTTAGGAACATTTTTCTTCTATTTAATTACATAAATTTATTTAATATGTGGTCGTCCAAATCAAAAGGGACCTTATGGCGGAAATGAGTTATCTACAGAGCTGAAAACTACATAAATGTACCGAACTATAGACCCAAGAACCAACCTTCTAACCACTGCCGTTATTTTTTTACGAATTTTTGAAGTTCACTGATCGAAATTATAAGTTTCGAGAAAATCGCAATTTAAGTATGCCGTACAAAAAAGTTATGTTTTAGTGTGAAGTTATGTAACTGATGGTATACTTTGATTGACTATGATTATTACTAATGGAAATTCTTACAATCCTTGCATAAACTTGTTTGTTGTGGGAACTAGACCCGCCAACATAATGCATTATCAATGAGATGCAAAGTATCGATAATAGTATTAAAAATAAGTAAACCGCCTGTTTCTCACTAAACTTTTATCGTTTCTATATTGCTACTAATTACATAGATTTGCGAAAGGCCTTAGATGTAAATAAAAACAACACATAATTTAAAAAAAATAGTTTTTATTTACTAGCAAGAATTCTTATTTTTTATAAACTTTGAGATCTGACAGTAACAAAATCAACACTTAATCACTAAATAGGTTATACATAATTGGTTTAGATGCTAATAAAGCTAAGAGATCAATGATAACTGTTAGTTATGATCTTGTAAAGTTACATAGAGAACTGAACAATTTCTTCAAACAAATTAAAAAAGGGCCCTAATGGTGGGCACTAAACAATATTTTTTATTTTTAGCATGCATAATCAATATTTTAGTGCAACATTCAAGATAACTTAAATTTTCTTTTTTTATTATCACAAGGTATGAAAATGTTACTTATTTAACAAGTTTTTTTTTATTATCACAAGGTATGAAAATTCGTAACAAGTATATACGTAAAAAAGGGCCCTTAAGGCGGTCCGTTGCAGTCTGCTGACACTTATCTCTTAGTATAGTTAATTAATTTAAGTATTTTAATAAAGGTAAACAATCTTGATACGTTTTTGTCGAAAAATATATTTATGAAATAATTTATAGCCATTACAAGATAAAACAAAATGAAATAACAGATGTTATAATGAATTACTTTTGCTATTAGCCTTAGCCTATTTTAAAAATATATTTTATGATAAAAAACATACCTAACAAGATTGTTTACCTCTATTAAAAGTACCTAAACAAAATATGGACTACAATAGTGGGACCTTAGACCTAAGACGCATATACAAAGAATGCCGCATGCGGCGGCGTGCGACACTATCTAATGGCAGCTATACGCTACGCTGACGACACGCTAGTCCTGGCGCAGGGGAGGTCGCATCAGGCGGCGGCCGACGCGATGACACGCGGGGTTGCGATAGTCGTGGAGAGGATCCGGCAGTTGGGTCTCGAGGTGGCATTGCACAAGTCCGAGGCCATGTCGTTTCATGGGTTCCGGAATACGCCACCATCGGGATCCCAACTAACGGTAGGAGGGGTTCACATCGGCGTCGAGACGACGATGAAATACCTGGGTCTCATCCTCGACAGCCGGTGGAACTTAGTCGAGCATTTCCGACGTTTGGCTCCCAAACTGGAACGGGCCGGGGCCGCCTTCAAGCGGCTCCTGCCCAACCTGAGGGGGCTAAACGCCTCCTGCCGGAGGCTTTACGCGGGGGTCGTGCGGTCCATGGCCCTATAACGGGGCCCCGGTGTGGGTGCGTTCACTGCGGCGGCGAGCCGCCCATTATTTGAACGCGCCCCAGAAGGTGGTAGCCGTTAGGCTGATCCGGGGGTACCGCACGATCTCGGGCGAGGCGGCAAGCCTCCTTGCCGGACTGCCGCCATGGGATCTGGAGGCGATAGTCCTCGCGCGCCTGTATGAGTGGCGCGCGGAGGCACTACGCCGGGGGGAAACTCCGCTTCCGCAGCAAATTGCGGCGGAGCGGACAGACCTCCAGCGCGATCTCATGGCGGCGACCTCTCGCGTCCGGGCCTGGTTCAAGCCATGGTCCGGGGCTAGAGGGAGTGGGGAGCAGTCGCCTCCTTCTGCGAAGCAGTCATGCTAGCGAAGGAGGCGGCGGGACGGCTGAGAGAGAGAGCCTCCCGTCCCAGCCGCCGCGGGAGACGCTCCGGGCGTCGGGAGCCGCGCGACTACTCCCGGCCACCTTAGGCGCGGGCGGAGAGCAATGGGTAGCTCACCGTCCGATCAGGACCAGGCCCGTGCCGGACGGCGCGTACGTGTTCCACGCGCGCCTCAAAGAGATGTCAGCACTAAACGAAGGGGCCCGTATTGGCCGAAGCCTGCCGGGTCAGCGGGATTGTCCGAAAGGGTTACCGCTGGCCCGGAACAAAGGGCGAAGGAAGGAACACGGGTGGGTTTTAGTCAGTAAGAGTCTGACACTCCCTATTCCGCTCCACCCAGAGCGGGAGGAGTCATTTGATGATTTTCCATCCTGAATGAATAGTTTAGTTTATACCTACCTTGCAATATTAAAATGTTGATATAATATATGGTTTGAATTACAAGAAAAACGATTTGTTAGGTCTTGCCGCGATAAGGTTCCTTTTTTACTAAACTTTAGATGAATACGAAACTTTTTTAAATTGACTTTTCGAAAAGTTGAACATATCTACATGTAGTAAATACAATCATCTTTTTAAAAATACAGTTAATAAAAAAACGATTTTTTTGAGGTATTTTACAAATTTATTAATATCTCGGAAACTAGTTACCGCCATAAGGTCCCTTTTGATTTGGACGACCACATATAATTATGTAAGCAGACATGTTCAAATCAAAAAGGTAGCAAAAAGAACTATCAAAATGTTATAAATACACTCAGAAAAAAAAATCGGAGTCCATTTTTTCAAATATTTAGCCGTAATGCGTGAATCTTATTGGATTGAAATAAGGGTTATTTTACTGATCACTGTCTTGGTTTATTGCACAAAAATTTGTAATGAAAGATTAGTCTGCGCTCGGCCGCCGTCGTGAGTGGACATTGTGTCGGTTGTAAGCAGCAGCTTGTGCTGAAAAAGACCGCTTTATGGATACAAAATATTCGACATACCAAACTTGATATTTCACGCATTCTGTATGTACCCAAGGAAAGATTTTATTCACAGTCTTATATTTTTTCTAGAAGTAAGTAGGGATATAAATTGATATAAATTCATATTTCGTTTCGAACTTGATGGAGTAACCTGCAGATGTACTTCGGAGACTGCTACTGGAACTAATAGCCGAGCTGAGCTAGGTGTGCCGAGTTTGGGCTCCCTTTGTTGGTTATGTTGAGAACTTACCTCCGGACTGGATGGAGTGACCTGAAGGTGGACTTTGAAGACTGCTACTGGAACTAATACACGAGTAGAACTAGCTGATAAGGATGTGTATAATTTTTAACTCCTATAACTCGATTGTGATTTTAGGCAAGGCCTAAGACGTTTGGGAAAAGATCTCGTAAAAAACTCCATGCCTGTCTTTTCCCAGAATTGATTGATCAAAGATTTAAAACAAATATGGAACTACAAGAGCATTCTTCACATTGTAAACATGTTTTTTTTTTTAAATAGCATCTACTTTTATGAACACTTCACATTACCTACAAACTTTTTGAAAACAAATCTACGTAAGTTAAAAAAAAATACATGGTAAAAATTAAATTAGGCTCAAGTATCAAGTTTACTCATAATTTCGCCGCTTCGCGCATGTCGCTGTGTGCGTGAGCCGTGCAAGTCTAGTAGTAAGAATCAATACCTAAAATTGAAGAACGTCAATTCATAAACGCGTCCTTAAGTCTTATTATACAGAATTTGTCGATGGTAACACGAAAAGTAACTACAGCCCTTTCACAGTACTTTACCTATGATTTTGCATTACTCACAAAATCAAAGTGATCTTTATTCACGTCACGATAAGTCGATAAGGTTGTTGTTGGGTTGCTGCTGTTTGAGGTAAAATTACTGAAAGGACTAGACGATTTGCTTGCTAGTGTACGGGGTACTTGATAATTTTCCATGGGATGTTGGAATGCAGTCCATCTGTACCCCATTTGCACTAAATGACAGCTAATTAATAATAAACAGTGACAATTATTTATTCTCTTCCTCGTCCAAAATCCTGTATGAATGTTCTAAAAGTAACTATGTATGTTGTTCTAGTTATAACATTTTTATATGATACTAGTTATAGAAACTTACAAATTGTGTAAGTTAATAGTTCTAAATTATGGTATGCTAGCTTTAAGAGTTGATTTGTTCTTTATTTAACAATTGGCTTACAATTGACTGCATTTAAATCCTCTTAAAAATGAATCACATACAAAACTTATACTGGTCATGTTACTGTATAAATCAGTTGGTATTTTGTATTTTTTTTTTTATGTAGCACAGTCCTACTTGAATATAATCAGGTGTTGTTGAGAGTTTGTGTTTTATTGTTTTTTAACACCTTCGAAAAATCGTGGTTAGTGCAACGATATTATTAGTTACGGCGCTTGTCCATTAGACGTGCGGTGGACACACGTCCGTAATAAATGTATGTATCGCTACTTTGGCGCCGTCATCTCGTTCACATTGGTAGTGGACAAACGCCCTTACTCTGCAGCCGAGTCACACGTCTTGCAAAGTCAGCACAGCCGCAGACACAGACGTGGCGATAAAGATTAGCATAGCAAACTAAAAGTTGTTGTTTTAAATTGACATTCAAGGATCATACAGCATGCATTAGAAAAGTGCGGTCATAAGTAAGTAAAGTAAGTGCAGCCCCGGATCTAAGGGGGGGCAAACCGGGGCACCTGCCCCGGGCGGCAGTTTCATGGGGGCGCCAAATCCTTGAGACAAGAATTCGAAATATCGAACAAATGAAGCCTCTTTTCCTACAATCTCATAGGTTTTTAATGCGCCTGCCAGACTATGCTCCTTGCGCTGCTCATCGCTATGCTCCTCGCGCTGCCGTGATTTGCCGCAATGTTGCCCTCTCTGCCCACACACTGCTCTACTCGCGCAATTAATCGCGACGCTCCTCACTTATCATTTGCCTTGGTGAGACAATGGACGTTGAAACGGTGGCAGCGTGCGCGCTATGCATTTTTAGATAACTAATAAATACAACTTTTCTTGTTAGACTAATTCTTGACATAGTGACTTATTATACCTACCGTACTACAAATCAATAAACATTAACACCTTTTCATTTGACCATTCCACGCTTGGCGACGACATAATTTCCAATTTTGCATACGCGTGCGTCTTGCGCGAGCGCTCCATGCAGACTGCGACCGCGCGATTATGTGGCCGGCCACTCGCACTCGTATTGCCGGTCCTTTGACTCGCGCGCAAAAACCGACAAAATAGGGAGCAGTGGATAGGACGAGGAGCATGACGTGTGGCATGACGAGTAATGTTGCCACACTATGTCTCTGCCTCCTTTCCTCGTTACTTCCCATGCCACTCGTCGAGTGTGTGGCAGGCGCATAACAAGTAATCGAATCTTAATATAATATGTTTGAAAAACAAACTTTTCTATTTCCATACGCCCAGTTAGTTTTTGAACACTTACTAAGTGATTTATGAACGCATCTTAACAGATCAAGTAAATTTTTGAACGCGTGCCTAGTGTCCGTGATCTTTCTGCCAAGGGGAATCCCCGTCACATATCTATACGAGCCGAGCTGAACAAATTCAAACCAGCGTTGCCAGAATGTTACTTTTGTAACATTTTACGTTACTTTTGACCCTCTCATGTTACCTCCATGTTACACGCCTCAAAATGTTACTTTTATGTTACTTTTAAGACTTAATAAAAAATATTTCTCAGCAAACAAAAAATAAACATGAAACGGAACGCATACAAGAAAGGTTTCGTTCGTCATGTTGGCGCACTTGATTGTCTTGATTTTGTGACCAAATTCTGACGCAACGACAGCGCGAAAATCTTTCACTTCGTTTGTCGTATCGCATATTCACTCACTCGCGTGAATTTCTAAATGACCCATCCCGCTTACTTAGGCGAGTGATTTTTTTTATTTTTATAAATTAGTTTTATGGCCTGGTTGCTTAGACCTTTTAGCCACGTCTTTGTTTCATTTTTTTTGAGTCTAACATGACATTAGAATATGGTTGTACACATTCTAATGTATTAGGAGTATTTGGCAGCAAATGTATCGAATCAAGTTTCCCGGTAAACTTCGCTGAGGTAGCCAAAACTACAAAAAAATTCTCAGCTCCATTTTACCGGGATCGCGTCTGTTTCAATGATTACACATATTGTCCAGTTGCGCAGACACTTGAGATACAAAACTACACCAATTTTACATCACAATATCCACTAGGAATCAATTTGCGAATAATTAAAACAGCCAACTAGACTTCACTCGAAGAAATCCCGCCAAAAACTCTCCTTAGGCGAGTGAGCGACGGCCTAGTAGTGGCATCCGTGTTGGTTCAGTTCAGTTTGTTATTACGATTCATTCGAAGCCTACTAAGGGGACAGCTTTTTTTTATGTAATAAAGTGCCATGTTATTATAAGTGTCGTTTTCCACAAAAAATAAGGTAATGTTACTTTTCTCGTGAAAATGTTACTTTTTGAGCTCTCTCATGTTATATTTGACTATCTGTCACTGGCAACACTGATTCAAACATTTAAATGTCAAGTGACAACACTGTTTATGTGGTTGATTGCGTTTGCGAGTAATCAGCGTTAATGAAATAAGTAACTTATTAGTGAAATCATAGGGAAATCAACAATTTGCAAGTTTTTCTCAAACACTGAAGGGAGGGGGCGCCACTATCAAGGTTTTGCCCCGGTTCGAAAACATCGTAGATCCGGGGCTGAGTAAGTGGTGCTGTCTAAGTACTTATACACACGAGCGACAACGATGAGTGTCAACGGCTGCAGTTGCCTCTGCCGTTGACGCATGTCGTTCGTGTGTATACACTAACCCCCTTACTAATAAACGTATTATATTAGATGAATAGTTACACACCGATTTCTCTTTCAGTCGTCAGTAATTTGACTTTCGAAAGAAGACAAAGCGTTGTGTAACAACAGGCTGACTTTGAAAACATGCGACAAAATTTAAGGGGATGTTCTACCCATCAAAATGAACACCTTTTACTATGGGACCAACTTATAATTCTCAAAAAATAAATTCGACCTTATACAAAATGGTCCAATCGGGTATAAAGGTCGATTTTTTTTTTTTGCAAATTAATTTGGTCTCATAGTAAAAGTTGTTAATATTGATGGGTAGAACACCCCTTTAAAATTTGTCGCATGTTTTCAAAGTCGGCCTGTGCACAGACGCTATACGTTTCTTAGTAAAGAGTTAGTGTAAATTAAGGTGATTTCAGAATGCTTTAGCAGAGGTTACCTCTCCAATTATTACTCAGATTCGATCTAAGAATAATTGCTGAGAATGGTGTAAAAAAAAAGTTTTAGATTTATTTATATAATTTATTTTTCTTGTTGTTTTCTAATTACTTATGTCGGTTTCTAAGAAAGGTAACTGTTGTCTGATCGTAGCATCACTGCCTTTTGCATATAAGACTGTACCTTCTTCTTTTTGAGTTTCTACTTCTTTAATTTCTACTTTTTCTTTATGTTCCTCTGGTATACTTCTTGTTTCTAAGAAACGTAACCGTTTTCTGATTGTAGCATCACTGCCTTTTGCATATATGACAGTAACTGCTTCTCTTTGGATTTCTACTTCTACTTTTTCTTGTTCCTCCATGTCCTTTTCTTTTTTGTCTGTTTTGTATTTTTTCTTAGCTTTTTTTACCTTCCTAACTTCTTCTTTCACTTCGTTTTGTTCTTCTGGTATATCAATGTTCATATTTTCTTTTATGTCTGTTTTCTTCCTTTTCTTAGCTTTTTTTACCTTCTTTACTTCTTCTTGTTCCTCTGGTATATCAATGGCCATATTTTCTTTTTTGTCTGTTTTCTTCTTTTTCTTAGCTTGTTTTACCTTCCTACAGGATTTATTCTCTATGTGGTTTATTAAATCGCTTTTTTTTATACACTTCAAACCACAGTAGTCGCATTCGAATAATTTATCACCTGAAATTAAAGAGTTGCAAATTAATATTTACAAAAAAAAAACATTTTGGAACGAACCTAAGCTAGCCATTGCCATCCAACGTGGTAATTCTGCCAGCCTTTTCAGCACTTGTCCTACTGGCAGCGGTGCGGACTAATTTTTTGATGCCCAAAGAGCTCGTCCCATTTTATTATAATAGACTTTTATCTACTTTCATGTCGTAAAATTCTAATTATAAAATTTTAAACGAGTTTATATTGACATACTTTATAAACACAATACCGAAATAGAAAAAAAAAAATTCATTATAACACTATTTCTCGAACAAAATAATGTTATAAAATAATTTTTTTTCCATTACGATACAGGTTAACCAAGAAGTTAAATCACTAAGGAGAATGCATAACTTTTTTTAATCGAACTCGTTAAGCCCCATCCACATGCTTGACAAACAATGGCAAACAGCCAACAGCAAACACGGACATGTGGATGGGTGTTTGTCGTTGTTTGCCTGTTTGTGTTTGTGTTGGGCAGTGTTCGGCATCGGTGTCGGTTTTTCTTGCCAGATCAAAGGATGTTTGGCACTTTGTTTGCTGTTTGCGGTGTTTGTGACAAACAGCCAGCGTGTGGATGGGGCTTTACATATATACGGGAGCGTGAAGTTTTGTTGTGTAAATTTTACTTATCTGTGGTTGCGCTAAAGTGCGGTGAAGAGCTGGGTTTTTGGCGCCATTTTGACGTTTTTTTCTGAATTTAGTGTTTTATTCTATTATTGCTTAAAAATGTCTGATACCAGTGAATGTGAAGGAAATTTGACTCCGCCCGATATTTTAGATGCGGCGACGGAAATGACTCATACAAAACTACAATAATTATCATAAGCAGTAAAGTATGTCTTACTTTTTGAACTTTGATCTTTTATTTAGTATATTCAATCTCAATGTATGAAAGTAGATAAAAAGTTGTATAAAACTGCACATAATAAGGTATTAAACACTCGTGTGATACTATTACAAACCTCGCTCCGCTCGGTTTGTAAACACACACTCGTGTTTAATACCCCTCATTATGCAACAGTTTTATAAACTACTATTACAAATCCATACTAATATTTTAAATTCGAAAGTAACTGTGTGTCTGTCTGTCTGTTACTTTTTCATGCCTAAACCACTGAATGGATTTCGATAAAATTTGGCAGAGATAGATTGCATCCCGGGGAAGGACATAGGATAGTTTTTATCGACACACTTTGCGGGCGAAGCCGTGGGCGGAAGATAGTTATATATATTTTAGTGATAGCTTGTATATTGTAATTTAACCTAAGCTAGTAAGCTAACATATACCTGACGTGTCCTGAGGTCTACCCAAATTTTGCAGAAATTCAATGCAATATACATTGAATAAATACCGTTACTTACCAAGATGAGTATGAATGTGTCTTAACAAAACATCTCTACGAGTAAACAACTTCGGGCAAAATGTACATGAAAACGGAGTATCGCCAGTGTGATTCCTGAAAAAAAAAACCAATAAAATATTTTGTTATATTTTTCTTTCAGATGAAACAAGAGATTGAAGTATTTTCTGTCTGGTTCTACTCAAAAGTTGTGTAATTACATTGCACTTAAACTCACATAATATGTGGTCGTCCAAATCAAAAGGGACCTTATGGCGGAAATGAGTTATCTACAGAGCTGAAAACTACATAAATGTACCGAACTATAGACCCAAGAACCAACCTTCTAACCACTGCCGTTATTTTTTTACGAATTTTTGAAGTTCACTGATCGAAATTATAAGTTTCGAGAAAATCGCAATTTAAGTATGCCGTACAAAAAAGTTATGTTTTAGTGTGAAGTTACGTAACTGATGGTATACTTTGATTGACTATGATTATTACTAATGGAAATTCTTACAATCCTTGCATAAACTTGTTTGTTGTGGGAACTAGACCCGCCAACATAATGCATTATCAATGAGATGCAAAGTATCGATAATAGTATTAAAAATAAGTAAACCGCCTGTTTCTCACTAAACTTTTATCGTTTCTATATTGCTACTAATTACATAGATTTGCGAAAGGCCTTAGATGTAAATAAAAACAACACATAATTTAAAAAAAATAGTTTTTATTTACTAGCAAGAATTCTTATTTTTTATAAACTTTGAGATCTGACAGTAACAAAATCAACACTTAATCACTAAATAGGTTATACATAATTGGTTTAGATGCTAATAAAGCTAAGAGATCAATGATAACTGTTAGTTATGATCTTGTAAAGTTACATAGAGAACTGAACAATTTCTTCAAACAAATTAAAAAAGGGCCCTAATGGTGGGCACTAAACAATATTTTTTATTTTTAGCATGCATAATCAATATTTTAGTGCAACATTCAAGATAACTTAAATTTTCTTTTTTTATTATCACAAGGTATGAAAATGTTACTTATTTAACAATTTTTTTTTTATTATCACAAGGTATGAAAATTCGTAACAAGTATTACGTAAAAAAGGGCCCTTAAGGCGGTCCGTTGCAGTCTGCTGACACTTATCTCTTAGTATAGTTAATTAATTTAAGTATTTTAATAAAGGTAAACAATCTTGATACGTTTTTGTCGAAAAATATATTTATGAAATAATTTATAGCCATTACAAGATAAAACAAAATGAAATAACAGATGTTATAATGAATTACTTTTGCTATTAGCCTTAGCCTATTTTAAAAATATATTTTATGATAAAAAAACATACCTAACAAGATTGTTTACCTCTATTAAAAGTACCTAAACAAAATATGGACTAAAAAAAATGGGACCTTAGACCTAAGACGCATATATACAAAGAATGCCGCATGCAGCGGTGTGCGACACTATCTAATGGCAGCTATACGCTACGCTGACGACACGCTAGTCCTGGCGCAGGGGAGGTCGCATCAGGCGGCGGCCGACGCGATGACACGCGGGGTTGCGATAGTCGTGGAGAGGATCCGGCAGTTGGGTCTCGAGGTGGCATTGCACAAGTCCGAGGCCATGTCGTTTCATGGGTTCCGGAATACGCCACCATCGGGATCCCAACTAACGGTAGGAGGGGTTCACATCGGCGTCGAGACGACGATGAAATACCTGGGTCTCATCCTCGACAGCCGGTGGAACTTAGTCGAGCATTTCCGACGTTTGGCTCCCAAACTGGAACGGGCCGGGGCCGCCTTCAAGCGGCTCCTGCCCAACCTGAGGGGGCTAAACGCCTCCTGCCGGAGGCTTTACGCGGGGGTCGTGCGGTCCATGGCCCTATAACGGGGCCCCGGTGTGGGCGCGTTCACTGCGGCGGCGAGCCGCCCATTATTTGAACGCGCCCCAGAAGGTGGTAGCCGTTAGGCTGATCCGGGGGTACCGCACGATCTCGGGCGAGGCGGCAAGCCTCCTTGCCGGACTGCCGCCATGGGATCTGGAGGCGATAGTCCTCGCGCGCCTGTATGAGTGGCGCGCGGAGGCACTACACCGGGGGGAAACTCCGCTTCCGCAGCAAATTGCGGCGGAGCGGACAGACCTCCGGCGCGATCTCATGGCGGCGACCTCTCGCGTCCGGGCCTGGTTCAAGCCATGGTCCGGGGCTAGAGGGAGTGGGGAGCAGTCGCCTCCTTCTGCGAAGCAGTCATGCTAGCGAAGGAGGCGGCGGGACGGCTGAGAGAGAGAGCCTCCCGTCCCAGCCGCCGCGGGAGACGCTCCGGGCGTCGGGAGCCGCGCGACTACTCCCGGCCACCTTAGGCGCGGGCGGAGAGCAATGGGTAGCTCACCGTCCGATCAGGACCAGGCCCGTGCCGGACGGCGCGTACGTGTTCCACGCGCGCCTCAAAGAGATGTCAGCACTAAACGAAGGGGCCCGTATTGGCCGAAGCCTGCCGGGTCAGCGGGATTGTCCGAAAGGGTTACCGCTGGCCCGGAACAAAGGGCGAAGGAAGGAACACGGGTGGGTTTTAGTCAGTAAGAGTCTGACACTCCCTATTCCGCTCCACCCAGAGCGGGAGGAGTCATTTGATGATTTCCCATCCTGAATGAATAGTTTAGTTTAGTTTGCAATATTAAAATGTTGATATAATATATGGTTTGAATTACAAGAAAAACGATTTGTTAGGTCTTGCCGCGATAAGGTTCCTTTTTTACTAAACTTTAGATGAATACGAAACTTTTTTAAATTGACTTTTCGAAAAGTTGAACACATCTACATGTAGTAAATACAATCATCTTTTTAAAAATACAGTTAATAAAAAAACGATTTTTTTGAGGTATTTTACAAATTTATTAATATCTCGGAAACTAGTTACCGCCATAAGGTCCCTTTTGATTTGGACGACCACATATGTGTATTTACAGACAAAATGTAAAAATATGTTTACACCTTGCAGAATTCAAAAGCGATTTACTGCTAAGTGGCGATAAATATTTTGAAATCATTGCTAAGATAATCGTTTTTGGATTTCGAAAAACCTACATAAGTATCTAACTAGTCTGTATTGTACCTCTGCAGGGTAAAGGCTTCATTTTTACCCGACTCCGGTGAAGCAAAAAGGAGGGTTATGGTTTAACCCGTTTTGTATGTTCATCTGTACCCTCATAACTTCGAAACTAATAGGTGTACAAATAAGTTTCCGCCGTTTTTTACAAAAAAAATAGAGGTTTATTCTGAAAGCACAGTACATTATGTTTTATTCAAAGGTATTTTATTATTTTTTATTACTTGTAATGTAGGTGCGAGTTCTTCTTGCGTTTGGCGCGAATCTTCCATTTTTCATTCCTTTGTCTTCCACATCAAAATCACAGTTTTTAAACTTTTGAATCCACTCACGACAACTTCTCTCGCTCAAAGCAGCTTCACCATAAGCCTCTACAAGTAATCGATGGGCCTCGGCTGCAGTTTTCTTCAAATTAAAGAAGTAATACCAGTTCCCGCAAATGACGCTTATTCGGTACAAAACTTGACATTTTTGCACAAAAAGAAATATGTAATATGGAAAGAGTCACTAATAGTCTGAGTGTATGTTGTTACTAGATGTCCAAACTCACGATATCACATGTTACATCTGACGATTTTTACGTAACCTCTTAGTGAGGACATCTTTCGTTAAACGGCGGAAACTTATTTGTACACCTAATAATATACTTATCATAATCCTTCGATCAATAATAGTACTAGATGAATGATCAGGAACAAAAGTAAGTCGCTAAAGTGGCCACGTTTGCACACACATAAACATTTATATTTCTTACTACGAACTGTAGAAAAACGTTTAATAATATTAACAACTTCAAATTATTATAAACCTTAACACTCTAACATAAAGTTGTATTACGAATGCAAATGATAAATATTTAAGTCCTTCTGTCATCGGAGATAGGTTAAAAGCAATAAATTTAAAATGTCACTTGAAAATAAAAAGTCATTTTTATAATAACTACAAAAATATTTATTCTAAAATGAAACTTAATTTCTAAGCAATAAGGTTAAAAACATTTTGTTGACAATTTCGTGCTTACTGTATTTTGGAACTAGACGTAGTTCTTGGTATTGCATTTCAATGCTTAGAACACAGTAAGTATTGGAGTTGCAGAATATAATATTTTTAGGCGAAGGTTCGTTTTGTATGGTGGCAAATATTTTTAACCGATTTAAAAAAGTAGGAGGACTAATATAGTATCATTATGTTAATCGGTGTATTTAAACGTAATGTATGTTTAATTTCCTTTAAACAGATTCAGCTTACTATAAAGTTGTTTTTTAGAATCAATTTTTATTTGAGCGGTTTCGTTTTTACAAATATAATGTAATCTACGCCTTTGCGTGTTTCCTGTTATGTCCAATCTATTAAAAATAATTAAAATGAATCGAACATGTTGTCGAATTTTTAAAAGGTTTGTATATTTCTTCTCCTCTTTCTTTCGCGACAATAGATACCCATTCTGCACATCAAAATGGGTCGCTAGGAAATCTACAAACAAAAATAACATTCAAAATAACAATACCACTCCATGCCCCTGTTCCACAATAGTCGATGTTTGCTAAAATAGTTGGCGCGTTGTCGCAAACATTGGCCAAAAATCATAATATTTGCTAATTTATTTATATTTACTATTTAATTGTGTTATTATTTTATGAAAAACATTAAATGATAGAAACTTACCGAAAAAAAGATATTCCTTCTAAAATCTTGGTGTTACGGTGGTTATTTACACAATTTTTGAACGCGCACTGAGGCATTTTGACGTCTTAACGTTGGCTATGATTGGACCATACTAATTTGAAATAAGAGCACAAAAGTATTTGTGCTCTTATTTTTCGGGCCGTTTTTGAAGCGCTTATCGGGCATCTAGTACATTATTGATCGAAGTCATAATCTGAAAAATGAGGTATTGTTGGAAGGTATATGAATATGACGACGACTATCCTCTGAACATCACTGTGAATATATTACATACATTAAAATATATTACGTGTAAATTGTTTATTTAATAGACGATTCATATTGAATAGTTTGTATATAACAATTTCAGATGACAATATTTTCTTGTTTTATCATTTTTAGAGAGTGAATTTTCAGTCGGGTTTTAGTTTATGAACTTTTTTCTTCTTCCACTCACAATTGATCTTGCATTGCTATTCACAACCATTCGATCGAACATCAATCAATGTTAATGAAGGAGTTCCTAATGGCTGTTCCCAAATCAAAAAACCCATAAATTTTGGAGAATGACGGTCGTTTGATTGACTGACAAAATTTTCGGGTAAAGGCAAATCAGGTAATCATCAAACGTGTAATTTTCGACACGGCTTGTCGAACGGTTGAGCCAAATAGACGAACCCCGCCTATAAGCGTCCAGTTCGGAAAAATATGTCACTAAATTAAAAGAAAAAGTCGGAAGGGAGGGACAGGGGAAGAGGGGCAGGGTGGGTATATTTTTTTTTCAGGATGGGAAATCATCAAATGACCCCTCCCGCTCTGGGTGGAGCGGAAGGGAGTGTCAGACTCTTACTGACTAAAACCCACCCGTGTTCCTCCTTTAGCCCTTTATGTTTTGGGCCAGCGGTAACCCTTACGGACAATCCCGCTGACCCGGCAGGCTTCGGCCCTAAAGGGGCCCCTTCCATTGATGCTGACATCTCTTTGAGGCGCGCGTCCGATCAGGACCAGGCCCGTACCGGACGGCGCGTACGTGTTCCACGCGCACCTCAAAGAGGGTGGGTATTAGGATGGGAAACAAAAGAAATACGGTACTTGCCTTATGTGAGCCCTCAAATCGGATTCCCTATAGAATCCCTTGTCGCAATAATTGCACTTCGCACTGTAGTCTTTCGTATGTCTCCTCATATGCAACGCGTAGTTTTTTTGCCCATGTAAAATGAGGCCGCAACTTGTGCATACAATTTCCTGAAATAAATATAAATAGCATAAATACAACTAATAGTAAAGCTGAAGAGTTTGTTTGTTTGTACACGCTAATCTCTGGAACTAGCAATCGGGTTTGAAAAAATATTTTTGCATTTGATAGCTCAATTCTTGAGAAAGGCTATGTATATGCTATTTAGCATCACGCTGTGTAAAAAGTAAAAGAGAACGCCAAGCGAAAACGAAGATGTAGCGCTGGAAGGCGACGCAACGCTGGGTGGGTCGGGAGAACAAGAAACTTCAACGCGGACGAAGTCGCGGGCAGAAGCTAGTATAAATATGATTGTCGAGGAGCATACATTAATTAAACATATTATGACTGTCGAGCGTTCTGGATTAGATTCCTAGATAGGGCGGCGTTATCATTGAACTTCTCGATAGTAGCCCAGAGTTCATCCTGCGCCTGGTCTCTCTCCGGTCGCGGTCGTATCTAACGGGTATACCTGTGTTTGCGCACTATAATATCTTCTGCGTACTTGGATAGTCTCCGTTGATATTGGTCGTCGTAAACCGTCGCCGCTGTAAGAATTCCGCCAGGGGGAACTATTTGTATTGATTTATAATTGTATACATAATCTCAACACTAGAGCAGCAGAACTGTCTTACGTAAGTATCAGATTACCTGAAAATGTGTTAACTGATAAAGTGAAAACCGACCTTTCCGGTGGGTTTCCCTCTCTTCATATTTGTGTGAGTGATCTTATGCTTTTCTAGATAAAATTTCGTCTTGAATTCTTGCAGACAATGGTCGCATTTGAAAATACCTCCCTTTAACTGCAAAGAAAATTGGTATGTAATTAAAAAAAAATGCAAAAAGAAGCAAAAAGTTATTCCGATACCGGGAATCGAACCCGAGCCTCCTGGGTGAGAGCCAGGTATCCTAGCCACTAGACCATATCGGATATTGTAAATCATACTAAATTGCGCATCATAAACCTTTTCATCGCTTAAAAACTTTTTTACAAAAAAAAACTTTATAGTGATTTTTTTACGAAGTCTGTTTTTTTAAAGATTTTATTTATCACTTTTTAGTTCTACCTACCTAAGATGAAATCGTATAAAACTACTTGCTATGTAAATATCAGTGACTGGAAGTATTATTATAACATCATAAACTAAATGAAAAAAATACGTATTATTGAACCTAACTCAAAAACTACCCAAGCAAAATTAATAAAATTTATTTGGGATATAGCGTAACATAGCTCCTCCTCTTTGAAGTCCGTGAATTCTCGCGATTCACAATGGCTTTTTCAATTGTTTCTGTAATTGGCATTCAACCGGTTGGCATAATCAGCTAATAATGTTCCACTGCTGGGACACAGGCCTCCTCTCTGTGAGAGGAAGTGGGCCATAATCCATCACGCGGGCCCAGTGCGGATTGGCGTATGTGAAAAAAGAAAGAAAGACACACATCTTCGAATTTTTCATTCTAGGACATGCCGGTTTCCTCATGATGTTTTCCTTCACCGTTTTGAGAGCCGGATTCGGAGCCGAGAACCGGTTTAGGTCCATGTAATAGGCAGTGAGCCTATGGCCATCAAACGGTTACAAATCCAGACTGCTACAGAAAAGTGCGAAATGTGGGTGCACCTCTGCCTGACCCCGGGGAAACAGGTATAATGGACTTTATTGAAGTTGTTTCCTATGTACAGATTTTCCCAAACCGTCTGCCGTTGACAACGTGTCCGTTTATTTAAGTACGGAGGATACGAGCGGCATTTCCAATTCAGCCTGTCCCTTGCTGCTTTCTCCCAGTGACGCCCTAAGCCGACGTCCTTACCCCACGGGGGTGCCCTTAGCGTGTAGTCGCTTAGTTATTAAGGCAACCATAGGCAATTCCGGTTAAGCAGACGACAACCTCCTAGGTAGAACTGCGAGATGCCCTACATAAAAAAAAAAACTATTGGCATGTTGTCGACGGCTGCAGTGGCCTCTGTCGTCGCCGCATGTCCCTCACTTGAAGATTAACAAGAATACAATGTTCAACTTACCTCACATATTTTCATATGTCTAGCAAAATTTGAGGAATCCTCGCATTTCATTCCACAATTATTGCATAATAGATCATTTTGGTTTTTTCTATCGTATCCCGCTTTTAAGATTTTAATATTATGATTTACGGACAAATGCATGCTTAATGCTCTACTACTTTTGTACTTCTTTTTACACAATTTACAGTATGATTTTTCTATATCAAATTTGTCATTAGAAGATGTATCAGAGATGTTTACAATCGTTTGGGTATTATTTATTCCGCGGCTTTTCCTATGTTTCGGTTTTTCGATTTTGATATTATGGGTTTTCGAAAAATGTACGCTTAATGCTCTGCCAGTGCCGTACTTTATATCACACAATTTGCAGTATGAATTTTCAATATCAAATTTGTCATTAGGCGTTTCCGAAATATTAATTATCACTTCGTCCTTAGATTTTGTTTTATTGGAGTTTCGCGTTTTTGGTTTTACGATTTTAATTCTATGAAATTTAGTTAAATGTACGCTTAATGCTCTGCTAGTGTCGTATCTTATTTTACACAATTTACAGTATAAATATTCCATATTAAATTTGTCATTAGGAGAATTATGTGAAATATATATTAGGTCTTCATTTTTAGATTCTGTATCGTCAATAGATATATCCATATCAATATTCTTTGACTCATTTTCTTTATTATTAACTTCCAGATTATTAACAGCAATAGGTTTTTTCCAATCTCCTGATTTAAATGCTCCATTTTCTCTTATTATATCTTCCAAGTCAAATTCTTTTGTATCATTTTGGAAAAATTCTTCAAATATTTCGATATCTCCTTGGATATCGTGATATGGTTCCATGCATTGTTCCATTTTAGTTTTGGTATCAGTTGAACCAAATAATAGGTTTGTTATAGAAGGTGTGGAAGCTCCTGATTCTGCTGGGAACACTATGGATTGTTCCATTTTAGTATTGGTATCAGGTGTATCCAGTTTTTCACCAAATAATATGTTTTTTATAGTAGGCGTGGAAGCTGCAGATTCGGCTGGGAACACTAAAATTAAGAAAATAGTTCTATTAGACTTACAATCTAGTTCCTTTTTTAAAAAATGTACGATACATATTATTATGAAAGATGTGAAAATTAATCCAATAGAAGTGAATGCAGCATACAAAGTATTAAAAAAAACAGATGTCATGATCCATTAAGTTAGCTGATATTACCTCGGGGTGAAACAAGTATATCTTCCAAGGAAAATTCTTGACTATCAGTATTCTTCAAAGCATCTTCTAAATTTGTATCTATTGTACATGATTTATCTATTAACAAGGCATCAATATTTATATTCCTATTAATGATATCGTTATTAGAATGTATGGAGACAATTAGACCTTTTGGTATGTCAAAGTCTGGTGTATCTATTTTGTCTCTTTCTAAGACATCAGGCAGTGCTGATAAATATAAATTACTTTCTGATTTCTCAGTTCCATTAATGTTATCTATACCAAAATCAGATATTTCTTTAACATTTGAATCACTTTTGAAGGTATTACTTCCCGAGTTTGCAATATTATTAAAATCAGTTAAACTCAAATCAAGTTCTTTTGCGTTTTGATCAGTTTTAAAAGTACTATTCCCTGATTTAGCTGCATCAAAACTATTTAAACTCAGTTCATATTCTTTTAGGTTTTGATGATTTTTGTTGATATTATTTGCTGGTCTCTCAAAACATCCAATACCATCTAAACTAAAGTCACATAATTCTTTTAGACTTTTAACATTTTTGTGGGTTTTGCTTCTTGCTTTCTCTTCAGCATTAAAACCATCTAAACTAAAACCGCACAATTCTTTAAGATTTTGATTACTATTGAGATTATTACTATCTGATTTTCCGAAAGCCTCAATTGCGCCTAAGCCAAAATGACATATCAACTCTTTTTGATTTTGATTACTTTTAACAGCATTGGTCTCCGATTTTCCATTTCTATCAATTTCTTCTATGTCCATTTTACTTATTAATTCTTTGAAACTCTTATTACTTTTTACAGCATTACTCTCTGCATATTCAATATCATCAACGTCGTCTGTGGCAAAATTAGATAATTCTTTTAAATTTTGATTAGTTTCGAGAGCATTGTTCTCCGTTTCATTATTACTATTGATTTCTTCTAAACCAAAATCACATAACTCTTTAAAGTTTTCATTACTTTCGACAGTTTGACTATCAGATGTTTCCATACCATCGACTTCATCTATATTGAGATCACTTACTAAGTCTTTTAGATTTTGTTTATTTTTAAGAGTATCTATTTCTGATTTTCCCATACCATCAATGTCGTCTATACCAAATGGAGATAACTCTTTTAAATTCTTGAAACTTTCTGTATTCTTAATAGCATTAACGTCCCCAACAAAAATACAAAGTTCTTCAATATTTTCATTAGTTTTGAAAGCATTTGTGAAGTCGTTGAGAATTTTTGTTTGCTTCTCTGTGTTTATAGTTTCGAAGGTTATTTGATCCTCTTTTTGCTTAGGCGTATAATAGCGATCATTATTTACAGTGCGTGGCGTCGAGAATGGGCTGAAACTGGAGATGGTAACATAAAGTAAGATCACAAGTCCCTCGCAAATATTTGCATACACAAAATCTTAAATTTTAAAGCATAGTCAAGAAATGTTTAAGGGGGATGCGTTAATGTAGACCGCGAAGTTTAAATTCTCTTACGTTTTTGCAAATTGCAGGTCAGTGTCAGGTTGTATGTTGATTAAAATATAATTCGTGACTGTATCAAATATTTCAGAACTATATCTTTAGAATCAGCAATACAACTCCTTAATTTAGAATTGACCTCGAATGTCATGATTTCATGAAATAGTATTCAATAGGGTAATTTAAACTTCCACTTAGTTGTATAGATGATTAATATCCTATAAACAAATATTTGTTATGGCCGCGAATCAAATTTAGATGAACATACAACTTGATACTGACCTGCAAATTGCAAAATAACATAAGAAAATTTGAATTTCGCAGGCTACCCTGACGCTTAAATTATATAAAATCAGTCAATTGCTGTTAAATTGTTTTTTTGTTTTTATATCGCTCTGAATCATGGTCATGGCATTTAGTATCAATTTAACCTCAAGCTAGCTAGATCCGACATTATTTATTCTCTTAAAATTTCATTTGTTTATGAAGTCCTAAATTACCTAAAATCCAATCTGAAATCTGTATCAATAGACATATCATCCTGCAGCCAATGGGAATCAAGCGAGTCATCCAGGAGATCAGCCTCTTCTTCTATAACCTCTTTGATGATGCGTGCTTCTGTGTCAGGCATCTCTTCACCTTGGAGAATGTCCGTCATGAAGTTACGGATACTTGTGCATGTTGATTCTGAAAATGTTAAGCAACTTAACACACTAAACTTATTAGGGCCAATTTTGTGATATGGGAACCAAGAATCAACCTAGGGATGTAGTGCTGCTTTAAATAGGTATAGACGCAAGCACATCAAGCTACCCGAAACTCGTCAACTTTGAACCTTGTGCTTCAGCAATATAGTTGAAAATCTATTTAAGAAATTTGACAGATTGTAGTAGCTTGACATGCTGGTGTCTGTACCAGACTAGCATTGTTGGATTTACAGGTGGTCAAAAACTTGCTTGTAGCCCAGTTAAAACATTAACATTTTAGGTATGTTCTGTTATGCTGCTATATTAAATAATTATATATTTTGCAATTGAATTAATGTTTTTATAAATTACCATTGTCATCATCTCTACATTTTTGGGTGGCTGGTGTGCTATTCCCACTTGTTGTTGGAAAACTGAAAAATAATTTATATTAAAAAATAAAGAGTAAGTAGTTGAGAAAGAGTACCTTATATATATATACTTATATTATATACTATATAATATATCCATTACTAGCTGACCCGGCGAACTTCGTACCGCTTCAGAATCAATAAATACAAAATGTATGAGAAAATAAATAATCTTCATTATTATCTTTTTCATATTTCTTTTCCCATGTTTAAATATTTATTCTGCTTTTCTGTGCAGAGACAAACCCAACAAATCAAAGATCATAAACATGGGTCCAGCCCTTCTTGAGTTATAAATGGTGTAACTAACCAGACTTTGTTTTATTTAAGTCTATACAGATATAATATAAACACCAAATTTTCTGATAAGGTCTGAGATTACATAATTATAATAAAAATGGGATGATGTATAATTTTATTATTGCTTCTTTTCTTATAAATTATTTTTCTGAGGCCTCTGTTACTATGCCAACCTCAGATGATCAAACATAATCGAGTATAGCTGAAAATTATCATAGTTACCGGAATGTTAAAGTGTCATCACTGTTCTTGAGGAATGTGCAGAGATCCAATGGATCCCCCACATCTTTTAAAGCTAAATAGTTTCTAAACCGCTTGTCTGAATTTCGACAATTCTTCTTGAACTTGCAAGCTTGCTTCATGTTCAGAAAACAATCCTTACATAGCTGGAATGTGAAGGTGTCATTTCTTTTCACCTGAAAGACATAAAATTTTTATCTAATATTGTCTCATTATAAAACCAATTCGAACTTTAGTCCAATCCCCAACCTGAAAGCCCATTACAGTATTCTGAATCCAATTACGACTGTGGATAAAGTTCTTGATGCAATATTGACAACTTAGACTTGGGTTTAAAAGCAGATTTTGTATGATTTAAGATTGCCGGAATAAACTTTGAATTACAAAAATGGTTTTGTGTTTTAAACCTGGGTCTAGAGACAAACCTTTTGTTGTAATTTGGACATAATGTTTTAATTAGTAGTAACATTTCTTTATAGATGTGTATGCGTGATAGTAGATGTGGGAAAAGCTAGCTTGACTTGAACAGTGTTGATTGTTGGGAACTTATTTCTGGAATTTGGGAACCACAAATAAATAGGTGTAAGATATAGAGAAGTTGAGAGTGTTGGTTCTCTAGGACCAAGTCTATTTTTACATCTAGAAAAAGTTTTCTCATACTTTTTTATGTTGAACATTTTATAACATTTATAGAAAGATTGGAATGCTGGCAAATGTGTAGGTGGAGGCATTCTAAATATTTGGTTTGATACCAGGATTGAACCCGCAACCCCAAGGTCCAATTACCCAGCCACCAGGGAAGGACCAACTTAAAGAGCTGACAAGGGATGAAGCTAATAACATAACTTATCATCAAAACATTACATCTGTAATCCCTGAAGGGTTTGGCAGGAGGTGTACCTTACTACGCTCAATATGAAACTCATATTGTATCGTATCGTATTGACAGCTCCCACACTAAACTGCTTCAAGAATCGTCTGGACAGATTAAAAATATCTCCAAGCTATACGATACACACATCAGCTAATTAGCTGCTAGTGTGTCTAACCAAAAAATAATTAAAAACGTCTAACGGGTCTCTGCGAGTTGGCTTCGGCCCCTCGTAAGCATTCCAAGGTTCCGGGACCGCAGGGTCCCGAGAAATATCAAAAGACGTAAAAATACAATAATAAATAAAGCGTACCTGTAAACCGGTAGAATAAACAAACAATCTCCTGTTTTTCTCAGTATATTGCAGCAGCTCCATCGGTTCGTCATACTTTATGAGACAACCTCTGCAGAATCCTTCCATGATTTCGACTTATTGTTTCAGATGTTTGTTATTACTTATTCCTTCTTAGTTTAGTTACTTTTTCATTAGAAAAGAACATTTTATTTTCCTTTAATAAAACTACACAAGGCCGTTACTCGATTTTTATGCCAAAAGACAACAAACAAATCACAAAACACAGTACTAACTAAAAGATTTTTTTTTTTTTTTTTACTTTTGTTCCTTGTGGAACAGGCTAAGGTCAGGGACCATGCTGCCTAGTCATCAGTTAGTTCATATATTTTTAAATAAATTCAGGTAAATTCATCAGTTTGATATTAATCTTTAAGTAAGTAAATCCAAATTAAGTCATCGGTTTCTTATTTTTCCTAAGTAAAGTAAATCCGTGTTAAGTCATTAGTGTTATAACATATTTATTTCACTATAATCCATGTATAAGACTTTATTCTACAAAATCTTAGGTAAAATCCAAAATAAAAGTCAATCATTTATAAGCTATTTTTGTAAGAGCCTTATGTGTCAAGTCCTTGTCTTTTTTTTTTTTTAAACCCCAACAGACTGGGTTTCATATCATTAGAAAACGAAATAGTACTACGAACGAAATTCAATGTAAAAAGACATTATATACACAACACAGAAATCTATTTACATACACAAGGAATTTTTAAATTTGCCCAACTGTATTATTAATGAAATTAAACAAATGTAAATACGTAGAATTATTTACAAGGAGAGCCTGGATGGAGCGCGGTACCAAATCAGGACTACCATATATTTCAATAAGCTCATCCATTAGCACAAGGCGCTGGATACCAAAAGATGAGCAATCAAAGAAAATGTGAGCTAAAGATTGCTCAACTTGGAAATTACAATGATCACAGAGAGGACTATGCACAATTTTCAGACGAAACAAGTGATAATTTAGACGACAATGACCAAAACGAAGCCTGAGTATTGTGGAGTAAAACTTCCTGTTTATGTAAGTATTGATTTTACAGAACCAAGGCGTGGTTCCTATGGGAACATTAAATACAGCATACCATAAACCTTTATTTTCAATTTGAACTGTGTGATTCCAATGCCTTTTCCATATACCAATGGACCTTTTTTTCAATAGAGGAACGATGTCTGTGCATGGAACAGATATGTTAAGGAAACTACTAGAATCAGGGACATCATCAGAATTTGTTAAAGTTCTGGCTAAAAAGTCAGCCCTTTCGTTTCCCAACACACCAACATGTGAAGGGACCCACATGAACAAAACCTTAATGTTATGAGAAGACAAATGAAGCCAAGACTCTTTTATTAATGAAATTAAATAGTTTGTATTAGCATTCAACCTATTATTTTTAAGATTTTCAAGAACACTCATGCTGTCACTGACTATAATCCATTCACAACATCCATTGTTTTTATGTTTAATGTGTTTTAAGGCAGCAAGAATTGCAACAGCCTCGGCTGTGAAAATACTTGTGTTTGAGTTTATTTTATAACCAGTACCAGTATTCAATAGCCCATCGTAAATAGCAAATGAGACTGCAGACTCAGTTTTGGAGCCATCAGTATACATAAATCTATAATCAGTAAACTCAAGTAGTTTACTATGTACATCTTCCTTGGTGGATAAACTGTGGTCAATGATGATGTCAATTGCAGGAAATTTGCTCTTAAAATCCCCCTGATAACATGGAAGAAGAGATGACTTATGAATTTGCAAAGTTTCAAGAAAATTTACATATTGAGAAAAACCCTGAAGTATATAAAGAGAGTTACAAATAGTTGGTGTACTAGATTGTTTCAAATTTGAAAACAGGTGATTATTATTTTTACTGTACAGTTTTAATAAAAACCTTTCTTTCAAATAAGAGAATCTTATACTTAATGGAGGAAGTTTACATTCAACTTGCATTGCATTGATTGGAGTGCTTTTAAATGCTCCAGTAATAAGTCTCAAGCTTTTATTTTGTATTTTATCAAAGATATCTACTATCCTTCTATCACCAGCAAAACAGAGAAAACCATATTCAAAATGACTACGGATCAGAGATTTGTACAAAAGTAACAATATTTTTGGATCAGCACCCCAGGAGGTTCTACACAAAGATTTCAACACATTGAAAACTCTGTTAGCTCTTGAACTTACCAATTCAACATATTTTTTCCAAGAAAAATTATGAGTAAAAGTGACACCTAAAAACTTAGCTTCATGAAAAATAGGAATAGAAACTTGATTGTAATACACAGAAGGACTGAAGTTGCTAGCTTTACCAAAGACTACTAGTTTAGACTTAAGTGCATTTATATCTAGATTTAAATAAGAAAAGTATGTAGATAATCCATCCAAAGCCTTATTTAGACTATTTGTTATATTTGTTAAATTTTTCCCAGACAAATACACAACTAAATCATCAGCAAATTGTAGATTTTTGACCTCAGAACCTAGAATCAAATTCAAACGACGAATATACAGAATGAATATTAATGGAGAAAGTATTCCTCCTTGACAAACTCCAACAGAAGCAAACCTTGGCCCATATAATTTACCATTATTATACTTAACATAAACTTTCCTTTCAGTCAAGAATTCACGGACCCAATGAACTATTTTATTTGGAATTCCAATAAGAAGCAATTCAGAACAAAGTACATCAATATTGACACTATTAAAAGCTCCAGCAACATCAAAAAATACTGACACTAAACATTCCTTATTAATGTAACTATTTTGGATATCAAGCTGTAACTGACAAATACTCTCACGAGCCGATGTTCCTCTACGAAAACCAAATTGATTAGCAGGTAAAATATTGTTTTGTTCTATGTAAAATTCCAACCTTTGTTTTATTAATTGTTCAAAAATTTTACCAACACAAGATGTAAGTGCAATAGGGCGATAGGAATCGGGATCTGAACGAATTTTATCAAGCTTCAAAATAGGTACCAAACAGTCAGACTTCCAAGAGTGAGGTATATCATTGTTAAACCACAGATTATTTAATACTTTGAGAAAAGTGTGCAAACCTGTATCACTAAGCTTTTTCAACATAATATAAGGAATACCATCTAGTCCAAAAGCACTATCTTTTCTAGAACAGACAGCAGCCATAAGCTCCTGTATTAAAAATGGTTTTATTAAGAAACTATTTACAGAATTTGCCTCACTGGCAAGAGGAAAATTTGGTTTATTATTTACATAGTCTGGGGTATATTTTTGCAGAAAATCTTGAATCCAACTATCATCATTATTGTTGTTGCAAGAAAATGTTTTATTAAATTTCCGCATGTATTTCCAGATTCTCGACAGAGGCGTACATCGATTAAAGGAGCTGCAAAGTTCAACCCAACTATTTGATCTTTCTGTTTTCAAAGTAAGTTTTTTGAGGGCTTGTAATCTTTTAAACTGTAAAAATGTGTCATCTGAGGGATTGTTTTTAAAATTAATATAGGCCAACTTAGATTTTTCTACTGCTTCTGAGCATTTTTTATTCCACCAAGGGAGAGGAGGGGATTTAACCGAATTCCTATGAGATGAGTTATTCATAAAGGAATCAGTATAGAGAGAAACTGGCGTATTATAATAAGGAAGACATTTATCAATTGCAGAATGCAATATTTTACAAAACGCAGTATAAGTTTCCAATGGAGCAAAGTTTTGATCCTGAAAATTAAATAATTCTAAATCTACATTTTGTTCATACATCTTCCAATCAACCAATTTAAAGTTAGGATATATGGGCAAATGTGTGTTGCTAGTGTTTGCTAAACTACTATTATTTACAAAAACTTTAATAATTACAGGAAGGTGGTAACTGCCGAGTGGATCATTATGTACAGACCAATCACAAGAAAGAGCCAATGATGGGGACACCAAGGACAAATCTAAAGCATTTGGACGCCACGTCAAGGAACCGACTGTTGTCACTTCACCATTATTTAATAAGACTAAATTATTATCATCAATAATCTCCAAAATATCCCTACCTCTTGGATTTGTAGAATTACATCCCCATGATGTGTGATGAGCATTGAAATCACCAGCAAATATCATCGGTTCAGGCACTGATTTTATTAAAGATTCAAATTTATGTTTGTTAAAAGAAGGAGTGCAATTTGTTGGACAATAAAAACTTACAATACTTATTTCTGTATTATTTACAGTAATTCTTACACAAATATTTTGTAAGGAATTGTCAGAATATGTATTTATGTTTCTGTAATCTATACTATTGTGAATTAAAATAGCTACGCCATTGTGTTTGTTACCAATATCATTTCTTTCTATTTTGTATCCTCTAATGTTAAAATGTTTGATGGGTGTTAACCAGGTTTCTGATATAATTGCAACATGTATGTTATGCTCATAAAGAAATTGAGTTAATAAAAGTTTGTTACTTAAAATACTTTGTGCGTTCCACTGCATTATATTAAGATCCATTATTATATGTGGAAGTACTGGTACGGAAAGTTTGTTGCAGAATTTCTTTTATGGAGTTTGAATTAATTGGATTATCTTTTTGATTTAATATAATTTTAGTTATAGCATTTGTTAAAGTATTCATAAAAAAGTCAGATTTAGTCAAATTAATAATCTGTGTTTCGATATTCTTCTGTGTTAATTTTGGAAAAGAATGTTCATTGAATAAATCGGAATACTTAGCGGCTCTGGACTTGATTTTGTTCTCTTCTATTTTCATTTTTTTCTGTGGACAGATGTTCGAGATGGAAACATGGTTACCACCACAATTGACACATTTAGCGTTTTTAGGATCTTCTTCACAAATTTTAAAACTATGCTTGTCCGTACATATGGAGCATACAACTTCATTCTTACAGTACTTTGCAATGTGTCCAAACTTCATACAACGCAAACACTGCTTCACAGGAGGAACGTAACAGTTTACCTCGTGTCTCCAAGAGTCAAGGTAAACATATTCCGGTAGCTCGGTAGAGGCGAAAGTAACCGCAACAGTTTGAGTGGGGTCATACTTGACCGCGCCACCCTCACCTTGTACGCGGCGCATGAAGCGCCTCACCTGAATAACATTCCTGGAACTTCCAATTAAAGCAAATATTCTTTTATTAGACAAGTCCGTAGGGACTGAAGTAAGAACACCAGTCACTTCGGTGTCGACAGCAGGTATAGTTGCATTTAAGCCCATTTCATCTAGAAGTCTTTTATTTTGTAAGAATACATTGGCGTTGTTGGATAGGTCAAATGTTATTCCTATTTTGTACTTGTTTATAGACTTTAAATGTAATATGCCAGTTACGCAATATTTTCGGATAGCATGCGAAATAGCCAGTCTGTCTTTATCAGAAAATTGGCGCTCAGTCTGATGAGATAAAAACACTAAGTATTCTGTTTTGTTGCTATTTTCAGGATACTTCCTAGAGTATCCGGGGACTTTAAATACTTGATACTTCCTGCTGTTGTCTGCTGAATCGTCGGAGTCGGAAGAAGTCTCCGTGATGTCCCGTACTGCTAGACCATCAGGGGGCTCCGCTTTTTTCCTCTTCTTACCACTTCCCCCCATTGTTTATAACACTAGTTAAAAAATATATACAACTATTTACTATATTACAACTAATTCTAAGGCACTAACAATATATAACAAATTAATTTTAAAATAAATGAATTTTGGCGCCTTGTACGTTTCAAGGTTCCCGCGCTCACTCCTATACTAAAAGAACTAAACAAATAATTTTTTTTTTTTTTTTTTCTCTCTTCGCCCTACTTGTGCAGGCTAAGGTCTTGGACCATACCGCCTCGTCTTCAGTGTTTATTTATTGTCCTTCTTGACTAAAAGTAAGGCCAAAGCCTCGTCTTCAGTTTGAACCTTAATGTTCAAAAGTAAGTAAGGCCGAAGCCTCGTCTTCAGTTTCATCCTTCTTGTCTAAAAGTAAATAAGGCCACAGCCTTGTCCTTAGTAGTTTAAACCTTGTTTTAAATTTATTTTAGGCCAAAGCCACGTCTTCAGTATTCATTAGTCAAAATCATAATAATATGGTGTCATATCCGTGTATTCGTCATAAACATTTTGTGAAGTAAGGTCATATCCGAGTCATATCCTTCGATTAAGTCGCCCCGAACGGTTAAATTGCCCATCCAGTGCTGTCAATAAATTCATACAGTTCTATGTATGTACTGTAATTTTCCAGCAAACTTTGAGTGTCACGCGGGATGCTTGCTGGCGTTTTATATATTTCCAATAATTTATCAACTAAAGGAATTCTTTGTAAATCATAAGCAGGGCATTCAAAAATTATATGATCTAGGGTCTGATCACTTCCTAAGTCACAATTGTTACAAACTGGCGATGTTATAATTTTCATTCTGGCTAAATGTGCGTTGAATCTTCCATGTCCAAGTCTAAGACGATTTAAAGTAGTATAAAATTTTCTGCTCTTAGGAAGAACAGATCTGGTGAACCAGGGCGCAGAACCAATGTTTGGATTTATTTTCGCATACCATTTTCCTTTATTTTTTAGTGTTTCTTGCCAGTTCTCATGCCAAATACAGGTGTTTTGTTCACGTAATTTAGTAAGCAGGTCAGAACTTGGTATGGCAACATTTCTTGTCACTGGGATGTCAACGTCAACAATAACTCTTGCAAGATAATCTGCGTTTTCGTTTCCTGCTACTCCTATCATCCTATGTGGGAGGGTGTCCACACAGAGGGTGTCCATATTAAACTTATTGTAAATCCTCTAGAACCAAGATCAGCGTATAAAGTCCGAATCTCATATAAAATATTTCCGGTATTAGCGTCCCGTTTCGGGTTTTGTAAGGCCATAAGAACGCTCATACAGTCGGTCACTATAAGCCAAGTTGTGTGACCAAGATTCTTTTCATGTATATACTGCAGAGCTGATAAAATGGCTAGAGATTCTGCTGTAAATATAGTCATGGCTCCAGGTAACCGAACTCCATGTCCAACAGTAAGATGAGGTAGATATATAGCTAGCGAAACATTTCTATTGTTTTTGGATCCATCAGTAAATATATGCCTGTACCCAGGGAACTCTGCAATTAACTGATATACGTCTTCTTTACTTCTTAGGTCACGATTAACAGAAATGTCCATGGGCCAGAATTTGCTGATATAATTACCAGAATAACATGGCCATCTGCCTTTACATTTCTCAATTTGATATTGATCATCAATACTGATTAGATTAGAAAAGTCATGAAATATATAAGGGACATTTACGGAATTAGAGGGACTGTATACTCTATAATAAAATAATATTTTCTTTAATAAAGGATGATTTTCAAAAGATAAAAGCTTGAGAATGTATTTGGATTTTAAAAACTGAAATCTTATATTCATAGGAGGAGTATTACACTCAATTTCAAGCGAATTAATTGGAGTTGTCTTCATTGCACCAGTTACGCATCTAAGATTGTGGTTTTGAAGAATCGCCAATTTGTGAACCAATCTCTGATCAGCCCCAAAGCATAAAAATCCATATTCAAAATGACTACGGACTAAAGATTTATATAGCATAAGCAAAATTTTAGGATCAGCTGCAATTGACAGTGACTTTATAAAATTAAATGCTTTATTAGCTCTACCTAACAGATAATCAACATACTTAGTCCATGAGAGGTTGCTTGTAAAAATTATACCCAGAAACTTCACTTCATTCACTATTGGAAGAACACTATTATTGTAATAAATATGTAAGTCTGTTTCACACTCTCCAAACACTATAACTTTAGATTTTTCTGGACTAATATCCAAGTTTAGATAATGAAAATAGTTCTCTAGCCGAGTTAAAGCTGTGTTTAAAGTACACTCAACAGAACTTATATCTGAACCTGAAGCATAGATAACCAAATCATCTGCAAACTGCAAATTTGCCACATCAAGACCAAGTACAATGTTTAGTCTATGTAAATAAAGAAGATAAATCAATGGACTGAGGATGCCACCTTGACATACCCCTTTGTATGAAAAACGTGGCCCTATTAAACGTTTATTCACCTTGACATATACTTCTCTACCATGTAAAAAGTTAAAGATCCATATTATAATTTTTTCAGGGATACTAAGGGCACGAAGTTCACCACACAAAATGTGCAGATTGATGTTGTTGAATGCACCCACTACATCAAAGAAGACGCCAACTAAATGATTGTCCATTTTATTAGAATTGTATATATCTAATTGCAAATGGGAAATGCTGTCTCGAGTGGAGCAACCGCGTCGAAAGCCAAATTGATTGGATGGTAATAGACTATTACTTTCTATATAAAATTCTAGCCTTTGTTTAATTAGTTGTTCAAAGGTTTTTCCCATGCATGATGTTAATGCTACTGGCCTATATGATTCTGCTTTGTGTCTTACTTTGTTAGGTTTAAGTACTGGAATAAGACAGTCTGTTTTCCATTCATTAGGGATGATCAATTCCTGCCAGAGTAAATTAAAAACACTAAGTATGTCAGAAAGTGCCTTAATTGAAACATTTTTCAACATTTTATAAGGTATTCCATCAAGGCCAAAAGCAGAATCACGTCTAGATGATATCGCAGATTTTAATTCCTGAAGAGAAAATGGATAAATTAGATATTCATAATGTACTGAAGCTTTTACTTCATGAGGAATTGATTGAAATGGCCCCTCAACTGTATCTGGAGTATATTTTTTAAGAAAATTGAATACCCAAGGAGAAATATTATTACTTGGAGGTGTAAATGTTTTGTTAAATCTTTTTGAAATTTGCCAAACTCTAGATAATGGAGTGGTTCTATTAAATGACTCACATAGAGAAATCCAACTTAAATATCTTTCTCTCTTTAACACTAACTTTTTAAGAGCTTGTAATTTTTTAAATTCAATATATTTTTCCAATGTGGGATTTTGTTTGAATACTTTATAGGCATTCCTAGAATCTTCTACTGCTTTAGTGCAATTCAAATTCCACCATGGTAATGGAATGCGTTTTTTACGATTATTATTTACTGATGCTGTATCAAAAGATGTAGCAGATCTTATAGTTGATGGTAATGATTTAATAACAGCTAAATTTAATAATTTTATCAAGTGATTATATGACTGTAATGGGTTATCTTGATTAATTTTAAATTCCATTAGCAAACTATCAACACTCTCCTTGTATATTTCCCAATCAACCATGTTAAAATTAAAATGTTTTGGTAAATTTGAAGTTTCCATATCATGTGGGATATTATAATTGTTATTAATAACTAACCTTGTAATTACAGGCAAATGGTAACTACCTAAAGGATCATCATGAACAGACCAGTAACAAGACAATGAAATTGAAGTCGATACTACAGTTAAATCAAGTGCATTTCTTTGCCACCTATCAGAGCCTACAGTAGTCATTTCTCCATCATTTAATAAAACCAAATTATAGTCATTAATGATTTCAAGCACATCTCGGCCGCGTATGTTTACACTATTACATCCCCAAGCCGTATGATGTGCATTGAAATCTCCACCCATCAAGAGAGGACCAGGGATATTGCGAATTAAATTATCAAACTTATACTTAGTAAATGAAGCATTTCCGGGACTATAAAAACTGACTAATGAAATTTCTTTATTATTGCCATACATTAAACGAATCGCTATATTTTGTATGGAATCGTCATATAAAGTATCTATTTTACTAAATTGTAAACTGTTATGTATTAAAATAGCTACACCATTGTGTGTATTACCTGAGTCTAATCTTACTATATTATATCCTTTAATACTAAATCTCATGTGAGGCTTGAGCCAAGTCTCACACAATAAAGCTACATGTATGTTATACTCATGTAAAAAATACGAAAAAGCATGTTTGTTACTATTGATGCTCTGAGCATTCCACTGTACAATATTTAGCTGATCCATAAAATTAAGGTTTATTTATATTATTCTGAATTTTTGATAATAGAACATCTTTTATGCTTTGAGTGCAAATACTCTTTTCGTTATTTTTATTTTGAGAAATTAATGTTACTATTGTCTGTATTAAAATATTTAAAATTGGTTCTGTTTCAATTAATGATTTTAATTGTTTAGCAGGACTGGACTTTGAAAGAGATGGAAATGACTTTTCATTGAATAAGTCTGCATATGATTTTTTATTAATTTTGTTTTTGTTTTCTTCCACTTTTTGTTGTTTGACTGGGCACTGTGCCGAAATAGCCACATGTTTACCTTGACAATGACAACATGTTGCCTCTGTTGGTGGTACTTGACATTCTTTATAATTGTGGTCCTTTGTACATATGGAACATCTTTGGGAGTTCTTACAAAATTTTGCTATATGACCATACCTTAGACACTTCAGGCATTGTTTTACCGGCGGAATGTACGGACGTACTTCGAATCGCCAGCTGTTCAGGTCTACACTATCGGGTATCGTCGCACACGAGAATGTGATGGACACCGTCTTCGTAGGCTGGAAGGACACCCCCCCTCCTTCTGAAATAGTGCGACGCATGAATCTTCTGATGGAAATGATATTCTTTGTGCTACTTATTGCGTTATAAATGCGTTCGTTGCTCAAGTCAATTGGAACATGCATAATAACACCTATATTTTCCGTAGCGGCTGCAGGAATACTGGCTTTCAATTTATAAGTATCCAAAAATTTACGGTTCAGTAAGGCTGCATTAGCTAAACCAGGACGTTCGAAAATAACGCCAATTTTGTATCGATTCATGCGTAATAATTGTTTTACGCCCTTATTATATTTTTTTATGTTGGTTGAAAGGGACATCATGTCTCTATCACCTATCGGAACTAAGTCAATACTTTCCAAAAATACAACATATTCAAAGTTGCCTCCGTTTTCAGGATATGACCTAATGTAGTCAGGAATCCTGAATTCCCGATACTTATCTTTTTCTGCTGGTAGAGATTCCTCCTCTGAAGAGCTTGAGGTTCCACCGTCGTCTTCAGAGACCCCTGTTCACTCCGGTTGGCGGGTTCGAGATGCAACCGGTGTTTATGATGAGGTGGATGACCGAATTTTGTGAACATTGGTGGCGAGATGAAATAAAAGTCCTGACGATATATTATCACCTTCGTAACTGATGTATTTGATGATTAAAATTATTACATGAGATGCGTTGAACCGTTCCGTGATGTTGTTCTGACCAGAGAGAGCGCCATGACAGTCCACAGATTATCACAAGTGTTGAACTAGTGTTCCATGCAGTGAAAAATTAAGTTTTAATACAGAATACAGATAATATATGATCAAACTATGGAAACCAAAACTTACAATTAATATTATTAAAATATGTACAAAACATGTTAATTTGAATTAACATTCCTGGCCCCCTCGGGAGAGGAAGGAACAATGTTACTACTGTAAACATTGAAAGATTATAAAAACACAACAAATAGACATTGACATATCTAGGTCAACTGTGAAGTTAATTACCCAAAGCCTTAACTAGTATTACAATCTATTGGTAGTTTACATAGCTTTACTACCGGCCTTATTAATTCACCGTACTGAGTCTTTACCTTAACTGATCTTACAACTGAATCTCTACCTTTATACAATTCAATGACTCTACCTCGTTTCCATTGAAGAGGCGGTGAATTTTCATCTAATATTAAGACCAAATCATCAATATTTACACCCTTTGATTGAGTATACCATTTATTACGAGCCTGTAAGGTACTTAAATATTCTAAGTGCCAGCGAGTCCATATGGTTTGATACATTTTCTGAATAACCTGAAACCGTGATAAGCGTGACATCTTAGTATCTTTCCAATGTACCTCTGGTAATGCCACAAGTGGTTGGCCTATCAGAAAATGACCTGGAGTTAGGACTTCGAAATCACAAGGATCATCTGACATCGGCACAAGTGGACGCGAATTAAGAATGGCCTCTATTTTTGATAAGATAGTGGTGAGTTCCTCAAAGGTTAAAATAGTATTTCTTACCTCCCTTGTTAATAGATTTTTCGCGCTTTTGACAGCAGCTTCAAACAATCCTCCCATATGAGGTGAAGCTGGTGGGTTGAATTCCCATTTGATGTTCTGATTCCTGAACTCCTCCTGAAGTAATAATTCGTTATTGAGCAAGAACTGATTTACCTCCTTGAGATAGTTATTAGCACCAATATAGTTTGTGCCCCTATCTGATCTAATGAGCGAAGGTAGCCCCCTTCGGCTAACAAATCGGGTGAATGCAGCGATGAAGGCTTCCACTGATAATGACGAGACCACCTCCAGGTGAACAGCCTTCGTTGCCAAACATACAAAAACACATAGATATGCCTTTACCGACTGTGCATTCCTGAGTAGGCTGCTTTTAACTAAAAAGGGCCCGGCGAAGTCGGTAGCCACGCCTGAGAATGGACGAGCTGCTGTGACTCTATCAGCAGGTAGATCAGCCATAAATGGTGGTTGAATTGATGGTTTGAACCTGAAACATACTAAACATTTTCTTATGACCTTAGAAACCTGACGCTTGACTGACGTGATCCAATATTCTCTTCTAAGGATAGCAATTAAGGCATTAGTTGCTGCATGACAATATGACCGATGATAATATTCTATTAAAAGTTGACAAAATCTGTGGTCCTTTGGTAGTAAGTAGGGATGACGCGCCCCATATGGCAACTCTGATTGTCGTAGTCGACCTCCTACTCTGATTAATCCATCTTTATCTATAAATATACTTAATTTCTGCAATGACTTGCATACAGGTTTTCCTTTCTTCAGTAATGCAATTTCTTCACTGAATGACTGTGACTGAATTTCCTTAATCCAATATGTTGTGCCTTCTCTGATTTCTTCAATGGATAATACCTTCTTAAGATTCCTTTGTGACTTAGGAAGCCTGATATTCCTTATAAATCTAAGTATGAATGCTGTGACATTGATAAGTTTACTGAACTTACCGACTCTTGATAATAATGACTGTTCCCATGACTCTGTTGGTGTGGTAATACGAATGAGTTTCTTAAATCCTGGTAAATTGTCTGGAATGATGATGGATGTCTTAGGCCAATCCTTTTCTCGTTGAAGAAGCCACTTGGGAGACCACCAATTGTCGCAATCCAGTAAGTCCTGGGCCGACATACCTCGGGATGCACAATCAGCAGGGTTGAATTCAGATTTTATATGCCTCCAAACCATATGCCTTTTAGATCCTTGAATCTCCTGGACTCTATTGCATTCAAAGGTCTGGAGCAAGTGGGGTTTCGTATTTAGCCATGATAACACAATTGAACTGTCAGACCATGCATTTATGTTATCAATATGAATTGCATTTTCATATGCTTCAGCTACATGATTTAAGAGTTTGTAAACTAGATGAGCTGCACTCAACTCAAGTTTGGGTATGGTCTGAGTAGTTTTCTTCGGTGCAACTCTTGATTTAGCCATGACCAGTTGCACCATAACTCGTCCTGATGAGTCCAAACTTCGAAGATATACACACGCAGCATATCCTAGCTCGGAAGCGTCTCCAAATCCATGAAGTGAGTATGACACCGCTTGAGGTAATGATACACATCTTGGTAAGTGTAAATATGAAAGATAATTGAGATCATTGATAAGACCGTTCCAATATTGAAGGATTGAATTACTAATTGGTTCATCCCAGTTAAGTCCATCTGTGAATAATGATTGAAGAAGCAATTTAAATCTCAAGATGATGGGTGTGCAATATCCACATGGATCATATAATCTAGCGATGGTGCTAAGTATACTTCTTTTAGTAGTAGCTTGTCCTGTAGGTATATTAATCTGATATGAAAAGGAATCTGAACCTGGATCCCATTGAATTCCTAGAACCTTGATGAAACTTCTATCCTGAGAATCAAATTGACGTGGTTGTTCACAATGATCACCTGGTAAATCCTCCAACACCTTATCATTGTTTGATGACCACTTTCGAAGCTCATAGCCTGCACTCTTCATCAATTGTTTGAGTTCTTCCTTTAATTCATTGGCTTCTGATACTGTATCTGCTCCAGTTAATATGTCATCGACAAAGATCTGATTTCTAATAGTTTCTGCTGCACGTGAATTTGGGTGATCCGATTCCCAATCATCAGCCAATTGCAAGAGGGTTCTTATTGAAATGTATGGGCTCGACCTTAGACCGTAAGTATTTGTATTCAGTTCATATACCTGAATTGGTTCTGAAGGAGTTCTCCTCCATAGTATGAGTTGGTACTTCCTGTCCTCGGGGTGGATCCATGTCATCCTAAACATCATCTTAATGTCAGTAGTAAAGACGATCTGATGTCTTCTGAAATTCAACAATATTTTTGTAATATCATTTTGAAGTGGCTTACCACTGTGAAGGCATTGGTTCAATGAAGTTCCTGTGGAAGTCTTCCCGCTCCCATCAAATACAACTCTTAATTTGTCAGTACCCTTCTTGAATATACCATGATGAGGTATAATGAAATGCTCTGAATTAAATTGAAACTTTGACAATGACATGTGACCTAGTCTTTCATATTCATCCATGAATTCTCTATATTTAACAGCAAATTTAGGATTCTTATTCATTTTTGCTTCCAATGATTTGAACCTTTGCATAGCTAATGCTTTAGAATCACCTAACACAGGTCTCTTGGATAACAATGACAATCTTACCATGTATTTCCCATCTGGCATTCTAATGACTGAAGATTGATACAACCTTTCACATTCCAAATGTTCTGGATGGACAGCTGGCTGTGTTGGTGGTTCCTCCACCTTCCAGAACCTCTCGAGAACTTCCTCAAGCCTGGACGCCATGATTCCATAGTCTTGAACCGAGGTACACCCTCTCGTTGAGTTGTCACTGGTTGATGCGAGTAGTGATCCCATGATGACATGACCAAAGCAAGTTCCATATGCATACAGCCCTGGAGCATTTAAGGAAATCTTAGAACCGTCAAGAACATGATTTAATATATCTGATCCAAGTATGAGATCCACTTCCTGTGGTTTGTCAAAGTTCTGATCTGCAAATATGATTTTGTTGTTTTCAATTAAATGCCTACAGTTCATACGATATGAAGGAATCTCTGCAGAGATATTATACATAACTATAGCTACTGTACTGATGATGGGTACTAATTTGCCTATTGGTTTGATAACTATTTTAGATGTGGTACCAGGTAAATCAACCTTGTTACGTCCTACTCCATATATCTCCGTTTTATAATACTGTTGGTGCAATTTCAATTCATTTACTAATGATTGTGTGATCACTGAGACACTTGCCCCAGTGTCTAATAAAGCTCTAGCCTTATAATAATTCCCGTCACCCCCCTTGATACCTACTACTGCAGTTGGACATATTGTAATAGGTAACGGGTGCTTGATGTCACCAACAGTTGACTTATCTCATTCTGACTGATCAGGACTGAGCCTGGTTCCGAAGCGCAACTCTTGAAACTTAAGATGAGCTCGAGCTGCACGATCACCTACCTTAGTCTCTTGATTTAGGTGAAATGGTCTCTCTGGTACCTGATTAACTGGTGATTGTTGCCCAACCTGGTGATGTCTTGACTGAGCATTAGATATAGCTCCAGTCTCACTGCGGTGATCAATTGATGTTGGTTGCACCTGTGACCGTGTACTGATCTCATGAGACCCAATATTTGATGAGGATTGTTGCTCTTCAACACATATGAGAGTATTATGATCTTTGGATCCACAGTGTTTGCACCAATTCTTATGGGTGCATTCATTTGCATAGTGCTTCCTCAAGCACTTAAAACAATGCCCTGATTTGAATGCCCACGATTTCCTAGCCTTAGGATGAAGTGCATTGAATTTTCTACACCTATATAAACTGTGTAATGGTTTTTGACAGTAAGAACATTCAGTTGAATTTGGGGTCACCTGGGAGTGTCTCTGAAATGATGATCCTGGATTTACATCCGACTGCTGATGAATTGCTCTCCTTCGTGATGGAATTGATCTCTGTTCAGCTTCAGCGATGGTTAGGTGTAGTCTGCACTGCTCGTCTAGGAGCTCCATTAATTGATCTAGAGTAGGCAATTTCTCCTGATCCTTGCCATATCGTTCCTCAAATGAAGATCTGATCCTGACAGGTAACTTCTGCAAAATTATGAAAAGTATTAAATATGACCACTCCTTGACGGGCATCCTTAATTTATCGAGCGCTTGAATAGACTCTCTGAGTGGATCATATATATCCTTCCTAAGAGTTGATGACTGAGGTTGAATTGTGGGTAATTTTAGAATCCTATCAATATAAGTATCTAGCAATAATCTGGTATTATGGTATCTACCTTTAAGTAGGTTAAGCGCTACCTCATAATTGGCATCATCCATAGGTAACTGCCTGACTAATGACAGTGCCTCCCCTACTAGTGATGCTCGAAGATAATAGTGCTTCTCTGAATCTGATAGATTGGCACGTTCATGGACTAATGATTGAAATAGATCATAGAATGGAATCCAATCCATAATACCACCTGAAAACTTGGGTAGCTCAATGAATGGCAGTTTAGCATGTAAATCTGAATTATTACCTTTGGTTTTAGGTGTCTCATTACCTTCTGAATGGGCCTGCTCCACCCTGAGCAAGTACTCATTGATTTGAGAGAAATCTGCCTTTAACTTTGCAGATTCCTCTTCCTGAATATCTTCCATTTGAAGTAATTTTTCATAGGCTGAAATGAACTCACCATAGTACTTATCAAATTGGCGCTTTGCAACATGAGCCGAAATCGAGGACCTATTTTGATCGATAGTATTATAAAAATCCGTTAACATTCGATGTTTAGATGTGAACTGTGCTTTACACTTATTGTATTCAGCTGACGGCATCGTAATAATTTACGTACTTAAACTACTATTAACTTAATAAATTACGTGGTTTTATCACTAACCAAACCGATACAAACACAAATTATTGTCTCTAAAGTTTGATGATACTGACACTGCTGACACTTCACTGACGTAAGACGTTTGACAGCTTGACGTTTAATAACCGCGCGGTGCCTGGCGGGCGGGCGATGTACTTGTTGATTGGCGCCAAATTACCACCGACCGCGCTCGAGCCGAATGATCTGATGAATTATTACGCAGTTATCGATGATAACCTCCTCTGAACTTGATAATGATCTGATTAACAATACCGATGATCCGATGATGAAGTGCACTGATTTTTATTGAATGCTTCGTGTTCGGGGTCACGCCACACAGCAATGGCGTCCCTCTGTGCGCTCGCGCTGAATCTTGTTGAGAACGATGTTGACCACTGTAGCTATTGCGCAGACGTGTTATCTTCTTTGTTCTTGATTAAGATGACCCACTGACCTGACTTCTTCTTTTTTCTCCCCTCATGGGCCACCAAATAATGTTCACTCCGGTTGGCGGGTTCGAGATGCAACCGGTGTTTATGATGAGGTGGATGACCGAATTTTGTGAACATTGGTGGCGAGATGAAATAAAAGTCCTGACGATATATTATCACCTTCGTAACTGATGTATTTGATGATTAAAATTATTACATGAGATGCGTTGAACTGTTCCGTGATGTTGTTCTGACCAGAGAGAGCGCCATGACAGTCCACAGATTATCACAAGTGTTGAACTAGTGTTCCATGCAGTGAAAAATTAAGTTTTAATACAGAATACAGATAATATATGATCAAACTATGGAAACCAAAACTTACAATTAATATTATTAAAATATGTACAAAACATGTTAATTTGAATTAACAACCCCAATGGTGGAACAGAAGACGAAATATCTTCTTTTTTTCTTTTTTTTGGATTCCCTTTTTTCCCCATCTTGAGAAAAGCAACAAAATGAATTTAAGAATAAATAAAATAATTATATGAAAATTCGTTTTAAAAAAGGCGCCATTTCGTTATGAATTTCCCGCGCTTTTTCACTAAACAAATAAATTAATGTTAATTTGACAGCTGAGTGAATTCAGACATTCAGAGTTGCCCTTGCCAAAAACGACGAAGTAAGAGATAAGAACCACTGTTCTCTTCTAGCAAGAAGAGAATCTCTATTACTTTCTTGCTTGCTATATGATAACGAAGTGAAAGAATTTAAGGTTCATGCAGGATGCATTTTCAGATGTCTGTCATTTTTTAGATCACGAGAGTATAATCCGTGAAATGCTTAGGACTGAAACATTTTGTGTCTGGAACGCAATCAGTGGCGCTGGAATTGCCATGTCTGTCCGATAAAACAGTAGACATATTATATTTTACTTTTTTTAATTACTAACGAAAATACTGAACTAAAATAACAATCATGTAATCCAGAACATGTTCCATAATTTATTGAAGACGAGGCATCTGGAGATCAATATGCTCTACTTTCAAAATAAAGGGCAAGTTCTAAACCAAAAAAGAAAGGAATAATATAAAAATCAGAAACAATAAATTAAAATTCCTCAACGAAGCCTTTTAGTTGCGTTTGTAGCGTACGAATATTATGTGTGTCAACTCTTATGCAACGATACTCAGGAACCATCAGCGGACTTACACTTACACACTACTGTGTCATTAGTGTATACGTTTAATAAAATAGTACAGTAACGAAGAATTTTTGTCCGTTTGTTTGTCTAGATGTATACGTTCGGTGTTGATGCAAAAACAGCTGAACGGATTTGGATGAAATTTAGCACACATGTAGATTGCTTATGACTCGGATTAATACAACTTAGGATTAATAGTACTTTTAATCTCGGTAGTGCATTTGACTCTTGTGGGATATTTTTTTACATACACGCGGGCGAAGTCGCGACCAAAAGCTAGTTAATTATAAACTATGAAATTTATTGGCGTAGCTATTTGCCCGACTGCAGCGAAGGTTCAAAAGAAGGTATTGTTACTTACAAAATAAATAAAAATGATTGGAGCATCCTAGCTCGGATGCTAGGTTAATGCTGTCATTGATATTTTGCTTAGTAGGAGAACGTAAGAGCGAGCGCAGTGAGCTCGAAATCATCCTGACTGCGATATTAGGTTAAGCTGTCATTGTGATTTCACTAAGAGAGTGCAGAAGCGAGCAAAGCGAACTTGAAAATTGGAGCATCCTGACTTAAATAGGTTAGATTTTCTGTGTGATTTTACTAAACAAATGCCAGAGCTTGAGAATTGGACCACACCTGTAGCTTGAAGCCTTTGCTAGTCACACAAATTACGTTAATTTTCATATTTTCTTTAGGTTTCTACTCCGTTACGGGCCTCATACCAACAAGAATTTGAAGTTATGTTTAGATGATAATTAACAAATTTTTGCTTATACACGTCACGCACGTCGCCGTCGCCCCTGTATCTTAGGGACCCCGTATCATTGATACGGCCGATACGGTGTTAACTACGACGCCAGAAATTGAATTCAGCTTTTGCTTTCAAATACATGTCATTAATTTGAGGTGAACAAAAATAATCCTTGACCACACAGAGATGTAACCAATGTGGTCAAGAATTATGTTTAACACAATTTCTATTCAAAAAGTACTAGTGTATTCTTCGTGAACAGGGAGTAAAATAGCTGTATAATCCCTAGAGACGAAAAGTGATTCGAATTTGGAATGTGGATATTGTTAGTAAAAGTTCTAATAACCAAAGAGATATCACGAACATTGTATGAACAAGTAATATGCTGTATGATAAAGTAAAAAACGCGCGAAAAGCATTCTGCCTTCGTTCGTATTTTTTGTTTCACGAACTGTGTCCAAATAAACTTTATTCTTTCTTTTTTCTTTAATTGTTTACTCAAAATTGTATGTAAATAAATAAACGTACTATTCTTATTCATGTTCCACTTACTTAGGTATTCTTTTATAGAGGGTGATAAAAGTTAGTGTCCACCTCGGGAGCAACACTATTTTAAGCTCGAGTGACGTCGTGATTCTACTTTAGAACCCCTCACTCGGGATACTACTCTAGAATCCTTCGCTCCGATCTGGATTCAAAGAACACTCTCGCCTTCAAAATAGTTGTTTGCTGCCTTGGAAAACAAACTACCTACTATTTTGTCGCGGTTCTACAATTTTCATTACTAAAATGGCAACTTTGCAGTTGACCGTCATTTCTAATTCGAGAGTAGAGTAGACGAGTGATTAGACGTCATTTTTATGACATTTGCTAAAATAAACAGTGTCGATATAATTGTAAATAAAGATTTATTTATTTTAAAATGGAAAATAATACTGAAACTCTAACTATCAACAAGCCAGGGAGAGTTCTACATTTTTGCGATGGAGTTGACGAAGAAATAGTGGAAGAGGAAGCTGCCGAATTGGCTACAGAACCTCAAGAATCGAACAACGTCGATCCGGTGAGTAAGCGATGCATTATTTGTTTTAACACCTTCAGCTAAGGAGAGACCTTGGTGGAATTCGTTTCTATTAATATCCATGACGATAAGGCCTTGTTTATTATGCTTAAATTATTTTCGGAGGCTTACTAAGTAGTAATGATGATGTTGATAATCCGAGAAATATTTCGTGGTATTCGACAGTATTTGTAGGTACTTGTTTTACTCCTGTAGTAGTTAGTGTAGGCTGTTCTTGAATAAGAGTTTGCATATCTGTTTATTTATTGACTACTAGCTGCGCCCCGCGGTTTCACCTGCATAAGTTTCGACCCCGTAGGAATATCGGGATAAAAATTAGCCCATATGTTAATCTAGGGTGTCAGCTACCTCTATACCAAATTTTATCAAAATTAGTCCAGCCGTTTGAGCGTGAAGAAATAACAAACATATAAACACACACTCACAAACTTTCGCCTTTATAATATTAGTTGTGATGAAAAAAGTTTATAAATAAATAAATGCAGTTTTCTATATGGTACTTACACAAATAGGGAATATAAACAAACAAAACAAACAAAGAAATTGGAATGTACAATTGGCACTCTATGCTAGTTATTTAAGTTATGCATACTTATTTCCTTCACTTCATAATTTAACTATGCAGTGTGTATCATTATTAATTTTCTATTAATCATATGTTAATGCTTTAATGTTTTCAGAAAACTCTACCTTGGGGACCTTGGTTCTCGCACTATGCTTGGAAATCTGGCAACAAAATGTTGAATGCAGTTGATTACGCTGGGGAGTCACTTTCTGCCTTCTTTGGCATAACCACACCCAAGTACCAAATAGAAATTGACGAATATGAAAGACTGAAGGAAGAAAAGCGGAAAATTGAGGAGGATTCCGCTGGGTGGGTACCCAAGAATGCTGGTGGAGACGTACCCTTAGTTCTAAACGAGCCTATGAAGGACTTGGGCAAACCAGAGGAAGTATAAATGGCGATAATATAAAATAGAATTAATTTCCTTACAATCTCTTTGTGACTAGTCTATTAATTCCCATTGAAATCATCATTATTTTATCTCTACAGTGACCTAATTATTTTAAACATTGTATTACTTGTCATAATAATTTTAGTTTCACATACTAATGAGTTGACTATTGTAATTTGTAGAATTTATATTTAACAATTAACAGAAATGTTTCATTTTTATGAAATGTTATATTTTCATTTCTATGAAGGGGAAATGGGTACTTTTTACCCATTTCCCCCTCATAGAAATAATATCCTCGTAATATCTAACATTTTTTAAGCATTTCTAACATAGTGTTAATGTCTAAATCTATAATGTGCTAATGTAATTTGCATAATAATTATAATAGTATGATTGGTAAAGGAACTGAAACGATAAGATCTTTATTTTGTTAAATGGATGTACAATTTGAATAAAGCCAATCACAGACGTAGCTATAATTTATATTAATGTGCTGTGCTATTCTAATTTATATTATAAATGTGAAAGTAAGTTTGTTATGCTTTCACACTAAAACGGCTGAATGGATTTGTGTGAAATTTGGCACACAGATACCATGGTATCTGTGTGCCAAAAGAAGGCTATGTCCTTACCTAGGTCATGACCTAGGTAAGGACATAGCCTACTTTTCATCCTAGATCTCAGAAAAAGTCATGGGCAACAGCTAGTAATATATATTATATTCTAGCAAGCTTCCACACACGGATGCAATGATATAAAATATAAAGTTTATCTTCATTTTGTTGATGGTTGGCGTAGCTATAATATAAATCACAGTATATTCATTTATTCATAAAGATAAAGATAATTTTATTTTGCAAATATGGGTAAGATATAACGATGACAAATAAAAAAAACATAATAGTACAGCCATAGTAAACAATTTACATTGTGTTGAACATTACATATTAAATAAAATTATTACATGCAAAAACAATACATATAAAAGCCTAATTAATAAAATTAGACTTGTTGTGAAATGTTTAATTCAAGAGTCATTTCATATAAAATATGTCAACTGTAATATAGGCTGGTGACGTCATAGAAATAAAATTATAGCTGTGTTATAGTATTGAGAATATGTTGTAAAATGCCTAGCTATGAGCCCATCACAGACATAGCTATAAAATATATTAATATAAATATTAATATATTTTATAGCTATGTCTGTGATGGGCTTAAAATATTTATCTTATTTTTTCAAAGAATTCAGGATGATTGCTTCGAATAATACTTTATTGCGTTAAAGCCATTCCCAAAGCCAATTTGTGGTTGAAAAATAATGTCATCAAAATTTTCAAATGAATAATGAATGAGACTAAAATATTGGTAAAACTCATGTTTATTTTATTTATGTAATAATAAATATACAATATTATTGGTAGTAACTGGATGTTGTTTTAAAATTGCTTCATGTAAAAAATTACTGGTCTATGATTATTTGGTTCAATGTGATACTAGATGTCGCTATTTGCGTAAGTCACTTTGTGTACAGCGACATCTGTTGTGCAGTAGCAAAAACTAAACGAACTGCTTTGTCGCCTCATTCGTTAAAGTATGTAACAGTAGATGGCGGTGTTAGCGCCATGCAAGATATTCTGAAATTCATGATTTCTACACTAACCTAACAGGCCTGTAATTTAAAATTAGTACTTTTTATAATATTTGAATATATTGATAAGACTTTTTTAGATTTACCCATGTTTTCTTGAAACTAATTTATGTGTTATGTATTTAGTCCAGCGAAGTTTTAGCAAGGCTTAAATATTTTTGGACATATTTGCCTATAATATTAGCTACATTTAAAAAAAAATTACTTCTATTTATGACTCGGGCTAATCCTAAATTAGTTTGCTTGGCTTAGTTATCTTATATTCTGAGGAACAAGGTCCACTATCGCTCGAGTTCCTCTCACATTATAAATTACACCCCTCTAAAAACGTAAAAGGACCTATGTGACATCAATTTCTGTACCTGATTTTAGACCTTAGCCTTTGAGAATAGAGTTTAATATCGCACGGCAAGTGACCATATGTTATTGTTTGTCGGTGTTTAGCATGTGATATGTCGAAATGTAAACGGTTCGAGCGGTGTCCGCAGATCAATATGCGTGTTGCGCGGCCCGTGAGGGTGTTCGCCCCGTGCGATTGGCCAGCGTATGGGGGGCGGGGCAACCGTGTGTGAGGCGGCGCGCGTTGTCGCACACGACGCGCCGTTTTGGCGCCAAATTGGGCAATAGGCATTCCATTTTCAAGTTTCGCGAATGAGTATTAGGCCGTAAGCCACTAAGATAAGCTAAGGCCGTAGACTAGGGTAGGTAATACTTTTTGGATTTTATCGTCTATGGTACAACCCGTACGACTTGGAATATTGGAGGTTTGGGAGCTATTAGTTCAAGTTCTTTATTTTGTTATAACGTTGTCGTTTTAATATTAAATGTTGTTAGCCACTTTACAAAGCCACATTAGGCTGGCACCATGAAGTAGGTATCTCGGAAACTACTTAAACAAAAAAAAACCTATTTTCTGCACCCTTACCGAAATAATTGGGTCCAAAGCAAAATATATTCGCTTCATACAAGTGGGTAAGTAAAAATAAGTACCTACTAATGATTAGGTAATGTGTGCCCACATAGGAGGTTTTAGGTACCCACTAGCTAGGGAGTAGGTTCCTATATGTAGGTACCATTACCTACCTACAATTTGTAATAGGAAAATATAATATAGTAACCAAGCCCATCACCCATGTTGCGGCCACCAACAATACTAAAACATGAATTATGTCTTCCACCCATTTACAGTCAAATTTACGACAAACGCGTGTAATTATTAACTAATTCAATAATTCGTTAACAGTGCAGGTCATTCCAGACAATATGGCACGGGACAATAAACACGCACCAAGGCTGCCAGTTTAAAAATATTGCGAATTAAAAAAGGCGCGTGGACGGCGGTCGAACTGGTTTAAAAAAGTAAATGAACTTGAAATTCTGGTTTATGGTTCGCGTTTTCTATTGTGATAAAATTTTGTGCAGATTTGCCAAACATAATGATTTTCTATGGATTTTGAACTAGTTTGCTAGTGCACGGTTTTGAAAAGGTGTTAGTTTTGTACAATGTAGGTATTTCTATGGTTGTCAGGGAATTAGTGCAGAATGCAGTTTGTCAGCTGTTTTTGAGTTCGCGAAGCTTATCAAAGAATAAAAAAAAAAGGGTTGCTGCAAAGCTCGCACGTGGACATCGTTGGGAACGTATTATATACTTATATATATACCTAATTAAAAACAATATTGACATGTGAACTTCAATAGTAATGCTTATATCAACAGATAACAGAGCATATAAAATTAATTTTTGTTCTTTAGATATATATGATATTTTTTGGGCCTAATTTCCACTCTCCCTAGAAATAAATAACTAAGCTGGTTTAAAAACCTAATCTTTAGTTTTTCTTCTGTTTTAAGCATCTTAATTCGGTTTTCAATAATTAGGATTTTATTTTTAGGTATTTCATTGACTTATATATTACTAGGTACTTACTTGAACCCACCTAGCTTTTTAATATTTTATTTAACAGGCAGACCATATGGCGTAGGTATTTCTACTGTACCTAATGTAAGTACAACCTACTAGATTCTATCATATAGGATTAGCACAAGATACCGATAAGCGAGCGATGTTCCAAGTTATGACAGACCATTTCTTTTACGATCCTACTTTATAGAAAATATGAGCTGATGTGTGATAGCAACAGAAAATACCAACAGAATTTTCTTGGAAAATGTCCGCAACATTGACCTATCTAGTATCTATTATAGGTTTCTATCTAAAAACTAATCTGTGATGGCTGTATGCAACCAATGCGTTGGCTCAAATCCGACTCAAAGGACCAACATTCAAAATTTGTTCTCTAGTTGGTCCATTAGGTACCTACTGAACTTTTAGCTTTGAAACACGTTTTCCCAGAAAGCTACTTACTATTGATAAATATATTTTGTGTAAGTTAAACCTAGTTAAAATCTTGGTTAGTGTTCATAATAGACACAATCCAGTTCTTAGGTAGATCGACCGAACTATTGCATCTAATTTTAGCATTTTTGCTCATGTTAATCCTTAAAAATGCTTTGGCACGTCAAACATCTACATCGTTTTGAACGTTTTGGTTGTTGAACGTTCTTTTAGTGTTCACAACAAATCGATGTTATTTGTTGTCTTATCTAAGTTATTTCATGAAGGTAAATTCTGACCAAAGTGACAAACACAGGTTAGACCCATTTTTAAGTAATAATACAAAGTTCAACTCTTTTTAACAGACTTCAAAAAAAGGAGGTGAGTTCAGTACGCCGTCATTTATAAACCGATTTGGAAAATTATTTTTTTATTTAAAACGACATACTTCCAGATTGGTTCCATTCTTATCAAAATCCAGCTCTGATGATGGGATCCATGAGGAATTGAGGGAACTCCTCAAATATTATAGGCACACCTATAGCAATATGGGTTTTTTTATAGTAGCTCGTGCATTTGCTCTCGGAAACCACCATTTGGTGAAGTGGAACTGATGAAGAAGATCACAGATGGTCACCGGAACTACTCAATACCTAATAAATATTTCACGGGTTACGTTTCGATTAGGTACTTTAATATGGTTGCTAAGCAATTTATACTCGTCACAATGCGAATGGTGAAATGGAGCTAATGGTGGAATACTAGAAAGAACTCTTCAACGTCTAGAAAAATCCAACAGGTTGCTAATTTTATTGTAAATTTATTCTTTTTTTTTTATTTAAATCGATTTATATTCTGTAACTACTGCAACTCACACCCTGACTTATTACTTGTATTTTTCTTTTTTTTTATTTAAATGAAAATCGTTTACATTTACCATGTTTGTAAATACATACATATGTGAGCACCATGTATCTATCAGATAATTAATTTATATGTGATGGTTTCATTTTTAATTCTTTTACCTATTGTGGTTTAGTAATTTTATTTTAGGTGCATCGTCTTCACATATTATTATTATATAATCAATGTATGCAAAATATTGTAAAACATTTTAAAAGAGTAACGGTGGAGTTTCTTGCCCATTCTTCCCACTAAAAAGCGAGAAATAAAAACTACTTAAACACAAAAAACGCAAGTTTTAGAAACAACAAAAGTATATTTTCAACTACAGTAAACAAAATCAGAAAAATATATGATATTCTTCAGGATATATGCTAGGTAGATAGTGTGTTGAATACATAATACAACTAATTTGATACGATAGAAAAAAAAATCATGAATATACCTCTAAAAAATTTATTTTTACAATAAAAACCATACTGATATACCTACATACAATCATTCTGATTTTTTGTCAGATTATTCTACAAGCAACATACTAAAATACTAGTGTTTTAATTTTTTAGTCCAAACAATAGGTAGATACATAATTGCTTCATATTTTGTAATTTTCCAGCGTTGTGTCATCGCGCTTCTCTTTCTTTTCTATGCAGTCCGACAGTGACCGCGCTTTAGGTCAGTCCCCTTAACAAAAAAAAAAACCGACTTCAAAAAACACTATAAAGTGAAAAATAACTTTAATTTTGGAAGTCGGAGGCAAAAACTAAAATACAGATCCAAAGACACCGACTTCCGAAATGAAACTTATTTTTCACTTTATACCTAGTGTTTTTTTTGAAGTCGGTTTTTTTGTTAAAATGTTTTTATCGTTTCTGAATTTAATTTTATATTTCAAGTTGCTATTTAAATAACAAATCCGTGATACATTTAATAATATTTATTTATTCAATCCACGCAGGTAGAATGCAACGTTAATTCTATCGATATTCAAATTTTTGCGCAAGCGTTCTTTCAACCCCATACAGCAGATGTTCTACTTTTAACTTTGCATGCATTCGCAGTGTTGTTTATTAAAAAAATCTTTTGTGGCCATTTACAAAATAAAGCTTGCAATACAATACCTCATGCAAATTAGGAATGAACCTGATACGGTAGGTCGTAAATGCATTTGATTTCTTTGCGAATTTGAACTGTATTATCGTGAAACAAGCTTTCAAATTAAATTGCATAACGTCGTCTTTTTATTGCAATACTCGGAAAAATAACAAGCAACTTTGTTGTTATGAAAGCAAAGTCTAAAATCTCTTGGCAGAATGACGATTAGGAAGGAAATTTGCATAAACGACGCACACCTTTCGCGTTGATCCTTTTTATGCAATTTGACTGACAGTTTTTATTGAATAGTATAATATTATTAGAATTTTATGTATCGGTTTTATATACTTCCGATTTGATATGGTTTATATACTGTAGTTCACTTTTCGCTTTAGTTTCATTAGAATTCCACTTGTATACCTACCTACTAAAGTTTTATTTGGTTTTAGGTAAGTAGAGCCTGATAGAAGTTTCCTATTGCTATTATTTCTTTGTCGAGGTATATATATATTATTATTTACGTATGCACCAAAGGCCTCGACATTTCTGAAAGAAAAATCGAACTTTTTATTTCCACACTTCAAGCATTTAAATAATCAGCCGCTTCCTCTTGTTTTGAGAGGGAGTGGGCCGAAATCCACCACGCGGGTCCTGTGCTGGTTGGTACCTAGATGTCACATGTCTTTGAATTTTTGGTTCTAGGATATACTTAGCGGTTTCCTCACGATGTTTTCCTACACATTATTTTGATTGTGCCTATACTAAATTCGATTTTCAAATTAAATTTTCGTTAATTCTAATTTTTAAACAAAATATTATGACAAAACAACATAAAAAGTTTCCTCTCCCCAAATTACAGCCAGTGCTAGGTACTTAAAATATTAGTAGGACCTTAGCTTGAGTACCTAAGTTCTTTGGTCGTCCCAGCTCATCCAAGATGCACATCTGTAGAACCGCTAGTTACACACGAGGGGAACATTTCCGGTGCATAAATAATAACAATAAAATGTTAACTATTAGAAAGGGGTGTGCTCTGTATGCAAAATAGTTGAAGTTCGGTGTTGCTGGTTTTTGCAACGTGCGTGCGTGCTCACCGGTTGGGATTGTGTAGAGCGTAAAGTTTTCTTTGCTAGAACAAAAATAATTTATTTTAAACTTAAAATCCCAAACGTACAAGTCTTTAAATTTCGAAGAAGCGCGGTACCTAAATCTTAGGTATCTTTTTGACGGAGGAATAACTATCCTCAAAAAGATGTACCTAGATATCTACATCAACAAGAATTTATTATTTTGATTTTCTACGTTTTGTGTTCCAGGCTGACTGTACTATTTTAATTGTTTTTTTTTAATTTAATTTTTTACTTCGAATAAAAAGCTATTACCTGATGATCAGCTTTTTGTCCTTTAAGCTAAGGTACCTACATATTGACCTGTTCTTCGAGATCCCAAAATTATTTTTATTCGTTTCTAGAAATAATGCAATATTTTTTAACAACACCTTGTATGAAATTAAAAAAACTAGCCGACGCATTATTTGCTGAATATCAAAAATAGATAAACTGATAGCGTCCAATTCAAAACAAAACCAGTTTTGACCGCTGCACACGAAAAAAATTCGCAAACCAGTTTCGCAAACCCTAAACTGCGAGGGGACACTTAAAAACTTTTAATATAAACACAATGACCGACGAACGAATAACGGGTGGGCAGTGTCCTTACAATAGGCATACTAGCCGATTAATTCGCTACACAATGACCAGGGGCTAGGCAGAGAGGTCATATTTAGGTAGAAGGGTTAAGGGTCAGTAAGGGTTATTGGTAAATAGGAGCGTATGCCTGAATGCCAGGGGAGTGACGCCGCGGCCAAGTTTTGGAAAACATGTCGCCGTTGACGGGTTAGAAATTTATGTGTTTTCGTGTTTGGTTTGCAGATTTTTTAATTTTGAAACGTACATTGATATTTTATGCTCGAGTGGCTTAGTTTGGCTTTTGGAATAATAAGAACCAATTAAAAAATAACTTGGTTAGTAAGTACTTAGTTTTCGTTTAATAAAATGTGACGTTACCTTTAATGATAGGTAATAATTAGGTAATATCCATATCATACAGAAAATAAACCATGGTTTTGTCGCTACAGCTTACCAATACCTACCTACCTACTTCCCGAAGTGGCGATGGTGCAACTGATCAATGAGATTATGTCATGCCAAGATAGTCATAATAGGTACTTAATACAATAATATGACAAATAGGTACACTTTTGCCTTCTGGCGACATTAAACTGAATTTAATACGCGTCTTTGTCCCCCCAGATAAAAAGGAGTTTCTAAAGCAGTTCGGCATACTTAAATAATTTTATTTTATTTTCTGGCAATTATGCCCTTGTCTTGCCGAAGGTGCGATATGAAACAGCAGAAACAGAGGGGTAATTCTCGTAATTTTAACAACGTTCACAGTCTGATCTCAGTCTCAATCTGTCAAAAAATGCTTCTAATTTCCCTACATTTTGACAAGTTTTTGACATTTGTTTGTCACCGAGATGAGACTGCGACTAGATTTTGAACGTTTTAAATTACGAGAATTGGCCTTCTGGTCGTTTAGATAGACTTTTCGGCACCTATCTATCATTGTTACATATTTATTTATTTGCTCTCATGGACATCACACAAAATATAGCATCATATCGCTGTAAACAGGAAATTGCATTTCTGTTAATATACCTACCACAACAACAACAGTAATTTTAACACGCTCCATTTTATCTCAATTATAAAATCACGTAAAAAGTCAAGGAGACCAGGATACTTGAACGTTGAACATAATGACATCAGATTGAATCGGGAGCGATACTTATCGTACTAAATAAAGCACTCTTCTGTCACATTGAAAATATGTGACGCATGCGTGCCAAGTGTGAAATTGTTGATGATATCTCTTAGAGTTTTTGTCTGATAGTTTTTGTGTTAGGTACAATAGCCCGTATTGTAGATTTGAAAGGGTTATTGGTACACTTTCTAATAAAGAAGGTTGGAGATTTATAGAGGTGCGATTTTATTATTGTTTCTTGATGCTCTGTGAATTTAATTTATTTTAATGCTGCCAAATTTTTGGGCACTTCCTGTTGACAGCTTTGCGAACGAATTTTTTGGTGCCCTGTGATTATTTTGCCACTTTTTTATATACGTGTAAGCATATTATTAATATTATTTTAAGTATGTTAGCTTATAAGTTTATTATGTAAATATTTACAAAATATTTGAGGTTTAGGTTTGTTTATATAAAGGATATCTCTAAACGTTTCGTTATTTTAAAAATGCCATCGTTAATTGGTCACTAAATCATGTCAAATGATTAATTAATATATGTTTTTATTAGTTTTCTATTTGAATAAAAGTAATTACAGTTTTTACGTTAAAAGTCATACAAAAAATATCGCTAAGACAAAAACCGACAGTTCGCAAACGCAAATTCAACTTTAACACCGATATAACGAACCGTCACGAACCGCATACGCAGGGTTAACTCTTTGTACGTAACATTAAAAAAATATTCAATGCACTACCGACGTGTCTAACCCTTTCGCGGCACACAAAAAGACCAATTTTATATGCGTACCCGGTGTCTCATTTCAATAAAGTGTAATAAAAAAAAAGATAAAAGTTTTTTACCCACGATGCTTTGGGGTCACATTTTTTATAAGGGTTGAATCCTTAATTTGCAACAAGGTGCATCGCAGGCAAAGTAGGGTGCATCGAGAGATTTAAATGAGTTCTATAGTGAAAAAGTCGATGGGGTACAGTTTGGCTCTCGGTTATTTTTTCCCATAAGCGATATGACAAAAGACGTTATGGTGTGTGACGTTGATGTGTCGAACGTTAACATTATTGACCTGTGGGTACCTTCCTCCCATGATCTGTTTAGAAACCGTTTACACAGAGTTGTGATGGCTATTATTTTGGGATCATTCTGCATATCAAAGGTTTCTTGTAGTAGTAAGGACTTTTTGCTATAAAATAGTCAAAACCAAAAGTCGTTTATTCAAATTAGGCTGAGAATCAGCACTTTTCGGATCTCAGAATTGTATAAGACAGTCCCCAAAACGTCCGCCCTTCTCCAGTTCCTAGTGCTTTCGCTGGTAAGAAGTGGCGCAACAAACTCTCCAGCAGCGTACACACGCTGCTGGAGAGTTTGTTGCGCTGTCGCAAGTACGCGTCTGTTCCAAAATTTCTCATTTTACGGTTTTGAGTAGGCTTGATCTTAGTTTTGTGAAAATTCAAGCATCTCTTCGCCTTGTTTGATCTACGAACTAGCCTAAATTCGTACCTATACCCACGATAATTATACATTTTACATAGTACTCAATTATTGATACATACAACGTACATTACGATACCATTTACTTAATTATCTATGTACCGCGATCCACGTTCGTCGCTCGCAGAGGATTACGTATTCATGGTATAATATTAAATTATTAACACGTCCATTACTGGTTGCTATCAATCAATACGGCTTTCAATTTTGAGAGGAGACGTTATTTGGCCTTATAAAGTGCCTATCGTATACAAAATATAGAATATGAAGCGTGGTCCTTTGATACAATTGGTTCTTCTCTGGTCCTTCCATTATCCCTCGAAATGCCGAAAAACTCGAAATGAAAAGTGGGGTCCATCTGCACACCTACAATCATAGCATTAAGCTTTGGTGAAGAATAAGCCGCCCCTTAAAACGTGGATGTCTTAAAAAGCGCCAGGGATTATGTTAAGAGGTTAGACAGTAGCGTCCTCCCGTATGGTAATGGTGAACGCTGCGATTTATTATCCGCCAAGTGTGGATTATGGGATGGGCAAGGACCATTTTTTGTAGTGTCCAATTGAAGTACTATGTACAGAAGTGGAATTTTAAGGTATGAAAAGTATAAAAATAAGTTTTTTTTTAACACAGAATGGACCTGCTCTTAACCTCGATGTCGATAAAGCTATGGGGGATGTCTATGATACCAAATTCAAACTGCGATCGGACCTACGCAATTTGAACTACTTAGGTACCTAAAACATGCAGGGTGGCAGGAGAGGGGGAGGTAGCATCGACGCGCAAACTGAAACCATGAATTCAGCACATGATTTTGGACCCCCCCTGGCGTAGAAATTTTTCGTTGGTTAAAAAAAATAAACAATCAGCTATTTCATAGAATAGTGCAACACCTATGCGGTCAAAATGTATGGAATACTTAGCAAATTTTTTTAATTTAAATATTAACTGACGAAATATTTCGACGGGCGTTTGTGAATTATGTAGGTACCTAATGAATCCATCGTAATTGCGCGATATGTCCTTGCCACCCCGTACGGTAACTATGAACAGCAAAGGCGCACACGCTTTTCATACACTGTAATATCAAATGTTATGCTTATAAGGCGGGAGGGAACCCCTTGAACATATTACTAGGCAACACCAGCAAAACACCATCTTAAATAATCTCCCCGTCATAATCCTAGATACCTGCCTACTATCGCAGCGGGCAATTTTAGCGTTCTGTCCTGTACAGGATTTCCCTTTGCGACGTGTGCCTTCATACAGGAAAACGTTACCCCCCACACACCCGTTGAATCACCCTCCTCCCTGCTTAGTTGACGAATAAAGTGAGGGTCAGGACATAAGCGAAAAGCGGAGAATTTATCGGACAAGCATTATATTGTTTTTATCAGATATTCCTTTATGGAAAATTCATATCAGTTTATTGAGTTTTCTAACTGACCTAAAACCTATTCATTGGGTTAGGTACTGACATGAACACGGATATCGATTGAGCTCAAAGCAATGGATTAGTCCAAAAAATTTGATATACCTAAGACGTGAATCCGCGTGAATTATACAGAGACGGCGTAAGGTGAAGGCGCGGCGCAGGCATGATGCCGCTTCAAAAAGTTTTTATACAAAATGAACAAAGGCGCCTAATATCAAATTTTCTGGACGAACCCGTTGCTTTGAGCTCAAACATTGTTAACACTGCCTGAGCAAGATTATTGCTCTACATTTTTCATTACAGTACGTTGCCAGAGTAGTTTCAGAAAGTAAAGTTACAACTAGTCCCAATGGGCTGACCAAATATAGTTAATCTTCTGTAAGTTTCATAAGCTTTTATTAGTTGAGAAACATTAAGATCGAAAACAATAAACTGGACTACAAAACTAAAGAAACTATTAAAATTTTTAACTACAATCACATAATAATTGCTGCAGAAGGCTATCTGCGCCTTTCTCGGGACTGCTCCAGCCTTGTTCCACCCACCTAAACATGCGTTACAGGGCCACCCTGCTTAGGCGACCAAACAGCGGGGTGGGTATGTACCACCATCGCATGATATATAGTGCCTCTTAAACTTAAACGGATTACCTTTGATATATTACGTGGATTCGCAATTCAATCTCGGATAGTCGATCTCTCGCTAGATGTGATTGCTTTTTGAAAGACATTCGTTGTAATTACGTGTCGAAGCTCGTGGTTTGAATAGAGATGTTTATGGATACTTAGGGCAGGCTATGTGTGGTTTGGCAAAACATTTTGGAGATCCTGCGCCAAGATAAGTTTTAAGAAACACTTTTGACAATCATTATCGACATTAAAGGGACTAATAAGAGACCAAACTCAAACTCAAAACTCAAAGCATTTATTTCAATTAAACCTTGTACAGGCACTTTTGAACTGTCAAAATTTAAATAGTCTGTCAGTTAGTCGGAAAGTTGAAGCTTTCCAAAACGTAGATCTCTATGGAGAAGAACGGGCAAGAAACTCCAAGTGTTTCTACATAGCAGAAATAAACTATTTTCAGCGCTTGTTTTTTGTACCTACCTAACACTTTTCCAGGTACCTTACACATTGATATCAGCATTTTAACAGGATCTTAGAATGAAGAACTATTAACCAAAGACTGGTAGTTGTAGAGATTAGCACGCTCATATAATAAACAAAGTTATTCCGTCTTATTACAAAACGAGATCTAACTTTAGACCTATCCTAAACCTTCGAGTCAGTTACTGTATTTTAAACTTTATTCCGACAAGCATAAAGTTCTTAATGCAAAATTGACAACTTAGACTCGGGTTTAACGTCAGTTTTTGTAATAAGAACTAACTTTGTCGGATAGTTCGAAATTTAAAAATGGCTCGATAGTTTAAACTTAGGTCTAAAGATAAACCTTGTTTTGTTATAAGGCCCTTTAGCTTTATCTATCTGATTTAAATAAAACAAAGTCGGGTTAGTTACGCCATTTATAACTCACGAATAACTATTAAATAAAACAGGAAATTTCCCAAAAAAAAAAAATACAACATTGGAGATAATTAATTTTCTCATACATTCTGTCTTAATGATTCAGAGGCGGTACAAAGTTCGCCGGACCAGCTAATTAGATTATAAAGAAGGAACGTATTTCAGTATGACCTTGTTAACTTTCAACTAACAACATGACACCAAAACTTTGCACACATTCCCTTGCTCATTAGCTATTGCTTTCTATATTTCGCTTTCTGTACATAAACCTTTGTACTCTTCAAACAATCTTCAATATTCTACGTACTTGTAAATTAAAAGTCGTGGCAGGCATTGCTTGGCAGGTGAGGGTGCCCACCGTGTGGTTTCTTCCCCCTGTACCTCGGTACCTCAGGTTGGTTGCTGTGAAACAAACCACAATGGAGGGGTACGCATCACACATCCTTTCATCACTTGCCAAGGAGCGAAGGGCATGTGGGTTAGGAGTTCGGAACCGATGGGTTATGGATGTGGTATTTTGTATCTGTCGGTAGTTACTTGTAATTTTAAAAGTCTCACCGTGAAGACTTAGGTGAAGTCAACTGTCATTAGTGGCAAAGTTAATCCCTAGCAGGTGAATTGACAGCTCACAACAAGCTCACTTCACCCAAGTTCTTACGGTGAGATACTTTCACCCGCATAAGTGCCGATTCCGTGGGAATATTGGGATAGAAACTATAATGTGTCCTTTCCCGGGACTCAAACTATCTCTATAGCAAATTTCATCTAAATCGGTTCAGCGGTTTAAGCGTGAGGAGGTAACAGACAGACAGACAGACACACTTTCGCATTTATAATATTAGTATGGATATGGATAGGTTTTCCGATACCTCGGCAGGTATCGGAACACCATGTAGGTTTTCCTTTTTGATACTTATAATTTATTGATCTAAATCACACTAACAATAGTGCATGTCGAGAATGTTGCCAAAGCAATTTGTAATTAATGCTAATTAAATTGAGCGTAGCGCGAAAATCCTGGTTGTCGTAGCTGGTCGTAGCATAGCTCGTAGCACTCGTAGCGGTCTATGAGTAAGTAATCGTTGATGTCTCTTACCAAAGTTCCGTAGTCAAAGGCCCAACTACGCAATTATCTTTTCAGTTGAGTGTTCCATTTTAGTGGAGAGATTTAAATATATACTGTTTTTCTATATTTCGTAGATGGAAGATACGAATAAAAAAAACATAGAAACTTTGAATTATTTACTGGACGAACAACACCAGAATTATCCTACAAAATATAAGGCCGTCTCCTCCAAAGTACAACATATCGGCGAGTTCGTCGTCGTTCCCGATAGGGCGTGTACACACGGGGGTAACGCGGGGCGCGCGTGGACAGGCATTCGAAATGAAGAGTGCTCCACAACTACGTCTGTCTGCCCTCTGATGTTATATTGTTTGGAGAGAGTTTTTGTAATGGTGAACTTTAAACTCGGTTTTTTTAAGTTTTAAATTATTTATTTGCTGTTTGATCCATTGATACGTCATCGCACGTTGAATTTTGTTAGAAAGCTTTTCTGAAGGCCATTTCTCGTAATTAAAAACGCTCAAAATGTAGTCGCCATTGTATACAACGTGTAACGGATTAAGCGCAATACCTCAGACACCCCAATTAGAATATAAAATTATAAGTCTAAAACAACACCCGTAATTAAATAAATTTAAACCAAACCGGGTCGTTTTTTATAAAATAGTTATCCTTACTAAACGCAAAACGTATGTGCAGCAACATGCCTACACACACACTCATGCAATATTAGCAGCCGACGCGACACGCACATTCGAGCGCCCGCCAGCTGACCATAGTTATAGGCATAGATGTGCGTTAGTTCAATGAACGAATTTTACTTACATCAGGTGAGATAGTGGTCAAACGCGCGCCTATCAATAGTAAAAAAAAACCTAAAATGTCACAGACTGATATTATGAATTAATAACTTTTGATACTTACTTAATTGAGTTTACAGTGTAATGATTGATAATTTTCTAGCAAGTGAAATTATCAACATGAATCTAAGACTTTACGCTTAGTAACGGGGATGCATTTAAAACTGCGACTTTTTACCCGAAATTCGAAACTAATGAAGGGCGAAGCGCCCGGACTCCGTGCGGCACACGCGGGTAAAAAATATTTATCTCAGATGCGTAACTTTCGCGATATTATTAGCTACCTCTGATAAGCGTGTTTTCTGCTAATTACCTACGTGAAACAAAAATCATTGCTTACAAGATTTTAATCACAAACAGTAAAAAATACCTACTTTGAAGATGGCCGGCCGGCAGCCCGGAGGAAGCGCGCGCGCGCGGTCTCAAAGGGTCGCCGGTTTTGTGCATCTCGCTCTTTCACATTATTCTTACGGTACATTTGCAAAGGACATAGCTCATAGGAACCAGAAAATTGTCTACTACCTATTTCGACATTTCTCAACAAATCAATTAGTGAGACATGCGGAATACAAATCGGTCGCGCATTTCAATAAGCCTTATTATTTGCACGGAAGGATTAAATTCTCTTACATCAACTGTTTTATTAAACGCGCTCGAATCCAAATGTAAAATGCTTTGATATTATTCATGTGCACGTGTGTATCATGGACCTAAAAATTAGGTTTTGCCTAATGTAGGCATTAAATACCTACCTATGGCCGTATGAACGATCATTAAATTATCGAACATTAGCTAGATGTGATATTGATAAGCGATATCACCGTGTAAAATTATTTTTTTTCTATCGAACTTTCACAGGCTTTGAATTTAGTCTCTACGCACCGCGCCGCGCGCCGCTGCTTGCAGTTTTTATCTACCTACCTATCTTTCGAGATTGCACCCCCGCGAATCCCGCGATCCCTCTGTTCGTTGTGTTTAGGTAGGTCCAGTTTATTGTTTGTACTACAAAAATATGCAAAGACGGCGTGTTTAAAAGATTATAATAACAATTTTTACAGTGATTAGAATACAATCGTATTGATAGGAAGAAGTAGGTACTTACAGAACTGGACTATTTACACTTAACACTTAGGTTATTAATTTGCACTATTTCTGCGATCCACTTTCATTAAAGTTTCAAAATGACCGCCGTCTTGAACTATGCACTTATTATCAATTTTGTAAGCACTTCAGTATCACTTTTCACCGTCACAAATGCTTGTTGAATTTTTGTTTTTAGCTCCTCGACACTTGTAGATTGACTGACATACACGAGCGATTTTAGGCGACCCCACAAAAAAAAGTCTAGCGGTGTAAGTCTGGCGATCTGGGAGGCCACGGCACAGGTCCTCCGCGACCTATCCAGCGACTGCCATACTCCGCATCCAGATGCCATCGAACGGTCCACGTGAAATGCGCGGGAGCACCGTCTTCGGCGTTAGGTCTTGACACCGTCGAAGATGATATGGGTGTTCACCATCAGCACGCAACGTTCGCCACACGTACATGTGGCTGCAGTCGAACTGGGGTGCTGTTTCTCTCGAGCTGTCCTCTGGATGTTCATCGAAATGGTTGAGAACGCTCTTGCAGACGAGTAGTCCGCACATTCGTCCCTCTGTCCAAAGCCGTATTAGGAAGGAACGTCCCAGAGTCCCTCAGTCGCTGAGTTGCAGCCAGCATCGTCCTGGCGCTCACACTGCAGCCAAAACGGTCATTGAACTCCCGACAAGCTAACGCGACAGTATCAAGACAGCGAGCCAGGGTTCTCACCATCTCCGTGTATTGTATGTTGGTGTACCGGAAAGCCATCAAGCACGGAATCAAAAATGTCACGGAAGTAAACTGCAGAACAACTACACTAGGTCGCTACCGGCGGATGACTAGCTTTTAATAATTTTAATGTTAGGTACTCATGTTATTCGGCGGTAGCGGCGGCGTGTTTGTCGGCATTTCGTATAAAACGTCAAAGAGGTTGCCGACAAATGCTTTATTTCTTTGCAATAAGGTTCAAATTTCTTCAAATTCAATAATTTTATTTTGTATTAATGCCTAAAATTTGTTTGTGTGTGTGTGTAGGGCTACTCTGATGACCGCACTAAGTTTGGTCGTGCATTCAAACAAGCCTTACATATTGGAGATAAAGTTGAAATTCCTTTAAATTACCTATTTAATTTGACGCACACTACTTTTATTGTAAAATGCATTGATATTATTTACGTGTGTGTATTACGACCTGTGAGCGAAATACAAATAATGTCGTGCGTTTAAGTAACCTTTATTGCTCTGAGTTAAGGTTTCATTTTCCTTGAGTTAAGGATTGTATTAATTTGTCATGATACTGTGTTTCTAATTTAAGTAATTTAAAAGATTTTTCCGTCAAAATTTAACACCTATTTTTGATGACGGAAATGGATTCAGAAGCCGATTCTGAACAAACTACTTTCAGGAATTGCGTTTATTCTGTTACACGTTGTATATATCAGCGACAATGAATGTCTAAATATGCCGAAAATGTAGGCAAAGTAGAGGTATTTTTACAGACACAAATTCTAACGTTCTAATAAATGCGAGAACTACCCCCTTCTTGCTCAAATGAGTTCCAATATTTTTATGAATCTGATATCAGGGCATAGCACGTTGGTATAGTTGTTGTCCCTGCTAGATAAAGACTTCTTCTCACAAAGAGAAGAGAGAGAAGATTATATATTACCATTAGCATTGCATTTCCTCTATACTGTTTATATATTTTAGCATTATATATTTATTTAAGTAGGGATACTTATGTTAATTTTTTGCATTATATGTGAAGGTACCTATATTTAATATTTTAGTTTTAGACTTCACACATTCATATTTTTATCTTCTTGTTCTCACACACTATTGTCTATATTTCTTTTTTACTTCTCCTTTCGCAGGTCTGCTGGAAGAGATTTCTTAAGAATAAGCAGTACCTTTGTACTCTAATTATAATTATGTCATATCCGTCTGAATTTTACTGTGTGTAGGTACATATATAATAAAATAAATACATAAATAAAGAGAAATGAGAGTACCGAAATGCTAAGTTTTTGAAAAAAAAATCTTTGATCCTTCCATTAAGTTTTAATAAATAAAGTCGTTCTCCACACTACCCAACATCCGCAAGGGAAGCTCACCACTCATATCTTGGGCCGCAACTCCCGCTTGCTAATGGCGACCAACGTTTATATTGAAATACTCCATCGAATTGCTGAGTAGCACTGCTGAGGAATCCCGAGATGAGGCCGATGCACTCCTTGTTCTACTTTAATAGGAACGAGAGGTTTATGGCGAGATTGTGACAAGGAAGTGCATTCCAGTGAGTAGGCTTTATGGCGTGGAGAAAAGAAATTAATAAGATTCAAGATGCATTTTGTTACGGGTAGGGGAGAGTCTGCTCATGTGTTACTGGCCTTAATTAGTGCCTAAGGGTTAAAACACCGTAACTGGGTTGTAGAGGTCAGATAGGCAGTCGCTCTATGTAAAATACTGGTATTCAGCTGCATCCGGTTAGACTGGAAGCCGACCCCAACAGAAAGGCTAGGCAAATAATGGTTAAAAAAAACATATTTTTGCCATTATTTATACGCATCAATAATGGACAAGATCCCAGGCATCAGGGAGTCTTTTATCTTGTGCCTAATATTTTACCAAGACTCATTATAAAAGTTACGATTAGCAAGCAAACCATCTCAGATTCCAAAAGAAAAGCCAAGGAGAAAAAAAATTATGAACATTTTTCAATGCCGCAGCGTCCATCAAAGCCCACGAATGGCTGCGTCCGCAGTCCGTCCATATTTTTATTTTCATTATAACTGTCATCCTCGTCCACAATATTCTCATAAGCAATACTGAACAACAAACCGTGAAGCTATTTACATTTCAGGTAGCGAGCAGACAATTCGCGGCCGGTTGTCATGGTTACCCCAAGATGGCGGCCGTCTGCTGCGGTTTCAAACTTCGCCTCTAGTTCCAAATTGTTCCAGGAGTATTTTAGAGCGGCGTACGTACATATGTACGAACGTGCATAATTACATTATGTACGCCCAGCTATATAGCACGGACCCACTAATTACTGGGACGGTTAGCAACGGAGTGTGGATCGTACATAGATTAAGGCGGAATTTGTCGCGGAGGTTTTGGTAGGTGATGGAGGGTAGAAAAGTTACTGGAGACGAAAAGGATTCTTTAATTTTAAGGTAATGTAAAATCTAGGAACATAACTAACATCATGATCATGGAAATGGGCTAAAATATTTTCCTCTAATCAAAATAATCTAATTCCTACCGAATATATTGGTGCTGACCTTTAACTTAGGAACAATTGCACCATAACTACCTACTCATTTACATACTTTATTTATGTACTGAATTATGTAAAACCAAACCAATACAAAATACGAAATGAATTCTTTGTTAATTTTAAATTAAGAAAAATTACTGATCATGGAAATGGATTGAAATAATTTTCCTCTGTTTAAAGGTTATGATTACCTACATACTTTAAATAACACGTGCATCATAAGTACCTACTCCTTTAACACTGTGCACCTAATAGTGTAAAACAAAACAGACAAAAAAAAACGAACCTAATTTCCGTTTACTTTGCAACTTTTCTGCAGCCCGTACTCCTGAAGGATTAGTTAAGGAGGATTTAATAAGAGTTCCTTAGATAAGTGTAGCAAGCGCTCTTCTATCTAATGCTCATCAACTTAAACACCTCTCGAGGACGAGGCTGCGCAGGTCACCCGAACGAAGACATTTTAGTGATATGACGTCATACAATGTTCAAAGGAATAAGGTTATGTAAGAAGGTTCGCTTGTATCTTTTTTTTTTGTATCTGTTAGCTGGGAAGGGAGCTCTTTTATTTTTTTAGGTATATGTGGAAATGGTTTTGATAGTAGACATTGAAGGTTGCTGGTAAAGAGTTATCTTTCAGAGCTTAAGCTAATGAATCGTCATTAGAAACTAATGCACAGTTTTGTTGAAAGTGTGATATTGTCGCATTCACTTATAAATTTGAGTAATATAAGTTAGTTTAAGCGACTAAAGAATCATCTCTCTGTGGGTGTTGTGAAAATAATTCAGAAATTTAAGCAGCAGCTGGGATTTTGGAATGTTACCAATGTTGTGTACCTACATAGGTGGGGGTCATAGAAATAAGTGGTCGAAACTACTATTCACCTTTGTCATTCCGAAAGAAGAGTTTTTAATTCACCTAAGTCAATGAGTGATTAGGGAGCAGTGGTGGCCAAGTGGTAACGGCCGCGACTTGCGAGTTGTAGTTTGTTGGTTCGAACCCAGACAGGCGTAATGTGTAAATTATTTCATCACCATTACTCTGAAAACGGAGAAGGAAAACATCATGAGGAAACCGTCATGTCTCAGAACCGAAAAAATCGAATACATGTGACATCTACCTGCCCCCACTGGGCCAGCGTTGTGGATTTCGGCCCACCCTCACCGGGTGGGACCTGGGTCCCAGCAGTTGGAACATTACAGGCTGATAATGTATGTGTAATTAACTACATTGGGAAGTCTCCAAACTCTACGTACATTAATGCACTCTCTTCACTAATCTACAACCAGAAAATGCCTAGAATATTTAATCTCCTCTCAATATCTAAAGAACACTCATCACGATATAAAAACGGTGATAAAACCTGCATGGTTTCTTGATGGCTCTCGTAAATCATACGCTGTCGTCGGCATCATAAAGCGGTTTATGACCCATATAGGACGGAGGTTCAGAACGGACACGGGCGAAAATATGAAAATACTAGCTGTGCCCCGCGGTTTCACCCGCATAATTGTCGATCCCGTGGGAACATCGGGATAAAAAGTAGCCTATATGTTAATCCAGGGTGTCAGCTACCTCCATATAAAATTTTATCAAAATTGGTCCAGCCGTTTCAGCGTGAAGAAGTAACAAACATATAAACATACACACACACACACACTCACAATCTTTCGCCTTTATAATATTAGTGTGATTTTATCTGGGGCAAGGCAACTGCAAGTTTAGGTGTGCTAAGTTGTAGTTCTTTGCAATAGTTTTCTGATACATTGTACCTAGTTGCTATAGGTAACTGGGTAGATCGATAGATCTACTCAGTTATCTAGATGCTGATTTTGTTGTTGATGTTGTGTTGTGTTGTATTTTGTATGATCTTAAAAATAGTTGGGATTACGGCGAAAGCGTCTGGGTGGCCAGCAAAATTAATTAATTCTTTCTTTATTGCCATAAAAACAGGTTACTGAAAAATATTGACCCTGGCTCCAGAGCTAGGTTAGGGTACCTGTATTTCAGGAGCCAGAAATTCAAATTTTCTTACGTTTTTTGCAATTTGTAGGTCAGTATCAGGTTGTATGTTGATCTAAATATTAATATTAATCGTGGCCGTAACAAATGTTTATTTATAGAATTATAGGTAATCATACAAATTGTCAAAACAATTCTCTATGTTTTTAAATTACTATTTCATGAAATAATGACAATTGAGGCAAATTCTAACTCAAGGACTTGTATTGCTGATTCTAATGATTATATTTCTGTAAAGTCATATTTGCTAAGGTCGCGAATCATACTTTAATCAACATACAACCTGACACTAACTAGCAACTGAGTGGGTTGCAGCTGAAAATCAGCGTCAAGTGGTACCTACACTTTGTGACATTATGCTGAGCTGTGGCCCTTTTGGCATTATAATCTTTGTTTTCTGTTTTTATACTTTTAAGGTGTATTTATTTTGCTGTAATGCCACTAAACGCATTTTTCTTTCTTTCAACTAAAATTTGAATTTAGCGGGCTACTTTAGCGCACCCCCTGAATGGGATATCGTCAGGTAGCTTACGCATTAGGAGCTATCTAACTCCCCTAAGATTTTTGTGCTGCTTATTTTTATAACTATCCTAACTAAGAGATGTATTTCTTATGAAAGACAATTGACTGATTGTCATCCCTAAAATCTCCCGCATTTTAAAGCCTTAAGAATTCTAAAGCATTACATGCATTTTTATTTCATTTTTTATTTGCAATGGGCCTCTGCAAATGCTCCAGTGGTTTTGTGTGTTGCCTGTATTCAAAATCAATACGACTATTTAACCGCTCCAATGTCGCGAAATTTCCTAAAGATCGGTAACAATAAAAAAAGTAATTCATTAGAGACAGTTGAGCTCTTAATTATCTGTTACATAATGGATTAATGCTGTTGATATTACCTGGCTAATACCGTTGTACTAGATTTACAGAATCACTAATATTGCTAACAAGCTCTGTTCTTGGTTCTGAGAGGTGTTTTATGATCCATGTATAGATCAAGACAAAGAATTATTGGTTGAAATGGTCTTAAGTGAAAATTATTAGTTTTCATTGGTACAGACGCCAGCACACCAAGCTACCCGAAACTGTCAAATATTCCCAATTAACTTTGAACCTTATGATTTAGCGATAAAGTTGAAAATCTATTAAAGAAATTTGACAGATTGCAGTAGCTTGATGTGCTGGCGTCTGTACGTTCCGTGAGACAGGCCAAATAGTACATACCTACTTAGAGTTTTAAGTTTTGTTTCTTTTTCTTCTTCCTCTTCAGGTCCAGATTATTTTGATATTTCTTCAATAGGCAGTGAAAAATGATGTGAGCTTAAAGTCGAAACTGGGCTGAGATTTAAAAAAGTTACTTAGCACGTGTTTTGACTTAGACGTTGGTGATGACGATGACGATGTTCCCGTCTCTATCTTGCACTTGTAGTTTGACAGTTGTGCGACAGTGAAAGAAATACCGCTTAGCTAAGTAACGGTTTTCGATCTCGGCCTGAGAGTATAGCCAAAAACAGTTCTTAAGATTTTTTTAAAACATGTTTTTATTAGTTGTTAATAACAAAAAACTAAAAAGTGAACAACCTCTTTACTCTCTTGCTGTTGAAATGAAACATGCATAAAAAAAAAATGAAAAATTACCTATGATATGGGATGATTTTGACAAAGACGAAGGAGCTTCATTATCGTTTAAAGGTTAAGAAGTAAAAAACGGCTTATATCCAATCGGAATAAAGTTATTTTTAACTTTTTTTTATATTTACAACTAGGAAAAGCTTGTAAATACAAGAGTGGAAAAATATTTCTCAGTAGAAAACCAAACAAATTCAAAGAAAGTGAAATATAGTGATGCTTTTTCTTTGTTTTAGTGCCTCGTCTTCAATCTTTTATTATGAATAGCCGAGTCGTAAAAGTGACTTAAGAGCTTAGGTCATGAATTCTGCGCAGGATTTTTATATGTTTTATGGCATACATGCTCTGCTGTAGGTGTATAGATGACAAATCCTGGGATGTTACTTTATTTTTCTCTGTAAAGTTTATATGTGAAAAGGATGTTGTATTGTTTGCATGCCTCTACCGACCATCCTGTCAGTCTATTCTGTCAAAATCTCACCAAAAAAACTTAGGCAAAGTGAGCAGAGAGAGGAGGCCTGTGTCCCAGCAGTGGGAACATTATATGCTGATTATGACTTCATAATCAGCATATAATGTTCCCACTAATAATGTAATGTATGTAATGTAATGTAGTAATGTTCACACAAAAATAGTGTCTGCTCACTTGAGCAGACACTATTTTTATACGAAGAGATCTGTACGAATAGTTTGTGCCTTGTGTCTTGAAATGAAATAAAATCATCAGCTTTTGCACGTCAATCATATTTTTTTTAAACTAGATGAGGTCGGCGTTTCCTATCTGACTCAAACTCAAAGCATTTATTTCAATTAAACCTTGTACAGGCACTTTTGAAACTCTTCCAAGAACCGAGATGTGAAGGTACGAGTATAGTACGAATATAGGTCTCAAATAGTTTTTAGGAAGACTACAATTCAGTAACTGCTATGAAAATACCTTTGTATTGTGAACAAAAGTATAAAGCTTCATCTACACTACAGCATCATATACCTAGGTACCTACGTTTCGCGACTTGTGATGGACGTAGAAGCTGTTTTTTTTTGCTAAATACTTAAATGATTTTTTCAGCACTTCTACTATACCGTGAAGCCAAATACTGTATACTTATCTACGTATAAACAAAGTATTTCAGATATAATGACCGAAACATATATCATACATGATACAATATCAATCACACCTTTCGATCATTCGAATCATATCGACAAAGACACCCACGTTCGATTTATTGTCGAACTAGGCACACATGACTTCAAGGATGTGATCAACACTTACCTTGTCACAGTTTCTCAATATCCCTACACACGAGTTTCTGTAGGCAAGGTTTCACATAAAAGATACCTATGTACTACCTACATAATATTCAACAAAATCCCTTACATACACGTTATGTGAGCAGTAGGCCGAAGCAATATCCGTTCAGTATCGTCGGCTGTCAGTTTATTTATGTGAAAACATGTGGAGTTGGAGATTTTGCGAGCGAATAGCTACAGATGAGTATCACTATGTTGTTTATTATGTGGTGGGGAAGGCTGGAAATATTTCTTGGAATTTTTTTTTTGTAGTTTTTTAAGTGGTCTGTGGCGGCGCAGCAACTTGCGCTACCCGTTATATAAAATTTTGTTACTGTAGTACTTATTCTGTAGAAAACTAAGGTGAAGAGAGCGTGAGATGAGCTGTCATTCCACCTGATGCTGACGATTAACACTATTGATAGCTCACTACAAGCTCATTTTACGCATGTTTTCATGGTGAGATTTTTACAGAATCGATCGGTTGGAATCACCGAAGAGGTCGGACAAGAGTAACACTGGCGGTGACAGTCACTCTTGCAGAGCGTAACGTCGTATTGATGCTCTTACGCATCGATGGATCCGTGGCGGCTGTCTTCTGATACCAGAAATGATGTCAGCCTCTGTCGTGCCACATCCACGATGAACTGCTATAGGTATTCCGGCACAATCCTGATGATATTGAAGCTGCTGAACCACTAATACGATGACCACAAAGGCTATACTGCGCCGTTAAGTGTTTATGAGGTGAATTTGGTCATGGATACCTACCTACATTGTGTGAAGACGACTAACCAAGTGTGTTTGCATTAGAATCTGAGTATGGAAGGCATATATATTTTGTGTTCTTAGTATTACAACTCATGTTCTCTGAGAAGTTTTGAAAGAACCTAGGGAAAATATCAAAGGGCTAAAATAATGCGATTTTCACCGACTTATAAAAAGTTTGAAGGAGGTTTTTTATTCGATGCGTATACGTTTGCAATTACCTGTAGTCCATAGGCACTTAGATCTTTGTTAATTAATGAAGCTTTCAGTAAATGACTACCTACATACTTCCAATAATCCAACACACATAACCCTAGCACATAAACCACCATACTCCAAACTAATTTGTTACATCTAATTCGATCCTTAACAAGACGATATCGTAAACTTACCGTATATACCTCCACGCACACACAAACATCGTATATTCGTATATTCATTTAAGCCTTCCTAAAGTAGCTCCCACACTGTAGGAGAAACGCACACACACATGCCAAAGCCGCAAGGCACGTAACATAAGGAGCTTGGAAATTAATTTAGCTCGGAACTAGCTGGCAAATGGATAGACGTGTGAGCCTGGGGGGGAAGGTGCCTCCCCGAGGAGGTGAAAGTGGGGGTGTCGGGAAAATTCGGCGTTTAGGTGAGCCTTTGTGGTGAGACCGGTTGCGCTTAGCAGTAATTGTGTTCCCTTGTATATGGGTAGAGTTTGATTATAATTGATATTGTTTTGTGAACTCGCCAGTTATGTAACCTCCATGCGTGTGTTGTTATGGTTTAATCTAAAGGTAAATTCCTGTAATTAAAAACGTTCAAAATCTGGTTGCAATCTGAAGTCCAATTCTCGTACTTAAAAAATGTTCAATTTCAAGTCGCAATTTTATCTCAGTGACAATCAATGTCAAAAACTTGTCAAAAATATAGGGAAATTTTTGACAGATTGAGGCGGCGTCCTAATTGGGAGCGATCGTACGATGGCGCGATGCGTTTTTCATCTCACGATCAATGTGGTCGTGCGATGACCTAACAGGTGTCCTAATAGATCGCGCGATGTCCATCGTGTGATGCCGTCGCTCGATGGCTGGCGTCGCGCCACTCACGCCACTTTAACTATGGCTTTTTACAGAGATGCGCAGTTTTTGCTGTCGGGCAATATTGCTTTAAAAATTGCAAATGACATTGAAAAAAGGAAACGTAGACAACATAAAATACTTTATAGATCCCTGTTGCTTTGATTACATGATCGCACGATCATACGTATCGTACGATCGTTATTAAGCATTTCATGTGCTCGCACGATTACTTGCGAAGTTCAAATAGGACACTCTGATGAAATCTGTATGTTTGAACTCATCGCACGACGAGAACGCATCGAGTCATCGTGCGATCTTCGCCAAATAGGACAACGCCTGAGACTGAGATCACGCTGTGAACGTTCTTAAAGTTACGGGAATAGCCCATCTGCAGTGCGATTCTGTAACTATCTCACCGTGAAAACTTAGATGAAGTGAGCGTGGAGTGAGCTGTCAATAGTGTCAATTCCTAGCAAAAACAAACTCACTTCACCTAAGTTTTCACGGTGAGATAATTACAGAATCGACCGGCTGATCTCGGCGACTATCAATGTTAAAAACTTTTCTAATAGTAGGCAAATTAGAGGTATTTTTGACAGATTGAGACTGAGATTAGACTCGAGAATTAACCCTCAGTTTCTTGTGTATCCGAAGACCTATTATAAGGTCATAAGGGCTTCAGAGATATGGGATCGAAAGATAATCGGGCCGATCGGGTACGTGGGGGAACTGAGGTTGATATTGAAAATCTATTTGATTTGATAGATATTCAACTTTATCGCCAAAGTATAAGGTTCAAAGTTGATTGGGAAAAGTTGACAGTTTCGGGTAGCTTAATGTGCTGGCGTCTGTACATAATACATATTGAGTAAACTAAATAATTATCTACCTAACTGTACGGAATACATTGCTTGCTAACTACAAATTTTCAGTATCCATTAACGTCAGTATGGAACACAGAAACTAAATTAGAAGAGACGTCCTGCGTCAAATTCAGGCAACACAAACTAAGTTTCATACACATACGAAGTACAGTCAAGTGCAGAAATATGTAACCAGCTATAGCAACTCTTTTCTTCAATAAATATTAATTAATATAACTCTTTTTTTGTTTCTAGTACACAGGATGGCACGGACATCGACGCGCAAGCGGTTACGGATTCAGTAGGTACACGATTCTATACAAAATTTGCTGTTACATGACATACATTTTGACCGCATAGGTGTTGCACTTTTCTATGAGAGAGCAGTTTTTTTTTGGTAACCTACGAAAAATTTCTACCCTAGCAGGTCTAGTATCATGTGCTGAATTCAAGGTTAGAGGTTGCACGCTGAAGTTGCCACCATACTGTCGTATGTGTTGGTAGGATGAAAATTTCTTTGAATTTCATTACTTGTATATCAGAGTCTGGTATACAAGTAATGAAATTCGAAGATTTTTTTTAAATAAAAAATAAAACAGATTTTTTGCATAAACTTATTATTATACTTGTGTGCTATTATATGGTGCTAGGTAAAATCACTGTTTAGTTACCTTAGCTACTAGGCTAACGTATCAAATAACTAAGTGAATAGGCACTAGCCTATTTTGAAGTCATGACTGTATCTATCCATCTACCGACATCAAACATCTAACTGTGTCTAATGAAATACATGTCAATATCCCCGCGTCAAAGGCCGCACAATATCCGTGCGTGTCACACAAACACACAGACACACACGCATACACTGGCGAGCATGTTAACATACATACACGTAAAGTACCGCCGTCACTCCGGGCGATTGCCGGATAACCAGCTTATTAATATCCGGGGCCGTCTCCTGTGTATGTCTTTGATTTATATTTTATATATATATAGTTATTGTGGGGGGATTGTTGAGTAGGGATTTTTGATAGGATGTGTAGGTAGGTGCTTACATTGTGGAAAATTGTGTAGGTACTTATTACGACTAGTCAGAAAGACAGACATAGTTAACTGGGCGTTCGGATAAATACCGGGAGAATCATAAACAGTGTTAAAGTTCCCACTGCTGGGACACAGGCCTCCTCTTGGTGAGAGGGAGTGGGCCGTAATCCACCACGTGGGCCTAATGCGGGTTGGTAGATGTGCCATGTCTTCGAATTTCGAAGAAGAATACGTCAGTAGATTCGATTGATTTCTTTACATAAAATACACTTTCCAAATGATTATAATATTTGTAAATATGTTAACTGTATAAAGAACATTAATGGCAGAACCAGAAGGATCTGAGCAGTAGAAGTGATTTTATAAGATTTTCCAAAAAATACTTATCTCAGCAATATTGTGATCTAGCTTCTGCCTGCGACTTCGTCCGCATGAAACTTGACTCTCCCCCCATTCACCCTCTTAAGAAAGAAAAGAAAGAAAATACATTTATTTAGCACAGACTAAGAGACACACAAAACACCAGGTAGTTAGATATTAGTCGTACATCAGAATAAAAAATAAGATAAAAAATAAAAAGTGCAAAGTCCGATGTAAGAAATTAGGAGGAAAGTGTGCCTCACGGCTGCGCCAAAAAGGCCCAGTTCAGCAAAAATGCCATTTCAGTTCAGCAACCCTCTTAGGGGTGGAATTTCAAAAACCCTTTCTTAGTGGATACCTATTCTTCGCAACGAACACACCCTCCAAATTTCATGTTTCTAGGACCAGCGGTTTAGGCTGTGCGTTGATATATCAGTCAGTCAGATCTTTTAATTTTATATCTCGTAAGTTCTAGCTTCTGCCCGCGTTCAGTTCGTCCGCGTGAAATACGTAGGTACTTTCCTCAAAAAATTTAGAAAATGTATTTTATGATCTTATCATTTATTTAGATAAATAAGTATTCGGGCCAATTTTTTTGTTTATAGATCAAAGGGTTTTTGTATTTTCAAATAAACTGTATCCCCGCTTTTCACCCCCACAGGGGTGAAATTTTGAAAACTCGTTTTGGATGTGTTCATAACTTGACTGACTGACCCATTTTCGAGTTAATGGAAGCAAGCAGCAGCCCTTAAACTTTATTACTCTTTTCAACCTTGGTAGGAGTCGATTTTTGGAAAACCCTTAAACATACTTTTTTATTTTTAACCGACCTCAAAAGAAGGAGGAGGTTTCAGTTCATCGGAAACTTTTTTATGTATGTTCCCTATTACTCGAAGACGGCTAGACCGATTTGAAAAAAAAAAATTATTCGTTTGAAAGGGTATACTTTCCAGGTGGTCCCATTGTCATCAGGTCAGGATCTGATGATGGGATCCTGGAGAAATCGGTCCGTTAAAATTCTTCCATACAAATTTTGATACCATCCAATCCCGCTTAATTATTTCGCCTTCATAATTTACTTAGATAAGTATTTGTGCCACGTTTCAAGTTTATTAACTCGAGGAATAAGATTCCATATAATAAAAATCCCCCCTTTTCGTCCCCTAAGGGGGTGAGTTTTGGAAAATCCTTTCTTAGCGCACGCCTACAACATAATAGCTACATGTGTGCCAAATTTCAGCGCAATCCATTTAGTGGTTTGAGCTGTACTTGATAGATCAGTCAGTAACGGTTGCCTTTTATATAATAGAAGACAGATTTTTCCGAGAATCCGATTCGATTCTGAGTATAATATGTAGGTACGTTCAGTTCAGACACCATCTACTTAGTAATGTACCTTCTATAATGCGGAGTGCGAATATTTTTTTTTGTGGATTTTGTGAAGCATCATTTGTAGGTCTTTATTTACAATGAAAATATAAATTTTTACTTAGGTCATGCCGGCTGTCTGCCACTCAGTCTGATTTCGGCATATCCACTCTGAATTAAAATACCTTAATTCTATGCTTTTGTATCACCAGCCCTTAATTCACAACACGACAATTAAAACAAAAATAAAAGTGACTTCACAAAACGGTCGACAGTTGACCTACACTCAATGCGCATTCAAATAAAGAACAAAAAACGTTCCATTTACATATCCGTCACGCCATGGTTAGCTGACAACTACGGCCCTTTCAAATATCATGATCAAAGAAATAAACTGAGATTAATTCGCGCCCTGTGAAAACAATGAAGGTTCTCGCCCTAACAAAGGGTTATGACAAAGGTGTGACAAAGGGCACGAATGGAGTTTAGTCTATAACTCTGCATGTGACTTCTAAACTTATTGTTTTAACTTTTGACAGACGAAAACAATGCTCGAGAAATTAATTCGATGCTTGCTGTTTTTTGAGTTTTGTTTTTAGAACGCGGCTAAAATACAAAACTTTTTTTTAATCCGTGTTGAAGCTTTTTTGATTACCTTTTGTTCTTATTTTGAATTCCGACTGAAGTCTGTATCTCGGTCACTAACAGCGAGATGTTAAATTAATTTAAAAAATGTAAAATAATTGATTCCGTGAGTGCCGTTCTGCTTTCTAGCTCCTCCTGAGTCTTCAAAAAAGAAATAGGTAAGAGTAGATACATAGACTTATAAACCATTTATGCAGTGCACAAAAAACACGTATCACAACATACTACAGCAAAAATAAAATGATAACAAATTACATGAATATTATAAAAACGAGGTGCCAACCCAACATACAAAAAATAAAAATTAAAACAATGACAGAAATGAAGTGACACTATGACAAACTTTAAATCAAAATAACGAATACAAAGGGTAGTAACTTATATTCATAAATAATAAAGCTATTGTAAACAAGAAAGAAAAAATAATCATTTCACAAAAGTAACCGACTCCAATCAATCAAAATTCCAATAAAGAACTGTACATGAGTCAAAAATAAATACTAAGTAGACATGATTTAAAAAATGGCGGCAATTTTCTTTCTTTTTCTCTGCCGCTGAATTGCAGACTACGGCATGGCTTCAAAAAGTCTATCAGAGCGGAATATTCAGTTCGTCAAATGGTAATCAGAGGGAGGCATTATACGTTATGGTTCAAATATCACAAGCGAAGGCTGTACAAGATTTTACTTTTACGAGAAAATAAAAACATAGATAACTTTGATTGAAGATAATACCTACTTTAATATTTTTATCTGTTGAAAAAAATACGTATACTTGATGGAAAAAGAAAGTGTATTACATGTCATGAAAAACACATTTTCTCATCAAGGGAAAAAACTTTCAGTTCCCAAGCACGTAAGCCTACTCGAAATTATTTTATATGCGTGCACGCTTTTTGCGTCCTTACGTGGTTGGATTAAGGTTGTGTTTGGTTTGTGTGTAGTCGACAAAGAGTTAAAGGTTTAATACACGTGACTGTGAGAACGCTAGTTGTTACGGTCGTAACAAGGCGAGCGCATCAAAGGACGTTTTTCAAAGAGAACGTGATTCTCGACCGATGCTCTAACAAGTCCGCCCCCGGGTGACTCGGGGGAAACTCGACAATATATTTTTAAGAATTACAATTTTATTTGAAGGATTGTGCGGGCAATGTGTTTTATGTAATGCATGCTTGCTGTTCTGTTTTGTTGGGTTTTATTTATGTAGTATAAATATTAATGCTAATTTAAGAATGTGTGCAGGTTTTGAAGTTTTCTTGGGCGATAAAAGAGTTGATAAAATGGCTGAATATAGCATTTTGACGCTGAATGGCTGGTTTTTCCACTTGTTTTCAGGCGTTTCATATCAAATAAAGTATAGAATACATTTTGTTTTGTTTGGTTTGAGATTCATGTTCAGCTGAAGATGAAGCTGGTTTAAAGTATTTAGTAGAGCTGTACTTTGCTATCTGCTAAAATAATCGATTATTTCAAAGCAATCTAATAGGTAAGTATCAGATCTTTAAATAACTTTGAAATTAGAGTCATGCATCAGTTGGCATATCAAAATATATCAATGCCCAGAAAACTCTCATTACCAAACCTTATACTCTTTAAAACAAAACACAACACGTCAACACTAATCACTTCCAAATTCAAAACATCACATAGCTCCCACACACTCATTCCCTCCACCCCCCTGACTCCCCCTTAGCAATCCCAATAGTTTCGATAGTCCCCGGTCGGGATTAAACCGGGGAACGGATAACATGGGGCATGTGTCTTCGACGTCACCTCGGCGATACTTCACCCCGCTACAAAGGTGGGGACTGATTGAAAATCCGAGCTGTATGCGGTGCCTACTGTATTAGGCTTAATGCTTTGAATTGTAGGTGTTCTGCGGGGTCTTTGGTCGTGTTTTTTTTGTGGTTTGTTATAACTGTAGAACATGAGATAGTCTAGCTTATAGACTAAACGAATGGCAAATAAGTACTAATAGGACAGGTACAGACTGAGTAGTCTAAGTCCCCCTTGCACAACAAAACACTAAAATAAACGCGTGTAACGCTAAACATGTTTAAAACATCATTGTGTCTCTGTCATCTACAAGTGATTGACAGAAACAGAAGATGTTTCAAAAACAGGCTTCTTCTGGGTAAGCTCACTCCATCGTCGACTTTGTCTCTGTCACCTCTGACCTTGACTAGAATCAAGAGCAAACCCACTTCAAATATAAAAAAAAAGTCAAAGACCTTTAATGGACGCATTGATTTGATGTATAAGCGGGTCTAAAAGTTTATTCTACAGTTAATAGGCAATATATTCCTGATTTCCGAAGATGGAGCCTTGAATTGAAGATATAGTGTTTTTGAGTAAGTAATTTGGGTCCTATGCACTTTTTTTTACTAAGTTGTTGACCAGTTGGAAAATAATAGTTAGCCGAAAGATCATTTTAGTTATTAAAGTAACATAATAATCTACTTTTCTTTATTCAACATGAATAAATCTCTCATATTAAAAGTTTCGTGCGATGTCATTGGACCACATTTATCACTATAATTAAAATTCGCTTAGACATCAACAAAAGTCCGTTTACAGACGACATACTATAAGTACTTACCTAACTACATAGGTATCGTAGGTATACATACCTTTGTATACCTATTACATTTGTGGCGAAGGTAAGAACGCTAGAATTTGTCTCTCTCTCATTGTGACAGAGATTTATAGTGGTCGTGTTCGCTCGATCTCCCCCCGACAGCGTCTGGGCACCGATCATACATTATGGCGATGCTATAATTTAAATACGTTTTTGGAACTTTCTTGTGTACAAAGAAAGATATATTTTTTTTAAAGAATCATGAGTCTATTATGTAAATCCACAAAGGATTGATTTTCAGAGATCTTTTTCTCTTTCTCTACAATGTATTGTTAGGAGCAGTTAGAAATAATAGTAATGGACTATGTTTTTAAGTTGTATGAAAAATTAATACCTAATTAATTTCCTAAGTTTGTACTTACAGTCAGGGAAATTAATTGTTGATCAATTTCACACATGACTACGTCAATTTGCCGTGTTAAAGCCATTTCATACAAAATTGTCAAAGAATGACAGCAGTGCGATTCTGTCACCATCTCACCGTGAAAACTTAGGTGAAGTGAGCGTGGAGTGATGCTGTCAATAATGTCAATTCCTAGCAAAAACAAACTCACTTCACCTAAGTTTTCACGGTGAGATTATTACAGAATCGACATTAATCGGCAGTTGTGATTTGAATATACGGAAAATTTAAGTTGGTAGCCAATTAATTTCCCTGACATCAATCTCATTATTAAAAGGTTTTGTAAGTTTCATGAGTATATTGTTTCATTTGAATTAGAAGCTAGTTGGAAAGTCTTGAGTTAATAATGATGAAACCTGAAATAATTCTATACTATGCTGAAAGAAAAGATATAGATGCAATGATCTGTCTTGTTACAAAGGAAGAAATAAAACGAGTAGTATTTCAAAAGTAAGTTGGAAATATTTAATAAAGACAATTTATTAAAATACATTTCATATCACAAATACAGTCGACAATACATTTCATATCACAAATACAATTGACAAATTATAAGACAAATACAACAAACAACAGTTTAACAAACACGAGTAGCTACATACATTATTTCAAACATTTACCAAACTAGTGAGGGCTTAACTTAATTTTACGCAACATAAAATAAAGGGTCCTACGACTCCGTAGATGTACGACTCGCAACTAGTAAATGAACCGACCGATGTTATGGGGACCGAACAACCAAATATATGGAAGGATTAGATTTATGTTTTGTTTGCTTTGTATTCGGGTAAATGGGAGTTAATTTTCTACTGAAATAGTTATGCTACAGACGCCAGCACATCGCACACAGCTACTACAATCTGTCAAATTTCTTAATAGATGTTCAACTTTATCGCTAAGTAGAGGGTTCAAAGTTGATTGGGCAAAATTGACATTTTCGGGTAGCTTGATGTGCTGGCGTCAGTACATTTGTTGGGATTACTAGGAATATTTCGATTGAAGTACACAAGTGATTTAAACTTACTTAAGTAGTTTTGATACTTGTATGTTATTTTGGTAAGAATCATTGCAATATTTTAGGCCTTTTTTTAAACTGAAAATTATGGGTTTATTTTGACCGTAACTTTAAGGGCGAATTCCACCAAACTTTTATACGCAGAATAAGTCTTGTCCTTAGAATAAATTTTTGACAGTTTTTCCATATCTACTAGAACTGACAGACGTCAATTTTATTCCACGGATAAAAGACTTTGATCTTTGATCATCATCTTTTTTTCATCTTTCATCATTTAAAAAAAATATTGCCGACTTCAAAAAAGGGGGAGGTTCTCATTACGGATTTTATCATCATTTTTTTTCAGACTTTGATAAAAACAGCCCTTTGTAGAATTTATTTTATATTCTAATCCTTTTTTAGAGTTTCGACATGTGAACATATATCAGTTCTTATAATCATTTTGATGGTGAGTTTCTTCATTTTTACATCATTCCCACGTTGCTATTCTTAGCTAAATACCCAAATGTGTAAGTCCATTTTCATCTCTCGCAACAGAGTTTTCTTAGAAGGGAAGGCTTCTAACAGAATTACCAACTTCGTAGAACGTACTTACCTTACAAAATATTATAGAGTATATATCCGAAACACGTGTAATGAAAGTAGACGGGGCGAACCCGAATAACTAAATACTTGAATACCTTATTTTCGTTCGCAGTTAATTTAAAACATTTTGTATTAAAAACTTATTATAGCCTAGTACGTTATAATAAAGCGTTCTCTTTTGACAAAAACGCGCTCGTACAGCATTTTATTTAAAGAGACCCAATTTAAAGGCTTTGAAGCGTAGGGAGGCCTCTATATCACATATAGGGTAAAACGCCCACTCAAACACACACGTATTATTAAACGTATGTACATAGAGAGCATATAGCCTGGGGGCCCGTCAAACGCCCTGAAAGTCACGTATGCCTGGTGGCCTCGCAATGTTATTATCCAACACTTACGCACGAACATACACTCACGCATCTATACATATGTATCTGTGTGCGCTATAGATGTGCGTAGGTAAGCGAGCCCGGGCATCGCGGCCCACACGACCCCGACCGAAGGGACAAAGCGAAACGGGTTTGTCCCAAGGGAAATTCAATATTCGGGACTAAACCTTAACTCCCCCTTAAGACACCCCGTCTACCACCCCCGGAATGCTTATATGGCCACGACGTGTATCGATTTTCTTGCCAAATGGAAGATTGGTGTCGAACCGTTCTCGGCGGACGAATGAATGATGTATTGGAGTGGCGAGTGAATACTTCAAGTGTGTGTGCGTCACCTTCGGGGTTTTGTGTTTAGCCACCGTATCGGCTCTGATGGAAATCTCCTTCGGAAATTGACGTGAATTTTTTATTTCGGTAATGCATTGCGGGGTAAGAAGGGGGCGTTCGGTAACCGCGTATTTCTTTGAGCTCGACGCCAATTATCTCTGAAATGCTCTTTGCGGTTACTGATTGGATCGCAACCGTTGCTTTTAGGCCTCCGCTGCTCACTGTTATGAATATTGAGATTTCTGTGTGGAATATCGTTACAACGTGGATCATGGAAGTTCGCTTATTATCTTAATGGATCGAATGCCATTAGCTGAAGTATAATCCTTCCGCTACTCATTTAAAATGAGTAGCATGAGAGTAACTACATTTCTAAGAGTGGTATCTTATTTACTCTGCTTATGGATGTGTAGAACACATGTTTACAATACAAACTGGAGCGGTCCCTGCATGACGTACTAACTTATTCACAAGCGAATCCTTTAAGGGGAAATCTCGACTTTTATGTACGTAACATGCCATAAAGCGTTGCCATAAACTTTCCTCGTAAAATAAGTTACAACCAAATTATAAATATTTACTCTATTTGTTTATTACTTGCGACGACATCAAATGGCTATGAAATTAAGCTTAGTAAGGAACAATGGAATTCATTAACTAATCAAGGCGTGTCTAATAAATCTACACGCTCAGGAATTTCTTTAAACTTTTTAATATAAAAAAATGAACTAAAAGAAAATAGTTTTTCAGGAGGTTTATCTACTTCGCTTTTGTTTTTTTTTTTGCGCATTTTAAGTAGCAAATTGTAATAGGTCGCTACTTTTACTTAACTACTAGCTAAACTATTTAAAATAAAAACATTCTGTCTTTTTTATACCACAAACAGGAACTAAAAGAAAATAATAGTAGGTATTTGAGGAGGGTTACCTGCCACGCTTTTTTATCTAAATAGCGCATTATAATTATTAACATTCTATAGGCCGACTGCTTAACTGAGACGTTGCCTAAGGTAGCAGCGCGGTGCGGGAGGGGTGTGGTGGCGTGATGCGAGAGCTCAGTGATTCGTCATCTTGTGACAACTATCACCCCTCCCGCACCGCGCATTTTCATGCCTTATAATTTTTGAATAAATATTTTTTTTACTGCGCAGCCACCTCAGGTAACGTCTCAGTTAAGCGGTCGACCAATAGTGATATTTATTTTAGAAGTATGTATGTATGCATGTTTATTTGTATGTATGTAAGTATATTCTCATAATATGTTTTATTTTCTCTTTTACTATTAGTACGATGTCTACGTCTCTTTATCTACTTTCCTATAGGTATAGGTATGCTAGAAAAGATTTCTTTAGAAATAAGCATCATCTTTGTACCTATTTTCTGTTCTTTTTTTCTTCTCCATTTATGTCGTTCCTATCCTCGTCTGATAGGCAAGCTTATTATGTTCGATAACAATAGAAAAAGGAATTGTGTCTCATTAGTGACAGATGGGCTCTTAAGTGTCTACATAAATGGTTAATTAATAAAAACATAGCAAATAAAATATACTTAGGGCTGATTTTTCATTCGACAGATTAATTTTAATTCGTGGAATAAATTTGACGTCTGTCTGACAGATTTTGTATGGAAGAACTGTCAAAAATTCAAAATTATTCCTCGGGTCGATGATTTCAAATGACTCGGGTAAAATTAGTTGGAAAAATCAGCCCTTAGACTACTTATCGAATTTTATTCATCAATGGTTTTTTTAAACAAAGATCTAGAATTAACTAAAAAAAGGCGCCTATAAAAAAACCTTCATGTAAGTCCGTGTATTAAATAAGATATTACAAGTAACAAAGAAAAAGCCTTTCAATCTCAATAAAGAAGTAAATCAGATTTCTTTTATAAATAAGTAAATGTTAAGTTAAAGATAGCCTTTGACTTATAAAGTTCAGAACAGTTTTATTTTTATCCGGCTCTACTTTGTTCTTGTCCTTCACTTTTTATCAATTCTTTGTCCTTTTACGTTGTTTTTTATGTTATACTTTTTGAATATATTATGACATGTGTGTGTATGATTAGATGTATGGACGTAACCGAGGCTTATGTAATGGAGTATCCGAGTAATTAAGGATCGTAGCAGGTGACGATCTGAAGTTTCTGCTTATTCCAACAAGGCGAGAGTTTATAAATGTATTTTTTTTAAGTTCCAATTATTTCAGGTGAATAATTATATTATAAATTGTGTAGGTGTAAGATTTATGTACTTCTTATTTGTATGATAGGATGATCTTATGCCACTCAAAACCAATTAAATATTTAAAATTGACACTTTATTTAGTTCTTAAATGCGATCCGCATATACCTACAAATACTTTCACGCAATCCATAGTATTAAAAACAACGACTTACTAAAGTAGTGAAAGAAGATGGTATTTCTTTGTATTGATAGTTATAAACTTATAAGATAGTGTTTGTAATCATAAAAGCGGAAAATAAAAATAAATGTAATGTGTGAGCTGAGACTTAGTAGATCACAATCTTTGACAAAACAATCATCACGAAATTCTATCCACTCATTACAAACAGGCACCGCAAACAAAAAAACAAACGAAAAACAAATTGAGCGCAAACAATTTAAAGCACACAACCTGTGTGTTCTACATTAAGCACACACACACGCTCATACGTAGAGGACATTAGTATTAGTGGGTTTCGGCCTTTCAAAGGCCCCTTAGATCGAGGGGGCATGTTTGGGGTAAGATTGAGCGTGGGTGAGATGCGGGGGAGGGGGCGAATTCCAAGATGGCTGCGGACCGTGCCGGCCATAAGGGTAAAATAGGAGCCTTTATATATTTATATGTAGTTTATACTTGTATTGGTCAGACGGCCTCCTGGATTTGTTATCGATTTCTGCTTACTTCATCTGCGGCTCCATGCGGCGTTTGTGGCGTGATTTGCGTTTGTGTAAAGCTGTGGAGTTTGATTATTCTTTGTGAAGTTGCTTGAAGTAGATTACTTATTAGTTTTTAGAATTGAGTTATTTGTTCGATTAGGTATGGTTGAAGCTCTAGGCATTTATTATGTTATTATTTTAAGACCCTGTTGTGTCCACTGCAAGGACAAAGACCTCCCCCCACTATGTTAGTTGTTTAAAATTATTATTATTAAGGGCAATCAAATCCATATTATTAGAGTAAGGATAGGTCCTTGCTCTCTTTTCTTAATAGATTTATGATAGTTCAGCTTAATCTCCCTTGAAGCCTACTTCAAGGGAGATTAATCTAGACTATCATAAATCAACAATTTGTTAGAGTTCCCTATAGGTACCTATTAATAAACTATTTCATCTCTATATGTATTTTTAAAACCCATTACAATTGAAATGGATTTCTTAAAAAACCCCTGCCCTAATTAATGAAGAAAATATCGCATAAACGTTTATCTAAAGTGCTAACTAATAAATAAGTTTTCAAGTCAACAGAATAAGGAAACAAAATTAAAGAATCGGATCCGTGGTTAGCCATTTCAAAGTAAATAAAATGCCTATAAAAACTTGGAGATCTCATTATCAAGTGGCGTAAAGTTTTTTTTTTCCTTTATGCACGCCAAGTTACGACAAACTTGGTGAATATTTATTTCGCGAACTTTTGAGATAACACTTCATGTATTTATTGAGTGATGTAAGGAAAATTTGTTAAGTATTTGAATACTTACATACTACTACTATAGGTACTTTACTCTTCTGTGCCCTTGATTAAAGATTTATTTCGGTTTTTTATTTTTCTTTATTATTCGAGTTAGCTTATCTTTTTTTTTGCACATGTTTCTGTGACAAATAAACCTATTTTTCTTTCCTTTTCAAGAACTAAGTAGTTACAATATTCAATTATGTTTTTGTTTAATGAATTAAATAATATATGATTTAGTTCTACGTTGCTCCATTTTATCTATATTTTTTTTGGGATTGAATGCTTTGGTAATAGATTCTACTTATTCTTTGTGGGAAGCCACAGATTAATGTGCACAGAACGCGAAAACATACGACATTTTTATAATAATTAATTCTACCTTATCAATTTACTCCGAAACTTACACAAAATGAGTGTCAAACATAAACTTTCCTAATCCATAAACAAGCTTGAAGCACGACATCCACTTCCAACCTCTCAATGTCCATTACGGTTAGACGTTTATACATAATTCAATAACCTCACCGTCTACCTACATACAACAAAAAGTACCTAACTTCAGCTGGGTCCATCCGAAGAAGGGTTCCACTAGGTGTCATAAATTACAGCCCTGTTTATCGGGCCGGAGGGGAGGGGGGACCCTCCCGTGGTTTTACAGTTTATCGTCCCTCTGTATGGGCCCTCCGTAAAGCGAAGGGTAGTGAATTACAGAACTGTTACTCAGCGGAATGTACCCCCTGAAAGTTTGAGAAAAATACCCTTAAGACTGTCCATTGCGTGGGGTGGTTTTGTGATTAGAATGTACTGTTGGAGGTTTTGAGTTTTTAGCACATTGTTTTTTTCAGCAAAATTTGGTGATTCATAGTAATTTTCTAATGTTTTCGTAACGTTAGAAGTGTTAGAACATCTTTTTGATTACCATAGTGCAGACCAAAATGCATGAAAAATTCGAATCGAATATTAACCAATCGGAAATCGCGAAAATAACTATTTCTATTTAATTAGGTACAGACGCCAGCACATCAAGCTACTACAATCTGTCAAATTTCTTTAATAGATTTTCAACTTTATCGCTACATCTTAAGGTTCAAGTTTGATTGGAAAAAAATTACATTTTCGGGTAGCTTGATGTGCTGGCGTCTGTACCTTCTTAAATACTGTGTCTTAAAATAAACAAACTATAAGATAGTCTAATCACACTTTTTTCACTAACACTAAACAGAACAGATACATTTCCTCTATAATATAATATACCAATATCAAAATAATTTATCGACAAAGTTGCGAAAGTATCAAGTTTGTTCGGTCGGAGTCTCGCTGCCTTCCATACGCGCGGTCAAGCGGATTTCGAGTCACAGAATCACAATTTGTATAGAAAAGACAGAAAAATACTTTTCTTCCAATTTATGCGAGGTTGTGGAATTTACATAAATATTAAAGTGTATGTCAGTATAGTATACACAGGGGGTAGAAAATATTTTGATACAGCATGAAGCAAAACAATAAAAAGTAGAGCTTGAAAAATTTAATGATAAGTGAGTTAGTTGTTATTTATGTCGCTTTCTTTTAGCCCAACGAATATGATGATGGTCTTATGACAAAATTCAGCAGCGCTGCTGAATTTTGGGCCAAAGATGTTTAAAGTTTTTGCCATCGATACGCTAAGAAGAAGAACGTATATTATCTGATGATTTATTTATTTTATTTTTAATCGATTAGACAATCGATTAGATAGTTCTTACGGGACAGGTTTGTCCCATAGGAATGTACCTACTATTTCACTAACTTCTACTTCAAGTACAATTGCTTACAATTAAGCAGGGTTAGTATCAATGTACAATGTTACCACATAATTACACTTTTCGTTTTAATAAAATTTATGGTAGAAAGAGAAAGGAAGAAAAATATTCCTCGTTTATACTAGGGTACCATCTTCACCTTATTTGCACTGGCACTGTTTTAATAACATGAACACATTGCAACTGCATAATTAATTATTAAAAATAATAATTTTTTCTTTGCATTTCATGGTCGTTCCGTTTTCAAAGAATGAGGATCTAATCAGTTTCTGCTGAAAGAAAATTGCTGTGTAATTAATTGCTTACTATTTGTAAGATTTAGAATATATCTACCAGGAAAGTCTCGACATCAACAAAGTACTTATTTAAGAAATTTTACTAGGATTTATTTTAGAGAAACAAGAAAAATACTTTTTCTAGATATAATTATATCGCAGTTAAAGCCTTTCTTAACTAAAATTGACCATAGTTCCTGGTTCAGTGCAGTGACTAACAATATACCAAATGCAAAATAGGAGAGAAACACCCAAAACAGGACATCAACAAGAACAAAGTTTAGATATAAAACACTGAAAACTGAACATGGCGTATGTTAACACAAACGACTTACGCAAAGCAATATGCATGAGTAACACGAGAAGACGATACAAGACAAACATATTGTGGCAAAAAGCACATAACACCAGTGCTGTATCAATTTTGGGAGGTCTAAATTACTCTGTGGCAGTTGACAATGTAGGTGGAGGCGTGCGGTCTGAAGGCGGGGGGAGGGGGGCCGGGCGGGGGGTAGTGACACAGGCTACCGGTCACCACCGCTCGTATTGATTTGTTGTATCGCTCGTCCTGCAACACCCATCCCTTTCTTGCACACCTACAACACAATGGTTCTCTCTCTGTCTTACACGTGTCCCTCCCGCGCACACGTGGGCACATACGTCGCGTATGTGAACGAACGTGTGTGTGCGAGGATTACTATGTGTTTCGCGTATGTGTGCGTTGGGGTCCGAATATTATATACCTACGCATTTTCGACAGAGTTTTCCTTATATTGTGTTACGGACACCGTGTTTTTCATTTTGTGTGAAAATATTCTTTAGGCCGTATGCCTTCAATAAAAAGTTTGGTAAAATAAGTTTGCTTTACTTAGGTATTATATACGTAATTTCTCATTTGTCTTTCTTAGTTTTTTCATATTTATATTTCCTCAGTTTTTCAAACGTTTGGGCTAATGGCATTCAATTATTCATAATTATTAGTTAGATAGGTTGTAATTTCTCTTAGGATATCCGCACCTGGATAGATAAAATATGCTTTATGGGACACCACACCATAAGAATAGCGTAGTTTATGTTTAACGATACACTAAGTAAGACCAGAAAAGGAGGCCTTTGTGAACTTTTTTGTATAAGTATGGGAATCTTATTAAAACACTATAAAAAAGGAGAACAAATAGATAACATGGTTTTTACATTGGCAACATTGATTCTGCCGGACGAAAAAAAAAAAACGAAGCTAGAAATCTCCAAATTTAAATTCAATAAAGACTCGCACACAAAAATGAGTTAAGCGAAAGGGCGTGACGACGTGACTTTGTACAGAGGTCCACACGTGTGTGCTTCAGATTTCCAGAGGTCAGGTAACACTTATGTACTTCATTACAAGTAAGAGCAGAAAAAGGGCAAAGCTGCGAAAGTGAGTTCGTGTAGAACCTTGTGATGTACGAGCGTTCTTATATTCAACAAAAGAGTTTAACTTCGTCTAAAAGTTTGTAGACTATTTATATTTTTTTCGCAATGGAAGTTTAACTTCTTTTTTTGCACTGAGCAAAGGTGATTTTCACGTTATGTTTTCACATAGATTAGCAAAAAGATATGTTCTGGGTTATTAAGTTGTAGTGTTTATGTGGTGGAGGTACAGGTATATTATAGGTACCTACCTAATTGATTTTAAGGTTTTTTAGGCGCTTGGTTTGATTTTCAGCAATTCTTTTTAAGATTGCTTTGAATTTATTATTATTGCACTAGGGCTATGGGGAACGAATGCCTATTGGTTTTTTAACAACGCTAAACGGTTTGTCGACTTTTATGACCAGAGGGCTGGCCTATTTTTTGGCCAAAAAATCAGCATTACTATACAACGTGGTAGATGCTGCCAGCCATAGCACTTTTCCGTTTGACAGTGATACGGACGACTTTTTTGATGCCATATAATTTTTTGGCCTCCATTTTTATATACCTACACTAGATTTTGGGCGTTGCGCGAGCTGCAAGCAGCTCGCGGGGTCGTGTTTTTGAGGAGTATTTCTTACCCTTGTAAAATTTTGAGAATTGGACAGTAATCCTTAGCACTTATAGGAATTTGTAATAATAGCTATTTATTCACCAAGGGGAGTAAGGCACAGATTACTAATCGAGTGTGCATTTGAGGCCCGACGCGAAGCGGAGGGCCGTAAACCACACGAGTTTAGTAATCTGTACTTACCCTCGAGTGATATATACTGCTTTATACTACACTTGTGGAGTTGTTGTTAATAAATTGCTATAATTGTCACTGGAATCACTTATTTTAACTTGTGATTTACACTGCCAAACTTTAAACTTTACCAAGAAAATTGTTTCTACAAAATACGTCAACCAACAAAATAAGTCTTTTTGTTTTCTTATTTTAGCGCGTCAAACAGTTTTCGCGCCAAAAGACGTTAAGCCGCATGGCTCTAGTGGGGACGTGGCTTAACGTCTTTTGTGATTTGTTGTGATCAACAACACTCAACAACACTCAACAACACCCAAAACACTCAACAACACTCAACAACACTCGACAACACTCGACAACACTTAATAACACTCAACAACATTCAACAACACTCAACAACACTCAACAACACTCGACAACACTCGACAACACTCGACAACACTCGGCAATACTCAACAACACGCAACAACACTCAACAACACTCAACAACACTCGACAACACTCAACAACACTCAACAACACTCAACAACACTCAACAACACTCAACCACACTCAACATCACTCAACAACACTCAACAACACTCAAAAACACAACAACACTCAAAACCCTCAACAACACTCAACAACACTCAACAACACTCAACAACACTCAACAACACTCAACAACACTCAACAGCCCTCAACAACACTCAACAACACTCAACAACACTCAACAACACTCATCAACACTTAACAACACTCAACAACACTCAACAACACTCAACAACACTCAACCACACTCAACAACACTCAACAACACTCAACAACACTCAACAACACTCAAAATCACTCAACAATACTCAACAACACTCAACAACCCTCAACAACACTCAACAACACTCAACAACACTCAACAACACTCAACTACACTCAACAACACTCAACATCACTCAACAACACTCAACAACACTCAACAACACTCAACAACCCTCAACAACACTCCACAACACTCAACAACACTCAACCACACTCAAAACACTCAACAACCCTCAACAACACTCCACAACACTCAACAACACTCAACCACACTCAAAACACTCAACAACACTCAACATCCCTCAACAGCACTCAACAACACTCATCAACACTCATCAACAACACTCAACAACACTCAACAACACTCAACAACCCTCAACAACACTCAACAACACTCAACAACACTCATCAACACTCAACCACACTCAAAACCCTCAACAACACTCAACAACACTCAACAACACTCAACAACCCTCAACAACACTCAACAACACTTAACAACACTCAACAACACTCAACAACACTCAACCACACTCAAAACACTCAACAACACTCAACAACACTCAACAACATTCAACAACACTCAACAACTCTCAACAACACTCAACAACACTCAACAACACTCAACAACACTCATCAACACTTTACAACACTCAACAACACTCAACGACACTCAAAGCACTCATCAACACTCAACAACATTCAACAACACTCAACAACCCTCAACAACACTCAACAACACTCAACAACACTCAACAACACTCATCAACACTCAACAACACTCAACAACCCTCAACAACACTCCACAACACTCAACAACACTCAACCACACTCAAAACACTCAACAACACTCAACAACACTCAACAACACTCATCAACACTCAACCACACTCAAAACACTCAACAACACTCAACAACACTCAACAACCCTCAACAACACTCAACAACACTCAACAACACTCATCAACACTCAACAACACAACACCCAAAACACTCAACAACGCTCAACAACACTCAACAACACTCAACAACCCTCAACAACACTCAACAACACTTAACAACACTCAACAACACTCAACAACACTCAACCACACTCAAAACACTCAACAACACTCAACAACACTCAACAACACTCAACCACACTCAACAACACTCAACAACCCTCAACAACACTCCACAACACTCAACAACACTCAACCACACTCAAAACACTCAACAACACTCAACAACACTCAACAACACTCAACCACACTCAAAACACTCAACAACACTCAACATCACTCAACAACACTCAACAACACTCAACAACACTCAACAACCCTCAACAACACTCCACAACACTCAACAACACTCAACCACACTCAAAACACTCAACAACACTCAACATCCCTCAACAACACTCATTAACAACACTCAACAACACTCAACAACACTCAACAACACTCAACAACCCTCAACAACACTCAACAACACTCAACAACCCTCAACAACACTCAACAACACTCATCAACACTTAACAACACTCAACCACACTCAAAACACTCAACAACACTCAACAACACTCAACAGCACTCAACAACACTCAACAACACTCAACAACCGTCAACAACACTCAACAACACTCAACAACACTCAACAACCCTCAACAACCCTCAACAACACTCAATAACACTCAAAAACACAAAAACACTGTATAATGCTTTCTGTCTCATTTGCTCCCACGTTAAATCTTATGTCTATTACATTGACCGTGACAGCGCTGTGAAGTTATTACCCATCCAAATTAGACACTACAGGCTAGCATAATGATCCCAATGCGTTTTCGAACTTCTCAAGTTGAAAGCGTTTTATTTTATGCTACTAAATATAGATGTCACCAAAACTCGTGTTGACTAAATCTAACGACGTGACTTCGCAAATGAGTACACTTATAGCATTCGTTCATAGTCTCTGAGCGAATGCTGATTGCCCGATAATATAATAACTCGGTCTCGCAGGTTCGCTCCACTCAGGACCTACCTACCACCGGAAAGCTATCGTGACCTTATCCCTACGCTACGCTACGCTTCGCTTTACCGCTACCTAGTTTCCGAGATACGATGGGGGGAGGGGTGAAGGGGGGGAGAGGGGGGGGAGTTTTGAAAAGTGATTTTGACCAACTCGGGGCCCCTTGATATGAATCTGAAAAAAAATATGTTCCAAGTCTCTTAACTTCCGAGATCTACCTCTAGAGGGGGGGAGAAGGGGGGCAAGGGGGCCAACTTTGAAAAATGGTTTTTACTTTTCCGAGCCTCCTCTATACGGATCCGTAAAAAAACAAAACCCAGGTTTCTTAATTTCCGAGATACGATGGGGGGAGGGGTGAAGGGGGGGAGAGGGGGGAGTTTTGAAAAATGATTTTGACCAACTCTGGGCCCCTTGATATGAATCTGAAAAAAAAAATGTTCCAAGTCTCTCAACTTCCGAGATCTACCTAGAGGGGGGGGAGAAGGGGGGCAAGGGGGCAACTTTGAAAAATGGATTTTACTTTTCCGAGCCTCCTCTATACGAATCCGTAAAACAACAAAACACGGGACACTTAGTTTCCGAGATACGATAGGGAGGGGGGAGAGTGGGGTGGAAAAGGGGAGGTTTGGGATTTTTCCCATACTCGTGAGAGTTACTTGTATACGAATCTGTAAAAATATACCCACCTCCCCCTTCACCATCTGGGAGAACAATTATGTCAGTCAGTCAGTGAGTGAGTGGTAATCGAGCTTTATATAGTATAACTAGATTTTGGGCGTTGCGCGAGCTGCAAGCAGCTCGCGGGGTCGTGTTTTTGAGGAGTATTTCTTACCCTTGTAAAATTTTGAGAATTGGACAGTAATCCTTAGCACTTATAGGATTTTGTAATAATAGCTATTTATTCACCAAGGGGAGTAATCTGTACTTACCCTCGAGTGATATATACTACTTTATACTACACAAGTTGTGGAGTTGTTGTTAATAAATTGCTATAATTGTCACTGGAATCACTTATTTTAACTTGTGATTTACACCGCCAAACTTTAAACTTTACCAAGAAAATTGTTTCTACAAAATACGTCAGCCAACAAAATAAGTCTTTTTTTTTCTTATTTTAGCGCGTCAAACAGTTTTCGCGTCAAAAGACGTTAAGCCGCATGGCTCTAGTGGGGACGCGGCTTAACGTCTTTTGTGATTTGTTGCGATCAACAACACTCAACAACACTGAACAACATTCAACAACACTCAACAACACTCAAAACACTCAACAACACTCAACAACACTCAACAAGATTCAACAACATTCAACAACACTCGACAACACTCAACAACTTTCAACAACACTCAACGACACTCAACAACACTCGACAACACTCGACAACACTCGACAACACTCGACAACACTCAACAACATTCAACAACATTCAACAACACTCAACAACACCCAAAACACACAACAACACTCATCAACACTCAACAACACTCAACAACACTCAACAACACTCAACATCACTCAACAACACTCAACAACACTCATCGACACTCAACAACACTCAACAACACCCAAAACACTCAAAACACTCAACAACACTCATCAACACTCAACAACACTCAATAACACTCAACAACACTCAACAACACTCAACAACACTCAACAACACTCAACAACACTCAACAACCCTCAACAACACTCAACAACACTCAATAACACTCAACAACACTCAACAACACTCAACATCACTCAACAACACTCAACAACCCTCAACAACACTCAACAACACTCAACAACACTCAACAACACTCAACACAACACTCAACAACACTCAACAACACTCAACAACACTCAACAACACTCATCAACACTCATCAACACTCATCAACACTCAACAACACCCAAAACACACAACAACACTCATCAACACTCAACAACACTCAACAACACTCAACAACACTCAACATCACTCAACAACACTCAACAACACTCATCGACACTCAACAACACTCAACAACACCCAAAACACTCAAAACACTCAACAACACTCATCAACACTCAACAACACTCAATAACACTCAACAACACTCAACAACACTCAACAACACTCAACAACACTCAACAACACTCAACAACCCTCAACAACACTCAACAACACTCAATAACACTCAACAACACTCAACAACACTCAACAACACTCAACATCACTCAACAACACTCAACAACCCTCAACAACACTCAACAACACTCAACAACACTCAACAACACTCAACACAACACTCAACAACACTCAACAACACTCAACAACACTCAACAACACTCATCAACACTCATCAACACTCATCAACACTCGACAACACTTAAAAACACCCAAAACACTCAAAACACTCAACAACACTCATCAACACTCAACAACCCTCAACAACACTCAACAACCCTCAGCAACACTCAACAACACTCAACAACACTCAACAACACTCAATATCATTCAACAACCCTCAACAACACTCAACAACACTCAACAACACTCAACAACAATCAATAACACTCAACAACACTCAACAACACTCAACAACACTCAACAACACTCAACATCACTCAACAACACTCAACAACACTCAACAACACTCAACATCACTCAACAACACTCAACAACACTCATCAACACTCAACAACACTCAACAACACCCAAAACACTCAAAACACTCAATAACACTCAACAACACTCATCAAAACTCAACAACACTCAACAACACTCAACAACACTCAACAACACTCAACATCACTCAACAACACTCAACAACACTCATCAACACTCATCAACACTCAACAACACTCAACAACACTCAACAACCCTCAACAACACTCAACAACACTCAACAACACTCAACAACACTCAACAACACTCAACATCACTCAACAACCCTCAACAACACTCAACAACACTCAACAACACTCAACAACACTCAATAACACTCAACAACACTCAACAACACTCAACAACACTCAACATCACACAACAACACTCAACAACACTCATCAACACTCAACAACACTCAACAACACTCAACAACACTCAACAACCCTCAACAACACTCAACAACACTCGACAAAACTCAACAACACTCAACAACACTCAGCCACACTCAACAACACTCAACAACACTCAAAACACTCAACAACACTCAACAACCCTCAACAACACTCAACAACACTCAACAACACTCAACAACACTCATCAACACTTAATAACACTCAACAACACTCCACAACACTCAACAACACTCGACAACACTCAACAACACTCAACAACACTCAACAATATTCAACAACATTCAACAACACTCAAAAACACTCAACAACACTCAACAACAATCGACAACATTCAACAACACTCAACCACACTCAACAACACTCAACAACACTCAACAACCCTCAACAACACTCAACAACACTCAACAACACTCAACAACACTCAACAACACTCAACAATATTCAACAACATTCAACAACACTCAACAACACTCAACAATATTCAACAACATTCAACAACACTCAACAACACTCAACAACACTCAACAACACTCAACAATATTCAACAACACTCAACAACCCTCAACAACACTCAACAACACTCAACAACACTCATCAACACTCAACAACACTCAACAACACTCAGCCACACTTAACAACACTCAACAACACTCAAAACACTCAACAACACTCAACAACACTCATCAACACTCAACAACACTCAAAACACTCAACATCCCTCAACAACACTCAACAACACTCATCAACAACACTCAACAACACTCAACAACACTCAACAACCCTCAACAACACTCAACAACACTCATCAACACTTATCAACACTCAACAACACTCAACAACACTCAACAACCCTCAACAACACTCAACAACACTCAACAACACTCAACAACACTCAACAACCCTCAACAACACTCAACAACACTCAACAACACTCAATAACACTCAAAAACACAAAAACACTGTATAATGCTTTCAGTCTCAATTGCTCCCACGTTAAATCTTATGTCTATTACATTGACAGTGACAGCGGTGTGAAGTTATTACCCATCCAAATTAGAAACTACAGGCTAGCATAATGATCCCAATGCGTTTTCGAACTTCTCAAGTTGAAAGCGTTTTATTTTATGCTACTAAATATAGATGTCACCAAAACTCGTGTTGACTAAATCTAACGACGTGACTTCGCAAATGAGTACACTTATAGCATTCGTTCATTCACTTTGAGCGAATGCTGATTGCCCGATTTAATAATCACGGTTAAAATATTCGTGGTCAGCAGTGAATACTTAACCGGCTGCATAAACGATGTTTAGGAATTCATCGGCCGATTACTCAAACATTGGTCAAATGACAGTCCGTGAACTCGGCCCTTAGGCAGTCAATACAAAAACGCTGTCCGCCATGTTGTATTCTTCCCCCCTTTGCTCCACTCGGTCTCGCAGGTTCGCTCCACTCCGGACCTACCTACCACCGGAAAGCTATCGTGACCTTATCCCTACGCTACGCTTCGCTTTACCGCTACCTAGTTTCCGAGATACGATGGGGGAGGGGTGAAGGGGGGGAGAGGGGGGAGTTTTGAAAAAACTAATTTTGACCTACTCTGGGCCCACGGACATGAATCTGAAAAAGAAAATGTTCCAAGTCTTAACTTCCGAGATCCGCCTAAAGGGGGGAGAAGGGGGAGAGAATGGGGGGAATTTTGAAAAATGGTTTTTACTTTTCCGAGCCTCCCTATACGAATCCGTAAAAAAACAAAACCCAGGTTTCTTAATTTCCGAGATACGATGGGGGAGGGGTGAAGGGGGGGGAGAGGGGGAGTTTTGAAAAATTATTTTGACCAACTCTGGGCCCCTTGATATGAATCTGAAAAAAAAAATGTTCCAAGTCTCTTAACTTCCGAAATCTACCTCTAGACGGGGGGAGAAGGGGGGCAAGGGGGGCAACTTTGAAAAATGGATTTTACTTTTCCGAGCCTCCTCTATACGAATCCGTAAAAAAACAAAACCCAGGTTTCTTAATTTCCGAGATACGATGGGGGGAGGGGTGAAGGGGGTGAGAAGGGGGTTAACTTTGAAAAATGGTTTTTACTTTTCCGAGCCTCCTCTATACGAATCCGTAAAAAACCAAAACCCAGGTTTCTTAATTTCCGAGATACGATGGGGGGAGGGGTGAAGGGGAAGAGAGGGGGGAGTTTTGAAAAATGATTTTTACCAACTCTGGGCCCCTTGATATGAATCTGAAAAAAAAAATGTTCCAAGTCTCTTAACTTCCGAGATCTACCTAGAGGGGGGGGGGGAGAAGGGGGGCAAGGGGGCAACTTTGAAAAATGGATTTTACTTTTCCGAGCCTCCTCTATACGAATCCGTAAAAAAACAAAACCCAGGTTTCTTAATTTCCGAGATACGATGGGGGGAGGGGTGAAGGGGGTGAGAAGGGGGGCAACTTTGAAAAATGGTTTTTACTTTTCCGAGCCTCCTCTATACGAATCCGTAAAAAACCAAAACCCAGGTTTCTTAATTTCCGAGATACGATGGGGGGAGGGGTGAAGGGGAAGAGAGGAGGGAGTTTTGAAAAATGATTTTTACCAACTCTGGGCCCCTTGATATGAATCTGAAAAAAAAAATGTTCCAAGTCTCTTAACTTCCGAGATCTACCTAGAGGGGGGGGGGGAGAAGGGGGCAAGGGGGGCAACTTTGAAAAATGGATTTTACTTTTCCGAGCCTCCTCTATACGAATCCGTAAACAACAAAACACGGGACTCTTAGTTTCCGAGATACGATAGGGATGGGGGAGAGTGGGGTGGAATGGAAAAGGGGAGGTTTGAATATTGAAAAATGGTTTTCACTTTTCCGAGCCTCCTCTATACGAATCCGTTAAAAAAAAACCCAGGTTTCTTAATTTCCGAGATACGATGGGGAGAGGGGTGAAGGGGGGAAGAGGGGGGGGAGTTTTGAAAAATGATTTTGACCAACTCTGGGCCCCTTGATATGAATCTGAAAAAAAAAATGTTCCAAGTCTCTTAACTTCCGAGATCTACCTAGAGGGGGGGAGAAGGGAGCAAGGGGGGCAACTTTGAAAATGGATTTTACTTTTTCGAGCCGCCTCTATACGAATCCGTAAAACAACAAAACACGGGACTCTTAGTTTCCGAGATACGATAGGGATGGGGGAGAGTGGGGTGGAATGGAAAAGGGGAGGTTTGAATTTTGAAAAATGGTTTTTACTTTTCCGAGCCTCCTCTATACGAATTCGTAAAAAAACAAAACCCAGGTTTCTTAATTTCCGAGATACGATGGGGGGAGGGTTGAAGGGGGGGAGAGGGGGGAGTTTTGAAAAATGATTTTGACCAACTCTGGGCCCCTTGATATGAATCTGAAAATAAAAATGTTCCAAGCCTGTTAACTTCCGAGATCTACCTCTAGAGGGGGGGAGAAGGGGGGCAAGGGGGGCAACTTTGAAAAATGGATTTTACTTTTCCGAGCCTCCTCTATACGAATCCGTAAAAAAACAAAACCCAGGTTTCTTAATTTCCGAGATACGATGGGGAGAGGGGTGAAGGGGGTGAGAAGGGGGGCAACTTTGAAAAATGGTTTTTACTTTTCCGAGCCTCCTCTATACGAATCCGTAAAAAACCAAAACCCAGGTTTCTTAATTTCCGAGATACGATGGGGGGAGGGGTGAAGGGGGGGAGAGGGGGAGTTTTGAAAAATGATTTTGACCAACTCTGGGCCCCTTGATATGAATCTGAAAAAAAAAATGTTCCAAGTCTCTTAACTTCCGAGATCTACCTAGAGGGGGGGGGGAGAAGGGGGGCAAGGGGGGCAACTTTGAAAAATGGATTTTACTTTTCCGAGCCTGCTCTATACGATTCCGTAAAAAAACAAAACCCAGGTTTCTTAATTTCCAAGATACGATGGGGGGAGGGGTGAAGGGGGGGAGAGGGGGGAGTTTTGAAAAATGATTTTGACCAACTCTGGGCCCCTTGATATGAATCTGAAAAAAAAAATGTTCCAAGTCTCTTAACTTCCGAGATCTACCTAGAGGGGGGGGAGAAGGGGGGCAAGGGGGCAATTTTGAAAAATGGATTTTACTTTTCCGAGCCTCCTCTATACGAATCCGTAAAACAACAAAACACGGGACTCTTAGTTTCCGAGATACAATAGGGAGGGGGGAGAGTGGGGTGGAAAAGGGGAGGTTTGGGATTTTTCCCATACTCGTGAGAGTTACTTCTATACGAATCTGTAAAAATATACCCACCTTCCCCTTCACCATCTGGGAGAACAATTATGTCAATCAGTGAGTCAGTGAGTCAGTGAGTGGTAATCGAGCTTTATATAGTATAAATAAAATCGAGCTTTATATAGTATAATAATAAAATCGAGCTTTATATAGTATAATATAATGTACAGACGCCAGCACATCAAGCTACTACAATCTGTCAAATTTCTTTAATGGATTTTCAACTTTATCGCTAAAGCATAAGAAAAGTGAGAGAGTGAGTGTGTGAAAGTGAGCGAGTTGATTGGGAAAATTGGACAGTTTCGGGTAGCTTGATGTGCTGGCGTCTGTACCTACATATTATTATTATTTTGTTACGTTGTTTTTTTTGTACCTAACATTTACCTGTGAGCATACGTTGTAAATTGTGAGGTTTCCAATATTGATCTCAATGGTTTTCCAACTGAAATGTTCATTGTTGTCTGCGACAATGACTTTAGACTGCGATTTATAGAAGGAGTCATCCCTTCATCTGTACTTCGTCACTGGACTCTTTAGTAACACTTTCTGACGATAAATCACTTTTCAAAACCCTATTAAACAGGTTTCCACAATAAATTAGATTCCTCATATCGTACTCAAGGTGGTTTGTTTACATTTCTAATGTCATTTCGTCAAACGTCAGTTTGTGACAGTGACAGTTGGAGGCGACACCTAGCGGTTGCAGATTCACCGTTGTAGTTTTGATCGATAAATTTTAGCATGTGGATTGGAAACCAACGAACTGTAATCGTACAGTCAATCCTTAATCAATTTCATCTTTTGGTTAAAATACATATTTCTCTTTTGACCGTAAACGGAAGTGAAATTGTTTTTTTATTATAGACATTTTTTCTGGAAGCATCGATAGCTCACAATGCATATTTAATCTGTGCTTTGTAAACGATTTAGTGTGGCCAGGTTAAACATTCTCAATTCGCCGTGTGACTCTGGGGGTGAAGCTGACAAACTTTAGGGTTAGAAACAAGAAATAATGAGTTTGTTAGCTTGGACCTTGTAAATTGTTGTTGTTTCAGAGAATAAACGTCGTGTTGGACAGTTGTCAGGGATTTTGAAGAATTAAATATCTTGGTGTAGTGATTCATCATTCATCAGTCATCCGTGCTTAGATAGGTTTTTACCTGAAACAGGGGAGATTTTCTACGTGGTCCGTCTAATTCCGGTTCGGAGGACATGACAGGACCTTGGAGAGTTCACGGCCGTGCTTTTGCGATTGAACTCGCTTGAGCTTCGGACCAAACTTTGTCCAATTTTTTAAAAGGACTCCATGCGTTAGAAGGATTCACAGATGGGAGGGGCGGACCTGCTCGCCGGCCGGCCGCATCATACAGTCATGTGATTTTACCCTTAAACAACTGTGAGGCAGCTCGGGTGATTCGTCCCGCCGCCAGGACCTAACGGAGCCTCTGGGGCCTGGACGCGGGACCCGTTCCTCGAGCCTACTCAGCCTCCTGTGGAGACGACTGTGCGGTGGCAGAGTCCGCCTAGCGATTTAGCGCAGGCGGGACGGTTTTTTTTATTTATAATTTACCCCCTTTTACTTTATTTCTACGGGTTCATCTATAAACCCGTGTATCAACTGCCCGGTCTTCAACCTCGGAAGCCGGTCTGCAACTAACCTTAATTAAGGACCCCGGGTTCGACACCTTCACCTAACTGGAAGTATATTGGACATCTTCGTCGTCTCCGGGATCCGGAACTCTTCAAGTTCCTGGCGCCCATTTATAATTTATTTACATTTATAAAACTGGAAGGTTGTACCTTGATATTTTATTTTTATTTAATTTAATCTTAACTATTGAAAACAGTACTGGCTTTATCTTCAACCCCCCACGACCATTGTTCATAACCGACCGAACTTTACGCTGGCTGGCATTACCTACCTTTTATTTACCTAGGTTTATTATTTGTATATTTCGATTTAATGCTATCGCTATTTTTATGAATATACTTATATTGTCGAGATAGTTTGTTGTTTCTTTGTCTTACCCTATCAACCCACCTTGCATCTGAGCTTTTGTTCCTTACCACTAGAGGGACAAAATCTCATATGTAACAGTGGCGACCAACGTGTGTATTGGTTGGAGATAGAGGTTACGTCTATTGCTGTACCTTACAAGCCAGAGTACTGTTTCTTGAACCTTCCAGTTATTTTAATTTAAAAAGAAAAAACCGTCACGTCGGAGTTCTTTGTTAATTTGTTCTTGCCTATATGTTTGTACTGTTTTAAACACTTTTATTTACTTTTATTGAACCAAACTTACTAATTAAGATGGCTAAGTGTGTAACTACCTTTACTGTAGATATTATTTACACATTGTTTTGGATTGTCTTTTGTGACAGCCGGTTTTTGGTACGGTTCACTTCATTTTTTTAAATTTACATAATGGAACGCCAATGCCAAACTCATAACGTGTTCTTATCTTTATGTTTGTACTATTTTATACACTTTTTAATTCTATTTAACAAAACTTACACATTAAGACTGTAAATTGTGTAACTACCTTCACATTAGATAATATATACACATTGTTTAGGATTGTACTTTGTGACAGCCAGTTTTTAGTTTATTTAGTTCACTTCATTTATTTTAATTAAAATTTAGAAATCTAGATATATATCCTTCCAGTTTATAAAAAAAAAATAACCGGTTAAGGCTTTAGGTTAGGTTTAGGTTTCTACAAGTTTGTATGATCAACTTGTTTATTTCTATCAACTCTAACAGTTGATTGGAGCGGATAACAACTCCATAAAAAAAATAAGCCTTTGTTAAATCTTTGTTTCAGATGCGAGCGGATTACAACTCCTAAAATAAGCCTTAAAGTTATGATTTTTCAACCCTAAAAGTTGATTGGAGCGGATAACAACTCCTTTAAAAATAAGCCTTTGTTAAATCTTTGTTTCAGATGCGAGCGGATTACAACTCCTAAAATAAGCCTTAAAGTTATGATTTTTCAACCCTAAAAGTTGATTGGAGCGGATAACAACTCCTTTAAAAATAAGCCTTTGTTAAATCTTTGTTTCAGATGGAGCGGATTACAACTCCTAAAATAAGCCTTAAAGTTATGTTTTTTTTCAGGTTGAGTAGTGATCATTGAATGTGAATCCTACCTGACCTGGCTTCGCGGGATGTCGGTGTGTTTGAATACACTGTTTTTGCGGTTAGTAGTGTTACACAGGTTCTTACTGTGTACACGTTTGTGAACTGCTTTTAGAGTACCACCAATGGACGAGTTTAAAGTCTGTTGTTGGTCAGTTGTTGCTGTGGAAGTAACACTCTGCTACGAGTGTACAAACCTCCGGATTGCTGGTAAGGCAGTATAATGATAGTCCTGAGTTAGGAGGCCATAATGGCGGGCGTGTAGGCTGCATTGATGAATAACGTTTTTAAATGGTATTTTTTTTACTTTCGTTAGTTTAATTTCTTTTGATGTATTGTTTGTTTTACCAGCTCGGCGGTATTCTCGGCGGTCATCAATTTTATTTGTTAGAGTATGTATTGTGTAGGCTGGTATTCGTGCGCGATTGGGTGGACTGGTCTTTCCTATATAATTATAGTAGGTCAGACTAGGATGTTAGTACTTCAGCGGATACTTACACAGTTCTACGCTTTTTGAAGCTTGTCTTTTACATGTTTGTAAATGGATTAGACTCGCTCCAGAAGTAACACTATCTAAAACACATTTCTACGCTTTTTGAAGCTTGTCTTTTACATGTTTGTAAATGGATTAGACTCGCTCCAGAAGTAACACTATCTAAAACACATTTCTACTCTTTTTGAAGCTTGTCTTTTACATGTTTGTAAATGGATTAGACTCGCTCCAGAAGTAAAACTATCTAAAATATTTCTGTTGTATTGTTGCTGTTGTATATACCTTAACTACCTAGTCGTGCACCGGTTTCTACGGTTGTTTTTTTCCTTCCTCAGTTTCCTGTTTTCAGGGATGAGCGTGGAGGATTGTTGTATACGTGCTTGGCTCTTTTGAGTATGTTTTGACGCTGGAGGGCCAGCGTTGAGATTTGCCCTATCGGGTCAAATCTCTGGTGGTTGGGGAGGTACTGTTACGTTGTTTTTTTTGTACCTAACATTTACCTGTGAGCATACGTTGTAAATTGTGAGGTTTCCAATATTGATCTCAATGGTTTTCCAACTGAAATGTTCATTGTTGTCTGCGACAATGACTTTAGACTGCGATTTATAGAAGGAGTCATCCCTTCATCTGTACTTCGTCACTGGACTCTTTAGTAACACTTTCTGACGATAAATCACTTTTCAAAACCCTATTAAACAGGTTTCCACAATAAATTAGATTCCTCATATCGTACTCAAGGTGGTTTGTTTACATTTCTAATGTCATTTCGTCAAACGTCAGTTTGTGACAGTGACAGTTGGAGGCGACACCTAGCGGTTGCAGATTCACCGTTGTAGTTTTGATCGATAAATTTTAGCATGTGGATTGGAAACCAACGAACTGTAATCGTACAGTCAATCCTTAATCAATTTCATCTTTTGGTTAAAATACATATTTCTCTTTTGACCGTAAACGGAAGTGAAATTGTTTTTTTATTATAGACATTTTTTCTGGAAGCATCGATAGCTCACAATGCATATTTAATCTGTGCTTTGTAAACGATTTAGTGTGGCCAGGTTAAACATTCTCAATTCGCCGTGTGACTCTGGGGGTGAAGCTGACAAACTTTAGGGTTAGAAACAAGAAATAATGAGTTTGTTAGCTTGGACCTTGTAAATTGTTGTTGTTTCAGAGAATAAACGTCGTGTTGGACAGTTGTCAGGGATTTTGAAGAATTAAATATCTTGGTGTAGTGATTCATCATTCATCAGTCATCCGTGCTTAGATAGGTTTTTACCTGAAACAGGGGAGATTTTCTACGTGGTCCGTCTAATTCCGGTTCGGAGGACATGACAGGACCTTGGAGAGTTCACGGCCGTGCTTTTGCGATTGAACTCGCTTGAGCTTCGGACCAAACTTTGTCCAATTTTTTAAAAGGACTCCATGCGTTAGAAGGATTCACAGATGGGAGGGGCGGACCTGCTCGCCGGCCGGCCGCATCATACAGTCATGTGATTTTACCCTTAAACAACTGTGAGGCAGCTCGGGTGATTCGTCCCGCCGCCAGGACCTAACGGAGCCTCTGGGGCCTGGACGCGGGACCCGTTCCTCGAGCCTACTCAGCCTCCTGTGGAGACGACTGTGCGGTGGCAGAGTCCGCCTAGCGATTTAGCGCAGGCGGGACGGTTTTTTTTATTTATAATTTACCCCCTTTTACTTTATTTCTACGAGTTCATCTATAAACCCGTGTATCAACTGCCCGGTCTTCAACCTCGGAAGCCGGTCTGCAACTAACCTTAATTAAGGACCCCGGGTTCGACACCTTCACCTAACTGGAAGTATATTGGACATCTTCGTCGTCTCCGGGATCCGGAACTCTTCAAGTTCCTGGCGCCCATTTATAATTTATTTACATTTATAAAACTGGAAGGTTGTACCTTGATATTTTATTTTTATTTAATTTAATCTTAACTATTGAAAACAGTACTGGCTTTATCTTCAACCCCCCACGACCATTGTTCATAACCGACCGAACTTTACGCTGGCTGGCATTACCTACCTTTTATTTACCTAGGTTTATTATTTGTATATTTCGATTTAATGCTATCGCTATTTTTATGAATATACTTATATTGTCGAGATAGTTTGTTGTTTCTTTGTCTTACCCTATCAACCCACCTTGCATCTGAGCTTTTGTTCCTTACCACTAGAGGGACAAAATCTCATATGTAACAATTTTAAACCAGTTATCTGGTATATATTATGTAAATGTTATTAGTTTGGTTGTACCTAATGGCGTAGGTGATAATGATACCTACGTTAATCCCAACCCAGTACCTATATTTAATACTAAAATTAACGAATGATGGCTCCATAAGCAATTTTGTCTAATAAGTAGGTCCCTAGGTACCAAATATGTCTTTTTATTAATTTCTAGGTGGTTGGCACCACACTTGGCATTGTCTAACGGCTACACTTCAGGGAAATAAAAGATTAGTGCTTAATTTTCTTTACGTAGAAATCAGAAATAGAAAAGGAATTTTACTTTGACGCTATGTTATAAATATTTATAACTAGGTGCGATCCGCGGTTTCACCCGCGTAAATGTCGATGCCGTGGGAATATCGGGATAAAAAGGAAGATCGGGGTAGCCTATATGTTAATCCAAGGTGTCAGCTACCTCCATACAAAATTTTATCAAAATTGGTCACACACACACAAACTTTCGCCTTTATAATATTAGTGTGATTATTACTTTCAGCATAATTTGCTGAAACATACAAAAATGAACAAAATGTTATCTATACGCTGATAATAATAATGTGATCAATCAACTATAATTTCCGAGAAAAACCTGCCGATATCTGCCGGTGGATACCTATATTATTTCTCAAAATATTTTTTAATACAGTTGTTCAAAAAGTGGCGTATTGCAGGGACGTATAGCGTTCGGGATGTGGGCTATTACATACTCGTGTTTTTTTTTACCTTTCCCGAACTCGTGCGTTCTCTTTCCCAACTGTCAAAATAATGTCTATTAAAAAGAAAAACCAACCATGAAGTTTTTACTAAAAAAATTCATAGAAGTTTTTATGATTCATGCAAATACGTATATTTCTAAAAAGAAGCTACTAATTTAATGATTTGATTGAATTAATTAGGTTAGGTTTTATTTCATTTCATGTCATTAAATTTCGTTTTCATTTCATATCAATAAAAACATTCTACTGAAGACTTGACTGTATGGGCATAGTTCCCTTTGCCTACCAGAATGGGTGAAGAAAAAAATCTCTGCTTATATTCTACGGTTGGCGCCATTAGTTAGTTGAGTTTATTGTGTTTTTATTATTTTATTAAATTGCTTCATTTTTTCGCAACTGTATTAAAAATAGTCGTTCAGTACACGTGCGAAACCGTCATTGCAACTTGTTCCGACTGTCAACGCTCGCCTTCGGCTGCGCCTCGGCTCGGGTAGACATTTGTCGGAACTCTTTGCAATGACAACCTTTCCGCACTTGTAATGAAATATACTATTTATTCTAAAACGATTTCCTTTTCGTTTAAACAGTACCCTTATTGCGTAACGTACTTTCAATCTCAATCTGTATGATTTTTAAGGATATTGCTAATCCATTGCTTCATATGTTCGAAAAATTTGTCTGCTCAGCAATGTAAATAACGCAATGAATGTTGTTGAACTGTCAAAATGAAAGCCATTACTACTGTTAGTGTGTTACCAGGGCCGTCTTAAACATATTGGGCGCCGGGGTGCGAAAAACAGTCTGGGGGGCGTAGGCTGTTTGTATTTTGGCAACAAAAAAAAAACTTGATTTTGGAGTCCAATTTTTAGGGAGAAGCACCAAGGTAGCTCGCGAAATTCAATTTTACGTGTTATTTCTTACGTTTTTTGCAATTTGCAGGTCAGTGTCAGGTTGTATATTTTGTCTTGCAATTGACTTGTGGTATTGATAAACAACCCTCTAAGTTCATATAAACCTATTGATTGATATTTCATGAAATAGTAATTTTGAATTTCACGGGCTACCCTGACGCCTCCTAAGACCCTGCGCCCGGGTGCCACGCACCCCTTGCACCCTCGGGTAAAGTCGGTCCTGTGTGTTACGCAATTACCCCGCTAAGTACCAAACCAAATAATGTTGCCATACCTATCTTCATTCTGCCTACGAGTATACACTAAACGTCAGCGCTCCATGGGGCGTATGTGCTAATTACAAGAACACAGGACCCGCATACTAACTAGCCAGCGAATGTCTTACGAATACTAAGTGGATAGCATACTTAATTGCCGACAACTATGTACTGGAGGCATATAGACAGATGCTGGATATATCTATATCTATTGTAAAGTGTAAATGTGTGAAATAAATACTGAGAATGCGTGATATAAACCAAGCAGATTTTTTAGTTGGTGTTTTATAATAAGTACTGTATTTTTAGTACGGAATGAGCTGGAGAAAACAAAAGACTGGTAGTTCACTTTAGTCCTGGATCTAAAGAGCTGGAAGTCATGGGGTCAGAGGCCTTTTGCCCAGCAATGGGATGATGCAGGCTAACAGTAATAGTATTTTCTGTTTTACTTATTTCTCTTACCTTAGGCATATAGACATCATACTAGCTGCGCCCCGCGGTTTCACCCGTGTAAATGTCGATCCCGTGGGAATATAGGGATAAAAAGTAGCTTATATGTTAATCCAGGGTCCATACAAAATTTTATCAAAATTGGTCCCGCCGTTTGAGCGTGAAGAAGTAACAAACATATAAACACACACACGCACACACAATCACAAACTTTCGCATATAAAATATTAGTGTGATTATGCTGCTTTTATCCATATCTAGTGAAAAGTGTGAATGTGTAGAATAAATAGTGTTTTAGTTTTGAGAATGTGTGATGAAAACCAGAGCAGGCTTTTTAAACTGATAGATAATACTGGAGTTCTCTTACGAATATTTTTCTTTTAAGAAAGAGAGATACAATACGATTTACTTTTTCACAGTAATAAAGGTGCTTTTAGGTGCATTTGGTGTATTGAGCTTTAAAAGTCTACTTATTAAACATACATTTCATGTGTTTAATTATACGAAATAAATTTTCTGTATTACAACTAAGTTATTTATTTATTACAAGGATTTATAAACTACAAAAAATAAACTATTTACTCTCCGTAGAAATTCTGTTACCAGCTATTCTTATAAAATACAGCCTTTTTTAAAGCCCGCATCGTAACGATAAAACATCAAAATAATCACGACATTAGGGTTCCTTCGCGTCACGCCTAAGAAATTGTTTCGAACCCCACATTTTTACATAACTAGTGCAAAAGTAAACAAAGTAACGCAGGGAGGGAAAGTTTCCTCGTTTTTCATCCCCCAGGACCCTCGCGAAGGGACGTAGCTCAAATTTCCGACAAAATAATAGCGTTTGAATTTAATTTCAATCTCACTTTCCATAGTGTGGGTTGAAAAATAACCACTTAAATTCATACATAGTCTAGTCAAAATATTAGTCGTAGTAAAAGTAGTTTTCTCGATAAATCATTCATATTTCAATAGAATTAAAGACTGAACTCGCATTTTCATTATACCTTCATTTTACACAACGATCTTGAAGAAATGCTGTCGCTTGAACTTGTAACCTTTTCACCTTTGAAAAGACACGTGCTTTCAAAATTATAAATTAAACGTAAAATTTTCAATAAAACGTTACCCTCGGCCGAGAAAACCGGTCTGAGAGACTCAAGCTGCGAAAATATTAAAAGTTTTGTATATAATGTAGTGAACACGAGGGGTCATTCGGCCAATCAGTCCCCTTTTAAATGACCGACGGCGACCCGAACGCGCGTCGGTCAACTCTGAATAATGAAATTCTAAAAAAGAAACAGGCCCGCCAATAAACAAACCGTATATCATTCGTTATTCAAATATATTTTGGTGAATGGTTGACCCGAGCCCACGCGACCATTTGATGGTTAAATATTTTCAGTGGGCAACACTGACCGCCGGATATAATTTATGACTTGTGAATTTGAAACAAATATGTAACCTTTTTAGAACTGATTTATTTCTCCAAAGTAGATACGGATTAAACATTTATTAAGATGTTAACACTAATAAAAATTGACACAAACAGTTTATTAATATTAAAAAATGCAACAGTGTGCAAATTAAATGGAATCGCCCTAATTGTAACGATCTACTTTATTAATAAAATGACTTGTAATTGGGCGGGGGAGAAAAAGGCGGTAAAATTGTATTACTTTCCCAGTTGCCTTTTAACACGACCAAAGCAGTGTTTTTACTCCCCCACATTTATAATTGTATTAATTGTTGAGACCGATGCCTTTTTAATTTATTTCCTCTCCGTCTTAAGATATTATCTTCATGTTTTAGAGATTAAATGTGCTAGATGATTGCGCAATTTTGATTTGAATATTTCATTAGGAGTAAAGTTAAGTTTGGTAATAATGGTGAGAACGCATTTGTAATCATTTTAAAATTGTTTATGAATAATACAGGAAAAAAATGTAACCAGTGCGCAAACTGTAACAATCCGCCACCCGTAGCGTAGAAATTTTTCGTTGGTCACACAAAAAAAAAACAATTTGTTGCATACATTTTGACAGCGTAGGTAAATATTGCACTTTTTTATGAAACGGCAGATTTTTTTTATGACGGACGGATAATTTGTATGCCAGTCTAGAATCATATGCTGAATTAATGGTAACAGTTTGTGCACTGTTTAAAAAAAATCCTGTTGGTGTAAGTTATCATAATAATTACCGACCTAATGTAAATTAGGCAATATTTATTATGGTTTTAGTTTTGAATAACAGTAAGTAGATATTATTTCTTATACTTAGGTATCTTCGAATCATATTATGTTTGTTCCCGTTATCTAACTTTAGATTTCACTGAAAATAGTGACCTGCCGGTCGATTCTGTAAAAATCTCACCGTGAAAACTTAGGTGAAGTGAGTTTGTTTTTGCTAGGAATTTACACTATTGACAGCTCACTCCACGCTCACTTCACCTAAGTTTTCACCGCAGACGCGGCTTCGTTGTTCTGAAAGTTTCATGCATTATATAATAATTAATGTAATATGCTTTGCCTTTAGTATTTATGTTTAGGTACTTAGGTGTCTTCTGTTATCAAGTTATTTAAAGGTAAATTAACTGGAAATAATGATAGATTTCTTTCAATGGTTTGGAAGAATCCCGGCGGATTAGGTTAAGGGAATAGAATTCGTTATTTTTTATTTAAGTAATGATGGATGATTTTATTTCTGTAAGTAGGTTTATAGAGACACCAACACATCAAGTTACCCAAAACTGTCAAATTTTGCCAATCAACTTTGAACCTTATACATTAGCGATAAAGTTGAAAATCTATTAAAAAAAATTGACAGATTGTAGTAGCTTTATATGCTGGCGTCTGTACAAACACTTTCACAAGTCAATACTCTGAGAAGAAAGGCCGATACAAACTCAAAGGTCTAGGTCTCTTTTTAAGTCCAGACATAATCTTGATCAGATCATGCGAAGACCTTATAGATTGGTCTGAAATGGTCTTTTGAGGAAAGAACCACACAGATTGAGTGGATATTTCCAGTAATGATTTTCAACTGAATTAAACAGAATATCCAAGCCCACTAAGTTTTTATAAAAACATTTTTCTTAAGACATCTTATCTATCAAAAATCGTGGACAAAAATTGGAAAATAAAACCTATCTCTGATTAAAAAACAGGCATATTCAAAACATTTTTATAAATCCGTAATGAAAACAATAAATAATAAGGCATGCCCGTCATGTTTCGCGAACCATTGGTCTTAGCAATAAAATTATATACGCCTACAAAATAAAGCGTCCCCTAGCAACGACATTCTGCATGCAAAATTTAATTTTACAATCCGAGCCGTTTCAATATAGGTAATATTAGAAATTTATGTCCCGTGTTTGAGTGTCCCTTCGACATAAATTTATTCTATCTGGGTACTTTAGTTAGGTAGTAGTATTATGTATTAATATTCTATAGATAAAATATGAAAATATTCTATTTAAATAAGATTGTGTTGGTTTTACTTCGTCAAGTCAAATGTTTATACAGAATTAAAATAAAATGTTGGTACATAAATAACCAATTATATGGAATTAATTAATTAAATTAAAATATTATATCCTAACTTAACTATTATAAACACAGTTCGTAAAAAGAAAAACAAAACAAAAAATGCTTATGAAGTTATGTAATCTATAATCTCTAAGAATTAGAAAAGATTAGATGCAAGGCAATCACAAGATTTTTTCTTTTATTTTTAAACGTCCTTTTTAAAGATTTCACAAATTCATAAATTTTTTCATAAATTTTACGACACGAAAAATGATTTGTTAATTTGCAATCTCAACGAAGCTAGCTTCTAGTTTGTACTTCTTTGTTTCTAATAATTTATAATGTAATTTATAATTTGGGTAGGTAAATTGTAATTTATAATGTGGGTAGGTTTGTAATATACAAACTGTATAGGATTAAATATTTTACTTTTGATACCTATTAAAGTTAAACGCGGTAGACAAAGGGTTACTTTATTATTTTTGCAAGTAACTATTGTGCATTAAAATAAGATTAAAATGAAGTGGTTTACGGAAACTGTAAACAAAAATGTTTGATACGTTGATTAATTTGAACGCAGTAAAATGAATGAAGCAATTTTAAAATTCGAAAATCGATTGAACAGAACAATGAGTTTTCTTTCCTAACCGCTCACGGTAACCATACACATCTTCAAAAAAAAAAAAGAAAATCGAAAACAAACATCACATCGTGCACTCTAAAAATAATAACATATTATGTCCCTTCAAAGTGCTCGTCTTGAAGCGTACCTCCTTGCCCTCCCTCCCTCTTTAGCCGTACAATAACTTCACCCTCACATGGTCATAACGAGGCCCGATAAGGGTTTCGTAGACCCGAGGTAAATCACCCTGTATCTGGGGTGACACCCCGCCTCTGGCTATGTACCGCCCGCTATGTACGTTGGACATTCGATTTTGAAATGGCTGAATATATTTTGTGAGATGAAGTCTGTTACTGGGTGGCTGTTTTTGATTACTGAATGAGTTTTTCTGCAAGATAAAAACAGAACACGTCATTAGTATTGTGTACCCCAACCCTTTTCAGTAAAGCAAAAACCATAGTGATTAGTCTTATACATAGTGATTATGGAACGTAGGTAGCGTTACATATGTATCAAAAGCTTTATATACATTTCAGAATGTAAATATATGAAACTTCAGGCAGTATTCAGGTAATCATGTAGTGCTCTTTTCAGTAATGAAAACCATAGTGATTAGCTTTTGCCTTGTGTACACTTGATAGTCTGGTCGTATGGTATAATTATGATTCAACAGTAGCAATCGTTATATCTAAATATGTTCTCAGCCCCAACAAACAAAACAAAGACATCGCTTCCAGAAAACAGAATCCAACTCGTATAATATCCATAAAAAACACACAACACACACATTAAAGATTAATGTCTAAACAAAAATCAGGCCTGACGTGCCCCTTCAGGAAAATAAAAATATCTTAGAGGAAGGCTTTCCCTCGAGGAAACTGGTGAGTCTAATGTTTTCTTTTTATTCCATCACGCGGGATGACGGCGTAATCCATCAGAGGTGAGGGGTGCGGGGAGGGTGATGATCGATTTTCTATACGAGAGGGACCCCCGTAAAACTATGGTTATTGGATATTTCGGCCGAACATCATCTTGGGACGCACTTGTTTGGTTTATGCGCTGGGCTTTGTGGAACAAAGGAGGCGGTGGAGACGTTGATAAGAATTAATATTGATTATTTCACACACCAGAAAAAAAGGTAGCCCACATACCTACTCGTAAGATTTTAAATGAACATTGAATTGTCTTTAATTTTAGCTTTTTATTTCACTTTTGGTCTTCCGATACAATATCTGTTGCCGTTTAGTTTTGTTCCTTTGAGACGGGATATTAACAATATTTATTTTAGTCTTGACGTGCAGGTAGTTTGTTAAACGTTTTTCTTGTACAGGCCTGCACATCAAGCTACTACAATCTGTCAAATTTCTATAATGGATTTTCAACTTTATCGCTAAAGCATAAGGTTCAAAGTTGATTGGGAAAATTTTACAGTTTCGGGTAGCTTTGGTGTGCTGGCGTCTGTACCTACATAATATATTCTGCGCTCAATAGAGACGAGATTTTTAAATACTTTTCCAAAAACAGTTCTAATTAAGCACACATCAAGCTATGATTTCCGGACCTAAACACAAAAAACGCAAGTTTTAGAAACAATAAAAGTATATGATCAGAAAAAAAATCAGAAAAGTATATGATATTTTTCAGGATATACGAGTATGCTAGGTTGATAGAGTGTTGAGAATATAATACAAATAATTTGATACGATAGAAAAAAATCATGAAGATACCTCTTAAAACTTTCTTTTTTCAATAAAAACCATACTAATATACATACAATCATTTTTTTGTCAAATTATTGTACAAGCAACATACTAAAATACTAGTATTTTAATTTTTCAGTCCAGACCATAGATTTTTTGTAATTAAATAATTGCTTCATATTTTGCAATAAATTACCAGCGTTGTGTCATCGCGCTTCTCTTTCTTTTCTATGCAGTCCGACAGTGACCGCGCTTTAGGTCATGTAAGCCCCTTAAGAAAAATCGAACAGTAACTACAAAAAAATATTCTCAACAATCATCTTCATACCTTTCCCAAAGCGTTTGTGTTCGCTCCGAAATAGGGGTGGATTTATGTTAACAGGAAGTGCCCCGGCGAAATGGCGTCCTAAGCCTTCAGATACGGTTTATGTACCGTACGGTACAATACGTGCTGCGCTCGTACACGTTATTAATTTCAGGAGAAATCGGTTTGCGAAGCGTTTCAGTTTGTAGGTTATAAGTTTGGTTAATATTAATTGCAAGACCTACATTTTCTTGTGTACTTGAGTTTAGTCGTTTTATAACAAAGTTCGATGTAGAACTTAGATTACTCTAAAATTTTATATTATTAAAGAGGATAAAAAATATATACACCGTATATACGTTATACTAAACTAGCTGCGTTCCGCGGTTTGACCCGCATAGGTTTCGCTCCCGTGGGAATATGGGGATTAAAAGTATTCTATGTGTTAATCCTGGTTATAAACTACCTGTGCGCCAAATTTAATCCAAATCCGTTCTGCCGTATGTGCGTGAAGAAGTAACAAACATACAAACACACTCGCAAACTTTCGCCTTTATAATATTAGTGTGATTAACGTACAAAGTATTAAAATCAAAATTTAATAACCTAACCTCATCCTCTAAAATTCGTCCGCAGTTCACTAATAAATCTAGGTATTTTTAAAGAACGGGTACAGTCTGTTCACCTCTATTTTAACTCTAACAGCAGCAACGTAAAAGCAACCTTATTATGACTAGAAAAGGTCCCAATTATTTTGACTTTACAGACTTGTCAATGGCAGTAACGTAACAGCAACCTATTAGAATGACAATAAATTCATCATCATCATTTCAGCCGAAAGACGTCCACTGCTGGACATAGGCCTCCCCCAAGCACCACCGCTTCGACCGGTTCTGTGCTTCTCGCATCCAACGGGTTCCTGCGGCATTCACAGGTCTTTGGACCACCTGGTTGGAGGCCTTTCAACGTTACGTCTTCCGGTGCGCGGTCGCCACTCCAGAACCATTCGGCCCCATCGGCCATCTGATCTGTGAGCAATGTGCCCTGCCTACTGCCACTTAAGTTTGGCAATTTTTTGGGCTATGTCGGTTACCTTGGTTTTCCTGCGGATCTCCTCATTCCTGGTTCAACAATAAATTAAATAGTGGTTTTCATACCTCTATAATTAAGTTACTACCTATGTTTACTTATTATTTACACTGCTGTTTGTTGTCCCTTAATAAATCTATTATATAAAAGATGTCGGGCTAGTTACACCATTTATAACTCAAGAAACACGGGACCGATTTTTATGATCTTTGGTTTGTTGGATTTCTCTCCGCCCCGAATAGCAGAATACCTAACTATTAAGACATGGAAAAAAGAAAGATTTTCTCATAAATTTTGTATGGATCGGGTTTTTTATTCTGAGGCGGTTCAAAGTTCGTCGGGTCAGCTAGTAAATAAATAAATATCTCTGTGATTTGGACAGTTCTGCAAAATCAGAGGTAAAACAATTGTGAATGGACTGAAAGCATGGTCGTAGCAATGGATAACTCTCTTTTTATTGTAAATTCTACGTTATTTTGAACTAAAAAAAATAATTTCAAAAGTGCCTATAAGTGTTTCTTATATTTGAAATAAATATTTTCAGTTTCTTCTTAGATTGCTAAAAGATATTGAACGCAGAAACAAATTCTACCACATGAGTTTCAATTTGGCGGGTACATCTTTGTCTAAACAACCTTCAAGTTCCTGCCAGGTTCTTTGTTAACAGGGACCGAGGGAATATCCACTTGTGTGCCTACTAATTACACCATAAACCCTTGGCATGTCAAGTGTTCTCTTAGGGACAATTACGGGCTTAGAAACTTTATTTAGACGGAGACAGCCTGCTTCTTCTATGGGCCATCGAAAGTTACTTTGGAGTTTGTTTCGATAGTCCTGAATAACACTATTAACAGGGGCCGTAATACAACTTATTAATGCCATCATGATTCCTGTGCGAAAAGCACCAGGTCCCATCATTTTGGGGCCAGAGGATGCAAGGACCAGTGGGCCTAAAAAATCCACTTTGGCAGAATCATAAAAGGATAGCATTATGAACCATAATATGGCGAAGACATTCCGTGTTTTTCTTTTTTCGCTGCACTACGTAGATATAATCAAAGAGATTGGGTTTGGATTGGATTGATTGGTACCTATTTTAGCACAGACAAAAAATATAACTGAAAAATCCTTCACCAATGGGATTTGATACGATTAACTTAACAGTTAACTGTCCATTATGATTCATAATGTTATCCTTTTATGATTCGCCATAGTGGCCTTTTTAGGCCCCCAGTTAGTCTTTTATGTACCAAGTGTATAGCTATGTAGACCACCAGGTTGTTCGAGCGGTCCCAAGTACAGTACCCGGCGATAAATATTGCACATCGACCTTTGGAAAGAGACAATCGGCTAATTTCGGCTTCGTAGAGCGTTATCTCTGTCGCACGAAATACAAACAGTCCGGTATCTATTAGGAGCTGTTAAAACAATTATGATTTGCTTCTTTTGATAATTATTTTTATTCTTTGTACAAAATACAATAAAGGTAAAGGTCGATGTGCAATATTTGTCGCCGGGTACTGTAGGTACTACCGTTGAGCACACTATCCATCACAATCTGAATAATTTTGAATGATATTGCATATCCATTGCTTCATATGTTCCGAAAATTTGTCTGCTCAACCAAGTAAATAACGCAATGAATGTTGTTGAACTGTCAAAATTAAAGCTATTGAAATTCATAGTGTGTTCCATAATTATCCCGATGGGTTCGATTCCCACGTCGGATGAAAAGTTTTTTTCATTGGGTTTTTCCATCAAAAATTTCTCAGTAACAGTCCGGAATCTTGATTTGTGCCCAGTCAATAGACTCGCCCCCTTACATGGGACTTGAACATATCTTGCGAAATGTGGGTACCTACTGCAGGCACACCACTGCCCTCTCTCTCCCTTTGGGGAAAAAAGGCATAATATTGTGTTATGTTTAGCTATAGTTTAGAAGAAGATGTAGGTATACCTAACTATCAAACTAACCTTTATAAACATCACGTTTTCTCATAAAACTCAAGCAGCCTCTATCCTATCCTCACATATACGTCAAACACATACAAGTAAAATATAATGGCGATGTTTGAGTTTTATGACGTCACAGGATCCGTTGAAAGCTCACGGCTATTCGGGGATAAGGCGGTCGTTAGAGAGATGTGCTAAAAACTGATATGCCGACGGCTACACGAGAGTGGGGACTATAAAAGCTACAGACCGCCGTTATGGGGTCGTGAAGGTTGTTTGGCCGATATTTATCGTAAATTTCCATTTTTCGCTGTGTGTGGGAAATTGATTTTGTGGTTAGAGGGGAAAGTGGTTTTTTAGGGTTCCGTACCCAAAGGGTAAAAACGGGACCCTATTACTAAGACTCCACTGTCCGTCTGTCTGTCACCAGGCTGTATCTCATGAACCGTGATAGTTAGACAGTTGAAATTTTCACAGATGTATTTCTGTTGCCGCTATAACAAAAAACACTAAAAATAGAATAAAATAAATATCTAAGGGGGGCTTCCATACAACAAACGTGTTTTTTTCGGTGTTTTTGACTTGTGGTACCTACGGAACCCTTCGTGTGCGAGTCTGACTCGCAATAGGCCAGTTTTTTTGGAGTCTTTCGTAGATCTTATTTGGTAGGTTTGTTACACCGGGGAGGATCTAAAGACCATTATGATTGTTTAAGCGTTTTGGTTTTAATAAGGTAAGTAATAAGATTTATATTCGTGTGGACGTTTCTTATATTTTGTCTAAAACTGGGAGCGCGTTTACCTAATGGGATCTTTCGTTGTTCATACAGGAACTATTAACACCACAAACATTTTCACTTATAACTCAACAGAAAAGAAATGACCTAAAAACAATGTTTAAAAAAAAAAAACAAATTCTGAATGTTCTAATCAATATTTTGATCTTAAATTTAAGACAATTTTCAGACACGATGTATCACGAAAAACCACATGAAGGCGACACAAAGGCACCGCTCGTTGCCTTTGCGGTGCCTTTGTGTCGCGCGCGATTTTATCGCGTGTCGCGCCTGTTTGTAGGAGCCTTAATACATCAGATTTTCAAAACATACTAAGTAATCGCGCTAGAACGAAAAACTTTATAAATGCAAGCTCTACCGAAACTGATAAATCTAACCTTTTAACTACCTCTACGCATACGCATTAAAATTATAGATCAGTAGGTTGCGCTGGCGGCTGCGCCAAATGAAACAAGAACTGTCAATCATTTAAGTTACCTACCTTATCGATGGATGGTTTGTGTGAAATATACTGAGCAAGCTTTCTAGCTAGCTTTTCCCTTTGGTAAAGACTGTAGTGACGCTAACACATAGAGATGCACGTAAAGAAGTAGAAGATATGATATATCAACTTTAGATAAATTGGGTGCAGGGCAAGAGAATGACGTCGAAAGAGTTATTTTTTAATTATCTTACAACTGACACTTGATAACTCGTTATTTTACACTAGACAATTAATTTCACTGAAATAACATCACAGTACACTATCACGAAAAACAACTTTACACAACGAACGTTAAAATGAAACTAATCATGGTTAAACGCAAAAGTTAATAAATGCAAGCTCTATTGGAATTGTGAATAAATCTAACCCCTTCACTACCTCTGCGCGTACGCATAGAAATTAGATCAGCAGGTAGCGCCGGCGCCGATTTTAACTGCAACAGACTATCAAAGACTTAAGTTACGAAGTTTGGATTTTGGATGGACTATACTCCATTTACAATAAGATTAGACATTTAAACAAAACTTTTTACAGTCCGTTCAACCGATTTTTACTTCTATTCCGTAGGCATAAGGACGGCATTAAAAGCAAAAACGTGATTATAATACCAACTGTTTATTGCAGCTGCCATTTGTCATGCCACCAACGCAATAGAAGTCAAAATCGGTTGAACGGACTGTAAAAAAGATTTATTTCAATGTCTAATCTTATTGCGAATGGGGTATAAGTAAAATTGCGCGAATGTAGCTCTTCTGGTACCCAAAGATATTGATGTGTAGTATGCTGATTGTTGACCAATCATTCATACAAATAATTTTACAATGCCTTAATAACTTATTGTCTTACACTTGACACCTGATAACTCATAATTTTACACTTAACAATTATATTCCTGAAACCACATCACTCACTATCACGAAAAACAACTTTACACAACAAACGTCAAAATCAAACTAATCTTGGTTGAACGCAAAAGTTAATAAATGCAAGCTCTATTGAAACTGTGAATAAATCTAACCCCTTCGCTACCTCTGCGCGTACGCATGGAAATTAGATCAGTAGGTAGCGCACATTTCAACAGGGATTGTCAAAGTTGCAATGTCGTAGAGTATAAAATATTATTTATAAGACTCATTGATATTTTTATTAATTATGTGCTTACAATTAAAGAGCTTTGTTATTATATACGACACAAATATAGAATAGATAATTTAGAGATATAATTTATGATAAAATAAGTTACTTAGCGTTTGATTATTGGTGGTTTGAAGAAAAATCGTAGGTATATGTAGTGCACGATTTGTCTGAGTTCTGAGGAAAATTAAGACTTAAGCGTTTGTTGGTTCATAAAAAAAGAACCTCGAACTCCGATGAAATGAAACATCAGTTTCATAAGTTCTAACCGTTTCTTTAGCAGACTACCTGCACAACTTTGGGAAACATTATAAGAGATCGTATGTCGCGATTGTGCAACATTTTTTGCAGGCGCTCATTAATTTGGAGTTGTATGTACAGACAATAGTAACCCTTCCGGTGCGCGTCGCGGTCTCCCCGGCCATTGTGGCATTATCACTGCATTTGTGTTTCCGGACGCTTCTTTTTATTATGTAGATTAGGGGCTTTATCAGACCCGGATTTAGATAATACTGCATTTGCGTTTCTAAGCTTCGGATTCGCATACAAAATTCGCGCGTTTAACAGTTACATTTTATTTTAGTTTGGGTCTTTGAGTACAGAAAAGGTTCAGTTATGCGGGTGGTTATTTCAAAATTTAATATCCTGTCTTTCACCCTCGTTGTAACGTCAAATAATAAACACTAACTGCCAATCGACATGACCAATCATGCGTAACGCGAGATCAATGGAAAAACAGCAGTCAAATAAATCTAACGAGGACTCTTACATCTGCATGTCATTGGAATAAATCAAATCACCATTGAATGCATCCGTAAAATATTTTTGAACTATTTTGAATGTACCATGCGTTTGATAGTACTAAAAAAATCATCCCTCGTAAGTCAACCCGTTCACTGACACGTATTGAACGGATATAAAAAAGTTACACCCATATTTTGCACTTCCCGATATCGAATAATAGGGTCTATTTATGCATTCTCGATAAATGAAGAGTATTTTTTTACTTCTATTATAAATCAAAATGTATTATTTATCTTTAGAGAATCAGAATCTGCATCCTATTGTTATTCGGGATATGCGGTGTGTCAAGGGTGTAATGTTTTTATGGATTGCAGTAACGTTATTGATTTTTAAATAATAATAGCTTAACACAACATAGCAAATCAAATCTTAGTACACCAATAAAACTGCACACATAGAACCACTTCTCAATTTTACGCCGTTTCGGGTCTAGCAGATTTTATCGCTTACATAAATTGAAAGGAGAGCAGGCCGCCATTTTGAATATTTGAAGGACCGAGGGTGTATTCGACCGTAGGGCAGTAATTACTTGATTGGAGTCAAGAGGTGGCATGCCGAGATACTGGCTGGGCTGCATTGTGTTGCCGCGCCTTGGCGGGGCTCGAGTGTTGCGCTCAAGTGTTTTATAAAATGTACGGCATGTCAGATTCACACCTACAGCGTTTGAGGGTTAACCGTCTATTAGAATTACATGCTTTTTCAAATTAAAATATCGAATGAAACTCTGCAGATAGGTATATAAAAATATACGATTAAACACAAAAATAAACAATTTTCTCAACTCATACTTCAAATAACCTTCAGCGCTCGTTGGACCCCAGAAAAAAAAAAGTTTTTTGTTTTTTTTGTAACGTCGGCATGGTTTTGCTAACTAATTTAATTGGACCCTGTATAACCTGAACGATCTCCAAATGATCTCAAAAATTTAAATACTAAGTTGTTTAAAAATAAAATTTACGAATGGTTATCTGTTAATAGTTTTTATAGTGTTAAGGATTCCATTGAGAAACAATGTTAATGTCAGTTACATACTGAAAAGTTTGCATGCTTATTAGGTATTGTATTGGCAAAACATGTTTTGTTCTAAATTGTACTTTTACCATCTTTTTATACCGTGTTTTTATGCAAATAAATATATTATATTATAAATCGCAAGTCATTATTCAACTGTAACAGTAGAATATGATTTGCATGATATAGGTAGGTACCTATGCTCTCAACAAAACCCTTTCAATACAAATGTAACCCTGTCAAATATTTGAATGAATCAGCTTATCAATTAGTAAAATATCGGCAACATACAGCTTGCACTAAGGCATATTATTAAATCTAAACGAATTCAAAGAGTAAAAATTTCAAAAAACATCTGACACTGGCAAGGTGACGGGAATAGAAAAAAAATGTCACACACAGAAAATCCGGGGCCTGTAATCCGTTCTATTATGCATATAATTATTATTTCCGATACTTTATCAAAGAAAATAACAGTCCTTTTTGCATATGCGTTTTTGACGGAAGTGTGAATAAAAAATGTCACCCTCAGGTAGTGGAAGGGTGACCCAGAGAGTTTTTTGTGAACGTAACACGAGTAGAAATGTATTGGAGAGTTTTATAAGATGATTATTATGCATGCATTCTCAGGAAGATTTAGTCGACACGTTGCCTGAGGCATGTGTGAAGGACTTCCTTAGGGTCTAGAGTTGTGGGGTAAGCTTTTGAGGGTTAACGGCAAAAATTACACAAAGTAAACCCGGAATTATTATAAAAAAAATCGGCGCATATTTTATTGGCACTTAACCTCAAAATTGTATTGTATAAAAATGTAAGTTACATTTTAATTTATTGTTATTTGGAAATTTAATTTAATATTAAATTTAATTTAATTTTCATTTTAATGCAATTTAATTCTCCCAAAAATCAAACCCATAAATTACAACAATTTTGTGGTATCTATTAGGACCACTGCTTACAAAGTTATGTACATATAGGTTTACTATCTAATGATAATATTTTATTTTTACACATAGATGCTGTAAAAAGAAGGGAAAGAGAAAGTTAAGATGCCAGATTTAACCATCACACACCAAGAACACAAAAATCAAAAGATAAACGAACTAAAATCTTCATTCACATTTTTTTTCTAACCCTAAAATGCGTACCCACCTTGTATTCAGGGTAACCCATTGTGCTACTGTTTGTTTGTCATATTTTTTATGGGTTTTAGTCCAGGTAATCCTGTGTCCTCTCACATCGAATGGGTTGTGACGTATAAAAGGATTATTTTTTAATAGATAATTAATGATGTTAGTGTACGGTTTGGTTGTTAAGAGCTGTTTGTAAGTATTTGCTTTTGCATGAGTTTTTATGATGATCGTTGTAGTTAAAGTTTGGATGGTAATTCATTTTGATAAATTATTCTACGTGTGGTTGATAGATATAAAATTTTTTTTTTTTCTTTTGACTGTTAATATTTTTTCAATATTTACATATTATATAAGCTAACAGACTGGAAATAATATTAAAAATATGTACTTGTTTATAAAAAAATATTATTAATCCAATAAATTTAGATTTGTTCCATAACAAAATCCGTATCTAGCTTATACCGACGCGACCCAGAAGTATTTCAGTAAAGAAATAAATGATTTAGTAGCGTATACAGGTCAGCAGTTCAACAGTTCAGCACTCCAACTACTAGCTACTGAAAAATGCAGAATCAATACCTACACTGAGCAGGACGTTGCATTATAACTGCATTCATGCATGCACAAGCTATGGCTAAAGCTGGCTGGTTTGGGTTTGGTTTTCTTAAAAAGCGGAGAACGGTCACACACATAATGGGCGTTTAAATATAGAGCGTTTTTTGAAACCTTTTCGGCGATTGGCACACTGCTGCGTTTCACGCAGCGGTGTGCGGGAAACGCAGCCAAATTCCACACGCGTGAGTGCGTTTTTATTGAAATTGTATGTAAAAAATCACGCGCGTGGGTGCGTTATCTGCGCCCCGCTGCGTGAAGCGGTGCAGTGTGCGAATCGCCTTAATGTCAAATACAGCAGCATGGTGGGTCAGTGTTAATGGCCACGACTTACGAGCTGTAGGTCCTGGGTTCAAACCCAAGCAGGCACTTTGTGTAACTTATTTCATCACCATTTCTCCCAAAACGGTGAACGAAGACATCGTGAGGAAACCGGCAAGTCCTTGAACCAAAAATTTTAAGACATGTGACATCCACAAACCTGCACTGGGCCCGCGTGGTGGATTATGGCCCAGTCATAGAGAGGAGGCCTGTGTCCCAGCAGTGGGAAGATTATAAGCTGACTATGCAATGTCAAATACTGGTGAAAATTACAGATTTTTATGACGGCCGTTCTACTATGATGCAATCGTTTTTCTAGGAAACAAAAGTTTTAGCCTAGTTAGCCTATCGTCTATACAAAATAATGTTATAGAATGATGTTCTTTCAAGTTAAACAAATATTAACTTTATTCTAATAGTAATTCTAATTATGTTGATTTCAGAGTGACTAGCGCTATTAAAAAAGTTATAAAAATGTTTGAAGTTGTAGCGTAAATTGAACTTTATTGTGTAGGAATTAAAGTTATTTATCCATAAACTCCCATTTGTTTACATTTTTGGCAAATAAATTGCGAATGCAGATTAGGTAGTTTAGTTACATTCAATTCATGTTGGAGGATTTCGACGTTTTCAATATAAACAAGACACTACTGAAGCTATCGTGCTTCATCACCTTCTGCCTAGCCTTTTCCTAACTATGTTGGGGTCGGTTTCAACTCTAACCTTTATGTAACTGAAAACCAGTATACGTAGAGCGACTGCCTATATAACCTCCAGAATTCAGCTACTGGGTAGTATGATACCTCTTAGTAAGAGTGGTAGTAAGACTTTCGGCTTTCTGACTACCCGTAACGATTGTCAAAGATCTAATGACAACCGAGACCGACGCTTTTACGTGCTTTCTGAGGCACGGAGAGGTCTCGATATGTAATGTTTGATTACTCATCCACGGCTCGACCTCGCAAGAATATTTCAGGCACTAATCTACTCTAATCTAAATTGTCTTCACATGATCTGACCAAGATTATTTCTGGAATATAAAAGAAAATTTGACTCTTCAGTTTGTTTCGTCATTTCTTCTTAGGTGTAGTCAGATAGGAAATATCGACTCCGTCAAGCTTATTATTTATAATATGACGTATAAAAGTGATTCCAATATCCTATTTATATAATAAATAATTTCATTTCATTTCGATTGACCCCTGCAGTTTTTTTTACTAAGCCCTAAACTGTCGTCCATAAAGATCCTTATTCAAAATAAGAAAAATCTAAGCCATCGAAGTCGCGAATGACAAAAACAAAAGACAGCTGTTCGCGAAAGTTCATCGACCTACGGCAACGTGGCCGTAACTTTCATTCTTAAAGCGTACCAAGTTAGTAACCTACTTTTCATTAATAAGGCAAGCTAAAAAATGCAAGAAGAAAGTATCAAAGATTGAGCGAGCGAACTTCGCTAACAGCGCACGTGAGAAACAAGGGGATACGCTGCAGGAGATTGTAAGGACTTGCTGAAGTAAAATATTTCCGAGGCAGGAAGTTTTAAAGAATCCACGTAGATATTTTTTTCAGTGCTTGTTACACATCATCAAGGCACTAAAAGAAACGTGCAATCATATAAATGTTAGTAACTATATATTTTTTTCTTCTTATAAGCAAAGCTTATGAAACACTGAAGCAGGTGAATTCTTTCTGTTACAACGCCAAATTCAGTGTTATTATTGCAATTCTTAATAAATATTTAAGTGTAGTAGGTACATAGCGATATTTCATCATTTCATTTTATTGATAAAGTAATCAAAACAATAAAATTTTGGTAGCTATTTATTATGTTGGCAATGTTCAAAATAGAAATTCAAATTAAATGTCGAAAAAATCAGCTTCAGTCAAACACAACAAGCAAAAAACCAACCACCATTACATTTCAAATACCCCACTACCAACACGACTAACAACGCAGTAGAAAAATTCATCAAAACGAAAAAAAAAAGTAAAACGCCGTCCACCGTAATGTCATCGTCAATTTTTCCCGGAGTTTCCCGCCAGACGTCGAGACGTTGAAAAAAAAAATAATTAAAACGAGCCGGCGGCGAAAGTGAAAGCACGCCGTCTGCCACGTAATTAGTACAATGGAGTTTCCTGACTTTGAACTCAACGATATCATTTTTGTTCATCTTTAAATTATCGCCCTTTCAGTAAAATGTTTGCCCTATTTTTTGTTTGTAAGTTGGTTGCGTTTAGAAGATGAATGGTTTTTGTTAAGTTGGTAGTTGTGATTTGCGTGTACTGCTGTTTGAGGAAGGTTTGATTACTAGTGGATGTTGGATAGGCTCATATAATGATACTAGACGACATTATAATCTACGAGTAGGTATATCTATATTTATAAAACAAAGTCGGGTTAACCTACCCCTACTGGTGTAATCACACCATTTATAACTCAAGAACCGCTGGAGCGATTTAAATGATCTTTGATTTGTATCCAACATATCAAAGATATTTTTTTTTGTCTCTAACCCGAATAGCAGAATAACAATAATTAGAACATGGGTAAAATTCACGAAAAAAATAATAATGGAAATAATTCACTTTCTCATCTAATTTGTATGGCTTTTTTGATGATATCTATGTCGAGAACGGATTGACTGATTTCAATAAAGATTTTGAGGTGGAAATTCGCCGGAGTCGGCCTAGTTTATTAAGTGCGGGTTGGTAGATGTCACATGTCTTCGAATTTTTGGTTCTACGACATGCTGGTTTCCTCACGATGTTTTCCTTCACCATTCTGAGAGCAGTGGTGATGAAATAATTTACACAAAATAAAGCGCCAGCCTGGGTTTGAACCGACGACCTACAACTCGTAAGTCACGGCCGATACCACTGGGCCACCACAGCTCTCGTGTTATATTTTAGTGATATTTAATTTAGAAGTAAGCATGTATGTAAGTATATTCTCATAGTGTTTGTTTATTTTTAAATTAGAGAATTGTTTTTGATTTTAATCTATTTTGTTTTCCCTTCTACTCTTACACACGTTGTTTACATCTCTGTTTATCTAAGTACTTTCCTATTGCAGGTAGGGTTGCCAGGTCTTAAAACCGAAAAGCCGGAGAGACCAGCCAGTTTAGCCGGACATTTGGGTAAAAAGGCCGGACACCCTTAATTTTTTAGTCTTAGTATAACACGACAACATTTTTTAAAAGTAAAATGGATTTATTATCGTTTACCATAAAATCTTCTTAAATTTTAATGAAACAACAATAAAATTGAATGAATCGGGTGGTGATGAAGAGTGCGGAGTCACGCCGCGCGCGCTATTGTTAAATTTAAAAAGCCGGACACCGTCTGATTGAGCTGGACACGCAACCAAAAAGCCTGACTATGTCCGGCTTTATCCGGACGCCTGGCAACCCTAATCGCAGGTATGCTGGAAGAGATTTAATTAAAAATAAGCATCACATTTGTACGTATTTTTCCGTTCCTTTGTTCTTGTCTGTTTAAATGTGTGTCTGTGTAGTGTGTGCCTATAAGAAGAAAAATGTTTTTTTTTGTGCAATGGTGCTACGGTTTTTTAACAGAACGCGGTAACATTGCTGCTAAGCAAGGTAATGTGAGTAATAAACAACCAAAACATAAACAAAGTTTGCGTAAACAAAGAACCTATAATACAACGGGGTAATTGCGTAACACAATAACAGCAGGAATGTCTTTATTTTGATAGTTCAACAACATTCATTGCGTTATGTACGGACGCCAGCACATCAACCTACCACAATCTGTCAGATTTCTTTAATAGATTTTCAACTTTATCGCTAAAGCTTAAGGTTCAAACTTGATTGGAAAATCTGACAGTTAGGTGTAGCTTGATATGCTGGCGTCTGTACTTACGTTTTTGAGCAGACAAAGTTTTCGAACTTATGAAGCATTGGATTAGCAATATCCTTCAAAATGATTACTCTGATTGATAGTGTGTTTACGCAATTAGGTTACTGCAGTGCGATTCTGTGACCATCTCACCGTGAAACTTAGGTGAAGTGAGCGTGGAGTGAGCTGTCAATAGTGTCAATTCCTAGCAAAAACAAACTCACTTCACCTAAATATTCACGGTGAGATTTTTACAGAATCGACCGGCTGGATCTATGCTTTTTCTATATGTTTTACTTTCTGAATAGATTTTATCAAATCTTTCTTCATAATGGTACATTTTTCGAATACATTTTTTCCATTAGTTTGGAGCATTGCGATTCAATTCAGAACGTTACTTAGCCACACGAGAATCATAAATTTGAATACACCAGATAGGGAGAAAATGGGAGGGTCTAGACTAGACCGGCTATCGTATATACCTTACGTTTGGTTGAGCACCTTTTTGTCTGTACCGTCAGTAAAAGAGATAAGTATACAGGATCGTCGGATATAGTTGAAGTTTAGTAAGAAACCGATGGTTGTTCTCGAATAAAATTTAATTTTATTAATAGAAAACAAGCAGCTCATTTATGAAATTAAATTTCATTCGACAACATCCATCGGTTTCTTACTAAACATCAACTATATCCGACCATCCTGTATACCTATCTCTTTTGTTGACTGTACATATGTGAAAAAAGTAGTAAATACTTTGTTTTTATGAGTAATGCTATCAATAGGTATTATTCTGCCCTGATCGTTTTTTTCTTCTTCTATTATATTCAATTCTAACGCGTCAGTTATCACTGTAGCTGATATAATAACTATAAATGTAGTGTAGTTTCGAAAGTCTGACAACCAGTCTTACCAAGGGGTTTCGTATCACCCAGTAACTGGGTTGTGGAGTTCAGATAGGCAGTCGCTCCATGTAAAATACAGGTATTCAGCTGCATACGGTTAGACTGACAGCCGACCCCAATATAGTTAGGAAAAGGCTAGGCAGATGGTGAAATGCTGGAAAATGTGTAGTTTAATGTGTATGTTGTGATTACACAACTACACTATATCTATCTTAAATATTTATGTTAAGAGGAAGTGCGGTCGGAGAGACTTTTGAAAAAGTCTAAGTAAAAAGTCATAATTCGAGGTTTGGCTCTCGCCTATTTCTTCCTCCAATATTGGAACAATTTAAAGATATTTCATAAACTGAATAAGAATTATACATAGGTACTGTGTCCCTATATTTATCTTTTTTCATTAATAGTTGTCAAATTTGTACACTAGGCCTCTGTTGACAGCGGTTTAAATCGGAATTTTTTGAGGGTTCTAGCGCTTCTAAAAATAATTAATATATCATCAAAAAGGAAAACATAGGGATATACAAGTAGTTAATATTTATTATTCTGGAAAAATCATTGCTTTATGGTCATTAACCAGAAAGAAAACAGGCGGGAGCGTTTCTATGGAGAATAGATCACCCGCATTTACTCCTAAGGGGAAATACAAATTTTTCGGCCTACCCTGTTGCCCTCGAAATTCAAATTTTCTTATGTTTTTTTTTTGCAATTTGCAGGTTGTATGTTGACAAAATATGACTCGCGACCGTACCAACACTTGTGTATTTACAGAATTATAATCATTAAAATCATTTCTAAGTTCATGAAGCCCTATTGAATTTCTATTTCTATTAGTAGATGTGTAGGTACTAGTTTTTAGATTAAATCAAAAACTCTTTACCAGCTCATTTATGGTTTTATGGGACATCATGAAGAGTCAAATATTTAAGACTTGGTTTTTAATTGTAATGTTGGATGACTTAAATTATTGTTAGCTGCAGCTGTTTTCTTGTGTTCAATTACTAACATACGAACTTTGGTGACTGTTAACTACATTAATTTATTGTTCAGTCCTCTAAATAAAGTACCTTTAATTATATCCATTTAAGTATTAAAATGTGGTACCTAAAGATAATTACTATTAAAGATAAAATTTTCTACGACGAACATAAAGACAAAAATGTTATCCGAATAGCCAAGTTTAATCTGACAAGTATTAAAAATGATACTTTGTGTTCATCAATCACGCGGATCACGCCCCAAAGAACGAAAGTGGACGGACGATGAAACTTTTTACTTTTACAGAAGTTGTATGTAATAAGGTCACATAAGAAGACACTGAACATTTTTATTTACATCTGTAGCTATCAATGTCAAAGTCAAATCATTTATTTCAAATAGGCACATTAAAGGCACTTTTGAACGTCAAAACTTACAGTAAAATTGAATTGAGTCGCCCCTTCCAAAAGGCAGTGTTTGTATGGAGAAGAATGGGCAAGAAACTCCACCGTTACTCTTTTAAAATGTTTTACAAGGTTTTGTATACCTACATAATAAAATGTAAAAATCAATGTCATAAAAATTAAAAAAATATAAATGAAATTGGGAACCAGTTTGATAATGTACTTGTCAAATGTCATGGAATGTACAGACGCCAGCACATCAAGCTACCCGAAACTGTCAAATTTTCCCAATCAACTTTGAGCCTTATGATTTAGCGATAAAGTTGAAAATCCATTAAAGAAATGTGACAGATTGTAGTAGCTTGATGTGCTGGCGTCTGTACTTGAAACTATTTTTCTTCCTTTTACTTATTCGTCATATCGATAATTCCATTTATATATTTTAAATATTAATATTCTTAAATAGTGAGTACCTAAGATTAAGATTTACTACACCTGGGGTAAGCCTGGCCTGGGGGCTGCTTGTATATGTATATCTAATGAAAGATGAAATATTATAATTTTTTCTATGAAAAAATATTATACCTAAGTAATTCCTTACCTTAAAAATCAGTCTAAAAATAAGAATCATTACTTGCAGAGGGCTGGAAAAGTCAGATATAATAATTAAAATAAGGCTGTATAATTCAAAAGCCCTGGATTAGTATAATAAGCTACTTAATTTTTAGGGTTCCGTACCCAAAGGGTAAAAACGGGACCCTATTACTAAAACTCCACCGTCCGTCTGTCACCAGGCTGTATCTCATGAACCGTGATAGATAAACAGTTGAAATTTTCACAGATGATGTATTTCTGTTGCCGCTATAACAACAAACAGAATACAATAAATATTTAAGGGGGCTCTCATACAACAACAGTGATTTTTTCGGCGTTTTTTGCCTCGTGGTACGGATACCTTTGTGTGTGCGAGTCCCACTCGCACTTGACCGGTTTTTCATCTTTCGGAGTAGTTGCTACTCTCAGCAGATCCAGCCAAGGATACTCTCCCAATCCTCTTGAACACCAAACAAAATTTTAATCACGGAAACTGTAAAAAAAAATTTATTAAACTGTCAAATTAATCATGTCAAACAACGCCCTACTCACAAAGTCATACAGCAAAACGACAAAAGACCAAGTCCAAAAGTAATTTCTATGCGTCATCAAAAGACGAAATGAATGCCTGAAGCCTTACCTGCCTTTAAATTGGTGACGAAGCCCTAAGAATAACCATACGGGCAAAACCAATTTTTCCTTTCTATATTGAAAACTTGAAAATTAATTCCTCCATCTAATTTCCTCCACGTGAAATATGAGGCCATGTTATACCCCGACGCACACAGGCGTGCGTGACGCAAATTTCGTTACGTAGCCATAGGGTTGCCGAAACTACCCCCCCGCCGCCCCGTGGCATCAATCTTCACCCCCGCGCCACCTACGATCGTATAATACAATAATATATGTCTAACTTTCGGACCGGCCCTGTAGGTAGCTCCATCCCCGTCTTCCTCAAAAGATAAACGGATGATAGAGAGGGATGGCTATAGGTGTGGGGGCGTCCTAAAGGGTGTAGGGAGTATGTAGGGGGTGCTATTGAAATTGAAGCGGGGTTTAGGCGCGGATGACGCCTGGCTGGAGAATGGATGGAAATTTCCTCAATTTAGCGTTTTCGCCAACAAAGGACGTTGTTTAATTTTTGGTTTTTGTCAGACATTGAGGTGTGGTGATTGTTGTGTGGGCAGGTGGATTGGTAACAATGGGAATATACCTTTGTGAGGGAAACGGATTTTTATTTCTTTCTTTTGCAGAGTTTTATTGTTACTAATTTTACTTTTGGTTTGATATAGGTAATGTTTTTACTGTTTCAACTTTTAGTTCAGGCGATCGTTTCCCCTAATTGGGGTGAGTTTCAAATAATAATGAGAAATAACCCTTTTAATTGTTCATACTTTTTTCTCAGCTCACTTTAAACTAGGACGCCAACATCGACTAATTTAAGTAGTGTATATTTAGGTGATATGGAAACTATATCTATGTCATTGTGATATACGACAATTAATAAAAAATATTAAGCATAATTAGCCTGTAATGTTCCCACAGCTAGGCCACAGGCTTTTACCTACGAGAAAGTGGGCTATAATCTACCACGCGGGCCCAGTGCGTGTTGGTAGATGTCACATGTCTTCGAATTTTGGTTCTAGGACATGCCGGCTTCCTCACGATGTTTTCCTTCACCGTTTTGAGAGCAGTGGTGATGAAATAATATACATAAAGTAAAGCGACTATCTGGGTTCGAACCCACGATCTATATTCGTAGGTTGCGGCCGTTACCACTGGCCTATCACTGCTCCAAGCAGTGTATAAGAGGTACAAAACTTCCCCAAGACGAATTTCGGAAAGGTATACTTAAATTTTTTTAAAGTTTTACCTTTAGACGTCATAAACTATAAATCTTTTACTTTCATGTCTATCCGTATAAAGGGGTACACAAAACAAGGCGTCTTCGTCCCCACGTAATTCGAACGCAATTAATTAAGACGCACAAAGTTTTACAGTGTCGATTTATATTCCCGTCGGGTGCCACCTATTTGTGTGTGCGCCTTTATCTTTGTTTAGAACTAGTGGGGACCGCAATTATCGGGAGCTTGGTTCGTGTGTGCGGAGTTTGGTATTGAAGGCCTGTGTCTCGTCTTTATATTTACGTAGAATATCTATTGTTAGCGGTTAACACTACTTTTATTTAAAAAAAAACTAACAAAATGACGAAACACTAAACTTTAATCAATTTTAAGCAAATACAATTTTAAACTTAAAAATATACTTCCTGATTTTAAAAAAACGACTTTACACAATATTACAGAGAGATGTTATCACGACGGCTGCTTGAGACGGAGTGAGGAGCGAGTATTGGCCGCACCCCCTTTTATACACAGCGCCGCACGGTAGTTTGAAAAATAACGTTTTCACGCTAATACGGCCTCTCCTGACGTGTGGCTGTCCTCAGTCACATTGTCCAGACGATGGTCCTTGTTCGCTGCAGTCACGATCTTCGGCAAGTGGACTCGAGCGACGCGAAGGGCTCATGTCTTCAGCAGCTGCATCAGCAACTAGTGGACCCTGGCGTGTGTCTGCATCTCCACGACTTGAATGGTCTTCACAGCCAGTTGCACTGGTTGATGGTGCCGCAAGACTATCCTCTTCAGCTAAAAATTAGAGAATAGCACTTATTAGTAATGTCCTTATTATTTGAATTAAAAATGTCTGTTGCAATTAAATGCAACACAAATCTAGACGGAGGCACCCAGTTAGCTCGTCTTGGCAGAGACTCATCTCAATGCCCTTATGAATAAACCGAGATGGAGGCACCCAGTTAGCACATCTCTTTCGGCAGAGTTACACTAACTCAATGCCCTTACCGGCAGAGTTACACTAACTCAATGCCCTTACCGGCAGAGTTACACTAACTCAATGCCCTTACCGGCAGAGTTACACTAACTCAATGCCCTTACCGGCAGAGTTACACTAACTCAATGCCCTTACCGGCAGAGTTACACTAACTCAATGCCCTTACCGGCAGAGTTACACTAACTCAATGCCCTTACCGGCAGAGTTACACTAACTCAATGCCCTTACAAATAAACTGAGACGGAGGCACCCAGTTAGCACGTCTCTTTCGGCAGAGTTACACTAACTCAATGCCCTTACAAATAAACTGAGACGGAGGCACCCACGTTTGCAGTTTTATACATTCGTTAAGAACCATTACGACCAAGCGACACAAACAGTACACTTGTCGTCCAGTGTCAGAGGCCCAAAGTTAGCATGACACTTCACACTCGCTCACCACCCTCAAAGAAAGCTGAGCAAGTGTCCGGCGTCCACTCGCCTCGCCACAGCACCATGTATTCTGCAGCCGACTGGGTCTTCTTGCCATATGACCCGGCAAGCAGTTCCAGCTCGTAACGGTGGTGAGGCAGTGCACGCACCACCTTGTGCGCACCACCTTGTACTCACCACCTTGTACTCACCACCTTGTACGCACCACCTTGTACGCACCACCTTGTACGCACCACCTTGTACGCACCACCTTGTACGCACCACCTTGTACGCACCACCTTGTACGCACCACCTTGTACGCACCACCTTGTACGCACCACCTTGTACGCACCACCTTGTACGCACCACCTTGTACGCACCACCTTGTACGCACCACCTTGTACGCACCACCTTGTACGCACCACCTTGTACGCACCACCTTGTACGCACCACCTTGTACGCACCACCTTGTACGCACCACCTTGTACGGACCACCTTGTACGCACCACCTTGTACGCACCACCTTGTACGGACCACGCATCCGGAGTCCACTCACCACGCCACTGAACCATAGGTTCTGCGGCGGCCCGGGCTTTCCCGTTGCATGAGCCAGCAGGCAGCTCGAGCTCGTACCGGTGATGTGGTAGCGCTCGTACCACCTTGCACGGATCACGCATCCCAGAGTCCAGCCTCCATGCGCTCTGCGAGCCCTTGCTCACGAACATGAAGCTGCCGACGACAAATGTACGCGGCTGACGCGCGACGCGTCGCGACGTCTCGCACAAGAGACCTCAGCACTGGAGTAGTCGCTTCAACGCCAGTCAACAGCTGTAGAGGCGAGGTGCGGGTTGTGGCTTGCCTAGTTATGTTCAAGGTGAGCTGCACCTTCCACAATGCATCAGACCACTGCGCACCCTTGTTGTTCGCCTCTATCCGCAACATGTTGAGAACCGTCCTGCAACAACGCTCGACCTGCCCGTTTTCACGGTGCATCTCAGGCGTGATAAAATGTATGTTACAGCCTAACTCGGTAACCCAGTCTTGAAAGGATGCTCTTTCAAACATTCTGCCACGGTCACACACAATTGTTGACGGAGTACCGAATAGTGAAATGGTATTAGAAAATACACGTTTTAACTCTGTGGTATCTTTTCTATACAGGGCGTACAACAGACAGTGCTTAGTAAAAGCATCTACCACAAGGAGTATGTATCGGTAACCATTTGACTCCGTTAGGGGACTAAGGATGTCAGTGTGAACCACTGAAAAGGGTACCTCAGGCTTCGTCCAAGATTCTATGGTCTTAGGAGACTTCACTAAAGCTTCAGTTTTACTAGAGCTCGGCCGTACCTGACCGTGACCAATAAGCCTACCTAGGTATTCTAACTCTGTCTGAGAACGTGTATTTTTTTAGATTTACTGAAAATCCCGCCTCAGTGAGTGTTTTTAATACCTCTCGCAAAGTTTTCAGACCATCACAGACAGAATTCGACATTATTAACACATCGTCGATTAACGGTAGCGGAAATCACTCTTTAATAGTGATAGCATTTAGAGCTCTGTAGTCGACGCACATCCTATCAGACGAATCCTTTTTCTTAACGAGGATGATAGGACTCGCGTAATTAGACTGACTCGCGAATGATTCGCTTACTAATCAAATCATTAATTATCTCGCGAACGCGACGCTTTTCGTCTACGGAGAGTTTATAAGGTCGATAGTGAATTGGGATGTCACTATTAACTTTTATTTCCATACAACCAGTGTGTCTACGCCTGAACGCAGCCCTTCATATTAACGAAGAAACGAACGCACCCAATGTCAACGGCGCTCGCGACAGGCTTCACGCGGACAAACCGAACTCGCTTCACGATATTAGCGCGCACCGCCATACCTTTGTCGCGACACACATTTTCAATAAATTAACTACCAACTATAATCGAGGTCGATCTTATTCTTGTATCGCCAACACAGTGTTTACTCTAGAGGTCGCTGTACCGGTAGTAAACGTATCTGAATACTCGTTTAATAGAGCTAACAAACACTCTTTTTCGTCACCTACTAAGGGTGTCCTTATCTTAGGGGACTCTACAGTCAACACGTTGTTTACGTGCGAATCCCTGACTAACCGTTGAGAGTTATTTGTTCTAATATACGTAACTCCACTATGATTTAAAACATCAGTGCCAATCAAAACCGGTGCCTGAATACAATCCGGGGGAATAACAAACAAATCTACTTCTAAAGATAATTCGGGAAATTCGATAAGAGTGCATACTTACGAAGTGGACTCTATATCATGACATCCAATACCACGCATACGCCGGTAGGTGGGAATTTTATTTAAACTAAAATGCTTTAAGACGGAATCAGAAATCAGCGAAATATCAGAATCTGAATCAATTAGAACGTCAACAGCTACGTTCTGTATAACCGCGGACCACGACCGATCACTGGTCACGCAATCGTTGAGCCACGTCTTAGCGTCACCCCGTTAACACCAACCAATGCGTCCCAGACATTCCCGATCTTCCCACTGACATATCTCGCAAAGTATCTCATAGCTCGGTCACTCCTGACCAAATATGGTACAGGCAAAACAACACAATGAAAATTCGCACAAACTAAAAAATTGCAGAGTTCAGAGTATTAATCATTCTTTGATTCCCAAATCTCAAGATCACAAACTAAATAATCAAGTAAACATTATAGAGCAGCTAATAAAACATCCTTAGAGCATAATAAAACACAGCAGGAATCTTATTCGTGGCCTGTGGCTTTTCATTAAGCCCCTACAACAAACCTCATGTTTGTTACCTTGAATTCCTCCTGAATTCCGAATCCCACGGACTCTATGGTCTCTACAAGACCCCGACCAGCCGAACTAAGATTCACCACTATCACTCGACTTTAATCTCTACTCTGTTTCATCAACCAGACTTCTACTTTGCTTTCCTCAAATTCGTAATTAATACTCTGATCCCTTGGCCTGTGCCATGGCATATGCCTTAACCTCATGAGCGTACTTGATTCAACCAGAGCCATATAATCAAACTCTAATCAATCATAACAAAAAAATATCAACCAGAGCCATGTACCATCGTTATCCACATTACAACAATAACAATAATCTTTTTTTTTTCTAAGAGCCTTAGATACCTGGAAACCCACACACGAGTAAACCACTCTAACGTCACGGCACTCCGGCCGACCAGCAATCGCATTGCTCTCACACATCCAGCGCATGGATCCATGTGTATCACCCCTGTGACTACACACTTTTTACTACGGCCGATAGAGAACTACTACTCGCATGGTTCCCACTACTTAGGCTTGCTCATAGCTCATTACCACTGTGACCACCATCTATTTCGACTGGTACATGACCTACTGGCATCATTCGTAACCTATCGTGAGCGTATTCAAAAATTGCATTGTTACTAGATTGGGCTATACCTAACAATGTAACAGTTTTTTTGCTGTTGTTTACCAGGGAAGCACTCTGTATCAGAGTCAAAACAAAATGAAAACGACTCACCAAATTCTGTAGACAATAGATCTGTAGTAATGCTTAGATCTTACTTGAATTAGGGAAGAAAGTGTCCCCACAATCCTGTCCGCAGCATCAGCCTCTCGCGATGTCTCAGCGGTCACGGCTCCATCCGCAGCACACGCTTCCTCACCAGCAGCAACAGGTGCCCCGGCAACCACCGAAGCCGTCAGCGGCGGAGCGCCGCCCGGATGCGACGACACGGGAGTAGCGCACGTATAGCGTCTGAAGGCAAACGCTCCCCTAAAGCGCTCGATCGAACCAGCACTCCATCCAAAGGGTCGCGTCGAGGGCTATCCCGACGCCCATACGAACTATCCCGGCTCCTACGTGAACTTTGAGAGTACTCTGATCTATCACGACGACGCCTAGGAGATCTACTACGCGATTGACTATAACGGCCACGACGCCTTTTATAAACATCACGACAGCTATGCGAATCGTTTTCCCGAGAATTACGCCTAGGTGTATTCTCACGCGGCGTGCATCCACGACTCGACATGATTATGACTATAGGCAACGTATATGACCACTACGTGAACAACAAACTAACCACGAAATAAAAGAATTAACACGTGGTTGTTTACTTCAAAAACACGTACGAAATATAATGTAATCGAGTAGAAACACGAGGCGAATCACGTTAAAATGCACAGAAACTAATCACGGACAAAATCAACAACACGTGGTGAAAAATTTTAAACAGTCCCAAAACACTATTTTGATCACGCCTATTTCTACACACGATTCAAAAGCTTTTCGCACGACACAGAAAAAAGATAGGCAATGGAGCCTATCCCACTTCTGATGTTAGCGGTTAACACTACTTTTATTTAAAAAAAAACTAACAAAATGACGAAACACTAAACTTTAATCAATTTTAAGCAAATACAATTTTAAACTTAAAAATATACTTCCTGATTTTAAAAAAACGACTTTACACAATATTACAGAGAGATGTTATCACGACGGCTGCTTGAGACGGAGTGAGGAGCGAGTATTGGCCGCACCCCCTTTTATACACAGCGCCGCACGGTAGTTTGAAAAATAACGTTTTCACGCTAATACTATATTTACTATGTAAATAGAAAAAGGAAAAAAAAATAATAATACATACTTTATAATATTTAAAGAATAATCTAGTCAGTAGGTCATATCGCCGTCAACTTGTGATGTTTTTAAAGAGTTGGCAGCATTTATTGACGAGTAAAATTATTGTGTTAAAAAAAAAAACATCCGAATTGAGAACCTCCTCCTTTTTTGAAATCGGTTAAAAATAATAAAATTTTCAATCTTAGCTGGAGCACTACTGTGTTTAGTAAATGCTAAAGAATTGGTTTTTAGTTACTATTTAAACAATTGTTTTTTACATACTAGATATGGATACATAAACCATTTGATTCTGATGCGACCTTCAATTTTACTTTGCGCAAATGTAGTGTAAAATAAATACCTTATATGAAACTCTGAATCGAAGGTAGGACAGGATTTCCGTACAGTTTTCAAGGTTCAAGCGATGTCTAAAGGTTAACATTTTTCAAACACTTTATAATACTCAAAAGTATGTTATGTTGTACTTACACAATGTAATTAATAATGCATCCTTTTTAAGTCCCTCATGTACTATAAAACCTTTATCATCTGCCTAGCCTTTTCCCAACTATGTTGGGGTCGGCTTCCAGTCTAACCGGATGCAGCTGAATACCAGTATTTTATATGGAGTGACTGCCTATCTGACCTCCATAACCCAGTTACTGGGTAATACGATACCTCTTGTTAAGACTGGTTGTCAGACTTTCGGGCTACTGACGACCCGTAACGACTGTGAAAGATCTACGAATGACAGCCGGGACCAACGGCTAACGTGCTTTGAGAGGCACGGAGGGGGGGGTCTTGGCATGTGAAGATGGTCACCCATCCACGGACCAACCGCGGCAAGCGTACAAAACAACTACAAAACCTTTATGTAACTAAATAAATTATACTTATTATACTACTACTTTCAAAATACAAGGAATCTAAAGGACATAAAGAAAAACTAATAAAACATAGTATTGTTGAAATACTATGTTTTAAATATTTTTCATCCTTGATGCTCTATTAGGTACATAGAATTAGTTGAATTGGAATTGAGAGATAAATCTCATATTGTTATACCTACGTATCAGTTTTGTCACTGGCTATTTAATATCAGTTTATTATTTTAGCGATAAAAATTACATCTTATTTGTTGGAATTATACCTTAATATTAAATAATTTATTTGCTAAATTTAGATAATGGGGCTTTATTTAATGGTTGAACTAAACGTATGGCACTGTTTTTGAGCGCACCCGCGTCGTATAGCAAGTTATGATAAAATCTAGATGAGCCTTACATCTGCAGCAGGCACGCTCACTACCGCCGCACACGGTGTACCAAGCGAGAACAAAGACTTATTCAAGAGTTCAGACGATTTCACTCTAGTGTTGTCTGGGTTATCTGGCTTATTAACTACATTCGTTGCCCTACAAACGCGTTTTCATTGCACGTTAAAGTGCTAATATTTTTTGTAAATTTTCCATTGAACTTTGTATCGAAAATATTCCGCCACTTCTACGCTTACACAACATATCCAAAACCACCGTCAAACACATTCAGCCCTTATCAGAAACCGTCGCCAGAACTACCCACACTTACTTCCCATTTAACTGTTCACTACACCTATCAAGTATACATCTTATAAGGTATATAGGGAGCCTTATCTCTCGCGTCAGGCCCATACTTAAGCTCGAGGGGTAACTTGAAATAGGAATAGTCGCATTAGGCCCAAAATTACAGGCGACCGTCACTGCCTAACGTGGTAAAATTGCCCAGCCACCTGGGGGGTTTAACCCTCTAACACCCTCTTAGTTTAGCGTCGACGTGGGACTTTAAGGACAAGGCTGAATATTAAAAAAGCAACTCTAATTTCTACTGAATACAGTCTACTTTCAGTTGTGTGTCAACTTTAAGATCTTGGACTTTGGAACAGCAAGTAAACGTTAGCGTTTGACCCCACTTCGCATTTGGGTCCACGCGGCCCTCAGAGGGGGAGGGTTGTTTGAGTCATCAATAATGTTAGAGGTAAGCTTTAGTGGATACGTGTGCTATTTGTTATGTAGACTACTTTGTACTGGATTTATTTAAAGTTGGTACAACTGGCTAATAGCTATAGAGAAACTTTTCAGACGATGTTAGTTCTAAGACAGGTTTGGGTCGAATAAAATAAGTTAAAAATGTATAAATACATTCTAGTTTCACACGAATAATGAAATTGAAAGACCGCTGTTAAAAAAAAAAAACTGATCTGAAATTTGTCTTAATATGTATAGGATACTAAAATACATGTTAAATTTATCACTTATTCTATAGAGTTCTATGTCTATAGTAATATTGTATTCGCACTAACTATGGTAAAAGTAAATGAAACAAAATGCCTGACCAACAATAACATCTTTAACAAGCATACAATATTATAACCAGTTACATTTAATACCAAATCAAATCACAAAAAAAGAAACGTCGTACCAGTCAACTTATTTCTCCTTAGCGTTCAAACAATACCTCCCGTCTTATCCTTACTAAGGCGTCACGAGACGACCACGTAACGACAATCTCACGGGGCGCGGCTTATCAATCACCGCTGATGGAAAACCGCCAGACCGTGGGGAGTATACTCCTCAAGGACTTAGATTTAGAGAGGTACACGCATCGAGAGTTCAGGTAATGGAAATAGTAGGGCGTGTTGCTGGCTTTATTTTTTAGGCTATGTGTATTTTGTAGGTCATAACTTAATAAGTCACTCATATTTTTTTTATGTTTAGTATTTCATGTGTGTATTTTATGAGGTTTAGGTTTAGTAAACTAGTCGTAGCTACAACGATTTGCTACGGCGTAGTAGCGCAGGCGTTGTAGTGGTTAAAGTTATTAAAACCAAATGATAGAATTTTCTGACTCAAATTTCACATCATTTAAAACCATGAACTGGGTTTTATATTGGCAAGTCAATTACAATGAACAGTAAAAAAAAATACTAATGCATAATGTTAAGGGCAATGCAGTGCCCTCTACCTTCGCGAATTTGAATCAAAATTCGATTTCCCATAACGATTCTATTCGACAATAGATGTCACTGTGCTCTATCAGTCGTCCAATTAGAATCGCGTATTCTAATTTTCTAATCAGAACCCTGGCAGTATTAAGAATCTTATTACATAAAAAACCATATTTGAACAATTAGTAGAATACTACCGGTTAATAGTACACTCCAAGGCAAAAGAGAATGATAAACAACCACCATACAATAGTCCATTCACTGTAATTCACAGCTAAAACATGCCGTGTTCCTCTAGAAGGTTTTCCTTCATCGTTTTGAGAACAGTGCTGATGATATTATTTACACAAAACGATCGCAGCAAAGTAGAAGAAGACATCTACATATATAATCGGAATTTTACAGTACCAGAGCAGATTTAGTAAAAAATAGTCGCCGCTTTGAAAGATAAGGACCCATTTACATACAAGAAATTTTCTGATATCCGGTTTTACGTTTGTTGTCGTTTGTTTTAAGCGCCAATTTCATTAATTTAAAATATCTATTAATCTAAGCTAATAATCTCCAGTATTTCCTACTTTTAAGGATATTTAAAGAAAATCTAAGCAATTTATGAAAACAGTTGCTTAGATATTCCCCTTTTTTTGACCAAATTTTGCAGATGTCTCTATTTACTTTGCATCTAACATTTTATACGTCATTATCATAAGTTTGTCAAGTCCGAAATCTCATTTATTTCCTTTTTTACACGTTTTTGGGCCATATTTAATAGTAATTTATTCCTTGAGTCACTCATGTTTTAATAATAACTGATTTGAGTGCGTTAAATAAAGTAAATTCAATAAAGAGGCACAAAAACATAACCGGTACACACTAGAATGTGACAAGGGGCTGATGACTTTGTTGACGTTTCAATCATCTGTCAAAGCTCCTAAGTAAAGGCGGGCAAATTCTAATGTCCGTTTCTACTGCGATGTTTTTTTTTAAATCGAGTGTATGTCTTCATTTACGAGCCAGATTATCTTCATTATTTTGAAAATTGAAAAAAAATTAATACAGACTTGAAGATAGGGTTGATATTAAGCTCATTTATGCAAAAAAAGCATTTTCGCAATAATGTAGATGTAGCAGATACGGAATTTGCTTTAATGCCATCGAAAGTATAGCCCGTGTCTGGGTTCGAAAAGAAAAGATTAGTCTCCAAAACTCTAAAAAGCTTAACATTACATCCAATCACAGTGTAGTTTATTATCTGAACAGCTAGGTACTACTCAATTTAAGCTTAAATACACAGCACCGACATTCCGGGAGAATTTACTGTCGGGGCACTGTTCCCCGGCTTCCCCGCAGGTGAATACCAACTGTCAGCGTTTCAAGATGGACGGGGTTAAAGGGGAGAAGGGGGTGGTATGGGGTAAGAAGTACCTATTTGTCTTGTAGGAGACATGTGATCGTTTGCCGCGAATGTTTGTTTATTTGTCTTTGGTATGGTGTAGTGAGTTTCATGTTGTATCGGATGGCTAATGCTATTTGCTGTTGGGTTTGCATTATATATAAGAAGGTATACGATTTAATCAAGAATAAATAATAGACTTGAAGATACGGAATCAAATACCTATACGTGTTGAGTTGAGATTCTAAAAATGTCGAAACCTTCGTGTTGTTTGAAAGGCGTCTAAAAGTTTTTACTAAGTAGATACTGCATCTTTATAACCAGTACCTATATACAATATACATATTTTATTTCAAGATATGATTTAATTTCTAGGTTTTTATTTTACAGTTATATTTTCTCACTATTCTTTAATCAAAGCCAATGCATGGCATTTTAAATAAATACTTCACATACACCAATAAAACAGACCCATATTAACCCTCTACAGCCGATGTGCCAAAAACTACAGCCATGCATCCAAGCTGTCGCCGTTGTACCCAACTTACGTACTTGCCATGTAACCTGGCATAAGTCACCTGCCTCTGCGATAACTGCCCAACTTTTACTGCAGCATAAACCACGACCCGGTAATTAGTAGAAGGTTATGATTGAGAGTTGCTATTCATAGAACACTGATTCCCATAATACAAGCTCAAGCTTAGCTTGGGAATCAGTAGCAGTACCTTTTATGCAATACAAATACATTATTATGATGCATAATAATGTGAGATTACCTACTCTATGATAAGATGAATGTATTAATTGGCGACAATATTTATTATTATCATTTATTTTATGGTTCGAATGTTTTGAATGTCTAACATTCAAATAAGGCAAAAAAAAATCGCAACTGTGATCGTTTTTTGTTTTTTTATTTCATTGAATGTGGTCTTGGTGCTGATGAAAAGTTAAAGAAAGAAAATACATTTATTTGCACTAAACGTGCCGCATAAATAAAAAATCAAAAACACAAAATGAAAACGATGTTAAAGGGCAAAGGTGACCATCATAGGTTTTGAGACGTTCTTGGACATGAATTAAATTTTTACATCAGCTGCTGAAGAACATTATCGAAAGATGTAGAAGGAATGGGGGACTTTGCCTAGGATAAGGAGACAAAGGTCGATAAGTGTTTAGCCTGACGACAAAGTTTCATGTATTAATTACTTTACAAAAATGAATAAAAAGAAAAATGTATATAATAAATAATTTATTTTGTACCAAACACTTGTACACATTTCATAAGCTGCCAAGCTGCGTGACAGTTTGTCGGCAGGATTAGCGCTCGTCTTAAAACATTTGGCATCAATAATCTGATTATGCATCAAGAAGATTGTAATAACAGCAGCGCAACTAATTACTATGTAACCAATTCTCACAAACCAGTAAAAATAAAAAAACTCAGCACTTCGATATCCAGAAGTTTCTATCAGCATGAGAAACGATGCGTTCAGGAAGAAACGACATTCCATTATCTCTGCTTATGTCGCTACGGCAAGACGAATGGTGCCAAAATATGATTGATAAGAAACACTAGTTATATTCCTTTTCAATGCTCTTAGCTTTAAGGCTCCTTTCAACAGGCGCGACACACGATAAAATCGCGCGCGACACAAAGGCACCGCAAGTCGCGCAACGAGCGGTGCCTTTGTGTTGCGATTAGCGTCGCGCGTCGCGCCTGTTTGCAGTAGCCTTTAGTGTTCCTTGTTTGTTTGCCTAAAAGACTTGATAGGTAAGTACATAGGGAATAGATAACATATTGAAAACATGTCGAATAAACGTCGATAAATATTGCCATTGCATATTTCTGTTTTTAAGTGAATGTCATGTTTGTTAAATGTCATTTGATACTTATAAGAGACATATCACTTAAATTTAATTCTAATGCTGAATTTCCGCATGTTTTGGGCTGTGGTATGGCCAAGACTTTAAACTCTCTTCTTTATGGAGTTTCTTGCCCGTTCTTCTCCATGGGTACCTAATAGTCCTCCTGACCGATATCGGACTTCAGTAAAGGAGATATTATAATGCACAAACGTGTGCGTAGACACAGGTGCACTCTCTCTTCCCTCACTCTCCCTCACTCTCATGTACCTACAGTACCCGGCGATAAATATTGCACATCGACCTTTTTACACAAAACCATTTTATACAAAGAATAAAAATAATTATCAAAAGAAGTTAATCATAAATTGTTTTAACAGCTCCTAATAGATACCGGACTGTTTGTATTTCGTGCGACAGAGATAGCGCTCTACGAAGCCGAAATTAGCCGATTGTCTCTTTCCAAAGGTCGATGTGCAATATTTATCGCCGGGTACTGTACCACGCTTTGGAATGGGCCACTAGTTTCATATTTCTGACAAACCGAGTCCTTGACAATTCAAAAGTGCCTGTAAATGGTTTGATTGAAATAAATCCTTTGAGTTTGAGTTTCTCATGAAATCTTGAATATTCTTGAAATGTGTAGGTATATATTTACATATCTAATATTAAAGCTGATTTCCATTGTATGCTTAAATTAAAACCATAATCAAATATTAATACTAGAAAGGCTCTTATTTGTTTTATCTAGTACAAGCTGCGCCCCGCGGCTTTATCCGCATAAGTCTTGATCCCGCGGGCATATCGGGTTAAAAAGTATGCCATGTCCTAATCCAGGTCATGGTCTACCTATGTGCCAACTTTCATCTAAATCCATTTAGCCGTTTTAACGTGAAAACGTAACATACAAACATACAATAAAATCAAATATTTTCTCTGTATAATTAAGAGCGTTTACGCCGTACGGCATGTCACACAGACTTTCAAGTCCTTATTTTTCTAAATTAATGAACCAATTTTAATGAAACTTTATACGCATAAGCAGGATACAAAGGTCTAAAAAGTTAGTTGAGAACATTTTCGAAATGTCTTATTTAAAAAAGAGATAACTGGAAATCTCTGTTTCTATGGAAAATTCAAAATCGGTCTAATTTGGCTGTAACACTATTTTGCCAAAATGTTCTCAACTAACTTTTTAGACCTTTGTATCCTGCTTATGCGTATGAAGTTTCATTAAAATCGATTCATTCATTTCGAAAAATAAGGGCTTGAAAGTTTGAATGAAATGCCGTACGGCTAAACGCTCCTAAGCATTAGTTGTTTAGCGGAACAGAAAAACCATTAGAGTGTAGATCCCAATTAGTTTTTCGTTATTATTTATAATTCACCAAACGTCATCTTATAAGAACCCATTTTCCACTTAAAACATAAAAATCTGATTCAACCCTTTCCCCATAATTTAATTTCTCCCCAGCCAATATTTACAAATTTCAAAATGTAAAATATCGGTAGCCCGGTTTGCCGTCAATGTATGGGCGAACAGACTTACCGGGTATAAGCCGGATCAGCCTGGGTAAATACGCCGGGTACCTGGAACCGGGACAGATATCCCGTAAAGAAACGGTTTTAAGCTGGTGTGGATGATTTTAGGGTTAGATTGTGTAGCTCCAAAGAATCATTTATGAATTAATTCACAGTACTTAATAAAAAAAAATGTGAGGCGATCAATGATAGAATTTTCGTTGTATGGAAAGAGAGTTCTGGGGGCCTAAAAAGGCCACTTTGGCAGAATCATAAAGGATAACGTTATAAATCAAAATATGGCGAAGACAGTCCGTTTTTCTTTTTTTAGCTGCACTACGTAGGTATAATCAAAGAGATAGGGATTGGATTTGGATTGGACTGATTAATATTTTAGCACAGACAAAAAAAAAAAAACTGAAAAATCCTTCATCATTGGGATTTGATTCGATTAGCTTTACAAGTAATTGTCCATTACGATTCATAATGTTATCCTTTTATGATTCGCCAAAGTGGCCTTTTTAGGCCCCCTGGCCTGCAGTGGGACTAAGCTAAGGTTGTTGTTTCTTTTTTTACTGTTAGGGAGTTCTTCTTCTCAACTAAAGAAGGGACTATGAAGTGGTGAAGGGCGGGCGTTTTGGGGTACTGTCTCATGATATTTGGACGTTCAAAAAAGGGCTGAATCTCAGCGAAGTTTAAACAAATGACTTTTGATTTTGATTTTGTGGAGCCTAGGCTATGCTAGGCAAGTATAATATCTAAACTGATATCATGACCATAAAATAACATACAGTAAGTAACAAATACATAGTTTTAGTTCAAAAACACGTAAAATTCGTCTACATTGTCGCTTTACTCACATGTTTGTCAACATATCACACGTTTTAGTGACAAATAAAACTATGAAGTCGAACTGTCCTGTGTAATATATTTATCTTTTTTAGGTCTTTACCTACACTGAAATAAATACGCAGTAAATAAAAATGAAAAACATTGATCTGAACTGCTTTAAACAGTTCCGTAAGAGCTTAATGTTCATAACAGTAATTTTTATTGATCCGAAAACAGTTAAGGCTTGAGGCAAAATGTTACCGTCATGACAGTAAACTTCAACGTTTTAAGTAGCTAAAAGGTCACAAAATTAACTGTTTTATTCATTAGATGATATCGTTCAAACCATTGAAATTTACTTACATTACAGTAATGGTGAATTCCGTTTTTTTGTTGTTTTCTTCAGTAAATAAAAGTCAAAGTCAAGCATTAAAAGTTACGGTTTTGTCTTTTACTGCTTTACAAAGATTTCTTGTTACTGTATAAAGGGTTTAGTCCGATTTCTTCCCCTTTGCGTTTTACCTCCAAAAATCCTTTTTCTAGGTAAAACGCATAGGGGAAGAGATAGAAAGGGGAAGAGATGGGACTAAACCGTATAAAGCCAGTAAGTCTTAATGAAATCGCTTTAATGTGGTGCAGTAAGAATTTTTTTTTCAGTTAAGCTTAATATATGAGCAAGACTGTCTAGGAGATATTGTGTCGTACTTATGAAGTTGTGATTTTATACCTGCCTAAGTCTTCATTCTCCTACCCTGATCCCAATTTATTTAGGGTCGGCGCAATTTGTCTATATCTTCCATACTTCTCTATTTTCCTAGCTCCCTTTCTAGCTATTTCATGTTTCACACAGTCCATCCAGCGATTCTTTGGTCTTCCCCTACTCTTATAGTCATCCACATCCATACTCAAAACTCCTCACAACATATAGGTACCTATCTAAGTATGAAACATTAAACATACCATGTAGGTAGATGATATACACACATACTGTTTACGTACCTACTTAAATTATAGTTTCCAATTAGGCAACTCTGTCTTATCCACTAATCTTTTCCAACAACAAACTTCGATCCTTTATACCTACGTCTTAATTAAATTTCCCCACATCCTACACATCAAAGAGGCAGTTTTTGCCCAATCTCCCCTATAATTAGACCGCGGGCGAACCCCGAAGTTCCTTCATCAAGATACGCCTCGCGTTAGTTTAGTCTTAGTTTAATGTATGCACATTATCTAAGCAAGTTCGGTACGCTTCTATTTCACCCCTGCCTCCCCCCGTTCGTTACGTGTGCTCAATTTAGTTGGTGCCTCACATTATTTTGTGTGTGTATGTGTGTGTGTGTTATGTTTATGTACTTAAGGTAGGTAGCGTTTATTGAAAATGAACTATTGGTAATAAATGGCCATTGGAAAAATAAATATGTATTTGGTTTATCTGCGTTCCCTTGGTCGGTGTCAAAACTCTGGCTTCAATGCAGATAGTACCTTCTTACCGAAGTGAAAAAGAAAAGAAAAAGGAGAGGGGAGGATGGGGGATGGGGGAGAGTGTGTTGAGATCTTTTTCAGTAAAACGCTGAAGCATCGCTACTGTGACTTGAAAAAAGATGACTGTTTTTGCTGTTATGTCTAATCAAACCTTGTTGTAAATATTTTGGCGTTATCGTCGAAATAGGGTAAACTTTATGTGTTGTTTCATCTAAAAATACAATGAGCGGGGTTCGAAGGCACGTTTCTTGTTTAGCAACAACCTAGGCGTAACTCATAATGAACAAAAACGTTAACTAACTTCCATCAATCCGACCAACCAGCGCCCTAATTGCGTAACATCACACTAATATTATAAAGGCGAAAGTTTGTGAGTGTGTGTGTGTGTGTGTGTTTTTATGTTTGTTACTTCTTCACGGTCAAACGGCTAGACCAATTTTGATAAAATTTTGTACGGAGGTAGCTGACACTCTGGATTAACATATAGGCTACTTTTTATCCCGATATTTCCACGGGATCGACGAAACCGCGGGGCGCAGCAAGTAATATCTAAATCTGATTCATTTGGATGGATTTTTCTATTCCATTGCTTTATACTTACTCGTATGTTCGAAAAGTTTGTCTGCTCAACAACGAACGTAAAAATCGCAATCAATGTTGTTGAACTGTCGAAATGAAAGCTATTGCTACTGTTAGGGCTGATTTTTCAATCGATAGATCATTTTTATTTGTGGAATAAAATTGACGGCCGACAGTTTTTGTATGAAAGAAATGTCAAAAATTCAAAATTATTCCTCCGATAAAATTATCTGGCGTTGGAAAAATTTGCCTTTTGTGTTACGTAATTACTCCGCTGATAGGTAACAATAGGGAATATGCATGATTTTTTTTTATTAAAAAAAATTAATCCTCATTCATGTAATAAACAGTTTAGTAAAACTGTTTTTCGGATAACTATGAAATTAAAAAAGATATGAGCCATCGAAGATTTGTTTCTATCTCTTTCTCGCAAAATGAAATTTGACACGGAGTTTATATGGCCGTAGTGACATGTGACGTCACAGTCTATGTCGGATCTCTCTGTCTAATTGGTGTGTAATCAATAGTTTTAAATGCTCATATCGGTCGTGTTTCTTGGCCGATTTTAATTTTAATTTCACTTTTTGTCATCTCTACTACGGTATTTTCATATTTTGTTAATAAATGCCATGAAAAAAATTCATGCATATTCCCTATTGATGACGTAAATGACTTCAAACTTCAACCAACACTTTCAATACATAATACTCTCTCTATCGTCTGTAATCGGTTCATTCGTCATTCCCATTCGTGACTCGCATGCTAAAGTTCTGAGAGCAATTGGAATTCACTTTGTGGGCAATAGTTGAACACTACAAGCATTATTATTGGAACCGCTCGAGATTTCAACTGTCGCAAGCTTGTGGGATGTCGAGTGATTAAGTATAGAATAGGAGGTTAGATTGTGAGATTTGGTTTATTAAAAAAATCTTTGTCAAATACTTAGAAAGAGAAGAAAGAAAAATTATTTATTCTGCACGAACTAAACGCTCATTACAAAAAAAAAAACATAAAATACACACATAGGTACAAAGTAGCCAAGAGTTTCGTATTCAACCAATAAAAGTTTGACAATTTTATCCATTGCTTGATATCAGGGCCAAAGGCAATATACATTGTGTAAATGGTACGATACTGCTTATCTATACTAAAATATTAATAAATAAAAAATTAAGAAAAGTTTTCCAATCAACTGCCCTTCATTACAAAATTAAGTTGTGGTTTGATGTTCGAAGTTTGATGTACATAGTTACTCTATGCAGTCTCATATTACCTATAGAATTATGCTCTTTCCATAAGTCTCAATATTCGCCCACATTTAACTCGACACAGACTCCTAATAAATATTTACACAGACAGTAAACAGTCAGAGAGAGAGAGTCAGTTTTAGCTTTTATACAGACTCCGGACCCAGGTTGGTCGAAACAATGAAAACGAAAAAACATGGAGATTCATAGACGAATTTGCCTTGGAGTGCAAATGCGGTGCTGTTCCACAAACGATGGGACACTTAATATCGTGTCCCACATGTCCTATCGTCTGCACATTACAGGAATCGATGATAGGTACCGCTAGTGATGGCGCCAAACACGTGGCCGAATTCTTGGCCATGTCCATTTAGATTGCCATCGACCTGCTAAAAATATTTACGTAGGCTTTGCAAAAAAACTTTTAAGGGAGTTTTGTGTCCGCAACTAATTTGTCTCTCACATCAAGTCTATGGGTTTGTATGAAAGTGCGCGCATGTAGTGACACGACAGCTTGGAAACATACTTATTTGTCCGCGGATTTGGACGCAATTATAGCCCGTCTATTGGTTGCAATGCAAGTGCGCACATGGCGACAAAAAAGTTGCCGGGTAGCCAGCAAAAAGTAGCGTTGCTGTCGCTCCCCTGTGCGCATCGTCAAAATCTCGGCGAGGAGACAGCGACAGAGACAAAAAAAGTTGCTGGGCAACTAAGTTGTTCGTGGGTCCCTTGAAGAGCATCTACTTTCCAGTTAGTTTCTATTTACATTCCATACCAGATTTCCCTACAAAAATATCGACCAATATTCACAACATACCCTGAGTCTGTCACATATCAGAAGTTGCTCATAACGTCTAAACTATCGACATTACGGATCTCCTGTAATTTTGATGTTCCTTTGATGTCGGTAGGGGAGGTGAACGCTGTTTGTCGCAAATTAATACGTAGATTATTGTTTGAAAGCGGTGAACAAAGGTTCGGTAATGTGTGCAATAACATATAGGTGTATATACCTATGCCGTGTGGATGAAAATTGTACTATGATGGACGACAGGATTTTTCATTGACGTTGTCGATAAATTCGTTTATAAACTGTGTTACAGTCTTATAGAATGTTTTTTTTTTTCTCTAAATAAGTGTGAATGAAAAAAATACATTGTATGTGTTGAGCTATTTGGTGTTCGGAACGTCCAACTGTACGTTCGACAGATCCAGACGAAAATGGCGGGTAGAGCTTGACGTCATTGAAAAAGTTTGTCACGTACTTGCCCATGTTCGAAATACTTTAATAACAGAACGAGTATTCTAAACAAGGTTTAGCTTTTTTTTTCAGTATGGGATATCATCAAATGACCCCTCCCGCTCTGGGTGGAGCGGAAGGCAGTGTCAGACTCTTACTGACTAAAACCCATCCGTGTTCCTTCCTTAGCCCTTTATGTTCCGGGCCAGCGGTAACCCTTTCGGACAATCCCGCTGATCCGGCAGAACTAGGTTTAGCTTTGGCATATATTTAACAACCACTTCATTAGCACCGCACTGAATCCTACTCCCGTTTAGTGAAGGACCTATATTTATGAAATTAGTCTAACATACTGAATTTAGAGCCATTAATTTCACCAAACCAAGCGAAACCTTACGATCAAACGTAATTCGGAACACATTACTGCGCTACAAACTAGCTTAATATGCAATACAGTGTGTTTATAATACAACAAAGCAATAAATTATTACATAAGACGAAGCACGGCGTATATAGTACGTACAGTACATACGTAGTTATGTATACAGCTTGCAGACAAGTCCACGACTGAATACATTATGTAAGGGTAACAAAGCCTTGTATGTACCTATTGCCCACCAAATTCTAACTCTTGATGTGGTTTAACATACGAGAGGTTGCGGTAACTTAAATTTACGCGAAAGATTCTTTGTCTTAAGATCTTAAGAAATAAAGAAAATCATCTAAAATATGTAAAATTGTCATCTAAAATTGTTATGTTAAGCACATTGACACCCTACGTCAATTTGTCGTGTTGTAGCCACTTCAAACTTGAACTGACAAAGAATGTTAGTATGAATGTGTGGGCAATTTGAGTTGTTAGTAAATTAGCTTAACAATTAATTTCAATGACTACTATAACTGGACAGAAGTGGACAGATTGGTAAGACGTAAAATGAAACGTAGGTAACACACGGTAAAACAACTTCGCCTAGTAGTTGTTTTACGTTTGATTTGTATTGCATAAAGGATGGCTCATTTATTACGATTCACTCTATTATACTAAAACAATCACCACAGACAATTAACAACTCTTCAGAAGGTTTCTCGCACCTGCTGTTTCAGATGTTAATGAGAATTACTACAGTAATCATCCTCTAAGAAGTGCTTCACGCGAATATATGCGCGAGTATATGATGAAATCTCTTGGGCAAACCAGAAAACCCTGTGCAAAAAGATATAGGTATATTTAAAGTCACCGTCTTCGCACGGTGGCTGGTAGTAGCTGGATGAAAGTTGTGCAGAATCGAGATGAATGGTGGGCGATTGGTGAGACCTTTGTCTAGCAGTGGACTATTTTAGGCCGATGATCATTTACATACCACAAGTTTATCCTAGTGTGGAATGCTCGCCAGCTAGAAGGAACCACGACCCTAAAAAGGTGCCTGAGATAGGCTGGATGCGGAGGGCGGAAGGCAGTGTGTTATGGCGTTGCTTGGGAGAGGCCATGTCAGCAATGTACTGCGATAGACTGCGTTGATTGAAGATATCTTATCAGAATTTCCTTTATCATCAAGTGTCAGCTCAGTATGTTAGTAAATCCCGCTGGCGCTCATGTACTACACTACTTCCGCGCGGGTGGGTAAGCAACAAAGGCGGAATTTCGCCAGAGCCATCCACCCACAAACAAACAGCCAGGCGTTTCGCATTCCGTCCACTGGAGTCTCGCGTGACGTGCCGAATTCAACCCTGGGATGTTGGCTCTGTCGGCGCATGTAAATACATACGTATGTGTGCTAAGTATAGGCTTAGAGACGGTGTGTGGTATGGATTGGTGTTTGGTGTAGTGGCAGTTTGACGAAAGGGTTATAATAAGAAAAAAAAAAACCGGTCAAGAGCGAGTTGGACTCGCTCACCGAGGGTTCCGTTAAAATTTAATAAATAGTTTATCACGGTTTTTTTTTAAATATAACTACTAATTTACGGTTTTCGGATTTTTTCCTTTATTTGTGCTATATTACCTTGCCTTTTGCCAAATTTCATGATTATAGGTCAACGGGAACCTATACATTTTGATTGCCTTGAGTGTTGAAAAATACGGTTTTTGCGGCATAAACGGCCGTGTATCTTTTTTTTACGTTAACTTAGAATTTGATTTTTTCACAGCTTCAAGGGACCACAGATCTGAGTATATAAATAATTTTAATTTCAACTCGATACCTTCACGCGTTCTCGAGATAAAGGGTCTTAACAAACAGAGAGACGGACAACAAAGTGATCGTATAAGGGTCAGTTCACACCGCGACGCGACGCGGGGCGCATTTTTCAAGATGGCAATACAATTATAGACCTTATCTACTACACTAAAAGATAAGAAGTTACTTAAGCTATTTTTATTTTATAAAAAGAATTAGAGATCCGCGCAAAAAATTTAAAACTCTTGAAATTCAATTACACGTTATTGTTTTCCGACATGACATTTTTAGCGCTACACATATTAAGTCATTGGTAGTGAATGCGGGTCTTATCATAACTGTACGAGTATATTGTTTTGTTTTTAACTAAGTTTTGTATTGACATGGCCATTCTCTGCTTCCAAACTCTGACTTCCAATCTAGTAGATATTATCGATTTTTTGTTGGAGCCTTTTTTGGATTATTTGGCCTACAAATTTTTGGACTGTAGGTCGCTTTTCGTAGTAACAACTGAATGGAAAGAAAATGATGGTGATATGTAGGAATAAGAAAATTACAGGCTTAAAATACAGGCACAGAACTGTTTTCTAAAATCACTTGCAGGCACATAGAGAGCTGGTACTAAATTGTATGTTGTACCATATAGCACCAACATACATAGTAGATGTTGGAGGGTTATTTACTCAACGTATTTGTCCCGGGCGGGGCGCGGACCGACGGGTTACAAACGTTTGCATTACCAACTGGATATCACCTAGTGATGCTATGCTATCGATAAAATAATGATTTGGATGGAACAAAAGATTTCAAGAGTGGGTTTTTGTGAAGAAAGTAGCAGTGCAGGAAAGGATGATAACACTTGAAAGCAAAGTTAAGAAGTAATTAGTGATTTGTGAAAAGGAATCTAAATAAACATCTTCGTTTTGTTAAGAATAAGTAACTTTATTAATTCTTATACAGTCGTCCGGAATAGCAGGTGTCCCGTAAAACTTTGGAAACCTTTGTAATTTCAGGAATAGGTTTCAGAAGATACAGAACTGCTTAATCCAGTTTCAGAATTTTGAAGGAAAGTGGTGGTTTTGATGTAAATCACGCAATAATTTTGTCGATATTCGACATGAGAGCTACCCCTTCCCTACTGTCAGCGAAGCCCGTGGTGCTTGCGGGGCGAAACCGAATTTCCGAAACGTCTAATAAGTTGGATGTTAAGCTGACAGCACCATGTACTATGTACATGACAACACCACTCGAGCAAGACCTTCCATCCCCCGCTGTACCATATATTTCAGTAAGTGAAAAGGGGAAAGCAGGAGGAAATGATAGGTCATGTTAGAATGGCCGGTTTCAGCGTGTGAGTCTCATTTGCCGACGCTAGTTACTTCGTAGTTGAAGATTCAAAATTAGGAAATGTTTAGTTAGATGTTGCAAAGGGTGAGGTTTGTACACATTGCATTCTGGGAAATAATTGCTTGCTCGTATTTAAAACAGTAATTTAAGATACAAATTCTTACTGGAGCATCTTTGGATCCTGGAAGTCTCATTACGAAATATTTTGGATGACTGTGAGCAAACGTGTCTCGTTTTGTTGTTGAAACATTATTTATATATTGTTAATTTTGTATTTTGTGTTTCACGAACTGTGTCCAAATAAACCTTTTTTAATGTAATCATACTAACTAAGATTAACAAGGCACGTTTTGGTCCAGGATTATTGACCCTGTCTAATTTAAAATGATTAGTTCGAATCCAGCCGGGAAAATCCATGACCTGGAAACAAAAATTGAATGACAATCAATTGAATGAAAATAAAATGATGAGACTACTTACAGACTAGAGGAGTGTAACAGCTGGAACTTGAAACAATGGAATGAAAAGGTACTGCTGGCCACAATATTAAATTGTCTGAAATGAGACCATCACGTCAACAGTAATGCACTCAAAAAATAAAATCCTTATTTCAGATAAGCAGCATCGGATCCATATCGGAATCATATCAATAAACTCCAACGTTATTTTTTTAAAGGGTCTGGAAAAGATCTTCAGTGATGCACTGCTACCTACATCCAGGCGTGCTAGAGTGTGTTGCGGAATATGGATGCAATAAAAAGTGATAGAAATGCTTTTCTACAAAGAAAATGTTTAAAAACATAATTGTCTTATTATTTATTTACAAAACTCCTCTCCCTAAACAAAAATATTCCCAAACAAAACTTCATTCAAGTCTTTCATTCCTTCGATCGTATTTATCATAAAAACGACGTTCAACAAGTGTTGCGAACAAGAATCGAGTGTCGAACGTTAATGAGCCCTCCCCCCTTCCCCCCGCGGATTAACGGACTAATTAAGGGAAAAACGGGAGAAAAACTCGGCCAGTCTCCCAGACGATCTACTTCCATTTGAGGTAGGTCCGGGACGATTTTTACGTCAGTTTTCAAGTCGTCTTATAAGAATTGTTCGGTTGGTTTGGATTGGCCGTAGGTGGTTTTTTTTTTGCGGGTGAAAAGTTTGTTTATTGTGAATTGTGATGATCATAGTTAAACATATCATGAAATAATATTTATTTGGATAAAATAAATATTCTATCTAGGTACTCAATTATATTTGGCTAGGGAATTTAAATATTTACCCCCTTACTAATAAACGTATTAGGTATACCTATCAGAAGCATTATTCGTTTATTACACACCGATTTGTCCCTTTAGGTCGTCAGTAATTTGACTTTCGAAAGAAGAAGACAAAGCGTTGTGTACAGACGTTGTACAACGTTTATTAGTAAGGGGTAAACTAATAAAATGTATGTAGGCTGAATATTTCAAACCGTAGAATGAAATCCATGGAATTTTTTATTAGTAGCTGAGCCGACTGAAACTTTTGATTTTTTTTTTTTCTTTATTTATTTATAGGGGCTTTTACGCACAGCGTCTTTTGATTTTATTTTTTCGTAGTAGGTGCCTATGAACTAGTTTAATTCAAATAAGCATATGTCTAACAAGACATCATTTACACACCTACTGTTCAGCAATAGCACAAATATATTTTTTTAAACTAAAAAAAATATTGATGAAGGTTTCTAAGCAGTAAAAACATAAATGAAAACGACTTCTTTAACCTAACGAAAGAAAATTTTCTTTAGCTGCCAAGACACGACAGCACGACTACCCGTGCTCTCGCGAACATTGCCGCGTTGAGCAATCATAATGAATATTTTATTTTATCATAGCGCGCCCCGCACTCCGCGCCCCGCGCCGCCGCCCCGCCCCCCAGCCATGAACTTGACACCGAGCGAAAAATTAGTTCACAAGGCGAAAGTGAACTTTGTACAGAGTTTGCACTTTTTGAGCGAACCTAGACTGAGATAAAAGAAGTTTAAGACTTGCCGAGCTCCGAGACGCTTCCACAGCCGCTTCACGGCGTCTTCGCGACACCTGCCCGCATCGCCACCTTAGACAACTACCCGATACCTTCAACGTGAACGATAGTTTTGTACACATAATTCTCTCTCTCTCTCTCGCTAATTAACCTCTCAAAGCTCAAAGTTATCAAATAAGCCTTATCCATGGAACCCCTTTTAAAACAGTTCAAAAAGCAGCTGAGAGCGGGCTACTTGTGAATTAACATACTTTACTCAAAGCTACCAAACTAACCGCGTATGAGAAAAAAAATCTAACGTATTTCACGCATTCACTCAGTGTATGAGGCTAATTAAAAAAGTACAGAGGTTGGTTCCGCGAGTGGTGTAGTTCCGCTACTCTCCGGTAGGTGGAGCTTTTCGCTTTGACGAGTCTTGGGGGCTTTTTGTGGGCTTATGGCATGTTTGTGAGGTTTCATTTTTTAATGAGGTCGTGTATTCGGGGCTCGGTGGGGGATGGCGGTTGCCCGGCGCTGCTTTGTGCCGCCGATATGCTGAGAGAACATGCGCCACGCAAAAGGAGCCACACGTGTGTGCGTTTATGAAAGAGTTACATTAAGGCTTGCTGTTCACTTATTCATGGCGCACCGCAGATGGAAAGGTTATTAGGACGGGACGCTTGCGGTGGCTGGTACTAGATTTCTTTGGAAGAGCATCGACTCTAATATGTAGGACACATTGCAACAGTTGTGTACAGCAAGCTCCTAGTCGTTCGCTCATGAGGTGGCAGTTGTACCTAACAGAAACAAATTGCCATCTTATTTTAAGACTAACTTCTGCCCGCGACTTCGTCCTTGTAAAATTTCTTGTTCCCCGATCCACCCCGACGTATCGCATCGCTTGCCGCGTGGGCAAGTGTGTTACTTCGTTTTCGTTGAGCATTCCTTCTGACTTTTTTTTTGTTTTCGCTCGGCTCCTAAGAGTCCTAGCGTGATGTTAATGTACCTATAACTGTCCTCAAGAATTGGGCTATCAAATGCATAAATAATTTTTCAAATCCGACTGGATGACGAACGACTCAGTTCTGGAGATTAGCCCGTTCAAATAAACTCTTCAGGATTATTATTAGTATAGATTGGGTATCATATAATCTATATCTAGTGTCTTGACGCTGCGTGAGTATGCGTAATCCACCTCTATTCGTTCGACGTCCACCGCGCACAGGATGGATGGAAAGCACCACATGAAGTAATTTTTTGCTCCATTGATGTAATTGATGTATGGCGTTCCAGTGGGAGGATAAATAAATATTGTCCATTGTGGCTATTTTATTGCACCCCGTTCCATTACTGGTTTGAGCTGTTTTACTGCTAAAATCGTGAACTAGAAGGTAAAGCTTGACCCCTGTGTATCACACATACGACTAAAAGGACGTCACTGGAAAATTTATGCAATGTGGCAAGTGAGAAATAAAAATAAACACTTCTATGTAATTTTTTGGTAGTTTTAGATTTCTCTTAGTTTCCAAATAAACCGCTATCATCATCACCATTTCAGCCGAAAAACATCCACTGTTGGACATAAGTCTCACCAAACACCGCCGCTTCAACTGGTTCTGTGCTCCTCGCATTCAAGGGATTCCTGCGGCCTGAAGGCTCTGGTGAACCAGAGGGGTAATTCTAGTAATTTTAAGATCGTTTACAGTCTGATTTCAGTCTCAATCTGTCAAAAATACCTCTAATTTCCCTACATTTTGACAAGTTTTTGACATTTGTTTGTCGCCGAGATGAGACTGCGGAAACCACTGTGGTGATTCATAATTAAAGAAAGGCTGTACTTACCTGTTAAATAAATAAACTTGTACCTACCCAGATACTCAGTGCCGGATTAGCCCATAAGCAAATTAAGCAATTGCTTAGGGCATCACGTCTCGGGGGGCATCATAAGGCAGAAACAGCACTGAAACAGTATTCGTTAGCACATGAAAGGCAAGGCTGTTTATCAGCAAGATATTAGATCCCAAGATAGAAGACCCAAAATTCACTCTAGCTAGAGATGTACGCCAATCTTTATAAATCGCTCGTCGTTGTTTTAAAAAAATACGAGGTGACTAGTGGATAGGAGGGCCTACAGGTGTGGATTGCTGAGGGCATCAAGTAGTCTTAATCCAGCACTGCAGACACTCAGGAATATGCACATGTAATGTAAGAGCCGAGAACAACCAATGGCAAAAATATTAGTGAATAAACAACGTTGCATGTAGACATACAAAAACTATCGCAAGATTTACAAGTGAAGTGAATAAAACCATTCAAAAAAAAGAACTTACACTTACAATTAAACATACACTTTTTGAAGTTGTACAAACAGCGGTAAAAACAGATTAAACTGCTGGCACCTAAACTAAGAAAAAACATACTTATAGGTATTGCAAGAGCCATAGTTACTCATATTATGACAACTTAATACAATCTACACTAATATAATAAAGATATAAAGGTTGTAAGTGTGAATGTAGGAAGTAACCTAATCATCCGATAAAAAAATCTTTCATTTATAGAAAGTTAGACTATTATAGTGTAGTTGGCTTCCACGCGGATGGAGTCGCGGGCGGAAGCTACTTAGAGAGTCATCTCTAAGTAGCTTCCGCCCGCCCGGTTACATGTCAATGTAACAGTATTGGGAAAGGTTTTCATTAGGTGACTGTTGACATTCAGTGTCGAATAGGTATATATGGAGTTTCTTGCCCGTTCTCCACAGGAAGCTACTACACTTTGGAATGGGCAACTAGCTTCATTTTTCAGAATGACCGACTCCTTTGACAATGGACAAAAGTGCCTATAAACAGTTTCATTGAAATAAATGCTTTGAGTTTGAGTTTGAGTGAGTACTTATTTAGGGTAACTCGAGTGTTAGCCTAATATTCAACCCGTGGGTCTGCCTACCTATTTGGTACTAAATTTTCTGAGTGTGTGATGACTCGCGGTGTTTTTCTTCTCCATATCAATAGTCTTAGTTACGATATTTTGATTATTATCATTTCAGCCGAAAGATTGCTGTTGGCTGCTGGACCTATGCATCCCACAAGCGTCGACACGTCTTGTTAAGCAATTTACGTCATTAAATACTAAACTAGTGCAGCAATATCTTAAATACCTATAGCCTGTCCAAAACGTGTCTGACGGAATTGTAAACAAACCCTTTTCAGGTTAAATTCTTACTCAATCACTCACTAAAGGGAATTATTAACGCATTCATCTGTATTTAGAAAGTTTTAACTTTATATCGTGAGATATCACTTCATCAAAAATTATTGTAGAAATAACATGATTAGATTATATAATTGACTAATCGTCAATGAATTTAAAAAGAGGTTGTATAATTCTCTTCAAATGTTTAATGAAAAATATGATTAAGTTGAATTAAACGAATTGGCATCCACAGGTATATTTTCTGATCCATTTGTTTACATTTCATTCAGATAATTTTGGAATAAACCTAACATAATACTATTATAATAGTAGTAATTTTTTTTTCACTAAAATCACAGTAGTTAGGTATTTCAGGATTTCCGAGGGGCTCAAGGAGGCCTCTGAGGAATTTATTCCTGGAAATTGTGATAGTAATATTAGATTGAATGTAAAATATACATTCGAAATGTACAGTGATGTTATCAATTTTGTTTTTTTTTTAATGTACCATTCATGTGAAACGAATGAAACGACTGTGCGTTGTGACACAGTGAATAACAAACTCATTTGTGATGATGAGAAAATTGGTGAAAATGAATGAAAGCCTTTTATGGTAAAATGGAAAAAAAATTAACTCTCTTTCAGGTATGGCATGGTACAGACGCCAGCATATCAAGCTACTATAATTTGTCAAATATGTCTTTTATTGAATATTTCAACTTATCGCTAAAGGATAAGGTCAAGGTTTATTGGGAAGATTTAACAGTTTCGGGTAGCTTGATGTGCTGGCGTCTGTACCTTGATATTTACACTGGGAAATTTTGTAAAAAATGTGAATTTTATATCTACAGGTAAGTACATGTTTAAACTTTTAGGTTTATAGACTATTCTTGAACCTTTATTTAATGGTTTAAAACATCTAAGTAATAAGAAATGTGCTAAATTCTTGAAGCAAAGGGAGTCTGGAAAAGCTCATATGATATTACTTTTTTTTTGTCGGTATAAGTATTGAAGTGAGCCTAACCAGTTACCTATTTTACTCGGACCGAGGGTACGCCGGACATCTACCAAGGAGGTTCTATTATACTAACAAAGAAAAAAACTTATAAAAATAAACAAGAAAACCATTCTTTCCTGGAACCATGAGAAGTAGGTACAATATTTTGAATTCTTGTTAAAAGAAGAATATTCAAACAAGATTTCATAGAACTAGCTCACACTTTTTCATTCAGTTTTTTGATTTTCCAAGTCTAACAAGAATAAAAAGTTGATAACAGCGCCACCTATCCACGAGTAGCTAGTTCCGTATTTCACCAACAGATGTCTTGAACGAGTTCGTTTTGTAGTGACTTGCTAGGAATGGCAAACGTTACCGTGAAAAGGAAAGTTGTGTTTGGTAACGAAACTAGAATAATAAAAAAATATAATTATATATTTTTTTGTTCAATATTATTACGTACACACACATTGAAATAAAAGGCATATTGTGTATGTAACTTGTGAGTATAACTTACCTATTTCTTTAAATTAATGTAGATAATAAAAAAATATGACGAGCCATAAGTTATTCATCATCATCATCAACATCATCGATAGCCCGAATTCAACCGCCGCTGATCAGAGGCCCCTCTTTTTTTTGTGCCAATCCCCACGTTTCTGCGCCAGCCTCAACCAGGTTTAACCCGCCGCGACGGTAATAATGTGCCCATCTCGCCGCCGGATGACCGATGCTTTGTTTTCCAGTCCTTGGACGCAACTCAGTCACAGCCAACTCCAGCTGTCATAACTGCGCCTTGCCCACAAGTGATCCATTATATTAGCCTATAACGTTCCCACTGCTGGGAAATAGGCCGGATAATGCTCCCCTTTGTGAGAGAGTGGGCCGTAATCCACCACGCAGACCCAGTGCGGGTTGGTGGGTGTCATATGTCTTCGACTTTTTGATTCTACGACATGTCGGTTTCTTCGTGATGATATAAATTACATAAAGCAAAGTGCCTGCTTGGGATAGAAGTCACGACATACAACTAAGTCGTAGCCGTTGCCTCAGCTCATAATTATGATTAATATAATTTTAATTAATATCCTCCATAAAAAAAGTTTTACTCTTTAGTACTCACCTCTGTGAGAAGATTATCTATGGATCCATAAGGAGGTTAACTCAAGAAGCTTTAAGCAATGCCAGAAAAAAACAAAGAAAAATTCCAAACACGAAAATCTGATGCAATAGGCTGTCAAATACAAAATTCCTGATTATTTAACACATCTGACATCATTATATATTTTTGGTAATTAAAAAAGGGAAGATGACAAATCCAGTGTGTGGGTGTGCGTAGTAGATGTAAACTTTTGGCCAGGTGGTGATTTTAGTGGTGAAATGATTCGGTGGAGGTATTGCCTCGTGCTGGCAATGCTGTTGCTTCTGCCGGCAAAAACCGGCTCAAAATTAGAGGATGATGAAGAGGACGAGTAAGTATCAAACATAATACCTCAATGTTACATGAAATTCGCCGAGAAAACTCTAAAAACATTATTAGAATTAGGTACGTGCTGCAGCAGAGATTCATCCACACCGCTCATCATACGTTGTCATATTGCCATGTCAAAATGACTTAACAGTTTCCTACAAAAAGCAACGTGTAAGTTACACACATACTTAGTATCAAGCATTAAATCCCTGAAGGGTTAAGCAGAGATGTACCACAATGTGTATGCCAATGTATACATGTGAAAAACAATCCTGTAATTATTTTAGAGTGCTGATAAATGCAAGTCCTAAAATTTTCGCACACATTTGGTTAATATAATTTTTTCCAAACTTTTATAACATTTTATTTATTTAATACTGGAATTTATCAAAAGATTTTGTGGCCTCACTTAAGGATATTTATGCACTTCCTTTATCAATACTTGGATATGTATTCCTTGTATCTCCGAATTATGATATTTTTTTTACCGCAGTCTCATGATTTGCAATTTAAAATTATGATGTGCCTAATTACTTTTTCTTCTGATTCTAATCTTTTTTTCTCTTCCCCATGCAAGCAGTAGCCGTGTCACCCATATCTCAAGTAATAGATTCAACTCTCGTCTTTCAAGTAATAGATACAACCTTCAACTTTCAAGTAGAAGGGGTGAAGAGAACGAAGAGGATGACGATGATGACGAAGAGGAAGAGGAAGAGGAACCTCCAGCTGCTGCAGATAAAGGGGAGAGAGTAACAATGGTGCGGCGACCGCCGCCCATCGTGCAGCCGACGCCGAAAGCAATGACAGTCACACGGACGATAAAAAAACGGCCCCTCGAATGCTATGTGTGCGCTTATAAATCCGATACGCCGCTAAGAGCATGCTTGGATCCCACTAAATACAGGTATTGTCAAAGACTTAATAGTTATTCCAATCGACTAGAAATAAATTATAATTTAAAAGTTTTAGCCGATTCCGCGTAGGTCACTGAATTGGCGTTTGATTGGATGCCAGATCTGTGTAGCGGCAGGTCCTGTTTATGAGGCGATATCATTCTGGAACCCAACTTGTATTATTATTAATAGGTCTATTAGATACCGTAAAGGGCAATCCTTAAAAACAAAGTCATTCTCTTTCACGCATTAGTGTACGTGCTGATACTTGGTGTTTAGAGATGTTATACTTATTTTACAAGGTAGTCAGGCCATCTTATCTTCTTAGTTATGTATTTTTTTAAATGCTCCAACGAAATTAAAATTTCTCAGAGCTCCCACCAAGACACAAGTAACCCATAGACACCCGAGCCATTACATCGTCGCATTAATAAGGTACAGTACCTGGGCGTTAATATGGCACATCGAATTTTAGAAAGAGACACAATTTTTTTTTTCATTTCATATTATCTCTTTTTAGTATGCTCAGCACAATTATATCTTAAGTACCTATAATCGTTTTGTTTGTTTTATTATATTCTTTTTTTATCTCCTTGCTGTTGTATTCTGTCCTTGTCGTATAAATGCTTTTTGTTTCTATTTCATATATGACCTGTCTATTTTATTCATACAGACCTTTTTCTAAAATTCGATGTGCTATATTAATGACCGCGTACTGTGTATAGTCGGAGATTGATCCTGTTGGTGTCTTTATCAGTCAATTTATCGTTGTTCTTATTTCCAGAGTACACACGATCACATGTCACAGTTCGGAGGACAAATGCTTCACGTCGGTGATTTCAAAGGGCAGCTCTTACGAAGCCGTGGTGCGGGGATGCCGCTCCGGCTGTGTTGGCTCACCAGAGACTACATGTTGTGAGGTTTGAACTTTATAATTATCTATTATTATTTAGATCGTGCGTTGACTTTATACATGTTACCATCCCATATCTTGCACTTGTAGTTTCTATCGCACACCTGTGAAACTCACTCACTGGACAGGAATAACGCTTAGCCTAACGTGCTAAGTAGCAACGCTTATAGACATAGTTAGTAGTTCATAGTTCTCAAATCATGAGCTTAACTGGATAGAATCATACACAAGAGAATTACTTATAAAATTTCAACAAGTTAATGATCGCTGTCTTGTCAATGTAGGCATCAGGGGCGCAATGAAAATTGGTTTTAATTGCCTTGATTTAGGCTCTCTGGCTAGAAATGTTACTCTATTGAGTGTAATTTTGTCGCCACTGACACTTAGACTGTCTTTTTTATTGAGTGTACACCATGCAGGAAGATAAAACCCGCTTGACTGGATAGTGTTTTATTGATAATTATTATCATTAATATTTTGTTTCTATTTCTAGTTGAACCGCTGCAACAACCAAGCGTTCGCGATGCCAATGATATCGCCCCGCTCCCTGACCGCGGCGAACAAGTCAACCAAGTCGATACCACCCACGATACTTTTCTTCGTCACCGTGTTGTTGGTACTTCAGACCGTGGTCAAAGTAGCTTTTGTGTAAACTGGGACGCCCTACCGTGAGGTATTCTACATACTTGCAGTTCCGCAATAATGACGTCTTCGAAATTTTTAATGAAACTGTTTGTTCAATAATTTGATTGATCGAGTCTCGTAGTCCAGTAGTGATTTGTTTGTTGACTCTGCCCTTGCCATTTTTTCTAATACATTTATGAACTTGGTTCTATTTTTAAAAAGTAACCAGAAACTGTTATCATAAATTTTAGCTTAATTCTCCGTTTGTTTTCATGATCTGTCTAGCCTTTTCCCAAATATGTTGGGGTCGGCTTCCAGTATAACCTACCATTATTTGACATGGTATGACTGCTTTATTCGTTATATTTTTGCTAATATGCAGGATAGGACATCTCATGGTAGGGCACCAGTATACCTTCAGCTTGTGGTGTAAGATCAACTTTCCATTACAAAGGACTAAATCATGTAGAGGGAAATCAACAAAGTAAAAGAATGATATTGTGTGAGGTGCTGGTGAAAATTTGTGGTAAATTTAATATTATGCTGTGTTTGTAAAGTGAAATATATTTTTTGAAATTTTATCACACATTTTGTATTGTTTTTCGTTATCAAAGTCAAATCAAACCTTTCTAAGAATTGGGTCTCTAATTACCTTGAATTTCGGAGTTATTTGCAACTTCACCAAAGTGGATTAATTAAAAATTCAATGATATACACCCGCTGTAACCTATACGAGCCAATTTTGAGAGCCACATAATTGTACAAAAGTTCTCCAAATTCCTCAAAGGAGGTGCTCAAAGGCCGCCCTCGTGAAAAGCCTTATGATTGAAAGGCGCAAGGGAAGGGTCACTCGACCTCTGCGGTCAAGCCGCCTTTCCGCCCAATTGAACCGCTTCCGCCCGCTTGGGGGCGCTGATGTGAGAATGGAATGAGTTATTGACGGCTATATGTTACGCCAAATATTTTCTTATTTGAAGAATAATGTTTGGGTGTTAAATTAGCTGTTTCGTTTTATGGAAATTCTTGATCTTGTTTTAGAAAGTAAATGCGTCATCCCTTCTTATTCACGCACGAACTGGTATGACTTGAGGAAAAATATAAAATCAAATATTTCTTGGTAATTTTTTGTCTAATATTTTTTTTTCACAATAATTTATATTTCTTTACATACCTAACATTATTAATATCACGCCTGTATTTTCCAAATGGGTAGGCTGAGGTATACCTTTAGTACACCCACATTTCATGTTTTCATCATTGTATGTGTCAAATAACTAGTGTTTCCGAATACCGCGCGTAAAATATTAATACACGGACTAATAACTATAGATAATAGAGTGAAATTGCATAACAAATTTAAAATATCCGACTTTTAGTTCCCCCCCATTTCAACGTTGCACCCCCCCCATTTCAACATTGCATTTTTTCATCGTTGTATGTGCAAATACTAGTATTTCCGAATACCGCGCGTAATAGAATGAAATTGCATAACAAATTTAAAATACCCGTCTTTATCCCATCATTTCAATTTCTTTATACTTCCACATCACTTACTGAGGTGTCAGACCCAAACATATTTGGACTATCATAATTTCAACCCCTAAGGCATTCACCACGTGTAAAAAACCCATAGGAAATTCCAATAAAACCGACGATTTCCCCTCGAAATACCCTCAATTTGGGGTGTCCAGCGTGTTAAGAAGCCAGCTCACTTGTTCTCAACATATGGAGCAAATCACTTGAAATCGAGATGAATAAAACCCCACATAATGCAGTTGTTGAGGACTTTAGCGTAGTAGCAAGAGGTGTGGTTTTTGTTTGGTTTTGGGTTAAAAGAAAAGTTGGTAAAGTTAAATTTTTAGGGTGAGAAAACTCGATATCCGGCCGGACTTGTGGGTGATTTTTATTGGTTATAAACAGGGGAACGCGTGTTAGCAGTGATTTGGGTCGGCTGAAGTTCGGTCAAACAATGTGCGAGGGTGTGACGTCGGTCGTGTTTGATTTGAAAGTTAAGAAGCTTGTTTCTTTTAGTTTTTGGACATTGTAACTTTTGTTTTCGGGGTGTTTAACTTGTAGATGTATAGAGGGGTTAGTTGTTTGAATTTGAAGTGTGTGTTTATGTTTATATTGTATATTTTTAGGTGTGTGAGATTACAAATAAGTAACATTATTAAACTAATGAGCGTGTTTTCAACTTGCTGGGTTGTATGTGGTGCTTAGTAAACCACATTAGCATAAGTAATTGTATAGTGCATGTATTATGGCGAGTACTTACTTCATTTTATTATACTTTCGGTTCTGAACGGCGGGCACACGGGAAGATCGTCTGTTGATGATACTGATTTATTCTTGGAGCGATCATCATCCTCATCATCAGACTATACTTAGCAGTTTGCTGACAGACGCCAGTACATCAAGCTACCCGAAACTGTCAAATTTTCCCAATCAACTTTGAATCTTATCCTTTAGCGATAAAGTTTAAAATCTATTAAAGAAATTTGACAGATTGTAGTAGGTTGATGTGCTGGTGTCTGTACATGTGGTGGCCCAGTGGTATCGGTCCCGACTTACGAGTTGTCGGGTCGTAGGTTTGAGCCCTGACAGGCGTTTTATTTTGCGTAAATTATTTGATCACCACTGCTCTCAAAACGGTGAAGGAAAACGTCGAGAGGAAACCGGCATGCCCTAGACTAAAAAAAAAACCAAGATTATCCACCAACCTGCACTGGGCCCGCGTAGTGGATTACTGCCCGTTCCTTCTCATGGAGAGGAGGCCTGTGTCCCAGCAGTGGGAACATTATAGGCAGATTACGTAAAGGCCTCTCCAATCTTTCGAATAACAATTACATTATGTATATGTAGCTTTAAGCATCAGTACGACGTCATTTTTTACCAAGCATCTTTTATCATTTCTTCCTCTAAGATCACGTGCCTTCACAAAATACGTAATAACCATATCAGTATACAACATGGATTTGCACCTGGTAGATACATCACAATGGCACGGAGGCAATGATCGATCGAGTCATTTGGCACGCACCATCGGTCAACACTGAGATATGCACAACACTACACTAGTGAGGGGGCGTGGGCGGAGTTGTCGATAGCAACTTTATGTAGATTTTCAACAGGAGCTCGATGTATAAGCGAGGTTGGTCCATATCAATTAGGTATTTCTCATGAAATATAGACATACCTGTCTTAAAACATAGAATTCTTTTGAAAAGTGTTTATTGCTATGACTTAATTTGGTTTATTTTAATTTTATATAAGCTTATTAAAACGAGATTTATAATTTATTATATTTGATCGCCTATGAAGTCGTTGACAGCCGGTAAAATATTAGAACAAAGGACCTTTTATACCCGATAATGTTCCGCTGAAAAAAGTTGTTAACTGAAATGATTAATTAGTAGACAGTTGTCAGCTGTATGAAATAATTATTGTAAAGTTACTATTCCTTGTCTCGATATCGATAACTCACCAACAAACAAACACATCACTACCGAATAGTGACAACCTTTAATACGCATTATTGACCGAATGATCAATGATCTACGCTGATTTGGATCAATAAAATTATGCAAGATCATCGAGTCATTGATTCCCGTATTGACCGTTTTACTTTGTTGTAGAAAATATTGCGTATTATGGACATAATCTTCGTGTCCATGACATTTGCGGCTGTGTCATTGGGTAATGCTTAGTCATTATTGTAACGGTTTATTTTTGTGTTAAATATCGACGGAAAGGACGAGTTTGATGTTATATTGTACACATATTTTATATCAAGGTGTATTTATGTCTGTGGTCTGTGATAACTGGCCTTAAAAGTCAAAGATAATTTTAATCATTGGCTAAGTGACTTGCAAAAAATCCGAAAGAGAATTCTCCAATCGCTACATTTTTTTAAAAATCTATTATGTTATCAAATTCGTCATTCTCCTGTTCTTATCCCAATTTATTTGGGTCGTCGTAAAATGTCTTTTTCTTCCATACTTCTCTTTTAGGCGTCATCTCTGTAGTCAGCCCCTTTCTAACCATGTCGAGTCCATCCAGTCCATTATGATACTAAATTATGCAAAAAATATGCATTATTCTTTTAAAATGTACAGAACAGAAAGAAAGTTACCTGAAATGTACCGGTAGTTCCTAGTTATTAACTTATTGATTTGTTTCGAAGAATTTTTGTAAGTTAGATAAGTACTTGTTTAACCTAACCTAAATCCTTAATTTAGCCGTTCCAGACAGAACAAGAAGTAATGAAGCGCAATAAAAGGACGGAGCGATAGCAAGGCGTTTCGTTTTACAGACAGCAATACAAAGAGTGCAATCCAATCGGACGCCCAAGCTGAACACACGGTAACTGCGTTTTCTAGTCTACTTTTTAGGCAATATAATATAAATATTGTTTTTTTTTTTCCTTTAAGATCTGGGATCATGAAGCTCCGATAGAGTAAAAGTAAGAAGAAAGAAAAAAAAATGAAGGAATAGAATCCGGAATGAGGTGATCCGGCAGAGACACTGTAGACATAGCTCATAGAATAAGCAAGCTGAAGTGTCAATGGGCTGGCCATATTAGACATATTACCAATGATCGTTGGTGTAGATGTGTACTTGAGTGGAGATCGCGAATCGGAAAACGTATACTATAGGATGCCATCAGGCTAGGTGGAGCGACGATCTTTGCAGGGTGGCTGGTAGCAGCTGGGAGAGAGTTGCTATGACTCGAGCTGAATGGCGTGCAATTTGAAAAGCTTATGTCCAGCAGTGAACTGCTGTAGGCTGATGATGTTGATGATGGTGAAGACAAAAATAGAAATCGCCACTATTATTACTGCGATTGAGAGACGAAAAAGAACCATAGGGTTGAGGGTCTAGACGATTGGGAATAGCTTTCAAAGTGTATCGTATTTCAAGGGGATTGACAGAAGCTTTTTGGTGAGTTATGTCAGACTTACGCCGACAGAATTTCACTTCCCTCGGGTCTTTGAAGAGCTACCAAAATGTGCTTAAAAATCACACGATGTTTTTTACGTATTTGATCGAAAAATATTTCATTTTCTTTTCTAAAATGCGATATCCGGTTTGTTTGCTGCTGTATTGACTCGTGGTCAGTCTGACAGACGAACCACAGATATTTTGAAGATTATATGAGAGAATTTTGGAAGAGCGCTGCTCATTGTTTTCACTATAGCTGCTGAATTACTTTCAGACGGCAATACATCCAGGTATCTACAAATGTTCATGGTCGATACTCAGTGCTGAAATACAACAGTAGCAATGAGTAATCCGAATACTGTCGGGTTTGTTGGCCGCCGCAGTGACCGGCGGCCGGTCAGACGGACAAACAGTAGATATTTGCGTACGCGCCGTTTTTTGTTGGCACCCGGCCAGGTGACCGCGACTGCACTGCAGCTGTATACAGGATGGAGGTAATAGGAAGTCAATTGGATTCTGCAGAAGTTTGGTAATTTGTTGAGAAAACAATATTATCTACGGTTTCTATAATAGAGATTGATGGAGAGTGACCGTGAGTTTTTTTCTGCTGTAGTCAGTTTTGTGTAGGATCTTTTTCAGGGTTCTTCTTTTGCTCTCGTGACTACATGAGCGCACGAGAGATTGGCTCATTTAATATAGAAAATAATTGCATGCTCCTTGCATGTGTCACTACAGAATTTGGAATGGTCTGAAAGCACCTGACGAAAAATATAATCCCCTTATTACAAATCAAGGTTTTTCTTTAGATTAAGGGGGCAATTCTCGTAATTTTAAGAACGTTTACAGTCTGATCTCATCATCTCAGTCTCAATCTGTCAATAAACCTCTAATTTCCCAAGATTTTTGACACTGATTGTCGCCGACATGAGATTACGACGCGGGAATTGGCCTCCTGGATTAAACCGCCGAGTCAGTTATTGAATTAAGAACCTAACTGTTATAGAAATACAGTTCTTTATAACAAACTAGCAGTGCCCCTCGGTTTCACCCGCATAAGTGTCGATCCCGTAGGAATATCGGGATAAAAACTATCATATGTCCTTTCCCGGAATGCAATCTATCTCTCTCACAAATTTTATCGAAATCCGTTCATTGGTTAGTGAAAAGGTAACATACAGACAGACAGAAAGACAGACAGAGTTACTTTCGAATTTATAATATTAGTATGGATGACAGCTTAGTTCGGTGTTAAGTTGTCATTTTAGTATTAAAAACTTTGCCTAAATCTAAGTAAAGTTCGTAATACAGTTCAAAGGTTCAGGCTTGAACTAAAGTGAAGTATTCTATTCGTAAAGTGCTTTCAGCTCTACGAATTATTTTATACATTATTTATGTAAATCGATTTCTTCAAAATAATACAGAAATAAAGTCCACCCACTGTTTGTTGCACAAAGTGCATTAACATCGTCCAAAATATGTATGTATTTTTGTTCGAACGATAAATAGCCGGAATTCGGTTGCGCGCCGTTGCTAAATATTTGCTGATAACTTCTCTGTTGATGCATTTATGATCAACAGTTATTTCTGTGAATGCAGAAACGGGATTATGGAATTTAATTTTTTGGGGAATATTTTGTGCTTTTTGTGGTCTTCAATTAACCAGTAAATACAGCTCTACTTTCGAAAATCAATGTGGACTGGATCATAAACCCATATCATCAAACTTCACTCAATCACTTGAAATAGAAGTGAAAGAGCGAATTGATTTCTCATGCCATGTAGAGACAGACTTTTAAAAGCAAAACAGTGTCCAGATAGTGCTCATCTATAGAATGCAGATGATAAACTCAACTGTCGCAGTCACATACATTTCATTACTGAAAAACATTTTAAAAAGTTTTATGACTTGTTTTAGTAAAGCACAAAACTCAATAAGTCTGCCGTCATCATCATCATCTCAGCCGATGGACATCCACTGCTGGACATAGGCCGGGACTAAGCACCGTCACTTCAACCTGTTCTGTGCTTCTCACATCCAGCGGATTCCTGCGGCCTTCACTCCAATTCAATTCATATGGGCTTAAGACTGCCTTATTAGATAAAGTAATCGGCGATGTCTCACAGTAGGTTCTTACTGTCATTGGTTTAGAGTATTTTGGCCTTTTTGGTGCAGCCGTGGGGCATACTTTCCTGCTAATTTCTTACATCGGACTTTATACTTTTTGTTTGATTTTTTATATGTTTTTATCTGATGTATTTATCAGGGGGCCTAAAAAGGTCACTTTGGCAGAATCATAAAAGGATAACATTATAAATCATAATGGACAGATAACTGTTAAGTTAATCGTATCAAATTCCATTGGTGATGGATTATTCAGTTATTTTTTTTTGTCTGCTAAAATACCAATCAATTCAATCCAAATCCAATCCCAATCTCTCTGATTATACCTACGTAGTGCACCGAAAAAAAGAAAAACAACATGGACTGTCTTCGCCAAATTATGATTCATAATATTATCCTTTTATGATGCTGCCAAAGAGGCCTTTTTAAGACCCCAGGTGTATGGTGTGTCTTTTAGTCTGTGCTAAATAAATGTATTTTCTTTCTATCTTTTATTTGAGCTATATTGGCCCGCCATAGGTCACAATAGAAAACCTGTGGAATCGATGTCTACCTTTCAATTTAACCAATAAAATTCTTAAATTCTAATACTATCCTTTCTTTACTAATTCGTCGTCCCTTAATTTCTACTTGCTAAAACTACTTAGTAAAAGGTACTTCTAATACCTCCTCCACATATGGGCAGTGTCCAACTAAACTAACAAAGTATGACCCGGTGTATACTGTGGGTAGTGGTAGATAATAAATTCACTTATCGCGTACTTCGCTCGCTCACACGACCAAGTTTTTCGACTTAAGATCTTAGTTACCGCTAGTTTGAACCGAGGTAAGCTAGTATGGATTTTCGTGTAAAGGGAATTATTTTTCATATTTAAAACTTCTTTTTTGTAATTTTAACCTTTTTTGTTCTATCGTTGGGCATGGGGCTCATATTCCTTAACAAAGAAGAAGCTTTAAAGGTCTCAGAGAGAGAAGTGATAACTCTGGCGATTTTTGTCTAAAAGTAAAAAATAATAATATTTTTTTTATTTAAGTAATCTATTTCGGGTGATTTCTGAATAATAACGTCTGACCTACTGGCTCAGTTCTTCATTTTTAAATAGATGATCATGTTCGTTTTGTTAATTCGAGTTTATTTTGGCACTACAGATTTTTTGTATAACAGAATCCATGTGAATGATTGAATGGATTTCGTGGCGTTTTATTTTCAGAAAACGAGGTTATTGTTATTGTGTTACTTGAACATATGTAGTTCCTAAAATAGTGTAATTGATTCGCAGTTGGGTGCTTAGACGATACTTGTATTTCTTCGCGAAATTCAAGTTTTCTTAGGTTTTTTCAATTTGCTGGTGAACAGTTGTATGTTGATATGAGCATGTTTCGCGACCGTAACGAACATGTATTTATAGATTTATAATAATTAAAATCATAAATGCAACTCTCTCAAGCTTATCATTAAAATAGTTTTCCAACAAATAAACAGAATCCGTTTCCTCTCTATGCCACCGAAGCGGGCAGTCGCTAGGCCGCGAACGTCCCCCGGATCCCGTATACGGGTCTGATTGAAAAGTTCTTTAAACCACAAACTTCACAACTACTCTAGAAACGGAGACTTCACAAGTCCACGTACTGCTTCCAAGCTTTGTTTGAAATTCATGCCGTGTGGGGAGTTTGTCCTCACTTAGAGTGGAAAGATTTCCCAGATTTGGATAGTAGAGATTAAAAAATGTTTATCGATTTCTAAGTTGCTTATGTTTAGGAGGCGCTCTGTTTAGGCTAAGTTAGATGGAAAGTTTATTGTTTGAGTTTATTCATGGTCAAATATATATTTTTTTGTATGTCCCACTGCTGGGCATAGGTCTCCCCCATACTTCTCCAATGAATAAATAATCAAAGATAAAAAAACCCTTTCGAAAAGTTACGTGGATAATTCACAAAAACGAAAACTGAATGCTAAGTACAGAAACGCCCAAGTGTGATATCATCGACTTGCCAATTTGATAAGATTTCAACAATCAACCCTTTAATGTTAAAATCCTTACCTACCGCTCAGAAGAAAAAAAGTGTTTGGAGATGAATGAAAATCTTCATCGATAGTATTAAGGCGTATAATCAGTAGTTACAGGTTTGATTAATATTTTTAAACGTATGTCGTGTGGGTGTTCGTCGAGCGATTATTAGAATGACCGAGGCGCCGCGCGTGGAGGAATTCTGAACTACACTCGTGACGTCCAGTGGTAGTGGGTTCATAATGCCGATGCGTAGACAAAAAGCTTGGCTATTATCATCATCATTCCCAATTTTATAGGGGTCAGCGCAACATGCTTTTTCTTCCACACTTCTCTATCAGTCGTCACCCCTTTCTACTCATATCATCATTCACACAGTCCATCCATCCTTTCTTTGGTCTTCCCCTACTCTTATAGCCATCGAAATTCATACTCAAAACATTCCTAAAAAAGCTCGGCTATTTTAAAACGTAAACACTGTTTGTATGAAACCCAACCAAAAGCGGAATCACTAAAGGCTCCTACAAACAGGCGCGACACGCGATGTAATCGCACGCGACGCAAAGGCACCGCTCGTTGCGCGACTTGCGGTACCTTTGTGTCGCGTGTCGTGTAGCGCCTGTTTGAAGGAGCCTTAAATCAAATAACGATAACGTCTAACCCGTCCAACCAATGCGTCTCAATTCAACAAACATTTTAATATACCAACATTACAATATTAACATAATAAACTTCAGTGGCCGGTGGGTAGACAGGTAAACAATGCAGTATTATTAATGTACCTCTGCGACCAATATATTAAACAGTGTAATACTAAATGCGAAGTCAGGACAAAACTATAAACTAATTGTTGGTTGTGCAACCAACCCAACACAATGTTGCATGAATGAATTATCATTCTGAATTAAGAGGATTGTCGAGTTTAGAATATGTTAGAGATGGTGTATTCTTGACGTTGTTTTATGGAAATTTGACGAAAGAGTCAGGGCTATATGTTCTATGTTATCAGTTTGGTTTCCGCACTTGGTCCTTCAAGTGGGCCATTGTGCGTGGGCCATGGCGGCCGTTGGTGGTTATTCCAACCAGCCCACCAGATCCAGAAGCTGATTAAGTTTCCTGGTCTGTTGAGAACATCTGTGTAAGATCTTGGTGGCCCGAGGGTGTTCTGACCTAATCTGGGTGACGCCTGTGCAGGAGTCAGGGCTAAGATGTACCTAACAAAGATTATCATAATCATCATTTTAGATTTGTCAGAATGTCATCTCTCTTTCATCATCTCTAACTAAAGGATTGGCTTCCTTTCCAAGTCGTAATTGAAAATATGATTGATCTATGATATTATGAAGTTGAGTCAGTTTTCAGTCTATAGGTAGTTCAAATCTTCTCTATTTTTTAATATATTATGTATCGTGTGCTTAAGATTCATAAAAATATTATTTATTTATTTATTAAACTACTACTACTTTTTTAATTTATTTATTATTATAATTGTTTTATTTTTTTATTCAGTAAGTTGACATTTTTCCACTGCTGCTGTTATGCCATGCTGTCACTTTAAAATAATTAGGTACTCCTACGGAGTTACTAGATTATTTTTTATGATAAGTCAAAGGTAGCTCAATTAGTCAATAAAAGCGTTATAGCAGTTCAAACATTTAGATCTTTAGAATTTTGAATCATAATGTGGTGTGTCAAAGCTGAGGAGAGGAGAGGAGGAGAAGCTTGTGGCTAAGTAATAATAGCCGTACGGGTCGATTGATCAGGTTAAGCTACGCTTGCCGCGGTTGGTCTGTGGATGGGTGACCATCTTTACATATCAAAACCTCCGTGCCTCGGAAAGCACGTTAAGCCGTTGGTCATTACAGGTCGTCAGAAGCCCGAAAGTCTGACAACCAGACTTACCAAGGGGTATCGTATTTTACCTAGTAATTGGGTTGTGGAGGTCAGATAGGCAGTCTTTCCATGTAAAATACTGGTATTCAGCTGCATCCGGTTAGACTGGAAGCCGACCCCAACATTTGGGAAAAGGCTAGGCAGATGATGATAGTGTGTCAAAGCTGAAGTCGAAATATGTCAACTAACTTTTGTAGGCGACTGTAGACGCTCAGTCTCTGAATATCATATTCTCAAAATATCATAATTTCAAATCACAATAATCGCAATTCATCACATTATCAAAACATCATATTCTCAAAATATAATGATCTCAAAACACAACATTCTTAATACATCACATTCGTATATTATAACATTTTCTTACCTATGTGTACTGTTATCAACAAAATTCTTTAATGCATCATTATTTGTGTCACCCTCATTTTGCCTTCGATAAAGTCATGTCCGAAATCTAGTTCAATCTAATTCCGTATGTATCGATATTATGGTTTCTAGTACAAATCTACTACATTACTATGCTGTCGACACTGTAATCATCATTCCTAATGTATTTAATGCTGGAATTCAGACAATGCCATGAGCCGAGGCCAGCTCAGTTATAAATTCGTGTGATCAATGATTATTGTCCCTTACTGCCTTCGAGAATTACAAGGTGGTCAGTGCAAGTTCATTTGTATGCAATTTTGGATAATTTGACCACCTGGAAATGTATGTCAACAGCTATTTAGTGGTAATTGATGTGGGGTTTGGTGAATTGGGTGTTGAGTTGACTGATTTAGTGGGTTGTGTGTGTGAACTGGTTTATAGAAACTTTGGGCCCGCGTGTAGTAGAAAACTAACGTGTTGTCGTAAATGTTCGACCAAAAATGGTTGTATTTACACCTAGTGCAAAAAGTTCGCCCACCCCATGCTCTCTATTTGAGAGATATCTTTTAAAAATGTTAACGTATATTTTAAGTATTTTATGTTGTGTGAAGGTAGGTAAGACAAAGTTTATTTGAACATGCCCTATACTTTGATAAAAGCTATGTTCTTGATATCGAGATCGTTTTGGTTCTTCAGATGTCCTTATTACACATTTTTCTTGGAAAAACTGCGTGACTTTTTTTTCAGTGATGTTGACAAAAGCTTAATTTTGTTTATTACAGTAATATCTTGAATATTTAACAGACCGTTATTGTAAATAAAACTTGTTAAATTATCTTTGGGGTGGATCTATTTTTTTTGCATGCACTAGTTAGTAGGTAAATCAAGAGCTTAAAAGAAGTTAGAGTTCAGAGAAAAATGTTTTATTAAATTAAAGTGGTACTTTAATAAGTGTTTTACCACTCTATAAATATTTATGTCATACAAGTAGTAATTATAGGTTTCGACGAAGCATATCTTTGGTATTAGTTTCGTTTTTATTTAACGTACTAGCTTCGCCCCGCGATTTCACCCGCATAAGTCCCCGTAAAAATATCGGCATACAAAGTATCCTATGTGTTATTCTGATGTATAAGCTATATTACTGTAAAGTTTCATCAATATCCGTTCAGTTGTTTTTGCGTGAAAGACTAACAAACATCTATCCATCCTCACAAACTTTCGCGTTTATAATATTATATATTATTATATTGTATTATATTATATTATATTATATTATATTATATTATATTATATTATATTATATTATATTATATTATATGATATTATATTATATTTTATTTTATTATATTATATATTAATAAATTATTAAGTAGGATTAACAAACGATAGTATCAAAACCTGAGTCACTGCCCTACACAATCTAGCTTATTATCAGCAGAAAACAACCAACTAAACTAACATAACCTCCCAGCAAGGCAGGTCATCCGGACACCACCCCACGCGGCCAGGCCTCAGTCAGGCCAAGCGCGCATATTAAAACATTATTCAAGCAATCATTACCATAATAAATGTTAATAAAGTCAGTGTACATGCACATTAGTCGACAGTAAATCATTTGTGGGCTTGCTATTGGTTTTTAGCGGCCTGTATCAATTATGGCGTGGACTATGGCGAGTGTTCCTGGGGTGGTAAGGGGCTCTATTTGGGAATTGTACATGTGAATAATGTATTTTTGTTATGACGGTTAGTAGAGAATGCTTGCGATTGAAAGGACTCCTTCAATTTACTTAGAAACGGTTACGAATTTAACTTTAAACCAACTTTTGTAAAACATGTTTGCATTTCAACTAAAAAAGGGCAGTGAACATTCCTTGCGTTAACAAGCAACCTGTACACAAATAAAACATCAACGTATGTTTTACTTGATAAATTTTACAGTTTCTGGTTCAAACCAACAGTATTGTTGCCCTGTTACAAGCTGGATGGTTTAACAAAATTAAGTAACATTTCTCTTATTTTTTTTTTATCTCAATAGACCCCGTTTTTACCTCTTAATAAATAACATGGTTCTTTCAATTAAAGTTCCATTAGTTTAAGCGACAGGACAAAGAACATGCAGCAGAACCATAACGGCTGAAATGATTCGATTACCTAGTGATTTAATTTATTACATACTGTTGCGATACCTTTTGCAACTGGACAAAGCAACACTCTCTAGTGTGTTGTTTTCACTAAGTAGAGCAACATCCACGTCAATCCATTGTATCGCGGGCGTACATAATCGCAGACCTTACGACTCGCGCCCACGTGATCGTCCTGCGGGACGAACTGTTAGCCGAACGTTTAAGGTGGGAACATACCAACTATTCGAATAACTGTAGGTGTGCAGTACCTTTGCCTTAGTCGAGGTCACGCATAGACAAACTAGGTATTGGTCAGCTGTCTGTATTTCAACAGCATAATCATTTCACCTTTGATTGATCAAAACTGCTAAGCTAAGCCGTTTACGAATTGATATTTATTGAAGCAGACGTATTTTGTGTGACCTCAGTAATTTATTAAAAATAATTGTAAGTGTTTTTAAGAGGGGTGCTATGAAATCACTGGAAATAAATATATTTATTTGACTGGAAACGGCTTCATCTTTTTCATAATCTTCGGGAAACTTACTTTTACGTTTTTCGTACATACATAAGTAGGTATATAGAAGTGGCTTTATTTGTCTATATATGTAAATAAAACAAAATCGGGTTAGTTACTGGACCGATTTTTATGATCTTAGATATGTATAGCAAAATAACTATTAAACATATTAAACATCGAAAAAAAAAGATAATTCAATTTCTCATACATTTTGTATGGAACGGCTTTTTTGATGATATCTCGAGAATGGATTAACGAATTTCGATGGCCGTTCGCTGGGTCAGCTAGTAACATACATAATATATAGACCAATGAAGGCAATTTATAAACGTCAGAAATAGGTGCACGGTTCCAATTTGTCGTTTCCTAGAAAGAAGAATGGAAAAGAATCTCCACTCTTTTTAAATCTGAGACTGTTGAACCTGTTGAAGGTTTAAGAGAAATAGTGCTCACAATAACAGATCTTCGCGTCTGGATCCGTGTGTAGTCTAGGACTAACAATCGAATAACACTCGTCTTGTTGTAAACGCTATGAATATTCAACAACTGTTTATACGTTTTAAAGGAGTTATGATTTGCTATTGAAGGCTTTCAAATTTTGGACTAGCCATTAAATTAAAGTGGGCATTAGTGTAAATTAGGGGCCTGTTCACGAATCTACTTAATATGGACATGGTCGCATTTGTGAGAACTGAACTGGAAGTTTGAAATTATGTAGCTGATATTGCATTAATATTTCCAAATATGTAGATAGTATTTCATTTCGGTATTTCTTAAAAATAAATGTAAAACCTTGACGCACCAATATAGGTAGCATTGCAAGTACAAGCAATCCATTAAATTAAAAATATGATAAAATTACCAAAATTACAAAAAAATAATAATAGCATGAGGCACAATAAAAGCAGGATCAGTAGCAGGAAAAAGATCCAGCAGCAGCGTGCAGAATAAACCATTCCTCATTGCACCTTTTTCTTTGAGCGAAAAAAAGAAGTAGACTGTCGTACTATAAAATCGGCAACAAGCGGTCATCACTAAAGAACGCAAGTTCTTGTCAGTCACTTAAAATAAACTTTGACTGTATACCAATTGCCAAAGTATTGGTCACATTATAATCCTAAATGTAAATCAAATAAATCATTCTAGACATAAATCAAAACATTAATATTGAATCAGTCTGTGAAATTGAAGCAAATAACTTAGTGTCGAATTCGTAAGATTCGACAGTAAGCCAAATTCGCATGACCAACCGCCGAAGGTAACCTTCAAAAGTGTTGTCTCCCAAATTGCAACACTAAGGCTGAGGCTACAGTAGGCAGCGATTTGCGATGCGACTGGAAGAGCGAAACGAGAAAAACATGGTATGGCTACATTACAAGCGAAAAAAAAGCAATTTTCTAATAAATTCGCTTCAATTTCGCTCATGTTGATGTAGCCGATGCCGTGATTTCAGTAATGTTGTTCCTATCGCATAAAGAAATCAAAGATCGCTAGTAATATTTGATGTACGGTGTAGCCATATACGTGAGCATTCCTTTACTTGTTTTAATCGCTCATGTGTCGCAGGTCGCGTCGCGGCCTAATGTAGCCTCAGCCTAAAATCTAACACGTTTCGTGTCAAAACATATAGAAAATCTCGGCTGTAGAGAGCGGGTTCTCATAGTAACCCCATGGCATGGTGCAAGCCCAGTGATTCGGGCCGCAGAAGGCCACAGTCGTTATCGGTCAACGTGCGACCTTTGAGAAGATGCCTCGCTTGCACAATCACTACCTTTAAGTTTGTAAGGACGCAGGGTTTTAGGAAATAGGGTATTTTTAAACGAAAGTTGGTTAAAGCTATATAGATACAGAGTGTATGTGAATTCTAATAATTATGATCCGGATGATATTAATTCCACAAATAAATTATGAGGATGTATTCTTAATAGCTTTCGTAGCAGGTACTGAAAATGAAAAGGAGAATTATATGCCTACGTTTTTGAGTAATTGAATACAATGCGAAGAAATAAAATTCCACCATTATATCATTTAAACGGTTTCAGCTCACAATCAAATGTTTATCAGAAACTTCCAAAACTTGCAGGCCTATGCTGTCTTAAATATCGTCTTCTTATTTGACTGGGACAGAGACATTTGTGGCCGTTTGACCTATAGTAGCATGTGAACCATATCGTTGAAAATACCACTTACGATTCTTCTGGAATAATCTATAAAAGCCTTCATTGGACTTATCTATCCTTCTTTGCGTTTAACTAAACTTTCATCCGTCATCATCATCATCATCACTCTCATGCCCTTAACCCAATTTATTTGGGGACGGGTCAATATATATTTTTCTTTTATAGTTCTCTATAAGTCGTTTGTCTTCTACCAAAATCCTACCATCTCGCATAATGCCCTCCCATCCGGCTGGGACGGTGACATTTGTACGTTCGGCGGCCGGTTGACCTATAGACCATCCGAACAATATCGCTGTATCTCCACTACCTGACTTGTTTAGCACAAGATTACAATATAGGGATAGCTGTACCTGAAAACTTGTGAAGTACGCGCAGAATGCGGTTTTGGTGTCGATGTATTTATTATAGGGACCATTGTATACCGATACTTTGACCATATAAATATTGTTTAGGCCACGATTTAGACTTGGAGATTTCAATTCTTTATTTGGACTGTGGGTATGTGACATTTAACCGATCCTCAAGTTCAACAGTAGTTCTACCAAATTAACATTATCTTCATCATTCAGCCAAAATGGAATTATGCCTTTACAAAACATCGCCATATCGACCGGTGCTAAGATTCTTACATCCAGCGGTTTCCCGTGGCCATTTACCAGGTCCATGTTATATGGATTGTACCATGTAGATTGGTACTCCCATAACACTACAGTGATACTTCTAATTAGCGAAATAATATGATAAATTTTAAATTTCAAACCACTAAAGGAACTCCACAGTTTTCTATACTCCCAACATTTCTAGATCACCATACTTAATTTACCTCGGTTAAATTGTACGAAAGCTTGTTAGCTCGCTGTAATGCCAGTGAGCAGTACTCATATATCGAGAGTATTCGTGCTAAGGATGTAACATTCCCAATCGTTGGAATTGTGCCCCATACCATATAGAGACGTTACCTGAAGGTAAGCATCTGTAATTTATGAGAGATTTGATGCCAGAGTTGGGTTTGAATGTAAGTGTTATGATGTTTCGTTTCAATTTTAAAGTTGGGTTGAGAAGAAAGACTGTCAATTTCCTAATTCATCACCAAATTTTGAAGGTTTATGATATAGGAATCATTTCAATATTGTCATTGGCTCTAGGGACAACCTGCATCCAAAATTATGATTACTGCTCTGACAAATGGGTGCACTGACTGGACATGTCCACTCAATCTGTGTGACCTGTCCAGTCAGTGTGTGGTTATTTCTTCAAATGGCCATTTCAGACACCAATCTACGTGGTCTTCACATGATCTGACCAAGATTATGTCTGGGCAATAAATAAAAGAAACAAAAAGGGATTGTTTCGGTCTTTCTTCTCAGAGTAGTCAGCTAAGAAACGCCGACCTCATCTAGTTTTAAAAATATGATTGACGTGTAAAATGTTCGTACAAACCTGCTTACAGAAATAAAATCATTTATCATTTATGATCAAGTAAAAATGTGTTAAAACTTGTTTTCGTTGATGATTCAGTCAGGGAGGCGTGACCGTAAATGGTGCCCACAGTTTATGTATTACCAGATCAAAAATTCCATCTACAACAGCCTGTGAGTGTCCGCTGACATTTAGAACTAGCCACAGATTTATCATTGTTACCGCGGCTAATAGCACAAATTCTCGATCTGGATCCGATCCGATTCATTTTAAAACTCCTCTCACGAAACTATTGACCTTTGCTCGTTCTCATAGTTATGAATAATATTGTAGTAACAAGGGAATCTTTTAGCAAATATGGCTGTATGGAGGACAATAGATTTAGTACCATTAAAATTCAATAAGCAGCAGGTTACCAATAAATCCTCATAGAAGGCTATCAGAATAGGAACTATCTGATCCAGAATATAGGCGGTCATGGGCTTGTGGCCATTGTATCGGGCTGAGCCAAAAGCTATTCAAATAGATGCCCATAGAGGGTCGTCGGCAATTTGTGTCCGACGAAGTGTTTTGACACCTTTATACATAAACATTTCACTGTTTAAAAATGGTGGGGCGGTTGTACCATTTGGTTACGTATTTAAACTGGCATTTACAACATTTTAATACTCTTTTAGTAAGTTGTGGTTTAGTTCATGATCAATGACGGCCCAGTGGTAACGGTCCCGACTTACGAGTTGTAAGTCAGGGTTCGCACTCAAGCAGGCACTTTACTTTGTGTAAATTATTTCCTCATCACTTCTCTCAAAACGGTGAAGGAAAACATCCTGAGTAAACTGGCGTGTTCTAGATACAAAAATTCGAAGTCATGTGACATCTACCAACCCGCATTGCGCCTACGTGGTGGATTATGGTATGGCCCATGGCACTCCATCTCACAGAGAGGAGGCCTGTGGCCCAGCAGTGGGAACATTATAGGCTGATTATGTTAAGTTCATGATGAACATTTTATAACAATTTTGAAGAATCTGTATTAGTTCATTTTGACAGTTCAACAACATTCATTGCATTATTTACGTTGTGGAGCAGTCAATTTTTCGGAACATATGAAGCAATGGATTGGCAATATCCTTCATAATTATTCAGATTGAGATTGAAAATGCGTTACGCAATCAGGGTGCTAGAACTCTTGGTTTTTGATTACATATAAAACTAATACACATTTACTAATAAGTTACATGATACACCACTACTGCATAACTACTTACTAAATAAAGTCCTCCAGACCGTATTTCGGCCACGGTGGCCAATCTCAACGGAGACTAGCCTTTGGCGCGGGAGATATTATAGTGCACAAGTGTGCGCGCAGACACATACACACGCACGAGCCATGGCACGGGGGTATCATGCCGCCAACTTCCATACTCCGGGCTGTTACTAAGAAATTCCTAATGGAAAAACTCAATAACACTTTGCACGACCCGGGAAACGAACCCAGGACCCCACGCTCAGCAGTCGCGCTTGCGGCCGCGAGACCAACGGGGCAGTTCAAATTACTTACTACATACAGCACACACACACAACACAACACTACCCAACACAACACACAACACTATACACACAACAACACACACACACACACACAACACTATACAACACTATACACTATACTGCATTTATAGTTACCTATGTGATTCATTCAAACAGATCCAGATAGTGATTGATCGTGTTAAGGCTCCTGCAATCAGGCGCGACGCGCGACGCGAATCGTGCGCGACACAATGGCACCGCTCATTTTGCGACTTGCGGTGCCTTTGTGTCGCACGCGATTTTATCGCGTATCGCGCCTGTGTACCGGAGCCTTTATACAATTAGGGCGCTGCTTTCTCTGACTAAAAGAAAACGCTATCCCTACCTTAACCAGAGTTAACCCACCGATGCAACTAGCCCCACAATGACATAATATATTTTCAACCCGCTATTGTGTGCAAGGTAAATGCTTATTATTCCGCGTACTGCGGTCACCAGCCGATTATTATTCCCCTATTATCGTAATATAATAATATTATTGCGAGGCCCAAGATGGGACGGAATAAGGAAACGGATTGAAGAATTGTTTTGTGATTTATTGACATAAGCGGTTTGTACGCGGCTTCCACTTTTCTGTTTTCTAGGGTTTTACTGGGATGACGTAGTGGGAGATTATTTTTTGATTGCATAATTTTGTTGTAATAATTTGTCGGTAAATAATATGCTTTAATTAAATCTTTAGCAGGATACAGAAAATTGGTAACGTCTCAAATAGCTGTCAAATATTTCGCTATTTTGATTAATTTGGTGTTAAGATATTAATTATTGCAACTCTATTTTAGTGCACTACAGAGCGTTATTTCATCATTTCATTTAGTGTTGACATAATAAATCAATACAGCAAAATATTTTACAGCTGTTTGCGACGTTGCCAACTTTCAGAATGCACTCTTAATTCTGCTTTATTTAGGAGACAATCATCTCTTCAGTCTCACGACTCCTGATAATCCATATTTTCTTTCGCATTCCTCTTATAATGTTTTGTGTATAATATTATATCTGCTACTATTGTATTGTTTGTGTTTATAGCACTTAGGTTACGGTAGACTGGATGTCGTAAAACATAAATGCGTTTCCCACTTTCCCTTTGTTAGTTTCGATGCGTTTTACTGTGTTGTTGGATTTTCCTATGTAATTTATTAGACACAGTTATATTTTGCTTGAAAAGTTTAGTATTAACTGCTTTGTAATCAAGTAATGGCTGCATAGTTATTTTGTTAGTTTAAAGTAAAAAACCGGGCAAGAGCGAGTCGGACTCGCCCTCCGAGGTTTCCGTACCATCACATGTTTTTAAATTTTCACCGGCGAGGCCTATATTCGTTAGAGAATTTTAACACTGCGCACTGCGTTGTAGAATATTACAGTTTTAGGTCAGCACAATCTCTTGACCAATAGTGGAACTAATGTAACTTTTGCTGATGATTTCTGAAAAAGTGTGCTGTATTTTTTACATAAACTTCTATCACATAGAATTATTTCAGATTTTTCTCTTTGCAAACTTCGGAGATAAAGGGGTATATTTTTTACATTTTTCATAAAAAGTCGAAAACTATGCAGCTTAAAAAAAAGAAAAATGTTTGAGAATTTGCAAGCTACGCTCTTTCATATGATACCCCACATGCCCGTAGCCCAATTTCGAATTTTTCAGATCCCCCTTTCAGTAACTGTTGCAAAAAAATTATAAATAATTTTATTTCTTTCTTATTTGCAAAATAGTTATGTAAACGTCACTTAAAACTATTCTAAATTTCAAGTTGATGGCATTAGTAGTGACAGACAGACTGGGTCCCACCATAAGGGTTCCGTTTTACCATTTTGGTACGGAACCCTAAAAAGTACTTTAATAAAAAGTTACTGAAATACAAGTTGTTTAGACTGTTGTTTATTAAAATTAATAATAATAATAAACCTTTTATTTCAGGCTAAAATGGCCCTTAGACATATACCTCACTAACTAACATATACTCGTATGTATATAAAGTATTAAAAAAACTTGTGTCAGTAAATATAGCTTAAAGGCTCTTACAAACAGGCGCGACACAAAAGCACCGCTCGTTGCGCGACTTGCGGTGCCTTTGTGTCGCGCGCGATTTATCGCGTGTCGCGCCTTATTGAAGGGCCTTAAAACTGCTGGAAGCACTTTACTTCACTAGCTTGTTCTTGTGTTGTCCTGTGGTAAATTAAATAATCGTCCTGTGAAAGTGCCACCCCTTCAAACATCTGCGTTGATGCTTTTGAAGTTACCAACTAAAATCTGAAAAGATAAGGAGCATTCTTGAAAAAAATTGCTGCGACCAATTTCCCAGTAACATAACGAGCCTATAATGTTCCCACTACTGGAACACAGACCTCTTTTCGATGAGAGGGAGTGGGCCGTAATCCACCACACGGGCCCAATGCGGGTTGATGTTACATGTCTTCGAATTTTTGGTACTAAGACGGGGCCGGTTTCCTCGCGATGTGTTCCTTCACCGTTTTGAGAGCTACAGAGCGACGTAAATTATACAAAGTAAAGCGTCTGTCGGGGAACTATATCGATCCTACGACGTTCAATTCGTAAGCCGCCTCCATACCAATGAGCCACTACTGCTCTCTGATTTCCCAATAACATCATCATCATCTGCCTAGCCTTTTCCCAACTATGTTGGGGTCGGCTTCCAGTCTAACCGGATGCAGGTGAATACCAGCATTTTACATGGAGCGACTGCCTATCTGACCTCCACAACCCAGTTACTGGGTAATACGATACCCCTTGGTAAGACTGGCAATTTGTCAGATTTTCGGGCTTCTGACTACCCGTAACGCCCGTCAAAGATCCAAGAGCCGGGACCAACGGCTTAACGTGTTTTCCGAGGCACGGAGGAGTCACGGTATGTAAAGATGGTCACCTATCCACAGACCAACCGCAGCAAGTGTAGCTTAACCTGATCGATCTATCTGTGCGGCTGTTATTATTTAGCCACGGGCCCCTCGCTTTCCCAATAACAGTACACTATCAAATACATAACCGTCATCCAATTCCGCTATACCAATGGTAATGAACAAGAGACACAACATACGACATAATTATTCCGTGGACTGACGCAAATCTGGGGGCAGAGTTCAAACGAGATCCATAACTCATTCACACAACTCTAAGCACAATATTATCGACCACAGCCTAACAATTTCCCCAACAAAGTTACTAACAAACCACCAGTACGTCTGTACAAATGTATGGGCAACAAGAAACGGGTGTATAGTAATTTTGTTTAAGGTTACAAGAGAACACACGTCCCAATGACTGGATAGGTCACCCGTGTGAGGGTCTAAGGTCAAACCGGGACTCGGGTCAATGTTATGTTGCATTGTTATGTAGATTTGTGACAATAGTATGACAAGTATTTTTATCAACAATGTGAGGAAGAAGGGGAGATGTTTGGAAACAGGTTTGTTTGTTAATGGTTGAAAACTAGGTGATAAAATTACGAAAAAATATTTTATCGCCTTTTGACCCTATTTTCTTTTGACCCTATTTTCTTTTTACCCTATTATCAAATAAGTACCTACCTACCTGCATAATCAGCCTGTAATGTTCCCACTGCTGGGATATAGGCGGCTTCTCATCGAGAAGGAGTGGGCTGTAATCTATCACGAGGGCCCAGTGCGTATTGGTAGATGTCACATGTCTTCGAATTTTTTGTTCTAGGACTGCCGGTTTCTTCACGATGTTTTCCTTCACCGTTGTAAGAACAGTGGTGATGAATTATTATTTACATAAAGTAAAGCATCTGCTTGGGTTCGACCTATATCTTGTAAGACGGGGCCTTTTTGACTCTATTTTCTTGGTATTGGACTAGTATCAATAAATATCTAGGTCGTACTATTCTGAAATTCATTACAATAAGTTCGTTTTCGAGTTTGTTTCATAAAATACAGTAAAATTGAGATCTTCTTCGTTTAAGAAGTTGGTTACAAAACTTTTTCAGATTAGATATTTGATATTTTAGGGCTTCTCAAGATCGAGATATTGTTTGGATTTATATATAATCTGTTCCTTCCTATATTATTTTTTTTAAATAAAACCTGCATAATGAACGAGATACATGCATTGAATAAGCACTTATAATTAATACCAACACACCTTATTTATGTTGATAAACTTAAAAGGATGCTAGCAAATACTGATTCTCCTGACAGAATCTAATTTATAGCATTTATCCTATGTTTATGTAAATAAATACACAGCTAATCAGTAATTTATACAGTTGCGGTGTTGGATCGTCACGGATTGCCCACTTAATTATAAATATAATAAAAACGTAAATTGTCGTGATCTAGGAAAAGGAACAAAGCATAACGTAGTATCTTGCCTCAAGACAAGACATAAGAGGCAGCGGATTTTTAGTACATCTGATCATTCAGCAACTCGAAAACGTTTATGAGCAAAATTGGGGCAATCCAAGGGTCACAAAAATCTTGCCAGGGTCGCGGGTTGTTCGAAAGAGTTACCGTGGCCCTGGCACAGGCAACTGAAGGAACACGGGTGGGTTTTAGTCAGTAAAAGTCTGACACGCCCTCCTGCTCCGCCCAGAGCGGGAGAAGTTATTTAATAATTTACCCAAAAGTTGTAATAAGCATTGAGCAATAATGTTAACTGGATTGCAATATAATAACTTTGCTATGCAAGTGAATCGTAGTACTATGTAATAAATCCGAAGAGCGTAAGTTGCTTGTCAAAAGCACTCCAATAAACAGCCCATAATGCCATAAACTGACAAATATTTGAGCTAAAATTAAAGAGAGTGGTTAATATAGCGACAGAAGGGACAATCAGAGATACCGGTAACTTCAATTTAACTCACATTGTCTCTATTTTTGTAGTCATAGGTACCTAAATTGCATTCCTCTTGTTCTGTAAGTCATAACATGCTGAAAAAGAACTCTATTTTAAAGTATTTTTCAAGGTACCATCCCTAAATAACGGTAGCCATGGTTATCTACGTTTCTTATGCATTGCGTCGCACAACCGCGGTCTATTGTCACGTTAACCAAGATGTGGGTTGACATCGCGAAAGCTGGTTGTCTGTCATCATCGCGACGTGGTTCCAACAACTTAATGATGTCATCTAGCTATAGGACATTGTCATCCTGCCTAGGTATTTGAAGAATACTGTATTGTTTAGTGGAGTCTACTTAGCTGTAGATGTTGATTTGACAATGTTTAGAGAAATGGTAGAGAGACCTACTATTACCTTCTGGACTGAAACTGATTATGTGCAATAAAGATTTTCATTATCTACATCTGAGGGGCAATTCCCGTATTTTTAAGAACATTCGCATTCTAATATCAATCGCAAGCTGTCAGAAATACAATCAATTTATATTCATTTTTGACAGGTTCTTGACATTCATTTTCGCTGAGATGACATTGCGAGTAGAATTTGAATGTTTTTTTAATAACGAGAATTGATCTTCTGGTTTTAAGATTGAGTCCAGCCACCACTACTGAATTATAAGCTTTACGGCTAGGCCAGAAAAAAACAAGAACTTTGGAGCTTGTTGATACATGTACAGATATATTTTCGGTGACGAAGTAGCATCACTAAGTTCACATATTTTCTCGATCTATCCAAAGGACAGATACAGCACACACAGAGATTTAATAAGATAGGAAAAGATAACCGTATTGGTTAAACCTTCATAGGTATTGAATTTCCCGTCAAACTCCATAAACGACAAGGATGTATCTATTCGGAAGTGGTGTGTTTACCTGCACGGACAGAGAGCCTGAGAACAGATGCTATCGGCATCTCACTCGCGCACACGTCGCGATCGAGATAACACGTGTCATGCGCGAGAGCACGCTCTTGTCAATTTTTATACTAGGACTACTTGTTTAAGGATAATGTTGTGATGTAAAAGATGCTGGAAGTAACTATTTCATTTGAGGAGTTTTTTTGGAAATTGTGTCGATTAGCTTTTTTAATTAATTTATTGGCTAGTCTAGCTTATTTTGGAAACAAAGTTGTTTCATTATCATTTTAGTATTAAGTAGTTTACCAGATTTTCTGCCTTTCTAGTCTCAACAGCACAAAGAAACTAGACACAAAAGAAACATTGTAAGCTTCAATTTTAATATTTTCAATACATACCATCTAAGATGCCCACTAGGATTCAAGAAAGACACCTGTCCTAATTCATCATACATGTGAATGCTGTTATTGCGAAGAAAATTTGTCTTAAAGCACATAAATCCCAAAACCCATATCCCCAAACCTTTGCAAAATCTTGCCGAAAGGGGTAAATTAGCGTAATTGCTCTCAAAACCGTCTGTATTCTAATCGTGGAGGTACGTGCGATCTGTTATCTCCTGGTTCCCATGGTCGTGTTTATAAATGACCGTCCGGAGGTCACTGATGCTACAGCTGATGGTCATCGCAGTCTCAAACGGGACAGCGACACTGAGAAATGGATACGTTTCGGATTCTGATTTCCGGATGTTTCAGAGTTTTGTCAATTTGAGATTTAGGTATTTATTTTTCTTTATACCAACAATTGCTTACACTGATGTTGTACTAAAATCTGAGGTTAGTGTAATAATTTTTTAAAGGTGCAGTTTTCAGTAAGATGATATTTTGTTTATAAAGCTATTTTCTTGTGATTAAGGTTCAAGAAATTAGTTTCGTTGATTGGAAGTTTGAAAGCAGTAGAAGTACTTACTTAAATAAAATTATGAGAATGACAGACGCTCAATTTTTAAACGTCGGATAAATCTTTTCAGAAATTAAATTTTGCATGTTTAAGCAATTTTTGAGACACATCAAATTAAAACAATTAATGTTTTTTAAATTTCATTAAACTTATTCTAATTTTCCATGACCTTGCATTATAAGTGTAGGAACTTAACAAAATAAAACCATTAAGAAACAATAACTAATGTTAATGTTAATTTTTCGGTCGAAGATCGTTGATAATGTCGAGACATTGGTCTTGACATTATCAAGGATCTTCGACCGGAAAAATTAGCCCAAAAAGTATGATCATCTATGCATGCATGCGTGCGTGCAATACATACAGTACATATACACATTGCTTACCTGGCCATCAAGTGTGAAAACGATATCATTTAAACACTCGTTATTGTTGCTAACTGTACTTTGGATAATTTGCAGTTCTTAGCGAGAACTTTCAAAAGGGGAATAAAAGGCAAGATTAAACATTATTGTGAAATTGTCCATCTTTGTATTGTTTTTGTAAATTAAGTAATTGTGAGCAGTGCATTTGTTCTGTGAGCAATGTGCCAACTGCCACTTAAGTTTGGCAATTCTTCGGGTTATGTCGGTTACCTTGGTTCTCCTGCGGATCTCCTCATTTCTGATTCGATCACGCAGGGAAACTCTAAGCATAGACCTCTCCATTGCCCTTTGGGTGTCTTTTAGCCTTCTTATAAGGCCCATTGTGAGCGACCGCGTTTCAGTGCCATAAGTCATCACTGGCAACACGCACTGGTCAAAGACTTTCGTCTTGAGTCACTGCGGTATGTGCGACGGGGCCGAAAGGTTCTGGAGTGGCGACCGCGTACCGAAAGACGTAGCGCTGGCCACCCGCAAGGTGGTCCAATGACCTTGTGGAGGCCTTAGGAACCCGTTAGATGCGAGAAGCACAGAACCGGTCGAAGTGGAGGTGCTTGAGGAAGGCCTATGTCCAGCAGTGGACGTCTTTCGGCTGAAATGATGCTGATGATGGATGATGAGTAGTGCATGATGGCCCAGTGCTAACGGCCTTGACTTACAAGCTGTATGTCGTGGGTTGGATCGGAACCCAAGCAGACGCTTGTGTAAATTATTTCATCACCACTGTTCTCAAAATAGTGAAGGAAAACATCGTGAGTAGACCGAACATTCCAAGACATGTGACAGCCACCAACCCGTACTGGGTCCGCATGGTAGATTATAGCCCATTCTTTTTCGAAGAGACGAGGCTGTGACCTAGCAGTGGAAACATTATAAGCTGATGATGCTATGCTTACGCTGGTCCTTATTATAAAAAAATATGCCTACGTACTTGGAAATAAAGATAAGATTTCCCTTAGTGTATTTTAAGATCGTTTTGAATGATTTGGACTGATGTTAACGTATGTATACTTAGGTATGTACAGACGCCAGCACATCAATCTACTTCAATCTATCAAATTTCTTTAATAGATTTTCAACTTTATCGCTAAAGCATAAGGTTCAAGGTTGATTGGGAAAATTTGACAGTTTCGGGTAACGATGGCTGCTGGCGTCTGTACTTCTAAGTTTGCAATAAAACAAATTCTCTTTACATACTTTCCGAAAAGCACGGTCCTCTAAATAACGATTCGGACCAAATATCAAAAACCAATAACCCAATCTGATACCAATAAAACTGTCGATAATAAAACTTTATAGGTACAAGTAAATCAGGTAGTGTGACCAGTAATACATTCATATCTTCCTATTTAACATCCACTTAGTAGGCAATGGTTATTGAATTACACCGTGGAGTAATAAATTAAAGGATTAAATCTAATATAGGGCCTATTTATAAATCGCTACCTTGTCTACCTACTCCCCATGAGTCACAGTTTCAAAATTTGCAAATCAACTCAAAATGTTCGCAACAGTTCGACAAGATTCATTTTGATGTTCTGAAATTATATCTCACAGGATTATCAACCTTATTTCGCAGACGATACGGTTGATTTTACGTTTCAGGCTGTTCCTAGAGATGGGAATTATTGGGCCATACTTATGATTGAACGGAACAATGAGTACGTGGGAGTAGCTAAGTAATATTAGTAAAAATGTCAGATGATAATGAAATATTTTTGTAAAAAATTACAGTTTTGTTAAATGTTAGGCTCTAATAACCTTTTATTTTGGACGTAATATTGCGTAAAGTAATTAATATGGGAGCTTTTTTTTGTAACTATTCCTTGCGTCGGTTTTCGCAAGCACTCGTATTAGTGCAGAGGTGTTTACTAATCGTGTGATCTACCCACTTATTCATCAAATTGGGTGACTATAAGTAACGCAATGGTGGATGGTCTATCAGCTGATCTGTCAATAATAAAAACAAATGTGAACCCAAAGTAAAAACTGTTGAGCATCAAGTTACTTATTGAGTACATGAATTTGTTCTCTCCAACTACGAAAACTTTATAACTTTTACAGCTCACAACGTACGACTAACAACAATTTTTACAGCTGAAGACACAACTTACAAGCGTTAGAACACGATTACAAAAAACAAACAGTCTATTTAAATAATTCTGTTTACCATTGAATACATCGCACTGCAATCTGCCTGCTGTCTGCTTTTGTCAACTATATTAAGGTCAGCTTCCAGTATAACCAGATGCAGCTGAATACCAGTATTTTACATGGAGCGAGTGCCTATCTGACCTCCACAACCCAGTTACTATGACATGATGCCCTTTGCTAAGATTGATTGTGAGACTTTCGGGCTTCTGACGGCCCGTAACGACTGTAAAAGATCCAAGAATGACATCCGGGATCAACTGCTTAGCGTGCTTTCGGAGGCATGGAGGGGACTTGGTATGTAAAGATGGTCACCCATCCACGGACCAACCGTGGCAACCGTAGTTTAACCTGATCGAACAACCTGTGCGATTATTATAACTTAGTCACAATAAGCTCTTCCATTAAATACATTCCCCTAATACAAATAAATTCCATCTAATATCCCTAACTAATTAGTCTAAACACTTTCCCTGGTATAATTTATATGCAGTAAGTTGTACTAGCCGGTCCGTATAAATTATAGCGGGACCAATTTTGTGCAAGGTAATTATTGTGGACAAATGAGCGCTGAGACACACTGTCTGCTAGCTTTTAGTATACTGCACTGCTATAAATTGTACTGTTTTCGTCTAGTTCTTTGTGAAGGATCATTTTTATTTTCGATACTTTAGTATCGAATATAGTATCGAGTAATATGCTGTTATTACTATTATGTCGTATACTTTAACTGTTGGAATAGCTGAGTAGACACATTAGTGATCTCAGTTTGGGAATAAAAATAATACCTAGCAATTGATATCTCTCAAAAAGGGAGTATTTTTTTCATCAGTATGTACCATAAGTTACAGCAAGATTCTTATCTATATAGGTACTGGAGCCGGATGACAGATATCCAGCCCTGATCCATACTAACAGACTTTTCAAAAACCTCTATTGGCTTTTCCTGAAAAGTAGATACGAGGTTGCTTTTTCTTGCGAGCAACCACAAGTCATTCAATATTAGCAAAAATTCATCTTTCCAATTATGTTTATGCTCTTTGCAGTAAAAAATACAATTGATTAGTAACAGAAGCGGACAAGCTGAAAATCAAAGAATATGTCTTCAATACCAAACAAAACCCCCTTTTCATCAGTCGAGTATACCAAGCAGTGTACACCGTCATGGGCGTAAAGCCCCACAATGTCGACCACCACGCGCAGTGTTCGCACAAACACTGCGCCCACGCATGCATCCATTAACCAGTGATTAACTTGTAGTGTGGGTAACACAATCGCTTTTTGTTTTCAAATAGTCGCACTTTAATTTTCATAGAGCGGAAGTGATTCATAATTATTTGTTTGAAGCTTGTCCAGTCTGCTTGCACTTGTTTACTATGTCAGATTTCATTATTCTTGCTTATAAACTAAAGCCAACCTTATGATATTCAGAAATGAAACCTAGCTTAGGACTTTTTTATGAAGACACAAAATTTTCGTGTCTCAACTAAATTGTGGTTAGTCAAACTAAAGACAGGCCCAATTTCATTTTGATTGTTAAGTTGGGCAATATATTTACTAACTAGTTTCTGCCCGTGACTTCGTCCTCATAAAATTTTTTGGTTTCCCCATAGCATCGCATCACCTGCCCACGCTTAGCCTTCTTTGCTTGGCTCTTTAGAGTCCTAGCGTGATGTCAAATAGACTTTAGCCTTTTTCAAGAATAGGGCTATAAAATGCAAAAATATTTTTTGCAAATCGGACTAATGGGTCCAGAGATTAGCGCGTTCAACAAACAAACTCGTCAGCTTTGTTATTGGTATAGATATGTATTAATTATGTACCGATCACTCTATTCGGCTACTCAGAGGCTGCTCATGTTCTGAACGTGACTTCACAGTTGTAGTTTACCTTCATAAGTAAAAAGTAAAAAATTAAAAAAAAAATTAAGTAGAAAGTAGTAGTAGTAGTAGTCGTAAAAAGTTATTTAATTCACATCGGAAAAAATAGAGTTATTTTTATTGTTACAGATTAATTCCGAGTACCAAGAAACAAGCTTTTAAAAATGGCATGTATGTATCTAAAAGCTTTTATCAGATCAAACTGCAAAATAACAGTTATCTTTCTTCGTGTATGAAACATTTACGTTTTTTAACTTCGCTTAAAAGTTTTCTCATAATAAAACTGTTTTATAACCTGAAAACGTGTCACAGAGTAGGTACGCTTACTAAAACCGAATTCAGTTTACCAAATCCCCGTAGAAAGTTCTAGATGCGCAACTAACAAATTGGCAACGCGACGCGAGGGGTGGTAGGTCGCGCATGCGCACGGGCTTGCGCGTGAGTGGACGCACGCTCGAGCTGCGCGCCCATTCGTCTTGTTTAAACCCATTTGACTAATTATTACTGTAAAATTGTTTGCAAAATTGTCTTGTAAACTTGGTTTGGAGTTTTGAGATATTACTTACGTTATGAAATTTTGTGTTTCATACTTGTTACTAGAACTAAGACTTCGTTGTTCTGTTATTATAATAGCGTTTAATCGCTTACAGGACCTAAACACAAAAACGCAAGTTTTAGAAACAATAAATGAATATGATCGACTACAGTAAACAAAATCAGAAATTGATATGACAAGTATTCTTCAGAATATATGCTAGGTAGATAGTGTGTTGAAAACATAATACAACTAATTTAATACGATAGAAAAAAAATCATGAACATACCTCTAAAAACTTTCTTTTTACAATAAAAACTATACTAATATAGGTACATGTACGCAAAATACGCGCATTGACGTAGAGTTGCGGACACCAGCCCGTATTACCTATTATCTACCTAATATAGGTACATACAATCATTCTGATTTTTTGTCAGATTATTCTACAAGCAACATACTAAAATACTAGTGTTTTAATTTTTTCGTCCAAACAATAGATTTTTTATAATTAAATAATTTCTTCATATTTTGCAATAAATTACCAGCGTTGTGTCATCACGCTTCTCTTTCTTTTCTATGCAGTCCGACAGTGACCGCGCTTTAAGGTCATGTAAGCCATTAAACTCAGCCAAATCTAATTAAAAAAATGATGTTGACGTTTCACTGAAATAATTAATATTCTCGTTTGCATAAATTGCAGGATACAGTGATTTATTTGATATACTTAAAAATATTTATGTTTCGAAATACCGTAGCTTTCTATAGATAATTTGGATTTAAACTTAACCACCACTAATTCACATCCTTCACACAAACCGTATTTGCATTGACCCCGACCAAACAAATCGAACCTTCCTCCAACCTTTGATTGAAAGATTACCCGCGTAGGCGCACATGAATATTATTGCACACACATACACGCATATCCTTTCCACTTTCTCCTGACACTGATACCCTTCGATAATCTCAGTTCTAAGCGAAGATGAGTAATTTAATGGAGGCGTATTTATTGAAAATTATCGTATGTCCGACCGGCGCCGGAGCACGCACCATCCGCCATCTTGGCGCAGATAAATCAATCAGGGTTATTATTCAACATTTGAGCTATTCATTTGGATCGTGTGTTGGTTTTAGTGTGGAAATTGTTGAAGCTTTGTTAAGTTTAGCGAAGTTGAGTGAAGTAATTGGTGGCGAAATTATTGTGCATTTAATGCTTGACTGATAGCTGAATGAGCCCATTTTTCCGTTGCTCTCCTAAATAAACGTAAACAAAACTAGGCCATAAAGGGTACCAAGGCACCCTGTATTCTCTCTCATTTCGCTTCCATTTTATCGTTGACGTCTATATAGCTATAGACCTTTAGGTATATCGTCCCCGTATTTGGAAAACTAAATAACTTCGGTTTTGGCGATTTTGTCTTTTCCCTATTTTTAAATAATCCAAAACATGACGCATGTTTGAGTCTTACAGGAATTTACTTATCTTATTCCGTTCCAAAAATATAGCCATTTTTGTCGTTCAGATGGAATAATGCATATCTTCAAACTAATTCTAATTTTTTGAAGGAAAAATAAACAACTCAATAAATAAATCAATAACTGTGGTCAATGATTAGTTAAATTTTTAATAAATTAAATAAAATAAGTTGTTGATTTTTTCTTCAATTTACAAATTCTATCATAAAACTAACAAAGTTCTAGGAAAACTAAATAACTCTACTTAATTAATTTTGCTACTCAGAATTCTGTCAAAACGTACATTACTTTATAAACACTTGATGTTATCTATTTCTTCTACAACTAGATAATTATTAATTACAAGATGATAGGCAAATAAAATCAAATAGATTAAGTTATTTATAATTGCCACGCGAAATATTGTAGTGTCTATTCAATGAATCGGAACAAGGAAGTGCGCGGGGGGAAGCACGGGTGTCAGCGCGTGTGACTGAAGCATCGCTCGCGTCACAAGCATTTTAGTGTAATGCGTTTTTCATTTTAGTGTAACCTTCAATTGCGTTGACGTCAGTGACCAGAGTGAGAGTTTTACACTATAATTAATTCGCGGGGTAGATTTATGGTGAAAATGTGCCAAGAAGAAGATAATTCATCTGAGGTATGTAGCTACTTTACATACATTAGGTAATGTAAACCGAATGCATTTGGTTTTTTTTTTATTAAGTACTAAATTATTTACCGTAAACCAATCTTGGACCTAAAGAATAGAGTTATTCACGACGTCAAGATTTTGTGACCGTCGGTCTATTTTAAAGATCAATGATGTAATCTGCAAATAACACCATCTGCGGTTGATTTTGAAGTAATTGGGGTATATCATTAATGTAAGCTAAAAAGAGGAATGGACCCAATATCGAACCCTGAGGAACGCCCATTGTCATTTCAGACCCCAATGAGTTTACGCCATTTACTTGAACTTTCACCTTTCTATCTTTCAGGTATGATCTTAGCAAATCAAGTGCTGTTTTTCTAATTCCATAGTGCTCCAGTTTCATCAGAAGTGTCTCATGGTTACACAATCGAACGCCTTAGAGAGGTCGCAAAAGATTCCAATGGCATCTTGTGCTTCTTCCCAGGCGTTAAAAATGTTCTTTATTAAGGTAACGGTATATTCTTTATTAAGGTAGGTAAAGGTCAGTAGTGCAACGCCCTTTAGTGAAACCGTACTGGTGTTCATGAAAGATGGAATTTTTATTAAAGTGACGTAACATTTGATTGAGCATTAACTTTTCAAACACTTTACTGAGAACTGGCAGAATTGACACAGGTCTATAATTGTTGGGTTCTTTACTATCACCGGATTTGAACAAAGGTACTACTTTACTATGTTTCATAAGATCCGGAAAGACTCCTTGGTCAACACTGGTGTTAAATATGAAAGCTAAATAGGGCGCAATGGTTTCGATGAAAGATCTACATACTTTTACAGACATTCCCCAGAGATCTTCTGTTGCTTTAATGTTAAGATCTTTAAAAACTTTTATGACAGCCTGGGGGTTTATATGCTGAAACCTAAACTCCAAAGGGCATGCCTTTACATTATTTTTAAGTAAGGCAGCAGAGAGCGTGGGGGATGAATTTAAAGCTTCAGTAGTTTTAAGGGGAATATTAGCAAAAAAGTTTTCAAATTCCTGAGCTATTTCTACATCTGAGTTGATGGGGCCATGTGCAGTCTCTAAATTAAATTCAGTATTACGCTGTTTTTTCCTACCTGTTTCATTATTTATTATTTGCCAGGTAGTTTTTATTTTATCATCAGCTGATTTTATTTTATTGCTAATATAAAGTGCCTTAGCTATTTGGCACACACTTTTAAATATTTTTGAATATTTTGCAACATACTGATGAAAGTTTGTATTATTCATAATGTTGCTTTAAGCCATAGAGTTCAAAAAGATTTTCCCTGCTTTTACGAATACCTGGAGTTGCCCAGTCACTAAATAAAAACTTTGTGTAAATACTTTTAGTTTTCAGTGGAAAAGTTTCATTAAACTGCGCATTTAGTATTGAAAAGAACTCGGCGTAGAACTCATTTGGGTCACCAATATTATTAAAATTCTGATCACATAATTTACTGGCTAAAGAATTATTTAATTTCTCTACCTTTTTACATGTTATTGTCCTAAACCTTATTTGAGTTTTTTGTAAATAGTGGAGCGCCGTAAGGCATAAAAATTGTAAAATCTCGGAATCCAGGGCCTGTCAATGAATTTTCATAAAAACTGTTCTACTGCATTGTTAAAAGCTCAAATAAAAAAGTTAAAAATAAAAAATTGGCCGATCTTGATTACAACAATTTATAACAACAATTTACTGAAAAATGAGAGGGACAAGGGGAAAAAAAATGTTTACAGTAAAGATTTCAATTTTATAGCGAATAAATTATATTTGCATAGTAACTTTAATATTAATTTATAAATATTTAGCAAAAAATAACGAGTTACGAAAAAAAAAAACTATACCACATGTCTAAATTATTGTTCATTATTTTCTTCGTCATCGTCATCGACCTCATTGATGTGGATTGTAGGTGAAGGATTAGTACAGCTGTTACCATTGCATTCTAAACAAGCTACAGTGCAATTTAATCCACTTTTCCTGCACCTGCAAGATGCTCCGCATCCTGTTTTGCATGTGCAAAAAATCATTTTTAGTAAGGCTTCTGGAGCGGGTAGCTGCGTCATTGTTTGGGGCATCAGTATTCCGCATTCATATTACCAACCCCACTCTTCTGGTGATATTTCTCTTCCGAGCCATGTCTGAATTTGCAGATATACTCTTTTGAAGTGTCCAAAAGCGGCATCTGCGGTAGGTGGCAAAGACGATAGTTTAGCGCAGGTATTTTTAGCAGTTGCTTTCAAAAAAGAGTTATATCTTAGTATATTTAAATCTTTTATTTTTGGGGGGCAGCGTATAAAGCAAGAGTGCATGTAACACCAGCGTTAAAAATGTCATTAGCATCTTTGCATTCATTTTTGAAAACTGTCGCAGCATTTTGTAAGTCCAGCCGTTTTTCGAAATTTTTTGCAAACACATTTTGCCACGTTGGAAAAAAGCTGACGTCGTGTCATAGCCAGTGAAAGCATGTAAGAACAGAATATGCTGTTTCGCGAGTATTTAAATACTGTGACAATCCATCCGCTCTTTCTGCAGAAGCAGCTTTCAGCGTTGATATTCCTCTAGTTACCTTTACAATTTCTCCTAGTTCGGAGCTTAATTGAGAACTAGATCCGATTTTGTCGCAAATGAGGCAATCATTACTTTGATTATCATCACTATTCGATGGTTCACTCATTTTGATAAGAGGCTGTAACAACAAATATTAGTAATATTAATAACTAACGTTTATATCAAGATTAATAATTAATGTTATTGAATTTTACTATAATGTTCTAACTTTCAGCATCGATTTATTATAAAATAAACGATTAATTATTCAAAATGATTTTTATAAGCGAGTGATATAAATAAAAAACAAATACTTACTATCTATGCCGCTATTTTCAAAGTTTGTAAAATACAATTATGTTCTGTAATTAACTTTTATCATATTAACTGCACAATAATAAATATACATAAAAACAAAAATCAGAAATATTTTTTCTCAAAACGCACAAAAACAGCTACGTATTTAGCTTAGTGCAACGTGTACTAATCTGTTAGGGACCGCGTCAACAATGCCCAACAGCTGCTGTTGTCCCTTCTATAACTCCCCCCACCCCTCACCTTTGTACCTGCAGTCCCTTGAGGCCCAAGGACAAGTTTGTAATAGTTCTCCTTTTCAAAATATAACTTTAAACTAATAAAAATAGAAGAAAACTCCGAAAAAATATTAATTATTTATTTTAATAATTAAAAAATTAAGATCGGGCAAAATTTTTTTTTTAACATTTTTCTATATACTGTTAAAAACACATTTCAAAAATTTATATGAAGATTCATTGACAGGCCCTGGATTCCGAGGTATAAATCTTACGGCGCTCCACTAAAAGGCATGTAGGAGCCAAATGTTATTGTTTGTCCACTGTGATCAGATGGCAACTTATTTACAATTCCTTTGTGTAAGTAATCACAATTACAAATAATATTATCAATACAAGTGGCAGAAGAAGCTGTCACTCGGGTTGGTTCAATAAAAACATTTGACAAATCAAATGACCTAAAAAGACTTAACAATCTGACAGTATTCGAGTTATTTTCCAATAAATTAATATTAAAATCTCCACATACGATTATCAACTTACTACTTGTACTAAGTTTCTTTGACACATCTTCCATTACAGAATCAAACACAGTTAGATTCTGGTAACTTGGAGGTCGTATACGCATACTATAACATGCTTATCAAGCTCAACACAGGACAATTCAATGGTGTGTTCAACAGACAGCCCAATTATGTCTTTTCGTTCTTTAGATTTAATAGAATGTTTAAGTAGTATTAATGACCCGCCATGTATCATACGTTTCCGGCTGAAATGGCTAACTACACAATAATTTTCATAATTAATTGACATTACTTGATGATCTTTCAACCAATGCTCTGTTAAACAAATGACATCAAACTTGGTGTTTTCCAAAAACAATTCTAATTCCAGTAATTTGGAAGCGCAACCTTGGATATTTTGATTAAATAATTTTAAATTATGTTGCACTCCCTTTGATTTTTTAGTATTATTAATTATATTGCCAGAAGATACCTTTTTATTATTCTGTAATAATAATTGGTTATTTAAAGGGGTAACTTCTGTTTCTCCCCGACTAGTTTAAAAAATTATCCGGAGTGACCTCCACAACTACAACTGGAGAGTTTAGATTGCCCGAATAAGTTCCAGCAGAAGGAGAATACCCTATCTGACTGGTAGTGGTCTCCAAAGATGATGGTATTATAGGTGGATCCTCCTTCGTACATGACGATTCATAATTAATCACTATGTTGTTAGTATAACTAGGCAACACAGACTCGTCACTAATACTAGAATTCGTTATATTAGCTATAACCTCGTTAATGCTATCAACATAGCAATCAGATGTCTACATATCAAAGTAATAAACGTTCAACTTTTACATTTAAACATATTTCAAGTTTGATAAATTCAATAACTGCATTTATTTCACCTTCTTTTACTCTACCAGATGGATCTAGGTTGTAGGAAAACTAAATAAATAGCCGAAATAAATAACTAATTGCAGTTACGTTACAAAAAGTAGTTGTGGCAAAATTAAACAACTTGGTTTTATATATTTTATTTAGTTATTGTTGAAGATAGAGTCCAGTTTGTTTAAGCATAATGTTAAAGATAATCAGGTCCACAAAATATAAAATTACCGACAGTAAAATTGTCTCAATTTTTTTAACAAATGAACATTAATTGAAAAAAAAACACTAAATCGCGTTTATCTCAAAACTAGAAAATCGGAGTTATTTAGTTTTCCAACTACGGGGACGATATGCTCGGCTCCTATAAACAAAAACGAATCGATTTGCTTAACAATGGTAGCATTTTTTATTGCCAAACTGGACTTACTTATGAACAGATTCGTAAACTAATTTATCCTGTGATAGCTACTTCTTTAAGGGAGCGTCTACTATGCAAAGCGATGGTCTTTGCTTCATTATTGGTAAAGATACAAGTCTTAAATCAAGTTATAACTAAGTTATAGGAATCGGCCAATAGTAAAAAAGTAATAAAGTAGTAAATAGTAATAAGTAGACATTATTCTGCTTCAATTTTGGACAAAGTTTCAAGTACTCAAATCCATGCTTACAGAGCTGGCAGGCTTATAAATAAACATAGGAAATATCATTCGCACATTAAAACACATCTGGAATTACTTAGCCAAAGTCCGGCTCACTATCAGGGCTCCAATGATGGTTCGCACTTAGACCCCGTCGACGATCACGACTCCCATACTAGCCATAAATATGTACGGTACCGGTGATTACGCGTCTAATGCGAAATATTAATTCAAATGTACTTCTTAGGCTGACTGTATGAGAGGCAACTGTGTGGGATAATATGAGAGCGATTTTTGAAAATCATGCAGCGTTTGTAAGGTAATCAGTCAATGAGGGGCAATTCCCGGTCAGCGGGATTGTCCGAAAGGGTTACCGCTGGCCCGGAACATAAAGGGCTAAGGAAGGAACACGGGTGGGTTTTAGTCAGTAAGAGTCTGACACTCCCTTCCGCTCCACCCAGAGCGGGAGGGGTCATTTAATGATTTCCCATCCTGAAAAAAAAACAAAAATAAAGGGGCAATTACCGTATTTTTTAACCGGTCAAGCCCTGCGCGTGCCCTATGCAGCACGATACAATAGAAAATCAATTGTGTCTCATTAGCGGAGCTTGAGGGAATGTTCGCATTCTAATCTCAGTCTCATTCTGACAAAAATGCAATCGTTTGACATACATTTTTGACAAGTTTTTTGATATTGATTGTCGCTAAGATGAGATTGCTACTTGAATTTGAACGTTTTTTTGAGTACGAGAATTGGCTTTCAGCAGTGCGATTCTGTAACCATCTCACCGTGAAAACTTAGGTGAAGTGAGCATGGAGTGAGCTGTCAATAGTGTCAATTCCTAGCAAAAACAAACTCACTTTACCTAAGTTTTCACGGTGAGATTTTTGCAGAATCGACCGGCAGTTTTTCAAGATTCCTCGTTGTCGTCAAATATTAGAAAGACTGCAAAATCTCGACGTGAAAACTTAGGTGAAGTGAGTTTGAAGACAAAGACAAAGACATTTATTCGTCTGATATGGTAGGTACAAAGTTGGTTATTATATATGGATAAGTGCAACACATCAGCCGCTAATAGCGGCATACGAATATTTACAATGTGAACCTAATGTATACGTGGGTATAAAACATAACTAATATTCTACTTAAACTCTAATACACAATAAAAAACACTTATATTATGAACATTTTATACTCTAACTAGCAGCGCCCCGTGGTTTCACCCGCATAAGTATCGATTCCGTGGGAATATCGGGATAAAAACTATCCTACATTATGTCCTTTACCTTTCCTATCTCTATACCAAATTTCATCTAAATAGGTTCAGCGGCTTAAGAGTAAAGAGGTAACAGACAGACAGTCACACTTTCGCATTTATAATATTAGTATGGATATACAATATAAAATAAAAACACAAGAATAACAACATTTCTATTATACAACTAAATAAATCAACATTATTATAAAAAAAGATTATTTACTTATTTAACCTTATAATAAAAAAAAATCTAGCGAAAGAATTTTATTAATATTTCATTGAAGAGAGGCGATAGTGTCATTCTCTAGCATGAGGCGGAATGACACAGCGGGATTATCCGAAAGGGTTACCGCTGGCCCGGAACATAAAGGAACACGGGTGGGTTTTAGTCAGTAAGAGTGTGACACTCCCTTCCGCTCCACCCAGAGCGGAGCAGAGCAATCATCAGTTGACGATTTCCCATCGTGAAAAAAAAATAATAAATTCGGAATGACAGCTCACATCAAGCTCACTTCATCTAAGTACTTCACACTACACTAAACTTCTGTCTCGTATAGGGTTTTAACATTATGCTGAGCGATGGCCGTTTTGCGTAGATGTAACGCAACATATTTCCCCCTACTTGTTATATATTTTTTCTTTTTATGCGTCATGTTTGCTGCAAATAAACGTATTTTCCTTCTTTCTTTCTTTAGTTTCCACGGTGAGATTATAACAGAATAGATCGGCTGTTTCATGAAAACAAAATTACTATAAACAAATCTATTAAAACTTTTAGTATCAGAGCCCTTGTACACACGGCTACACTTCACGTTACACATTCCAGTTTTAGCTTTTTTTTATTGTTTATTAATTAAGGAACTAAACAAAATACAAACATAAAACATCACAAAAACCTCAATAGGTTTGTCCGGATGTTGAAACACTTTAAGCAATCTTAAAAACTAACTTGAAACCTAGTTATTATACTCGTAACACATCGTTTATAAAAAATTGTGAGGTAGTTAGTAAATAACAACCATAATTATCTCGGTCCTAGCCTTTACAACAAAATAAGTAAAGATCTAAAATTGAAGAATCTTGATAGCCAAACATGCAAAAAAACAATTGAAAAATATTTGAAAGCACTAGACTACAACAGCACTGAAAATCTAATATAAAACGATGCTATAAACAAGGCACATAAGCAAATAAATAATAAAGCACACATAACTGTACACAAACACATATAGAAACATACATAAAAACAAAATATACACATATACATAAATACATTAACATAAAACATCCAAACACAGACAATTCCCATTATTTGTAACTTAATATAACTATCTGTACTATGATTTATTACCTATACAGTATGTAATCAAACCACTGCTATGTGACTTGTAACTGGAACCTTGTGAAAATCTGTTGTTCTAAGGTTGAGGAAGACTATCCGCTCGTAATACAGTTTTATACTAGTACGAGGGGATAGGGCGAATCAGACTATAGACAACCAAACCATCTTTTCATTGTACCATTTCACATCCAACGATCTGACTATTTGTGTTTATTATTGAGTTACTCTGTATGCTTGTCTCAAATTTGTGAATAAATATTATTATTATTATTATTATTATAATGAACAAAAAACGACGAAGACGCTCATCACTTATTGAATGAACTTTAGGTATGTACACAGTATGATGCATTTTCAAAGAGAATCAAAGAATTTTTTGTATTTATTTTTATGATCTCTCATTGTATAGTGGTTTTCGTACAATCAGAAGTCAGCTTATACTGGTAATGCAGCTTGATGTGTAGCTTGCATACATACCTGCATGAAGAAAATGTGGAGCGAAGTGTTCCGTGTCATGTTTTGCTTGATTCAACTCAAAAATATCTGAATTTGAATGGTTTGATTTATTTTTCAGAAATTATCAGCGTGCCTTTTTATGAAACTCCTGTTTCTATACCTTGGTTCAACGTGTGCAGCCTTCCTTAGCCAGTAAGTGGTCATACATTTCAGCAGATCGTGTTTAAATCGCCAGCGCTGTGATCTGGGCACACCGTCGTCCGTCAAAGTCTGCTTCAGATACGTAAGTGTTGCTGAGCTTTATTTAAAAACTAGCTGCGCCTCGCGGTTTTACCCACGTAAATGTCGATCCCGTGGAAATATCGGGATAAAAAGTAGCCTATATTCACGGTGTCAGCTACCTCCATACAAAATTTTATCAAAATGGTCCAGCCGTTTGAGCATGAAGAAGTAACAAACATATAAACACACACAAATTTTCACCTTTATAATATTATTATAGTGTGACATTCCATAGTCAGGAACTACCTTAAATATTGCCCAACAAATAAATAAACGATATGATATTATGGGTTAGTTGCAGGCATAGAACAGAAAAGGTTTATAGGTTAACCTCTTTTATCTGTTCTGTGGTTGCAGGAGTCCATCAGTCCTTAGTCACTACTTCACCAATGATCACAACCAGCTCATCTAAACTGCGTTTAATAGCAGTCTGTATCATCTTAGTTGTTGAATATTGACACTGACAGCTCTTGAACGCGGTTCAGATGTGCCGATCGCGTTCAGTTTCATCGGTGAAATTCACTCTAAGAGAACCACCAACATCACCTCACAACTATTAAATTATTTTTGAACTTCGATTTTTTTTGTTTTGTTTTTTTGTTTTTTTTTAAAACGTTGCCCCACACTAGGAATTACTCCTGTATTGTGGGTCCGTTTACAAACATTTAAATTCACATACACAAACAGCATTTTATTAACGTGCTATTAAAATGCAATATTTAATTCGAATTAGGATAGTCTGTAACCCACTATTGAACCCTCAAAATGTTTATGTGAAACGTATAATATTAGGCATTTACAAAGCACAAAAATTAAATAAACGAAATTATTAATTAAGGCTCTATTGCCCCGATGTTATTATCTGTTATCTCTCTCCAAGTCCGTGAGAGTACGGGGTGCGAACATGTATAGGGGCACGCAGGAAGCGCGGGCGCAGATAATGAGTGTCGGTGTGTTCTCAGTGCGGGGCAATGAATTAATAGTGGCATTGCTATCTTCATTGCGGTCATACTACGTCGAATACACACATTAGCGAGGCTCGGTCACGAATGGTGGTGCATGGAGGAGGATGGTGCTGTGTTTTGGACTTTTAGGTGTGATTTGGTAATGTTTTAAGGAATTCAGCTTGTTCCTAATGTGGGTTTGGTGATGTACAGTTAACACTGAACTGTTTACTGAGTGTTGTGTTGGTTGGTTTTTAGGGTTCCATCCCGTACCCAAAGGGTAAAAACGGGACCCTATTACTAAGACTCTACTCTCCGTCTGTCACCAGGCTGTATCTCATGAACCGTGATAGCTAGAAAGTTGAAATTTTCACAGATGATGTATTTATGTTGTCGCTATTACAACAAATACTAAAAACAGAATAAAATAAATATTTAAGGGGGGCTCCCATACAACAAACGTGTTTTTTTTCGGCGTTTTTGCCTTGTGGTACGGAACCTTTCGTGTCCGCCTCGCACTTTCTTATAAACTAGGGTTACTAAACATGGCAGAACTTTTAAAATAAATATTAGTATGGGCTTGCACGAAGTTCTTCAAGTGTGATCAGCAGAATGCCCTGATGAACACGAATTTATTGATCCAGTCAGATCAGATGTCAAAAAGATTCTCCTTAATAAAGAATAAAAAAAAGGTCAAAAAGATTTTAATAGGTATAAGCAGTGGTGGCGCAGTGGTAACGGTCGCGACTTACGAGTTGTAGGCCGTAAGTTCGTACCCAGACAGGAGCTTTACTTTATGTAAATTATTTCATCACCACTGCTCTCAAAACGGTAAAGGAATATACATCATGTGGAAACCGGCATGTCCTAGAACCAAAAATACGAAGACATGTGACATCTATCAACCGGCATTGGGTTAGCAGCGTGGTGAATTACGGCCCACTCCCTCTCAGCAAGAGGAGGCCTGTGTCCCAGCAGTGGGAACATTATAGGGTGATTATGAGGTATAATGTAAAGACCACTCAAAATAATCCCAAATGGCTTAGGATTTAAAAGTGACGTAAAGACGCCAGCACTTTAAGCTACTACAATCTGTCAAATTTCTATAATAGATTTTCAACTTTATCTCTAAAGAATAAGGTTCAGAGTTGATTGGGAAAATTTGACAGTTTCGGGCAGCTTGATGTGCTGGCGTCGTACCTACTTCAATTTCGTCACTGATGAATGCACTTTTAATGCACCACAAACACTTTAGTTCACCTTGAAGGTATCATCCTCTCCATACCGGCCAATAATTGCAACAGACCCATCTTTGCTTGCATACAATCCACGATTGCCGATGAAATGCTCAGGTGAGCAATTTTCGCGTTATAAATAAATTCGCTCAATTATAGGCGCTAAACAGCTGAATACTAAGATGATCTTCAATTGTATCCGTGCCGCGTATATCTTTGTTCTCACACGATTATAATTGGATGCTCTATTCAATGTTTTGCGATTTAAAAGGTTGCAATGTTTTTGCAATTTTGTTGTTTGGGATTTGGAAATCTTTGTGGTTGTTCATGTTTTCGTCTAAAGTGATTATTGAATGTCTTGGAGCAAGATCATGCTCGTAGATTTTACTTAATTCATGCTTAATTTTTGGTGATTTGTGATAATCAACATTTTGAACTTTAGCTTGATTTTTATACTTGACTTTTAGTATGCGCCATGTTTATTTTGTGCCCGATTTAAAAACCACTTGACTGAAGTGATCGTCGGTAACAACTTGAAGTGACTATGTAAGACTTTTGCACTGAAATAAGATAAGAACACAAAATCATAAAAAGGACCGGTTGTTGTGTCCCAAAACTTCAGAAACGTTAGTTCAAATGTTAAGACATCGTCTAAATTAAGGTTAATAATCCATACTAACAAGATCATACTCTTCACGCTTTGCAGTCGTAGCGAGCATAAATTCGTACGATCAGCCGACAGGACGCGCACCACCGACCTATTTCATAAACTCACGAAGAAAACTTACTTAGACCAACCCCCAAACAAGCTAATATCAACTTTAGAGCGCGGACTTTAGAGTTGGGTGTTCATTGGTGGTGATTTGACGGAAAGTCGTGTGTTTTCGGTTACCATGGCGACCGAAATGTCGGTGAGGTGCAATGCAATAGTTTAATCTGGCTGCGGGCACGACCACACGAACTCGCCGCCCGCGGAGGCCTTGCGAGATGAGTAGCACTGTGTGAAGTTAAACTTTTAGTTTAAAGTTGACGTAAAACAATTTCTTATTAAAACACAGATGTTTCAGTGTTGAGTCACTGCAGCATGTGCACATAGGTACATAACTGTTGGTGGTTGCATGTCGTTCATCGAACGATCGTTTTATACGGCTTAGAAGACAGTATATTTTTGGGAGTCTCACAACGTGTTTGGACTCACGCATGACGGCCAGAGTGGACGGATTAGAAGACAGACATCCATTAAAAACAAGAGGAAGTTCTTTATCATCAATGTCCTCCGCAGAATATATATAGACAAAGCTAAATGAGATTCTTGTGCCAATATATCCAGTCATATGATTCAGACCCACTTCTCGCCAACCTCAACATCTTAGACCAATTTATATTTTTTTCATCATCATTAACCATAACATCCTCTACTATACAAAGTCGTTTACATATTTTCATATTCGCTAAACTCAGTTTAACCACAGTGTCGTCAGGCGCCAACATGTCACCCAGTGTCGCAAGCGCAGCGGACGACTAAATATCAGGCGCATCACTCCCTAATGACTCGTACAAATAGCTTCCACGAATGTACGTAATGTATAGCCGCAGGCGCATAATATTATGTTTTCAGTTTTCACATACAGTTTACATGTGGGAAGCGGGTCTTGAATCTTTGTAGCTTTCGGTTGTGTCGAGTTTGGGTGTCTCGGGCGTTTTCTGAAAGAAAAGTTTAATATTATTGGTGCATTTAGTTTCATAAGTTTTTTATTTTATAATTGCAGTCTGACCAAATAAAAGGACAATAGCCCTGATTCATTCATTAAAGTATCTGTTGTGTTGTGATTTTACGATGTTTAATTTTAACTTAATTTGGATTACCTTCCTGGCTACTTAGGTCAAATCTCAATGTAACCTCAACTTAAACCAGAAATTTGTAATTCTGGATGAAGAATCTGTTCGTGCGCTTGCACATGACAACATAACTAGTTCTATGAAGAAAGTACTTCAAACTATTCCAAGTTAGCTGACTCTACATAAAGGGCCAGACAAAATGTCAAAAATCATGGAATCGCCAAGTCTGAGAAACAAACTATCTTCTCAACAGATCGTAACAAAACATTCTAAAATCTAATAGTATCTTTACAAAACATTGCTATTTGAAAGTAAAAGGGACGCTCTGCAAATATAGGTCACCATTCACACTAGTTTGTCCTGTTATACGAAAAATCCACGATAATTGGTTGCGTGCGCGCACGACGTTGGTCGAGTGTTGACGTTAATAAACACGTTTGGAACGTATTGATTTGTTGCCACGGTTTATCGAGATCTAATTTGTAAAGCTTCTGAAGGGGTTAAACTGTTTGTAAATGATTGGCTAGTTGGCTATTTAAATTAATTTTAATGTTGGAACTTATGGGTAAGATAGGTCAACGCAGATTGCAGCACCTATTCGTAGTTGCCTTTTATCATTTCAATGAGTTTAAAGTACATTACCCCATTTTTGCAGGAAAAAACTCTCGCTACGAGGTGAAGCAGGTTCGATTCTTCCACGGATCGAAAATGTTTGATTGAAGGCTAGATTGTCATTGTATGATTTCCACAATCGGAATCCATCTTGGATTCCGTAACATACATTGTTGTGCACAAGTGTTAAGCGTTATTTAAATTGCTATTTCACACAAACCAAAGATCACGAGAATTTTCCAATTGACAGTCGTGATCGACTACATACGACACGAAGGCACCTATCCGCACCTATCTATGTATAAAACAAAGGTGTAAAAGTAACGAAATAAAACGTACCCGTATGTATTCGTTACTATAAAAATTAGTACTCGTTACTATCGTATCGTTACGTTACTCGTTACTTCTGATACCTCATAACATGCTATGTTATGTTAGAGCAACGAATCAAGTCGTATTGCGTACGCGTACAGTATGACGTCGCGGGCGGCGTCATCGCAACATTCGTAATTTGTAGAAAAGATTATACATTACATACCAAGCTGCCTAAGGTGCATTTTTTCCGTATTTTGAACCAGAGTAGTGTTAAAGTTATACTAAATTTAGTTTAATTTATAATAGGTAACTGTAGAACTACAAGTAAACTGTTGACGGAATCTAGAAATTGGCTTTCCGTTTTTTTAGAATCTACAAAATTTGAAATTGGTTTAAATACGCGATAATAAAAAAACAAAAACATACATACTTACATATTTTTAATTTGTAAAAAATATTTTCTTACCTTGTTTATTTGTTTCTCATCCAATTTAAAACTTCGTCTACACACACAATAGGTACCTTTAATAAACATAAACAAACATCGCTCTTTAGAACGTACGTTTTTAAATTCAGCGAATAAGTGCGCGCATGCGTAAAACATACGACCAGCAAATGTTTCAATAATATACGCATCAACGATACTTGCTTGAACTGAACCGATGTACCTATAGGTGCCCGTACTACGAAAAATGCGAGTAACGAAATGCATTTGTGAGTAACGTTTCGTTACTCGGTACTAGACGGCGCACCCGTTACTCAGTAACGAATACATACGGTTTGCTACAGCTTTAGTATAAAATGTCAATCCTTTGCGCGTTCGCACGCCGCCGTCCGGGGTCGTCCGATTCGGCCGCGTCCGGCTGCTGACATTCACGAATATTATTAGGCATTGTTTTGGTGTCCGGAGCTGAGAAGGAAGGTTGATATGACATGACTAAATGGTGCATACCTATGCCATGTTACTTTTAAAAGGGTGTGTCTCTTTTGGTTCCAGCTGGCTCGGTATACAGAAAAAAAAATAACAATGTTTTGTGAATAGAGTTACTTTAAATTTAAGAATAAAAATGGTTTGAAAATTGTCAAGGTTCTAATTACACTAATTTAAAAATGTTGTAGTGCTCTCTTGATTGTGTTTTAGACAGATTTGTCGTACAAAATTTGTGAAAAACACACAAGCCAGCCACTGACTACTAAAACGTTTGTACAGACGCCAGCACATCAACCTACCGCAATCTGTCAGATTTTCCCAATCAACTTTGAACCTTATGCTTTAGCGATAAAGTTGAAAATCTATTAAAGAAATCTGACAGATTGTGGTAGGTTGATGTGCTGGCGTCCGTACATTAGTGGAATCAGGGCCTCGAGTACCACCCTAATTGCCTAACACATTATAAATCACAATCTGAATAATTTGGAACGAAATCAAGGAGTCCAATACTTCATTCATATGTTCGAAAAATTTGTCCACTCAAAACGTAAATAACGCAATTAATGTTTTTGAACTGTCAAAATGAAAGTCATCGCTACTGTTAGTGTGTTACGCAATTACTCACCGTTGTACAAACGCCAGCACATCAAGCTACCCGAAACTATCATATTTTCCCAATCGACTTTGAACCTTATGCTTTAGCGATAGAGTTAAAAATCTATGAAATAAATTTGACAGACTTTAGTAGCTTGATGTGCTGGCGTCTGTACCTTTAAGCATTTGTTTATTAATCTACAGATATCTTAAGAAAGGAGATAACCAACCTTAGCCGTACAAAGGGACATATTCTTATATTCAGGTTGAACCTTTAATCACCGTTTTCCTTTTATGGGGTCATTGTACTCATCATTATGAACAACTTTTACTATAGGAACAAACATTAAATCGCGAAAAAAAATCAGCTGTTCCCTACATTTTGACGAGTTATGCGAACATAAATGGAACAGCTGATTTTTTTTCACGATTTCTGGTTTGGTCTCATAGTAAAAGTTGTTCATAATGATGAGTACAATGACCCCTTAAGATAATTATAACGATGATTAAAATTTCACCCTGTATATAAATCTCGTGTCACAGTGTTTATCATCGAACTCCTCCGAAATGGCTTGACCGATTTTTATGATTTTTAACCGACTTCTAAAAAGGAGGTGGTTCTCAATTCGGATGTTTCTATTTTTTTTTGTGTATATTTGGTAGGTCTGAGAATAGGTCATAGGCTATTTTTATACCCCTAGGTGATAAGGGTGGCCTCTCCGGATTTTTTTTGGAATCGAAACTTACGCGGGTGAAACCGCAGGGCACAGCTAGTTTTTCTATATTATTTTGGTTAATTGAAGCATTTCCAGCAGTGATTACGTATCTCATTTGTTTCTTTAATCTCGGTTATATCCCAACTGGTATTTGATGAATAGCGGATGTGTGAGTAACCTCTGTGGGCGATGTGTCCGGCTGGTTCTCAAGACATATCACGAACTGGCCATTGGTTACTTTACCTATTTATAGTTAATACTTATTAAACTATGGTTGTGAAAAGGCTAGGCAGATGGTGACAGTTTAAATTTTCACAGAGCGTGTATTTCTATTACCGCTATAACGTTCTATATTAATTTTATTGTTTTGATTATTTATTTTAATTTGATCTAAGTATAATTCTGTTTCTATTTAATTTGATTTGAATTGATTTTATTTTATTTGATTTTATACGTGTGCCATTAATGGATGTTATTTACCTGAAATAAATAAATTCATTTATTATTTACTTATAATAACAAATAATAAAAATAAAATAAATATAAACAAGAAATAAAAGCAACAAAAATTTAAAGGGTTTTTGTACAGACGCCAGCACATCAGCTACCCGAAACTGTTAAATTTTCCCAATCAATCTCGAACCTTATGCGGTAGCGATAAAGTTGAAAATCTATTAAAGAAATTTGACAGATCGTAGTAGCTTGATGTGCTGGCGTTTGTACCAATCTCCACGCTCCCGTCACAGCCGCTTCTACCCGCAATGGCAACAATACCGTCCGCACATCTCGCCGCCGGACGACCGATTCTAGATTCGTCTTCCAGTCCTTTGACGCGACTTCGTCACTGCCTCCGCCCATCACTACGCCAAAACATACCAAAGGATTATTCCTCCCAAGCTTTTAAACCAGTTCAAGGTATCAAAATTATCTCAAAAACATTTACCAGACAGTTATGCGGTATCGCAGTCAGTACTCATATATTCGTAACCTTTGCTCTTACCGACGACTGCACCTCAAGGGTACCGACGTCGGGTCGTAGAGTGACGGATGTAATGGCAAGGTCCCATGTGTGACGTTGATGACAGACCGACAGACAGATTATAAGCGGGCATTCTATTGTTTTTGACATTGACTTGCTATGAATTTAGCGATGGAGTCAGATAGGATAATATGTGTGACTTTATGAGTCGGCATTAATTTAATAATTTTTTTATATGATCATTGTTTGCAGTCAACTAGGTCCATTGGTAAAATACACTATACAAAAAGGGCTTATAAATATAATATTTTACTGTGTGTACAGACGCCAGCACATCAGGCTACTACAATCTGTCAAATGATTGGAAAATTTTGACAGTTTCGGGTAGCATGATGTGCTGGCGCGTCTTTACATAAATTATAAAATAAATAAATAAAAATAATTATTTACTTTTTAACCTTACAAGGGCAATGGGGTCCGACTGCCCACTTAATTTTTCGAGACATCACCAAGCGGTTGGTCGTCTCTTCACTTGATCAGAGGCTGGCCTATTTTTTGGCTAAAGAATCGGCATTGCCATACAACGTGGCAATGCTGCCAGCCTGTTGACAGCGATGCGGACGAATTTTTTGATGCGATAATTATTTCCCCTCCTTTTTATATATCAGTACTTATTATTATTACTTGAATCATTCCGTCAAACTTTTATACATAGAATATGCTTATACTGAGAATAAATTTTTAATTTTTGGCGGTTTTTCCATAGAATTTTTTTTAACTATACCTCAATTTTATTCCACGGATAAAAGATAGGTATCGGACTTTCAGATTTTTAAATTAAGTAAATATAAATAGAACCTCCTTATTAACTACTCCACAACAGTATATATTATATTCCGATGTAAATAAAAAACCTTCACAGGGAATTAATTTAGTGTTATTACACAGGTACCTACTGCTTAATTTAGTCTTATTACTTAGGGCTGATTTTTCAGTAGTCAGATAATTTTAATCCGGAGAGTAATATGAAAGTTATACGTATTATTTCCATACTTCCATACATACCAAAATTTTCAAACCGCCATTTATTCTAAATATAAAAGTGCAGTAATATGACATTTAAAGGCTCGTACAAACAGACGCGACACACGATATAATCGCGCGCGACACAAAGGCACCGCTCGTTGCGCGACTTGCGGTGCCTTTGTGTCGCGTGTCGTGTCGCGCCTGTTTGAAGGAGCCTTAAATGCCCGGGCAATTTTTTCTTGTACCTACTTATTTCTGTCAACTCATGAACAGATATCGGTAATATAAGTTTAGAATCGTCCGCACGCAGACCAAGTCCGGTGTATTGTTCAAAACAAAATTAATGGGAAAGAAAAATCAAGGAAAAAACCGTATTCAGAGTTCATGTGGAATAACAGGACAAGGGAACAAGGAAGGGCTAAACAAAGGCGTATTATCTAAACAAGTCAATTAAACAGCGGAATGAGGAAAGCATCGTGTGATGATCGCCAACAATAACTGTCCACTCGGTAATGAGTGCTTTCTCAGCTTCTTGTGCACGGCATTGTACGCTTTTCCTCGTGAAAAACTATACGGAGCGGCGGTTGTACCGTGCGGCTAACTAGGGTTTGTTAATCATGGTGTTCATGTTAGATGACTGGTCAATGCAAAATATTGTTATAGTAATTTCGTGTCCCATAGATTAATAGAATATCATTGCGATGTTGTCATTTCAATAATAGTTAATAATACCTATAGATATTTATTTTACCTAGGTACATCAATTATGTGTTTGAGTGGACACTAGGTATACTGACATGGTCGTGTTTTTCATGTTAATCCAACAGGATTGAAATCAGGTGATATTATTATTTTGTAAAATCACATAGTTTGTCATTTAAAAGCAAACTTAAATGTGCATTGTAAACGACTGTTTATAACGTATGTAAATCAAATTTAAATTACCATTACATGATTACCATATACCATTTGTGATTACGATGAAGTCACGGCATTAAACTCACATTCGGTATTTTGTTCATTTAAGTATCAATAAATCATACAGTCAGTTTAAAATATTTTAGTAAGTGATATGGGCTGGGCAGGTATTAATGTTACACGTCAGCTTCAGTAACCAAATTATGGAATTAATTTAGTTATTTATGAATAACTCGCTGTTATTAGTCAAACAAAATTAACCTTTCTTGTATATAATAAAATATTAACTGGCCAGTTACGGACTTAAACCCTTTGTAACTACATGGCTCGAGACCTTAATTGGTCGGTCATTATTTTGGTTAAGTCTTTAAGTTAAAATGTAGGTACAATCTTGACTATGTCATTTTTATTTCGATTGCTTGATACAATAAAACCTCTTCATGGAAATTATTAAACGACCTAACCAGTGTTAACTAACGATTAACCACACGGTGCAACCGCACCTTCTCATATCACCCAGTTTATGAGTTGGCACGTAATTGCGTTCGACGAGCGCTCTTTCAACCGAAAAAACAGGCATCTCTCTCATTGTTCCCGCCAATTTTTCCCACATTTCGCCTTTTACAGTTACACTTTGCCTTCCTGATTTACTCGCAAAAAGTGTATAAATTGAATTCCTCATGCATCAAGCGCGCCGGGATCGTTTCATACTTTTTTCTTGCCCCGGAATAGATTGTCTTTGTTGTTAGATAATTCTTGGTGTGTGAGCTGCCCTTATTTTTAGCTGGGTGGTGTGGACTTGTACTTAGGATATGAGTGTAAAAATTATGGCCTGTTGGAATCTTCTTTTTTGTATAAATAGTGTAACTCCCCTTTATTCATAAACGTGTAGTGATAAGCGACTGTTTAACCATACATTTTTGTCCTTTGAACGTCAGTTAACTTTAATTATCGCTTATAAATAAACCCCACTTTGTTTGGTCCCCGAAAAACGTTAATCATGGCGTCTTCTCAGAAGTTTCAGTTTCTAAGGCCGTTTTAAAGGTCTGTGGAGCACTAAGAAGTTTACTTCATTTTCTTTGAAACATCAGAATGGAAATGGCTAATGGAGAACCATAGGATAATGTGTAAAACGGTATCGTTTATCCATTTAGCGTTCAAGTCCGCAAAGTACAAAAGCTTCGAACTCTGTTTTCCACCGATCAAAGCACCAAACGAACGCATCCAAATATGGTCGAAACAAAACTTTCTCACTAATTCCACCGCGGATCGTGCAAGGAAGATTCACATGCGAAACGACCACTGCATACACGTGAAACTATCAGTCAAACTACTAGTTAAACATCTACATAAGTCACGTCTCACGATTCTCTACGAGTAACAGTTTAATAATGTCCGCGAAGTGACCCACCACGACCCCAGTGAAATACGGTTGAACGGACTTGGGGCCATATTTTCCCCCATGCATCGTACTAAAGTCGTGTCTTCCTTGGTGGAAATAAAACGCGAGGTCCATCTCTAGGGGCATCGGTGCCTCAGATGCGCTATTTTAGAATGCATAGCCAAACATTTTAAGCACCCAAAACCGCCAACCAAAACCCAATGTTGCTACATCCTGATAGGGTTGCTTTTAGATTGTGTGATATTAACATATAAGTGAAATCAAAGTAGGGTGTGCGGATAATGTCATGGGAAGAGCTCAATGAACGTGCGGACAGCGCGTGGACTGCCGACCGGCCCAACTTATTAACCTCATTAGACAAATGAATTTCGGTTTTAATGCTAATGCAATAAAGGCGTTATGAAATGCAGATAGGAACTAAGTAAACTTGTAGGTTATACTACCATGATCTTCTGTCTTAATAAGTGTAAATCTGTTAAGTGTCATTGGTTTAGTTTTGGTGAGTTTGTTTCCATTAGTGAGGCGGTCATTACGTTTGCTATAGTAAATGTTTCTTGGTCATGATTTGTTTTGTTTCGCGTTTGGTATTTTGTGAGTTTATTAGCCAATAATTAATATTGAAATACCGTTCAATTATTTGTGGTAATCTTCGGGTATACTTCTGCGATGGTCTTGTAAGCGTGCATAAGAAGTTTATTGGTCGTAAGTTAAGCGGCTGATAAATTATGAGATAATTAAAACATACTTACGATTGAGAACACAATTCGATTCCATCATACCTATAAAAGGGGAGGCTTTCACATCGCTATAGTTGGAGCAAAGGTGTCAATGATGTTTATGAAGAGATTTTAATGTAGGTATACTAGCTTAGGGTGAATTCGAAAAAACTTTTATACTAGTACTAGCTTCTGCTCGCGACTTTGTCGGCGTGGAACTTCTTGTTCCTCTGACACACTGACACACCCTGTCGCATCGCATCACCTGCGACATTACTTCGCTTTCGCGTTCTTTCTTACTTTTATTATTTTTACGTGCCTCCTAAGAGTTCTAGCGTGATGTCGTGATAGCCTATAGCTTTCCTCAAGAACTGGGCCATCAAATACAATAGTATTCTTATTTAATCCGACTGGTTGTTTCAGAGATTAGCGCGTTCAAACAAACAAACTCATCAGCTTTAGTATTAAGGCTCCTACAAACAGGTGCGACGCGCGATAAAATCGCGCGTGACACAAAAGCTACCGCAAGTCGCGCAACGAGCGGTGCCTTTGTGTCGCGCGCGATTATATCGCGTGTCGAGCCTGTTTGTAGGAGCCTTTAGTGTAGATGAAACTTATCCCGCCAATAAATTGTTCTTATCTGACAATTTTGGTATAGAAAAACCGTCAAAGGAAAAGAATTAAGATTTCGCAGGAAATCCTAGGCATAAAAGTTTGGTCGAATTCAGCCTTAGTCATTTAAATCATAACTTCAATACAAAAAACAAAAAACTGAATCTGAAACTGTTTTTTTTCCTGAACTAAGTTCAGGAAAAAAAACTGATCCGACCAAGATTATGTCTGGACTTTAAAAGAGACTGTGACCTCTGAGTTTGTTTCAGCCTTTCTTCTTAGAGTAGTCAGATAGGAAACGCCAACCTCATCCAGTTTAAAAAAAATATGATTGACGTGTAAAAGTGTTCGTACAAAACTACTTCAGAAATAAAATCATTTATCAATTAATATACATAGTAAGAGTACATTCAAAGATAAATGTCATACCTACTTACATTTCGATACACTAAACTACAATTTAATAAAAAGGCTTATACGAGTATCTCACTGGGACACCATGGTTGCCCTGCCAGCAAAATATATACAAGTTTATGGCGGGTATCTCACCAGGTGTTCAGTCCGATGCGCAACCAACCATACATTTTTTGGCAGTGCGACCATGGTTGCGCCGCCATTGATGTCCTAGTGAGATAGGGCTCTTACAAAATAAAACCTGAAGTGGTATCAACATCTCTATACCAATACCCGTGGGATGACGTCTGCCCTTTCCTGTAGGAAGCGTCGTGACTCACTGACCCATTGCCTCGCCGGCCACGTTCATTTGCTAGCTTTACATAATCTGTGTCTATTTATATGTCTGTATGTGATGCCAGTGCTTGAGTATAGTAGATACTGCATTTACATACGTAGATTTGAGTAGAGAGGCATGTTTCGAAAAATGTTTTGTATTAAACTTATTTGGGACATTGCAAGTAAGCTTCAAGATAGGTTGAAAATGTTGTTAGTTTTATATAATTTTCCGACCAAAATGGTTGACAAATTCAATCCTTCTTACCTTAAGACTTTCATTTCAGGTAGCTTCATGGAATGAATGGCCGAGGAATAATATACCGCCAAGCTGGGACAAGACAACTACAAGAAGGGTCAGAATCCTCAGCACGGCCAAAACGAGTATAGAGAAGAAGGAGATTTAATAACATACTGCATCGGTATTGGGATAGTGTAGAATGAAATAGGCAAGCTTTGTATTGTAATTAAAACGACGAACCTTGACCGATTGCACTTTTGGTAATGTATTGTTGACAATTAGTTCAACAATGGGCAGTCATATGGATAACTCCCGAATCTTCAAGTCAGTTCACTTATTTTTCAAGCAAGTCTTTCAATGCTTCAGCTGCTGTCTTGTTCGGGTGATAATTATAGCTATCGGAACCGTGATATTTAACGGAATGAAATAATAAAATATGGAGTCAATTGCCAACAAAACTACTTAACTTAGTTAATATTATAAATTCTGACAGTCAAAAGCCCTTTATCTTCTATTAGCAACATTAGCACCTTGTTTCCGTGCTTTCTAAATCGATTTAAATAACGCCATTGTTGCATGAAAACGATTGTTCGTCGAGCCAGCCCATCACCAGATTCCTGCATAAATCAATAGGATATGTACAGCTGAACGTTTAACATCTAACAATTATAACCTTTGACCTTATTTTGACATTTGGTTTGTGTCGCAAACGGCCATGAATGAGCTGGAGGGCTATCTCTATTTCATCGGCCTCACCTGTGAAATGTTGCATAAAAAGTTCGTTTACACTGAGGTAATTGATTTTTAGAGTGGTGAAGATAAATTTGAAGAGCAAATGAGTAACTGGAACAAAGAAAAATGTATTGATACTGAAATTCTAAGTAGGTAATCATTAACTCGGTGGGATGGGCGGAGATATTATTACACACGAGAGCGTGGAGATTGGCACAAGAAAAGAGAGGGCTGACAGACTGTGGATGATGATAACGATGAATAATTAACTAGCATTATTTCATAGATTATGTTCCAGGAAACTCAAAATCAAAACATTTATTTCAATTAAATCTTAGGTACTTTTGAACTGTCAAAGATTCGGTCAGTAGGAAGTTGAAGCTAAATACTAAAGATGTCTTGCTAGATTGTAGATCTCTAAAAACGGAGTTTTTTTTAATAAAAACTTTCGTTACTAGCAAGCTACATGATATTTTACTCATCGAATAATTAAAAACATAAACAAACACCAAGTTTAAAATACCTGACCTACAACTTGGAAGTGCAGACTTTTTTAAAAGCTTTGCGAATTTTAACATCAACGTTGTAGGAAAAACTTTATAACAAGTGTCGTAAGTATAAGTAAGTCTACGTATATTCTAACTATTCTAAGCAATCCGAATATAAATAAACGGTACAGGTCAGTCTGGACAGCTACTGCCACAAATCATCTTTTGTAACTTTATTGCCCGAGTGACCTTCCGACCAAAGATCAGGTCAATTTGTCCGTTCATTGTTAAAACATAAACAAAATCAAAGATGGCGGCTGTATCATCCATTTCGATTTCAATGACGCAAACTTTTTTATCTAAGAATGGCATCGTAGTAAGTTTAAAACCTTTGTGCTTGAATTAGGTACTTGTGGCGAGAATATGGCAATAATTTGAGTATATTGTAATTGTTTGTGCTTTATTGTGCCGTGTCTGTCTGTCAGTCAATTCACTTTCGATTTTGTGATCTACATTGGACGCGAATGGGTTATGTGAGAAAGATATAGGAAGGAGGAGAATTGTATCATTATATTGCTTGTGTTTTGTTTGCTGTAATTGTTGAATGTCAAATATTAAAATAACTGAGAATCTAAGATTTTATACGCACTATTTTAATAATAAATTAAAGATATTTAGAACACTCTTTATAATGTACACCGTAAAAATTACAAATATAAATGTAAAGATATTTTCATAAGGTGACACACAATGGGCGTCCTCTTTTTTTTTTGCTGGCCTGTGCTGTCCCACTGCTGGGCGGTCTTGTCGAATCCTAAAAGCAAAAAAAAAGCTAATTATGTATATGAAGGCTTAGTGAAATTGAGTAACTACTAGTTTTATTCATAAAAGTAGGTTGACGTATGATAAAATTATTTTGTATTTACTGAAAATATTAAAAAACTGGAAGCTTTCGACTGCGACTAACAGTAATCCATGTCAGTAATCAATAACCTAAGTTTTTTTTCTTTATGCCTACAAGGAATAGTCTTTCCTAATTGTATGATAATACTTCAGTCTCACATACCACCGTCCAAGCTTCCTCGCTATTTGTCAATGTAGGAGGGTGCGCGAAATGCTAAGCGTGATCGATGGGATGGACTGTTGCGCAAGCGCCGCGACGCGTGCGACGAGCCAAGTGTTAACTGGGGCATTGTTTTGAGTAGGTACCTTGAAATGGAACTTTGTTTATATTTTATTTTGAATCGATTTAGATGAAATTAGGTATAGAGATAGTTTGAGTCCCGGGAAAGGACATAGGATAGTTTTTATCCCGATATTCCAACAGGATGGACACTTATGCGGGTTATACCGCGGGGCGCTGCTAGTACTGAATATAACATCATAACACCACGCCTGTAAATCCCCAATGGGTTAGGCAGAGATGTACCTACACATCCACATTTTGCCAGTTACTATGTAATAAGGGGGCAAACCTGTTACTATCAATCGGGCACAAATGCAGAGTCTATAGGTAACTATTAGGTAGGTACTGTGGTCCAGGTGGGAGCTTCACAATATAATTGAAAAAAGCTTCGACTTGAATAAAATATATTTACGACTTTACATTATCATGTTATTTCTAGCACATATACTCTACTACATTAAAAAACCATATTAGAATATTTGACAATTGCTTGAACGTTAGAATGGAATGGAACACACCGGCAATTATAACCAGTCTGTACTGGTAAAGGTAGGGCTACACCGATAGCCTCTACAGTACTTAGAAATTTTCCTGATTGATAAACCCAATAATACTTAGCCCAATCTGATAATCGATCGCAGGAACTCATCAGCAGTAACGCTTGCGATCACTTGTCCAACGAGGCAGTAAAAACGAAATATTTTAAAATCCGTCTGCGGTTGAGTGTGAAATCAGATTGAATGCTCATTAGTCATTACTCAGGCGGAAAATTTCGGGATTTTCAGTTAGAATGTTGCTTACTAGAGCTAAAGCTCTGTTTTGATCCCGGTAAATTACATTAGGCTCGACAGAATGCGGGCGTGCAAAAGACACACCTTTGTCACTCCGAGAAACACTAACCGTATATTACAAATTAAAGTCCGTAATTACAAAGCTGTATTATAATTAATAACTTAGCTGTTTTAGCCGCACAGGTCGATCCATCTGGTACGCTTGCTGCGGTTGGTCAATGGATGGGTGACCATCTTCACATACCAAGAACCCTCCGTTACTCTTTAAAAAATTATTAACTTTTTCAATGTTTTGAAGTTATAGCGTTAATACGTATGGGAGGACAGCGCAGGCCTGTCAACAAGTACCAAGTAGGTACTGTGAGAGCTTTACGAGCTCTCATACTGGGACGGGTAAATAAAACCACAGTTTGTCATATTACTTCAATAATTATTCCTAGAAAATGTTTCTACGTTGTTAATTTTTTTTTGTCTCTTGGCTTGTCAGCCAAATCTGACGCCTACTGTTTTTTCACTTATTCTTTTTATATATCAAAGTCAAAGTCAAATCATTTATTTCAAATAGGCACATTAAAGGCACTTTTGAACGTCAAAACTTACAGTAAAATTGAATTGATTCTAGTCGCCCCTTCCAAAAGGTAGTTTTCGTATGGAGAAGAATGGGCAAGAAACTCCACCGTTACTCTTTTAAAATGTTTTACAAGGTTTTGTATACATAATATAATTATATGTGAAGACGATGCACCTAGAATAAAAGTCTACCCCAAAAAAATAATAAAAAGTGTTAAAAATTAAGCAATTACAGGTAAATCAATTATGTGACAGATACATGGTGCTCACATATTTACAATTTACAAATATTGGAAAAGTAGATGACCTTTCTAGAACTCTAACAAGTGTGTGAGTTACTGTAGTCACAGATTGTAAAAATCAATGTCATAAAATTTAAAAAATATATAAATTAAATTAGGAACCAGTTTGATTTTGTCTCGACACTAGATTGTCCTATGGAGCAGGACCAGCATGTTTCCAAGCATTCTTATCTTTGATATAATCCTCTAATTTGTAATATCCCTGTTTACATAGTGTACTTTTAATATGAGTTTTAAATTTTCTTTCATTTAATTGCAATATATCACAAGGTATTTTGTTGTAGCATTTAACACAGTACCCCATAAAAGATGTATGTACTTTAGATAATCTGAAAAAAGGTTGATCTAATTTATCTTTATTTCTAGTATTAAAATTATGTCTATCACTTACTTTATTAAAAAGATGTAGATTTTTTCTTACATACATAATATTTTCGTAAATGAATTGGCAAGGTACCGTCATGATATTAACCTCTTTAAATAGTTCCCTAAGTGATTCGCGGCGACGTAGATTATAAATGGCTCTAACAGCTCTCTTTTGTAAAATAAAAATGGATTCAATGTCAGCAGCCCGACCCCACAGTAAAATGCCATATGACATAATACTGTGGATGTAACTAAAATAGACCAAACGCGCGGTTTCTACATTTGTTAACTGTCTTATCTTTCTAACAGCATAAGCGGCCGAGCTTAGCCGCCCCGCAATAGATGTTATATGAGGTCCCCATTGTAATTTCTCGTCTAGCGTGATTCCTAGGAAAACTGTCTGATTAATAAATTCTAGTTTTTGGCCATTCAATATGAGTTCACATTCACTAATTCTAACATTCGGTAATGTAAACCGAATGCATTTGGTTTTTTTTTCATTAAGTACTAAATTATTTACCGTAAACCAATCTTGGACCTGAAGAATAGAGTTATTCACGACTTCAAGATTTTGTGACCGTCGGTCTATTTTAAAGATCAATGATGTGTCATCTGCAAATAACACCATCTTCGGTTGATTTTGAAGTAATTGGGGTAAATCATTAATGTAAGCTAAAAAGAGGAATGGACCCAATATCGAACCCTGAGGTACGCCCATTGTCATTTCAGACCCCAATGAGTTTACGCCGTTTACTTGAACTTTCACCTTTCTATCTTTCAGGTATGATCTTAGCAAATCAAGTGCTGTTTTTCTAATTCCATAGTATCAATATTTGTCTCGTATTTCTGCCATCTACTTTTCAAAGTATTCATTTACGGCCAAACCCAATTACTTATATATCACCAGTTTTGGCATACTGGAGTTAGAGAAACCTATCTATCTCTTGTTTTAACGTCCCAATCATCTATATCAGTAGCTATCTTTATGATTATATTATACTTACTGGCAAATACTGGCTATCGTCAGTAGCGATCTGTCTTTAACTGAAAATAGGTTATTGGCTTCGGCCGTTAAGCACCAAATAGGCTATAATCTCTACAGTATTTAACTAAATAGAAAATGGCTAGCAAATCAAGACATCTATGAGTCTATAAGGCCGTTCCATTCAGAAACTTAACCACTCAATAATTTAAAAATACCAACGTACCTACTCCAATCGAAGTCAATCCTCCTCCCAGCATCTTCTCATAATTTAGCATCAGTAACGTATAGTTTGGCAGGACGGGTGGCGACTGGCGGCGTGAGAGCGACCCACTGATGGACGTCACGAATACTGATCGTGTGCACACAGCCTAACTGTGCCTCACCTACAAACGAGACGTGATATAATTATGTGAGACTGGGAAATAGTGGCTGATGATATAGGAAATATTTTCAGCTCGTTTAGGTTCTTTCATGATGGAGGGAGACCTTTGAATACAACAGGAATTATGTAACAAAATAATGATTAAGAAGTTTTATAGTCATTTGAATTTCATGGCGTATATTAGAACAAAAGTATGTAGTTATAGAAAAGAGGTAGGTTGCTTTGAAGAGGAAAACACGAATTGGGTTTAATAATTAATAAAGTAGAGGTACTTGAGTGAGAGTAACCGAGGGTCAAGTTAAATGGCGTAATTGGACAGGGCTATACTCAGCATTGGACTCCTGTTGAGGCTGCTGAAGAAATATAAGCACAATCTGGAAAATATAGACTATGTTGGGGTAAGTTTGTGGCTGGGAAAATACGGTACAAATCAAATTACGACGACAGTCTGAAAATAATAAAATATCGCAGAATTTACTATTACGTACAGTCTTATCCCAGCGCCGAAGAAGAAAGTGAAGCTTAATAAAACCTTATATAACAAGAGTAGTAGCAGTACAGATATACAGGGTCAAATTAAATTAGCTAGCGAAACTCTGCTGATGTGATGGGTATTGATATCTAATAATAATAATATTTTTTTTATATTTTGAAAAGTTTTTATATTTCTTTTTATACTAATATTTAAAAATATAATTTATATGTATTTAGTTTAATAAAGAAAATAATAAAAAAAAATATATGAAATTAAATTGTGGGGTCAACAACCGTTTGGTATTATTGTTAGATATTCAAAGTACTTAGAGGGAGGGTACATAATGCGGACATATTGGGGCACATAGGTTTATGTGTTCCGGACAGGTACGTGTGGCGACGACGACAGCCACGGCTGTTGGCGGAGCCGCGCGCGACCACCAATCTTTTAAGTGAGGCGCCACTGACGCGTGCACTCCGCACTCTCAACCTCATAGCTAGTGACACGGACCTATTCTGTTGTTCTCTGAGTGAGTTCACAAAGAATGCATTATTTGTAATAAGTTACAAAATTTAATTATACTAACGAGTTAGTAATAAGTTAGGATAAGAGTTTCGATAAATATGTACACTATCGCAATAGGTTTCCCTGTAAGGATAGATGTAAGTTGAGAAAATAAATAAAATAAAAAAATAAAAAAATAGATGAAGCATGAGTTCGTCTGCAGAGTTTTACTATCTATTTTAATCTGACCCTGTAGATACACTCATCAATAAACAGGACAGTAAAACATTCAACAAAAGTTTCAAAGACACAACCTTAAAATTAAGTTCATTTATTTATTAGCATACTTCAGCTTCAATATCAGGCTCTAGATCTGAAGATAAAGTAAGTGGGGCCAATACATTGCGTGAGAACCTTGCCTCGGTCGGGAGCGACCTGCGACCGTTCGTAATCTAACTGCTACCGGTCGGTTAATTTATACGTGTACTACGCTTCTCAATGTCGCCGGTATTAGCGTCATTAGCTGTATGGATATTATGTCACGAATTATTAATTAATATATGTGCTATTTCTGCGGAAACATGTGCATATTTTTTTATTTTTCAGGATGGAAATTCATCAAATGACCCCTCCCGCTCTGGGTGGAGCGGAAGGGAGTGTCAGACTCTTACTGACTAAAACCCACCCGTGTTCCTTCCTTCACCCTTTATGTTCCGGGCCAGCGGTAAGCCTTTCGGACAATCCCGCTGTAATATGTGCATATTTACGTATGAGCAGTGGTGGCCCAGTGGTAACGGCCCCGACTTACGAGTAGTGGGTCGTGGGTCCCAACCCAGGCAGGCGTTTTACTTTGTGTAAATAATTTCATCGCTATTGCTCTTAAAACGGTGAAGGTGATCATCCTAGAACCAAAAATTTGAAGACATAATAATTATATGACATCTACCAACCCGCACTGGGCCGCGTGGTACCTATATATGCGCGCACCGAGTGGACCCAACGGCACAGCTGTACCTTTCGCGTCTGCATCACTCCACGACAACTGACGAAGTCGTGCAGTATTTGAAGGTGAACACCAATTGGACTCATAGGGTCGAAAGGTTGGAATCGCGCCACAACATCAACTTTAAGTCATTCGCGGTACGAGTTCCAACCCGACATCTGCAGACCTGTCCGAAAGAGGACTTTTGGCCGAAAGGTGTCGTATATCGACGTTTCCGAGGACGGTTACGCGACACCACACAGCGAAACACGACGCCGACAACGTTTCGTGTATAGTCATAGTTTTAAGGTTTTTAATATGTATTAGTTTATTATTGTATAAGATTATTTTGTGTATTTTACCTATAGGCCCTTAGTTGCCTGATAATAAAATAATAATTATATAATTATAGCCGACTCTCGAATAGAGGAGGCCTGTGTGCCACAGTGAGAACATTATAGGCTAATCACGCATAAAACACATTACGAGTAATTACACTTCTTTTGACTGAGCATAGTTAGATAAGACAAATGACAACTGACCGATGCGATACATATAACTTTTAAGAGAACTTGAAGGATTTTACTGCATCCAGATAGACTGGAAGCCGACCCCAACATAGTTTGGGAAAAAGCTAGGCAGATGATAAAGAGATCTTGAAGAAGACCAACTAATACTAAGATATGCGGGATGGCATGACTTTTTTGACATAGATGCTTAAGGAAGAACTAACGAAGGGACAGCAAGACTGATTTCCATCAAAGAAAAACGAAGAAGTTACTTTACAGTATAATAAGCTCAAAAGAACTTGGATTGTTGGTCTTACTTCTTCTGTATTACTTATTTCAATGGCCGCTACTTTCATTTATATCAAAGTTTTAATCCATATGTACAGCCACCATAAATTTTAAGTAACCTGTGACCGTTTGAAATCTTAAATGTTATCAATCGACCGATTTATATGTTTTGCTTTTCAATGTCGCAGTTATTACTGTCATTAAGTAGCTAATATTCACTATTAATATGTGAATATTGAAGAAAGTTACATTTACTGCTTGATTTCTGCGATTTCTCCTTGAATGTTTATAAATTATCAATATGCTTGCTTATGCTCTTTAGCGTCAATAGCTATTATAAGTTTTGCCTTCTTCCCTTGCTATTTGTCTTGTTATCATTATTTATTACTAGCTTCTGTTCGCGACTTTGTCAAATTTCTTGTTCCCCTGACCCACACCGCGTCGCATCGCTTTGTGCTATTACTTAGTTATCGCTTAGAGTTCTTTCCTACTTATTATCTTTTTGCTCGGCTCCTAAGGGTCTTAGCGTAATGTTAAGCAGCCTAAAGCCTTTCTCAAGAATTGGGCTATAAAATGCAAAAAATATTTATTCTGGTTCTACTGTTCTAGAGATAAACGCGTTCATACAAACAAACATACTCTTTAGCTTTATTATTAGTATAGGTTTTACGTATTTCGTCTTTTACTGTACATGCCAGTTGAAAGGTGAATATACTATCGTATACCGTTTTAAAGTATTCCTTTCCTATAATTTCTTCTTTTTTTATCAATGCAGTCAATAAATTTAAGAAGCATGCCCACTGGGGTTGCGTGAGCACTCCGACCGTCCGACAGGACCTGTGCGACCGTTTTCCATCGCTCCGTTATATCATCGAATGCCTTAGTACTGGCTACCTAATTTATTGACTCAGTTTACTGTAGAATGTCGCGATTATTATAATTAAAGGCTAATTAATTGAGGTGAAATGCTTCAGAATTGCAGGGATTTTGTTAATAATGGGTTGGCATTCCTAAGACAGAAATTGCTTTGAAACTAGATGAGAACAATCTTGATGCTACGGGAATGTAGTCTCTTTACCCGCAAAAGCAAACCTTCTTAGTATAAAATTTTTGATTTGCTTTTTCATGCATGCTATTATTCCGTGACCCACGATAAATTTAATTGACCACAGAGTTGGCGTGTCAGTTATCCTCTCTCCAATTTGTTTCTCGAAACCGACTTCGTGAATCCCTGACATGTTACGAAAAATATTCCAAGTGACTGTCAGCTCTTAACTTCGGTGCCATCTTCGAACCGCAGCTATAAATTAAGTAGCATTCACGGATAGGACGGCGTGAGAGCGTCCGACCGTCCGGCACGACTGGCACACACGACCGCTCTCGGTACATCCCGGACACGGAGCTTAGAAATATGGGATATGCCTAGAGAGCACGACGACTAGGTACTTGGGTATCAGACAGTAAATGTCCACTTCTAAACATGAGCCTTGCTATAGGACGCTACATTGTATAGCTGGGAGAAAATCATGCCCAATGAATATAACCAGATTTTTCTAAAAGAACTTTGCTGGCCATTTGAATTATTCTGACCCTTAGAAACCTCTTGAGACATGGAACATATGAAGATATGCTTATTTTAGAAAATGCAGAAATTAAAAAGATGGAGTGACCAATCAACGTAAGCGTATGTAAATTGGTACATTCCAACTGTTTACAACATTCTCTTGCCCTAACCCCATAACCATATTTTATGGTATTCACAATAGGGGAAGATGACCTGTTTAGCCATGACGTAGAATTCTTATAAGATGGGGCCGTAGCGTCCAACCGTCTGGCATGAGCAAGCTCTGCACATCCCGGACATGGAGCAAAGAAATATGGGATATGCTACGAGGTAATTATATGAAATGTCCTTTAATCTGATGTAAAATTTTGTTGCAAAAATGATAACGATGGTGGATGGTGTATAAATGAAAGTGGTGGATGGTGTATATTTGTCGACTTTCAAAGTCAAACTGATTGATTTACATATGATGTTTATATATTTACATGAATAGTTTAGAATCGTCTATATGTTTCACCATTAACTAGTATATTATATACTCCAAATGGCCATCCTACGGCAATATATACGCTTCACAAACCCTGTACCGATGACGTGTTTCTTCGATCTACGATCTTAGCCTCTTTGTTATGTCATTCTGGCATAGAACGATTTATCGGCGTGCTGTTTACCTCATCGTGGCGTTTGTGGAAATCATTAGCTGTTTCCGTTCTCTATCTGTTGGGAATTGGACTGCTAATTTGTATGATGTATGTTTCAGATAAGTGTTTCTTGTCATTATTAATATTATGTTTTTGAAATAAAGGAGATATTATGTTACTAGTATCATTTCTATCTCCGATTGATGCATTGGTATTGCATTTCAAAAATACTGGATACAATTCTATCTTAGGTTAGTATCCGATGTTGAGCTTCAGAGATAACACTTAGACAATATAAGCGAGGGTAAAAAGTGTAACGAAATTCGAAATTAATTAAGAACTAGCCTCTGCCCGCGACTTCGTTCGCATGGAAGTCACACCACAATTTACTAAATTAATAGCCAAATTTTATAAAAACTATGCGGTCGAAGTGAGAAGATAGTCAGGACTGGCGACGCGGGAGCAAGCGACGTACAGTTGTCTGTGTGAGAAGTAGCTCGTTCATTAAGAATGGGTAAAAGAAGCAGTTTTATATCCGTGAAACAGGTATGTTAAATATTTTTCAATATATTGATCAATCACAGTTCATTGTTTCGGCACAACTTTGGATAAGCCTTCATCCTTGACTGAACATTGCAGTACAAATATTGCACAGATAGGTAGATATCGTTTCTTCAGTACTTCTTTCGTTTTTATGAACTACTACATATGAATTACTTACTCACAACGCAAACCATTACAGAAATCTTTTCAAACCAAATCACACAAACAATCGTTGAAACTGAATGCAATACACTAAACACACAATCAAAAGCTATCTAATAACCGCGTTATTTACGCATAGGGTTGTAAGGTAGGATGCAATCGCGCGGCCGAACAACGCGCCATAAACGCGTACGCTGCGTTTTACGAGCGTTTTCGCTTTCGCGCCATTTGCAATAAATCAGAGACGCCACCGAGTGGGCGATGTTGGTGCGCCCAGCGCGTCAATCCGAATCATGGTCATACGGCGTTGAAGGAGACGGGCGTTTTTGTAATGTTAATGGCAAAATATTACTTGTTTGAACTGTCCTTAATGGATAAGACTTTGCTGCAGTACTAAGATTCCAATTAGAAAGTATCGTAATTTTTCTGTCGACTCATCGCCGACTTTTGTCGGGTAACTGGATCCTGAATGATAGAAGAATTTTAGACATCCATTATTTTTTGCCTTGATTATTTCTGTGAGATGATTTGTGACATTCGTCTGTTTGGTGAAATAATTAGGTAAGTATTTATAAATTATGGAATAATTATTATATCATTATTTTAAATATTTCAAGAAAATATTCTAGAATTCCCCGTTAAATATTAGGTCAATAACTTCAACAGTAAATCCGTAACACTTACCTACGAGGAACAGTAATGTGTAAGGCTGGGGTCTACCTGACCACACGCTACCTGACGATGACGATGTGTAGCCATCCGTCACCGACGACGGCCGAATGCTGTGTTCGTAAATACATTTGTGCGGTCTCGCTCGCACGCCGCCCGCGACCGCCAGGTGCGACGGCGGCAACAAACGTTTTGGCAACCGGCGCCGTATCAGTCATCCATCCGGACGTCACGTCAACGCTGTCAGTAGCGTGCTAAAGCGTTCAAAACGCAACCGCAGCGTCCGAACCTCCCGTCTGCAAAGTCCTTGTAACGGGACAAATTTCACTCCGGCGCCGTCGCCGCTCGTACGATTCCCCATTTTACTGTCAATACTTGTAAACGTCTCAATTTAGCCCAGCTCAATTGGCGCTAGTCAATATGTTATAGGCTGGGCTCGCAGTTCACATGGCTCTTCATGTAAACTTTATTTAAAAACTATAAACTTTGTTGCCTATTTGAGCATGTGAGGAATTTACTGTTTTCTCGGAGACCATTTTGTTTTCATACGGTTTTGTATTGGATTGGTTTGGATCATCAGATCTGAGTCACATTGTAGGTTCTTGTTTTGAAGAGAGTAGTGCGGACTCTCAGAAATTTCTGGTTAAGGTTCAGCTATAATTTCTTGTTATTCTTTCGCAGTGTGGACGCAGATTAAGCCCGAATTTAAAGTTGCAGAAAAGAGGTAGGTATATCTCTAAGTAAGAAATCTGTCTAAATTTTAAAATAAACCGTAGAAAATAAACCAGTAGGTACCCTAATTGAGTAACACAATATCAATCACAATCTGAATCATTTTGAAGGATATTGCTAATCCATCAAACTAATATTATTATAAAGGCGAAAGTTTGTGAGTGTGTGTGTATGTGTGTGTGTGTTTGTATGTTTTTTTTAAACATTGCCCTACACTAGGAATTTCTCCTGTATTGTGAGTGCGTTTACATACATTTAAACTCACATAGACAAACAGCTACGCTACTTATTCCATGTTACTTCTTCACGCTCAAACGGCTCGACCAATTTTGATAAAATTTTGTATGGAGGTGGCTGACACCCTGGATACTATAGGCTACTTTTTATCCCGATATTCCCACGGGATCGTCATTTACGCGGGTGAAACCGCGGGGCGCAGCTAGTTGCTTCATAAATTTTCGAAAATGGAACGAAGACCGATCGACGGAACGAACGGTCAAAATTATACCTATTCCTATGTGTTACGCAATCACAATTAATTAAAAACTAAGTAGAACGAATTTATAAAGGTTTCTGCAAACAGGCGCGACACGCGATATAATCACGCGCGACACAAAGGCACCGCTCGTTGCGCGACTTGCGGTGCCTTTGTGTCGCGCGCGATTTTATCGCGTGTCGCGCCTGTTTGGTGGAGCCTTAAAGATCACATCTATGAGGATGTCACTTTTAAAGATAGCTAAGTATAATATGAATAGGTAACACCATTTTTAAAGTAGCTAGACTAAACCCTAGAAATAAACAAGCGCGTCGATTCTGTAAAAATATCACCGTGTTTTTTCTAGCAATTGACACTATTGACAGCTCACTCCACGCTCACTTCACCCAAGTTTTCACAATAAGATATTTACAGATTAGCACCGCAGGTGTAGTGGGATGAGTCGAGACCGAAGTATAATCTGATCTATGAGTACAAATAAACATGTGTTTGAACAAAACACTTAGTTAGAGTTATTTTTAAAGTAGCTAGACTCCATTCATTTACTGCAATAAACCACATTATACCAGAACCGCCTACCTCTACAGAAACAGCGAAAATCTAACAATGCGTTCCAAAAGTAACCAAATAAAACGGACAACAGTAGTAAATTAGTGTTCCTCAAGCCAATTTGCAGCGTAAAGGGTTCCGTATACACCATAACAGGTTATCAAAGAGTCGTATGTTTTCATTAGGATGTTATGCGTGCACCTCTATGGCACTTTCTGCAGGATTCTAACAAGATTGCAGGGGAATATTGCGGGGTAATTTTAAATTGTTTTGCGTTTTGGTAAAATGGTTTGTGACTAAAAATGGTCGTTATATATTTAACTAGTTATTTATGACCGGCGACGCCCGGGTGAATTTCCGGTGGATTTTCATATAAACCATGTCCTGACAATTACAAATACAACAATGTTTTATTTCTATAGAAGATAGGTCTAACAAGTTACAAGATTCAAAATGTTGTTAACAATATTTCTTACTACTTTCTTTAGGCTCTTCGTTCTGTTTATTTTTTTAATTATAACTATAGGCCGACCGCTTAACTGAGACGTTGCTTGAGGTAGCGGCGCGGTGCGGGAGGAGTGATAGTTGTCACAAGTTGACGAATCACTGAGCTCTCGCATCACTTCACCACACCCCTCCCGCACCGCGCTGCTAACTCCGGCAACGTCTCAGTTAAGCGGTCGACCTATAGACATTTTTTGGAATACGTTATTGCAAAGAATATTAATTAATTGAGTCTTTTATCTCAGTAATTGGAGTGCCGAAACCAATAACCTAACCAGTACAACTTATGTTATCGTCCACTCAACACTTTCGTTACCAATTTCCAGGTAATGTTGTACTTCCATAAAACAGTATCTTTTGATCGTTTATTAATTAAGACGGATGGCCGGACAGAGTAGCGCAGAATTAGTACGGACTTAACACATTAGTGCGGACTTATCACATGGTTGCCCGGACTTATCACCGTTATTGAATTAGTTTTTTGTTGACCTATTGGCTTTAAAAAAAAAAAAAAAAAATAAAATAAAATCTTTTTAATTCAGGCATTATTTTGCCCATAATATTGTTAGTACAACTATGTTAGACACATTACAAAAGAAAATAAAATAAATAAAAGAACAAAAGTAAAATTCAGAATTAAATTAAATTAAATTAATTAAATATGTTATGTTTATGTTGTTGTTTATATGTTTGTTGTTGTTATGTTTATGTTATGTATGTTATGTTATGTTATGTTGTTGTTATTGGGTAATATGTTGATAAAGTACTTAATTGGCATATTTGAATTTGTACAAAGACGAGGGTTAGCCTTATCTTACCCTAGAGAAGATGATTTTGCTTTATTTTGATTATGGGTGATATATTAATACATGAAGTATGACAGTCACTTAAATAATTGCCCGTGTTATATAAATACAGGCAGGAAATTGATAGTCTTCCATGTCTAAATATTGTCATGCTAAGAAAGAAGGAAAAAAAGAAACAAAATAACTTTATTTGGCCTACGTTAACACTTTCACTGTCCACAAAGTAGACACAATAATTAAACAATCAACCTGAACCATATGTGGTTAATGGGACAGAGAATGGGTTAAGGTACTCAATTGGAAGACGAAGTGCTGGTCGTCCGGTGACGAGACGGGCGGACGATATTGTTGTCATCTTGGGTAGATCCTGAATGAGGCTGGAACAGCAGTGTGGAGATTAGCACAAGAAAGCTGCAAGAGAGCCTATGGTCAGTCAGCAGTGGGTGAAGTCCGGGTGTGGATGATGATTTTGATGATGATGAAGGCACTCAATTTAGAAACAAAATCACATAAAACATAGTTCAATTTCAGATTATTTCCTATAAGAAAAGACCGATTCTAAACATGACCATTATCTAATACGCCCTCATTTCCATTCAATCACAACACAAATCAAGACACATACACAACAACAACAATAATACATTAAAACAATTGACCACAACATTCACACACGCTCCACCATCCTTTAATAAATCTATAAGGGAGCCCACCCACTAATAACATGAGTACATGATAAAGAGACTTATACATCAACGTGAAACAATCCGTACCTGATATACGAGGCGTTAACAGTGACTATGACGCCCAAGGGTTCGTAAGCTTGCGAGTGAGGTTTTATGCACGTATGCCATTTAGTACTAGTTGGAGAAATTAAGAAAGTATGTGTTGTGTAGTTATCGCTGTCTTTCTTGATGCTATTTGTGTTGTTGATGGTTGAAAATACTTCTTGTTGACCACGTTACTTAATTATATCTATGCGGAAACCTGAAAGCATGTTAGAAAAATGTTGAGGTTCTTCCAAAGCTGCTGAAGCATCAGAATGGTTTATCACGACAATTTTTTTACATGCCATTCTGACTTAATAAATATGTTGAACGAAAACATCTTCAGGTGTCCTGGCGGTCGATTATGTAAAAATCTTACCATGATAACTTACGTGAAGTGAGTTTGTATTTTACTTGATGCTAGGTATTGAAAATATTGACAGATCACTCCACGTTAGCTTACCTAAATTTTCACGGTAACATTTGTACAGAATTGCACTACTGGTTTTTGGTTCGAACTGGTTACACCAAGGCGGCAAACGTGATTATACAGCATGAAATTGAAAACTTCGATATAGGAGGTGCAGTAACTGTTACTCAATCATAATAAATTGTAGTTTCCTAAATCCAAATTCTTGAAAAAAAATCGTGTAATTATCGTCTTAGTGCAAACTAAGTTATTAACTTCAAGTAGACACGAATTATCGTCGTCTCAGTTTTTTTTTCTAAATTATCAATACAAGTAAGAGAATTAAAGTATAAAATTTGGCGCGCGCTCGATAAGCAAACCATTCATCGCTGGGTTCAAACCATGAAGCAAGTTGGCAACGTGTTGAACTAATTTTGACCGTTCCTACGTAAAAAAGAGTGCGCGGAGACGTTGCAAATTGCACGCCTACGCGCACGTACGTGCATCCCTTTCCTTAATAACATGCTCTAAATTTACTTTATAGCGCGCTGAATTACATATTTTAATTTGTCGCACCTATTCAATTTCATCCTGTATACCTAATAATAATTTTTAATATGACTTTTTTCAATAATTCGTTTATTTTCTGTAGATACAGACTGGAGCACATCAAGCTACTACATTCTTTCAAATTTCCTTAATAGATTTCAACTTTATCACTAAAGCATAAGTTTTAAAGTTGATTGGGAAAAATTTACAGTTTCGGGGAGCTTGATGTGCTGGCGTCTGTACCTACATGACGATACCTCGACCATGTGTTGGAAAACTTACTGGTTCTCTTTTTATTTATATGGTGAGATAAGGTTGGCCGTAAAGCGCTTTGATTTAGCATTTTTTTATTAACCTATGTTATCCCACTTCTGGGCAAAAGTCTCTTCCATACTTTTACAATGTTCTTTGTATTTTGCCGTCACGGGCCAATTGGTCAGGAACGTGTCCAAATTGTCACGCCTACGTTTCTAAGGCCTGCCTCGGTGATGACGCGGGCTTAGGCGTCCAATGTGTGACGAACCTTTTGTTTGTCCCGTCTTCCTTGATTTTAGCTTTCAATCATAATAGAGTTAAGGGTAAATTAAGGGAATAATGTTGTTTGGAATATTATAATTAATATCCCAAGCTGCTGCCCAATCTATTAAAACTATGTTAAACAGAGTTGCGTGGCTGGATGTTATGATATTGATAGGCAGGACGACGGACAGCGTCGCACAACAATTGCTGCCAATAGGGTAATTGGCGACCGACCGCGCGCCAATGGTCGCACCATTATGCTCGTACACTGTAGGCCGAATTTATGGGGCGACTCGTAGTTAATTACATAATTTTTAAAGCCATCATTTCGTCCAATGGTTCTGTGATAGCCAAGCATGAAGTATGTGGGATTTTTCAATTGGTGACCTATAGGATGAATATTTTGGTCTAATTAGAATGTTTATGTTAAGGGAAATCATTTCGTACTTACTTATTAGAAACTAGAAGCGTTCTTTTGGTTTACTTTTATCTAAAGCTGGCATTCTCTTAATGGTCAGTACCGTCGTGTACATTTTTACGTTTGCTATCCCTGAAAATTATTAGTTTATTTATAATTGGAAATCTGTGTTAAAATATAAATAGGAAAGTAATTACTAATTAACAATGGTTAAATTACCAACGTCTTAATACCAGCAATTATTATTGCAACAGAAAGTGACCTTACACAGTCAATAATTCTGTCCCGCAGTGTAACATGGACGCAGCACGCGGTGTTATCAGGATGTCCCGTCGGCGTATCGAGTGACGACAACCTGTAATCGTGTCATGCGCATCGCACTCATGCGCCGATACCATATCGTGCTGTGCTGATGTTTGTGGCTTGACGTATACTTGTAACTTTCCTTTGAACTTTTCAAGGGATATGTAACAATGGCGTCATGATTTCTGGCGCCCGCCATAATTCAATGTTAAAATCTTTCATTCAACTTCCGTTTTTTCAGTTTATTTGTCCAGCATGGATCCGGAAAAGAAAAGAAAATCTAATGTACACCTATTTTAGAAAAGAGAAAAATTGCGGTAAAGATAGAGCATGTGGCCACGAGACGAAACTATAGTCTTAGGAAACTTTCTACTTAGGTACAGATATTACAAATACATTGATTGCCCTTGCAGTTTCACCAAATTTTATGGTTACTTATTTAAAGAAAAAATTGTGAAAAACTCACATTTACAAATAACGAAGGCAGACACCAACAAGGCTTACCATCCATGATAGTTGGAAAGTCAGATGTGTCTTTCGACATAGAACTTTGTACTAACCTTACCTTCAAAACATTAGATCCATACGATCAGCATGGATATCGGTCAAGGCGTCCATCGATGGATAATGAGTTAATACCATCCCACGCCCTTTATTGTTCTTAGTCCGTTCGTCCGCCGCATGCATCTACATTTTAATATGAATATATCATACACATTACTATCATACTGTTCTAAAACCCCTTGCCAAGGGAATTTAAGCTTTATTGCTAGAGGGTTAAGGTTTGCGGGGGTGGCGGTTAATGGTAAATGAAGGTAGTTGAAATGTACAAATGGGCTCATTGTCAGACGAACGAATTTGCATGAAGTATGAAAGTTAAGGCGTTATAGAGACGTAATAGATGATTTGTAAAATGTACCTAATGAATTAGTCATCCTTTCTTAGGGTTTAAATGTAAGCAAATTATGCGTGGCTGTCGCGAAGTTATTAGTTTAATGCAATAGATATTCGCGGAAACTGTTACCATTAATTCAGCACATCATTTTAGATCCTGTAGCGTAGAAATTTTTCGTCGGTCACCCCTTGGTAAGACTGGTTGTCAGACTTTCGGGCTACTGACGACCCGTAAAGACTGTCAAAGATCCACGAATGGCTGTCATTCGTGGATCTTTGTCCGTGTCCGTGTCCGTGTCTTCGTGGATCGGGATCAACTGCTGAACGTGCTATCCGAGACACGGCCGTGGCTTGGTATGTGAAGATGGTCACCCATCCACGGACGAAACGCGGCAAGCGTAGCTTAACCTGATTGGTCGACCCGGGCGGCTGTTATCACTTAGCCCCAAGCCCCTCTATGCCTATAGCCCCTCTATGGCTATATTACTATCATATAACAATTATTGTGTGATCCTAATGGACTCGGACTTGAACTAAAAGGTAGCGAACTAGGACGTGGTTTAAATATATGAAATGCTTAGATAGGCAGATTAGACACAAAATAATCATACATAACATAACATCAAGCATTTTTTCGCCTAAGGGTTAGGCAGAGAAAGGAGGAACGTGGGTGTACCATCGGTGTATAGGCGCCAGCAAATCAAGCTACCCGAAACTGTCAAATTTTCCCAATCAACTTTGTACCTTATGCTTTAGCGATAAAGTTGTAAATCTATTAAAGAAATTTGATAGATTGTAGTAGCTTGATGTGCTGGCATGTGCACCTAACCGATGATATACCCACATTTCACCGCCAAACAATCATGATTTCTTAAAATCCTCTCAAGTTTCAATCGTCAATTCTAAATTTCTAACAAGAAGAAAATTCTCACTCTACTTCTTAGCGTGTCGATAGCAATCTAAATGGATTCGGCCCAGAATTCGGCTTCTTATAAATTGAAATATTTGTTAGTAATTTTTTTTATTGTTTATTAATCAGAAACAAAACAATAACTAATCCTTGTTGAACAATTAAACATACCACACAAACGATCGCGCGTTTAACAGCGCTATGGCCAGACTCGGCAACTTGGTGCAATTATGTACAGACGCCAGCACATCAAGCTACTAACATCTGTCAAATTTCTTTAATAGATTTTCAACATCATTCCTAAAGCATAAGGTTCAAAGTTGATTAGGATTTGACAGTTTTGGGTAGCTTGATGTGCTGGCGTCTGTACATAGATTTTTTTTTTCTAGATCGCACTGCAATCTAGAAAGTGTCTTTTTAATACCTTAATATGTAGGTATATTATGAAGATTATATTAAAATTGGGATAAGGGCAAAAGAATGCTGAATGATAAAAATTCGAAGATTTATGTGACATCTACCAACCCGAACTGAGCCCGCGTGTTGGACTACGGCTCACTCCTTACCGAAAGGAGGCCTGTGTCCCAGCAGTGGGAAAATCATAGGCTGATTATGCTACAGTACCCGGCGATAAATATTGCACATCGACCTTTACCTTTTTTGTATTTTATACAAAGAATAAAAATAATTATGAAAAGAAGCAAATCATAATTGTTTTAACGGCTCCTAATAGATACCGGACTGTTTGTATTTCGTGCGACAGAGATAACGCTCTACGAAGCCGAAATTAGCCGATTGTCTCTTTCCAAAGGTCGATGTGCAATATTTATCACCGGGTACTGTACGTAATTGCGATATTGTCATCTTTTAGAAGGCACGCTCCTAATTTTTCTAATATTTTTTATTAATAACCAACTTATATTAACAGCTTGCACCACACATAGTCAATATTAGTAATTACACACATGTCATACAATCATAAAATTTGGTTAAATCACATAATAAAACTGGACAAAATTTGATGAAATTAAATAAAATGAAACAAAATTGGTCAAAATTAAATAAAAATTAGACAGTATTAGAATTAAGAAACTGTAGCGGTATCTACAACGCCACATGCGAACAACGCGTCATACTGGCGCCACGCTAAATCCTGCATCTCACAAGCAGAGTTTACCGCGCAACTTGCATATACAACGGCCCGACATGAAACATCGGGCAGTTGCACGCCAGACACAACACCCATCTGGAGGGAGGATCCTCCCTATTCTATAGAGTATGAGTGAATTTTACGCCCTGTTCCTCATACCTCTATAAAATAAACGCAACTGTGGTTCCCTTCCAACAAGAAAGCTCCACATCCAACAAGACATATTTACAGACCCACCAATAAACTTCCAATTAGGCTCGTCTATCTGCAATAGTCCATTCATTATTAAAAAGAAGCATTGATGTTGCTAATAAATAAGTTCTGACGGTCCGTCCGCCCACGAATGGGTTTTGCAACGCATCTATTAAATTTTGATAGATCCAAGTATGAGTCACAGATGCGCTTGCACAGACTGATTTGATTATACAGGCTTACTTAAGTATTGTTTGGATTTGCATTTAAATAGGTTTAATTGTTAATCGATCATGGTTGGTGAATGGTTGAATATTGAATGTCTGTATTTGAGTAGTAGGTTTGGGAATGGTACGAGCGTTAGTCAGTTCATTCAATTTAAAACGGTATAAAATATCGACGGAGAAGGTTTGGTCATGGAAAAGATAAAACTATATTGATTTTTCAACCATCACAGACGCTTTTGAGAATTTTCTGAATTACTTTGGTAATTGCTATCGTTAAATCTTCTATCATCATCATCAACATCTGCCTAGCCTTTCCCAACTATGTTGGAGTCGGCTTCCAGTCTTACCGGATGCAGCTGAATACCAGTATTTTACGTGGAGCGACGGCCCATCTGACCTCCACAACCCAGTTACTGGGTAATACGATATCCCTTGGTAAGACTGGTTGTCAGACATTTGGGCTTCTAACTACCCGTTGTTTGAACGCGCTAATCTCTAGAACCAGTCCTACTTGAAAAATTATTTTTGCATTTAATAGCCCAATTTTTGAGAAAGGCTAGGAAATCCCTTAGGAGCTGCACAAAAAACAAGAAATTTCAGGCGGACGAAGTCGCGGACAGAAGCTAGTAGTATATATAAGGAGATCTATTTGTTGATTTACACTATGAATCTTTTTGTTAAAATTAAGTTACCTGAAATATGCACTTTTGTTTCATTATTTATGTATGCTATTTCAATATACACAAAACTAACAAAGAATAATTCCCCAACGTAATTACAATAATGATCATCAATTATACAAACAACTCAACGTTTAATACATCTGTCAACAACTTGATAAATCACACAAAAAAGCACAAATAACGGTACTCGATCAATTCAATAAAGCACATAAAAAGTGGACAACACATCTGCGTGCGCGCATTGCGTTCGATATTCAAAAACTTCTGTTTTTTTGACAACAATGGTAACTTGACTACCGCGAGATCGGATGACAAAGATTGTTCTATTCAGCCTAGTATGGAGCTTCTATAAAAATATAGGTACTCAAATATTGTATTGTCCGTTACCGAAATATAAGGTAAGGTAAACAGTTTATGAAAAAAAATACAAAATTTATAAAACGCATATTTTTTTTAAAGTATAATTTTTTAATTTTCATTTATTGCCATCAGAAAAAAAATACTATTTAAACATAGTCTTGACTCAGAGGGGCAATTCTCGTAATTTTAAGAACGTTCAGTCAGATCTCAGTCTCTTTCTGTCAAAAATACCTCTAATTTCCCTACATTTTTGACAAGTTTATGACATTGTCGCTGAGATGAGACTGCGATTACATTTTGATCGTTTTTAATTATGGGAATTGGCCTTCAGGTCTGCGCACAGTTTTAATGAACACTACATTTAAAAAAAAAACTTATGTATAACTTTCTGAGTTTATCTTAGATATTACTGACATCGGTGTAGAAAGAGCATCATAAGGATACCTGGACTTATATAATAGTTACTTTAAGTCTAAAATCGCCAACCCGTCTTGAGAAAGCTTGGTGATCAATGCTCGATTGCTCGTGCCTTCTCTGTATGAGAAGAAGCCTTTGCCTTGCAGTGAAGCAATAATACATAAAATACACACTGGACCACAAAATCGAATGCAGTAAGTAAGTATCATAAATCTTATAGATATAGCTGATCCCAATATAGTATGCATTGAAAAGGTTTATCTAATGATAGCAAAATTAAGTCGTCTAACTAATGAGAGACACCTAATACTGTCGTGTGGGTCTCCACAAGGTAACATGATTAATTTCTTTAGTTACCAACTATATAAGGCGACTGAAGGATGATATGGTGTAGGGAGAGTGACATAAGCATTATACCTTTGAACGAATAAAGACTGATATTACTTAATTGATTGCTAAGAGCGTAGTGTGGGATGCCCCCAGCTAGATGGACTGACGACCTACATAAGGTGTGTTTTGGCACGGCCTGAGAAAGGCCTATGCCCAGAAAGCCGACTGCGATAGGCTGAGTAAATTGTTGATTGAATGCTAAGAATGATGTTGGTGGAAATAGAGTACATTTGTGAGAACGCGTTTTGGTTTTAGAAGAATGTCCAAGTCTTGTTTTAATACTGACGTGTCTATTTATTAAAAAAGCTCTCAAAGATCAAAAAGTAATATCTGTGTAGTTAAATTCTTTCTTGGATAGTCATAGTTTAGTATTATACAGTTTCATGGTTTGCAAAGGAACGATAGTTGATAGTAGCCTAGGAGAAGTAAAGTTACTAAAACGTTTAGTTACATGTGTATGTAAACCTTCCAGTTGATTATGTGTAATTTTGTTTATCACTGTAATTTCTAAACGAAATTGAACTTGGACACATTTTTTTTCTACCTTGAATTTAGAACTTACGCTTTTAACATTTATTTTTATACTATCTGCCATATTTCCTATTAGCAATTTCCTTAACTCGTGGCTTCCATGTACGAATGCGGGTTTAACAAGAATTGATCAGTAGTGAGGTAAATCTAAGTGACCTCTGGCTAACCGTAAATGTTATCAGCATGTTGTCCTTATACCGTGTGCATACAAATGTACTCACCCGCATACAACGTATGTAGAGAGAATGCGTTACTCGTTTACTATAAAAGTTAGTGCGTCATATACCTACCTACTGAATGAAGAAGCAACAAGAAAACGATATGGACACGAGAATTTTTGAGATATAAAAAAATTGGGGTTACAAATTCATTGATCATGTCATTGCAATTTTAGCACCTGGACGAGCTGGGAATTGGAGCTCTTTTTACTTCTTTGATAAAAGAAGGTTAGAAGATCTTGCAATTTGCATAGAGTGTTAACCGTACTGACAAAGTATTTTATCAGTTGGACGCACTAGGCACTGAAGTACTAGGTCCAGCAGTGCACTGAGATGATTGATTGATGCAGCAGTCTACGATTCGCTATCTTGACGTATTCTGCTGTAGCCTAAGGCATATGACCATTTAAAATTTTCATGTTTTTTTGAGGTTCTTGATATTTCAAAAAAGGTTGAACATGCAAAACCAAACATCTTGCAAATAAAGGACACAAGAAATTGAATCTATATCTAATCCTGCAAATCAATACAGGATTTACTTATTGATCAACAATACAGTCCTAAAATAGTAATAATAAAAAATACAGATGCAAAAACCGTGAGAACTGGCCAAGAATCAATTTGCGTTACAGTAACTATGCATATTATTTTCTACACTGTCCTCGTCTTAAAAAAATCACACACGTTTCTGTGGGGCACAGTTTTTGTACGTCACCCCTCGTTTTATTACCTTATTCAAATCGCAAGTAACTTTACCCTCATGTTTTTTAACACCAAACAATGGTCCTTTTCTTCGGCCGAGTAATTTATTTTTTCTAACGGTCCAAGATGGCCTCGGGTCATAGGTGAGGCTTAGGATAGTTCTCAGGGCCATTTTTTAAAGTTTCTTTTATCATTCTGCACATCTGCCAAATCTCTAGTAAAAAGATTGTGAGGTTCGCGTGGGAAATTGATATTTGGCGCATCTGTAGTCCTTTAGTTTGTGTATTGATCTGTTATTAATTTGTGTGTGCTTATTTGTCTGTTATTGGGTATTTTGCAACGGGGTGCTTTATTTGTTCCTAATGTTTATTTTTATGCTATCGGACCGTTGAAGCTTTGAAGTGATAAAGTTATAACTTATGCATCAGTTTGTTATGACATTGTATTTGTAACCAGTGTTGTAGAATTAAATACGAACCGTGGAAAATCCTAACGGCATTAGCGGGTAATCAGTGAGCTCGCGTCCGCGCCCCCCGCCACCCGCGACCCGACTAAAACAAAAACGCATTGTCCCATGACGTCACGGCGATAACTCATTTACGACTACCCGCATGTCGGCGAAAGAGGACAATATGAGGACAATCGATAATGCTAAACGCGAACACGTGTGCCGCGGACTGTGAGCGATCCTATTGTTTTTGTTTTACAAACGCGGTGAACTTTAGAACGGTGCTTAGCGATTGATTTTGTTTTTTTTTTTTTTGTTTTATAGTGTGGGTACGGTTTTCACTGCATCGCCGCTCCAAGGCTTGCATACATTTTTTACATTCTATGGTTCGTGAGGTTTTATCATCACTTTGCCCACTGTAAAGAAAGACCTCGAGGTAAATGAGAGAATATCGAATTAATACTTTAAGAAGTCCACTTCACTAAGCTTCTAGACTAGGGTACTAGGGTGATAGAAAGATTATATCAAACATTTTGAAAAGATTTTGCAGGAGTTTTATTCAATAAAACTTGTTCAAGGGCGGACAGCTGACAATGTAGCCAGAGGCTAGAACTTTATACCAACAAAAATGTTTGATCGTGTTCACCATAAAAAAGTCTCTTCCGCAACTAACAATAGACCAGGCCAAGCGTTACACATGTCTACAGAATAGCCATGAACTATCCCAAAGGATTAACCATACGTCTTCGGAACAATGGCTACTGCAGATTTTTTATCTATTTTTTTGTTGGCAACACCTGGTCGCAATTTTTTTTTTGTCTTGTCATGGCCTGGAGATAAAGTCAGCGGATCCCAGATAAAAAATGGACTGAGCGAAAGGAGTCGGTATACGGACGGGGTATTTTCCAAAGGGTGCGATTTTTAAATTGAATTTGATAAGTCTTTGAAAAGGTCCGAATGAAAATGGCTTTGATTTGTGGGGTAAGAGATAAGATAGTCGTATTGTTATGAATTGAAACTGGCTGTGGGGTTTGATTTAGGTACTTTGGATTATTATTGAAATTTTTAAACATAGGTAATGAAGATTCAATGAGGGTTGATTGGGTGCATTTCTTTTTACTGTTCACTTTTCTGTATTTTTTGACATGCTACCCGTAAAAAGTAATAATATTAAAATCCGACAAAAATATGATGCAATTTTCAGGTTGTTAAAGATTGCTGGTGGAATTTTTTAACTAGAGTGCGCGCAGAATATCTAAGTCTGCGTGCGGCCGAAATCGGAAAAATCGTTTGCCCCTACCTGGACGTTTATGTAAGGTGTCAGGAGAGTGTGCTGTGTTCGGTGTTTTCCAAAGTAAATAATTGCCATCATTACGCCGTAAGTGATTAAAAGGGCTAGCAGGGATATAATCTTGAATTAAACGTCGCGCGCAGACTTATCTTGCGCGAACTCTATTATCAATTACCAATCCACCACTGGTGCTATTCTGTAAACCTCTCACCGTGAAAAAGAAGGTGAAGTGAGCTTGAAGTGGACTGTCATGAAAACTCTGTGCTTGTCATTCCACCTAATGATATGGATTGACACTATTGATAGCTCATTTCACCTAAGTTTTCACGGTGAGATTTTTACAGATTACACCCGCTTGTTTTTCACACATAACTTCACCCCAGACATTTTCTAGAACAACCGAAAACAAAACAGCAACGGAATTCCATTTTTGAAACTGTACACTACCTACCTATCCAACCCCGAATGACTGTCACAAAACTTTAATCGTCGTGCGAATTCAAGCATTAATTATAGCATTTAAATATTCAATAGTTCGTTACATCAATGGCGTTGCTAACACTAGTCAAACAACTGGCGGTGACCCCTCAGCACTATGGATAAAAAAAATCTCACCCCCAGGGTTTTTTTTCAACCCTTTTATGCATATCCTGTGTCATGCGTGCAGTATTACTAGTCAAATTTAAATAATTTATGTCTTAGGTCCGTTGGATTTTGCATCTGCCCTTAGAAAAAGTTATGGAAGATTTATAGGACGTGATTGGAATTATACGGGTGGGCTTAAAAGGCTTGATTCTCATTAGTAGTGTTTGTAAAAATAAGCTATGTTTACAGTAACACAAACCCAGACATACAGACACAGCATAGTTAAGCCAAGAAAATTTAATGAAGGCAACGACATACAAGACAGATGTAGGCCATGTATGGTTTAAAAAAAAAACAGTGGCACTCCGGGAGTACCGACAGAAGTGAAAACTTGAACAATTACGTGTGTATTTTTATTATTTTTTTAACCGACATCGCGCGTGTTTTGTTTATAAAAATAAACAAAACACGCGTGATGTCGGTTACGGTAACAGTGGCGCGAGTCCCATGGATTTTTCCAATCTCAATAAATGCCCAACGCGCCTAAAGAAGTTTTCACTTCAAAAATACAACTAAGTAACCTTATTTATGTCGAAATATAATGCTATCCTAATATAAAAGAACTTAGTTCTAAGAGAATCTATTTTTGCCACAGTCTGTAATATAGCGCATAGAACTATGCATCAATATCAAGACGATAGGTGAATCGAAGGATGTAAAACATCTAATAGCAAGCCAATGAGTGGACGACCTACAGAAGATCGCGGGGAAGACCCGCACATCTTTTCTGTAAAAATCTTACCGTGAAAACTTCGGTGAAGTAAGCTTGAAGTGAGTTATCAGTAAGCAAACTGAAGTGGCAGTGGCCTGGCCATGTTTGTCGAAGGACCGAGGCCGGTGGAGCAGACGAGTCCTGGAGTGGAGACCGGTGTCTCCACTCCAGGACTCGTCTAAACGTACGTACGCTTGCCGAGACATGTATCGGCAAGCATAGTGTGGGACACCCCCCAGCTAGATTGACGGACGAACTAAAAAAGGTGGCTGGGACGGACTGGATGCGGAAGGCGGAGGCGGAGGATGTTGCTGGCGCAGCCTGTAAGTGGCCTATGTCCAGCAATGGACTGCAATAGGCTGAGTTGATTGATTGAGTTCCCTAGCATCAAGTGGAATAAAACTAGGTCGCATGATTTCAGTAAATAAAGGTCATACAGATAGAGTAAACCCTGACTCCCAAACTCTTCCTGATTCTGTGACTTGATCATTTCAGTCGAAAGACGTCCACTGCTGGACATAGGCCTCCCCCAATCATTCTTTGGGGGTTTGCCATAATCGCTACGATTGGCAGGCGGGTTGGCGATCGCAGTATGGTATGGTGGTGGAATGCATAGAGAACGCTGCTGCCCATCTTCCGGTACGACCCTTAGTCGTCTTTTAGTATCCTGTGACTTAGGAGTCATAGGTAAATGATAGCTCACTTCACCTAAAATTTCATAGAATAGAGCGGTTGGAAGAGACTTGCATAAATCAGTGAAGCATGATGGAACAAAAGGGAGAAGCAATGTACTCAACAGTGGGTGTAACAAGGTTGCTAATGATGACGATTAAAACCTCTAAATACATGCGCTGCTTTAAATCGACGAGTGATGATGCTATCATGACACTATTTTTCACACCTCAGCACATAAAGCTAAATACATAATAAAGAACAATGAAAATATATATTAATATCGGCTAGACAAGTCAATTGACACATTGAAAGTGAAAGGGATGCGCTCCATTGTTCGCCTGATTGTCGTTCGACTAAATATCGTGTCATTCTCAGTGTTGTGACGAAATAGAACGATATCGATAAAGTCGAGAACGCCCTGTGTGTTGGTGTGAGCAGATTTATGCGGTTTCGGATGAGCCAACGGTCGTTAAAATGGTTGATCTAACAGCTGATAGTGAAAGTTTTGTTGATCTTGTTTGGAAATCTTTTACAGGGATCAAGCACTTTTTATCTTATTTACTGTTACTGTAAGCCTGCATCATCTCACTGCTGGGAAAAAGCCTCTCCCCGTGACTTTCAGGTCTTTTGATCCAGGGCTGAAGTTCGCTTCAGCCCTGCATCGAAAGAGCTGGAAGTCACCACCACCACTCGTTTGTTTATCACATTTATTTGTTAGAAAAAGGAGTAGGTACCTATCGTGTTACCCAGTAAATGGGCTGTGGAGGTCAAATAGGCAGTCGCTCCATGTACCTAAAAAACTCGTATTGAATTGCATCCAGTTGGACTGGAAGCTCACCCTAATATGGTTGGATGGGCTAGGCAGATGGATCGACTTGTCAAAAAAAAACATTTTTTCAATACTTAATTATCTACCTACATGTATGGGTGATTTATTGCTATTATTTATTTATCGATTACGAGTTTGTTTTACCTACTTTTAAAAAGATTCATGTATCACTGAAAGTGGACCGATGAAGAAGGATCAATTAATTCTGAATTACAATTTTTCTTCAGATATTTTTGTTTTTTTTCTACTAGGATTTATGTGCAGGGGATCGGGGAGAGGGGGGGGCGGGTGAAGGGGGTTCATGGGATCAGACCTGAATAACTCGTTATTTCCATTTAAATATAACACTTCTTCACTTCTTTTCTTTTTATTAATTCTCACACATATTTATTATTAGGTATTAAGAGAGTCCTGAAAAAAAACGTGTAACAAAGCTAACTCCACCATCGTATTATTAAATGTAATTACATTGTTAAAGCCATAAATCTGCTTTAAAACAAAATTAACCGCTTGTCCCAAACCCCAGTTAGCTTACGATAACAGCCCACAGTTTTTTCCTATTGTTTTTACACACCCCTTTTAATTTTTTTTCTGTAACTCTCAGTAGCTCACCCCAGCATGTTTTTCAGACACTTTTTATTTATATTGGCCGTATTTTTGTCATCTAGTTTATATTAAATTACCGTTTTTATAACGTAATGAATATGCGGGACGCCATTATAATAATTATGCATTTGTAAACTGACGAAAATGAGCTACCATTATCGCTGAGATTTTTTTTTGTTCACGGCTGGTAAGGGTTTTTTTTATGGGATACAGTTACAAGTTTAACAAATACTTTGTATCTTTTTTTGAATTATAATATAATTTTTTCTTTAACTACGAAAAGAAAATTGAGAAAATATAAAATTAACTTTAGGCCAGAATCCCAACCATGAACCTTATTTCAACTATGTTGGGGTGGGCTTCCAGACTGACCGAGTGCAGCTGAATACCAGTATGTTAAACCTACATGAAGCGACTGCCTATTACGTCGCTCGCATCACTAAAACTCCTATATCATTTTTCCCATTTTTTAGATGGTTTGAATTAGGACAAGTGCATTTTTCTATTCGTGATTCTTTACATTTTTCAGTAAACATCGTATCTCTATGTTATTTTGATCTCAAAATATAACCATTTTGAAAGGCAATACAATGTAAAGAATCACGAATAGAAAATGTAGTTGTTCTAACTCAAATCAGCTAAAAAATGAGATAGGACTTTTAGTCATGTGAGCGACGATTTGACCTCCACAACCCAGTTACTGGATTATAATACGATACCCTTGTTTTTAGGCAGAATATGCTTTACTATTAAAGTTATTAAAAAACCGTATGCAAAGAACAACTGCACACACCATAAAATATTGACAAAGAAATATGAAAGCGATCGCCAACGTATTTTTATTATAATACTAAATTCAAAATTAACAAATCAATGGCAGTCATACGTGAAATCAACAATGACGATCGCGGATGTATCTACCCACAGATCTAATACTTCAAAAAGCTCTGCGTGAGAAAACTTAAAAAACTGGCTCGCACATTAAAAAAATGCACTTTACAATTATCAAATACCCTCGGAGATGTCCCTTGCACAATGCGCACACCTTGAATCTGCCGAAGATATAGTCTCTTAAAAAATGTGCATATGTTTTTATAAACACTGCACTCTCAGGATGCGTTAAAAAACCGTGGGGTGCATTCTAGTTGGGGAAGGACGCGGTTCCGCCAGCGTGGGTCAAAGTTTTAGGGCATTCGAATGATGAAAATGTTACAGCTGTGACTTGTTTTGTTTGGGCATGGTTTTCAAATTCAAGAATGACAGGTGATCGGTCTTTTATGAATTAATTTAGAATGAATTTTGATCGTTGGATGTCATTCTTAAGCGCAGTATCTTTTCCTTTTGTCTTAAACATACTTCAATCAAAACGTAATAGATACATACAGTTAGCATTTTATTACTTTTCGGGAATGTTGAGCATCAGTGCCCGAGTCCTTTTGATTCGATGGTTTTTGATGAAATTTCTCTCGTAGATTCGTGTTTTGTTTTTTTTTAAGCGGAAGCAAACAGTATCGGCCTTCCGGTCGGCTTTTTATTCATTTTAAAGTGGTCCGTTAGTTTAATTAAATTAAAACTTTTTAGATGGAATCAGAAAGAATTCATTTGTACCAGAAATATTTTAAATTATAAATGATTGATGGTTTCACGGACCGACAAAACAAATGCTGTACCTAATTGGATTTGTTTCAATTTTGATACCTTGAGCTATAAAATAAAAACTGAAATAGGTAGGTGGACCTGTCGACAAAAAGATTAGTGTATGAAATTATGAAGTTCTATTCTATACTAAAAATTATGATGCTAATATTTTTATATTATAATTTTATTTATCATTATAATTAGGGTTCCGTACCTCAAAAGGAAAAAACGGAACCCTTATAGGATCACTTTGTTGTCCGTCTGTCCGTCCGTCTGTCAAGACCCTTTTTCTCAGGAACGCGTGGAGGTATGAAGCTGAAATTTATATCAATTACTCAGGTCTACTGTCCCTTGAAGCTGTGAAAAAATCAAACTTCTAAGCCAACGCAATCAAAAGATACAGCCGTTTATGCCGCAAATTTTCGACACTTGCAAGGGAATCAAAACCTACAGGGTGCTTCCCGTGAACTCAGTATCTTGAAATTTGGTACGAAGCAACGTCTTATAGCATAGATAAAGGAAAAATTACGAAAACCATAAATTTTTAGTTACATCACATAATATTTTTTTTTTAATAATTTTAAACTTACTACCCATTTCCTCATAAACGCGTAGAGGTATTAAATTGAAATTCTTACCAAATACTCAGGTCTATAATACCTTTAAGCTGTAACAAAATCAAACTTCTATGTCAACGCAATCAAAAGAAACAGCAATTTAAGCTGCATATTTTGAAACTCGCAAGTACTCGCAAGGGAATCAAAACCAAAAGGGTACTTCCAGTCGACCTAGAATCTTGAAATTTGGCTTGAAGCAACGTTTTATAGCACACATAAAGGAAAAATTCCGAAAACCTTAAATTTTTAGTTACATTACAAAATATATATTTATTTTTTAATAAATATAAACTTATTACTTTTTTCCTCATGAACGCGTAGAGCTATCAAGTTGAAATTCATATCAAATACTTAGATCTAATTGCCTTTAACCCGTGAAAAAAAAAAATTCTAAGTCAACGCAAAAACGCAAAACGCAAAAGTACAACCATTGATACCGCATATTTTGAAACTCGCAACTACACGCAAGGGAATTAAAACCTAAAGACCACTTCCCGTTGACATAGAATCTCGAAATTTGGTAAGAAGCAATAGCTTACAGCACAGAGAGCAAAGAGATCTTTGTCTTAAATTTATGCTCCTCCATCTTTCCCCATTGTAATGTTATGAATTTCATTTTGCAATAAAAATACCATAGTTATGACACGATTGTCGTAATGAACGAACTTTGTAAACCTTGCAGGTTTGTACGGAACCCTCGGTGCGCGAGTCCGACTCGCACTTGGCCGGTTTTTTTTTTTAATAACCTAATAAAGTATTGTACTCCTATAGTAATGGGTAGGTCTCTATCGATCTACCCACCTATTATAAAAAGGCATCTAATTCTTTCAGTTTTCTTCGTAAAAATTCTGAACAGTAAAAGGATACGTCGGTACCTACTCTTAATGAGTCCCAGCAGCGACCCAATTTTTTATGATCATGTTAATTTCTCTTGGTCCCAGTAGGTACCTATCATAAATCTCTCATATAAATATCCGTCCATAAACTTTCTTGTATGTCACCTCACATATTTACACTTACCGTTTCCTGCCCTTCGCTTTTTTAACAGCGTTCCCACAACCATCCTTGTGTTTTTTACTGTTTTTTTTTTCATGTAGATTAGAATTAACGGTAAAAATTTCTCCCCTAAGGATACTTTAATTTATTTCTTTGGCAACACAAGAGGAGATGCGGTTCTTCTTTGTCTGTGAATGTCATGGTGTCAAAAAAGTGCAAGAGATTTGCAGTACTCGCTATTTTACTGTTCCTTCCGGAGATATATCTACTGTTATTTTTATTGATTGATACACTTTAGTTTTGATTTTCAATAGAATCATATCTTATTGAATTCTTATTGCAAAATGATAGGACATTTTTCTTTGCTGAATAAATACTTATCATATTAACTTAGTTTAATTCAACAAACAACTAATTTAACTGTTGCAATATTTACTAGTAAAGAAAGAACCGTTATAATCATTATAATAGTTTAAAACATTTTTTCATCATTAATTTTTCAAACGTGATGCAATCCATAACGATGGAACAGAATATTGTATAAAAACTGTACACAGAGCAAAAAATTACCAGTTAAAATAATTAGAAAAGAAATATATGCCACCGAAACGTATAAATAACAATGCAATTATTTTTTGTGACAACCGTATTACGAGACGTTGTTTTTGCAAACAATGAAACAACATAAAAAAGTATGAAAATCAAACCCCAAAGGGTTCTTCAAATTAAAGCATCATTAGAAATTTTCTAGAAAAAAAAATTGCTAACGTGAGAAAATTAAACCTGATTTTTTTATTTAAAAAAACTAGCAACACACAATGTCGCGACCGTTGCAAATCATTAGCATACACTTTTTATTGCATTCGGAATTTAAATCTTTTTTTTTGTCGGAGAGATTGGCAGCATATAATTATAGTAAAAAAAGGTTGCTACCGCCTGTTCTCTGAGTCTTTTATCTGTCGGTCAGGTAAAGTACGTAAGTGTCGAATACAACAATGTGCTCCGGATTTCCTCTCTTTAATACGAGGGCCAACCTTCGCCTCACGTGCAGATTTTGAATAAAAGTCCGTCGATTTTCCATGGGCGTGATTGATTTTCGAGATAGTCTTCAGTTTTTTATCGATAAAAATGATCCACCGGAACTATTGATGGCTATTTGTTCCATCTATTGTACTTTAAATACGATCTCCATAATTATATCACTCTCATGAGAAACGATGGAACAACAGAATCTGTTTGATTAACTTAGGTACCTACTATAGCAGGTAAGTTAGGTTTTAAGTTCGGAAATCCACAGGACTTCCTAAGCTCATCAAATTTCAAACTAAGATAACAAACAATCACCCCCAAGGTTTACTTACCTATGTATCAAAAATTAATTAAGTGATGTAATTAAATAAAAACGACAAAGCGCAATAAAGTCAACAAAAGCATTCATAAATTGCGGAGATTATGCAACGGCACGGTTTAGCGTCCTCTTCCTGGCTTTGGGGCCATAAATTTCATTTAGCTGCAAGGTGGTCTGACAAATTTGCGGTCGCTGCGACTACTAACTGGTACTTTTACCTTATTAGACGCATAGATGAAAAAAATTGACCCAACTCTCGAACAAGGCTCACAGTTACTCAATGAATTAGAATAGCACTATTATACACTGTGGCGTGTTGATTATTGTGGTGGGTGTACACGTTAAAGTCATTCTTTAACTAATCTGCCGGCCATGAAAAAAGGGACAGCGGGGGACAGTTTTGTGACAAAAAATTTTTGGGACATATTGACGTTTAGATTGGACATCGATATTTTTTTTCTGGTCCCCTGGGTCTGTTGTAATTGCTGTGTAATTGTTTTCTAACAACAGTTAAGTTGTTATGTTTTGACAGGAGTGACAATGAAACAGTAGTGGAGGTTTTAATAAGATTTGTGGGCTATTGACAGCTTTAAGTTTGACTTTCTTTCAGTGTGGTATTGTCTTATTATTTTCGTAAACAGATTTTCTTTCTTCTCGCAGTTTTTGTGGAATTTTTTTATAGGGTTTGGTAACAGATACAAAGTGTTCTTTTTTTTTGTGACTTGTGTATTCACATTTTGAAGTTTATGCTAGCGCCATTATTTGGTCTTTGGAGACATAAGATCTTTTTCAATTATAATTTAACTTCCAAAAGTTTTATTGCAAATCTAAGCATTTTCATTGAAAATATTTTAAGCTAGAGAAATCGCTCGTATGTAGGTTTATAGCTATTTACAGCTCATAGCTATAAAGTTTATTATGGATATTACTCACGGGGAATACCATTGTTTCGCCATCTTAGACACACCTACCTACGAGGATTCTCCGTTTAGGTCATAGTTATATAACCTTTAATTCGTGTAAAGTTGGTGTCTAATGCGCGTAAGTGGTCAAACCACAGAACAAGAATGAAAATTGCATACAAATGTTCTAAGATGTGTTTTCAGAATCAATCTGCCTAGCATTTTCTTAACTATATTGGGGTCGGCTTCCTGTCTAACCAGATAATTTTCAGATTGCTAATACAATTCACAAGCTTCTATATCATGTTCTCTGTAAATTGAGAGGTCTGGCTCTTGTGATACAGGACTTCCTAGTACAAGAGCCAGGGCCACACTGATTTTTGTGTCTTGAAGTGGAAATAAACAAATTATTATTATTATAAAAAAAAAAAATCAGAAAAACAATATGCGGGAAATGTGAATTGAAGACTCTGAAACTTTTTATAATCTTAGTGAGTGGTTTGGATGTTTGTTACCCAATCACGCAACGGCTGAACGCATTTGTATGAAATTTGGCACACAGATAGTTTATAATCTCGAATAAAACATAATAAAAAAATCGTTTCTATCCTGATATTCCCCCGGGATCGGTGGGTATAATGTAAGGGCCTGAGAGGTCAAGAGAACCTCATGACAGAAAGAAAAGGAAAGAAAGAAAGTATACATTCATTTAGCACAGACTAAAAGACACACAATACATCAGATACATTTTATGAGATAAAGACAAATAAAAATCAAATTATGAGTAAAAAGTCCGATGTAAGAAAATAGGATAGGTTGGTAATGACCGCAGAAAAGATTTTCTGTAGCAACTGGTGTTTAGTATCTCCAGATGGGAACGACTGTCCATCACTTGGATAGAAACAAAGACGTCCATAGATAATTTCTTTACGAAAATGTGACTCCCCAAACCAAAACAAAGCTTTTTGCTCATTCCTCAATCTACTACTGACTTAATAAAACAATAATTGAACGAATGGTTGAATTGCACCGATCCCAGCGTGGTTAAACCAGACTCGATTAATGGAATGAACCCCAAGATTCGCACTAGCTCCTGTAGCCTCATGTACATGACGCTAGAGCGACCATTGCATATCAAGGAGTAGACTGGGGGCGCGGTAATTGTAGGGAAGACGTGCCCGTAGGATAGGGAAGGATTTAAGAGCCGACCGGATATGCATCCTAGAGTAAGCATTACCACGGACTTAATAAAAACAAATACATTTTTCCGTCAACACGTAACTTTCCCGCTATCATCAACATTACCATCTGGAATCTACTGTCTTTTCGGAACCTTTAGGAAAATTATATACCAATCTATCTAGGTACTAACAATAAAGCCGAAGAGTTTGTTTTTTTAACGCGTTAATCTCTGGAACTACCAGTAGGGTTTGAAAATTTCTTTTTGCATTTTGATAGCCCAGTTTTTGAGAAAGGCTATTTAACATCACGCTTGAACCCTTAAGAGCCGTGCAAAATAAAAATAAAAGTCTGAAAGAGCGCTAAGTGAAAACGAAGTAATAGGGCGATGCGATGCGACGGGTGGGACGGGGAAATAAGAAATTTCACGCGGACGAAGTCGTGGGCAGAAGCTAGTCTCTCTATAAAAACGTGTCTAGCACTAAATTGACCAAAACGAAAAAAAAAAACACTGTGGTCATTCCCCAATCTACCAACGACTATTAATAAAACAAATTCATCTTTCCGTCAATACGTTACAGCTATCGGCTTGCGGTCGGTTTCTCTTCGTGAGAGCACCATCGTGCTCCATGGTTGATGGTAATTGGTGTCAAACGACGGATGCTGATTGTGCGGTTCGTCCGCTGATGAAGTCCGTGCTGCTGTAGTGTCTGTTTGATTGTTTCGTTGTTTTGAACCGACCACTGGAGTTTGTGTGTTCGTGGGTTGAACGGATGGATAGTTTTTAATGTTGATCAGTTTTTAGTTGGTTTAGGTAAAAGAAAGAAAAAATTAAAGTTTATTTGCAGTAAACATGACGCAGAGAATAAACAAGAAAAAATGGCCATAGCTCAGCATAATGCTACGACTCGATGTGAGACAGTGCCCCTGCGATAATGTGATGTCGTGCGAATTTTGAGGTTTAGGTACTGGTTCTGAAGGTGTATGGATTTAGTAAGTTTATCAACCAACCAAACATCACCAACCACTAGGTAGTAGGTAGGTACTAGTTCCCTATTAATTTTGTAATGGAAACGATCGTCACACTTTATGACAGGCAGTAGATCGAAATTAATTTACGACTATAGAAAGTTTCATTCATAAACTATCGATACTTTTATCACTGTTTTCTGAAAGTCTCCTCTTGAAAATGCGCAAGTGTGCATCAGATGGATGAATGTTTCATCATAATCATCATCATTTCAGTCGAAAGACGTCCACTGCTGGACATAGGCCTCCCCCAAAGCACCGCCGCGGCCGCTTCGACCGGTTCTATGCTTCCATATATTAATTTATTTTTAATAATTATTGCAATAACTATTAAAATTTCAACATGAAAACATCACACATTTCCAAGCAAACCCGCGACAACAGGCTGGCAACTAATAATATTAGTGGTTTTCATAATATTAGCTATCCGTTATAGAGTTTGTTTGTGTTGATTGTCTGCGCCCGCGCCGTTCTTGACGAGTGATTGAGGTGAGAGTTGAGAATGTACTGGCTAATATAACCGATGAATATAAGGTTTTAAGCGAATCTTGAATGTATGATATGGGAGCAGTGTGTCAATTTTGCCTATTGAGGGTAGGATGTCAGTGTGAAATGTGGAGGGACTTGGGAGGGACAGTACAGACAATTTCCTTTAGTAAAATATTATTTAAATTCAGAGTTCATTAATTCCTATTTAGGTACAAGATGGAAGAAATACCTAACTACCTAAGACACAGATAGATAGAGAGAAAGTTTTGCCATATCCTTGTCAAATACAAGGATTTTATTTTAATTTACTGTATATTTATTTTAATTTATTATATACTAGCTAAGTTTAGAGAAAAGTTTTATATTTAATAGTTATGGAAAATCATCATAGAAAACGTATAACTAAACATCACTTCTGTCTGTCAGACAATATTAGGTATAACTAGTTATAGGTACCAGGTTCCCCAATCTAATTAGGGATTTACATATATAAAATTGTATGAAGAACGGCCCTATATTAATTAATTTATTTTAGTATCTCCAACAAAATATATATATACACTATACATTACATACCTACAGTTAATGCAAGACAAAGTATTTGGTAGGTGTACTCTTTCAATTACAGCAGACCACAGTATGCAAAATAAAATTAACAACTAAGCTAACAAATTAAATACCAAATACATAATAAAATAAAAATAAAATTTCTTGATTCTTTCTTGATTATTTTGGTATTCAATAATATTTTGTGGTTTTCTATTCTAAAACATCCATAAAAAAGCAGTTCATTCATAAAATCGTAAAATTCTTTAAACTTCATATTATACCTAATTAATATAAAGACGCGAGACGTAACAATATGTACGAAGAATCTCACGTTAATTGTGTGTGGTCCAAGGGTGACGTTGTGTGCCAATATTTGTACAAGAGACAGATACTGCTGGAAACTACCACAGGCCGCGCCACTTCATAAGCGGAGCGATTTTGTATCGCTCGAGTTGTAAGCGTAGGTTTTTGTTAGTATTTGGACAAAACAATGACCTAAAAAAATATGTTGTAAATCAGGCCCGGAGTTTAAATGAAAAACAACCGTCTTTAAAAAAAAATCTGGTTGTTTTTGCGGATAATTTTCCATCAGTAAATACCTACTGACAAATTCACTATTGACATGAAGTTCTTCTAGACCGCACACTACCTACTTCAGAGAATTTTCTCCGGTAAGTAAAACAATTGAAATGATAATTCGACACTGACTCACAAACGTGGAGTAAGACTATTACTAATTTTATAAATAAGGAAAATATTTATAAAAAACTACTCAAGTTTCCCCGAAAATACTAACCATCGGTCATCCTTATCGCTAGCCGCAAGATAACGTGACATGATATATTGTTATATTGCTCAGAAAGATTTCAGGTCAGGCAACAGTCCACGTAAAACCGGAAAGAGGCCGATGTAAAATGAATATCTAGCTGATGACGAATATCTATCAATCAGTCACTTTCTTCCTTAATTTTAAACCTTATCTTGTTGTGAATTCCACTACCTACATTCAGGGTGGCAATCATCGACGCGCAAATTGTAACCTTGAACAGCACATGATTCTAGACTCTCCCTAGCGTAAAATTTTTCGTAGGATATAAAAAAGCAGCTGTTTCATAGAAAAGTGCAATACCTCCACGGTCAAAATGTATGAAACAGCTAATTTTTTTAATAACTGACTAAAAAATTCAACGCAGTGGTGTTCAGAATCACATACAGACTCCATTAGTAACAAGTTGAACGTCGATTTCCTAGAATCTATTTAGTTATAGGTATCTAGATCTAGAATCTTTTGCAATAGCATATTTTTTTTAATCTGAAATAGTTACTCCTCCACCATGGAGGTGTTAGTGTCGTCGGAATTTTTATGCATAAAACATGTTGGTCCTACCATTATATTCTAAGGACCAAAGTTTTGTTTTCCTTACAGTTTATATTTGGTTTTTGGAGCCGTGTCTGATTACGGCTCCAAAGACCAAATACAAACTACAGTCAGGCCGTCGAGAGAATATGTTCCTGATACTTGTTAGTACGACAATTCTAGTAGCTAATAAAGATCAAATTCGGAAAACACGTATAGGTACGTTTGTATGAAACTGACAGGTGTTGAGTACGCATTCTCTCGGCCGCATGGTACGTCCAAGTAAAAATTCTTCGTGTCTTTTATAAACCCCGCTGTTACTAACCACTAAGTCATCACCCAAATCATCACCTCTTCTGACACGTTTATAGCCCGGATTTTCATCACTGCAATGCCCTCGCCCTCGTCGCGGTCACCATATCCTTGACTAAATAACAGTGATATCGTTTTAATTACACAATCCGATGTCACAGATAACGATGTTTGCCTTCGAAATCTCACACTGTTTTAATTTTGGGGAGCCATGGTGAGATGTTCGTGACATGGTTTCGATCGCCACTTGTTTCAATACTGCGTTGGGTTTTGGACTGTGTCTTAACGTTAGGCTCCGGCTGTGTCTTCAAAGGTGTAAGATCTCAGTGATAGTTTAGTGATTAGTAAATTCATCATTTTCATATATACCTATATAATTCATGTATACAACATAATGTAAAACATTTTAAAAGAGTAACGGTGGAGTTTCTTGTCCATTCTTCTCCACACGAAACTACTTTTTGGAAGGGGCAACTAGAATCGAATTCTATTTTATTGTAATTTTTGCGTTCAAATGTGTGCGTGTTGCGTTCAAATGCTTTGACATTGATTACAATCTTTGTTCTCATTAAATGACACCATGACGCACCAGAAAGACTTTACAGGATTATGTATGACAAAAATTTTTTTTGGTCATTTGCGAGGTTCATCGTAGATAGTCAAAATGTGAGCGAGGAAGTATTTTGATATTCTGACGAAGAAAAAATCTGTCGTCGTATTCACGAAAGGTGTTTTCTGACTATCTTATTATTTTAAGTATTATTTGTAACACTAGTAGATATGGATTACCACTAAACCAAACAATGTCACTAAAATAGCTTATTCTAAAATGTGATTTCCAGAAAATATTTCGGATATTATACCACAAAATTAGTTAAGGAAACACATCAAATGGTGTATAGTCAGAGATAATTATGATCTAAGGCCTATTTTGGCCAGTGCAATCTTTGAAACCAAAATGAGTGTAAGACAATTATTAGCCCAGGAGTCGGGCTGTAGTTTCACAAGTGTAGTTTCGCCACAATCCCTCCGTCTTGCTCAGTTTAGTTTTAATTTCAATTTGCTTTGCAGTGTCCAGACACGACCTGGGGTAAGGCGGAGTTATATGGATGAAGTTATGATGCAAGAAAAATGTATTTAGATATTAACTACAAGTCTTTTTCGAAAAAAGTTTTCTTATGTAGATACTAAAGGTTGTTTCTATGTCATTTTAGGTAAGGAATCAATAATAACGTCGTTAAAAAATCTATGTTTGGTAAATTTTCTGGCCAAGCAACTATCGCTTAGGGCTAATAAAATTTTTAGATTAGATTAAATTAATAAAATGTTACCTTAAATTGTACTTAGAATAAGTTAGTTTTCATGTATAAATAAGTCCTCTTCCTTAAATTTTATGTTTTGCTGTGCCCGACAGGGTCCACGATTGTTACAACAAATGTTTCCTACCACCTAAACATATACATTGTGGAATGCAATAAATGATTGAGTATTGAGTATTGAGCTTAGGGCGTTTTTTCGTTACACGAGTATAAAACGGTTATTTCCACTTAAACAAATAGCAACTTTACCGTTGTGTAAATAAATTTGATTTTTTTTTGCTACTCGACGCTGACTTTTGTTGGGCAGAGCATGAACTCTACTCCGTTTCGTTTCGTGGCCCTTGGGTTAGAGGTTTTAGCTTGAATGTGAGGATACGTAAGTCTGCTGCTCTTTCTTTTAATGCACCCTGATTTTAGTAGACCAACCAAAGATTTGAGTAAGTAAACTCCTTACAAAACAAAAATATCAACAACATTACAAGTTCACAAATTTAGCACCCACACAGTGTGCCCTCATCCTAACAAGTTAATATCACAAGTTAGGATGGACGCAATTAGCTTGCGGTTAAACTTGCAACACTTGAATTATCCAACAGTCTGCTCTACCCCTTACTTGGTTACGTCATGCCGTATATTTTTATAATTAGGTTTTTTTTTTGTAATAAATGGTTTTGTTTTTCTACAGGTGTCCAGGTTCTATTACGGGGAATTAAAACAAATGAGTGCACAAGATTGATGAAGACAATTGGTTTCCCTCAATCCCGCGGGTTAATTGCGTTCCTTACCTACATATTAACGGTAGCAATGACTTTCAATTTGACGGTTCTACAGCATTTATTGCGTTATTTACGTTGTTGAGCACTGAGCAGACAAATTTTTCGAACATATGAAGAAATGGGTTAGTTATATCATCACCTTCAAAATGATTCAGATTGTGATTGAATTTGTGTAACTGACGCAATTAGTGTACTGGGCTAGCTGATTAAACGGTTCCTCTGATCAGAGAGTGGGTTTGCTGATGCTAGCTGATGTTACAGGATAAGAATATTACAACTGACAAACATGATGATAATCCTTCCGTCAGTGGTTCAAATAAACTTCAGTTTATGCCAGCAGCAGTCCGCAGAACTGTAACGGTAACGGTTAGACTGGAAGCTGACGCCAACATAGTTGGGAAAAGGCTAGGCAGATGATGATGACATATCTTTTTTCCAGTCTCTTTAATTTCTACACTTGTAAAGGCAGATTTCGTCATGTTATTTCTGAATTATACAGGGTGACGGGGACACCAACGCGCAACTCATTACCATGGATTCAGTAGATACACGATTCTGAACCTGCGTTTAAATCGAGGACGTTAATAAAAAAAAATTGCTGTTCCATACATTTTTACACCGCGTAGGTATTGCACTTTTCTACGGAACAGCTGATTTATTTTTTGATAAACGACGAAACATTTCTACGCTAGGAGGTGGTACAGTTTGCGTGTCGATGTGATGCTACCCTTTATTTTTATCCCTATGTCCAATGTTAACGTTAGTCGAATTTCAAAACATCAAAATTCAAGCCAGCCAAATGTAAAATATTTTTGTCCTTTTGTCGAACATATCAATCGCCCCAGATACATACATTTTCAGCAAAAACTAAAAGGACCTAATGTTTATGTGCCAGTAATGTATGTATTTGGTACATGGCGAGCCAGCCAGGTCGGTTCGAACATGTCCATTGTGCTTAGTACTCTAATATCCAGTTAATTCTGACTTTAATTAGCGTGTACTCGATTTCGCTTCGGAATTTGCTCGCACGTTTTGTTGCTTTTACAAATTGTGTTGGAGAGAGAAAATTGATCTTTTGGGTTTCTCTAATACAGTGCTGTTTCGTGGTCCTTTTTTACCTATGTTCTTTAAGAGTGGCAGGTCCCCATCGAAGCATAAACTGGAACCATGGATTAGAAAAAAAAAATTCTTTGTTTTTTTTTCGTTAGCATATCGTCGTTGCGCGTGCAAAAGTCGCTGTGTTTTTAACGAACTTATTTGAGGTATATGAACACTTGACTTGACTTGGCGTGTTTATACGGAACTTTCGATGTATGAATATCACATAGCTACATTGCGTAACTCTTTAAATATTGCATTTATCAAAAAGCTGTTTTTACAGTATGTGTGTATTGAAATAACGATCAAAACTGCATAAAGAACCGAAAATAACTCAAAAAACACGTAGCGACTTTTGCTCGCGCAACGACGCTATATTGTGTTGCTGGGCAAATGGTTCCCCTTTTTCCTTCCAAACCCTGTCTTGAGCGATCTCAGGCCATTTTGTCGGTTATCAAAACAAAAATCTGCTGTTTCATAGAAAAGTGCATTAGGTAGGACCTACGTGGTCAAAATATATTGAACAGTATTTTTTTAATAACCCACGAACAATTTGAACGCAGGGGGGGTTCAGAATCATGGCCTGAATCCATGGTTGCGCGTAGATGTCTTCGCCACCCTGAATTTTCATTAACTTGCTTGATACACCTCTTTACACCCTCAAGGTCCACACAAAATAAAACTTAGTACCTACATACCTAAGCCTGAATTTGGTGTAAGAGATTGCGGTTAATAAAGAGCGTGAAAACCTTTTCTATCTTAACATTTAATAGATGATTTTCATTGAAGAAAATGTAGTTTAAAAATGCGATATTTTCCTCTAAGTCATTTTGTTGTTCTAGAATCATACATACATAACCTGCATTCGCGATTTATTTGCCAGAAATGTAAACAAACATAAGTTTATGGAAAAATAACTGTAAATCCTACACAATAAAGTTCAGTTTACGCTACAATTTCAAACATTTTTATAACTTATTCGATATATCAATACAGCTAATGATGGTCCAACATCAACTGTAACAGTAGTCCGTACAGTTGGCCACTATATTTTTGTACAACTATCGCATATATCATTTCGGGTATAACAAACCTTAATGTCTTTAAAATAGGAGTGATATTCGAATGCAGTTTTGATGCTACGTGGAGGAAGTCAGTCACTCTGAAAACAACTTAATTCCCATTGAAATAAATTTGATATTTGTGTAACTTGAAATAATATTAATTTGAAATATTAGTTTGAATAGACATTACACATATATGAACTCAAGCCTTCTTCCCATGGGGGTAGGCAGAAACTACAGAACGCCACTTGCTTTGATCCTTACATATTCCTTTTGTCTCGTTTACGTTCATACATTGGTCATACAGGCACGCCAGTTGCGAAAAGTATGAGTTCTAGAATCATAAAAGTACAAAAAAACCAGTGATATCATAATTATGTCACAAAATATTGGATTATTATTGTACCAGAGGACAGGAAGGCGTCGTCATAACAGATGGAAACTAATCGTCAGTTGGTCGACAATCATTAATAAGCATTGGTGTACGTCCGGGTGAGCAGTAACATTGGGTACACCCTTCAGCCCAACTTCCTCCACGTAACATCAAAACTGCATTCGAATATCACTCTTATTTTAAAGGCATTAAGGTTTGTTATACCGGAAATGATGTATGAGATAGTTGTACAAAAATATAGTGGCCAACTGTACAGACTATTGTTGATGTTGGACCATCATTAGCTGTATTGATATATCGACTGTGACGTCACTGGATAAGTTAATTTTTGCGACTAATCTTGTTATTAGTTTTTCTAAATAATAGCAATCTCGGGGGAGTTAAATTATTATCGAATACACGACTTCCATATTGAGATTGAACATGGTATTAAATACTGAACATGACATCATCATCTGCCTAGCCTTTTCCCAACTACGTTGGGGTGGGCTCCCAGTCTAACCGTATGTAGCTGAATATCAGTATTTTACCGCACCTACGCAAAATACGCGCATTGACGTGGAGTTGCGGACACCAGCCCGTATTACCTATTACCAGTATTTTACATGGGGCGACTGACTATCTGACCTCCACAACCCAGTTACCTATTAATACGTACGATACTCCTTGGTAAGACTGATTTTCGGGCTTCAGACGACCCGTAACGACTGTCAAAGATCGAATGACACCCGGGATCAACGGTTTAACGTAATTTTTGAGGCAGGGGTCTTGGTATGAAAAGATGGTCACCCATCCACGGACCAGCCGCGGCCTTAACCTGATCGACCGACCCGTGCGGCTGTGATTACTTCGCCACAAGCCCCTCAAATCCTTAACATGACAATTTTATTGAAATGCAAACGTCAATCTCACGCTGATCAAAAAGTTCAATCAGTTGTATACACTGAGCTGATCGTTCAAGAAGAAAATCGTACGTTACACAATGTGCAATAACACGTATACACAATAGTAAACGGCACAAGTCAAGTGCGAATCCACGACTATTAAAAAAAAACTCCTTTACCAACATTACAATTGGAATAAAATCTAAATACCCGAAAACTGCTAAAATTCACGAACGCATCATTACATTCGCATACAAAAGTGTTTTGTGCAAAAAGAAACGACCGTGACGTAGGTGGTCTCGATTTTATAGCGTAAAATAATAAGGGCACCTATGTGTTCCATTCTATATAATAATGGGGGTACTATTTCTGTGGGCAGTATAATAATGGTTGGTCGTTCGCTGGGTGGTCGGATTATGAGGCAAAGCCGTGGATTAAGCCACATCGACACGTGTGCTTTTCTATGCCTTCGAGTGGCTTCAGGCGTCTGTGCGTGATTGTACCGCTTGATAAGGTAGTACTTTGCCTGTGTGATTAATGGTCCCAAAAACAATTAATAATTACTTATAAGTATTACCAATGTAGGTTTAATGTTTACAAAATGAATGTAAATTCTATGGGATATGATGTTTTAGTAAAAAAAAATATACAAAAAAGTGTGAAGTTGTCCAAAATTGGCCATAATCATATTTTGTTTGCTCAGCTGAATTTCTTTAAGAATAGGCACGGAAGTATGAAAACTTTTGACCACATAAGTTTGGGCTAATATTGCGTTCCTTTGTGACCTCTATAAATATTAACATTTTTTACGGAAACTTCGATAAATTTTATCTCAAAAAAACTCAAAGCAAGCTTAACCGCCTACAAATAATTTCGGCTACCGTGAAGCTCTAACATGATTATTTTTTTTCAAACTTAACCACCATCCAAATACAGTTGACTTGATTGAACACCTTCCTTATTTCTCAAAAAATAAGGTTTACTATTCAACTGTCTTTATTTTGGGATGTACAGGATATAACGTTGTATTTCATTGCAAAGTCCTTTTCAAAATGTGAAACGATCCGCGAAGAATTTGGTTGAAGCTAGCACCCGCCACCCGTGTTTGCATTGCGGACATCGATTAAAAATTCCTCCGTATCTTGGCCAAATAATGGTATTAAATGTCTACCAGAATAATAGTGTTAAATTTCTTAAGATCCATCTCGAAATATGATGGATCTGTCGGCAGACTTTTGTTACAGTTTTTTTTTTCTGATATTTGTACCTTCGTACGTGTACCGCCAAAGAGATTAGTTAGCGTACTTATTGTAAACTATACTTCAATGTCGGTTTCTGTGAGTGATAAATATCTAAAAAATGTGATGATGCCAACATTTTTGGGACGAGCACGGTAGCCGCTTGCTTTCATAGATAAATTGTTTTGATCGAATTTTTTTTTTACAATTACTTTGGGTTTGAAACACGTTCGATACTGAAATATCAGGTTGAAATTTTAGGAAATAACGGCTCTTCTAACTCTATGCCTTTTTCAATACTCGTCAAGCATGAACAAAGGCCAGTTTTTTAAACGAAAATTAGATAGCGCAAAATTAAAAACGCGTACGTAGGTAAACTGCTGTGATTGGTTGAGTGAAATCACATCAACAACCAATCGCAGCAGTTTACGCGCACTTGACAATTTGTCACATCAATTTTGAAATAACTTTTGTTCGAGAAACTGAACCCTAATTGCGTAACACACTATCAAAAATCACAATCTGAATCATTTTGAAGAAATTTTTAATCCATTGCTTCATATGTTCGAAAAATGTGTCTGCTCAGCAAAGTAAACAGGGCAATGAATGTTGTTGAACTGGCAAAATTAAAGGCGTACTGTTGGTGTGTTACGTAATTACCCCTTTGTTCCTAAGACTCAAAGGACCATATCACGATGCTTGGGCCTACTATCCGATTAGCACCACGTGCATCAACTAGTCACCATCTCTATTACATAATATTAACCAACCAATGTTCCACACAAAATTCAAACCACCAAAGTTTACCGGGAGGGTCAACCACAATTCCGTGGTAATCATGGTCTGTGGTCATGAACGTGGTCTGGTGTTGTGTTATGACACATTATCGCGCATGCGTTGACAGGCTCGCGCAATTTGCAATTAGCTATGGAAATAACACGCGCTCTGTGATACGGTCAACGTAGGGAGGGGATTAGTCGATAGTTTGAGATGATATAATGTTCTAGAGCATGTTTTGAATTTTGTTATTTTATGTAAGTATAGCTTCAAGCTGGACACGTCTGCCGCATGTCAGACGATCAATGGGCGAAACTTACGACCCAATGGGTCCCTATTGGCAAGCGACATTGTCACAGGCCCAGATGGAGATGGCGGGATGAGCTGTACTCCTTCAACAAGAACTGGTCCTTAGAAGCTTTAAACAGAGAGAAGTGGAAAGAGAGTAGGGAGACCTTTGCCCTACAGAGGGACATCACAGGCTTTTAATAATAATAGCTTCAAGAAGTATTCAATTATAAACCTGCTTAAAATCTCGCGTAGTGGACAATGTGTGTGTGTTAATACGTAAAAGCGAAACTTAGTTTTGTCTGACAGTATAATCGATGTAAATGACACAACATTTATTTTGACTTGTACAGTGTGGGATTTTTTTATTTCATATATTTACTACTAGCAGTGCCCCGCGGTTTCACCCGTATAAGTTTTGATCCAAGAAATGGTCTATCTATGTGCCAATTTTCATTCAAATCTGTTCAACAGCTTACGCGTGATTGAGTAACAAACATCCAAACATCTTCACAAACATTCACATTTATAATATTACGAATATAGTAGGATTGATAATGCTATGTAGAATTAGCTAAGACCAAAGGTAACAACTGCGTAATTACTCCACATTAAGAGCTCATAAAAATGCTTACGTAACACGAAATCATCGATATCGATAGGGCCCATCGCTAGACCGTCTAGACTTCTAGAGGTAAGGTGTCTCGTGTTCACGAAATAGGTAATCATTATGTAATTCACAGGGCTTTGGTATCACGGACCGTTCTGAGAACCAAGGGTCATAGGAAGTGAAGGAACTAGGTCCATATACGGAGATATATTATACGGATTGTGGGATGATAGACCGCATATTGGAGTTGAGAGACGAATTTTGTTTGAGAATTGATCTGTAAATGGGTGGATCTGCTTTAGAGTTTAATCACAAACTCTGTCTATATGTTTTAAAAGACGTCGAAGGATCTGTTTCTTTACTGTCTCAAAAAAGCCAATACTGGAACGATTTTTTTTTTCTTACATTTTGTATGTAAGTGCCTAATGTGGTCTAGAACGGGGTTTAATAACAAAAGCCTTTCAGCCAGATAGGCTGACCAGTTCCTAAGAAGTGTTTGAGTACCTACTCATCGGTAAATGAGTGGAACTGCTTTAGAGTTTAATATTTTTCTTTGTTGAGAAAATGTAACTAACTATTTACACTAGATACTAAATTAAATGACTAACTTACTATACAAATAAATACAAAAACAAAAGACACTCAGGCGTCGAAGTACTCGTCTGCATCGCTGTTATCCGGAAACGTGCCTAGAAGACTAGCAGCATTACCACGTTGAATGGCAATGCTAATTCTTTGGCCAAAGAACTACCCAGCCACGTGAAGCGTCGACCAGTCGGCGAGAAATTTCCTTAAAAAGGAGACGCGCACTCGGGCCCCATGACCCGAGCGTTTCGACCCCAAACGGCTCAAAGCTATAGTTGCCCATAAGGTAAGTAGCTTTAGAGTTTTATCACAAACTGTATCTATATGTTTTAAAATACGGCGAAGGATTTGTTTAATTACTGTCTCTAAATAAGAGCCGAAACTTGGTTTATACAGAGAAGCCTTCCAGCCAGAAAGACTAACCTGTTCCTAAAGAGGACTGGATGGAGAAGACAGAAGACCTATAAAATCTGGATCTAAGATGCGCCATAGATAATGGCAAGTTGAATTTATCCAAACACAAACACGCCATTTGTTTTAGAGAAATGAACGAATGTTTTCAATACTTAAACTTACACCCAAAAACATGTTTACAGTCAAGAAACTAAAGGTTTTACAAAACAAACGTTGCCGGCTATCTTCGACCGGTATTTTATCGTTCGACAAATTAATTACCGGTCTAGCACCAGCGGTATCGGTATCATTAGCACCACATTGGTGTCGTTCTCTTCATTTCAGGTGGCCTTTATCTTATCTAGAGAGGACGTGCGGGCGGTATATAGGCTCCTTCATTGTTGCTAACCGTTCTTTAAAACGTCAAACAATTTTAAACTTTAAACATTGACCGGCAGAGTTGAATTTCACTTGTGCTCACACGATTTTTTTTTTGTAAATTTTCTCATTCTTCTACGGATGGAATTTAAAGTTTATGTTAAAAGTACATAAGGTTGAATTTTGAATGTTTAACAGCGGTTTTTCCGGTAGTTTTACAACTTGAGCGGTGTCAAACGACAATGGGCAACTTGTTCCTTGATAGGTATGTAAATAAGTATGTAGATGGATGACTGGTCACCCAACAGTTTGTTTGGCGCGAAGATAAGGGAAATTGGTGGCGTTCTGAAAGGTTACTGTCGGCCATGTCGCTGATAACGGCAAAATAACCTGCTATTGGTTAATTGAGTTTAATTTTGGATTCGATAAAGGAAAAAAATATGTAAGAATAAATGTATCTTCCTAAAATGTGCAATATGCGAAACTAAGGGCGAATGTCACCAATGAAACTGAACACGATCAACACAACTAAACCGCATTTAAGAGCAGTCAGGATCATCATTCTTGTTGAATATTGACACTGACAGCTCTTGGACTCAGTTTAGATGTGCTAATCGCATCTGCTTCGTTCGTGAAATCAGCCCTAAGTAAAATGCAGCAATACGATGCGATGTGGTGTGTTACGATGTGTGTAATTATAGCATTTTTCTCTTACTGGAGTTTACACAGCTGATTTAGTAGAAAATAGTACTGCCTAATCAATTCACCTACAAAAATATTGCAAGGAACCCGGGTGTACAATTGTACACCCGGGTTCCTTGCAATATTTTTGTTGTTTTAGTGACTCCAAATTAGGTGAAGTTATATCATAGCCAATTGGCTATGATATAACTTCAAGATTTTTATCTCAGCCAGTGCGTAACAGAGCAATCTCACACTAAATAATAACATTATTGGGAGCATTCTGTATTACTAATATTAATATAGGGCAAAATATCCAATATCCGAAGAGCATCACAAAAACCACAAAGATTCATATCGTTACAACCACATATATCTAATTACATTGCCAGTATTGTGCAGTTTTATTCCCAAAATAAATCCACACCAAATTAGACTGTAACACACCTGAATAAAACTCAAATCCCCAACACTCTTTAATAACAAAAATCTAACGCTTCGATTGAGTATCGAATCATTACGTCACGAATACCGTTACATTTGAAAAGTTTTCAAACCATTGCGTAGTTTCTTTAAGTTTTCTGGCACTATTGGCATACGCATGACATAATGGTTATGAAAGAGGAACTTAGCACGCGAGTTGGGGTCCCAGTCGGTACCATTCGCGACTGACCGTCGTGTGCCCCACGCGACCTTTCACCTTAGGGGACAGAACAGGGCAAAGAATGGAGTAGATGAAAAAATAAATCTGTAGGGTAATTCGAGGACAGATGGCCATAGAGGAGAGATGGCCCAGTGAATTATTACCAACTCTGGCCAAGAGAGGGCATTGGTTTTTGTTGTTAGTTCGGACGCCGCCATCGTTCTTGCGACACTGCGTTGAAGTTTGCAGCAAAAAATAAATAAGAATGTGAGTAATTTGCTGTTAATTCATTCAACTAATTAGAAAAAAAATACGCCTGGTTAGTGATTAAACTGTTGACATAATATAAACATCTTTTTTGCCGTATTTTGAGCTGTACCACTTAGATCGTAAACTTATTTATAACATAACCTCTAAAAGCGGTACTGTCGTTGATTTATTTCGAAAAATTAAGGGTGGGCCATCTCTCCTATATATTTTAGGACTGATGGCCCTAATTTTTGAAGGTTAGATGGCCATATTACCTACTACTTTTATTGCTTATTTATGACATATTTTAGAAACTTTTTTGTTTTACAGATGCCTAACCTGTATGTCCGAAAATCTGGTGAGCGCGGCAAATGGAGTCAGAACGATTTAACACTAGCAATTGTAGCAGTTCGTACCAGAAATGCCTCAATTCGGCAGGCTGCTTTGGAGTATGGTGTGCCACGAAAAACCCTAGAGAGGCGTTTGAAATCAAAAAATTTCCTAAAGGGTCCCATGGGTCCTTCATCTGTTTTTGGACCGGATCATGAAAGAAGACTAGTTCGACATATAATAAACATGCAAAAGAATTGTTTTCCATTAACGCCGAAAGATTTAAGAAGCATCGCCTACCTTTTTGCTGAACAATTAGGTATAAAGCATTCATTTAATAAGGATAAAGAAGAAGCCGGTTACGTTTGGTTGAAGTCATTTTTATCCAGAAACCCTGAAATAAGAACCAGAAAGGCAGAAGGTGTTTCTTTGGCACGCTGCCAAGCACTGAACCGCGAAGAAATTAATGCATATTTCGATATATTGCATGACTTACTGGAAAAGTATGAGTTATTTAATAAACCATCAAATATTTATAATATGGACGAAACCGGGCTTCAATTGAATAGTCGACCTGGTCACGTACTGGCAGAAAAGGGTTCAAAGGCGGTATCAACTGTAACTTCCACAGAAAAAGGTGAGACTATAACGGTTATTGGCTGTTGCAATGCGGAGGGAATTTTCCTTCCACCAGCATGCATAATGAAAGGAAAAAATAAGAAACTAGAATGGCAGGATGGAATGCCGCCTGGGTCTGTGCTGTATATGTCTCAAAAATCCGCATACGTCAATGCTAACATATTTTTCGAATGGTTGAAGACACATTTCTTACCAAGAAAGCCCGCTGGACAAGTATTACTTGTTCTGGATGGCCACACGTCGCACTGCAATTCAGTCGAGATGCTGGAATTCGCCGCTAACCACGAAATCTGTTTACTGACACTTCCGAGTCACACGACGCACTATTTACAAACACTTGACAGATCAGTGTTCAAGTCAGTAAAATCATTTTATTATGAAGCATGTCGGATATGGCTCAAACGAAACCCTGGAAGACGTCTCACCCGTCTTCAATTCGGAGAACTATTATCCGTAGCCTGGGGTAAAGCTGCAACTTCAGAAAATGCCATAGCTGGTTTTAAAGCAACAGGTGTTTATCCTTTTGATCGCTTAGCTATTCCTGATTATGCGTTTGCTATGACGGATGTGCTAAATAATGAGAACAGGAACCAGCTGAATGATAATCAACCTAATTCCTTGGATGTGGAAGTGAACCAGGCCAGCACGTCTGGAATTGAAGACAATGGGAGCAGGGAGCACCCGGGAGATAAACAATCTGACTTCTTGGACGTGGCTTACGTGGAAATGACCGAAATTAACCAAGCTGGTATGTCTGAAGTTCAAGATACACAGAGATTGAGCAGCCCGTCCATATTAGCACTTGAACACACAAGTACGATTGAAGAGCTGGCAAAAACAGCTACTACTAATACTCCATCAAAATTGATAAAAGAGACTACGGAAGTGACGCCATCAAAATTTTTAACTGACATATCACCAATACCTGAGAAAAGTTACCAAGCAAGAAAACGAGCAAAACAAGTGGCAACCATATTAACATCGGACCTTCACATAAATTACAGGAAAGATTGTGACAAAAAGAAAAATGTGGTCATTGAGAAGAGGAAAATAAAGCAGGAGAAATGTACTAATAAGGAATTTGTAAAGATAGAAACCAAAAGAGAGCTGCAGAAGAAAAAGTCCGTGAAGTGTCAGGAATCTTTCGACACAGATATTGAAGATGAACCGATTATGCAAAAGAAAAAGAGAAAACAGAAGGAATCCACAAGCAAAAACTGTGAACAGAAGGAAAACAGAGTTAAGCAACAAAATAAAAAGTCCCAGAAGTGGCAGGAATCTACTGATACAGAGGATGAAGATGAACCGGTTCTCATAGAGAGTGGTGCATCTTCCCCTCTAGAAAACTCTCTTAACGACTGCCTGGGATGTGGAGAAAACTATTACGAAACAGAACTAATAGAAGACTGGATTCAGTGCACCGTATGCGAGCGTTGGGTGCACGAAAACTGTACGGAATTCGAAGATAAATGTCACCCATGTGGCATAAAGGTTATGCATCTGAAGAGAAGGGGAAGAGTACAAGATGTCTAGACTGTTCAGTCTAGTCATCTTGTCTTCTTCCCTTTCTGGGGACCGTTTATTCATTTTCCAATGATTCCTCCGTATGGCCATCTTATATTGATTAAAATAGTATGGCCATTTTACCTCAACTTCTATGGCCATCTTATATTGAATAGCATAGGAGAGATGGCCACCCCAGTGTTTTTGTTTTTTTTTTTTTAAGTGAAGTTAACGTTACATTTTTGTTATTATTTCGTGTTCAATTTGATTGGTAACAAATAAATGACTGAATAAAAATTTAAATAATTGTATTATTTGATGGACTTCAAAATAGAATGCCCCAGAGAAAACTATGGCCATCTATCCTCGAATTACCCTAACTATAATATTTTGCCTTGGTCGTTTTGCAATGTCATAATGAAACTATAATTTAAGCTGAACTTGAATTCTCTGCTGTTTACTTCTTGTCTTATGTGACATAAAAAATGTAGTCAGTAAGAACGTCTTATCATTGTGGAAAAGTTGTCAGAATAATCTAAAGGAAATGGCAATGTTGACTGAGTAAATTGACAGTTTCATTTGTCTTTTTTGGAAGTGCTAACAATTAAATTTTCCGAATTCTATGTGCTAACATAACTTTTTTGACGTCTACATTGTCTCTGCATAATAATTGAGTAGAGTTTCGTAATATACCAACCAGCAACATTCGTTTATAGTAGAACCTACCTATGCGGCATGTGTCCAACATTTTTACAAATATATCATTCCCCCTATTAATCGCTATTACATGGGACTTAAACAAAACTGGTGAGATGTAGGTGTAGGTATTATTGGTAGGTACACCTCTGCCAAACTCTTCGGGGATTACAGGCGTGATGTTATGTTATGAATTAATATCATAACTCGCCGTTGCCCGCGACTTCGTCTGCAATCCAGGATGAAGAGTAGCCTATAACCTTCTCCAGGTCATGGTCTACCCATGTGCCAAATTTCATCCAATTCCTATCAACCGTTTTAGCGTGAAAGCGTAACATAAAGACATACAAACAATCAAATCTCGTCTCTTCATAATATTTGTTTAGATAAATTACACGTTTCCAGAAATTATTCACAAAACAAACGCGTATCACAAAGAAAGCGACTCCACCTCCTTAACTGCCAATAAATCGAGCTCAGTATGAATAACTATCACAGATTATACTATTGATAAATGAATCTACGGCACCAGTCAATTGCGGGGCATGGCGAAAAAACCATGAATAATAATTTATATAGTTTTATGGCACAAATCACGGTTCGTTGCTAATGGCTGACCAGAGGGTCCATTTTATTAGATTTTTTCGTCAGACGATTAACGAAACGAGCCTACAGTTTCCGTTGGACAATGTGCCACATAAATTATGTTGGACAAACAAGATCGTTCCGCATTTGATATGCATGGAAATATTATTCAATGGCCAGTACTGATGGGTATTGATTTTTGGTGTCTCTGTTTACTTTTGTGGCCTGTTGGCTGTATCATCAACCACCATGCCAATAACCAGAATTTGTACGTAATTGATAATTGCCATGATATAGTAAAAGCAAAAGACATATTAGACATCATAAATATCCATTCTTCTTCTTTTTCGCAGGCACGACTGTATTTTCAGATCTTATTGATTCAAAACTTCATAAATATCCATTAACAAAATCAGCCTGCTGGCACACAGGCCTCCTTTCTTCGAGAGGGAGTGGACCGTAATCTACCAAGCGGGCCCAGTGCGGGTTTGTAAATTACACGTCTTCGAATTTTTGGTTCTAGGATATGTTGATTTCCTCACGATGTCTTCCTTTACTGTTTTGAGAGCAGTGGTGATGAAATAATAAAGTAAAGCACCTGTCTGGGTTCGAACCTACGACCTACGTAAGCAGTTTCCGTTACCACTGGGCCACCTCTCTTCTTAGAATATTCATTCAAATATTAATATAATGTTTCGTGTCTCTTTATGCACAATGCATAAAGAGAATTTAATTTCCTATAATACTAGTATATTACTAACAAAAGATGCATCAACAAGTATTGCTTGAAGCTAAATGAAGTGGTCACGCGTTGTACCTAAATCGCAATAGGCAATAGAAACCTCCTGCTTAAGTAGCTTATCCGTTATGTATTGTATTAATCAAAGGCCCACAGCATGTTGGAGCTTCACCTTTTATTATGAAACTAAAGGTTGCTTCATAATAAGCCTGTGGTTGACTGTTCTTTTTCCTGGAGTTACAAAGAGATATTATTTAAAGCCACTTTATGAACCTTTTTAATAATATAATAATTATTACCGCTAGGCCGTTAGAAGGCGGAAATGACATTACTGATAGAATTCACAAGAGATAGATGCAGTGTTACACAGTATAAAGATATTTTAAAATAGCCTCTGTAACAATTTTCCTTGATTGCGTAATTACATTATAAACATGACATAAGTAGGGTATGCAATAAACGTTTGTTAACGAGCTTCATAATATTATTATAAGGATTCACACTAAAGGACATCGTGAGGTTATAAAATGCACAAACAATTGTGTAATCACACGGACGCATACAATACAGGAGATACAGAACGTAAATACTGGTGAAGACAATCAAGAATTAAATCATCATAAAGCATAGCTTTACTGGCCTCTATAAATTACTGTGTTATCAAGACGAGACAAACACAGGAATGACTAAATTAAATAAAACAGTGTGTTATCTGAGAACGTGTAATCAAAACGGACACAGGTCCTAACGTGGGCAAATAAAAATTGTTTATAGTGTACGTAACAGAGATACTCGTATGAAATATAAAAAAATGTGAATCAAGATACTTTCATCAAGAAAAAATTAAAAGTGATGGAATTTCGGAATGTTTGTGTAGTTGAAATCTCGTAATGATCCATACTGATATTTATGAATCTGTAACACTATAGATGACTTAATTTATGATTTAATCAGAAAAACGAGTCACGGTCCTTAATAAGGTAGATATACTGCGCTTTAAAGTGCATTCGATTATGATCTCCAGCATGAACTTTATAGGACATTTTAATAGTGTTCATTATCAATGGATCGTTTATAAAGTAATAATCGATACATTAAATAAATCGTTGATAATATTAATCATACAGTCAATAATAGTTTTTCTTTATATTAATCTATTATATTTTTATCTTCAATCTGTAAGCTGTAATTTATTCATGTTATCCAGAACTTTCAGAGGTATAACCAATTAACTTTTAGATCAATTGTCGCTTAAACTTAGATTACTTGCATTTTGAAAGTCTTAGGATTTCAAATCAACACTTCTTATAATCAAAATATGAGCTTCAATTTTAACTTGACCACCGTCGTCAAAAAAAGTTTTCACATAATCAAAATTTACATTTAATAAAAGATACGCTACCAAAATGCCATCTAAAATCAATCTCCCCTATACAACTACAAATCACGTTTAATATTCTGAATTACACCATTCTGCGACACAATATGAGGCGACTAATTCTTAAGTAAACCCCGCACAGAATATTTACATACCTGTAGGTTGATAACGTTGATGTGAACAATCGTCGCCTGTTCCCCACCGAGATAAAGGGATGATAAAGGCTCTCAATGTGGTCAAAGGAAACGCCGTTGTTTGTCTTTCTGTGTTTGATTTTACTTTCCTGTCATTAGATTTTATGCCCCATTTATTTTCTGCTATCTACTGTGGCTGTTGGTCTAATCAAATGTGTGTCAGTCAATCTATGCATCTGTGTGCATATGACTTTGCATGCGGTATTGTGAGGGAAATGTGCTGTGTTTCTAGTTGTTGTAGCACGACTAGCTTTGTTTCGGAATTATAGTTTTTTGGAATTACACACGTCAATTTATCATTGAACAACAGATAACTATACACTAGATCAGGTACTAAATTAAATGACTAACTAACTATACAAATATATACAAAAACAAAAGAATGCTTAGCCGTCAAAGTACTCGCGCATCGCTGTCATCCAGAAACGTGCCAAGAAGACCATTCAACGTGGCAATGCTGCTAGCATTGCCACGTTGAATGGCAATGCTAAATTCTAAACAACAGATTAGTTGGTTGTCAAAAAGATGGTTAAGATTTATCTGAGTTATACATCATTTACTCAGCATCCTTCAAGCTACAGTTTTTTTTTATAAATGTTTCTTTATATATACTTTATTATACATAGCATAAAAAATACATCGAACACTACAAAATATACAATGGGCAATGGATTGTGCTAGAAGAGTCAGAATGTTTCATCATTCTTCAACCTTTGCTGACAATTTTGAAGAGATAGGTAAGAAGATAGACAAACTTCCTGGTTTTCTCCTGCTCATCTCAAGAAAATAACAGGAAAGCTTATCTAAACGCGGAAGCGTTGGACATACAGTAAGCAGTTCTGAGCCAGGGAGCACCGGAGCAATGGTCGCTCAGATAATTTGAGGGGCAGCAAAGCGTTAAGATCGTTAACTCACCCCGCACATGAAGTTTGTCATTTGGACGCAACTAATGTGCAGGCAGACGACTCAACCGAAACTGCGAGCGATTTCTGGTTTCATCTGAGTATGGTAAGATTGGCAAAGTAGGTAATGTTGGGTTTTCCACTTTGGTTGGTAGAGTTGATGAGAATTAAATCGTTTAAGATCCTGTTTCAACAGATACCAATGTCAAAGATATGTGCATGCATTTCTAGAGGACAAAGCAAAGCTTTCCATTGATTATGTTTAATCTACTAGAAGATAAAGCATAGTTTGATTGACACTCCTGCTCCAGACCAGGTTCGTTCAGAATTTTAAACCACATCTGAATCATTAGCACTTGCACATCTTAATTTGTGCATTATCTTAGATACTGCAGTAGGTATTTCAGGTATAAATACTGCAATTAATACAGGAAATCTATTGTCTCAGTTTCATTGTCCCTAAATGCTGCTATTTTTACAATCGTTAAGCTCATTTTCGTCATAGCCACCGTAATGACTTGTAGTCATGGCCAAGCAACGGACTAAGAGACAATAGGCGAACTGTACCGTGCTATGTTTAGGGCTGTGCCTTTTTAAAAGACTTTGAATACTTGCAAATTGTTTTAATTTATTTGGTCATCAAGATTGTCTTTCAAAGTATCAACCTACTTTATAAAAGTTTTGTCAAATCGTAAAGTTCAAAACTTGTTCAATTTGACACTCTATTTTCCTAGGTGATGGAAAATGTCAACACTTGATCTTCAACTACCCTCTAGTAGGCACCTAAGGCTGTTACTGAACAGTTGCGCAGTTGTAAGCTACCACCATACAATTTGATGTAATCCTTCTACTCAACTTTATGACCAGAGGATTAAGATTAAAAATTGTCTTCTCATCCAAGAATTTTCAATTAGACTACTTCTTCCTTTTTTCAGTCGGCTTCTTTCGGTTTATCGGCATAATTTGGATAGATTATTTAATTGCTTTTTGGAACGTATATGTTAGAGCCGTTTGAGGTTAACACTAGAGCCCGAGTGCCTACTTAGTTTTTCGAGACATGGCCAATCGTTTGGTTGACTCTTCACGTGACCAGAGTGCTGGGCTATTTTTTGGCCAAAGAATCTGCATACAACGTGGTAATGTGGCAGGCCTTTTGGGCACTTTTCCTATTAACAGCAATGAGGACAAATTTTTTATGCCCTTTGATTATTCCGCCCCCCCTCTTTTTATATTTATGTACATATCATTTTAAGACTTAGTTTTTGAAATTATCTAAATATAAATAAATAAGTTAGTTCGTTTATTGCTTTTTGCAAAGAAATTATAGAAAGGAAAATTTGGGTGCTACAGTGCCAGCCCTATCTACACATATGGGAGGACAAACGTAAGAACATGACCGGTGACCACGCGCTCGATCACCACTCGCCGTGACGATGTTTAAGAAGCAGCGACTCTGCAAATATTTGGACAATGGCTTGGACGGCTAAAATGTCTACTAAGGAAAATCTTATTTTCGAACGTTTAGTATGGGAGTTTTGGTCATTGTAATAATGTTTCGCTAGTCAGACCAATCGATGGCAGACATAGACCTGCGTAAGTTCTTGAGGTTTTCAAGATGGCAAAAGCGAAATTGGTGAGTTATGACATGTGATGATCGATCAATAAAATCAGTTTATTCCAATCCACTTTTAGAAATTTAGGCGTCTCGTGAAGATAAATTTAGGGAAGATCGTATGCTCTGTCACATCAAAGGTGCAAAGTGCGTAACCTGAACAACATAAGCATAATCAGCTCATAATATTCCCACTGCTGGGACACTTCTTTCTCCCAGTGAGAGGGAGTGGACCGTAATCCTCCACGCGGGCCCAGATGTCACATGTCTTCGAAATTTTTGGTTTTAGGATATAGCAGTTTCCAAACGATGCTTTCCTTCACCGTTTTGAGAGCAGCGGTGGTGAAATAATTTACACAATGTAAAGCCGGTGCTTTACATTGTGTAAATTATTTCACCACCGCTGGGTTCGAACCTATTACCTACAAATCGTATGTCGCGTCGCGGCCGTTACCACTGGGCCACCACTGCTCGTACACCTGAACGAATCTTCATACTATATCAGTTTTATCACTATGATCTATTCTCCAAAATGCACCATTTTAGCTCCTCGTTTTACAGAACGCGACACTAAATTGGAAGATCGTAAAACCGTACGGTATCAAAGATTAGTTCGCCCAGCTATGTGCAGAGGGCGCAACCGTCCACTCAAGTTCAGCATTCACCTGTCATATATTTGCGTGACAAGATCTAGTTTTGTCAGTTTCGATTTTTTGAAGTAAATGCTCCGCTGGTTAGGAATATAATAATGGCAATTTTAAGAAAATTATAGGTGAATTATTAATATGAATTTGGCAAATTGCAAAAGTGGACCTCAGTGTATTGGAACGTGTATGTATCACACGCATATTAAGTGCCTACATGTCAATACAAAAACTTTCACTTTCTTAAGTAAAAAAAGTATATCGGTTCCTTGCATCCCTGCTAAAACATACCAGCTGTGCAAAACGTAGGTGATGTGGGCTGTCATTCCCCCTGATGCTAAAGATTGACACTATTGACAATTCACTGCAAGCTCACTTCACGTTTTCACGGTGAGATTTTTACAAAATAGACAGGTTGGTATTATTTACATATATGCCATAAAAGGCTACCACTGATGGAGTCACTTACACGTTTGCTAAGTGGGATAATTTTGGTGAATTTCCTTTTTCGTAGTCATGCTTGGTTTTTATTTATATGCCCATCTTCACCAGTGGACGATTGTAGGTCGATTAAATAAATGCATCAACCCTTTCGTAAAAAGTCTTTACTTTTTTCTGTTTTCTCTAGTATCGTCAGGTGGGCACTATTAATAAAAATAGTATAAAAAACCTATAATGTGGGTGGCACGTGGTACACTTTTTATAGGAAAAGGCTTGAACAGGATGTTAGGTGAAAAAATCGGTCAATAGGTTAGCTTTATGAATGAGGTACCGTATGTTATGTTTTGTTTTCTGGAACCTTTTTGCGAGTATCTACATAATTATGTAGGATACATAATTATGTTTGTTTTTTTTTTTAACTGAACTCAGTCTTATGAGGTCCTAAGATACTTTCCAGGACTTTTCTATATCTTTAAGGACAGCTGAATTTGACATATAAATCGATGGTCCATTCTTCTAAAAGGCAATTTTATTTCATTAATTAACAAAATAATCGTTTACCTAAGCATTCACCGGTGGAATTAGATATCCGTTAAGACAATAACATTCTAAATTGCAGTCAGTAGAGAAAAGATTTGATTTTTCTGCAAACTGAAATGTATAGAGAAAATATTTGTTTTTTTGTATATATGTTTGTTACGCTTTCACGCAAAAAACGAACGGCACATCTGCAGTGCGATTATGTAACCAACTCACCGTGAAAACATAGGTGAAGTGAGCGTGGAGTGAGCTGTCAATAGTGTCTATTCCTAGCAAAAACAAACTCACTTCACCTAAGTTTTCACGGTGAGATTTTTACAGAATCGACCGGCTGTAGACCATGACCTAGATTAGGACAAAGGATAGATTTTTATCCCGATATACTCACGGGATAGACTAGCAAGTCTGACATAATGAGTAAATTGCTTTCAGTTTCTTCTTCTGCAACAATTAGAGAAGCAACTCATAAAAAATCGTTTCCATCTTAGTAATAATAGCACCGGGTACGGGTCCTGCACTGTTCTTCCAACTACCACAAAAAGTGGTCTCCCATATAATGGGTCAGGTTGAAAAAACCTGTAAATTACCATATAACGAGTACATTCTATCTCGGTATTAAAGTCACTAAGAAAAAACTTGAAAGGGTAATCATTTTGCATATTTTTGGCGACACCTAATTCATCAAGGAATGTTTTTCTTAAGTATTTTTTGTGCAGTTTTATTGGGATTTACTTACCGTGTAATTTACAACTTAGTTTTTAAACAAAAAAACAAACAAGTTTCTTGAATGAAAACTTTTTTGATGAATTTTTTGGATGCGCTTTGTTTGTAAAAAGTTCGTTATAACTTTTTATGAAACTTTTTGTTTTATTGTTTTTCTTGTATTGAGAGCATGGGAGTGAAAGATCTCTTTAAATATGTTTGTACATGTAAATGCATAATGTACAACGATCTTCCTTTCGCTATAATTTGTTTGCTAAAATCTGTAACTAAGTACGCTATTAATTAGCTGGTATAACTATGATAATCATCTGCCTAGCCTTTTTTACTATGCTGGAGTCGGCATATCCGGATGCAGCTGAATAGGTACCAGTATTTTACATGGAGCGGCTGCCTATCTAACCTCCACAACCCAGTTACTGGGTAATATGATACCCCTTGCTAAGACTGATTGGCAGACTTTCGGGCTTCTGACTACCCGTAACGACTGTCAAAGTTTACGAATGAGATCCTGGACCAACGGCTTAATGTGCTTTCCGAGGGACGGAGGGATGTAAAAATGGTCACCCATCCATGAAACAACCGCGGCAAGCATAGCTTAATCTGATCGATCGACCGGTGCCGCTGTTATTACTTAGCCAAAAGTTTATATATGATTATGTACAGTGCGTGCCACGTAAGAAGAGACTTGACACACCACGTGGTCTGACATGCGCAGAACACGATTTTAGGTATCTTTAGCGGTATGAGGTCTGAGTGCGGGACGGGACCGGACGTCATAGGGGCGGCGGAAAGAGGCGGGGGAGGCGGGGTCAAGTCTCTTCTTACGTGGCACGCACTGTAACTATGAAACGTGGTCAAAACAAATCAAAAAGTGACCCTTAATAGCTTTACTTGCTAACTCAGATCATAACATTATGAGTGCCTGCTAGTTTTAAAAAGTTTAAAAAACTTTTTAACTATAGAGAACGTTTTAAATTAGTCTTTAAAAATAACCTAAAGGCCTTCTTGTTGCTAAGGATATAAAATAAATTGACGTTAAACGCGACATTCTTTTTACCTATTTATTTTATTACTTATTTTAGTTTCTGCTACCTTGACATTTCCTGTACGTGCTTGAAACTACATGCCTTACGTCAAATCAAAGTATCTACCAACCTCCACAGTTACCTACTTCTTCGATATATCACAAGCTGACAAGGCTGACATTAACACGATGAAAATTATAATTTTCATCGTGTTAATGTCAGCCTTGTGCCTTGCTAATGCCTCTGATATGAAGTAGCCCTGACTCACGCTCGTGTCGTGATGGGCGGGCGGGTAGGGCGGGTAGGGCGGGCAGGGCGGGAATAGCCACAGGCCACGCTCGCCGGCGCTATCGCCGCCCCGCCTCACGTGGACACCCCCCTTTAACCCCCCTGAGTACGCAGGAAGACGTGTGGTCTGATAGTTTATATTGTAACTTGAAAGTTTCAGAAGAATTATTTGCAGATCTTTCGACGTCGCATTAGATATTTTTATGTGGTTTGCAATTAAATAAGTGAACCTTTAGTGACTTGATCTAAACTAACAATAATATAATATAAAGCGAAAAGATTTGATTTTTTGTATGTTTGTTTGTTACACATTTACGCTAAAACGGCTGAACGGATTGGGATGAAATTTGGCTCATTGGTAGACCATGACCTGGAGAAGGACCTAGGCTACTTATCATCCTGGATTTCAGACAAAGTCGTGGGCAACATGACATGAAATTTATACGTGTTGATATTGCACGAAGTTATGTTTAAGTAAAGGAAAATAAATGGTCGCTTAGGATGACCTAAGCGACCATTTTAAACTTTGTTTTGGTGTTGCTAAGGTTAGCTCCCATGACCAAATTGCTCTCACCCCCTACAAAAATACCACAGTATCGATCAGGGGGCTACTGGGCTAGGCAAGTAGCCCCTGGGTGAGGCGGCGATGTCCGTGCCACGCGGCGTGACCTCTGGCCTCTGCCCATAGTCGAGGTTATTCGGCGAAGTAAGGTGCGCCGGTTATAAAACTTTTTAATGGCGAGATAGGGTCAAGGAAGGTGGATGCAATATGTGAGATGCATATTTAAATATTACTTGGTTTTGTAGATTTTTTTTATTTGCTCATTTGTGTTGTGCGGATTCGTTTGATAACGTTTCTATTTGATATGGCTGAAACCTAACTATGTCAAACTGTAATCACACGATAGTAAATAAACCACCGGCTTAGATTAATCGATGATCTATGTTTTTTTAAATCAAACGAATAAGATGTACTTACTCCTGAAGATGGTATTTCTAGCAGAGGATAGTTATTATCCTCAGCCGAGCAATGTGAGCGATGAATGGACGCAGTTGCAATGACAAATGCACATGAGTATCAAACGACGTTTTTCAACACACTTATGATATAGCAAGTGAATTGTGTAGCGGTATCTACAACGCCACATGCAAAAACAACGCGTCATACTGACGTCACGCAAATCCTGCATCGCGCAAGCAGAGTTTACCGCGCAACTAGCATAGATACAACGGCCCGACATGAATCATCGGGCAGCTGCCCGCCAGACACAAGACCCGTCTGGTCGGAGGATCCTCCCTTTTCTATGGAGGTTGACTGAACTTTACACCCTGTTCCTCATACCTCTATAATTGCAATAAAAGCTATCTTTTCTCGATAGTTATTGATACTTATGTAGGTACTCTATGTCCTTTATAATGAGCAGCGGACAGGACTTATGATCATCTGATCTGATCTTGTTGATGATGATGATGTAACTTATGCAATGTTAAAGCAGGTAATGTGGCCAGTAAACACAAATGATTTCCAAGTAATATTAGCATTGAAATAACTGAGATCTCAATCACTGCAAGTCTTGAACCATGAAATGTTACTGCAAGTAACGGATTATACGAGAACTGTACGTATGTAGATTCTTATGAACGACTACAACTCAAATACTCCACTTTTATTATGGAGATTGTTCTAAGTATATTGCAGAAATCTAGTTAACAGTACGACTAGCAGTAATCTAATAATAATAATACGATTGGCAGTGGATTATTGTCTTCATTAAAATTATGATTACAGTTACTTATGCTTACCTATTTGTTTAGCTGTCTGTCATTAAACTGGAGAATCTGAGATAGACAATACAATGTTTTTCAGAGAATATTAGTGAAGTTTTATGTACATAGCACAAATCCTCTTACTAAAGTTAAATTACCGGGAGACTGAAGATCTTCTCAAACTAAACCAATAATAAAAAAATATTTAAAAAATATTAATATTTATTTTTATAGTATTTTAAAAACAGACACATACATACACTCACTTATACATCACTCACTCATACACACACAAAAACAGAATCACTCACCTGTGCACTCTCGTGCACGCCCACGCACAAATGTTCAACGTAGTAACTAAGTAGCTTAATTTTAATTTTACTGTTTATTTTATTACCATATATTTTTTACGAGTTCATTATATAGCACGTTTGAATTTTTATTTTTTTATGTAACCTATCTTGGAAGGCGCTGGTGTCTGTGATACAATGATTTTCATTCATTAGTACAGGCACCAACGATACACCTTTTTCTGTAATGTTAATTTTTTATTGGAAAATTGGTTTTGTGAACCTTTGTTTTTTTGTGAATAAAAAACCGAAAAATGTATATGCAAACAAAAATCGTCAACGGACAAGGGAAATAATCAAAACTCAAAAAAAAATTCGTCCGCATCTCTGTCAATAGGAAAAGTGTCCAAAAGGCTGGCAGTATTGCCACGTTGTATGGCAATGCTGATTCTTTGGTCAAGAAATAGACCACCCCTCTGGTCACGTGACGAGTCGACCAACCACTTGGTGATGTCTCGAAAAGCTAAGTGGGCACTCGAACCTCATGACCCTAGTGCTTTAACCCCAAACGGCTCGAAGATATAAGTTCCAAAGAGATTGTAGTATTCTAGCCATTTGAGGTTTTCCGCACCTGCAGCAGCCGCCCCAACAAAGTCCACCGTGCTTGGAAAATGGGATGGCGCAAAGGTCTCGATAAATGTTGCATCCCACACCAAAGGCCTTCCTATCTTCCAAGGCATTATGGTCATTCCGTCTGGTCTCTTCCCATTTTCGCGTGCCAAGCCATTAGGTTCTAAAATAGCTGGCACCGGCGGTGACAAGATCTCTTTAAATAAACGCTTTTCCAAATATTCTTTTTCGAAAAATTAGATATTTAAATTTATAGCTAGGTCCGAAATATCCCAGCCTATTTTCCCGAATGTACTGTAGCACCGTTTGCGGCGTGTCGCACGGCACGTTCCGATAAATACAAAAGCAAATGGCTCAGTGAGTCACGAAGGTCGAAGGGGATGACATGCAACCACTACCCAAATTCACCATCATTGTGACTTGGAAAAAAGGTGGAGTTGCATAAGGCTTAGGTTATTTTAATTGGAACGGTTCATAAACATGTTTAGTAGGATGGCATATTAACAATTGTGACATAAATTTGTGTGGTGCGAATCGTTGTAAACCAGCGCTGGAGCTTTGCTCTGTCTCATATAGGGTCGTAGCATTATGAGCGATGATCGTTTTGCATGAATGTGATGTATATTTCCTTTAACTTGTTCTTTTGTGTTTGTGTTGTTACTCTGCGTCATGTTTACCACAAAATAAACGTATATTCATTCTTTTTTTTTTTTCCTGTGTTGGTTTATAACTTGTGCTACCGTAAACATGATGATTCCTACTTTAGCTATCATCATTTGATGCGTAATATTTCCCGTGACTGTCACATAGGTTAGGGCGGTGAGTTGAGGTATAATTGGTGTCACGAGAATAAATGAAAATGCTGCGTAGGTAACAAAGGTACTCATAAATTTATTAGCGCAAAAAATGGCTGCAGGTCCGCAGAAACATGGAACCTACAGGTACAAAAATGGCCACTGGTCCGTACCGCCATGGAACAAGGACTGACTGCTGGCCTGACCATTTTAAATCCCAGTGATGTTGCATGTAGAAACCAATATAATTAAGAATTCAAATCGTTACCAAGGAACGAACACCACTAAGATTATTATTGACAAGCTACCTCAACTTCACGAAAGCGTTATTGCTAAATAAATTTATATTCTACGTAATAGGAAGATTTTATCTCTCATCAAAACATAAATTCCGAGGATGACCGTGTAAGATTGGAAAAGATAAAAAAGGACAAAAGATGAACGTCGATATAATTTGTTGCCACTAACCGAATGTCCATAATTTATAAGCGAACGGTTTTGGTCCTTATGGGCGAAACGCAAACATTTGGATTAATAAGCCTAATATGGTGGGACTCTGATTCCATGGCTTCGAATATATTAAAATGTTAGCGTTGGTATAAATTGTTTGTACCTACTCAACTTGTCATGTTGAAACAAAAAAAAATATATACATATATAAATATCCGAATTGAGAGCCTCCTCCTTTTTTGAAGTCTGTTATAAAAGAAAAATATCTAATCGATGAATATCGATGTTTCGCCTATATTTTGCAGAAGCTTCTTAAAACCCACTCAACATCAGCGTCAGCATTTTAAGCCATCCCTTGGCTGGGGGCCCTTAACCAATTTATTTTAAATTTCGCCTCAACTTTTATCCCCATTTTAGTTTCACGATTCGCATTCACAAACTATATTGTTCTTATATTCATACGATCGTATTGTATTACTCAGTAACTGGGCTGTGATACAGCCCAGTTACTGAGAGTTTTACTAGTTTTACTTTCCCACTCATAATTTAAGGAAATTAAGGTTTGTACTATGCTAGAAAAATCTTTAACTCGGTCAAAAAAACTGTGAAGCACCTATCACATTCCTAAAAACAACTGACCACCTGTTATTAAAAGATGAATCTGCTACATCAAAATATCGTCTGCTTACTCTATTAATTTATTATTAGAGAAACTTATACTATGTAGAGACAAATCGTCATGGTGTTTCTGCGTAGACGAGTAAGGTCAGCAAAAGAATTCATCAAAATACTGGTCACTGAAAATATTGGCTTCATAAATTGTGATAGTTTTTCTTAAATATATGACGAGAAATATAATTCTTGCTAAAAATATTCAATTAATCATAGTAGTTTTGTAAACATTTGCTGTCTGTAATATTTTGAAGTGACGTGCCTTTTCATTCTGGAAAAAATATTATTTAGCTTGAATTAAAGTATTCAATCATCCGAAAAAATACTCAATATTTTATTAGACGCCATTTTTTAGCCTTTACTATGCCACTGATCTCCACTATTAGCTCGCTACTATATCACTTTTTGTATCCGTTTCTGGCCAGCATAAGTTGGCCAGAAAAGATGACACAAAAAGTCATATTCATTTGTGAGTTTGTATGTAGGGGTTAATCTTCGGAAGCACTGATCCGAATCTGAAAATTCTTTCACTAATATGAAGCTATAAAGTAGTATTCCCCAGTATCATAGGATAAATTTTAAGTTAAAATAAAACAAGCAATTTCACGCGGACGAAATTGCGAGCAGAAGCTCCTGGTAGTTCGTTATAAAAAACAATCAAATCCAAGTAATTTACTAATACACAGGTTTAATCTGTCTTCTAAGAAAATTTCTATTGCAATCCCTACTTGCACAAGGTCTGGGCACGAACCGTTTTTTGTCGCTAAACGCCAGGCCATCTGGCAAGGAGTTTTTTTTGACAAAAAACAGTTGCCTGACCCTTTCTTACCTTGACTGGCCCACGTTTTTTATTTGTGGACCCCTCAGAATATGTTAAATTAGCGTATTAGTAGATTTCTAAAGACCCGATGAAATTTTTGATTGAACCAAACGGATTGTATGAAGTAACGGTTTCTTGTTGAGTTGCCCTTTTTTGTCTAAAATTATTAGGAATTTAATAACGTTCCTTATACAATTACCTTTTGGGTTTTCCTTTATTGTATGAACAAAGGTCACCTGCTACAGTAAGTTTACTGTTGAAATATTGGATGTCTTAAAAAATTATACGGTCGGTCAGTCAATACATAATTTTTATTTTTTCGTGATGAAACCGGCATGTCCTAGAGCCAAAAGTTGAAGACTTGTGACAACTACCAAACCCGTACTGGGCCCGCGTTGTATGTAGATTACGGCCCAATCTCTCTCACCGAAAGGAAGCTTGTGTCCCAGTAGTTATAGCATTATAGGCTGATTTTTTCGTTTGTGTTTAAAAGGTATATGATTCTTGAACGTCTCCCGACAACAAGACTGTCATCTACATTTCACTTAATTATCTATACAAAATGGATGGAAACATTCAGTTAGTAATGGCTGCCAAAGCTTCGAAAAATTGTAGCATAAGACCGTTAAGACTTCGTAATTCGAACACAAAACGCACGCGTCAGACATCCACAGCACGAATCAAGATTATTAATATATTTTGAAAGGCATCGCTCCCAATTTGAGGGTGTACGCAATCTGTCTTTAATCAAAGCGACAGCCTGCAGAAATCGTAATTCTCAAGTTCAAAAGCTCGCCGCCTGAGCCAATCGAAGTGCTTGAAAATTAAAAAAAATCCCCGGCTGGCGACCGAACGATTGAGGGAATGAGTGAATGAATGTAATATCGGTATGCGGATCTCTTTATTTATTGTATTAAATAATTTGTACAATAGTACATGTGGGCTTTTGTTCTGAATGCGGGGGTTGTAAGGAATGCGCTGATTTTGCATCACCACTGTCGCGAGGGTTGCGAGCCGATCTGAGTTTTAATTTGTTGATAAAATTCTTGGGTTAACAAATTGGCGGTGACAGGTAATAAACGGAAATTGTATGGCTTATTGTGACAGGGCTGATCATAATGGTTAGGTAATCATCGCCTGGTTAAAATTTTATGTTAGTGGAAATAAGCTTTATTAAATTTCAGAAAGTTGGGATTCAATGACTTCACACATGTCAGGAGTTGCATCCACACACACCAAACTATTTCAGGTTTATATATACTGCACAATAGTGAAAACGACATAACCTACATTTGACACAGCATCTTCAAAGGCCCAAGTACAAATAGCACAACCTACACAAACCCGAAACTTGGGTCACCTCTATTTTCACAAAAGCGTTACGTAATATTTCACAACTAACTACCAACAATAGCTGAACTAATATACCAGCACAGCTTTAAGCACGATATTTGAATTAAACAAATTATAAATCATAGTAAAATAGCCTTGTGAATAGCCTTCGTGGTACTGTTAATCCTTTGTATGTGTTATGAGTTCTGTTCTTTAATCAAATAGGACATTAAAAAGAATTATGACTATATATAGTTGTGACAGCATGAATGGTAGATCTGAAGATGTATGGGGCTTAAGTGAGGTGTAAAAAGATTGTAGGTTGGTTACGAAGTGGCAGTATTGACTTGGTTGTGAATAGAAGGAGGTATAGAATTGGTTTCAGAAGTTGTGCCAATTTTCTTTTTAGATCAGTAGGGTTTCACATACCAGTACCCCTCCGTGCCTCGGAAGGCACGCTAAGCTGTTGATACTGGCTGTAGTTCCTGGATTTTTGACAGTAATTACAGGTCTTCAGAAGCCTGAAAGTCTCACAACCAGTCTTACCAAGGGTATTGCCCAGTAGCGGTGTTTTGGAGGTCAGATAGGCAGTCGCTCCATGTAACATACTGGTATACTATATCCGGTTAGACTGAAAGCCGACCCCAACATAGTGGGCAGACAGATAGGCAGATTAAACAATAGAGCTACGACCAAAAATAAAAAGCTGTCCGAATAGCAGTGACGCTGGCTGTGTGAGCTGTGTGTGTGTGTGTGTGTGTGAAAGCTGTGATCGAATGGTGGCCAAGGTTAGCCAAAGAAACCGGGGCCGTCCAAAAGGGAGTTGGCTTGATGATATCGTCAAAGTAGCTGGAAACACCTGGATGAGTATGATTTCCTGGGGGAGCGTTTCCACAGAGAGATAGACTGAACGAAGAAGGAAGAGTGAGTGAAGTCTATGCCGTGAGTTCCATTGGAGAAGACGACTGTGTGATGAACGTAGATTTCAATTGTGTTTGGCGCAAATGTAGATAACCAGTGGAAGACGGAGAATCAACAAAAAAACAAACAACAACAAATATACCTTTTTAGGTTCATTTAAAATCAAAAACTGCAACAGTTTTAAATTTTCAGGCTTCTATAATTTTGTAGTTACCACTGTGCCACCATTGGCTCTTAACGATTAATGAAATAACGAGTCACCATTTAATAAGAGCCTAGCCTTTATAAACCAGCCGGTTCTATACAGGGACAAAAGTAGAAAGTTGGTAAGTCTCCACTAACATGAAAATGCATGTAGCAATAAAAATGCTGCAAAATAAAATACCTTTCCCAAATATGGGTGTAGGCGTCGCAAGATCTGTTCGTCACGTTTTTCGCTACCGAAAACAATAATTTCTAGAATGTGTACATTTTTCGTCAGTTTCATCTCGCCAGATAAGGTTACGGGTTGAACGCATGCGCGATAACCGCTTGATGGACGATGGCGTTAAACTGTTCTCACGCATCACTTAAGAAGCTGTAGACCTGCCACGTAAAAGAAAGTTCTGAAAATGACTGAAAAACGGAACTGTCGTAAGGATAGTCATTTGAAAAAGCTTGTAGAGGTTATAGTGCAATCGAGTTTGTGGTCCTTTAAAGAGTGAATGACCAGAAACTTACAGCAAATGATGACCAATATTGCGTACAAAACTGTGAGCATGTGAGCAACGTGATGAGCAGATGGATGGGTAGAAAACGCTCAACCTAAACTACTAACAAAACAAAATTGGAAGGTAGATTTTGATGAAGTATGCACGATATAAAAGCACGATTCACTTGGCCAGTTAGTCGGATTCAATTATATAGAAACCTTGATTTTTCGAAAGCAACCCTACCTTCTTTAACAGACGAATGAAACTTATACTTTACAAGCTTTATTCACCTGTTAATGCACGTCAGTCACGTTAGAAAACTAGTATATACTGGCCTCCCATCATCTGCATCATCTGCCTAGCCTTTTCCCAACTATGCTGGGGTCGGCTTCCAGTCTAACCAGATGCAGCTGAACACCAGTATTTTAGCTGCATCTGCCGCGATCTGGAGCGACTGCCTATATGACCTCCACAACCCAGCTACTGGATATACGATACCCCATGCCGTATGCAAAATACGCGCATAGACGTGGAGTTGCAGACACCAGCCCATATTACCTATTACACCCTGGTAAGACCGGTTGTCAAACTTTCGGCTTCTGACTACCCGTAACGACTGTCAAAGATCGGTGAATGACAGCCGGGACCAACGGCTTAGCATGCTTTTCGAGGCACGGAGGGGTCTCGTTATGTAAACATGGTCACCCATCCTCAGACCAACCGCAGCAAGCGTAGCTTAACCTGATCGATTTGTTATTACTGTTGTGCGGCTGTTATTATTTAGCCACGGGCTATATGCTGGCCTCCCATTCTATTGAAACTTCGTACTACGCTATACCAGTTGAAGGTCGAAGTTTTTGCACTGACATGCGGCCTACTGTACGCATACAAAATCTCAGGCAATTGTCCAAAAAACCAACACAACGCCTTCTCTACACATACCATGTACCCAAGACGGATACTAACTGATAATGCGCCGCTCTCTGATGGAGATTGATCGCATCACCGCCGCGGTGTGTAAACACACCTTTATGTACGTGCGGGGGTGAGACGGCAACCGGACTCCGTTACGTGACTCAGTAATTTGTATATAAGCAATGTGGTATGTGAATGAAAATAACATGTGGTAGGTATGCCGAAGGTACATAACATTAAGACTGTATTCCCCGAGGGGTAAGGCAGAGGTGCACCCATAGTACCTACACCCACATTTCTCCGTTATGTTTAACTCAAACCATTTGTTTAAATTAAACCATTTACTTTTGAATTGTCAAGAAGTCGGTCAGTCAGAAAATATGTAGCTAGTTCCCCATTCCAAAGCGTAGGTACCTATGGAGAAGAACGGGCAAGAAACTCCATGGACACACTTTTTAAATTATATTTTACTTAAAATCATATAATGTGAGAACGTTATAAAAAATAAAAAAGACGTTAAAAGCGTCCAGAGTACAATAAATAGTACTTAATAAAACAACAACCCAAAAATAAAATAATTAAAAATAAGCCGAGGCAGCTGAGTGATGAACAGGCCCAACTGACGGCGTAGTTCTCGAACGTGACGCATAGATCAGCAGACGCAAATTTTATGTAACAGGGGGCAAGCCTATTGCAGCAGTAACACTTGCGACCACAAAAGCAACGAGACAGTCAAGGAATCTAAGTAGTATGTATGTTCTTATGTACAAAGATACCAACTTTCCACAATAAGTCAAAAGGTGCGACATCACAGAATTCGGTTAGCGGTGGCTGTGCGATAAATATGTCGCGACGTGACCGGCGCAGGGGCACGTGATCTCCATGTATGATGGATATTGTTGTTTATTTGTTTGTAATGCACATTTTGAAATTATCTGCTTATTGCAAGCGGTTTTTGGGTTTTATGCTGTCTTTGGTCTTATCTGTTTTTGGTAATATTGGGATTGGTACAAGAAAGATAGCTTTATAATGAATCTGTTTTGCGTGAGTCTACAATTGTCATAAGAAGGAGAGCTTTTTAAACAATAGCATCACTGGGTAGCAAAATAATTAAAAGACTTCTTCTATTCTTTAATATTCATGCACTGAAAATATTGCAATGTATTTATTTATTTATGTTCTATTTCCTGTATATCAACTCAGAACTTGAGGAGCTCAACGATTCAGATTCTTTGTAGTAGCTTGATGTGCTGGCGTCTGTACATACACGGTCGCAGGGACATCAACACGCAAAGTAACCATGAATTCAGCTCATAATTCTATACAAACTATTCGTCAGTTATCAAAAAAAAATCAGCTGTTTCATAGAAAACTGCAATAAACGCTGGGAGCTCAGAAACATGTGCCTACTGAATCCATGGTAACGAGTTGCGTGTCGATGTCCCTGCCATCCTGTATGTACAGTCGCCAGCACATCAAGCTACTACAATGAATCTGAATCGTTGAGCTCCTCAAGATCTGAGTGAGCTGCACGATTTTTGACAAATGCGTGCACTGACTGGACAGGTCCGCTCAATCTGTGGGGTTCTTTCCTCAAAAGACCATTTCAGACACCAATCTACATGGTCTACACATGATCTGACCAAGATTTTGTCTGGACTTTAAAAGAGACTGTGAACTCTGAGTTTGTTTCGGCCTTTCTCCTCAGAATATTCAGGAAACGCCGGCCTCATCTAGTTTAAAAAAATATGATTGACGTGTATTTGTACAAACCTACTTACAGAAAATAAATAATTTATTATTTATCATTTACAATCTGTCTATAATAGATTTTCAACTTTATCGTTATAGCATTAGGTTCAAGGTTAATTGGGAAAATTTGACATTTCGGGTAGCATTAGGTGCTGAGCAAAGGCCTCCCCCAAATCCTGCCATGTATTCTTTTCTAGCGCCTAGTCGATCAAATCCTTGTGGTACGCGTCTAAGTCGTTTCGCCACCTTTTCCTGGGACTGGCCTCGGCTGCGCCGTCCATCCTCAGGCACCCACTGTGAGGAGACGGTTGCTCAGCAGTCACTATGCATGCGGCTGACGTTACCTGTCCAATCACATTTCAGCTTGGTAGCCTTTTTGCCTACGTCTAGAATCCCCATTTTGGAGCGCAGCGTTGTGATTTGATTTTATTTTACTTTAAATATGCTTGTGTGTGACAAGCAATTAATATGAGAAAATGAAGCAAACAATGCAAGGTGTATTTAATATACAAAACTATAACAAAGTTCTATTTGACCAAATTATCACATCACAATATTAAACCAAATATTGACCTCACCCATTCAACATCACACATTTTTAATTAAAAAATGTGACAATCTAACTTAACGACCCGCTAATACAAAACCTAAACTTAATTAATAAACCAAAAGCGGCCAAACATCCGTTTAAAACCAAACTTAGGAACCGTCCACCAAAAAAACTTACCGAAATCTTTCCCACATGTGGTTAGTCCGACCACATTACACTTACACCCCAAAAATATCACCCTACCTCTATTCCTTAAGCCATATAGTTTTAAATCGATTGTGTTTTGTTTGAAGGGTGGTAAAATTAATTTGGTTTGCGACTAGGTTTTTTCGATGGCCGGATAAATAGGTCGCAGGTTATTTGCCGTTGCAAGGTGCAAGCATTTCTAACGGAACATTCGATGCTAAAATAAACGAAACGACAATATTTGACATATTGGTGCCAAGAAGATAAAGGAAGTTTTTGTTTTTATGGACCAAAGCTGTGTTTGGTGGTGGGAAACTTGATAGACCGTTAGATTGAGGATGTGGAGTCTCGGTTATGCCTGTGACACTTTGTATTTTTTCGAAGGCAGTTATACGGGCCTAGGAAAGCAATTGGATGTTGGTCTGAGGAAGAATGGAATAGATTGCTGAATTTGATTTTCAACAAAGATTTTTATAGCTGCCGAGCGTACATCATTTGCTCTTATACAATAAAACAAGCAATAAAAAGTACGGGAACTACGAATACCTACATAAATGCAATTTCCAGACTTCGTGGAGTAACTGCCCTATTGTTCCACAATTAGACTATTATAATAGTCTTCGTGACGGAAAACCCAGTCATGTACCAATATAACTGAAATACGTGGCCATATTTCATAATAAAAGGACTAAAGCAGAGGCATAATTATTTCTTCAACTTATTAAAACTCTGACCCATCACATCGCAGTCCCATCTTGACGCCGCCGCCGTAGACCAAACAGTTTATAAATAGTATCGTATGTGGACAAAAAACACGAGCCGCTCATATGGACCGACTTTACGCAATATGGTTTTTGACCCTTATAACCGGCGGATATTTGTTTTATCATCGGCTTATCCTGTGGGATTTGGTGTCAAATACGATGTATTTCTATGAGAAACGATAAGATACAACAGTTAGGTTAAGATTGCATAAATAGTTGTAAAACAATACCTAATTAAATTATATCTAGCGACGTAAATGTTATAAGTACCTAAAACTAATTCTAAATAATCTATATAATTACGTCATTATCGTATACGGAAGCATTAACAGCGCCATAAAAATGTTAAGCAAAGAATTTATAGTAGCGGCTGCACAGAGTGCCCATCGAAAAACTTTTCCCGCAAGCAACGTCCCGGTTCCGTGTCATTTCTCCTGTCTGGCTGACATACGAGCGTAATTACAACTATTGCAATATAATTTCATCGTAAAACAAAGGCGATGCACTCCTACGCTAGTTTTTTTTGCCCCCGCTGGGTCAGAGCGGCGCACTGTGTAACGGTGTTGCGCAGACGCAACGACTTCCAGATGCGTCGGTTAGCGGTATTTCACCGTGATTTTTTGTCCAGGGACGCTGGAGTTTGTGCTAGCGTGCGGTCGGTGAGAAACGTAAATATGGGGGTTGATAGTCACGTCATTTAATTAGTTTTATATTCAAGCGTTCCTTAGTTTTAGATAAACGGAGTTCAAAATTGTGTTGAATTGCGTGCGATAGGAGAGGCCTACATCCACGTCCAGTAGTAGACAGCTGAAGGCTGATGATGATAATGATAGACACAAAATGTACCATTGTCAAATCATTTGCACCTAGGCCTCTGCTGATACACCGTGACCAAAACGCAAGTCCAAGTCAAAGCATTTATTTCAAATAGGCACATAAAAGGCAATTTTGAACGTCAGAAATTACAACAAAGAGAATAAAGAAGGCTACATAACATAATCAGCCTGTACTGTTTCCACTGCTGGGACACAGACCTTCTCTCGGTGAGAGGAAGAAGGCTCATATTCAATAAATATTTTAGTTTGACTTGATTCAAGAAACCAGTAATTAAACATTACACTAAATTACATTATGTTATCTTTATGTATAAATAATAGTGTAAGTAGCCGTTTGAAGTGCCAAATGTGGCATCATACTGTATTACACTGGTACATCTATATGGACCATAAATTAGTTCGCAGTTAGTGACCCATCTGGTCAGAGCTAATAAAAAATGAAGTACTGGTCTTAAGTACAGTCATAAACGAAACTGTAACAGAGAAAATGTTTTTAACAATGACGTTAGCATTTTATTTTCTGAAACGGTGGACTAATAACAGAAATATCTTGTTCTATAGCTTCTGTCCGCGACTTCGTCCGAGTGAAATTTCTTGTTATTTACCCACCCCGCGCTGGCCCGGAACATAAAGGGCTAAGGAAGGAACACGGGTGGGTTTTAGTCAGTAAGAGTCTGACACTCCCTTCCGCTCCACCCAGAGCGGGAGGGGTCATTTGATGATTTCATATACTGAAAAAAAAAGTTGCAAGAATCTCAAGAATCGGACTACCAAATCCAAAAATATTTTTTCAAATCCGATTGGTACCTAGTTCCAGAGATTAGCGCGTTCAAATACACAAACAAATAAACTATTCAGCTTAACTATTTTTATATTAAACTAATAATAAAGTTGAAGAGTTTGTTTAATAATATTTTTATGTAAAAACAAATGAGGAGCGATGACGTAATTTTCTTATCGTGCATAAACTTATCATGTTCGTCCATTTTTATTTAAAGAGATGGTAATGTTAAAGCAAATAATATTATGAAATGCCAACACTCGGTGACACAACTGTGACTTTGAAAAAATTCTAGGTATATTTTTTGTAAAAACTACCTTGTTTGAAGTATTTAAAGTGTACCTAGGTTGTACGTCAAACAAACAACAAGTTTTTTCCATGTTGCTTTGTAAAAAATAGAGCGTTATAATGCAATATTAATCATTCTGAAAATTAAGTACTCCACAATTCAGCATTTTTATTTCTTCAATGTCTGTTACTTCTGTCCTTCAAACTATTATTCCTATAAACATGTAACAGCGACTGTCCCAACGGTCACATACACCACGGTACGTAAATTCTCATACATGAAATACGATGTGGACATCAGTCCCACATGTGGTCCTCACGTGTGCCCCAGCGTCCCTCCTGTCAGACGCATAGTTACAGTGTAGAAAGCAAAAGAAATGTGACTAGTGGTGACAGAGTCATCTACTGAATTTGATGCCCAGTAATGAGCCAGACAATGCTTTGGGTGAACTCAAACTAAATTTAAATACTCCATTTACAATGGTTGGTAATGGAGTATTTTTGAAGCTAAATGTAAAACCTAGCAAAAAACTTGCACTTACAAACAAATGCAATATTGTTTCTTAATGAGTGTAAAATCTTTCAAAGACAAAGCATTTATTTCAATTAGGCAAATTAAACGTCAAAATTTCAAAAAAAAAAATTCTGTCATCAGCGGGGTAACTGCGTAAAATATTTAGTTAAACAGCATTTATTACATTTTAAGTTGCTGAGCAGAAGAATTTTTCGACCCTTTGTAGCAATGAATTAGGAATTTTCTTAACTTTTTTTATTGTAATTGAAAGTGTGTAACGCATTTGGGGTGCAATAAAGTGAAAACCGTTTTCCAAGCTGCAGAAATAACGTCAGAAAAGGTTCGCAAAATATGGGTATATCAAGCCCACAGCATAGCCATCATTGTTCAATATTTACTTCTTAAAAAACGTTTTATAACCGTAAAAAATATAAAATGCGATGTCCATCGCATGACAAAGACTCGGGGCGTGATGCCACGTTCTAAAGGCTACAGCTGAAACGTTTTGTGACAGGTTTCATATCATAAATCAGTGAGGCAGTCGGCCTACGTGAGAATCGAAATACAAGAGATGACCCAACTTCTCGCGAAGTCATGAGGTTTTTGAAAAATTGGAAAATATATCATAGAGTATAAATGTTTGAATTTGGATGATGAAGATCAAGATGCTCCTAATGATTAATAGTGATTTAATTTTATTTGTGTCGTAACTATTAAAAACCATTTCATTAGTTTTGCCCACAGTGCACTGGCATATACCTAACAATATTGATCATGAAGACAGTTAGGACCTTTGCCTTAATTTCAAGAATTGAAGCTAAGTTTTACTTTACATCTTCTAAGCTGCTGCACATCAAGCTGAGCTGTGTAAAAATTTTGGTGTACCTACACTAAAGTATACTCTATCTAATGTATCTTCTCGTTTTTTTTTTATTTACATTTTATCTACACTACTTGTCTGTATAACACTGTGGAGTAGTTTCCATGAATTTTGGCATTTTAAATCAAACTTTTTTTGCCATCCAGTCTGCCTGCTTTCATATTAAAAACCAAGACACTGGTCTTAAATAATAAACTTTTCGCCACCAAACCTTGCACTATCGGCGTCCAAAATCAAAACAACCCCTCGACACACATCAGCAGAGCGTTTCACCCGAATTAGTTTTTTGTCCCCAAAATTCTGGTGACACCAAAAAAGTTTACCGTTATGGACACCACGAGTTTTGCATAAATCATCTCAAGTGGAAGTTTGTGGTTTAAAATTATTACGCCCTTTTTACTGAGATGCGAAGTGAGATGTTGTAAACGAGTCAAAGTTTACGCTAAGTCCACTGCAGAGTCAGTTACGCTTAGTGAAGATTTTTTTTTCTTAGTCGACTTTGTAGTTCTTGTTGTGGCTATTTAAGCTTTTACTTTTACACTGGGGTGTAGATAAATTGTCTGCTTGCCGTTTTCAACACTTTTTTTCTGAATGAGGGTTTCCATAAAATTTTCGTGTCTGCTGATTAGAAATAACTCTTAAAATTAGTAGTTTATTAATATATATTTAGCTAGCTGTATCACAACTAACCGTTTGCAAAAGAAAGCGTCCATTCCAAAAACCATGAAGCTTTATAACCTTTATAGAAGCTTATAACTTCGCAGCAACCTTTTTACAAACCACTCAAACCAAAACATGGTTAGTAGGTAAAAGTTTTTTACAGGATGTCCTTAAAATCATTAGTGTGCACAACATGTGTTGCAGATCCTATCAGGAGCGAGCAGGGGTGATTAAAAATAATGTTTATAGACACCGATCGCCTTGTCGAAAGAGCAAAAAAGTTTGGGACAAATTTTGAAATGACTGCGTCTTTAGTTTTGGAGATAGTTATGTAAATGACCGGTGCTCTTGATGTTGTGGTTTGATTTGTTTTGTAAGGATAAAAAGGCCCAGACGAGTAGTTCTTTTTTTTGCATTAAAAACCTGTAACTTTTATGAGTTTCTTGATCTATAAGGTAAAAATGCAACTTTATAGCTTTGTCCTCTTCGCTATTCTTTATACCAATACATAAACGTAAGCTTTTGTACTTACATATTTTATACTTCGGTCACTCAATAACTGCTAAAAAATAATTGCTTACTGCTCATCTTGGCATTGCCATTATTTTAATCAACCTATCTGCCATCTATTACAACGACAACTACGAGAAGTTTAATAATACAAAATTGATTTGTATCAAACACTTTCTTAAATTCAGTGACGCTCTTCCGCTTACATCTTCCTTATGTAGGAGTATAGTGTCAACCCAAAGCCACAATTGCGCATATACAGGGTGATCAAAAAGGCGTGGATCAAACGAAATAGGGAGATAAAGGAGGTCATTTCCAACGCTCTTAAAGTCAGAATTTTTTTTGGTAACGCTTCAAAATTTTTAGAAAAAAAAAAATATCTTGAAATTTGGTACCCTGAGCCACAATAGAACTTTTATAATGCTCATACACTATCTAGTAATAATAAAACACCGTATTTTTTATTATTTCATATCACATTTTTTTAAATTAGTCTAATTGTGAAAGAAATCGGTATCCAAAAAAAAATCACACCTTTTAGGGTAATTGAATTATAGCCATGCTGTAGATACTTTTTTTTTGGAAATGATCTCCTTTATCTCCCTATTTCGTTTGATCCACAACTTTTTGACCACCCTGTATATTATTATGTAGTGACAGATTCCGATTCTGTTATCGCCTACGTTCACTATGGAACCGTTACTATCAGTATTACTTTTCACTTTAATTACTTGTAGTTCAACAGATAGCAGCTGTGTCAATTTTTGAAAAGGTTTTTGTATTTTCAGAGAGAAAGGGTAGTCCTCTTTTTCCTTGCAAGGCTGCATAGAAATAAACAAATATATACATATAAAACTATATTGAAAACTACATAATCCATTAAAAACACAATTTATTCAATAATTCACTCTAGCTAGCGTCTCTGCATCACCCAAAGGTTGAGTGAAAGAAAATACCTATGTCACTATGTCCGCCTCTATACTATTCTGCGCTTGAAGTGTTAAATAAATAAATACACACAAAAATAAACTCAAGCATTTCTTCTTTTGCAAATTAAAATACATAAATTAAAGTGGCTAGTCGGCTGTCTTCAGGATCTACATATATTATATCTACATCGAACTACTGCCTAAGGCGTCTACCAACTTGTTTGTGTTAAGAGCATTTCTCATAGTAACTACTCATAGTAAGTAGCCTTTGGTCCTTTCTAGATCCATTTCAGTAGTTACTAAGCCATTTCGCATTTATTTCACACTTCTGTTCTAAAACGACACGGTGGGCGCAGTGGCTGAGCAATCGACTGCTGCGCTGCGTGTCGCGGGTTCAATTCCCGCACAGAACAAATATTTGTATTGCCTACAGGTAGTTGTTCCGGGTCTGGCTGTTTGTGTATGTGAATTTAAATGTTTGTAAACGCACCCACGATACAGGAGTAATTCCTAGTGTAGGGCAACGTTTTTAAAAAAAAAGAAAGAAAGAAAACATTCATCGTTTATGTGACAAGGTTTCACCAGAAACTATACTGTAAAATTTTATAGCTTTTTAATGCTCTCGGCCCGAGGTTAAACCATGCAGGATATACAAACAAAATTAAATGTTTACTTTATTTACATCAATCTTGCTATCCATCAACTCTTTCGTAACTATGACGTTACGTAAAAAACATGGCCGGACAATGAAGCCCCGGGTCCATCACACTAAGGAGGTCTATCAAAAGGAGATTGGATCGATAACGACCAACAATGCCTGTGGGAGTTAAAATATAGAAGGGAAAAAACTAAGAAACATGAAACGAGGAATTATTCGCATCGTTTCCCCTGAGATCTTATAAAACCGTTTTTTCGTTGCAAAAAAGCATAAATGAGGGTGGATTTTGAAAAAAGTGGACAAAGGCCGAAGCACAAAGAGGTTTTATATACGGATTTTTTCGTTCCCGTATAGTTTTTCTATTCACATGCCCACATGTAAGCTTACCTGTGATGTGCTGGTATTTTTATAGTCGTAATGGAGATTTCGTTATCTATCACATTCATTTGTTTATTACTTTTTAGACTGGGGATTCGCGAATGTAATCTCTCTGGGCTAAAGCTGACGAAGCGAAGCTATCCCAAATACCCAAATTAGAGTTGCATTAAACACCGTCTGCTTTGCGGAAAGAAACTGACAGCCAATAAAAGGAAGGTCAGGCACATATTAGTAGATAGGTAAACTATTTCCTTCATAGCATAATTAGCCTATAATGTTCCCACTGCTGGGACACAGGCCTCCTCTATGATAGAGGGAGTGGACCGTAATCCACCACGGGCCCCTTCACATGATGAGGCGCGCGTGGAACACGTACGCGCCGTCCGGCACGGGCCTGGTCCTGATCGGACGGTGAGCTACCCATTACATTACTCTCCGTCCGTAGGCCCGCGCCTACGGTGGCCGGGAGTCGTCACGCTGCTTCCGACACCCGGAGCGTATCCCGCGGCAGCTGGGACGGGAGGCTCTCTCCCTCAGTCATCTCGCCACCTCCTTCGCTAGCATGACTGCTTCGCGGAAGAAGGCGACTGATCCCCTTATACTTGGCTTGTTTTTCTGTGACTTCGGCGATTTAGAAGATTGGTAGAAGTTACTTGTACTCGAATTTTTGGTTCTAGGACATGTCGGTTTCCTCACTATGTTTTCCTTCACCATTTTGAGAGCAGTGGTGATGGAATTATTTACACAAACAGAGACTATTTCCTTGCGTGACACAAAATAATATGTCTCTTTCCTACATGTAAATGTTGAAGTAATGTTAAAGAAAGTTGTTAATCAAAATAACAAAGGATACATCCAAACAGATGACGTAACAACTACACAGTCATAAAGCACCAGAAAAGAAAGTTGCACACACAACTGCAAGCCAATAAAAAGTACAGACACACACACAATTGTCACCTATTTTCTTAAAACTCGTGTCGCAAGCGACCGAGTGTTGAACACAATAATTTGAGTTTGGAACAGGGTGGAGCGGCGACAGATTGCGCACGTCCGTTAATGACAGGCCGCCGATGCGCGTGTGTCCAGCCCGCGCTCATTCAATGCAAATCCACTCGAAACGCGCTCTCGAATCGTTAGACACGACAAATACACGAACGAAACGTGTTGTACATTGTGTAACCAAACATAGGCAAATAGGCTCGCACTCGAACAGTGTTTGAATTGATTGAGTCAATTTAATATACTATTTATGGCTTCGATGTGACCTGTCATGTTTTGTTTCGATTCTATCTTGATATTATACCGAAGTTGAATTGAAACTTCTATTCTTTTTCTCGGTAAGGTGATGAGTATTTATTTATTAGATTTCGCAAGGAGGGATTATTTTTGTATACGGCGCGATGTGTAATTTATAGCTTCCGTAAACATAAAAGTTCACAGTTTTATTGTTTGCAACAGCCAAGATAGTGGATTTCGTAAGACATTTTACACCGTTGTGCATCTTTGAAGATAAATTTCCTTAAAAGGACAATAAACACACAGTGCATTGCATATATATAAGGGTGTGTTTGTTATGAAGACATTATATTCCGACAATCTGGGCACAGAAATCTAAACAAAGTTTTAAGTTAAAAAGTTCTTCCCACAATGAAACACGTCAGTTCTATAAAATGCTGCGGTCTTCATTCTCGTACACAATGACCTCTCGCGATGACAGGCCGCCTGCCCACGCGCACGCTTATTCTAATCACACCTATCTCAACGCTTACACAGCTCGTCCATTCATACATATTTGGACTGATTTTTTTTTCATTTAATTTTTATGCGGTCACGAGTGGGCAGACTTTTTGTTTTGTTTTACAATGTGATGATAACTGATTAATGAATTATTAAAGTAATCTGTCGGTAATTCGATAGTGTTTAATCTGTTGGTATTAATGATGGATTTATGTTTGACCGATGACGTATCTATTATTATATTTAGTTTCAAAGGATAGTCATGGTTTTTTATTTTTATTGCTGAATGGGACCGCTCTTGACCTCGATCACGCCTGATGGAAAGCAATGGATGAGGTCTATGATGGAACGAGCGTGCCCAGAAGATGCCTAAGGAACTCCCACGAATCTAAATTAATTTATGATAACGTGATATGTAGTATCTAAGTCCGAATTGCTGATTAGGAATAGGTTTATCTTCAATGTCAACCGATAAAATATTGATAATGGTCATGTTTTGATGATTAATTGTGGGTGTGCAAAATTATCAAGACGCAACATTTTGTAATGTTAAAACTAATTAGAGTTCAATGATCTCATAAAGGCAACAATTATCTAGAAAAGGTAACAATAATAACAATATGAACCTCTATTAATTGTAATTCTAATTTAAATTATACATGCTGAGTAAAAACTGCGAATAAAATGGGATTTAAAACAAAAAGTTTGAATGCACATGCGCAATAAGTACCTACACATACTCGTATTTGTGTCAATATCCAGAAAAGCAAGTGAGCATGTCTACTGATGTAATGCTTTAACCAACTGAAACCAAACTTCACAACATTCTTAAGCAACTGGACCACAGCAATGAGAGAAAGGCTGTTCAAATTTAAATCTCCCAGTACTGGCCAGTATGCTAATATCAACACAACAAAATGTCACTCCAAACTGTTGTCGATGACTGTACATTATTTGTGGGCACACCCTTTCCTTGACGCGGTGGTTACAAAACATTGGGTCATCGTTCATAGGAAATCATTCATGTTTTACTTTTGTCCTTTTTTATTTTCATTTATTTTGTAAACAGTTTTGAATTTGAATGTGCTTTTTTATTTAGTTGATGAATTTTAGAGAGAAGAAGAATCTATAGAAATTGAAAATTATCATAAACCTTTGGACTGCTCTTTAGATGATATCAGTAACAGGTTTTTTATGACAAATCGGTATTTTCTACTCCTTTCATGTCAGCTGAAAGCCTGCCATTTTGTAAATAATTAGTTTTGTTCAAAATTAATTAAGAAGAGCATCATCATCGTCGAAATTGGGGATTCCAAACGCAGTAATATAATATGGAGTTCATACTTTTTCGTGAGCAGAACTTGGAAGCAACTGACACGAACTGACTTTTCTTACCAACACATAAGTTTCTTTGGGCTTAAAAAATCATTCGGCCTAGGCTTTTCCCAACTATTTTGGGGTCGGCTTCCAGTCTAACCGTATGCTGAATACCAGTATTTTACGTAGATAGACTGCATATCTGGGCTCCTCGAACCAGTTACTGGGTAAAACGATGCCTCTTAGTAAGAAATAAGACGAGCACTTACACATAAAATCGATTTATAACAGACCAGTGACGGTAACTCAGAGTTTTACACACAACTGGTGGTTAACAAATGTACCTACTCTCTTTTTTATCTGACCAAGATTATATTTATTTATTTAGATTTAGGTACCAAAGTTCGTATACACTATAGAAATTACAGGAAACAACAGAAAATAAAGAACAAAATGTAACAAACAATTACAGCGTCGCTGAAGTTCTAACATCACGGAAGTCAAAAATAGCAACTTCTTTTCAGGAGAGAGAAAAAACTGCATTATGTTTTATAGATACTATAATAATATAAATTTACTATTTGTGTATACTTAATTATAGTTCTATTTAATGTAGAAACAGTAACTATTTATTGTCTATGTATCTATGTTTATTATTTTGGAAAAAGTAACTATATAATGTCAAAACCGCCAAAAATGACTTACGTGGTGTTAGAACTTCAACGACGATAGGTAAATACAGCATTTTGTTATTATTACCTACTAAGTGAATAATCTTGAAACTAGTTTTTTCTAGTTTTGTTACACATTATTTTTAGAGAACATAACAAAGAGAGATATAGCCGTCTCAAATCGTGTCGTGTATCGTGTGTTTCTATATCTAAATAATTAACAAAAAGTAGAGAAAACAAAAGAAAGAAAAAATGAGCGCACTGCAATTATTATTACCTGCGACTGCGAGACAAATGATCGAGAAATTTAGATCGGAACCGTCCAAGTGAGTCTATATGCACATCTACTAGATCACTGCACTTGTTCATGAGCCTATATCAGCGGTGCTATTCTGTAAAAATCTCACCGTGAAAACTTAGGTGAAGTGAGCGTGGAGTGAGCTGTCAATAGTGTCAATTCCTAGCGAAAACAAACTCACTTCACCTAAGTTTTCACGGAGAGATTTTTACAGAATCGACCGGCTCGACTTTAAAAGACATTGTGTGTGACCTCCGAGTTTGTTTCAGCCTTTCTTCTCAGAGTAGTCAAATAGGAAATGCCGACCTCATCTTGCTTATCATCATCTGTCGAGCCTTTTCCCAACTACGTAGGGGTCGGCTTCCAGTCTAACCGCATGCAGCTGAATACCAGTATTTTACATGGTGCGACTGCCTATATTATTACCCGCAGTAACTGGGTTGTGGAGGTCAGTGCAACAACCCAGTTACTGCGGGTAATAGGATACCCCTTGGTAAGACTTTCGGGTTTCTGACTATCCGTAACGACTGTCAAAGATCCACGAATGACAACCGGGACCAACGGCTTAACGTGCTTTCCGAGGCACGGAGGAGTCTCGGTATGTAAAGATGGTCACCCATCCACAGACCAACCCTGGCAAGCATAGCTTAACCTGATAGATCGACCTGTGCGGCTGTTATTATTTAGCCAGGGGCCCCTCAACCTTATCTCGCTTATATTTGTTTTAATAATAATTATGACGTTTAATAGTGATTACGATAACCTATTTACATTTTATTTTATTTCTTTTTACGTGAAGTTTCATTTTGATGGTATGTTTGTATACTAAGACAAAGAAGACAAAGAATACTCTTTACTCTTTTGCTCTTTTCTTTTTTTTCTCTCTCTTTTTGTACTACTCGTATGTAGGTAGGTATATCATAGTTATCATATCAACTGGACATGAGCCTATCTAAAGGGGTTTACAGGACCTTAACACAAAAAACGCAAGTTTTAGAAAAAATAAAAGTATATGATCGATTACAGTAAACAAAATCAGAAAAATATATGATATTCTTCAGGATATATGCTAGGTAGATAGTGTGTTGAAAACATAATACAACTAATTTGATACGATAAAAAAAATCATGAACATACCTCTAAAAACTTTCTTTTTACAATAAAAACCATACTAATATAGATACAATCATTCCGATTTTTTGTCAGATTATTCTACAAGCAACATACTAAAATACTAGTGTTTTAATTTTTTTTGTCGAAACAATAGATTTTTGTAATTAAATAATTGCTTCATATTTTGCAATAAATTACCAGCGTTGTTTCATCGTCTCTTTCTTTTCTATGCAGTCCGACAGGGTCATGTAAGCCCCTTAACTTTCTCAGTCACAATCTAATTGCACGTTAGATGAAGAGGTCATACAAATACTACACAACCTACCCTGATTTACTCATCCATAACCTAGTTTTCATGACTATAATCTACCTACACACAACAGCACAATAAGACACGCACGCGCAAGAGAAGCATTTTTTTTCTGAACAACCTACACTACACTTAACGGTGTTAACAATAATTACGTATTCGCTTTTAGTTATAACACATTATAAGCACGTATTCTATCAATAAATTATAATTGATCGTATTGTAACCATATTTTTCTTCATTCAAAACTTCATTAATTACTTTAGATAAGAGAAAAAATTTTGTTGTGTGTTTTGTATGTGAGTTAGATTTTGGATTCATCAATACGGTGTGCAATAGTTACCTAAATCGTGGGTGCTGATGATGATGGTACTGTCATCTGCAAATTAACTTAGTCGTTAATTACGTATACGTCGTTCATAACTTCTGAGAGCGATGGTTCATAGTCAAAATGATTTTTGCATTTAGGTATGGGGTTTATTTATAAACGTTACTTTAAATCAAATAATGATTAGCCACTGTTTTACCATACATTTCTGGCGTTTAAACGTCTCTTAACTTTTTTTTAGCCTGTAAGTACTGTACTACTACTTGGCAAAGGCCCCCAAGATCTTCCAGGAACTCTTCTCCCGCGCCACCATGAACCAGCCCTCGCGGTTCGCGTCCAGGTCTTCACGCCACCCCTTCCTAACTTCTTTACTTAAGACAACGTTTTTTATAAATAAAGGGGTTAGTGTCAAAAAATTTCCTTTGTTGTTATTCTGGTTAGATTTCTCGTTTTTGAAAACGTAAACTAACCCCGATACGAGCTATTGCAATACGCCAATCGATTCTTTCTTTTCATTTCGACGGTACATCTTGGTGTCTGGGCTAATAGATAAGTCAATCAACACAGCCTATCTCAGTCCACAAGTACTAACCTTTAAGACTAATTAAACAATTTTTTTTTATAACCTGTTTGGCCCTTGTGTAATCTAGTCACTTACAGAAATCTTGCTGTCGAACACGATAATCTACTGGAACAGTACAGTTTCTACACTTTCAAAAAAGCACCTCTGTCCGTACCAGTACTTTCTTACCAGCTAACTCACTATCCTACGCAACGCAGTGGGCAGAGCACCAACAAAGCTATCCACCGCTCTTCACTGGCTGTCATTAATTACGATCCGTTTACCTCTCATTATAAATAGACAAAACCAATTATCTTTCACTAACAGCATTGTCCCAACTTATGATTTATTTCGACTTTTTGTTTTGTACCCGTCTGTACTAAATGAGTGTAATTGAAAGTGAACTTTTAAAAGGTTTTACTTTTGTCTGTGATTGTACCGTAAGTATTACGAAGGCGTAAGCGCAGATATCGATCAAAGAAAAAGGGCGTGTTATAATTTAGCAGTTTTTTATCCCACGCACAGCCATCTTTAGGACTGGCTACTGTTTAAAACTTTATCGGTCCAGTTGAAAACCAGCGTCAGGCGTTATAGGCCGACCGCTTAACTGAGACGTTGCCTGAGGTAGTAGCGCGGTGCGGGAGGGGTGTGATGCCGTGATGCGAGAGCTCGGTGAGTCGTCAACTTGTGACAATTTATCACCCCACAGGCAACTTCTCAGTTAAGCGGCCGGCCTATAGTTGTCTGATTTTGGGTGAATATGCATTACTTAAATTGGGACAAATAAACTTATTTTCTTTCTTTCTCTCTATCTGAAGGCGGAGAAAGCGTCAGGGTAGCCCGCGAAATTCAAATTTTCTTACCTTTTTTTTTCAATTTTCACGTCATGTCAGGATGTACATATATTGAACAAAATATGTTTCTCGCAATATATAAGTCAATGGTTTCACGGCTTGTCTTGAAATAAAATAGTTATTATTTATATAAACGCGACGCGTAACGCGAGGGTTCAATTCATAGATATGTATATTTACATTTCTATGGTTCAATTCAATTTCAATTAAATTCAATCTTTTTCAACACACTTGCTCGTAAAATGGCTCTTGTCGCGAATCATATTTTGATCATGATACAACCTGATACTAACCTGCGCATTACAAAAAACGTAACAAAATTTGAATTTCGCGGGCTACCACTGCGCATTCACCTTAAATTGTCCATGGTCCCTTCCGAAATCAAACGGAAAAGACCCTGACTGGCGTTCTATTATTGCGGATTCTCACTGAAATAATGTATATTTCTCTATGCCAATAGTACTTTCTAATTCCATACTAACTAAACTACAATTTGACATACGACAACCACTGACCTCTATCATACAAGTGCTTGTATAATACAGATCAGTAACGACAACACTACGATCAGTCTAAACATTATTTTGTGTTATATTATTATATTTTTTCCATAGGCTGTAGCGGTCTATTTTCAGTGCTTTCATTTACACTTGCGCGCGGAGAAACAAAACCAGCGCGCCATTTTCCATCAAGTTAATATTTAACAATACAAGTCTGTTTTTTCCTCGCAAGTGTGTTGAAAAACGTCGTAAGAAACGCGTGTGCATTGATCATTATACGCTCGGCTTCCTTACACTGCCTCTAGTATAATGATCAACATAGCATACATGTATCATAATGTACTATATTGCATCCATAATGTAATCATACAGGTGGTAAGTATAAAATAATTCAATTATGGACCCTGTCGAGCTCAGCAAAATTTTAAATAAGTAGTTCGAGGTAGCGTGGAAGAGAGTTCCTGGAAGGATTTGGGGGAGTCCTTTGCCCAGTAGTGACACTAAAGGCTAATAAAAACAATAATGGCTTACCAACTAGGTATACACACGCAGCATTAACCCAAAGTCTTTGTCATAATATAGATCTCACATCTATCTAAATTGTAGAAGCTTAGACGGCACGGGTTTCAACAGAGATTGAGTCTAGTTTAACCTTTTGACCGCCACAGTCATGTATAAATGAGAAACCAAAACGTGCCCAGCACGCCACGGTTCGACTACATGACAGACTTTGACGCCGAGGGCACGTTTTTTATATTTTTTTGACGTGTGGCGGTCAGAAGGTCATTTCAGCCGAAAGACGTCCACTGCTGGACATAGGCCTCCCCGAAGCACCTCCACTTCGACCGGTTCTGTGCTTCTTTGTGCTTGTAATTGTTAGGGGAGGGGGTGTTGCCATAATCGCCACGCTTGGCGATCGCAGTATGGTATAGTGATGAAATGCTTAGCTGCTGCCCATCCTCCGGTACGACCCTTTTTTTTTTTGAGGACAGGAAATCATCAAATGACTCCTCCCGCTTTGGGTGGAGCGGTAGGGAGTGTCAGACTCTTACTGACTAAAACCCACCCGTGTTCCTTCCTTAGCCCTTTATGTTCCGGGCCAGCGGTAACCCTTTCGGACAATCCCGCTGACCTCCGGTACGACCCTCAGTCGTTTTTTACGACACCCACGGGAAGTATGGTACCGCAGTTGTTCACCATCTTGAAACCGGATTTAAAGCAAGGTGTTTCTTGATTGAGTACTTACATGTTTAATCAATAAAGCCTATTAAGGCCCATCTGCTATTCAAAACCGCACAACAGGTGAACTCTAACTTGACCAGGACCAAAATACTTAATCTACATGCGCAGTAGACCGCAATGCGCGAGTGAGAATTATAAGCGAAAGTTTCTCGGCATATGGCTAATGATTTTATAAGCATCGGGTTTGGTAAGCTTACGCTATACGTACAGCACTTATACTTGGTGGGTAAGTGCTACCATATTGTGCAATTAAGGATAATGTCCTGAAGTTTCAAAAATTACAAATTAGAAAGTGTAGTATTCTGAAACCATTGTGAAATTGACAGATTGATAATAATAATATAAGAAATTTATTTAAACATTGTGACAATTATTAAGTACAGACGCAAGCACACCAAGCTACCCGAAGCAGTCAAAATTTCCCAATCAACTTTGAACCTACAGACAGACGCCAGCACATCAAGCTACTACAATCTGTCAAATTTCTTTAATAGATTTTCAACTTTATTGCTAAAGCATAAAGTTCAAAGTTGATTGGGAAAATTTGACAGCTTCGGGTAGCTTGATGTGCTGGCGTCTGTACATATCTGAAAGCGATGACAATATTTTCTGTATTAAGGCTCGTACACACAGGCGCGACGCGACACGCGACACAAAGGCACCGCAAGTCGCGCAACGAGCGGTGCCTTTGTGTCGCGTGTCGCGTCGCGTCTGTGTGTATGAACCTTTAAGCAATGGCTATTATTACATCACCAATTTCAAACTTTTTGAACACAAGTTGAAGACAAAATTCTTAATTGAAAGTTTACGTATACTTTCAAATACACATACATCTTCATGTAATCCCATCATCATAATTATTTCTTCCCAAATAATGGAATTTATGGTAAAAACCATACTTAAAACGAAATGGTGGTGAAATGGTCGTGTGTGGAGGACCGGCTGTCAAGGATACGGTGTGTGGTAATCACTATATTGACAATGCAGAACGGATACTTGCCCTGTCCGAGGATAATTTTGCCTTGAGCCGCACAGAGGTGATATGGAGTGTTGTTCGCAAAACAATTTTCTGTTACATGTTCATTTTTTTTGCAATAAGCAACGCATTTTTCATAATTTTTCAGCTATTACCTATTTATAAGGTATGTAGTTACAATAATTAGGTAACCACTTGATCAGTAGAGAAATGACACTAAAAATTACTGATGTGAAATAAATTAACCTTGAATTTTAATGGCAGAAGACCTGAATATGATTGTTATGGTTGGAGTAGATAAATCATCATCATTATCATTTCAGCAGAAATACTTTCACTGTTGGACATAGGCCTCCCCCGAGCACCGTCGCTTCGACCTGGGGGCCTAAAAAGGCCAAGGCAGAATCATAAAAGGATAATATTATAAATCATAGTATGGCAAAGACAGTCCATGTTTTTCTTTTTTTCGCTGCTCTACGCAGGTATAATCAAAGAGATTAGGATTGGATTGATTGGTATTTTAGCAGACAAAAAAAATAACTGAAAATTCCTTCACCAATGGGATTTGATACGATTAACTTGACAGTTAACTGTCCATTATGATTCGTAATGTTATCCTTTTATGTTTCTGCCAAAGTGGCCTTTTTAGGCCCCCAGTTCTGTGCATCTCGCATCCAATGAATTCCTGTGGCCTTCGTTCGGTCCACCTTGTGGGGAGTGATAAATAATTTGTGAAATTTGGGAAGGCCTTGTAAAGGTTTTCTGCTGTGGACACGGTGGAGCATACGGTGGAGGTCTGCCCCGATTGGGCGGAGCACCGCCGTGTCCTCGTAGAGGCGATCGGCAGCGGCGGCTACCTCTCGCGTCCGGCCCTGGTTCAAGCCATGGTCCGGGGCGAAAGGGAGTGGGAGGCAGTCGCCTCCTTCTACGAAGCAGTTATGCTAGCAAAGGAGGCGGCGGGATGGCTGAGGGAGAGAGCCTGAGGGAGAGAGAGTCGGGAGCCGCGAGACGGCTCCCGGCCACCGTAGGCGCAAGCCTGCGGGCGGGGAGTAATGGGCAGCTCACCGTCCGATCAGGACCAGGCCCTTGCCGGATGGCGCGTACGTGTTCCACGCGCGCCGCAAAGAGATGTCAGCAGCAACTGAAGGAGCCCGTTAGGGCCGAAGCCTGCCGGGTCAGCGGGATTGTCCGAAAGGGTTACCGCTGGCCCGGAACATAAAGGGCTAAGGAAGGAACACGGGTGGGTTTTAGTCAGTAAGAGTCTGAGTCTTCCGCTCCACCCAGAGCGAGAGGGGTCATTTGATGATTTCCCATCCTAAAAAAAAGGTCTTCTGCTGTAACTATGCCAAGCCTAAGTCGTTAATAAACTGATTTTAATGAGTTCACACATTGTCACATACCAGTAGCTTGATTCGTTAATACTACCGATTTCATATTTAAGGACCAGCCTACCAAAGTTTTACAAAAAGTTTTAGGTTTAGGTGTACCCATTTTCGGAAGTCTCCATGGGTCCCGCGACCGCACGACAACATTTGGCTGAACCGCGAAAGTGGGATTGTTGCCATCATTGTTTGACACACACGAACTCGCGCTCACATGTCATTATTGAGTCCATTTTATTTCATTATTTTCACTCAATAACACACTGGGCAAGTAAAGTTATTGTACAATATAAAGACGTTTTTTTTTTCTATTGTTGAAATAAAAGAAGGTTTGTAATTTTATGCGGATATTAATGAAGCATTTATATTGAAAAGAGTAGCAGATAATAATAAAAAAACTGGCCAAGTGCAAGTCGGACTCGCACACGAAGGGTTCCGGTACCACAAGGCAAAATGCCAAAAAAAACACGTTTGTTGTATCGGAGCCCCCTTAAATATTTATTTTATTCTGTTTTTAGTATTTCTTGTTATAGCGCCAACAGAAATAGATCATCTGTGAAAATTTCAACTGTCTAGCTATCACTGTTCATGAGATACAGCCTGGTGACAGACGCAGTAATAGGGTCCCGTTTTTACCCTTTGGGTACGGAACCCTAAAAATTACTTACATGAAAATTACAATCACAACACATTTTATTATATTTAAACTTAAAAAAGATGATTGTAATTGGGCCTGAGGTCATTTTAAATAAATAAATACAAACTTGGTTTTTATTTTTGTATAATATCTTATTTATCCGTTTACATAGTTTAAACTATCTAAGTAGGTACACTTTTTTGTGATAACAACACTTGCAAGTAATACAGGCTACGTTTTTTGTTTCTTAATTTGGATGCATCGACAACCAATAGTCAATACTGCGACAATTACGAAACTCTATGAAAAGGGATTCCAAATTCAAAATTTAAATTTCAAACGTACATGACCTCCAACCCACATGGCGGCCCACACCAGCCATTCATTGCGATTCGGCCCGCGTAGCCATTGTTTTACTTTTATTTGTATTAACTCGACGAATCTCTTTGCAATCCTTGATAATCGAAGATATCTTTTAATCTTTTCTTTATACCAAAGATTAAAGGAATAGCATGATATTTTAACAGGTCACTATTCCCAAAGAAGAGGGTCGAGGCTAAATAATAACAGTCGAACTGGTCGATTAAAGGTTAAGCTACGCTTGCCGAGCTCGCCTCGTGGATGGGTGACCAAGTAACTAAGTGATGGAGATCAGAGAGGCAGTCATTTCCTGTAAGATACTGGTATTCAGATGCATCCGCTAAACAGTTAAACTGGAAGCCGACCGCAACATGATTGTGAAATGTCTAGGTAGATTGAGAAACTTATCGTTTTTTAGGAACTGAAGGTGTCAGTTGTTAGAATAGAATAGAATAGAATAGAATATTTTTTGTTTCCAAGTTCTGCTCACGAAAAGTGACAAACAGACAGACACGCGACATGCACTCATATTATATTACTCCGTGTGGAATCCCAAATTTCGACAGCCCAAAGACTCGGCAATGCCAGTCCACCGCCAATTTTACTAAGACCCTTCAAGTTTTGACGGGGAATTGATTAATATAAAGGATGACGGGTCATTTTAAAATGGTGTACATAATTTTGTGGTCACTTGCAATTTTTATGACACTTTCTCTTGTTTGTAAAACTCACTGCAATTGGCACTTTGGCAGTCGATCAAGTGTTTCAAATGAAGGTCCAAACGTATTTCGATGTCATCATTATGTCCGTCCAAAAAAAAAAGAATGACACTTCCCACTCACTTTATCTTCTATATTTTTTCAGAAGCCTATTTGTTACTAGTGATGTGGCAATTGTCCTTTTAGTAACTCAATATAGCGCAACGGACTTTTGTCAAAATATTTACTTTACCCGACTGGGACAACAAAAGGGGCTCTTAACGCTAATAATGCTGTTCAAGTCATTCAAATCCGAATCGGCATGTAATTGTCATTTTAATTTCGTCTGTTCTGTGTATGGGGCTTATTTTGTATGATAATAAGATATTCGAGAATCGATTGTTGTATCGATGCAGATCTTGAGATAACATGGTATCGAGTTGCGATGGTGTGTGTGACTCGTTAGACAGCTGTGAAAGGAAGTGCGAAGTTTTAAATGGATACGCAGGTATGTAGATAATTGTAATATCTATCGTTTCTTTGTGTTGAAGAAATCTTGAAGCTTTTTAAATCGAAACTAGAGAATTGAGATCAAAAGTGAACGATCTACTAGAGACTATAAAGCTGTAAGGTAAATTTTATTTTGCATTTAATGACAAAAACAAGCTGTTGATATACTTAATTGGTTTATTAGTCGATTCGCACGAATTTACTCGCCCGAAACGAGCGAATCGTCACTTTTAAATATTTTTTTTTTCTGTGAGTGATACGCACTAAATTAATTTATTTGTGGGGGAGTTGACAACTCCAGAAATACGTATTAGGCAATTGGCACATTTTGTGTTAAGCAACGAAGTTAAGAAAAGTACTTTTTTATAATATTTATCTCTTTTTGTTAGTGCCTTATTTTCTTTTTTTTATTGCATAAAATCATCATATCACCTAATTTAGTTGTGTTTCGAAATCCAGTCTCTATACCTAAATGTAACAGCACTACCTCAACTATTGATCATAGATTCATACTTAGCTGACGTATTGGCCATTCTAGCAATAATGATTTTTAGATGTCAGCTTTTATTTCTACCTAAAAGCTAGTACAAAAAGACAGAGCTAATGCTAGTAGCTAGCAAAAAAAAAATAGCAAAAAAATATTACATCCACTACAACATTCTGTTTTTAAAAACAATTCTTATGAAGTTAACCATCCCATACAAAACAACATACAATTATAAACCTTAACGTCTCCGTAATACAGCCCACCAAACAATCACTAGAAGTACACATGCGGACAAAAACAGTGACCCCATTGAACGGCCAGCCATTATTCAAGACTTTGTATGTAAATTCTAGGCTCTATACGACGTTTCCTTGACCCTCGTCATCAAGAATGAATTAGGAACCGAACTTGACCACGGGTCAGAGGTGTAGGTTATATGTGATTGACATCTACTGACTGGTTTTAACGACTAGGTACTGATGTTTTTTGTTTGACAGTTCGAAGCTTTGTTTCCTTGGTATAATTTTGTGTGGTGAGTTAAATATTCGTTATATTATTTAAGTCGTGTTAGTTCTGCCTGTGGCTCTACCTAAGTACATTAGTTTTTCTTTATTAACACCGGTAAATATTCTATGTTATATTACATGAAAAAAAGCTATCACTTAACCTAAAATCATCTAAAAATGTTTCGACTGTTGTGCTAAACCGCAGCAGATAAGAGTTTTTAACAAATTTGGTAATGCTACGGCGCCTCTACTCGTTTTTTGAAGTGAAAACTTCTATAGGAGCACTAGGCATTTTTTGAAATGGGAAAAAAACCATTGAACTTGCGACACTGTTACCGTAACTGACACATCTGTTTTAAGTTTTGGCCATTATAAAGACATCAACGCGCGGTACATCTTCTTTGGGAAGAATGACCTTCAAACATATTTATAAAATTATTTATTTATTTATCCGGTTTATCCGGTTTTAGCCGGTTTTTGGTACGGTTCACTTCATTTTTTTAAATTTACATAATGGAACGCCAATGCCAAACTCATAACGTGTTCTTATCTTTATGTTTGTACTATTTTATACACTTTTTAATTCTATTTAACAAAACTTACACATTAAGACTGTAAATTGTGTAACTACCTTCACATTAGATAATATATACACATTGTTTAGGATTGTACCTTGATATTTTATTTTTATTTAATTTAATCTTAACTATTGAAAACAGTACTGGCTTTATCTTCAACCCCCCACGACCATTGTTCATAACCGACCGAACTTTACGCTGGCTGGCATTACCTGCCTTTTATTTACTTAGGTTTATTATTTGTATATTTCGATTTAATGCTATCGCTATTTTTATGAATATACTTATATTGTTGAGATAGTTTGTTGTTTCTTTGTCTTACCCTATCAACCCACCTTGCATCTGGGCTTTTGTTCCTTACCACTAGAGGGACAAAATCTTGTATGTAACAGTGTCAATTACTAGATGGACCACCAAATTTATCACTCATTCAACCTATCTGGACCGATCAACTCATCATCATTCATACTTCAATCAGTCAACATATACTATGTATGAACCTCATGCATACTTCAACGAATCAATTGACCTGGCCGGACTAACAACTTCATCCTTCACTGCTGGCCCGGGAATATGTTCACACACACACGTGAACACGTACATCACACACACATGGACGACGAGCGGGGCGCGGGGACCGGACAACGCGAGACCATCGCGCCGACCGCACGACACTGCATCGTCCGCCACGACAGCGATCGCACCATAATTTTGGAACTTAGTTTGCTACTTTGTATACCCACGAATAAACCTTTATACAGTCCACTCGTCTTTACATCACCTGGGCCTATCTATGGTGTGGTATCTGTGTGGTAGCGATAGCATTAAATCGAAGTATACAAATAATAAACCTAAGTAAATAAAAGGTAGGTAATGCCAGCCAGCGTAAAGTTCAGTCGGTTATGAACAATGGTCGTGGGGGGTGGAAGATAAAGCCAGTACTGTTTTCAATAGTTAAGATTAAATGAAATAAAAATAAAATATCAAGGTGACGCCAATGTGACGAAAGGGGTTTGCGTGGCGCAGGTTATAAAAATAAGACCACGCAACCTTGTCAACATAAAAATATATATTTAGAAAAAGGTGTGGGTAGGTCTACAGGTCACAATTTTCCCAGAGTCAACCCTGTGGGGAGCGCTGTACTGCCCTGATAGCTGGCGTGGCGATGACCGCAGCGAGGTGCCACGCTGGATGCGCAGGGGTGCCGGTCGACAGGTGTTTGCGCCGACCTTCGTAAGTCAGCTCGGCCCACTTGGCAAGACGGCCAACAAATGGGACGTCCGATGCCTGGACGTTACAGCACGCACGAGTCACGACGGAACCAGCCACGTAGCTCCAGATGTGCGGCCGTGAGCTTGAGGTGTTCCCTAACCGGAACTTTGGTGCCACTGTTACATATAAGATTTTGTCCCTCCAGTGGTAAGGAACAAAAGCTCAGATGCAAGGTGGGTTGATAGGGTAAGACAAAGAAACAACAAACTATCTCGACAATATAAGTATATTCATAAAAATAGCGATAGCATTAAATCGAAATATACAAATAATAAACCTAGGTAAATAAAAGGTAGGTAATGCCAGCCAGCGTAAAGTTCGGTCGGTTATGAACAATGGTCGTGGGGGGTTGAAGATAAAGCCAGTACTGTTTTCAATAGTTAAGATTAAATTAAATAAAAATAAAATATCAAGGTACAACCTTCCAGTTTTATAAATGTGAATAAATTATAAATGGGCGCCAGGAACTTGAAGAGTTCCGGATCCCGGAGACGACGAAGATGTCCAATATACTTCCAGTTAGGTGAAGGTGTCGAACCCGGGGTCCTTAATTAAGGTTAGTTGCAGACCGGCTTCCGAGGTTGAAGACCGGGCAGTTGATACACGGGTTTATAGATGAACCCGTAGAAATAAAGTAAAAGTTGTAAGTAGTTGGTTTGGTTTGTGTGGTTCGGTCATTTATGTACACACATACAATTACAATTACTATGCTTTTTGAAGTATTCACTCCTGGAGTGCCATTTAATTTTTTTTGTTTGCTTTTTTTAATGGGCCCTCCAGACCAATGGAATATTTATGAGTCACAGAACTATCATACTGACAATCTCAATAACAAATTCTATTAATTATTCCCAATACACCTGCCCAATCGATGCAAATGTCCGCTCACCCCTGACGGCCGTGGACCGTAGCCGGTCAATATACCGTGCCAGTTGGTGCCATACGCCGCAATCTTCACATTTTTAGGGTGCCACTAGCCATGGCAATAACTTAAGTAAGTACCTATAGATTGGAAAACAGTAGGTATGCTTTCGTTGTCAAGGAGATATTTGCGCCCAAAGTCATGGAGAATCATTTAATTTGCGTTTCTGTCAGTTGCCTGTTGCCAATTTTTTTAAGTGAAAACTTCTTGAGGCGCGTTGGGCATTTTTTGAGATGGGAAAAAACCATTGAACTCGCGTCACTGTTACATTAAGCGACACTGCGCGTGATTTGTTTATAAGACGATTTAAAAAATACCCGCTCGGGTGTGTTCGGCTGTCCTCGGGATGTACTCGGTTTTAATGTATATCCGATATGTCAGTGAGTGATGGCAAAGTATTCTTTTTGTGTTTTGTTTTCACTTCTGTCGGCACTCCCGGAGTGCCACTGATTTTTTTTTCAACCACTAATGCTGAAGAGTAATGATTTTTTTTTTGGTGATGGAATAAATTACAAAGTATTACTTAACATGGGTTCGAAGTTCGAACCCACGATGTACAGCTCGTATCTAAGTCGGGGCCGTTACCGCTGGGCCAGCACTGCTCCAAAGCATGTACCTCACCTTTTTGATTAATGTTTAAATTTATTATTAAAAAAAAAACACAATCTAAAGCAAAAAGCAAATTCAAAACATAGTACCTACACCAATGCAGTTTCACCTGTACTTCTGACGTTTTCAAAATTCAAAACCACATTCTTAAAAAAAATACGTCCGATTTTTAAACAAAACGTATTGGTAATAATTCTAAAGGCAGTCTTACACTAGTGGTTAAGTGAAGTGACCCGTCAGAGGGCGGTAGGCAGCGGTCAATACCTCGTGCCTGCCACTACCACCCACCAATGAGGGTACGCTGATTTCGTGATTAGATTAAAAAAGAATGGTTTCAAAATTCGAATTATAAATTGTTTGGAGACCATTAACGTTAAGTGTCTTCTTTATTTTTTATTTTAATAGAAGTAAAAGTGAAATGAAAAGTTAATATTAGTAAGTTAATCAAATAGCTTTATTGGTCACCTTAAGAGTACGAGGCACAAATGCATTTATGATTAGGTAATTAGCTTCTGCCCGCTACTTCGCCCCCGTCGCATCGCATCGCCTGCCTGCGCTATGACTTCGTTTTCACCTAGTGTTATTTCTTATTTTAAAACATTTTAAACGAGTAACGGTGGAGTTTCTTGCCCATTCTTCTCCATACGAAAACTACCTTTTGGAATGGGCGACTAGAATCAATTAATTCTATTTGTTGTAATTTCTGACGTTCAACAGTGCCTTTTATGTGCCTATTTGAAATAAATGCTTTGACTTGACTACTTTTTTTCTTTTTGCTCGGGTCCTAAGAGCCCTATACCGTGATGTTAAATATCCTATAGCCTTCCTCAAGAATTGGGATATCAAATAGCAAAAGGTTTTTTTCAATTCGACCGGTATTTCCAGAGATTAGCGCGTTCAAACAAACAAACAAACTCTTCAGTTTTGTTATTAGTATATAGATACTAATAGATAGATATATAAAAACAATTTTCTTGGAGTATTCAATGATTTCATTTAGTTTTTCATCAGTTTATTAAAACAAGCCAAGTTGTGATTTATCCAAGCTATTTTTTATTTACACATAAAAAATTATGAGCGCCATAGGTCTACCTTAATAGTCTCCAAGCATTGTTCCACATAACATTATTTTTCAAGGTGAAAGTTTTTATAGAAAGACTTGGAAAAGTCTCGACTACTTTTTCGCTCTGATTTAGTAGTGATAGCAAAGAGTAAGTACCTAAATGTCGGTAGTACAGAAAAGTAGATCCACTTAGAACACTTTTTATCAGTTAATTTGTGAAACTGCATTTTTTTTGCTAATGAACAAAGTGTCCCATTATAACCTGACCAGAAACTAATCAGTCAAGACCACTCAAAATCTCTAGCAATGTAAACTCACAAGTCAAAAACCCCAGAAAACTTAAGTAGTTTGTCACAACAGTAATGATCAACAATAAAATCTCAATGCTCTGGACTCTTACTTCAAAACACCCTATATTCCAAAAAATAAATAAAGCATTAAAAAGCAAAGGGTAGCGATGTTATCGGTCCGAGGCTATCGCCCACACAATGTGGCACGGGCCTACCAATTGTTGGCGACCCCTGCTATTGTCTAACGGGGCTTTTGTTTTTACGAGTAGCCTGCCTGATAAGCGAAATATGTATTGAAAAAAATGTTTTTGATACCTGCAAACGTAGTATTTGGTTTAAATGTGATTACAGCGATTACAGAGTGTTTTTAAGATAAGCATGCTTTGGTTCACGCAGAAAATTGATCCAAAACAACGCGCAGGGGGTAATTGCATAACACACTATTAGTAACAATGTACGCAAAATACGCGCATTGACGTGGAGTTGCGGACAACAGCCCGTATTACCTATTACCTAGTAACAATGGCTTTCATTTTCATTTTTCATTCATTTTGACAGTTCAACAATATTTATTGCGTACGTTGTTGAGCGGACACATTTTTCGAACATATGGAGCAATATCTTTCAAAATGATTCAGGATGTGATTGCAAGTATGTTTTTACGCAGACAAAGTTGTATTGGGAAGGTAAGTTATCTGTATTGTCTACAAAAAAAAAGATTTAAATATAGAATTAGAGTCCTCCATTTCTCCAGTTTGTATTTTGCTTTTTTATTCCAATTATTTTACTTATCTTTTTATGTGCACGTATACCTATTTTTCTTTCTTTATTTAAATTCTACACGCTTTTATTAACGCACGATACGCTTTTGTTGAGCATGAGGTCCTGGGTTCAATCTCAAGGTCGGGCAAAGTGTTATTAGATTTTCGGGCAAAGTGTTATTGGATTTTCTACCTGGAATTTCTCAGTAGCAGTCTGGAGTCTGGAATTATGCCCAGTTGATGGCAATAGGCTCGCCCCCTATTACATGGGACTTAAACATAACTGGCAAAATCTGGGCGTGATACAGTGCCCAATCCTTCGGGCAAACAAGGTTTCAAGGTATGTTATGTTATGATAAGCTTTCCTTTAAAAAAATCCCTTGCCCTCGAATAGAATCTAGATAAACTTTCTCATAACCTACATCATAATATTTAGTGGTGAAATACGTCGCAATAGGCACCTAAGTGTACCTAGTAAATTATATCATCTTAGAAGCTTCTGCATACTAATAAAATTATAATTGATCACGAGACTTTAAGTAAGCCTGTTTGACATGAAACAGCCCATTAGCTAATGCCCTATTGAAACTTGGGCAAACCTCAAAATTAAAAGGGCATGTACTAAATTAACGAGGGAGAGGTAAACCACGGCGAAGGTGGTGTAACGACCAGGGGGCCTAAAAAGGTCACTTTGGTAGAATCATAAAAGGATAACATTATGAATTATAATATGGCGAAGACAGTCCGTGTTTTTCTTTTTTTTTCAAAAAACTTTTAGAGGTTCATTAACACTTTGCGGGACACTAAACGCCCCCCTCCCAGACGTAACAGCAATAAAACCTCTATTGTGTGTCGTTCAGTGCCCTTTAACCTATTTATTAAGAAAAGCGTCCATCATAAGAAGGGCAATAAGTTTTTAGAGGATCAATTAAATATTTCCCTTAACTATTGCCCTATTGAAATTTGGGCAAACCTATCAAAATTAGAAGTCAGACCAGCCAATAGCCTGATTCCTATCAGGTACCTCAAAGTTCAGATGGGTATTTGAATATCAAATTCCTAGATTCAATAGTAAGTCATCGATGCAAGATGTTGGAGTCGCAGACAATACTGATAGTATTACCACTCACCTAAATTGTTCAGAGGTATACATTTGTAGGAATTTATGTGTACTAGATTTGTGTATGGGTTTGCTCGTTGAGAATATTACGAAACTAAAGCGTAATTGCGTAACACACAATAGCAATAGGTTTCATTTTGACAGTTCAATAACATTCATTACGGTATTTACGCTGTCAAAAACGTAATAGCAGACGAATTTATCGAACATATGACGCAATTGATAAGTAATATCCTTCAAAATGATTCTATTTAGATTTATAGTGTGTTACAATGCGTGCCACGAAAGATGAGACTTGACACACCACGTGGTTTGACATGCGCAGTACAAGATTTTAGGTATCTTTAGCGGTATGAGGTCTGAGTGCGGGACGGGATCGGACGTCATAGGGGCGGCGGAAAAAGCGGGGGAAGCGGGGTCAAGTCTCATCTTTCGTGGCACGCATTGTACGCAATATTGGTGCTTGCCCAATTTTGATGCAAGAAGACATCTATGGCTGTGGTAATGTGGCTAGCCATAATCTTATCCAGTTCCTCAATCATCCTGAGGGATTTACAGAAAGGGAAGTGGTTCATGTTTTACTACAAAGCTATTTGATTTGTACATAATTTTGTCAGCAATTTTACCTTGTCAGCGTAGGTACTGCAGTTAAAATTCACAATGTATACATGTCAAAATTATTTGCTTCGATCTCGTGGCGTCCGTAGGTACTAATTTATACCGACACAGTCAGGATATCATCATAAAAGAGGAAACTTATAAGTTACAAAAGCCGATAATGCTGTCAATAAAAATAAGGGTACCTACTCATATATACCTACTTACTTCCGTTAGTACTTCTGGTTAACCTTCAAGAAAATGATTAGCTGAATTACTTATTAAAACAATTATGGTATTATTATTAATATCGAAAGAAAACCATGACTCTTGAAAACTGTTATGAGATTGCATCACGAAATTCAGCACTCAGAAAGACCTTGAATATAATATTAGCGTCCATAAAAATAAAATAAAAGGCACGGAAAATATCGACGGAAGTTATAAAAAAGTCTTTTTATAGTAGGTATTTCCTGTGTTAGTATAATTAGTATAGTAGTGTTAGGCACCGTGGCTAAATAATAACAGCCGCACGGGTTGATCGATCAGGTTAAGCTACGCTTGCCGCCTTTGGCCGGTGGATGGGTGACCATCTTTGCATACCGAGACCCCTCCGTGCCTCTCAAACAACGTTAAGCCGTTGGTCCCGGTTGTCATTCGTGGATCTTTGACAGTCGCTACGGGTAATTAGAAAGAAGCCCGAAAGTCTGATAACCAGTCTTACCAAGAGGTATCGTATTACCCAGTAACTGGGTTGTGGAGGTCAGCTAGATGGGCGGGCGACATTGTTACCATGGCGGACAGAACCTGGATGAGGACATGCCTACGTCCAGTAGGTAGTCGGTGAAGTCGGGCTGTGGGTGATGATGATAATGATTTCCTTTGTTTGAATTCATCACTATAAAAAAGGGAAAAAGGGATCGTCACCGTATCAACTCGAGCCATTCAGTATTCTTTATATGAAACTCCCTACTGCAACGCACACTAATCGGAATCATAACGTAATCGCCTCGCCTCGGGACAAGCCCACGAACCGCGGTGCGGTGCGTGGTCAACTTGCAGTTCCCGCGCTTACGGCTCGTCGTCCACCCTTGCCCCTCTCACCCCTCCCGCGGCCTGCCTGCAGTACCATCAACCAGCGATCGGCGAGCCGTAAGCGCGGCGTAGTCGCCTAGCCGTAGCCGACTCTACGTGTCGGTGCTTCTGATCCGTTTTGGTTACGTGCTTACGTTAGGTTGACGACTGTTTGACGGCGAGGCGAAAGGCGATACGGTGACGATCCCTTTCCGAGTTGATATGTGTGCTATGACCTTATCAACCACAAGTAACTGCTGGAAAATACTATCCACACAGATTTTAACTTCTCTCCGTATACCTAAGCCTTTGACACATCCCCGTGTCTTGTAGAGGTCGCTTGGCCATCTGCTGGGGTAAATAAATAAATACAGTAAAAGAGAATTTCAAAAATTCTCTTTTACTGTATTTATTTATTTATTATGGTACACCAACAGCTTTTATGTATAATTTATCTTAAGTATATTGATCACAATAGGTCTTAAACAGAACTGTATCCATAGAGAGAGTATTCTATTCTATCACAGACTTACATAAGTCTGTGTATTCTTTAATGGTCTTCATTTTTGATGCTCCTTCTTTCTCTTTCTGTGGAATCCGTCTTTTGAACTATTTCAATATATTACCTTATTTAACAGACAGACAAAAGCCATCCTTATTAGTAGTGATATTCAGATTTTATACAAAGTGTGTACATATAGCTGGCTCCTTATTAACCATCTCAAGTTATTGAGTGTTGCAACTAACTGATGAGTAACGCTGTGAGAATATTCCTCAGCCTGCGGCGTGGGTGTGAGTACGTTTGCTTTGCATAGCTTACATCATGGCTTGTTTAGTTGGAGATTAATAGGCTAATGACTATTTTTTTAAAGCCTTGCCCTACATTCGGATTTCTCCTGTACCGTAGGATTAAGAAATAGAACTATAAAAAATAGTATGGACTATACTTCAGAGCTTTACAAAGCTGAATATGAGTTTTATTTTTTTAAATAAACGAGCTTACATATACTTACGAAATGTACTTTAGACTTCTAGATGGTAAGTATTATATGTGCCAGATACAGTATTTTGCATCCTCAAAATTACAAAGGTATTTTTCAGTGCTGAAATCGAACTCGCTGACACTTTCATGTATCTATATTTCCATATTATAATTCCATATTTGTAAACAAAATTTTTCAACCCTAACGACAGTTAAACGGATTAAAACCACGTTTATTTGTTTGGTACAGTCATCAATTAAACGCTAATAACGGTATAGTTAACCTCTGCACAAGAGGTTAGCAATTATCAACCTGTTGTCAGATGCATCGCAATAGAACCTTGAACTAAATGGGTAGGTACCTATATGTCAAAATATATTATGTCAAAAGTGCGAGATTATACAAAGTGCCTACGGATTATGGATTATGAATACTTGTCTAGTTTTATTAAGTGAATTGTTTTTAGATTTTATGTATTATTTTTTGGCTCCTTTAGGTACTCTTTCACACGCTGTCTACATCTCTCTATTTATTGTCCTATGGCAGGTATGCTGGAAGAGATTTCTTTTGAAATAATCATCACCTTTGTACAGACGCCAGCACATCAAGCTACTACAATCTGTCAAATTTCATTAATAGATTTTCAACTTTATCGCTGAAGTTTAAGGTTCAAAGATGATTGGTAATATTTGACAGTTTCGGGTAGCTTGATATGCTGGCGTCTGTACCTATTTTTCTGTTCTGTTTTTTTTTCTTGTCTGTTTATGAATGTGTGTACATAAATGGTAAAATAATTAAATAAATATGACTACCTATATGATACCCTATATGATGACCTATATGATGGAGAGCTGTGGTGGCCCAATGGTAAAGGACCCGACTTACGAGTTTGTAGGTCGTAGTTTCGAACCCAGTCAGGCGCTTTACTTTGTGTAAATTTATTACATCACCATTGCTCTCAAAAACAGTGAAGGAAAACATCGTGAGGAAACCGGCATGTCTTAGAATGAAAAATTCGAAGACATGTGACATCTACCAACACGCACTGCATTGGGCCAGCGTGGTGGATTACGGCCCATTCCGTCTCACAGAGAGGAGGCCTGTGTCCCAGCAGTGGGAACAGTATAGGCTGATTATATATGTATGTATATATATGATATAATCTTGTGTAGGTTTATTCTTCACAATACGGTGACTATTTTTTAAGATCAGCTAAGTCAAATAGTCTCTCTATGTATTTACACGGGTCCGGACACGCAAAACAATAATTAAAGTAAAAACTACAGAGTTAATCTCTGAAAGAAGTAAGTTACTTTTCTTGTTCTAGTTAGCCCACGTCAGTAGTGTAGATGGGGCTTGAGCTTAGGACCTTTTACTCACCAATCTGAACTGAACTGTTGGATTATAGCCACAATTTCATTATTTTTTTACCATTCCAATATAATTTTGCTATCTGACCTTTTCGTCTTTAAGTAATTTACGATTAACAAGAGATGGAATGACTTAGGTCGTCTGAAACATATAATTTCATAAATACCACTATAAAATACCGCTGATTTAATCATAAAGTTGAAGCTAAAATAATTCAATCTATACCCATTGGCTCTAAAGGTACGGGTGACATTTGATTCCAGATAACCTCTGGCTTTCTGAATTGTCGGTGTACTTATTGAAATAAGAAATACAGTATAAATCTAACTAATAGAATTCTAGGAATAAGGGAGAGAAGAATTCCGATTCTAGAAATCTATAGTAATAGTAAAGATAAAGAGTTTGTTTATTTTTTGTTTGTTTGTTTGAACGCGCTGACATCTGGAACCACCAGCCGGATTAGAAAAATATTTTTTGCATTTAATAGCCCAATTCTTGATAAATGCTTTTTAACATCACGCTAGGACTCTTAGAAGCCGAGCAAAAAGAAAGAAAACTAAGAAAGAACGGTAAGCGAGAACGAAGTAATAGCGCGGACAGGCGATGCGATGCGACGGGGTGAGTAGTGGGAATAAGAAATTTGACGCGGACGAATTCGCGGGCAGAAAGAAGCTAGTGAGTTTTATAACAGCAAAAAATCTGAACTGCGATAAGCTCGGACTTTGACGAGGAATATCTTGAAATTAAATCTTGAAGAGACATTCCTATCTCTCTTCGATAAATCTGTCTGTGCTGTATCAACAAATGTTTTCAAGGCCAGGTATTGCATTAAGTCATAAGTTATATATTTCATAACAAAATGCATTGTGTTGAAAATATTACAATGATGATAAATAAAATAGTAATAACCAAAAAAAAAGGAAAAGAAAAAAAACATTAACTACGTTCACATTTCAAATTCAGTACCTACAGACGCCAGCACAGCAACCTACTACAATCTGTCAAATTTCTTTATTAGATTTTAAACTTTATCGTTGAAACATAAGGTTCAAAGTTGATTGAGAAAATTTGACAGTTTCGGGTAGCTTGATGTGCTAGCGTCTGTACATCATAATGCCTGGTGATTACTATCTACCTCTTATCAGTCATAATATGCTAAAAGTTGAATCCATGCGCTCAGTTAGGTTGCCAGCACCCACTTTTTTGCACCATAACTGGTACATTCTATAATTGAACGTTTCAACGGATACTTTTTTCTATCATCCTCTGAGACAGATGTGGGACAGGATATAGAAAATTGCTCAATTTGAGTCACGTAACGTTATACCGATGTATCGAGTTCTCGTTGACACGACAATTTTTTCTAAGATAGAATGGTGCATGTGTCTTTGGCTTGCACCGATTTGTGTTCTAATCAAAGAATTTTTGTAAAAGGAAGGCTGAAGTATGTTTCCTTGTAGGTGACGTCTGGTAAATTTAATTTCCCCAAATATACAATGTGTAGAAGACAATACAACGATAAATGAAATCACTGACAATACTAATCCACAAGAATATTTTGAAACTATCAAGCAAACCCTAACTTCGAAATTTATAAAAGTTTTTTTGTCAAACAACAAACTAAATAGTAGTAATGGGCCGCCAATGGGTTTTGCCAATCTTTGACTAACTATTGGTTTGGTTGAATTTTTATGTAGACTAGGAATGCCATTATATATTTTCATTGTTGCATTGTCATCTTCATCTTGTATTTTTTTTTAATACTGACAATGTGAATGTTTTCAATTTGTTTGGGGTGACACAATGCATTTTACATACGACACCGAAATTAACGCTACATAGGTACCAAGTATGCAAAATGGGTGTCTTTTCGGAGTGTAATTAAAACACCTGTAGTATTTTATATCAATAAAATATCTGAGACTGTTTCTAAGTTCTGTCTAAGTCTAAACCTGAGCTAAAATAAAATGCAACAGCATTGATCCAAGCTAACTTCAGTTCCAAATTAGAACACCTCTAGAATTCTAACAACTTTAAAATAAAAGTTTAGAGTCTCGGAATAGCAAAAATTTGTACTGAAAAAGTAACGTAAAGACTTTAAATTGAGTTAAATATGCAACCGATATTGTTTTAAACAGTTACATATCAAACTCTAGGGAGTTTGTTGTGCCACTCCATCCCAATGAAGGCACTAGGAAGTGGTGAAGGGCGGGCGTTTTGAGGGACTGTCTTATGTAGCTTTGACGTTCGAAAAGTGCTAATTCTCAGCCTAATTTGAATAAGGGCTGATTTTTCCAAATCTAGATAACTTTATCGGAGGAATAATTTTGAATTTTTGAATGTTATTCCATACAAAAACTGTCAGACGTCAATTTTATTCCATTAATAAAAAATATCGGTCGACTGAAAAATCAGCCCTAAATGACTTTTTATGTTGATTGAATGTACCTAACAGCAAACAAATACGTGAACTTACAACTAATTTAACAAAAACAATTATAGCAATAGCATAACCCACAACGCTGTCAACAGGTAAAAGATTTAAGATAAGTCTTCAAATACAATTACATATACATTATTACCGTCATGATTATTTAAAAAGTTACACTTTTCATTTCTATTTTCACCCATCATTTACTAAATACTCATTAAATAACTTCAGCCTGAAAAAGTACACTAAATAATAATCTTAAGATTGTCGTAAATTATAACTTCATTACAGCCGTGCCCTCTTTGGGGGCCCAGTACTGAAATAGATTGGTGTTGGGTCCCTTTCAAGGACATGGCTTTGGAACACGTGTGGTGGACAGTTAATGTCTCCATTTCTTTGAAGAATTTGGTTAACTTTTCTTATGTTAAGAAAGGGTTTTATTTATTGAGAATAAGTAATAATATTATTAAATCATATATAAGAATAAGTAATAATATTATTAATCATAGTGGGTAACAACTTTAAAAGTCATAAACTAAGTTGAATTTGATAATAATAATTAAAAAAACTTATACCTACATTTAGAAACACGAATTTAAAGTCGACTTTTGGAAATGCTATGGAGATCTAGAAAACAATAATTATAAAGTGAAAGTGGAATTGTTTAAAATCAGGCTAGGCAATCAAGTTCAGATAAATATAAGAAATAATCAGTTGATTCTAAAGCAAGAAATCAAGGTTAGGGAATTAAGGGTTAAATAAAAGTTGAGATTCGAATCCAACCAAAATTTTAAAGTGGTGGACCGTGTGATTCTTAATTATTATGATTAATTATTATGAGTTTATAGTTTAAAATATTGTTACTACACTTAAACTGTACCTATGTATTACTAAACCTAACTAATCCTTTTCAAATTAAACAAAGGAAGTCACCTAGTTAATATATGTAAATGTATGGCGGAGTCATTGGTTTGACTATTCGGAACGCCACCAGTGCCGCCTGGCAGCGCTCGACAGAGTCTAGTCTGAATTCGTGGGAGTCGAGGAGAGCGAGCAGCGAGGTGGAGCGGCTCTCTTGGACATTGGACATCGTACGGACAACATGTGCTCAGAAACTGTCTCGCGTTCTCTAGTTGTTTCGTGTACCTACAGTGTGTGATTCGCTAGTGCGACTAATTTGTTCGTGAAATTATAATCTGATTTGAACTGCAAACGGTTTTTCTATTGCGCAATAATCAACACTATCCATAGTATGACCATAGTAATTAAAATATGGCTGATGATAACGAGAGACACATACCTTCTCCATCATATAGTAAATAAGCAGAAAATCCCTCAGTCACAGAGATACATTTAAAATTATTTATTTGTTTAGCTTGTCATGACGTAGTCTCAGAGCCATGACCGTCTCAAATTGAAAGAATGAACCACGACCCACCCTAATACCGGGCTATTTTTGTCCTGGGCAAGCAACAACCCACTTATTGGGCGCACCTCTAATTTTAGCATTTGTGGGCAAACATTTATTTTTAAATGGCACTTTTTATGACGATCTTACCCAAAGGTGTGAAGTCCAAACGCTGAGTAGTGTCTATTTCTCTGTAGGGCTTGGAGAACTCTTGAAGTAATGAGGGTAAAAACCTCGCAGAGCGGAGGAGGTATGCTTTGCGTTTGCGCTCTGTCCGTTTTTGAAATATGTTCCTACGTCAGGGATTATCTTACGAATCAACTTTCAGTTTAGCTTATTAGATTAGGTTTTAGTAGTTAGTTTTTAAAAGTTATTACGGTCTTCTTTCTTAGTATCTTGAGAAAAACTGTCACATAAAATATTCAGTTTTAAATGGAAATCAACAAAAATTCTGTCGAATTTATAAATGCCTCATTGTCTTATATTTTCTGGCGATTCGGTAAAAAATACTTGCCTACAATACTAATGTAGTAAAATTACTTAAACATTGCTCACGTTTCAAGTTTCTCAAGCTGATTTTCAGTTTACATTAAGATAACACCATTTAAAAAATCTTTACCTAGTTCAGTCTTGAAACTGCATTACAGAAGGTACTAACATGTAGGTACAAAAACATTTCATATTCTTTGTGAAGTAGCTAACCCCAAACCGCGCAAAACGTCTTCATATCTACAAAATATAAGACATTAGGACATTATCAGTGATTTAGGGACAGTACTGTGTTACATCGTTGTTTATGAACGATGTTAGGCGCTAATTAGGATGAATGTGTACCTCGAGGTGGGAACGCGCCTACGATACACCTAATCAAGTGCCGAGCCAAATAAGTCAACGAGTTTTTGCGGTAGTGATGGGCCATAGTGAACCATGAAATTATCGATATGCCAAAATACTCACAGAGTTTGGACAAGACATTATAATTAGGTACTGGATTTGTAAAAGTTTATCTCTTTATGTGTAGATACCTATTTCATTAAAAAATTAAGAATAAGAACTGCACAAAAGAACCTTTAGCAAAAAGGTAAGTTAAGGTAGCTACAAGAAAACAAAGTTACAAATCATTAATCAATAAAATTATCTTAAGTCGTATTTTCTTGTGTCAAATTAAGGCATTTCAATACTAACACGATATGTAGAATTATATTAACTCCAGTCTACTGAGGAATTCTTAAGATTAATTTGTACAGGCCAGTGCTTAAAAGTTGACCAAGTTTCGTAGCGCACACATTTTTTTTAGTAAACCTTTTCTTCAGTAGACCGCGGTTACTCTTTATCGATAAACCTTTATCCCACCACTAAACCTCGGTGCACTATCTAAACTCAGTAGCTAGCACTAAATGCAGGCCCGCCAACGTAACAATAAATTTAGAGAAGACTTCACATTTATTCGGAGAGCTGCCTCGAAGATCTTTGTGCTCACCATTGTAATTAGCTGCAACGTCTCAAATCAGCGTCTGTGAACTGTCATGGGTTGTGACGAAATTGTACGGTTTCGAAGGCTATATTTCAAAGTTTAGCTTTAATAACATAACTGAAGATTTATGATGGGTTTTGGGTTACTTGTTGTATGAATATTTTAATAAAACCACGGAGTGAAAAATTGTAACGAGTATAATGTAACGCGGCAAAGCAGAGATGTTATTTGATATAATTATACATAACACATAGAATGTTGCCAAATGTTGCAATTTTTACTTAACAATAACATAACATCACGCTCGTAATCCCAGAAGGGTTAGAAAGAGGTATACTTATAGTATACCCACATTTCGCCAGTTAAGTCCTCCGTAATTAGGGGCGAGCTATTGCCACATGCCATCAAGCCGGCACAAAAAGAAAGAAAATACGTTTATTTGCGGTGAACATGACGCAAAAAAGAACATAAAAACAAAAATAAAATAAAGAAAAGGTGGGGGAAACATGCGTCACATCTACGCAAAATGTTTATCACTCAGCATTATGCTGCGACCTTATGGAAGACAGAGCCCCAGCGCTGGTTTTCAGCGACAGCCGGCGTTGACGTAATGACGTCGTCTGGTTCAGCAAACAATTATTACGACACTGAGAAATTCCTGATGGAAAAACCTAGTCATACTGTCCGACCTGGCAATTGAACTCTAGACCTATGTGCTCATCAATAGCGCTTTGCTACTATTAGACCAACGAGGCAATTGGGTCGGCTTAAATCTCATGTGAAAATTATTGACTTCGAACTCTGTTATGAACTAAATTCGAAAAATTAAAAGATTCAACGTTAATATCCTTCAGGATCTGCCTATATTATCGCAATTTGTTGTGGGCTGTCTCAATACGAAGCAGAGAGAGACCGTTATTTACAGTTCTTATTCTAAAAGATCATAATGATTTATCAGATTTAACATTTTAACAGTGTCATGTATGTATATTCTAGTGTTGCTAACCAACTTGATTAAGAATTTGCCCGAGTCTCGGGCAAATTCTTAATCAAGTTGGTTGGTTGGTTGGTTGTCTTGCCTTTCCTCATTAGGAAAGACGAGCTAGAGATAGTACTCGTATGAAAGAGTTACCTTTCACAATCCAACCGAAATTGAAAGTGGTATCATCACAGTCCCAGAGTTCAATCGGTTTTTTTATACAACAAGTTGCCAATAGACTTTAAAAGTATAAACAGCATTCACTTGTTTAAAAACAAATTTATTGAGGAGGCTATTACAGTATCGATGAGTTTATAGATGACAAACGACTGCCACAATTAAATGATTTGTGAATTATTATTTGTGTTAACATATTTTTTTTAAATAATAATAATTTAAAATTAAATTTAAATTTTAAAAATTATAAAATATTAATGGATTGAGTTTTAAATTTAAATGTATATTTGGTGATTATTAAAGTTTCTGTTACTGAATTATTGACATATAATTATTTATTATTTATAAATTGTTCTATTTTGAATACGTACCTACCTACTAGTAGACCTTCTATAAAATAAAATAATAAAGTATAATCCGCACTTCATCTAATTTAAAATGCCATTTTATATAGGGGAAATCCTACTGCTGTGAGAAAAATTGGGTACCTACAAAATATTAATTGGGTACCTATAAATATAAATAAAATAGCTCTTGAGCATAGTATAGCAAAATCAGCCTATAATTTTCCCACTGTCGGGACATAGGGCTCCTCTCAGTGAGAGAGAGTGGGCCATAGTCCGGGCTCAGTGCGGGTTAGCGGATTTCACATGTCTTCGAATTTTTGGTTTTTAGGACATCCAGTTTCCTTAGTGCCGGAGCACACGATGCGTTGCGGCGCTGCACCGCAAAGATTACGACGAATCGGCGAGCACACGATGCGTTGCGGCGCTGCACCGCAAAGATTTCGACGAATCGGCGAGCACACGAGCTGCTTGTGTGCCTGCCGATACGTCGAAATTTTTGCGATGCAGCGCCGCAACGCATCGTGTGCTCCGGCACTTACGTTTCCCTTCACCGTTTTGAGAGCAGTACTGATAATAATTTACACAAAGTAAAGTGTTTGCTTAAGTTCGAACACACGACCACTACCGACAAGTAAGTCGTCAGTTACCACTGCGCCACCACTGCTCTGGGGGCCTAAAAAGGCCACTTTGGCAGAATCATAAAAGGATAACATTATGAATCGTAATGGACAGTTAACTGTTAAGTTAATTGTCTCAAATCCCATCGGTGAAGGATTTTTCAGGTATTTTTTTTTGTCTGTGCTAAAATACCAATAAATCCAATCCAAATCCTATCCCAATCTCTTTGATTAAACCTAGGTACGTAGTGCAACGAAAAAAAGAAAAACACGGACTGTCTTCGACATATTAGAATTCATAATGTTATCCTTTTATGATTCTGCCAAAGTGGCCTTTTTAAGCCCCCTTTCAGGACACAAGACACAATTTCAGGACACCAAGACTGAGCTAGGGGCTTCCCCAGCTCAGTCTTGGTGACCTGAAATTAAATTATATTAATTTCTGTACGTTATTTTACGTCTGATGCTATCGGACCTACCTTATAGCGATGAGTTTATAGATCAATGTGATGCAAAATCAGAGGTAAAATTACCTGTGAAAGCAATGTAGTAAGCAAGTCAACCTTTAAATGTCCACTAGCCAATTATTTTTTAAACAGTAACCGTGGTGTTTCTTTCTCTTCTCCATAGGAAACAACCAATTGGAACCGTGCACCTAGCTTCTGACGTTTCTTTCATAAGCGCTCATGTAGGTATATGTGATACAAAATATTTTGATTTTACTAAAAATGGGCTCCATAGTTTTGGGTCACTTTATCGAATTAATAAACATGAAAATAGTACCTACTTAACTTCGTCACATCATTTTTATCAAGTTAAAATATTGTTATATTACTATTCAACCTACTGAGTCCATCCATTCACATTGGACTTGAAACTGTCAGGAATCTAAACCACATTTTATGAATGACTTAAAACATAGGCTTTTGTTAAAACATGAAAGTCAAGGCTACGAGTTATGACATTGTTATGTTTGCATTCAATACAAAACTGCCTTTGATTTGTTTCAGAATAGAAAATTATTTTGACAACCGGGGTGGTTGAAGAACAGTGAATCAACGAATGAAAATACTTAACAACAATATACGTAACTTCAAACTACTTAAGAGCTATTATTATAAACCTTGAAACGTATTTTTTAATATAAAATAAAAAGTTTGACTTTAAATCAAAATACAAAAATCTAACGAATATTATAATTTTCCCGAAAAATTACTTATTAACAACAATAAACGTACTTCTGTAATATAAAAACTTTTGAGTACATTTTCAACCTAGAAACGAACCGAAAATTATACACGAAACGCGACAAGGTTTTCCACGCCGCCTAGCGTCGAGTAGCGACGTGAAAACTCACCCCACACAATCAAACTACAAGCTTATACACCACCATCCCTTTCCACACACCAACACACCCCTACATATGAACGAGATAGACATACATCGGTCATTATATCCAGATTTCCACTCGAGAAAACGTACAACCCTTTAGTTGTCTCTATTATCGCCGTTCATATGTGACAATTAGACAAGGACGGGTATAGTGCGAAGGTTTTATGTTGCTGGACATCAGTGACCACGGTTTTTAAAAGGTTTGTGTGCAGCCTATCACGGTATGTTTGGTCAACCGATTGGGGATCTTAGGCCGTGTTTAGAATGTGGAGTTACTGGTATTTCAAGCATGAAAATTGTAAACAATTCTAAAACTTTTTTTTAAATCTTATTAACCCCTAATTTTTAACTACCGATTCATTATCTATCTAAGCGTACTATCTAGTAGCTTCATTCATTCATTTATTCTAACAAAAAAAACAACCATTCATCAAATGATGATTTAACAATCAGCCCTAATAAACATAAAAAACAAAAACAGCCTCTCTAAAGAACATCGACCACAAAACAACAAAAATAACGAAATCAATAAGCAATTAATCACTTACAACAATTCGAAATTTCAATAATCGAACAGGCCCGCGAACTTCGCGACTGAGTCGAGAAACAATTATGAAAAAGTTCTTTTTCGACGCCCGTTCTCGCGCCAGTTAAGTCCCGACTGACACTCATAAAACTTATTAAAGTCAAGGACCGACCAAGATAAGTTCGTCGGCGTCTTAAGTAAAATAACGGCGGCGAGGGAAAAAATGTGCCGCGAAAACTTGCCAGTGAGAGTGAAGATCTAGGTTTACGTGTTGCGCTTTCTTGAATTTTTCGGTAATGTAGTTTTATGTTCTTCCTCGTTTATTTGAGCGAATAAACTTTATAAGGAATTGAATGCGGAGTGGTTTGAAAGATTTAAAATGAACTTGTTTTGGTTACGAAACGTTGATGTTGTTTTTTAAAAAGTTTTGTTTCTGTCACAATTTTACTCGAAACTAATTTGCTACGCAATTTACAGCTTCATTTTTACAATGACGCTACGATGTTGGCGCGCTACGAGCCGCGTAGCGTACGTAGCGGCCTGCTACGACGCGACGTATCGTTTACTCAATGACGAGAACGTAAAAAAATGTAGTCCTTACTTTTCATTAAATGGGAAAAAATGCATTTTTTAAATAATTTGTTATATTTTCTTGAAGAAAAAGGCTCTAGATATCCTAATTGTATTATCTAATATTTTATCTAGTAAAACCAACAAAGCTCTTTCACTGTGCGGTTCATAAAAGATATGTCTAATAAGTAAAACAAAAGAAAACTTTATAAATCCCTTTTCTACGGGTTCTTAATTTTTAAAACCGCCTTGAAAACATAGACTGACCGCGCTCGGGTCCATTCAATTAAAAATTCCATCTCCTAATCGAGTCATGAAATATGCAAGCAAATATTATCCCTTTTCTTTTGTACGCGCTGCATCTTCGCCCCACCCGCGCACGCACACCGACGCACGGCACTTATGATTTATGCCCGTCTCACTCCCACCCACGCGTCTGGTGGTAGAGCACGCGTGACACGGTCTCTGTCGATCAGCCGAGGCGGTGGCGACCGCGAGTAACCCCTGGCCACTTCGTGCGGACTCGCACGCGCCGTCGTCGGCCGGCCGAGCGAGACAGCGCGAGTTGTGGACATGCGGAGGCCGCGGAGCCCTCGCGCGAAGGGACACAGGACAGACGCTCTCGGACATCGGGCGAGAGCGGGCGGCCGGCCGCGCACCTGCCTCGCACCGCTTCGCACACGCGACGTGCTCGATCGCGAGACGCTACTTCGTTATATCGTAAACACGAGACAACAGTTAACATTTCAAAATTATTTTATTTCTGTTTTAATTTTGCCATTAAATTATTCGAGAAATTTAGCTAAATTTTCACCGGAACAATATAAATAAAATTTAATGAATCGGACAGTGACTGAAAATTTTGTTTGTTCGGACTGAAAAGTGAAGAAGTTTAAATAGATGCTATTTAACGAAGTGTGACCAAATGAATCGTTTACCGAATCGCAAGATCGCCACTAGGTGTGGATAGATTAGATAGGGTACTGAGACGCTCATTCAAGTGTTGATAAGGCCCTCTTTATGACCAGTCGATTTTGGCGAGCAAACATTGGACTGACGTGTGAACTGAATCACCACAACATGAAAAGGAAAAAGTAAGATAAGGAATAGTTGGATTTTGATTCGTGAACGATGAAGAAATTAAGAAGATGACTAAAAGTTCTATTGATGTTTACCGTCGGACATTCAAGGGGGGATTTGTGATAACACGACCTCCGTTATCAATAACGTTTTAGAAATAGGACGATAAGCCGCTGGACCGACGGCGGCACATGTGAAGTGAGCTAAAAAACTGTCGTGAGATAGCTAAGATATTAAGATAAAAAATTCCGAGGATAAAGAAGTTGTTCAAGATCTAAAAATAGGTGACCAAATCAAGATGAGAATTAAGATGCCAGCTGTACGCATCGCGCAAGGTAAGTTAGCAGAATTTAAACTACTAAATGTTCGTACTGGATTTTATTTATTGGCATTGTCAATTGCATCTACGAGCTAACTTATGGAAAAATCTTAGGATGAAATGTTTTTAATTTATTTGGGTGATTCCCAAGACATGTAAAATTATTATAAAATAAACAACAAAAGAAGAGCAAATTCTAAAGAAAGAAAATACAAATAATAAAGGGCTACTAATTTTATCCAACGAAAATCTGAAAATTTTGCACAGTCAAAATTGCAAAACTCGAAATATTTTTATGCCGTGTCCATACAAGACTTCATCTCACGCTCCACAAAAACATCATCTAAATAAACACACAGTCCACATGCACAATGTGGCAGTGCCGGCGAGACTCTATTCATTCAGGCAACGAGCTACTTAATACCGGAGCTTGTGGCAATATTGACACGCCGTCCGTGGTCATCACATGTCCGAAAGGGAAACATGAAAAGAGGACTAAGTAGCCCCTTTAAAATATTCATACCAGTCTTCCCCGTGTCGGGGGTACTGGACAGTTTGATATAGAAAATTTTAAAGCTACAAATTGTACTGTACGATAATTTCGAGATAACAGTGATAATATAAATCATGTAGAGAAAACTAGTAAAATTGTTATAATGTCAAAAACTAGAAAAGAATATCTAAATATGACTAAGCTTGTCGCAAAAATGAAATCCATGATTGGTTCCAATTTGTCAAGAAAGAATGTGTTTTATGGAAAATTAATTTGCAATGCAAATTCTAGCCACTTGCACTGTGTCAATTATTATATATCACCTGTTGTAACCTTAGTCCAAGAACTAAGATCAGCAGTACTGGAACATTGTAAGAAGTTGCAAGCTATAATTAATTTATTAGCTGCTAAGCGGTTTTGTGTTTACTATCTCCAAGATCATAAATGCAACAAATTATTTTGTGGACAATATTACTACATATTTTCTTCAATATAATTTGACTATTTAAGCATAAGAATATTGTGATTAATAAAATCTTGTTGGAATAGTTAAAATTATTTTATAAGCCAATTAAGAATATGAACATTAAAGATTAGAAACTGTTTTCTGAATACACATGCCTTTTCCATTGTTTCTGAGATTTGATTCCCACTATCCAACAGTTAGGTGTATTAATTAAAAATTATAAGCAAAAGTGTAAGCATCTTTATGTTTTTTCCCATGCTTTACTTAACTCACAATGGGATGACCAGTGAGTTTGTAATTTTAGACCGCCAATTACTCTCATAGTACGGTTTTTACTTCCAACTTAATTCAGTTGACTGACTTTTTCATTTAGAATGCTCTGTTTCTGTTATTTATAACAGAGATTGGCCTTATTTTGAATATATTGAATTACTATTTTCCCTGTAATAATTTTATTATTTCTTTAAAATTGACACACTTAAAATTAGACTTTTCTAAAGCTGATCTGATTCCTTTGTTAGCTGAATTTGGCCTATAGGTAAATAATATGTCCACCCATAAGCTATCCATCTTTTAGATATCTTTATAGAATTAAATTAAATACCATCAATTCACAATTTATTTAGCAAAACCAACCGGTACAAGTTCGTTCTTTTGTAATATATGAGCCTACGTCGGCCGCCGACTCTCGCGCACGGATTCCTCTCAAAACTAGCGTTATCGCACACATGGGCAATTAGTCCAAGTTGACCGGAGGCGACGGGTGACTCGGATTGGTCGGTGGCAGAGTGACGTCACCATCGTCTGCGGCCGTCGCGCCCGATTGGTCGACACGCGTCATTTCGTCGATGACACGTTTGTTCTTATTTTGAAAGCAAGAAGTTCGAGGTACTCGGGTTTTGTTGTGAGTAACAATGGGACCCCCTTTACACGTAAATGAAATTGGATGCCATTATGTGGTCGCTCTTGTATGTATGCTTGCTCAAGACCAGTAATTACTGGAGGTGAAATTTTAGCCATACTAACTTCCAAAACGGGGCCGCACTTTAAATCTGTCACAACAGCCATCACAAAACAAAATTTTGTTCCCATTGGTGAACGGCACGGTACTGCAAAATTAAAAATTTAAAAAGTCGTCAAGTTTTAACGCGATCCCAATTATGTCCAGAGGCAGAAAACCTTCTGGCTTTTTAAAACCCTCCTCAAAAGTATGAATTAGGGAATCGTAAAATTACTTTATCAGGTGCGAGGCCAGACGGACGGGGGATACCGCGAGCGTAACTTTTGAACAAACTTTTAAAAATCCAAGTTAACTTTCAAGCCGAGCCCAACCGGGCTCTAAATAAAACATTAACAGAGGTACCGTTTTGTTTTTACTTCGCATTTGTCACTAATTGATATGGGTTTTCCGTCCTCTGTAGACTTTTTAATTGATATTGTTTTTGTTTTGTTTGAATGAAATCCCTAAATCGTCATTAATAAAAATTTGCTATTCAAATATATGCAGAAAAACTTGATATGCTCCAGAATTAATAAAAGGTTTAATATTCTTATTTGCTGTATCATTTTTTATTGACCGCTTGAGGTTTTGTTTAATTGTTTCATTTATTTGCCATTGTGTTTGATACAAAACTGAACGGATGCGGCATAAAAGGGCCGCACGTCAATTTAAACATTGCCTATATCTTGTCCTTTGCCGCTTAGCGATTCAATATGTCTTCATTAAGCGAATATCGAAGGATCGCATTTACAAACGGAACTCTCAATCTTGATCCTTGGTCAGGAATTATTGGACCTCGGTTAATCCTTGTGTCTTCATACAAATATACGGTGGGAATGGCAAATATAGGGCAGGGCTATATCTCAATTATGAATATTGATGTCGATTGTGTTGATAGGATAATTAAAGCAATAACGGTACCTACTATCTAGATTTAACGGTCAAGTTACCCTTTCTCACGTTATAGACGGCAACCTCCTTGTTTACAAAGGAATCATGATTAACGAGCAATAAATATCACAAAGCACGCTAATAGACCTGATCACCTATTTCAATTGCACGCACTCAGCCATAATGCATCCACGCGAACCAAGTCGTGGGAAAGAATTCCCATCTCCTTGTACTTGATCCAATAAATTGAATTCGTCAAGACAACATATTTTAGCAATTGACAACCGACGTCCATTAGAGCAGTATAAGAGAAAGCCACATCAGATAATTTATTTCGCAACATATTTAAATTATGGGAATGAAGTTAATTTTCTTATTTAGAATAATGATTGTGCGGACGGCCACCCGTTTTGAATTTCCAACTGGACCGGCTTGAATTTATACTTTTTTTTTTTGAGCGCGTCGAACGGCGTTTTGTGTTTGTGATTCTGAAGATAAAGACGTATGGATTTACATATGTTATGTCAGCGGAGGTCCTGGTAACATTTAAATTGGATTTATTAGTCCGGTCCCATTAAACAGTGCAGAACAACGTTGGAGGCATTCTCGATATGATGCTGAACATTTTAGAATTGAATGAAAAAGTTTCATAAATGCAGATGTTGAGACAGAATAAAGAGAGTCAAATTTAAATGCATAATTATGTTAAATAAAATCCGGAGAAATTCAAAGATCTTGCTGTGGGACTCATTAGCAGATAGTTAGCAATTGGTCAAAACTTAATACAGTTTCCATTTTTGTCACATTATTTGATTTTTTGCATCCATTTGTTGGTTTTACTATAATATTGCTTTAATGAATTAATGGTTATTGCTTTTCAAATTAACTGATAGACAATACAAAAACTTCTCAAGTATGGCCTTGAGAAGATTTTTTGCTAAACAGACGGACAAAGGTAACATGAAAAAAGGAACACTGCTGTTTTTACAAACAATCCATTCCCAGAGGAAAGGATTTATACAACTAACAATACAAATCTAGTTACAAATAATAACAACAGTAGCCCAAACATAGCTTTTTTTGTTCAAGGCTTAATCTATGACATTTAGATGAGTCAGAGAGATATTGCCTTTACAGCACTTCAAGTAAACTTATCTTGTACAAGTAATCTGTATTGTTAGTTTTTTTTCATCAATAATGTTTGGGGTATCGATTAAGACCATTACATTGTAATTGTGAAAAGGGTTGAATATGAAATTATCAGTTTCAATAAACGCAGTGTCTTATAAAATGTTTTTAAAGATAAGACGTACCAAAGAATTTTCTCAATCTGAGTCTTGACTTCATTCAATTCATTCTTCACAATAATTAACTAACAAGATCAACTATATATTGAAAGAATCTATTCATCTTTGATCCGATCTTTTAAACTAAATCTCTTTTGACCAATGTCCCCCCATTAGACTCTATTACGAGCTTAAAATAAATACAGAGCTAAAACACAATGGAATAAAAAATGTTCATAACAAGAATTAATTTATTGTGAGCAGACCACGATCAATAGCCAGGGAGTGGGTGGACAGTTTCTCAAGAGTCCATCTTTGTCAGGCTTTGATACCAATTTGTTATTGTCGGCCTTTCAACGTTAGACGATTTAAAGTTTGGTAGGTGTTAGCTTTATATAGATTAAAGACTTAACAAAGAACCTTTACACGAGCCTCTAAAGCGTATTGATCAAAAACAGAATCATTAACACACGAAAAATATTCAAGCTAAACAAAAGCTGCTCAGATTTTATCAAACAGACCCCAACAACAGGTTGACAATGGATCAAAATTCGATAGTGGCACCTGAATCTCCGATATTTTCCCATGGTCAAAGTCCGATAAACACCTTGACAAAAAATCTATTCCTACCTTTGACAAACAATTGGTCAAAAGGATTTTTTTGGCCAAAACTGACTCAGTCCGCACCCACATTGTCCCACATGAGTCGATCGCCGATAATATTAACAATACGGAATAGGGTTGGTATCCGAAGGCAAAACAACTATTGTGCATCATTATGTGACACCCTTTCATAAATTTTAATAGAAAAGGGCTAACAAGTGTCACTTTCTTTCATTTTTTTCTGGTTCATGCTCTGTTTGCTGTACACAGTAGCATTATTGGTAGAGATATATGAACGTTTTCAAAGCCACATAGTGCACCTACTGTAATTCGTTTATTTTGGCAAACTGCAGTTGCTTTTCAAAAATGATGTTCCCTAGTTGCTTAGACATTTTGAATTCGGAGATTTTAGTAATCATCAACCAAGATCACAAAATTCATTAACTTTACTATACTCGTATTATTTAATTTCTACTTCAACATCCACATGTATTATAACCAGATTCTATTTACCTATGAATATTCAGGTACAAAATCTACCAAAACTTGATTGAAGGGAAGATTGTTACGTGTCAGATTCTACCTGATCCACATCAATTCATCCCGAACTGTCGGCGAATGAATGATTTCTTCGTGACCATTGTCCAATACCTTTTGATTCGGCAGTTTAAACTCTCCGATTATTTTTTTCTGCCATATGGCCCTACATGTCAGGTTGGACAAACGTGGCCTTAATAGAGCATAGTTTTGTATTGTTGAGACTCATCCAGATTTGATCCTTTTTTGTGGTTTAATTTGGTTTTTTGTTATTTTTATCTTTGTGAACGATTTTGCGAGAAACGTTCTATTTTTCTGCATGAGTAAATCAAGGTTCAATTAATATTATATTCTATTTCACACAAAGTATGATACATAAAAAACTTGTATTATCATCAAAACAACACATTACGGGTAAACTTACTCGGCTGGCTGCATTTTGCATCTTAGTATTCTGAACAGTAAATAATCAAATAGCGATACTACTACGCAAAACGTTCATTCAATAGATATTTGTCTTTTTAGTAATACAGAGATTGGCTTCGTCTAAATACAATCATCAAATAAGAAATTACACTACTCAATCTAACACCACAGACCAATAGAATTATAGACTGGCCTAAACTTAGGTCACGTATCAAAATATAATGCAATGTCTCAAAAGCTTATTGTTAGAGATTAAGTGGGTGTTAAAAATCATAAGACACACAGCTAGAGGAGAGAAAGATGATAGCTCGATGTACGTCGAGTACGTTTATGATTTATATTGTGTTGTAAGGCTTGTCGGGTATTGTTCTAGTCATCACGTGTGCTGTGTGGGCGTTCTCTCAGATTTATTACAGATAGCCCTTTAACTAAATATTGTTAATGTTTGGCACGATTCGATAAGTAGATATTGTTAACGAATTATTAAATTTCCAACAACTGTGTTATAGCTTTATTTAAAAGGTAATCGAAAGTTGTTTAAAAGTGGTCGGAAATTATGGCTGTCTAATATAAATCCGCTGATAAATAATCTCTTAGTAATCACTACCGCCATCTGGCGTCCCACGTAGGTGTCGGCGCAATACTGCATTTCCGGTTACCCAAGCCGTACCGTCATAAGGTCGTATCTGCATTTGTATGCTGGGAGCTTTCCCAGACCGGGCAGTTCGTGACCGCTCGCCTTGTTAACGCGATGACCCGACTTGAGATTATGCACTTACATCCGTTTGAATGATGACTGCTTAATTGAGGCCATGTGAAATGAGCAAGAAGGTTCGTGTATGTGTAAACAAAGAATATTTTTTGCACAAGAATAATAGTGTGGTAGCATTTCTAGATGAGCGAGTTGAAATGATTTTTATTTACTGACAGTGACTTAGAAAATAACAAAACTAATCTTATTCAGGCAAATAAAGGCATAGGATGTTGATATTGCAAACTTTTTGATTATAATGCATGCCCAAAATTAAATTCTTACTTTAGACTATGTAAGTACAAAAATCAACAAACTCTCCACACACAACTAGCAAAATCCACAAGGAAAAGTGTCTACACCTACCACAGACATAGCTACTAACTGTAAACGCAGAGGCGAACAGGCGAACAGAACGATAAATTTGTCGGCGCGGCCGCAGATCGGCTTTCTTCCGATCGGTAGATAACCGACGACCGACGACCCGCGTGCGAGCGGGCAACATAACCCATTGTGTGCGCCGGAGACTGTTCAAACGTTAGAATTACCCTACACGTCTGTTTTGTATGAATACGAAGTAAATTAATTGTTTTAATTAAATCTGAAATTGAGTTTATTGAGATATTATTTCTTAGTAGATACTGTTTTAAGGTTTTGATTAAGTGGTATTACTTTTTCACTACATAAACGGTATGACGTTTCGTTTAAAAGAGTTAGAGAAGTTTCAACTTACGATCTGCGTTTATTTTTATTATTGCAGGATAAATGATTTCAATACTGATAGATAGTGAAAAATACACTAATCCTCACAAATACCAAAATAATCGAAAACCTATTAAGATAATTATGACATAAGATAAACAAATGAAAAACTAAACAAGAGAAGAAATTCCATCTTTGAATCTGCATCTATCTACATATTATATTATTACAAAAATCGAAAAGATATATTTCAATACTGATATTAAGAAACAAAATAATCCTCACAAACACCAAAATAATCAAAAACCTCTAATCATAAGACATCAAAAAACAAATGAAGACACGTCTACAACTAAACAACTCTGTGACAAGAACGAAGCGAACCATTAAATTCACGCCACGAATAATTGGTTTCATCAATGTACCTTACTCGTAGAATACACCAATTTAACTTGACACCTCCCCCTGCCCTTCTGACGTGCTAACTCACATGAGAGAGGAGAAAATACACCATGTGGTGGAGGTCATATTATGTTGGAAGTTACGCGGTAAATTATGAGAATAAGTTCAATGAGTCTAGGCGGCCTGAACACTTTTTATGGTGGAAGAAATCTATGTAACACATACAAACGCATGCGGTAGTAATTTACATTAAGACGTGTATAGTTCCTAACAATATAAGCCATGCTAACGATATTCTTATATAATAAAGACTTGCTTTATCGCAATGTATGTATTGCAAAAAATATGACCATTATAAGAAACAGAACAGAATAAGAATCAAAAAACTGTTACTGCAGAAAATCTAAAATGTAACACTGTTCATCATATTTGCCAAGAATCCTTTTCGCGTATCCCACGCTGTCATATTTTTTCAAGTCCAAGGTGTCATCCAATCCTTTGGCAGATCCGTCATCAAAACACTTAACAATACTGTCCACAATGTGCGCTTTGACCAGAATCGGAGCATATTGTGGGAACGATTTTTTTCTGGTAAAATAGATGGTCCTGATCCTTCCGTACTGTATTTGCAGGTTTGTTTAATTGACGCTGCGATGAAGTCAGATAGTCATGTGGAACCTACGGAGGAGTTTTTCTGTGTCTTTTAGGACAAACAAAGGGAACAACATCATCTGTTCTAGAATCAATGCTGTATTGAATTCTCATTTGGATTTTAAAGCCTTTTGTACCGTAATTAGCTTCAGTATCAAAGCTTTTCAACGGATCAGTACTTTAAAAAACTCCAGCAATTCTATTGATCCTGCAACAATACTCTCATATTCTTAAAGATATAATAACAGAAACATAAAAATATCACTCATAAAATTCGCAGGTCTATAATCAGAACAGTATTTCACAATAGCGGACTACAATCGCGATGTTGGAAACGAAACCGCGGACGCGTCGACATACACTCCCGCGCATCACGCGCCGCCATTGTCCATTCTATAATTACCAGGTCGGACGGAAGACGGACCGCAGACACCTGTTCCGTTTTCACACGGCCGGTAACAGGTAAGTTCACCCGAAATTTTCGGATATCATCTTGGACAACGGTGGTGTAACTGTATACGTTTTTGTTCATCCGACACGATTTTTTGTTTGATTTCGATGAAAAAATTGATTTGTTTTGGATGTATTTGGAAAATCAGCAATTCTGCAACAAGTGAAGTTTGGTATCACCCAGTGCACTAAATATCCTTTTATTTAGTGCACTGGGTGATACCAAACTTCACTTGTTGCAGAATTGCTGATTTACTACTATTACTTACTTTTACAAAAATTTGGATGCTCACGAGTAGTTTTTTCATACAGTTGCCCTAATTTTATTCTGTTTTATTAGTAAACAATAACTAATACGCAATATTTAATCTACAACTATTGTATAGTTTGCAAAAAATATTCCTGTCCGAAACATCACGCGCAATTTGTCGCAGGAAAATCAAATTATATTATTTATCCCCCGTTATTTGCGTCAGCCTACCAGATGTACATTGTACACTCCATGTCAATCTTCCATATTTGTTTACCTAGAAATAGCAAACATTATGTCGTGCTGGGGTCACTACCAAACGTTTGGACGTCTATTCGATTGTCATAATTTTATTACGAGACTCGCGGCAAATCTCGAAGATAATTTCTTTATTCAATTACTGTAAGAAAAAGAAGACAGAATAACATTGGAAAGGCAAAAAGTGAAGATCGAAGTCCGGGATTTCGTTTGTAGACATTAGAGAATAAATGACAGCAGAATTTAGTGAGTTCATGGTGGTTACTTCAAGTGATGTGGACATCAATCCTAAAGCCCTAGTGAGCTCCACAAAAACCACGTCAAACCAATAATTCATGCTAAATATAACGCGACACAATTATAAGTCATCCATCCATATCGATCTGTGCAAAATCATATTCATTCACTAATACCATTTTCGCAATGATATGCACTTTTTGCCATTCAAATGGGGGACAGTTGTGTTTTTTCTATATGAACGTTAGAATGCTGTCCCCATACTTCGGTACTGCAAACGATTACGCATATTTTTGCTCACACGTTATTAGGGGTGCCGTGTGTGAAAAAAATGTAGTATTATAAATAAAAGGAGCCCAACAAAGGGATGGGAGAGCGATCGGGGTCACTAGGAAACGGCGGTTTTGATACGGGAATTTTTTTACCTGGCACTTTGGGGGATCTTTTTTCATTAAAATTTCGGGCCTCGAATTTTATGGAGGTAGCCAGTCAGTCTGTGTTCATCTGCGAAGATGATCACATGCTTTATGACTTCGAACATCTTGGTAACTCAGTGGTCAATGAACATCGGACTTCAACTCCGTTCAGTTTTAAGTTAGTGCTTGTGCTGTTAAGTTGAACGCTTGGACTGCTTTTAGTGTTGAACACTCACAGTGATTTTGTGGTGAAGAACAATGGATTTATCAACGCGGAGTAAGTCAAGATTTTTCGACTCTGGCATCGACTTAAGACGAAAAGGTATTTTCGCTTGATCTGAAAATTTTCCAACTTCGATCGTATTGTTTATGTGATTGTCGAACTCAAGTTAATAGAGAGGTTGGGGGCAGCAATAAACGGGGCAATAACCAATACTGAAGACAAATTGGAAAGTAATAAGGCAGTGAAAATGATATCTGTCCCCGAAAGATATCTGTGTATGAATCTGAACGAATCGGATGCCGTTCACATTAACATATAAATGAGTGCGTAAGTGGACTGAACGTTATAGTGTAATATCTCCCTGCGTATAGATCGGCCCTGAGTTATATGGGCTATATAAATTGATATGATTTAAGTTGGGTATTATGCTGAGATTAGATTGATTGCTGACTAAATACAGATAAGACTGTCTATTATAATATGTAAAGTTAGATCTGTCTGGCTTTGTAACTTAGGATAATTTTTTCCACGAATATTTTTATGTTGCATGTCTGTTATACTATTTTTGTCTATGCTATGTTACAAGATTTGGTTAAGATTCTTACGCAGTCTTCACTGACCTGCAACTCCAAATTGTCTTCAGCAATATTGATCTTAAAAACTTCACAAAAAGTCTTAGAGAAAGTTAAAGCAAACACTCATTTCCGCAAACTCCACACTTTATCAACATAAAGCGATATTTAAAAGTATATTTCAAATAAAACTGCATTCGTCTGCCGCATTGACCGCAAATACTCGACCGCAGAGGCTGTATGTCAAAATAATGACCGCGAGGGTAATAGGCGAGGCTAGGATGTGTTCGCGATCTTTGTTTTATTTTAGATATATGTTAGTTTAATGGTGATGTATTATGAATGGCTAGAAATTTTGTTTAAGACATTATAGCTGATAGTTATAAAGAGAAAATGTATGTTAAGAAAATCTTATCTTCATTTTTCTATGAAGTAACGATACGACATAGAAGAAGTTGATTCTTATTGGAAATTATTTACCTAAATTGGAAAACTAAATTCATTTTTATTTTCACTCTTTATTTTCTACCATCGGCTACTTTATTAACTTCAGCTTAATGACCACACAATTCCAAGATTCCTTCATCATTAATTTCCATTTCTGAACTCATTACGGAAATTCCTTTCCATACTTCTATTTTATCATCGCTTTAAAATTTTAGGTCTCATATAAGTTTATTATGGTTTAAAAAGTCCATTTTCGCTGTAACAGTGCAAGGGTTGTAGCCAATACTGGCACCAGTCCCGACCGGACGAAGCTTTATGACCCCACTTTTATAGCTTTAGGAAAAACTATATTTCTTATTGTGCATAGATAGACATGCATGCATTCCGTTTATTTTTCACTGTGTGTGAATTTTGATGTGCGAAATTTAGACTTCATGTCTTTTGAAATGTTATATTCTGATTTTTTTTAGTTTTGTTTTTTCGCTTTCACGTTTTAGTGCACTGTCGTTTCATACAGTAGAAATGTGAGGGTCATCTAGGTAGATAATTTCTGTACTAACCTTAGTAACTGTAAGGCAAACTCTTTAATGCACTCGAAATAGCCAAAAGTGCATGATTGATTAAAAGAGATTCTTAGAATAATTTTCTTCTGTGGAATCTCAACGAAATAGCAAAAATAACCTATATCGATTCTCTATCACATAACCAATCAGTAAATAAACTTAGGTACAATAAACAGGAGGCACTTGTAGTAATAAATACAGTCAGCCGCAATAATTAGTGGCGGGCAGTTAACGACAGTGCGGTTCTGGAATTAAGATTTTTGCCATAAATGCCCGGCGCCGAGATAAAACTGCCGGAGTAAGGATTAGGGGTTAAGTGTCCGCTTTAACGGGTATTGTTCTAGTGCTGCGAGTTATTGATGTCGATAATAGGAACGTCTCAAGTGTGTTGGGGAAAGATAGTGAGGCTGGGTAAGCAATTTGGTTAGGTTGAATGTGGTAGTATTTTATTTAAAGGTACATTTTGTTAGGCTTAGATTTTAATAGCTTAGCGAATTAAACATTTTTTGCATTGTTAATTTGAAGAAATGTGTCATCTAGTTTAGGTTATAATGGGATTTCAGAAAATATAGGAATTGCATTGTCATCAGTGTTGAAATGTCCTGAAATAATTAACTGAGTCGATTTAATAATTTCTATGTATGCAGGTGATGCTCTTAATTATGCAGTCTAGTTTACTACATACATGTATTTTAGAGCAATTACGAAAATATATTCTATTGTTTCTATCGATATTTTTCATTCCCATCTCTATGCCATCTCAGTATAGTGGCAGACAGTCCGGTGTGGCGTTTTTATTGACACTCGTGCCGTGACAAATATCTTCAGGAAGACACACCACACTCCTTCCCCTGTTCCACAAGGGTAGGTGCTTGGCACTGAGTATACCTACGACCCGTATATTTTGATACGAATTATTAAAGATTTTATGATAAAACATAATGTTTTCGATGAGAATAAGTTGTATGGTATTGAATGGATCTTACTAAGATGGAAGTATCTATAATTAGGTATATGGTCATATAATTGTCACGTTGACTGTACCTGCAAGCGAATTTAAAAACAGTAGAATTCATTAGTAAATTATGTTTATTTGGCACGGTATTTTGTTTCTGCTTCATTGGATTTCAACGCTTATGTTACAGAAATAATGCTTATTTTTGACTGAACAATAACGTGGGGAGAAAAATTAATCTAAAGTTAAACCGACATTGACACCGTTCAGAAAAATTGACAATATAAATTTTCACTCTCGATTTTTATAACCAACGTTTTTTCTATTAAGGGTTGTCCATCCAACCCCCCAGGCGCGGAATCGTGTTACACACCTAAAGCGAAAAAGAGAAAAAAAATTCAAATCCCTCTAACGAAGAGGCCAATACACAGGAGGCCTCTGCTTTTCTCCAGTTATTCCGAATATTCCGCCCAGTATTGGGTATCTGTAACACGATTACTGACCCGACCTTAATTTGATCAGCAACCGACGTGGCCGCTATTTTTTCGTGTTGTCACCCCCGTGGGACACCTTATTTACCTGTGCTATGTAAAAAGGCAATATTGATAAGCCATCTCCTTTCTTGTTGATGACGCAGGAAAGTTTTTAAATCAAGGTGTAAAATGTGGGATCGGATCTTGTCTCTAATAGTATAAACCTTGCACTACCTAGGAAAATAGTATATCTTTTTCTAAGTATTTTAATTTTCCTCGAATAATTTTTTTGTGCGTTTTGGTTGCACAATTTTTTCAATCTCAAAAAAACCTAGACGAAAATTCAATTTATTTCGGCTAAACTAGACAAAATAAGAATCAAATAAAACAAGGTACTTTACTAAAAAAATAACAAATTCAGCATTGGACAGTGATCCCTTTAGTTCCCTTGGGTCGAGAGGAAAAAAACAACAAGATAAAGATAATCAGCCGTTTTTGTCGCTCGGAATTACGTCGGATAATTTGATTAGCTATCGGTGGGCGAGAACCGTCCCCTTAAGAGGTAATCCTATTTTATAGGTAGGCCCTTTAATCTAATAGATGCTAGGTGTTTTATATTGGAAGCTTCTGATTGTATTTTATGTTTATTGGTTATTATAATGACTCAGTAAGCGACCGTTGTTATCAATTACCTAATCATCTGTTGTTATTTATCTTTTATAAACAGACTAAGTACGATTAAATTAAGTTTATCTACATTATTTACTATAATCAGGGAATTTTCGATAGAAGGAAATAATTATCATTGCAGATAATAGTATTTATTTTCCCCAGAGCGTAATTTTTGATTGACCGACGCGAAACTTACGATGCATACTTAACGCAATCTATATACTGATTTAAAGTACATAACACGAAATTCTCCCCTCAATCAGCTAAGTGTAATTATAGGTAAAAAAGCAAGGGTTGCGGAGTGGCCATGTTGAGAAAAGTGACGTCATTAGTACGCTGTTGACACAACCCGCCTTCTGACGTGAATGGCGAGGCTAAACTGGCTATATGGGCGTGTTTCCAATATGAAAATATGTATTTTTGCTGGGTCGTTATTACTGAAGCTGTTTTTAATTTTAGATAAAAAAAAAACTTTACATTATTAAAAATTCCACACCTTATAACAGGAAGGTTATAGCAGACAAAATTAAAATGCTTACAAATCGTCATCAAAACTTTTAGATCATCAAAGAATATGACAAACAACACACTATAAAGAGGTTTTAAATTACCAACCCGTAAAAACGGACGTGGCCGAAAAAAATAAAATAAAAGTTAAGTATTTCAAATCACACAAGTGTCCAGACAGTTCTACAAACACAAAAAGCTTCTGATAAATTAAAACAAGCCTTAAATCTCAATTTGCCGACACAGGGCTGTTTCTATAGGCTTTTGTGGCGTATGTCCATTTCCGACAACTCAGCCTTTGAATAAAGTAGCTGTCAAAGAAGCCGATGTCAAAATTCTTTGGCATTCATAAGTTGGTAAAGAAAACAGAAATGGTAAAAAAGAAAATGAAAAGTTTTTGCTCGCTCAAGTTTTGCCTGTCAAGCGCGGTAAGCAGATCTCCTAGATCCTCTCCTTTTACATTTTAGTAAGATTTTAACATTGGTATGCTGGCGTTTAAAATTTTCAAGGTTTTTTAAAATATAATTTATATTCAAATAAGGTTTCTTCCTCCAAACAAAATACTTCATTAATTTTAGAAGCCTAATGTTTACAACAGTTCTACTCCAAAATTATATTAAATTGCACCTCTACCACACCCAAACGGAACGCACAAACCAAATTCATAATAACAGCACACAATAAACACCCCCGCAACATTTGATATCCATTCTTATTATTTTTATTTTCGATTTATTGTCGTGAAAAACGAACAATTTCTATACACAATCGTTAGGGTCCGTGATCCCCTGCCAATTAAGATTGGACACGGTGGTCAGAGCCATGTCAAAGTTAGACATATTTTTTGCCCACAGTGACACACAGCACAGCAATCAATATACATCAATCTTGAACATTCTAAAAGTAAACTCAAAAGTTTCAGCACTCCGTCAAAACCGTTAGGAACGTTTCGCAAATTAACACAGTAATACAAATCGCGGGCGGTCGGGAGAAAATATAATTAATAATTAATGCAACGAACGACCAAGTAGAAACTTTGCTAACACAGAAGTTACTTCTGTCGCTGGAGTGACCTTTTCTGTGAAAAAACAAATGCAGAGATATAACTGGCATGTTGCGCCGTGTGTAGTAACGAGCTAATTTAAACTTTTCGGTCTCTCAGTCCTTTCGGAGGGTGTCTCCCTTCTCGTCACCTGAGGCGACTGTTCTTGGTTAGACGGCACTTTTCAATAAAACAGAAATAAAATGCACGCTCTTCTTATATTGGTTTTCGGTTGAGAATAATTGATTTCAATTTTGGTTTTTGAGGAATTTTTAATTGAATTGTCGGTTTGACGTTTTCTATTTAAATGTCGGGACTTCAAATTATCTTACAGCTATATTTTGCAGTTCATGAACGTTCATTCATCATTCAGATCATTTTTAGACACTGAAAATATGGAACGAAATTGTCGACTGACTTTCTCTGTCATCATTTTAGTTCCCACTTTACAGCTCACACGTCAGAAAATATATCAATATATCAATCACGAAAATGGTATCAAATGTAACCCCTACATAGCCACAAAATTTATCCATTTAAAGCATTCAAAACCGGGGCACGCTACCCTCGACATAGATAATCATAAATCACTCCAAACGTGAAAATCAAATATTTATGTGGGTGTAAAGTTTTTGTCCACACGGCGCATGTGTGGTGACCACTGTCCACTGGCGTGGCGGTGGGTGTGGCCTAACGTTTGTCCGAGTTGACCCACAGTCCACCTTTTCACGTAAAATTGATAGGGTTCGATTGTGTAAACGGTTATGTACCTCTTGTAAGGCTTTTACATTTACACGTTGGGTTTAGAAAGGGTTTAGCGGTATGATGTGCGTTAGTACTTGAGTCGTGAAGCAATACCGTACCTATTATGTTGGAAGATTGTTCGTTGCATAAGTGTAATGAGATCGAACATCGGTGCATTAGTATCCATATCTAGGATGCTAGATGGGGGTTAATTTGAAGGCTCTTAAATCGCGGGAAACACTATCCAAAATCCTTTACTATTCGTAATTTTCTTCGCTCCAATTACGAATGATAGTGAGTACTACGTTTCCGTTCTAACTTCGACAGTATCACTGAACGTTGTTTGATCAGGCACAGGATACATCCACCTCTACTTCCCCAGGAAGTGTTCCCATTTGCCACGAGCCATCACCTTTACAAATCTGTAAAAAATTAACATCAATAACGCGTGCATTTACATAATATACCCTCTAAACAAACTAGGTACGGCAGTTCAAACAATGCCCGTCGAATCACGTAGTTTTTTCACTATATTAATTTAGTTCTCGAGTTACAATGCAATACAGCCCCTGTAGACATTACAGCGCTGCCTACTTTACAAAGAAATTGAAGGAAAAATAATAATAACAAGAGAGTTTGAACGGAGAATGTAAGTGCATATATACAGTACTTATGTGAAATTAGCTCGCGAACGAGCTTTGATGTGCCGACCAATTGTTCGTGCGAAAGCGCCTTTATAATCCGAGGCGTCGCGACCGTGTCTTATGTTGAGCTATTTATATTACGGTGATGTCAATTAATACGTAAGGAGTTAATTATGTACGTGAGATTTGTTTGGGGTTAGCCTTTGGGTAGGGGAAACTGTCCAACATAGATGTAATTATAAGTTGGTAGAGTCATGGTTTGAAAGAATCATATGTAATTCCGATCATGAGTCATAATCATCTGCCTAGCTTTTTCCCAACTACGTTGGGGTCGGCTTCCAGGCTAACCAGATGCAGCAGATTAAATAATCCAGCAGATGTAATTCCAATCATGAATGAATTAAGATTTTTTTATTGCTGAATTGGCCCGCTCTTGACCTCATGGACGTAATCATGAAGACGATGATGATGATCAGAAGATGCACAAGGCTAAAGACGACTTTAACGGAATATTTTGAAGCAGTGGTGGCTTACTGGTAACGGCCGCGATTTACGAGCTGTAGGTCGTAGATTCAGACCTAGACAAGTGCTTTACTTTATGTAAATTACTTCATAATCACTGTTCTTAAAACGGTGAAAGAAAACAACGTGAGGAAACTAGCATGTTCTAGAAACAAAATATCGAAGACATGTGACATCTACCTCTACCAACCCGCACTGGGCCTGCGTGGTGGATTACGGCCCACTCCCTCTCACCGAGAGGAGGCCTGTGTCCCAGCAGTGGGAACATTGTAGGCTGATTTATGCAATGGAATATTTTTATCACGTTATAAAATAAATATTTTCTTCTTGGCAAAAAAGAAAGTGTGCAAAGGATGTACTAAAAATAAAATTTTCCATTAAAGATTATATCGATTGAGTAATTTTAGAATTCCTGAAATTTAGCGACTATTTTAGGTATTGCAACACCTAGATCCTATTAGCATTGAAGTAATTCGAGCACTTTAACATTTTTATATTGACGTTAGATGTTATGCTTACACGAGTCTCGACTGATATCTTCTTAGTAAAGTTTCAAATCGCAAGGATTTCTTCGGATTCAATATTTTGACGACACGGTTGGCGCAGTGGCTGAGCGATCGACTGCTGCGCTGCGTGTCGTGGGTTCGATTCCCGCACGGAACAAATATTTGTATTGCCTACAGGTAGTTGTTCCGGGTCTGGCTGTTTGTGTATGTGAATTTAAATGTTTGTAAACGCACCCACGATACAGGAGTAATTCCTAGTGTGGGGCAATGTTAAAAAAAAAATATATATATATAATATATTGTCGTTCAGATTAAAGGCTGATTTTTCCATCGCCAGGAAACTTTTATTCGAGGAATAAAACTGACGTTTGACAGTTTTTGTATGGAATAATTGCCAAAATTTCAAAATTATTCCTCGAATAAAGTTATCAGATGATAAAAAAATCAGCCCTTAGTCTAAAAAATCGAATCACAAGATCTTTTTTCAAACCCTCATTTGTTTTTTTTGCGAGCCCTACCCGGTCACTTCTTCCAACCACTTATGCATAACACTAATATAATTACAGTATCTATCACAAATACAACCCAAAATCAAAAACATAATTATAACTATCTCTCACCCTAACATCTGTTTAAAAAAAAATCGATTAACTTTCTTGTCCCAACAGAAAATAACCCTTTAAATGTGGACTACAGAGTAAGACGGTTATTACAGGCCTTTTGTACCCGACTAAGTGGTCAACCCCACAACTGACACCTCACAGTACCGTGAAGGCAACAACATGTAATTAAGTGTCATTTAACACTTAAAAGATTGAAAGAAAGTGTCATTCATTGCCCATATGTCGTGGACGAATGTTGTGCAACACTTTTTTTTTTGTTATAATTGGCATTGACTGTCCTGTTTTAAAAAGTGTGTCACGTTTAGCAGCGGTTGTTTGTGGTATTTTAAATATTTTGTGGCTATAATGTGATCCTTGAATACTGTTGCATATAGAAAAAAAAAACAATAATTAATAAACATTTCTGCGCTATTTCGATTCGCAATAAATTGGGCTTTAGGATACCAAGTATTTCGAAGGATAATTTAAATTGAAAACTTAAATCTGCTTTTCTGTGAATTTCCACAGTGCTAACTATTTACAAACTTACTTAGATACTTAGTATTTTTAGGGATTGATTATAGAACTGTAAAGAACTGAAATTCATTGATCTGTAAAGTTTGCGAACATAATAAACCACGGCTCTCCATAGAAACGAATCTACAACTAATATTCACTTAGTACTCTTTACGACTAAATTTTGCAGTTACAAAATATCTAAAGAGTTTTCCTTTGTACTTTTACTCTATTATACCTGAAGAATTTTGATGAGATCTTCATGACAATGTAGATAATTTTAAAGAAGGTTTGATTGTCTCCGTTGACTCCCAAGATACAGGCAAATGTCTAGTTTGGGGGTCACCGTCTAATCTATTGTTGTACAAATTGTGATTAATAAATACTTAAATTGATTTGAAATGTGCTAAGCCGGAGCATCGCTTGTTACAAATCTCACAAACTCTAAATTCAGCACAAAGCCCCAAATAATTTCTTCACCGCCACCAAAAATCACAGATATCAAACCATGTCATTACCTTACAGCGGATGCGGACAGCGCGGCAGAGGGTGGTGGGTCCCCAATACCCGGGGTCCCGGCAGACACCCTGACCTGTGGGGCCTGTCGCAGGGCCTTCGCCCTCGCTGACATTGTACGCTTCATCCAGCATAAGGTGTCCTCCTGTGATAAGGACCTGACGTCTTATCATTGTTATAGTGCTGGTGAGTTTCATTTTGTTTTACGAGTTTTCTTTATGATTTTTTCCATGGCATCTGAAATTATAATTACTTGCGAGAATGACTTGGAGATATTATTATTCTTCATGTAGAAAACGAGGTACAGACTCAGCACATCAAGCTACCCGAAACTGACAAATTTTCCCAATCAACTTTGAACCTTATACTTTAGCGATAAAATTGAAAATGTATTAAAGAAATTTGACAGATTGTAATAGCTTCATGTTCTGGCGTCTGTACATATCTAAGGCGGACTTAATATCACAAGGTATTCTATGCCAGACAACCTTCAACCTAAACTTCATTATGATTGTCATCAATTTACCAACGCAATTGTTGGCTGTATACAGGGTTATTTTGCAACCACCATCCAAATTTTAAAATCGAGGACTTTTAATTAACTTATTTTCATATGTGAAACATTATAATCAAATAATAACAAAAACAAAAAAAAACATTCAAAAGAAAATATCCGAAAAATAACAGAATGTAGAGAGACACAGCAAGGTTATTGACCTCGCTCGCTGCGAGTGCGACTGATGTAGGTACCTACGCGTTCTTAAAAGGGTTGATTCCAATTTTCCCTTCATACTTTACGGGCTTAGGACCGACATAATAAAATAAGGAATGTGAAATTATTAGTTGTTATTATGGCGTATTTAAAAAATTGGAATCAACTAGCTATTTACAATAATTAAACTTACCAAATAAACTCGATTAACCTACAAATCACGTGTACTTCAGCAATTGTTCAAAATGGAGTCCGTTTCTCTCAATACACAAACGTGCACGTTTTTCTAAACTATTTTTTAATAAGTTTAAAGTATCTGTTTGATTTTTAATGTCATTAAATGCTATTATTATTTTACTACGGAGGTCCTCAACACTTTGTGCTTCTTCAACGTAAACACGTCTTTTTAGGCACTCGCGAATTAATTCCTCGTCTTTGTAAACGCGGTAAACTTTCTGTACGGTACATTCTTTGCGCGCTATTTAAACTTTCGCCACTTAAAAGATAACACCTGACCATTTCATAATACTCTGCATTAGAATAAAAAGTCGCCATGTGTGCGATGATGATCGAACGGAATTCTGAAGCGAAAATGCAGCGAGAGTGACAAAAAAATATGGCACACGTTCACACGTAACTAGGTCACGGTCAACTGACAGCCGGCGCGGGCGCAGGGCCGATCGGGGGCTGCGCGGGTTGCGACGTGTGAGGGAGGGGGGCGTAGTGCATGTTGTTCTTTCCCGAATTTTGAGGTAAGCGCGTGTGCGGTCATACAGTTCAACAACCTATTGTTCAACTGTATTTATTCCACACGTTGTGATTTTAGTAGCGGATAATGGTGAAAATCATGTAATTTTTTTTATTTTTTTTTATTTCATTAATTGATAAGGTTATCGATTCTAAATCATTTCTGAAAATTTGGATGGTGGTTGCAAAATAACCCTGTATATGCATATTATAAAAAGTTGGGAAGATTTTCGTATTAATAAGTAATGTTTAATTCTTAATCCAAGAAGAATTGCTTGGGTACTTAATAAAGCTGGAAAGTTTTACAACTCCACTTACTCGATATCGAAATTGCGTACAATTATTTAAAATTTTACCTTTCTAATCACAGGGCCAAATTCCGACCAAGAAGATGGCTCAAGGCCAGGCCAGGTCTCAAGTGGGAGTACCAGCGCTCGGAGGCCGTCTCTCCTCACTGCGAGGAGGCCTCCTAGCAGCAGAGTGCATACCCCTCCCCTCGCCAGCCCTTCTATAGCTCATCCTGACCTTTTAGAAGATGGAGGGGCTTCGAGCACTCCTAAGAGACTATTGGACGGTAAGAGGTTTCTTTTTATACCTGGCCCCTAATTCACTATGAGAACTTAACGATTCCTTAGTTCGAAGCCACGTCAATTCCTTAGTTTATCACGACATCAGAAGGCCAATTCTCGTAATTTAAAACGTTCAAAATCTAGTCGCAGTCTCATCTCAGCGACAAAGAAATGTCAAAAACTTGTCAAAATGTAGGGAAATTTGAAGTATTTTTTGACAGATTGAGACTGAGATCAGACTGTGAACGTTGTTAAAATTAGTAGAATTACCCCTCTGGTATTAACGTATTCTCTATAACACAATGGCGTGGTTTGAACTGTCAAAATACATGTTATCCTTACGGTTGACATTTCGATTTGCACGTGGTAAGATTTCGCGGGGAATAATACGGTACAGTAATAATTGGGGCCCTGTAACCAAACAAATCAATTCTTAAAATTAAATATCAGTCATAATGTGTACTACAGTCGACACACAGGTACTGTTTAAGATCTTTCCTAAGATCTGCCGATGAATTCTGTACAAATCTCAATGTAAAAATTTAAGGGGCCGGCGAACTACGCATGCAAATGCGTAGTTCATACAAACGTAATACCAAAATAATTTGTAAATCCCAAATACATATTTTGAAAGGACTTTGATATAAAGACGAGGTATGAGGAATATCAAATTTCTATAGAAAACCTATTTTTCTCATAGCTCGTCTTTAAATCTGTGTTCGGGTCAATCACCAAACAATAACAAACATGTCAGCGTAATTGCGACACCGCGCTATATGCCTTGACTATTTATGTATTACCTAAGTAAAGACAGTCAGTACGTATTCGGATAGCATATCGGGCGCGACTCAATCTCATCTCATTCACCTTATTAGTTTTAATCGTTATCCCATTTATATTACTGAAATACATAGTATCTTTATAATCTCTAATCTTAGTTTATCTTGATCTCACCCCAACCCCGAACAATCTGTCTCCATTTAAATATATATTGGGAACCTAGATATTCTGTAATCCAATCGGAATAAATACACACTACCTACATTAAGAATATGTTTGATTTACAAATTATTTTGGTTTTACTTTTGTATGAACCACGCATGCTCCGCCGGCCCCTAAGTAAAGTGAGCTGTTAATAGTGTCCATGCATCAGATGAAATAACAAATTCCTTCATCAAAGTTTTCACGGTGAGATTCGTAGGTACAAATTTAACAAACTGAATGACCGCAAGATTCAATGGTTCTGTCAAAGCAAAGATTCATTACATTATTTGGACTTGATTTTAAAGGATACCAATAATAACATTGTTTTGTTTATTTTGTATGGCTACTGGCGACTATTCAAAATACTATCAAGCCACTATCTACTATCAAGTGGGGGCTTGGCTTGGCACACCTAGATGAATGAGCTTCTAACGGTTTTTTATCCTATAGGTGAAGCAGGAGTATCAACGCCTAAAAGGCGAGCCTCTACCTCACCGATGCCATCAAGTTCCCCTGACGAAGACATTAAGCCGAAGATCAAGCAGGAACGTATGGACACCTCAGCATCACCTGAGGACCTTAAGAAATCGAGGACCGAGGTTGCTGATGCGGAGTCCAATACTATGCATAGTGGTAAGTGTCTTTTATTTTCAAGTGTCATATTAACTGAAAAATTTACCTGTATATAGGTGATTCTAATTCCTGTGGTAAAGTGTCTATATTAGCTCTTATGTTATCGTGTCGGCCCGGGTGCAATAAATTCAAACTTAAATTTTTGAGTTCTCTAACGATGCTCTTAAACAAACCACAGTAAAAAGTCTTAGTGACGATCCCTCAAAACCTTTGTGAAAGAATCTGTCTTGATGCAATTACAATATACTTCATTTGCGACAGCCACTTGATGACCGTGAAGGCAAAATGACTCTTGTTTAAAATATTAAATAATCAAAACCAGTACAGTTTCTATATTTATGTCTGTAATTTATATGGTGTACATAATAAAGAGTATTCTATTCTATTCTATTGGTAAACATAGGTATTAATATGATTAATAAGTAATGAATCAGACTTGCGTTTTCCATCAGCTCATCATTCAGTTTCAATAGCTTTGCTAAAAACATCGATAGCGTCACTATTGTCATCATCTTTACAATCTACATCTCGAAAATCTAGTGAGACGTCACTTTTCAGAGCAGGACAGTTTTGTCTGTGATTCAGTCGACCAAAAATTTCCATAACCAGCCAGAAGGCGGATAGGACACGTGCGAGAGAATGCCATTTTAACACTGAACGTCACGTCATCGGCATGACGGTCCGGTGTTTATTATATTAATGATTCTTTCTTAGCTTCAAAGGATTCTTTGGAGACATTTTTATCTTCACGATACGACTTTGTCACGCAAGATGTTGCACAATGACAATGTTGGACAATCATGTGGGTTTTGCTTCGTCATCGCCTGTCCATACATTTTGGATTGGGAGTTAATCCTGTCTTTGGTAACAGGATGTTTCGAATTGTGTCAGTTTTATTTTTCTTGGTTTTGTGTGATCTGTTTAAAGATATTGTTGGATAGTCACTTTCGACCCTGAAATATTCAAACAAATTAGCATCCACATACGTTCCTTCGTACAATACTAGTTATAGTACTTAGTATACTTAGCTGAACCTACTTATAAGAAATTCTAATGATGGTTGATGCTAATTCATATAATATGTGGATTAAGGGCCACCCTTTAGTCTAGCGTTTTACCGTTAACTTTTGTATTGAAATAAATATTTTATACTAGATTTAGTCTTAAAACCGTCTAATAATAGATTTCCTTATAAATTAGCTTAAAAATAAACTCACTAATCCTTCAAACCGTTTCAATAAAACGTAAAATAAATAAAAACGGAGGTAGTCGAACATCTGTATAAGCGAGCAATCTTGCGGGGGTGGTTCGAGAAATAATCTATCCGAGACTAACCCTTTGTGCCACCAGATGTGCTGTCATTTGACACTTTTGTATTAAACCCGTTGCACAACAAAGCCTTCCTTAAACCCGAAAATTGTGCACCGTTCAAAATTTTCGACCCGCATTCTGTCAACTGCTATGAAATAACAACTTACAAAGGAGAAGGAAAAGTATTAATAATTTGCCCGTAATTGTAGCTGGTCTGTTGCTAAATATAGTTTATTTTTAAACCAAACCAGTGAAAATTATATTCGTAAATGCCAGTTTTATTTTTGATGAAATTTTTTAAGAACGACCTGTTCTTGTGGTGGAAATGTTTAAGGAAAAAGGTAACTGTCTATTTATATTGGTCGCGTACTATCACATATTCTTTATAGGTATAGCAATCGCCAACCACTCATTTTTCTGATAAATAAAAGCCAAACCTTTTCGTACTGTTTTTAACGTCTTGATAAAAATATCATCTGATTACTATAAAGTTAAGTTTGATAAGCCAATGGATATGAAACGTCATTGTTATATCTGGACACTAAATGTGACGTTATTACGTTGCTGTATATCGGGGTTGCGCTATCCAAGTGTCAATTGCAGGTTGGCTTCAGCACCGGTTGTTTCGGATTATTGGGTTTATCCTAAACGTTCATATTAACCCTTTCGACTGAGCTGTCAGACCAACCAGTTTCAATATACCACGGGGGCCCCATCACAATAAAATATAGCAATATATTAAATAGATAACAAGAAACAATAGAGCCAAGTCCATAAATCCACTCGACTTTTAAAACCGCATTCATAACGGAAGCTTATTGTCAAAACAAAAACATAATTCTAATGGTGACAGTAAGTCGCGACCTCGTGCCAACTTAAAAAAGGGATCTTAATTTTAATTGTATTATTCCGTACATATTAATTAACCCCATCGCTGTACGAACAGATAAAGGGGATGATTTAGGAGAAAAAAATTATTTGCATGAGCACACGATTGACGCACGCGTATTGTTGTCATCTGCCTTTTGTGATGACCCTTATATTAACCGTGGTCGCGTCAATGACTAAAGAGCTCATGTTTTATGAATAATCTGTTCAATATTCAACCTTTCTACATCGTCATTACAGTTCAATGTCGAGTTTTATCCGTTGGGCGTTAATGGTTGCCCGTGTTCCAATGGCTACGATATTATAATTGTCAAAGATGCTACCGAGGTCCCATTGTTAGAAACGGTCTTTTATAATTTTTTCAAAGATAAAAAATGTTTGGCGTGTTCCTGACACGTGGTACACGCTTATGTGTTCGCCGTGACCTATGGAACTCCTTTAAGCGTGACACAATGCTTGTGGATATTTTTAGTTTTTGTATAAACGGGAAGGTGGCTAAGTGGCGGCTTTGGAATAAGTGGGTTTTAATTTTAGACATGACGTCTGCGACTTTGTGAAATGTGAGGGGAAGTTTGTCTCGTGACTATCGCGTGTCCTTTCAGTTGTGAACGTATTTAGGAGTTTTACGTATTTGAGAAGTTGAAGTTTCTGCAATTGTCGCCTGTTTTGTCTCGTTCAGGTGACGTTTAAAAGTAACAATAGCTGTTGGTCGACGCGACATAAGAATCTGTGTCCACAAAGTGTCGCCAGAGTCATTACCATCACAAAACGAAGTGAACCAATGGCCGTCAGTTGTTTGTATCAAAACAAATATTGTATCAAGTGTGGATGAGTCCAGTATTTGGTCTTCTTTGTTTGGTTTACGAATTAATGAAGGATTGTCGCGGCGGATATGTGTTCCGTATTCATGTAACAATGTTGAAACTAAATATTTTTTTGAATTTATCCATTCTCCCTCTTGTACGGGTTAACTGGTCTGATTTTTTTATTTGTAAAGAGGTTATTTTTAGCTCTTTTATTAATTATATTCATTGACCCTTTGAATGAAGCATGGACAATGATAGCCGTATTGATTTCTGCAGGAACCCCAGATGAAATTATCGTTTTAACCCGACATGCACGGTCTGGCGCACCTTAAAACGGTCAGCTGCTGCAGCCCAAACAAGCGAACGCTTTTTACTTGCCCACTCGCGCGAAATAAACGTCAACAATGAATTTGAAACGGACTGCGGGGCTGTTCTATCTGTGAACTAATTACGCATTCATAGACCGTACTTCTGATAAATGATCGCCCCCGCAAATGATTCCTCGATTAACTCCCGTCCAAGATATTTCCATATCAAGACATGTTTTCTTAAGGGTCGGCCACAAAAGGGCCATCTCGGCGCCCAATCTTTAATCCTATCTCGGGGACCTTTGCGGGCGAATTTAAATTTCTTTAGAAATATCGTCCTTATTATGTACGTGCGGGTTTCTATTCCTTGCGACGTTCGTGGGCGAGATAACGTAAGTTAAGTCCGAGGAGAGATTGTTGTGAAAAAACTACCGCTAACTTTGACGAGATCCCATCTGCTGGGTGCTGTCCATTCAAATTTGATCCCTAACACTGATGTGTAAATCTGCATTTTGTTCGAGAGCTTCTGGATTAGTAGAACCTTATTTTGTATATGAGGTGATAAGTCTTTATGAGGGGTCAACCTTTTCTATAGTGAACCTCACCCTTTTAGTGAAAAGAGTCCGTTGATAGCTGATTTAGGAATGGTGATAATGCATTCAGTGTGTGTAAATATATCATAGATTTATTTTATGATAGATTGCCTCTCGACTTTCAGCCGTTGGATTTGGTAGATTTTGATGATGTGTGGTTAAAGATAGCTACCTATGTGATGTGTTAGGAATTTTAAAGGATTGTGGTGCATTGTGCGGTGCAGTGTGTAGTTGAATAGCTGTCATACTTGCTTTGTGTCCATCCATGTGGGGGCGATGTGACCGTTTGCGGAATCCGTTAATTAAAATTTGTGTTTCGATTGATAGCTGTGCAGATGTGGGGTGTGACTAATTAGTTGAGGTATGTCTTGTTTGAGTGTGAGTGTTCAGATCATAGAGATTTAAGAACCTTACAAGGTACTGTAATGGGTGGGTATGGAAAACAATATGATTTTTGATATGGATACAAAAAAGGAGGGTTGAAAACTTATTAGTAATTCTAAGGAAGAAATGGCTATAATAGAACCAGCATTTAAGAAGGCCAAACATGTGATATAGAGAGTATAGTTTAATGATATTACAAAAGATGCAGAATACTTGGATGATGATCTAAAAGTTAAAGTAATATTGAACTAAATGACGTCTGCAACTATTAAAGCTAAGACCCTGCTTTCTTCATTGGACACTTGCCTGCTAGAAATTACTTAGTATGTACAACATGAAACCAAATCTATATATATATATATATATATATATTATATATTAATAATAAAGATGAAGAGTTTGTTTGTTTTAACGCGCTAATCTCTGGAACTAACAGTCGGATTTGAACAATTATTTTTGTAGTTGATAGCCCAATTCTCAAGGAAGGCTATATATTTAACATCACAAAAAAGGCAGAAAGATTGCTAAGCGAAAACGAAGTAATAGTGCGGGCAGGCGATGCGATGCGATGCGGTGGCTTGGGGGGCATAATTTCACGCGGACGAAGTCGCGGGCAGAAGCTAGTGCTATAATATAATATATTCTTCAAATAAACAAGCAACACTTAAACGCATCGGTGCGCTGAATCAATTTTAAAGCGTCCATCTACCCTCCCTCAAATTTTATTGTTTTTCCAACATTTTTTGTAATATGTGGTAATGGTCGTCACACATGTGTCGGCAAGTTATTATGAGTTTAAAATAGCCCCACACAACGTGTCGGAGACGAATTTTTGTGAACATTTGTGTCTTGATTTTGGGTCTCGAGACGTGATGTGTTAACATGTCTCGAGATGTTAGGGGTTGTTGGATTACTTGTATGTTTAAGTGTTTGCTTGGTTTTAGTTTGAGCAATATGTTTGCTTCCATATACTACATTAGTTTTGATCGTAATATATACATACATATATATATAGATATTTATTATCGGTTCTACCTACAACACTTAAATAATCTTCCTGAAAAGAACAGATTTATGAATTGTTTTCTTGAATAGGTACATTGAATCAATATTCATTCGTCCTTAAGTCATTCGACTTAAGAATGAAAACATGAATAGTAGTGCAAAAAAACCTTGTAAAGTATTCACTTTACAAGGTTTTTTTGCACTACTATTCATGTTTTCATTCTTAACAATCAGAATTTTACTGTTCCGATTCTTACGATAATCACTTGGTACAGCCAATTAATCCTGGAAAAAATATTGGATAGCTATGCAAATTTTCCCTTAAATTTTTTTCAATAATTCTGACCAATAAAGTACCTCCCTCTAAAACACTGATGCTCTACTTACATAAGGGTGTAACAGCGAGGGTGTAGACGTTGTAACAATTTGTGGAGTAACGCGATAGTTTACAAAAATCACTGTTTTACCGCTTTTAGGAGCGGCCAATAGACGTACCGGTGACGGCTTTATTGAATGTTTAGCTAATTAGTGTTTTATTATTATCAAACAGTGTCTAGATACGTTATTATATTTGAATATATAATACCGTATGTTTATGATTTATGATAGTCGAAATGTACACATTTAAATGCTTATACATAATAATTGTGTAACACATTATAACTATTTACACTAGGTTTTTACATTATTTAACTATACAAATAAATAATTTTATTAGATTTCATCAATAAATTGCAATTTCAACGATCAAGCGTATATATACCTAATCTCATACATAAATTTTAAAAGTTACAAATTACTAAATGAAAATAAGAAGACCATTACAAACCAGCCCTTTTGTTACCTCTCAACAGAACAAAAGTTATGAGACCAAGAAAAAATATCCATTCACAAAGCCATATACTTAAGTATTTATATCATCAGTTTTTCTTACTTCAACACTTATTACGGAATATTAATAGTCAGTAACTACTCCGGTCGGGGTCATTTCTTACATATCTCAACATTACCTTTTGTTATTTCGCAAAACACTTGTGTACTCGCATTGTCGGTCAAATCGGTCAATTCGTGTATATACCTACATTATTTGAACAATAAGTCACAAATTCTTTTTTCAGTTGCGTCCTTATGACCCAGACGGCATTGAATGACGTCACGTCTTCTTAATGATCTGCAACTAATATTGTATCGTATCGAAAATTTTATTTACTCGAATATTATTAGGGTTTTATATGCTTGAATATTCATGATTGGATTTAATAGCGCACCAGCTGATTAATAGCATCACACACTATCAGTAGCAATTGGCTTTCATATTGACAGTTCAACAACATTCATTGCGTTACTTACGTTGTGAGCGGACAAATTTTCCGAACATATAAAGCAATGGATTAGCGAAATCCTTCAAAGTGATTCAGGTTGTGATAGGGTGTTGTATCAAGCTGTTGCTATGGTGATTAATATACTTTTTTATATATAAACTTCTGAACATTCTATTTATTGGTCTAGGTATCAACTTTTTAAATTCTATAGAGACACTCCTTCCCTTTCTCCCATGAAGTTAGACGACCGTTATGGGCATAGTAAGACGCCATGTGCATTTTCTACATTTAAGCATTAATTATATTTGCACCTGCCGGCCGCGTGTAAATTCTATGCATTTTAATTTTACAGTAACATTGTAAACAAATCGGAAACAGATGCAAGTACATGAAAATGCAACTCCGAAAGAAAATGCTGATACATACGTAGCTTTAAATCGTGACAGTATATCTTTACAAACATTCACTGTATTTGGCGACCAACCAGTTCTGGCCAGGAAAGTTGTATTTGGGAAATTTTATTTTTCTCCACGAACAACAACGTGTCTCCTAGTTATGGGTCACAATTTGCACCATTCGGGGTTATAACTTCGCACTAGTATAAGGCTAAGTGCTCACTGTAAGCGGGTTGGATTGACCCCAATACGATTATCTTAAGACTCAAGTAGAAACTAGAAAGTGTCCTGTAGGTGCCGTTGAGTGTCAACATCATCATAAATAAAAACAGTTATATTGGAAAATACATGACATAACATCAGGCCTGTATTCCCCGAAGGACTAGACAGAGGTGTAGGTACCTATAGTACAGACGCCAGCACATCAAGCTACCCGAAACTGTAAAATTTTCCCAATCAACTTTGACCCTTATGATTTAGAGATAAAGTTGAAAGTCTATTAAAGAAATTTGACAGATTGTAGTAGTCTGATGTGCTGGCGTCTGCACCTACACCCACATTTCACCATGTAATAGGGGGCGAGCTTATTGCCATCAACTGGGCACAAATCCAGACTCTGTTGGAAAATACTTTTAAGTATTAATCCATACTAATATTATAAATTCGAAAGTAACTCTGTCTGTCTGTAAGTTACCTTTTTATGCCAAAACCACTGAACGAATTTCGATAAAATTTAGCAGAGAGATAGATTGCATCCCGGGGAAGGACATAGGATAGTTTTTAATTGACAAACCTCGCGAGTGAAGCCGCCGGTGGAAGCTAGTTTGTCTATGTATACAGCAAAAGGAACATCCCCTTTTCTGTAGATATGACTTAGAAAATCATATCTTTTTTCAATTAAAAATACGACTTTACAAATAAAATCCATCATATCGTCAGCTTGGCAAAAACCAAACCCACTTTTCCCCACCCTTTAACACGCTAAAATGTATACCCCTCTGTATCTTAACCTTTTCATACCCCGCTGATCGCTGGCAGTCTATACAAATCTCAAGGGGGGTAGTGGAGCGCGGGCGGAAGGGGAAGGCGGTCATTCAGCGCAGCGGCGCGACGGACATCCGCCGCATAACAAGTCGATGGCGACTCTCTACGGAACGCCGTTCTTATTTCAGATTTCGCATAGATTCAAATAAAGAACGCATTTTTAAATTCGACTTCGCTTCGGAAATGATCGTTAATTGTTCGGCGTTTGAACGATAGGTTGTTTGATTGTAACGGCTTTTTGTTTGAATTGGGATTGTCGGATTTTCTTTTCATTTTCCTTCAGAATTATTGCAATGGATTAGGGTTATTTTATTAGTCAGATTTTATAACAGACTTTATCAAAAACTGAAAAGAAAATCCTTCCCTTTACATACATTCTCAGCAAAATCAAGCATATACGAGTACATACACCTAAACCTGTATATCTAAGTAAATAAACAACGCTGTAGTACACACTCCGGTTGTCTGTAGTTTCTAGTGGTGTCCGCGAGAGGCGCTGGGGTGCGAACAACTGTTGTCGTCGCCGGAAGCAGCGCTGGCGGCTTCCGGTCGAGGAATGTTCTATATGGGCCGTTAGAATTTCGCGTTTTCAGTTTTAAGTTTTATTTTTCCTGCAAAACGCGTTTGCGTTTCTAGATTTTTATAAATTGTAGAGAGATGATAAATTAATTTGTAGTCCGGTATTACTTAGTTAAACTAGGCGTTTTTTTTTAAGATTAAAATATATAATAATCTTTGTTTTTTTGAAGTGAAAACTTCTACAGGCGCGTTTGGCATTTTTTGAAATGGGGAAAAAACCATTGAACTCGCGCCACTGTTGCCGTAAGCGACACCGCGCGTGTTTTGTTTATAAGATGATTCAAAAAATACCCGTTTCGGATGTGTTCGGCTGTCCTCGGGATGTATTCGGTTTTAATGTATATCCGATATGTCAGTGAGTGATGGCAAAGTATTCTGTTTTTTGTCACTTCTGTCGGCACTCCCGGAGTGTCACTGATTTTTTTTAACAAAATTTTGACTGTTGGTAATTTTTTTTCTGGGTTTCACAAATTCAAACAAAATAACCGCTACATTACATGATAGCAAACCATTAAAATGGGAGTAAAGACAAAAACCTGCATTTTATAACCATTCATAGAATCATCTAACCAAAACACCACTTAATACTTAATAATAATAAATTTAATTATCGCCATAAAAACTGGTTACTGGTAACCTTTTTACCACTTAACATACATCGCCAACTTATATACCCACCCGATAAAAATTACCGAAAAACTGCATACATAGATAAATTACGGTACTCCACGGCCGCGACAACCGGATACGCTTTCCCGAGCTAAACGTCCACCCGGTGGGTGGTGGGGGTCACTTCGGAACCCCTCAGCTCCCCGCAGGGCTCCCCGTGTTTAAAAATTTCACTCCCGGTGGTTCCCAGCCCACACAATGCCCGGTAATCAGCGATTGCCTTTTGAAATCGAAACGCTCATTACACATTTTTTCTCGTGGCCGGATAACCGGTGCGTTTTCCGGACGATTCTGTAACGCACTGATATTTCTTGTAGCGATAGTTTCTGGTTTAAATCGCTAATTGGGTTTTTAGAACTGTCCTTATGAAATTTGATTTTTTATAAAGAGTTTCTTGCCCGTTCTTCTCCATATGTACCCTACTACGCTTCGTCTTTCTGACTTGACAATTCAAAAGTGTCTGTAATGGTTGTCTGTATGGTTTATTTGAAATAAATACTTTGAGTTTGAATTTATTACAGATTATGACAGTGTGATCAGAGCTTTATGCTATATTTAAAACCCATCTTGCATTGAGTGCAAATAAAATATTTTAAAATCTGAAAAGTATATGTAAGATGCTTCTTTACCGGTACTAGTCCGACGTTTTGACTATCGTCGTGTTCTAAATGTGTACCAAGTACTACTTTTACAATACGTACCTACACGTCTTAAAATCGCGAACTATCAGATACACCGTTTAATCCCATCAGCCGACCACCCAAACGCCAGCCCACGCGTCTTTTACCACACTTAATTATCAGCCACACATGACCACAGATGGTATCGACCACCGATTGAAAATAACAACCGCTCAGTAATCGCTGTAATCCGGCATCAATCGAATTGGTTCTATTTACCACCGCTGGTTATGTTGACCCTACTTATGACGTAGTAGTGACGCGTATCGTACGGTTAGCAGAAATATCGATGATTAGATTGTGAGGAAGAGATTGGTCGGTTATCGATAATAGCAATGGAAGAATTAGCTAGTCATTGCTGGTTCTTGTGGCTATGTAATAACATCCACACGAGTCGATCGATCAGGTTAATCTACGCTTGCCGCGGTTGGTCCGTGGATGGGTGACCATCTTTACATACCAAAACCCTTCTATGTCTTGGAAAGCACGTTAAGCCGTTGGTCCCGGCTGTGATTCGTGGACCTTTGACAGTCGTTACGGGTCGTCAGATGAAGCCCGAAAGTCTGACAATCAGTCTTACCAAGGGGTTTCATATTACCCAGTAACTGGGTTGTGGAGGTCAGATAGGTAGTCGCTCCATGTAAAATACTGGTACCTAGCTGCATCTGGTTAGACTGGAAGCCGACCCCAATATAGTTAAGAAAAGGCTAGGCAAATGATTGCTGATAAAATTTTAGCTATAACTGTTTTTTTTGTGTTTGAAAATCACTTTTTGTCTTGTACGTATGTACAAGACAAAAAGTGATTTTCAAACACACACACACAAAACACACACACAAAAAACACACACAAAATAAAATATATTTTACCAACAGCTCAAATTCGTATGAATTTGAGCTGTTGGTAAAATATATTTTATTTTCAAATCTGTGGTCTTTTTTACAAAAGGACACGAAATTGGCGAATAAGGTTACCCAGTACCGGTTGAATTGGCGGCACTTGGGGGAGGCCTATGACCAGCAGTTGGCCTCTTTTGGCTGAAGTGATGATGAGGTTGCTGATCACCTAAATAGTGTTCCTATTAGGCTACCGATAACCAAAATAGTTTTATAACAAACCTGTAGTGAAAAACACTGTCCGAAAAAGGAAAAATACTAAAAGGATTTTAAAATATGTATTTAAATATATCGTTCAATTCGTCCAGTAGGTACCGTATGATGACCAAAACTCAACACAATGAACAATGGTCGGTAACTCGGGACAAAAAGGTCACAATATTGATATCGCGATAAATCTCTATACAGGATGATGTCAAGTTGTTTCGTCTACCTATTGACGAATTAGCAGCGATCAACATCATGATTGTAGAACATAAACTATGTGTGTGAAATACATATTAGAATAATAAATAAGAGAAAATGATCACCACAAAAACATAAGATCACCACAAAAAAAATAAGATCACCATAGAAAAAGAGAACGTTTTTTTTTTTTTGTGATCGTACTTTTCTAAAGTCACATATCAGATACATTCGCTGTTCATTCATTACGGTGGCTATTTGGCTAATACATTAAGATGTTCAACTGGTAGGTACGCACGGCTACACATGAAGCTATACATAACCAGTATAAGCAGTATAAAAACCTTGACGTGTAGCCGTGTGTACGTGTGCATTGTTGTAACATGAAGGAATGTACAAATTATGATTGTAATAGTAGAGTTGTGAAAATATTAAATAGTAGGTATGTTAATTATAATTAAAGAAAAAGCGCTATTTTAATGTACCTAAACATGTATGAAATTTATAAAATAAATATGTACTTAGTAAAACAAAAAATATTGTTTACGACAAATAACACTATAATACATAATCTGCGTCATTCTTAATTGGTTTAATTAGAATAATTCAGTAACAAATTGTTCGTACAGAAAATAAACACCCCTTAAATGTGTCATCTTTCCGGTCGGTCACAATCTGACCGTTACATTTCAATAATCGTCTTAACAGTGAAGATCGCTTATCTGCCGCGCCCACCGTCTAGTGATGCGCAAAGTCGATAAATTAAATTAATTGTAACTACTTACCTTCTATATTTTGTGTTGTACTAGTCAGGGTCTTTGGGAGATAATTGAATTTGGATATGTAATTTTTCAGTTCAGGCAAATTGATTGCAATATTGTTTGCAAACGGCTTAAATGATGATGATGCGTTTTGATAAGTTTCGGGGTTATGGATAAATACGATTAAATATCTAATATTATGTGTATACCGCACTAATTTGTGAAATAATGATCAAATCAAAATATAGGTATTGCATAGGTATCAGTAAAAAAAATTATTTGTTCTTGTAAATCCGTCAAAACTATACCTAAATAAAGATCGTCAAAATCGTTTATCAAGGCAGTTATTACACTAATATTAAAACTAGCCGTAGTTTTATAGTCGATAGAAATATAAAATGATCTTCCGACACCACTACAAGATCGCTGGGACGTGATTGACTTCACAATAAAATGTGTCTCGGGTTAACAATGAGCAATCAAATTACTGTCAGAGTAAGGCGGACTGGACGCGCCTTGACCGCATCTCCTATAACTATAGAGCGGAACCAATGAATTAGGTTATATAGGCAATGTTTTAAAAGTTATGGCAATAAAAGACAAAATAGTGTTGATTCTGGAAAAACCGTCAAGAAATTAGATATATAATGGCCACATTCAAATAAAGGCCACTAAGCTACCGTTTAATAAAAAAGCCTCTATTCATTTTTCCCTTAGCGGGCCAGTGTTACATACATAGATTTCAATATCAACCGTCTTACCCGCGCGTGCGTACGTGATCTCAACCCGCGTATATTTCATAAGATTTTAGAGGTGCATGAATCACGCGAGACACGGAGCGGCGATCACTCACCGCTCGCACCAACCCTTGGACCTCTGACTGCTTAGCATGCGTACCACGCACCCACTAGGCCCAACACTACGATATGTGAGAGCTATTACTAGACACTTTGCCCCTGTTAATATTGCTGTAAATCTTACATCGGAAAGCGTTTCCATCTTCGTCGATCAGTTTGATGTTACGTGTTTTTATCCGGTGTTTCGTCTTGCCCACAGAACCCAGCAACTATGTATGCTCGACATGCAAAGCGCGTGTTCACTCCGCGTGGAGGCTACTGCAACATGTGCAACACGTGCATGGCGTCAAGATTTACGTGGAGGCGATGCCGCAACAACAACCGAACAAGCAGAACCACTCGACGTCAAGTACTTCTTCGTCGAGCTCGGGCTGCTCCTCCACTGGCGCGCCGCTACCACCACCGAGCTTGCGCCACCACCCTTTACTACCACCTCCAGACATGCACTCGCCGTTTGGAGTTGGTGGACTACTCAGGATGCCATTACCAGGCAGCTTACCGCCATTGGCTCATCCTTCAGTTCCTCCCACGCCGCTGTTTGCGCGGCCAAACCACCACGACCACCGATTTAGAATGGAGCAACTCGTTTCAGAGCAGTTCCGCCACCATGGTCTCAACTTAGCAGCCGCGGCTGCAGCAGTGGCGGCGAACTCAATGCCTCCACATCAAGCATTCCCATCACCGGCAGACCGGCCTCCGGTCGTACCAACGTCGGTATCGGGCCGAGACAGGGCCCCACCCGTATCTCAGCCCCTTTCACTTGAACCCCAGCTGGATTTTTACTCGCAGCGCTTGCGGCAACTGGCCGGTACGACCAGTCCAGGGGCGGCCACAGGCAATTCCAGCTCTCCTAGCCCCAGGAAGCATTCGCCTCCGTTCGCTTCCCCGTCGCCCTCCAGAGTCGGACAGACTCCTCCGGTGGGCGCCGGACCCGGAACGGTGGACGCGCCTCGCGACGCCACGAGGCCGCACAGTTCGACTTCACCCGAACGTCGAATTGAACCACTCGCGCTGGCAGCCGATGCACCGCCTACGGAGCGTCCTACATCAACGCCACCAGCCAAGCGCAACACAGATGAAGGAATTCATTCCTGTGAATTTTGTGGAAAGAAATTCCGATTCGAAAACAACCTGATCGTACACCGGCGCTCACACACAGGTGAGAAACCTTTTAAATGTACAGAATGTGACGAAGCTTTTGAGAAGGCATCCAAATTAAAACGACACATGAAAGTGCATAGAGCGCCTGACGCTAATACGGAAGAGGGCGAATCAGGTGGTGACACCGGTGAAGACGACTCTGATGACGAATTGGAGGATGAAGAGTTGGATGGAGAAGAAGAGGAAGATAACGAAGATGGAGATGACGTTGAGGAGGCGGAAGACCTAACTGTCTCAAATAGTAGTGCTCCGTCTGCGCCTACAAGGAAACAGACACCTATTATGCCCAACAATCCACCGAGTGCCTCAGTTGTTGGTGAATTGATGGACAAGTTTGGGTTGTCTAACATTGCTCAATACAGTGAAGCTTTCAAACAGGCTTTGCAAGAATCAGGGAATTCTCTGAAGTGGCAACTAGCTAAGGATAGAGACAATAACAATGGCCCACCCAGTGACAAACCAAACGGTATGCCACCGACCGCTGCGCTACGTTTGAAAGAGGAATTTGCGAAAATGCCACCTCAGCCGCATCCTCTTTTCAACCCTTTTGAGAACCCTTTTGAAGCTTCCAAACGTATCAAATTGGACATGGATAGAGGAGAGGGTTGGTGGTTGCCGACCTTACACGCGCAAAGACCGCCCGAGAATATATTTGACGGCCTCAAAAATAGCGGTAATGGTTTACTGCAGAACCCTTTATTGAAATCGAAAGAGGGACGACGGAATGACACCTGCGAGTTCTGCGGGAAGGTCTTCAAGAACTGCTCAAACTTAACGGTTCATCGACGGTCACACACCGGAGAGAAGCCATACAAATGTGAACTGTGCTCATACGCGTGCGCACAGAGCTCCAAGCTCACGCGGCACATGAAGACGCACGGACGGCTGGGCAAGGACGTTTACCGCTGCCGGTTTTGCGAGATGCCCTTCTCCGTGCCGTCGACGCTCGAAAAGCATATGCGGAAGTGTGTTGTGAATCAAAGTAATGGTGCTCCCTTAGCTCTATCCGATGACTCTAACGCGTGCCGTGACGAGGCGTCGTGACTCTACCCGTGGGGCGGGCTCCGCCTGCCGCCGCCCGCGCCGCCCAGCCAGATCTTCTAAGATCTACTCCGGTCACGTGTTCTGTCGCGTTACCCCACAAAGTACGCAAGAAACGAACGATCGCGTCGACCGGACTCAGGCCGAGTTATGTTCAATTTCTAGTCTTAAGGATTGAATATTGGCGTATTATTGTTTAAACGCACGCAATATGAGCCCAAAAGTTTGCACCGAAGGGCATTAATATTTAGTTAATGTAATCGTAAGTGACATATCTTCTTCGTACTGATCAGTGTTGAAATTCCCGTTTCATTGTTGATGTTCGTTTTTTCTATCGTTTTTGTTCGTTCGGAAGCTGTAAGTACGTCTGCGGTATTATGTTACATAATTTCGATCTTGTTTTGACATGTTTTTTATTTATAGAAAAAATGTGGAAACCAATGCCAAAGCTAGCTATGTTGATTTAAATATACTTACTATTTAGTTGTTAAGCTGTATAGTGTCAATTAAATTAGAATTCTTTCCAGTATTTTCTAGGATCTTCATAGTTTGATGTAGTATGTGTTTGACGAGTAAGTTGTTTCGAAATTTTAGTATATCGTGTACAATAATAAGCGAAATGTTTCCTATCCTAGATAAACAAACTTGTGTACATATTTGGTGTAAGTTTATTTGTGTAAATCGAGTACCTACCTATTGATGTTCATATTTTATAGACTATAATATTTCAAGGATTATAACAAAATTTGGTGAGAAAACGGTGAGTTTCCTGTAATCGATAATTTATTTAAGCATTGTAGAAAGCGAAATTGGAATCGATTAATGGTAGGTGTTATTCGTAATGAGGTACTTGTATGTTTAATTAGCGATTAAATTATTAATTAAAATTATCACTGTGAGATCGATATTCGTTCATGTGCTATTATTTCTTGTAGAAGCTAGTTATTTTATTAAGACTGAAACCAATATTCCAGTTTAATTTTTTAAATAATTTCTTCGTGAATTTCATTCGTACCTAAATTAGTCCAAGCGTGAAATCTTTCAGTATACGTACTTAATGTAAATTATAGAATTTATATTAGATAATTATAAGTAAATTATAATAGAAACATTTTGTCGTCCATATCTGTCTCCGCACTAATTAGGTCTTCTTCAGACGATGTTAGTACAAGAGACAGTATTCTATAGATGTTTACTAACGTTGTTTGAACAAGACCTAGCTACTTGGACATTACCTGTTTGTGTTTTAAAAATATTTTTTCAAGCAATCATTTTTTAATTAATAAAATGGTTGTTTAGTAAAAATATTTTATGAATCATATTTGGGATGTTTGAAATCATTTAAATGTTTCACCAACTCTCTCACCCAGTTGTATTAAAATTGTACAGTCGAACCAGTTAATTAATGTTATCATGTTTTAATTTCGTTGTGTGGTTGGTAAAATATATATGTTAGATTGTAAAATGAGAAAAAACCTTACAAACATTGTGATTAATTTTCCCATTTTTAATATTAACATGTTTTTGTGAATTAATAAAAGACGGGACGACGAATGGGGACAAAATAGAGAAAAAAACTACGACAAATTTTATTGTGTAACTACGTGAAAGATGAACTGTTTTTATTATTTTTCATTTTTATTATTTTTATTTCAATAAATATCCACGATTTGTTAATCAGTTGTGTCGTTTGATTTACCCATGATGTCGCAGAATCGAAAAAAATACTTATCTTCTACTCATACAGTTTATAATTTCGATAATTTATATTATCGATTTTTATTTATTTTTTTTTTATTTCTCCTTTGGCGAGCTTGCTTATGCAAGCTCGCCAAAGGAGATGGCTGAAGAGAGAAACCAATGGATGTTTCCGAATAAATTGTATTTAATTAATAGAAAAAAGTAAATTAGTTCTCTACATAAAGATATTCTTATAATAACGGAAAAAATAGTAAACAGGTACACCCTCATCAACAGGTAGATATGATAATAATAATCTATACAAATAAAACAAAGTCGGTTAGTTACACAATTAAATTTGTAACTCTAGAATGGCTGGACCGATTTTTATGATCTTTGATTTGTTGGATTTGCCTCCGCCCGAATAGCAGAATAACTCTACGAGTATTAAAAAACGGGAAAAATCCACGAAAAAATTATAATAAAGATAATTAATTTTCTCATAAAATTCGTTTTTATTGAATCTGAGGCGGTACAGAGTTCGCTGGGACAGCTTGTAGGTAATTAATAAAAGATTGAACTGATGAGATGAAAATTAAGCGCACTTACTAGAAGTCTACTAGAGTAAACGAGGTATAAAATACCTGAGTAGTTTTCCTTGTAAAGTAATATTTATCTGCCTAAGGATAAACAAAAACCTACATCCCATTTCGTTCGAGATATTTATATCAACAGGATCACGCCTAAATTTCCTGAAGGGTTTGGCAGTGGTGTAGGTATAGTATAGTAGGTAGTGAGCAGTGGTGGCCAAGTGGTAACGGCCGCGACTTACGAGTTGTAGGTCGTAGGTTCGAACCCAGACAGGCGCTTTACTTTGTGTAAATTATTTCATCACCACTGCTCACAAAACGGTGAAGGAAAACATCGTGAGGAAACCGGCATGTCCTAGAATCAAAAATTCGAAGACATGTGACATCTACCAACCCGCACTGGGCCCGCGTGGTGGATTACGGCCCACTCCCTCTCACTGAGAGGAGGCCTGTGTCCCAGCAGTGGGAACATTATAGGCTGATGATGAATGAATGAATGAATGTAGGTATAGTAGACCCATATAACGTTTTGTTGAAGTCACCTCTAATAGAAGGTGAACTTAATACTATAAGCCGGGTACAAACCCAGAATACAGGTGCTAACGAACAAATCCTATTATATAAACCCAATACTTATCATTCATATGAGTATAGGTAAGTACAAAATAGGTATGTAGGTACCTATATAGTGACGTAACATGAGAGGACCTTAGCGTACGTGACGCGACAGATGGCGCTACGCAACGTCTTTTCCATAGGTTATGCAACCTACTAATATTTAATATTGGAGAAGGTAAGTAAAGAGTTCGTGATTGGGTTTGGTATGGCTAAGAAAAATATAGATAAAATAAGTATGGCGTGATAGAAAGTCGATTGCAGATAAGTTTGTAGATTTGTACTGACTTACTTAACTCTTAAAATCATTTTAGTTTCTCTGCTTAGTCAAATTTTTACCGTTTTCATGTTTGCTGTGAAATACTGTACTGACGCTGTAAGCAAACTCTGCACAACTGAGAAATAAAAAAAAACCATTTATAACTCATTACTTTTTCTTTACTTTTTTCTCTTAGATTTTGGTTTTCTTATAAATGATTTTATTCCTGTAACTAAGTTTGTACAAACACTTTTACACGTCGATCATATTGTAATCAAAACTAGATGAGGTCGGCGTTTCCTATATGACTACTCTGAGAAGAAAGGCCGAAACCAACACAGAGGTCTCTTTAGTCCAGGCATAATCTTGATCAAATCATGTGAAGACCATGTAGATTGGTGTCTGAAATGGTCTTTTGAGGAAAGGACCACGCAGATTGAGTGGATCTGTCCGGTCAGTGTACGCATTTGTCATTAATCGTATAAATAACATAAGTTAAATTTAACCATCCTTCTTTTTTAGAGTTTGATGTCGCTGTGCAAAGGTTTATCAGTTAGCAGGATAGTAGCGGGTAGACGGGACTAGATTAATTATTTTTTCTTGCCGATGTTGACTTTCAAAAGGAGGAAATGCGGTTGGTCGTTTCTCCATAGAAACGCTCTCGCCTAGTTTCTTTCTGGTTAATGACCATAAAGCAATGATTTTTTGTAGAATAATAAATATTAACTCGTTGTATGTCCGTAACAACGAGTTAATATTTATTATTCTACAAAAAATCATTGCTTTATGGTCATTAACCAGAAAGAAACTAGGCGAGAGCGTTTCTATGGAGAAACGACCAACCGCATTTCCTCCTTTTGAAAGTCAACATCGGCAAGAAAAAATAATTAATCTAGTCCCGTCTACCCGCTACTATCCTGCTAACTGATAAACCTGTTTTCCTTTTTAATGATAAGTACATTATTTTTAGAAGCACTAAAACCGTAATAAAATACCGTTTTAAACCGCTGCCTAGTATACAAATTTGACAACTATTAATGAAAAAAGAAAAACATAGGGACACAGTATATATACTTCTTGTTCAGTTTATGAAATATCTTTTAAATTGGTCTAATATTCGAGGAGGAAATAGGCGAGAGCCAAACCTCGAATTATGAGTTTTTACTTAGGCTTTTTCAAGTCTCTCCGACCGCATTTCCTCTTAATTCGCCTACTCAAATATATTATTGTCTAGATATAGTCTCAGTGCACTGGACATTTATATTATACTAGCTGCGCCCCGCGGTTTCACCCGCGTAAGTGTCAATCCCGTGGGAATATCAGGATAAAAACTATCCTATGTCCTTCACCAGGATGCAATCTATCTCTCTGCTAAATTTTTATCGAAATCCGTTCCGTTCAGTGGTTTAGGCGTGAAAAGGTAACATACAGACAGACAGTGTTACTTTCGAATTTATAATATTATAGTATGGATTATTACAACTATGTTCTCAAGTAACGAGGAAAGAGCTAAGTTCTTCCAATAACTTAATTTCACTTGCAGTTCAAGCTCCCGTCCACTCTTAAAGAAAACGGTTTTTATTACTTAAAGACCGATACAATGTTTTTTTTTTTTTTTATTGCTTTTAATAAGTACGCACTGTAGAGGTGATGTGGAGGTGCTCCCTAAGCACGAAATCCGTAGTTCCGGGCGATTCCTACTCCGTGCTACCTACCGACATGAGATTACGTTGGAGCCCGAGCTATGAATGAATGACAACACGATTTGAGGTGTCCTTACTTCCGAAGTGTTTTTGCCCGTCCGAAAATAAAAAAATATCGGGAGTAGGGTTCACTCCGAAGTAACAAATTTCTTTCGGACGGGTTCGTATTTTCTTTGACGGACGAGATAGTAGGCCGTACGTAGGCCCCCAGAATGAATACGGGGATGCCAAAAATTGACAAGCAATATTAAATCCACGCCTGAAACAATAATGTCTTATTCGAAAACAAAGGCATTACAATTTTGAAAGTGATTCTAAAGTTTATAAATTCTTGAGTGATCGTATGCAACCAGAATCATTTTTCTGACAGCCTGCATGAAGTACGGTTCCCCTTTATAGTAAGAATAGATTAGAATACTCTTTATTACGTACACAGGTACACCATATAAATGACAGATATAAATGTGTGTATATGTGTGTGTACCTACTTATAATTACCTAATTCTACTTAAAACAAGTTTAAGAGTTTCGTCTTCAGTAGGTTCATGCTTTAGCACTTTCTCGACTCTTGTGAGTTATGGATGCCCTTTTACTTACCATTATATAGATAACGCTATCAAAGTCTGCAAGACTGAGCACTATCAAATTCTTAAGATGCAACAAAAATTAATAAAATAGGACAAGACTAATTTTCAGAAAATATTAAAAATAATGAATGTCACATACTTGCTTGATAAAAATTAATTAACTAGGTATCTATGATAAATACTGAATAATATTTTTGTTTTGTAACACTTTTACACGTCAAAATCAAATACACGTTCAAACTAGTGAGGGTTGGTAGATGTCATACTTGCATATCTTCGAATTTTTGGTTCTAGCATGATGTTTTCACCGTTTTGAGAACAGTGGTGATGAAATAATTTAAAACACATAGTGATAAGGTAGGTATTATCTATCAAACTACTTACTTTGAGAATACCAGATTAAACTCAAAGGTCTTTCTTAAATTCCATACAATCTCGGTTTAATCATAAATGAAACAGCCATTTAATCAGTAATGTGATGGTATTTATCCCACATGCTTAGATGGATTGCCTGTTAAAATTTTCTCGATTCTAATAAGATTTAAAAACATATTTATCTTATTAACATTTTGATGAAACTGATTTGAAATGGCCCATGTTGGCCCAGTGCGACTACCATTGACAGCCAACTAAAACTTCATTCAAATTAGTTTTGGTATGATCGAAACTGTTATTGATATTCAAGTCACATAATAATTAATAACGAGAATTATAAGATTATTCATAGTAAGTATTTTATTAACATATTTAGTTACCCAAGGATGTTATAAATACCTACCTAGGAAATAAAACATTTTTCCAAAAAATTAGGTACATCTCAATGTCATCTCAATTATTTAGGTACCTACTAATTATTGGTATTTAGGTACTAACTTTCTTTCTGCAAAAATGTGATGTATTATTGCTAAATTTTAAAAAGTAAGTTAGTATCCAGAATCACAGACGTAAAGTTCAAAATCAACTCTGTGCTACGAAGTGCTACGAGATTTTATTGTGTAGCTACTAGCGCCATCTAGCATCGAGTAGCGGCAACAAAGTTACTAAACTTGCGACAAGAACAAGAAGTTGGTAAGAATTTTATAAAACGTCGTCTAAGTGAAGCAATAATAATTGAAGAAGTGAAAAAATAATTTTAATAATAAAATGTGAAAAAAAAACGAATGAATTTGTGAAAAACTTCTGCTTTTGTACACAATTATTTATTGTGAGGAATTTATTCAATTAAACAATTTTATAGAACGACGTAGGTATTGGTTTTGAAGTAATTATTTATAATCATAGATTTGCAAAGTTTAATTTTTTTAATAAAATTAATGGTTAAACTATTGATGAAAAAGTAAAATGCAACTTAAATATTTATTAGAATTTACTTTATTCTGATAAACATTATTGTATTCCCATTGGAAAAACTATTCCCATTTTACTTTATCGAATTTCGATGGTGTCGCCTAGCGATATTTTGTATCGAATTCGACAAAAATCCAACAGATGGCGGTTACATCGCATTTATTGTGTTAAAGAGACTGCTATAGATGGCAGCAATAATGAATTGTTCTCTAAGCAGCGCTTGCGCGCATAGGTACTTACCTGCTTTTATGAATTGGTAAGACGTAAAGAAACCTTTTCAAGTTAACTAATCAAGAAAATATTATTTAAGAATAAAAATATGTAGGTTACATAACTAATTACGTACCTAATTACAGACGAGAAAGAAAATCAAACAAAAATTAGCTAACAAATTCTCAGTCAGATGTCATTGGTTGACTGAATTATCAACATCCAATCGCATCACTTGTCATGAGTTTAATTTTCACACATCTTCATTTTAGATCCAGAAATCCATACTAATATTAAGTTAAGCTATGCTTGCCGCGGTTGGTCCATGGATGGGTTAGCATCTTTACATGAAAGCACGTTAAGCCGTTGGTCCCGGCTGTCATTCGTGAATCTTTGACAGTCGTTACAGGTCGTCAGATGCCCAAAAGTCTGACAACCAGTCTTACCAAGAGCTATCGTTACCCAGTAACTGGGAGGTTAGATAGGCAGTCGCTCCATGTCAAATACTCACTGCATCCGGTTAGACTGGAAGCCGACCCCAACTTAGTTGGGAAAAGGCCAGGCAGATGATGAAATCCATACTAATATTATAAATGTGAAAGTGCTGTTACCTCTTCACGCTTAAACCGCTGAACCGATTTAGATGAAATTTGGTATATTAGATATCGTTTGAGTCCCGGGAAAGGACATAAGATACCGAAATATCTCGATATTCCCTCGGGGTCGAAACTTATGCGGGTGGAACCGCGGGTCACTGCTACGGTACCTACTTTTGGGACGTTAACTTATATTTTTATTCTTTGCACTTGCACTAGTGTTAAAGTTGTTGGTACCCATTTATAATCGTAAGTGAGCCCCGTGGGGTTGACCACAGGTATCTTAATAAACAACACTACTAACTTCTTGCTATAATTTAGTCTTGTTGCATTGCAGTACTGGGAGCCTAAAAAGGCCACTTTGATAACGTTATGAATCAAAATATGGCGAAGACAGTCCGTGTTTTTCTTTTTTTCGCTGCACTACGTAGGTATAATCAAAGAGATAGGGATTGGATTTGGATTGGATTGATTAGTATTTTAGCACAGACAAAAAAAATAACTAAAAAATCCTTCATCAAAGGGATTTCATTCGATTAACTTAACAGTTAACTGTCCATTACGATTCATAATGTTATCCTTTTATGATTCTGCCAAAGTGGCCTTTTTAGGCCCTCTGTAGGTTCCTTCTACAGCAACTTTTCACAGTTTGATAGTCTTTTTTGCAAAATAATGAATAGTGAGTTACATAATGTTTCAAATTTTACGAAGTGAATGGCAAGAAGAACACTTGTAAAGTACCTAAGTAGGTACGGTCACCATGAGATGATGTAACCAGTGTCGTCGGGTATAGTTGAAGTTTAATAAGAAACCGATAGAAGTTTTCGAATACAATTTAATTTAATTAACAGAAAACAAACGGTTCTTTTGTTGAATTAAATTTCATTCGAAAACTTCCTTTGGTTTGTTAATAAACTTTGAAGTTTATCCGACGACTATAGGTATCCGACGACCCTGGTTACTTATCTATTTTGGTGACTGTTCCTACCTATCGTTACTAAGTACTAGATTATTTGACTACCTACCAGATTTAATAATAAAAAAATCCTTTAGAAAAAATCTTATTAGAAAATGAACATCAAATTGCTTTCGTATAAGCACAGCCGACAATGTGACTATTTTTACCAGACACTGCCATTACTTTTTTTTCCAGACCATTGTGGTCCAGTAGAGTAGTCGTGATCCAGTAGAAACAGCCGCGACTTACGAGTTGTTACGAGGTCGGGTTCGAACCCAGACAGGCACTTTACTTTGTATAAATTACTAGCTTCTGCTCGCGACTTCGTCCGCATGAAATTTCTTGTTCCCCCGACCCACCCCGTCGCATCACATCGCCTGCCCGCGCTATTACTTCGTTTTTGCTTAGCGTCCTTTCTGACTTTTTGCTCGGCTACTAAAGGTCATAGCGTGATGTTAAATAGCCTTCCTCAAGAATTGGGCTATCAAATGCAAAAAGAATTTTTCAAATCCGACTGGTAGTTCCAGAGACTAGCGCGTTCAACCAAACAAACTCTTCAGCTTTATAATATTAAGTATAGATTTCATCACCACTGCTCTTAAAACGGTGAAGGAAAAACATCGTGAGGAAACCGGCATGTCCTAGAACTAAAATTTCGAAGACATGTGGTATCCGCCAACACGCACTGGCCCCGCGTGGTGGATTACGGCCCACTCACTCTCACCGAGAGGAAGCCTTTGTCCCAGCAGTGGGAATAGTGGGGCTGATAATGCTACTTACCTCTCTAATTTGAACGTGTATTTGTTTTTGATGTGTAAAAGTGTTTATTTAAGGTGAATGGATAGTGGTAGACCGCGAAATTCAAATTTTCTTACGTTTTTTGCAATTTGCAGGTCAGTGTCAGATTGTATCTTGATCAAAATATGATTCGCGACAATAACAGGTACATATTTAGAGAATTATAATCATTAGAATCATTAACATAACTTTCTTAGTTAGATTTCTACCACCAACCACCAATCTCTTATAGAAAAGTGTTAGTGGTAGAAATCTAACTTAGAAAGATGTATTATTGATTCTAATGATTATACTTCTCTAAATATGTATCTGCTATTGTCGCGAATCATATTTTGATCAAGATACAACCTGACACTGACCTGCAAATTGCAAAAAATCGTAAGAAAATTTGAATTTCGCGGTCTCAACTACCCATTCACCTTAAAGTAATTTACAAAACAAAAATATTATTATTTATCCCAGCAGTGGGAACATTATAGGCAGATTATCCTATGTTTCTATTTCGCTTCTACTTACGCCAATGCCACCACCACCACCTGCGAAGTTTTCTCGTAACCAAATTCAAAACCGTGATTTTTAAGGATTAGCACTCAATCCTGACAAACATAGATTCCAATCCTTCATGTTTATTTTATTATTTTCGTATTGCATTATATCCACATCATAGAGAATATATTTTCATTCACAAAACGTTTTATAAAAATACACTGGAATACACGTTAGGTATAGACCGTGCTTACTTATAACTAAACATTTACACAGCTATATCACACCATCCTATCAGAATTAAAAACACCCTTCCCAGCTTCCAACATTCCCCAATAAGAACTCACCCTAAGTTTCGCCCAAAAAATATTCCAAACAGAAAACCCTCGTCACACTGACCGGTACTCAGTCGTCACTACTCGTGTCACCCGGGGCTATTTGACGAATAAACGGGCAGTGTGTGGCCACGCCCCTTACGTGGACATCGGTCAGATTTGGGGAGATTGATCGTGCTGTTGAAATGTGTTGAAATGAATTGAAACAACACTAAATAGTTATTTAGCATGGTATATTAAACGTGAGGAGCACACCATGACAGGACATATTTCATAGGAGTGTCAGCTACGAAAAAAGAAAACTATATATTAACAAAGCATTAAAAAGTTTGCATTCCAACTTTTATTCCAACATCCTCTCCTGAATGCAAACCCATGGCTTTGGTGAAGAATTCATGCTTTGGTCGATGCAATGGCTTCGTTAGTATATCAGCAACCATATCTTGACTCTTCTTGTATATTACAGATACTTGATTGGTTGATACTTTTTCTCTCACAAAATGATACCGGACATCGATATGTTTGCTTCGTGCGTTATAACTTTCAGTACCTGAAATACTAATAGAACTTTGGTTATCGCAGTACATAATGATTGGAATATTTGCAAGCTCAGGCCAAAAATCTTCTTCCAATTGTTTTAGCCAGAGTCCTTCTTGAACAGATGAGGCTAAAGACATATATTCTGCCTCAGTGCTTGATACGTATCCAGTACAAGATCTTCGATCTTCAGAATGACTGGCCCAATCAGCATCGCAGTAGCCAGTAACATTGCCTTCATTTCTTTTAAATATTAACTTGTAATCTACGGTAGCCTTTAAATATCAAGTCGTCGGCGCGATCTTGTATTTCTCTGAAATATCGGTGTGGAGTCGTCATCGCTTTCGTTTGGTACGTATGTCTCGTCTGTGGGATCATCATACGTACTTGAACTTGAGGTGTCTGAAACACTAGTGACCGGAGTTCTCGGTGTAGGAAGTATATCCTCATGAACATTATCACTTTCGGTTCTCACTTCAGGTTGACTTGTCAAAGGTAAGTTAATATCATTTTCATTTTTATTCACATTATTTGTAATTGTTTGCTGTGACTTTTCATGATTATCATTTTTATTACTTATGTTTGTTTCTGTTTCATTACTTATATTTGTTTTTGTTTCAGGTGCAGTATTTATCATGTTTCTTTTTATACTTGCTTCAAGGAATGTAACATCTCTGCTCAAAACTACTTTTCTACTTTTAGCTTCTATAAACTTATAACCTTTAGTACAGTCAGAATACCCAACGAAAATTAATTCTCTTGATTTTGCATCAAGTTTTTTTCGTTTCTCCTTTGGTATATACACCATAGCTCTACAACCAAATATTCTCGTGTGACTTAAATCTGGTTTGATGCCAGTCCATGCTTCTTGAGGTGTTTTGTTGGAGAGAGCACGTGTGGGTGAACGGTTGACTATGTAAGCAGCTGTTGCCACTGCTTCAGCCCAAAAATCTTTCTGTAACTCAGCATTTAAGATCATGCATTTGGCACGTTCTATAAGTGTACGATTCATCCTTTCACTTAAGCCGTTTTGCTCCGGAGTGTACGGATTACATGTTTGATGCAGTATGCCATGTTTGTTTAAATAAACTTCAAAGTTTTTATTAATGTATTCCTTTCCATTGTCGCTTCTTATGACTTTTATTGTTTTATTTAATTCATTTTCTACGCGACTTTTAAATTCAAGAAATTTATCAAATACCTCGGCTTTACTTTTGATAAAATACACAAATGCTTTATGTGAATAATCATCAATAAAAGTTGTGAAATACCTTGCACCTCCAATTGATGTAGTTTGCATAGGTCCACATACGTCCGTGTGGATTAACTCTAGCAATTCCTTTGCCCGGGAGTCACTACTTGGAAAAGGTTGCCTGGTTTGTTTACCTTCCAAGCATGAAATACATACACAACTTTCTGTCTTCGGGGACAATTTCACACCGGTAGCACAGTTTGGTATTTTATTGACATCATTGAAGTTCAGATGTCCCATACGTTGATGCCACAAGTAGGTATCTGCCTCTGTAGTAGCTGTCATTGCTCCGAGTTTACAATTGTCGACATTTAGTCTATAAGTATCATTAATAAGACTTGCACAAGCAACTTTTTTCCCATTTTGATTATATACTGAACATCCCGTCTTATCAAAGTCCACTTTACAGCCAGCTTTTATTATTTTACTAACTGACAATAAATTTGTAGATAATTCCGGTACAAATAATACATTTTTAACCTGTATTGCACTGCTACTGCCATTCTCATTTGGTACCCATAGTGTTACGTTACCACATCCTTGAACATGCAGCACTTTGTTATCAGCAATCCTGATGCTGTGAACAGGCGGAGTAGTCTCATCTTCCAACCATTCCTTGTGCATGGTCATGTGAGTAGATGCACCAGAATCCATGTACCAATTCACTGAATCATTCAAATGTATGGCTGAAAAGGCAGCTACAAAACCATTTTTATTATTATTGTTTTTATTTTCAGATTTATTTTTCTTGTGCCAACAATTTTTGCTCAAATGTCCGTACTTATTACAATAAAAACAACGGGGGCCTTTTGACTTTGACTGATTGGCTTTTGGGGTATTATTTTTTGAGTTTGTGTAAAATGCGGTAGTGTCAGATACTTTTACTTCTTGTAAGAGTTTAGTTTTGATCAAATCTGCACTAATTTTTACACCCGAACTCTCGATCGCCATAATCATGGGCTTATAAACATCCGGTAAGCCCGCCAACATCAATGTCCCGAGCCACTCATCATCCACATTAAACGATATATTTCTTAATTTATGTGCTGATGACATTATCTTGTTGACATATTCTTCAACAGTACTGGACGTTTCTAGTGTTGTATTGATCAAATCTTTTAATAAGCCAACCTTTCGGAGAAGACCTGAATCCTGGAATGCGCGTGATAGATTAGTCCATACCTCTTTTGCCGATTTGGCATCTTGTATATGAACATATATTATTGGATCAACCAATAATATTAACTTGGACTTAGCCTTCAAATCTTTCTTTGAATCAACTACGGGTCCCTCTTCCACACACTCCCATAAATCCTCATGTTCTAAGTATGCTTTTACAGCAAAACTCCAACTCGACCAGTTATCACGACCAGTAAGTTTTTGAATAGATAGCAACGAACTATTCGCTGACATTTTTAACAATTGCTGAAAAAAGCTGAAAGTTAAAACCGTGTCACTTTTTGAGGATGTGTCTTCTTGGTCAACTTATTACTTTAAACACTGGTTATGTTTACGGAATAACCTTACACAGGCGGCCTGGGCCCATAACCTGTTGAAATGAATTGAAACAACACTAAATAGTTATTTAGCATGGTATATTAAACGTGAGGAGCACACCATGACAGGACATATTTCATAGGAGTGTCAGCTACGAAAAAAGAAAACTATATATTAACAAAGCATTAAAAAGTTTGCATTCCAACTTTTATTCCAACAAAATGTACCTACGAATGTTTGGAATATTTTTTTGATTTTTTTCTTTCGCGTTGTAGACTGTTTAAAGAGAGACCTAATATCTAGTAGTAACTTAGTACTTAGTATGTTGAGATTTTTATACTACTGGAATTGGATAAACAAATCATAAAATTAAATATAGACAGCTTCATTTTGGGCTCAAATTCAAGGCTCTTTTTCCCGTCCTTTGTCTTTCATTGTCATAATCTTTATTCTTTCTGCCGTCGATGCGATGTGTTGGATACAAGTCATCCGGGCGCTATTATACAAGTCATCTGCGCCCTGTTTAATAAACTTTACAAATTGTAATTGTATTTTACAATTTACAAGATAATAAATAATTAATTAGTAGAAATATATCACTTATTTACAAAATTGTCGGAACGTTTATTAAACAGGGCCCTGGTCTGCTGAAGTTAGGAACAGTTCTTTTTCATAATCGTCACCTTCTGAAGTAAGGATTATCCTCATGATGAGTGTTTACTTATCTAAAGTGTTGAGAGTTATCAATAGCTTAGTAGTCAGTTGATATTTGTAAAACATCTGGAATTGAATAAACGAATGATAAAATTAAGTATAGACTAGCTATTAAGTCAGTGTGAGTTCCAGGGGACGTTGTAGATTTTCTTTCCTATCAGTTTTGTTTTCTTTCATACTTAATTATTTTGCCTTCCACAGAGGTGAAACATACTCGTATGTAGAATATAATATGGTCTACTGAAATCTAAGATACTTAGTGCTTTCTTAATTCTGTTGCCTTTCACCAATGTGATAATTATGAAGAATATAATATTGTTATCATTTACTGAAGTCGAAGATACTTAGTTATTTCTTAAAATCGTCAGCTCTTTAGGGGGCAATTCTTAGGAGCTGATGATTAGATGCTAATAATGAAAAACCTACCAAAACTGTAAACTAGAAAAACTATAAAAATATAATCATTATGTGCAATGTAATTGATCAATCTTTTTGATTTGTTACTATTGTAACAAATCAAAAAGTGACCGTTACGTTCATTATTGTTATTTTAAAATTACTATTATTATAATAACTCAAACCATCTGCCATTTTTAACAATGCTCTTTTTCGCACACAATTTGCAAGTGTAGTGAGGGCTCCATTTCTAGTCAAACAGGTTTCTAGTTTGCATTCATAAATTCAGTTGATAGAGTTATACGTCACTTATATCATAAGGTTGGCACGTGGCCAGGAATAATAATGGTGGGTCTCGAACGAAACTGGACTTTGACTAAAGTCCAGTTTCGTTCGAGACCCACCTTGGACTCAAGGGTCCTCGCTACAAGAGACTAGTATAATACCCTTCCTCTGGTTATTGAAGATAGGTACCTACACTACCTACTTCTCCCGCTGAGATTGGCTGCCGTGGCAGTATTCCGGCCCTGGAGGACAATTATTGTATCATAGGTAATCTAAAAATTTTATCATGTGTGTGTGATATACTGCTGATTGACTTGATTTTTCTCAGGCATATTTTACGACAACTATAAAGGAAGAGATAGGTCTATGAACTCGATAGCTAAATAATGAGGGCACGCGTTGAGTCAGGCAAAACAAAAATCATTTATCAGTAAATATTTTCAAGCCTCAACCCTCCAAACATCAATTCAACAATTCAAAACTAATAACTTATCGTCACATCAAAACGATCAATAAAAATAATAAGTGAGGACATATGTTTCAAAATAACTAATAAAACTATTTTATTATCAGAAAACAACATTTTTACCCCACAAAGAGCACGCGACGAAGGGTTGATTTAGGAGAAAAACAGGGAAACGGGTCGGAGAGGTCATTTTGTACCGAGGGCTGCAGTGAAAGGGTTAAAACGCCCTAAGAACTGGCCACATAGGCCCGGCGTGGGTTTGATGGAACCGGTTCAGAGAAATATTGACCGTTTTATGTTTTACCTTTTCTGTTAGGGTTGAAGAAGATTCTATCTATTTTCTTTTATTCTTATCCTGGGGTGGAGCTCCTAAAACCACCATCGAGAGGGTAGAAATTGCTCAAAGCGCTATACTGAAAGTGAACAATTTTAAACCAATATTGTTCCCGACACGATCACTTTATCAATACTGCCAAGTCTCTACTGTTAGGAAATTGTTCATAGAAAGAATTGTTATGAAGAAACACAGCGAACTCATTTATGACCTAAAACTGTCTAACAAGCACCGAAAGCACGAGGCATGAGTATTTACACGATCCTATATGAGCACAAAACATCTTTCATAAGAAGAATTCTACGCTGTTAAATTAATTTAATGATTTTACTTGTTATTTTGCTCTTTTCCTTTACAATAAAATGAATAAAGAACTCAATATACGAGTATATCCTCTCAACAAATCTTTATGTAAGAAGAAAGTATTACATAACCACCGAATCGCTCTTTTTAATGAGGAAACAGAGAAACTTTTCATTGTTCAGAAATAGTTAATGCTTTTGTCAATTATACAGCTTTATTTTTTTTATATGGTAAGACATTTACAAGCCATTTACAGTACTCGTGTTGGGGTGTTCCCAACACCTGTCACCACTCTATACTTACACAAAATCTCGCGCACATACACACACAGACACACACACCCATATTTATATTTTTTTCAGTCTTTTTCTTATCTTAGATCATCTATTGATGCATCTTTTTGCATGTCTTTTGGGCTATTATGTATTACAAGATATAATATATATTATAAGTTAAGTAATATGTCACTATAAGGTAAACTTGTAAGTAGGTATGTGTAACACGTTGTATTGTTTTTTGTGAAATATTGGTGAAATAAGTATACTTAATAAAATTATTTTTACTAATAAGAGTTTGTTTCTGTTTGTTCAAGCTTTTAGACCCAGCGTTCTCGGCTGTCCGGTGTCTGTCAGTGCATATAAGAATTTTATTAAGTAGATGTATATAATCATCATCATCATCAAGTAGATTTATATCATCATCATCATCCAGAAACCGACTTCACCCACTGTTGAGCATAGACCTCTCTTTTCTTGTGCCAGTGCCAGCCTCATCAAGGTTCTACCCGCGATGCTAACAAAAATATCTATCTATAAAGATATATATCATCATCTGCGTAGTCTTTTCCCAACTAGGTATGTTGGGGTCGGCTTCCAGTCTAACCGAATGCAGCTGAATACCAGTATTTTACATGGAGCGACTGCTTATCGACCTCCACAACCCAGTTACTGGGTAATACGATACCCCTATCTATCTATATATATTAGTATATTAAAGCTGAAGAATTTGTTTCGTTGAACGCGCAAATCTCTGGAACTACCAGTCGGATTTGAAAATTGTTTTTGCATTTTATAGCCCAATTCTTGAGGAAGGCTATTTAACATCACGCTAGGATTCTTGAGTAAAAAGAAAAACCGGCTAAGTGCGTGTCGGACCACCCACAATGAAAGATTCCGAAGTTGGAATGAATTTATCCCAAGAATAAACTTATCATTGTAGTTGAATATGTTCTCCCATACATTCCAACTGAATATGTAAGTTTGTTCGCACAATATTGAAAGATTTAACATGTTGTTTTAAGACCACAGACTTCTTATATGTTTTCCTGTAATCTATAGGTATAAAACTATTTACTGTATTTTTTTTTTATTTCAGGCTCTGTAGTTTCGGAGGTAATGCGGGGAATGGTTATATTCGTCTATTTTCTTAAATAACTCTAATACAATTTACTTTAAAGTTATAAAAAAAAAATATTGAGATCCTCACAGTAAGCCCTTTCATTTCATATGTCACACGGTACAGATTGCGAAACTTTTTAATTTTCTATTTGCCCCCCAAAAATGACCCCCACATTCAAAATTCATTTTACATTACACGTCTGTGTTTGAGTAACAGAGATTTATTCAAATTTCAACTTAATCGGACCATTAGATTCGGAACAAATTGACTGTGACAGACGGACGGACAGACACACGAGTGATCCTATAAGGGTTCTGTTTTTTCCTTTTGAGATACGGAACCCTAAAAAGAGCAAGAAAGAAAGCAAAAACGAACTAATAGCGCGGGCAGGCGATGCGATGCGACGGGGTAGATCGGGGAGCACGAAATTTTACGCGGACGAAGTCTCGGGCAGAAGCTAGTACTTAATAAAATTCTTGAATTCACTGACTGTACGACGACGAGACGAGACGATACAACATTTTACGACACCAGACACTTACCCTTTTCAAACAATAATCATATTTATAGCTCACCTAAAATCTTAATAGTAGGTAGTAAGGTGATACCAAATGGACCATTAGATAGGTACCTACACTTTGGACTAACGACTATCCATTAGCAAAAGAGATGACGGTCGTTAGAACTAACTGGTACAGGACAGGTAGATGCTGCCCATTCTATTTTAGTATTAAAAAGTCTTATATCTAAATCCAGTGATTGAGATGATCAATAATTCTCTAAAATTTATCTACATTCACAGATGGACATAATCCTTATCTCAATGAAATTAATATTATTTAAGTAAAGTAATTACTCTGTCATAGTCCGCGCGGAACTAGTTGTCCGCGCCTTAGGTGTGTGAGCGGTGGGACGGAGGGGCGGGGGCGCTTTGACATTACTCATTACGTGCATTGCGCACAATAGGCAACCGCGCCGCCCTCACCCCCGTCCCCACCTAAGGCGCGGCCAACTAGTTCCGCGCGGACTATAATACGTATGTAGGTATTGTGTTATGGATGTACATACATAATCAGCCTATAATGTTCCGTTGAGTGGGCCGTAATTCACCACGCGGGTTCAGTACGGGTTGGTAGACGACTTCGAAATTTTGATTCTAGGACATACCGGTTTCCTCACATTTTTTCCTTCACCGTTTTCAGAGCAGTGGTAATAAAAAGATTTACAGAAAGTAAAGCAACTGTCTGGGTTCGAACCTATGACCTACAATTCATAAGTCGGGCTGTTACCACTGGGCCACCACTGACTGCTCTCTGCTGTTATGGATGTAAATTACATATTTGAACGACTAAAAAGTCGTATACAGTGAAACCAGCAGTTATTAATGCCATGCCATATTATGTACAATGCGTGCCACCAAAGAAGAGACTTGACCCCGCCTCCCCCGCTCTTTCCGCTGCCCCTATGACGTCCGGTCCCGTCCCGCACTCAGACCTCATACCTAGTGTTGCCCAAATGCAAGACCAAGACAAGACCTTAGCCAGTCTTGGTCTTGGTCTCGCGTCAATACACCTGGTCTTGGTCTTGGTATTGCGCTCTCAGTCTTGGTCTTGGTCTTGCAGCAAGAGTCTCGCAAGTCTTGCGAGACTCTACTACTTAGACTAGACTACATTCAAATACCTATTAGTCTATTGCTCAGGGTGGCAGGGACATCGACGCGCAACCGCTTACCATGGATTCAGTACATGATTCTGGACCCTCCTGCGTTGAAATTTTTCGTCGGTTTTTTCTTAATTTTTTTACGTTTTTTTTTTCTGCAATTTTTTTTACTTTAAACTGTATAAAATCATTATTTCTATCTGACCCAATAAGATTTTTCAATAAAAAATAGTAAATTCACTTATTTCACTTAAAACAGCAATGTAAATAAAACTCGAAAGGGCTACCTGATCAGCTGTATTGCTAAAGTTCATTTGCGAGGTCAACACTGTCTTCGCGCTCACGCTGTTCGCTTTCAAATGCCGCGACAAAGGGACCGCAGCGCCAAGCGGTCTCCTCGTATTATTAACGCACTTAAAATAAACTTTAAAATTATTACAATAAAGTGCATTATAAATGCTTGAACCTGACAAAAAATGCGGAAGATTGCGGGAATCCCCGTGCGGCGTCGAGTCAGCCATGAATCCCAATGAATCTTACAGACGCGTCACATGAGGCATTTTAATCATCTACATAATTGAATGACCCATTTATAACTTTTATTTTAGATTCGTTAGGAGGGGATAATTATTTTTCTAAAGCTTCATCGATTTAAGGGGGAAGCGCTAAGATAAATCAACCATGAACCTTAATGATTTAGCGATAAAGTTGAAAATCTGTTAAAGAAATATGGCAGATTGTAGTAACTTGATGTGCTAGCGTCTGTACCATAACATCGGCTGGCTTAAAAACTGCTACTAGTACTAGACCTACTCGACTCGCTGTTAGTTTTAAATTTTGCTTAATAGAAGAATAATATAAACTTTGAAACATAAATACCTAGGTACATAATTTTTACCAACCTACTAACGTTAAATCTGCACATTAGACTTATACAAGTATAATATATAATATATACAAGTATAATATATAGTATAATAATACTCTAAGTAGATATATAACTTTGCTAGAAAGTTATGCTAGGTACATTTTTATCACATATGTGAACAAATTTGTAAGTAACACGCTATCTACCTACTTAATAAATAGTCGAAACATATAAATCAATACAATACCTGTTAGTGTTATGACGATACGGTTTTGATACTGGGGAACGTCTATCAAAATCGGGATTGAAACCAAATACCTACTATAACGCCCAAATCTCAGTTTGACTTAACTGCGAGACGCAAGAGTCTTGCAGGCTTAGTCTTGTTCTTGCTCAAGTCTTGCAGGGGTCAGTCTTGGTATTGGTCTTGCTACAATAAGTCGGTCTTGGTCTTGGTCTTGGTCTTGCAAAAATGCAAGAACAAGACCAAGACTGCAAGACCAAGACCGATTTTGGGCAACACTACTCATACCGCTAAAGATACCTAAAATCGTGTTCTGCGCATGTCACACCACGTGGTGTGTCAAGTCTCTTCTTTCGTGGCACGCATTGTAGTTACCTATTTTCTGGCAAATAAATCTATCAATCGAACCGGTCGAAGTGGAGGTGCTTGGAGGAGGCCTATGTCTAGCAGTAGACATCTTTCGGCTGAAATGATGAAATCTATCAATCAATCAATATTGAGGTCGGCTTCCAGTAAAACTGAATGCAGCGGAACATCAGTACTTTACATGGAGTGATTGGTCATAGACCTCTCTAAAATGGCGTTACGAAATTAGGTGCTTAAGAGAGTAGGTAAACTATTCAAGTTACCTTTCTAAGGTCCGTCTGGCTGAGAAAAATCAATTTTATGTTTGGCAATTTTAATTAATTTTGCCCCTGACTAAAGTTACGTTTGCCATGAGTTTGTAAATATGTAAGTTGTAATCTGTGGAAAATGTAGTGGGTAGTATACCAAAAACTTAACAAATATATTTGTTAAGTTGTTGTTGTAAATATATTTGTAAGTGGTTGTGGTTTGTTAACAAATATATTTATTAAGTTTTTGTTAACAAATATATTTGTTGAGTTTTTGTTAACATATATACTTACTTGTTAAGTCTTTGTTAAGTTATTTCTATTATTTTTTAGTAATACGCTACTGTTTGCTTTTCCTTACAAAAGAAATAACACATAAAAATTTGCGGTCTCTAGTCATGGAATTGTTTGCTCCTTGGACAGATGTAATAATTAATCTTATTCGTCATACCTCTGTTCAAGTAAACACACCTATTCCATTCAAATAGACACATTTCAGCGATACAATCACGAATCTAGCTACCTACTTAACATTACTAGTAAAGACTTCGCCACCGAGCTACAACTGAGATTACAAAAGATCATACTAAGTGGAAACTGTACAAATACACAATAACAGTGCTGCTCAAGTCTCTAAACAACTGAAACCACGCCTCCAACATTCAAAATCTTCATTAAAGACCATTCCGTAGAATGTAATCAAAGCAATAGGCAAAATAGGTGTGCATAGTTAGGAATATACCAATATAATTTGACCTCCCTCTCCCCTCTAGTATGTTCTCCGATCAGATTAGAAAAGGGCTGACAAATAATCGCAGAGAGCTCTAATTTGGATGGCCGGGTTGAGCGCTACAATCCGAATCAAAATTCAAAACCGCGCTCTCTCTTAATCCCTGTTGAGGATCACAATAAAAGGTAATACATTTTAACTCCTGGTAAAGAAGTGGGCCATTTTGAACCTTATTGCGAGTGTAAGAAGTATTATAGCACCTTGGCTGCGGCAAAAATAAGATTATCCAAGCGAAAGTAGAAGGTGAAAGGGAGACATTTTGTTGTAAAGCGTAGCGTACAGTACGCGACTTAAGGATAATGACTTGATTTTGTTTCAATAGTCCTAAGTATTTCCAATTACTTTATTTGTAGCAAATTGCCATACAGTGTAGCCATCGAAGTCAGTTAAAATAAAACAAACATGACATGCATTTTCACATAATATTTAATTAATTTCCGCACTACAATTTTTGAAATAAGAATAACATTAACATTAGTATGTGCATAATATTAATAAGTGGACATAATATCAGTATGTGGATAATATTAATCAGTGGACATTAGTATGTGGATTATTTCAAAATGTTTTAACAAAAGTCAACCTACCTAAAAAAGTCCTTAAGCTTTTATTGCATTACACATTCGTTTTGGTAGAGGAGCTCGGCTTATCACCATGAGTTCGTTTTTCACAGGGTGTAAATGTAGACGTAAAAATTAAATACAAAATTCTCTGTCGAAAAGAATCTTAACTAATATTATAAATGCGAAAATAAGTGTGTTTGTTTTGCTTTCACGCTAAAACGGCTGAACGGATTTGGATGAAATTTGGCACATGCGTAGACCTGGAGAAGGACATAGGCTTCTTTCCTGGATCGCAGACGAATTCGCGAGCAACAGCTAGTAGAAGAATGAATCGCGCAAGTTTCAAAACAGGACGTCTCGTGCGATGAAGCAAAACATGTTGTAAATTCCGAACATTTTCTTTATTTTTCTTCAGTAAAGTTGTTCTAGTATCCGTCGGTCCTACTAGCGCAGGTGTCGGCCGGCTACAGCGCGGTAACTCGCTCGCCGCCACTCATTTGTGCTCAGCAATTAACTCGCGCGTTCCGTGATGCGAACACCGATGTCCCCCGTTTGTAGGAGTACGCTTGTATGTTTAGTTTTATGTACAGGGTTTTTGAAGAACACAGGACAGATAAAATGAGACATTTGTGGTTTAATTGTCATGACACGAACTGAAATGAAGTTGACGGCCTAAGAAAATAATTTAATCCTGCTAATGTGTTTGGGTTTTTGTTACTCAATCACGCAAAAATGGCTGAACGGATTTGGATGAAATTTTGCACGCAAATAGCTTGTAGATAGCTTGACATTGGTTGGGTTTGTTGTTGTTGTTGTTGATAGAATACTAATAATATATATATAATATATATATTTTTTGTATTTTATGGTTCTGAAAAAAAAAGAACAAAAAAATCTTAAGACTTGTGAAACCTGGAATCAAAAAGCCTCAAAAACCCAAGACTTTAAAATAACAAAGGACATTTACAAACCTACCTATATTAAACCATATCTATGTCTATTATAACTGTAGTCCCCTACATCAGGTAGCGTACATTCGCCGGGCGAAGTAAATAACAAAGAAATATATAACACAAAAGGCTTCCAGGGGGAATGTGGACAATTTTACACGAGTATTTACAACCTCGCTGTCCAACGGTCTCGAGAACTCTCGTAGTGATGGGACAAATGCTTTTCTATCGATAAAATATTCGCTGTTTTTTTTAGCGACACCATGCCTAGAATACTGTTTTTCCTCTGAAATTTTTTTGGCTACCACTATATGAAATGGTAAATATTAGATTTCAAGCTGTTTACAGAAACAGCTAAATAATGAAGGGAAAAAAGACAAGAACAAACACATTTTGGATACAAAGGCATCCAAAATGTGTTTGGTCTTGAGGAAGTAATGCATCCTTCATTTTTAAATATTGGAAATGTCTATGATTCATGATTGTTCAATAACAGTTCATTATTTTAAAATGTTCATTATACGTATCCTATCATTTTTCTTAGATACCTTAATGAAAAATGATTTAATTTGGTCTATTGAAATAATCACATCAAAAACGCCATTAACTTTTAACCTTTCGAATGTCTTATGTTACACAGTGCGACATAAGAACAATTAAATTCTATTGTGTCTGCTAATTAGACACTCAATGGGTTAATGGTCTCTCTTCAGCTAGTTATCCTAAATACATTATAATTCAGAATGAATAGCATTTTTTACATTCCGTATAGATATCTACTTTCCTTGTTTCTATGCTTAAATGCAACATGTTACAAACAAAAACAAATGCCCAAGCATTCTTATTTAAATTCACAAAAAATAATTCCCAAAGACAAAAAAAAAATTATCGACATTGCAATCCCTGCACTAGGAGAGCCGTCATCAACACCGCATTCGGAAAATCTACACTTAACCAGAAGAGCCAGCCCTCCCATTTATCCTTACACTCGCTGTCCCGTAGAGTGGGGTACAGGGGTACCCCCCTTGGGAGGGGGTCTAATTCGGGGGGCAAAAGGGCATCGGGCGAAGCTAAGCGCTACAAGCGCTGATTACCACTTTAGCTAAACTTTATTCTTTGCTTTTCGTGATTTAAGTTTTGTTTGTAGGTGAGACGAAAGGTAGGTCACTGGATAATGTCCGGATTTCTTTCTTTTTCGTTATTCTTCGCGTTGATTTTTTTTAGGTTTGGAATAGATTACTTTAATATTTTTTTTTGAGAGTAAAGGCAAGAATTACCTGTCTAACACCCCCATGAGAACAGCTAGAACAGAAAATATTTATTCTTCTTTACTAAATTATTTTCTACAATCTGTCACTGTTCTATAAAATTACTTCACAGCCCAAATCTTACTGATTAGTAATACTAATTTATGCTAAAACCGATCAACACTTAACACAAAATCCAGCATCACTAAACTCCAAAAACAACACATAATTAAAACACCATACGTAACAGAGGGGAAAAGTTATCTGTACGTAAGCGCCCCCTCGGCAAGAGGGAGGGGGAGGGGGTAGGGGGGACCCGGGCGTTCTGGCCCATCAGTCTGGCCACGGCAATTCAGATGATGAATTAATCCAACAAATGTGACGGTATCACTTAGCCCTAATGCACGGGTATAATGTTACCCCGAAAATTTCTCGAGCAGAATTCGGGCGCTTCACTTTGAAAATCTCTGTCGACTTTAATGTGCGACAGTCCTTTGTTTCTTTATAGGGATTATACGCGTCTGGAGGTTAATGTGTGTTTTTCTTATTCGTGGGTAGTGGTGGCTTAAAATTTTTGTTTTACAATTTTTCTGTGGCGTAGCATTTTTTGTTGAGTCGTAGGATGGAATGGGTTGATTATGCGTAAGAAATTTGAAAACAAAAATTGTATGAATGCAATTGTATTTAATAGAGCAATTAAATAAATCTTTATTTATATAAAATAGTTTTGTAACGGTTCATAGTTCTTTTCATCAAGTATGGCTGAAGAAAACCTCTTCCTCCAAAATCCATACCCAAATTCCTGTCATTAGGATAGTTGTACATGGACATAATTAGCAAGCATTGTTATCTCAAACAAAACATTACTAACTGTAATGAATAGCATATTCTTTATTATATAGTGACACCGCAAATAATACAGAATATAAATGTAGACTTTTTACAAGGCGTGACACAATGGGCGGTCTTATGGATAAAAGCGATATTTTAAAGACAACCTATGGATGGATTTAGAAAGAAAGGAGAGACAATACCGCAGGTAGTCTATGTTGTACCATTTACATACAAATACAAACCATATTCCAGATAAAGTCCTGTCATAATCCACAAACTAAACCACATAGAGATAAAGTTTACAAGAAATCCCCGAAAGATGTCGCCACACATCAAACTAAAACTCGTTACAAAATGTGACTTCTCCGAATAAAGGTGTTGTTTTAATTACATTATCAGGCTGGCACACGCGTGGGGGTAGGGAGTACCCTTCTCACGGGTTGAAAGACATTCAAATAATAGTCTTCGAGAAAAGTGGGACGTGGGGTACAATGTACCCCGAGTTGGGAAGTTTTGATTGCGTCGCTGGCTGTCACGGTTGACGGGTTCGATGAATTGTTCTAGAGTTGCTGATGTGTCGTATGCCGGTTGTTTTTATGTTTGCGAGTGGCGTTTATTTGTAGGTCAGTAGAGTTTTCTGGGAATTTTGTTGTTTTGACACGTGCTAAGTTGTTTTTTTTCTTTCTTCTTTCCGGGTTAGGAAAACTTCGTTGTGTTGAAAATTGTAATCTGTAATAATATCATACCTTCCTTAATCATTATCGGTCTGTCACAAATAATTGCATAAAGCTTTCTAGCGCTTTCTTTTTTCTCTCTATTGCCGTATCCTTCATTTAAGCATTATCCTAAACTTTTTTATTCTTTAACTGAGTTTGTAGTCCAAGTGCTCGTTGAGATAGCCCGACGTCAGTGTAGTCATAATGCATTCCAGTAGGTTTACTCGGTTTTAATATACCTATTAAGAGAAATATCCAAATAAATCAACCTTTTCCCATATGAATTATTATAGTAAAAAACTTAGACCAACAAGAACGAATGGAAGCAACCCAAAAAACACATTCAAACAAAACAGTTGACGATGCCAAATCGCACCACAAAAGTGCACACACACAAATCGCACGACAATAACGCGAAAACTTCGCGACACACACATACACACTTTAAAAGTACTCCGTGGGGATACAGTTGACCAATAGCATGCATTTAACCCTTCATAGGGATTAGGGACAAGCATTGTTTCAAAACCCCGGGTTTCGGTCCGCCATTTTGTTCATTTAAAATGGACGGTGTGACAATGGGTCACTATTGTTCGTTGAAAACGCTAGACGGACGCCGAGTCTGCACTGCCGACGAATGTAGGCATTGTTTTAACTTTTTTCTAATTTTTGCATTGCCTGCGTTCTGGTTTTAAGCTAGCCATCGTGTTTGATGAAAAGATTTGCGGGATGTAAGATGGATGCGGTCTTTTGTTATGTGGAATGGGTTTCAGTATGATAGGTCATTGTCCCGATCGATTTATTACGTGAAACGTTACCGTTTTTACTTAATAACTACCGAATAATGGTTCTTTATTCGCATTTTGAAACTCAGTAATGAGTATTTGGACATCCATCTTTGTGAGAAATGTTTGTTAATGTTGTCAGCAATAGAAATTCCAAAAATACGTATTATGTTACCATTTTCTGTTGATTATAATTTCATTCTACAAAAGAAAATGTACGTTCATTTTAGAATTAGGAACTTCTATCCTGCACCTGGAAAGAAAAAACACAAAGTAAATTTCTATTACGTTATTTAAAAAATCAATTTATGTTTAACTCTATTATCAAGTATATATTAAATCAAATTACATTAAACCCCCAAACAATAAAGCTCGTGCCGTATTCAAAAATACATTTATTACAAAATCCGGATTCCCTTAAACTGGAATTTCAAGTTTCCATTGTCACGTTGTAAACTTAGGGTCATAACAACTAGATCAATGCATTGTGTACCTCGGCCGACGGCGCGGTGGGTTTATGAACATAATATGACCCGTTTTGGGCAATATTGTCCAATTTTCGGTAATACAGTTTTGTCAACAGCGGGCGTGTTGGACCGGGTCTATTGTTGTAAGGTTAACTTTGACAAATTATCATAATGTTGAAAATAATGTGTGTTGATGGGTATAGCGTGTTGATAGATTTTTTTTTTGACATATTATGTGTGAGGTTTCATAAAACGTAACGGAGGAATTTATGATTTATATTTGCCTAGGAATCTGAACTTATATTTCAAGAGGATTGATGCTGTGTAAATAAATTGCTAGTATTCATCATTCCGTCTAGTCTATTATTGTTTTATGTACAGACGATTATGTGATGGTAATTTAATTGAATAACAACTACTGACCTCTCATCATCTGCCTAGCCTTTTCCCAAATACGTTGGTGTCGGCTTCCAGTCTAACAGGATGCAGCTGAATACCAGTATTTCACATGGAGCGACTGCCTATCTGACCTTCACAACCCAGTTATTGTGTAATACGATACTCCTTGGTAAGACTGGTTATCAGACTTCCGGGCTTCTGACTACCCGTAACGACTGTCAAAGATCCACGAATGACAGCCGGCACCAACAGCTTAATGTGCTTTCCGAGGCACGGAGGGGTCTCGGTATGTAAAGATGGTCACCCATCTACAGACCAACCGCGGCAAGCGTAGCTTAACCTGATCGATCGACCTGTGCGGCTGTTATCATTTAGTAACTACTGACCACTGTCGAATTAATATTCCTACTATATACAATGCCAAAATGTAGTACATGCTGTGCTTTTCTTTAACTAATGAGGCACTTAGACTTTAGTTTGTAATGTACAGACGCCAGCACATCAAGCTACCCGAAATTGTCAAATTTTCCCAATCGACTTTGAACCTTATGGTTTAGCAATAGAGTTGAAAATCTATTAAAGGAATTTGACAGATTGTAGTAGCTTGATGTGCTGGCGTCTGCACAAATTGCAAAGTACAAGTAAGTGTGCTCATTGTTGAAAAGCCTAGTAATCACACTAATATTATAACGGCGAAAGTTTGTGAGTGTGTGTGTGTGTTTATATGTTTGTTACTTCTTCACGCTCAAACGGCTGGACCAATTTTGATAAAATTTTGTACGGAGGTAGCTGACACCCTGGATTAACATAAAGGCTTTTTATCCCGATACTCCAACGGGATAGACATTTAAGCAGGAGAACCGGGGCGCAGCAAGTAGATTAATAAATTATTGTAAAGACGACAACGAAAATTTAGTATAATAATGTTTTCACAATATCAACAATTCAAAATTAGAATAGAAAAAAAATAGTTACATAGATACCTAATTACCATCATCACATAACATAAGATAGGCCTATTTCTAGTTCCATACGCACACAAACTTAACCCATCAATCTTTAAATCTCTCAACCCACAAATCTCCAATCCAGATCCAATCTTCGATTAAGAAGTAATCACTCTTACTATCCAATCATCAAAATTGCATCGTAATGAGATACGTCTGCCCATTTGAATGCTTTGTTCGCCTAGCCATGCTCGGGCGAGCACAGGCTGAGCAGAACACCTGAGTCTTGAAACAAGTGTTGATTTAATTTGATGTAAACGTTTGTTATGTAAATGTTTATTACGATGCGTTATATGGGTTTTAATTTAGTGAAATGTAAGTTTGGCGATTCTGTTTTTATTGACGAGACTTAGATTTCGAACATATGTGAAAAGCATTTGAAACTGTATGTTTTATGAGATGACACTTATTGCATAGTTGTGTAGGTACAGTCAACAAAAGAGATAAGTATGTAGGATCGTCGGATATAGTTGAAGCTTAGTAAGAAACCGATGGATGTTCTCAAATAAAATTTTATTTTATTAATAGAAAACAAACAGCTCATTGATCAAATTAAATTTCAGTCGACAACATCCACCGGTTTCTTACTAAACTTTATAGAGGTATGAGGAACAGGGTGTAAAGTTCACTCATACTCTATAGAAAAGGGAGGATCCTCCGACCAGACGGGTGTTGTGTCTGGCGGGCAACTGCCCGTTGATTCATGTCGGGCCGTTGTATCTATGCTAGTTGCGCGGTAAACTCTGCTTGCGCGATGCAGGATTTGCGTGACGTCAGTATGACGCGTTGTTTGTATGAGGCGTTGTAGATACCGCTACAACTTCAAATATATCCGACGATCCTGCATAAATATCTCTTTTGTTGACTGTACCTGCCGGCACTGAAATATGTAACTATCCAAAAAAACTTCAGAGTTTAATACCATGAACATTTTTAATAATTATTGTCTTCATCAACGACTTTCTTCTTCAATGAATTTAAAGTTATATTACATTTGTAGTCTCCAATGAAGCAAGATGATTCCAATTCGAGATCAAATGTATTTAAACTTTATATAAGCACATTTCTGTGTTTACAGATTCACTAGATACTTTATAATGTGGTTAAGCTTGTATGTAGTAAACAGGGATTTATATTAGCATATAAATGACTGCCTCTACGCCATTGGACGACAGGACGACCAGTTAAATTATTATAACTACCGTACTATTTCTTCCTAGTCTTGTTATTTATTTATCTTTTTTCTTGAAAGCATCAATAGTATAAATAATCCACATCCGACGGATCTTTTAAACTAATCCATACAGAATCATATATCCTACTTATATTATGAATGCAAAAGTTTGTGAGGATAGATGAATGTATTGATGGATGGATTTTTGTTACTCTTTCTCGCAAAAACTGCAAAACGGATTTAGATGTAATTTAACACACATAGTTTATAACCAGGATTAACACATAGGATACTTTTTACCCCGATATTCCCACGGTATTGAGACTAATGCGGGTGACACCGTGCGGCACTCCTAGTATTATAAATGCGAAAGTAACGCTGTCTGTTTGTTACCTTTTGACGCCTAAGCCACTGAACCAATTGTTATAAAATTTAAGGGATATGTAGCCTGGGACCTGGAGAAGGATATAAGATACTTTCCATCCCGGATCACAGATGGTGTCGCAGGCAACAGCTTGTATCAAATAACGTTATAGTGAACGACTCGATTGCGTAGCATCTCGTAGACGCCTACGGATACGGTCTACGAGCTACGTCGCATGCTACGACAATTTCGTTTGTAAGAAACACAATAACAAGAATAAAATCTTTACACAATACTCAATATCTTTATTGTTTTACCATAACCTGTAATTAGGTGGTAACTATATAACATGTGGTCTTTATTTCAGACGGTAGGTATTAGTTATCACAATTTTAAGAATAGTACCTACTCATTTGGTATAACATACTCTGACCAAGATTAAAGAGTCAGTGAGATTGTTTCGGTCTTTCTTCTCAGAGTAGTCGGATAGGAAACGCCGACCTCATCTGTTTTTGACGTGGACTTTACCAATCATATTTAACTCGTCGCACGTCCAATTAGCAGACACAATAGAAATTTTATTGTTATCGGTACACATGGTGTACACTCGACGTGCGAAGAGTTAATAAAGTCATTTATCACAAGACTACTTAACAGTTATTCATTGAAATCCTAAAAGCCTAATGTAGGCTTTTGAATATAAAGAAGTAGCTGATATCTGTTAGGTCTAATCTAAGACTATCTAAGGGTATCTATCTAAAATACAGGGTGAAGATTTAGTCACCTGCATCCATCAAGAGGGTGATTCTACCCGTCATTTTAAACAACTTTCACTACGAAACACTTACCCGATTCGTGGAAAAAAAAAACGTCTGATTTCTATACTTACAACAGTAGACAGATTATATCGAGCCATGTATGTTTTTTTTTTACAATTCGGGTATGCGTTTTACTGCCAAAGTTGTTTAAAATGACGGGTAGAATCATCCCCTCGACGGATGCAGGTGACTAAATCGCAACCCTGTATACGCAAACGAAATATACGCAAAAACTGTCTCCAGTTTTGAATACTAGAAAAAATAAAAAGTAGTAATAGGTGGGTAGAGCAAAAAGAAATGGAGTTAAACCCGCGCAATAAGCAGGGCCAATAAGGACACTCGGCAAACAGTGTAAATTACCAATTAGTAAGCCTTTCATAGTGATACCGGTAAACATAATAGTAGAGGCATTAAAAATGGGTTCCGTATAAATATTCAAATAATTCGTAGAAATTATGAAATTCCTAAATTTAATGGGTCATCGACTAAAATCGATTATAGGTAGGTATAAGATACAGCAAACCGCCCAAGTTCACACGGTTTGAAGTATTACATAATACATATATGTAACTCAATTTAGGTTTACGCGGCGCACGCCAGTAAAGCTCCCAATTCGCATGATTTTTCCGAAATTTTCAACAACCATCGTCATAATTCAACCAATTTTCACAAAACCTTAATGAATTAAACACCTAAACCTTTCTCGTGAATCAGCCCGTCCATTGGTGAGAACCGTATGAAAATCTGTTTGGTAGTTTTTGAGTTTATCGCGTTGAGACAGACAAACAAAGGCGGCGACGGGACTTTGTTTTATATAATGTAGATATGCATGATAAACTGCCATTGTTTTACAATTCCATTTTCCACGCCTGAACTTTAAATAATACATATCTAATATTATGGCAAACAGTATGTATTTCTAGGTATTTCATTTGCTACTTTGGAAAAATATAATCAGAACATCCAGATTCTAGACAGATTAAATAAAAACAGAATCTTAAAATAAGTAGCATTTTTTCACTCAAAAGCTACAGATGGCTTGAGAGATTATATATATATTATATTTTATGATTTATTATTTATATCGAGACACCGTCGTTGTTTGATGATTATGCCAACGTTGTTGACACTAAAACAAAGGTTTAGACATTTTATAAACCAAATTCTTCAATTTATTAAAAATGGAACCCTAAAAAAACCTAACCACAATCACCTCTCGATCCCTTAAAAAAACTATCGTCACTCCCCATGCTTATTGCGACACCTTAATTAGTAGCTGGCAACACCGAGTGGTCGGGAATTGCCACTTTTTTCCACCATTGTGCCTCTTTATCGCCACTCTCTCCCAGACTCGTGGGAGTCACGTTGCTTCGATGTGCCAATTAAAGTACGATACCAATTGTTTCTACAGCCTTTTGATATGCAGTAATTACGTTTACGAGTTCGTGAATAGTTTTTATGCATTTTTTTTTTGTTTTTATTTCTTCTTAACTTGTGGTGGAATATTTTGTTGAGCTTGCTGTCAAAATGGCATAGCAATTGCTATTTGCTGCACTGTATAGGTTTCTACTGTCCTTATTAATATGTATGTCCATAGTGATAATCAATATTGTCCCACATGTGAGGTATTCATTGCTATTTAATACGTGCAGTTCAAAATCACAAAATAAAACTAGACATCTAGTCACAGCTTCCAGCTTCTTAAAAAATAAAGAATAAGACAAATTTAGTGTGAATGAAAGAGAGATTTATATCTTTCTTCTCTCACATGTATAGAAATGTGCCTAAACGCGACGCTTCCTTAAAATTTCACTCCTATTTCTCGTCCAATTTAATCGAATCTCCACCCAAGAAGTTTCACTTCAATAAAACGTTTTTAACCTCAGACATTATAGCTTACCAAACTCGAGTTTGGTGAGTAAATAAGTATGCAGCGATAATGTCTGAGGTTAAAAACGTTTTATTGAAGTGAAACTTCTTGGGCGCAGATTGAATCCATCCATCATTCCTGGACATCCTTGTCCAGTGGCATAATTAAAAGTTTGAAAATTTGTAAAAAAAAACTACACCTCTCGCTCAAAGAATGTTTATTGTTATTTAAAAACAATAGGTACATGCGAATTTTATTTTTTGAAAACCACGTTCTCCAAATTTTGACCATCGAGCCTAGCACACTTGTCAAGTCTAGCACGCAAGTTTTCAAAAACGCTTTTACAGAGCGACTGAATCATGTAAATCTTGAACGATTTGAATTTTACACGGATGGAACTTGAGTTTTTTTCGCATTATAACCGGTAAGGTTGATTTCGTAATTCCTAATATTGATGAACGTGCACGAAATGATAAACGGGATGTTTCATTTATAGAAACCATAACACGTTCAAAATTTTCGTTTGTGGCTACCGCTAGCTTAAGTCCTGGTCTGGGGCTGTTTAATGTTGATCCAGTAGCTCAGAACTTTGCTACCCAAGACTTAATAAGGTTGATCGATGGTTCATCACGTAATCGACGAATATCGTAACGATTACTAAGTCGAAGACGTGTCTTAGTAAGCAAAAATGCACTTGAAATGTACGCCTTGATGGCAAAAGCGCGGTGCACTCCAGACCACCGCTCTATGGCAGCTAAAAAATCCGCAGAGCTTACGCTTACATCGAGGCCCCCCGCGTCACTCTAACGTGTTGCGTTCAGAAATTACGTTTGTTCAAACTTGGAAGTCTGCCACTGGAAACCCTGTAGATACTAAGCAGTATTATTTTATTCACCGACCCATCAACCAAGTCCATACAATCCTAAGTAATACAGAACAAACACAAGTGAAGGCGAGCACACTTAAATATTTGAACTGCATCAAGCGTACAGTGGAACAATCGCTCGGAACTCGGAACTCGATGTGAACGTTCACCGCTTCGATGTAAACGTTCACTGCTTCGATAAAACCACCTATGGTTTTAAGAAGCGAACGGCACTTAAGCGGGACGGTGTTATGCAAGATGGTAGGAAGGTTTAATTTATTGGGTTCCGTCAAGGAATGAAAACACTAAGCAGGCAGTATTTAAAGCATTTTTACTGAAATTGTTTTGCAAAAAAAGATTGGGTTGGAATAAATTATGTAAGACTAGCTTCTGCCCGTGGCTTCGTTCGCGTGGATGTCGGAAATTATCCCACAGGATCGTGATACCGGTACAAAATGACGCCTATGTCCTTTCCCAGGATGCCATCTATCTCATAGCCAAAAAACTCTCTAACAAAAAAACAATGATAATTGAGAAATAATTCATATGCCAGTTGATTCTTTGATATGGTCTCCTTGTACCCTAGAGTTACAGGATATCAAAAAAAACACCTTGTATATCAAGTATCAGCTTATACATTTACAGTATAAGCTGACTTCTCTCGTACGAAAAGATTGGCTTTTAGTTACGAAGAATCTATATGCGAGGTCATCTAAAACTGGAAATGTATAGCTTGATAATTATGTTGTGTGTACACCCACATTGAGCCAGTTGTGTTTATCTTCCTATTTTGCATAAATCTTCCACGTCGTAACTTGGCTCTCTATTGAATGAAGCGGTCGATCGAAGCGGGATGTCATTAAAAGGCTTTTAATTCTTGATGGCTCTACTCTCCACGAAGCCAATACACTGATCTGGAACAAAAATAGAAAATTGTTTTAGTTTTTCCGGCTGCAGACCAATACTTTTTAGTTTGATTTTAGTGTGGATGTTATCCAGGCTTGCTTTTGAACTAATTTTTGGAATTTAATGGAGCCTTAAATAGTTTTAAGCTTGAATCTCGAAGTACAGACGCCAGTACATCAAGCTACCCGAAACTGTCAAATTTTCCCAATCAACCTTGAACCTTATATTGTAGCGATAAAGTTGAAGATCTATTCAAAAAATTTGACAGATTGTAGTACCTTGATGTGCTGGCGTCTGTACTAGGGCTAATAGACCAAACCAACTATGGTAGAATTTATCATACTAATAATATAAAGGCGGAAGTTTGTGAATGTGTGTATTTATATGTTTGTTACTTCTTCACGCTTAAACGGCTGGACCAATTTTGATAAAATTTTGTATGGAGGTAGCTGACACCCTGGATTAACATATAAGCTACTTTTTATCCCGATATTCCCAAGGGATCAACACTTATGCGTGTTAAACCGCCAAGCGCAGCTAGTATTGCTAAGTAGGTAGCAATACAGATGTGTGCAGTGGTGGCCATGTAGTAACGGCCGTGACTTATGAGTGGAAGGTCGTAGGTTCGAACCCAGCCAGGCGCTTTACTTTGTGTACAGTAGGTACCCGGAGATAAATATTGCACATCGACCTATTCGATCCTATCGATTTTATACAAAGAATAAAAATAATTATCAAAAGAAACAAATCATAATTGTTTTAACAGCTCCTAATAGATACCGGACTGTTTGTATTTCGTGCGACAGAGATAACGCTCTACGAAGCCGAAATTAGCCGATTGTCTCTTTCCAAAGGTCGATGTGCAATATTTATCGCCGGGTACTGTACATTATTTCATCGCCACTGTTAATCAGTCTATAATGTTCCCACTACTGCTGGGGCATAATCCTCCTCTCTGTGAGAGGGAGTGAGCCATAATCCACCGCGCGGGCCCAGTGCGGGTTGGTACATGTCACAAGAAAATAACTAAAGTCTATTTACTAAAATTTTATTGTACTTGGTTGATATTCAGCAGCTTCCTCAGAAAAATAGATTCCTTACAAAGAAATGATCGCATCATTTACGTACTGTCAACAAATCCCAAGCTCTGAAGACACACAATAACAATATTTCTACCACCTACTCCCACACTGACGTCACTATATTCACTTACATACATAGGTACAACTACCGACATATACGTCACATTATTTTTCCTTTGAAAATCATAATGCCAAGGGCCTTCTGTTGAACTACCGTTGACATGCAACGTTCTTTCAATGCACTCGAATCAGCTCATTAAAGTCTTTCCTCCGCGCCATTTCCTTGGTATTTTCAATCCTAGTAAATGTTACGTTGTTACTTGATGTTCGGCTTATTACGTCACTGAATTGTTGCTTAGTATTTTGTACTGGATTATGGCTGAGAGAAAAATGGGTTTCTTGTTTTGGTAAGATTATTGTGTAGGTTTTAAAATTGTAGGTACAGTATGATGTCTTCGCTATTTCAATAAAGTAAAATATACATATACACTGGATACTGAATTAACTAACAAACTATGAAAATTAAAACATAACCTAACTAAAACTATTAACAGACTAAAATATGGCGTCAAAAAATTCTTTCGCATCTCTGTCGACTGGTAATGTAGACCCAAGAGACTGGCGGCATTGCAATGCTAGCCTCTGGCCAAGGTAAAAGCCAGCCCTTGGGTCACGGGAAATGTCAACCAGCCGTTCGGACATTTCGTTGATAAAGTAATGATGAATCTTTATTTGATCTTGATATTGAAATCTGGGGTACGCACCACAATTTTGTAGGTCTCGTTTCATTCTCATAAACACTCTGTTCTTTGTATCCATAAACCAAGAAAAATAAATTGATATAAATTTTTAGTTTGGAGCTAGAAAACTTTTCAATTTACCGGTTTCCTTCTACAAAAATTAAGAGACAAGAAAAACAACACGAAAACTATAATCTCAATCAAACTTTCTGCTAACTAAACTCCCTTCCAAAAAAGCCCACAACACACGCCAAAAAGTTAACCACACGCCAAAAGACACAAAGACATCAATACATCCTCGCCAAAAGAACAAACTAGCTAACACAACAAGCCACAGTCTGTCCCAGACTTTTCCGTTTGCTATGACACTTTGAGTCGACTCACTTTTTAATTAGCGTATTTTTCTTTGTGGCGGCTCTGTGTAAATTAGCCTCTGATGTGAAGTGCGGCAAGCTAGCGCCACAGAGGAACGACGCACTATCATTGCCCTGGTTTTATGGAAGGCTTTTGTGGAAGCATTAGCGTATTAGTTGTGTATGTGGGAGGATTTTAAGGGAGGATTTAAAGGACTTGGATTTTTTGTGGCCTTGTACGAACAAAAGGTGAATAATATTTAAAAACTAACTGATAATATTTGAAATCCCATTACTTGACAAACCTTTGCAGAAAATATTTCAATTTAAAAGATTATTATTATTTTGATTCAAGTTTTCGGGGAGGTCTTTATGTTGCCAGTTTTAGAAATAAGATTGTAATTGGGACATGGTTATTGAAATGATTTCACGAGTATTTTTAGAATATAGAATATCAAGCGTATTGAATAAAACTACACTGTTATGAATATGATATTTAATCATTGATTAATGTATCAATTTCATTTTTAAACAAATAGATAAGTCCAGTGTTCAGAGTATATAATGACAGCACCTTCTTTATCGTTCATGATAATTGTCACTTCCCGTCATTGTCAAGCATTTGTCATATGTCATTTCTGCTTTACACAGAGTTAAAACTAAAGAGGAGGAGGCATTAAATTATAAACAATACTAAGCAATATTTTATATTTCTTGTTTTCTATACGAAACATCCTGTGTGTTAGAAAGAGTACCCTTTAGTGCTTATAAATGCCATTAGTTATTTTTGTCAATCCCAATAATGTTACTTATGACCGTAAGTGATTGCTGTACTGTCTTATACGCACTTTTGCATGTTACCTTTAGCATAAACCAGTGTAAACAATTGTTAGTGAACCAATAAAAATAAATAAGTGATCTTGGTGACCCCAGGGACATTAGTCATATTTTTGGAATCGTCTCCTCGAGCCCTTTATTTTGACGTAGGTACTAAATTCTTTTTTCACGACTATTGGGTTATAAAGTCAGTCATGTTTATTTTTGTAAAACCTTACCTATTGCATTAGGAATTTCCTTAAAAATCCTCCGAATTGCGATTGAAAGTGACGTGCGTTGCGCTGGGCGGTCACCACAATCCTAATGACATGTAAATCATTACAATTCATCCAGACAGACATCTGGATGCTATGAAAGAATAAATAATCATACATATGTACATAGAGCATAACTATGTAATCCAAAGACATGCGCTAATGAATGTTCATCATGAATGTTTTGTTGTGATTTCTTGTGACTTGTTCAAAAATATCATTGGTTGTGTTTCTGGTTATCTTTTTTGCATTTCTGAGTGACTTCGCCTTTCTAGGACTATGGATTTTTGCATTGCAGTTTATCTCGGCTACAATAACAATACCTATAACTCGCATCTCGGAAAACTCTGATTTTGCCTGGTTTCCAACGGAGATCCGAATGAATCATTTGTGATACAGTCGTAAGATTTGAGTAAAATTCAATCTGTTGGAAGACATTGGATTACTGCGTGATCGACAGGTTTGAATTTAATTTTTTTTGACAGGTTTGTAGTCGTCAGATATGGGAAGGGTCGAAGCACAACTTCAATAGTGATATGGGACGAACTAAGAATTTTTTGGAATCTGGGACAAAACTTCGGGACGAACAAAGAATAAATCTCTTCTGGCCCTTCATCAAGTTTTACGACGAACGAAAATATACAGGGTTATGAAACACTACTATTGCTTCATAATACATTTTGTTTTATTTATGTCCATTTCTGGGCCAAGCTCGTATGGGACAAAAGTCCATCTCTTTTGCTTTCATAAAATTGAGGTTTTATATTGTTATAGATCTGGTTGGTTGGTTTTTTTTCTCCCGTATCGGCACAACTGTAACAGAATAGTTCAAGCCGTGACAAAAATATCAGCCAGTTAGCAAGATGGAATGAATGGATGGATGGAAGATGGAGACTGACTAAGCAGGTCGTATAACTGTACAAAAATCTTTTGGCGTGCGGCTGAAATCGGAACTGACGCCGCCATTTTGTTTTTCAATTAATGAATTGCAAAAAAAAATAATAAAATAATTGGTAAATATTTAGTGCAATTGTTTCGGGAAATGTCCCGAAACAATAGGGATGTTGCCTGGGTAAAAATAAATCGATTCGATTTAGTCCCTCAGTAAGATTATTAAAAAATATTGAACACGTATTTTTTGTTTTATCAATTAGATAAAAAATTACAAAGATATATCACATCAAAGTTCAGGAGTGGGGGGCTTTGACGTAATAACGTGCTAAAATTTGTAGCACGGCGTGACGTCATACGAAATTTCCAAGCGCTGTATCTTCGTAATTTTTTGTTTGCCAGACAAAAGAAAAAATACGTATACAATATTTTTTAGTAATCTAACTGATGGACTAAATATATTTTCTTAGTCAACTACCCTATTGCACTAAATATTTACCAACAGCGTCACCATATCAACCTATCAAGCCTATTTTAAAGAGGTAAAGTAAAGATACCTATGATCATTAGGTACATAAATAATTAAAATCAGCATGAATGATGAACTCTGATGCGAAGTGCGGCAAAGCTAGTGCCACACAGGAACGACACACCATTATTGCCCTGATTTTATGAATGGCTTTTGTGGAAGCATTAGCGTATTAGTTGTGTGTGGGTCGGGATATGTTGTAGCCTGTAGGGAATCGAAATTAGCCTGTTTTTTATATTAGTGGCCTGCAATGTAAGTCGAACTGGAGTTATTTTTAAAATTGTAAAGATAATGAATACAAATTTGTTTTTGTTCCAAACGCCGCCGCGACTCTTCTTGCAACGCAACAATTTGTATCGTTCGTCACCAAGTTAGGTCACAACGTGTTGTCGATTTTACACTTTTAACTTCAGGTAATTGGGTAAATAAAATACCTATATTTATCACATGATTCTCTTCAAGTTCAAATGTAAAATAGAAGAATCGTAAAAAAGTCGCCTAATAGTTAAAAAATTCAGACTCCAATAACCTAATTCCAAAGTCAATGAAATGCGTAGATACTTATCATTATAACGTCGTCATAATTCTTAACTATAACAGAACTTTGTTCGCGTAAATTTTCAACAAACAACACAAACACTACCCAAAGGCATTGTAGCACATTAGAATTTTAACTTCAGCCGTTTCGGAGGCAAGAAGATTAACAAATCCCAATCACGGGAGAGATTCGCGTATTCATACCAAAGTTTTCCGCCCAGGCGAGAGACGGAACATAGAAAACCAACCTAGAGTGAACGAGATACAGATATTCTAAGTGTGAGGGCTACAGTACATGGGTCTGACATAATGATATATTAATTTCTGTCGCGAGCTTCCATTGTTTTGGTAGGTATTTTACGACGTGACGTATGGTCATTATGTTTTCATAGTTTCATAAAGACTGATTCAAAGGAGTGCGTCGGCGTGTGCTTAATGACATAGAAGTATAATGCGTGTGATAAATTGCTTTATTGCAGATTTATGCCGTTCTGTTTGTTAGTAATTATGGTTAGGTAAATACATAGATATTTCGAGAACCCGTCCGTCAATTCTTCTCTCGGTCATAATAAGCAGTTATGGAATTCTCTCAAAGAAGGATACCTGCATTCTTCTCTTTAGCCAAAAAATAATACAATATGTTTTCTTGCGAGAATCGAACCCTGCTTTATAAACGCTGCTTGAAGTTAAGAGCCGTTTAAATGTCAAAAATGTATGGTTAAACATCCGCTAATCACTTCTTAACTTAAGGGGCTTACATGACCTAAAGCGCGGTCACTGTCAGACTGCATAGAAAAGAAAGAGAAGCGCGATGACACAACGCTGGTAATTTATTGCAAAATATGAAGCAATTATTTAATTACAAAAAATCTATTGTGTGGACGAAAAAATTAAAACACTAGTATTTTAGTATGTTGCTTGTATTATAATCTGACAAAAAATCAGAATGATTGTATGTATATTAGTGTACCGTTTATTGTAAAAAGAAAGTTTTTAGAGGTATCTTCATGATTTTTTTCTATCGTATGAATTTAGTTGTAATATGTTTTCAACACATTATCTACCTAGCATATATCCTGAAGAATATTATATATTTTTCTAATTTTGTTTACTCTAGTCGATCATATACTTCTATTGTTTCTAAAGCTTGCGTTTTTTGTGTTTAGGTCCTGTAAGCCCCTTAAAGCAACGTTTATAAATAAAGGGGTTTATAGTTTTCAGACAGCAAAGTCTAGAATAATACGCAACGCGTTGTAGCTTCAAACCAATTATTATAATTGATCCTTTTCTCTGTTCATTTTATATTGAACAACAAATTAGGTACTATAATTGAAATTGATTTTTAAATGGTATGAGCGAAGAACAAAAAAATCGTAATGGATGTTTTGTGGATGTAGGTGGGTAAGATATAAGTATCAAATAGTTCTCGAGACCGAATTTCGGCAATGGCGGCCTAAAAAGGGGGCTTAAAACGGCCACTTTGGCAGAATCATAAAAGGATAACATTATGAATCATAATATGGCGAAGACATCTGAAGAAGGTACAATCAAAGAGATTGGGATTGGATTTAGATTGGATTGATTGGTATCTTAGCACAGACAAAAAAAAATAACTGAAAAATCATTCACCAATGGGATTTGATACGATTAACTTAACAGTTAACTGTCCATTAATATTCATAATGTTATCCTTTTATGATTCTGCCTTTTTAGGCCCTCAGATATACCTCTTATAGTGCACAAGTGTTCGCGCAGACATAGGCGCACTCTCTACTTCCTCACTCTCATAGTCCGATGGAACGGCAATCCGACACGACCGGAGAGTTATTAGGGAGGCACGGGGGTATCACACCGACAACTTCCAAGGTCTGGGCTGTTACTTAGAATTTCCCAATGAAAAAATAAAACACCTAAAAAAAAGAGGAAATAGCAAAAGTATTACTACAGTTTTGATTAGAGTGCTTAGATTGTCTTCAATATGTATAGGTTTTCACTATGTAAAGACTATGTTGAGACCAAATCAACAAAAAAAAAAAACCGGTCAAGAGCGAGTCGGACTCACGCACCGACGGTTCCGTACCATCATGTTTTAAATTTTCATCGGCGAGGCCTATATTCGTCAGAGAATTTTAACACTGTGCACTGCGGTGTAGAATATTGCAGTTTAGAGACTTCGTTTTATTTTTCCAGTTATCTTTACATCTTATTATACTTCAATCACAGAGTAATTTCAGATTTTATGTTTGCAGACTTCGGAGATAAAGGGGTGGAACGGTATTTTTTTTACATTTTTCATCAAAACTAGAAAACTATGCGGCCTAAAAAATGATATGATATGATACCCCACATGCCCTAGTAGCCCAGCCCTACTTCGAATTTTTCGGACCCCCTTACAGTCCCTGTTGCAAAAAATATACATATATTTTTATTTCTTTCTTATTTGCAAAATAGTTGGGCAAACGTCATCTAAAACTATTCCAAATTTCAAGTTGATAGCATTAGTAGTTCGTGAGATGTCTAGCTGTGACAGACAGATAGACAGACAGACTGAGTCTCACCATAAGGGTTCCATTTTACCATTTTGGTACGGAACCCTAAAAAGTACCTTCCAATATTGGTTCCTCATAATTATTATAATTACGTCCTTACGCTGTCTACCTACGTCCCGTCACTAATGAGGTACCTATCTTTGATATCGATATTCTTGTATGTACCCCTGCTTTGAGCATGTAATATTATAAGGACTGTCTTTGATAATAATTTACGGTATAATATTTAGACTAAAACTAAAATAGCATTATTAATTTAAATATGTACATCTTTATACTTTTAATTATTCTCCTAATATGATTACTTGATAGTTAATTAAAAAGCTACCTACCTGTTTCATAATCAATTATTAAATTCGTAATTAATAATTTAATGGGCACCATATTTCAAAAGTTGAATGGCTGGTAACTTGGTTATATGACATTTGGTTTACATATTTGTTCTATTCTATTATATTCTTAGACCTATGCCACGGTTTTTACGACTTAAGAGGAAATGCGGTCGCAGGGACTATGAAAAAGCCTAAGCAAAAGTCATAATTGGAGGTTTTGTTCTCACCTATTTTCTCCTCCAATATTGGGCCAATTTCAAAGATATTTCATAAACAGAATAAGAAGGATCTATACTGTGTCCTTACGTTTTTTTTTTTTCATTAATAGTTCTCAAATTTGTACACTAGGGCTCTGTTGCCAGCGACAATTTTGAGCTTATAAAAATAATGTATGATCAAAAAGGAAAACATATGGACATAGTATATATCCTTTTTATTTTATTTATGAAATATATTGGAGGGGAAAATAGGCAAGAGCCAAACCTCGAATTATGACTTTTCACTTAGGCTTTTTCAAAAAGTCTCTCCGACCGCATTTCCTCTTAAGAGAATATCAAGATTTCTTTATTATATTTTCCGGAATATATTCTCTAAATGACGGTGAAAAGAGCATCAAAATCTGATGCGTAATTTAGAAAAATAATGCGTTCACACAGACAAACACGAAAAGCAACTTTGTTTTATACTATTTACAGCTGATAATGCCATACCAATATGACAGAGATTTTTCGTTAGAGTACAGGAAGCTTAACCCTAACCCACTAAACTTTACAATAAATCTCAAAATAGTCACTTTTTTATTAGTAACTAACTAACCCGACACACATTGTCGTGTCAAAATTGTATTATGATCTTGAACTCTAACAAAAATTCAGTTTTCCCAAACGTTCCAATTTTGCGGGAATCTTTTCCAATTTTTCTTTTTACAAAAACCTAATTTGGACTATTACGAACATTTTAAAACAAAAAATAGCCAAATCGGTGCAGCCGTTCTCAGGTGCACTTAACAACGAACACCATTTTATTTTTATTTACATAGAAAAAAGGAAGAGAACATTTATTTGGACACACGTCATGAAACACAAAACACAAATGACAAAATAAAAAGTGAAAATACTGTTTAACTACAATAGTGTGTACCTACCGAGTTTATGAATAGTAATTGGTTCAACCCTTTCATTTGTTTTTATGATGCCTCTTATTACTGCCTCACAAGGACTTAAGTATTTTCGCAAATGTCCCACACTACAAAATCCTTCAATAAACCCTAATTAATCCAGTTTCATATTACTCAGCGTTAGAACTAGCAGGTCATTAGTTGATATGACGTCACATCGCTAGGGGATGATAATTAGCGTCTCCAATCCACCCTCATAGCATATGGCGTGTCCTGCAAGTCATGGCATGGGGGATCTATGTCAGATTCTTATGGGTGTAAATGTATTAATAGGATGGGGAAAAGGAGATATTTTTCAGCTATACGGGCGTTAGAAGTTCGCACTAACAATACTTTGGTTATTTTCCTATAAATAAAGGCGAAAAAAATCCAATCTGGGTTTTTTCTCTTCTTCATCTCTCGTATTACCTACACTTGCAATGGTGAAATTGAGTTTTGTAACTACCTAGAGAGCGCCCGATGAACAACGTCGTCTACAGTTTTCTTTAAATAAAAGAAAAAAGAAAACATTCTGCACATAGCAGACGTACATTATACAGTAAACATAAAATACACACACTAATACAAATTAGTCAAAATTATAGTACTTATTCGACTAATAAAACATAATAAAAACAAAAAGAGGAGTTTCAAAGTTAAAAGTTTGCAAATGCATGACACTAAGCCTCTTTTCTAGGCTATCCTCTATTGCCCTGTGGTCTCATAATGACATTGAACTACGATGTAAGATTCCACACATTCTTTTGATACGAATTTTTCTCCTTATAAAAAAAAACAATTAGTAGTATAATTAATTGCCTCACTAACTTAGCTCAGCCACAATGTTTTTTAACAGTAGGTACCTACATTGTATAATCAATTAGATTTGAACCGGAAATTGTGTTGAAACTGAAGAAATATTTTGGAACACACCCAGAAACCCGTCTCGATGAGGCGCCAACATTGTACAAAAAGAAAGGACATTCAAAATGTATGTGACCACAGCGTTCAGAGGAGTTATTATAGGTTCAAATTGTTGTTTTGACTCGCTACTCGCTTTTTCACATATTTTAAGAAGAATCAGCAAGTTATTTTCAGCACTCTAATTGCGTAACACACTCGATCACAATATGAATCACTAAGAAGGATATTGCTAATCTATTGCTCGAAAAATATATCTGCTCAACAACGTAAATAATGTTGTTAAAATAACAGCCAATGCTACAGTTAGTGTGTTACGCAATCACCCCGCAGCACTAACATGAAATAGTCTTAATATCTAACCTAAATAGTGATACTTATGACAAAAAATAAAAAAGTCGTACTTATTATTATTATTTTGTGCTTTTAAGTGTTGGTGTACGTGCATAGAACAATGGAAAGCTATGGGAGAGACCTTTGCCTAGGAGTGGGCCGATACGGGTTGATATAAAAATAAATAAAAAAAAACAACTAAGCAAACAACTAATATTCCATGCAGCGGCGGTGCTATTCTGTAAAAATCTCACCGTGAAAACTTAGGTGAAGTGAGCGTGGACTGAGCTGTCATAGTGTCAATTCCTAGCAAAAACAAACTCACTTGACCTAAGTTTTCACGGTGAGATTTCTACAGAATCGACGGGCAGGTATGTATCTATCTATGTCTAGTATTTTTCTGAAAGCGATGACCATCACGAAGTAACGTTACGTAACCATAGTTGTTCGTTCTTCCTCTGTATGAGAAGAAGCCTTTGCTCCATTAAAGGCTGATATTATTAATTTATCTCAACCTGACAATCACCATAATAAATATTCATAAACTCCAAACACACCATAAACGAAAACAGTACTCCAGCCGCTCATTAAAAGACAATAACCGCTTCTTCACGTATTAATTATTGTCAAAATCACCAAAACAAACACAAGAACTACCTACAATGTTCGAAATATTTCACTGGATATCCGACATTTCTTATCCTACCCACTTAAAACATTCGAAGGGCAATGGGTCCTCCGAGTGTCATTCATCAACAACTCTCTACGAACTTTGCATGTACCCGAAACCTCTTATTATTTGCCACCCTACACTATAAAATTGGACCGAATGTGCTTGACCACACCAGCGAAAACTAAACTTTATATTCTCCACACAAAGTTCCAATTCGTTTGTTAATGTGGGTTAAAACACAGTCGTTTTAAAGCATTAATTATCGCGTCCAACCCCCGTTTTAGGGTAAACCCTTTAGGAAATTTTCGTCCCTTGCTGGTCACCCTCCGAGGTCCAAGCCAAGTCATTAGTATGCGCTATGTAAACGAAGGTATGTTGAAAAGGTTCCGTTTAATTTCGTAGATATTTGTCGTTTGATATGCTAAGAACAGTGACATTTGGAAAGGGTACTGAAATGATCATTTGAATATATATGAAGTACAGTAAAAGGGTTGTCTGTCCTGTTTAATATGTAGAATTTATTGTGCATGATATGTTTAATTTAATGATGACGTTATCATGCATAAGAATCTCGAGCAAAGCGGACCTTACAAAACTTAAGAATCGGGTTATGAATAGGGCTAATAAAAGAACTAAAAATATTCGATGAAATAAAAGCATAAAAGTAGACGTGGAGATAATACAACATGTCCAGGAATACCTCTACTTGGGTCAAGTAGTTTCTTTCCAGACGAGGCAAGATAATGAAATCTCAAGACGAACGGAAAACGCCTGGAAGAGCTACTGGTCCTTGTAAGAACTATTTAAGGGCGAGTTGCCTATGGCACTGAAACACAGGCTCATGGACATGTGTATTCTTTCCGTCTTAACCTATGGTGCACAAACATGGTTTTTGATTAACATCCAGAAGTCCAAACTCAAGGTCTGCCAACGAGCATTGGAGCGCAGTATACTAGGCGTTAAATTAACGGATCGTGTTCGAAACAATACTGTGCTCCAAAACAAAGATAGTTGACGTGGCTCAAAAGGCTGCTCAACTTAAATGGGATTGGGCAGGACATGTCTGCCTCATGCCGGACAAACGTGGGCCCAAATAGCGCAGAATTGGTGCCCTGAGACAGTGAGGCGGGGTCGCGGCAGACCACGTAGGAGATGGCGGGACGAGATGGATAGGTTCCATCAAAACTGGAAAGAGGACGCGTGGGCTCGCGAAATATGGAAGGAGTGGAGGGAGGCCTTTGCCCATGTAATAATTAGACATCATATTTTATGCAATTTCGTCTAAGTATACCTACCCATACTTCTAAGAAGACAAACGTGAAAACTTGTAAGTACCTACTTACGATTAATTCAAAAAGTATCTGATGAAATCAAAACAAATCGATTAGAAAATGCCTTTAAAGAGTGATTGCACAAGAATTTAACCGGAACAGGGCTTGTTTACACTTTCATCAGAAATATTTTGGAACGGGTTATAATTAGCTAATGTAGGATTCCAATCGACTATGTCCCTACACATAGGACATAATCAATTTTAAAACACATACAAAATAATTGTGTTGAATCAGCAGGTAACTTAAATTAAACAATCACTAATTAAAACGTAAACAACGGTACACTCAATAACACTCCAAGAACCACACTTCACTTCCTAATAATAACATATCAACATCTATCAACGCAACAAACGTTACTTACCTGTCACATTAGTTCGCTCCAATGCACTCCCTTGCTCTTAGTTTATGCAAAATTAGTTTTCCAATACAAAACCCCTCGTGTCTAAGCCGTATTAGCTTATCTTTCCACTTGGCACGCTATAAATTGGTCAAAATCTCGTTGGCTCCTCGACTTTGCCACGTATTCCTAAGTGGTAGGGTGACTAGGTTTCAAAGAAGTTTAGGATGCGTGGCTATTCCAGTAGAATGTCCTTCATTATTCTATTTTATTATACAGTGATATGATACCACTTCGATACAATTAAAATCTTTCAATAAGAATTTGAACTTTTTTATATTATCTTATTTATTTAGTATAGACGCCAGCACATAAAGCTACTACAATCTGTCAAATTTATTTAATAGATTTTCATAAGCATAAGGTTCAAGGTGGTTTGGGAAAATTTGACAGTTTCGGGTAGCTCGATGTGCTGGCGTCTGTACATACCCCGGTAAAATTTTGCTATTCCATACATTTTAACCGCGTAGACATTGCACTTGGTGATTCAGAATCATGTACTGAATCCGTGGTTTGAATGAATTTACTGAATACGTTACAATCGCTAGTGGTATCAAAGCATTGCTTAAAGACAAAACAAAATCGAGTCTCCATCTTATAGCGCCAAAACATTATAATTATGTGGGTAGGTAACATTAATCATAAATCATACGATCATAAGTTTTATTTTCGCTTATTCATTGTTTAAATATTATAATTTTCAATTATCATAATGATGTTATTATTATTAATTATATAGTACAGTTATTATTAATATGTGTAACAATATTTAGGCAAGAAATTCCAATCGCCGGTTTCAGGAACAGTATCTTGGTTTTGCCAACGATTCTTACTTTTATCATAATATTATGTTATCCTTCTTGTTTGCGGAAGCGTTTCTTAAAACAAAGTCTACTATTTTATATTTCAAAATCCTTTAGTAACACTCAAGACACAAAATTGACACTCGCGATGGAGCCGTACAACTTGCTTGCTCGACGACCATTTGACAACTAACTAAACTAGTGATCAGCAACGGTGAACCTTCTAACACTAGTCCGGAAATGACGTCACATCCCCCTTCTTTGATAGGTGTGAAGTTAGTTGTCAAATGATCGTTTTAAGTTTCTTTTACAGACTATTAAAAATATACTTTTAACAATAAAATTATGTTATAAATTGATTAAATTTGTACAAATAAATATAATAAACTTAAAATTGCTTACAATCGGCCTTCCTGATATTTTCACGTCTCGGGAAACAGAAATAATAAATAATAAAACAAAAAATAAATAAATAATTAATCAAAATAGAAAACCTTACAGAAACATAACCTTATTTTTATTTTATTTATATTAAAAGAAATCAAGTATTCATCATCACGCGTATCAATTAAATAAATTTTTCATAATCACACTTACATTAAAATACTAGTATTGAGGCCTCCTCATCATATCCTCATATACTTACTTAACATAAAATATTAGTATTGAGGCCTCCTGATCATATCCTCATATACCCACTTAATATAAAATATTAGTATTGAGGCCTCCTCATCATATCCTCATATACCCACTTAATATAAAATATTAGTATTGAGGCCTCCTTATCATATCCTCAAATACTGATACAGTGGTAATTATATTCATTCATATTTTCATAAATGTTGAATAAATATGCAGTATTGAGGCCTCCTTCATATCCTCATATACTAAACATTGTTCACACTATCATAAACCAGGATCAAAATAATAACAAAGATGAATAAGGTATTACAGTCTAATCGGCGGTCACGGTTTCCTCATCAGAAATATTGATGTTGGATCTATTATATACTAACCACGGATGAATTTTATCAACTAAGAATACACTTTTAAAAGGTCTATTATTCTTTCGTGATATTGGTGTATCTTGAACTTCGTACCTATCATTCCCTAGCACTTTAATTTATTCGATATGGACCTCTTAACTTAGGCACTAGTTTTTTACTTTGCCCGGTAGATGGCACATCTCTTTCTATTCTTACTAAATCTCCTACTTTATAATGTACAATCTTTTTGTTTTGTCATATCTATCTTTTTGCTTTTGCTGACTTTTGTTTATATGTTTAGTTATTTGTTCTCTTATGATTTCGGTGTTTTGAACATCTACATCTCCATCAGATACAATTTCGGAATTTAATAAAGAATCTGATGTTCCCGTTAATCCGATACCAAACAGTGCTTCGGCTGGTGTTTTCCCTATACCCTTGTTAATGGTATTATTAAGTACCCATTGAATTTCCGAAATCTTCTCGTCCCAAACATTTTCAGGTTTACCTAAATTGCTAGCAGAGAGAGCGGCTAATACTGTTCGGTTGTATCTTTCAATTTGCCCATTAGCTCTAGGTGTTGCTACAGCATTAAGGATGTGTTTTATGCCTAATCCACTGACAAACTCTTTAAAATTCTTAGAAGTAAATGAAGTACCTCTATCAGATATTAACCTTTTTGGAACACCGAACGTGTGAAAATATGATTTGAGGGTTTTAATTGAATTGGCTGATTTTGTATTTTTTACAGGTGATATAATAATAAACTTTGTAAAAGCATCAACAATCAAAAGGAGGTGGGTGTTTTTATGTTTGCTACGCACGAACGGACCTAAATGGTCATATGTGTTGTATGAAATGGCTGTGGTACCTTTTCAATAGGATGTAGTTTACCTGATCGCTTAGCTGAAGGAATTTTGGTGTTTGAGCATTCTAAACACGACTCTACATATTTTTGACGTGACAACGTCTAATAAATCGATGAAGCTGGTTGCACTCACGAAAAAACATGACTCATGTAGCGTTACCTCGCGGCCTCGCTCTGTAGCGTTCCATAGCGGCTTGAAGTGCAAGCGAATATTAACAAATGCAATGCAACTATTCCATCAGTATTTTCTTATGACGTTGTCACGTTCAACTATCGTCAGTAAACCGACTTTACAGACAAACGATTTTTTTATGAATTTTCTCATTTTAGGGAACCAGTACGATCGTTTAATTTTATCATAAGTCTTGTCGAAACTGAAATGACCAACATCGTCATGGTTTGATTTTAAAATATGCCACCTCACTCCCTTTGGTACCACCCATTTGCTGCAGTCTTCGCTATTTTTGTACAGAATGCCTCTTTTTAATGTAAAATTTTTGCAGATGTCTACTAATTTATTAGAATCTTTGTCTTGAAGAATTTGTATAATACGCTGTATTTCTGAATCATTTTGTTGAACTGTTGAAATCCAATCTAATGTAATATGCCTAACCTCAATAAAATTTTCACTTATCGGGTTCCTACTTAAAGCGTCGACATGTGACATGGACTTACCCGGGCGATATATAACATTAAAATCGTACTCTTGGAAGATGTTCCACCACCTAGCCACCCTTGGTAGGATGTCGCGTTTTTCAAAAGTACCTCTCAACGAATTACAATCTGTTACTATTGTAAAAGGTATGCCTAAAAGACAAACTCTGAATCGCTGGAGAGAAGCTATTACTGCTAACGTCTCCAAGTCATACGATGTGAAGTATGCTTCTTCAGGAGAAGTTTGTCGACTAAAATATGCGACGGCATGAAATGGGGAATTTGAATCTGGACGTTGCAATAAGATACCTGCAACACCAATTTTTAAAGCATCTGTATGTAACTGTGTCTCATTAGATGGATTATAAAACATCAATATTGGCCGTTTTACAAGTTCCTGTTTTAAGATATTAAAAGCTGTTTCTTGAGGAGAGCCCCAAGAAAACTTGGAATCTTTCTTTAATAATTGTGTTAAAGGTCTACCTATGATCGAGAAATTTTTTTAAGAAGCGGCGAAAGAAACTAGCTAGCCCTATGAACTGTCTGACGGTATGCTGATCTTTCGGTTTTGGAAAATGTTCGACAACTTTAATTAATTCCCTAAAAGTATTGAGCATATCAGTGGACTCACGTGGTGATCGAAGCTGCCTCTGATGACAAGAATTCAGCCGTTCCGAACGGCCACCGCTGTGAGACACCGGTTGTCTTTCACGGCTTCGGCTGCGGTTGTGGGACGTCAGTTGTTTCGCACGGCTACGGCTGTGCGACGCCGGCTGTCTCACACGGCTGCGGCTGCGTGACTCCGACTGTCTCACACGGCTGCGGCCGCGGGAGGCCAGCGGTCGAGTACGGCTACGGCTGCGAGAGGCCGGCTGTCTAGCACGGTTGCGGCTGCTAGAGGCCAGCGGATTAGCACGGCTACGGCTGCGAGAGGCCGGTGGACCAGCACGGCTACGGCTGCGAGAGGCCAGTGGACCAACACGGCTACGGCTGCGAGAGGCCGGCGGATCAGCACGGCTACGGCTGCGGGAGGCCGGCGGATCAGCACGGCTACGACTGCGAGAGGCCGGTGGACCAGCACGGCTACGGCTGCGAGAGGCCGGCGGTTTTTCGCTATAATCCTTTATTTTCGCTGGAGTCGGTAGGAGCGGGCTACGACTGCGGCTGGAGCGAGCCTCACTATTTCTTTTATCCATTATCCTGGACTGTAATGATAACTTCGGACAAAAATGTTGCTAAGACTGCGTAGGTAGGCATTTTAATAGAAAATGGCAATTTTAATTGAATGTAGCTAAGTAATATATTTTATCAGACATGAAGGTCTTCAATCTTATCATATTAACTTTCAACGATCAGACCGCACACCGGAGTACGATAACAATAGGTTTTGCTACTGTGTTGCTGTTTGATCGTCGATGAACTAAAATACCGTACGAGCTCTACTAATACTAATGCCCTCAAACATGGTGAAAGGACAAAAATGTATCGCCAGCAAAGGTATAGGAAGAAAGAGAAAAAAAATACATATCTAGTATTATATCGTCAATACCTAGCTAGGTAAATATTTTGGACTGATATTGAATCATGCTCTTCAGTACACATTATTTTTACAGCCTCATCTGGGAATCGAACCCAAGTCCCATCTCAGCTCTTTGTCCCTATCACTCATAAAGAACAAAGGAATTTACCTGTTGAATGAATGTTTCCTTTGCGTCTTTGCCACACAAAGGAAAAAGAACAAAGAATATTTTATTTTTATTTTAAACATGCAGTTTCAGCAATTAAATCGAATAAAATACATAATAAATATTTTTACCTGGAGCGTGCGATATCCCGCTTCTGATTTGCTATCCTTCTTGTTTGCGGAAGCGTTTCTTAAAACAAAGTCTACTATTTTATATTTCAAAATCCTTTAGTAACACTTCAAGACACAAAATTGACACTCGCGATGGAGCCGTACAACTTGCTTGCTCGACGACCATTTGACAACTAACTAAACTAGTGATCAGCAACGGTGAACCTTCTAACACTAGTCCGGAAATGACGTCACATCCCCCTTCTTTGATAGGTGTGAAGTTAGTTGTCAAATGATCGTTTTAAGTTTCTTTTACAGACTATTAAAAATATACTTTTAACAATAAAATTATGTTATAAATTGATTAAATTTGTACAAATAAATATAATAAACTTAAAATTGCTTACAATTATAATAACTGGATTGTCTCAAAAATTCCCTCCCGCATATCTCCCCTGCTCCCAAATCTAGTGGCTCCTACGAGGGGTATCACCAGTTAGCTCCGTTCACCGAGTAGAAAGATAACATCTACTACACCAATATGTTGTATTATTGCCTAAAATACATTATACACAGTTTTGTTTATGTATTGTATTGTATGTACATAAATTATTTTTGACGTGTAGTGTGTGGGGTAGATGGAAGATTAGTTATTATAAAACAGTAGCATAATCAGCTTATAATGTCCCCACTGGTGGGACACAGGCCTCCTCTCTATGAGAGGGAGTGGGCCAATAATCTACCACGCGGGCAGTGCGGGTTGGTGGATGTCACATGTCTTAGATTTTTTTCAAACAGCAACTATAAAAAGTTTAATATAGTAGTACAGCATTAATTAATGACAGTGTTGTAATTTCCATGAAAAAAGTTTTAAATTACTTAATATTCTGAACAAGCTACTAAACTGAAGTGGGACTGGACTGGCTACGTCTCCCGTCTGCCAAAATAATGCCCTAAATAACTAGCCAAAATAACCATTACGCGGTGCTCTGAGTCAGCCAGTAGGCGTCGCGGCAGACTCCGTAGAAGATGGCAGAACGAGCTGTAGAACACAAATGACCAGTGGTCCACTTTAGACCTCGATCGAAAGAGCTGGAAGTCACGGGGAGATGCCTTTGACCAGCAGTGGGATAATAAAACAGTATCAGTAACAGTACCTAATATGTCAATACGTAAACGACCCAAATCTTTGCAATTTTTGGAAAGCATGATTTTATAAACAGTGTAGGTATAATAATAATAATTTAATTAATAACAAGTTACTTGTATTCAAAAACAACAGCAGATAGAAATGTATTTAGCACAATGTTGTAATATGTTACATGATTAGCAAATCAAAAATCTCCATTCAAGGCAGTTAACTCCAAAATACGATCATGCCTCGAAATAAGACGTCATCTGCCTAGCCTTTTGCCGACTATGATGGGGTCGGCTTCCAGTCTAACCGGTTGCAGCTGAATACTAGTATTTAAACATAGAGCGACTGCCTATCTCATCTCCACAACCAAGTAACTGGGTAATGTCCCTTGGTAAGACTGGTTGTCAGATTTTCGGGCTTCTGACGACCTGTAACGACTGCCAAAGATCACGAATGACAGCCGGGACCAACGGCTTGACGTGCTTTTCGAGGCACGGAGGGGTTTTGGTATGTAGAGATGGTCACCCATCCACGGAACAACCGCGGCAAGTGTACCTAAACCTGATTAATCGACCCGTGCAGCTGTTATAACGTCAACCACTAAAAAACTCCCCGTGCCCGGGCCTTGCGACAGTATATGCCTCGAACTAAGTAATTTCTAAAAAACAACTCGCTTAAACACTACAACGACCCTTCCACCAAGCTTGCGGCTAAATTTTTTAACACAACAAGTTTCATTATCAAACTAACACAAAACTAAGATAAGGTGCCTCCACAAAGTAATCTTTACACTCCCCCTCCAAAAGCTTTGAAACTTGTGAACAAAGTTGGAATAACTTCGGAAGACCAAGGGCTGTTTAGAAAGGACCCCTAACTTGGCCCCAGTCTGAAATATTAACGTAGTTTCACAGAATCCTATATGAGAGGTGTATATGCTTTCTGGATATTTGCTAATGGCTCGAGCAGAGTCCGGTTCATATCGATACGTCTCTATAGATTTTCGGGCCAATGATTCTCTAATATTTAGAGGTTAAGTTTTGAGTTGAATTTCTGAGAGTGTGGTGAAGATTTTTAAGTTCACCTGTACCAATACAGGGCAAGGGTTTATCACTATTTCACTTTCTTGTTTACAACAGAGAGCAGTGTTGTTTAAAGCAGAGGTGGCCCAGTGGTGATGGCCGCGACTTGAGAGTTTGAACCTAAACAGGCGCTTTACTTTGTGTAAATTATTTCATCACCACTGCTCTCAAAACTGTGAAGGTAAACATCGTGGGGAAACCGGCATGTCCTAGAACCAAAAATTCAAGGCATGTGTCACCCGCACTGGGTTTGCGTGGTGGATTATGGCCCACTCCCTCTCACAGAGAGGAGGCCTGTGTCCCAGCAGTGGGAAAATTATAGGCTGATCATAATGATAATGAGTTGAATTAGGATACCCTTATTATTTTTTCACTTTCTTGTCTACAAACAGAGATAAAATTTAGTTAGATACCTACCTACCTACATAAAGCAAAAAGTGGTGGCAACTAATGTCTTGTTCTGTCTTTTAACAATCATCAAATTCATATTGAAACAAACTCAAACTTGCAGCGTGCAGCAAAACTTTTCTTGTCAACTAAAATTGAATCTCAATCTATAGAGACAGTAACGGTCGTCGGTACGCCATTGCGTGGAAGCACAAACACGCATGCACAAATATGAATACGTGGACGACGCAACACATGCAAAACAAAATTCGCACACAGAGAGTTGTCGGGCAAATTTTCAACATGGCACACCAAGTTAGGGGTGGACTACACTCGTGTCCTTCCTTTTGATTGCAATTAATTCGGAAACTAGGGGGGCGACGGGCGGTGTGCGGAGCGAGGAGGGGAGGCAAAGGGTTCGTTCGGCCAATGCGCAGGGCCGAACTTGGGAATGGATTGTTGGAGTTTCGAAAGTTGGTACAAGTGTTCGGTTTGGTTAGCGGTCTTTAGTTCTAGTTTTGTTTCTATTGATTCGCGATCAAGTTTTTGTGGTGGGTTTGAGTATAACGGAACTTGATAACGAGGTAGGTAATTTTAGTTAGCCAATTAGAATCGTTGGAAGTAATAATGAGTTATGTATTTTGTGCTTAGAGATTCTTGTTGAATCTGTATAACAACGCTTTCTGCAAAAATGAATATTGGCTTAAGCGAAAATGCCACTTGCTACTGTGTTGTCTAGTTCTAAAAATTTCCGTCAAGACAGTTTTTTTTTTGGATTCCTTGTCTTTTCTTTTCCTAAACACTTGTAACTCTTAACACCATCCTTCTCAAGTTTCAAGAGTGTTTCCAGAAACTTTTACTGTCTTAAAATCCCCAGGAATTTGCTCATCAAACTCCTACCCTGGCTGTCAAACGGTCTAGCCCGGCATTACCCGGTGAAAAATACCCAGACATTTTTATCCCGTACTTATAACCTGTTAGGAGGAGCCTGTTTTCTTTTTGCAATTAGTGACTTGGGATATTACTGGCCTGCCTCAATATCTGTGAGATGAAACGACCACAGTCAAGAGAGGAGATATTTTGTTTTTCGTGTTTTGAATATTGTAGTGGCCAGTATCACATACAAACATAGGTAGTTGTATGCGTATTTGGCAAAAAAAAAATACGGATAGGTTTTACAGCGCTTTATAGTTTAAGTTTTACAGCGCTTTATAGGTTTTACAGCGGTTTATAGTTTAAGTTCGAGAGCAGTGGTGGCCCAGTGGTTACGACCCCGACTTATGAGTTTGAACCCAGACATTCGCTTTACTTTGTGTAAATAATTTCATCACCACTGCTCTCAAAACGGTGAAGGAAACCATCGCAAGGAAACCGGCATGTCTTAGGACCAAAAATTCGAAGACATGTGACATCTACCAATCCGCACTGAACACAAATACAAAACTTAATAATTTTGTGAGATATCCAATTGATTTAAAAAGTCATAAAGTTGAATTAGAAACTTACAATCTGCAAAAAAAATTGTTTCAATATTCCAAGACAATTGATATAATTTGTATATTGCTAATTACTGATCCTGAAAATGTTAAATAAACTGAAATAGTAATGTGTATTACTATAGTATCTACTTCTAAAGTATCTCGTTTTAAAATATATTCGTAACATTTATAATAACACGCATTCAAACATTATGACACACAACCCTTTCATCACTACCTGCTATTAATCACATTACCCCTAACTTATTTATTACTTAAAAATCACCCCAACAAACCCTTCATCTCCGTTTCACATTCAACCTTACATTGAAACAGATTATACTATTAAAATCTACTACTCATCGTGTAAAAGTAACAAAATACACTTTAAATTGATGTTTTATCCCATTTTCACCTTTGACCCTTGACCATCATTGTGACACAGCATCCCCTCATGACACCTGACCTAATTGAGATCGTAACCTTTGTCCAGATTGAACCGGTTCAGATTCATCTCATGAATATCTCTATTGAAAATTACCTGGGGTCAGATTTGACCACGAAGATACGAGCAAAGTGCTGTAAGTAGGAAAATTAATAAAACTATACTTATATAGCTTATTTTGTGTTTCAAAGCGACATAATAATAAGTATTAAATAATATGTATTATAATAAAAGCTTTAACTGTGAGTATCTTATCTACACTAATATTATAAAGAGCAAAGATTTGTTTGTTTGTTCATTAAATACGCTCCGATGCTACTAGACCGATTTGAAAAATTCTTTCACCATTAGAATCCTACATTATCCCTGATGAAGATAAGTGATAGAATATTTTCAAAAAAGTTAGGAATCCGTATGAAAAAATCAATTATGTAACACCCAAGGTGTGAAATTTAAAACAAAAAAATCCTTATATCGCGTACGCTGCGGATATTATTGACAATAGAGCAAATTGATGTACTACAGTTTTATAGAAGAAATCAATATCTACGATACTATATGTGTAACTATTACAGTTTTGTCACAATAATTACTTTTTCATGTTAAAATATGCAATAGTAACTACATATCTATGTGTGGGTTGCTGCGGCATCTTAGCTCCCAAACAGATGATTTTAATTATTTGTTTTGTCAAAAGCTGTTCGAATGTTCTAAGCATGGAGAGTCTGCCAAGAGTGTGTTAAAACTAATAATTTTAATTTTTTTTGTTAAGTACCAATATCTACCCGTGCGAAGCCGGGGCGGGCCGCTAGTACACTTATAAAATGGCCTGAATTGAAAACGCGAAAACGTAAGTGACAACGTACACACGGCGACACATCAAACTATAATTTTCCAGTTTTAGCCGACCTCGTATTGTATTGGTTTTTCGTACTATCAGAAGTCATATTATACTGGTGGTACTAGTTTCATGTGTAGCCGTGCGTACACCGGCGGGGCGGAACGAATCCGCCTGTGTGTACTGGACCTAAAACTCGCCCTTTTGTGGATAAATTAACAGTCGAGAATTGCTAGTTAGTTTACAGTTCTTGGTAGTGTAGCTCAAAAACTTTTTAACGCAGATGTCGAAGATACCATGAAGTGAATATAGATATGAAGTGCTGATCCTTGCTGTGTGGAATATTTTTTACTGAGTCAAAGTCAGATTACACACGAATAATAACCTGTCATATAAAACACAAAACAGAAGATTGCGGGGATAACCTGGATGAGACTCGCACAACCATAATTTTAGCATATACAAAAAAATATGGGCTGTAGAAGGAATATACAAAAGGACGAAGCGGGAATAAATAATAAAATTTATATTTTTGGGACGAAGGAAGCATATTTTTTGGGACGAACCAGGACTTTTTGGAATTTGGGACAAAACTTCGGGACGAACGGAGAATAAATCCCAGGGAAATATGGCAAAAAGGCAGGAGGCTATACTATACTCAGCAGTGCCACACACGGTCACAGTAAGACTGCCATTGATGATTATTCATCATTTCAGCTGAAAAACGTCATCTGTTGAACACAGGCATCCCCCAAGCACCACCTCTCGAAGAGGTGGTGCTTGGGGGAGGCCTGTGCTTCCCGCATCCAGCGGATTTCTGCAGCATTCACAAGGTCTCGGTCCACCAATGATGATGATATACTTAGAACAATTGGAAAGAGAGAGATATATGTGAGCACGAGAAGACAACAAAAAATATATGAGATGACTCCCACTGTTCACGCATGGTTGATTCGGTCTACACCCTCTCACGGAAAATAGACCTGCGGTGCTATTCTGTAAAAATCTCACCGTGAAAACTTAGGTGAAGTGAGCGTGGAGTGAGCTGTCAATAGTGTCAATTCCTAGCAAAAATAAACTCACTTCACCTAAGTTTTCACGGTGAGATTTTTACAGAATCGACGGGCTGCACCCTAATTACCTAACACACTATTACGCTCAATTTGAATCATTTCAAAGCATATTTCTAATCCATTGCGCCTTAAGTTTGAATAAATGTTAGCTCAACAACGCAAAGAACGCAATGAATGTTGTTGAACTGTCAAAATTAAACCCATTGCTATTGATAGTGTTTTAAGCAATTACCCTGCTGACTTCCATCACTGGGAACATGATGGGCGGCCATAGGTTGCCAAAGTTTCGCTCACAGTTACCCCAAAAATGACAAACAAACGAGATCTATAAATCATCCTATATCTCCTTAATCACAATAGTATCCGTACAAATTAATCTGCCGTATCTCAAAGACAGTTTGGAAGTACAGACGCCTGCGGCCATACTGTTCTAGCCAAAACAAACTTGCCTACATTTGTTACAATTATTACTCAAGTCCCATTTAACGCAGGGTAGTTTTGGCTTGGACGTGACTCTAATACGACTGTTAATAGTAACGTAGAATTTGGCTTTAGGGTTTTAAGAAAGATCGGGTATTAAGAAGGGAAGTGCGTAACCAGGAGTTGTTGGGTTTTGTTTCTAACAGTGAATTGGAGGTTTTGGTATTTGGACACAGTGGCTAAATTCAAGAAATATTCACCCATATTTCTGCCGTGATATATCTATAATGCCGTTATCTACCAAAACCGTTGTTTTGAATAACATGCAAAAACCGCGATAAAATTTTAAACCGATGTGACTTTTCAATGACAACACCTATTATTTCCAAAACTATTCAACGTATTGAAAATTTGGAAACACAGATCGATAGATCTTTTTTTCTCATTATAATAGCATTAAAAGTTGAAAATCGACCAGATGTCGGATAACGGCATTTTAGTTATGCCACGGCAGATTTATAAACGTTATATAATGCTAAGTAATGATTAGAGTCTGTTTAACCGTATATTTTTGACGTTTAAACGTCTCTTAACTTTAAGCTAAGCTAGTTTGTAAGTAAGAGGGTAGTTGTGAGGGAGCAGTGGTGGCCAAATGGTAACATCCGTGACTTACGAGTTGTAGGTCGTAGGTTCGAACCAAGACAGGCGCTTTTATGTACTTTTTTCAGCTCCTTAGGCCCAGGAGCTGAAAAAAGTACATAATAGCGCGGGCAGGCGATGCGATGCGACGGGGTAGGGGAACAAAAAATTTCACTCAAACTAAGTCGCGGGCAGAAGTTTTATACAAGCTTCGATCAGAATTCGGCCACTTCAACAGCGTTAGCGTTGGCCTCGCAAAGGTCTTTCATAGTGATAAATCTACAATGATGGGTCAACTATTAATTTAGGTCATATATTTTCTGATAACTTTTTGGAGACTAAGTACTCATGAAAATGTCGTCTTTATGTTCACCACAACAAATCCCCAGCACACACATAAGTACCATTAAAAATACATAAACATTTTTATCGAGTCGTACCCAATTAATCATTTCACTAGACATTTACCCACCAATGAGCATGTATGCACATTGTCCAGTTCAGACAGTCACACACACACACACACACACACACACACACTCATAAGACCCTAACCACAATAGAGGGACAGAGCATGAATACGCTCTAACCCTTCAGGTCCATGCGGCAATTATTCAAAGAGAATAGTTTAACAGAAAGGATTGTAAGGACTATGTGCCTTAACCCTAAAATGCCACAATGCCTCACGTCGAGCAAATAAAATCGAACTTTCTTTCAACAGTGCATAAGTCGGAATTTGAATGGAGTTTTTGGGGATGATGTAAAATTATTTTAAGGAGTCAAAACTTCAGTATATTTAGAATATTTATACATTTGTCCGTGGCGGGTGTACGGACGGCAGCGCGGATGAGACCTCGGCAAGTACATAATAGGTACAGTGATTTAGTACGGCGCTGCTGGTGATTTTAATGTAATTAGTCTGGCCGAATGTTACCGCCATTCTGGTTGCTCGCCGACAATGCGGAAACGTAATGCTCTTTGAGAGAATTTCAGAAATTTTGGCGAGTAAGCTAAATTATTTGCAGGAAATAAATAGAGGACTGCCAGTGACTTCTGGCAATCCTTCATTATTTTAGTAATTCGATTAAAGTTGTATTATTGAAGTTATTATTTTTAATCAACTCTTGGAAATACAATGTCTGCTTTAATTTCTTCTGCCTGAAAGTTGTCAAAATGTTGAATTAAAATAAAAAACACTTCACCCGATTTACCAAAACTGAGGCGACAAAACCAGGCTAAAACCATGGAAAATAAAAAAAATGAATATTACTTACACAACCGTGCCAGTTAACTAGGTAATCAACCCTTAAAAAGAAAGAAAAAAAAAAGAAAAATTGTTTATTCTGCCCAAAAAAAACGCACATTACAAAAATAAATTACCTACATAAAATGTACACATACAAAGTAGCCAAAAGCCAGCCAAAAAAAAACCAGTAATAAAAGGTTGACAATTTTGTCCATTGCTTGATGTCAGGGCTGACCCTGACATCAAGACCAAAGACTACAAACTACGAAGAATACAAAGGCAAAGACAATATTATCTATCTAATCCTTTCACCACCCTTGGTTGACTGGTAGAGAATGCCTAAGGCATTAAATCCGCCTTTGTACCTTTTTGCGTACGAAAAAGATTAAATAAATACTTATTAATCGGTGTTGCGACACTGGCAAATGACAACAATCAAAACAAAAACAAAATGCCGATTGCACAGTGGAAAAATTAACTAAGAAGAAAACTATAACAATGCACGTAGAAGGAATTCCGTTTCACACGTATCTAGGATACAGGAAACAGTGTGTAATTACAAAACACAATTATTCATTTGAGTGTTAATGCCTCTTAAAACGAGTCGCGTAAAATATCAAGTGTACAACATCCACATTCTGCGCATATCTTACTATAGTGTAGAGAGGGACTTTTGAGACAATGATGTAGGTGTAACGTTGATCTGATGCTCTGTGGTCACTAGTCATGTCAGTGCTTGGCCAGACTGCAAACGCGGGCGCGGAGCGGGCTGCCTGGCGCGGTGAGCGCGGGCAGCTCACGCCATAGCTCATTCATCCAAGTACTAGTTTGAGCTTTTTTCTAGTACAAAAGAGTCTTCTTCATCCATATTATATTTTGACAAACACTGGACACGACAACACTCAGAACGAAACCGCGCTCGTCTCCGGAAAGGAGATGGAACGCGTTCCCGCACCCGCGCCGCCCCCCGCCTCGCGCTGCCAGTATGGCCAAGCACTCAATGTCAGTAGGTTTTTCATTCCAATGTCAGTAGGTTTTTCATTCCAATGGAAAATATATATTTCCTTACATAATTATATCGCACGCATATTAGAATTAACTATATCTATCCCTTGCATAGACTTTCACATTCCAGTCTTCAAATTTTATATGTGTTCTTACGTATGTGGACGTTGGCATTATACCAAGTTAATGAAAATATTATCTTTGATTCATATCTCGTACGTACCCACTTTATAGGTATACGCAAGCAATGTCCTAAACTCAGATTTTGTATTTTATTGACTAAAAGACAGCTACGATGGACCTTTTTTTGTCAACATGACATTATTTAGTATATATTAGCTGTCATTTTGGTCAAGCAAATTAAAAGTCAGAGTATAAAATATTTTTGTAGATATAGTTTACCGATTTCATGGAGGCTTTAAGAAAACTCTTTTAAAGGTGCTACCCTTCAATTCTCGCATTGTTATTATTATTAAGCATTTATATGGCCACAGCACTTAACTGAAATAATATTTGAAAAGAGAACCACCTTAGCTCAACTTTTTAAAGGCGGTTACAGACATTGCGAGGCATGCGCAGCGCACGGCGCTCATCGCATGATTCGCAATGTGTGGACGTGTTGATTCGTGGTAAGGCATCTGGAAGCACATGCCTCACAACGAATACACACGTCACAATATTGACCTCAAAAATCATTTTAGATTTTATAAAGTCTGGTTTTATAAAGGCTGGTCTGAGATATAATAAGATCGTTTAAACGAACTCAAATTTAAGAGAATCGACTAGGGCGCCTAAAAAGGCCACTTTGGCAGAACCATAAAAGGATAATCATAATGGACAGTTAACCTGTTAAGTTAATCGTCAGTATTTTTTTTTGTCTGTGCTAAAATACCAATCAATCCAATCCAAATCCAATCTCTTTGATTATACCTACATACGTAGTGCGCGAAAAAAAAAACGGACTGTCTTCGCCATATTATGATTCATAATGTTATCCTTTCATGATTCTGCCAAACTGGCCTTTTAAAGTTCCCAGTTCTTCAATTCTTAGATATGACATTTTAAACAAGCCCACTCCATACTAACCAAACCCGAGTAGGGGTAGAACTGAAATTGTGAAAACGGCAAAGACCATGCGAAATAGTGATCATCAAAATTCCATGAGCGCCGTACTATTAGCAGGCGGGGGTTAAAACTACCCAGCTCGACCTCTTTGAGCCGCGCCGTTATGGTGACAGCCTGCAGCTTATTGGTCAGTTTTTGGCACTACTTTAAGAGAGTTGATGCTTAGTTTTAGTGAGTTTCCTGGTAGTTTGCAGCGCAGCGGTGGAATATACTAAGGAAATAAAGAATAATTGAAAAAAAAACCTTCTACTATAAGGTTAGTTATTTATCTGACAAGAAAAGTTAAATGAGAATACAAAATTCCATTTTAAAAAACACGAAAAAGATTTATGGGATGCGCTAGGTTGCCCTCGAAATTCAAATTTTCTTACGTTTTCTGCAATTTGCGGGTCTGTGTCAGGTTGTATATTGGATAAAATATGATTCGCGAGCGTAGCCTATTTACAGAATCACAGATTTATTATCATACAACCCTAGTTCATATAATACTATTGATTGATATTTCATGAAAAAGTCCTTCATTTATTCGCGGGCTACACTAGAGCTTCCTCATAATGATGAAGACGACATCTGAGTAGGTAGGTAGGTAACAGAGCAACCTATCCCTTCGCGGACTTAAAGCGTGATGTTATGGTGTAATATTCCACTTACAATAAATGATTCTAATTAGAAGCGGCTTAGCTACAAGCAGAATAATGTAAGAAATAATGGCTGATTACGTTCTAATAAGATAATAGTTTTTCTTATTGGTAGTAATTATGGAACTACATAAGCCACTGGCAGATAAGCATTCTAACTAGAGAATCTCCACTAAGAATATTTTTATACCAACCTGCTATTTTGTATCTTTTTTATATTTGTTCCTCGACCATTCAGCACGCAACCTTATGAACATTCATTGTTTCCTTCATATGTTCTCTATGTATCTCTGGTTCTCCAACATGGTTCTCTATCTGATGCATCCAGCTTCAGGCAAGTCTTCAGTCCAACTGACTAAAGCCTGAAACAGAAAAAATACAAACACTTAAGTCATCTCCTTAGCATGTCTATAGCAATCTAAATGGACTCTGCCCAGAAACCACCACCAGTCCATCAGTTCCTGTAACTTACAGCTGACAGGACACGCAGGACACTATTATGAAAGGAGCCTCCCCGAGTAACGTATCTACAGAACCACTATACGTCCCGCGCACCCTGGACAATCGGCGAGCTATCCACGCTGATTGGCTAATCCTTTCACCGCGATGGCAATCCAAACACTTAAGTACAGTGCGTGCCACGTAAGAAGAGACTTGACCCCGCCTCCCACGCCTCTTTCCGCCGCCCCTATGACGTCCGGTCCCGTCCCGCACTCAGACCTCATACCGCTAAAGATACCTAAAATCGTGTTCTGCGCATTTCAGACCACGTGGTGTGTCAAGTCTCTTCTTACGTGGCACGCACTGTAATATAAATTGAAATAATTTATTTGGACATCGTGATGGTTGGATCGTGATGGATGGACAACTAACAATATTGGGTATGAAGACAGCTTTTCGTCTCCATGCACAATATTATAGTGTTGGTTTTCTTTGAATTAGGGAAGACGTAGGTAATATAGGTAGCTAATATTTTTTTTTAAATAAAAGGAAAGAAAAATGTTTAGTTGTTTTTTTTTTTCATACAGATTGAAGACAACATCAGAAATTATCCAAACTTGAAGAAATTAAAAAAAAAACACAAACGCTTAATAGAATACCTCAAATAACCACTAAACATACCTACAACAAAACAAAATACGCGTCAAATACACAACCTCCTCCTTTTACAAGGTCGGCTAAAAACAAAAAGCGCTCAACGCATACCGCAGAATGAGAAGCTCTAACAAAAACAATTGTTCCACATACCATGTCATGTGGAGCTAGAAATTATGACTCCAAGAATGACCAGGCGGAATGTGGAAGGCCGAAATTCCTGGAGGGGTGGGAGGAGGTCCCCCCGGCACCTAGAGAGGTATGTGAACGAATTAGGGGTGCAATCGTAGTCTGGCATTCACATTTTCTGTAGTTTAATTTTATAGGGGTTTTTGTTGGGAAATGGGTGCATTTTTTTGTATTGTTGTGTTTTTATAGTGGGTTTTTTGCCGATTTATTTTATATTGTTAGTTTGTTAACAAAAACATATTACATATAAGTACCTACTTAAAAACATTCAGACCCAGCATGAATTAACTACTTATCTGCAACACAATTATTAGTTCCGTGCGTTAATCGACTATCTCAGACGCTAATCTGTATGCCCTCACATGATATCACCAAGACAATTTTTTGGAATTTTAAAGAGACTGTGACAAATTAAAAGGGAATGTGTCTCTGAATTTGTAACGGTGTTTCTTCTCAGAGTAATCACATAGGAAACCGACCTTAACTAGATTAAATAAATATTTTTATCGCGTAAAAGTGTTTGTACAAACCTACTAATAGAAATAAATATCATTTATCAATCGAACCCGTACGGCTGCCCCATTTCAAAACCTAGTAAGGACTTAAAATGAAATTTTACAGGAGAGCGCATAAACATAATATTGGTCAGCCTATGGAATGTATTTTTTGAATTGGTTAAAGTGACTTACTAGGTTTTAAAATGGTCACTAGGGAGTGAAAAGTGCACTTACTAGGTATCGATGCTTAAATATATCTCCTTTTATGTAAGTTTAAAACGCTTGTGTTTTTGTATTTGGTAGAGACATTCTAGGTTAGCAAGATTATGCAATAAAACGATTTTTGTAAATGGTGTCCCTTACTAGGTTTTGAAATGGGACAGCCGCGTATAGATACCTACACCATAACGCACAAAAAATCAATTGCTTAGCTTAGGTATCAAAATTGATAGGGTACTTCCCGTTGACCTAGAATCATGAAATTTGGCAAGAAGCAATGTCATGTAGTATACAAGTAAAGGAAAAAATCCAAAAATTTGCATAGCTACAAATGTACGGAACCCGCAGAACGCGAGTCCGACTCGCACTTTACCAGTTTTTTTACATTTGTATTTTTTGTGTGTCCCAAATAAAATATTTTTCATTCTTTTTCTTTTACATTACACGCGAATATTACAAATAAAACGTTCTAATTATTATAATTCTAGTTAGCACGTTCAAATCATCAAGTAGGGAAAGGCTAGGCAGATACCTAGATTATTGCCTACTTTGTTGGTGTCTGATGTCAGACTAACCGGATGCAGCCGAGTACCAGTATTTTACATGGTTTTCTGCTTATCTGACCTCCACAACCCAGTTACTGGGTAATACAAAACCTTTTGGGAAGACTGATTGTAAGACTTTAGGGCTTCTGATGACCCGTAACGACTGTCTAAGATAGCCGGGACCAATGGCTTAACGTGGTTTCCGAGCCACGGAGGGGCCTTAGTATGTAAAGACCCATCCATGAACCCGGCTGTGATTACTTAGCCAGAAGCCCTTTACGTAGCTTTATAAAATGTTACGTTCTAAAAGATTTAATATTAGGTATTTTACCTTTATCAACCGGTATATCTTATACAATGATTTTTCATATCTATTAAGCCCACCCAGCAAGTACCTACTAATCCTACGTAGTTCGCAACAGTCAACTATTAGAAGGCAACCTTGTTTGTTAGCGATGAACTTGCTGTTTGTGCACAAATATGACCTTTAGGGTGTACTTGCTTACGTCACTACTGTGGTACGGTCATCAACAAAAGTCGATTGACACTTCAGTGTTTTTAATCTCTTGTTATTGAGCAAAATATTTGTTCGAAATTGCAGCAGAAGTACAATGCAATTTGAAACAAATATTTTGCTCAATAACTGAGATAAAAAAACTGAAATGTTAATTGACTTTTGTCGCTGACTCTACCCTTTCGTCATAGAATTTTCTGGTCTAATACCAAAGTTTACTTTGATCAGCGGGGTAATTGCGTAACAAACTCACAATCCCTATGATATTCATGTTGACAATTCAACAATATTCATTGCACTATTTACGTTGTTGTGCAGACGAATTTTTTAAACATAAGAAGCAATGGATTATGCAATTTCTCCAAAATTCTTCTGGTTGTGATGGGTTAGTTACGCAATTGGTGCAAGCTCAGTTATAATAATATTTAAATATCAGCCTGTATTGTTCTGTTGTTGTCCTAGAACCGAAAAATCGAAGACATATGACATCCACCAACCCGCACTGGGCCTGCGTAGTTGAATATGGCCCACGCCCTCTCACGGTGAGGAGGCCTGTGTTCCACCCGTGGGAATATTATGGACTGATTATGCTGTTATTCTTCCATTGCAGAAGCTTCTTCTCAAACAGAGAACGAGCATTGATTACCACGCTTGCTTGCTGCATGTTGGCGACCAATTCGGACCATTATCCTTCGCGATTTGGTTTTGTTTCATTGGTACCCTCGCGATTTTGTTTTGTTTTACTGGTACCCTCGCGATTTTGTTTTGTTTTACTGGTACCATCGCGATGTAGTTTTGTTTTACTGGTATCCTCACGATGTGGTTTTGTTTTATTGGTATTTTCGCGATTTGGTTTTGTTTTACTGGTACCATCGCAAAGTTGTTTGTTTCAGTTGCGAAGTCCGTTTAGTTGGGTGACCATGACGTTCCATCAAGAGCTCACGAATAAGTACAAAGGTTTTACAATCCTACAAAAGTTTGTTATTTATGGAGATGAGGAGTATTAACCTCTCAAACGTCGCCGTTACACCATTGGATAATAATAACAATAAAATTCTATTGTGTCTGCTAATTGGACGCGCGAAGGATTAATCTCTGTCCTCCTTTCTAAGTCGTGGCTTGTAAGAGTCATATAAGTTTAGTACTTATTGACAGGCCTACACTGTCCTCCCATAACTATGATCAAAGCCAATTATTTTTAAACGACTAGACGTGGAGTTTCTTGTCGGCTCTTCTCCATAGGAAACGACCAATTGGAACCGTGCACCTAGCTTCTGAGCTTCTGAAGTTTCATAAGAGCTCAAGTAGATAAATGTGAAATAAAATGTTTTGGATTTGTGTGACAGTAATCTACGCAACAATAGTGCTGTATTCTTTCCGCATAATAGTGCAATGCCGAGTCAGCGTTACTCTTGTAGAGGAGACTTCATGGTCACCTCACACCACAAACGAATGAGATTAACGACCACAAATCCGCGCACATAACACCACATTTTTCATCCGACACATAAAGGTACGCCCACACCACCACACATACGCGAACAAACGCACAATGCGTAGTTACGTATTAATCATGCGATACGCGGCCGGAACGGTCGGTCGTTAATCATTGAGCGGCCGGAACACCGCCCCCTCCCGCAATCTGAAGGGGGCTTTTTGTTAATTAATCCACACTTATGTGACGCTTTTATGTATTGTCGGTGATTGTGCTGTTATTGTACTACTTGCGCTATGTGGTGATCGTTTTTTGGTTAACGATGTTGTGATCGATGGGTGTGCAAAAACTTGTCAGTTTTCATCTACCTAACACTATTAGCACCTACGAACGCCTTTGAAACACTTTTAAATAAAGAATCGCCTATTAAATAGCATTAATAACTTCGGTTGTGTAGCTTGAACTGAAATTTATGTATTCATTTTCAATAACAACTACTTACAAAATGCGTGACACCTAAGCTTGCAGCCCTACATTGTCTGACAAATGTGCTTTTTGTAGGAGAAATTGGCAATGTGAACTAAGGTCATGTGAAATAACTGTGTTTTAACTTTATGTTTTATTTATGAACCTCAGTAACTCTTAAGCTAATACAGGCATGATGTGAATCATGAACCCAATGCTGATAAAAAGTCAATACATATTAGGTAAATGGTTTCTTTTCTGGTACAGTAGGTACAACCATTGCAAAACAAAAATTACCCTTACTGCTACGACATAAAGGCGTGTCACATACTTACTTCTGGTATGCGGTTGACTGTATACATACAGAAATTTGGGTGGATTAAGCACTCCCTTCTAAAAATAAAAACTCAGCATCAAGCCAAATATTCATCAATAAAAGTGGTCGAAAAGTTACATAAAAAATGAATTCTTAAAGTAATCATCCCAACCAAATTAATTAAAACAACACATTCATAAGAAGCAGACCAGCGTAGTGTTGCCTCCATCACTCAAGTTTTCTTCAACGGGTATAAAATTATGTTCGCATAACACCTCCATCACGCGCACACCCTACATTAATCATGTCGAGACAAGACTATAAAGTATTAGTATATGTAGTGTGGGCGCACCTTTATGCAGCTTCTTGCAAACGATTTTATTTGTTAAGGAAAATTCATATGAGTTGGTGGTAAGGGATTTTAAATTTGTTACGAGTTTTGGTGGTTTTTTACGAGTTGTTATGATGAAAGTGATTTAGAAGGCAATGGTATTCACGAGCTTACTTCGAGAAATAATTAATAGTGGTATGAAATTCAGGACTGTACCAAACATTCGAAACTGAGTTTGTTTTAATTACATATGTATAATATATTAATTTGAAAGAGGTTCAGAGTTATAGTAGTCAACTAATGGTCTGTTCCAAAAGTATCCGAGGATAATGTTAACAAATGGATCAGGAAGCGTGCTGTTTTAAACGAGTAACAGTCCACAGTTTCTCGTTTAAAACGTTTCGATAGGCAGTCGCTCCATGTAAAATACTGGTATTCAGCTGCATCCGGTAAGACTAGAAGCCGACCCTAACATAGTTGGGAAAAGACTAGCCAGATTGATTGAAACGTGGAGTTTCTTGCCGGCTCTTCTCTATAGGAAACGACCAATTAGAACCGTGCACCTAGCTCCTGACGTTTCTGAAGTGCCCATATGGGTTTATATTTTTTGATTATGTGGATGCCAATTTGTAGTGCCACTTTTTGAATACTTAAACCCGATTTTTTTGTTTTAAAGCACCGTAAAGGTGTTTTTAATTTTTCAATGAGGGATTCTTCCCTATTTGCTGGATAGATGGCGCTGAACTTGGTAAGTTACTGCAAGGAACGGAATGTCACATCATGTTTTGATTATATCACTTGGATGTAATTTTGAGATCGTAAAACGAAACGTACAAAAAAAATATTAATTAATTAACTACGAAGTAATTGGTTAACTTCGTTTTGGCTTTGGCACGTAGTAACGTACTCAGTTCAACTTCATCTACAGAGTTCTTGGAAACTATGTTTTTTTTTTAATACTCAAAAAAACCTCTCATTGAGGTTAATTTCTGCGTAGATTAATAAGGCATGGCAATTAACATCATCCATCGTCCGGTAGCTATAACCGACTTTTCCTTCGACCTTACAAGCATTCGCTACCAAACTTCGAATGTCGATGAAATTATAAAACTTAGCTAAATAAGGAAAGCAAAAAGTAAAATAACAATGAAAAAAAAAAACAGATGAATGCTGAGGCAATAATAATGTAGGCAGAATAAAAATCACCCAGAGCCGGCCATGACAGATTCAAATATTATGTTGCAGATAATGAGAAAACTATTCAATTAACGAAATATCTCCCCTTTGCCTACACCTCCCCACTAATCACAAGATTGCAAGTCTGAACACAGCTTGCAGACCCCTTATATACTGCAAAGTATCCCAAAACTATTGCATTACTTTTAACAAAGCCTATGACGCCATTAATGTCCATTATTTCGCATCTCTGTTACACACAGTCCTGTCCTTGTCTCCACCCCCATCTAAAGAACGGAAGGGACCATTGTCTGTGTTACAATACAATTGTCGAACTTTTGGGTGTAAAACATGCATTTGTATGTAGGTTTGTGACAATATGATCTTACTTGCTTATGACAATAAAATATATTTGCTTAGAAAGAGTACGATCCCCGTTAGAAATAGGATTGTTTTTTATATACAGCCTAGAGTGAACTTGGAAATTTTCAAAAATGACTTCATCCTGTAGCGGTATAACTACGTGTCATACTGACGTCACACATAATCCTGCATCTCGTAAGCAGAGTTTATGCGTGACGTCAGTATGACGCGTAGTTCGCATGTGGCGTAGTTAATACCGCTAGAATTAAAAAAAAAGGTTTGCAACGTAATATCTGTAAGCCCGTTGGTATTTCATAATGGTATCGTCAACAACAAAAAGACAATTTAAAGAACTCGGTTCTCTTTTACTCAACATCGACGCGCAAACTGTTAAAATTTTACATAGGTTAAAAAAACTGTTGCTGGTTTTAAAAGAAGAGTTAGAGAACATTATCTTTCCACTTCATCATACTTGTGTACTATGAATTTATTATTTTGATTATGTTATATTTATTAACATTCTAGTGATATTCATTTTAGAAGTACGTATGTATGTTTATTCGTATGCATGTAATTATATTCTCATAATATTTGTTTAGTTTTATTATGTGAATTCTTTTTGATTTTATGTATTTTTTTTGTCTCCATTGCTCATTCACACTATCAATAACTCCCTATCTATTGTCCTATCGCAGGTATGCTGGAAGAGATTTCTTATAAAATAAACTTCACCTTTGTATCTATTTTTCTGTTCTGTTTTTTCTTGTCTGTTTATACAGGGTTATTGAATTGCATTAAAAAAATCTAATCAAAAAAAAAAAATCTGCTGTTCCCTACATTTATATTTGTTTATCTCGTCAAAATGTAGGGAACAGCTGATTTTTTTTTTCGCGATTTCAGTTTTGGTCCCATAGTAAAAGTAACCCTGTGTATATGTGTACATAAATGGTAAAATAATTAAAAAAATAATAAGCTGTTCCTTACTTTTTCACTGTGTAGGTATTGCTCTTTTCTATGAAACAGATTTTTTTTTGATAACCCACGAAAAGTTGTACTTAAAAAAGAAATGTAGCACAGGGGTCATTTGCCGGGGTCACGGATCATAACATCGCATCAATTAAATTAAAACGAATAACGTACAAAGAGTAGGCCGATTGAAGGAAAGAGAGACAGCCCTATGTGTGCGGCGCAGGCGGTTGTTTTCAAATTATAAATTATTTTACGTTGTTATAATTTTTATGAATACTGGCCAGTAGCTCTAATCGTGTGTTAAATTAATGACGCCATTGTAGCGGCACGTTGTATATATGTACATATTATTAATATTATTTTAAGTCTGTTAGCTCAAAATAATTATGTAAATATATTCTTGGTTGAACATTAAAAAAATAAATATGGAAAATAAATTAATTACTCAATTCCTTACCAAATATTTATGCAACAACTACAGTACCTACATACAGCAACAAAACATTCAAACACAACGAAAATGTACCAAAAACATTGTTGAAAGATTCTCAGCAGAATAGGCAAGTTGAAAGTGTACCGCGAGACTTACACACGAGAGAACAGGAATAATGAGATACCAACTACTTATTTGTTACAAAGAAAATTCGCCTTTAGGACGCTATGGACAACCGCACACAGTTTTGTGCATATTTTAGTCTTTTGTTGTCTGTGTGGTGTGTTTTTAACGATTCTAGAGTGTCCTACAAGATATCATAGTTAGTTGAGGTTATACATCTATTCTACTAAGGGCTGATTCTACCAATATCAGATATCTTTTATTCGTGAAATAAAATTTACGCCTGACAGTTCTAGTATGGAAAAACTGTCAAAGATTCAAAATTTATTCTCAGGACACGACTTATTCTAGGATCAAAAGTTTGGTAGAATGTGCCCTTAGAGCCGATTTATCAAAAATATTTTAACTTTTACCTGAAGAATAAATATGGCGGTTTGACAGCTTTTGTATAGACAATATGTCATATTAATTCTCCAGATAGAAGTTATCGGACGATTGAGAAATCGGCCCTTAAGAGGGTTGATCCGTTAGAGCCACGCTGGAGTCAAAATTGATGATTTCCGACGGACAATAAAACCATAATCTGTTTAATTTATAGATAAGATATTGACGTCATATTAATGGGAATTTCATAATCTAGTGCATGGCTGAAAAACATTTTCATTTATTCGTACAGTTTTCTCATTAGAACAGTTTTTATGCAAGCCTTTTTTTAAACTAGCGATCGACGGTCTACGCAAATGCAAGGTATTAGTAAAACCATATACGACAAACTTATAACAACGTTGCTTTATAAATAATAATAGCATTTATTAGTGCATGGCTGAAAAAAAAAAACGATTACTGTAAGTTTTCATTCAAGAAAAGTATATTCAAAAGTGTCAATTTTAGCCACTTTTCGATATTTTAAACGCGTTAGTTTAGGATGAAATCTGAAATATTTATATGTTATTTTAGGCCTAGTAAACGAAGACATTTACCTTCTAAAACATGGTACAAATATTTTTTTTAATAACTTATTTTTTTATTTTACTATGAATTATTTAGTGCTGCTATATAATCGGCGCGGAATCACGCCAGCGCTCAGTGCCGGCTGAGGCCTTTCAGAGGTAGGACGTGTGTCGCTCCCGTAGCCGCGAGTCGCGTAAAATATTATCGTACTTTCGCGAGTTTTTAGCGCGTCTAGGACATGTTGATACTTTTTATTATAATATATTTTTATTATATTACAAAACTGGTGAGTACATATTTTAATGTAATGGTGTTCTATTAACTTAAGAAAAATTAAATTAGACTTCTTTATGTATGTTTTCATTTTACTTTTTTTTTCAGATATGGCTAACAAAAGGCGCTATATGGGAACAAAAAAAAACGAAAATTTGGCCAAGGCTAATGAAGCTAAAAGGTATGTTACCGAGGTTCTCTACTTATAAAAAATATATTTTTATTAGGTGTAATAAGAAACAATATACTTACTACTTTTTGAAGTAATTTTTTTTTTATTACTTTTTGTTTGGATATTTTTATGAAACACAGTAGTAATAAGATAAAGTTAATATCCAATTCGTTGTTATAGGCAGAAAAGAGAAGTGCAAATACTTCAAAACCAGGACTTAAATAAAAATTCTGTTGTAAGTTTTATTTTTTTACTTTATATTTTACTAGCTGCGGCAGACACGTGTTTCCTTGGTTTTGATTGAGCAGTTGTTAAACTAAAACTAAATAAGACCTTTCTTCATTATTTATTTATCTCAAGCCGACAATCGATCGCCTGTCATGGTGCTTACTTTTTGTGTCACTATATTATACCCTACATATTATTTTCAGAATCAAGAAAATGAAAAAGACAGTGAAAAAACACTGGAAATTCTGGAAAACTTGCAGGCATTAGAAACGGCTCCAATTCAAGATCCTGACGCAGGGAATCTTGTAAGAATTACTTGGTCATTTGTATACATATTTTAGCACAAAAAAAACATTGTTAGTTATGTGCTATCTTAAGCCGACAATCGATCGCCTGTCATGGTGCATACGGTTTGTGTCACTATATTATACTCTACATATTATTTTCAGACTCAAGAAAATGAAAAAGACAGTGATAAAACACTGGAAATTCAAGAAAACTTGCAGGCATTAGAAACGGCTTCAATTCAAGATCCTGACGCAGGGAATCTTGTAAGAATGACTTGGTCTTTATAAACATATTTTAGGACAAATAAAACAAGAACCTTCAAGAACAAGTGCGTATTTACAGTATACTTTCATAAGTTCAAATACATGTTGTACATTGTTTCTGATAATATTAGACTTAAAAATATATTTCCAAATTTTATGTTATAGGTAAATAATAGACAAGAAGTTGAAAGGGATACTGTACTTCAGGCAGAGAGTGCACTTTGGCTAGAGCTACGACGTTGTTTATTGACAGCCTCTTCATTCTGTAAAGTGTGCAAACGGCGATCGACTATTAGCCCAGCCCCTTTGGTTAAACAATTTCTTTACTCATATTCCTTGGACCATATCCCTAGTATTCAACATGGGAAAGTAAACGAAAAAGTGGCCATAGAACAGTTGCAGGTACAAGTTTAGATTTTTCTAACAAACAATTTATTTTGTATTCTTAAATTCTATTAAAAAGAAGTAATTAGAGTATTGAGTTTCAAATTATTATGATTACAGGTGCTTCGCTGGATGGACTAATCGACGATGATGGCATCACCGAAATTAAATGTCCTAGTTCGGCATTTGGATTAGAGGCAGATTTTGCTATTAGCCAAAAAAAAAATTAAATTCTGGAAAATAGATGGATCTGTGAATCGACGCCATGACTGGTTTTATCAGATACAGGGGCAGCTGCATATAACTAACAGAAATTACTGTCTGTTTGCTGTGTGGACAGGCAAAGATTTTAAATTGAAGACTGAAAACATAATCAGGGACGATAAATTTTGGAGCGAAAATATGGAACATCGGCTAGTCAGCTTTTACAATAAATGCCTGTTACCCGAAATTGTTGATCCCCGAAAAGCTAGGTCCATGAAACTTAGAGACAACAAATATTAAGATTTTATTTTACACGAAATTGTTTTTATTTACTTTAACCTAACTAATAATAATTTATTGCTCATTTATTACAATAAACAAAAAACTGAATCCCGCTTACGGAAAACGAAAACATTCCCTACTAACTAAAAACTGGCTAAGTATCAAGATGATTCTAAGCGGTGTATGATACGCGCTCCAACACAGACGGCTGTGTGTGCGTTTAACTGTATAGCTGTGTGAGTAAATTTACCTAAACGCGAGGTGCGCCGCTCTGGAGTAACGCTCTTAATAAAATTCTTAAAATTCGTTCAATGACAGACAACGCACAAACTAAACCGCTGGGTTGGGATAAAAATAAAAAGTCTTCGGCCAGGAATGAATTACATTTTATTTGAATAGTCGCAGTAATAGAAACATTTATTTGTATGGTGACAACGCTGTAATGAATTTGATATAGTAGATATCCAAATTATTCTCCGAATCTAAATTGTTCTCGACTGTGACCCTTTAATAAAAAATAATGAGTTATTTATGTGTATTTAAAAAATATGTAGTACCTAATTACTGATGGCCACTAAAAAAATAAATAGGTGATGTCCTTTGTTACAAGAGTTCCTTATGTAACGAAGGTGAGCAATAAGATACGATTTTTGAAAATTCATCCCCAAAATAGTTTAATTAAGGGATGCAGGTTTTTATGGTAGTTCGTCATTTTTGCCGATAGGAAATCCCAACGGGCACAAAACTTATAAAAAAAGAAACTATAAAAAACATATGTATAAAACTGTTTGATAATAATAAGAATTTTTTATATTTTAAACTTATATAAATTGGTTGGCAGCAGCTTAAAAACATATCGCTTCGTTTTTATTTTAACGATAGGTTCCATTGCCTTCCGGCAAGTAAAAGTATATTGTGATGATTGTATATTTTTTTAAGGAATGCCATACTATTCGTCTCTAGGACGCTATGGACAGACGCATACAGTTTGGTACATATTTTAGTATGATTTTAATAGCAAGTTGAATTTATTTATATGAATTTTCACATAGAGTGAGACGGTCAAAAATGTGGGTTCGCATAAAAGTCATTTAACCTGGTTGGAAGCAGCTAAAAGTATGTTTATTATTTTAACATTATACTTGGTACCACGGATACCTATGCTTGGTACCTACGTGTTGTCTGGTATAGTCAAATTATAATAAGTTGACTGTAAAAACTTTTATCAATGAAAATTTGCTTTAATTCATTATAGTTTTGTCTATTAAATACTTTAAGAGTAAACAATATCTGATTCAGAAAATCAAATAGTCCCAAACCAAATCTACATCCCTTCATAGAAGGGCTGGAAACGAGACTGATGACATTTGGAAATATTTTCAATACAACGGTTACAAGTACAACCTTTCAATAACCGGACTACGGATTCAGTTAAAATAGGCGTTTCCAATTTCCTGACTCACGATTTATTTGTCTTGGTGACTATAACAAAGTTCGTAGGCTCGTAGCAAAAGCGGCTACGGGCTACGCCGTAGGCAGATCAGCTACGAGATGAGTTACAATCCTGCGGTCAAATCTTGTGTATACCCTAAATCATCAATTCAGATAATTTAAGTAAACAAAGAAATGTCACTGTCAAAATGACAGGACAGTGGTGCACAACAATTTAACATAATTTTTTTCTATCTTTTAATTACAGTTAACTATTTATATGAGCTATGCAAACAAAATACCGTATCCTAACAGGACCGTAGCTAGGCGTAGGCCTCCCAAAATCGCAGTTTTCCAAAATCCAACACGTGGCAAATGTCTTGCCTGGAAGGAGCTTACTCCATACGATATGAATCTATGAATGAGAGTTGTAATATGTGTGTTGTTGAATGTCTGCTTGTAGATATTCATCACCATGAGTTTTTCAGTGGCACTCAGAGATTTTCGAGGCCGCTTTTTGACAGGCGACAAACTGTCGGTGGCGGCGGCCTTCGAGGTACCCGGCTGGGGCTCCATTTGTCAGTTAACAAATAAAACTTAACAAAAACACAACAAGAACAAGGAAATATAACAACTAATAACAATATGAAACACTTCACACGATGATAATAATAATATAGCACAATTAACAAACACGCAGCGAATAGTATTATCGGGAAAAAGAAAACGAATGTATTGAAAAGACGCGACTTTGTAATTATGTCATACGAAATTTGAAAATGTTGGGAACGCCTGTAGTGTTACCAGTATCATAAAAAATTTTGTACCACAATATTTTCTTTTTTTAATAACTTTGTTTAACACCGAAAACTTATTAAAATTAAGACGATATGATATTTTTTTAATTATTATTTCTAAAATCAATACTTAAAAGCAAGTCTAACCTTGTTTTCCGCCATTTTATGTGAATTACCACTAGGACGATATTTTTTTGATCTGTTATCACATTTGTTTACATAAATTATCTGAATTGATGAGTTAGGGTATAGGTGAATGTTGTTTGTTTTGTACTATCGTAATAGTTGATAGCAATGGCCAAGTGGTAACGGCCGCGACTTACGAGTTGTAGGTCATAGGTTCGAACCCAGACAGGCGCTTTACTTTGTGTAAATAATGTCACCACCGCTGCTCTCAAAACGGTGAAGGAAAACATGATGAGGAAACCGGTATGTCCTAGAACCAAAAATTCGAAGACATGTGACATCTACCAACACGCACTGGGCCAGCGTGGCTTACGCCCTCTTACAGAGAGGAGGCTTGTGTCCCAGCAGTGGGAAAATTATAGGCTAATCATGCTACGTACGAAAAGAATACAATAAAGCTATTAAACAGATCGGATTATTTGGTGTATGGTTACAAAGAAGTTACTTACGACGTTTTAAAACTAGTTATGTAGAGGTATTAGAATTTTTCGTCACTTTCTCCCCCGCATTATTAATTCCAATTAGCTTATTTGGCATATAATTTTATATCAATTCCAGGATAAGGTATCTGGTAGTAAGCTTCCAAATGAATTAAAAAAAGAAAGAAAAGATGCCAAATGCCAATTGCGAAAAAAAAGAGCTGAAAAAACAAAAATCGGTCTACTGATTGAAAAAAAAACACAAGAGAGGGATTGTTGATGCAAGTAACTTTCAATCTGTGGTCACTAAGCTTACTTTAGACAATATACATTTTTGTCTATGCATCGGGACTAATCCCAATTCGTTTCATCGTGCCGCAGCAACCGACGACATCAACATTGCATTCCACACTACCGTTTCACTAACACGATAACACGCCTCCTCATCGACCCATCCATTTCTCAATCACAGGAGCGGTTGATCAATCATATCTGTAACTCAATCGGCCGCCGCCGGATATGGGCCCCACAGCGTGCCAGCCACCGCCCATTTTAACTGCACCTAAACGAGTTTTTAGCGGGAAATTGCCAAGTCTAGCCTATACTTGGCTATTTAGAAAATATTATTATGTGTAATATTGTCTGTTTTCTTTTGATCGGATTGAAGACATTGTTCTGTTTTGTTTTTAGTGTTCCGTACCCAAAGGGTAAAAACGGGACCCTATTACTAAGACTTCACTGTCACAAGGCTATGTCTCATGAACCGTGATAGCTAGACAGTTGAAATTTTCACAGATGATGTATTTCTGTTACCGCTATAACAAGTTAAAATTTAAAGGGTTGTAAAAGAAACGTTTCTTTCGGCGTTTTTTGCCATGTGGTACCCTTCATGTGCGAGCCCGGCTCGCACTTGGCCGGTTTTTTTTGACTAGAGCAAGATGCCTCACAGTTTTTTTTTTTTATTCTAAATCAGTCCCTTAGACGGCAAAGAGTCTTATCAAATAATACCATACTAAGTACTTAAAAGCGAACGAAATGCTAAGGCTAATTACGTCCGGGTCAGCGGGATTGTCCGAAAGGGTTACCGCTGGTCCGGAACATAAAGGGCTAAGGAAGGAACACGGGTGGGTTTTAGTCAGTAAGAGTCTGACACTCCCTTCCGCTCCACCCAGAGCGGGACCTCATTTGATGATTTCCCATACAGAAAAAAAAGGCTAATTACGTCATACATGTATTTTAAATTGATATCTAAGTTGTTTGTTGTACCTATGTGTTGCTATTTATCCAATGGCTAACTTGTCAAGAATTTCTTCATTTAAAATCGAAAATGATGTATTTATCTATGCTTAGTAAAATTTAAAGAGGCGTCTTTTACGTACTAGATTTTGCCATCGGCTTCGCCTGCGCGGTGGTCGGAAATTTTCCTACAGGAAAGTACTACTTACCAGGATAAAATCCTATGTGTTATTCCATATTACAAACTGTCTCTGTGCCAAATTACACCCACATGCGTTGAGCCGTTTTTGCGTGATTGAGTAACAAACATTCAAAAACACAATCTTTTACATTTTTTTTATAAATTATATTACATTTGGAGTAGGATTGGAGCGTTATTAATTAGAATTTGGACGTCATTCTAAAAAGCTATAAAATCCTGCTGAATTAAAAAAATATACTAACTGGAACATTCCAACAAGACAAATCACCCAATAAGATACACAAACTAAAAATATCCGAACTTATCAGATACACGACGAACATTCTTCCTAAAACTCAATCACACAACCCTACAAAACCGCTAACTAACAAACAGCGCTTAATTGCCAGAAACGCCTCTTTAATACAATTCCGCTTGGCAAAAAAGCGGCGGCATCAACTTTGAATCGCTTGAAACAAGGTTTAAAAGCTGTAAAGTCTTCACGGAGTCTTCCACTTTCCTTTTCGCTACAACTTCGCTGCATTTTTCACCCGGCAGCGTCGAGTACTTTCACTAGTAACTTTTAAATAAAGTTTCTGATACTTCACGTGTTTAGTCTGGGAAAAACTGGCGGTGAAAAAGAGTCTGGGAAAAAGAGTGATGGATGCTGTCTTGTAAGAATTAATTAGAGTACAAGGTTAGGTTCTTAGGAGAATTTGTACCATGGAGTATTTAAGGGAAAGTTTGAGACAGAAACTTAAACGTTATGACGTCATTATATTATTAACGTAGGTGATGTTCTATAGAAAGGTCAGATTCGACTTGCAACCGGCGTGCGTGAAGGAACCAGATGTATGAACGTAAACGAAGCAAAAAGTAGGTACGTAAGGAACGTGTGGCTTTTTTGCCTACCCCATGGAATTAAGAGGAAATGGGTGGTCGTTTCTCCATAGAAACGCTCTCGCCTGTTTTCTTTCTGGTTAATAACCATAAAGCAATGATTTTTTTACAAAATAATAAATATTAAATACTTGTATGTCCCTATATTTTTCTTTTTGATGATACATTATTTTTATAAGCAGTAGAACCCTCAAAAGATTCCGATTTAAACCGCTGTCAACAGAGGCCTAGTGTACAAATTTGACAACTATTAATGAATAAAGAAAAACATAGGGACACAGTACCTATATATATCCTTCTTATTCAGTTCATGCAATATCTTTTAAACTGGTCCAATATTGAAAATAGGCGAGAGCCAAACCTCGAACTATACGACTTTTTACGTAGGCTTTTTCAAAAGTCTCTCCGACCGCATTTCCTCTTATGGCGTGAGTTTATGTATGTATGACATATTGGCGATGCTCAACGCGATCATGGAGACCAACCCTGGATTGGATTTGTTTGACGATAATGTTATAATGTTTGCAGTTCTGTGAGATGAAAGGATGAGCAGAGTGATAGGATTAACTTTAACAGATTCACTGTCCATAAAGTAGACACAATAGTTAAACAATCAACATGAATCATATATGATTCATGGGACAGGGAAACTGCTAATTTAGTATGAATGGCTAATTTGCTGTACTGAACATAAAATAATAAAGTTAATAATAAATAAAGTTATAAAAATTTAAAAACTAGGTACGTCTATTCAAGTTTTTATGTTTTATGGAACTGAAAATGTTCGATGGCTGCACAAACTTTTGAAAGAAAGAAAAGCAAAAGTAGCGATTATTTATATTGTATGGTTATTTGTAAGTATCCAAATCAAAAGTTACATGGTACCATTTGATTTGAGTACTTACCATTTGATCAATTCATTATTTTGCAAAAGGGCTGAAACGGTACCTCTACTTAATAAATTATGATTCCCCACCAAAAGAAGAATAAAAATCCCGCGAATCAAAATAATTTCTGATCTATCTAAAAGTATATATTTAGAGCAAGAGTTTTCAAGTTTCATGCCAACAGCCACAAACAACATTTCAACAAGTTTTTCCACCTAGCAAGCTAGCGCCCTCTGTAGCGATAATACTTCGTTAAAATGTAATTTTGCTGCGTGCTACTCGACAATAGATGGCGCTGTTTTACGTTCTAATAAGATTGAAAACTGCTTTTGTGTGATCTGTTTGAACGAATTGGAAAACTTTTGTAGGAGTTTTTTTGTCTTATAATATTTGGTGCCCTTATGTTCAGCAGTGTAAGGTGATTGAATGAGATGAAGTGTGACGAAATCTAGCTAATACTTTGTTTTACCTATAAGCTTTGTTAAATAATATTTATTTGAAATAGATAAGTATTTAGGTTTAGGTACATTTTGCCATCAATGCTAAGGCATAACTTCTTAATTACTCTTCACTGTAGTGTAATGGAATTTTCATTTTAAATTATTAAAAAGCTAACTATTATTATGATCACAAATAATAATGGAATAGAAAAGTCGTATACTTACTTCATTATTTCGACACTTCACATAAAACATAACAAACGACCGCCCAAAACGCTAAAACACATTCGCATACCACAAAAAAACGTCCAAAACGGAGCGTCATGTACATAATCCTAAGGGTAACGCCACAAATAAGACGACAGTCGGCGAAATATCTATTTCGGACCGCGCCGGACCCGCGTCACGCTGTCACGGACGCGCCGGAGGCCCGACAGGACCTACCGTGAGGCATAAGCGGTAACGGAAAGCGATGATGTAAGTGGTGATTTTTGTACCTACCTAACTTTTCGAATGAAACCTACCTTCTGTCTGTGTTTTTATCTACGTTTTTTTAACATAAAACTTATGTTGTGAAATTCTATCAGTGAAAAAGTTATCGTAATTGGAAATCCTTTTGCAAACATAATTATAAACATACAATTGTACAGAAGCCAGCACATTAAGCTACTACAATCTGTCAAATTTCTTTAATAGATTTTCAACTTTATCGCTAAAGCATAAGGTTCAAAGTTGATTGGGAAAATTTGACAGTTTCGGGTAGTTTGATGTGTTGGCGTCTGTACCTTTTTAGTTACTATTACTCTGTGGTTGATGCTCTGTGGTCACCTGTCATGTCAGTTGGTTTGTTTATGTCAATGGAAAATATATTTTTCATTACATAATTATATCGCATGAATATTCCTTGTACAGATTTTCACCTTCCGTTATTAATTTTATAAGTGTTTTTATATATGTGGACTTGGTCATTATAACTAACTAGCTTCTGCCCGCGACTTCGTCCGCGTGAAATTTCTTGTTACTCCGACCCACCCCGTCGCATCGCATCGCCTGCCCGCGCTATTACTTCGTCTTTGCTTAGCGTTCTTTCTGACTTTTTTTGCTTTTTGCTCGGGTCCTAAAGGTCATAGCGTGATGTTAAATAGCCTATAGCCTTCCTTAAGAATTGGGCTATCAAATGCAAAAAGAATTTTTCTAATCCGATTAGTAGTTCCAGAGATTAGCGCGTTCAACCAAACAAACAAACAAACTCTTCAGCTTTATAATATTATAGTATAGATTATCGAACATATCATCTATCATTTTTATCACATACAATCATACATACCCACTTCACCTATAATCTGTGATAATTATTTTCACATTATTATATATAAAAATCATTATGTGAACATTATAATGTGCAGCTTTAAACATAAAGTGGCAAAATTACCACAGCTGCAATCTTGTTAAGTTATCGTTTTAAAAAGCATCAAAAATTATTATTCAATTAGATACTGTACCAACACATTAAAAGAAAACTCTCCATGTTTCAATCGAGTGCTAGTAAAACTCACCTACAGGCTGTTTAATAAAGATATAGAGGAAAAGTATCAAAACCGTTTTCTTGTAACCTGCGCCAAGACCAAAAAATGTAGCCAAGTTAACGTGAACACGTGAGGGGGCATTTCTTCAAGCAACTGGCTACGTGTAAACACTGTCACTGTCACGTTTAGAAAAAAGGGTGAAATACAAAGCAATTTCTAGTTTCATGCAAGTGTAATTTTGTGAAATGTGTCGGAACGACTTGGTATAACGTCTGGGCATTTTTAGTTTTAGTATTTTTTTATGAATAGAGAGTCCTAAAGTTAAAAGTAGTTTTTAGAAAATCTATATGTATTTTTTAATATTTCACGGTAGTTTAATGTGGATAATACAACAAAATAAACAGTTTGATTATGTTTATATAGGTTTTTAAAGTACTTAATTGAAGAAAGTTTACGTCATAACCTATAATTATACGTACAAATAAGTAAAATGTGTCTGTTTATAATGTCAAAATAACAGCGTTTTACTGAATGCAAATGAAAGTTTGTTTCTTTTTTTGTTATACGTACTATATAGTACGTATAATAAAAAAAGAAACAAACTTTAAAATGTTGATCCGGCTAATCTTCGAAACGGCTGAAACGATTTTGATGAAATTTGGTATGGGGATACTTTGAACACTAGGGAGATACTTTTTATCGACATACCACGCGGCTGAAGAGGTGGGAGAAAACTAAGGTTATTAAGTACCTTCCGGGTCAGCGGGATTGTCCGAAAGGGTCACCGCTGGCTCGGAACATAAAGGGCTAAGGAAGGAACACGGGTGGGTTTTAGTCAGTAAGAGTCTGACACTCCCTTCCGCTCCACCCAGAGCGGGAGGGGTCATTTGATGATTTCCCATCTTCAAAAAAAAAAAAAAAACAGTAATATAATATTATTATAATGATACTTTTTTATAAAGTAACAATAAAACAGAGTAGGTACTATAGGTAAAATAAATTACTTCAACACCTGATATTAAGAGGAAAAATAACATAAAATTTAAGCGAAGTGAAGTTGATGTTGATGGAGTAAACATTTAGTTTGTGTAGTTTATGAATGCAGAGTTTGTTGGTGTAGTTATTTTGATAACTACACCAACAAACTCTGCATTCATAAACTTGTTTTAAGTTTGTTGGTGTAGTTATTTTGATAACTACACCAACAAACTCTGGATTCATAAACTACACAAACTAAATGTTTACTCCATCAACATCAGCTTCACTAACTCGATACCTTTAAAAATAAACCAGCCTATACTTAATTCAAGTTCCAAGTTACTCTCATACTTAATTCATAAAGTAGCTACCTACCCAATAACCGAAATTCAGCAAATATTTCCAAGTCAAACATACGAAATAGAAATCAAAACTACACAATCGTTGTATAGTAGCCATGGGTCGATCTGACGGCCCCCTGTATCTACTGCCCACAAAACACGACGCAACGAAAATTCTACCTTATTTTCATCAGAATTAGGGTTGGTTTTGGATTGTATTAGAGAGGTAGTTATAATGTTTTTTGCTATTCAAGGTTGTTTTGAGGGTGTACTGCCCACAGCTAGGGAGTACTGCCCGCAAGGGCCGGTCGGTGCTGCGTTTGAACGGTGAGAGAGTAATACAGGCGAGTAGCCTGTTTTTTTTTGTGGCGCGTGATTGGTGGTATGACTGCTACGAATTTGAAGCGCAAGCGCTCTTTTCTAAATAATTGATTGATAAATTGAACTTTATAAATTGACTGATTTTATTTATAAGTTTGTTTGTTTGTTGTACCTAAATGTAAGTTATAGTTGACGTCTGTTTTATTATGAATTAACTAAGTATTCAATGTTTTTGTATAGATATTAAAGAGGAACTACTGGCCAGCATTTGGCTAACACCGGGTAAAAATGCTACTAAAATGGAAATTCAGATTTTATATTTTTAATATTCTACATCGATAGCAACATAAATAACATTTAAAAATTGATCGATCTACCGCCTGTTACTATCCATTCACTTGTACGCTTTGGAATGGGCAACTAGCTTCATCTTTCTGACTGACCAACCCTTTGACAATTCAAAAGTGCCTGTAATTGGTTTAATTGAAATAAATGCTTTGATTTTGAGTAACATTGCAACTCACTGTCCCACGCATGACTTTCCCAAAAGGAAAATGGTCAAGTAGCTATTCAAGTCAACTTGCTAGTCAGTACGAGGCTCGAAGGGGTATATCCGCTGTGCATACATTAGGCACAGATATCGCAAAGCTTTTCGGTAGGATTAAATTAGTTAACTTATTCGCCTAGTTGTTTTATATACCTTTTGAAACTGTGACGTAATCGTTTGTAAAGATAACGTAATATGAAATTAAGGTTAATATTACATATTTTAAAGAGAATTGCCTGAAGAATTCTCGGTTGTCATTTAATCTATTCTAGCAAATTAATTATTAAAAAAAAAGTTTAGATTAATGATTTTATTTTACTCCTAAACACATTTGGATTTCTCCGGTGATTTTATTAACATACAAATATTTATACTCAGAAATTCAATTGCGCGATCCGTAGTTCTACTAGGTACTATACATTTATATTAATCACTGCTAAGTCACTAGAAAGCGTTGCGTCAGACGGCGGGAAGAGTTGGACCAAACCAAAGACCAGTGGTCCATATTAGCATGGTGGTTGGTATGGTTTGGTATGTATCTATGGATCTTTGTTACCTGAAAATAAATGGTTTATTATTATTTTTTTCTTCCATTTCTCGGGACCATGGGATCCCGGTCCTCTGGAAGGCGTACGAGGGGCCGAAGCCAACTCGCAGAGGCCCCTCAGGATTTTTTTTACTATTATTAGCCTTAGATCACAATTAATGGAAGTCATGGGTAGAAGCCTTTGCTCAAAAGTTCCCGATGGTACAGGGTGACTGTAACAGTATTAAGTAGAAATTCAATTTTGATCAAGCTTTTAAAAAATCGATTTAAGGGGCTTAGATGACCTAACATGTAAGCCCCTTAAATCGATTTATTAAAAGGTTCACGTGCGTTTCTTTGAGGTCACTGTCGGACTGCATTGAAAAGAAAGAGAAGCGCGATGACACATCGCTGGCAATTTATTGCAAAATATGAAGCAATAATTTAATTACAAAAAAAACTATTGTTTGGACTAGAAAATTAAAACAGTAGTGTTTTAGTATGTTGTTTGTAGAATAATCTGACAAAAAATCACAATGATTGTATGTATATTAGTATGGTTTTTATTATAAAAAGAAAGTTTTTAGAGGTATCTTCATGATTTTTTCTATCGTATCAAATTAGTTTTATTATGTTTTCAACACACTGTCTACCTAGCATATATCCTGAAGAATATCATATATATTTTCTGATTTTGTTTACTGTAGTTGATCATATACTTTTATTGTTTCTAAAACTTGCGTGTTTTGCGTTTAGATCCTGTAAGCCCCATACGGGTGCATACCTTCTTAAACACGTAACAACCGCCTAAACCAGATTTGAACAAAATAATAATTCTTTGCACCTAACCCTTTCACTTACATAATTCTATAATGTATTTAATTGAATAAACTAATAACCTATGTCGATTACAACAAACCTTCATGTTTCATAAGGAAATGAAAAAGGCGGTCTCCCGGCCGGTCGAGCATGGGCCGAGTAAATAACGCAAAAGGTACGGGTTTTTATTGCTATCTGAGAACATACTGTATGTTACGGTATTCCAATGTGTAATGGTAGCATTAGATAATTTTCTACAGTATTTTTATATTATCCCTGCAAATGGCAAATGATGTACAGACGCCAGCACATCAAGCTACTACAATGTGTCAAATTTCTTTAATAGATTTTCAACTTTATCAATAAAGCATAAGGTTCAATGTTGATTGGGAAAATTTGACAATTACGGGTAGCTTGATGTGCTGGCGTCTGTATATACGTACAACCGCCCTGTCAAAATTTAGTCTTGCGATAAATTTTGTACAACCCTAAGCTTACGAAACCCACACTACGATCGCAAACATTATTCTATCACAGTTTTAGTTTTGCAATTCTCTATAAAAATCTCGTTCTCACTGAGAGGATGCCTGTGTCCCAGCAGTCGGAATATTATAAGCTTATTATGCAATATTAAAACATCAAACCGATTCAAAATCAGCCTATAATATCCCCACTGTTCGGCTGTCCCATTTCAAAACCTACACACACACACACACACACACACACACACACACACACACACACACACACACACAAACACACACACACTCACACACACATACACACTTACACAACACACACACAACACACACACACAACACACACACACACTCACACACAAACACACACACACACACTCACACACAAACACACACACACACAAACACACACACACACACACAAACACACACACAACACACACACACACACACACACACGACACTTTTACAAAAATCGTTTTATTGCATAATCTTGCTAACCTAGAAGGTCTCTCCCAAATACAAAAACACCAGCGTTTTAAACTTACATAAAAGGAGATATATTTAAACATCAATACCTAGTGACCATTTAAAACCTAGTAAGTCACTTTAACCAATTCAAAAAAATACATTCCATAGGCTGACCAATATTACGTTTATGCGTTCTCCTGTAAAATTTCATTTTAAGTCCTTACTAGGTTTTGAAATGGGGCAGCCGTGTTGGGAGACATCGGCTTCCTCACGCTGAGAGGCAGAGCGGGCTATAACCCCACTCCTCCTTCTTATCTTGTGTCTCACTTCCTATATCTATGTTCTTCTCACGCTAAGAATCTGCGTTCGTCTAACAATCTTCTACTATTCTGTCCTTCTCATATTTCTGACTTTGTTCATTCTTCCTTTCATATTCAGTCCATTCTTCTATGCAATGCGCTTCCTCTTGATAACAGGACGGCCACCAGTCGGTATGCATTTAAGCGGAAATCGCAGAGTTATTTTCAAATCAAATAGCGTAGAGTCATCTCAACACCTCGCTCCCTTGAATTTGTATGTATATATATATTATAAGTATATATTATAGTAAATAGTACGTATGTGTATATAACCTATTTATGTATTCGTGTACCTAGTTTTAAAAATTTTATTTTATCATTGTTCCTCTCAATCAAAGCACCTGCCATCCAATCTCTTCACCACCCTTGGTTGACTGATAGAAAATGCCTAAGGCATTAAGTCCGCCTTTGTACCTTTTTGTGCGAAAAGTTTAAATAAATAAATAAACAATCCGCCACGCAGGCTCAGTGCGGGTTAGTAAAAGTCACATTTCTTCGAATTTTTGGTTCTAGGACATGCCGATTTCCACACGATTTACGTTCACCATTTTGAGAGCAGTGGTGATGAAATAATTTGCACAAAGTCAAGCGCCTGTCAGGTTCGAACCTACTCAAATTGTGGCCGTTACCACTGCCCCAACACTGCTCTCCGATTATTTCAGCAAAATTAAACACTTTTATAGCTATTTTCATTTTACTTCATTCACAAGTGCAATAGAAGCTTATTGCAACAGCTAGGTACTTATACTAAGGGAGACTTTTACATGCAAACCTATGAGGCACAAGCTACACTAAGAAAAACCGGCCAAGTGCGTGTCGGACCACGCGCAATGAAGGGTTCCGTAGTTGAAATGAATTTATCTCAAGAACAAACTTAACATTGTAGCTGAAAATCATGTTCTATACATTGCAACTGCAAAGTTGGTAGACTATTACTCGTAAACTTGTAAAGCTGCTACGTAACTGTGATAGTTTTCCTTTTAATTTCGTTACATATACTGCTGCCGTGATTTTTTTCACATATTCAAAAGCAACCATTTCGCTGCCAGGGGAGGGACACTTGACTCTAACAAATATTAGCATTTTAAAGCTTAATATTTTACAAACGGATCCTTGAATCGATAAATGGTTAATATTTTTGAAAGACCTATCCAACGATACGGTAGACGGGAAAAAAAAACATCCCCACTTTACACTTTAGTGGCGTTTGTCTAGAGGAGGAACCCTAAAAAATATTTTTTTCAAGTTTTTATTTTACCACATTGTCGGCGTGATTAATATGTATATCCATGCCAATTACAGCTTTCTAGTACTAGGAGTCTCTGAGCTGAGCTTACGGATGGACAGACGGACATGGCGAAACTATAAGGGTTCCTTCTTGACTACGGAACCCTACAAAACATGTAACTCAAATACCTATAACGCCAGTTCATAGGAATTTAATAAACTAAAGCATTCAAGGAATACGAATTCGTCAAGCATATAAGAAAGGTCAGCGTCAAGTACATTTCCCTGAAAAATGCAGGTAATATCTTCAGCCAAACTTCATGCAAGCGTTTTCAGAATTTCGATGGATATGCTCAGGAATTTAGAATGTAACTTCTGTGGAATTTTCAGTTATATACTTGATCGAGCCGGGGTCGTGTCTGCGAAGAAAAAGTATACAAAGGTAAGAATTAGGTTTCAAGACTAACTGTGATTAAAATTAAATCTACAATAGACCCCGAAATTCTGGCATCTGTAAATACCCAAGAATTGTCGAGCCTGGTTTCATAAAGTAGAAAATAAGTAAAATACATTATTAACATAATAATGGCGGGTAAAAAAAAAGAAAAAATGGCGGATAACAGGTAAGAAAAGAGAGTAAAGGTACTTCAAACAGGCGCGACACGCGATAAAATCCCGCGCGGCACAAAGGCACCGCAACTCGCGCAACGAGCAGTGCCTTTGTATCGCGCGCGATTCGCGTCGCGCGTCGTGCCGGTTTTGTAGGAGCCTTAACAAAACGAAACACTGATTAGCTAAAGTAGGAAAAGTCGTATTAGGTAACATTACCAGCAGTGCGATTCTGTAACCATCTCACCGTGAAAACTTAGGTGAAGTGAGCGTGGAGTGAGCTGTCAATAGCGTCAATTCCTAACAAAAACAAACTAACTTCACCTAAGTTTTCACGGTGAGATTTTTGCAGAATCGACCGGCTGTACACAACAAGAAGAATTATTTGACCGAAAACAAGAGACGATCGCCTTATGATTTTCTTTCTCGCATTTCAGCACAATAACTGCATTATGTCGTGATAAAAACATTAAATAAAATCAGCCGGTCGATTCTGTAAAAATCTCACCGTGAAAACCTAGGTGAAGTGAGTTAGTATTTGCTAGGAATTGACACTATTGACAGTTCACTCCACGCTCACTTCCCCTAAGTTTTCACGGTGAGATTTTTACAGAATAGCACCGCAGTGAACAAGTTCGATACCGAGGTTGACTGCCAGAGAACAAGACAAGTAAAGTTGCCTAAAGAAGTAATAATATCCTACCTTACAGTGACACAAGAGTATCTTTCCCAAACACCTACAAATCAATTCAACATAATCCCATAACCCGAATTACCTCCTCACTCCATACTTCTCTCAAATCGATAGAAAGCAAAGAAGCAGTACAATATTGGCAACAAACACGCTGGCACAGTCGGACACCGCAATTTATAAGCGAGCCTGCCAGAAGAAAGGGTCCGCGGCCTGTTATTGTATCGGAAGGTGGCCTGGCCTAACGGGCTTGGGCCACAGAGCTAGGAGACTTTTAGATAGACAAGTTAGTTATATTTTACAATTAAATATTATTAGTCGTACAGACGCCAGCACATCAAGCTACCCGATACTGTCAAATTTTCCCAATCAACTTTGAACCTTATGCTTTAGCGATAAAGTTGAAAATCTATTAAAGAAATTTGACAGATTGTAGTAGCTTGATGTGCTGGCGTCTGTACCTACCACACAAGCAAAAATTCATCTGTTCGGTTGTCGAATACAAAACAGCAGGATGCTACAGCGGAGTAATTACGTAACACACTATCAGTAGCAATAGGTTTCATTTTGACAGTTCAACAACATTCATTGCGTTATTTACGTTGTTGAGCAGCCACATTTTTCGTACTTATGAAGCAATGGATTAGCAATAACCTTCAAAATCATTCAGATTGAGATTGATAGTGTGTTACGCAATCAGGGTGCTGGTGCGTTGTCTGTAGTGAATAAATGAATGAATTTTAAGATTTTTATTAAGTAGACTAGCTTCTGCCCGTGCCTTCGTCCGCGTGAAATTTCTTGTTACTCCGACCCACCCCGTCGCATCGCATCGCCTGCCCGCGCTATTACTTCGTTTTTGCTCAGCGTTCTTTCTGACTTTTTTTCTTTTTGCTCGGCTCCTAAAGGTCATAGCGTAATGTTACATAGCCTATAGTCTTCCTCAAGAATTGGGCTATCAAATCCAAAAAGAATTTTTCAAATCCGACTGGTAGTTCCAGAGATTAGCGCGTTCAACCAAACAAACTCTTCACCTTTATAATATTAAGTATAGATATAGATGAACAGTAGCGTCTTATTGTATTCTGCCAAAAAAGGAACTATCACCGCCTCTCCGTCGATTTCTAAATGCTGAGATGACAGTGATTGTTCTACAAAAAGAATACCTGCGGAGTTACACATCTTATGGTTTTACAGAATCATCATTTTTGCTGCTGCACCTCACAAAGGAACTGATACAGACAGCTGAATTGCATTTAAGTACAGACGCCAACACATCAAGCTACCTGTCAAATTTTCCCAATCAAATTTGAACCTTATTCTTTAGCGATAAAGTTGAAAATCTATTTAAAAAAATTGACAGATTGTAGTAGCTTGATGTGCTAGCGTCTGTACCTTTATTTATGTCATACGTCTCATATTTCTCTTCTACAAATAACAAGAGCAGTTTTAGACTAGGTTATAAGTCTAGTATTAATGTAAATAGCGTGTAAGGTGCGCGAATCTCAGTGAGTATGTTTGTGAACGATTTGGGTAAGTGTTGGCTTTTTATCACTGCCTGCTCCTTTCTATGACATGATTGAGGTTACCTACACCTGCGATTTGTTCTAACGACTCAGGGAAAGCCTTCCGTTGGGGTGTGACACTTTCTGACAGACTGTAGACAACTACACAATCTAAAGACAGTCACTGTAATTTTAACTGCGCACTGCACACTCATCATTTTATTTTCTTTCATGGCCTCCCACAGATTACAAACCTCACAATAGAACGTTTTAACAAGGATCTAGCAAAACTGAGAAATCTAATAAACTCACAAAGTTAACAAATTAACTCGCAAAGTTAACAAATTATTCATTTAAAACTCGTCCACATCTAACTACCCATAGGTCTACAGGGTCACATTTGCAAATACAAGCGTTGCGTCTGTGTGGGTGTGTCCTTACAGTCCGTCCCTTACGCACACAAACACAAAAGGGACAAAGGTCACCGTCCAGAGCCTTCTTATATTTGTTTAAGACTTGTATTGTACCCAAGACCCTTATTTTAGCGATACGTTTGTATATTGTATTCTACGTAATACCTGCCTTTGTATAACTAGGTATACTTAGAGATTGTATTATTTTTTTTTTGGAGGAAAGTTGAATTGAGAATTTGATAATGTTATTTCCTTATAATATTTAAAAATAAAACTAAGCTGAGAGAATCGGGAGCTGAAAGGGAAAGAATGTTTGAAAAACAATTTAAAAGCATCTATAATTTTCACATTACCAATTAGCCTCAGTTCCCACCGCTGGGATACAGACCTTCCCTCTTCGAAAGGAGTGAGCTGTAACCTACCACGCGGGCCCAGTGCGGGTTGGTAGGTGTCACACGAAGAACGCATTAAACAACGTGCAGTAACTATATTATATTTATTCCTCAATGTTCATGATTGCACCTAACACTGTTTGTCTGTGCATCACCCAAAGGTTGACTGGTAGAAAATGCCTATGGCATTAAGTCCGCCTCTGTACATTTATGTGCTTGAAGTATAAATAAATAAATAAATATGTTTAGTTAATTATCAGTAAACCTAAGCGCCATTACATCAATGAAAAGACTCCTTTCAATCAAACAAAAATAATCAAATAACAACCTGCAAATCAACGCTAACTACGTAAAAGTGTCTCTCTATAACACGCCCGGTAAATAGAGGTTGGATCTAATAGGACCTCCTGAGGCTCTCAAACGTTCAATCAAAATGATAGGTAATTCAGTTACACTACCACTGGACGAATACCGTCCTATCTGGTACAGGCGATCGGTTAAGTGTTGGGACTAACTATCGGAGGCTTAATACTAAGACTAATAAAAATGTTATGAACGGTCACAGTCTGATCTCTCACAGTCTCAATCTGTCAAAAAAATCTGTAATTTCCCTACAATTTTGACATTGATTGTCACTGAGATGTGATTGCGACTAGATTTTGAAAATTTTTAATTACGGGAATTGGCGTTCAGATCTAGCTGATGGCTTTCTTTAAAGATAATTAGCACAACTGTACGTAGGTGTTATTTTTAGTTATGTGAACAGGTTTTTTAGACTATATTGGAGATTTTGCAATGACCTGTTTTTAACCGACTTCAAAAAAGGAGGAGGTTCTCAATTCGGATGTTTATATATATGTATATATATATTTTTTTATTCAAATAAAACCGCACCAACTAACAGAACCCGGGGTAAATCAAAATTTGATAACAAAATAAAAAATTCTATCCACTAATCCTACTAATATTATAAATGTGAAAGTTTGATGATGGAAGATGTTTGGATGTTTGTTACTCAATCACGCGTAAACAGTTAAACAGTTTTGGATAAAAATTAGCACATAGATAAACCATTTCCTGGATTAACAAATAGGATGCTTTTTAACCCGATATTCCCACGGGATCAAAACTTACGCAGGTGAAACCGCGGGTCGCTGCTAGTTTATCATAAATTAGTGAATGGATTTTTACTTTAGCCCTGGATCGCAAGAGCTGGAATTCATGGGGAGAGGCCTTTAATCAGCAGTGGAATGATGCAGGCAAACATGAACCAGTAAATCTGAATTAATGCTTTCTCTAATGATCTAATTATTTGACAGATGGGCGCAAGATTACATATCTATTTGGAAAACGACTTCTAACAAACTCAAACGGTAAGTACCTACGTAATAAAATATTTACAGTTTAAAAATTTATCAAACATTCTCATGTTCAGTAGTCCAAAAAATTGCCAAATAAATTGAACACAGCTTTTTTTTTGCTTCAAAATTGTGATTTATTTTCTTCGCCATTTTGTTCTCGCGTGTACCCTTTGCATCGCCGACAACTAGGTACTCGTATCCTCTATTCCCTAATTAATCGTGTATCGCGCCCGTCTCGGATCTTCCCCAGTGGATGACCCACCTTGATTCGATCAACTCTATTTGATCTGACTTCTGTGTTTTATTTGGGAACCTAAATATTCTGCAATCCATTCGATATTACCTACACACTACATTAGAAAGAAAGAAAATACATTTATTTAGCACAGACTAAAAGACACACAATACACCAGATAGTTAGATAATAGTCGTACATCAGATAAAAACTAAAACAAAAATAAAAAGTGCAAAGTCCGATGTAAGAAATTAGCAAGAAAGTGTGCCTCACGGCTGCGCCAAAAAGGCCCAGTTCAGCAAAAATGCCAGACAACTGGTGCCTGACGCTGGTTTTCAACTGGACCTGATGTGTGATTGAGAATATGAAGTTATATATTGATTATTAAGAATTTGTTTGATTTACAAATTATTTTGGTATTTACATTTGTATGACTACGCATGCTCCGCCAGCCCCTTAACTAAAACTATTCATAAACTCAAATATAGCGTAGAAAAATTGCTAGTTAGGTACCTTCATTCAATCAAATCATGCAATTTGGCTTGTAGCTTATTTGATCTTTCTTTGAACGATTGACGATTAAGTGACGAATCAAACGGTGACACAATTGCTAGATGATTTGTAATAGTAAATTTATTATGTATCAAATTGCAGCATCACTAAATAAATTAACATTTTCAACCATTATTAAAAAAATAAAGGTTTCAGAAAAAAAATCCTAAGAGAATTTATAGTCAAAGACGTTTTTTGTGCATTTATTCTTGTAATGAATTTTATTCATATCTGGCCGCATATACTTTTTGAATGTAAACCAATATCAAAATAGGTATGAGCACAGAATTATTTAAAAAAATCGGCGACGAAGACTCATTACTTTAGAAGAAGAAGTAAACTTCATAGAACTTCACATCTATAAATATTATATTATCATGAATACTTCAAGATCACAAAACACAAATCCTCCCATCGCAGCATCATCAGATAATACATAGTTCGTTAAGCAAGGGTCATCCCGAGGGTCAAAGCTTCCAGGATTATCTACCTTCAGTAATTGCTTACATTTAAGTACCTACCTTAGCTATCGGTATACTTACTGAAACTTCGTGAATAATGGATGGAAGGTATAACTATTACTGATTGTTTAATGGGGTATCTTGATTGTGGAGTGCTGAGAAGATGTTTGTGGTAAAGTGTTTTAAATAAAGTTTTAAAAATTTAAGAAAGTGTAAGAGTTTTTGGTAAAATAATTACATAATGATAATATTTCATGCTTGGATGTAATGGGGTCCTTCTTCTTCTTATTTTTGTGTTAATGGACCTCTTACTAGTTTTTTGTAATATAGTTTGAACCCAGTAGGTGGCCACGTTGATTGATCAGTGGCATTCTTTAGGTCATCCGAGGTGCAGGTGAACGGACACTTCAACAAGTGGGGCATGCACTGATCAGAAGAACCGCGCTCGCACTGGGTGTTGGATGGGTCTGTAATCCCCCACTTAGAAAAATTGTGTCTGCAGCGGCCAAATTGCGAACGCAATCGATTGAGAGCTTTCCATATAGGCCACATGGGTAGGTCCAGGATTATCTGCGAATTCAATCAGAAAATCAATTGGTGACAAGTGGCACTAACCAGCAGATAAGAAAGCTAAAGTTGCTGAATCACACGGTAAGAAATGTACATGCCCTCGCAGTTTCGCTAATCAACAATGCTCAACCTTGCCGGTTGATATCCAAGATGGTGACTACAGGCATAGCCATGGGAGACACCTATGACCCAGCAGTTGACTGCAGCAGTCTAAAGCAAGGTAAGACAACACGGACTGATGTTTGGGCAGCATTTTGTTGGTCTAATGAAACTTACATGGCAGAAACCTAACGTGACATACATTCTTGTAGGTTCATAGATAGCTGTACATAATTGTAAAGATTGCTGAAGCAACACAGAAAGGGATAACCCTTTAATAAAGTTTCGTATTACGATCCTTGAAACCGGTGAAGTGTAAATAATTTTAGCTCAGCGTGTGCCTAGAGATATTTGAGATCGATCGGTAAGAGGCTGCGGAATATATTAATTCGGTAATGTATCGTAAACATAGGGAAATTATCTAAATTGTCTGTAGGATCATGTTTTTGGCAGGAACATGTTTCGGCTACAAGTGAGCAATATTGTCCGGAAGATGTTTGTGCTATGTACATATGTAGGTATGAAAGTGGATCTCGACAATAAAATACGACAATTTGCTAATGCTGAATGTAAGTAGCCATTAGGACTTTGGGAAGTCGATTAGTAGGAGACGCTTGGGGGAGGCATTGTCCAGCAGTGAACATCTTTCGGCTCGAATTATATCAGTGCCATATGTCATCATCATATGTGATGACATATGGCACTGAAACGTGGTCGCTCACAATGGACGTTATTAGAAGGCTAAAAGTCACTCAAAGGGCAATGGAGAGGTTTATGCTTGAAGTTTCCCTGCGTGATCGAATCGGAAATGAAGAGATCCGCAGGAGAACCAAGGTAATCGACATAGCCTGAAGAATTGCCAAACTTAATTGGCAGTGGGCAGGCACATGCTCGCAGAACAGATGGCCGATGAGGCCGAAAGGTTCTGGAGTGGCGACCGCGTACCGGAAGACGTAGCATTGGAAGGCCTCCCACAAGGTGGACCGAAGACCGTCTGAAGGCCGTAGGAACCCGTTGGAAGCAAGAAGCACAGAACCAGTCGAAGTGGAGGTGCTTGGGGGAGGCCTATATCCAGCAGTGGACGTCTTTCGGCTGAAATGATGATACTAAATATTATTACTTTTTATTTTAGTTATGAAATAAACTGACGTAAATTAAAACTGACACGACAGTGAATTTATTCTTTGTAAAATAAATACAAAAATACAATTGCATCAGCACTCATGAAAACGACATCTTAAGATGTACCACTTTCAAAAAACATCAAAGACGCATCCATTAAATCATTCCCACGCGTCCAAAAATTTAATTCTCGAACTATCAAGTAAGTACGCGAACTTAACCCTCCAGAGACAACTGGCAAATTTTGCAAAAAGCAACGCGCCTCGGTACATCGGGCCCGGCAAAGTTAGCGTGGTGTAATCGATACGGCCTTAGGGTTTTGGGTATAAATTAGAAGTTCCATCGATCACCGACGCCCTTTGCCCATCGGCTCGTACTTTATTGATAGTGAATGTTAACCGATAGTTCACTGAGTTACGCTGAACGGCACATGTATTTTTGGCCGGGTTTATTTGTGCCTCTGAACCTATTTTACGCGCGATTTGGGGTTGATATCGGTGGTATGGAGTGCTGTGTCCTTCATTACAGGGACCTTTTTTTTTCAGGGTCATCATAAAAAAGTTGCTGTTTGACACTTAGGTCAATTACTGGATTCTATAATTATTATCATTGAAAATCTTGAATACTTTTTAATCCCACAATTGCCATACAACGTGGCAATGATGCCCAGCCCTTTGGGCAGTTTACCTGTTGACAACGAAGCGCACCAATTTTTTGATGCCCTGTGATTCTTTCATTTTTTATTATTGTACATAAATATTATTTTAAGACTGTTAGCTTTTAAATTATGTAAACATATTAAGACAGTTAAATCTGTTACGCAAACATTACAAAAAAAAACACAATTGTAAGACAAAAATATGTGCCCACATCAAAAGCTAAAGAAAACTCAAAGTACCTTAGCAATAATCCACTTACGACTACACCACATGACCATACCAACGAAAAATTACGGTACACTATTAAGAATTTTATAATACAATAAAGGAGAGTATTACTTATAAAAGAGGTGCTCGGGTCTGCCTATAAACATACATAGGTAAAGGTAAGGAGCACTTAACGTTTCCTAAAGGATACATTATTGAGGAGAGCCTTAAAAACAACATTTTTACATCCTACGGTCCTGCGGCGCATATTTTATTGCGGGTTGTTGGGATGACCCTCGCATTGGACTGCGTAGACTTGAGAAGCGTAGACGGGGATAAAAATGTTTTTTTTCCCACGTGTCAAATTTTTCCTGTTATGGATGTCACACTTGAGTGACATTTTTGTTAGCCTTTTAGACATGCATTCTTTCAAGCTTATCTTAATACCTACCAATTTAGATTTAATTGATAATTTCATTTGATTTTTGTTTTTCAATAATGATCCTGTACGTCATCCTGGCTTATCTTCTGACATCTTACACCACGATTGCATCTGTAACAAGAACTTCATTTTATTAATTATGTATTTTTAACACATACTCTGTTTAGTTGGTAGACTACACGCTATAAGTACAGTACCCGGCGATAAATATTGCACATCGACCTATTCGATCCTATCGATTTTATACAAAGAATAAAAATAATTATCAAAAGAAGCAAATCATAATTGTTTTAACAGCTCCTAATAGATACCGGACTGTTTGTATTTCGTGCGACAGAGATAACGCTCTACGAAGCCGAAATTAGCCGATTGTCTCTTTCCAAATGTCGATTTGCAATATTTATCGCCGGGTACTGTAGCAATGGCTTTCATTTTGACAGTTCAACAACATTCATTGCGCTATTAACGTTGTTGAGTAGACAAATTTTTCGAACATATGAACCAATGGAATAGCGATATCCTTCAATATTCGATTCAGACTGTGATTAAGTGTGTTACGCCATTAGTGTGCTGTTCAAAAGTAGACTCAGTCGTTAAACCAAAGTTTGAGTGGCATTACGTCACATTTTTTACTTAGAATCAATTTGCCTACATTACCTACCGCTACCTAAATCAATTTACCAACCCCAGTTTTCTCAAAACAAATCGATACAAAGTAACCTATCTAATCTTTGTACCACTATGGCGGTTACCTGGCCGTTCCCGTGAGGCCACGGGGGCCTGATGGACGGAGCTCGCCGCGCAAGGGTTTACCTAAGTCAACGTAAATATTTGAGCAACGTATGCACGCTTGCTTTACGTAGGTATCAGTGTTGTTTTAAATCTTGACATTTCTAAAGTTTTTTGAGGGTTCAGTTTGGTTGGGATTAGTGAAAAAAATCTTTAGAAAACGTATAGGTCAATCTTTAAGTTTCGTACTTTTGGTATTCCCTTGGACACTTTTCTGTAACTGTACAAGGATCTTTAGGCGCATGGACCAAATTGGAACTAACGCCACCATATTGTTGTTCATACATGTTCTAAAACAATTGCACAAAAGTTTACTAACAGCGCCCCCCTGTCAACGTCATTTGAGCGCCAAAAGATGTTTGTAGCAGTGTAGCTAACTTTTTCTGTGTGTTTTGGCGATGGCGTTCACGTGGCATTCACCCACCACAGACACTAGCCACACACTACAAGAAGGTCATGGGCAGAACATTTACGATAAAATTTCGATAAAGGCTTTAATGTGCAAACGAAAAACCCCTCCAGCACCCTAATTGTGTAAAACCACCACCAATCTAATACCTAATCTTGATAATTTTGAAGGATATTGTTAATCCATTGCTTCATACTCGTATGTTCAAAAAACAAATTCTGCTCAACAACGCAATGAATTTTGTTGGACTGTCAAAATAAAAGTCACCTACTGGGGGCCTAAAATGCCACTTTAGCGAATCATAAAAGGATAACATTAATAATCATAACGGACAGTTAACTGTTAAGTTAATAGTATCAAATCCCATTGGTGAAGGATTTTTCAGTATTTTTTTATCTGTGCTAAAATACTAATCAATCCAATCCAGATTCAATCCCAATCTCCTTGATTACATATACCTACGTAGTGCAGCGAAAAAAAAGAAAAACACGGATTGTCTTCACCATATTACGATTCATAATGTTATCCTTTTATGATTCGCCAAAGTGACCTTTTTAGGCCCCCTGTTAGTGTGTTACGCAATTTCCCCGTGGCTTTTGATAGATTATTGGCATCAATGCCTAAGTCGTTGCACGTGGAACTGAGGCGTGTCCTACTTATATCTGTTCAAATCTGCAGCACTGCCGCGTTCTATTTATTAACAAGCATCGATACGATACTTACTTCGAGGCCAACGTTCCTTTCGTTAGCTTACACGTGCATTCTAACTTGTGAAGGATCTCTGGGCTCAGATCAGATCAAATCATATTATCTAAGTATCTGCTCGTTTGCGTCTTGTTAATAATGGAGTGAGAAATACTTATTACCATTAAATATAGTCGTCAAACCTAACATTACTAACACAAAACATTGTTTATCAGTTGTTTAGGCTAAACTCCTATTTAAACACGACATAATTTTTATGGAGTTTGACACAACACTGACATTAGACACAAGTTGAACAAGTGCTTAAGTTTTTATAGTTAGACTTTCGTCTTGAGACACAGTGGTATGTGTTATAACCGTTATTTATTTAAAATACGTCAAAGTTTTGAGAAATATTGAGCTGCACAAAAATAAATAATAAAATAATACTGTTTATTTCAGCTTACGCAAATATCTTTAAAAGGAGGTTCATTGTCCACATTATTTGTAAAACGAAACGTCAAAATCTTATGTTTTCCTTGTCAAACAAAGAAAATGGAAAAACAAGTAAAAAACTTTTAATTATTTGATTAGTTCACGAAAGTTCTATGAGAATAATAAACACGTAATAATTAATGAATGAATATTTGAATGTTACGAGCTAGTAAGAAATGTCTATACATGCTTAGGGCAGTCACCCATACTTTATTTATCCATGTCCTTTCATGGGGTATAACAGCATTTTGAATTTTCCCGGAAAATAACCAATACATCACTTCCAACAGTTTCCCCTGGAAAATAAAAGAAAACCAATAAACACTGCATAAAACATATTACTATAATGAGACGGAGAGACAAATATACTATTCGACTTGGACTGACAAATACGAGGGTACTACGTGAGAATTGCTCGGAGTTTTATCCCGGGTTCGAACCCCGAGCCGTCCCTTGCGGCCACCGGCCGAAAACTTTACCTTTGACCCTCACGGAGAAGTATATGTATAGAGATGAGTGCTAGTGGATTATTGAAAATCAATATCTGTGTTGCAATACCTAAGTATGTTACATTTCTGTTAGCACGTGTGGTGATCAAAGCCAGTTTCCTTCTATGTACAAGAAAAAAGTGTTTTCACTTCAATTAAACGATTGTAAGTTAATACTGGTCGGATCAAATGTTTAATTAAATATGTACTTGTTTCAATTACTTTTATTTGTTTTGTTTTTTTTTTAATTGCAAAATGGGCCAGTTCCTGACCTTGATCTCGTTTGGTGGAAAGCAATGGCGATGGATGAGATCTATGATGGAACGAGCCCAGCCGGTCGATTCTGTTAAAATCTCACCGTGAAAACTTAGGTGAAATGAGTTTGTTTTTGCTAGGAGTTGACACTATTGACAGCTCACTCCACGTTCACTTCACCTAAGTTTTCACGGTGATATTTTTACAGAATCGCACCGCAGGAGATGCCTATTAACTCTTGCTTTGATCGCTGATGCCTTTTTTCTGTTTCCTGGATCAATTTATTTAATATAATTCTAGCTCAGTTTTTTGTTGACTTTAGAAACCAAATACCTATATTATTAAGAGTTGTTGAATAGGCTTAAGTCAAAGTTTCATAACTTAAAAAGACTGTCTCAGCTGTTAAAACTGTATTCACTTCATAAAAAGCAACAGACACTACATTATTTTCGTAACTATCCACTCCACATATATCCACCATTGCAGTACCAAGTCCGGGGGCATCTCAACCATTCTTATCTACTTACTCCGCATCTATAGCAAAACGAGCCTCCTGAGGCCTAGCCCGCCTCTTACGGCCTGTCAATGACTAGTAAAATTTAGAACCGTCCTACCATTGATATAAATGTTTTTTTGTTCCCAAAACGGCCCTTGAAATTGTAATTTAGTGATGTCGTCGAATGAGATGGTGTTTCGAAGTGTTGTAATATCCATAGTAGTTGATGATAGCAGTGTTGCGATCGTGTTTTGTTTTTTCTAAAATTGAATGTGCGCGAGTCTATTTTTGTGGTTTTGATTCTTGTTTTGGTATGTTATTTACTTAGGTTGTACCTGTACGCTTTGTGAAAATTGGTATTGTAATTGAGCTAAATATCTGCGAAAGGTTACTTTCAAACTAATTTCTATATCCACATTGTCAGTTTTAAAGGTCAAAGTTGTGTTTCTATTGTCGATGCAGAAGTTCACGATAGCACTCTAGGATTTTTGTTATAAGTAGTATCTTAATATTAACGTTTGATGTCGTTTCTATTACTGCTACAAGCCTATCTGTGATCTGAGACACTCGATCGATTCATGTCAGACGTTACGACGATGTCCAAGAACGCATACTGGTGGTTGAACTCTTAAACAATATGTATTATATTTAATATGTTCAGAAAATAGGGTAAATAATTATACCTATTAGGTACCTATCATGACATTTGAAACTGATTTTAGTAATGCCGATGTCATAAAACAGCAAAACTTATTAAAATATGTTCTATCTTTCTAAAACACTCTATTTGAACCCTTTTAAAGTTTAAATGGGTTCATACATCCCCAGTATATTCCCTATGCGTCCCCCACCGTCCGCTCCCATACTTCCGTGCACGCATGCATATGATGCATATCTGACTATAATCTGCAACATATTAAATTACACCCAGATTTTTGACGCATTGCACTCTAGCACAGCATTTATGAAGCATATAAAATGCTACTTTTTTTATTGCGGAATGGGCCCGCTCCTGACCTCGACACTTACCACGCACACACACACAAAACATTACATTACAAGTTACCACTACACTGCTGTTGTTGGCTCTACACTGTTACTGTTGTTTCTTCTTGTTGCTGCATGCTGCATGCTTGCTTGCATGCATGGTGCATGGTTTCATTATGGTTAACACCCCGATTCTGAGCAATCCGACTCGGATAGTTTAGGTTAGAAGGCTAAGGCGGGTTATTCTTTTTATAACCACCCAGAAATAGGAGCTCCGCGAAGCGGGCCTCCGTCGAGTTATCTTGGCAGGAGTTAATCAGTTACTAGGTAAATTTACTCAGGTTAGTAACTATGATAGAAATTACAAAAAAAAAGTTTTTATCATATTAGACTAAATAGGTTTTATGTCTTGAGTGGTATATCAAACGATTTTATATTTATTGTATGTTATGCTTATAGAAATTAGTTACTTTAAAATTATAACAATTGTTTATTATATTAACTGATCATTATATCAAATAAAATTATAGGTTCAGTTGTTATATCTTGAAAATATTAGAGGTTTTGTAATTATATCATATACCTATTACTTACCCGTTATTATGATATAATGTGTGATTTAACTCTAAAAATTGTTAATGACTAAAAATTACAGTGAGAAGCTTAGGTGGCTGATGTGCCTTCAAAGTTTGCCAAAAAAGCATTGCTAGTGTTGCTATAGCACATTTTAATTTTAGATGATGTAATTCAATATTATAGTTTTGTATTATAGATCCTATGAATTTTTATTTATAAAAGATTCTGAATACATTGTATTTCATTATAAATTTAGCTTACATTCAATTACACCAAAGATCCAACATCCAAAACTACATTTTTTGCAAAATCGCACCTGGCGATTTCTCTAACCAATCACCGACCAGTATTTTCCCTCTTCGCATCCCCCTCACTGACCAATGGCCGACCGGTTTCACCCCTGTCGCGTGCTGTCCAGTTTGTCCACTAGGGGACAAGTTCTCCCGACCGTCGACCCTTAGCCACGCGCAACGAATATTCGAATACTCGTTTAACAGCGTTTAAACATCGAATGGACCTCGGATGTCCAAAAGTGTCAGAGATGAAAAACCTTTTGTCAATCCGATACAGGTATTCATCCCACAACAGTTTTGACACGTACCATTTATTTGACCACTTATTGGCCACAAGAGGGTCGAAGATTCGTCTCCCTAAACCGTTTTGTGGTGATAAAATTTTAGTCGCGTGTTACAGACCTGTTTTTAGATGATAGCGTACAATGGAAGTGTTTGTCAAATAATAGGATGAAACAGATATTCAGAGATTTATATTGTTGGTTGAATGGATAAAGTTAAATATCCTGTGATTTATTTGCTTTTGTGTCTGCACGTATTTTGAGGATTCTTTTTAAATGGTTTTTTTTATAGATTTGTTGTGGTCGTGACAATTTCAACTTGTTACTTTTAATGGGTTTAGTTTTGTATTCCTTACCTATGGAGCAACATAAACATATGAAGTTTGCAACTTTTCGAGTTTGAGATCGTCAAAGTACAATAATGATGTCTATCTTAACGGACAAAAAAGTATGCTGCAAATTATACATCGTCCGTAAAATGCCTAAATAAAACATTTAAGTGCTCATTTAATATCGTACGCTCCGAAACGCTGGGACAATTGATTACTAAAAACCTCTTCATTTGTATTGTACTGTAGGACCGTTCGGTCGTCCAGAAACAAGAGCAAGGAGGGCCACATTCCTCATAATCCCGCCCTAATGCCCTGTCCTCTGCAAGGGACATTTCCATTTATTATTGAGCACTTAATTTATGTGTTTTGTTATGGACCGACAACTGGCGCGGCTACCCTAAACAAATGTATAAATACTTGCGCAAAACTTAACCAAAACCGAGTTCTATTTTGCACTGCTTATGTCCCAAAATGATTCAGCAAATTGGCGCCGTTTAAGGCAATTTAGTCCAACGCTAAAAAACTGCTTCATCGGACGTTTTAAAGTTAGCATAAACAAGCAATTTCAAACTCTTCGTCGTACAACATAACTTGCAAATTCGAGTAAACCACAAAAGTTCTTTTAAATCTTTTCGACTTCAAAAATATGAAATTTTAAAAGTAGAATTGTGGCGATGCTTTGCGAAATTCTGCCAGAAGTTTTGGTTCACAGAGTTGGAATTTGCGAATTGATTGGTATCACATAAGTCGTTTTCGGTAATAGTTCGATCACTTAGAATTGTTTAGACAATGTACCCAGCAATCCGTTCTCTTCAGAGCCAGGTTTTGTTTAAGCGGGGTGAAATGACATTCGGGATAACTAAATCCGAGGGACTTTGTGAAGTTTACAGGTCATTTTTCAAAATAAGTAATCGGGCAATGGAAGTTTACAATAGTCACAGGATTATTGGCAGAATACATTTGGAAAGGGAGTTCTTGTATTATCCAGTTTTTGTAAAGTATTTCGAAGGAAGATTCTATTTTTGAAATGGTTATCTTTAAAAGTACTGGCCACAAGAAAGTTCCATAACATTGTTTTGGCTTGTAGGACACATGTTAAGGGAAATGCGCTAGGTAGCCCGCGAAATTAAAATTCAATTACGTTTTTATGCAATTTGCAGGTCAGTGTCAGGATGTATGTTGTTTAAAATATGATTCGGGATCGTAACAAATATGACTGACAAATATGGCTACAGAATTATAATCAACAGAATCAGCAATACTTAAATTAGAATCGGCCTCAAATGTCATCATCTCATAAAATAGTCATTCAATAGGGTATTATACACTTAAGAGATGTATTGATTATTTTTATGATTATAATTCTACAAATAAATATTTGTTGTAGCCGCGAATCATATTTGGATCAACGTACAGACGCCAGCGCATCAAGCTACCCGAAACTATCCAATTTAGATTTTCAAATTTATCACTGAAGCATAAGGTTAAAAGTTGATTGGGAACTTTTAACCTTGTGCTTCAGTGAGAAATTTTAAAATCTATTAAAGAAATTTGACAGATTGTAGTAGCTTAATGTGCTGGCGTCTGTACAACTTGCAAATTGCAAAAATCGTAAGAACATTTGAATTTCGCGGAATACCCTGATGCTTTCGCCTTAAGGTAACCAAGTAATTGATGGACAATTTCTAAGACTCCTTTATATAAATGAAGTAATGGAAGTTACAGTGGAAAATAAACATTGCATAGTAGGTACTCACAGATTTTACTCATCTCTCCTTGTTAAACTAGAAGGTATATTTCGATCATAAGCTCGCACCGTATTTTAACGAAATAAAAAATACATAAACCAGCAAACAAAATGTACAGAGAGAAAAAAAAACTAAATGACTCAGCTCAAAGTGGTATAATATGATATTCAGAGAGAGGAGAGCGCTTCAAACATGGCGCATATAATGCCTATGAAAGCATAAAAAATCAAGAAAATTTCATGTGAACCAAAACACATGGAGAATAAACATACGAAGTAGATACTTACAAAAATATGAAATTCACCACAACATTTGCTGGGGACGCGGACGGCGAGTTTCGTATGGTTCGCAGAAAAAGCGAAACAACTTTGTCAACAACAAAAAATGTAATTGAATATTTATGATAATTAATATTTAACCTGCACCGTGTTATTACAAAACATGGTTTGTCTTTGAAACAGGCTTAACACTAAACCAGCGAACCATTTTTCAATTTCGAACTCTATTCCGAAACGTAATGTTCTTTAATTTTATCTGTATAAAGTTCAAAATTCCAAAATTACTCTATGTTTAACTCAAACTCAGGCCGGTGTAGGTTATAATGCAGCAAGTTACCAATACATTATCAAATTCAAATAATTTATTGTGGGTCATAGGTTCATAAGATGGTGTGTTAGTTACAGGTAATTCTGCTATGTCCCGCCATTAAGGCATACAAAATTGACACGATGCCATTTACCTACTTTAAGAGTGCAAAGAAAATGTCGCAGTTATACCTAATATAAAACTAATGACTACTTAGAAAACGGACTGGCAACCTATTATATAGTACTGACAAAGTTTTTGTAAACTGAGCAACCTAGAACTTTCCACAAAACCAAATAACAGAAGAAATATCTCTTTCAAGTTTTTTTGCTGACGCTACATGTTCAGTCGTCCATAATGCGAGTTGATAGGTAGATGTATTAAAAATAGTATACATTAGACACGAATATAAACATACGTATAAAATATTATATAAGTAAATAATTCTATATACCACAAATGTAAAGTGTATTAGACAAGGATTACTTCGCACTTTCCAGTGGAGTCCACATAAAAGTTTCACAAGAACAAGATTTAAGTAATGGAATATATTTAATTCACAACCCAGTTACTGAGTAATACGATACCCCTTGGTAAGACTGGTTGTCAGACTTTTGGTCTTCTGACTACCCGTAACAACCGTCAAAGATCCACGAATGTCAGCCGGCATCACGTGCTTTCCGAGGCACGGAGGGGTCTCGGTATGAAAAGATGGTAACCCATCCACAGACCAACCGCGGCAGACGTAGCTTAACCTGATCGATCGACCAGTGCGGCTGTTATTATTTAGCCTCGGACCCCTCACAAAGAACAATACTCTTCAAATTTCATGTCTCTAGGACCAGCGGTTTAGGCTGTGCGTTGATATATCAGTCAGTCAGGACTTTGAATTTATATAAGTATATAGATGTCCCATCATTATATTCACTAGGCTAGCCAACCGTAAGTACAATTTAAACGGGCCATCAGTCCAGTACCATTAGTTACCTATTGACACATAGACAGATCGCTACGTGCCGCTTGTCCAGACCGGCACTACTACGGGTTTGTACTCGATCTTCCCTCGAATCTTGAAATGTGGTATGATCTAACTGTAGGTTTGTATCCTTTAAGGACGAATTTCTCCGATGAAATTGAACGCAATCAGTACATACGAGTATAAACCATGAAATTTTCCCTTAGACTGCGACTAATAAATTTTTCTAGGCTTAAGTAAAAGACTGTTTACCCCGTACGGCATTTCATTCAAACTTTCAAGCTTTTTAGAAATGAATGAAACGATTTTAATGAAACTTTGTATGCATAAGCAGGATACAAAGGTCTAAAAAGTTACTCAAGAACATTTCCGAAAAATAGAGATACAGCCAAATTAGACCGATTTTAAATTTTCCATAGAAACAGAGATTTCCAGTTATCTTTTTTTAAATAAGACATTTCGAAAATGTTCTTATTAGTAACTTTTTAGACCTTTGTATCCTGCTTATGCGTATGAAGTTTCATTAAAGCGGTTCATTCATTTCAAAAAACAAGGGCTTGAAGATTTGTATGAAATGCCGTACGGCGTAAACGCTCTACTGTGACTGTAACAGCCATCAAGCATTTATAACTTGGGATGCATGAGCTCACAGATATATGTAGCTTGGTTATAGACAGTCATACATGTTGCGCCGAGTCCAATTGAATGGGGAAAAGGACAGGAGAAGAAGTATAGACAGTCATACTAAGTACAGTACCCGGCGATAAATATTGCACATCGACCTTTACGTTTTTTTGCATTTCATACAAAGAATAAAAATAATTATCAAAAGATGCTTCTTTTGATAATTATTTATTTTCATAATTGTTTTAACAGCTCCTAATAGATACGTGACTGTTTGTATTTCGTGCGACAGAGATAACGCTCTACGAAGCCGAAATTAGCCGATTGTCTCTTTCCAAAGGTCGATGTGCAATATTTATCGCTGGGTACTGCATAACAAGATTTAAAAACGTCAAATATTTTATCCGACACTATACCTTCTACCCTAAGACTTTCAGTCACATAAAACCTGTAAGTATTTTGTAAGAATAGTAGATTATTTGCCAAGGGAGCAAACAATTATTTTGAAGGCGAGAGTGTTTTTTTAATCCAGAGCGCAGCGAGGGATTCAAAGTACGTCACTCGAGCTTAAAATAGTGTTGCTCCCGAGGTGGACACTACTTTTTATCACCTTCTATGAAAAAATGAGTAAGAGCAACTTATGAATAAGAATAGTACATACGTTTATTTATTTACATAGGTACAATTCCTTGAAGACGCCCTGCTCAATTTTTCTAAAACTAAGTAAAATCCTAATTTGAGTAAACAATTACGAACGACAGAATGCTTTTCGCGCGTTTTTTTTTATTTTTTCACCAATTTTATTTTTAATTTGCCGCGCGCGCATGTTTTTCTTTATCATACAGCCTGTTACTTGTTCATACAATGTTCGTGATTGATCTCTTTGGTCATAGGAACATTGACTAACATAGGTATCCACATTCCAAATTCAAATCACTTTTAGTCCCTAGGGATAAAAGAGCCATTGTAGTCCCTGATTACGAAGAATACACTAGCTCTTTTTGAATACATGTGATAATTTTTTTTTTGCATTTTCAGTTTGCGTTACATATAATATCAATAACAACATAACAAAATGCTTTGTTTTAACTACAAAATCTTTCTAGAGAAAAGAAGAAGAATCTTGCACCCACTTGACCTGTAGTAAAAACAAAACTAAGCGACCTCAACGAAAACTCGTAGTAAAGAGACGGACAGTTGCTAAGATTAATGTGGTCTCCAGTTTTAGTGAAACTCTTACTCCAAATATCCGGAGGATTTTTGTTAAAAAAACTGCACGTAAATCGTATAAGCCATTATCTGTGAATCCTGAAATGCAACGCGCGGTCCCAAGTACCCCCGCGAGTTTAAAAGTACGTATAATGGAAAGTAATAAATAACACTGGCAGGTTTTTACCCTAAACAAACATCACTCCACACCTACAAACCAGTCATTGCCACATCGTCATGATAAAATACCGTCATAAGCCGAAAGCCAAAAAACTGGACCCCTATAACTGACAGTAATTTGTCTCAAGCACTGAAAACGTCTTCAGTTTAACCCAATACACTCGGTCCTAAGTAAACTTTAGGTAAACTTAAACGGCCGAGTCCCTTTCTCGACCACATTCTAAATAAATAACATCTAATGGGGGACATTCATCAGTGTTTCCACGTTTTTAGGTGGGTAGACCTCACTCCCCTAGCTGTCTGGTGTTTTGGAAAAGTCCTTTGCGAACAAATCCAGGAATTTGCAAACACGAAATTCAACTTTACCCCAACACGTTAGAGTGCCATTCAGTTTGGGTAATTTTCGGACAAATTACGTTTGTTAAATACACAGATTAGCAGTGGCGAGTGCAGAGATATGAGAGGGGGGAAGAATGGTGGGCGGCGGGGTGCCACAGGGGCCCACCCAACACCCTTTTTTGTTATTTTTTGTTGCATTTTTTGCGTGAGCGCGTGCAGGGCTTTTGGACTGCATAGGTAAGTAATATCATTTGTTGTAATTAAAGCACATGGCTGTCGAGCGTGCTTTTAAATTATAGAGCTTCTGTGTACTTTCTGGGATTAATTTAGAAATTAAATGAGGCGCCCAGTTTGCTCTTCTTGATACAAGTGTTTTTACAACTTAATCTTTTTGCTGGTTTTCATTTGTTTATCAGCTGCACACGAATTGCATTTTCTTGAAATCAAATACATTTCAAAATGAAAAATACAAAATCTGTGGTAACTTTTTTTTTCTTAAAAAAAAAAACTAATATCATACCTCCATCCTCACAACTATCACCTACGGGCTAGGTACAACCCATATATCCCGATTATGTAACATTGAAAAAGGTCCGTAGATAATTTGGACAGCCACGATTCTTGAGCGGGGCCGGGTGTCACCGTGGACAGAAGATAGCGCTGATGAGGGTCACTCGTGCCTCTCGTACCCCATTTGTACTTGTACAAGCTTTCCTTATATTTAAATATTGGTTAAAGGTGGTTATTTTATGTTTGTTTTTGTGTGAAGTTTACTTTGAAGGGAAAATATTGGCAATTTTATGATTCAATATCTACGTGATATAGAGATAGAGAATATACGAAATCTGTAAACGAATAAAAAATTAAAGCATTTATTGGAAAATTTTTTTTAGACAGTGTCGGATTCGTACATAGTTTCAACACAACTATGTTTTTCTTGAGAGCAGTGGTTTGGACTTACAATTTATACGTCGTGGGTTCGAACTCAAGCACGCGCTTTAATTTGTGTAATTTATTTCATCACCACTACTCTCAAAACCGGTGTAGGAAAACATCGCACTTGGCCCGCGTGGTGGATAACGGCCCATTCCCTCTTGCAGAGGGGAGGCCTGTGGCCCAGGAGTGGGAACGTCACAGGCTGATTATAGATGGTTTTTCTTTTTTAATTGCCATGTTGTCCTTCTCACGCCTGAAGGAAAGCGATGGTCGAGGTCTACGTTTATTGCAAGCAAAAAGTGAATGTACAGACTTTTTTCCCAATCAACTTTGAACCTTTAGCTTTAGCGATAAAGTTGAAAATCTATTAAAGAAATTTGACAGATTGTGGTGACTTGATGTGGTGGCGTCTGTACATTCACTAATCGATAATCAAGTGAGTTGCTAAGTTCCAGTCACCTTTCGGAAGGAATTACAAGGTAAACATTGTAAAAGTAAACAATTAGCTACTAACAGTGCCGGATTAGCCCTTAAACAAATTAAGCAATTGCTTAGGGCATCGTGTCTCAGGGGGCACCATAAGGCAGAAACAGCACCGAAACAGTATTTGCTGGCACATGAAAGGCAAGGCTGTTTAATAGCAAAATATTACAAGACCCAAAAGTCACTTCTAGTTAGAGATGTGCGACAATCTCTTCTAATCGCTCGTCAATGTTTTGGAAAAATACGAAGTAACTAGTGGATGAGGGCCTACAGGTGTACAGGTTTGGATTGCTTAGGGCATCAAGTAGTCTTAATCCGGCACTGGCTACCAATGTTGGTAGAACTTGAAAATTTGTAAAAAGCTTAGCATGCAGAATGTGCAATATTGCAAATTTGTGCCGAAACCGTCCGGTAACAAGTTGGACTGTATTTCAGCAAGTTGCCGATAGCCAGAATAACCAAACGTTTGGCTGAACGCAGGACAATACCCATAGCAATGGGTAGCATTTTGACAGTTCAACAACATTCATTGCGTTATTTACGTTGTTGAGCAGACACATTTTCGAACATAGGAAGCAATGGATTAGCAATATCCTTTAAAATGATTCAGATTGAGATTCATAGTCTGTTATGCAATTAGGGTGATGTATTTACCAAAATAGTGATACTTTAGCTGGCAAGTTTACATCACGTTGTGTTATCGTAATATTTAAATACAATTTCCTATGTAAGTTTTCTTCTGATATGATATAAAAAGCATGTAAACTACGCTTTTTATATTAAAAAAAAATTTAATGTTAATATTTGTCAATAACGTTAAATAAAAAATAATTTCATAAACCATTTTCCACCAGTCGCAATGCATGAATCTCCTGAGACTATACACGTTTGTAGTTTCTAGACTGATTTCATTTATTTCTGTTCAATGCATGTTCTACAACGCACTTTTAGAAATAACTGTCAGGCGCAAAAAAGTACCCGTTTTTGTATTTTAAACTTTATTCCGACTGAAGTAAAGTTCTTGATACAAAATTGAGAACTTAGACTAAGTCACTCATCAAAATCGTTCTCTTGCCCTTATTCCAATTTCTTTGGGGTTGGTGCAACATGTCTGTTTTTTCCATACCTCTCTATTAGTCGTCATCGCGGTAGTCACCCCCTATCTAGCCAGTGTTTGTACCTGTTAAAAACTACTGTAGTAGGATGGTGTTCTCCAAAAATAAAAAACAGTGGCACTCCGGGAGTGCCAACAGAAGTGAAAACAAAACACAAACTGAATACTTTGCCATCACTTACTGACATATCGGTTAAACATTCAAACCGAGTACCTACATCCCGAGGACAGCCGAACACATCCGAAGCGGGTATTTTTTTAATCGTCTTATAAACATAACACGCGCGTTGTCGCTTACGGTAACAGTGGCGCGATTTAATGACTTTTTCCATCTCAAAAAATGCCGCCTAAAGAAGTTTTCACTTCTAAAACAAAACACGATCAAATTATGTCCAACCTAACATGAAAACTAACGTCACACTAGCAAAAGCAGCTGGCAAAGGCTAGAGAGGAAACGGTAACTGTATGGAACTAAATTCCAGTCGCCTCCATTGGTGGTACAGTCGCGACCGTTTCACTAGCCGGACTTGTTGGAATGCTGTTAGCAGTTCTCAACGCGACTGTACGATTGTATGTAGGTACTGCTGGATTGGTTTGAAATGAATGCTGGAATTTTTGCATTAGGCAATGATTTTAAAATAGAATTGAGTTTAGTTAAGTAAGACAAAATGGGCTATTGACTATTGTAGGAATAAGTTGATATATTTGGTATACCATAAACAAATAATGAAATATTTTTAAATTTACAAAACAGCAATTTTTTAGGCTACATTTTTTACGAAAAATAAATCAATTTTCATCGTAGAAAGTTGCATTTATTTGTTTACATATCTTCGAAAATCTCATTGTTCGCTTTCTACCATATATTTACCAGCATCCCCAGTCCTACCCATCTGAACGACACATTTACCAAAAACGGGGCCTAAATATTTTTCTTTAACATTCAGAAAACATACCCACATAATATCATAAAATATACTATCAAAACGCGAAAGTAAAAACCCGAAATAAGACACCGCCTTTTGTTTTCATTGTTTGCGTACCTATAACGAGACGCGAGCAACGTAACAAAAACAAAAGAAAATGGCTCTATTATGTGAAAACAACCCAGAGACTACCACGGTTATATTCACCCGTGGGCTGAATTTATACGATATACTCTGTATTCAGTTAGCCAGCCTTATCTGACACCCCATACGCGTTCAGTCACCTCCTCAACCATCTCTGGTCCCTAAAACCACGAGGGGGGTTAGGTCTCATATTTCGCTGGTTAAGAGAACATATTTCGAATATCCAAAAGTATAAATTTCTCCGGTAAGCTATCGACTTACTTTTTATATTCGACGGAATCGTGGTATCGGGAATGGGCCACTGTTTTGAAGACAAACAGGGTGTGCTGGTTGAGCCGTTTTCTGAAATCCTTGTAACCTGTACGCCATGTATATCTTACGTGTTTTTGTTTATGATTTGTTCGAGTGCCTGGTACGTAATCCTGAAGAGAGAAAGAGCTCTTTAACTTTTGTTGTTGCAAAATCGAGAAAGATAAGTAAAACTTTGTTTTAATATAAGTTTCATAGGCTGTAAACGAGGACTCAGCATGTGTCAGGCAAATATGATTATCAGCATCATATTTGCCTGACACATGCTGAGCTAGACTCCCATTTGGTGCAACCTTGAGACCGCACCCCGTACTGTTATTTAATTTTAAGTATGTCATAGTTTCACTATATTTCTTTAAGAAAGTATGTTTTTCGTTTCGTATATTGGCACAATATTTATATATTTATTCATGTAATTTGTTACCATTTAATTATGCCGTTGAATGTTGTGCCGTCTTTTCTGTGCACTGAATAAATGTTGTATCTATCTAATATCTATCCTAAATATAATCCTATTGACAATTGTTAATTTACTGTTATCATACAAGTAGGTAACTACCAATATTTTTTATGTATTAAAACCAAAAAACGATAATATTTTCATACCCAAACAAGACTTCTAAGTTAAGTATTATAAAGAAGTAGAAACAGAACATAACGTAGTGATTTCCATACCTCATAGCGTTGATGTAAACAGTGTTATGTTATTCAAAGTGCTATAAAAATGCATGAGACAGCCATGATGTCTGTATGAAGAATACAAACCGGACAAAACCTACATATATACAGGATGAAATTAAATTCATGGGCATCCTTTTAAGGGGTCATTGTACTCATCATAATGAACAACTTTTACTATGGGACCAAACCTTTTCAGGTTTGGTCCCATAGTAAAAGTTGTTCAGGGAAAAGCTGACTTTTTTTCGCGTTTTCACGCGAAAAAAAATCAGCTGTTCCCTACATTTATGTTCGTACGAGTCGTCAAAATGTAGGGAACAGCTGATTTTTTTTCGCGTTTTCAGGTTTGGTCCCATAGTAAAAGTTGTTCATAATGATGAGTACAATGACCCCTTAAAAGGATGCCCATGAATTTTATTTCACCCTGTAGAATAAACACTAGACTGGCTAAAACAGCAACACAATTACAATTAGGTATTACTTTATAATTAACTAGCAGCGCCCCGCGGTTTCACCCGCGTAAGTTTTGATCCCGTGGAAATATCGGGATAAAAATATCCTATGTTTTAATCCAGGAAATGGTCTATCTATGTGCCAATTTTCATCTAAATCTGTTCAACGGTGTACGCGTGATTGAGTAGAAAACATCTTCACAAACTTTCACATTTATAATATTAGTAGGATTTTAACTAGCTCATACATTATGCATGCTGTGTTCACTATTTTAGGGCATACATTATTGCTTTTTTTAGTATGCAAGTTATATGGTATTTGCCTGATTTGTGAAACAATAATAAAAAAAAAAAACGTCTGTGAATATGTTTAAAAATTTTCCAATAAATTAAAAACAACGTAGGTATCATTCACATTGACAAGTGCGTGCACTCTAGACAGGTCCACTTAATCTGAGTGATTCTTTCCTCAAAATGCAATTTCAGACAATCTACATAGTCTTCACTATGATCTAACCAAGATTATGTCAGGACTTTAAAAGAGACTATGACCTCTGGGTTGATTTGACCCTTCTTCTCAGAATAGTCAGATAGAAAGTGCCGACCTCATATAGTTTAAAAAAATGTGATAGACGTGTAAAAGTGTTTTTACAAATCTACTTACAGAAATAAAATAATTTATCATATTTAGTACTAAATTTTTTTTTTTCTAATTTTGATAACAAAATCTTTAACCAATTTCAACAGATTACAAAATTCAGCATAAAATTAATTAAGAGGTACTTCTAACGGAGTAAGAGTACTCCGTTAGAAGGTTAGAACCAAAATAATCATAGTAACAGAAAATGCCCAGTCAATAACAGAAGACGATCCGCCATTGAATTGGTCCCTAAGCAACTAAACTTATCAATCAAAAGTCTTCAAGTATTCCCTTTATCCAAAAATCAATACTATCAATCGTAGAACCGTTACACCTACAAAAGTTTCAATACCAGACAACATAATTCTAAGTATATAGACATAAAACTACCTACCCACAACTACATATTACGAAGACCTCAACAAAAGCAGTTTCTAATGCTTGCGTTCTCCAACCTTAATCTTTTTGTACCTCTAATTAAATTAGCAAAACCCAGGAGCGCGGAAACTGGACACGCACACAGACACACCCCCCTTTTCGTACACACACATAAACCGCACACAATTAGAGGACGACGTAAAGTGAAAGGACCGTGGGGGTGTGTGAGTGAGATCGCCGTGCGTGTATATGTGTGTGTTTTAGTTAAGGGTCGTCATTTCTCTTGGACCCTCCCCCGTAGTGTCCGCAGAAAGGTGAGTTAAGATGGAGTTGTATGGAGCTGATGACACCACTTATGAATTTTTTATTCAACAAGTTCAAGTTATTTTCAGGATAAGATTCTGTGTACAGGATCATATTAAAATGTAGCTAAATAACTGCCAGATTTTCCTGTGCCCAGATTTTGAATTTAAGGTATTGTTACAAAAAATATTGAAGCTTTCAATAGCTAAACAATACAGCACGCGAAACAGGTTAATTTTTATATTTACTTTACGAAGATAAAGTTACATTAAAATTCTTAATTTTTGACATCTACGGCAAGATTTTTAAGTCTATCTGTCGTTTTTTTTCTGATATGAACAATCTCTGCTTAGATTTGAAGACGACTCCATTTTAAATTTTTGCATATCTAACACAATTTACACATGGACTCTATTAACTACTGAAATAATAATGCGCTGGTTCTTGGAAGTAAAACAAAAGTATATTCTGTCAAGCAGAAGTAAAAAAAAAGGTAGAAAAAGCATACACAAAAAGTATAAAAAGGTAAAATATCAAAAGGAAGAAGAGGGTTGCACAGACTCTTTGAAAATCACTAAAACAAAAAGAAAACAAATTTACGGTATCAGCAACTCTATACATTTCTAACAGACAAACAGACATCCCCCAGCATCCTCCCTCGGACTTTAATATTGATCAGTGTCCGGTGGCGGTCAGGTAGTGTCGGCCACGAGCCGGCGCATGCGTCATACCTGCCCTTAGAGCAGGCTCTTTGTTGCAACTATGTACGCCTTGTAGGCTCGACCACTTATTAGTTTGAGGGTAAGTAGGTACTGACAGGTTTTTTTTGTCGCGAGGTATTGAAAAGTTAAACATGATGATGGGAATTAGTTACTTGGATAGGTACATAAAGGATTTGAGCAAATATTGCTGTTAGTTAAAGATATCAATTTTTTTTTTCTGATACAGTAGGTTGTTTGTTTTAGTTAGTTTATAGCCAGATTGTTTAAAGATTAGCTATAGAGTTCCAGAGATAATAATACATTTATTTTGCTAAGTTTTCATTAAGTATTGGGATGAATACATGAATAAGTCTAGCACGTGTCACTCCTACACGTAAGAGTATAATATATTTTTTGCAACTATGTACGACTTTTGGCTCGAACACTTATTAGCTCGTGATAACTTATAGAATGGGTATTAATATTGACAGATTTTGTTTATTTTCTTAGTTCTGAGAAACCTTCATGTACCTACTGGCTACGTGAAGAATTTGGACTTGTTGTTTCGAATATGATAGACGTATTTTTAGATGATTGTGGATACTTTGTTGCAACTATGTTTAGAGCTGGTCCGTTAATGGTGGTAGCACGTGTCATACCTGCCCATAGACACACAACACAACACAACAACAAGAACATTACAAATATGTAAATTTTGTGAGCACGACCAAATATTAGTTTGAGGGTAAGTAGTGGGTAAAAAATTTGTAGCGGTATTGGTATTGACAGTTATTTTTGGGTAATCATTTCAGCCGAAAGACGTCCACTGCTGGAGATAGGCCTCCCCTAAGCACCTCTACTTCGACCGGTTCTGTGCTTCTCGCATCCAACGGGTTCCTGCGGCCTTCACGAGGTCGTCGGTCCACTTTGTGGGAGGCCTTGCAACGCTACGTCTTTTGGTACGCGGTCGCCACTCCAGAACCTTTCGGCCCCATCGGCCATCTGTTCTGCTAACAATGTGCCCTGCCTACTGCCACTTAAGTTTTCCAATTCTTCGGGCTATGTCGGTTACCTTGGTTCTCCTGCGGATCTCCTCATTTCGGATTCGATCACGCAGGGAAACTCCAAGCATAGCCCTCTCCATTGCCCTTTGGGTGAATTTTAGCCTTCTAATAAGGCCCATTATGAGCGACCACGTTTCAGTGCCATATGTCATACGTGTATTTTTGGATGCGAGGTATTAAAAAGTTAAAAGATATATTTTTGGGCGATTATGACAAACTTTGTTAAATGTATGGATACGTGGACCTCAAGCTGGACAATTCATAGATTTGCAATAGAGTACACTCTTGTAGGCTCGACCACTTATTTATTTTAGGGTATTAAAGTTCTAGGGGTACATAGGTTCTCTTTTGGTTGCGTAGTTTTAAAATGTTGATTGAGACACTGAGCTTTAAATCGGTTACTTAGCAATAATATCTGCATATTTGGATGGTTTTTCTGCATTTTTACAGAGTTTTTTACAATAGGTTTACAATAGGTAGGTGTCCTATAAAGTTTCTTGTCATCAAATTACTTATTTTGGTACTTTAGATCTAACTCGTTGGTATATAGATCCTAACTTCATAACTAATATTATAAATACGAAAGTTAGGTTTGTTACACTTTCACGCAAAAACGGCTAAACTAATTTGGATGAAATTTGGCACACACATAGACCATGACCTGGAGACGGGCAAGGACAAGGAGATAGGCTACTTTTCATCCTGGATCGCAGACTAAGTCGCGGGTAACTGCTAGTATGCAATAAAGTTATATCTAGCACGTGTCACACAGGTACCTGTCGTCAGACGCTTTGTTGCAAATCTCCACGAGGTGTCTGGTCTATTTATTAATTCGCCATAGAGTCTAATGAAGCAAATTCTAAGAAACAGTGACTTGGCTTCAATGCTGACAGATGTTCTATAGCTCTATCCTAACTAGTCCTAACTATATTTATTATATTATTTATTAATATTATAAATGCGAAATTAAGTTTGTTTGTTAACTTTTCACGCCTAAACCACGGAACCAATCATGCTGAAATTTTGCATATACGTTGTCAGGTGTACAGTAACGGACATAGGGTACCTTTCATTCCGAAATGCTGTTCCCGTGGAAAATAACAATAACGTTATTATGATAATAGATGGCGCCACATGTCTTTCGAACGGGATCGACACTTATGCGAGTAAAACCGCGGGGCGCTGCTAGTTAGTTATACATTTAGATCCGATTTCCTGGAACTAAATTGAATAGAGATACATTTAAGCATAAATATTATAAATATTTTTATTATATATTATTTATTAAATAATATAGGAGCGTATCTCGTGGCATGATCAGCTTACAATGTTCCCACTGCTAGGACACAAGCCTCCTCTCGATGAGAGGGAGTGGGCCGTAATCCACATCACGCCCAGTGCGGGTTGGCAGATGTCACATGTCAATGAATTTTTTGGTTTTAGGACTTTTTTGGTTTCCTCACGATGTTTTCCGAATGTTTTGGTTTTAGGACTTTTTTGGTTTCCTCACGATGTTTTCCTTCACCATTCTGAGAGCAGTGATGATGAAATAATTTACACAAAGTAAAACGCCTGTCTGGTTTTGAACCTACGACCTTACAACACCTAAGTCACGGCAGTTACCACTTGCCCACCACTGCTCCGCACTCATGGCCACAGTTACTATTAATATATTAACTACGTGGTTTCTATTTATGCCATGTGACAGTGTACTGAGCTGAGGTCTTTTTGTTCATTTATCCTACTAATATTATAAATGTGAAAGTTTGTGAAGTTGTTTGGATGTTTGTTACTCAATTACGCGTAAACCGCTGAACAGATTTGAATGAAAATTGACACATATCGTCGCCTTAGAGTAGAAACCTCGGGAATGCAATACCTCGTAAGTAGCATTTTATGCATTTCGGACAATCTTATAGTATCGAACAGCTCTGGGTATAAAAGCGGATTAAATAAAATTAATAAGAATACAGAACCTTCTTTTTTGAAGTCGGTTAAAAAAACATAAAAGGTGATTCTGTAACGTATTCTTATTAATTAATATGGAAATTTAACCCGCTTTTTTATCCAGAACTGTTCGATACTATAAGATTTTCCGAAATGCCTAAAATGCTACTTACGAGGAATTGCATTCCCGAGGTTTTCACTCTAAGGCGACGATATGTAGATAGACCGTTTCCTGGATTTACACATAGGATACTTTTTATCTCGATATTTCCACGGGATTGAAACTTACGTGGGTGAAACCACGGGGCGCAGCTAGTTTTTAATAGTTTTAAGCTATTGTTTCTTTTAATTACTTCTTCTTAGGGCGGGTTGTTTGACGTCCACTTGACGCACACGTATACGCCAAAAATGGCGATAACTATCGTCAAACCCAAAAAAGCGTTGTTACAAAATATGGCCATGACTTACGTCAAATAATAAAGATTACGTAATTTTTATTATTTGACACACGTATGTTACGTTAACCAACCGTTGGAAACATCAAAACCCTTAGCGTGTCGACCTACTTACGAATTCGGCTACGTGTTTGGCGCCATCATTAGCGCCTATCAGTTCCAGTAACGTGGAGACGTCAGGTCATGCAGGACACGATATTAAGTGTGCCATCGTTTGTGAAACAGCGCCACATTTAAGGCTCCTTCAAACAGGCGCGACACGACACGCGACACAAAGGCACTGCAAGTCGCGCAACGAGCGGTGCCTTTGTGTCGCTCGCGATTATATCGCGTGTCGCGCCTGTTTGTAGGAGCCTTTACACTCCAAGGCAGTTTTGTATAAATCTCCATTAGGTACTTACCGTGACATTCAAAAGTTAGTTGACATTTTCTCACTTTAGCTGTGACGCTCCACATTATGATTTAACATTCTAGTGATCCAAATGCTTGAACTGCTATAACGTTTTTATTGTCAAATTTAACTAGCTATGACATAATTATCTATGATAAAAAATAATCAAGTAATCCCTTAGGAATACCTACTTCTTTAGGCGCGTTGGGCATTTTTTAAGATGGGAAAAAACCATTGAACTCGCGACACTCTTACCGTAACCAACACCGCGCTACATTCGGATGTGTTCGGCTGTCCTCGGGACTTATTCGGTTTTAATGTATATCCGATATGTCAGTGAGTGTTGGCAAAGTAATGTTTGTGTTTTGTTTTTCACTTCTGTCGGCACTCCCGGAGTGCCACTGATTTTTTTTTAAATCATAATGTGGCATCACAGATGGAATGGAATAATGTCAGCTAACTTTTGGACGGCACTGTATTGTAATATACGAATTTCCTTTCTCTCTTCATCTATGTTTAAGAATGGTTTGTTTAATTTGTTATCTAGAAGTAACCGAAAACTAAACACGTGCCAAACTCGACCTTGAATGATCTTTGTAGCTAGATTTAGTTTTGGAATGGATATAGGTTTATCATAATGTTTCTTTGTTGAAAACGGTCGGACGGGCTAGTCAAAGAAGATAACAATGATACAACCCAAAAGATAAAAACACTAGAAGTTATAAACAGACGAATAGAGAAAATCTAATATTCCTTTTGGAAGTCGGTTAAAAAGAGAAAACAACACGTGGTGGTCACTAGACATTTTGTTTCAATCATGTAGTCCAAAGTTGTCTCGTCTATTCATCACTAGTGACGCGCCCCTGCTTCGCACGTTTTTTATAAATTGATTAAATATCGAGATTTCTAAGACTAGCAGCTACCCGCGGTTTCACCAAGAAGGATCCTATGTTCTTTCCCGGGACTCAAACTATCTCTATACCAAATTTCGTCTAAATCGGTTCAGCAGTTTAAGCGTGAAGAAGTAACAGACAGACACACTTTCGCATTTATAATGTTAGTATTAGTATGGACTAGTATGGATTAATAACAAAAATATATATTCCGGAATAAATACTCTAAATAATGGTAAAAATTGCGTCAAAATTCTTTGTGTATATTAGAAGGACAACGCGGTCACACAGACAGGTACGAAAAGTGACTTTAATTTATAACATGTATAGACAATAATTAATTTTCTGAATGGACTCGCTCTTGACCTCGATCACACCTGATGGAGAGCGATGGATGAGGTCTATGATGGAACGAGCGTACCCAGAAGATGCCTAAGGCACTGGAACTCCCACGCAACGACGAAACATAGCAGGCTGGTTGACCCCGGACTCCGGTGGGCGGAAGCCTTCAAAACAACTGACACAACATCACAACATAAATATCAAAACAAAAACAATTTTATTAAAACTACCCCCACCTTCAAGGAATTCCATCCAGCATCCAAGATATTTACGCGAAACAGAATTTTCCACGAAATCATATAATAGTGAGGAACCATGATATTACGTTATCTGAAAACATTATAGTAAAAAGATTTCCCCGGTTTAATATCAAAGAGAAGTCCCTAAATTCCGTATCATGTAAAGAACACTTTCAATATTGGGATTGGTATCCCTCTGGCCGTAACAGGGTTTTATTAGATCCCACTAAAGGGCATCCCCGCACAAAGGTAGCACAAGAAACCCTTTTTCTACCTTACTTCAAATATATTAACTGTCCCACTACCTTTCATGACCGGGATACGTCTTGTGCTGGATGTGACAAAATAAAAATAGGTGTAGTTTGCTCGTTTTTCATTAGCCTGTCGCCTAAGGACGTCTAAGGTCACTCGAGTATTTTTAAATTAGATTCGTACAAATGCAAGACAGTAATCTTAGAGGGCCACAACTTCTTTGAATAAATTTTAATCCGTTAAAAGATGCCCATAGATAAATATCACCCACCTCTCGATTCTTCTTCTCTCGCGATTTTATGTTATACTAGCTTCTGCTCGTGGATGTCGCAAATTATCTGCTAGTGCTACCAAGACAAAAAGTAGCCTATGTCGTTTCCCAGGTCGCCATCTATCTCCTTGCCAAATTTTATCGAAATCCGTTCAGTAATTTAGGCGTGAAAATGACAACATACAGACAGACAGAGTTACTTTCGAATTTATAATATTAGTATGGATATCCTTAACACACTTGAGTTGTAATCCTTGATGTAGAAACTGATCGCTTACGTGACATTAATTATTTCTGTCCTTCATAAGTGAAGTTAACTGAGACAGCGGTGCTATTCTGTAAAAATCTCACCGTGAAAACTTAGGTGAAGTGAGCGTGGACTGAGCTGTCAATAGTGTCAATTCCTACCAAAAACAAACTCACTTCACCTAAGTTTTCATGGTGAGATTTTTACAGAATCGACCGGCAGGTCCCACTTCTTTCCTCTACACAAAAACAAATAAAAAAATGTTGATTGTGTCATTCGAGTCGAAAGCGAATGTTGGAATCTGTTGAAATGAAGCAACTAACTACTCCGAAAAACTGACCAATCAGTAAAACTGACTAATTAACGAATCTGTTGAATTAAATAAACTGACGAGTGAAGGAAACTGACCGGTGATACGCAGACTCGACAATTCCAGTAGCGAATCAATTTTCTTTTGATAAGAACAGCCATTTCCAGCACCACTTGATCAATGTGCTATTTGTATCTGTTGTACTTTTGTCAGGGGAAATCATGCCTTATATCTTCAGTTATATAGACTAATACGGCGTTGCCTGGCTATCGTTGCGATGGTGACCGACGATTACTTCGATATACATACAGAGAATATAACGCTACAAGGTATAAGTTGTATCATTTGAAAAAGAACTGATTTTTTATACATGATGGGCAGTTTTATGTAAATTATTTTGGCTGTGAGGTGTAGAGGAGAAAGTATGGTGCATTGTTTAATTAGTAAATGGTTATGAGTCTCTAAGCTGACAAATGTAAACTAATATCATAAAGAGAAAATATTCGATTTTTCGTGTGTTTGTTTGTTACGCTTTCACGCTAAAACGGCTGAACGAATTTGGATGAAATTTGGCACATGGGTAGACCGTAGACGAAGACGCGGGCAATAAGCTAGTATTAGATGCCTGCATGTAGAAAATGGAAGTAGGTGAGTTCAACGGTATATGGTCTAATCGAACTATGGGTATGAAACTATGGAGGCAAAGGAAAATTTTTAATGTAGATAAAACGGGCACACAAGTTAAGGGCTTATTATATTATGTTTTTTTTTTGTAGCTTTTGGTAACACTATCTTTTTCCGTGGTAGTTGTAAAGGTTTTGGTATTTTGTCAAGAATATTACTGACTCGTTTGACTACTATGGTGATTCTTTTGAATGAGAAGACCTCGTCAGCACCTCTGCTGAAAGGACTTCTCCTCGCCAGAGGACATAATGATGCTAATTAAATTGAATGAGAAGACTTCTCCTCAACAGAGGTCAATGCCTGCGGCAATGATGCTAATAATTAGCCAAATTTTCAAACCTTTAAATAAAATAAAATTCATTTAATTCAGACAAGACCCATATTTACATAAAATCAAAATATCACAATGCCTACTGCCACAGAATAAAATTTCTCTAAACAAAATGCCTTTAAATAAAATTTCAATGAATACAAATAAAATAAATTAACGAATACACATTAAAAAGGTCATGGAATTAAAATTAAAATAAAATGTCAAAGCAATTAAAGTAAACGAAAATTAAAAGATGCTAATTGTCAGCGTCAAGTTTTACCTGAACTTTATCTACCAACAAATATTTAGCAATAAAAATCACTTTCCATTCCGAGCAAACAAATTTACATGTGCCCACATAGTCTGCATCTAAATTCTTACAAACTAGAGCATACGGACGTAACGGAGTTCATATTTCATTCGGAACTAACTTCGGGAAATCAATGGCTCGAACGATCTCGTAGCTCAGCCAATATTGTCTGGACAGACGGATTTATGTACGAGTTTTCTAGGTATTGTGAAATAAAAGGTGCTCGAGTCATAGGTTTTAGAAGTTTTGAATTGGATTCCTAACCAGCGTAAATTATGTACACAAAGAAATTTATTAAACTTTAGGGCGACCGTAACCAGTATAGCTTTACAGAATTATAATCATTAGAACCATTAGAAAGATCTGCCCAGATGATTCTAATGGTTCTAATGATTATAATTTAAGAACCATCTACCTACCAGGTCTTCCACAGAAGTTCTCAACAGACCAGGAGACTTAATCAGCTTCTGGATGATGAGCTGGTTGAAATAACCACCGACGGCCACCATAGCCCACGCACAACGGTCCACTTGAAGGACTAAGTGCGAAAACCAAACCCATAACATAGAACATCATCTGCCTAGCCTTTTCCCAACCATGTTGGAGTCGCCTTCCAGTCTAACCAGATGCAACTGAATACCATTATTTAACATAGAACGACTGCCTATCGAAAATCCACGGTTACTCTTTTAAAACAGGTACGCTTTCTGATCCATTCATTAACATTATCATCGGATAATTTGGAACAGACAATTAGTTGACAACTACACATGTGTACCTCTTTCTTCTGCCTATCTGACCTCCACAACCCAGTTACTGAGTGATACGATACCCCTTGGTCAGAATTTCGGGCTTCTGACGACCCATAACGACTGCCAACAATCCAAGAATGACAGTTGGGACCAACGGCTTAACGTGCTTTCCGAATCACGGGGTCTTGGAATGTAAAGATAGTCACCCATCCACAGACCAACCACGGCAGCCGTACGATCGACCCGTGTCGCTTTTATTACTAACTACAAGCCCCATAACTAAAAAATAAAATAATTTGCATAAAAAAACTGTTACCAAATGTAAAATTGCAGTAATTAATAATGTGGGTTTATGGCAAAAAACAAAAAAATAAGATTCAAACTATTTCTTATAGTTCTTAGTTGTATGAACTACAATCCTCATTTCAGAGGCGTAATAATATCACGGAGTGGCAATTAGCAAAGCCAAGTTTTTACCGGTACATTACTTCCAGATTTTCTAACTGAACAGACAGCTGTGCTTCTGGAGAGTTTGTTGCGCCACTTTCTTCCCAGCGAAAGCACTAGGAAGTGGTGAAAGGCGGGCGTTTATTGGGGACTGTTTTACGTAATTTTGAAGTTCGAAAAGTCTTGATTCTCAGCCTAATTTGAATAGATAAATTTACTAAAAATACATTACAAGCCGTCACATACATAAAGTATCGTACACACAGCCCACACGTATCAAATAAGTCAAAGTACCACCACATAAAGTATATTACGCCATCTATTTTAATTCTCCCAATAAAACAGAGAGAGCTTGTAATACAATCTTACATAACACGACAGAGCCAATAAGAAACGGCCAAAACACGGTGTTAGCAAAAATGGATGCCCAGCAGAACAGAAAACATACTAATGGTATCATAAACTTACATATAAAAACCAGCCTAACAATATCTACATTAAAGAACTGTTCGGTAAAAAGGAGAGCTCAAGTTATGGCAGATGCGTAGATCCGAATGTACTATCGCGCCATTTGCGTTTATTGGCCATTTGGCCAGTTCGGAATTTGAAATCTGTGTTCACTCTAATTGATTCCTCCCCTTTCCATATTCTAATAAATTGGGTTCCCGGATTTATTTGCGTTAACGGATGTGTTTACCCTTTCCGTTCTTTTTTTCAGAATTTCTTGCAATTAATTATCATTTTTACTTTTTATTTGCAGGGATTGTGGACAATGGTTTGGATTTCTGGCATTTTTACGAACGTGTGCATTAAAAAAAGGTAATTAATATGTACATACGTTAACGTTCACAGTAAAACAATAGAAGTTAACATAAATAAAATGTCAGAATAAACAAACCACGAACCGGAACATACCAGCTACAACCAAATCCTATATAAATAAACGAAATATTAAAAACCTCAATTTATTACAACTGAAAAATTCATCCAGCTACTATATTTGTGACGTCATAAAATTATATTACATTCGTTCGTAGCGGTCGTAGCTCGTAGCAGTTGTAGCGGCTACACTTTCATGGCGTAGTGGGGTGCTACGGAGGGTGGATGGGGGGGTTACTGACCGCGACATTTGTTGCCCGTCCACCCCGGGTATCTCGGATAGCCGACTTAATGTACTTAACTTGTGTATGTGTGTGTGAATGAGTGAGTGTGTGTATATTGGGCTTTATTAATCTGTTGTGGGGATTTTACCTGACAATTTATTGAATAGGTTGTGGGTAACATTGTTTGTTTGGGCACTGTAATGAGTTTGTGGAAAAAGAAAAGGTAGATTCTGGTAAAAGTACAAGGACAATTTCATTGAACAAGTTAGTATTCCTTAAGAGCGTTCACAAAGTACGGCATTTCAAACAAAATTTCATACCCTTGTTTTTCGAAATGAATGAACCGATTTTAATGAAACTTCATGACGCATACGCAGGATACAAAGGTCTAAAAAATTATTTAATAACATTTTCGAAAAATAGTGTTACAGCCAAATTAGATCGATTTTAAATTTTCCATAGAAACAGAGATTTCCAGTTATCTTTTTTTAAATGAGACATTTCGAAAATGTTCTTAAATAACATTTTAGACCTTTGTATTCTGCATATGCGTATGAAGTTTCATTACAATCGGTTCATTCATTTCGAAAAACAAGGGCTTGAAAGTTTGTATGAAATGCCGTACGGAGTAAACGCTCTTAACCTAATAACAACAATTGCATTAAACAAGTGAGTATTCGTCAACTTTACTTCATAGCATCCAGCCACAGTAGTCACATTTTTTAAAACCGAACCAAAATACTGCCAATTTTTAAATCCGTCAAAACAGATACGCTGGAGAACTTTGTTGAGCTATAAACTGAATCCCATGAATTTTATTTGTCATGTGAAAAGTGTACTCAATAAATATAGAAAGTTGAGCTAAATATGTCATATTTTTCAAATAATAGTAAAAGTCGCTTTCACGTTTAAAAATGACTAAATAATTATATTAAGGGGCTTACATAACCTAAAGCGCGGTCAATGTCGGATTGCACGGAAAAGAAAGAGAAGCGCGATGACACAACGCTGGTAATATATTGTAAAATATGGAGCAATTGTTTGATTACGAAAAATCTATTGTTTGGACTAAAAAGTTAAAACACTAGTATTTTAGTATGTTGCATGTAGAATAATCTGACAAAAAATCAGAATGATTGTATGTATATTAGTATGGTTTTTATTGTAAAAAGAAAGTTTTAGAGGTATCTTCATGATTTTTTTCTATCGTATCAAATTGGTTGTATTATGTTTTCAACACACTATACATCCTTGCATATATATCCTAGCACTATATATCCCAGCATATATCCTAAAGAACATCATATATTTTTCTGATTTTGTTTATTGTTTCTAAAACTTGGGTTTTTTTGTTTAGGTCCTGTAAGCCCCTTAACAACGAAAAACTGTAATAGGTGTATAATAACGTGTTTTAATAAACTAATCCAATTTACATGAAAAGTATATACCTAAACGATAACCCAATCATCTTTTTTAAAACACTAGGTTTTTTTTATTATTCTGTTAAGCTCCGTAATTAAGAAACTATCATCAAAAACGTTCAATTACTACCAAAATATGACCAGTACGCAAATTAAATTTTACACATTCACACAACCCTAAACTGCGAGCGGGGGTACATATGACCGACGCCTCACCCCCTCGGGGGCGGGTCCGGTGGGGTGAACTGACCGCCACCCTCACCCCCGGCTTATTTACAACGGATTTTATTTGCACAGGACATGACCGAACCTACCCTTACTTTGTATATTTTATTTTAGATGTTTCTGAGATTGCTAGTTTTGTATTTGGTTTTTGAGTAATTTATTTTAAGTGATACTTTCTAAAATTTTCAATTAAAATTTCACGTAAAAAAGAGGATCTACAGAAACTCTGTAATAATAATGAAAGAGAAAGGGAGAAAGTTAAAGAAGTAAACTTAAACACGTCACCTTAGTAAAGGATGTAACTTAACATGTCGATTGTTATAAATTGTTATATGAAACAAAACCATATATCAAAGGACTTGGGCACTAATTGAATTAAGTATACTGTCGTACAAGCAGACCTAAATCCTAAGTATATGGACATACTTTATAAGGGTAATAATAATTGGGTTTGATGTTACATTCCAAAATCAATAGTAGTATACCATTATTTCTTAGACATTGCCAGCAAAACTATGTCGAGATCCTTAGATATCTTCCTCTCTCACTCATTGTTAAGAAAATCCATAAAGGAAATAGTAAAGACGACATTAACAATGTCTTGTATTATCATTCGAACAAGCAAAGACCTACTCTTTCCGCCACAAATAACAACGTTAACAAACTAACATCGCAAACATACTCATATCGTGGAATAATTGGACCTATTCGAGCAGCTCGGGGAAAAATACCAGCCATCTCCTCAAAAATATGTTACGTCTGCACCGAACCATTGTCCTTTGAAAAAAGTATATCGCATAACGAAGTTGAGTTCCGACTTTATATCAAATATCACGCATGACGCGACTCCCCCTGCCTCCCCAGCGTAGGAGGGCAATAAAAAATAATATATTGGAATATGTTGGAAATAACAGCGTATCATCCTTCGTGGATACCGTATGAGGACATTCGAGCAGACGAGTCCAGCCTCTTTTTATTGTCTCGGAAAACTGCTGACGTACGTAACGACTTCTTGTTTGTTATATCGTCTTGTATGAATAAAATTATACTAGCTACTTCCCGTTACAATTGGCAGGGTAATAAGGAAAGTCGGCTGGAAAATTTTGATGGTTTATTAAAAATGTGTAGCGTTTCGGAAGAACGAAAATAACATATAATGACTGTTGTGTCGTAAGTATTGCTTATAATTAAGTAGGAACGTTTTATTTTATACAAAATATTCTTTTAGGATCATCTTATCACATCATTCACCAAAAATAATAAAGCATAAACCCACCTTCATCATTAAAACTAAGACACAACACAACAACACATTTCCGCACCTCAAACTCAAAACTCGATACATATCACTCAATCGTTTAAAATCCGAACCGATCGATTGCGCACACGCATACTGTAGACGTGATCGTTAAGGAATGAATCAGGAAGTAAGGTAGACCCCGCGGGTCAGGTAGCGGGGTTTAAGAATTACCGGCGCGTTAAAGGGTTAAGTCACAAAAGGTGTAATTATTATTAGAGGGTTAAGGGGCACACAAAAGAACGAGACGGTTGTAGGGTTACCTTGAGGTTGTTCGCGTGTTAGTCGGAAATGTGTTTTAATGTGGCTAAATTAATTTAGTTCTTAGTCTTAGGTAAGTTTTTAGTGTTTTGCGAAAGTTTGAACTGTGTTGTCCTCTACGTTTCTGTAGAATCTAATGTTTGGTGTTGTTAGTAGTTAGTGAGACGCAAATATTTTAAAAATGCAAATTCTTCTATGCTAGGTTTTGCTGAAGAACAATTCTCGTAATTAAAAACGTTCATAATCTAGTCACAATCTCATATAAGCGATAATCAATGTCAAAAAAACTTTGAGATCAGACTGAACGTTCATAAAATTTCGAATTGCTCCTCTGTTGAAACTTTTAAAGCTTCAGTTTTTGCCAATTTTTGTGAAAAGTAAACATACTTTGATGGTAGTTGGCCTATTTTGTTGGTAATTAAGTATATTAAACGCATGCAGACTTACTTGGCTTGAATTATGATGTGGGTATACTTACTATAGTTGCCTAATCCGTCGGAGAAAACAAACTTGATGTTATATGTTATGTGTGTGCATACAGACTTTGTATCGTTTGGTGTTTATCAATCAGTTTTAGATTAAACCGTAATAATTAAGTTTAAATGCTGGTAGTCAGCTGCATCCGGTTAGACTGGAACCCGACCTCAACATAGCCGGGAAAAGGTTAGGCAGACATTGATGGTGAATTAAGTTTAGCACTTACTTGTTTACTATCGAAGTAAGTATATATTTCTATCATAACTCACCGTCTTATCTTGCACAAATAACACAATAAACACTATGTTCATGTATGAACATTAACGACATACTAAACTAACTAAACGTCACATAACGTTAAAAATCGTTCACATTTTTGCAAATAATGTCTACCTGACTACACTTTCACGTGTGACCCGACTGTCATCTTGCTAAAACTAACCCTTCACATGATACTCAATGTACCTGAAACGACCCGACCCAATAATTCATTACCGAACAATACAACATAAAGTTATTTTTCTACTAATAGTAATAACCCTTTTTCGCGCTGTCTATGCGACCCCTTGCGAATTTTGACACAAATAAAACACCCGAACCGAACACAAATATTTAAGAAAAAAAACGCGTTCGCTTTTCAACTTTGTCTCTGGCCATAAATCAGTTTAGAAATAACAAACCGTTGCAGTTATACGTTCGATGTTTGAACTGAAGCGTAATCGATTGATGTTTTAAAATGGTGTCTATTTTTAAAGTTTGACATTTCCTATGATATTAATAAAATAGTATAACCCGATATGGAATATCCTATATCGTTCTTAGAGCAATAAGTATATCGGTACATAGCATACATATTTAAGTATGTACATTTCAAAGTAAAGTAAACTAAGTAAATTGAAAAAAAAACTTTATTGTCTTTCAAATTTGATTAGATAATTTCTGATAAATCGCAAAGAAACCCCTTAACCCTACAATTAGACCAATGCCATTGATATGAACACAATAAAAAGAATCATATAATTTGTCAAGTACTGCACTCATAGATCTAAGATTAGATTCAAAGGTAATTTCGTACTTAACATGTGCCACCGACTGCGCTGGCTTATTCGCCTAATTTGCTTTTATTATGCAGATTTCTGATCTGATAAGTGAAGAGGTACTTCTATTCGCGTGATATATCAAACCGATTGGAATAGATTACTCAAGAGGTTCGTTTAGTAGGTACTTACTATTGATAGTTGTGTTGGATTTTGTGAAGTGTCTATGAAGATTTATATTTGTGTATGGTAAAAAAAAAACTGTTCTTCTATTAAATCTAGGTAAGTGAATTATTGGATTAATTCATGGGAAAGATAAAAGCCGATATTGTTGACGATAGACAAAAAAATCACAATTTCAAATATACAATTTAATATTTAAAAGAAAACTGTTCTTACAATAAACTCGTGTATGTATATTATTTGCTTAATTAATTTTTAAAAACTTACGTGCTTGAAATAATACTTAGAAAAATCACCAAGCAAAACTCGTACGAAAATATGCAATTTATTAAAAAAAACAATTCTGAGAATCCTTTAAGAATAAATCTCCTGATGCTTACAGCGAATTTCGTTACCTCCACAACCATTGATCAGCATTATAATTGTCATTACATAGGAATATTCTGACGACCCATCACCAGAACTTCCATTAAAAACCATAAAAGAACTCTAAGCCTGCATCTGCTCGGCATTATACTCTACTAGCGAATTAGAATAGGACCCTCTATGCAAAAATTGAATAGCGTACCACCCTATTATCATAGATCAGGTATACGCAAAAATTGCAACATTCATTCAAATTAATAATGAAATAATAAAAGTAGTCCGGAGCAGTGAAAGGGTTAAGTCGGTATTGTTAAGTGAATAGGGTTCAACTATTGCGTGTCTTCTAACGGTATTCGTTGTCATATTGTGCGAATTATACTACGTTATGATACGTTTTAGCTTGATTGTAATGGTTATGTATCTGTTGGTCAATCTGGTTTTAAATTCATTCTTATTTTTTTTTATTTTTCTTTTTTATTCATACAGGAAAAGGACAAAAAAACAATTATTTTTCTGGAACACTAGATACTTATATGTGTGTATGTTCTTTACAAAAATCATGCAACTTAGTGTTCATACACACGAGCGGCACAATTTAGCGGCAGAGGCAACTGCAGCCGCTCGTGTATTTGAGCACCGTACTCAAATACACGAGCGACACGCTGTCGGCGGTTGACGGCTGCCGTCGACGCGTGTTGACGGATACAGTTGCCTCTGTTGTCGAAACGTTTTGCGTCCATATGTAACTTTAAAAACTTTTGGTTAAAATATCATCTCAACGAAACAGAAATCTACAAATCTTATAAAACTCAATAGCCTACGATTAAAAATAAATTTTCTACAATGAATCATTAGCGTAATTAGACATTATAATTATCGAAAAGGTCATGAGAACACTCTGCTACGAACAATTTCACACCAATCGACTCTTGACATTACCAAATATTGAACAATTGTCGAAAAAAAAACATGAAATCGGGGGAAACGGGGTTTCAACGACATGTTTTGGGGTAAAAAAAGATTTGTGACATATTATTTTGAACAACACTAATTATATTTGTATAGGTTTATAGATATGGGGTCATTTGGAGTTTTTTTTTTTCTTTTTGTAATTGATAGGGTTCAGTATTTTGGCGTTTTTTAAAGTTTTTGGGTAATAATGATGGTTAATTTATTGCCGTGTCATGAACCTATGAGAAAGTTTAACCGATTCCGTTTATCATTTTTATTTCCTTTTTTTATTTAGATTTTGAACTGAACACTAATGATTTATTTTCATTGAGTAATTTAGTGTAATCTTGATTCCAGAAAACATGATTTACTTATTACAGGAATAATTTCTTTAATCGAGCTAGCTAATGGCGCATAAAAAAAAATAAGAAAAGATTTTCTGTCTTTTATATACTTAACCCTTTACAAATCTAAGAACATGACGTTACCATAATTATTTTCGACAGCCAAAAACTAACAATAATAACAGCAAAACGTCAACTCTAAATCCGAACACTCCAAATTCCTTTTTCAAATAATTTTGACACAAAAAAGATTGTACAATCAATTCTATTTTGTACACTGGCAGCTTACACCGCTACCAACACTTCGAACTATATTTTTTTTCAAAAGCTATTGTAACTTTTTGCTAGAGTCAACGAGTGCGTTTTTTTTTTTCAACTTTTTTTTTACAAAATCCTATTTCTCGGATTTAAAAGGATTTAGACACTGTTGTGGCAACAGTAGCATTTGTGGAGAACGATATTTGTTTTGATTTAGTGTTTTTATTGTTCGAAACTTTCCCACGGATTTGCAATGTTTTATTAATTATGGTTATGTCATTTTGTGACTGAAATAATACTGTTGTTCAGTTATGTCAGATTTTGTTGTTTGGAGCAGTGATGGCCAAGTGGTAACGGCCCTGAATTACGAGTTTTAGGTCGTGGTTTCGAACCCAGGCAGGCGTTTTATTTTGTATAATTTATTTCATCATCACCGCTCTCAAAAAGGTGAAGGAAAGATCGTGAGGAAACTGGCATGTCCTAGAATAAAAAATTCGAAGACGTGACATTTTCCAACCTTCACTGGGCCCGCGTGGTGAATTACGGCCCGCTCTTTCTCACGGACAGGAGGCCTGTGTCCCAGCAGTGGGAATTTTATAGGCTGATAATGCTTGTTGTTTCCATTTTAAATGAATATCATTTTCTATCATTTTTCTGTCTGCTACTTTGAGTTCATAATGCATCAATTTCACGCTTTCCAGCTTTTTATTCTACAAATCAAAGAACATTTTCCAGCCCTCAAAATTGTATCATTTAAATTCCTCTCAATAATGCAATAGTCAGGATATACGCTGACACCTACAAATAAAAGAAAATCGAAATACAATATTTATGATCATCAAAAATTCCAACCCTTAGAAGCCAACCAATTTTCTTCCCGAAAAAAATCGCGACAAATCCTAATTCACCCTACGTCCCCTATTATTGGGATCCAATCTTATGACCCGATACTTGGCTTATCAACATTCGGACACCATAACAGGCATTCGGAGCCTCATACATATTTTAGGGGAAGCTCACCCCGTTTGGTCAACTGTCAGTAATGATTTGCTGCCGTTTCCCTACCAAACGCCCCCAGGAAAATTTTCCAAATTATATTGAACCGTCATTTCGTAGGAGTTTTTGAAGTAAAGGGGTCAAGTTATACTGGATAGTTTCTAGGATCAGGGGCGTTAGAAAAAGTTAGATTATCTACTATTTTTTCGGACGCACGGCTGCCGGGGTGGATATCGGCGGAAAATATGGCTTCCTATTCGTATATATTTGGGTTTTTGTATGTTTCTCTATTTGCTCATTTTATGGTGTAGGTAACACTGTGATGAATTTGTTAGCTACCGTATTTTATATCCAATCCAAATATAAATAAATAACCAAGGATAAGAAAAGCATTCAAATAAAACGTCGCCAAACATTGATTTACTTACTCAAAACTTCCACCACCATTTTGTGTGTGTTAACTAAATTCTGGTATTATTCGATAATAAGTAGGTCCCTTTAACATCGGCCACTGTATACACAGCCATTAGCCAACAATAGCAACTTTTCCAACACATTATTAACGTACGCAATCGAAACGTCACCGCCAGACGTAGGTTTTCGTTGCACAAACAAACATTTAGGTTTATTTGATAAACATTGAATAACTAACAAATAGAGTGCTAGGACTAAGACACATTTCTCCCAAACCAATGGAAGTCATGTCATGACACCGGCTAGTTAAAAAAAAACAGTTCCACTAGACGTTTGGGTTTGCTGTTGAATCATGTACCTAACCACTTCACTATTTCAAGTTTTTCGTTACAATTTATTATTTTAATTAAATGCTATCCTGTTTTATTTTATAGTCATAGAACATCAATGTTTTAAATATCTACTCTGATGTTATGGTACGAGTAAATTCAAACGTAGCAGACACCATGTCGGTTTGGTTAATTAAATGTTAACTGTTATATTTTCTTATCAATATAAAGGTACAATTCTTAGATCCTATGGATAGACCACCTACAGGGGGTTCTATCGCACATTAACACTCCATTTCTTCATCCTCCATGTCAACTGCGTAGCAACGTGACACCACCAATGGCCGACGGATTCGGCACAGCAAATAACATTTGTGGGTTGACAAACAACTATTGCTTCGGCTATCCTATTTCTTACCTAGTCAAGTATGGAAGTTTCTGGCTATGTTGGCGAGTTGGCTGGATTTATTCATTGGGTTTTAGATTTCGACTGAGTACTTAGGTTAGGTAAAGTCAGGGAAATTAATTGTTAGGCAAATTGAGTGCCAACTTAAATTGACCCGTAGGTACGAGATAATCAAATCACTGCTGTTATTCTTTGACAGGTGTATGAAATAGCGAAGAGTGTCAATTTGCTGAACAATTAATTTTGATTAACCTTTAAGTATGGACGTCATTTTTTCTTAACACTACTGTGGACGTGGAGTCTCACAGGCTCCTATATGCACACACATTATTTTTGGGGAATTTTATATAAGATCGCTTTAAAACTGATTGACTATTAAAGTTATGGGATTTAGTAACAAAATAACGTGCTTATATAATCAACTTTTACTTCAAAAATTATAGAAATTTAAAAAAATTAAAAATTATGGCACTTTTCAGTCTAAATCTACTTAGGTTACATTTTTAGGTATTAAAACAGCCAAACTTATTCCTATAACAAAATGAGTCTTTTTTTCTCAAAATATAATATATAAGAAACCAAAACTACAAAACAATTACTTCAGGTAACAAATATAAAAAATTTGACACCAGTCTAATAACGTAAATTTATTGGCAGTCAGTGCACAAAGGTCTAGAACATTGGAGACACATAGGTTTGTTGCACCCAACACAAACATGGGTAGTCATCCTATGTTTTTTCGCGGCACAGATTCTACACGCTCTTCTGGTTCAGTTCGGACTTCAATTTAAAAAATCTTAAATACTTTCTTCATTGTCAGACTGATCCGAAGGTAACAACAACTCATTCACTTCTTGTTCGAAAGATGGATCTGCTGCATGCAAAATTTTTCTCGCAGGGCCCTGAACAGAACTTGTAGATGGTCGTTTTGAATTAAAACTACCGGCTTTATTGTTTTTTGACATTTTGTACTACAAAATCTGAAACAAACATAATCGCCCTTATAAAATATATCATAGGGCAACAATGGACGTGTAGCCTGACAGGCTCCGGTCAATATTTTGATGGTCATTACTTACGTGATATTCATCGGAAGACGCAACCTCCTCCCTCGTTGGTAGTTTTACAACCAAAACAAAAGCTACTGAGCCGCTCAAACGCGGGGAGCGGGGGAAAGTAGGTGAAACTAAGAAAACGAAAACATCGAGTAGCCTGTGAGACTCCACGTCCATACTTAAAGGTTAATGTACATACCCTAGTCATGAAGTTATAACTATTCAACTAATTCTCAATCTATTCAACGCCTTCTCTGTGAATTTTAGGTACAGTTGACTGTACGTCTGTAGTGACTCTTAATTCGTAACTACGGCATAAAGGCGCTGTCAAATTCATATATTTACTATAGACTACGGGACTATGAGATGCATGAAGAAGCCACCTCATGTAGCACAGTTTGTTCCACCAGTTACTCAACTGAACCAAACGCTCGGCGCATCCTGGACAGTCACACCCAACACATTGTTTGACTGTCCGATTCTTCCCTTGCGGTGGTAGGGCTATCGTCCGCCTGGTTTGCGACCACCCTCCCACCGGAGTCCAGGGTCAATTAGCCTGCTGTGTTTCGTCGATGCGTAGGAGTTCCAGTGCCTTAGGTATCTTCTGGGCACGCTCGTTCCATCATAGACCTCATCCATCGTTTTCTATCAGGCGTGGTCGAGGTCAAGAGCGGCCGAAAAGAGACGTGCGGGCAACTGCACCTTTCAACTATAGTAGATACATACACTTTACCTCATCATTTCAGGCGAAAGACGTCCACTGCTGGACATAGGCCTGCCCCAAGCACCTCCACTTCGACCAGTTCTGTGCTTCTCACATCCAACGGGTTACTGCGGCCTTCACAAGGTCGTCGGACCACCTACTGACATTGAAAGTATTACAAGTCGAAAGGAACGACTTTCAGCTGTTTCAAGAAAATTAATATTCAATGTTAACTTATAGGTAAGTATAGACTAGAGCATTTACTTGTAACAACATCGAGCATTCGCCGTTTTATAATTTTATCGAACCGCACTTCGAACACGACCCTCGATGTTTTGTTACAACCTAATTTTAAAAACCAACGAGCGTATTGGAGTAACCTTGTATCGAGCGAAGGCACGAACGATCAAAAACGCACAATCATCAACAATGAACGCAAGGTAAAAAGAAATATTATAGGTAAATGCACTCGCCATGAGCATTACGTCGAACGCGGCGTCGAGCATTCGCAGGAATGTTACATTAGATGGAAATGGTTTTGGAAACTAAGCTATTGCCTGTATTGTACAATTCGTAAGAACGTTACATTAAATGAAAATGCTCGAGAAAATGCTTTAGTGTATACTCACCTTATCTCAAACAAAATGTTCTAAACTTTAGGTACCAACGAAAATAGCTTTATCAAAATATTTTCCATAGAAGTATCTCTTACTAATGTAAATACATTTGAAAACATTTATAAGGCAAATGGTTATATCAAAATATTATTTGCTCAAGTCTGTTGAACCATCACAAATAAGTTATCATAACTTGTTATAGCGATGGAAAAAATATGTTCGTGTTTGTTCGCCCCCAAATGTACAAAACTAGTTGTGTAGATTAAGGTAAAGAAGCGTCAGATATGCTGGTAGGTATAAATTTATTTAATTAAAAAAAATTAATTTGAGTATTACTAAAAAACAGTTCATTAATCAAATTTAATTTCATTTGAAAACTTCCATCGGTGTCTTACTAAACTTCAATTATACCCGACGACCCTGGTACAGGCGTACATCTCTTTTTTATTTTAAGGGCTGATTCTTCTAACGCCAGATAACTTTATCGAAAGTATAATTTTGAATTTTTGACAGTTCTTCCATAAAAAAACTGACAGGCGATTTTATTTCAATTCAAAATTATCGGTCGATTGAAAAATCAGCCTTTAGTGTGCTAGCATATAGATAAAGAGGTAGATAGAATATAACTGTACTTGTACGCCAAAATTGTTACAAAACTCTTTTACAGTATTGCTAATTCTATGGGTAAAATGGCGGACTCATATTATTATCATAACTTTCAACAGCATCTTTTCATTGACAAAACATGTCAAGTCCTCTCAGAGGCGCCATATGCATAGGCACAATGCTCCACCTCACAAATCTCCTTTCAAAATCCAGACAGTCAATCACACACGCTCGACGCGTCTTCGCCTCGCTCCGTCTACCGGAATAAAAGCCTCACATGACCTGAACACTGAGTCACATCTGTAAGGTTTTATTATCTATGTCTTAGATATATGTAGAATATGATATTGTTATTAGTGGCTGGTGATAAAATGGTGATGTGTAATAAGAATGTATAGCGATCTGTTTTGGGTAATTTTGCAGTGTGACTGTTATGGGATTACTGAAAGATTTCAACTAATGTACCTTGCATCACGCAGATTTTATAATAGTGATAAATAGGGAATACAAATATTTGATAAAATTTCATTTTTTTTCAAATACGACGACGATGACGACTACTTGTATGTGCCTAGTATTTTTTGAGCAATCGGGACTTTGACGACTCGGGCATAAAGGCTCCTACAAACAGGCGCGACACGCGATAAAATCGCGCGCGATACAAAGGCACCGCAAGTCGCGCAACGAGCGGTGCCTTTGTGTCGCGCGCTTAACTCGTAGGAGAGCAATGGTGACATCATTGAATTATAGGCACGCACGGCTACACATCAAGCTATATATAATAACCAGTATAAGCTGACTTCTAATTGTACGGATAACCTATACAACGTGAGGTCAGCTAAAACTGGAATGTACGATGTACATGTCATGTATAGCCGTGTGTACCTTAAATCTACTTCTTCCCTTCTACCTTAATCTTTTATACTGAACATAAGGAAATCAAGCGCAAGCATGGCGGACAGCTCCTCAGGTATAAAGATGTGCTTAAGCGTCACTTTAGCAGGTGCGACTTGGAGCCGTCTCGGTGGGAGCAGCAAGCAGCTCAAAGACTCGAGTGGAGGACTTTGGTTAAAACCAAAGTTCATGACTTTGAATTACGGCGGCGCCTTGAGCTTGACCAATTAAAAGCCCGACCACCTACGGCAGTTAACTATAATTTCATAGATGGTGTGCTCACGTGCCCACATTGTGCAAGGATTTTCTTAAAGAAGATCGGCTACATAAGCCACATACGAGCTCACGAACGACAGCTGCTGCGGAGAAGCAATCGCCCTGGTCGAAATCGGTCGGATTGCATCAGCATCTCTTCTACCTTAATCTCTTAATGACCGCTACTGAGACACAATTGTTTTCCTATTGTAATGGGCCGATATCATACCACGCCGGGATTGAGTGGTTATAATAATACTCTTTTCAATAGAGAATTTAGAATAGTTTAAAAATATATTAAGAACTTTATAAAAACGATTGATACAATTATTATTTTGTAACGACGAACACGATGGTCGTACGAAGGTTTCCGATATCGGAAAACGAGTTATGGAACTCAAATGGAGTTGGGCAGGACACCTGGCAAGGCGCAGTGATGACAGATGGAGTAAGGTAGTGACCGAGTAACGTCCAAGGACGGGATGGCGGAACTGTCGGTCGTCCGGCGGTAAGATAAGTGAACGACATTGTTACCATCGCGGGTAGAACCTCGATGAGGCTGGCACAGGAGCGTGGGCAGTGGCATTTGAAAAGAGAGACCTATGCCCTGCCCGTAGTGGGCAAAGTTGGGCTGAAAATTATGATTGATGATAATGATTAAAATGGTTTGACTTAATACATTAACTGAATTTTAGAGATTGATTTGATATAACGAATTGCTTCTACCATCTATGAATGACATCACAATAAACACATAAAGATCCGTATCTAACCCGTCATTGACTTCCTATCTAACCCTCCAAGCGCGCAAAGCAAACAGTTGCATCTTAACCCTTCGATAGTCGCCAAATCCCTATCTCGTGAGAAACACGGAAGACTCAAACCTGCACCTGGTATCCCGTAATAACAGTTAGCAGACAAAAGAACCCTTTGATATCCGCTGCGGGTCAAAAGGATCCCAAGAAAGAAAAGGGTAATCAAGGGTTAGACAAATGTCAGGTGACGACAGATGCTTCCTAATTCGCGTGAAATTATTTTTCTTTCAATTAAGCGCCATGTTTCTGATGGAATCTCACGTTGGCTGGTGATGTGTGGAGATTATGTGTGGTTTTTATTTTTAATGTAGCTATGGTTAGGTTAACGGCTTTTTTTTTTGCAGAAGATATTCACGGTAGTTATATATCTAATATTTTATGAAGGTTCCAATCGTCACGATTGCTCTTTTTTCCTAAGGAACTCAAAAAAACAGCTGAATTATTGTGCATAGAATAATATGTCTACAATAATATCTACTAATAATAAAGACGAAGAGTTTGTTTGTTTGTTTGAGCGCGTGCTCTGAAACTACCAGTCGGATTTACAAAAAACTTTTTTGCCTTTGATAGCCCAATTCTTGAGGAAGTGTACTTCATCACGCTAGAACCTCTTAACAGCCGAGTAACACGAAAAGTCAGAATAACGCTAAAACGCTACGCGATGAGACGGAGTGGGGCAGAGGAACAAGAAGTTTCTAGTAATAAAAATAAAGTGTAGATGTAGTTTTATAACTTTAAATAATTATTTTTATTTACGTGCCTGCAGATCGATTCTGTAAAAATCACACAGTGAAGACTAAGGTGAAGTGAGTTTGTTTTTGCTAGGAATTGACACTATTGACAAATCACTCCACACTCACTTCACCTAAGTTTTCACGGTGAGATTTTTACAGAACAGCACCGCTGTATAGTTTTTTTACAGAATTGACAAAATATTTACTACTACCAGTAAAACACTCAATAACTTTAAAAACCCGTTTTAATTTTATTCAAAGAAACATGCCCTCCGCTCAAACAAACAATACCTACGGCTACAATCCACGTCAATCTTCGATACGAAACCACTTCAAATAATTAATACTCATTGAGAACATCGGTCAACCCTCCAAACGTCAAAGGCCGGATATAAACTAACCGCCTTTTCTTTACGCTTCACAAAAAACGACAAAGGTGCCGCGCAAAAGGGTTGGCAAGAAAAAAACGTAAAAAAGTAGCTAAGTGCGAGTCGTACTCTCACACGAAGGGTTCCGTAACATCGTACAATATTTATCACTACATCATCATAATTGTCCTGCCTTTATCCCAATTTATTTGTGGTCGGCGCAACAGTCCAATACTTAAAACAATTTTTTTTTAAGTGAATACTTCTTTGGCGCGTTGGGCATTTTGAGATGGGAAAAAACCATTGAACTCGCGCCACTATTTCCGTAAGCGACACCGCGCGAGTTTTGTTTAGAAGACGATTAAAAAATAATCGCTTCGGATGTGTTCGGCTGTCCTCGGGATGCACTCGGTTTTAATGCATATACGATATGTCAGTGAGTGATGGCAAAGTATTCTGTTTGTGTTTTGTTTTCACTTCTGTCGGCACTCCCGGAGTGTCACTGTTTTTTTTTTTAATACTTTAGCTACTTCATCATCATCATCATTTCAGCTGAAAGACGTTCACTGCTGGACACAAGCCTCCCCAAGCACCTCCAGTTCGACCGGTTCTGTGCTTCTCGCATCCAACGGGTTCCTGCGGCCTTCACAAGGTCGTCGGTCCACCTTGAGGGAGGCCTTCCGACGCTACGTCTTCCAGTACGCGGTCGCCACTCCAGAACCTTTCGGCCCCATCGGCCATCTGTTCTACGAGCAGTGTGCCCTGCCCACTGTCACTTAAGTTTGGCAATTCTTCGGGATATGTCGGTTACTCTGTGAAAATTTCAAGTGTCTATCTATTACGGTACTGTAATGTACCATAAGACTCGAGAGTTGATATTAGGAAAGAACAAGTAACTAAATTACACTGATATCGGCTCGCAGCAAGCGTCCACGTCTTCTCTTCCCGGCGGTCGGTAGGCTATTGCCCCCCGCCCCGCGACACCGCGCGTGCGCTGCTCGAGACGACAGAGTCGTACACAACAGACTATAAATGTCTATACACTACATCCCTCCCTTATTATTATTGAATTGAGATGTTTGTTGTTGTCATGTTTGTTGAAATATTGAATTGAAGTATTCCCTCCCGGACACGCCGGCCCCCCACGATTTTTCCCTTTGTCGCTTTGATAAATCCAATTTAATGGAGACATTATGATTTCCTCACGACGCTTTCAGTCACCGATACTTCACCGTTTTGATACATCCAATTTAATGGATTGTTACAGATGGCTTCCTCACGATGCCTCCCTTCACCATTTTGTTACGTCCAATTGAATGGATATCAAATGCGTCCAATTTAATGGATGCCCATTGCTTCCAATTTAATGGATGTCTTATCTACCACGCGGAAACTCTCCGTACTGGTAATGTCCCATGTCTTTGAAGTACTGGTTCTCGGACATGCCGGTCTCCTCACGGTGCTTTCCCTCACCGTTGATGAACAGTGGTGATGAGTGAAAATACACAAAATGTCTGCCTGGTTTCGAACCCACGACTTTAGTCGGGCTAGACCACCACCACTGTTGTGCTTAAATTAAATGCTATTGTTATGTGTATGTAAGCATGACACGGTAAGTGACCTGTACTTATTTTTTATTTATTTTTTTTTTATTTGGTGAGTAAGTACATAGTTGAGTTTAAATCACACTGGTTTGACATAGCTTGTTTGGTAAACAGTGATCATTTAGATCTTTTTAACATAACTTCAAATTCACACGAGGCCAATGACACCGCGCAGGCTGCACGCGAGTGTTTTTATTCATTCTATTATTTTACTTCTGTCATTGTGGATGTGGTTGTGTCCTTACGCTTCTTATCGAATATATATCTTACTTGGTTTCTTTCTATATTCTAGAACCTACTTTTAGATTCTCCGCTTGTATTTCTATAATAAGGTCCTAACAGTTACCATGGAATTTGAACCTTATAATGCCGGTATGGCATTAAGTTTGGGTTCCCAAAACTTGATAATTATCTGAGAGTCTGAATTCCCATATACTGAAACTTCTTATATTACTCACTTGATTAAAACTTCCAAACAGAAATAAAGAGCTTCCCATATTTCGATATAACTAGGTACTATACTGTGCAATTGTTAATTACCTCTAAAACCCAAGTAACAATACAGAATGTTACCTTGAAATTTTAGTATATTAAATAAGACATCAAAATTACTTCAATAACTTGAAGTATTTTTATAATTATTTAGGCCTTCTTGTAGGTACCCCTATTACCTACTGTGTAAGCAATACTTGTACGCCTTGCAAGGCAGCACATAGTGGAAAAACATATTTTTTGATTTTATACCATCATGTACCACTATGGTGTACCTATGTGTACGAATAAATGCATTCTAATTTCAACAGATCTTCCAGCAATACATGCTGACTCCTAATGTGACAAACAATACAAAAGATGGCGCTGATCTCATATTAAAGGCGTCAATACTTTCACACTGACTATTGTAATACTTGTAACAGGACCTCACAGAGGGCAGTATTATCAAGTTTATGATAAAATAAGAATTATAATCTTATAACCCAACATCACGCTTGTTACCAGTTACCACCCCAGGCAGCGAAATAGAGTATCTTATACCTTAGCCAGTCCTGGCTAAATCCCATGCAACAGGGAGCGAGTCTACAGCCGTGAATTCTGCACAAAACTCTAATAACTTCCTGATGGAAAACCCCACAACCCCTGGTGCCACCTGGCATTGAATCCCGGACCCTATACTGAACAGTAGCGCTTGCAAATAGTGGACGAACTAGACCACTATTATAATAATTAGTTATTATTAAGATAATGAAAATCTTAAAAGCTAGACACTCACAGCAACATTTATGTATTTACTAGTTGGCCCCGCATCGCCCCAGAGTCAAAACACAAAATGTATGAGAAAAATGAATCATCTCCATTGTCTTTTCGTGATTTTTTCCCGTGCTTCAACAGCCACTCCGCCACTCGGGGCGGAGACAAATCCAACAAATCAAAGACCACAAAATCGGTCCAGGCACTCTCGAGCTACAAATGGTGCAACCAACCCGGCTCCGCTTTATAAATTGAAAGATAAAGAGGTACCTATGTTTGAATAGGTAAGCAATCTTTATTGTTATAAGTACATTTGTTGCATGTTTATTACATGTTACATGGCACCTGTAACTTAGTGACCTTTGACCTTTCCCACATTAAGGAGTTATACTCTAACAGAAGGAGGGAACTTCTCTTGTTTACCGATACCTCATACCTTCATCATATCATAAGAAAATATTATGTTATTCTATTAATCATTGCAATAATATCAACCAGCAGTTTACTGTTATTGTTACTTCTTATTTTCACTTTGCACACATTTTATTTCAAAGTACCTATGTATACTTATTATTTTAACTGCATAGCTTTTGTCTTTTACTTAGTCTGTTGATAGCAACACTACCAACCTAAATTATGTTACCCTAGAACTCAGTAGTACTCGATAGGTAGTTCTTGCTATACGCAGGGAATTATCCTGTGCGGAACAGTTCTACACCATGAGACTTTTTTTTTTCTTTTTTTTTTTTTTTTTTTGGCCAGTCTTAAACTGCAGTCCAAATCCATTGTAACTCAGGACCACCGAAATGTAAAAGACTATTTCTTTCTTTTCCGTCTATGCCTGCCGCCTCGAGTTCATAAATGTTCAGACTTCTTATCCCTCGTTGCCAACGGACAGATACTGAACCAACCTCCTATTCACATTCGAACTTCTCTAAAGTGTACTGTGCTATTTGGGGCTATCTGTTGACAAGGTAAGTAACTATGTTGCATATTTATAGATTTTTAACACGCTATCGCGATCTAATGCTGGTAATAAAGCGTCTACTGTACGCGACTGTACCCTGGCTATAAATCTACGCCCGCAGTACACCATCGGCGCTTATGACAATACGTAGTCGTCATGGCAAACACACCCTGTGCGCACATGACGACACGTTGTCGTCATGCTGTGCTGTACTGTGGCGCCAGCGCGCGGCCGCCAAGTGGCAAATGGGTGCTCAAAGTGTAAACGTTGATATATTATTTTCGCAGATACGTGACGCGCTAATATCGCAACCACTCGCACGACTACATGCACCGAAACTCGCGCATCTGTGATGATAGTCGCAAACCTACAGTTTCGACAGCGATAGGAGCCGACGCTGTCGTGCAAGCGAAATCACGTTAGTCGCCAAATTAATGCTGATGATTGTGATCTTTGATAGTACGTCACGCGTGATGCGTCGCATCGTGTTTCTCACGCTATTTTGTATTATCTGTCTCGCTCTTTCAAACATGACGAAGCAAACATTAAATGTTGTTATAATTATCAACAAATTAACTTTTTTTTTTTTTTTTGCTTTATTTACTTGTGGTAAGTAATCTGTGTCTTATTTTCCTTCCTCGTATTATTAAACACTGTTTAGCTGCACAAAAGTCATTTTAATGCGTATTTATTGCAACAAAAAAAACTGAAATTATCGAGCTGTGTGATCAACGATGTTCCGTGCGGTACTGAGTGCTTAGTCAGCTTAGTGAGTACAATCACTCACTTTAGTAGGAACCGGCGCTGCTTTATTTAATAAATCAATGTGTAAACATAAAATTTTAAACCATGAAACCTTCGCAATTTAATGCCATGTAGGTATGTCCGCAATTTAATGCCATGTAGGTATGTCCGCAATTTAATGCCATGTAGGTATTTCGCAATTTAATGCCATGTAAGTATGATCGCAATTTAATGTCATGTGGGTATGTCCGCAATTTAATGCTATACCAGTAAATCTCCGCAATTTAATGCCATGTGGGTATGTCCGCAATTTAATGCTATACCAGTAAATCTCCGCAATTTAATGCCATGTGGGTATGTCCGCAATTTAATGCTATACCAGTAAATCTCCGCAATTTAATGCCATGTGGGTATGTCCGCAATTTAATGCTATACCAGTAAATCTCCGCAATTTAATGCCATGTGGGTATATCCGCAATTTAGTGCTATACCGGTAAATCTCCGCAATTTAATGCCATGTAAGTATGATCGCAATTTAATGCCATGTGGGTATGTCCGCAATTTAATGCTATACCGGTAAATCTCCGCAATTTAATGCAAGTTGTACCCTAAGTATTCATCGATATCCGCAATTTAATGCTTTGCCGTACCGCAATTAAATGCTCAGTCGCAATTGACTGCTCAGTCGCAATTTAATGCTCAGCCGCAATTTAATGCCCAGCCGCAATTTAATGCCCGGCCGCCTTTAAATGCTCAGTCGCAATTAAATGCCCAGTCGCCTTTATGTCTCGTCGCTAAAACCGCTCACCGCACGATACTTCCGGTGATTCTCGTAGAACATTTATTTTAATAAGTAGGTAGGTATGGTTGACAAAAATGTAGGTATGTCACTCCCTTGATGTACATCAATAGAAACCTAGATACCTAAAACGCGAACAAAAGAATGCCTACGCAACTCGCGGCCAAGTGAGTAGGTACCTAGTTACTTTACATTTCCTTCTATTTTCTTGGTTAAAAATGTTCTAAGCAGTCAACATCAGTTAGTAACAAAACAATGATAACAGTAAATAACCACTTTTTTTTTATAGGTAAGTAACTAATTAATACTGTGGACTAATTCATTAACTTTAGAATAGTAACTATTACCTACCTAAATTGATTAACGAAACTCGTAAGGCTCTGTGATTTGTTTTACCTATTAAAATTTCTTATACAGCTAACTAGGTAATAATTATTGAGGCTCGAACTCAAGTAGGTAGGTAACTTGTAGGTTAGGTATCATATTCACCCACCACGGGCGTAACCGAATGAAACATCTTTGAAGAAACCTAGCGGGTGGTCACTTAGTCACCTACATAATAATCACTTTGATAAAAGCTTGGTAGCCTGTCATACATGAATTTACAGCCGGTGCCTCGTTATTCGTAAGTTTTATTTATTTAACGATTGTAGTCGGATAGTATAAATACCTTGTACATGCTTGCCTTCCTCTACTTTCTTTTGTTTTTTAATGTAAATATCCTTAAAAACTCACAGTTTGTCCTCGTCGCCACATGTAATGTACCATAAGACTCGAGAGTTGATATTAGGAAAGAACAAGTAACTAAATTACACTGATATCGGCTCGCAGCAAGCGTCCACGTCTTCTCTTCCCGGCGGTCGGTAGGCTATTGCCCCCCGCCCCGCGACACCGCGCGTGCGCTGCTCGAGACGACAGAGTCGTACACAACAGACTATAAATGTCTATACACTACAGGTACTAAAGATACAACCCTGTGACAGACGGACGGATGGGCGGACTGACGGATGGAGAGCGGAGCCGTAGTAATGGGGTCCCGTTGGCATCATTTCGGTACGGAACCCCAAAAACTTAAGAAAAAAGAACTACCTTGGCAATGTTACGCCAATTTTGCTTTCAAGGGAAATTAGATATCCTCTTACAATGGAGACGGGCTTTAACCCCTTTGTGCGTGTGGGAAAAATTGCGGGATCGTATTAGGTGTCTTGGTAACAGCAGTGTGTTGTGTCTTTAGCACCTGATGCGGCATGGAGGGTTAGCAGCACCGTTAGGTTATCTGGATCGACAGTCTGGTGGTTGTCAGTTGCGTAAGCTAACGGCGCTTTTGGAGTGATGTTTGGAAATACGTCCATATGTCGCAAATCCGGAAGGGTTTCACATCTTGAAGTTACGGTGCAATGAGAAAAAAGTTTGCTCAATACGTTTTTATTTAACCAATATTTGTTTGTATCTACCAATAATTGGTTAGGGCTTGGTAATTTGCACAGCATTTTCTTTGTGCCAATATGAAGTAATTTTAATCAGAAGTCCCAATTATATTTAAACATGATTCTTATGTTCTTCTTTTTATTTCTGTGGCAATTAAACAATATTTCTTTCATTCTTTTATTTTCTCTTTATCCCTTCCTCAGTCTATACGTAATATTTCCACTGCTGGCCACAAAGGCCTCCTCTCTGTGAGAGGGAGTGGGCCACAATTCACCACGCCGCCGGCCCAGTGCGGGTTGGCGGAGGTCACATATCTTCGAATTTTTGGTACTAGGACAGGCCAGTTTCCTCACGATATTTTCCTTCACCGTTTTAAGAGCAGTGGTGATGAAATAATTTACAAAAAGTAAAGTGCCTGCTTGGGTTTGAACCCACGACCTGCCACTCGTAAATCCCGGCCGCTACCACTTAGGTATATAATTCAGTTCCAATTTTAAATCAATCCTAACCTTCCACCATTTCACATATTAACCCTCACCGTGCCACCAATACGCTCACAAAACGTTAGTATGTAAGCGCAACATCAACCCGTCAGATCCGCGGCATGGTCGCGGCGGCCCCCGCACGTAATTTCCCACAGGATACCTCTCAGCAAGAATGACTAATGCCCGCCGGACGGTGCTTAGTTTCTACTAGGAATGGCACTCAACACTCACATGCTCTTTTTATATCGGTTTTATATATTTTAGAGGCTGTATTGAAAAATTATCAGTGAAAAAAAAATTGTTAAAGAAAAATTCGTATTAAAATTGTTATCTTTTTAAATGTTCCTACTTTTGCGTAACCCTGTGACGAATACAGCCGTGTTGTTATGTTATTTTTTGATGTTCCTATCGTCTAACTCATCATCATCTGTCAAGACTTTTCCCAACTATGTTGGGGTCGGCTTCCAGTCTAACCGACTGCAACTGAATACCAGTGTTTTACATGGAGCGACTGTCTGTTTCATTCAATTTAAAAATTACTTTTTAAAGCATGGTCTTTACCGTTATCTCTTTAAAAAATCCTTATTTCTAGTTTAACTTAATGAAGTGACGTGAAGTAGACGAGCGCTCAAAGCTTAGCTATTGGATCGTTTTTGATATGGTTTTTTTTTATTAATCCACCTACGTACAGAATATAGGAAAATTTATTTATAATATTTAGGTACTGCGTGGGTACTTAAGAAGAGATACTTTTTGGAGTAATCGTTATAGCTCATAGTTTTTTTTTTAAGGTAAAATCATCCTTCATAAGTTTATTATTTATGAGGATATTTATGTTTCCTATTCTTTCATATAACTCAAATAACTATTTCAGACACTAAAAATGTTTGCCAAAATATCTGTTACTGCTAGTAAATGGTTACTTATATATTTGCGTCGACTCACATCCACAAGAAAACCGATACATGCCTACACCAAAACATAATGACACCAGCATTTTTCAGATGATGAACAGCCTCTTAACAATGCTGGTATAATCGAATTACCGATACATAGGATATCGAATCGAATACTTGGACGTATCCTCTGTAATGCTATATTGATGATTCTAGCACAGACTGATTAATGGTTCCGCAATGTTGGATACAATAAGAACTCCAAGCCTTGAGCATTCCAGGGTTAAACCGAAACGAATTAATCGAATAAAGTGATACACATCGCTGGCTTAGTTCGAGAGATACTTGCTGTAGGACTGAGTGAAGCGTCAGTGTATGTCGTAGTGATGTGGTCATGATAATTTTCGTTGGTTTTAAGTACAGGGGTTGAATATAGGGTTGTCGCCAGAACGGTGACTTGTAATTTTGCGTCGTGTGTATTATGTTGCGTACGAAAAATATACCGCCGTGGTGGACTTAATATTTATCTTATTTTTTTAGTTATGGGAAGATTTTTACACAGGACCCCTTTACTAGGGTAACAAAAGTTTTAATACCAAAAATGGTGATAGTTTCCTTACGCAAAACAACGCCTTTGAAAGCTTATAAATTCAAAGTTATAAGTTTAGAGTAGTAGGGTTCTAAATGGCATATTTTTAAGATCATGGCAATGGGGATTGTCCAAAATTTCTAACCATTATATTTTATGTTATTTTTTGTAAATTTAGAGCATTTTGAGAAACTAATTTGAATATTTTGATGATTGGCTTAATAGTTCATTTAAAAAAAAATGTTTAATTCTTTTAAGTTTTTAAGGTAGGTGACGTCATCAGTGGCATAAAGATTAAGTGCCGTTGCCTTACTAGTACATAATTAAAAAAATTAATCTGTCAACACAACGTCAACAATGTCACATCTGTCAAAGTGTCAACAGGCCGAATAGACGTCTTAAATAATCGAATCCTAGCTTAGCGTATTTATTTACAAATGGTTTTTTTATGTGTAAGTGTCCTCCAAGGAATATACTACTCTCTATCGTTACTAGAACAATCGACGCGGCGACTTAGAAATAGAATAATAACGCACGCGGCGACATTATTACTATTATTGCTGCAAGTTGGAACAAAGCACTTCCTGTATTCCATAACTCTTTCAGTATATTAAATATTGTCGAGTGTTGAAATAATGTATGTAATGTAATAATGAGATACAAGAATGTTTATATTTTTGACATATTTACAATAATTTGACATTTGACAGATTGTAGACAATACTTCCTCTTACTTTTTATTTTCTGAGGCAACGATACAAAACTGTACGGCCAAAGCCGTACGTAATTTGAAGGGCAAAGAAGGTCAATCGTATTTTATCAAAAATATCAATAACATATGAATATTTTTCAAAATTAATTAGTCCGTAATGATCAGTAACGCTATTGATCAAACCTGGTTACCAATTACAAACGCTTGACCCTTCTCTGTATGAGAAGCAGCCTTTCTCGCGTTGAAGTTTGTAAACTAGGCGACAACGTCTCTATATGTTTGTGTCATAGACCATACCTGTCATATTTGTTTGTCATTCCTTGAAAAACTTGTCTGCCTGTGTCTGCTCCGAGACAATTAAATCTGAAGGCCACTTCTCGTTCATCTCTTTTCTCTTCTCTTCTCTTCTCATACTTTTTCTTTCTTTCTTTCTTTCTAATTAAAAACTTTAAAAATCTAGTCGCAATCTCATCTCAGCGACAATCAATGTCAAAAACTTGTCAAAAATGTAGGAAAATTACAGGTAGGTAGGTATTTTTGACCGAATGAGACTGAGAACACACTGTAAAAGTTTCTTAAAATTACGAGAATTGCCCCTCTAATCACATCTTTTATTATATTCTTATTTTTCTACCAATAATCCATCAACTCTATCCTGCAGAGCGATTCTGTAACTATCTCACCGTGAAAACTTAGGTGAAGTGAGCGTGGAGTGAGCTCAATTCCTAGCAAAAACAAACTCACTTCACCTAAGTTTTCACGGTGAGATTTTTACAGAATCGATCGGCTGCAGTTACACAATTTTTTAACCGACTTCAAAAAGGGTTCTGTATTCGACCCGTATGTATGTAATGTATGTTTGTATGTCAGCGATTATCTCAAAAACTTATAAAGCAATTTTGATAAATTTTTCATTAATATGATGATCTACATAATTTCAGGAAGGTTCAAGTATATAATATATTAGGTAATTATTCTTATGTACGTAGTTATGTGCATAAATGTACTGCATCTCCGAAATTTCTATGCGAATTTTGATGATTCTTCTATTCGGTGTCTTCAATCCTTTAATGCACTAGTGTTAATGTAATGAATTTGTGTGTGGTTGGTACCTACAGCTAAAATGTGAAAATAAAAACTTTTTTACAAAAAACACTACAAAGTGATAAAGAACTTTAATTTCGGAAGTCGGTGCCAAAAAATGAAAATGCGGAACCAACGACACCGAATTCCGAAATTAAAGTTATTTATCACTTTGTAGTGTTTTTTTTTTTTGAAGTCGGTTGTTTGTTTTTAGGTTTTTATTAGATTAAGAATTACTTTCGCCACAACCCAAAATAAAATTGTTTATATGTTGCATACGTTTAATTGTTTACCCCTTTACCTGTGTTATTTTCTCGCCGTGGGAGTCCATCACCTACCCGCGGCGTGCCGAAATTATTGCACAGTGGGTGGTTAGCCATGCGCAGACGGACAATGAAAGTAATTTTAAATTATTTAATAATGTGCCTGTATGTAGTTTATGTATGTATATAGTAGATAGTTTATTTTAGTTATTAAAGTTTATAATTTTGCGCGAGGGACGCTAAATAGGTAAAAAGGTGTTTTTTGATGCCCTATAATTCTTTCCCCCTCTTTTTAAACAAGGTATAAAAAACATTACATTATAGCCGTCAACTATGCATTCTGTACCTACATCAAACTAAGTAGGTAACATTGCACAAAAAACGATTATTATTTTCAAACTTAAAGCACCCAAAACATTGTGCTTATGTGTGCAAGCAACGGTGCAGGGTTCGTGGGGGTATTTAAAGTTGTTTTAGAACATTAAAAACTTGTATTCGTAAAAAAACTTTAACATTTTGACCGTCAATATCTCCGTAACCAGAAGTTTCCGAGGTATGGTCCAGAACAAAAAAAATATCACAATGACGGTGAGTACAAGTGAGTGTCGGCTTAGGTAAGTGTATTTTTACACCCGTTATAATTTATATACTTCTACATAATATTAACTTAAGTGGCAGTGGGCAGGGCACATTGCTCGCAGAACAGATGGTCGATGGGGCCGAAAGGTTTTGGAGTGGCGGCCGCGTACCGGAAGACGTAGTGTTGGACTAGGCCTCCCACATGGTGGTCCGACGACCTTGTGAAGGCCGCAGGAACCCGTTGGATGCGAGAACACACAACCGGTCGAAGTGGAGGTGCTTGGGGGAGGCCTATGTCCAGCAGTGGACGTCTTTCTGCTGAAATGAAATAATGACATAATATTAATATTATTTCAAAGCTTTTAAAGTATGTAAATATTTTATTGGAAATTGAAATAAATCATCATCTGCCTAACCTATTCCCAAGCATATTGTTTAGCTTCCAGTCTAACCAGATTAATAAATAGTTTTGTAACTAGGTTGTAAATAAACAGTTAGTAACCGTCTTCAGATGAGTATGGTATTTTAATCCTTGTGTCTATGCCAATTTTTGCGTCTCGAATATGTTATATGCTGACTTGGTATCCTGTGTCAAAAAATAGTTAGGTATAAGTAAACAAAACTGCTAACAAGCTGCAGAATAAGCGTTGAACAATCTACCCTTCATTGTCGTACAACACAACATATTTTGGCTTTACTGGCCCAAACGGGCGAATATTCACTTTAAAATAATATTATTTATAGTACTTATAGAAAAAAATACACTAGCGCACAGAAGTCAAAAGAGTCTGTTAAACATTATGAAACGTGTATTTTTTTCTTAACTTAATTGCATAAAATTCAAAATGAGTCAATTGCCTAATACATATATATTTCTGGAGTGGTCGACTCGCCCACAAGTAAATTAACTGCGTGCGAGACGCCTATAGAAAAAAAAACTTGTTTAAAAGTGACAATTCACTCGTTTCGGGCGAGTAAAATCGTGCCAATCGACTAATAAGCCCATTCATATTATATACTCGTACTTACCAAATGCCCTTGAACTACTTACATAATAATGACGTAGCATTCCGTCCCATTTATTTTAAAATTAACTGACGAGCTCGCAAGCTGTCGGTCCAAAAATCAATGATTTTTTTTTATCTTTAATGGTTAACCCTTTGTTGCTGGGACCAATCGATTTTCGAACCCCGACACAATACAATGCACATTTTAAAATTTAAAATCCGATATCTGTACAGAGGATTTTTTATGTGACTACGATGCATTTTTAACCCCTTCAACGTATGGACGTTTCGTATGGTTTCTATCTGGTGCAGTGTTTGTCAAATAAATGATGAGCAGTTAATTTAAAAATGGAATTTAAACCTGACTTAAAAATGATTTTCTTTTGAGTTTATCAAGACAAAGCGGTATTTTATCTCAATTTACAATGCAAACTTACAGCATTTTTTACATTTTTCTTTTTATATACGATTTTATTTTCATTATGTAGGTACTGATATTTTATGCCTATGTGAATAAACCGCGCCAAATTAAGCCATTACCCACCTAAAACACCAGCCAAACCATTAAAAACATCAAACCAAAACTCAAAATTAAAAAATAACGGTTCATTAATAAAACTTTGGGCGCCAACGTTCGCGGATTGTGTAACCGCGCGGTGTCTGTACGTGACAATTTAAACAAATTCTGGGCCATTTGGCTTCTGGGGTGGCATGCTTTTTTTAAGGACTTATTTTGAATAAAAAAAAGCGCCATTGATCCACATTCACCCGCCGGATGGGATGCGGGATAAGTGTGTGGTCTGTAATGAACGAGGTTTTAGTAAAAGGTGGGTCTAGGTTTTTTTTTCGTTTGCATATTGACATGAATAGAGGGAGCTGGTTAAACGGTGAATGGGAACGAGGGCACAAGCTTTAGGATTGTACGGTTTCTGTTTTTTTATTACCTACCTACTTAATAAGACCTCTATGGGAAGCTATAGTAGTGGACGTCTTTCAGCTGATAGAAAACTAGGCTTTTTAGGGTTCCGTACTCAAAGGCCTCTGCTGATCAACCATCCGTCCGTCCGTCTGTCTGTCAGCGGGCTGTATCTCATGAACCGTAATAGGTATCTAGACAGTTGAAATTTTCACAGAATGTGTATTTCTGTTGCCGCAATAACAACAAATAATAAACATCAAAGGGGACGGTGTTCTTTGCCTTGTGGTACGGAACCATTCGTGTGCGATTCCGACTCGCTATAGACCGCTTTTAAAAAAAGACGCACCGTTTTATAAGGAATCTTTTGGAATTTATTTACAAAACTTATCTTGCCTTCCGAAACTTTATTCCAAAACGGACAGATACAATACATATTTACAGATACACCCCAAAAATCAAAACTATAACCCTGTAAACATTCAGCGTTCTCAGCGAGTGGTGAATATTTAATATGTTCGCGCCATATGCGATCTCATTGACAATGGCGACTGTCTCCCTTACGTCGCCGCGCTTTCTTCCAATAATCCCTTACCCCCGAGATAGAGTTAGCCCACCCTAGAGAGAGGATTTAGAAATGCTGAAGGTGTATAAAAACCTTGCGCACTGATAGGGTTAATATTTTTTGTTAGATATGACGTCAGCGAGTTTGATAAGTTCGATATTTGAAAGATTTGGATCGAGTTGAAATACTGAAGTGTGATGTGAAAAAGTTACAAGCATTTTCGATTAACTAATAAAAATGAATATCAAGGCATTAAGTCCGCCTTTGTACTTACTAGTATGTGCTGAAGTACCTATAAAGAAATCCTACTAATATTGTAAATGTGAAAGTTTGTATGTTTGTTACTCAATCACGCTAAAATGGTTGAACGGATTTGGATTAAATAGGGCACACAGATTGTTTATAACCTGCATTAACACATGGGACGCTTTTTTATCCCGATAGTACGTTCCCGTTGGACAATTTCCGGTACCGACGTGGCCGGAGACGCTGGCAGGAAGAAAATATTTTTTTTTTCTTAGTCAAAATCCTTATCGTCGTCATTAGAAACGTCCAATAATCTACCAACTGCACCACATTTCTTCATGCAGTCAAGATAATGTTAGAATAACAAAGAACAATGCTACTGACCACCTAAAACCCACTCGAAAACAAAACACTGTTGTCTTACTAAAACCGAAATCCCTTTAAACGATTTTTAATTTAAAACTTTTCCAATAAGAATGCAATAGCCAATCACATTTGTGTCCGAACCATCCATCACGAGTACCTCCCACACCGTGTCACTCTCCAGATATCATTTATTAGAGGGTAGACAGAACAATTTATATAGAGAGAAAGGAGGGTCATTCTAATTGAATGTAAAAAATCGCCTGTTGGCGCCCAACGTGGGGCCGGTATGTAAATTTAATATTAAATTATGAACGACATACGTTGTTTGAATTTTATATGGTTGTTAAGATTAGGTGGTTTTCAAATGATAGATGAAGTTTAATTGGATTTTGACAGATATATTTTTAGAGTCAGCGGTCTTCATAACAATAATTATAAGAATTATAGGTACTTCGGTAATGTTATTTAATTCGTGGTTGAGAAATAATAATTAGGTATGTTAGAGAAAAGACCACAGTCATTTAGTAGCTTATCAATATCTCTACATATAATAAAATAGTAACGAAGAATTTTTTTCGTTTGTATGGATGTATGTTCCGGATTGGCGCAAAAACGTCTGAACAGATTTGGATAAAATTTGGCACACAGATAGTTAATAATAATCCCGATAGTACGTTCCCGTGGGATTTTTGCGACATCCACGCGTGTGAAGCCGAGCGCAAAAACTACTGTGAAAATATAAAATTTAACATAAATCATTACCACACAGCACTACGCAGTATTTTATCATTTACATCTCGCTTAATATATAAACCCCCAGCCATTTTGTTCAAATAATTTTCCCTGATTTATGTTTTCGTTGTTAAATAACAAAGATTTTGTACGTCACAATACATTTCTTTAAAACTGCACAAACTATCTTCGAGCCACCCCCCCCCCCCCCCCTTCGGACAAGCAAAGTCGGGCCGGTACATATCTCTGAAAAATCCCATATCTCCCTACAAGAATCATACGCTCGCCCGCACACGCCTACATTCATATATTTGTTACTCTATAAAGTCACTGGATGTGGCTCAGAAAATTTAATACCTTGTAAGTTAACTAGGTAGTAGGTTAGGCTTTAATTCTTTAGCAAATTGAGATCACCATCTGACTATCCTTTTCTCAATTATGCTGGGATCGGCTTCCAGCCTAACTGAATGCAGCTGAATACCAGTATTTCACATGGAGCGACTGCCTATCTGACACCACAACCCGCTTACTGGATAATGATATCCTTTGGTTAGACTGGGTGTCAGACTTTCGGGCTTCTGATGACCCATAACGACTGTCAAAGCATCAAAATTGTCTGCCGGGACCAACAGATTGACGTGCTTTCCGAGGCCACGGGGGTTTCTCGGTATGTAAAGATAGTCACCAATCCACGTTCCGACCACGGTAAACGTTTAAAGCTGATCCATCGACCCTTGCGGCTGTTATTAATTGACCCCTCCAAATTGAGATCGTTCTCCTTAATATTTTTCTATTAATTTTCCACAGAACTGGTCAAAGTGGAAGTGCTTGGGAGGCCTATATCCAGAAGTGGACGTCTTTCAACTCAAATAATGATGATGATGATGAACATCTCTTCGGTCGTTGTAGCCCAGTACCAAATAAGTAGGCACCGACCACCATCCGTGAGCGTCACATCCAGTCATCAATACATCTATGCAACCTACAGTCACAATACAGGTTTTTTATACATTTTCTGATACATTTCTTTTCCAATGCATCTTCGGGGGCGATATTATTTGTGATAGTGTAGCTGATGCGTTATGAATACAGAGTGTGTTTTAATAAAGTAGGCGTTATTCCGCATCACCCTGTATATAGAGGTGATTTCGTATCTTTTTCGTATGGATAAGATTGGGAGATAAAAAATGCCCATTTTGTGAAATATAATTGCATAAGGGGTAACGCACAGTACGAGGTAGCTACGATTGTAGAGTGCGACATTTGAGTAAAAGTTATAAGGTTGTTCATTTTTTTTTCGGATGCGTTACGTTGTGGCTGGTAATTTATTTCTATAATTACAAGATAATCAAAGTAATAAATGACCTGGGATAATGTTTTTTCTTGAACCAATAAATCAATCAAAATTTTTTTCGATGCACAATATTGTAGAAGAAAGATACATAAATAGGTATTATCTATAATGATCATAAAATTAATTGTTGATGTTTATTTAAAGACTAGCTTCTGCCCGCGACTTCGTCAGCGTGAAATTTCTTGTTACTCCGACCCACCCCGTCGGATCGCATAGCATCGCCTGCCGCGCTATTACTTCGTTTACGCGAAGCGTTCTTTCTGACTTTTTTCTTTTTGCTCGGCTTCTAAAGGTCATAGCGTGATGTTAAATAACCTATAGCCTTCCTCAAAAATTGGGCTATCAAATGCAAAAAGAATTTTTCAAATCCGACTAGTAGTTCCAGAGATTAGCGCGTTCAACCAAACAAACAAACTCTTCAGCTTTATAATATTAGTATAGATTACTTAGACACTGACTTTCAATACAACTGGATACTATAGAGGTATGAGGAACAGGGTGTAAAGTTCAGCTATACTCTATAGAAAAGGGAGGATCCTCTGACCAGACGGGTGTTGTGTCCGACGGGCAACTGCCCGATGATTCATGTCGGGCCGTTGTATCCATGCTAGTTGCGCGGTAAACTCTGCTTGCGCGATGCAGGATTATGCGGGACGTCAGTATGACGCATAGTTCGCATATGGCGTTGTTGATACCGCTACAATACAATAATATAAGACAATCCACACATACACGACGTAATTTAACCACACAAACAACAACCACTCAACCCCTTAACCCTCTCAAATAACACTGAAACGTACGACACAAATAAGTAAAAGTATCGAAACCGAATCATCGAACGTTTAGCACCAGCTCACGTACAATCTATATAAGTAAAAGGTCATATTCTTTACGACGAGGTACTTGCTACTCATGTGTGCGATACGTGACTGTACAGCATGTAGAGGGTTAGGAGTATAATCTTAGTAAACGTAACGTGAGATGGAGTATACAGGTGTTGTGTGCAGTGAGATGTCTCTTAGATTGCATTTGGATAAGGGTTACCTAAGTACGGGTTTGCCGTATGAGAAAATGAAAATGAATACAATTTCTTTTTTTGCAGACAAAACGTAATTGTTTATGGTATACAAAAACAAATTTTGAAGTAATAATAGAACATTCCAGAAAAAAATTATCGTCGGTGTCTTTACTAATGGAAAAAAAACAGTGTATCATAAACACCATGCAGCGGCTTCCAAACTAGTAAAAATGCGTTAAATTGCAAAGTAAAAAAAACATTTTTTACAATCGCCAAGAAGACGATTTTGGCTTGCTGAAAATCACATCTGCTGTTATTTATTCAATAGTTTACTTTACTTTTTACTTTAATGTCACTCAAACTATTAAGTTTCTGAAAGGGATTTGAGGTTTCTGAAAATATGTTCTGGGCCTTGATATAAGAGAACCCCTATCTTAAAAATATTGTAAAACATTTTAAAAGAGTAAAGGTGGAGTTTCTTGCCCATTCGTCTCCATATGAAAACTACCTTTTGGAATGGGCGACTAGAATCAATTCTATTTTGTTGTAATTTTTGACGTTTAAAAGTGCCTATTTGAAATAAATGCTTTGACATTGACTTTAAAAATAATTTAAATCTACTAATAATAAAACCACTGTCCCACATAACAATAACAGCACCATTCCAAAAATACCATAAAACATTTCAGTACTGCTTACAGAAGCAATACGTCCAAACTTAACAAATAAAACTAACTAGAATTAAATACTCACAAAAGTTTATGAGTAAAATTGTACTGAAACAAATAAACTAGTGTCCCGACGAGTATCGGGAGAGATGACGTCATAAAACAAATGTAAGCCACCAAGAGTATGGAGGAACAGCAGCTCGTAAACTTGGTACCAATAATCCAACGTCGACGGAAAAAATAGCCATAGTAAAAACTCCTATCCGGACCTAATACCCCGAGAATATTATCAGAGAGTCGTCGGGTCATAACCCGAAATTGGTTTCGGGGTCCGTAAGTCCCCAGTTTTATATGTCGCATTATGAAGGCCGTCAAACGAATTCACGTAGAAAATCGAATCTATATACGGTGATATCGCCGTCTCTCCGTCCTGCCTGGCTTCAGATAATAAAATAATATACCTCTTTTTACCCTGGTGGGTTCGTTCGGTCTCAGTGACCATGCGTTAGTGAGAAATGGGTTGGATTTAATTGGCTTAGATCGTAGCTAATATATCGTTCAGTTTAGTACATGACTGTAAGTCGTCATAGAAGATTGCGTATAATGGAACTGATAAAAAATTGAAACAAAATAAGTGTTCCATAGGTATTAAGTTGGAACACAAAAAGTTTTTTCATTTCGCGAGGCCCACACGAGCGTACGTGAAATAACAAAAATTTAAGAACAAAAACGTATAAAGTGCCATAAAGGAGCTTTTGTCTGTGCTGCCGCAAAAATCTCTGGGATGGTAGTAATCGGGCATTTTACATAAGAAAATAATATATTATTCAAAATCCAGTGTGGAGCACACCGCCCCATGTACTTATCGGTAATAATGTGAGCTCTCCAGCGAGGTGGGAAACACACGGGCATAAGTCTGGAATACGGGATTTATGATTGTGTGTTTTCAATCCTGGTAATGTTTAAGGAGCTCGATGGACTGTTGTGTTGTTGACAGTTGTTTGCCTTCTTTATATATTGCAACGGTTAGATGATGTTAATTAGTAGGTTTATACTATCACTTTTACCTTGCAAAAATACTTTAAAAACTGGATGAGGTCGGTGTTTCCTACAGGCAAACGTCTATGCTGAGAAGAAACCCGGAAACAAAACACACTCAGAGGTCAGTAACTGTTGTCCAAATTAACATTGGGATCATAGTGCTTATTTTAAAGGTGGTTGTTTCTAAAATCTGATACACGCCACGCGTAGAGCTACGAGCTACGGCGTAGCTAACCCATTTCATGACGTGACACGTTCTGAAAAAATATGTTTAATAATAAGTAACTTTTAAACATAGGATTTTTCTGGCTCTGTACAATTCTCTATTAGTAATATGTTATGTTTGACAAGGTTACGCCCAAAATAATAACTATTGTTTATTTGTGTTTTTATTTTTTTTTTACCATCTTCACATACCAAGACCCCTCCGTGCCTCGGTAAGCCGTTGGTCCCAGCTCTCATTCGTGGATCTTTGTCAGTCGTTACGGGTCGTCAGTAGCCCAAACGTCTGACAATCAGACTTACCAAGGGGTACCGTATTACCCAATAACTGGGTTGTGGAGGTCACATAGGCAGTCGCTCCATGTAAAATACTGGAATTCAGCTGCATCCGGTTAGACTGGAAGCTGACCCCAACATATTTGGGAAAAGACTAGGCAGATATGCAGGTCATGTTTTGTCTCAACATCAACCTAGTCAGGCCGCACACCAGAGCCAAATGCTACACGCATCGTACATTTACATCGCCACAGTTATTGCGCTACAATTCAGCTTACTACAAATGTTTCGTATATGCGCACATCGGAAGCACAGTTGTCACGTGCCACCGCTTTGAGAATGTCGACATCATCGTCTGACGACGATGATGTCGCCATTCGTCCGACATTCATCCGTCTGTTGCTATAATCAGAGAGCGTATGGTTATATAATATAGGGTTTTTTTCAACCTCTGCAATAAACTTAACGTAAAATTCAATGTTGTCTTTCATTTTTGCAAACCAAAGCGACACAAAAACGAACGTGTTCGATCTTGAATTCGTGTAGCGCGGCAAACGTCTAGCCACATAGTGCACCCGCTACAATTGTGTCTTTGGTGTGCGTGCTCGCGCACAGATACACGGGGGCGTTAAATGTGTCGCGTTTAGAATGTGGCGCCACAATTATCTTGATACTAGTGTACGCCTAGTGTGCGGCCTCACTTAAGTAGACTGAAAGGCAATGCCTAAGGCATTAGGTTAGCCTTTGTACTTACAGTGATTTTGTACTTGCGCATAAACGTCACGATTTTAATAAAGTAATAATAATCACCTAACCATAATCACTAATTTCCAAAGTCTTAAACTTACCCCATTTTGCTTCCCGACTTTTTCCACCTCACGGTACATCTCTGACAAATAAAAATAGAAGCAAGCCGACTCGGCGAGATCTATGCGAGAGCCCGACTATAATATCTCTTGATTCAAAGCCCCCTTTCACTAGGACATGCGACGTACTTCCAAGACCTTAGCAACCGGCTTAGTTACCTTGAGTAGGTTGGTACTTTTCCATTTAATGTATTAATTGAGACTTCATTACTTCTGGCTGGCTTGGTAGAAGGCGATTTTTTGTAGCGTGTGATTGCGTTACTGTTGCTCTAAGATACTTTTGCAATATTTTTTTGGAAAACTGAAAAACCTGACACTGTAATAGCCCGACTATAATGGGGTTTATTTATAAACGATGATTAAAGTTAAGTGTCATTCAAACGTCAAAAATGTATCGTTAAACAGTCGCTAAATTATTTCATAACTTTAAGCAAAGTTTCAAATAAAGGGGAAGATCTCTTGATAGGTATGTTAGTAGGTTGGTACTTTCCATTTATTTTTTTTTTCACGATGGGAAATCATCAAATGACCCCTGCCGCTCTAGGTGGAGCAGAAGGGAGTGCCAGACTCTTACTGAGTAAAACCCACCCGTGTTCCTTCCTTAGCCCTTTATGTTCCGGGCCAGCGGTAACCCTTTCGGACAATCCCGCTGACCCGGCAAGCTTCGGCCCTGACGGGCCCCTTCGTATGATGCTGACATCTCTTTGAGGCACGCGTGGAAACGTACGCGCCGTCCGGCACGGGCCTGGTCCTGATCGGACGGTGAGCTACCCATTACTCTCCGCCCGCAGGCCCACGCCGATGGCCGGGAGTCGTCGCGCGGCTCCCGACACCTGGAGCGTTTCCCGCGGCGGCTGGGACGGGAGGCTTCTCCCTCAGTCGTCCCACCGCCTCCTTCGCTAGCATGACTGCTTCGCAGAAGGAGGCGACTGCTCCCCACTCCCTCTCGCCCCGGACCATGGCGTGATACAGGCCCGGACGCGAGAGGTCGCCGCCGCTGCTGATCGCCTCTACGAGGACACGGCGGTGCTCCGCCCAAGCGGGGCAGACCTCCACCGTATCCTCTGGGCTTTCCATTTAATGAAGGTGATTTTTTGTAGCGTATAATCTCGTTACATTTGCGTAACTTTAGAAATTATAGTTATTGTTAGAAAACTGTAAACTGAAAAATCTGAAACTGAAAGAGCCTATAAACATCCGTTTGAATTAACATAATATAATCAATGTAATACCACCTACTTAGCCCGTAATATTCCACTGCTAGGTAAAGGCTTCCCTCCTCCTTTTCAGGATATACGTGTTTGGAACACGTATAAATCCTGTTTATTTGCGGCCAGTCCCTTCGATAGAAGTCAAGTTCATCTGTCCATCTTCGTTTTGGTCTTGTTAAAATATAAAACAACTTGTTAAAAGTAGCATACTGACAAAAATGCACAAGATGGGCATGTCTTAAAATAGCATATCAATTAAGTTATTAGACTAAGTAGATGGCTGATACATTTTTCAAATAACGATATTTTTGCATGCCTGACAGAGTGACAGGCGACAATACAATGTCAAATTTAATTAGCTAGCCAAACTCCGCAGATATGATAGGTATCTATCATAATGAAACAAAAAAATCTCTGTGAAGTTTACACATCATCATCATCTAGCCTAGCCTTTTGCCAACTATGTTGGGGTCGGCTTCCAGTCTAACCAGATGCAGCTGAATATCAGTATTTAAAGTGATGTTTACACATAGAAACAGCTTTTTAAATACTAATATTTCAATATACGTACTACAATATAATTATTTAGACGTTGACGCAAAAAATATATAATCAAGTCATATTATATTGTTTTGTAGATTTTGAGTTTCACTAGCTAATTTAATTTGACCCTTTAAAATATCTTTATGTTCCATGTCGTGACGAATCCTAGTCTAAACCGTTCTTCGCGTCAACATTTCAAAACCATCCTTATCTCCTCGTGAATACCGAACCTTACATCGCCAATACCACCCAACCACCCACATAAGTCTGTGGGGATGATTTGGACATAACCATGTTCGTGTACAGATAATATTTTTTATGATATTCCTTGCGCATACAATACTTATATGTATGTGTGTAGTACCTACGTAGCTGTTAAGTTGCAGCGTGATGGAAATGTGTAAGTTCCCTTTGTTTTCAATGTTTACACGAATTATTTGGGGTTCTAATAGAAATAATTACAGTATTTTCTTTAGCAGCAAGCAAGCTTATTTTTGTGGCTTTTGAGTGTCCACCCAAGTATGAAAATGGACAGGAATAAATCAAGTTATAATTGGCTTTGAAATGATGTAAACTCCTTCGTTGTCTATTTACATACCTATGCCTTATAAATACCTTTTATTTGTATATATTTGTTTGCATATTAGTCATGTTTACTGGAACTGAAGAGGCATAGCCAGTCCCAACACCATCCTGCGTGCGCTGGCGGACCGGTGGGACTCTCTGGTACTGGCGCGCTGGATACGGCTGCACGCAGTCGTTTAGTGATTTGCCGCCATTATCGGGAAGTCCACCCGGACCTGCCACTTTATTATTATTAAACCCATTATTTATTACTAACACTAGTTTTTAAGCTCGCATTTTACTAACAAATATGGATGTAATCTTAGGATGAATTTTTTTTTTTTTTTTTTTTTAATCTTTATTTTGGAAAAGGCTTTAATCGCGACGCGATTATGCCAGCCTCGTAGTTTTACATAATAATTATAATCTAAATAAAAACTAGGATCTTAACTTAATTAGTTTTACAGTTAACTTATATAACTTAACAGCTAATTTGGACGTAGGTTTAGACAATATCAAATTACATATTCCAACATCTCTTAACATAACTCTCGCTTCAGTTTCAATCGTTCTCCGTTCTGCTCCAACCCGAGCACACTCCACCAGAGCGTGGTAGGCATCTTCCCTCATGTTGCAAATCAGACAATTTGGGGTGTCAATAATCTTCATCAGATGCCCGAACGCATTTAATGGAATGTGCCCAGATCGCAAACGCATACCCATCACTAACAGTTGTCTGTTCATCTGTACTTCAGAGAACCAAGGAATCCGTGGCGGTTCCGACTGAATTGTTCTGTACCATATACCCTTCTCCTCAGATCTTTTGTCAAAGTAAGTCTTCCACATGCAATAACAGATTACTTTGACATCTCTTAATAAATCTGTGAAGAAGGGTAGATGGCTGACAGAGATTCCTTCATAGGTTCCTAACTTTGCCAACCTATCGACCTGCTTGTTTCCCATCAAACCAACATGTGATGGAATCCACTGGAACTTAACAGTTTTACCACTTTTCCTCAATCTTAAATATATTTCTAGTATGGAATAAGCTACGGGCAGACCTCGTATTCCCGAGGTGCACCGAGCTATATGCTGCAGAGCGCTTTTTGAATCACAAAGTATCAACCATTTAGAATAACTGCATGACATCAAGTACGATAAACATTCCGAAATAGCATACAATTCCGCTGCCATTATAGACACTTTGTGGTTCAGCGTAAAGCTTGCTCCCGTATTAGATTGAGGATCAAAAAAGGCTGCTCCTGTTCCATAATCGTCCTTGGACCCATCACTGTAAATTCGATAGAATCCGTCATAGTTCCCTGTGATAGTTTCAGCAGATTTTCTTAATAATGCTACAGAAGTATGAGATCTTTTAGGTGCTGTTATATCATTAATATTTAAGTTAATGTGTGACTTTATATCAATATTTGCCATCCATGTCGACAGTGAGAACATCTCTAGAACTTTGGAACGATGTAAAGTTACATTGGACAACTCACTGTATACAATAGTTAGCAACGGTTTTTTCTTATTGCGCCAATATGATTCCTGCTCGCATATCGGAGTTAATTTTGATATTACTGAAATGGTTTCACCATCAACAATAGATTTAGCTTTTAAGCAAAATTTTGTGGCTAAATATTTTCGTCTAATAAATAATGGTGGCAAACACAACTCCGATTCCATCACATGGATAGGGCAACTTTTTAAAAAACCGCCTACTATTCTCATGGCTTGGTTTTGGATTTTGTCTAATTTCGAAATATTGGTCTTAGCGCTATTATCGAATAAAAAACTTGCATAATCTAACCGACTGCGAATTATTGCAATATATAGGCGTCTTAAATGCAATGGATGGACTCCCCATGATGAACCTGCCAGCACCTTAATAACATTTAAAAATCTCATACTTCTTTCACAGGTTTCATTGATGTGTTTGCGCCATCTCAATGATGAATCCAGCCAGAGTCCCAAATATTTAACAACAGGAACTGTTTCCAAACCGACATTGTTAATATTGACATTTACCTGATGTAATGACTTTGCTCTAGAAAATAAACATATTTTACTCTTTGTGGGAGATAGTTCCAGACCCAATACTTCCAGCAAATACGTTAATTTATCTAAGGCTTCCTGAAGAGTTGCAGTCATAAATCTAATGTCTTGTCCAGAAATATACAGAACGAAATCATCTGCGTACTGGGATATATCTCGACATGAGACGCATTAGGTCTGATCTGGTATTTCACAAGTTTAGAGGAGAGCCAAAAGAAAGATCTTGACAAAATCGTGTCAAAACTATTGTTCAGTATCGATTAGGCTAGCAAAAATAGTATAATGTTTTAGATAAGTCTTATACCTTTGTATTAGTATGGTAATAAAACTAGTCACAGTATAATAATAATAATTTATTAATCAAAAACTACTTTTTCGGTGTCATCCAACCTTATGCTTGTACAGAGTTATTAAAAGACTAATCCTTTTAATTTTATTTACTGATCCAACTTTATGCCTGCAATTTTTTGGTAAATTCAATGCGTATTGTAAGTTTTTTTTTTAACATGTAACATTATGTTTGACAAAAAAATAGAAATTAGTTAAAACCGATCTTCTGAAATATTCAGGTACGTAGCTTTTAAATCAACTATTTATGAAATACATAATGTCGGAATCAATAAAATGAAATAAAAAAACAATCAAAGCTAAAACATAATGACTTTCGAACTAATTTTTTTAACTAAAAAAGAATAGCATAATTTTGTAAAAAGATTATTAAAATTAATTATTATTAAAAATTTAATCAACTTCAGGAAAATCTGTCTGACTCTCGGAATGTTTTAAATTTTTATAATATGTATGGAATTCTTGTGGAATCCATTGTAAAAGACTCAACAAATCATTGTATGTTGCTGTTGATATGGACTTTTCAGTTTGACATAGACTAGGTAAATGTTGAGGGAACTGAATTCGCTTAGAAGCATTTCGGATGAAAGATATTTCGGTAAAATCTTCTGCAAATGTATTTTTATAGAATAATATTCCGGGCTGGTCTTGTTTAATCTGAAGCCAAACACATTCTGATATTTTAAATTTTTTACCATTTTTATTCTTCTTTCTGGAAACAAAAGGACCATTTTTTATATAAAGACGTAACGTCTTTAAAATTATGGAGTTGCATATCATAGACGTTGAAAATTCTCCTTCCTCCACAAGTTCGAATAAACTGAGACCAGTCTCGGGGTATCGCAATCTGCATTGTTTTCAGTTGTTTTTTCTTTTTCTCAATTTGTGAGTGTATTTGATCGACTTCCATGTGTGTATGACCCTTCAGCATAAATTTGTGGTTTATTATTTTCAGCTGGGGATGTTCGTGAAATATCCACATGTAAGCCATCACTACCATCAAATTTCGGTTTTGGCCCGCACAGTTATCAGACCACAGAGTTAATTCCCTCACATTAGTAAGACTTTCAATATTTTCTTCAACCCATCTAATCAGACAAGAAGCTATTTCGTTTCCTCCTCTACCACCTATATTTTCAGACCATAAAATGTTTGCAGCTCTATTTGCTGTAGAATCAAATATTGTCAAATTTAGTGTCCAAAGCTTTCGTAGATAAAAAGATTTACTATTAGTTAAATTCGGTGTAGCCAAACACTTCTGCAAATCAAACATCAATACTTTTTTTTCACCTGAACTTGATTCTGCTTCTTTTTTGTCATTTCTCTTCAAGTTATATCTTTCTTCAGCATTCTTGACATGAATTTCTTTTTCTTTTTCTATATTATTTTTCAGCTCTTCATCCACAACATCTGTTAGCTTTCTCTCAAATGCATCGCAATCATCACAAGTGTCGACTGACGGTAGTTTGAAGCTTAAATTGAACTTGGTGTTAAAAATATTTCGGTATAGCCATTCTTTGGCTACCAAATTCGGAGGGATCTCTTTAGATTCCATCATCTCCTTATATTGTTTATACATAGTAGGGATATTCAAGTCCGGTCCTAAAAATTTTCGTCCGCTCTTTTGTCGTGAATAATGACTCTCATAACATGGATATAAGTTAATGTGATCTAACACTGATTGGACTACCACGTCTGATGATTTATTACCAGGAATATGCTTTCCCCTCTGATCTGGAGCTACCAACCCTCCATCGAGCTGTTTCTCCAAACTCACCTTAACAAACTTTTCTCCTATAGAGAGCGTGTTAAGAAACGTATTCCGGCATATTTTTCGCTCTTAGAATTGACAATAAGTCTATATTCGTAGGAAAACTTTCTTCGGTCAGTGTTTAAGTTCTCATCTGTCCTCATCATGCGTTTTATTTTCTTTGTGACATGAGAGACTATAAACTGGCGACGTTGATCCCAACTGGTACATTTTTTCCAAAATTCGTTGAATATTTGCATTCTTGTTTCACTAGGTACTTTCTCATAACATTTAAACTTACACATGCATGAAGGTTTCAGCTCACGACCCTCTATTTCAGGATTTTTTTAGCTACAGTTGAGTGACAGGGAGAACCTTTCAGCCTTGCAATTTCAGCAGCAACTCTTTTCCATTTAGTCACGTTTTTAACTTTCTTTCTTGTGTTAGATTTTGAAGGGACTGCTTTATCGATCTGCTGTATGTCTTCATTATGTCTTATTTGTCTGTCACCTGGTATATAAATATTCCCATTCATATCTGCGACCAGAATACCGGCGCCGAAAACGGCCGAGTGATCGGCGATAATGTCCGAAGCCACTCTATCGCGTCGGTGTGCGGTCACGAAGTCAATGGAATAGTGTTTCTTTTTCACATATGCATTTCTGCACAACGATAAAGTAGCACTTTTTAAAGGCATAAGGACTAATTATGTTTGTAGACCTTAAGCATACAAATAAAATTTTTGAGGCATAACAGTATATCTCGAGGTACGTCATCTGATTATTTAATTTCAAGAGGCATAAAGTTCTATCTGACAATCCGTATTATTTTTAGCAACAATCCTTGTAGAATAAAGTCGAATGACAAAATAGTCCCTCCCTTACGTGTAAAATAATTTAAAAGCATAAATGCTCAAGTCAATATTCGACCTTCGAATTATACCAAAATTTTAAGCATAAACACTGTAGTTGATAACAAGCCTTAATCCACGATATAAATTCAAAAACTCGACAGATACGACCTTATGAACTTGTATATCTATCAGAACCAAAAGAGATAGAATTATGATTGTTATATGCTTAGAAAGAGCGCGAGATACCGGTTTCAGCTGTCTATTAAAGTTATTTTGCTCCAATCTCGAAATTCGACCTTATGCGTCTCAGGTCGAGATATATACACTCATAATTTCTTTGCAAATATCACTAGTAACTATGTTAAATAATATTGGAGACATCGGGTCTCCTTGGGCTAAACCTTTGCATGTCCACCTTGTAATCGAAACATTATTCCCCACTTGTGCTACAGTTAAGTGTCTCTCTTTTAAGTATTCCCATATATATTTACAAATAGAAGCCCCCACCCCCAGCTCATCAAGTTTAGATACTACTTTGAATATATTAACATTATTATATGCGTTGTCTATATCAACGAAACATCCCAATGACTTTTGATTGTTAGAAAAACCTATTTGAATTTGTAATACTAGTCGTACAAGATTGTCGAGGCCAGACTGCGATCTCCTAAACCCCACTGTATTTTTGGAAAAAAGATTATTGATTTGCCGCCATTATCGGGAAGTCCACCCGGACCTGCCACTTTATTATTATTAAACCCATTATTTATTACTAACACTAGTTTTTAAGCTCGCATTTTACTAACAAATATGGATGTAATCTTAGGATGAATCTGAAATAAAATAAATGATTATGATTATGATAGCTTCATACTTAGGTAGAGATCTTCTAATTTCGTACTGCACGCCCCTTCACAAAAAATTCAGAAGGACAATTGTCTTAATTTAAAACGTTCAAATCCTAGTCGCGTACTCATTTCGGTGACAAACAAATGTCAAAAATTTGACAAAAATGTAGATAAATTAGAGGTATTTTTGACAGATTGAGACTGAGATCAGACTGTGAACGGTCTTAAAATTACGAGAATTGCCCCTCTGGTGTTGTACAGACGCCAGCACATCAAGCTACCCGAAACTGTCAAATTTTCCCAATGAACTTTGAACCTTATACTTTAGCGATAAAGTTGAAATTCTAATAAAGAAATTTGACAGATTGTAGCTTGATGTGCTGGCGTCTGTACATACAAATGTTTGTACATTTGAAATTTGTATGCAACAAAGAGGTATTTATTTATTTATATATATGACGGAGAAGGTATAGTGTGTCTCGTTATTATCAGCCATATTTTAACTATTGTGAGCGTACAGTGGGTAGTGTTGGTTATTGCGCAATAGAAACACCGTTTACAGTTCAAATCAGATTATAATTTCACGAACAATTTAATCACACTAGCAAATTACACACTGTAGGTACACGACACAACCAGATACGGAACGCTGGACAGTTTCTGAGCACATGTTGTCCGTACGATGTCCAATGGTCAACTCCCCGTTCAAAAGTGAGCCCCACATCTTTTTTTTTTTTTTTTTTTTTTAGAATATGGCATCTCGTAGTTGACCTTGAGAGGTCGTGACTACTTAACCGGACAATCCTGCGGCTGCCTTGAGAAAACTCAAAGCCTCCAGCCAGGGGCTTAAAACTAACTAAATAAACTAAGCGACTACACGCTAAGGGCACCCCCTGTGGGGTACGAGCCTCGGCTTAGGGCGTCGCTGGGGGGAGGGCAGCAAGTTGGGACAGGCTGGATCTAATTTTGATTATTTAACGAACGATGGGGCCGGCATTTCCTAATTGACTACTCTGAGAAGAAATGCCGAAACAAACTCAGAGGTCAGAGTCGGGAATTTAAATCTACTGGCTCAGCTGCGGCGCGGGCTGGCACTACATCGAGCAAGGGTCGGTGGGGGGCATTTACTTGGGGACGTCGCGAGGGACCTCGTCGGCGAGGCCGGTATGTCGGTTTCTTGTATCTGTTTTTCCTAAGCGTGCTGGTTGCCCTACTGCTCTCTTGGAGGACGGTTATAGGGTCATCTGGGTCGGTGAGAACGTGCCTTGGACGGCGGAGTTTACTGATTTGGGAGGGAGTATATCTGGCGGCCTCGACAACCAGCGGGTTTCGATGGTTGGGGGCGGAGTCGAAGAAGTGCTTGGAAAGGCGCTTCATGAATTGGTGGATAGTGGGGATTTTGAGATCGACATGGAGGATCTCATTTCGAACGAACCAAGGGGCTCCCGTAGCCTTTCGGAGGAAACGGTTCTGGAGGGTCTGCATCCTATGGATGTGGTGGGGCTTTGCGTGTGCAAAGACTACGCAGGCATAGGTCATGATAGGGCGAATGCACGCTGTGTAGATGCGCAATTTGCACTTAAGTGACAATTTGCTGCGTGCATTTAGCATCGAGTGGAGGCTACCGAGGGCGAAGGCGGCGCGCGAGCGAACCGCCTTTATGTGCTCTGCGAAGGAGAGGTGCCTGTCGAGGATAACACCGAGATATTTGGCTTGCTTCTCCCAAGGGATCGGCTTGCCGAACATGGTGATAGGTCGGGGGGGGATGGGTTTGTGTCTCGGTTTCGAATAGAGAACCGCTTGACTTTTGTCGGGGTTTACTTCTATTCTCCACTTCCTAAACCAGTCAGCGAGCTTGTTGACTGAAGTTTGGAGGATGTGGGAGATCTGGACTAGGCTGCGGCCAGTGTACAGAATGGCAGTATCGTCTGCGAAGAGAGCCAACTGGGTCTTTTTACTCATTGGGATGTCACTGGTGTACAGCGTGAATATGAGCGGGGCGAGCACAGAGCCCTGGGGGACTCCTGCTCGGATCGGGTGTGGAGAGGATATAGCTCCTTCTACTTTGTAGCGGAAGGTGCGGTTTGACAAATAGTCTCGAAGGATGAGCACGAGACGGTCGGGCACACCGAGTTGGTATAGCTTATATAGTAAGCCATTGTGCCAGACTTTGTCGAAAGCTTTTGCTATGTCGAAGTATATCACACCTGTCAAGTATCCACGCAGGATCCCTGCGTGGATCTGTTCGGTGATGCGGTGGACTTGCTGGACGCTAGAATGTTGGGTTCGAAACCCGAATTGTTCGTTAGGGATTAGGCCCTTGGTTTCGGCATAGTTTCTGAGACGCTTATAAATAAGCCTCTCGTAGACCTTGCCTAGTCCATTGAGCAGACTGATGGGGCGGTAACTCGTGGGTTCCGACTTGGGCTTGCCGGGCTTGGGAATGCCAATGACTGTGGCTTCTTTCCACTTCTGTGGGAAAATGTTGTTGCTCATGGCACCGTTGAAGATGGTGGCCAGTAGCACAATTAATTGGGCAGGGAAGAGTTGAATCACTCTATTGGTGATTCCATCTGAACCGGGGGCTTTCTTAGGCCTGAGACCCTTTATGATGTCCTGTACTTCGTCTGGAGTGACGGGGGGTAGAGGATTTTCGGGGTCTTCTACTGGAGGGAGGGAGGCTCTACGCTCGACTTCCGCGTCGACCTCAGAGAGGTGAGCTTGGTCTACGGGTAGGGAGCTGGGTGTACACTGGGCTTCGAGGCTGTCAGCCAAGCATTCTGCCTTGTCATCGTCGTCAAAGGCGATGGTTTTGTCGGGGCGGATCAGTGGGGGCATGGAGACGATGTCTCGAGATCTAAGTCTCCTTTGGAGTTCCCAGAAGGCCTGGTGATTGGGTTCAAGATCGCTCAGCGTCTTATTCCATTTGACTTCACGCCACTCCGATATGCGAGTCCTCACAGTTCTCTGTAAGTAACGCATATGGGCTTTGTTTGGGCCACATGGAAAGCTGCTGTAGGCACGGACAGCCGCGTTCTTCTCGTTCAACAGTTCACGCAAGTCGTCAGGCAACTTCCAGCGATGGTCGTCCATCTCTGGAATTTCCCTTGAACAGTCGTTCAGGACTGACTGTACGTGTTCCGTGAGCGAGTCGATCGCCGCCGTCGTGTCCGCGATGGAGTTGAACTGATCGGGGATGGAGTCTAAGTGGGGGGATGTGGTGGATTTCAGGCATTCGCTTACTTTCCTCCAGTCCGTTACCACTTTAGTTTGAGGGGGTTGGTTGGGGTCGGGGAGACCAATGCGAGGGGCCATTTTGATGATGACTGGTCGGTGGTCTGAGGAGAGCTCTTGTACCACTTCTATATCGGTCAACCGTAGGTTGACGTTCTTTAGAAGTGCCACGTCGAGGACGTCAGGGGTATGGTTGGGGTCGTGTGGAAAATGGGTAGGACTCGTCGGTCCGATGACATCGAAATTCAGAATGGGGGAAAGGTCAAACAGTTGTTTGCCTCTGGTCGATACCCTGGTGCTGTTCCAGGCGTGATGCTTTGCGTTGAGATCGCCCGCTATGATAACGGAGTCACTCAAGCCTAGGAGCGTGGAGAGGTCGTTAGAGAAGAGTTGGGAGTTCTCTATCGACGTTTGGGGGGGGAGGTAGACCGAAACTAAGGTGATCGGTTGGTGCCCTGACATGCCTAGCCGGCAGATGGACACTTCGAGTCGTGAGAGTGGGGGAGGATCTATTGGAATGCAGTATAGTTCCTTTTTGTAATAAATGAGTGTGCCTCCTTTGTGACATCGCTCCCTGTCGTTGCGAACCATGCGATAGTTTGCAATTGAAGGGTTACGGTGGTGGGGCTTGAGGAAAGTCTCTTGAGCGAGGAAAATGTCAATTTGATGGTCGCGTAGGAAAGTGGCGATCTCATCTCTTTGACCATGAATGCCGTTGGCATTGAAATAGGCTAAGTTTAGGGATCGGAGTTTGGTTCGTGAAGTGATTCCTCTATCCATTGTTGGGTTGAGCAGTGAAAGAGGTGAGGACTCGGGTGATGTCAGGATAGGCATTGTAAATTGCCTGTATCCTGTTCAGGTCGCAGGAGTTTCTGGCAGCGAGAAGTTCGCTTGCCATTTTCCTGGCGCGGGGGGACATGAAGGCCGTGAACGTGCCTGCTATAATGTTAAAAGAGTCCATTGGATTAGGACCGACAGTTGGGACCGGGGCCGCAGTGTAGACGGCGGGAGCGGCCATTTGAGTGGGCGTAGCGGCCATTTGAGTGGGCGCGGCGGCCATTGCGGTGGGGGCAGGGGTAGCGGGGGGCGCGGTGGTGGGCGCGGTGGAGCGGATGAGACGAGGGTCCATCCTAGCGGAAGTGGGTGGGGGGGGGGCTGATGTGGCCATCAGAGCTGGGAAGGCTCTTTGGTGGTTTAAGAGATTCCAGGGGCTAGGCCTTTGAGGGCTTAGTTTCGCTGGAAGTGCGGTCGCGGTCCCTTGGGAGGGGATTTCTCTTTGCTGGCGGGCGTCTGCGCGCTTAGCCAGTTTGGGAGAGGATGATTTGGGGGCTTTGGAGCAGCCCCGGTAATTGGCCGGGTGACCTGTTTCACCGCATAGCACACAGCTGGGCGGCTCTGTGCATAGAGTGCGGTCTTTTGGTCGGGGGCAGTTTTCGGTGCCGTGCGCGCCCAGGCACTTGACGCACCTGGGTGTTGCGTGGCAGAACCGTTGGGAGTGGCCATAGAGCTGGCAGCGGTGGCACTGACCCACAATGCCGCTCCTCCATGGTTTTTCAATCTCGATACCGGTGAGATTGCAGATGGATTTTATGGAAAATATTGGGTGGTGGCGGCCCTCGGAAGGGGGGCAGACTACCAGGACCATGTCGTATGCGACTTGGCCCTTGGAGCGGTGCATGCGGTGCACCTCGGATACTGGAACCTCTTGGGCTTCCAGATCCGCCTTGATGTCTTCGGTGGCGATCTCTTTAGGGATCCTGCGGATCACCACTCGGGTCATGCGCTAGAGCCCCACATCGTTCTGTCGAGCTGTTTTATAACCCCCACGGACTCAGGCTAGACTCTGTCAAGCGCCACCAGATGGCGCTTAGCGTTCCGACTAGTCAAATGCATGACCGGATGCGACATATACTTTATTTTACACCAGAAAATACATAACAAAAAAATACAATTATGAATACAAAACATATAATCAGTTAGTCAAAATCAAAATATTTTATTTCACATAAGCCTACATGGGCACTTATGAAACGTCAGAAGCTAGGTGCACGGTTCCAATTGGTCGTTTCCAATGGAGAAGAGCCTATTAAAGGGGCAAGCAATTTTAAATGAAATGATCTCGACCTGCCTTCTTACTTACTTCAATACAGAATCCCAAAAAGTATGACCTTTTATTTATGACCAAGTTCTCTGTACTACCATTTACATACCTACACCATTTATTCCTTTATCATAAAAAGCGGCTGTCACATCCACTGCCTCCGAAGGCCTACCAATATCTCATGAGATCATGAATCTTAAACAAGGACGGCAAATAAAAAGTGTCGCGTGTGTCCCTCGAATGAATTATGAAAATATCGATAAATAACTGAGGCCTGCCCGATATCGGTTACAGACGTCACTAGTTTTTTTTTTTACAGGGTATTGGCTAAGGGATTAAGGTTTTGTATCAAATCTCGCGCAGTGCGTACAACTAATATTTGCTGGAATCGATCCTGCGATCCGAAGAGTAGGACTGAGCCAAGTTCATATCAAGAGTGCAATAGTAAGTACTTATCAGAAATTTATGTATACAGGGTAGAAAAAACCAGGGCACATTCTAGTCAATGAAAGACATATTATTACCCAGTAAATGGTAGCTATAGGGTACTTAGAACTCACATTTTGTACTATGCAATTATACCTACAATACAGAGGAAATTGATTTTATACAATGCAAAGATAGTCTTACACGCACGTCTTAAGGCTCCTTCAAACAGGCGCGACACGCGATAAAATCGCGCGCGACACAAAGGGTGCATTTGTGTCGCGCGCGATTATATTGCGTGTTGCGCCTGTTTGTAAGAGCCTTTAGTTGTAACGTAGTTGTTTGTAGATAACGAAACTGAAAAGAATGGCAAATAAATGTTTTACATACATACAAACATAAACGTACGCCTTCTTCCCATGAGGGTAAGCAGAAGCTACAGAACGCCACCTGCTACCACCATTATAAACTCCTTTTGCCTCGTTTACATTCAAAACGGTTTATTTTGTGTTTGTATCAAGAGGACGTTATGTAAGCAGTGATTACGGTCACCCGTCTTCAGAACTGAGGTAGGGTACCTACAGACCTACATAAAGTAACACTTGGCTACTATAACTTTATAACCAAGTCGAAAGAGTCAGGGTAGCCCGCAAAATGAAATTTTTCTTACGTTTTTTTTGCAATTTGCAGGGCAGTATCAAGTTGTATGTTGATCTAAATATGATTCGCGGCCGTAATAAATATTTATTTATAGATATAATAATATAATAAATAATAAGAATATCTAATTATATTAATATTATATTTTTTATATCCTAATATTTTAAAATATAATTTATATGTATTATAATGAAATAGAGGAAATAATAATATTATAATATAATCTTATAAATCATCAATGCAACACTCTTTGAAAACTAGAACACAGAATTAAGTACCTACACTATGAAAATAATACTTTACATTCTCAATGTAAATATTAAGGGACAGGGTTGTCGGGTCAGTGAGGGATTAAAATATAGCTCGATCGGCTCACGGCGATTTAATCATTAATTTACGGGCGTGGATAATTCTACAGTTCGAGATTTTAATTTGGTTTAGACGGAATATCTGAAAATAAAGTCGGAGTTCCAATAGAATAAGAAGAAATATTTCAGTATTGTGCTGTGAAAAACATTACGTAACCAGTCCATAATGTTCCCACAGCTGAGACACAAGCGTGCTCTCTTCGAGAGGGAATGGGCTGTAATCTACCACGCGGGCCCAGTGCGGGTTGATAAATGTCACATAACTTCGATTTTTTGTTTCTAGGACATGCCGGTTTCCTCACGATGTTTTCCTCACCGTATTGAAAGTAGTGGTGATGAAATTATTTACACAAAGTAAAGCGTTTTTCTGGGTTCGAACCCACGACTAGTAAGTCGGGGACGTTACCTGGGCCACCACTGCTCTCGACTGTGACAAACACAGGCGTGTCTTTTCCGCGGCGATTTTTTTTCGCGCGCTGGATTTTCAACGCACTGCTCAACACCGAGAGTTGAAAATCAAGTGAGCGATAAAATCCCTCCACGATATTTTTGGACTAAAAATCTCCCGAAAGTTATTGTATCTACTTGCCTACCTACTAAAGAAAAAAAGTTTCCTACACTCTCTTATCCCAGCTGTCACGATGTTCAGTGCCCGATTACTTGGTCAGAGCGTTGCTAAGAGAACTATTCGGCTCATTAGCAAGCACACTAGCGCCACTACTTCCTGCATCCGATGTCCCATGATTTGGAGAGTTTCCAGTTTCATGACTGTCATTTGACCTAAGCTACACTCCTGGTAAGTTACATTCGTAGTTTGATGGTGTCATATGTATTAAGACGAAAGCGCCAGGGTAGCCCGCGAAATTCAATTATTTTTAGGTTTTTTGGAATTTGCTGGTCAGTATTAAGTTGTACGTTGATTAATATATGAATCGCGGCCGTAAGAAATATGTTTTTACAGAATTATAATCATTAAAGTCATCAACACAACTCTAAGACCACGTAAGTCCCAAGAATAACTGTTTCATGAAATCATCAATCTTTGGACTTACGTGGTCTTAGAGAGTTGTGTTGATGAATTTAATGATTATAATTCTGTAAACACATATTTCTTACGGCCGCGATTCATATATTAATCAACGTACAACTTAATGCTGACCAGCAAATTGCAAAAAACGTAAGAAAATTTGAATTTCGCGGGCTACCTTAGCGCTTCCCCCTTAACTATAGTTATAAAATCATCATCATCACTTAATAGCAGTCAGTTTAACACAATGTACAGTCGAACAAGTCATTTGGTATACAGGCAGCTAATCTGTACTTAATTACTTTTAAACAATGTTATGGGATTCTTAATTCTTTTGTCTGTATACATTAGGCATTTATGTAAATAATAGCTGCGCCCCGCGGTTTCACCCGCATAAGTTTCGATCCCGTGGGAATATCGGAATAAAAACTATCCTGTGTTAATCCAGCGTGTCAACTACCTCAATACCAATTTTTATCAAAATTGGTTTAACCGTTTGTGCGTGAAGAAGTAACAAACACACACAAATTTTCGCCTTTATAATATTAGTGTGATGTGATACTAACCTGTATCCCAAACTTGTTCCTCTGTACATAATATGCTAGTTGTTATGTAAATACTTACCTACCTATCTAATGTACAGACGCCAGCACATCAAGCTACTACAATCTGTCAAATTTCTTTAATAGATTTTCAACTTTATCGCTGAAGCATAAGGTTCAAAGTTGATTGGGAAAATTTGACAGTTTCGGGTAGCTTGATGTGCTGGCGTCTGTATATTGTTCACTGAAACTTTCTACGAAACAAAATGTGGCCCATTCTTACTCAAAATTAAAACCACTGAGTAACTATCTAACAAGTATCTGTTTACATAATTTTATATTAAACATTTTATTTCTTCGCTTAACACACTGCGGACTTCAACAAAAACAAAAGCATAACCCTATTAACATACAAATAGATATAAATACACCATCAGAAACAAATTGCAACAATTTCTGGGCGTCTCAACCCCATATGCTAAGGGAAATTGCTATACAGGGTGTTGAATGTTGCCGGCCGTATCTGTGTTTACATCAGGCCGTTACAAATGTGTTACATCAAGACAGTGGCGAGGACCGTGTTACTTATCTAGCCGTACTGTGTGCTAGGGTTTACACCTTCGAGTTTCCTGGGGACAATTATTATAGGGAATTAAGTTTTTATTTTTTATTATATTATTATTATAAGCATGTGTTATCCCACTGCAGGACATAGGTCTCCCCTACCTTTTTCCACTTTTAGGCTCCTTCAAACAGGCGCGACACGCGATAAAATCGCGCGCGACACACAGGTACCGTAAGTCGCGCGTTTGTGTCGCGCGCGATTCGCGTCGTGCGTCGCGCCTGTTTGTAGGAGCCTTTTCCCCGTAGACAGAGTAAACTATAGACTGCTGCATATTTTCTTTTTCATTCGTACAAGAAAAAGAGAAATATATTAATGTCACTAGCAAAGAAAAGAGACAGAGTAAGAATATTTCTGTCCCGTACTGCGTGTCGGCTAAGCACATTAATGTGCACAACAAGTTTGACGTTTATGAAGGTTGCAGATTGACATCAAACTAAATAATAAATAATACACCGCGATTAAACGGAAAAGAAGATCTTTTTCGTGCATAATTCAATAATAGTACATTTGCGCAACTGTGAAAATGGTAAGGTGCAGTGTAATAAGCTGTAAAAATGATAGTATGATGAAGATTGCCGGATTGTCCTTTCACTCGTAAGTATTCGATTATTGCAATGTTGAAGTGTTTCCTAAGCAATTTGTAATCTACTATTCGTAATCAAATAGTCGTAAGCTATGTACGAACTAATTAGTTACATGCGCTAAATCTAATTTAATCGTGATTTCGCAATATTTTTATTTCTTAACCTCAAAATCCAATGTTGCCACTTTTTAACGGGGAATTTACCCTTTAATATTGGAAATCCTTATTATTTCTTCATGCAATGCATGTAACTTGCACTACATCTTGAAATAAACCAAAGTAGGTCATTGATAAAAATTAAAGACTATTAAAAATTATTAATAAACTTGTCTTGCAGATTTCCAAATAAGCCCGAAATACGAAACATGTGGATTACGGCAACTAGTAGGCTTAATTGGGCTCCAAAAACTAGTTCAAGGATTTGCAGCCAACATTTTGATAGTAATATGTTAATAAAGAAAGGATGCAAAACTTTTTTATACCCCGATGCAATTCCAAATACGGTAATAAATTATATAGATTATATTATGTGATTACTGTTGCAAAGATTGAATTTAATTCCAACGGTTATAAAATTTTAACATATTAGTTTACAGAGTCAGGAAATCGTGGAAGCGCTATGAGGATAAAAAACAGCAAAGCCGCATCCACTGAAACATTAGCCGGGAGCTCGACAACAGTTATGTCTGTAAGTATATAATGTAGTAATAAATAAGATTTGTAAATCAATCATTCATAATAATTGGAATAACATTTTATTTAATACAATTTTAGAGCACATCACCAGAATTTACGCCAAGAACATTGAAACGAAAATGGCAGAAAAGCAGAGAAATATCGGAGCAACGTTTAAAAAAACTAAAAGTGCTTCGAGAAAAATCTCGGCGGCTAACTAAAAGAGTGGCAGATTTAGAACATGTCCTCACAGAATTGAAATCAAGACTGCTGGTTGGTGAAGAAGATTGTGAGCTATTAACATCGATTGATAATGTTAACAAAGATTTTCTAAAAAAACTTGTAAATCCGTCTAACCGAAAATATTCGCCATCCCTCCGAAAGTTTGCTTTATGCTTACATTTTATAAGTCCGCGAGCATATAATTTTGTTAGGAAAACGTTCAACTCTTGTCTGCCACATCCGTCTACGTTACGGTCTTGGTACAAAAGCATTGACGGCAATCCTGGATTCACTAAAGAATCTTTAGAATGTGTAAAGCTCTTAGTGAATCGTGCTCAAGCTCAGAGCAAGACTTTGTTTTGCGCACTTAGTATAGATGAGATGGCGATCCGTAAGCATGTCCAATGGGATGGCAAGAAGTGCGTAGGGTTTGTTAATTTTGGAGAATCATTAGAAGGTGACAGTGTAGCTGTTGCTAGAGAAGCGCTAGTATTTATGCTTACGGCAATCAATGATTCCTGGAAAATTCCCATAGGCTATTTTTTAGTAAATGGTTGTAATGGTGGACAGAAAGCGAATTTAGTAAGACAATGTATTGAGCTGCTTAACTCTTGCGGTGTTAAAACTATTTCATTAACTTTCGATGGGTGTCCCGCAAATTTTACTATGGCCAGGAGTCTTGGATGTATCTTAGAGTCCTCAAATGTCACCAATCTTAAAACTTATTTCAATGTAGGTGATCAAGAAATTATGATTATGCCGGATCCTGTTCATATGCTCAAGCTTATTAGAAACACACTCGGAGAAAAAAAAGAGCTCTTTAATTTAAGTAATCAAAAAGTTTCCTGGAACTACATATACAATCTTCACGAATTACAACAAAACGAAGGACTTCATTTAGCCAATAAACTGCGCAGCCAACATATTAATTTTGTAAAGCAAATAATGAAAGTAAGGCTTGCAGCACAAACATTCAGCAATTCTGTGGCTGAAGCAATTGAGTTTTGCAATAAAGAGCTTTGTTTGTCTGAATTTTCTGGATCGGAGGCTACCGTAGATTTTATTAAAAAAATTAATAATATGTTTGACGTGTTTAATAGCAGAAATTTGAACACATATGGTTTCAAGAAACCAATTAATAAAAATAATATCAAAGAAATAGAAACTTTTCTTAACGAGATGGAAACGTATTTAATCGGCCTTAAATTAGACAATCAAAACATTTTAGCTTCAAATAGAAAAGTTGGATTTTTAGGGTTTCTTATTTGCATAAAAAGTGTAAAAAAGTTATACAATGATTATATATTACCTGAGGTAATGAACTTCCTACCCATATATAAATTGAGTCAAGACCATTTAGAGTGCTTTTTTAGTTCAGTCCGCGCTAGAGGTGGGTTTAATAACAATCCAACCGCAATGCAATTTCAAAGTGCTTACAAACGCCTGATTGTTCACGGTGAAGTGAAGCACATATCGTCTGGAAATTGTATTCCACTCGAAGACATTAAAATTTTAACATTTAGTGAAGTCCGATATGAAAAAAAAATCAATTTATTCAGTAAACTGTCTTCTATTACTGATACGGATGAATCTTTGACACATGATCCCATAATTGACATTGATCATGATTATTTGGCTGATCCTTCTAGGCTAACTTTTTATTCTAAAGAAATAATAACCTATATTGCGGGCTTTATTGCAAGAAAATTACGTAAAGCGATTAAATGTGAGGATTGTCTTTTAGCTTTAATCACAGATAAGTTTTACGGGATCATTGCCAGGAGAGACAAAGGAGGCCTCATTTATCCTTCTACTGACTTAATTAAAGTATGTGAATTGGCGGAAAAGATATTTCGAGCGCGTTCACACAAAGGTGTTTCATTTTATAATGAGAAAAATTTGATGCCGAAACTTATATCATCGTGTTTCAGAGAATGCACACGTACCAATCTTAATATTTTTGTCAATGACCATTTCGATAGTCAACCTTTTATAGGGAATCACAGAATTCTTCTCATTAAAGCAATTGCCATGTATTATTTGGAAACACGAATTCATCATGCTACCAAACAACATTTTGAACCAAAACTGAGAGTAAGAAATATTCATAATAAATTAGTTCTTTTTCAGGGACAATAATTTATTTATTTTATGAATAAAACATTGAAGTTGCATCATTGTTCATGTTTTTTATTTAATTTTCTTCAAATAAACCTGAACATGAGGAGCTGGTGGCTAAGTATTAACAGCCTCAAGGTTCGATCCATCAAGTTAAACTACGCTTGCCGGGGTTGATCTGTGGATGGGTGACCATCTTCACATACCGAGACTCCTCCGTGCCTCGGAAAGCACGTTAAGCCGTTGGTCCCGGCTGACGTTCATGGATTTTTGACAGTCGTTACGGGCCGGCAAAAGCCCGAAAGTTTGACAGCCAGTCTCACCAAGGGTATTGTATTACCCAGTTACTGCGTTGTGGAAGTCAGATAGGCAGTCGCTCTATGTAAAATACTGGTATTCAGCTACATCCGCTTATACTTGAAGCCGATCCCAACATAGTTGGAAAAAGGCTAGACAGATTGAACCTGAACTGACAGCCCCGTCTTTAGCTAAGTGGGGTCCTTGGCACTTGAGGATTTTAACCTCGGACTAATTAAAAAGACCTTTAACGGGGTTCATCAACCGGAATGAACAACAACGGTATTATTATATTTTTATATAATATATGTAAAAAGTAAAACATATAACAAACGTACATAAAAAGTCTAAACTGGCATAAAAGGTGCCTTTCCGATTTTTTCATTTGCAGAATCATTAACTGTTGGTAAATTATTTACGAGTTAAAATACTTTGATCGTTTGATCTGCTATCGCAGAAGGTTGAGGGCCCTGGGCTCAAGTCCACCGAGCCAATGCATAAAGATGGGGCCTGCTGTGACAAACCTCATTTAAAATAAACGTTTTTCAATAATATTTTTCTTATTTACAAAATATTGGGTAAAATTTTCCTTACTTGGTAACCTTAATTAATAGATGTACTTTTTTTTTGTCCCTTTCGGTGACACGGATACCATGAGTCTATAGATTACTCTGTCTACGCTTTTCCCGGTCTACTGCGATTATGGGCCAATCCTTTAAGAAAGAGTCCAGCTCATCCCGCCATCTCTTTCTGGCTGCCGCGCAGTTGGCGCACTGAAATAGACCAGCGAGATAATTGCGTAACACACTAACAGTAGCAATCGCTTTCATTTTGACAGATTAACAACATTCATTGCGTTATTTACGTTGTTGAGCAGACACATTTTTCGTACTTATGAAGCAATGGATTAGCGACATCGTTCAAAATCATTCAGATTGGAATTGATAATGTGTTACGCAATTAGGCTGCTGGTGTGAGCTGATTAAGCTTATATTCAGCTTTTATGTTTAAGCTTATCTGCAAGCTGTATGTTAAAAAAAAATCTAAACTACCTAAACTTTTACTAAAAATAAAGCTGTATTTTCCATATCAAGTTGGTAAGTAACTACAGGATCGATTAAAATATGTTCCTACTTACTTAAATAGTAGGAGCCCTTGGCTAAATAATAACAGGTGCACAGGTCGATCGATCAGGTTAAGCTACACTTGCCACGGTTGGTCTGTGGATGGGTGACCATTTTTACGTACCGAGGCCCCTCTGTGGCTCGAAAAGCACGTTAAGCCATTGGTCCCGGCTGCCGTTCGTGGATCTTTAATAGTCGTTACGAGTAGTCAGAAGCCCGAAAGTTTGGCAACCGGTCTTACCATCGGTATCGTATTACCCAGTAATTGGGTTGTGGAGGTCAGATAGGCAGTCGCTCCATGTAAAATACTGGTATTCAGCTGCATCCGGTTAGACTGGAAGCCGACCCCAACATAGTTGTGAAAAGGCTAGGCAGATGCTGACGACTTACTTAAATAAATATTCATGTAACTCTCCCTAATACTACCATAACAATTACAGTACAAATAAGCCACTTAACCAAATCATCAAATTACTATTCATTGATCCACATTACCCATCTCAAATCTACCTATTCAAAAAAATTACCCCAAGTATGTAAATTGTCCATTTGACCTTTGAGCTTACAGCATCCCCTGTTCTCGTTTTGATCTCACCTTTGTAACACGTGGACATTCAAAACTGGTTTTTCGTTAACAGCATCCCGTGATACACTTTTGATCTTGTGTTGGTCATAATAAGACCTTTTGTGATGGACACTTGACGTTTATTTACCTCGGTAATGGTCAATATGTAGGTCAGGTTAGGTCATCTTTTGATACTGATCGTTTTATGGAGCTTGGTTGATTTAAATACAGCAATGGAGATGTGGAATTTGTGTAAATTTAGGGGGCTTGATGAGGGGTGAGAATCTGTACTATCATTCCATAAATTACTCTGAATGGTTTTTTTTCATTATAGCACCCACGCTAAATGCTTTTTTCGTCGAACTACAACCATAGACATTTAGATATTCTAAAACAAAGACAACAATTGCTTCTCTAGAAATGTATATTTGCTTATAATTTATTTTCTTTCCGAGACTGTATCAATCAACTCAGCTTATCGCAGTCCACTGCTGGACATATAATAGGCCTCTCCCAGCCAGCTACCCCACAACACCCTGTCATGCGCCTTCCGCATCCAGTCTACCCCAGCCACCATATACAGGTCGTTGGTCCATCTAGCTGGGGGGCGTCCCACACTACGCTTGCCGATACGCGGTCTCCAATCCAGGTCTCCGGCCATCGGTCCTTTGACAGACATGGCCTGCCAACTGCCACTTCAGTTTGCAGTTTGTTTCTTTGTCTCGAACAAAGAAACAAAGTCTGTATAAAGTTAGATATTTAAGGAACTTGATGTATCTACTCACTAATACGATTGCTACATTTCGACGTGTTTATCCGTGTATTTTCCTTAATTTTATCTTCCTTCACATCCTCGTGTCAGCCCTACAGGTACAGTTAAACACGCCATATGTATATCTCAGGCAGTGACCAAACACGCGCCGCGGACTCACGGAAATGGATAGCACAGAGACATGTATGGAGAGGCCTTCATTTTTGTACAGCTTGGTTTGACGTAGTGCAGTAGGTATAATAAAAACTTAGAAGTATGAGTTTAGATAATAGTATTTACCTACTTCCGAAATGATTAAATTATTTGATTCAATTCATTAAAACGGAGAGCGGGACGGTATTTAAGTAAGTGCACTATTAATAGGTAAATATTATTTTTTCATGTGTCTCTCCTTATAAAAACTTTGCTTTAAAACTTGATACAATCGCACTGAGCAAAGAGTGGGAAACTTTTTTGATACTCATCGTATTATTAATGTCAAAACGGTACAAACAAAATATTATTCTAATAGCCTACTCAAATGAAATGTCATTCTATGAAAGGATCTGAAATAACTAACAAAATGTCTAGGGTACCCATACCATAGTCACCAGTTTCTTAGCTATATGTTTAACAACGGACTCGACTCCACAGCTCTCTCTGCCGCAATAGACACTTTCATCCGCACATTTAACAAGCTGATCGTAAGCACGGAGGTTCAACATCTCCGACTAAATAAATCCTCACTCTACGTAAACAATTATCCTTCATGAAGAACATTAATTTTCCTGAAAAATCTCTCTAGAGAGCTCTAGATTCCAAAAAGGCACAATATAAGGACTTACTGTTACATATAATTGTGTTTTATGTTGATGGGCTAAGGATAATGATTTCAATTATACATTTACCTATTATAGAGTATCAGTGATTCAGTAGGTAGTCAATCATCATGGCGTGTTAGAAAATCCAGCCAAGTGTGAGTTAGAATCGCACATGAAGGGTTCCGTACAACAATGCAAAAAGCCGAAAAAACCATGCTTCTTGTATGGGGACCTGCTGAAATTTTTACTAACTTTATTTTTTATTATTCGTTGTTATAGCGGGGACAGAAATACACACTCTGTGAAAATTTGAGCTGTCTGCCTGTTACGGTTCATGAGATATAGACCGCTGACAGACAGACGGACGGATAGCGGAGGCTTAGTAATAGAGTTCCGTTGGCACCCTTTTGGTACGGAACCACAGAACATTGACAGACAGTGTATAGGTAATGTTATAGGTGAAAATTGGTCACAGTAGAGAAAAAGTAAGTAGATCAAAGTATCGAGGGCATCTACGGTAAATCATGACATACCTACATAACATCAGGCTTGTTTTCCCTGAAGTGTTAGGCAGAGGAGTATCTATATTTCTATAATACACTGACATTTCGCCAGTTATATAATATAACAGTAACAATGAAAATATTCGTTATTGTTTATGATAATGTTCTTCCACAATGAAAAATACAAAATGAAATTTATAATAAGGTTTTTTTTACATAATTATGTGAGTACTACTCGTCTGTCCTAAACATTAAACACAATGTAAAATGTTTCTAGTATTTTGAAGATAGAGTAAACGACGATGTCTATGCTGTATTAACTATGTGACAGGCACAAATTATAAAACGATACAAATAAATTATGAAACGATACAAATAAATTATGAAACGATACAATTAAATTATGAAACGATACAAATAAATTATGAAACGATACAAATAAGTTATGAAACGATACAAATAATTTATGAAACGATTCAAATAAATTATGAAAGTAACGATAGAATTAAATTATGAAACGATACAAATAAATTCGTAGCAGCCGTAGCATTTCGTAGCAACAGTCGTAGCGCACTTCCATGACTACTATTTTTATCTAATAACAAGCAAACGTACAGTCACCAAAAGAGATAAGTAACCAGGGTCGTCGGATATAGTTGAAGTTTAGTAAGAAACCAATGAATGTTTTCGAATGTAATTTGATTTGATGAATGAACTGTTTATTGTCTATTAATAGACTTTTAATTTAATTAATTAAATTAATTAATTTAATTAATTAAATTATATTCATTAATTAATTAATTTAATTAATTAAATTAATTAATTTAATTAATTAAATTAATTTAATTAAATTTCATTCGAAAACATCTATCAGTTTCTTACTAAACTTCAACTAAATCCGACGAATCTGGTTCCTTTGGTGACCGTACTTACATACGGAGATGTTTTATTGCCTCCAGTTACAGCTATACTCCGAGAAGTACCTACCAAGGAATCCAGATACCCACTATTGCCACATTAGTGACCCAGCCTACACAATGGCAGAATACCCTGCATTACCCAGTTATAATTCCTAGTGTAGTGGCTCGAAATCTGTTAGATCACTTTAAAGTACCCTTCCACCCTAAAGTTTTAGGTTAGGGACAGTTCGGGACCTCCGGGATAGGGCCCGCTGCTGATAACGTGGAATACACATTATACAGCGGTACTCGAGATACGATGTGTCATTAGGGTTTTTATTGAGGTATAGATAGATGTTTTATCGTAGTTTTGACAAAATAGGTATCTTTTTGTATATTTTGGTAGGTGAGCGCTAAAGAATTAAGCCCACGTAAGCACGGGCATTTTTTGCGTGTTGGCCCAGTGGTAAGTGACTAGGTCGTAGGTTCGTACCCAGACACATGCTTTACTTTGTGTAAATTATTGCATCACCACTGCTCCCACAACTGTGAAGGAAAACATCGTGAGGAAACCGGCATGTTCTAGAACAATAAATTGGAAGACATCTACCAAACCGCACTGGGCCCGCGTTGTGGATTACTGCCCCGCTCCCTCTCACCAAGGAGGCCTGTGTCCCAGCTGTAGTACCATTTAGGCTGATTATGAAGCACGGGCGTTTTTAACCTCAACGTTTTTTAACGCACTACGATCGCTTTGTGAAGATCCAGCACGATCGTCCATTCTAATGCTAGGATCTTCAAGCCAATCTTTGCTGGAAATGTTCGCAGGAATAGGTACAACTATTGTGTGCAACTCACATTGTTGGTGCTGATAAAACTACTGTGTTCATCACTGAATGAATTTTGTAAATAACCGTTCGTTCTACTTACTGCACAAGTCTCTAAATAAATATGTCAATGGCACTTGGCAAGCTTTTGAAAAATGTGTATTCTATAACAGAGAAATATTTTCTGGATAATGATGACACCCCAAAATTCTTTTGCTTGACGTTATCCCACCAAAACCCTATTTGCCCTACCTACAATATTTTTTCCTCCGCCCACGACACACAAACATACGAATGTGTAAGCAAAGTATAGTGCATGTGTGCGTGAACCCAATTTAACAGCCAATGGTCAAGCGGTCAGCGCTGGAGGGAGATAAAAGGTTTTTTGTAATGTTGGTGTAAGAGAGATAGATGTTTTAGGAGGGGGAGCTCAACCCTTTCATTTTTATTTGGGGAATGTTTTTGCACACACTAGTTTGCCAAAAAAAAATGGCGAATGGTTTGGAAATGTTTTTAAAACTCTAACATGGCTTTTGTGTGGCCGTTTTGCTTACTAGGTTCTGCCTGCGAATTCGTCCGCGTCAAATTTCTTATTTACATAAAATAGGTACTTATATCCTTAAATCTGTGCTACTTTGTTTTCGCTTGGCGTTCTCTTTTTTTTTTCTTTTTGCTTAGTTCCCAAGGGTCGTAGCGTAATGCTATTGCCTATTACTCAAGAACTGGACTATCAATTGCGAAAAGAATTTATCAAATCCGACTGGTAGTTCCAGAGATTAGCGTGTTCAAACAAACAAACTGTTAGCTTTATTATGAGAAACCGATAAAACTAGGTACCAAATACGTCTTCTACACATGACTTAAATACCGACTTAGGTAAATTTTGTTGAGTAACAAGATGAACTAAAAGAACTGCACGGAAGGTCTATACAACTTTGAACTAGCTCGAACTTTCCTGTTCACTCCATTTCCCACCACATAGCCAGCGATGAGAACAAAAGTTATATCCAAGAGTAATTTAACTCAATAAACTTTATATAGGCTTGCTATAGATATGTATATTTTTCAGTGGGCCGAGGGATTACCCACAGAATTACTATTGATTTGGGAGCGCACCCGCTCGGCCGCCTTCTAAATGAGCAGACCGAAAGTATTGCTCTAGAGTTAGTAATACCATTTTAATATTTTTTTCTGGCGTTGTTTTGTATGTAGAGTGGGACATACGAGTAGTCTTTATAAGAAAGGTTTACAAGTCCTTAATTACTGAAAGAACCAGTTTTACAAGGTAATGCCATTTTAATATTTTTTTCTAACGTTGTTTTGTATGTAGAGTGGAACACACGAGTAGTGTTTATAAGGTTGACGATTCCTTAATTACATTGAAAGAACCAGTATTATGACTTTTTCATGTGACACTCTTTTAAAGCTGGCGTGGTAAGTGCCAAAGGCAGAAAAATAAAGGAGGAGGTGTGCCTCTACACCGAATGGAACTTACATTTGGAAAGCCGGAGAGCATTGTTTAACTAACGAAGTACCTAGTTAACGAGAATGACAGTTACGAAAAGTTAATAAACTTATTAAAATGTGTAAAGTCCCTATGTTGTTTTTTCAGTATCAATAAAACACAATACATCCTGTATCTCCGACTTAAACCAGCACCCTAATTGCAAAACACTATCGATCTCAATCTGAATAATTTTGTACAAAATGTTCGAAAAATATGTCTACTTAACAACGTAAAAAACGCAATGAACGTTGTTAACTGTCAAAATGGAACCCATTGCTACTGATAGATAGTGTGTTACGCAATTACGCCGTCGAAAACAACAGACATAAAGATTGGACTTGAAAAATATGAAGGAAATTCGCAACAGTTACAGCAGCTCTATAAATTTCCTACGCAAAAGTTCGCAAGGCCCAACCTGAATTTATTAAGCTGGACCCTAGAAAGGTTTGCCGTATGCAGATAAGGGATTTATTTAGCGGAAAGGTCCGTCCCTGGGTTAACGCTAAAACGCCTTTTGGGTCGACGATGACCAGGATTGGGACCAAATTTATTGTCGGCTTTCGGCTTTCGCGTTGATTTATTCGGCCCCGGGTGAATGGAATCAACGGACCGGTTGATAATAACGCTTGGTACGACGTTTTTGCGTAGGCATAGAACATGTTTATGTGAAAATGTTTAATGCTGATAAATTGGGAGGGTGAGGGATTTTTGTAGGTGTGTTGGCTGCTACTCTGCGTCTAGGATAAGTGTAGTGTCGTTGCGATGACGTAAGCAGTATAAATGTCATTTCTAATAAGAATTCACGAGTTTTATTCAGCAATGAAGCCCGCCCGAAGAATTGCCAAGCTTAAGTGGCAGTGGGCAGGGCACATTGCTCGCCGATGGGGCCGAAAGGTTCTGGAGTGGCGACCGCGTACCGGAAGACGAAGGAAGGCCTCCCTCAAGGTGGTCCGACGACCTTGTGAAGGCCGCAGGAACCCGTTGGATGCGAGAAGCACAGAACCGGTCGAAGTGGAGGTGCTTGGGGGAGGCCTATGTCCAGCAGTGGACGTCTTTCGGCTGAAATGATGATGATGATTCAGCAATGAACAGCTAATACCTGACATAACCTTTGCCTTTGATTTTGAGAACCAAACCTTCCAAACACCGCTATAGGTATTTCAATAAGCGACCAATATAGGCCTAGCGACAGTCTGCAAATTGGTCTTTGCAATTGATCTACAGATACCTAACCAGTGCCATTAGCAGACAGAAGGACGTTTTCATTGCCAGACTTGTGACACATCCACTTAGTACCTGCATAACCGACTAGAAAAAACAACGTACAGCAACATCAAGCTACTACAATCAGTCAAATTTCTTTAATAGATTTTCAACTTCATCGCTAAAGCATAAGGTTCAAAATTTATTGAGAAATTTTGACAGCTTCGGGAAGCTTGATGTGCTGGAGCTGGCATCTGTACTTATTTTTGTCGGTCGTCTCCACATAGACTACACACATAATAATACTACATACATAAACTCAAACCTTCCTATGTGAGTATGCAGAAACTACAGAACGCCACCTGCCCCACGTCACGCCGGTCATCTGTCGAATGTATTAGAGCAATGAAGTTATGCAACTTCGTAATTAGGTACATACCTAGTTGCCGGAGCACTAGAAACAGGCGGGTAATTGCGTAACAGACTAACAGTAGCAAAGAATGGCATTAATTTTGACAGTTCAACAAAATTCATTACGTTATTTACCTCCGTCATCGAGCAGAGAAATTTTTCGAACATACGAAGCAATGGATAGGTAAACAATTTGTTTCAAAATTATTCAGATTGTGATTGAAATTATTTTTCGACATCAAGTCTACGGGTTCGTTGCAAGTGCACGAATGCAAGTGCGCGCATGTAGCGACGCGACAAATTTCATACAAACCCGTAGACTTGATGTGAGAGACAAATTAGTTGTTGAGACAAAAGTTGCTCGTCAGCGCCCTCCTTTAGGGTGGCCGGTCTTATTCTTCACAAACTAAAAAGAACGGCCCCATAAATTGAACACGACATACCTAGTTGTACAAAATTTCTCACAACATATTGGTTTGCAAGGTTGTAGGGCACGGACGTGCAATGTGAGTCGGCCGCGGGACGGTACCTAAATGGCGCCAATTACACGCCGGCCGGTACGTGGTGCGACTCGAGATGGCGCGGCTGTGGTGGTTGGATGAGTGTGGATGTGGCGCCGAAATAGGGGAAATGACGTTGGATATTAGTAGTTAGTAGGACAGAAAATGATTGAAGACTGTTTTGTTTTGGTAAACCTTCTCGTCTGTAAGAGAGAACCTGAGTTTCATACTACTTTTGAGGAATTTGAGATAATCCGAACCTTTTATGATTCTATTCTTTAAAGGCCTGAACAAAAATTTTCAACATTGTAACTGACTCAGATAGACAGGATTTTCGATTTCTAATTGTATTAATTTAATAGAGAAGTTCAATGGTGAGCGTCATTTTAGCACTCCAGGAATTGGAAACCAACTAGAAATGAAGTAGCGACATCTATATTTCGAATTTGAAATGTAATCGAATTCTTAGTTTGACTATTCCCTGACAGATGGCACTATGGCTATGAATTAATACTCAAAGTTAGGGCTCGGCCACACCAGAGTACAGAGCCACACTGTCGAGCATAATTTATCTTTTAACACTTTCACTCTCCACAAAGTAAACACAATAATTAAACAATCAACCTGAACCATATGTGGTTCATGGGACAGAGAATGGGTTAAATTACTAAAAGAAATATATTTTACTACGACACTATCGTTGTTTATCATAGGTAGCTGACTACACGCATACGTACACGGACTACTATTGAAGTGTAAAACATTATAATTATTTTAAAGTTCTAATAAATACTTATAAATAAAAATAATAATCTCAGTAACGTATTTGATTAAAAATTTTAAGTCACATCCACTATCACTTCACGACAAAACAACTCGGACGGTCCTAACCCAAAAGTTCGCCCTTTAAAGTACACATGTAACAAACCAAAACACGTGCGTTTTACGACCCGGGACGCTCACTAAACTACTGAAATCGTTCGCGAATGGAACGCCATTTTTTTTCCTCCGTGAAATATTAAACCGGCCGTTGTTTGCACGGGACATAGGTACGTACCTACAATGTCGGACAATGTTGGTAAATGATTGATAGTGTCAATATTTTGCGGGTTACCCGACCATTAGGTGATTTGTGGGCGTCGGATGCAAGTTATTCAATCTTTTGTGTGTGAATGTTTGGTGTTTATTATAAAGTCATTTGTGGGTCGTTGGTGATTTTTAGACTATTTTATTTAGGGACATATTTTTAGGCTAAGATAGACACTGTTCTCGTTTTCACCGACTCGTGTCACAATGCCCTAAAAATTTTTTTTTTTTTACCGGGGCTACTGGGGAGGCCTCAGTAGCCCCAGTGAAAAAAAAATGACCTCTCTAAGTCCCTCAAAGAAGATACGGGCCCGACCAAAAGTGGTTCGATACTTCGGAATGAACTCTCGATTAATTAACTTGATGGGCCACAACAAGAACACGATTTAACAGCTGCCTTATTTCTGTCCCTTTCTTAATTCTGGCCTCAAACTAATCTTAAGTCCGAAGGTGATATACGGAATAGAAAACGCCCGTATCTTTGGCCGAAGCTACGAATATCATGCTTGGAACTCTAGGCAATCTACTCAGATTGCCTGATTAGGATTCCTCTACGGCGTAAATAATAAAAACAATTTCCAACAAAAAAATAATTTATTTACACAATTCTGATAATAAATTACAATTCGTCTACTTATACAAATAAATGGTTATTGTCAGTGTGATTTCATTTTAATACATTGTGAATTTAAATAGGTACACACGACGACTTAGCAAGCTATACCTCCTACCTCCTGTATAAGTCTATACCGTCCAGTATAAGCTGACGTCTCATTGTACGAAAAGGCTATACATTGCGACGTTAGCTTAGGAATGTATAGCTTGATATGTCGTAGTGTGTACTTGCATATTGTTGGTTAATCACTGTTATCAGACCTATCAAAGGTGCACTTTAGAAAATATCTTTGAAATTTGAATTTTGGGAATTCTAATTTATTCCTATCTGGCAATGTCATTGTTTAACAGAAATTAATACTTAATTTATTACATAAATATTATTATTTAACTAAGTGGATATCTAGTACCTACATTGAACTGGGTTTTGGACATAACAATATTTCAGGTATTATTACTATGAGAGATCTTGAATTTGTGTAAAAAAAAAAATATCAGGTACATTTCTGTGGTCAAGAACGGGGGTATTCGAATTCAAATAAAAGAAAAAGGAAAAAAAAAACTCGCCGAATACATAACCTCCTACTTTTTTTAAAGTCGGTTATTAAGAATAAAATTAAAATTTTATATAAGTAATAATCTCTTAATATTATTTTTAATATTGGATGGCAGTCATAATACTAATTTAGTGGCTAATTATAATAGCGATGTTTATTAATGTTTATATCAATTATCCATCAAGAACAGTAAAGTTATTGCAGGAACGACAATTCAATGACACTGGATAAAACTCGAGCCAAATAAGTTTTACTTTTCCAATACACACAAATGTCGCTGACACTAGCGCCATCTAGTTAATATTCAATGAACTTATAGCATTTTAGTTACTCGTTTGTTTAATACGTTCAAGATAGATGGCGCTTTTAGAAAACAACTATTATTTATCAAAATGATATCATTCTAGGGATTACTTTATAGTGATTATTTTATGTGATATTTTATTAATTGGCTATAAAAACTACACTAAAGATAATTTAGATACTATATAAAAAATTTGTATATACTTATTGTTTAACTACAATTTACTAGTGTAATTGAAATTCTATTGAATTTGTTTACTTATATCATTACCCCTTACTAATAAACATATTATATCAGATGAATAGTTACACACCGATTTCTCTCTTTCAGACATCAGTAATTTGACTTTCGAAAGAAGAAGACAAAGCGTTGTGTACCTATACAGACGCTATACAACGTTTATTAGTAAGGGTGTTATAGTATATCAGTGCCTATAATATAATATCCCGCAGCCTATAATAATATGATCGGTCATGGAGACGTATTCTGCCGCCGTAAGTAAAAGGGGCGCATGTGAGGAAAGGGTATAGAGAAAAATGAGCCTTAATGGATGGCGCCTTTTTGTTTAGTAAGGTTTATTTTTCTTTAAAATTTTGGCCGATATTCGTCCATTTCGCTTACTGCGGCCGTATTGCTATACAAGGTGGAGACGACAATACCACAATAAATTAAATTTCGTATTTCTAATGACGTTCTACGTACAAAAAATCAACCAAATATCCAATCACACTAATATTACATAGACGAAAGTTTGTGAGTGTGTGTGTGTGTGTTTATATGTTTGTTACTTCTTCATGCTCAAACGGCAGGACCAATTTTGATAAAATTTTGTATGGAGGTAGCTGACACCCTGGATTAACATATTATAGGCTATTTATCCCGATATTCCCACGGGATCGACATTTACACGGGTGAAACCGCGGGGCGCAACTAGTAGTTCATAATTAATAGTTATTATAATTTGCCAAAACCCATAGTAGGCCCATCACTTTCATTAATTTCGATGTTAGGATTTATTTGATAGTTTTATAAGACTCCCATGCATTAATATTGCTAGTGTTTTCATTTATTGTCGTATTATCGTCTCCACATTGTATAAAAAGATAACCACAAATTCTGAATTTAGATTCAACACAAAAATGACATTAAAACAATAATTTTATTTATCTGTCTCTACACTTACAGTTTAGCACCTGAATAATAAATAAAATAAATTAATTACCGAATTGAATCGCACCTGTATTAAATTCATCAGTGTTATAACAGATCCCTATTGTGTCCTATACTTGAATTCAGAATCTTAGATGATTTACAATCATTGCCAATTGCTCAATTATCATCTTTAGCGCCATATAATTTAAGTTGGCTTTTGAATAATAAGAGGGTACAAAAAAATTGGTAGCAATGCAATTTGAACTTTGTGGTGTATGACATTGAGTTTGTTGTTCCATGATTTGATAATTATCTGAGATTCTGACTTGATGGTAAAAATTAATCCTTAGTAACGATTTGCACTATAGTCTTTATTATCCGGTTACCTTTCTCGTAATGTAGTAGGTTCAAACCTGGGTCGTTGATTTTCTCTTCTAATAAGTTTATAAGTTCCACTCGTATCGTTTTTAGCATTTCGGCGACCTGGAAATATGAAAAGTGTTGCTTAGTATTTAGACATAGTGCTCCACGCTGATCTTCCAGTGAGCTACCAGTGTGGCTACCATCGAAGTCGTTAAGAAGGTGGAAAGGATTCTCGTTCAATTTGAGACCCTCACTTTTTCAATTTCACTATATTCCTTGAATAGAGTTTATCCATTTAGGACAGCCCCAGTGATCAAACTCACTTGTAAACAAGTGAGTTTGATCTTATCTATACTAATATTATAAAGCTGAAGAGTTTGTTTGTTTGTTTGGTTGAACGCGCTAATCTCTGGAACTACCATTCGGATTCGAAAAATTCTTTTTGCACTTGATAGCCCAATTCTTGAGGAAGGCTATAGGCTATATAACATCACGCTATGACCTTTAGGAGCCGAGCTAAAGGAAAAAAAGTCATAAAGAACGCTAAGCAAAAAAGAAGTAATAGCGCGGGCAGGCGATGCTATGCGACGGGGTGGGTCGGAGTAAGAAGAAATTTCACGCGGACGAAGTCGCGGGAAGAAGCTAGTATACGTATAAAAGTCTAGCGACAATTTAGAACCTACGCTTTTCAGCGGTTAATTAATAAAAATAAACTTACTTCGTGTTTCTCCACTTGGAACATAATCCAGCCGTCTTCTAACGATACTATAAATGTCCCACTGTGAAGTTCTACTGACAAACTGCAACCTGAAAATAACAATAATAAACATCCGAATGAGAACTTCCTCTTTATTTGAAGTCAGTTAAAATGGTTTTATTCTTTTGTTTTTCGTTTTATACGGTCTTTTACTCTGCGCCAATCCCGTATTTTTTAGGCTTCCGTACCTAAAGGGTAAAAACGAGACCCTATTACTAAGACTCCACTGTCCGTCTATCTGTTTGTCTGTCACCAGGCTGTATCTCATGAACCGTGATAGCTAGATAGTTGAAATTTTCACAGATGTATTTCTGTTGCCGCTATAACAAGAAATACATACATATTTAAGGGGGGCTCCCATACAACAAACGTGTTTATTTTTCGGCGTTTTTGCCTTGTGGTACGGAACCCTTCGTGTGCGAGTCCGACTCGCACTTAGCCAGTTTTTTTTTATTTTATCTAAAACATATTTAAATGGTAAAATACTATATGCCCATTTTCCAAATGTATCCATTTTCCTACGTTATCATAATCACATTTAAGCTTATACAGCTATTAAAAACTAAATTTTGGCCGAAAGGTGTCGTATATCTACGTTTCCGACTCGGAAACGTCGATATACGACACCTTTCGGCCTCGGAAATTCCGAGGACGGTTACGCGACACCACGCAGCGAAACACGACGCCGACAACGTTACGTGTATAGTCACAGTTTTAAGGTTTTTTAATATGTATTAGTTTATTATTGTATAAGATTATTTTGTGTATTTTATCTATGGGCCTTAGTTGCCTGATAATAAAATGATTATTATTATTATTATTAAATCATACTAACCAGAAAATAACACCAGCGGCAGCTGCGGTACCATCGAACACTCCCTTATAAACACCCTGCTAGTCTTAACCTTCTCTTGGTACACCATATAAGGGCTGGTGAAGTAGCCTATAGAGGAGTTGACCGAAGACGGATGTAAAGCCACGTAGCCATCGGTTTTCGTCTTGAATTTTAGTTCGTCTGGAGTCGGCTGTCGTGGGATGGCCCCGCCCGCTTGCATGTGGAAGGATTTTTCTGGGGTTAGGACCTGGAAAGTCAATTTTGTTGTTGTGGTTAAAGAATCTTTATTTACTCAAAAGAAATTTACTACAAATTTCACTTAATGAGAAATATTTTAACTATAAATAATGGTGACATTCATGAGCAGAGCTAGTATAAACACGCACAAATATTAAAAGAAGACAACAATAATTAACATTCATAACAAGCCATCGAAGGTTGCAACAAAAGATTCATGCGAAACAAAATCAAAATTTTGTGGGTAAATTAAAAACATGAACCAGGGCCGGATTTAAATTTTGTCAAAAATAAATGATTTTAATAGAGTTTTAAATATTTGTAAACTTGTAGTGGTTTTTATTTGTCGTGGTAATTTGTTGTACATCTGTGCCCCTTCGTATGTAATACTTTTCTTTCCGTAATTTGTACGTGTTCTCGCAAGACAAATATCGTTTGCGCTACGGAGAAGTCTTAACCCTTCTTCGGTGTTAGTTTTAGTTGTTTAATATCGAGACTTCACTTGATACCACGGATAATATCCCGACAATGATAATGTAAGTGTAGTTGATTAATTTGCTATTGTCATATTTGGAAATTGAGTAGCGACCGCGTATCGGAAAGCGTAGTGTGGGACGCCCCCCAGCTAGATGGACGGACGACCTAAAGGTTTCTGAGGCAGACTGGATGCGGAAGGTGGAGGACAGGATATTGTGGCTCAGTCTGGGCGAGGCCTATGTCCAGCAGTGGACTTCGATAGCCTAAATGATTGATAATTGGAAATACTGTTGTGTGTTCAATGATGATTATGTATTATGTACAGACGCCAGCACATCAAGCTACTACAATCTGTCAAATTTCTTTAATAGATTTTCAACTTTATCGCTAAAGCATAAGGTTCAAAGTTGATTGGGAAAATTTGACAGTTTCGGGTAGCTTGATGTGCTGGCGTCTGTACAATGTGTATAATCGGAATTCTGCTATTTTTTTTTTAATATAGTTTCTATAAATACTCTATTCAATATAATAACTATACAATATAACATCAGAGTTTTGGCGTGTTGCATTTGCAACATATGTTTATATGTTACATTTTGAAAATAGAAATTAATTAATTACCTTGACTACATTCGGATACAAAGCTGCACACAAAATAGCTGCCAGTAACTTGTCGTTGTTTCCATTTGTGTTTAACTGAAACCAAACGCTTTAAATAGGTCAACATTGAAAAACTGTATTGTATCAATCAGTTATGGGACGGTTTTGTCAAACATTGTCCGGAAAGTAATAGGACGCATTAAAGAACGGGCGATTCTGAAAATTATTACCAAAATTTTAACTGCATGAATTATTTATGTACAATACCCGGCGATAAACATTGCACATCGACCTTTGGAAAGAGACAATCGGCTAATTTCGGCTTCGTAGAGCGTTATCTCTGTCGCACGAAATACAAACAGTCCGGTATCTATTAGCTGTTAAAACAATTATGATTTGCTTCTTTTGATAATTATTTTTATTCTTTGTATAAAATGGTTTTGTGTAAAAAGGTCGTTGTGCAATATTTATCGCCGGGTACTGTAATCTTTCTGATGTCTAGGTGTTTTACGTATATTTTTGATCAGATTCACATAATATTTTCGAGGTTCTAACGTTCCCTTACCTCATCTCCAGTTAAACTAGCCACGGAATCCTTCCTCATTTTCTTCCGTAACGCCGGCATGTCAGGGACGAACCCGATAGACGCAAGTAGACCCAGTAACTGGTGCTTAATATCGGCCAGCATAAGCAACGTCTTGTGGGATAGGAAGTTCTCGCTGGCAAAGACTAAGGCTGCGTGGGTACTGCTTTTCATTGCATGTTGCCATTTCTGTAAAGATAGGTGAAGTTTTAATCGTATGACTTATGTAAGTGGCAATAAGGATCATTATATTAAAATCATCATCATGATTCTGCTAAAGTGGTCTTTTAGGCCCCCTGTAGTTAATATTTATTGAAGTGAAAACTTCTTTAGCGGCGCTGTGTACTTTTTTTGGAATGGGTAAAAACTTCTAAATTCGCGTCAGGTCACGTGACCCTGATCGTAAGATTCGTAAGACGTAAAACGAAAGACGCGCGTTGTTGAGGACAGCGCCATCTATGCACATCGGGAAGAACTACGAGGGCCTCGCGTACTAACTACGTAGTTCATCCAACAACGACGAGATGGCGCTGAACCACGGATATATAACTGACGACGAGCTCCATGGGCTTGCTTCTCTTACCACTGCCGCGACCAACACCACGAACTGAAGTCTATCCTGTGTGCTTATTTGTAAATCTGAATAAATTCCTTTCACGAGAAGAATAAACCAGTCACTTTGGTCATCATACCTGATTTGCAAAAAACCCTATAAAATAAGGAACACACCTTAACACGCGTGTTTTGTTTATAAGACGATTCACAAAATACACTCGTAATTGTTCAAGTTTTCACTTCTGTCGGCACTACCGGAGTGCCAGTTTTTTATTCTGTAAAAAACATTACTTTATGGTCATTAACCAGAAAGAAAACAGGCGAGAGCGTTTCTATGGAGAAACGACCACCCGCATTTCCTCTTAAGTATGATGGTGATGAATGAGTACTGTAACGTAGGTATGTATAAAAGATAACATATTAATAACCCACCCTATATGCCCGCAGTGTTGTTAGCTGGTCACTTTGCGAACATGCAAATTCTCTTCGTTTAGCGTCCGCTTCCGTCTGAAAAAAAAAAAAGATCGAAATCAGAATTTTTTTTGCTACATTAATTGCCCTTTATAAATGAGAATATCTCCCCGTAGAGTACGCAGCCGTTAAGGCTGCCTTTCCACCAAAGATGGGCGAGGATGCGTAGCGAGGGATGTGTGTGAAACCAACCAATAACATCGCTTCATTTTTATAGCTTGAACCAAGTTAGCGTTGGTATTGGTTAGTTATACACATATTCCTCGCTACGCAACCTCGCTCGTCTCTGGTGGAAAGGCAGCCTAATACGGAACCTCGAGTTTAAAAAGTTCGGTTTTTAGAGCGTCGGGCTCTTGAGCTGGTGTGACATTCTCTATCTAAAGATGGCTCTGTTGCTGTAAAAAAGTTCTTACATAATTATAATATAGAAACCTCACCTTCTTCCCAAACGGAGCAACAAAAGGACTTTTATGGCTCAAAAACGCAGCCATGGTAAGTGCAGAGTCCACACAGCAGAAAATAGCCCCGAAAAGCATAAGTTTGCCTATCCTAACATCTACGGGCAATGCGGCCAGATGCTTGCCCAACGCGGTCAGGCAGTACGCCTTATCGAGTGCCCCTATGTCTTGGAGACGGGAGAGAGCGCCATCTATGTTCTGTTTTGTTGGTGGTTCTACTGTTTTGCCTGGAAAGATAGAAAATGGAGGACGGTTGAAAAAAGGAGAATGGTTTCAATGATTTTCGCGAGTTGTTTGAAAAATTATAAGGTCACGAAACGTTTTATACCCATTTCTTATGGTCAGGGTAAAGTAAGCAGAAAGGTACTTTATGGCAAAGTTTGCTTCAGAGATTTACGCCGGGAATATACTTTAAAAACGGCATGCCAAGCGACGTCAATGTAGCGTGTTCATCGGTCAAATTTACTACCGCGAAACCATGTCTCTACATAATAACGCGTGGGGTGGAGTCGGGTGTTACAAGTGTGGTGCGGATTTCAATTTAATAATTTAATACGGAAATCATCCATATTGTATTAGATAGTATTAGAACTTACAAACTAAGTTAGTGTTAGAATCAAAATCAAAATTAAAATCGATATTAATTATAGCTTTAGGCTGTGCGTGTCATTCAGTCTTTCTATCACGGAACTGCACACTATTTGAGAGTCAATAAAGAAAACACTTACCCAAAACCTCATGTATACTCATATCCTGGAACAGTGGCAGGATCTTGATCTTCAGCAGCAGCTGTTCCAGCGGTACCCTGTGTATCTCGGGCACGGGTTGCTCCAGTATGTGGTAGTTGTAGCGGTGCGACGTGAACAAATGCACGCACACGCCCGGCATGACGCGGCCCGCGCGACCTTTGCGCTGTTTCGCGTTGGCGCGTGAAACCCAAACTAGGTCTAAGGATTCCATGTTGCGATTGGAATCGAATCTGGTGGGTTAAATGCTAATTTGTTTTAGTTTTTGTAAGGTGACGTATTTTGACGGGCACATTTTAGCTTATGATTTATTTATTTATTTATTTATATATACTTTATTGTACACCAGAAAATACATAACAAAAAAAATACGATTATGAATACAAAACATACAATGGGCGGCCTTATCGCTTTCTGCGATCTCTTCCAGGCAACCTTGGAATGGACAGTGATTGCGTGGATATAAAAAATGGGGCACAACAACAAGTAATGTTCCTTCACGAGTCTCTTAAATACAGCTAACGATTGCGCGCGTTTTATTTGAACTGGTAATGCATTCCATAAACGAACGGCCTGAACAGAAAAGGATTTGTCGAAAAATGTTGTAGAATGCATTGGCATTTTAAGCTTTAAATTATCCGATGATCTCAAAAACTTGATATTATTATTAATTTTCTATGATTATTAATTTTGAGGGGAAACTGTCTTGAAAAACATATATAAACTGGTAAAATTTTAGTTAAGTATTGCGTTAGCGTAGGACATTATATTTCAGTCACATTCGTCGACGTCCAATTTATTCCGGATGGTTTATGGGTACATTTATATAAAATTTATCTGATCTCAATGTTTTGATATGGGACCATATTATTAGATCGCAACCGTGCGAAGCAAGTATTGGTCACTTGTATTTGTTAAAACGGATATTTTTTCTCCTAAGTTCTGTCTCAAATTAAACTACAAAAATACCTTTTCTCCTTCATCCGTCCGCAGTCTACCACGAAGACACAGTCGTCGATAGTCACAGAGGTCTCGGCAATGTTAGTAGATAACACTATCTTGCGGACGCCCGGCCTAGGCTTCCTGAACACTAGGGCTTGTTCCTCGCTTGATAATGTGGAGTGGAGCGGTACTAGGAGGTATTTGCCGAATCTGTGGATTATAAGGAAATTACTTGAAGATGATTATGTTACATCACACCTGTATGCTTCACACTTTGCTTGTGGCTAACTAATAACAGCCGCACGGGTCGATCGATCAGGTTAAGCTACGCTTACCGCGGTCGGTCCGTGGATGGGTGACCATCTTTACATACCAAGACCACTCCGTGCCTCGTAAAGCACGTTAAGCTTCTTGCGTTGATATATTTCATAGGTTTTTTTTTAAAATTCTGTTCCATATATTTTGACCGCGTAGGTATTGCACAGTTGCACTTTTGTAGAATACAGCAGATGTTTTATTAATAGCCGATGAAAAATTTCAACGCAGTTTTGTCCAGAATCAAGTACTGAATTCATGGTAACAGGTGCCAGACTAATGGCTTTATCTGCTGGCAAAATTTATGTAAAGTCAAAAGTGAAAATATAACTTACTTAGGATTAAAAGTATGACTCTCAGCAAGTTGGTCGTGCAACGACATAATCTCTGCTATGCCTGGCAAGAACACCAATATGGCGCCCTCTTGCGGCCATTCATGATCGCCTCTTACTATGTAAGTCAACACGTGCTCTACAAGCTCCAAGTTGATCTGAAAACACAAAAGAAAAATACAGATTCGTAATAAGTAACATGTAATACTACGTTAGTCAAAAAGTACAAAGGAAATTAAGACCTATTCCATTGGTACAAGGCTACATTTAGAATTCAGAAAATATCTTAGCTGTCATTTATTTTATTTTATTTAAAAAAAACGTCCATAGAATATTACGTGAATATACGTAATAGAAGTGTTACGTGAAAAAGAAACGGGAGTTAAATTAAAAATATTTAGTAGGTATTCAGAAATTATGTACCGGTAAACGGAAGTCCTAAAAAGGCCACTTGATTATACCTAGGTAGTGCAGCGAAAAAAAGAAAAACACGAACTGTTTTTACCATATTATAATTCATAATGTTATCCCTTTATGATTCAGCCAAAGTGGCCTTTTTAGGCCCCAGGTTGTTTGTTCTGAGGGGGCAAAACAATATTGCAAAGTTTATAATCGTCAAAAAAAATTAATCATCTATCCCCATTTTACGTATTATGAATAATTCGTCATATTATGTCGTTTATTTATTCAGCTATCTTATTCTATTACATTTTTAAATATTTCTTAAAATATAAAAATAAGTATAAAAAACATTTACAAATATAAAAAAAAAATTGTCCGCCGGTGTCGGGACCAGTGGCGGTACCTTCATAGAAGCCGAAAAGCCCGGCTTGCCCTAATAAAATCATAATTCACAACAACAAACGTACTTAAACCTATTAATAAAATTATATTTTAAAAAATACCAGTCAAACATTCGCAATACACACGCACACAATAAGAAAATCAGCCAATCCCTCAGTTGGCCGTTTTTTTATACGTTGAAAATCTGTGGGCTTTCCCTAATTTTGACCCCTAGGCACGCCACTGGTCGGGACCCGGGTGCCGGTGGTTAGGGCTCCATAGACAGGAACCTCCTCACAATGCGAGCCGTATCGAGGAGTACTGCCTTCTGAATCAGGCCCTTGATTCAACCGCCTAACGAGAGCCTCGATAGATGTTGATCGAGGCTTTCGGCTATAAGACCATTCGTCATATTATTATTAAATTCAAAGTCAAAGTATTACCTTCTCAGAATCCATAAGATACATATTCTTGCAGGTAGTCTTGCTGCAGCTCGGGTACCGAGCCACCATCTGTCCGATATTAAGGTTATCATCTCGTATGGACACTTTAGGCGGTTCGTTGGCGTCGGCTCTGACGTCACAGGTTTCTAACTCCGTCTCTAGGTCGTGTTTTCGGTCACCTACAAAAGGTTTATGTAAAACATCGTTGTAAACTATTGATCCATACTAATATTACAAATATACTAATATGAAAAAAATAAATTCGAAAGTAACTCTGTCTGTCTGTCTGTATGTTACCTTTTCACGCCTAAACCACTGAACGGATTTCAATAAAATTTGGCAGAGAGATAGATTGCATCCCGGGGAAGGACACAGGATAGTTTTTATCCCGATATTCCCACGGGATCAACACTTATGCGGGTGAAACCGCGGGGCGCAGCCAGTATATAATAATTATTTCGAAAAAACATGAAAAATATACTTAAATGTCTGAATAAATATGAAAATAATTTCTAATAATTAGTTTACCTTTCTTCATTTTTCTAGCGTAAGGGCCATTTTCTTCTAATACATAGTTGGTCATCTCCATAATATCTTCTAGAAACAGTTGCTCCACTGGGAATGTTCTGCCTGAATACAAAGGAAAAGTATTTTTTTTTAATGTTTATTGCACACTTTTACTTAACTAAGATACTGGCTATGTATTTTGACAGTATAGTCGTCAACGTATATACTACGTTGAAAACACCGGTTCTCGTCCGATCACCGAAGTTCAGCAACATCGGGCGCGGTCAGTACTTGGATGGGTGACCGCCTGGGAACACCATGTGAAGTTGGCGTTTTGCTATATTTTTATGGACTGTACCACTTAAACATTTTGAAAAACCGTTTACCTTAATCTGTAGATTAAACACATTCTTACCTGGAATCTCCAAAACTGGAACCTTATCAAAGTAATTCGAGAACAGGTCAGCGTTTAACGTAGCACTCATAAGTACGACGGTCAAGTCTTTCCTGACTTTGACAAGGTCCCTCAATATCAACAAGAGGAAGTCGCTCTCTTCAGACCTTTCGTGAACTTCGTCTACTATAACATGGGTGACGGACTTCAATTTGGGATCATATTCTAGCCTTCGAAGTAAAATACCGGTAGTGCAGAATGTAAGGCGGGTTTTGGACGATACTTTGCTTTCTAGCCTTATCTGAAATGTTACACATCGCAAGTTAAAAAAAATTGCTTCATTTATTTTTGAGAAAATCGCGGACGTACATACGGGTCGAATACAGAACCTCCTTTTTGAAGTCGGTTAAAAAAGAAAAATATTGACTTCAAAAATTCTCATTCGAATGTTTGATAAGACTGTCAATCTGGTTTTTGCAGCTAAACTATGGAATAGATTACATAGTATTTCGATAATTGCAATAGAAAACAATTGCTGATAACGAACATATCTATAAGCCTTCCTTTGAAAACCATCGTTGCCAGTGCATTTGTGTCAATTTTATCTATCACTATTTCTTTATTTTCATAATTATTATCTCTCGCCCTAATGAAACGATTCGTCAGTCTACGAGATTGATCACTGCTTGCGGGAGCTCTATTCATACAGGTGAATCAAAACCATTTCACTTATTAAAAACCAACTAGATCAATCACAAATCAACAACATACCTGATAGCCAACAACCTGCCCAGTTTTCTCGACCCTCTCTTCTGCAACCCTATCAGCCACACCAATAGCCGATATCCTCCTGGGCTGCGTACACACAATCTCTACGTGTTCGGTGCCATCTTTGCTGTAGTTCTCCAACCAATTGTCTAGGATGTACTGCGGCACTTGTGTGCTCTTACCACAGCCAGTTTCACCGCTTATGACGACGACCTGCGGGAAAAACAGTTATTTTTAATTTTGCTAGTGAAATATCTTATTCAAAATTGACCAAACTAAACCGAAAATATTAATTTGTTGTTTTTTTTAGGAAAACACTAACCTGTGACTTCTTTATGGTGTTCAATATTTCATTCCTCTTCTTCCAAGCTGGCAATTTTTTTCTACCGGACATCATTCTGTTATATCTATCGTTGTCTCTCTTCTCCGAAAATCGTTTAGCTATCTCCCTATTTTCTTTAAAGATCTCTTCGAAATTAATATTAGCCCTGTTATCTTTATTTCCACCCTTTTTATAATGTGATGGTAAATTCGTTTTACTACCAGAATTTTCTATTAGTTGAGGGAATAATGCTTCTGTATTACCAGGAAAAGTTCTTGTATCAAATTGTATAAAGTTTAATATTTCTTCCTCGTTATTAAGAAGTTCGACTAAGGAGTATACACAAGGTATACCATCCTGGGCTAGGATTTTAGCTTCATCAAGAAGTCTTAATGTTATTTTTAGAAAGGTAAGCTCTGGTATTATCTTAGTTTTGTTCTCTGTTTTGAAGAATATTAAAGGAGGTTGGTACGGGTAGACGGTGTCGTCGGGAAACCTTATTTCTAATTCATAAGTTATTTTTGTATTTTCTTTAGTTTCTACTGGTTCTGGTGCTTTTTCTTCCTTAGATTCATGTAGGAACTTGCACTTCGCGCCGAATCTACAAGGACCTCTGAGAAACAATTTACAGACTTCTTTCTGTTTCGTTTTAACACTGCTTGTGTAGTTTGTGTTAGTTTTTTTCTTAGGAACTTCTACATCTTTGCTTTCGTACATTTTCGTTAGATAATCGAGGTTCAATTTGACAATCCATATGTTGTTGTCTTTCGTTTTGAAGCTGGTATCGTAAATCGAATCGAGGACAGCCCTTTCGTCATTGACCATTTCAATCAATTCATTTTTGTTTGGTGCACTTTCTGGTTTATCTTGGAAATCAATTTTGAAGTATTTGAGGAAAAGTATTTCTAATGCTTTCTCTATGTTTTCAGCTGCCACTTCTAAAGCTTCAGAACAGTGGACTTTGTGGAAATTGTACCTGTAAACAAACAAATAATTAATGTTAAGTACTGAAAGTTTTAAAACAGTAAAAATAAGGTAATAATGATGTTTATTTTGACAAGTTCGTGAAACACAAAATACGAACAACAAAATTAAAAGTGAAAAGTCTTCATAACAATAGTGTGCCTGATGGTACATAATAAAAATTGAGAATGCTCTGTTTTTTTATGTTTGTTAAATAAGAATAAACCATAATATGTATTTTTGTTATATTCTTCTTGTCTGTTAGTATGTGTGCGCATATAAAATTAAAAAATGAAAATTATTATTTAAGTACTTAATTGTTTTTCTCTTTTAACCATGTAACTATGTAAATCCAAGTTTTAATGAGTGACAATAATTCGGTGACAGAAACGAAAGTAGCAGATTAAGAAGCAAAATGCTGTTCAGAAAATACTCTCCTTATTTTAACAGATAAAAACAATTCTAATATTAACAGAAACCAACAAACCTCTCCAATTTAGCTAGTGCAAATGCCCGGAGCCTGGCCTCAGAGGTCTCGATCTCAGGTTTAACAGTCAATGAGTAGTCACAGCCTCCTCGCACAATGAGGTTACCTCTCTCCATCCAGTAACGGTTCCCCAAGTTTGAACCTTTATCCTGAAAGAAAACTACTTTTTTTAAAATCTGTCTGGCATTCCCCTACATTGGGGTCGGCTTACAGTCTAACTGGATTCAGCTGAATACCAGTATTTTACATGGATCGACTGCCTATCTGACTTTGTTTGGTTGAACGTGCTAATCTTTGGAACTACCAGTCGGATTTGAAAAATTCTTTTTGCATTTGATAGCCCAATTCTTGAGGAAGGCTATAGGCTATTTAACATCACGCTATGACCTTTAGGAGCCGAGCAAAAAGAAAAAAAGTCAGGTAGAACGCTAAGCAAAAATGAAGTAATAGCGGGGGCAGGCGATGCAATGCGACGGGATGGGTCGGAGTAACAAGAAATTTCACGCGGACGAAATCGCGGGCAGAAGCTAGTTTCATAATATTTTGATTTCTACAACTTTAGTAAACTTTACTACACTTTATTTTTTATTTTTTTTACTTTACTTTACGGTTATCTTTAAAAGATCTCTCTTAGCAATAAGGGTGCCCATTGTGTCACCCTTTGTACAGTTTCTATACGTATGTCTGTACTTATGTGGTGTACATAATAAATAGTATTCTATTCTTTACATTAGTGTGGTCTCAACTCCTGTTCTAGAACATACTGTGTGACAGTCGAGGTTTCTCCAGTTACATTTTATATTAATTAGAAGCGACAATACATCAAAATAACAATATTGTATGAGAGCTGTTATTTGGTGTACATTAAAGTACATAATTCTATCTATTTATCTATCTACATTATGTTCCAGTTAATCCTAATTATATACCTATTTGCTCATTTTCCCATGTCTTGTGAATTCTATGGTAATAATAATACCCAGTAAATTCTTTTTTTAGGACATAAAGGATTAAGACTGTTTAGGTGAAGTATCTAGACACTATAGGGCAATAGGCAACATTGTTATAGTGCATATTGTTATAACTAATTAAAAAGTTAACATTTAAAGCACCATAGCCATAAAACATTATATTGCAATGACTAATGCATACTTTCTAAGTCCCTCATGTACTACAAAACCGTTATGTACCTTAATAAATTTATTATGATTACTTAAAAGAACTCATAATCTAATTTGTTGGTTTCAAACATGATGTTGGTACTCTCATAATAAAAGAAGACATGCAATTGTAACATTGCACCACTAAAAGTAATAAAAAATATTGCACAACTGTATGACAGCTCCTTGAACTAAGTACTTATAGAAAAAGTCTATACTTGCAAGATTCAATTTAATTTTACATTGAATAGAATTGAAATTCAATTTAAAAAATATCCACCCCTTTCTTGATATTTTGATAATCGTTATTTAAATACGTATGCATTTAATTTTTTCCTTACCTTATAAACACTGGCACTTCCAAGTTTAAAGTCAGGGCCGTGAATAAACCTCAGTGTGTCCAAAACAAGTTTCTGTGAATCTGAATTTAATCGGACTGTTTGCATTTCCACCTTAAGGTTAGGATGAGGATCTTCTTCCTGAGGTTCGACCTTAGCCTTCCTGAAAAAAAAAACACATGATTTTACAGACAGAATAAGACAAATTGTTGTGAGATGTTGTAAGTATTTTAACATACCGTATCCGAGGGTCCGCCGGTTCCCGAAGGAAGAAATCCTGGGCCAACTGTCTGCTTTCATGGTCCATTGTTGTTAGTAAACGAAATAAGTATTATAAAACAGAAAACGTAGACAAAAACTATGACAAAAACGTACAATTTACAAGACGTGTACAGGCAAGGCAAATCGCCAAGTCTGCTGTCAAATGTGCGTTTAGTTTCAACCCAGAGACTAAGAAACGTCACACAGCAAGCCATTAATTTCAATTGTTTTTGAAGTAATCTAATAAAAAAATTACATTTTTTTGAATTGATTTTACAAGATAAACTATTATTCTATATTTTTTGATTATTTTGGTTTTCTTACAAATTGCAATAGCAAAGATAAAATTAGCAAAAGAAAAAACAAAACGAAGCAAAGATTCGTTCCGTTTTATGCAGAAATTGTGAAATCTATTCGTTTTCTTTTAGTAAAAAAAAAAACAAATCAAAAACTTGTTTACAAAAAAAAACAACCGACTTCCAAAAAAACACTACAAAATGAAAAATAACTTTAATTTCGGAAGTCGGTATCGTTGGTTCTGTATTTTCGTTTTTGACCCCGACGTCCGAAATTAAAGTTATTTTAGCTCGAATATCTACATATTTTGCTATGTAGGTATCAGTAGGTACTCTCAGACTTACCTATAGTTACTTACAATTTTTTTTTTTAAAAGATTTCCTGTCCGGCTGGTCAGAAGGTGTACCTACTTAATAAGTGCTGTTACATACCTACATTTAAGGTAAATTTTAGGATTAAACAGAGATTCTCTGAAAAAAAGGGCCTGTTAATTTTATTGTCTAAAGATTCTTAAATTTCAGTAAAAGTTTTAAATGAAAATTTATATTTATTTACACAATCACCTCACACGCCATCTTATTAATAAGTACTTAAGTGGTTATAAAATAAGATTAGTAATTTAGGGTTAAGACTGGCACATTTGGGCGGGCCGCATCGCAACGTCACGGTAATAATATGCATACAGTACGTCGTCTTCATACAAACGGACGAAACGCGGGCTATACCTACGCGCTTCGATCTCCGTGTGCGTTCAGGCGGCTCGGAGGCTCGACTGTGCCGCAGTGACGAACGGACGGTGTGTTGTTTTTTTAACAATAACCGCGCGATTGTTTCACTAAAAATAAGTTCAAGTACATATTTAATATGAAGAGTAGGCTATATTGTGCTGTTTTTGGTTGCATGAATTCGTCAATAACGCATCCAGAGATAACTTTTTTTAGATTACCTGGAAACTGAAAGGTAAGACTATAAAATAATTTTACTTACTTGTAGGTAGGTACATAATGTGTGTCTTTTTAATGGATAAGTATTTCATTTTATCTCCCGATAAAAAGATGTCTGGATTAATTAAATGAAGTGAATAGAGTAAAGGAAAGTGATAAACACGAGTGAGGTAGGTAGTTATAGGCGGTTCATGAATCATTAAACGGTAGGTACGCTGGTGTTAAAACCTCGAGGCATGTGTGTTTTGTTAGTTTGTATAATTCCAAGTAAAGACGTGGTTTTTATTATTAATAATAGTTGTTTATTGTACTGTGTGTATGAATAATACTAGAAAAAAATTGGTTGTCTGTAAAGTCGATTTACGGACGATAGTTTAACGTGACAACATCATAACAAAACATTAATGAAATGATTGCATACTTTTATGAATAAAATTTAATTATTTTTATTGAATTATTAATATTTTGTATGAATGAAGGAGAAGGAGGAAAGAAGGAGGAAAGAAAGGAGGAAGGAGTGAAATGAAATCTACAATTTAATTGATAAATTTGCTTTTATTTGCACTCATTAATTTAAATATGTTTATTACTTCAATGAACAGATTATTTTAATTATAATTTTTATATTATACATGTTTGCTATTTAACTTCTTCCAATCTGTGTTATTCTGTTAAGGATAGGACGATGATAGGAAAGATTAAAAAACATTAATATACAAATTTTGAATTTTATTTGTAGTTCTTGAACGTTTGATTTAACTATAATAATAATAATAATTTAACATAATTTGTTTAAAAATACACATGAACAAGTTTTCATAGAAATAAACTGTAATCAGATTAATGTTAAATAAATGGTTAATTCGAAATGACGAATTATTTTATTATTTATGTACACACAGTAAAATACAATAACAAAACTAAATGGAAACACAAAGTAGGCAAATGTAATTAAAATGCTGGAGGCGGGCAGCCCTATCGCATGTTTACGTACCGCGCGGCTGTAGGCATTTAATTCAAGGTTACGGCCGAGATACAATACCGTATGTCTTTATACTGTGGCAACGTGCAACGTTTTACAAAAATTAACCTTCATCGCTTCAGTACAATTTGTATGCAGTGGACGCCAAATGTTTTAAAGTGGACACTCTGAAATAAGTCATTGCTTTTTGCAAGGATGTTGGAAGAAAATTTCTTCAAGAAATAGCAAAAGTAAACCTGCCCGCTGTTCGTTCGAACTTACGACTTCGTCGCGTTGGGGCTTATGCCACCACAGTACCATAGGATCGCCGCTGGCCGTGATAAAAAAAGTTTTATCACTAGGTAAAGAGAAATCTTCAATTGCCTGTCTAACCTACCTGTTGGATTATTGCAATTTATTTTTTAATAACATTTCCTGTATTCACGTTTTCCTTAGTTCCGACTATCCAGACGTAAGCTGTGGATGTACGAGTGGTTAATACACGGATTAATTGTCTAATAACGTACATCTACATAGGTACGTCATGCATGACTTACTTGGGAAAACATTTTGGACTCGCCCAGATTTGAATGAGGTAGGTAGTACGGTGGTAACCAAGTAATTATAATAACGGGTTTGTCTTGAATCGAACAATATTTGCGCATAGGGAAGGAAAATTAAAAGCGCTTGGGAGAATTGTACCTACATCTATTGATGAATTTTTATTTTTAGTTAAATCTTAAAGCTCTTACTTCGTAGGTAGGTAGAACTTACTGGAGTATATCTATACTAATAAATAAAATTGATGTGTCTGTTTGTATGTATAGGTATGTCAAAATAACAGCACTAAATGCAGTTGAAAGTAGTGTTGCCCAAATGCAAGACCAAGACAAGACCTTAGCCAGTCTTGGTCTTGGTCTTGCGTCAATACACCTGGTCTTGGTCTTGGTCTTGGTATTGCGCTCTCAGTCTTGGTCTTGGTCTTGGTCTTGCAGCAAGAGTCTCGCAAGTCTTGCGAGACTCTTCTACTTAGACTAGACTACATTCAAATACCTATTAGCCTATTGCTCAGGGTGGCAGGGACATCGACGCGCAACCGCTTACCATGGATTCAGTACATGATTCTGGACGCCCCTGCGTTGAAATTTTTCTTCGACTTATTCTTAATTTTTACGTTTTTTTCTGCATTTTTTTTTACTGTAAACTGTATTAAATCATTATTTCTATCTGACCCAATGAGATTTTTAATTAAAAAATAGTAAATTCTCTTGTTTCACTTAAAACAGCAATGTAAATAAAACTCGAAAGGGCTACCTGATCAGCTGTATTACTAAAGTTCATTTGCGAGGTCAACGCTGTCTTCGTACCTACGCTATTCGCTTTCAAATGCCGAGACAAAGAGACCGCAGCGCCATACCGTCTGCTCGTATTATTAACGCACTTGAAAATAAACTTTAAAATTATTACAATAAAGTGCATAAATGCTTGAACCTGACAAAAAATGCGGAAGATTGCGGGAATCCCCGCGCGGCGTCGAGTCGGCCATGAATCCCAATGAATCTAAAATAACGTTATTGTTGTCTATATATCATCAATACAATACCTTTTAGTGTTATGACGATACGGTTTTGATACCTACTGGGGAACGTCTATCAAAATCGGGATTGAAACCAAATACCTACTATAACGCCCAAATCTCAGTTTGACTTAACTGCGAGACGCAAGAGTCTTGCAGGCTTAGTCTTGTTCTTGCTCAAGTCTTGCAGGGTTCAGTCTTGGTCTTGGTCTTGCTACAATAAGTCGGTCTTGGTCTTGGTCTTGGTCTTGCAAAAATGCAAGAACAAGACCAAGACTGCAAGACCAAGACCGATTTTGGGCAACACTAGTTGAAAGTCTCTACAATACCAACTTTTGTTTTTGTCTGTTTATCTGTATGTCTGTTATCCGGCTAATCTCCGAAATGGCTGGACCGATTTTGACGGGACTTTCACTAAAGTCCCGTCAAAATCGGTCAAAATCCTTGCTTGCAAGCAGATAGCTGATGTTATAAGGAATAACTTAGGCTACTTTTATTTTTGAAAAATAATTAGGGTTCCGCGCAAAAAAATTAAAACCATTGAAATCCAATTGTTTTCCGACATCACGCGAACGAACTCGCGGGCACAGCTAGTTCCATATTTTATAATTTATTTATGCCAACACTTACTCCTTAGGTACTGGCTTTTGTCAATCAATAGGTACATAAATCTGACTATTTTCAATAGAATTGTTGTGCCTGTCGGTCAGTCCTGGGGTCTAAAAAGGCCACTTTGGCAGAATTATAAAAGGATAACATTATTATTCATAATTATGGCGAAGACAGTCTGTGTTTTTTATTTTTTTCGCTGCACTACTTAGGTATAATCAAAGAGATTGGGATTGTATTTGGATTGGATTGATTGGTATGTTAGCACAGACAAAAAAAAAATAACTGAAAAATCCTTCACCAATGGGATTTGATATGATTAACTTAACAGTTAACTGTCCATTATGATCCATAATGTTATCTTGTTATAATTCTACCAAAGTGGCCTTTTTAGGCCCCCTGACCTCTGAATCGAGACATACAGAACGCATGGGTAGAGTAAAGAGGGCAGATGGCAAGCAGTCTTCGGTTGATTCAATCAACTAATTCTGATCAGACACTCTTAAATGCTGCAATTAGGTACTCATTTAAAAGTTCCTATCTACTTGTTTGAAAATATTTTGGGGGCACTGTGAGCACTTTTAAATCAAGCTGAGCCTACCCGACTTACTTAATAAAACTACGCTGGCGAAGGTATGAAGAGAGGTATCAGGTAAGTAGAACTAATCAACAAAATATTGATCTGTGGATTGATACAATTTAAGTAAGTATCCAGCTAGCATTAATCCACTATCAAAGAAGGAAATACCTGGTAATCGTACCAGACAAGTAAGAGTTTAACAGCGTTGGTGAATGTAATCCAACAAACCCACAAGAATCAAGCCTGAGCGGATCTAGGACAGATTATGCTGAAGCAACGATTCTTTGGTACAGACGCCAGCACACCAAGCTACCCGAAACTTTAAAATTTTACCAATCAACTTTGAACCTTATGCTTCAGCGATAAAGTTGAAAATCTATTAAAGAAATTTGGTAGGTTGATCCGTGGTTGATGTGCTGGCGTCTATTCGATTCCATGTTCTATACCACTTATTCTATAATGGTCAATTTTGGTCAAATTTGGGGCCCGTGGCTAAATAATAACAGCCTCACAGGTCGATCGATCAGGTTAAGCTACACTTGCCGCGGTTGGTCTGTGGATGGGTGACCATCTTTACATACCGAGACCCCTCCGTGCCTCGGAAAGCACGTTAAACCGTTGGTCCCAGCTGTCATTCGTGAATTTTTGACAGTTGTTACGGGTAGTCAGAAGCCCGAAAGTCTGACAACCAGTCTTTCCAAGGGGTATCGCATTACCCAGTAATTGGGTTGTGGAGGTCAAATAAGCAGTCGCTCCATGTAAAATACTGGTATTCAGCTGCATCCGGTTAGACTGGAAGCCGACCCCAACATAGCTGGGAAAAGGTTAGGCAGATGATGATTTGGTAGCCTGTCAGCTGCCAAATGTCCCTGTTCCACCTCTTAGCATTTACTTCGACGGACTTCGACCATGCATTCGTTACATAGTATACAAATAAATGCATTATTGCACAGAGCAGTGATTAAGAAGACGACTGGAATACTAAACTCGTATCGGAAGACGATCGGAAATGTTAGCATTGATGGCGAATGGTGAGGTCATGGAGACTGTCAGTGTTATGGCTCGTAGGTTACGAGTATGTTCTAGGTGGGTGTTATTAATAAGACGAGTAACAACGGTTTCTATTTTCGACTATAATAAAAATAATAACAAACCATTTATTTTCAGGTAACATAGACCCATAGATACATACCTAATAATAGTATATTATACTATAGATATACGATAGTACGATACGATAGTTTGTTAATAGTATACATAATAATATATGTAGTAACAATTTTGTTAGTAAATAAAACTTTAAAACTAAGTTAGTATCACTTAGTTGCACTAAGTCTTCGTGCGTTCCGGTGGCACATGTCCGCGAAAGCGGCGGAAGACCACATCCTGCGACCAAAAGCTTTCTTCCATCACCAGGTGCAGGTAGCATGTTGGTATGAACTAAAACTTAAAGCATTTATTTCAATTAAACCATTTACAGCCTACAGGCACTTTTGAATTGTCAAGAAGTCGGTCAGGCAGAAAATATGAAGCTAGTTGTCCATTCCAAATCGTAGGTACCTATGGAGAAGAACGGGCAAGATACTCCATAGACACTCTTTTTAAATTGTATTTTATAAAAATATTAGTTACATCATTACTTTTGAATTTAAAATTATATAATGTGAGAACGATGTAAAAAATAAAAAAGACGTCGTTAAAAGCGTCCAGAGTACAACAAATAGTACTTAACAAAACAACAATCCAAAAATAAAATAATTAAAAATAAGCCGAGGCAGCTAAGTGATGACCAGCCCGTTGGGGCTGGTCATCACTTAGCTGCCTCGGCTTATTTTGCTTGGCTGGCATGCTTGGCTTGTTCGTGAACGGGCGCCGTCAGTTGTGATGGCGCCCGTTCACGAATATGACGCATTGTTCAGCACCATTTAGCTCAACCATTTTGAAGGTAGCTAAATGATCCAAAACACACGTCACCGTCAGCAGACATTTGAGTGAGTATGACATACTATCAGCTGCCAGGGCACATTCTAGTCAATTAAAGACAAATTATTACCCAGTAAATGGTAGCTATAGGGCTTTTACCGCGTGTCGCGCCTTTTTGAAGGAGCCTTAACACACTTTCAATTACAATCAGAGTCGTTTTGAAGGATATTGCTAATCCATTGCTTGATATGTTCGAAAAATTTGTTCGCTCAACAACTTAAATAACGCAATGAATGTTGTTGAACTGTCAAAATAAAAGCCATTGCTATTTTTAGAATGAGGGTTTTCTGAAATGACGTTCGCCAGGTGGCAGCACTGAGACGTCAGGTCCAGACATCTGTCAAAAAGCCTATATTTTCTTTATTAATGACTGAATGATGAACGAATGAATGAATCGAATGATGAACGTCATCATATATTTTATATTGGAAGACCTCTTGTCACAGTGGTGCCAACTGGTGTCATAAATTTTCACGAAAACCCTCATTACCCGCAGGGGCGGGTCGCTAGTACTTAACTAATAATAACTAAAAATACCTTACCTTTTCAATGTAGAGGAAAACACGTAGTCAGTTACGTAGGAATCTTAACGTTAGTTCCTCGCCCATTTACGAAGGATAGGTATAAAAGAACGTATGTAGACGTACGTAATATACGTACGTAATAATATACGTACGTAATATACGAACGTAATAATATACGTTCGTATTCGTAATATATAGACGTGCAGAATACCGTCACACACCTACCATAAATAAATGGAATTTCAGGATCAATTTACCTACCTACTAATATAATAAATTGATGGAATTACGCACTGGATGTAGGTACAGACTAACGCGCATTTGAAAATTCCGACCACAATTAGGCTGTTTGGCTTAGATTTATTTACGCATTCGTCAGTTATATTCGCATTTCCCTGCAATCCTCATGATGAGGTAGCGGTAGGTACCTATATGCTTTTACAAGTCATACGTTTTTATCTACGTAGGTAAGGTAATAGGTAATACGGGCTGGTGTCCGCAACTCCACGTCAATGCGCGTATTTTGCGTACAAAATAATTTGATTTACGTAACAAAAAATATGTCAATCAAGGCAGCATTTTTGAAGTCAACTTTTGAGCTTAAGCCTCTCTTGGGTATTGTTAGTAGGTGAGTATTGGGGTACCTGGATCAAGAGATCCAGGTACCCCAATACTCTATTCAAAATGAGTGTTGTATTCAGGATCCTCTATTCAAAATGAGTGTTGTATTCAGAATCCTCTATTCAGAATTCTCTATTCAAAATGAGTGTTGTATTCAGGATCCTCTATTCAAAATGAGTGTTGTATTCAAAACCCTCTATTCAGAATTCTCTATTCAAAATGAGTGTTGTAAGTATTCAGAATCCTCCATTCAAAATGAGTGTTGTATTCAGATTCCTCTATTCAGAATTCTCTATTCAAAATGAGTGTTGTATTCAGAATCCTCCATTAAAAATGAAGGTTGTATTCAAAATCCTCTATTCAAAACGAATACTATATTCAGAATCATACCATATCATATCTAAATAGAATGAAGCATTCTAAAATACTTCATTCGGAATTAAACTTCTATCATTAGGATTTCATGATGGTTTATATTACCTATTAAGTATTTATAAATTACAAGTATTTACGTTCCCTGCAAAGAGATTTATTTTTCATTGAAGTATGTTTGATGCAGTGATGTGTATATAGATCGATGTGGCCTCTGAGTAAAATACTGAATACCTATATCGCTTAAAATTGCATCCAGAATCAGTTGCTAAGCACGACTGTTTGTTTACATAACAAACACTTCACCATTCCCGTAAAGGAAACGGATCGCATTCTTTTCTACCCATCGAGTGCCTCACAGCTATAATACTCACCTATTATTAAAACTTTGGTGTATGCAAAGTTGCATGTTTGTTAAATGTAACTAATATGTGTTTGATGTGTAAGTAGGTAGGTGACTTTTTTAGCAGGAGTGATGGCAATAAAACAACCGAATGGAAAGTGCTAGTTTATTCACATATTTTTATGCAATTTGCTTACAATATCCTTAACACACCTATAGATATCATCATTAAATACATTCCCCACAACATGTTGGACACATATATTGGCACTACAATCACATGGCGAATTTGTGAATTCGTCGGCGTCAAAAACTTGTATTCGTATTATTTTACTGCGATGACCCGTTGATGGTTTCTGTATGTATGAGTATACAACATCATTTTTTCGTTTTTTATTACTATTGTTACTGTTGTCACCATTACTGCATGGTGGTGTGTCTTCAAATTGGAATGGTTGAAATGGTCTTTCTCTTTCTAAATAGTTGACCACTTTTTGACGTAGGGTTTGTTCAGCAGGAATTGGTGAGTATGAAGAATCATTGGGGAAAATATCACTGGATATCTGAAACAAAGAAGTACATATTATTCATTAAATAAGACTAAACTTACAAGTTAATGAATACAATGAACTACCCTAGAACAGATCCTAGTGTAAATATTAAAAAATAATTTATGATTATCTATTAATAATTTAAAATACTTTTTGATAAAATATTTACTTACCGACATTGTAGAGCAGATAAGACCACTTGAATGTTTTTTTCAGGTATCTTGGTTGGTTTATATAGGGAATGATCCAATTTTTTGTGTCATTAAGGCTCAATTCAGTTTCGTTTTATGTATGCAAAGTAATCCAAAACTTACGGCTCTATATATGGCTAGGAATTTGTCACACGTGCGCAAAGATGTATTGAAATCTGCAGACGAGCGTTATAACCGCAGCGTTTGTACCGCTAACACATTCAATATGGGTGAATCGGGTCGAAACTTTAAAATGGATTTTAACGTTGAAATAATATAGTTTGTTGGCAGAAAATACTCTAATGTGTTTACTGTTTGATAATTAAAGATGAAGTGCCCTTGTTAGCAACAAACTTTATTATTTCAACGTTAAAATCCATTTTAAAGTTTCGACCCGATTCACCCATGCAACCCGATTCACACCGTTTTACTGTACCCGCGTTGACACTTAATTAATTAAGCGTTTAAAACTCTGCGTTTATAACGCTCGTCTGTAAATTTATAACGATGTAAAAATGCTGTGCTTGTAATCTTTGTGATGAACTTATTTTTGCATGCATGCATTTTTCCGAATTTGGTTATGCGTAACGCGTTTTTACGCCTATATAAACGGGTCGAGGGCGGCAGTTCACTACCAAACCACCACTGGAACTTGGAAGGACTCGGTGCACCTGAATTTCTACGTCAAGTACAGAACATAAGTACATCAAGCAAAACTCAGCAGGCTTTGAAATGTAAGTAATTTATTATATTTTCAATCAGTCCTCTGATTAATAATTTCATCTATTCACTCATTTTATTTATTCAACCGTTTCATTTATTCGTCGACTCAATCATTTTATTTTGTCTATTGATTCATTTAATATATTCATCATCTCCCAAATTATTTAATAATCGATTAATCTATTTCATTCAAATAATTAACCTACCTTTTCTTATGCATTTAATAATTTCTCTCAATTAAAGCAATTTAATCCCATCCTGTACTAAACTGTGCCTTGCATAATATTTTTATTAGATGTCTAATACATAAATATATATTTTACAGGTCGAAACAAACAGCTACCCAACTTTTCTCTTCCGATGATGAAGCCGAGCATCAGCAGCAGCTGAAAAAACCGAAGGATCCCAGAGCTTCATCTTCGTCACTGTCTGTCAAGAGGTTGGCGGAGGAAGAATCGATGAACACCGAGATCAAGAAGAAAAAGAACAAGACCACAATCAACCCTATCAGCGCCAGCACGAGACCCACGTCGCATGATCTATTTGGGAACCGACAGCGACGACGAGCAGGAAGAGGAGGCCGTTGGAAGCACCTCTGGTAAAAAAATAGCGCCGTTACATTCGTATTATACCCGTAGAGTAGCCAACGGTATAAGTAAACAGACCTATGAAACCAAAAAGGGTAAATTTTATGTGGAACTAAAGATCTATGATCACAGTGAGATAGAGCGTGTATCCCCTATAAATCGATGGAGGCATGCTATCATAACTGTAAAAAATCGTACTAATGATGAGACGCCAGCATGGAAGCATATAAAAGACTTTTTGAAAGAAACTCATAAAGAGTTCAAGCACTGTCCCATAGATTATGTCAGCAGTTATTTTTAGTAGATGTATTCTCTCAACTCTGTTCTAATACTTACTCACTTGTTTTTAATCATTATTAATCATTCACCTAATTACTTTAATTATAGTATCGAATATACTTACCTAATATTAATATAATAGTTATCGATGCGAACGTAAACTGTTGATAGGGGTCACAAATCATAATATATGCAGAAATGTAACTATAATTTTATCTTTTTGTTTTATTTACAGTACAAACCCCGACTACTCACCGAATGCAATATACAAATAATCCAGAATATACAGAATGTCTCATTGAATTACCGAGTAATAAATTACATGTCCGAGTAATAAATTACAGAATACATGAATAATAAGAATACAAGAATACATAATACCGAATACAATAATTACAGAATACATAATACCGAGTAATAATAATAATATAATAATTACAGAATACAAGAATACATAATACCGAGTAATAAATTACAGAATACATGTCTCATTGAATTACCGAGTAATAAATTACAGAATACATGAATAATAAGAATACAAGAATACATAATACCGAATACAATAATTACAGAATACATAATACCGAGTAATAATAATAATATAATAATTACAGAATACAAGAATACATAATACCGAGTAATAAATTACAGAATACATGTCTCATTGAATTACCGAGTAATAAATTCAAATATCACTTGAGAACAAATATTCACAAGTCTAATAGTTTATTGCAAAGCCAATTTGAAAATATTTATATAATTGCAAGTGCTTTCAAAAACAGAATCATAACATATCGTTTAAATCCTGCACAAGATGTTGAATACCTCACACCAGAGGCATTCTTGTGTCAGAATAAAAATGATATCCTGAAACTTATACATACATCTTTAATAAAAAATACTTGTCTCAAGATTAATTTCGAATTGTTTGCCCACTTTGTCTTACAAAAAACGAGTGAGCAACAACTTAAGTCATTCAATACGAAATATGAAATTATTTGTAATAACACAGATATTGATGACCTGTATTCGAAAGTAACCGAACTTTTAAAATGTAAAATGTCTGAATTCGAGCACAAAGACTCTGGATGGTCTTATCATTCTGTAAGTCATCTAGAAATCAATGTGAATAAATATTGTCCTATGAGAGGTTGATAATGAAAGTAGATCGTGTAAGATGAATATGATTAAGTCAATCAAACATGTTTTATATTCGCCACAAGTAAATAAACTGGTGATGAATAGAAATGATGATAAAAATGATATCCTGAAACTTATACATACATCTTTAATAAAAAATACTTGTCTCAAGATTAATTTCGAATTGTTTGCCCACTTTGTCTTACAAAAAACGAGTGAGCAACAACTTAAGTCATTCAATACGAAATATGAAATTATTTGTAATAACACAGATATTGATGACCTGTATTCGAAAGTAACCGAACTTTTAAAATGTAAAATGTCTGAATTCGAGCACAAAGACTCTGGATGGTCTTATCATTCTGTAAGTCATCTAGAAATCAATGTGAATAAATATTGTCCTATGAGAGGTTGATAATGAAAGTAGATCGTGTAAGATGAATATGATTAAGTCAATCAAACATGTTTTATATTCGCAACAAGTAAATAAACTGGTGATGAATAGAAATGATGATAAAAGGTATATACTCGCAAATCAGATCGAAACATTACCTGGGGGTCACTATGACGTTGTATTATAGTTTATAGCTTATATTTATCTTAAGCTATTATTTTATAGCATTAAGTAGATACTATTATACCTATTTGTTAATAAACGTAATGAAGTTCGAACTTTGTTTTATTTATTGATCCCTGTATGTATATATATATATAATATATATATATATATACGCAGGTCATTTATCTTACATTTCACAATGAAGTTCATCAAGCAACCACACACTTTAGAAGTTAATAATATAAAATTAGAAAATCAATCATGTAAAGTGAAACATAGCGCACTCTTACCCAATACCATTAGATGTATAATATGCGGTCCATCTAACTGTGGAAAAACTAACATAATGCTTAATTTAATATTACATGAAAATGGTCTCAAGTTTAAGCATATATACTTATACTCGAAGACGGCTTTCCAGCCAAAATATTGCTTTTTAAAACAAGTTATGGGCTATATACCAGGTGCTAACTTCTTTGTCTTCAATGATAATAAAGAAGTCATACACCTCAATGATGCTTTAACCAATTCAGTAATGATTTTTGACGATGTAGCATGTGAAAATCAAATCAATATCCGTAATTACTTTGCAATGGGGAGACATAAACAGATAGATTGCTTTTACTTATCACAAACCTATTCTAAAATACCAAAACAACTTATACGAGATAATGTCAATCTATTAATTATTTTCAAACAAGACGAAGTAAACTTAAAACATATATATAATGAGCACGTGAATACAGATATCGAATGGTTTGAATTTAAGAAAGTTTGCTCCGCTATTTGGAAAGATCGCTTTGACTTTTTATTAATTAATAAAGATTGTCCTCTAAATGAAGGTAGATACAGACAAGGCTTTGACATATTTATTTACTTTTAAAAAGTATATATATATATATATATCACTTCATTACAGAAAATATATTAATCGAACTCTGATATCTGTAAATAACAGATGGGTCATAATTAAAAATAAAAAAAATACATTATGCAGGTTAATATTAAAGAACAATTGATAAAGTCGGTCGATAGTATAAAAAATAAAATTAAAACAATACAAAATGAAGAAGATACAGCTCATTTAAAATTTAAAAAGGTATTTAAACCAATAACAGATCCACTAGAAACATTAATTAAAGCAAATGACAAATTTAAACCAATATTGAACATTTCAAGAAATGAGAGTAACACGCTTAGAAGATTTAGCTCATCAACAGATTATACTCCGGATTATGCAAGTTTTGAAGAATGTATAAAAACAGATTCAAATGAAGATTCTGAGTGTTACAAAGACACTCTTGTAAAAAATCATTTTAAAGATTCTAACGATACACTGATTGAAGAATGTATAAAAACAGATTCAAATGAAGAATCTGAGTGTTACAAAGACACTCTTGTAAAAAATCATTTTAAAGATTCTAACGATACACTGATTTCATTAAATAAAGAAGATATGATGGAAATCTATGATGATATGAATGTCCCATTTGGGATACGTAGTGAAAATAAAAAACTGATGATGGGGAATAGCAAGGTTTCGTTTTCTATTGCAAATAAGAGCAGTAATTCACCTAAAACCAATATAGTCACTATTGATAAAAGGCCTTATGAATTAACACCGGGCCTGAAGGAACTTTTGGTACGCAGTAAACCTGACCTTAATTTGGTTACCGAACTAGATAAAATTGTCTATAAAGATATGCTTCATAATACACACGCGCACAAAAGAGATTTTCACCCTAATGGTCAGATAAAAGGTGATAAAAGTTTAAAATATCGTCTAATTATTAAACCTTTGTTTTCGCAAAATAGTTATGTTCAAGATGAAGGACAGATAATTAAAACAAAAAAGGGTGGTTTTTTGCCTAAATTAAAAAAATATAGAAGTAATACCGATTATGTTTACTGGGATGACCCTAATGAACTAATTGAAAGGTTGAAACTTCTAATAGCTTCAAAAAATTCTGGTAATACTAATCATGATAATGAAATTCTATCAATTATAGAAGAATTAAAAGAAGCTGATATTATAAAAGACTAAAAAGCTTTGGAATGTTCTCAGTTATCAAAGTTGTATGCAACATGAATGAACATAGAATTATGAATTCTGTTCGTACAAATAAAACTGAAAGTAACATAAGTGTGGAACGTATTGAGATTAAAAATACTACTGAAGAGCAAACCGGAAAACTTAAAGGTGATATTTGTGCGCAAATAGAACAACTGAATAAACAGATTTCAATTTTAAACGATAAAGTAAGAAATCTTGAAAAAAGTATTGTTTTGAAAGAAATTTCAGGAAAATTAAATAAGCATTATGAGCAAAGAAGATATCATAAATGAAATTCATAAATGTGCTAGAGTTAACTTTCCAAGAAGGCAGGTCATACTTAAAGATATCGATGATCTCTGGCAAGCAGATTTAATGGATATGCAAGCAATTTCAAAAGTGAATGGGGGTCACAAATATATACTAGCAATCATAGACACTTTTTCAAAATATGCTTGGACAGTTGCTTTGAAACAAAAAAATAAGCAAGAAGTGACAAAAGCATTTGAACGTCTATTATTTAAAGGACGTGTTCCAAGAAATTTGCAAACTGATCTAGGAAAAGAGTTTTATAATAATAAATTCAAAAATATTGTTATAAAGTATAATATTAATCATTATTCAACGTATTCTACTAAAAAAGCCTCAATTGTTGAAAGATTAATACGTACATTAAAAAATAAATTATACAAACAATTTAGTCTTAACGGGAATTACAAGTGGATGAATGGAACGCTCGACAAAATTGTATATGAATACAATAATACTGCTCATAGAACTGTGGGACAACCTCCAGCTTCTATAAATCATGACAATAAAACAGACATACTGCAAAGATATATCCGTATGGCTGAATGTAAGAAAAACGCTAACTGCAGGAAGTTTAGTGTTGGTGATTTTGTAAGAATAAGTAAATACAAAGGATGTTTTGATAAAGGCTATTATCCTAATTGGTCGACAGAAGTATTTAAGATAAAAACAATACAAGAAACTAATCCACTAACTTACTTGATAGAAGATGTCAGATGTCGACCAATACTAGGTGCATTTTATGCTCAAGAACTTCAAAAAACCAGCCATCCTGATTTGTACTTAGTTGAAAAAGTATTGAAAAGAAAAGGGAATCAAGTTTATGTGAAGTGGCTCGGACTTCCTACTAGCGAGAACAGCTGGATAGATAAAACAAATGTATTTTAAGAGTGCCAATCAAAAATTTTTACTAATGCGTATTTAATAATAATACATATATATTTTTTATTCATTACGTATTTGTTCTTAAAACAAAAAAGACCTGTATTTATAACTATATACCTAAATACGTTTCTATTACTTCGGTGAAAAATAAAGAAATAGCAATGAAAACAACACGAGTTATTTCAGACAACGAAAAAACAGTTTCATCAGCATTGAACAAAAACATTAATAAAGTAAAAACAGGAGCTGGTTTTAAGAAAACTCTTAAAAAAATTGTCACACATACTAAAAAGCACATTAAAAAATTAAAACCATCATGTAAGAAAGCATTGATGGAATTAGCATACGTAGCAGCTAAAGAATTCGCATCAGATACACCAATAAAATTACCTAGGATTATTCCAGTTCCAAAAACTGGAGGATTTCTTCCCTTAGTACTTAATATTTGCTGGATTATCTGCTGCTGGCAGTTTAGCAGGAGGTGCTGCCGGTATTGCAAAAGCAATTAACGCATATAAAACAGCTAAGAAGCAATTGTGTGAAGCAGAACGACACAACAAGGAAATGGAGGCGTTATTCATTGGAAGAGGATTACATCTCAACCATTACAAGGATGGTTTAGGAATTTACATATCAGAGAAAAAAAACTGAAATCTCGGCTACCCAAAAGAGCTTTAACCAATATTGATATAATGAAACACTCGAATAACATTCCATTCTTTCGAGGTGTGTTTATGAGAGATAAATTACCGGATGAAGTATTGCCGATAGAATGTGGAGTAATCAATCTTGACTCTTCAGAAAACTCCGGTACTCATTGGGTAGCCTATGGCAAGATAAATGAATATATAGAATATTTTGACAGTTATGGTAACTTAAAACCTCCAAAAGAATTTATGAAATATGTTGGAAATAATATTCAGTATAATTATGAAAACTTTCAGCGTGATCATTTGTATAATTGTGGACACTTGTGTTTAAAATTTCTTAGGTCATTTTGGAAAGACAATAAAGTAACATAGCAAATTGATGATTTTTATTATAAATGGATGCCCTTGTAACGTAACTAGGACGAGTTATAAAAGTTTATATCTTGATACTTTACACACATTCTTGGATCGCCCGTGAAGACAATCACTACTCACATTATAAAGAATAATTATTGAACTTTTAATAATAGTTATACTACCTATTTGTTTATACATAGAAACATGTTAGTTTTTAATAAAACACCTATCATGAGAAGGAAATGTAATATTTCACTTCCTGTTTCCCAAGAAGTCAGACGTGTCAACGCGATAAACATTAAAAAGCAAATTAAAATTACTAAAGAGAATAAAAGATTTCTCAGACATATTGGATTAAAATTAAAATAATAACAACATGCTTCAAATAACAGATTTAGTGCAACATGATAACTCTATTGAAAGTTATGAGATCCATAGCTACAATCCATATAATACTAGTTTCAAAGAAAATGATGAAATCAGAATACCAATTCATCATCAAGATTTATATGTATTGCCCTGCAACAGTTCAATTTTTATAGAAGGGTATGCAAGTGTATCTACTAAAGATGCGGCTGGGAAAACAATTCAAAAAGATATTGATTTCATTAACAACCCAATCTTATATTTGTTTCAAGATATTAGGTACGAAATAAATGGTGTTGAAATCGATCGCATTAAAAATGCTGGTATCACAACAACTTTAAAATCATATGTCTCTATGAATGAAGGTGAAAGCAAAGCTGCAGCAATTTGGGGATGGAACTTAAATGGTACAAAAAAAGGAAAGGGGCATTTTAGCGCTATTGTGCCATTGAATAGAATACTGGGATTTGCAGAAGATTATAACAAAATAATAATTAATTGTAAACATGAACTAATTTTACAGAGAAATAGTTCCTCATTAAACTGTGTGCTTATGGAGAATAATGATAGCCTAGAAATGAATATACAAAAAATACAATGGCGTGTGCCACATATTAAAGTTTCTGATCGTAACAAATTATTATTGCTTAAAAGTTTGGAGAAAGATCGTTCTATACAGTTAGCATTTAGAAATTGGGATTTGTATGAATATCCACTATTACCAAAAACAACAAAGCATTCATGGTCGGTGAAGACAACTTCACAATTAGAGAAACCAAGATTTGTTATATTTGGTTTGCAAACTAACCGAAAAACTAATAAAACTAAAAGTTCTTCCTTATTCGACCATTGCAATGTATGCGATATTAAATTATTTTTAAACTCTCAATATTATCCATATGACTCACTTAATCTGAAATTTGATGAAAATAAATACAGTATATTATACGAAATGTATGCTAATTTTCGTCAGTCGTATTACAACTTGGGCATAGATCCGTTGCTTAGCTTAAATCAATTAAAAGAAATTGCTCCACTTTTTGTGATTGATTGCTCGAGACAAAACGAATCGCTTAAAACTGGACCGGTTGATGTGCGATTAGAAATTGAATGTTCTGAAGATATACCAGACAATACATCTGCCTATTGTTTAATAATAAACGATCGACTTTTCGAATACAAACCTTTAAGTAATATTGTGAGAAAACTATCATGAATGTTATCGTGGATGTCCAAGGGTTTAAGAATGAAGAAAACGAATTTATTCCGAAAGAAATAGCAATTATGTATGAAGGACGCATACAAATACTGTTGATAAAACCACCACGAGCATTTCATGACTTAACAAAAAAAGAACGGATACACGTAGCATGGATTGAAAGAAACAGAGGAATACACTGGAATGAAGGTGTCGTACCATATTTTAACTATAAAGCTAATTTAGGTTATTTTTTAAAAAATAAAAATTTATTTACAAAAGGTAACGAAAAAGTGTTATGGTTAAAGGATATATTCGGAATTGATAATGTATTTAATTTAGAAAGTAAGCAGTGTCCTAGTTTAGTAGCATTGTATAAAAAATATTCAGAATCATCTGATATTATAAGTTGTATCAATCACACCAATATTTGTGCCTTAAAAAATGTATTTTGTTTGAATAAGTGGTGTGTCGAAAATAATGTTCTAATTTCCTAAACAGCAATACAAATATATAAGTAAACCAACATTTTAGTTTTATTTTTACGCCTATCTTCGTTAATTTATAATGTCTTTAACATAACACAACATTAATAGCTCTCCTAACACACGGAACAGTATGCTAATAATTCTAGTATGAACAACACATTATACAGAATCTATAATTAAATGCTACTAGCATTAGAGCCCCAAGTAACTTATAAATTTAGCTTACAATAAGTTTGGACGACATTTCATTCTTACAAGTGTAGTATAAAGATTGATCACGAAATAAATATATTGTTTCATTTAGTAAAGTCATTTTTTAAGAGTAGTACTTGTAAAAGTATATTTATTTGAGATAATAATATGAAGAGCAGTCAGAAAATAAATAAACACAATCCTCGATATGATATGTATAATACTTATAAAATGCGCGACTTATCGTTTAGACATTATTGGGCAACGGTTGATTCAAGGAGAAGATTGGTGATGGAAATGGCCGATGCTGGATTTTTTTACTGTGGAAATACTGTAAATGACAAAGCAGCATGTTTCTCATGTGGAGGTATAATAGAAGATTGGGAGATTTATGATGATCCTTGGATGCAACATGCTATACATTATCCTCAATGTTACTATTTGAATGCTGTGAAAGGAAAAGATTATATAAATAAATATGCATATCTCCATCATTTTTGAATAGAGAATCCTGAATAGAGGAATCTGAATACAACACTCATTTTGAATGGAGGATTCTGAATACTTACAACACTCATTTTGAATAGAGAATTCTGAATAGAGGGTTTTGAATACAACACTCATTTTGAATAGAGGATCCTGAATACAACACTCATTTTGAATAGAGAATTCTGAATAGAGGATTCTGAATACAACACTCATTTTGAATAGAGGATCCTGAATACAACACTCATTTTGAATAGAGTATTGGGGTACCTGGATCTCTTGATCCAGGTACCCCAATACTCACCTACTATTGTTCGTAACAAACTTTATGGCGGCTCTGAAGTGCGCTTCTCGCTTCGCAGTACCCCGCCCCTCACCCCCGCTGACACATGAATTTTTTGCTGCGCAGCGATGCGCCTCATGTTCCGAACCGCCAAAAAGTTTGAATCGGACTGTAAGTGGCACCACAAAGGCTGCTCTCTGCTTTTCGCACCTAGTCAATGAAATAATAATAATAAAAGTCTTTATTTCTCACCACAGGCCAAAAAAATACAAACAATATTTTACACACAAGAAATAGCTAACGATTTTTGGCTGTGGATCGCTGGTGCCTGTGGTAGCAGCAACACCTGTAATACAGGTCACCAGGTCCCCACCTGTTCATTGTTACATATTTGTTAGCTCTGATATCAAAGCCACCAACTCGGCCGACAATCATCGTGTTCCAGTAATTGTTTATTTTCACATAGCTTTAATTTTAATGCTAATTGCAACACGCTAATATCTACCTCTCTAAGTAATATTAGTTAAATACACAGGGAAGTGGGGTAATCAGTGAAATAATTGGTTCAGACGACGACAGTGTGATCAACGCTAATCACTTGCTCAGTACCAATTAGAATAATGCATGATTTATGCAGCAGCATAAGTTTTTAAATGATGACATTATATCTTTAGCTTTGGTTCTGAAGTACCTACCTATGTTCTTAATAAGAAGTTATGGTAATAAAGGAAATGACAGAAATCCTGTAACCAAAGCCGAGAAGCCACTTAGTGCAAGTAGTGGTGAATAGTCAGAAGTCCTCTTTCATCGCATGAGTAATGCATTTAGAGTAGAGTGTTACTTTAGTAACTATCGAGTCAGATGGGTATCCTTTCAAAATAACTAACCCACATGTAGCATGACCACCATAGCACGGTAATATTATCTATACAGTATTGTGACTCGGCCCTGTTCTAGAAATAATTTATATATAATTTAATTTATAAATAATAATATTATAAATTCGAAAGTAACTCTGTCTGTCTGTATGTTACCTTTTTACGCCTAAATCACTGAATGGATTTCGATATGGTAAGTACTTGTACTTATTTCAATGAATATTTGTCACAAATCGCACGCTTACTGCTTACAAAACCATAACACCGTCCGGCGTCCGTTCGTCACTGTGGAGCATTCGAGACCGTTTGTTTACCGAGTGTAAACCGAAGTCGAAGCGCGTAGGTATGACTCGCGTTCCGACTCCGACCGTTTGTATGAAGATAGAATACTGTATAGATTATATTACCGTGACCATAGAAACGGGTTTTATCGACGGAAGAATAGACAAAATGACCTATTGTAGAAAGATTACTACCGCCATAGGTATGGCGATGAAGAGAAGAAATGTTTCTATTCTTCATTTGACAATTAATGTCTACAATATCAAGTATGACGACCAATTTTTCTCTACTTTTGACACTTGGGGATAGAAACACTTTTCTTCTCAACAAGTGTCAAATTCGTACTTTTTGTCATTTCATATATCGTACTGATTGAATATATGTCCAAGACTATATGTGGGCCAATTAATAGTCTTCTTCCAGGCGCGACAAGACAAAGAAGTTGCTTGACGCACCGAGAGCGCCCGGAGGAGCTATTGGTCAATGAAAGACCTTCTAAAAGGAGATCTACCAGTATGTCTCATACGGAGAATTATGGACATGTGTATTCTCCCCATTCTCACATAATTATGGTGGTCAAACCTGACGGCTAATTCTCGTAATTTTAAACGTTTAAAAATATCGTCGCAGTCTCATCTCGGCGACAAACAAATGTCAAAAGCATGTCAAAATGTAGGGAAATTAGAGGTATTTTTGACAATTTAGACAGATCAGATTCTGAACTTTCTTAAAATTACTTTAGCAGAGATCCAAGCTCGAGGTTTGCCAGCGAACCATAGGAGCGCAGTATTCTGGGGTTCGAATTTCTAATCGTATATGGAACACAATACTGCGCGCCAAAACCAAAAGAAGAACGTTACCCAGAGAACCGCTAAACTTAAGTGAGACGGGGCCGGATACATTTGCAGCGTGTCAGATGGCAATGGGGAAGAGAACCACCAATTGGGCCCCTCTAAATGCGCGACGCTATCGCGGCAGGCCAAGACGAAAATGGCGGGACGCGCTTGACTGCTACCGTAAGGACTGGCCGGCACTCGCAAAAGACAGAATTGTATGGAAAAGGGAGAGGGGCTAATTAGATTAGATAGTAGTGTCAAATATGACATAACATTAGACGTAGACAAGAATCTAACGTATTGATTTTCGAATTTGCTCTCCGTTGCAATGGAAAGAATAAAATATTGTCTTCATAGAAACGCGAATCTACGTGTCGCCCCATGCTCGGGCAGAAGCAGAACAGATGTCGACTGGTATAGAGGTCATGCTACTGCAACTAGATCTAACTAACTGGACCTGTGAACTAGACAAACTCGTAATAAAATGTTCATCAAAACGGAGAGCTAGATCAAAAATGTAGCACGTGGGTGAAATAAACTTTTGTATACAGAGCATATTAATGACCCCATTTCATTCAACCAAATTTTAGAAGGAAATGTATGTAGTTTGTTTTAATTTCCTAAACAGCAAAGCAATCGTAAAAAGATCATAAGTAGGGGAATAAAACATGAACCATAAGGCGTTTTCCTCGTTTAAAAAACTATAGACTTATGGTTTCGGCAAAACGTTGATACCTTTGAGATCATTTACCTGATTAAGAGCTTATACTGCTAAAGACGCTGCAATAAAATGATAAAACTTCAAAATACGAGACATTGACCACATTCCTGTAAAATTTGCAAACAATGAACTATGTTCACCTCATCTTGAAGATGACAAGGAAATATGACGGAACAAGGATGAATCAAATGTATTGGAACCTTGAATTTATTGGCAAAAATACAAGTCTATATGTGACAACGCGTGTCGAGGAAATAGGAGTAAATCTGTCACCTAAAGACATGTTGAATCAATAAACTTGTAAATACTTATAATATGAATGGATATCAGTACTCAGAATTAAATTTTCCTGTCAAAATATTTGCAAATGGTAGAAAATTCAATATATCGAAAGCTATTTATGAGTCTAATGCACAGTAGGAAGCTGAAGTCATGAAAATTGGTAACAATATATCAAAACAATCAAGCAGACTATAACAGAGTAATTCTCAAACCTAAAACAGTTGCAACGTCTGTCGGGACTCGGGAAAGGTCAACTCAAAACTGCAATGGCTCTTTCTTCAAAAGGCCCTTTCAGACATGGCCCTGCATTGTTAAACTCACATGAAATCTAAATAATTATGGTTGGACTTTGAAAACGACCATGACCTCTGAGTTTATTTCAGCAAAATCATCTCAGGGTTCAGTCAGCTAGAAATACCGGCTCCATCTAGTTTTAAAATATTATCCAAAAAATTTACGTGTAAAAGTGTTTTAGATCTACAGAAATAAACATTCATCATTTCATATAATTTCAGTTGATTTCGCTTTTCACCAAATTGAAGACTCTTGTCCCATTTTTGTATATTTGCCTGTCATTCAAATGACAGTCTATAAACCTTAATTAGCCATTGTTCAACCTTCAGATGGCCACAAGAATGACGCATGAACTAGATCGGGCTTTCTCGTTAATACCTTTAAACCTGAAGAAGGATTAAAGCGAAGATTAGCACAGCGAGGCAAATATTTGTGACTGATGATAGTGACGAGTTTACTCCTGCGACTGCCTGTGACCGGCATTTCAAGGGCATTGATCTTTTGAAAAGATTGGAAGATTTCCATGTTGACGAGTCATCGAATAATCCATTTTGAAAAGCTGGCCATAGATAATTGCTTGATAATAATATATTTTATTGTTTATAAGCATAAATAGCCTGTAGCTTGACCACTGCTGCGACACAGGATTCTACTGTGTGAGTAGACGTGAGAGGAAGCTTTGTGAGTTTTGTAACTTGTAGCTGTAAGAATCAAAGCTTTTGTTTGATCAGCATTGTTTAATTTAGGCTAAGGCCTCGTACACACAGCAACGATAATGACACAGTAGGTGTGATCTATTATGGCACGAAGATGGGATCACATGTCAACATCCCACTGTTCATATTATGGTTTAAAAAAAATGCAGTTTGAAACTGCCATGATTGTGATCTAAAAATTATAAATATCATATCATGTGAACGGGGCCTATTACCATATTATTATGTATACCATCTACATATCTTCTAATGATAAAGGCGAACAGTTTTTTTTTTGAACGCGCTAACATTTAAAAATTATTTATGCATTTGATAGCCCAATTTTTATGAAAGGCTATTGAACATCACGCTAAGATTCTTAGGAGCCGAGCAAGAAAAAAGGAAGAAAGAACGCTTAGAAATAACAAATTAATAGCGCGGGCAGGCGATGCAATGCGACGGGGTAGGTCGAGGGAACCAGAAATTTCACACGAACGAAATCGCGGGCAGAAGCTAATTTTCAATCATTTTGATGGCACGCAATTAATTTAAGTTCATCTTACTGGAAGTTGATTCATGTTGAACGCAATTAATAGTAAAATTGGAAAATTTACAGGTAAGGAAATGTAGCTCAAACTTCAACATTGAGTACGTGATTAAACTCTTGTACTACATAAACTATATAGATGGAAAAGTGACTGTTGTTGTGAAATCAATACGTCCCTAGTACCTGATCCAAAGGTACTTAGAGGATACGTTTTTCGGTTTGCCTCGTGCGTCATTGGCCGCATCTCCATTTGATTTTATAGGATTTCTGAAATGGTCGTCATATGACTTATTTTCATTAAGTTTTGTACAAGACTTGTCGTGTAAACCCTGTATTGATGCTATTTCAGACATGTATTGATACTATTTAAAACTTTTGTTCAGCGTTTTGCCATTTTTGAATTTTTTTAACAAAATGGTCGCAATTTTTTATGTAAACGATAAAAGACACAATATGTATGTTTAATGCCTTGGTGTAAATTCGGGAAAGGACATTTATTAATTTATCACAAAATCCACAGCTCTTTGAAATTTTATCTTAAACATATATAAGCATTGCTTTGACATTGCTTGTCCTGTGGCTCTTTTCACACATTAAAAAGCGTTTTAACTAAACCGTTAGAGTTGCTCCTATGACCATGACGTGTACAGTCCTCCCAATGAGTTTCTTTTTACTTCCTTCCTTCTCTTTTCAACCTTTCCTTTCCAGCTTTTCATAGTATTTAACCGTTTGTGTATCCTTCCTAGAACAAGTAGTAAACGTCACACTATTGCTATTGTAAAGGTGCTAGATATCAATGACGTAGATGCACCAACGTCATTGGTAATAAGTTCCTACTTATGAGAGTATTCTGTTTTCCTTGGCTGACTAATCAAGATGACCACCATAGTGTCTGTTGCGGATGTACTTACAGTTGTTTTTTTTATATGATGGTAGATTTTTTATTTTATTTTATGGTTTTTTCGCAGGAGAATTTGTGTCCGGTTGATGAAAACAGGCTCGCCCCCCCCCCTATGACGTAGATCTGAACTATATCTGGAAAAATGTGGATTTACTGTAAGTATAAATCTGCCTAACCGTTGTATATTTTATGTATTTATATTTTATGGGCTTCTATAAAGGCTGGAATACACATATTGAACTTGCACAAAAGTATGCAAGTAGGTAACTTGCAAGAAGCTTGCAAGTCATCAATCAAAAGTTGTTATTTTGTTCATTAGGTTTTTACCGCCAAGTTTCGGATGGCATATTTATTGTCTTTGGTAGGTATCTGTTTCTCTTGTTGCTTTTAATGTTACAAACCTGAATTATTTGGAGAGTCACACTTCTAGAAGTTTGCTAGTAAATGTGGTGATACACAATGAGTGTAAAAATGAGATTAATGATTATACTTTTTCAGAATTCTGGGGAAAACATAGTCTTAATAATGAAGAAATGCGTAATTTATTAAAGATAACTCGTTTATTAGCAACACTAAAACTAATTAATGTTATCATAAGTTTAATATTATCTCATCAAAAAATGTTACCCGTTCTTATTGTCACATTGTTAATCTGTGTTTGATCACGCAGTACATATCTACTGAATGTTAAATTATTACAGAAATAGAGGGAAAATACACGTTATAAAGTAAGCTAATTTTGATGAGTTGGCTGGTGCAGTGTTGGTAAGATCATTGGCCCGGGGTAATTGCGTAAAGGATCCTTCAAACAGGCGCGACACGCGATAAAATCGCGCGCGACACAAAGGCACCGCAAATCGCGTAACGAGTGGTGCCTTTGTGTCGCGCGCGTTTTTATCGCGTGTCGCGCCTGTTTGAAGGAGCCTTAACACACTATCAGTAGCAATGGATTTCATTTTGACAGTTCATCGACATTCATTGCGTCATTTACGTTGTTGAGCAGACACATTTTTCGAACATATGAAGCAATGGATTAGCAATATCCTTCAAAAATATTCAGATTGTGATTCAAACTGTGTTACGTAATTAGGGTGCTGATAAGACAAAGGAGGTGACGCAGTGCGCATGGCAGGAATAACCTGGCAGAGGTTGATGTAAAAGTAGATGGGAGTTACCATAGACCGCAGAGATGCCTTGGCGATCGCTCTAGAGGGGGCATTGTCAACGCTTTCCATTAAAATCAAGCGTGTCACCGTTTACTCACACTACGACACAAATGACGTATAGAATCTGACAGCTTCGAATAGCGGCTCTACCACGGGCCATCATTCGAAGCCTTTGTGTGCTCAACACGATTTCAGCGCCACGAATTTTTTAGGTACCTACTGCCATCTGTAGACGGTGCCGGCGATTCCGCGCTCTGTAGGGGTTACAAAACTGTTGCTATAATAACAAAAAAAAAGTTAACTTTAACAGTAAACTTATCAAAGTCCATTGTTCATCATTGGGCTCTTCTAAGCTAAGCCAGTTGTATTCCTTTGTTTTCGTCATGTAGTAATCAGCTGCCTTCTTTTAATTATTATTTTAAAACCCGACTGACGCCAGTTGCAAACTGTGGCAGAAAGAAAGAAAATACGTTTTGCGGCTAACATGACGCATAAAAATAAAAAAAACACAAACAACAGAAAAACAAAAGTAGGTACAATTTGGGAGAAAGTATGCGTCACATCTACGCAAAACGGCTAACGCATAATGCTAAGACCCTATACGAGACAGAGCCCCAGCGCTGGTTTTCAGCGACAGCCGGTGATTGACGTGATGACGTCAACCAGTGCAGGATACTCTTTCCCCTCCTACTTACTATCTACTACCAAGGGATCATCTCCCTACAGGGCATAACCTTTCATGGCCCACTTGTAAGTCCCTGAAGCGTCTCCGGACACAAGCGGGAAGATATAACTCCAACCTGGTAAAGTGGGGTGATCCTGACGGAACGGCAGTAGGGTGCAGTTGTGGAGCTATGTCGCAAACAATGCTCCACCTCCTATCCTGCCCTCTGTGTGCCAGTCATGCCGTCAAAGTGACCTCTGCGCTACCACTGACGACGCCTAGGAAGTGGCGACCTTTCGGGCCAACAAGATCTTCCTGTCACTGGCACGATACAGTCGTGCCAGCGACAGGAAAAAGAAGGAGTGTCTGACCTACGAATAATCTGCTGAATCCTTAATTATCTGATTTACTATAAACCCAGGCGTTGGCCAAAGTCAATACTCGTTGAACCGATGACAGTTGTTACGCTGTTATCTATACTAATATTGAAAAGTAGTAAAATTTGTTTGTTTGTATGTAATCTTTGGAACTACCAGTCGGATTAGAAAAATATTTTTTGCATTTGATTTTATCTATAGGACTAATATTATAAAGCTGAAGAGTTTGTTTGGTTGAACGCGCTAATCTCTGGAACTACCAGTCGGATTTGAAAAATTCTTTTTGCATTTGATAGCCCAATTCTAGAGGAAGGCTATAGGCTATCTAACATCACGCTATGACTCTTAGGAGCCGAGCAAAAAGAAAAAAAAGTCAGACAGAATGCCAAGTGAGAACGAAGTAGTAGCACGGGCGGGCATAGACAACACGGGCCACCGGCGGCTCCGGTCCGCCCGGTGGCCCATGTTGCTCTATGACGGGCGGGCGATGGAATGCGACGCGATGAGTCGAGAGCCGAAATTTCATGCGGACGAAGTCGCGGGCAGAAGCTGGTACGAGTATAATATATGTTCTAAGGGGGTGACGTTCTTCGCATGATGTGGTGAATGGATAAAAGGGACCGAGGATGGAGCTCCTTTTTAATCGTGGACCGTGGACTGCTCTTAGACTGTCGTGTGTGTTAGATGTCAGTACTACCAACCCGCACTGGGCCCGCGTGGTGGATTACGGCCCACTCTCTCCCACAGAGTGGAGGACTGTGTCCCAGCAGGGGGAACATTATAGGCAGATTATGACTACCAAATATATTCATACCATCACGCCTATAATTCCCGAAGGCTTAAGCAAAGCTGTACCTACCCTAACCTTGAACCTTATGTAGTAGCAATAAAGTTGAGAATCTATTGAAGAAATTTGAAAGATTGTAGTAATTTGATGTGCTGGTGTCTGTACCAGGGGACGAGCCAATTTTTTACAGAGAAATAAATACACGTCAGCTTTGAGAGCTAAATGGCAATGAAAAAGTTGACTTAGGGCTGATTTTTCAATCATCTGATAACTTTATTCGAGGAATAATTTTGAAATTTTGACAGTTATACAAAAACGTCAAACGTCATTTTATTCCTCGAATAAAAAATATCTGGCGATGAAAAAATCAGCCCGTATCAGATAAAAAGCTTAATTTTCGTAGAAGTAAATGGCCTAAATAAAATCCCAATTATTACTTTTCGTGTTCTCATAACATCTAAAATTACATAGGTAGGTACCTACTCATTTATCTACAAGTCTTAAGAATAAAACAGTGTACCTAAGAGCTAAGTACATTATTAAAAAAGCACGGAAAACGTCCGGGTTTACGCAAAAAAGTACTTCCGAAACCAACAAATGCTTTTAACTTTAACATGTTTTTTATTCGACTTAATTCAAATAAAAACGCTTTTGAAAATTTTTGTGGAATGCTGAAGTGCCTCCCGTAAAAGTAGATAAGTACCGTTATTAGTAAAAACTTCTATGTAGCCAATAGGTAGGTTATAATATCTACATAATATAAATATTAAATTCACTGATAGACAAAGCACAGGCCAAAAATATTAAATTAAACATAAGAATTCTATAGTTAACCAAAAGAAGGATTTTTGAGAATTCATCCTCTAATTAAATTTATTATGGAAGTTTTTGCCAATAGGACATCCCATCGGGCCAAATATTAAATGTACATTGCCAAAAATTGCCATTATCAAAACGGTGCAGGAAAACATCATAAGGAAATAACAATTCGAAAACATATGACATTTACCAACCCGCACTGGGCCCTCGTGGTGGGCTACAGCAGTGCGATTCTGTAACCATCTCACCGTGAAAACATAGGTGAAGTGAGCGTGGAGTGAGCTGTCAATAGTGTCAATTCCTAGCAAAAACAAACATCACCTACGTTTTCACGGTGAGATTTTCACAGAATCGACCGGCAGGCCACTCCCTCTCACCAAGAGGAGACCTGTATACGAGTAGTGAGAGCATTATAGGTAGATTATGAATGCCAAAAATGGTTCCGGAAAAATATGCAAAACCTATTCAATAAAAGAAAAAAAAACTACGTTTATTGCCGAATCTATGACGGCATAACCCGAATTTTGAGAAATCTCGTGAATTTAACGACTAGAAACGTAGTGATAATTTCAAGTGACGTTCATCTTATTAAAACTCAGAAAAACGTCAGTTCTCCAAAAACCAGTTAGATCAGACGCCCACTGACTCAAATACGTTCACTTCATACACAAGTAGTATAAGGAAAGCCCCTAACTTTTTGTGTCCGCATACGTCATTGGTAACCATGTTGGAGTCGGTTTCTAACTGGATGCACTTGAATACCAGTATTTAACATGGAGCGACTATCTGACTGCCACGACCCAGTTACTGGGTAACACGATACCTCTTGGTAAGACTCGTTGTTAAACTTTCGGGCTTCTGACTACCTGTAACTTATGTCACAGATCTACAAATGACAGCCGGCAATAAAAGCTTAAAGTGCTTTCCGAGACACGAAGGTATTTCAGTATGTAATGGATGGTCACCCAACCACGACCTTGCTTAACCTTGAAGAACGACCCGTGTGGCTGTAATTAGTCACGAATCCTTGGCACTAACCTTAAATTTAATACATTATGACCTAATGGTCACCTGTAGCGATATACTTACAATTCAATGGAATATCCATTCAACTTTCCTGGTATACCTAATTTCTCAGGAAGGCAAGGACAAACAACGTCGCTAAGCAGCTCAAGATTGTTGGTCTTGTCAAGTCCTTCGTCTGATCTTCGTGACGATGGGAAAACAGTTTTGATTTTCTTTTGGCTCAAAACTTTGTCGGTGACGGCGTAGAGGTTACTTTGGTTGAAGGTTTCAGGTAACAGAGAAATAGGTGTTGAAACAATTTGCAACATATCTTCACATCAGAGGTCTACTTCCTAGGCGCGAAATCCGTCGTATTAGCCGAAGTGGCGTTTCCTACTCCGTATCACTTACAGACATATTTTTTTGTATTTAATATAAAGGGTGTCCCAACAAGAGCGCCGGATTTAAATTTGCCGCCATTTTGTTATATCCGCGCGGAACTAGTTGGCCGTGCTTTAGGCACAGTATAAAGACATACAGTACGAGGTCTTCATACAAACGGACGAAACGCGAGCTATACCTACGCGCCTCGACCACGGCATGAGCTCAGCATGCAGACAGTCGCGACTGTGCTGCAGTGACGAACGGACGGTGTGTTGTTTTTTTTAACAATAACCGCGCGATTTTTGCACTAAAAATAAGTTCAAGTACATATTTAATATGACGAGTAGGCTATATTGTGCTGTTTTTGGTTGCATGAATTCGTCAATAACGCATCCAGAGATAACTTTTTTTAGATTACCTGGAAACTCTGAAAGGTAAGACTATAAAATAATTTTACTTACTTGTAGGTAGGTACATAATGTGTGTATTTTTAATGGATAAGTATTTCATTTTATCTCCCGAAAAAAAGATGTCTGGATTAATAAATGAAGTGAATAGAGTAAAGGAAAGTGATAAACACGAGTGAGGTAGGTAGTTATAGGCGGTTCATGAATCATTAAACGGTAGGTATGCTTGTGTTAAAACCTCGGCGCATGTGTGTTTTGTTAGTTTGTATAATTCAAAGTAAAGACGTGGTTTTTATTATTAATAATAGTTGTTTATTGTACTGTGTGTATGAATAATACTAGAAAAAAATTGGTTGTCTGTAAAGTCGATTTACGGACGATAGTTTAACGTGACAACATCATAACAAAACATTAATGAAATGATTGTATACTTTTATGAATAAAATTAATTATTTTTATTGAATAACTGTTACTGTAATAAGAATAACTGTTTCATGAAATCATCATTCTTTGGACTTACATGGTCTTAGAGAGTTGTGTTGATGACTTTAATGATTATAATTCTGTAATAGTACATTACGATATTAGTGCGTTAAGATGTTATAACCAATACGCACGTATATCGTACGACGTTTTTTAACACATTTGCGAGGAAACAGAAAAAAAACATTTCACAATACAAGTACAAAGAAAAGAAAATTTGAGAAAAATGGCGCGAGGATTATTTTCTGCCGTGGCTGCGTGAAAATGTTGGCAAAGACACTAGAGCATGCAGCCAAGTTTTTAAATTACCGAATAAACTGTTTTTTAATTTTAAATAAAATCAATCTGTGAATGCACACTTGCTTTCCCGCCATTTTAACAGCGCGCTAGCGCTGCCTACTGACTGGCGCCGCGCGGCGATTAGTTCGAAATTTGAATAGCAACAGCGCGCTGCTGCTCACTAGCTGGAGTCGTGCGGCGGCGATCAAAACAACACGCATTTTTATTAAACACTTCCTATTCAATTCACAAAGTATTTTATTTGTTTATATAAAATTATTTATGTACACACAGTAAAATACAATAACAAAACTAAATGGAAACACAAAGTAGGCAAATGTAATTAAAATACTGGAGGCGGGCAGCCCTATCGCATGTTTACGTACCGCGCGGCTGTAGGCATTTACATCAAGGTTACGGCCGAGTAACAATACTGTATTTCTTTATTCTGTGCTTTAGGTTTGTGAGCGGTGGGACGGAGGGGCGGGAGCGCTTTTATCATCTCAATATCTCAATCTTTTAAGTGAGGCGCCACTGACGCGTGCACTCCGCACTCTCAACCTCATAGCTAGTGACACGGACCTATTCTGTTGTTCTCTGAGTGAGTTCACAAAGAATGCATTGTTTGTAATAAGTTACAAAAAATAATTATAATAAGGGGTTAGTAATAAGTTAGGATAAGAGTTTAGATAAATGTACACTATCGCAATAGGTTTCCCTGTAAGGATAGATGTAAGTTGAGAAATAAATAAATAAAAAATCATTACTCAGTACGTGCGTTGCGAACAATAGGCAACCCCGCCGCCCTCACCCCGTCCCCACCCCAGGCGCGTTCAACTAGTTCCGCGCGGACGATAAATACGAGTTGTACGGTGATTTCTTTTACAGTTGTCACGTACAGACCACGCGATTTAAGAATATGGAGAAGTATTCAAACCAACAACGTTATTGTAAAAACACATTACAAAAATGGTGAAAGTTTTGCGAAAACAGTTCACCAATTACGTCAAGTATTCGGTCGTAGTAATGCGCCAAATGAATCGACAATTCGACACAAACAGTTCAACATCTTAAAGAGGAAATACGGCGCGTTTTTGGTGAAATACAGCCACATTTATGCGAAAACGTTATTAAAAATTTCAACAAAAGAATAAGCCTGTGCTAGAGGTTTCGTGGTGGACATTTGCCTGATGTTGTATTTCACGTTTAATTGGAACTATTTTTCTTTATGTTGAAATAAAAATGTTTGCTTAATTAAAAAACAAATGTGTTTTTCTTTAAAATTAAATCCGGCGCTCTTGTTGGGACACCCTATATAATAACATAATTTAACTAAAACTATTAAAAAACTAAAATATTGCGTCGAAATATTCCTCCGCATCGCTGTCGACTGGTACATCTAAGAGACTGACGGCATTGCCACGTAGTATGGCAATGCTTAGCCTCTGGCCAAGGTAAAAGCCAGCCTTTGGGTCACTTACTTAACTTTACTTTTTCAACTTACTTCATAAGATTAGTTCGGGTCCCAAACTAAATATTCATGACAGCACGATGTGACAGTCGTCCCGATTCCCGTAAAGTCCCGTTATGTATTTGCCCGTCCGAAAAAAATAATCAGTAGTTGAAGAGTAAGCCCCTGTGCAAGTGTGCAACCCTGCTTCCATTTTGTCGAGGTAGATAATAAGTCAATGATCCTAATAGTCAAGAGAAATGCAATAAATAAACATTTCTTGCAACTGACAGGGCGTGATACTAAAGTAATTCCCAAAGACTCTGAACCCCACGTAGGCTCCAGTCAACAGGATAAGAGAAATGAAATCCCGAGCTTGTGACGTCAGACCTTAGCAATAATAATATTCGGCAATGTTTAAAGGTGAATGTAGGTAGGTAGGTACTATGGTTTCATACAATGCCTCACCCAACCCTAATTTCATTCGTGAGCACTCTTTATGTGCGGAACTCCCTGATTATCTTTGAATCAACAACGTAAAATGTAGACGAAATCATCAAAGTACAACACATGGTACATGAATAACTAATTGTACCTATACGCTATTAAAACACAATTAATTATCAACTTATCATTTTTGTATGTTTCCAATTTATCATTAAATAGTTTCTTCCATCGTAAACACTGGAAAGCGTAATTAATCGTCCGTAGGCTTCATCAAAGTTGGGTGCCTGAAGAGTTCGCTATCAGCCAGTGATGTAACTATCTCTTTATCAAACGCAGAATCCCCTTTAATCCCCGGTTATAAACGAAATCTTTCGCCTCGAAGTGTTAACATTATCACTGCGTCAGAACTAGTGCTATAACTATGTCGTTAATAACCTTACTTATTATCCTTTACGACGAGTTAATTCGTGTCGTTGTCACACAAATATTTAGAGCTTGCCGTATAAAAAAAGGACGTAAGAGCAAACGGCGCACGATTCGCAGGCGCGCGCGCTGGGAAACTCATTCTAACGCATCGACCGCTCGAGCCGAACGTCGGTCAATCGGGAAGTGTCATCTCAAGTCACTAGTATTTACCACGATGTACATACGAACAATATAATCAATAAAAATTCCAAGTGTCTGTGTAATTATCTTCAATGAATACCTTATTAACATGTGGTACAAAAAGAAGAGTGTGTGTCAGCTAAATCTCAGTTTACCCCTGAATCGGTTCATAGAGACATTGGAGATTTTAAGATTTTTATTGCTCCAGTTGTTAATCCCTCTACAAGGGACGATATGGATTATGAAACATTTGTGATTGTATGTAACAATAGTATATAAAAACAATTGTGATACGAAGAAGTGTTTATAAGTGTAAAGATTTTTTTCGAAGAAGTTTATATTAAAGAAGCTAGTCAAGATGATGTCCAAAAAGCAGCTGACCTGCATGCTTGCGCTGCATCTCATGTATTTGTTAGTGGGCGCAAGCATATTCTACCACATCGAGAGCCCACTTGAAGTCAAGCAAAGGGCTGAAGATAAACTAGAAAGGCTTGAAATTCAAAGTAAGTCAACATTTAAATGTGTCTAATATATTATTCGTTTACATGAACGATTTTATCATAACACTTTTGCGCTGAAACTCTAAATTGTTTATATTTTTTCGTGTCAGATTAGTTTACGTTGAAAGCGAGGAAAATTATTTTTGTGGTACTACCAAGGGACAGATCTAACGAAGAAGTCATTATGGAAACGTCTACTAATTCCAAATACTTTTGATACCTAAATTTTATTATTGTTCGACTTGCATCACAAATGAAACATCAAGCGTGATTGGTTATTAATTAAATGTTAAGTCATTATTAAACTAGAACCATTATATGTGACAACCTACCAGTAACTTAATCTGATAAGTGAATAAAATCAATTTTCAATATATACTTAGTTAACAACACTTGATCATTTGTACGGCCTATCGAAGCACTTGTAAATAACTGTGTTATTTTGATAAAAATAAAAACAAATGAAAATAAACGCATATTGTCTCTGACTTACCTACAGTTATTCTATTTTCAAATAAATACTCGTAATATTTAAAGGAATTAAGAAGAAAAATAAAATAGAAATGTGTGCCAGCCCGTGTTATCTCTGACATTATATTTGGGCTATTCTGAAATATTTTGAGAAAAACCTGACTTTTATTTAACTATAGGTACACATTATCTATATATTACTCTAAACTCATGACAATTAGCCTGAAAATTAACCTGTAGGTATATGTTTCTAGATAGTTATTAATAGGTAAATAAACTGCGTTTACCTAATTGTCATTGTTCTGCAACGTGAGCGATTAAGGATATCGATATTTTTCCCTGCAAACATCAGATGTGATTCATTATTATTTATTACACGATTATTTATTTAATATTATCGTTATTTCTATTTTAATAGCCATGTTTTGTAATATTTTTCTTTCAATAGTATTGTGGTCTTCAGTAAAAAAAACAAATTCACCGGTTCACGTGATTCTCTCGGCCAATCTTTATTATACTAATCAATGTAGGTGTGTATTTGTTTCTAACTTTCAAAATGCAACATCTACCTAGATTGCACTTATGTTAAATGAAATGTTCTTAGCTGTAAGTAGTTCTAAGCTGTCTTTTGAGACACTTTTACATGACAATATCTTGTTGGTCAATATTTTATGACTATATGGTACTTAGGTACCATTACATCGTGTTATAGTTTAAACATTTTGGGAGTACCTTAGCCGTGCATTTTGACGGCGATTTCATTGTAGTCATTGGACTATCGGCATAAGCTGCTTGTCGTGTCACTTTTTGGTTGGAAATCAGCAAATGCCGATGAACAATTTCAACCTTCAAATTTGGCTCTTCAAAAGTTCAGTAACAACGTATACGCAACCTCTTTGACTGCGAAGGTTTATTTTACTACTGCTTAATTTAAACAGTTCAATAGTCCAACGACTTAGTCGAAGGAAGCCATGCCAGCATTAGATAGCTGCGCCTTGTGACGGGGACCATCACGGGACACTGCTCGCTAAACAAACACTTTCACACAATAGGCATAACGGACAGTCCCCTGTGCAGGGCCTGCATGGAGGCTGAGGAAACCATTCCGCATGTGATCTTTGAGTGCACAGGCATCACCCAAATTAGGTCAGAAACCCTCGGAACACCCAGATCTTACACATATGTTCTCAACAGGCCAGGAGACGTAATCAACTTCTGGAGGGAGGTGGGCTGGTTGGAATAACCACCGACGGCCACCATGGCCCACGCACAATGATCCACTTGAAGGACTAAGTGCGAAAACCAAACCCATGACATAGAACATAGTCCTACGATTATATCCATCTAAACTTAATTAGAGATGGCCAGGAATACTGAAAAATGTAAAGCACTATGCTGGCAGTCTTGAAGAAACCCTTTTCTATATACAACGGCAGGATCTTTTCCTTCCAACCGATACAATTAAGCCTAGCCTATCTCCGTAACTCGGAGACCTCTCTACATAATAGTCAATGTGTCATGCCATTGTTATTACCACGCGACCAGATAAAAAACTTGAGACTATTGTCTATGGCTATGTGAAACTGTTCATTGCAACGTGCACTTCAACTTGCCAATCAATAAAGAAATGGCGTGGGACCTTTATCGTACCTACCTATTTTTTTAGTGAAGAGAAATATGCCTTTTCTAACAACGGTCCCCAAATTTAAAAAAAAATCGGTAAAATTAAATCAGTTAATAATCAAAAAAGTTCAGAATAACGAAAACTACCGGATTCTAAGTGGTGATTCAAAAAATAACTTAAAGTAATTAAAAAAAATTGAGAAACCATTTTATATAGGGAAAATTAATTACAAATATTTTCTATTGTTCTTATACTTAAACTAAATATGAAGGAAATATGAAATATGTCCCGTTTTATTCTACATTAAGAAAATAAACTGATGATATGGAGGATATTGCGAATATACTATGACTTCACCCTTTCACTTATAAACCCAATAAAATCTACTGTCAAGTAAGCGAAGCCGCGGGCACAGCTAGTAGTAACAAACAAACATATCGACACTTCAGTCAACGTGGGTACAAAGTGTTAGTTTTCATCATAATCTATCGAGATCACTATAATGTATATATCAACCGTCTAAAAATGTTAAATTTTTGGTTTCCCCTTTGCCATCTTCCAGTTAGTGGATGCAAAGGATGCTGTGTCAATGTCATCATTATCATCTGCCCAGACTTACACCAACAAATACGGGCCTCCAGTCTAACAAAATGCAGTTATACCAGTATTTTAGATGGAAAGAATGAAAGAATATACATTTATTCAGCACAGACTAAAAGACTATTACCTAGTACACCAGAGACATACATCAGATAAAAACAAATAAAAATCAAATAAAAAAAGTGTAAAGTCCGATGTAAGAAATTAGCACGAAAGTGTGCCTCACGGCTCGGGTGCGCCAAAAAGGCCCAGTCCGTGAAAATGTACTATCTGCCTATCTGAGTTTTACCAAGGGATATTGCATTTGTGGAGGTCAGAGAGGCAGTCGTTCCGATCCAAACAAAGTCGGAAAAAAGCTAGGCAGATGATGTTGGTGAGGCTCATGACTTCCAGGCTATTACTGCTGTTATCAATGTCCTTGTTCATCATAATGTACAGACGCCAGCACATCAAGCTACTACAATCTGTCAAATTTCTTTAATAGATTTTCAATTTTATTGCTAAAGCATAAAGTTCAAAGTTGATTGTGAAAATTTTACAGTTTCGGGTAGCTTGATTTGCTGGCGTCTGTACAAGGTGCCACTACACTACCACTTCCACTCCCGCTTGAGCCTCGTCATCATCATCGTCAATCTATAGGAGTTCACTGCTGGATACACCCACCAGCTGAACGCCTTTCGTCGTTTAGCTCAGTGTTTTCCAAACATTGTTCTGCCATGACCTGGAAATTTTCATACTGCCCCTCCGTGACCCACTCAATATTTTTAACCCCCCTACCCCCCGCTGGTTACATTCAGTAAAATAATACACGTTTATTGTTATTAGAAGTATGTTTAAATTACGAACGACTAAATTATGAACCTATTAAAATTAAATATATTTTTACTATAACTTTTGCAACTATGCATATTTCGATATAGGTTATTTAGTGCATAGTATGAAGCTGCTTATCTTTTACTAAAGAATCCAGATTCGCCACAAATGATGAAAGTTTTAATCCTGAGGTTTGGTTCCACTTCAAGTCGGTTTCAATACTTATTTATTTTTAAGATAAACTAGTGTTGAGAACCCAGGCTACTCCCGGCTACTCTCTTGTGTCTATTTGATCGTAAACATGATTATAAAACATCATGTTTAAGGCATTAATAATTACGAGTAACACAGCCATAAAATCAAATGCGCTTTGAACAAATACTTGTAATCTGCATATAGTAATATATATGTAAATAATAATTATAAGTCACTAATACATAAAGTATAGTTATAGCCTATAATAAAATAATCTCAGTGGGGTTAGATACCACTGAGATTATTTTAATATAGGCTATATTATAGGCTATGTATTAAGTATATTATAATTCTCCGTTCAGTTGAGTTTCTGCTACGTACATGCGCAAATATAACTTGGATTTTCTGTACATAAACTCTAATATATAGCCATAATTCATATTCGTAATTAAGTTCTATGAAATAATGAATATTTATTTGGACAGGACAAAGCGACACAAGTAACGAAATCTATTAAACAAAGCGACACAAGTAACGAAATATATTAACAAAATTGCAAATACATACGGTATGAAAAACAAAAATAATCGCGTATAAAAATCTACTTTATGTCTTCTAAGGAACTTACTATCGCTGTACAGTGTACAGTCACCAAAGGATATCTCCTATTTCAACCCTGGTTACTTTTACTTTGACCCGACCTGGTTACTTATCAGTAACCAGGGTCGTCGGATATAGTTGAAGTTTAATAAGAGACCGATGGATATTTTCTAATAAAATTTAATTTCAATAATAGAAAACAAACAGTCCATATATCAAATTAAATTTCATTCGAAAACATCAACCGGTTTCTTACTAAACTTCAACTAGGTATATCCGACGACCCTGGTTACTTATCTCCTTTGGTACCGTACACTAAGAAATAATTTTTTGAATCTTTTCCCTTCAGTGGGGAAAACACGGGATATTAATTGTTTTTAATAAATCTCTACAAAGCATTATCTACCTACTTAGTATGTACCAAGCTAGGACTAAGTGTGAAGCTTGATGCGTGATGTTTGTTGAAGGACCCATGGCGGGCTGGCCATGTTTGTCGAAGGATTACCTTAAGAAGGTGACTGGGACAAACTGGGTGTGGAAGGCAGAGGACAGGGTGTTGTGGTGCAGCCTAGGAGAGGCCCGTGTCGAGCAGTGGACTGCGATAGGCTGCCCCTAAAATCTCAAACAAGAATGATCTTTTCAAAACGTTCTCAAACTATTACTGTCGCTTCAACACTCCTTAAAGTGACAGGGACAACATGAGACTTTACCGGCCACATAATATTGAGTTGCGTTTGAAAATTCCGTCGAAAATGATAATAACCATGGATCTTTTTCACTAGAATGTATTTTTGAAGTAAGCAACATTAAAAACGTATAATTTTAACGTAGGATTCAGAGACGTCTATAAACATTCATTGGTATAACGGGAATGTTGCATATAAAATAATGACTTGAAAGAATATTATTTTATTAAATGGTTTTCATTTGGTTTCACGCTGAGATAAATAAAAAATGTAGATCAGGTGTTTATAGCCTTGCAGGTATGGCAAACATTGGTGTACCAATGTTATTTACAGAATAATCTAAATTCATATTGATTTTACAAGTACCATATAAAGGTGAATGATGATGACGCATAATCGTTATAATACAGTAAATACCTTACAGTGATTTTGGCAATAAACTATATTATTTTAATGTTAAAATCCCTTTCAAGTTTCGTCCCGATTCACGGCTGCATTCATATTCACCTCGTTTTATAATACTGTCTTATTTCGAGAGGCTACCAGCTCCTCCTCAAGAAATAATTAATACAATCTGAAGTTCAAATTAAACATCAAGATTTAATCCATTGGGATAGGACCTACTAACATAATTAATAACATTAGGCTCAAATTGTCGATAAATTAAACCGAATCTGTTTCGATAACCCCCGAAAGTTGATTGAAAGAATTGAACTAGAACGCTATTATCCCAGATTATTTAAAAGCAATTATATCGATGCTGTCGGGAAGTTATGAAACGAAAACAAATTATGGTTATTATGGCACACTATCTGAATGAAAACAATCAAACATTTTGTCTTTAGTCTTTCTCTCCGCAAAACGTCTGTATCTCTGGCAACTAAAATGAGCAATATTTGTTGATGGGACCAAGAATGAAAGGGAATCATTGATAAGAGAATTCAAACATTTTGGCGTTATTTTTTTTCTGCTGAATTGGCCTGCTATTGACCTCGATCACGACTGATGGAAAGTGATGGATGAGGTCTATGATGGAATGAGCGTACCCAGAAGATGCCTAAGGCACTGGAACTCCCATGCATCGACGAAACACAGCAGGCTGTTTCTCCAGTGGGAGGGTGGTCGCAAACCAGGCGGGCGTTAGCCCTGCCACCGCAAGGGAAGAATTTGCCAGTCAAATAAGGTGTTGGGTATGACTGTCCAGGATGCGCCGAGCACTCGGTTCAGCACGGAAACAAACTGTGCTACACGAGGAGGTTTCTTCAGACATCTCAAAACAGTTAGGCTAATTCAAAACATTTTAACAAATTTTATTTCTTTATTCAGTTATTGCAAAGGTTGGGTAACCTAGTGAGGATGCCTAGTTAATGATTCTATTTCTATTACATAGTATGTCGTTCATTAAAGTAAAATTATTGATACGGTACGATGGGGTTGGCATATCCGAATTGATAAAAACCCCTTTTCATAAAAAAGTCCTTCGTACACGGCTGCGCTCACGCGTCTTAGTATCATCGTTTACATATTTAACCGACCGTTGTTATTTTACTTCATTTTCTTAATATACTTGTTATACAGTCTGCTATATTTTTCATTTTGCTCCACCACGACCTATCGTCGCGAATATTGGTCCTTCGAGCCGGATGCGCTCACGCGTCTTAGTATCGTTGTTTACATATTTAACCGACCGTTGTCATTTTACTTCATTTGCTTAATATACTTGTTATGCCGCTATATTTTTCATTTTGCTCCACCACGACCTATCGTCGCGTACAAGTGGATACCATTGACCTGATGTTTATGTAAGAATCATTGTCCTTGTGCGTGTACGCAAACTTACGAGTAGAACAGCATCTTCAATACCTCATCTGCCTAGCCTTTTCCCAACTCTGTTGGAATCGGCTTCCAGTCTCACCGGTTGCAGCTGAATACCAGTATTTTACATAGAATACGATACTCCTTGGTAAGACTGGTTGTCAGACTTTCGGGCTTCTGACGACCCATAACGACTGCCACAGATCTACAAATGACAGATTTAACAAATAAAGACAGACAGTTACAGACAGACAGACACAGACAGACAGACAGACAGTTACAGACAGACAGTTTATCTTATCTTATGCAAAGTTGGTCACCCATCCACGGACCAACCGCGGCAAGCGTAGCTTAACCTGATCGATCGACCCGTGCGGCTGTTATTACTTAGCCAGAAGCATCTTCACTCTGACCTGTTAATACAAATAGGTTTGCTGTTTAGACTTGAACACGTTTATTGCTGCTTCATCCATTTCCAGTTATAATTCTAATTTATGTATTAGGAGAAATTAAACTTTGACGTACAAAATAAATGAAGTCAGAAGTATGTACTGAAGTGGTGATATGGAAATTCCAAAGTAATATGGTTGACGACAAGTTGACTAATTTTGTAATGAACTACGCTAATAATAATTTTGCACTTACATATTATTCAAGAGAAATAATGACGCAACTTACTAGCCAGTAAAAATGTTACAGGATAATCTAGTATCTTTCTTCATAATTATAGTGTTCCTAGAATCCTATATTTTCCTTTAGTTGCCAAGCAAAGAAAGAGTTTACACCCGTAGTCATGAATACTCAAGAAACTGCAAACTTAGCCCCGTTTTACACACGTTTTTCTTGCTATGAAAGATTTCGGTTGATAAGCCGTGTGTAGGCACGGTCTTCAATGTCGTATGGATCACTATGGAAGCTTGATGACAGATACGGCGCACAGTGGTCCGGGTTTTCAAAAAGGCGGACATAGGATCGAAAATGCATATTTAACGTAACAAAAAATAGTTTCGTATAGGAAATTTAACGCTGATTAATACTTATTACTACAACTTTTCAAAAAAACAGCTCCTTCACGTCAAAAAAAAATATTGAAAATAAAAATGTATGGGAGAAAATCTATTTTATTTTTTTTCTCCGTTCAGTATCAAAGTGTAGCAAGCAAACCTTATATTCTGGTAAGTACCTATTGTTCTTAATACGACAACATATAAATTGCTTGCGTATCCCTGCGGCCTTGACGCCTACGATGCTTCAAAGTTTAAAATTTCAATTGGGATTTTTTTAAATTATTATCGAGGTTTTCAATTAAGCTGAATTCAAAATATAATTTTTTAATTATATAAGAATTAAAACATACGCATTCAAGCATTTGGCAAGTATTTGTTTATTTTATTTTAATAAAAAGTACTAATAAAAGTCTTCAACTTTAGTTATGTAATAAAGGACACGTGCTGATTCGTAGCCTATTTGTAACTGACTGAAACGACTCCTGTGGTAAAAGAATCATTTACCCCCACCACCGGAGATTTCGACGACGCTGATTGGCTGTTGAAGATGTGGTACTAATTTCGTCAGTCACTACTTGCGAGCGTGTGTTTGTTATTAATATCTGTGCATGAAACAATTAAAGGCACTTGTTTCTCAACCCTTGAGGAAGCAACATCAATTATCCGTGCTGTGTGAAAGTTTAGTGAGTTTCGTTATGGCTGCATTTGTTACAAACTTGGACATTTTTATGTTCCTCCGTGTTGAAGGAGACATGAAAAATTGGGCACGACTCTATGAAGCTATTATTCTACATATCCCAGTTGAAACATGTTCGGAAGATTTAGAAATAATCAAGACCTTTTTGAAGAACTACATGAGTAATATCAATCGCAGATGGGCAAGTGCTTCTAGAAATCAGAAGACTTTCATGAATAGACATGCTGCGTGGTTAGAATCAAATATTAGTTGGCCAATTTGCACTACTGTTAATTTATCCGAGATTTTTCAAGCCCAAGATGAAGTTATCGAAAACATATCGTCAGACAATACTTCAGTTGACATCGATACTACAGCAGCTGTGATTCCGTCGACATCAAGTACAGCAACTGTGGGCACATCTACCGAAGTTCAGATTAGGAAGCCTTTTGTTGACCTCAGCAACAAACAGAAGAAAAGACGTTCAGAGTCTCTTTTGGACTATTCGCCGGAAGAACTTACTTTTGCATTAGTCGAAAGACTTAGGATAGACAAGAAGAATGACTTAGCTTGTGTTATTGATCATATAACGAAGAACCCTGATAGTGTTACTATTGTTCAAGCCACATTGTTTAAGAAAAATAGGAAAAAATCTTTAGATGAAGATCATGCTCTTGGTCTTTATACATCATTGAACCTGTCAAAATGGAAATACTTGTGTTTAAGGAAAGCGCTGTTAGATTGTGAAGTTCCAGTGTTACCATCGTATCACAAACTCCTTGAAGCTAAAAAGAGATGCTATCCACATGATTTAGAAATTACCGAGAGAGGAGCCAGAGTGAAGCTTCAAGCCCTATTGGATCTGACAGTCCAGAAGATTCTTCAAATTACCGGTACCCAGATTGATTCGTCAACTGAAGGATTGAAGTTAATTAGTAAATGGGGTTTCGATGGAGCTTCTTCACAAAGCACCTACAAGCAAAGGAGTGAAGATGTAGACTTCAGTGATTCATCGGTTTTCATGTCAAGTCTTGTCCCTCTTAAATTAGTTTCTAATAATAGCACCATATGGGAAAACCCAACACCTTCGTCAACACATTATTGCAGGCCCATTAAGTTCGAGTTTTGTAAAGAGACAGCAGAATACATCAAGCAAGAAGAAGCTGCATTGAAGGAAGAAATAAAGAACATCAATTCTACAAAATGGGTCGGGCTAGAGATTAGTCACGAGCTTCATATGACAATGATCGACGGAAAAGTGGCCACTATTATAACGGATACTTCGTCTGCATCTGCCTGCAATATTTGCCTTGCTAAGCCGACTGAGATGAACAAACTGTCAGAAGTATTTTCAAGACCTGTTCGAGAAGATGTTTATAAATATGGACTTTCTACTCTTCATATGTGGATTCGTTGTATGGAGTGTATTCTACACATATCTTACAACATGGACTTTGAGATGTGGACTGCACGAGGTGCTAACAAGCAACTAAAAGCTGCGAAGAAACATTTTACACAAGAAGAATTCAAACAGCAAATGGGAATACTTGTGGATTTTGTGAAGCAAGGCTTTGGAACCACAAACGACGGAAACACAGCCAGAAGGTTTTTTAGAGATTATGAGAAATCTGCCGAAATAACCAATATTGACAAAGGCCTACTGAAGCATTTTACGGTTATTCTTCAAACGATTTCATCGGGATGTGCCATAGATATAGAAAAATTCAGGACTTATTGCAGAGAAACAGCTGAGATCTTTGTTCATCTATACCCATGGTTTTATATGCCCGCAAGTGTGCACAAGCTACTCATACACGGTGCAGACATTTGTCATCACTTTGGCCTCCTACCAATTGGCATTCTTTCCGAAGAAGCGGGAGAAGCAAGAAATAAAGAATTTCGAAGAGTTCGTGAATATCACACAAGAAAATTTAACAGGATGAAGACCAACGAGGACTTGCTCCATAATTTTTTAATTAGTTCAGACCCATATTTATCCCATATTCGACCAAAATACAGCAACTCAAAGCAATTCGATTTTTTTCCAGATGTTAAAGAGCTTTTGTTGTTGCCTGAGGTAGTAACAGAAGAAACTGAAAATATGGATCTACAGGAGTTGCAGCCTGAAGATGATCCATTAATGTAAACGTGACAGATTTAGTGATTTTGTTATTGTTAGAATTGAGTTTGTTAGTAGTAGTAGTAGTTGAGTTGTAGTCCTTTTCAGGACCACTTAAAATAGTCCTTTTCAGGACTTCAGAAAAAGCCCTTTTAAGGGCTACATCTATTTCTAATTGTTTCTTTTAAGATGAGTCACGTTAGTAGTAAAACCAACAATATCAACCATGATTTATCAATAGGAAATATCAACAGATGAAAGAATAACCAACAGATGATTATTAAAAAAAAAATAAGCAGAAATGCTTATTTTATCATAACATCACGCTTTATATTCCCCGAAGGGTTCGGCAAAGGTGTATACTACACTATAGTACACTGTCATTTCGCCAGTTATATTTAAGTCCCATGTAATAGGGGGCGAGCTTAATACACGGATGAGGCGCGCGGGGGGCTTGTTTTTATTAAAAATGATATTTTGGATTAATTTCAATTGAAAAACTCGTTAATAATATTAAGATAATTCAACATTAAAATTTTAAACTTTGAAGCATCGTAGGCGTCAAGGCCGCAGGGATACGCAAGCAATTTATATGTTGTCGTATTAAGAACAATAGGTACTTACCAGAATATAAGGTTTGCTTGCTACACTTTGATACTGAACGGAGAAAAAAAATAAAATAGATTTTCTCCCATACATTTTTATTTTCAATATTTTTTTTTGACGTGAAGGAGCTGTTTTTTTGAAAAGTTGTAGTAATAAGTATTAATCAGCGTTAAATTTCCTATACGAAACTATTTTTTGTTACGTTAAATATGCATTTTCGATCCTATGTCCGCCTTTTTGAAAACCCGGACCACTGTGCGGCGGCGGCACTACGGCACGGCGCCGTCACCGTATGCGTCGTCCTGTGGTTTGCTGCGTCATATACGAACTCACACTATTACTCTGCGGTGCGTCTAGCGGTCCGTACCGTAAATAAACCGTGCCGTATACAACGGATCTTGTGAACAGAAACAAGTGAAAATCGCAATTAGAAGGACAGAAAGGAATTCCCAAAGAGATAATATAGATACATGTAACATCATATCTATGTATATGACTAAGTGCCTTTAGGTATACGGTATGACATTGGAGAGTGCTACGCCCCTATTTGTGGTAACGCAAGCCTATCAGACAAATAATTTAGTAACACAATTACTCGCAATAATAATCTGATAATTCTATAGCAATTTGCAATTATGATTGCTTTACTTCAGTCACTGGAAACGAAATAAAAGTGAATAAACGGGTAGTGTTCAACGATTTCCCAACTAAGTCGGGGTCGGCTTCCAGTCTAACCAGATGCAGCTGAATACCAGCATTTTACATGAAGCGACTGCCTATCTGACCACCACAACCCACTTACCGGGTAATACGATACCCCTTGGTAAGACTGGTTGTCAGACTTTCGGGCTTCCGACGACAGCTCCAACAACAGCTCCAACAACTTTATCTTTTTTTTGTGAATGGCATCTCGCAGGTCAATCAAAAAGGTTGTCGGTTGTTTAACCGAACCTATTTCTGTTTGAATACGAGGCTTTTGGCTACTTTGTATGTTTGTATTTTTTTTTATAATGTGCGTTTGTATTGTGAAGAATAAACAAGTTTTCTTTATTTACTTTTTTTTTCTTTTCCTGTGGGTGCTTTAATAAATTAAGACATCCAGCCAGGGCATAAAAATTATGAAATAAGCGAGTACACGCTCTAAGGGCATCCCCTGTGGGGTGCAGTTTTGGGCGTCGCAGGGAGAGATTAATCTTTATCTACCGCTGTTCTGGCTGTTTTCACAACGCGTTGTAGTTGTATGTGTTATCAGTTCCAGTACAATAATATTTAGCCTCAATTATATTGATTTGTTACCTATGTTGTTTTTGTACAGTTATAGCTCGGCCATAATTAAAGGTGAATCCATTGTCATTTACCTCATTGTTCTAACGTATATTTTCATGTCAGCATTTCTGTTGCGTTGGTTTATATACTTAGATTTATTTTCCTTGTAGGCTAAAATGAAGTATCTGTTACAACGCCTGTTAGTAAAGCATCTTCAAGTTTAACCGCTCTAGTATGGTGCTGCAAGAGCTTCGCGGTCCAATAAAAGGTGTATTCAAACTCAAACCATTTATTTCAATTAAACCATTTACAGGCACTTTTGAATTGACAAGAAGTCGGTCAATCAGAAAATATGAACCTACTTGCCCATTCCAAAGCGTAGGTACCTATGGAGAAGAACGGGCAAGAAACTCTATGGACACTCTTTTAAATTATATTTTTACAAAAATATTAGTTACATCATTAATGTTGAATGTTGGTGTTGGTGTATGTGAGAACGATGTAAAAAAGACGTACGCATTAAAAGCGTATTTTTATACTAGTCATAGCGTTGAAATTACTTATTTTACACCATGACGGGGGCGGTCAGCTTTCCAAGCCAACCCTCTTCTTTTTTTGCTACTCTTCTAAATATGAAAAAGTGTTTATCTCTTAAAACGTGCCATCAACATATAAAATATTCGTCAAGTATACTTATACGAGTATATGGGCAAGCCATTCAGGCTATAATCTCTACAGTAGCTGATTATCAGCTTATAATATTCCCACTGCTGGGACACAGGCGCCTCTCTTCGAGATGGAGTGGGCTTTAATCTACCACGGGGGCCCAGTGTGGATTGGTACTCGTAGATATCACTTTAACCGCTACACTTCTACTGTTAATTATATATCTATAGTTTTGAGGCATCCGACGGTGTAACATACATCACGCTAAACATTAGTTGATTTGGTTTCCTTTCGATTAAAGGCTCCTACAAACTGGTGCGACGCGAATCGCGCGCGACTCAAAGGCACCGCTCGTTGCGTGACTTGCGGTGCCTTTGTGTCGCGCGCAATTTTATCGCGTGTCGTTTGAAGGAGTCTTTAATAATCACTACACCTAGGTATATATATCCGGTTACTGGCGATGTGCTTGCGATACTATTAAGACCGTATTACCTTACAATAGGCTCTCTATTTCTGAAAAGTATTTTTTAATACAGTTGCTCAAAACGTGGCGTATTGCAGGGACGTATAGCGTTCGGGATGTGGGCTATTACATACTCGTGCTTTTTTTTTACCTTTCCCAAACTCGTGCGTTCTCTTTCCCAACTGTCAAAATAATGTCTATTAAAAAGAAAAATCAACCATGAAGTTTTTACTAAAAAAATTCATACGTAGAAGTTTTTATGATTCATGCAAATACGTATATTTCTAAAATGAAGCTACTAATTTGTTTCAATATCGGATTTAATGATTTGATTGAATGAGTTAGGTTAGGTTTCATTTCATTTCATCTCATTAAATTTCATATTAATAAAAAAATTCTACTGAAGACTTGGCTGTATGGGCATAGTTCCCTTTGCCTACCAGAATGGGTGAAGAAAAAAAAATATCTGCTTATATTCTACGGTTGGCGCCATTGCTTAGTTGAGTTTATTGTGTTTTTATTATTTTATTAAATTGCTTAATTTTTTCGCAACTGTATTAAAAATAGTCGTTCAGTACACGTGCGAAACCGTCATTGCAACTTGTTCCGACTGTCAACCCTCGCCTTCGGCTGCGCCTCGGCTCGGGTAGACATTTGTCGGAACTCTTTGCAATGACAACCTTTCCGCACTTGTAATGAAATATACTATTGTTAGAACCTAAATTAAATAGTAGATTAAAAAAAAACATCAGCATCTTCTGCCCTTTTTGTCTCATATAACTACTTTCGGGTCGGCGCATTAAGTATTCTTTTTCCATTCTCCCCTGTCAACCAACACGTTATCATTCACTGCCTGTTTCATATCATTCCTCACAATCCTCACATAAAGGCTCCTACAAACAGGCGCGACACGCGATATAATCGCGCGCGACACAAAGGCACCGCTCGTTGTGCGACTTGCGGTGCCTTTGTGTCGTGCGTGATTTTATTGCGTGTCGCGCCTGTTTGAAGGAGCCTTAATCCATCCATATTTTCATTTGGCCTTCCTATCCCTCTACATCCATCTCAACATTTATATATAATAGTCAACAATTTATATTCATCATTTTTTTAGTAACATGCGTTTAAAAACTAAATGCAACAACTACATAAACAGACCTAGATAACTGCAGGTCTCTTGTCATGGAAATATTAGTCTCTCTCTTTCTCTCTTCATTACAACAAACGGCATTACCATTTAATAAAACAACACATTAATCATCCAGGATAAAAATAAATGATTACCTTATCATAATAATCAAATCATCCAGCTACATAATTTATGTAAACCAGATTTACATAAATACTTCGAAAGCTTTAATGAATGAGGTTACTAAAATAAAGTGTTATTAATAAACATTTAACTACTTACATAAATAATTACATTAGACACATACATACCTAATACAGACTCCAGAGCTTTAATCAAATTAGGTTATAAAATAATTGATCCATTTATGTTCCGATTTCATTTCCTTCCTTGTTCTAATTAAAACTTATCAAATTAAGTGCACATCAAAGAGCTCACTTGGTAGATATAGGTGATATAAACATGGTCTAGTTTCTAATCTCTCAATTAAATACTTTTTAGTCCATGCAAATGCAGTTTAGTTTATTTTTAATACAGTTGCTCAAAAAGTGGCGTATTGCAGGGACGTATAGCGTTCGGGATGTGGGCTATTACATACTCGTGCTTTTTTTTTACCTTTCCCGAACTCGTGCGTTCTCTTTCCCAACTGTCAAAATAATGTCTATTAAAAAGAAAAACCAACCATGAAGTTTTTACTAAAAAAATTCATAGAAATTTTTATGATTCATGCAAATACGTATATTTCTAAAAAGAAGCTACTAATTTGTTTCAATATCAGATTTAATGATTTGATTGAATGAGTTAGGTTAGGTTTCATTTCATCTCATTAAATTTCATTTTCATTTCATTACAATAAAAAATTCTACTGAAGACTTGGCTGTATGGGCATAGTTCCCTTTGCCTACCAGAATGGGTGAAGAAAAAAAAATCTCTGCTTATATTCTACGGTTGGCGCCATTGGTTAGTTGAGTTTATTGTGTTTTTATTATTTTATTAAATTGCTTCATTTTTTCGCAACTGTATTAAAAATAGTCGTTCAGTACACGTGCGAAACCGTCATTGCAACTTGTTCCGACTGTCAACCCTCGCCTTCGGCTGCGCCTCGGCTCGGGTAGACATTTGTCGGAACTCTTTGCAATGACAACCTTTCCGCACTTGTAATGAAATATACTATTTCACAAGCTTTTGGAACGAATTTCCTCAAAGCACGTTATATTCTGCTAACTTGGCGAATGAAAGCTAGACAGCAAAAAATGTAACATTTTGATTTTTTGACCGTCACGATACTTTTACGTACCACAAGTGTCGTGACGTCAAAACTTCGTTCCAACCGGGGGTTTTACAAGCCCATATATTCCAGCCGATGTATTCTGTAAAAATCTCACCGTGAAAACCTAGGTGAAGTTAGCTGTCAATAGTGTCAATCGCTAGCATAAGGTAGAATGACAGCACACTTCAAGCTTAAGATTTTTACAGAATAGTTACTTCAATGATTTATTATATTTTCTCTGTATGGCCCAAAAACTTCCTCTATTAAATTAATGACAATAGAATTAAAATTAATGAATGCCTTATTTGCATTATTTATATTGCCAGAGTTTTATGGCTCAATCAGTACCTAACTATATTATTATTTATTTACACACGTATTGGTATTGTTTGTTGAAATTATTATATTTTAATGTTCAAATAATTAAACATTATTATCTTTTTGAAACACCCTAGTAACATGCGGAATTAATGTACGATTTATACAGCGTGTATCAGAAAAGTGTGGTCAAATTCCAGGTGTGGGTGGTACAGACCATGAAACTGAACTACTTTCTCCACGGGACCAACATCATAATCGTTTTATAATTTATTTTCTTTGAATACATTAGTATTTACACTATAACATAATATTAATTTACAAAATTTATACTAACATTTATATTAACTAATAATAATGCATGTTCTTAAAACCAAAGTACAATACGAGTATATGAGTGATGTGGATAGAAATTGTACAATTGTCGTTGATGCTATGAGTTTTAAAGCGAATTTATTTTACAAAACAGGCGCGACACGCGATATAATGGAGCGCAACACAAAGGCACCGCTCGAGGAAATTATTTCATTTATTTATTTTGCTAGATTTATTCTCAAATGAATTCAATTGAATACATCTTCTTAGAAACTGTTCCCAGCGCAGCGGGGTAATTGCGTACACTAACAGTAGGAATGGCTTCCATTTTGGAAGGTCAACAACATTCATTGTGTTATTTATGTCGAGCAGACAATTTTTATGAACATACAAAGCAATGGATATGATATTATATAATATGCAATACCCTTCAAAATGATTCAGATCGTGCATAACAGTGTGTTACGCAATTAGGGCGCTATATTTATTCAAATGACATAAGTTACAAACAAAAATGGTGACAGATGACGACCGTGTTGCCAACAATATCGTCATGTTGCCATCTTATAAATTACCGATAATTAGTTTTGTAGTCCGGGACAAAACCGATGACGTATGAATCGTAACGATCGCTTAAACTAACCGACACGTTTAAGCAAATGCAACCTGTAATTACAGGTATTTTTAGGCCATTTACCTCACGGTAAATAATAGGTAAATGTATGTATAGGATGTGTTGACGATGTCTTGAATTATATCCTCATACTTTGCTACTTAAATTTTAGAATAGTTTCTGTGATAGGATAATAGGAAGTGTAATTTAGGGCGATGATCTTTATTTTTTGTTCTTCAATGGCTACTGGTGATATGTTTTCGAATAGTTTAGTAGTTCGAATTCTTCGGCATAGTTATTTTTTATCGTACCAGTCATTGTATATGTCAAAATATAAGTAGAACTATTTATTCCTTTCTGCCTTTATTTTGTTTGCGGCAATATTGTCTGTCTTGCATAGGTACAGACGCCAGCACATCAAGGTACTACAATCTGTCAAATTTCTTTAAAAGATTTTCAACTTTATCGCTAACGTATAAGGTTCAAAGTTGATTGGGAAAATTTGACAGTTTCGGGTATCTTGATGTGCTGGCGTCTGTACTATTTTTTACCGATTCTTAAATATTTCACAATATAAAAACATGTGAGTTTTAACTAGCATCCTATATCGATCCTGTGAGGATTGATTCCTGTCGTTCTATTCAGTATTTAAAAGTCTCACAGTGAAAACGTCGGTAAAGTGAGCTGTCAATAGTGTCAACTCCTAGCATCAGGACGAGTGACAGTTCACTTCAATTAAGTTTTTGAGACATTTACAGAATAAATGACCTGATCATGTTGTGATCATTTTCTTGCCTTGCAATGCTTTTCATCTAATCTAATCTAACTAGCCTATATTGTCCGACTACTGGGCCTGCCTCTCCCTTTTCCACTCAGTTCTGTAATGTGCCAGTCATTTCGGTAGGAGTCAAGCTCGTAAGGCCATCTTCATCTCGGCCTGCCGCGATGGAGTCGTGCGTTTAGTGAGACCCAATGCTTTAAATACCTGGTTAATTTTGTCTCTATGTATGGAAAACCAACTCGTCCACAGTAACAGATCTTAATCTGTTCCATTCCCTATAAGAGTGATACAAACAAATTCAAACCTGTACGGATTGAGTTGAGACATTTAATTGTTTCTAACTAACTCATAACGGATGTACAACATAAAAATGGCGTTTAATTAGAACATTTGTATTATCAAAGTGTTCATTGATTCATTGCTTACTTCACTCAATCGATTTGATGACGCAATAATACGAGATAATACGTTAGTTCAGTAATTAGTCTGGTGCGTTAGTCCAACAATTAGTCTGATATTTTTATGATTGATTTTCCCAAGATCCTCAAACGATTTTTAAACAGTTTGAGAAATAGTGTGGTCTCTTTCTAGACAGTTTTTATCTATTGTAGCTTGATGTTTATTTATACTGCAATGTAATCTTATGCGATAAGGTTTAGATTAGTATGGTGGTGATTTTCTTTTTAAAGGATATCGTTCTTAAAATAGCTTTCGGTAGTAGTAACACTTCGACGCACCACGGGCAGGTCACATATCTTCGCTGGTTTACGCACGATGTGTTTCATCACCGCTTTGCGAGCAGTGGTGGCGACGGCCGATCGCGTCCGGCAGCATGTCGATGCATACGAAGTTGACGTAGTATTGTAGGCTATTGCATTAGAAGAAGAAGAAAATAATCATAACACAGAAGTGGAAAAGAAAAATTTGGACGACAGCCGAAAGGATTCGATCGGATACGACAGGCGAACGGAGCCGATCGCGCGTGCAGTATACTTTTACGATCGCGTGTCGCGGAAGATGCCCGCGGTCAAGCTACTGTGCGCGGCTTGGTAATATAGACTTTAAATACTGTGTACAATGCGCGCCACGAAAGATGAGACTTGACCCCGCCTCCCCCGCTCTTTTCGCCGCCCCTATGACGTCCGGTCCCGTCCCGCACTCAGACCTCATACCGCTAAAGATACCTAAAATCGTGTACCTACTGCGCAAGTCGAACCACGTGGTGTGTCAAGTCTCACCTTTCGTGGCACGCATTGTACACGATTTAATATCATTTAAAAATTCCGATCCGATGCGATGCGAGCCGTTTGGTGGAAATCATCCGCCGTTCACAGGTAGGTACAACTCGTAAGTCGCGGCCGTTTCTACTGGGTCATCACATCACCACTGCTCCTTCTAACCTGCTTAACTAGGTAATATTTTTATCAGGGCATAAGCTATTCTCATTGAGATTAAAAAACTCGTATTGATACAAGAAAAGATAACTCCAAGATCAAAAAGCAAGGTGCGGTCACTATTTCACTATTCCCTTAGGATTGTTTGTTGTAAATGTTTTGGTTGAAAGTGTAGGTCTGTACATTCAGGAGCTCGCATTCTTTTCCGATGCTACACTGTTTTCCCGCCCAATTGCAGTCTGCTGTGCCAATCTGCTTCCTTATTAGATTAGAAATCATAGAGAAACAAACTTGGAAAACCCCTTCATAAATTAGAACCCAAAAGCATCTCTAAAAGACAACACAATCAAAATCATATTCATAAGCGTGACCGCGCATTACTAGTCAACACAATATAATTAAGTACTTAACTCGTAATAAACACATTAGGGATAAACAAATGTTTACGTCTCCAAACAAGCTAGATTGCCTTAAAATTACAACTCGGTCATGAGCAACTAAACAGGTCCTAGAATGTTGAACGACTGGATGCGTCACTTTGCTTTTAATATAGACAATAATTGTATTTTTTGTGAAGTGAAAACTTCTTTGTGGAACTTTTTTGGTGAACTTTGCGCTCTTTCAGGGAACTAATTCACGATGGTCAACTAAGAGTCACGAGCTCGAACTCATTGGTGGTAATGGTCAAAAAGCACGCTATCTCACCTAGCTTCGTGTCCAACAGAGATAGTATCAGTGATGAACAGTTAGATGCTAGTCTACACGCACAACGTCTAGTTCTCACTTGTGTGCTTTGAAAAATCAAGTTTTATGACAAAACCACTGCATAAATCAATTAGAAATAAATAAAGTTTATTGAAATCTTCGATAACTGAGCTATGTCGGTACCGACTTTGTTTTGAAGATTTTACTTTTATTACTTATTTACACCCAAAGTTACGTTAAAAATAGCAAGAAAAACGAATCTTTGTTGCCTCATAACTTTTTAATGGCTTTTTATTTTACTATTCTATTTCCGTACAGACAAAATTAATAATAAGTCAAAACGATATCATGTTTAACTTTGGATGCACAATGTCAAACAGTGGAGTAATACTCTCCCGAAATTTGTATGGAAAAAATATCAACTAGTGGCACCTAAACGATACCTTACTTCGAAACCAAGTCAATTCGTTAGCAAATCCCGCTAATCTCGCGTTCATTTCGCGCGATTTCGTTCTTTGTGTCATAGAGAATAAGGCCCCTGAAGAACAGTGAACCAAACTGAACCATCACGTTCGGGTCGGTGACGCTGAATCGGGAATACTCGGTGCTGAATAAAGCCTCCTACAAACAGGCGCGACATGCGATATAATCGCGCGCGACACAAAGGCACCGCTCTTTGTGCGACTTGCGGTGCCTTTATGTCGCGCACGATTTTATCGCGTGTCGCGTCTGTTTGAAGGAGCCGTAACGTATACTCGGCTCATATAATTTTTCACTTTTATCATGTGGTTAATTAAAAGCACACACCCTCTTTTTTATTATTATAAAATTGAAGAAGTGATCCATATATGGGTCCTTGGGAAATCCTAGGTGTCTTTCAATTAAGGAACTGCAGGTTTTCTTTAACTTGAAATTAAATGACTATTGCGAATTTGAGACTTAGTAAAATCCTACTTTATTTTTAAACTGCTTGATATAATATGGTTAAAAGAAACCCATAAAAATTATTTTATTATAAAAATCGAAAACGATAATGACAATATTTTATGAAAAATACATTTGAATAACTAACATTTTCTCTTGAATAAACTTTATTTTTAGTCAACTTTGTTACTTGTTTTCGATTTGTGATTTGATTGAATTTAAAAATCCCAATTGTTTAGAGCGTATGGCACTCTTGGGCTGTAGCTAATAAGCAGTCAGGTGGTTGTACCTAGTGTTGCCATCTGTCATTATGCTGAGCTGAGGGGCTTTTGGCATAAGTCATCATTCTCCTGCACTAATCCCAATTTATTGGGGCTGGCCAAACGTATCTTTTGCTTCTTTACTTCTCCATTACCCCGTTTCTGACCATATCATTTTTCACACAGTCCGTCCATTTCATTGGTCTTCCCTGCTGGTTTATAGCCATTCACATCCACATAGCGCTTTCAAAAGGAAAAACGGAACCCTTTATACATATTATACATATAATACATACAATGATACTTTAATGGGCCACATCTATGCATTTACTAGTAAGTAATTATCATAATAATAATATACTGTACTCGTCCTACAACTACTGATATACCATGTTCAATTATAGGCGAGGACTTAAATCTTACTTTGGGTGCCAGAGTTCATCGAAATCACTCTATGCCTTAGTTGTAACGCTGCATAGTGTCTAGATAAGTGTTTTTGTACAACTAGTTAATAAAGAAACCTTTAAGATCACTTCGTTGTCCGGCTGTCTGTCCGTCAGTCAAGATCCTTTTTCTCAGGAACGCGTGAAGTTATCAAGTTGAAATTAAATCCCCTGAAGCAGTAAAAATATCAAACTTCTAAGTCAACGAAATCAAAAGATACGGGAGTATTTATGTTCCGAAATCAAAACCTATAGGGTACTTCCCGTTGACCTTTTTTTTAATTACTTTTAAAGTACTTATTTCTTTGTGTATGACCATAAACGCGTTTTCTTTCTATTTTTCTTTCTTCAATATTTCTATATCCATGAGCGCTCAAAGTAAAACTCTCTTCTATGTAAACGCCATCTTTTACTCGTTTTCATTATTACTTGACTAGCAGATCCTATGTTGAAATTAGGCCAAAACTAATATTCATCAAAGTCGCCCGACATAGTACTGCGATAAATTTTGTATATTCTCGTGTTTTACTGGCAAGTCCATACTCTGTAACTGCATGTTCTTTCAATTCTTAAACGTAATTTTCAATCTTAACTTCTTCAGAATAAAGTTTAGTATTCTATACTTCTGTGGTGTTATAAAAAAGTGTCGGGTCGAGTTTTTCTTCGTATTAACCTGTAACCTAGCTTTAAAGTTGCCTTATTTGGCGGGAGCAACATTTTATCTGTCTCGTAGTGCTTATTTATTCAATCAACTTTTTCATATGTAACATGCCTATTTTAATTATAGATTTGTTTATTGTATGTAGGTATGTGTGTGTTTATTTAGGGCCTACTTTTTTATACCACTGACTTGAAAGAAAATATAAACGTTTCAAGTTGAAGACCGGTTGCGAAAGAATGCTTATGATATTTTTTTAAACTAATGATTACCTACATCATGAGTGAATCATAAATAGAAAAAAAATACCTATATACAACACTTGCATGCAAAAGATGCCACAAAGAGTCGCACCCAGTCAAAAATTCCTTCAACCAGAATTTAGAAGGACGTTAGCCTTTGCAAACCTGATCTGATACACAGTTAGCTTGTATAGAATAATACCACTGACCGGACTGAACTAACAAATAAATTCCAAAATTCAAGTCACCTTGATGAAATCGCGCTTCCAACCTTCTAAAAAAGAGTTTCTTGTCACAATTTCCTAATTCTAACTATAAATTAGTAACTAGTCTCCCGTTTCATATGGCTACATTAGAATTCTTTCGCCGTCTGAGGAAGGCATAAGGATAATGGTACTACAAGAGGCCGGCCATACAGACGTCCTTATGTGTCGAGTCGGCACCAGAATCTTTGATGATAAATGAACGAATTGTTTCCTTAAACATCTAGATCTATTACACTATTTAATTGTGTAACGTCTTCTGGAAAGTCACAGGTCAAGTTTGTGTGTTTTTATAAATTTTGCCTTTAAAAAATGTATAACCCGTGCCTCTTTAGTTTAATATATGGTGGAGGAAAATGGTTTATATCTTCGTTACTTTTTATTGTAGCTGCAAGTATTTTTGTGGGTGTAAAGGGTCAAGTACGCATGTTCAATTTTAAATTAGGTGATTGTGGGTTTATTATTCTATGACTTGCTTGCAGCACTGATGTGCTGTAGGTATGCAAAGTGGCTGACATTCAGCCCGCCTTGGCTCTCTTCATGTTCTCTTAAGCAGACCAAAACTTTAAAGATGTTATAATTTGAGCTTGGAAATTTCTTTTTCTTCGAGCTGTGGTAGCCCAGTGGTAACGGCCGCGAGTTACGAATTGGACGTCGTAGGTTTGAACCCAGAGAGGTGCTTTACTTTATGTAAATTATTTCATCACCATTGCTCTCAAAATGGTGAAGGAAAACATTGTGAGGAAACCGGCATGTCCTAGAACCAAAAAATCGAAAACATGTGACATCCGCCAACACGCACTGGGCCCGCGTGGTGAATTACGGCCCAGACCCTCTCACAAAGATGAGGTCTGTGTCCCAGCAGTAGAGACATAATAGGCTGATTGTGCTAATTCCAAAGATTTTCGACAATTTGACTAAATTAACAATATTGCAAGATGATGAACAGCATCTGTCAGTATCATACTCAAAGTTATAATTCGGGACTTTTTTCTGTTAAGGAAACCAACAGGTAAATATTTTATTATTCTGGTCATGGAAGTTGTAGCCGAGAATTGATGTGATACCTATCTGAGAGAGATCTACTACAGGTAGCGCCACGCAAAACATTATGACGATGGTACAGACACCAGCACATCAAGCTACCCGAAACTGTCAAATTTTCCCAATCAATTTTGAACCTTATTCTTTAGCGCTAAAGTTGAAAATCGTTTAAAGAAATTTGACAAATTGTAGTAGCTTGATGTGCTGGCGTCTGTACATGATTCAACGATGACCGCAATGATTAAACCCAATTCGTCGCCCAAAATCACGTAAACCTATGTAAATTGTAATCAATTTACATAGGTTTACGTGACAGCGCGATCAGTCCACTACTACCTATAGAACATTTGGGAATCCCATCTAAGAGTATAAGAAGTACCTACGAAAGAGCATGTCCAGGGAAGTACTAAGACCATTCCTAATTCTGCTGGCTAGCTCCGTTGCTAAAACAGACTACAAGACTACAACACTGATTTGAAGGTAAATTAAGGGCTCAGATGACATCGCCCTTGGACAGATGACATCGCCCTTGGACGGATGGCAACGCCCTTGGACGCCCTTGGCCCTTCGGTTTTGCAAATGTTCATAGGCGACGTTCATCACGTACCATAAGGTAGATTGCTTGCTTGATTCCTACCTAATAACATAAAAATTACAAATTAGGACACTGTATTCAAAACATACAATAGGATCCTTAAAAATGTCTTCATCATGATCCTCCCCATTATCAATTTATAATAATTAGTATCGTTACTGAATTACATGTACTGTGTTACATGTGCTATCTACCAAATAAATATTTGCTTTGATCTTCTAGTTAACTTCAACAAACTAATTAATAAAATAATTATCTGATTTCAAGGAATGTCGGTCACTTCTAATCATGGATGACCTCCAAGCTGCATTTCCTTAGAAACAAGGTAGTCGTCGCCAGCACAGCATGAATCCATTACCTCTAATATCTTTAATATCTTCATGTGACATAGGATTCATAAGTAAACATATGAAGGCTTCTGCAAACCAAGTGTCGTGCTCTGAAAATTAGCCGTAAATTAGAATTATCGTCTGTCATCCTTGCTTCATGAAAATACGTCAGTTGAGCAAACAACCGTTTTGTATATTTCCTTTGTTGAGTTTTGGGATGTCGGAATGTTTTGACGAGGTCCAAATTTGCCAGTAGCAGGTATTGATACAACCTTTTGTGGTCATTTACGACACTTGAGACTGTTCCCAGTTATGAAAATATTTTTCTGCAGACACCATATTATATGTATATGAACGGAATCAGAGATGTTGCCATGTGTGTTGACCTCGTCGGAAAACTTAGAAGGATTATCCCGTGGTTAAAATGGAAACTCAGTGAACATGACGACAAGGTGAAATTTGTGGAAAATTATCTCCTATGAATAATTGATCGCGATCAATATTTTCAACCAGCGAGGTCGGTGCGTTGAGAGAATATCAATTACGAGTATATTAATGACAACAATATTTTAAAGGAAAACTTAATGTTGAACCTCCACTCATAAGACCTCCTCCAGTCTCTACACTCACAAGATTATAATCAGTCGAGAAGACAGTGCGACGGCGCGACCCGATTCTGGTAGAACAGTTACTATGAAGTTTTCATAGAAATTGTGTTAATAGAGTTGCATCGCGCCTGTCTTTGGAAGCTATGAAGACAATAAAAAAGAAGAATTGCAATAATGAACGCATTATATTATGCCTACAATGACATGATGAACGTAGTGATGCGTACAAAAAACGTCAAAATTTCATAGAAGCAAAAATTCGAAGACATGTGACATCTAGCAACCCACACTGGGCCCGTGTGGTGGATTTCAGCCCACTCTCTTTCACCAAAAGGAGGCCTGTTTCCCAGCGGTGGGATCATTATAGGCTGGTTACGTATCATGCGTACAAAAACATGGAGAAATACATTTTCCAAAATGGACTTGAGCAATTTGCTCTGTAATCTAGTTGACAACTACCTACATATTACTTAGGTACATCCACAACTTCACTTGACATAGATATCACTTTTTTCCTTTAAAAGCATGGTAATTCTTTAACAAAAACATAATTTGAAAGGCCCTGACAAATTGCAGAAGATTAGAGACCTCTTAAACTAATCAAATATACCTATAAAAGGGTCTTTTCAAAGCCTTAAACACCATAATGAAACTCATGAAGCGTTCACGATTTCTCAAGTTCCTCTGTCACATGCTTAAGTAAATAGTTACGATATTATTGTCGTCGATAAAACGGTTAACACGTTAATTCATGGTTGATGTGATAATTAAAACGTTTTGCCTGTTACGTAAGGCGGTTCCACATCACGCGCCAGTTTGGCGAAAAGGCTTGTATTTATCTATTTTATTTATTCTTGACGGTAAATTTTTGCACCACATTTAACTGAAAATGCTTTAACGTCTCCAATAATTGTAGGAGAGTGAAGATACTCAAGCCCATCTGTAAACCCATACTTTTCTGATTTTTAAATATTTTCACCACGGCATGCGGCACCATCTTTCTATACTGTCTTTAACAAACATTCATGTTCTCTAATAATTAGCCGTCCCATTGTTAGATAACTTTTATTTGAGGAATAAAATTGACGTTTGAAAGTTTTTGTATGAAAAAATGTCAAAATTTCAAAATTATTGCTCGAACAATGTTATCAGATGATTGAAAACCAGTCAAGTGCAAGTCGGACTCGTGCACCGAGGGTTCGGTACTTTGTAGGTATGTAAACAGTAAATAGTAAAAAAAAATCTCGTGATAAATCACGGGATAATTTTTTTTTTTGGAATGTAACTACAAATTTACGGCTTTCTGATGTTTTTCCTTTACTTGTGCTACATGACCTTGCTCCTTGCCAAATTTCTTGATTCTAGGTCAATGGGTAGAAGTAAGTAAGTAAGTAAGAGCCTATAAGTTTTGCTTCCCTTGAGATTGTCGAAATATACATACGTTTTTTGCGGCATAAGCGACCGTTTCTTTTTTTTACGTTAACTTAGAAATTTGATTTTTTCACAGCTTCAAGAGACTGTAGACCTGAGAATATGGTTTCAATTTCAACTCGATACCTCCACGCATTTCCGAGGTAAAGGGTCTTGACAGACAGACAGACGGACAACACAGAGATCCTATTAACATGGTTTCCGTTTTTTCTTTTTGAGCCCTTGATGATCAAATCCAACTGCTTGTTTAACAGTGATTCTTCATGGATTGATTTAACAGACAGACTTGACAGGTCCACTTAAATCTGAGTGATTCTATCAGAGTACCAGCGTTGCGGTATTTATTTATTTTTTAATTATCGCAGCATTAAATGCTCCTTTTTTACTATTAGTACTTCCTGTGTCCCAAATAAAATATTTTTCTTTCTTTCCTCAAAGGACCATTACAGACACAAATCTTTATGGTCCTCATATGTGCTGACCAAGATTATGTTTGAACTTTAAAATAGATTTTGGCCCCTGAGTTTGTTTCGCGATTTCTTCTCAGGGATAGTCAGATAGAAAATGTCGACTCCATCTTGCTTAGTTTCAATATGGCGTATGAAAGTGATTCCGACATCCTATTTACAGATTAAACAATTTCATTTCACATTAATAATATAGTTTATTGTACGTAAGTTAAATAATTGTTAATGACACAGTGTAAATACACCCTTTCTTGCATTAAACACATGATTACCATGTACAACTAGTTGATTTCTGTGTCAGCTTCATTACCTTAGAATCGATTCTCTTATCTTGTTATCGAATAGGTATGTAAGCATTAATTGTCCTCGATTACTTAGGGTTGTCAGAGTCGTTCCAAGTGGGCAGAAATCTATTAACAATGGAAAATGGGCTAGTGGCACAGGGTCAAGTCAACAAAAAGAGAAAAAAAAAGAAAAAAAGATAGAGAGAGAAAATAAAGAGTATTCTATTCTATTCTATTCTACAGCAGTCCACTGCTGGACATAGGCCTCTCCTATTGCACGTCATTAAACTCGATTTTCGGCAACTCTCATTCAGCTGCTACCAGCCATCCTGCGAAGATCGTAGCCTAAGGGCATCCCATTTTGCCGATTCGCGGTCTCCACTCAAGAACACTTCTACCTCAACGGTCATCGGTTCTACGGCTACTATGGCCGGCCCAATTCCACTTCAGTTTGCAAAACAGTTCGGAAAGTTTCAAATTAAAGGTTCAAATCCCACTAACTATGTTTGCAACTCATGAAAAAAACAAGAGATGAATTGGATTTAAAAAAAAATCTGACGCCATTGCGTTCCATTCAAGAATGCACGCTCACGTTTCAATCGGCAAGCTTTTGGTAAGCGACCCGCGACGGCTCGCGTAATGTGGGTGATTTTGTCTTCTTTAAAATCAAAGAAATCATCAATCAAAGAAACTCTATGTCATCAACGCTTTGATATTCAGGAAATTATTCAGCTTCTATAGTTTTACGGTTTTAACAACCCTACTTATTGACGCCACTATCACTTGTTTATTTTGTATCTTTAATCGAGTCCTCTTGATTTTGAGTGTCGCAATCGAAATTAAACATTCCATTAGCTACTGCACCACTACTGATGATAGCTTTGTTATCATTAAGGGGTTTTTAACGTATTAATGGAATCCGTTATTCAGTTTTCTGACGTGTGGTCTGTAATTTATACTAGATGGCATCAATTGGGACAGTATAAAAATTGAAGCTCCACTTTTCACGCCATGTCTCGCGTCTAAATGACAACCAGTCTTACCAAGGGTATCATGTTACCCTAAAACTGGGTAGTGAACTGGAAGTCAACATAGCCAGCTGATTGTTTTTTTTTTATCAATCTTATTTGATTGAATATCACGAAACGATGATAATGGACAACGCTTTTTTTGTCATGGCGAGACTTGGTTGGGAAAATATTTATTTTATAGGTAATGAACTACTTAGGCATGAATTTGGATAAAACCAAAGTCATGATCAATGGCCTCATTGACCCGGGACCGGTCGTCGTGCACGGCCACCCTCTCGAAATTGTTTCCGAATACACTTACCTCGGGCAAATTCTGCAGTTAGGTAAAAACAATTTTGAGAGGGAGGCCAAGAGAAGGATCCAGCTAGGCTGGGCAACGTTTGGGAAACTACGTCAAGTCTTCTCGTCATCTATACCGCAGAGCTTGAAAACGAAAGTTTTCAATCAGTGCGTCCTACCCGTCATGACCTACGGGGCTGAAACGTGGACACTCACGATAGGGCTGGTCCACCAGTTCAAAGTCGCTCAGCTAACTATGGAAAGAGCTATGCTCGGAGTCTCTCTGTAGGATAGGATCCGTAACGAATACATCCGACAGAGAACGAAAGTTATCGACATAGCTCAAAGAATTAGCAAGCTGAAATGACAGTGGGCCGGCCATATCTCGCGAAGAACCGACAACTGCTGGGGTAAACGAGTTCTTGAGTGAAGACCGCGACTCGGCAAACGTAGTGTAGGACGCCCTCCGGCCAGATGGGATGTCGATCTGCGAAAGACTGCAGGCAGATGCTGGATGCGGCAAGCTGAAGACAGGGCGCTATGGCGCTCATTAGGGGAGGCCTATGTCCAGCAGTGGACTGCTATAGGCTGATGATGATGATGAACTACTTAGACCAAGTTCACTATGATTATGATTCTTATGGTAACGAAGAGATCAAAGAAAATATAGTGACGGAACATCAGCATATATGCAAATTTGTGCTAATTCTGAGTCAAGCAAAATAGGGCTGATAATTTACTACGGAGCTATACATGTTTGATACTAACTCGTGCTTAGTATCTGCTAAATTAAATCAGATTTGTACTTAATCCAGTCTGACCTAGCACAAATAGATACTATTGAACTAGTTTTAAGTAAATAATTTAAAACTAGCTGCGCCCTGCGGTTTCACCCGCGTAAATGTCGATCCCGTTGGAATATCGGAGTAAAAGTAGCCTATATGTTAATTCAGGGTGTCAGCTACCTCTATACAAAATTTTATCTAAATTGGTGTAGCCGTTTGAGCGTGAAGAAGTAACAAACATATAAACACACACACATACACTCACAAACTTTCGCGTTTATAATTTATTAGTATGATGGTACACCAGTATACATAGTATTCCAGTAACTGGGTTGTGGAGATCAGATAGGCAATCAGGCAATCGTTACATGTAAAATACTGGTATTCAGCTGCATCCGGTTAGATTGGAAGCTGACCCCAACATAGTTGGGCAAAGGCTAAGCAGATGCTGGTATTCTGATACTAATGGCTTTTCGTTTTCTTGACCAAAATTTTGTTTACAGCCTTATTTATTTCATCAACATTTTAATATAAAAAGATGAAAATTATTTTCCGTTGTTTGTACCTTAGGTAATCTTTCTTAACAGAAGTGTGTTTTACTAAAAACCTGCTAAAGTACTTTGGTTTTCATATAATGATAGTGAGCTTTCGCGCCACCATTCAAATGCGAACCGAATATACATTTTGATCGGCGCCGGTAGGTACTTATTCGGTTTTCATATCATAATTCAAACTTCATTCATACGAGTAGGTATATCTGTCGTCCACGTGCATATTAAAAATCTATTACTTAAGGGACGTTTAGGTCCTGTAACCTCAACGTAAAATACGCAAGTTTTAGAAACAATAAAAGTACCTATATGATCGACTACTGAAAACAAAATCAAAAATATATATGTATGATATTCTTCAGGATATATGCTAGGTAGATAGTGTGTTGAAAACATAATACAACTAATTTGATACGATAGAAAAAATCATGAAGATACCTTTAAAGACTTTCTTTTTACAATAAAAACCATACTAATATACATACAATCATTCTGATTTTTTGTCAGATTATTCTACAAGTAACATACTAAAATACTAGTGTTTAAATTGTTTAGTCCAAACAATAGATGTTTTGTAATTAAATAATTGCTTCATATTTTGCAATAAATTACCAGCGTTGTGTCATCGCGCTTCCCTTTCTTTCTATAGGTACAGTCCGACAGGGACCGCGCTTTAGGTCATGTAAGCCCCTTAATCGTCCTTTGCACCGGTCTTGGCAGTGACATCGACCTTCAAACCACAATAGTTCCATTGAATCGTCTCCTGTATCGTAAATCGGTTTTATATTCATTTAATGATAATAATACAACAACAATGAAAACCGCGCCTTCATTTCAAACACATTGTAAAGAGGTAGAATGGTACTATGCTAAACCACAAATGGCTTCCGTAGATTTCAGAGGGATTTGGATTAATCAGGTTGTTTGATACAAATGCCGACGAAGTATATGGACATTTGGCCAAACTGATTTGAAAATTCTAATGAAAAAGGAGAATGAACGTCAGATGAAAAGCACCAACTCATGCTTGCAGTAGTGCGTTCATATAATACGTCATAGTAGTCCCTTAATCCCCATAGTAGCGGTTAATGTACTATTGTAGTTATAGAAGGTACCGTAAAAGGAAAACTTTTGTTTCAATCCCATGACAAAGTGACAATTTAACCATTTCTTCGCACTCTATCACACATATTGTGACTTCTACGGTTCAATTACTACGATACGTTTTCTCTCATTCATACGAAAATCAATTACACCTTTTTGTCACCCAACAGGGCAGCGCTCTTTTACTTTTTACGACCTCTAATCAATACGTAATCCCATACAATTTGTGATAAAAACAACTAATTTGTGTTGATTCGCGCGTAAAATTGTCATTTGTAAAAACTCTGTTAACTGCTTAATTAGGGCCCTATATTTTCTTATTGTCGTGGCAATTTTGTTAGAAAGGAAACGCTAACTAGTTCTGTTACGGTCCGACATTGTTTAAAATGATTGGGTTATCAAGGATGTCACGATATGTTATAACAATAGGTATGTTGCTTTTTAACAACCTCGTTTGTTATTTATAGCAATAAATTAAAGTAAAAAATCACGAGTATTTGTATAAGAAACTCACATACTAGTGGCTGAAGAATACTTCCACTACCGATGAGAATTCCAGCAAAAATCTCTATTCAAACATTCAAGACATCAACCTCCTGCATCGGTTACATTTAATATTGAACTAAAAATAATATTTTCATAATCTAAAACAATTAACTTATTTACATCATCTCTTAATTACAGACCTTTTGTACGAGAACTACATTCCCGATGATCCAGAGAAGCAGGATACGATTCTACGGAAGCTGTCTGACTACTGCGGCAAGTCCATGTTCAACTATACCACGGAAGATGCTGAGCCTCCCTTCAAGTGGGATTTCTACCATTCCTTCTTCTTTTCCTACACCGTTGTCAGTACCATTGGTAAGTTTTACATTATCAACTATTTTGCTTGAGCTAGTCCGTGCTTTAAAAAATTTCTTTCATATTTGGCTTAGTAAAATAACACAAGTGCTGGTTATTTCAAGCTACTGTAGCAGACCAAATTATTTTCATCTACATTAACGTTGGCATTATTATAATTTTTACTTGGGTCAATGATAATGACTTTAAGCATGTAGGCATTTTACGATCTTCTTATTCATCATGAGGGTACATTTATGGTTCAAGCGTTGTTACTGGTAATTTCTCGCATTCTCGATTTATAAAGTTAAAATAAAAGATTATGCGGCTGATATGAGATTTTTCACAAAACAAAAAAAAATCACCAAGATGTATATGCTGCAATAACACATATATGTAAACCCTATAGTTGTTGTTATGTTGTAAGCAGTATATTGCATTATTTGAGTAATACAATAATAATAATATGCGTTCTCTTCTTAGATCTGATTTTAATATTTATTAACATCATAATAATAATACATATCCACATACTTAGTTCAAGATTTATGCATTTACCCCATAGATGTTTTCCACTATTGTCTGATTTGCAACCCAAAGACTCTTTATTTCCTGTATCATTAAGAATCTTATTAGTTACTTTGTGTTCAACTTTATAGTTTCTCTTTGTTTTCATTTCTTTTCAATGCCGCTCTTTGTGAAACTCTTTTCTCAACAAACGAAAGTTTTGTTTTTAAAATTGCCATGGTGATGAGAATTTAAATAATAATTTTACAGGGTCTGTAAACGGGCGACACACTTTAAGGGAGTGTAGTACTCATAAAAATGAACAAGTGTTGGTTGTGGGACCAACCCTGAAATCGCGGAAAAATAGACACAATACTATTTATTACGTACACCATAAAAATTACAGATAACAATTTAGAAATTTTATATACTGGGACACAATGGGCGGTCTTTTCCGTAAAAGAGATCTTATACAGGTCACAACCTTTGCATAGAATGACGAGAGAAGGAGACCCAAAAAAAATCCAAATATAGTAATTTGATTCATAGTACCTATATTTAATTGTATGCTCGTATAACTCTACAAAATGTAGGGAACAACAGTTTTTATTTTTCATATATGTATTCAAACTGAAACTCAAACTCAAAGCATTTATTTCAATTAAACCTTGTACAGGCACTTTTGAATTGTCAAAATTAAAATAGTCCGTCAGTTAGTCAGAAAGTTGAAGCTAGTTGCCCATTCCAAAACGTAGATCTCTATGGAGTTGGTCCCACAGTCTTTATCGTGTTCCCAAACACTGTATAAAATACAGTATGATCAATTTAGTTCCAAGATAGTTAAGATAAAATTAGGTTTGTCTTTTGAATAACTATATCTTTATCATAATTCCAGGTTACGGTAATTTGGCGCCAACGACGCACTTGGGCAGAATCCTGATGATATTCTACGGGTTGTTCGGTATCCCCATCAACGGTATCCTGCTTGCGAACCTCGGTGAATACTTCGGCATGCAGGTGATTTGATTTATCAATCATTTTGTACCTACTTTTTCCAATTTTTATTTGATGATATTATGGAGACATCCACAGCACCTTTTCCGATAATATGGCAACCTTCCACGTCTTTGAATTTATATGAAATTTGATATGTTCAAAGATATTTAAAGCTCGGTTTTCGAAGAAAAAACATGTCGTATATCTAAAAAACAAATAATAATCTATGCAGATTTTTTTACCACCTTCTAGTTTATACTTTATTGACTTTAAAATAGTTGGTAACAAAAGTACATGTTTCTGTTCCAGCTAATATCAGTGTACCGCAAATACAAAAGAAGAAACGAGAAAAGAGCCCACAACCTTGGCTACCACTTCACCAACTTTGGCATGTTGGGCCAGATCCTCCTGTACCTGGTGCCTGGCTTCTTGTTTTTCATCTTCTTACCTGCCTGCATCTTCATGGTATTCGAGGGATGGGATTACGTTGCCTCCATCTATTATGCCTTTGTCACACTTACTACTATTGGTTTTGGTGATTTAGTTGCAGGTAAGAACTGTTTATTTTTATTTGACTTAAGCTAGCTAGAGAGAATAGTATATAATACGTAGTATATAATACGGGGTGACCTTGGGCCCAGCTGTGGACATGCATGGGGCTCACATATTTTTCTTTTTTAAACAATGCTTTGCTTTCTGAAGGCCAATTCTCGTAATTTAAAACGTTCAAAATCTAGTCGCAGTCTCATCTCAGCGACAAAGAAATGTCAAAAACTTGTCAAAATGTAGGGAAATTTGAAGTATTTTTTGACAGATTGAGACTGAGATCAGACTGTGAACGTTGTTAAAATTAGTAGAATTGCCCCTCTGATTGTTTAAAAAAAATGTTCCGTCTTGCATGCCTTTATATAGAAAGTAACACTCATCTCATATTCGCGTATATTTTACTTATTTTTTTAAGGGGTGATTTTGCCAACGCCAGATATTTTTATACGAAGAACAATTTTGAATTTTTGACAGTTCTGCCATACAAAATCTGTCAGACATCAATTTTATTCCACGAATAAAAATTATCTGTCGATTGAAAAATCGGCCCTAAGAGGTATTGTTCGTAACAATAATAAATACTTCATAATTCCAGGTACGGTGAACAATGGCTTCAAGTACGGCTACTTCTGCACATACCAGATATTCCTGATAGTGTGGATTACTTTCGGTCTCGGCTACATTGTCATGTTACTCGGGTTTATCACCAGCGGCATGAGATCGGAGAGAATCCATAAAATAGAACAGAAGTTTGCTTGTCAGTTCAAGACCACACAAAACAAAATCTTGCAAGGCTTCACGAAGGACCTATCAGCACTTAGAAAAATAATTAATGAGGCGAATCTTATAAAAATAAAGGTAATTTCCAAAATATTTTATTCAACTTAGATAAAATAGATAATATATTGATTGTGGTTGGTACTGAAAACAAAATGTTTGTTTTGTCCAAATTTCTGCAACAAATAGTCATGGTTTCAGTCTTGTAACTAGAATTAATAAAGTTCACGAACCCACAATTATTGCAAAAGTGACACTAATTCTGTTTTCTCTGAAAGTAGGTGAAAACTAATATTTATCTCTCTTTATCTTTTCAGCCGGTGTACGTAGAGGAATTACCACCGCTGTACCGAAGTTCGAGCTGTCCTATTTTCACATATGACGTAGAGCCAAGATTCCCCATCTACAAGAGAAAACGAGCGAACTCAGAAAATATTCAACTTTCTGCAAAAGATATGCTTCGAATACAATCGGATACTGATTTACTTGGAATCGATAAAGAAAAGACATTTACTGCTTCAGCTATAGTCAAACCAGCAGAATTGTTAGCACGGGTAGTAAATGTACTGGGAGGATTGGAACAAGCACAGAAAGATCGTGTTGATAAAGGTGTTCATCTATTTGATGATGAACATATTTTAGCAAATGAGAGGCCGCCTAAGTTTAGTATAGGTCATGAATATTTACCAAACAATCCAAAAAGAACTAGAGCATTAAGTGTAGCTGTACCTAATTATCAAAAAGAATTCATACCGCAGGATGTTCATGAGCACACATGGACTAATGGTGAATCAGCAGAGAAGTATAGAAGGGAAGCCAATATTAGAAGTGGTAAATTATCATTGCCGTCTAAAGTTTTGCCAGAAGAAAATGTACCATCTCAAAATATAATAACGAGATTTTTCTTGCGAAAACCAAGTTCGAGTGAAATCCCTTCTTCTCAGGCTATTAACGAAAATGTCAAAGATACCTCAAGACGAGGAAATTTGTTCCCCTCATTTAATGAAGAACGAAGTGAAGCGGAAGCTTATAAAGAAAAAACAAAAAGAGGTAGACATAGTATTTTTCCTACGTTTGATTTTAATAATGATGATGAAGATTATCTAGCCAAGTCCTACCTTGAGAAAACTAATCGTGGTCGGCATAGTATTTTCCCAACGTTTGATTTCACCGAAAATGAAGATGCAGCAGCTGCAAAAGCATATCGCCAAAAGAGTAAAAGACATAGCATTTTCCCTACATTTGATTTTAGCGAAGATGAAGATGCAAAAGCTTACAAAGACAGAACCAAATCCGGTCGTCACAGCATATTCCCTACATTTGACTTCAGTGATCCTGATGATGATGCAGAAAGGTACAGAGAAAATACTAAACGAGGAAGGCGAAGTATTTTCCCAAGCTTCAATTTCAGCGGTCTATCAAGCAATGATGAAGATACTGTAGATGAAGACGACGTAAAGAAATATCAAAATCGTACGAAAAAAGGCCGTCTTAGCTTGTTTCCTACTTTTGGCCGATCTAAGAAAAACGATGACGATGTTATGCCGGAGAGTTCAGACGAATTAGTAGACTACAAAAATAAGACACGATCTGGGCGCAGTAGTTTATTCCCATCATTTGGAGCATCTCGCAAAAATAGTTCACCTAATGTAATGTCAGGAGACTTGGAAGCTAGCATAAAACAGTTCAATAGCCAAAAAAGAATAGGTCGTAATTTGTCTCTTGAAGAACCTGGTGAATTTTCAGATGATTTAGAGCGCTATAGAAACAGAACGAAACACGGTCGTAAAAGTTTGTTTGACCCTGATGTTAATATAACTAATCTTCCTGAATCTGAGCAAGTAGAAGTCTTAGAAAATACAAGTGTGGCTGATCTTCTAAGAGCTTTAGCAGTTTTAGAAACTGCAGCTGGTTCATCTAACGACCCGCCTGGTTTATTGGAGTTTATAACGGAACCCAGCGCTGTTACATCTAGAAGACGTGGATCAATCAGACCAGATTTTTCAATACCCACACCTCCAAGTAGGGATAGTCTTGAAGAGAATAAATCAAGGCGTGCAGATGATTCTGGGCCACGACGGAGAAGGGTGTCTGCAAGAGCTGCAGCTCCGCAGTTTACTCCGACACTAGCAACTGTAGTTGCTGGGACGGAGTTGCAGATACCAACAGCGACTGCGGCAAGAGAAAGTCGAATGTCGATGTTGCAGCAACCACCTCCTCCTTATTCAGAGACTGCTTCTGAAGAAGAAACGTCTAAACCTCGAACGAGGAGATATTCCCCCGCTCCGGCAGATGCTGGACGGTCCAGTACGGGTCCTGTACCCAGACTCTTCTCTCGTATCCGACGAGAAAGTGCTAGTGCAGAAGAAGGCGATTCCAGACGTTGTAGTTTAACCGACATAGTTGTAGACAACTTTAAAGACAAAGACAATACGTAACCCAAGTGCCTTTTTATCAAAATATAGACACTAACTATTTAATTTATAATTTATTCGAAATAAGTTAGGTTTAAGTAAGTGAGGAAAATATAAGCCGTCCAATACATCATTGTGGTTTTAATGTTTGATTCCCAAAATGATTCAAGTTCACTTATCATTTTATGCCTACACTAGCTTTTGCCCGCGGCTTTAACCGCGTGGATGTCTGAAATAAGCCCACGGGAACGTACTACAGAGATAAAACTATCCTATGTCCTTTTTTTTATCGTGGAGAAATGCTCATGCATACTACACTACCACGGCATTACCACTAAAACTCCAAGGTGTCCTCCTCTGTCGCTTACGGCGGGAACACGGGCACGCGTTAGCACTCATCCGTGAACCCGCCGCGGTTGTCTGTTACCGGACCCTCCTCTGGGGAGCACTCCCCATCACCGGCGCACCAGAACACACATCACGCCGCGACCACCCCAGGGACCAAACCAGCACATGGGCGCCAGACGACCCTGTGTCTGGGCACCCTTGGTCCCCCTGCGACGGGTCAGGTCATTGGCTCCGCCGCCTGCCAATTTTCGGCTGCAGAGGATAGGGAGAACGGCCAACGTAATACCAACACTCTTCCTCCCCTGCAGCCCCACCGCGTCCGCCATCATACGGTGGCGACCCCGTCAAGGCCGCGGAAGGTAGGGAGAGCGGCGCACCGCAATACCAGCACTCCTCTCCCGCCGCGGCCTCCAACCCGCAGCCGCGATGCCTCCCATACGACATCGTGGCCCGCCTCAGTTGCGATATCGCCCAAGCGGCACCGCAACCTACTTTTGGTCGCTACGTCGTTAGCTTATCAGCAAAAGCCCTGACGAGCGGCCTTTCCTCGGATATTTCAGATATTTGCAACTTGATTTTTCACTTGTCAAAACATGTTCATTGGTTCTTAATATCAAGTCAATAAATAGAAAATCTTATAAAGATATTTTTTGTGCAAGATTGTGATCTCTGGTAGATAGTAAAATCAGTTTGGATATGATGTGACAGGTGATTTTATCTAATAATAATAATAAATCATTTATTTAGGACCAAACATTTTTCACAATTTATGCGCCCACCAAACTGCGTAACAGTTTGTCGGCGGGATTAGCGCTCGTCTTATACATTTTTGGTTCAAAATTGTAATATTTAGCACAAAATAATTAATAGTAGGTAGTAGATTACTTACATTATAACAAAAGTAACAAACTTAGTGGGTATTTTCGCATCTTGCGACCACTTCTTTGAGGATATCAGTCTTTAGCTTATATTTTAGTGTTCGTTTACTAATTTTATCATTATCTATTCTCAGCCAATCGAAACTATTAAAAAGTGTATAGGGGTCAAGTACTTATTGGTTCTTTTGCCATAGTAATTTTTTGCTGGTGGTCGCACAAGTTTACGCTCTCTGACGCTTCTAGTGTTGTACTTATTCCGCACATGTATTTTGAATTGGTCGTTATAGAACTGTTCTAGAACCAGCAGGTACTTGACCTTCTCATGTACAGGAAGCACCTTACACACAATAGTCTTTCATAGTCTTCTTTACAAGCAAGTTTTGGTGTATAATCACATCCCGTGGATAGTCGGTTCAGTTCAAACTGATTTCTAAGCTTTTCAAACCATCTCATCAAGTTAAGGATGTTTTATCTAGATCTTCAAATATCTAATTACTTTGGTTTTTCGAGATATCACCAAGCGATTGGTCGACACTTCACGTGACCAAAGGGCTGGCCTATTTCTTGGCCAAAGAATCAGCATCGCCATTCAACGTGGCTGGCGTGGCTGTTGACAGCGATGCGGATGAATTATTTGATGCCCTATGATTCTTATGCTTCATTTTTCATATACATGCATATTATTATTTTAAGTCTGTTAGCGTTTATTACTTTTGCGTTAGTAAACGCAAAAGTAATTAAAGTAATTTTTGTTGTTTATTAGATGATAAAATGATAAATGATTTTATTTTTGTAAGTAGGTTTGCACAAACATTTGTCACTTGTATTGATATTAATATGTCAAAAGGTTAATAGGCGATATTATAAGGATTCATTAAATACACACACTCAATACAACCGTTGTCATCTTCTAGTCTATAATAAAATAGATTGTGACTGTTATAAAATTTATCATTATTTTTATATAGACTACTATGACCACTGGCGTAGGTATATGAACAACAGCCTAATTGTGTAACATACTTTCGATCGCAATCTGAATAATTTTAAAAGAAATTGCAAATCCATTGCTTCATACGTTCGAAAAAATTGTCTGTTCAACATCGTAAATTACGCAATGAATGTTGTTGAACTGTCAAATATAAAGCCATTGCTGTAATTGTTAGTGTGTTACGTAACTATCCCACAGATTTATGAACTTAAACGGAGCAAAAAGAGTATGTAAGGATCGTAGCAAATGACGCTGTGTAGTTTCTGCCTACCCCCATACTAAGAAGGCGGGAGTTTATGTATGTACGTATATACATAAGTATGTGGTATGTGAAAGTCAAAGTCAAATCATTTATTTCAAATAGTCACATTAAAGGCACGTTTGAACGATCAAAAATATATGGCCACGACAGGTAATAGTACATTACTTCAGAGGGAAGAAAGTGACAGTTCCATACCGAGATCATGGCATTTATGCCACGAGCTTGCGAGGGGCGCAAACCATTTGAGGTATGGAACTGTACTTTATCCTGAGGGATGTATAGTGCTTTTTATTACACCTACGAGGAAAATTATGGACATAAATGCATAGAAATGTTTATATTTAGTTAAAAGTACAATTATTAAAAGTGCAGCTATTTTTTACACGACGCCTTAGTAACAAAAAATACTTAGGTACACGTTGAAGTGTATCAAAATCATACATAATCAGTCTATAATGTTCCCACTGGTGAGACACAGGCCTCCTTTCTGTTCTCAAACTCAAACCATTTATTTTCAATTAAACCATTTACAGGCACTTTTGAATTGTTAAGAAGTCCGCGTTTTATATACAAAAATAATTTCGTTTTTAATTTTCTGTATGCACCAAGGAGGTTGGTAACTGGTAAAAAAAAAACTGTATGTGGCCAGTAACAATTTACTTGTTTAATTAGTAGACAGTTAAAGTCTCTTGGCAGTATGACTGCTGACAAATTTAAAAAAAAAAGAAAAACCGTGTATGTAATGGAATGGGTCCTGTATGAAAATATTAAATTGTCTCGATTTTTTTTCTGCACTTATGAATAAGCTAATACTTTCTACAAAAAAAGTATCAGATTTATCTGATTAGTATTTCCAGAGAAATAAATTAAATTCTGTTAGAGGCGGCCATCGACAGTAACCCACGGATTTTTATTCAATTTCCTTAGCCTACTCAATTAAAAAGTAAAAACTGTAGATAATCTGTACCGTCTGGCATCCATCCATCATAACAAAGGTCTCTCAAAATCTAATCCAGTGTCCAAAGCGTGGGGGTCGTCGCGAAGGCAGTCGAAATCTAATCCAGTATTCAAAGCGTGAGGGTCGTCGTAAAGATATATCCATAAAATCGCAAACAAACACAAAGCAAGAGGTGAAAAGTGAGGTTATGTTATGACAAATTGACAAGTTATGATGGATGGATGTCAGACGGTACAGATTATATACAGTTTTTACTTTTTAATTGAGTAGGCTAAGGAAATTGAATAAAAATCCGTGGGTTACTGTCGATGGCCGCCTCTAACAGAATTTAATTTATTTCTCTGGAAATACTAATCAGATAAATCTGATACTTTTTTTGTAGATAGTATTAGCTTATTCATAAGTGCAGAAAAAAAATCGAGACAATTTAATATTTTCATACATGACCCATTTCATACATACTTCCCACCCTTGGGTCGGAAGGATTTTCATACAAACTTCCATACCTTGGGATGAAAGGATTTGAAGGGCGGGATAAAGGCGTTTCTTCCCTCTAATTGGTATAATTAGTATGTATTTTCAGAGCAGGTGTGATAAAAATACATATACTTCTATTATTTTCTCTTTGTTTTTGTTATCAGCATCTGCATACAACTCGTACAAAGATGAGGACGAGGAATAAAGAAAAAACAGAAATGACGAGATATTACTTTTATTTAGTACCTTCAGATTGTTTAAACTTAAAATATTGACTTTCATCTAGTCATTACACTAATATAGTGTACTTAAAACAAAATAAATATCTATTTATGAATTTACTATTATTGTTTCATGGAACATCAAATTATTAAAAACTATGTTATAAAATTGGAGAACAATATACAAATTACTCCATGCAATCACTGTATTTCAGTTCTTTCACACTAGCAATAATTAATTTGTTCCACAAATTGATCAGAATCCGTTCAGTTTTAGTCATTAGGTACTTGAAATAACCTTACAATGCAATTTTACAAATATTCATTACTGAAACAAAAACATTAACACTATTGGTGGTGCCCAAACCTAACCTAGAATTGAGTATTTTAAATTTAACAGTAATACACATACATTTATAATACTATGGATTATTTACAAGAAATCTATATAAGTATAGGTACGTAGTCGTGAAGGGGTGCGATCAACACGATCGCGATAGTTGACATGTTTTTGCGGTGCCCAACTTCCGTCTGCATCTCAATCCAAGCCTTCGTTATAAAGAATAACGTCCCTTTCTCAAGCTGTTACTTTATTCACGCAGAGTTTAGCGTCGCATAAACAAGCCATCTGATTTGTACAGCTCAGTACAACTACTGAAAATGCATAACAGTACACCATCACTGTGCACAGTCAATTCTCACGAGATTTCTCTCAAGTCGCGATACTTCAAGTATCGAAGCTATCTTTTCGAACATTTTTTTCTAAACTAACGTTAACGTTGGCGTAGCACTTGTCTATGTTGCCATTATCATTATTAATGAGAGATTCGAAGATTGAGATGATGTTGTTCAGTCCAATGAGGTAGCCATCTTCGTGGTTGCCAACTTCCCAGACAGAATGATGGTCTATGCTAACATTGTCTGGAACGGGGACAGTCTTTGCGAAGTCTATCATCCAGATGGAGGCCCGCTTTTTATTGTGGACGAAGAGTAAGGAGCTGCCGATGAGTTCATGAGATCTGAAGAACGATGATTCTTTCAGTGTATCCCTGATGCTCTTCAGTCTTTCTAAGTATTTCGGCTGTAATAGAAAAAGGTAAAAAATTAAATAATGTTAGGTACAACAATAGCTAAAAACGTAAGCGATGGCTGAAAAAATATTGCTTGGGACTAACTTGATTGTTTCATGAAAGAAAATTGATTTTGAAAATAGTTTTAATGGCAGTAATGCGGGTAATATTTTTTCAAATCTTCTAAAAAATTCTAAAAAACATAGTTAAAAAAATAGTTTGTGGAACTTACCGCAGCATTTGGAAAATTGCTTGTAAACTCTTTGAAGGATTCAAGAATTTGTTCCCTAGTCTTAGTAGTCTTAAAGTCTTTGGAGCTGGTGCCATCAGCCTTTTTGACACCGTCTATCCTGAAGCCGAGGGTCGCAGTGGAACTGATGGTCTCCCTCCAGATCATGTACCTCGGCTTCGTAACGCCTTTACTCCTGTGCTCTTCTTCCGTTGGCGCTTTAGGATCTATCTGGATCATTTTCTCGTACATGTCCTGGAAAAAAGAGATTGATTTTCTTTAGAATATTGAATCTTGATATACACAATACTATACAGTTGGTGGATTTATTTGGACAGTCTTGATATACATATCTGCCTGCCTAGCCTTTACCCAACTATGTTGGGGTCGGATTCCAGTCTAACCGGATGCAGCTGAATACCAGTCTTGATATACATAAGTTTGTTTTGTATTCAAAATCAGTGCAATGACAGTGAATGTTAAAAGCTTTTAAGAATTAATTTTACGACTCATAACGTATGCAGTATTGTCAGAAGCGTAAGTGATCCCAACCCAAGACGCTATACATCATCACGTACCCATTGACCTTTCGACATTAATTTATTATAAGTTCAACTTCCCTTCCTGTAATCTATTCATAGAATATGAATTACTTGCTATTTATACTACAATAACAACTACTAAATAAAAATATCATTTCAATGAGTATTATGACTCTGATTATTTTTATAACTGGTTTGTTTACAGCTTAATTACAGTTGTATATGTTTGGTTCCATATCATTGACGTACAAACTTGTAATTAAGACGGGTTTATCAATGCGTCCACACATTCTCCTGTCATTGCCGGATAAACAATGAACTCTATTAAATGATACTACAGAGGTCGCTAGAATAACGACGCTGGTTTATACTTTCTATCAGATATTTAAAGGTTATTTTTTCTTATTACTAAAATAATGCCTGACGGTTTTTTTTTGCAATTCTGGGTTCAGAACATTTGGCACGTTCACAATTTTTAAATACATTCATAAACTCCCAATTGATATTTTAGTGACACAGAAAGTTTAGTGTAAGATATTAGTATATTTAAATACACAACTACTACTCTACTCTTCTTTCAGTGATTGGATTAAGTTTACGAAAGACCGTAATTTTGGTTGTCCTTAAAAGTTTTATTGATGAAAATGACAAAATCTATGGTGACCATAAAAAGTAAATTGAAAACCCCAGCAACAATATCTGACGTAGCAATGACGTAGATATCTTAAAGAATAAAGCGCACGTCCAAACAGTGGTACGTGATGTCGTTAAAGTGAACAGTTTATTGTAGATAGATAATAATTATGTAAGAGCTATATAATGCTATCGACATGATGCAGAAACATGTGTAAAGTTTAAAAAGGGATATCAAAGTGTAAGATCATTGGCTGATCAATCAACTTTGGCCGTTGGACATGGCAGAGTCTAACTTCTAGTAAGAGGATATACAAATAATTATGATGATTATTCCGAACCACATTAAACCGAAATGAATTCGGAAAACCATAAAAAAGATGAAGATCTCTTGGAAAAAATGTATATTATTTGTCAAATATTGTATTTACATATCAATAAAATACCAATTTAGTTTAATTGATTAAAAAATGTAACGAACTAAATACTATAGATACATCTGAGAAAGGTCAAACATATGTGTCTAGTGAGAATAAAAGGAAGACTTCATTTAAATATAGATTTAACATCTGAGGTGCTAACAGTTTAAACTCATGCGCATATAGAATGCCTTGATTAAGGCGAAAGTGCCAGGGTAGCCCGCGAAATTCATTTTTTTTTAGGTTTTTTGGAATTTGCTGGTCAGTATTAAGTTGTACGTTGATTATTATATGAATCGCGGCCGTAAGAAATATGTATTTACAGAATTATAATCATTAAAGTCATCAACACAACTCTCTAAGACCACGTAAGTCCCAAGAATAACTGTTTCATGAAATCATCATTCTTTGGACTTACGTGGTCTGAGAGAGTTGTGTTGATGACTTTAATGATTATAATTCTGTAAACACATATTTCTTACGGCCGCGATTCATATATTAATCAACGTACAACTTAATGCTGACCAGTAAATTGCAAAAAACGTAAGAAAATTTGAATTTCGCGGGCTACCTTAGCGCTTCCCCCTTAAGGGAAACGAACAATTTACTTCAACGAGTGTCATCAGGTTATTTTATTACACTATGTAAATGGTCTTTGAATAGCTCATCTACCATTATCAGAATGTTTTATAGTATCCTAACCGCCTTCTTCGAGATTAAATCGAGTACCATCAACATGGTACACATATTCTTCAGGAAAAGCTCAACAGCTCAAAGTGATGGTAGGAAACTTCGTCAAGTTTCATAAGAATGGTAACAACTGGCGATATTTTGTCAAATATCGCCAGTTGTTACCATTCAACATAATTTGGTAGATTCCTTATCCCGGATTCCCGAACTAACAGCAAATATAAACAACCCAATATCACAGAACTCTTTCCTTCTTTTGATCCCTAATGCATGGATCGAGTAGAGACAGCTATAATTTCGTCAAACTTAACCATAACAATGATTGTGAAATACTCACTTTTCGTAACTTGGTCTTCTCCTTAGCCTTCGCGAGCTCTTCTTCAAGGTAAGTCCTGACGCCAATCTTGCAGTCCATAACGCACGGACTATCGAAATCGCTCAGCAAGTCTTGTAGTTGTAAATACACTGTATTGGAATGCTTGGTTAAGGAATTATTTGTTTTATGTCATTGGATGAAATATTCAATGGTGTTTTACAGATATACTTAGAATAGAATAAACGCTCATTGTCTCCAGTATTACAGCTGGTAATTGGTTTTCTTATTAGATTTTCTAATCTAAAAATTAGAGTTTTGTGAAAAAAGTTATTAGGTATACAAATCCACATTATTAATTATGTGTGCTTCTCCTGGATATAACGAGTCTTTTCTGTATACTTGAATATCAAAATTAAGTTTTTAGCTCTATGTAGACGCGAACATTAAAAAGCAATGTTTTATGCCTTTGGTTTGTGCATATTCATATTGAGGATGGGTTAATAGTTTGTTTTGTTGTACATTATTTTAAAAAAGGATACATTCTCCGTCTTCACAGGTGAGATGTCCCTTGTATTCAGGTACGAACGGCCTTAGAACATCTTTCATCAGCAACTGGAATTAGAAAAATACATTATTAAAACCAAATTCAATACAAACTACAAAAGGAAATCTATGTAGATTCATTCAAGTCTTAAATGTATATTACACTGTAATTTATGACGGTTTAGACAATAATAATGCTTTTAAAGCAAAATAAGAAAATATAAAAATCATGAGTTAACTATCGTTTTCTTCGTAGAACATTATCTAATATTCAGGCTTGATTTCCGTTGAGAGGTAAACAGAAATGTAAGCTGCGTCATCATTAACACTGGCGCCGTTTTTAAGCACGTGCTGGAGTATAAGGCTAAAGATCAGAATTTAAAGTAAGCAATGCAAGTAGATGGAAACGAAAAGAGGAATGGAGAGCATGAGCTCAAGAAAATCTAAGTTTTTTAATAAGTAAAGTAAGTACAGAAAGAGGGAGTCGATAATAATAAAATGACAAATGCTAAGGTGGAGACTATACTGAGGAGAGCAAAAGCTGGAGATGATTATTGCGCTGAAGTCAAAGATCCGGATGAAATATTTCACGGCAAAATTGATTTATAAAACCAAACAAAGACATAGTAACGTATCATCAATATGCAAGTACTAAAATACCAAATTCAAATGATTTTGGTGACGTGCGATTTACTAACATGCGTTATTTTATGTAACGTTTGCACGACGCCATGTTTTATTCAATCTTTGCAAACATAATACACGTCAAACGCTTGTCTTCCAAACTTAGGCCATTGCGACTCATTTGACTTCATGACGCGCATAACATGACAAGCCATCATACATTGTTATTTTCAACGATTTCAAATACACATGAAAATTTCAATGTAAAACACTATTCGAACGAAGCGTTTCTTTCTAAGCATTATCGTACAAAGTGTGCCTACAAGCATTGTAATTCAAAACAGATACGTAATCGGTTCGGACATTATCTACAAAGAAATTCGCACGTCCGAAATGTCGTCGATTACTTTAAGAACATACAATGACGTCAAAGTATGATCTGCGTTTGTTTTTACATAATTATTATTAATCCGAACGCGACAGAAAGTAACCAATTTTGGGCCTACTCATTAAGAAGTCTGTGATTCAAAGTCCAATATTGTATTATCTATATGAAAATATACAATGCTATGACGCTGGTCAAAGTCGAAGATTTTGTTGAGATTATATTAAAATAATTTAGGTTTATAACCATAGCAATATAACTGCGCATAATTAATCCAATTGAGAAATCAAATAAATTGTTATTAATAGTCATCTAAGACGTTTTGCGGTTTGGTCAAGGAAAAAGAATAAATAAACTATCCAGCAAAAACTCTCAGTCAAAACAGGTCATAAGTTTTTTGTTTGTTAAATAAAATCAGAGGGTCCTGAACCTGATTTGGAATATATATTTGGTATGAAGGCAAGAAATAAATATATTTGCAACACACAGGCATTACTAATTATTATAACTTGTAAAAAGTATGACATATCAGACGAACATAGGTTAGAACTGAGATAAAGCTGACAGCACACTATACCTACACTCTTTTTGTGGATGTTCCTATTGTTCTGACCTAGTATTACCTATATCAAGAGTAAGACTCAATGTTGCAGTCATACTATTTGACGTAAAAATATAATGAAACCGCAGATTCTAGATTATTTTGGATAGTGACGTTATTTTTTTAGGTTTATGACTTCAAATCTACCCATCATTGGTTTAATGATACTTTATGGTGAAGAAACGACTTGCACAACTTTACAGACTTAATTGATCTATGAAATATTATTAAAAAACCATATGACCATAACCATATGAAAGATTATTATAAGTAATCAGTCGCTTTGGAGTCAAACAATGTTCAATTAGCCAAAGTTCAAAGGTTCAATTGATTTTTCACACAGTTTTTATTTCCAATTGTTCTGAGGGCAACCATCTTTTTTGCAACGGTTATTGACTTGAACTAACCGCGACAAGTCGAGAAAAAATATGCTGATTCACAAATTGGGCAACTCTTTGTAGTGTTGAATTTTCAAGTAAATTAAGTGAATCATTTGTTTTAAGCTTAAAGTGATTTAGTGAATCATTTTGTTAAATGCGAACCGGATGCACTAAACATCCTGCAGTTAATCAAACTGTTTAATAAATCTATGATAAGCATATATTACTGAACAAAAACAGCAGCAAAACTGGTTTTTGAGAGGATAATATGATATGAATATATTCATATCCCTCCTATAAATGTGAAGAGATTTTGTGCATGTACCTATAAAGGTGAAGATATTTTTCTACGCATGAATGGCTTCACAAAACATAACCACGTATAGCAAGTTGTAGTAGCTCCAGTAGTAATGACTAATGCTTCTAAGAAGTGTAGCTTTTGGAACTACTAACACACGTAGGTACGTTATACGTAAGTTATATTCACAACAGATCAATTTGTCATACTCATCATCCCTTTTATTGATAATGATGGTTGCCCAATTCGTGACATGAATTAATGACATGTATGCACTTATTTAACCGCGGGATGCTTGAAGCACCGAACTGATCTAAGTGGCGATATGCTTGGGGGAGGCCTATGTCCAGCAATGGTCGTCTTTTGACTGGAATGATAATGATGATGATGATGCACCTATAAAGATTTTGGTTGATAAACTATTGATTAGGGACCATAGTAGAAGTAAAATCTGTGAAAAAGATAGATATACTCAACTACACAACAAGCAATAGTATAAGCAAGATGTAGCACAGTGCAATGTCCCTAACCCCAATGGAACTTAGAATTTCAGTCATGTACACATTTGACTTAATCAACGATTTTTTGCTTGTGATCCCATTTATTATTCTTGTTATTGTATAACATGTACAATATTTACATACGAAACAAAAATGTTTTAGTGATGTATACCTGAAAACACCTCTCCTCTTGCGGACTAAGTTTCTTCAATATGGTGCCTTGGTCAGGTCCCGCCTTGAAGTTGCCTTGATGACCTGCTAGCTGGATCCAAGGGTACCTCTGCTTCTTGTAGGTCTGGAAGAATGGCGTCCACTGCACAATGTTGCGAAGCTTACGCCATCTTTCCGATTGCTGAAATGTAGAAAGAAAAAATTGAGCAACTTGTTGAAGCCTTGATTGATCTTTGTGATGTTGCAGATATGTAATTGAAAAGACAGACAGTGTTAAACGGCTTTTTTATATGCACATATATAAAATATAAGGCCGAATTTGAATTTACATAAATATTTAATTTTATCTAATACTAGCTGCGCCTCGCGGTTTCACCCGCGTAAATGTCGATCCCGTGGGAATATCGGGATAAAAAGTAGCCTATATGTTAATCCAGGGTGGTGGGTGGCAGCTACCGCCATGCAAAATTTTATCAAAATTGGTCCAGCCGTTTGAGCGTGAAGAAGTAACAAACATATAAACACACACACACAAACTTTCGCCTTTATAATATTAGTGTGATGTAATCTATAGTTCCTTAGTTATGATAAGAGACGATTTGATTTAAATCTTGGTCTTGCTTGACAAACCGTTATTCAAAATTTGACTTCAACCTTGGCATTTTCTATTGAGACAGTTAAGTACATCAAACTCATACTACAGTAAAAAATAGAGCTGAGTTCACATAGGACACAACAGTCGATGAACAACACAAAAACTTTGAGAAAAACAGATTCGATGAAAACAATGGAACCATTGAAAAAATAAGAAAGAAAACTACTCCTGCAGGCCCCCCTATTCATAGTATTTTCCCACATTATTACGCGTGTATTAACTATTTGTTGACGTTATTATAGATAATTATGATTAATGTGTCGCTGGTATGTTTCCTACGACCCACTTTTATAGAACTTATATTCATTTTGTAGAATAAAGTAGGCTTGCGAATAACATGCAGTGTTTTATGATTTTGTTATAACTTAAAACATAAAAATGTCGTTTGTGTCGTCAGGCTGTGTTTTATTGTTGCCTTATTGGTTTTGTGATAGCAAAACAGCTGGAAACTGCCTTGGGTTTAGTTCCCATGTTTAGTTTAATTGGAAATAAGACTTGGAATTACAAAATAATATGTTCCTTGTTACATGGGGCCTAGTATTATACCTTGTGCAATCCCTTAAAAATTATCATAGGAAAAAAATATCATTACAGCTAGAATATGAGTTACACTGAACGAATATGTCGAGGTCCTTTTTTATCATGCACTTAAACTGACACATTAGGTACTCCACTGTACTCGTACAAGGAAATACACCCTTGCCCTTGTGCTATTTCAAAATGTTCCAATTAATGGAACCGATCAAAGTTTATACGGATAATTAACCATTCTTATGAAGGATAAGCAGGTAACTAATTAGTTCCAGTAAATAAAGATATAGTCCACAATAACACAGTTAAATATTAAATTAATATTTATAATGGACAAATAAATTCCCCTATATTTACTGATTTTGATGACGTTATTGTGTGCGTGGTATTTAGTTGTTAGTTGATGATGCTGCATGTACGCATAATGATAGTTTAACCTTCCAAAGCTAGTAAATACTTTAGAGCATAAAGGCACTTTTGCATCTAATGAATGCCATATTCCTAATTAGAACCTTTTAAGACTCTATATATATCTCTATCTATACTACTTAATATTATAAAGCTGAAGAGTTTGTTTGTTTGTTTGGTTAAACGCGCTAATCTCTGGAACTACCAGTCGGATTTGAAAAATTCTTTTTGCATTTGATAGCCCAATTCTTGAGGAAGGCTATAGGCTATTTAACATCACGCTATGACCTTTAGGAGTCGAGCAAAAGAAAAAAAGGCAGAAAGAACGCTAAGCAAAAACGAAGTAATAGCGCGGGCAGGCGATGAGATGCGACGGGGTGGGTCGGAGTAATAAGAAATTTCAGGCGGACGAAGTCGCGGGCAGAAGCTAGTATATATATATATATATGTATAGAGTTTTAAAAGGTGTCTGAGGAATTGTGTTCAAGGCATTGACAGCACTTTCAACCCTCATCAATCCGTTTGCCGTACCTACATGTTTGTCAATGTACTGCCACGCCCATTTGTTGCTGTACCGTGAACGTTTTTCATTGGATATTGGCCGTTATGTTTAACTACTTAAAAACCATATTATGTACATAATGCTATGGCTCTTTCTTGGCATTTGGTACTTTAAAAGAAACTGCTAAACATTGAAAACATAGATAGATAAAGATCTTTTAATCCAAGGAAGAACAAGATTATATCTCATCTATGCAACTCCAACTGTATACATTAGTTTTTAATTAGATATTGTGAATAAATTATTAAACTCGCATCCATTATTGAATACTTTTTTTAATATTATAAAATATAAGAATATATTAAATACGTTGAGATCATTTAAACTTGGCTTGACACGTTAGACAATTCAATCAAATAAATTCCAAAAAAATGGAAAGCGTTACCAAAAATATATTTACAATAGCTTTGTAGAACCTTCATAATACTACTGTAAAGATATTTTAACGAATAAAAGTAAACCACTACAAAAAACCAACCTTTTTATGGCTGTGCACATAAGCACAGAAAACAACATCCATAAAATCCTCGACAGTCACGCAAATATTTGCCGAATACATTGTTGATAACCAACACCACCACAACACAAATACGAAAGCTTGAAACAGCTAAAAACGAAACACGACGTCTACGCAAGGATAACAGTCATGTAATGTCTTTCCAACGGCACGAATCACACTGAACAGTCAGTCCGTTACTTCGCCAATATAAACATATTTATCAATCCACTGACTCACTGGGGGACGGTATAGACCGCAGAGACCATACTATGACGTCAATGTATGCGTCGAACCGACGGCCACATTAAATTCATCGATTTACGGAAATCCAATTTTTCATCGGGGTGTTCTAAAAACTTGACGCGTATTTCTCAAATTCCGGCCAATTTCTTAGCGCGTGTAGTGACGCACGTATTAAGAATTAATTAGGTTCAATGCACTAATTAAAATGTCCAGTTTTTTTTAATTTAACCAGTTATTGTTCGTTGTAACTTGAAAACATGCAATTTAAAAGGATTCACTTATTTTTTAGCTAAGTGGTGTTTAGGGTTTTAAGGAGGGTTAGTCGTTTTTAGGTATGTACCTGAGGGGCAATTCGGGTAATTTTAAGAACGTTTACAATCTGATCACAGTCTCATTCTGTCAAAAAAAATTCTAATTTCCCTACATTTTTGACAACTGTTTTGACAGTGACTGTTGCTGAGATTTTGTATTGTGTATATTTTGATCAGCGACTAGATTTTGAACGTTTTTGATAACAGAATAATTTTCTAGTTGGGACGACCTTGACACGATCAATTTGCAAATTACAATATCATCTCCTACGTCAATTTAATTTATTTTAATTTTATTTTCTTCATTTTTTTTTCTTTTTTTCTTCATTTTTACATCATAAGAGTTTTATTTTCTATAATATATTTATAAAATTGTCTGAATGGAATTTCGAGAAACTTCCTATATCGATTATGGTACTATTTCATAATAAAAGCTCCGTATAAAGGATGATCAACCAAATTCTAGTTACTAATAAAATTAACAAGCAATTAAACGATTTGTTTCTTTGAAGTGATATAATATATCATTGAAGTATATCTGATGATTTTCTTAACAGTACCCATCACGATTGAGGATGAGTCTACTTAGTGGTAATAAAACGAATGGGTCGTAAAATTAAAGCTTACTCAGATTATTAAATATGTGGAATCGCTATTTATGGACTCAGTTGCTCCTCCATTCTAGAGTTTTCTACGCCAATTGTTAGTGAGCGTCATGATGACGGGATCAAGTCCCCAATTTAAAATGTTTCACATTAAAGTGTTTGTACTACATATGTACTATTTGTACCCTAAACAAGACATTTGTACCGAGAGGAGGAGTGTGTCCCAGCAGTGAGAACAGCTGATTATGCTTATGGTATGTCTAACTGGTCCCAAACACGGTCCAACACGGTCCAACGGTCCCAACACTACGGCCGAAATGAAAGGAAGAAGAGGCATACCTCTAAGAACAGTCGCCGATAGAGGGCAAGAACTAGTTGTATTTTGTTGGTTTCTGCTTCAACAATTAAACGGAAAAAAATTTGAGTAATATGCAATTCCATAACCTAATTTTTTTATAGTTGAATCATACCTTTACAGTACATTTACGTAATTAATCCTCGGCTAACGTCACAATAAAATATTATTGTTGGTGATTACAAATAACAATTTGTAATCGAATAAGCAACTAACAATGCAACAGAATTTGATGCGAAATCTGAAACTATTTGTGTGGAAACCGTTGCAACAGACTGTACTACGACCTAAGTCACTACTATGAAGTTTATGATTACAATAAAGTTACCAAATTCACACAAAAGTTGATTAATTGGAAAAGGCTAGGCAGATGATGTGTATTCGACGAAAATTACGTTATGTATTCTTGTGTAGACGTCAAGATATTGTTTTTGAATCGAGTTTTATTAGAAGACAGGAAAAAGGAAAATGGTTTTTGGAAAATAAATCAAAACGAAAACCAAAGACGCGTTACATCGGGGCAACGTTAAATTAAATATCTAGTTACTTTCCTAAAAGGTATACCATGTCCATAGCCCATATAAAAAGTATATCTATTCACTCAAAACGTGGGCTTTTCCAAAGAGGAGGATAATATATACCTATAATAATGATTACGCTTTGTAGTGCGATGTAGTGAACGCGTTTGCGTGGTTTGTCGTCCCATTCGCGTGAAATGATTCCTTAGTCATTCGCGACTCATAAGCGTTACTGCAATAATCAGCACGTAAACGAAGGCAACATTGGTCGTCACTACTAACGCGTGCTGGCGAATCCAGGCCAAACGTGTTTCCTTCTAACGTTAAACATTTGTCAGAGGGGTCTTAGATAACTTAGAAAGTTCTTATGATGACGTTAAAAGAATCAAATTTCTCAATGATTATTGATCCGTAACCAAATACTCTAGAAAAGAATAAACTGCTTGTAGAAGTAATATGTGCTCTCTCTGTGTTGGGAGTAACCAATTCTACTACTAAAATATTTTGTTCTTCTTCCGACACTTCATCATCATCATCGACATCGCCCTCTTTTCTTGTGCTTGTGTAAATTAAAGGCCATAGATTATTCTAAAAATCACAGCACACAAATACTACTAGCTGCTAAAAAAAAAGAGATTTTTTTTGCTCGGCAGTTATTCTCATCATGCTTAGAGAGTTGTTAAGAAAAAAGCCATTGAGACGCTTTTTAATAAAAGAGTGAGTCGCGGTTAACTGTTTTGTGTTCAAAGGTTAATATAACTGTTGTACTTTTCTGTGAGAACTAAGAGTAGCTTCTTCATTGACGTCAGTTATAATAGCCTAATAGCAGATTTTGCCCCGCTCAAGTCGATTTGGCATGACAAGTGATATTTTTTTTGTTTCAACAGTAATTTTCGTCTCATATAAGTCAAATACGAGCATAATAATCATGATACAATTTAAAAATGCTACAAATATGATTGGAAATTTAGGTGTTCCCAAGGGTTCCATATTTGGTCCGTTCTTTTTTGCACTTTATTGATAGAATTTAAATCATCCAGAGTAAAATTTTGTATTACAATACTATTTATATTATATTTTGGCTTTGATAATAATACTTTATTCATTTCTTCGCATTATATTAGAAAACTGATGATAACTTATGTACATTTAATAAGATATACACTATCAAAATTATTTCTAAACTAAAAATATGTATATTTAAAAAAAAACAAAGTTAATTTAATATTATTTAATCTTTAATTTTATCAAGGCTAATCGTTACATCTCTGAGGAAATGGCATTGATTGTTTGACGTCAAGTAAATCAAAATGCAAAATATTCATTAGTTTGGATAATCTAGGTTGAATAATATTGTTTCTCTAATTATGGCCAACCGTGCGCCTTAGACGACCTCATCATCCTACTATACCCCATTCGCAATAAGATTAGACATTGAAATAAATCTTTTTTACGGTCCGTTCAACCGATTTTGACTTCTATTGCGTTGGTGGCATGACAAATGGCAGCTGCAATAAACAGTTGGTATTATAATCACGTTTTTGCTTTTAATGCCGTCCTTATGCCTACGGAATAGAAGTAAAAAACGGTTGAACGGACTGTAAAAAGTTTTGTTTAAATGTCTAATCTTATTGTAAATGGAGTATAGCTGCGCCCTGCGGTTTCATCCGCATAAGTCTCGATCCCGTAAGAATATCGGGATAAATCATATGTCCTAATCCAGGTCATGGTGTAACCATGTGCCATCCAAATCCGTTCAGTCGTTTTAGCGTGAAAGCGTAAAAAGCAAACATACAAAACATCAAATCTTTTCTTTTTATAACACTAGCCGACCGGAACTTCGTAGTACCTCAGAAACAATAAGCCGTTCCATACAAAATGCAAGTATGAGAAAATGAATAACCTTAATTTTTTTTTTGTGAATTTTCCCCTTTTTTTAATAGTTATTCTGCTATTAGACGTGGAGACAAATGCAACAAATCAAAGATTATAAAAATAGACCCAGCCGTTCTTGAGTTATAAATAGTGTAACTAAACCGACTTTGTTTTATTTATATAGATTAGTTAAGATCTGCCTATGCGACATATTCGTCAAAAATGGCACATCTTCACGACGGCTCTTAAAAAAGCAGAAAAATTAAATTGTCAGTTAACCTGCCACTAGTCGTCTGTTGGTTTCATTAAATAGGACCCAAGTGATATAGTTATCAAAAGCAAGCTGTAACCATTCTCGACGTCATCATAGTTTTTTTTTTAATCAATATCCTATTCTGATAAAACTAACAACGTACGATAACAAACAAACATATTTGTTTATACTTAGTATTAAAATAATCCTATCCCTAAAATGAGGAAAACCGACTACACAGAATAGGAAAAACAATGCCTATATTGAATTTACAATGATAAGCTACTCCACACTTCAACACCATGGGACCTGATTCCTCTTAGAAACTTTATGGGTACTTTAGTACGAACGTACCAGTATAGTTTGTTCTTTTAATAATAGGAAATGATCACAATGGAATCTGCAGTCAGGGAAATTGCATTCTATTCTATTTTTAATATGGCAAGTAAAACTGATGTCGACCATCCTACCAACCTCCAAAGGGAATTGCGAAAACAAATGTAGGTACATGATAAAAATATTATAAGTTGTGATTTGAATATGGGCAATTTAAGGTTATCAATTTGCTTAACAAATACATTCCTTGGCGTTTATTTGTGTAGTATCTTTAATAGTCACTTTTTCGAGAGCAAAAACAATGTAATTTTGTAAAGCTTAATAGATCTCTCAAGGGAGTCCATTATACACACATGTATTTAGATATAATATACGAGTACATTATTTATTAAATATTTAGGTCTTAAATTATTTTTTTCCCTCTTCTTATGTTTCGGAGTTAATAATAATAAAAATATTTATTGCATAAAGGGTATTTTTGGTACAGTCAGCAACAAAAGTCGATTAACAACATATTTTTTTTAATCTCACTTATTGAGTAAAATATTTGTTCAAAATTGCAGCAGAAGTATAATGCAATGAAGTGTTAATTGACTTTTGTTGCTGACCGTACGTAGATATCAAAGTTAAAAAAATGAGTAAGCGTAGAACTTTTAACTAATATTTGTAGGGGTGAACTACTGTTCTCCTAGCTAGGTAGCTGTACAACCTGTATTAAGGTGAAACAGTTTGCCTCCCTAGATAAAGATCATAAAAAATAAATTGAGCATAATGCTACGTGTTGCTTTCTGGTTTCATCTTAATTTATTTCCAAAAATAGTGGTGATCTCTGGACAGACGATTATTTTTCCGGTTTTTTTTTTATTTAAATAATTTTATATTCTTCGAAGATAAAGTGGTCATAAGTATCTGTATATTATGTATAATAGAATCGCAAGAGAATTTCACACGGAACCAGTAAAACGTGTTACTATTGTTTTTGTATGACGTAACTTTTGGAGTAAAGATTCAGTAAGAAAATAATAAGACATCTTGTTTGTCGAATACTTAAAACGAACGAAAAATGTTTTAAAGAAGCGAGACTAATAAATACCGCTCATAATAAATATCTCAGAGAGAATGTTGGCTCGTGGCTAAAAGATAACAGCTGAGCGGGTCGATCGATCGTTATACTTGCCACGGTGAGTTCGTGGATGGGTAACCATCTATTACATATCGAGACCCATCCATACCTCAGAAAGCACGTTAAGGCCTTGGTCCCCGCTGTCATTCGTAGATCTTTGACGTTACGGGTAGTCAGAAGCCCAAAAGTCTGACAACCAGCCTTTTTTTTTTTTTTCAGGATGGGAAATCATCATATGACTCCTCCCGCTCTGGGTGGAGCGGTGACAACCAGCCTTACCAAGGGGTATCATTATATCTAAGTAACTGGATTTTGTAGTTCAGATAGGCAGTCGCTCCATGTTAAATACTAATTTTCAGCTGCATCCGGTTAGACTGGAACCCGATCCCAAAATAGTTAGGAAAAATTTGGGCATTGATTGATTTTTTGATTTACACAGAATGTTGAACTTTGCAAAAGGAAAAAATAACAAAACAGCAGATTGTCATTCATTAACACTACAGTGTAATATGAACAATAGACGCTGACTTTATGATTATATTATTGGTAGGTATACCACAACACAACACTCTTTTACCAATAGATACGATGTTAATTAAGCAAATTAGAAAAGCACACAACACCTAAAACTCGCACCATGCAACTAATTTTCTCATACTTTCTCTGTCCTTCCTGTATTGTTGTAAATCATCAGAGAGAGACGGAAGGCGGTTTCACATGTACGGGGAAGTGGCCAGATGCCATTATGTCAAGTACATTTATGACGCACGCGCGTCGCGCAGCCTTTGACAAAACGCATCTGCTAACAAGTTGGTCCTTTACGTATGTTTGTATTTATATTATTTTGTTTATTTATTTGAAGTTGAAGCGAGGTGATTTAAATTTGATATAGGAAATAGGAATTCGTCTTCGATATCTTAGGAAGGTTGGAGTATATGACAAGGTCTCAGTTTATGGTTACGTGAAACATGTTATAAAGATGATTATGTTATGATGAGATGTTATGTTAGTAAGAGTCTGACACTCCCTTCCGCTCCACCCAGAGCGGGAGGGCTCATTTGATGAGTTCACATCCTCAAAAACAAAAAAAAATGTTATGGATCATTGACAGTTAATGATCATAATCATTTAGAGTGTTTAGCTAAGTGCTTAGTAATGTTTTGTGGGTCAAACATGCCTATTTTCTGATTGACTTTCCGCTTTTTGTTGCCAATGTGTTCCTGGTTCAGATTCTACATTTTTATGCATTCAATTATTATAGTCTTAGACCCTATTAGGAATAACCATGAATTCAACACATGATTCTAGATCCCTATCGTAAAAAAAATTAACACTGGGGGTTCAGAATCATAATATTATGTTGAGTCCATGGTAACAGGGTACGCGTCGATATGCCTGCCACCCGGTTTAAAGGGAAGTTTGAAAATGGCGCCAGTGACAGAAAATTTGGAAGGACATCGTTTGGCTTGGTATGGACATGTGATGAGGATAGAAAAAACGCATGTGACTAAAAGAGTGATGAATATAAATGCTGATGGATAGAGAGGGAAAGGAAGGCCAAAGAAAAGATAAATGGACTGTGTGAGGAATGATACGCATCGAAGGATCCGTGCGAAAAATTTAAGGGCCCCCGACGACCAAGCATAGAAATCAGACCAGGACGTGTATAAAAGACAAGGGAGTAAATCATAGCTTGACGGTTGACCCCAAGTAACATGGGACAAGGGATGATGTCTATGGACATCTGCATAATACAAGTAATAAAAAACAAATGATATTATGCTAAAGCTCACGTTGTTAGATAATATGTTACAAAATTTATGATTATGATGTTCGTGTTTTCTATAGAAAAAATTATAATATTCAATGTCACGTAACCATTTAAAATGATTAAGTAGTATACACTAATAGCAGTAGATATTATAAGGTCAATGTTTTTTAATATTTTCAAAGTATTGGATTTTTTATAATACTTTTGTTTTTTTTTCTTTTTATGTGTCATCATTTCAGCCGAAAAACGTCCACTACTGGACATAAGCCTCCTCCAAGCACCTCCACTTCAACCGGTTCTGTGCTTCTCTCAGCCAACGGGTTCCTGCGGCCTTCACAAGGTCGTCGGACCACCTTATGGGAGGCCTTCCAACGCTACGTCTTCCGGTACGCGGTCGCCACTCCAGAACCTTTCAGCCCCATCGGCCATCTGTTCTGGGAGCAATGTGCCCTGCCCACTGCCACTTAAGTTTGGGAATTCTTCGGGCTATGTCGGTTACGTTTTTATGTGTAAGTAAATACTATTTTTTATACTTCTTACGTTATTTCACTTACTTTTAATATTTAAAAAATGAAAATACACTAAGATTAATAATTAAAATATAAGAATGTTAAAAAAATCTCCTTATCGTTTGTTAATTATGGCAGCAAAGTCCACTTTGCTATCACTAATCTAAGAAACGACATGAATGATTTTTATTTAGCACTAAATATAACTAAATCATCGCTCATATTCAAAGAACCTATAATAATTTCTGGTTCTTAAATATAAACAATACGTGCGCCTACGCATGCCGTTAAACTCAAATTGATCCATTAAATGAATTTGGTAAGGCCTTGAGGCTAGGCCTTAATTCAATAAACAAGAATAGAAACTGAATTATCTAGTTGAAATGTCAAGCACATATTGAATTGATCGAATAAATTTGTGATTGAAATGTCTTCTAGACCAATCTTCCCTACACAAAACTACCTTTTGGAAGGGGCGCCTACAATCAATTCTATTTTCTTGTAAATTTTGACGTTCAAAAGTGCCATTTAATGGCCCACTTGAAATAAATGATTTGACTTTGACTTTGATTTGATTTTGACTCTCTTAATTCTCTTCTTTCTTTCTGTATTTTTGTGTTTTATCTTTGCGTCATCTTTTACCAAAATAAATAGATATACCTACATATTTTTTTTCTGCCTTTCTTTTACTTTGCACATCTCATGATAGCGATCTGTGTTTCTTATTCACCTATATTCAACCCATTAATCATCCATTATCCATTACACTATACAGATAAAAATAAGTTTTTTTTTTTTAATAAACGTTATGGCAAGCCTGTGCGGTAGGACGCCCTCGGGCTAAGTGGAGCGACGATTTTCGCTGAATGGCTGGTAGCAGCTGGATGGGACCTGCCTTTGAATGCCGTGCAATAGGGGAGGACAATGTCCAGAAGTGGACTTCTATAGGTTGATGATAATTACGTCAAGCTTTCTGTAGGGATTTCATTCACGTGTCGTTTCGCACCTATTATGTTTTTAAGTATAACCCTAAAAACCTCAGCGGGATTGTCCGAAAGGGTTACCGCTGGCTCGGAACATAAAGGGCTAAGGAAGGAACACGGGTGGGTTTTAGTCAGTAAGAGTCTGACACTCCCTTCCGCTCCACCCAGAGCGGGAGGGGACATTTGATGATATCCCACCGTCAAAAAAAAATACCCTAAAAACCTTGGAACAATATGATCCTGAAATCTACTAAATCTTTATCTACGTTTACTGTAAATAAGTGAGATTCGAATAATAATTAGTTTATTACGTCTTGTAATAGATTAAACTCAATAAAATTTATAAATATTTCTTTGATTAATCCATCTAAGGTATTCCTAGTATGTATTTACCCGATATTTCTCATAAATTCCTGAGTCAGTTCCTGTTCCTGAGTCAGTTATGTTTATTAGAATAGGCCAAATTGACCTTTTGTACCATGCACCCGGACACCTAACCACATGGTGTTAAATTCCTGTAAAACACACATCAATCCAATTCCTGACGATCATTAATGACGCCTCAAAGCCAAATACATACAATTTTCCTGTATACATTTTCCTCTCGATGGAATGATATACGTCATCATTGTGATGATAAAACCATCTGTGTCAAATACTAATAGGCATTATTTCGTAGAACGAAAGTGTTAACAGGGATTCCCTTTGTACATACTTGGTACAGACGCCAGGACATCAAGCTACCCGATACTGTAAAATTTTCCCAATCTACTTTGAACCTTATGCTTTAGCGATATAGTTGAAAATCTATTAAAGAAATTTGACAAATTGTAGTAGGTTGATGTGCTGGCGTCTGTACATTGGACTAACGGTAGGTATTTTATTTAATCATTTTTTACATTCATTCGCTCTAGGACAGTGACGTTAATGGTGATGTTTTTCAGAAAATTCAGGTGCGTAGTGCTCACGACCGGAGTATGACAAGCGTAATTGCGTAACACGCTAACAATATCAATCTGAATCATTTTGAAGGATATTACTAATCCATTTTTCCATATGTTCGAAAAAAAATCAGCTTAGCAACGTAAATAACGCAATGAATGTTGTGTCTTTTGTTTCTACCTACAGCCATGGAAGAAGGCATGATAATTAATTTTCGGTCAGTATAGTTCTGGACAAATAAAGGCTCGCACACACAGGCGCGACGCGACACGTGACACAAAGGCACCGCAAGTCGCGCAACGAGCGGTGCCTTTGTGTCGCGCGCGATTCGCGTCGCGCGTCGCGCCTGTTTGCAGGAGCCTTAAATAATATATCAAAGTCATTTATTAATGTATGTATGACCTACAAATTCATAGGTCATATCATGCAAATAATATTAAGATAAAATCCAAAGTGTATCGTTCACACAATAAAACTAAAGATTTCATTATATTTGAATAGGTATCTAATTTGTAACAGTATCTTTTAAACCTTCAATATTCATTTAGGTACATGTAATCCAAACTGTATATGTTCATCTAGTATTTGCTCAGAATAATAAAACGGTTTTATAAATATCTTTAGGTACCTACAATAAAAACCATATTTTCGGACTATTGTTTAAACAAAAATAACCACAGACCAGTAGGTAATGATCCTCTGTTACCAATCTGGTTAATCTATAGGGAAACATGCCAAATTACTACATACTTGTACAATACGAAATTCCGTGATTGTATGAAAACCACGTCACAGCTGTACTTGACATATTTGTTAGAGGACGAGGCATTGACAATCTAGTTAAAACCAAACCTTTGACATTGAATTCGTTTCGTGTTTTTGCAACTAGGTTTGTTATTTGGCAGAAATAAAACAAAACACTAGCACACTGAGAGCAGTCGCTCATTTCTGTAAAAATCTCACAATGAAAACTTTGGTAAAGTGAGCGCACTTCATCTAAGTTTTCACGGTGGCAGCTGCCAAAAGCGGCAGTCCCTAGCATCAGGTGGAAACACAGCTCACAGGTTGACAGGTTCGAACCTAAAGAGGCGCTTTACTTCGTGTAAATAATTTCATCACCACTGCTCTTAACGGTGAAGGAAAACATCATAAGGAAAGTAGCATGTCCTAAAACCATAAATTGGAAGACGTGTGACATCTATCAATCCGCACGGGGCCCGCGTGGTTATAGCCCACTCCTCTTGATGCCGGAAGGCTAATGATGATGATGTCGAAGCCTGATTCACAGCAGAGGGAACATTATAGGCATTATAGGCCTTTGGTCGCGGCTTCGCCCGCGTGGGGGTCGGAATTTATTCACAGAAAATTCAACCCCCCATTTCAACCTCATAGGGGTAGAATTTCGAAAAACCCTTTCTTAATATTGAATTGCAATTCATTAAACTAACACTCACAAATACTTACACACACAACACTCACACATCTCAAACACACACACACCGTACCATACCATAGTTAAAATACCTCCCTGGTCTCCACTCTGGAATTCATACTCCGAGCCCAGATACTAGACTAACTGTCTACTTTCCTTTATAATGCGCACAGCAAAAGAGTGGAACTCTCTACCTGCGTTTGTGTTTCCGAGTGCATACAACCCGAATCTCTTCAAAGTAAGAGTGAACAGGCTTCTTCTGGGTGAGCTCACTCCATCGTAGACTTTGTCTCTGTCATCTCTGACCTAGACTAGAGTCAAGAGCAAGCCCAAATAAAAAAAAAAAAAAAAGTTTGGGGCTCACTAGCTAATACTATAATGTAACCTAGCTGTAGGTAATATTTAAGCTACTCATGTCGTCTTAACTTGCTGTCAACCAGTGAACCTGCTTACTGTATTAGATACCTGGATAATAAATATTTTCTATTTCTAATTTTTACTTTTGCTACAATTCACATCATAAACCGCTAATAACTACTAACGTACAGACGCCAGCACATCAAGCTACTACAATCTGTCAAATTTCTTTAATAGATTTTCAACTTTATTGCTAAAGCATAAGGTTCAAGGTTGATTGGAAAAATTTGACAGTTTCGGGTAGCTTGATATGCTGGCGTCTGTACATAATTTAACTCATTTATCAAGGCAATAAATCGGACATTGGAACTTATATATATTTATATATTCGGGTCTAAACGATCTGATAAACCGCCGGTTCCTTTCCCAGGCATACAGCGCACATTGATGGACAGACAGAGAGACAAATTGTGTGTGTTTTTGTACAAAACTCGAGACAGATGTAAAGATAGCCGTGTTTAGGTACTTTTAAGTGTAAATACCAGAAAATAGCGATTTCTCAGAGACTTATGGAGAGTTATTTAATAGGAATGTAAGTAATTCATTCAAGTTTTTACTTTGATTGTATGTACAGTCACGGGTACGGTGTACCGAATTTATGTATGCCTTTAGAGAGGAATTAAATAATTTTCTTCAAAAGTACAAATAGGTAGGTACCTATCTGTATGTATGTAGGTACATACGACAACATATCAAGCTGTGAGTTTATTCCAGTCTGATCCCCTATACGTTTCCCGTTTAATAATAATAATAAACATTTATTCCAGAAAATATCCATATTTCAACACACACATTTAAAAAAACTAATTCACATCAAAACAAAACACACAAAATAAAAGCAGTTAAAAACACAAAACAAAACAGTTAAAGACAGTTACACACATTAGGACCGGGAGGAGCTGTCCACTGCTAAGCTGACCTCGCATTGGCTTTTCGTACAATGAGAAGTCTACTTGTACTGGAAATGTATATATAGCTTATGTCGTCGTGTCTACCTATTGTTTAATTCAGATAAACCTAGACTTGAATGAAAATGATGTACCTAACCGAAATTTTTATCCTCAATTTACATAATATAAATCTTAATTAGGAATGCCCCAAGCGTAAAAAATTCTAGATCGGAACCAGGCAAAATGCAACATTTCAACTCTAAAATATAAATCGATTCAACGAATTAAAATTTTACCTTAAACACTCAAACTGAAAGCATTTATTTCAAACTAACTTGTGCCCTTGGCTTAGCCCGCGTGGAGGGTGGAAATTATCCCACGGAAACGTATTACCAGGTTAAAAAGTATCTCATATATGTTAATCCAGGTTATAATAAACTATCTGTGTGCCAAATATCCAAATCCTATTAAAAGCATAAAGGCTCCAACAAACAGGCGCGACACGCGATATAATCGCGCACGACACAAAGGCACCGCTCGTTGCGCGACTTGTGGTGCTTTTGTGTCGCGCGCGATTTTATCGCGTGTCGCGCCTTTTTGAAGAAGCCTTAATACTAATGATTGAAATACTATCGTGAAGCCTAGTACTTTTTGTTAGAATACTGTTCAGAAAGTCGGGTCCTATTTCAATAATGATTTGAAAGACACGTAGCACTAACTAGCGTCCTAAAGCAATTGTGACCGTCAAAGTTATTGTTATTTTCCACGGGAACAGCATTTTTTTTCTAGATGAAAGGTACCTTATATCCTTTTCTATACCCCTGACAACGTATATGCAAACTTTCATGATGATCGGTTCAGTGGATTAGCCGTGAAAAGATAACAAACAAACAAACTTACAATGCGTGCCACGAAAGAAGAGACTTGACCCCGCCTTCCCCGCTCTTTCCGCCGCCCCTATGACGTCCGGTTTCGTCCCGCACTCAGACCTCATACCGCTAAAGATACCTAAAATCGTGCACTGCGCATGTCAAACCACGTGGTGTGTCAAGTCTCTTCTTTCGTGGCACGCATTGTACTTTCGCATTCATAATATTAGTTAGGATAAACCAATTACAGGCACTTTTGTAACTGTCAAGGGGTCTGTCAGTCAGAAAGCTGAAGCTGGATTGGTCATTCCAAAGCGTATTAGGTACCCATGGAGAAGAACGGGCAAGAAAACCGAACCTTGTGTTAAATAAAAACCACCGATACCTAACTAGTTTTAAATGACGTCAATGTTTCCAATAATAATACTCGTAGTAAATTTCCAATAATAATATACCTACTTAAACTAAAATGTAACGTATTTTAATTAATTAGCGATAAAAATCGACACCAAAGCCTCTATTTACATAACTTTCGTAACGTAAGGTAGTTCAACATTTTCATGTACATACCTAGTTTATATTTAATATGGTTATATTTAAATGGCGCGAGTATAGAAGAAGGCCAGTATTACTTGAACTAAGACGAATAGGTGACTTTAACACTAGACAAAGTTGTTTCGCCTTTAATCCAGTATTTAGAATAAAGGGTACTTCAAACAGGCGCGACACGCGATAAAATTGCGAGCTACATAAAGGCACCGCAAGTTGCGCAACGAGCGGTGCCTTTGTGTCGCGCGCGATCATATCGCGTGTCGCGCCTGTTTGTAGGAGCCTTAATGGGGTAAGTGGCACGATAATTTTATATCAAATTCATGTTATGTGATGATTGTGATGAACAAAAACAATGAAAATGAAATGCCAATTTTTTTTTTTACTTAATTTTCATTAGTCTAAGTATATTTTTTCAAAAGTGTAGGATTACATTTTGATGTCGTCATTATAAAAAGTGATAGGGTGGGTACAGTCACGAGCACTAATATGTCAACACTTGGCAACTTTCAATTACGATTCTTTCGTGAAATAACGAATGCAACGTTGAAATACGACACTTTACATAAAAACCTATGGGTTGGAAAATACTATGTTCGTAATAAGATAAAATTTCATTAAAAAATAAAGGGCAAATTGCCTTTGAATAAAGTCAAGTGTATACATACTTATGCTCGTGACTGTACATGCGAATTTTTGCGTAATTTTTTTAAACGAATCTATTGCTTTCTAGATAAATTTTGCCTTTATTTATGCTGAATTTTTAAAATGGCTGACATTATCCTTTGCCCGCAGCGCTACCATAAATAAAGTACCAAATTATAGTGGTATTTATAAACAGCTACTAAGGAATGTACTGGCGATGTTAGCAAGTAGGTTTTAATGTATATGTATTTTAAACATCGTGAGTTTCCTAATAAGATCCGTATAACATGGTAATCTTATGTATTTAAAATGTTTTATCTTTTTGTAGGCGGTGCAGAACTGGTAAAGTTTAAGACGGGTTTTGGATTTTACCTTTGAATTTGTATGCAATGACAAAATTAATTATAGTAGGTATCTAACTTTAGAGGGGCCCGTGGATAAATAATAACAGCCGCACAGGTCGATCGATCAGGTTAAGCTACGCTTGCCGCGGTTGGTCTGTGGATGGGTGACCATCTTTACATACCGTGACCTGTCCGTGCCTCGGAAAGCACGTTAAGCCGTTGGTCCCAGCTGTCATTCGTGGATCTTTGACAGTCGTTACGGGTAGTCAAAAGCCCGAAAGTCTGACAACCAGTCTTACCAAGGGGTATCGTATTACCCAGTAACTGGGTTGTGGAGGTCAGATAGGTAGTCGCTCCATGTAAAATACTGGTATTCAGCTGCATCCGGTTAGGCTGGAAGCCGACCGTAACATAGTTGGGAAAAGGTTAGGCAGATGATGAGGTATCTAACTTTACGAGGGAGCATTCATTTATGTTCATTTTGGTAAAGAATTCCTAAGTTTTCTCTACGTATATTGCACTGGTTGACGTCATCACGTCAACGCCTACTGTGGCTAAAAACAAGTGCTGGGGCTCTGTCTCTGTGCAAAGGGTCGTAGCATCATGCTGAGCGATGGCGGTTATGCTTGGATGTGACGTATATTATCCCCCAACTTGTTATTTTTTTGTATTTGCGTACTTTCTCTGAGATATTTACCGCAAATGTATGCATTTTTTTCCTCTTTTTTTTTTCATTCTTTAATTAAAAATATATATTATTATTATAATTACCACTTACTTATTCCAAAATGGCGAAGAAAATCACACGGATAATTTTATTACCTGAAAACAAACAACAAACTATTAAAATAATTCAGTGACATCAATAAAACCACAACAAACACGGTAAAAGCCTAATTCAATTCACTGTCAACAACAAAGCCTTAATTCCTCTTTCAAATTGATAAAAAAGCAACAAAAACTGTCGTTATTTTCAAATGACGTAAATCGCCACCGGAAATTGGCGTGTAAAACGCGTATCTATTGAAAGTTGCTCATGCGCATCGAACCGAATCGGACAGTTTCAATTATCACAATGAGATAGTTGCGAGACATAGTAGGACCATTTTTTCGTCTGCTGCCAGTTCAGCTACTGAATGGGTGGGCATCTCATCACCTCTAAAACTTCGGATTATGTGCAGATCTTATGATATTTCGCATTTCTTTCTTGACCTACAATATATTATTCTATTCTAATTCCTTCAATTTCTTTATATACCAGACGTTATTCAGATTTTTTGTTTTGAATACCCATGCGTCGCTACTTTCAACAGATTTAAGGCTCCTTCAAACAGGCGCGACACAAAGGTACCCCAAGTCGTGCAACGAGCGGTGCCTTTGTGTCGCGCGCGATTATATCGCGTTTCGCGGTTGTTTATAGGAGCCTTTATAAAACCACAGGTGTAATTAATAGTGGTGGTCAGTATCGATAATAAAAACTAGTTGTACCTCGACGGGCGGCGGCGTTTACAAAAAAGTAGTTTCTCTATCTCCATCGAGGGCCAACACCCAATCTATCTTTTTGCATATTTCCTAAGCCAACACTGCAGTTGAATTAAGATATAATTGATAAAAATTATACAGACACTCACATTTGCATTTTTAATATAATTATTAGAGTGGTTTTTTATTGACACAGCCGAGCTGAAAGCCATTTCAATCCAAAACTACCCGTTCATGAGCTCGCAATTTAAAATAGCAACTTTATAGTAGGCCAAGGCAACAGCCGTCAATGACGCTATTTTATTAAATTGTGATTTAATCGTTTTGCTTAATTAAAATATAAACTTACATAAAAAAGGAGATCATAATTACACGTCTCAGGCTCTCCTAATTCACTCTGACATGTGAGGCGTTAAATGGGTTATTAAAAATTTAAAAAGAGAATTGTAACTGGTTGATATTTAGTGGCTATAATTATATTGTGTTATACTTATAATCAGCCAGTAACTGTATCGATATTTACGATAAAAAAGAAAGTAGTGTGGTGACAGAGCTTTATTCAAACTAGAGCAAGCAAAGAACACGATATGACCTTTATGTACTCGTTGATTCTTTGCCGTTCTTTTCGAGGTAATTTCAAACATAATCTCATTTTGATCAATGCAAAACTAAAACTAATAATATGTATGTGTGTGTGTTTATCCATTTGATAGTTCTAAGAAACCTGTCTCAGAAAGAACAAATAAGACAATATTGTTGACAGCATAAAATGATTGATTCAATCCCAGACAAGTAACATATCTTAGTAAATCATAACTAATATGAATCATGTCAAACCTATCAGCTTAGTTCAAACTATAAAAAGACTGATATAAAACGATGTTGACAGCAACTTCAGTTTTATTAAATGACCTTTCGTTACGTTATTCCAGATTTTTTGTTCATCGTCGTGATCTAGTTTGTGTAGACTACGCCGTTATACTATTAGTTCAATTAACTATAACAAAAGATATTAAATCAGGCAATAAATTTAAGCAACTTACAAAGAACCGCTATAAATCAGATTGAGTGCAGGAGAAGTGTGTTAATTTCGTGGTTAATTAGAAAGCCTAGAAATGCCTAAGGAGGAATTTCACCAATAAAAAAAAACGCGATCAGGACATTTAAAACGTGATCAAGAGCCTGCTGTCAGTCTCAGTATTCAACAACAATGATGACAGTGACAACTCTTGAACACACTTTACATGTGCTAATGGAGTTCAGTTTCACTGGTGAAATTCGAGCTTGAAATCCAATAGTGGACTGCTAGATGCTGATAATAACTACGATGATGGGAAACCCACCGTCGAAGACGCAGCCATCAAATACAACACGTATCTTATCAATGTTAGTACACACGGAAGGAACCCTAAACTGACAACTATCAAAGCTCCTAATAGACACATCAAATATCACTAACCTTAAGACCACATAATAATATCAAACAAAATCCAGCAGCTATTGTCACTTCCATCTACGCTCCGCTAGTTTTGTTTAGACAGACGTCACGCTTGATATTGGGGCTACAATACTATGTTGACATAGTCATATAATTATATGATGTAAAACTGGGCCAGCAATGACGTCAATGTTCATTAACCGTGCAACGCACAAAACTACTGAGCAATGCGAATTTTGTGTTGCAAATAGTGTTCACCTGCGATAATGTAGGAATGCGCTAGGTGAGGTAAAGTATAATTATGAGGTTTTTTTTTTCAGGATGGGAAATCATCAAATGACCCCCCTCCCGCTCTGGGTGGAGCGGAAGGGAGTGTCAGACTCTTACTGACTAAAACCCACCCGTGTTCCTTCCTTATCCCTTTATGTTCCGGGCCAGCGGTAACCCTTTCGGACAATCCGGCTGATTTCGGACAATCCCGCTGAATAATTATGAGGTTTGTGATGAAAATTTTCATGACACTTTTAATTTTTAATTAATAGTCCTATTTACTTATTAGTCTTCCGCGGTAGAGATTTAAATATTAACAAAAATAAATAAGAAATATTTGATTTGATACATTCAGTAAACGTAGAATTACTGTTCAACTAAGCAATGATTCAACGCACAGTGTGATTCTTTTAGAAATTTTTGCACAGCAGCACTAAAGTGATATGCAAAACCATACAATTTGGAGAGTTGCCATTAAACAAAAACGTGTGACTCTTAAAAGGAACCTTCAAAACAATCAGTCACGACTTAAAGCTATTATATTTCACGAAGCGATCAATGGTTTTAAATTCTCGAATATATATTATTATATTTTAGTCACGTAACTGACAGAAACATCGTTCGTGCTGAACAAATAAGTATAATTACAAGTACAATGTTAAAGTCACTACGTAAAACCAGTCAAATGAAACAGGTTGATGTCAGCATCGTTACATATTTTGGCATTTAACACAAGGTGAACTTTTTAGTTCCAATTAAAGTTAATAAGCATTGGTTGGTACTGGCTGGAGAGATCCAACCAAAAAGTGCTTATCTGTAAAGCCTTAAAGTCAAGTTACTGACGACTGAAACAGAGAAATTGGTGTGTAACTATTCATCTGATATAATACGTTTATTAGTAAGGGAGCAAGTATTGTATCCGTGGGCAGTGTGAAAATTATGAAAATCACTCTAAATAAAGTTCAAAATGATTAAACAAATAATATGACTGGTCCAATAATCTAAATTAAGGCTCCTTCAAACAGGCGCGACACGCGATATAATTGCGCGCGACACAAAGCCACCGCTCGTCGGGCGACTAGCGGTGCCTTTGCGTCGCGCACGATTTTATCGCGTGTCGCGCCTGTTTAAAGGAGCCTTTAGCATGAAAACGACGGACGTAATTCAAGAAAGGCACAAATTTAGCATGCGGTCAAGAAAACACGAGAGTGTAATTAAGCCAAGCTAGTACTATTAGTTATTCTATGGCCAAGCATAAACCATAAAGATATGAACATTCACATTGATCCTAAACAGAATATGATACACGTTATTATGAAGAATTAATAGTCAGAAGCCCGAAAGACTAACCACCAGTCTTACCAAGGGGTATCGTAATACCCAGTAACTGAATTATGGAGGTCAAATAGGCAGTCTTTCTCTAGACTCTTCTGGTTAGACTGGAAGCTGACCCCAACATATTTGAGAAAAACGCTAGGCGGATGATGATAATATAAAGAATTAAAGATAAAATAAATAGATCATAATAACGCGGTATAGTAAAAGGTAGTAAAGATCATTGCCCTAACAACTGGCGCAAGGTAAGCAGGTAAAAAGGAATTGATGACACAAGTGTTCATTGAGACATAACATTTTATGTTCGTATGTAGTGTCGACGACATTCGTCAAATTCTACGCCTCGACGTTAGTAACCAATCGGTGGGCCTGTCACTTTCGATTAAGTAATCAGAAACGACATACTTCCGACATAACAACGAATCAACACTACGTTTTAACTGAATCAAGACCTCATTCTAGATGCTTTAAAAACACAGAAATTTTGCTAAATATAAAAAAGTGTAGTTTTGAAAACCCAAGTGCAATGCCTAAGTTTTGAAGTCTCACGTAGGGAGATTCGACCAAACTCAAAAAAGTTATCACATTGTCAAAATTACCTCCACTATGTGCAGAAATCAGAACAAACTTTACGATCGACCACACCGCTGAGGTGATTTATTGCTAATGGTTGTTAAATATCAAATTGGCAAATAAAGAAAAAAAAAAGGATGTATAACAAGGTCTTTCCCCATCGAGTCTCAAAATTTATAAAACCTGATGTCGTCGTGTGGACTTTAGACTCCTCAAACCCAATGACACTTATTGGCATATTATTAGTTTAAATTGTATCATCAAAATATCGCTACTTAATTTAATGTTTTCTTTTTTTTTGTTAATGGCTTCCAAATCCGGGATTTACCGAAGTGACCACGATAATTCGCGTTTAAAAACCTGTTTTACTAGGTTGAATAAATGCGGAGAACGAACGGGATACGGGGATTTGTGAACACTATTATTTTTTACAGATATCCTAGTACAAATTCCGGTTTCTAATAAACTTCGTTTAGCTTCGATTTTGAATGAAGTTTTATTATTGTACTTATGGAGTTTTAGAATGTTATAGAACAGGACAACTTATTTTCGTCGTGTCGATGGCACGACAGTGAATTAGATTTCGTAGCCCCAAAACTTTGCAACAAGAATTCTAAATATTTTTCACTCTTGCACTGAGTTTTTATTCGTGGAAACATAATTTTAAAAGCTAACAGTATTAAAATAATAGTAATAATATGTACAAGTTACTCTTGCACAAACTGAATTTATATTAATATTGTTACCTGAAGATGTCTTAAACATTGCAAACGTGGATCCTTGAGATATGTCACTCTGATGACACTAAATTAATTCACACTAAAGTGTGAATAAATATACTGCACAGTACATCCGAACCCCACGAGACCTGTTAAATGTATTTCAGAATTGTAATACCTATAAGAGCATCATAGAGCTGGCTGAAAGCAGTAGAATTATCATGTGACCATTTCTTACCAAACTTATTACATTTTCGGCTTTTCAAAATTTCAATTCGGACCGACTGCCCCTAACGACGAAAATTGTATACCAAACCAGCCGGTCGATTCTGTAAAAATCTCAGCGTGAAAACTTAGGTGAAGTGAGTTTGTTTTTGCTAGGAAATGACACTATTGACAGCTCACTCCACGCTTACTTCACCAAGTCTTCACGGTGAGATGGTTACAGAATCGCACTGCTGTTAGTGAGTTACGCAATTACCCCGCAGAATAACTAGGTATCCGCTTCATATTTAACCTCAAGAAAACCATGTGTCGAGCTATAGGTCTGAGCTCAAATGGATGTCCATACGCCAAAGAAGAAGTTTGCGCGCTTTGACCACGCTTTTCTCCCTTCTCAACTCTCCCACTCCTCCTTCTTATCTCGTGTCTCACTTCCAATATCTTTGTTCTTCTCACGCTAAGAATCTGCGTTCTTCTAACAATCTTCTCCTACTCTGTCCTTCTCATACTTCTGACGTTGTTCATTCTTCCTTTCATATTCAGTCCATTCTTCTTTGGAATGCACTTCCTCTTGATATCAGGACGGCCACCAGTCGGTATGCATTTAAGCGGAAATTGCAGAGTTATTTTCAAAACAAATAGCGTAGAGTCATCTCATCACCTCTCTCCTTTGAATTTGTGTATTATATATATATTATAAGTATATATTATAGTAAATAGTATGTAAATGTATATAACCTATTTATGTATTTGTGTACCTAGTTTTAATAGATTTTTTTTATCATTGTTCCTCTCACACAAAGCACCTGCCATCCAATCTCTTCACCACCCTTGGTTGACTGGTAGAGAATGCCTAAGGCATTAAGTCCGCCTTTGTACCTTTTTGTGCGAAAAGTTTAAATAAATAACAGGGCAGTCGGCAAAAAAGATGTCACACAGTGACACAACTTTCTGTATACTCTGCAAATTCTTTATCCCAACGCAATGACTTATTTAATGCAATGTCCTCAAGTTATTTCAAGCAAACAGCGGTTGGTTGGTTGCCCAAGCAGCTGTCTGCATCAGCAAATTGTGTCTGTAATGTGACGCATAATGTCATACTGCTGGAATGCAGACGGCGTGTACTCTGTATTTACTAGCTGATAATTATCGGTAAAGCTATGTGCACGGATGTCGATTTCGTGGCTTGGTTACGGATTTGGAAAAATGTCGGAAGCTGGCTATGGAATTGGGTAAAGCTCAGAGGGTGTTTTAAAATGTGTAGAAGGGCGTAGAATCTAGCTCATTTGCAGTTAGATCTTGCTTGCTTGTACTCTGGTTACATCAAAAAAGGTTTTTTCTTACTATAGATTTCAAAGATGCATGTGTGCTACAGATGTACTTCTGCCTGTTCCTTCGAGGAACAAACACACGCAGGCGCACAGGCACAGGCGCGATGATGATTAAGTTATGTTAATTCAGAGAAAAAAATATGAATCTTTTAAAATATCAGTTTAGTAGTCATTGATTAGGTAGGTACTTCATATTTTCGCGGTCGTTATTTATTTGATAAGGGTCTCGAAGCTCACGATTTAGTAGAAAATAGCTGTAATAATGTTTGGTCGCAATGTCTGTCAATCTAGCCATGCCCTAACATTCGCCGAACGTAATACACCTCTAGTGGGACAATAACAAAGTATATTAACTAGTCTAGCACGTAGAGAAACCCGCAAGTCGAGATTGTCAGATTCGATAGAAAACATAATTGCTTATAAATACACATAAATTCGTTTTTGTACAGTTTATTGACAATTATTGAATAATTTAGTAAGTAAAGTGATAGTTTGCGTAGTTAAGTCACGTTTTGGCAGCAAACTCATGATTTTATGCGCGTTGGCACTTGTCTTGTTTCGCGCACTCCATAAACATTTAAAGGTATTTATTAAAAGGCTCTGCTAGTCGATTGGCGAGGGTCCTTTACGATTCATTAAATACCGCATTTATACACTTTTAAAGGGCTTATTAGTCGATAAGCACTATATATTTAACTCTTATTACTTATTACTTCTGTAGGCTAGTGTTTATATATATTAACCGACTTTAAAAAAGGAGGTTCTGTATTCGACCCGTATTTCTATACTTTATTGCATAAAATTCAAAATGTGCCAATTCGTGCGAGTCGCATATATAAAAAATAATATTGTTTAAATTCGTGCGAATCGACTAATAAGCTTCTAAGTGACTTCGTGAAATCTGGACTTGATCGTTTATCTCGTATAATTAAAATTAGCAATATTTGGTTATTCTAGGTTTAGTTATTATTTGGTTAGGCTTTTCAAAGCACACATCTACAGATAAACAAACAGTGCATTAATTAAAAACGTATTGCCTAAAATTTTTTTTATTGTAATTCTCGTTTGTCGGTAGATAAACAGGTGTTTTTTTCGATAAAAAATAGACATAGGTAGGTTTATATAACTCAATACGTCCATTTATATATCGGCAATATAAATTGCGTTCTAAAACTCAGCTCGACAACATTAATGTCATTTATATGAGGCCAGACGACCACAATATATTTTATTTACGCTGTCGCATGTTCAACTGGACTAGTAATGTTTTAATCAGCTCTTTACAGAATTTATTTCATCGTTAATCTTGAAGTAGAGATATTAGAATATCAGGGGGTTATTTTAATGGGCAAAACTAAAATATTCATAGATGTTTAAAATATTTATTTCTGAATTTTCATGATTGCACCTAACCACTGTTTGTCTCTGCATCACTCAAATGTTGACTGGTAGCAAATTCCTATGGCATTAAGGCTCCTAAAAACAGGCGCGACACGTGATATAATCACGCGCGACGCTAAGGCTCTGCTCGTTGTGCGACTTGCAGTGCCTTTGAGTCGCGCGCGATTTTATCGCGTGTCGCGCCTGTTTGAAGGAGCCTTTAAGTCCACTTCTGTACATTTATGTGCTATATTTTGTACTAGCAGCGCCCCGCGGGTACACCCGCATAAGTGCCGATTCTGTGGGAATATCTAGATAAAAACTATACTGTGTCCTTTCCCGGGACTCCAAACTATCTCTATACCAAATTTCATCTAAATCGGTTTAGCGGTTTAAGCGTGAAGAGGTAACAGACAGACAGACACATTTTCGCATTTATAATATTAGTATGGATACAGGATGAATATTTGAGTTAAGGCTTCAAGGCGAAAACCATTTCAAACACTCGTCTTGCATATAACATGGTCACGACAATGTCAATCCATCTTTTAAACCGAGAATGCTATCGACTTCGATACTTTATTCGATTCGATACTGTCACAGTAGTAGTACATTGACTCCAAATCTTAAAACATCAATCAAATCGATTAGCCCGTAACGTTAACACCAATCATAGCCCAAACCAACACGTATCACGTTCAATTATTCTTCTATGAGAACAAAAAATCAATGGAGCCGATTATCATCCTAAATAAGGCTAGGAACGCGATACAATTAATCACTCGATTTATTAGCTATAAACGCTACATGCCTTACTCCGTAAACGTGCACATTAAACTTTTTTCGGCCGCCATTTTATAATCGCAGTTCGTAAGTAGTCGGGACTAGTTTCGATTAGGATTACCTTCGGCAAATCCGAAGGTGTGGTTCGACATACGAAAATAATGTTGGTCGCTAAATTACTTGAAGAAAACGGGTTGACATGGATCATAGTGATTAGTAGGATATTATTAGTAGATAGAAATGAATGGTCTGTTCCAAAAGTATAAAAAATTTAGGTTAGGTAAAATATTAACGCAATCAAAAATCATCAACGAACATTGAGGTTATTAAATTAACCTCAAATGTCAAATGAAAATGATGTTTAAGTCGATTTAATAATTGAATTTTGGGTTTTTAGTATTTAAATAAACAAATTAAAGTACTTAATTTGTATGAGGTACTACTAATATAATATCATAGAGGTCTATATTAATATCATCCACTGCTGGACATAGGCCTCCCCCAAGCACCTCCACTTGGACCGGTTCTGTACTTTTCGCATCCAACGGGTTCCTGCGGCCTTCACAAGGTCGTCGGTCTACCTTGTGGGAGGCCTTCCAACGCTACGTCTTCTGGTACGCGGTCGCCACTCCAGAACCTTTCGGCCCCTTCGGCCATCTGTTCTGCGAGCAATGTGCCCTGCCCACTGCCACATAAGTTTGGCAATTCTTCTATGTATATTCAATTCTTCTATACTATATATACTATATGCTTACTAATAAAAGAACTGAAGAGTTTGTTTGAACGCGCTTATCTCTGAAACTACCAGTCGGATTAAAAAAAATCTTTTTACATTTCCCAATTCTAGATGAAGGTTACTTATAGATTATTTATTTTTGGTTAAATAAAAAAAAGCAGGCTACGACCCTTGGGAGCCGATCAAAAAGAAAAAAAGTCAGAAAGAACGCTAAGCAAAAACAATGTAATAGCGCCGGCAGACGATGCGACAAGGTGGTCGGGGGAGCAAGAACTTTCACGCGGACGAAGTCGATGGGCAGAAGGCAGAAGCTCGTACTAAATAAAAATATTTGGTAGGAAATATAGGCGGTGCCGATAGGAGCTTCACGATATAATTGAAAGAACTTTGACTTGAATCAAATATATTCATGACTTTACATGATCACGGTATTTCTAGCACTGCGTACCTAAACAAAAATACTTTATTAAAATATTTGACACTTGCTTGAACGTTCGAATGGAACACATCGGCAATTATAACCAGCCTGTATGTACTGCTAAAGGTAGAGCTACACAGTCTCTACAGTACAATCCTATTCAAACTTTATGACAGTTCGGAACATGAGGCGAACCGCTGCTGCGCAGAAACAAATTCACGGGTCAGCGGGGGTATAGAGTAGGGTACTGCGCAGCAAGTAGCGCACTTCGTTACAACAAAGTTTGATGCGAGCTATACTCAGGTTCACGACAATAGTGCGAGGAGTAGACATCAAAGTTACAAGTACTTATGCAAAATATTGTAGAACATTTTAAAAGAGTAACGGGGGAGTTTTTTGCCCATTCTCCATACGAAAACTACCTTTAGGAAGGGGCGACTAGAATCAATTCTATTTTATTGTAATTTTTGACGTTCAAAATTACCTTTTATGTGCTTATTTGAAATAAATGCTTTGACAGGATTCGCCAGATCGAGTCTCAATTGTCGTTTCAAATTGTAATTTACTTCAGCAGTAGATATTTAGATATCTGTAGTATTTACATCCATAATAATATGTATGTATGGTCACGTGAATCGTACAGTGACGCTTAATGACGTATTATAGGAAGTACAAAGTTAATGACATATAATTAGTTGAAGTCAAGTGGCATTTGATAAGAAACATGACGATACCGGCAAGAAATATTTGTTCAATTCAATGAAATTTCAATGTACGCAAAAACGCTACTAGACTGGTGAAAATAGTCTCATTTTATGTTTTTTAATGTGTTTTAAATAGATTAAGAAGAATATGTCTATATACAATTATTATTTCACAACTAAACTATTTACACTAGATATTTAGACTAAATTAAATGACTAACTATCAAAATAAGTACAAAAACAAAAGGACACTTGTCTTAGGCGTCGAAGTAATAATTACTAGTCTTATTTTAATATGTGAACGATTAACTACAGTTTTATACATATTTGAAGTAGTCATCATCTTCCTGTCCATGTCCCAATTTCTTTGGCCGTGTTTTTCCTTAGATTACTTTTTGTCGACATTGCAATATCCACTTCCTTCCTAGCTCTCCTGTGGTCTGTCTCTTTTCTTATAGTCATCCATATTCATACAGTATGTTCATCTCACGAAGCTCTTGTTATCGTCCGAGACAATGGTGAATTCGGAAGTCTGTGTGTGTGTTATGTGCTGACGCTACTCATCATCACGCAAACATTCCCAGCGTGTTTGTACACTTGCTTCTTTCTTAAACAAGTAAAGCGCACACCCCTTCGTGAGATAAAAATAGTGTGCCGGTGTAGGAAAGATCTCAGTTATTATAGTCATATTTTTCCGGTTACGTCGTTATGGCCTACATTTTCAATATTATGCTACATTATGCATGGAATCAGGGCATTCATAACTTTCATAGCGTACAATATCGTCATAGACTTATTCAATATATACTTTTATAACATTAAAACTGTTGTTTTTATGGAACACTCCGCTTCATTTTATAGTAGGTATCTATTATTATACCTAGGTATTAATTTTTATGATAAGTCATTAATATAATCCTGTTTGTTAATAGGTTAATGTGTTACTTTAATAATTAATGGTGTGCTGTGACGTTTCGTTTAGACTTAAAAATGTTGCTACGAAAAATATTATTGGTGCGTACATTTTGAGCTGCAAAAGGATAAATTAATAAAAATATCTATATTATTTACAAAAACAACAGAATGACGTTCAAACAAATATGTAGGTAGGTACATATATTTAGATTTCACGACGTCATTCTTGCACATTTCATGTGTTAATTTAGAGATTTCGGTGATATTCAATGCTAACTATGATAAGTGATTTGCGTAGGAAGCAAACAGGTGGCCTGGTGGTAAGGCCATCTACAGACATCTGCAATATTTAGCATAATCAATATAATATACTTAGTTATCGCAGGTGCTTTCTTATACCAGAGACAAAGATAAAACTGCCCTGCATTTTGTACAGACACCAGCACATCAAGCTACTACAAGCTGTCAAATTTTTTTGATAGATTTTCAACTTTATCACTAAAGCATAAGGTTCAAAGTTGATTGGGAAAATTTGACAGTTTCGGGTAGCTTGATGTGCTGGCGTCTGTACCATCGCTGAAAACGGCGGTTGACCACTTTTCGCCCGTAGCCCGTTATAAGGTTGAAAAAGTAAATAACCGCTAATGTTTGCGGTTTAACTGCTTATTTACATTCACTTGTTTGTTAACAAAAGTTCATTGCTCCTTAATCTATACTAATAATAAAGCTGAACAGTTTGTTTGTTTGTTTGAACGCGCTAATCTCTGGAACTACCACCGTGCACCGGTCGGATTTGAAAAATTCTTTTTGCATTTGATAGCCCAATTCTTGAGGAGGTCTATAGGCTATTTAACATCACGCGAGGACTCTTAAGACCCGAGCAAAATGAAAAAGTAAGAAAGAACGCTAATCGAAAAAATTTATAGCGCGAGCAGGCGATGAAATTTCACGCGGATGAAGTCGTGGCCATAAAGGCTCCTGCAAACAGACGCGACGCGCGACGCGAATCGCGAGCGACACAAAGGCACCCCTCGTTGCGCGACTTGCGGTGCCTTTGTGTCGCGTGTCGCGTCGCGCCTGTGTGTACGAGCCTTAAGCTAGTATTTAGCATAATTATGTACAGACGCCAGCACATCAAGCTACCCGAAACTGTCAAATTTTCTCAAACAACTTTGAACCTTATGATATAGCGATAAAGTTGAAAATCTATTAAATAAATTTGACAGATTGTAGTAGGTTGATGTGCTGGCGTCTGTACCTAGATATCGCAGGTGCGTTCCCTATCCCAAAGACAATGATGAAATTGCTCTGGCTTATGTACAGACCACAGAACAGAAAAAACTGTTTTTTTCTGTTCTGTGGTACAGACGCCAGCACATCACACACACCGAAACTGTCAAATTTTCCCAATCAACTTTGAACCTTATACTTTAACAATAAACATCGCTGGAAACGGCAGTTGACAACTTTTCACCCGTAGCCCGTTATAAGGTTGAAAAATGAATCAACCGCCATCGTCCGTGGTTTTACCTATCAGTATCTTGTTTGTGAAAAGAGTTCATTGCTCCTTAATCTATACTAATAAAGCTGAAAAGTTTGTTTGAACGCGCTGATCTCTGGAACTGCCGGTCGGATTTGAAACATTATTTGCGTTTGATAGCCCAATTCTTTAGGAAGGCTTAATATCACGGTAAGGTCTTTAGGAGCAGAGTAAAAAGAAAAAAGTCAGAAATAACGCTTAATGAAAACGAAGTAATAGCGACGGGGAGTTTTATAAAAATGCGGCTGTTATTTTAGTATAGGTATTGTGTATCTTATACGACTACGACGCGAACAAAGTCGCGGGCAGAATCTAGTTTACAAATAAAGTTACTTTTTAATACACGGGGTGTTAGGCGGAGAGTTAGCCAAACAAGGGGCGTTCGTAGGTAGACTCATTTGGGAAATGCTATTTAGTTTGAAGATGAAGAAAAAAACTCAGAATTAATTAATTAACGATACCTATTAGAATAACATAAACTAAAATAGGGGTTTGTTCATAGAAGTTGCTTAAAGTTAAGAGATGTTTAAAGACTCGTACACACAGGCGCGACGCGACACGCGACACAAAGGCACCGCTCGTTGCGCGACTTGCGGTGCCTTTGTGTTTCGCGTATGGTTAAACAGTCGATAATCATTACATATTTAACCTTAAGCAAGGTTTTGAAATAAAGAAGTAGGTAAACAACAAAATACGGGGATGTCCCCTTATTTTGTTTTTTGGCGTTTTTGAAAACCACTGCCATAATTATTACATCATAAAAACAATTTTGGAGTATCATTAACCAGGGAGAAAACAGAGGAATATGTTAGTATGGATGGAATGAACGCCAAAGACTATATGACTGCGTTTCCTCCGCACCGACTACGGGTGAACTGACGGTCGATTCTGTAAAAATCTCACCGTGAAAACTTAGGTGAAGTGAGTTTTTTTTTGCTAGTAAATGACACTATTGATAGCTCACTCCACACTCACTTCACCTAAGTTTTCACGGTGAGATTTTTACAGAATAGCACCGTTGCGTGTATTCGTGCTTCGTGCAGGACGCCTGTGTGAGATGTCGGTGCTTTGATGTGACAACTCATATTTACTTTCATACAGCCACAAGACCTGCACGCCAGCGAAGCATGTACTATATATGCATGCAGTGTGTTCCAGCCTTAAAAAATAAAGGCTCCTAGAAACAGGCGCGACACGCGATATAATCGCGCGCGACACAAAGGCACCGCTCGTTGCGCAACCAGCGGTGCCTTTGTGTCGCGTGTCGTGTCGCGCCTGTTTGAAGGAGCCTTAAAAAGTGTTTATCAAAACAAAACATTACTACTACATTACTTCAATACTTCATTTCTTAGTGATATTCTTTATTTGTTTATTATGAATTTTTTTTGTTTTGTTTTTATTTGTTTTTAATACTGTCTATTTTTTGTCCTTCGAAACATTAGGCTATATTGACGCAAAAGAAAGTTGAAAATGCTAGTATGAAATGCAATAAATTATGAATTAAGAAACTGTCTGCAAATAAATACTAGGTATCAGTAACTCTGTATTGTGTTTTTTGTATTTACAAAAAACATTAAAAAGTTTTTACCTTAACTTTTAAGTGTCCAAAACTAGGCCGCATTGCTTAAAGATAGTATTATCGCTAAATAATGAGTTGAAGAAATGTTCAGAAAACTAGGTTGACTGCGCATTTTGTGAAACTACTTTCATTCTTTCAACAGCAATTAGTGAAATGAAAGCTTAATTTCACCACTCTACTGACGTCAATTCACTAGTCTGCTGACGTCAGCGAAGGCCAGAGAGACAGACACACGTTTATATTGTCATAACTTTTAGCCAATAAATCTGCCTAGTCTTTTCCCATGTTGTGGTCAGCTTCCAGTGTAACTGCAGCTGAATAGCAGTATTTTACATAGAGCGACTGCCTATCTGAGCTCCACAACCCAGTTACTGGGAAAGACTATACACCCCTTGACAAGACTGGTTGTCAGACTTTCAGGCGTCTGACTACCCGTAACGACTGTCAATGATCTACGATGACAGACGTGACGATTGACGGCTTTACGTGCTTTCAGATAGATGCACGGAAAGGTCTCGATATGTAATGGATGTTCAACCATCCACGAACCGCCCGTGAAGCGTAGCTTAACCTTGGATCGACACATGCCGCGTGCGGCCGTCATTATTTAACCACGAGCTCTTCATAGTTCTCAGCAAAAAGCCATGTAATTTTGTTCTATTTAAGCCGAGTTAGAGCTAGAAGTATCAAAAATGACGGATGAGATTGTAAAATTTTGCATAATTATATTTGAGATCTAGCTTAACGCTAAACATCTAATTTTAATGGGGAAAACAGCAAATAATGATTTTATAAATTAATAAAACTAGACACCTCTTCAAAATCAACAAGTTTTAAAAAAATGTAGCCCTTAAGGCTCGTGCACACAGGCGCGACGCGACACGCGACGCAAAGGCACCGCAAGTCGCGTAACGAGCGGTGCCTTTGTGTCGCGTGTCGCGTCGCGCCTGTGTGTACAAGCCTTTATCGTTCTTATTATCAACATCAAGTATGTTGTATAACTAAATGTAATTTAATAATTAAAAATTAACATTGAACAGTGGACCCCACTCAGAACTGGAATGGGTTAAAACAAAACATCGTATCTCCTCCTAATCACCGGCGGCGACACTGACCGTCACCAATCAACACTAACTGCACTAACACACTATAATTATTTCGATCATTGTCTCTGACGTCAATTACTTCTGTTATCCTACTCTGACAATTAGCTATTTACTGAACTGCATTCAACGCGTTTAAGGTGTTTAACGCGTTCCTTAGTGATGGACTTTCTATTTTATTTCGTTATCTGTTTCGTTGGCATGATGTATGACTTCATTGAGGTTTGTGACTTCGTCGTGTTTAGTTAGACAAATTACCTACTATTCTCGATACCTAATGGCATTGCCGATGTTTCAGCTCATTCATTTAATGGATATGTACCTACCCATTAAGTGAATGAGTCAAGACTTCGGCGATGGTTCCGGTGAGCTAATTTTTTAAAGATCGTATAGATATATTATGTTTTTTTGCTTCGTTCAGATTTCAAAATATAAAAACTACAAATCCAAAATATAAAAACATAAAAAAAGGATATTGTAGGTATGATTTCGTTACCTAATTCTGTTTGGTTAGATCAATTCTAGAATTGCATCACTTAATGATTCAGATACGGTAGGTATCAGAAAAATTATTTTTATGTAAGGTTCAAATCTACATACTTAGATAATATTTTTACTTGCAAACACAAAAATACATGTTTGTTAAATACTTACAATAAATAAACGCACATACCATCATCATCTGCCTAGCATTTTCCCAACTATGTTGGGGTCGGCTTCCAGTCTAACCGGATGCAGCTGAATAACATATTTTATATGAAGCAACTGTCTATCTGACCTTCACAACCCAGTTACTGGGATTACCCAGGTCTGATAACCAGTCTTACCAGTCTTTCTGGCTTCTGACTACCCGTAACGACTGTCAAAGATCCACGAATGACAGCCGGGACCAACGGCTTAACGTGATTTCCGGGGCACGGAGGGGTCTCGGTATGTAAAGATGTTCACCCATCCACAGACCAACCGCGGCAAGCGTAGCTTAACCTGATCGATCGACCTGTGCGGCGGTTATTATTTAGGCACGAGCCCCTCACGGGGTCTAAACACACATACCAATAAAGCATAATTCCAAATTACGCAACTCGAATCACGTACACTCACGCACAAAAATGGCGCGTCTAATATCAGGGACCACCGTGTCGTCGTCGCGTGCCTATACGAGTGCAGGCAGCATACGTGGTCCGCGTACTAAAACAGTGTAAGTGCCACTTACGGGGCTCCTTTAATTACGACTTTGTCCTATGTTTAAATACAATTTTTTGATACTTAGGTACCAATGGCGTAACTATACCGTTTGGAGCCCGTGGCAAATTCAAGGTATGGGGCCCTCCCTCAATATAAAGAAGCTCAACCAATTTTATAGTTTTTTTTTTATTAGCAATTCTCTCGCGTACATTTCATATTATCCCCTACAAAATTTAACACCTGACTGCTTCTGTCCTTATGTTAGGATCCTCCCGTGCCCTCTTGGACCGGAGGCGACCTCTCGCTGGGGGTCCGTGGCATTTTGCCCCAATGCCACCCTATAGTTACGCCTGGTCGCCTGGTCATGACATTGTTACACAAGGAACTTTCAAGGTTTTCTTAAATAATTTATTTGTGATTAGGCTTTGCAAATACTGCAAACATACTTTTTGGGAATATTAATAGTTTCTTTTATTTTTGTTATCTGGATAGCAGAAATACAGTGCATTTTTACGAAAAAGTTAATTCTAGGTATATTCCTAAAATCGGTAATCATACAAATTTCAGTGGCTGAAAGATCATTAACATTTTTATAACGTCAAAAATTCAACGCTTCCTTGGGTGAAAAATATTTCCATTTCACCTCATTAAAATGAATATAGAACACCATCATCTGCCTAGCCCTTTCCCAACTATGTTGGGGTCGGCTTCCAGTCTAACCGGATGCAGCTGAATTCCAGTATTTTATATGGAGCAACTGTCTATCTGACCTCCACAACCCTAACAGTCTTACCAATCTTTCGGGCTTCTGACTACCCGTAAACGACTGTCAAAGATCTTCAAATGATAGCTGATGGAACCAATGGCTTAACGTGCTTTACAAAGCACAAATAGATACATATAGATAACAAATATTATCATAACTTGAAAGTTATCCGCAACAGAGTAGGTATTTGGTTTATAAATAAATGTATGATAATGCAATATCATAACAAGTATGTAGGAAAGTGACGTAAATGAATTATAATATGAAGTGCCACTTACAGGTTATCTTTGGTTACAATGCTAAGTCCAATGTGTATTCTTTCTTATCTACTTATGTCACGAGCACTAATATGTCAACACTTGGCAACTATCAATTGCGATTTTTTCGTGAAATAACGAATGCAACGTTGAAATACGACGCTTTTCACAAACCTATAGATTCGAAAATACTTTGTTCTTAATAACATATAATGTCATCATCACTACATAGTATAAAAAAAGTCGCTTTCTCTGTCCCTTTGTATGCTTAAATCTTTGTTTGTTTGATGTGGTTTTTTTTAATAGATAGAGTGATTCAAGAGGAAGGTTTATATGTATAATAACATCCATTAAATAGTGAAGAAGTACTGTTATTTTTGAGGTTTCTAATGTGATGTCGTAAATAATTACATTTTTTCCGCTTACATTGCAAACGCAGGCTGAACCCTACGAGTTTTATCAAAATAATGTACTAAGTATTGTACACATTGAAAAGTTCTACAGAAAAGTCCGTGATGGTATATGTCTATCTCTTATGGATAACCCACAATAACTTTTTTTTGTCATTTACTTTTTACGACAAATAATGGCTAATTTTCGAAGCGATTTAAACCAATACAGCATTAATCCTTAACCAATTAAATACCTTGAATACATTGTTCATTTAATATAGATCTATATGGCCCTTTACACCGTATGATTTAAGTGAAAATTTTCGAAGATATTACAGATTTAAAAATTGCGGGACGTAGCGTTTGCGGCGGTACCGGCCGGCCGCCCGGTGCGGCAAGAGCGTGCCTATAAAAAAGCCAGAGAGGGCCGCTATGTTTTTAATACAACGTTCACAGTTTTTCTGTAGTGTATTTAGTATCAGCATTGCACCCGTGCGAAGCCGGGGCGGGTCGCTAGTTCAAAACTAAAGGAGAAAATCGTCTTTGAATAAAGCCAAGTATATACGTACTTATGCTCGTGACTGTACATAGCTAAAACACTTATATACTTTCTGCGTCCTTTAAAGCTATTGATTTGTAAAAAAGCAATCTATGTGGAGCAGTGGTAGCCAGTGAAGACGACCCCGACTTAAGGCTCCTGCAAACAGGCACGACGCGCGACGCGAATCGCGCGCGACACAAAGGCACCGCTCGTTGCGCGACATGCGGTGCCTTTGTGTCGCGTCGCGCCTGTGTGCAGGAGCCTTTACGTGTTGTGGGTTGAAACACAGACTAGGCGCTTTACTTTGTGTAAATAATTTCATCGCAACTAAAAAAAAATCGGTGAAGAAATATATCGAGAAGGTTTTCTCATGAGGCATGTCCTAGAACCAAAAATTCGAAGACATGTGACATCTACCAACCCGCACTGGGTCCGCGTGGTGGATTATGGCCCACTCCCTCCCACCGAGAGGAGGAACATTATAAGCTGATTATGCAAATCTACGTTTCTTTGCACATAATCATTAGCAAATAATACGGTATTTTTAATGAATAAACTTGAACTTAAAGGCTCCTGCAAACAGGCGCGACGCGCGACGCGAATCGCGCGCGACACAAAGGCACCGCTCGTTGCGCGACTTGCGGTGCCTTTGTGTCGCGTGTCGCGTCGCGCCTGTGTGTACGAGCCTTTAAGCATAGCATATTTTAAAGCATTCATTTGAATTAAACCACGGGCACTTTTGAATCGTCAAAGCGTCGGTCAGTTAGCCAGAAAGTTGAAGCTAGTTGCCCATTCCAAAACGAAGACCTTTATGGAGAAGAACGGGTAAGAAACTTAAACGGGCATAAAAACAAATTTGGTGTTACAAAGCTTGTAAACAACGATAAAATTAATTCAAAATATGACGAAATTAACAAAACTGACAAATACAAGCGAATGTTAATAAACAACTAGGTAACCAATTAATATTCAGCGAACATACATTGTAATAACTTCAGGGTGATACTTTACACTTGTTTTCATGTGTTTTTTCGCAGAAATAACAGGTTATTCACATGGCATTTCACATAATTGGGGCTTACAGCGGAATTAACAATAAAGTAAGTGTTTATTTAAACGAGGCAACGGATAACAGAACAGAAGGTAAATGCCAAGTCATAATATCAACAAATACACTGGCTGTAAAATTATCTTAATATCTCATCAATAAACACTGAACGCTATCAAGATGAAGTAAATTTATAAAACAAGGACATTAAAACGCCGAATTTTCGTTAAAATATTATTCTGTCGGCATCTTTTAGTTCCAATACGTTTTATTTTGCCGCTTTTCTGGAGATTTTTTTTTATTGATCGTAAAGTGTTTTTTTTTTTAATCAGTGACACGAATAAGAAAAAAAAATGTAGCTTGAAGCACCGTACAAGCAATAGAAGAGAAATTTAAAAAATAGGTTAAGAGAAATTTTGTGTGAGAGACAGAGAGAGGTGTATCTTTCTTCTCTCTCATGCAACGAAATGTGCTTAAACGTGACGCGTCCTTAAATTTCACTCTCAATTATTATAATCGCCGCCTCAGAAGTTAAACTTCAAAAACAACATATTGTGTTATAAAACTATGGCCTCATTGTCATTGTTTAAATACGGAACACTCAGAACTCACAGCAGTCTTAAATCGAGCAAAAGCAAAAAATAATGACGCAAGTGACAACGACACGAAGTCTAATGACGACTGATTCTAAATGTTATTACTTGAGGACAATACCAAGACAGACTGATGACGTACGACACTTAAGGGGCTTGCAGGACCTAAACACGCAAGTTTTAGAAACAATAAAAGTATATGATCGACTACAGTAAACAAAATCAGAAAAATATATGATATTCTTCATTATGCTACGTAGATAGTGTGTTGAAAACATAATACAACTAATTTGATACGATAGAAATAAATCATGAAGATACCTCTAAAAACTTTCTTTTTACGATGAAAACCGTACTAATATACTACAAACAAGATACTAAAACACTAGTGTTTTAATTTTTTTGTCCAAACAATAATTTTTTTGTAATTAAATAATCGCTGCATATTTTGCAATAATTAACCAGCGTTGTGTCATCGCGCTTCTCTTTCTTTTTTATGCAGTCCGACAGTAACCGCGCTTTAGGTCATGAAGTATAACAAATAGATGAAGATCTTCAACCCGATCTGTCTGGCAGAATGGACCTTAATCGATTTTTGCATGGAACTCCGTATTCTATACAAAAAAATTGTAACGTAGAATGTTTGTCTGTTTATCTGGATGTATGTTCCGGATTTGCGCAAACAGCTGAACGGATCTGGATAAAATTCGGCACACAGATAGATGGACACTTTAATCACCGGAGTACGTTCCCGTGGGATATTTTCCGACACCCAAGCGGGCGGAGCCGCGGGCAAAAGCTAGTTAGCTACTATATGTATATATACTTAAATTAAAAGATTATTGTTATTGTGTTTTCCATTACAAATTTCTCAATAGCAGCGTTTGGATTTAGACCACCTTAATACAATAACTGGCGAAATGTGGGTGGGTACACCTCTACATAACCCTTCGGGGATTAGAGGCGTGATGTTATGGTATTAAAACATTTAATTTAACATTTTTATAAAAGTCTTTTGAATGCGACAGTCCCTAAACTCAACACTGTTATTAGGAGATATTAATGAAATATATTTATGACCATCCATCGCATCGATTTAAATGGAAAGTTGTGAAAGCACACTCGAATGGGGCCGGCGCATACGTCATTGTGGTGATATAATTGGCTGCATAATCTACTGTTCCCGATAAATGTCTGTTCCGGAATTATTCATTGGTTTCATCAGCAATTTTTTTCGGAATTTTTAGAACATTTTTTCCTTGAAATACTTTCGTAACAGAAAGAATTTTTGCTTCTATACGTCATGTTTTATCCAGCACCTTAAATGTGTAACACACTTTCTATCCCAATCTGAATCATTTTGAAGACTGAACGATGTTCACTTGTTTTACATAACGGAGCTGTTTTGTAAAACAACTAGAGGTTTTGTAAAACAGCGAATCCTACAATCCATCTGCGATATATCTATAGACGTTCAGTAATTAGGTAGTAGGTATCAACTAGTTACGTTTCCTTAAATAATAGAAATATTTAAAAAAAATGTGGTTTCAATAATAGGTGATATAAATAAACACTCAAAACTGAACATGTTTGTTATAAGAAACACAAGAGAGATATTTTTATATTTTAAAGGGTTATCATTAAAAACTTATTAAACAGGTATACAAAAATTTGCATCTATTTACGAAAACTATTATGAACAGTAAAAAAAACTAGCTAGCTGCTTGCTTATTTCCCTACTATGTTGTACGTGATTGGTTGTCTGCATAGATCAATAATAAAATAAAATTAAAACTTTAAAGAATTAAAAATCCATAAAAAGACTTGTATTTAGCATAGAAATCGTCTTGATGATAGCTAATTTAGATAATTACTACTTAGGAGGAATTAACCACACTAGATAATACTGTTCGCATAACTGTGCTCAGTATGGTCAAAATGGGTTAGTTTTATTCATGACTTGACTTGCCATTAATAAATTATATTATTTTATCAACTTGACTACTGTGGAGAAACTGGGTTTCGCAATAAAAAAATACTCACATATAATTTTTTTGAAAAGAAGAAGGGAAGAGTAGATAATGAAGTTCTTAAAATATCCAAGAATGAATCTCCACTAAAGTACCAACAGAATGGCCCAGTTATATACTAAAACTACTATAACTTTTTTTTACGTTTATTCAAATTAGGTTGAGAATCAGCACTTAACCAACGTCAAAATTACAAGTCTCCCAAAATGGCCGCCCTTCACCAATTCCTAGTGCATTCGCTGGGAAGAAGAACTGTACCTAATCCAGATTCATGCTTCGGTTCTAGAATCATTTTCCTGACATGTACGGAGCTTTTCATGATATTCGTTTGCGAAGATATATTGTTACTTGCAAAAACAAGTATCTCCATAATTAGGACCTATGATAGCACCTTTTGCATATAGATTAAAGATAAGTGCCTTATGCATTTAACACGTATGTGCTACATACGGCGGTTCAGGTAATGCCTAAGCTAATACACCTACTTTACATAGGCTTTACATACGATCTATGTACTAAACTAGAACAGCAATGTAGTCAATTTAGAACATTCTAAGATTTTATTAGAAATCTTAGAATGTGAATGAATTTCTCAATTTAAAATTTAATTTCAGAAATCGTACGAAATATAACAATGGTCTTGGAAAGAAGAAATGGGGCCAGGAAATGCAAAAAACTAACTACAAATATAAGAGTAACGATGTCAAAAAAGAACATTGAGTATTTTTGAAAAAATGTAAATGTAGAATGCCTAAAATTATGTAGTGGAATCTGCCCCACTACTTAGATTTAGTGGGGCAGATTCCACTACTTTAAAATCTTGTTGGATATTTCATTCGAAAACATCCATTGGTTTCTTACTAAATTTCAACTATGTGTATATCCAACGACACTGGTTACTTATCTCCTTATCTCCTTTGGTGACCGTACATTCAACGATAAGATGAGAGAGAAATGCCCTGTTGTCCGGCAAAAGAAAGAATAAAACTAAACATCCTGCTTTAATGCTAATTCATCGATGGAACAACCACTCACCACAATAAAGAAGATAAAAATGGAAACTTATACCACAACACGTATTTTCCTTAGAACAGGAAATCACAAACTTGACGTAAATTGGAAATATATTTTCTTTACTTTTTCCAATCGTTAATTCCAGTGCGTTATACCTATGATTTACTCGTAGATTTAAAATACATTTCAATCTGTCATTAATAAAACACCCCGTCGTAAAATGTTTACATTTATATCTGTAATTTAATATGGTGTACTTACGTAAAGGTCTAAACAGACGGACTGCATTTGAACTGCATGCCAGCTGCAACATCGCAGTTTATACGCAGTTGACAAAGGTAACTAGGTTTCGAAGCAGTTAAGTCAACTGCATCCAAACTGCGATGTTGCAGCTGAAATGCAGTCCGTCTGTTTAGACCCTAATAAATAGTACTTATTCTATTCTATAGAACTCTGGTACCAACAACCATCACATTAACAGAACATAACAGAATATTTGTCATCATCCTTCACAGCCCTCAATATCCCACTATTGGAGACAGCCATCTCTTGAATTTTGCCATTTGCCACAATCTTGTGATAACCAGGTTCGACATGCAATTCGACAACTGTTAAAATTATCTTCACAGTTCGTATCTTAATCATAGCATATCAACCTCTGTGAGAGGGGGGAGTGGGCAGTAATCCACCACGCGGGCCCAGTGCGGGTTGGTCGTAATCCTCCACGCAGTCCCAGTGCGGGCTGGTCGTAATCCTCCACGCGGGCCCAGTGAGGACTGGTCGTAATCCACCACGCAGTCCCAGTGCGGGCTGGACGTAATTCTCCACGCAGGCCCAGTAAGGGCTGGTCGTAATCCTCCACGCAGGCCCAGTGCGGGCTGGTCGTAATCCTCCACGCGGGCCCAGTGCGGGTTGGTCGTAATCCTCCATGCGGGCCCAGTGTGGTTGGTCGTAATCCTCCACGCGGTCCCAGTACTCCCAGTGCCGGCTGATCGTATTCCTCCACACAGGCCCAGTGCGGGCTGGTCGTAATCCCAACTCGGGCCCAGTGCGGGCTGGTCGTAATTCCAACGCGGGCCCAGTGCGGGTTGGTGGACCTTAATTGTAGCACGAAGCCTATATGATGCTGCCCAAGTTTATACAATTGATATCGACCTCTGACCATCACAAGAAGAGTAAAACTACTCTATTTTTAGCCAAGAATCACTCCAACGGATCCCCAACTCAATTAAAAGTAATAAAAACTGACATCATACTCATTCAGCGTTCAGATTGTGTGACATAGCCGCAAGAATTCGTAGTTGGTTTTTGTAGGGCTAAATAAATGTCAGATAAATGATATTTGCTTTATGATGATTAGTACTGGGTACATATAAGAAAAACTGAGTAGATACTGTTGTGTCACCATGCAGAAACACCGTGGCACTGCGCAGATGCATGACATATTGCATCAGGGTAAGTGACAGGTGACAGGTTATCTCACCAATTAAACTCTTATCACTCTACTGATATCGTAAGTGAAACCCAGAGCTGCATTGGTCTTCACTAAATTCTCTTGACAGATGAAAGAAGCTTAGTGGATCTTAATATAAAATCCAAGAATCGAATTCTCCATTTGAGTTCTGATTTCTGTGATTTTGCATTTTGTGATGCAGCAGGCAGCATTGAGAGCCAAACCACACGGCGCGGTAAGGCGCCGCACCGCAAGCTATTTCGCCGCACTCACAACCACACGGGAAGTACGGCATCGCAGCGGCGCTGCAGCGGCGGCAGCGGCGATGTTAGCTTTCCCTACGTACAGTGCGTGCCACGTAAGAAGAGACTTGACCCCGCCTCCCCCGCCTCTTTCCGCCGCCCCTATGACGTCCGGTCCCGTCCCGCACTCAGACCTCATACCGCTAAAGATACCTAAAATCGTGTTCTGCGCATGTCAGACCACGTGGTGTGTCAAGTCTCTTCTTACGTGGCACGAACTGTACTACAGTCTGTAATAACAATGGATCGGGAAAGACGTGTGTGTGTCGGAAAAGACGTGTGAAGATGTGTGTTGTGTGTGTGTTGCAACTGTGCGGTGCCACTCCGGCGCCACCGCTCTGTTTACACCCCTCCCCGCCTCGTCTCGATTCCGACACGCGCGCGGTGCGGCGCCGGAGCGCACCGCACAGCGCCGTGTGGCTACAACACATTTTTGTATGTAGTAAACCGGAACGGTAACGCTTAGGCGCCGCGCCGGAGCCGCACCGCGCCGTGAGGTTTGGCTCTAAAAGCGTTCTGCACGATGATCGGGCAGAAAATTTAAATAAAATCTATACAGTTCAATGCTCGATGTGAAATCAGGCAGAGCTCACCGTTCCGATCGAAACGGTGATTGCCTTTAAAGTAAATCACCGTTTCCATTAAAAAGACTAGTTAACTAGTCTTTTTAATTTGCAAAGACAATAGATCATTGATTACTAGCTAAGAAGAGGCATATGCCATTTTGCCTACACTAAAGCTTTGGTTTCCTAAGAAAGCAGTGAACGGTCATTTAATAACGGTTGTCCAAATATAGAGCGTTTTTGATACCTCAATGTCAAATACTGGTGAAAATGACAGATTTTTATGGCGGCCACGACCGCTCTTATAGGAAACCGTATATCTTAACAATATAAGAGCAAAATCGCTTTAGTAATATAGTTATTATAGAAAGACCATTTATGCTCAAATGATATGTGGGCAAACATTGATCAGCCTCGTTTAGCGTTCATTATTCAGGTAAAACACGATAATTTCAGTATCAGTGTACTGAGCCATTCATTGTTTCATTACAAAACTGTTGGAATGACTCAAGTACAAATAACTGTGCAGTGACTGAAACGACTGAGGTTTACCTTGTTTTTGAAGTCAATTATTGTGATAGGGAAAACAATGACAGTCGTGGTCTAGACTTCTGAATGTTTAAAAATGTTTTTATTTTATGAACAATGACTATTTTATCATTTACAGTTTTACAATGACACGTGGTTGACCACTAAAACTATATTTGGTTTAAATTGTAATTGTTTGGTCACTGTTAAAATTCCTACAGAATAGTTTTGTAAGCCGGATTTGTTGTAAGGCATATTTAAGTTAGACCGAAGTGGATATCGGATGATATTAATAAGCATACATTCTTTCAATATTCATGTGTTTATAGGTAGGTACTGTTAGGTTAGCTTGAAATCAAATGTTGGTTAACTAAGCAAAAATCATAATCACTAACCGACTACACATATATATTATATTCCTACTCTGCCTAAATGTAATAAGAACATCAGCAGTTGTTTAATCGTCGTCTCAGGAAATTTTCCAGTTTTTTTTTTTACTAATAATCAATTCTTTTATAATAGGAATAAAGTCCAGTTTCGCGTAAACTTGTTGTACAGTTGACACCAATATAAAGTCAGACAGATCACAAAGGTTATCACGTAGTTATAGGAGCAGACGACCGTTGCATAATATGAGTCTGGTGGACGATTGATATAATGTGTTTTCCAATTAAATACTCTGTTTATACTGCATTTGAAAATATAGGACAAGTAAATGTTGATGGCATTTTCCGTTGAACTGATTTGATAGTAAAAAAGGCCCCAGACAATGACCAAGATGATAATACAAATGCAACAGTGAGTCTATCTGAACTCCAAACCCATTCTGATGAATTTGAGTAAAATGCAGTTTATGACTTGACAAACCAAGGCCACGGGCTAGTTAGTAACAGCAATATCTTATTGATAAGTGAAGGATGGACATTCAGTGAATAAAATCCAAGAAATAATAATAATAATTATGAAATTATAACTGATAACGTCTGAGCAGCTAGAGAAAGAGGGAATGTTGTAGTAGCTTTTGATCCCACATAAACCGTTACAGTTGATTAAATAGATTATAGTTTTACTATTCCATCATGTTTTATTTCACTGCCATTATGTCAGACCTGGATTTAAACAGTATTATTTAGTATTCTGATACTAATTTTAACTCTTATGATACTGTTACTATCGCTATCTATAATTATATTCTTTGTTAAATACGTGATCCTAGGGTAAATAAGAATCGTGTTCAATTCTAAACTTGTTCTACGTTTTATTTTGTTTGTGGCTAATATTTTCTTGTAGAATATTGTGGAAACGATTCTTTACAACTTCATGTATATGCACGTTTATATTAACATTGGGAATATTGTGCCAAAAATCATGTAGCACTTATGTATCGCGGTAACGTTCAGGCGTTATTTTATTATTTTTCGAATTTATATTCCAATATGTTCTTATATAATTTTTTTTCGTGCGTATACAAGTTGTAAAGAATCGTGTCCACAAAATTCTACAAGATAATATTAGCCACAAGTCAGTTACTATTTCTAGGCAGTTTCCAACAATTTAAGTTCAACATTAGATGTTTCAGACCGAAATGATGATGATAATGACAGCTATATCTGATCCTTGACCATGTCCAAACATAGAGCTTTGTGCTCAATTATGTGTTTTCACGTTTTTCTACCAAAGTGATATATAATTTGAAGCTATTTATAGTTTCAAATCTTGATTGCGACGTGAGCAATTTTACCAACTACATATAAACGGACTCTGTTCGACAGACAATTCTAGAGAAACAAGGTACACTCATCAGAAACCAAATAGTGAAAGTTGAAATTATATAGATTTTTATAAATAAAAGTAAGATACTTTTACGCACCAAGACTTGTCTTGAAGTTCCTTAATAACATCTGTAACAAATGTTACATAAATAACTTCAACCTTTACTTGCTAACAAAATTCATAATTATTATTGTATTGTTTTTTGCAGTAGGTACTTGGCTGCCAAAAATGTTATCATGACGATGTTTTTTGTAATTTAATTAATTTAGGGAAGCAAAAAGTTTACGATTAAAATAGAACCATGCGTGTTTGATGTTGATCCTAAATTATTAACTGTGAATTCAATTTAAAAGCCGTTTCATTTTTAGCTGTTGTCACAGAGCGACTGCGTTTGTTCGATTGAAACTACCTAGCTTTTTTCGTAGATATTCCACGTTAATTCCTAAAAGAGATGCTAAAAACTATAATGACAATGAGGTTGCTAAGCTTCATAATTATGATCGGTACAACATCAATCATCTAGCTTTTTGAAATGATAAAAGAGCCAAAATATTTTACGCTTACTTAAACCATAACCTATAGAAATTAAGCAGAGACCATATCCCAATTTCAGTAAATATTCAAATTGAATATACATACACAGAACTGCGCAGTTCCATGTTTCTGTCACTAAATTAATTAGATGTACGACGAATACGTACGTATGATCTATTGTATTGATGTTACGCGTGGGTAGTTCTACTCCAAAAAGAATAATGGAGATTTGGATTTGAATAATTGGTTTGTTACGTTTGGTACTATTGTTATGTTTAGCTTTAGGAATACCAAAAAATATCATGGCTATGATAAACGTGAAGAAATGAGATTGCCTCTTTCTGAGTTATTGAAAGAATGTAAACCGCTTTACAGCAAACTTTTCTCTGCCGTCATCTCTCTCTTAGATCATTTCCTTTTATATCCCTCTCTTATGTTCTCAATATAACTGACGTGAGCTTCTCCGCTCTTCAACTTTCTCTTACATTGTTTAATTTATCCTTAAGATCTTTTAATAGACAGTAATATGTTCTAAGATCATCATTCAAAATGTCATAATTTAATGTGTAACATTAGTAGGTTCTTCCATTCATTTATCAAGTATGAAAGTATAAAGAAAAATCTATTTTTATTATGTGTAGACATCAAAATAACGTGTGTTTATACTATCTATACCTACACGTGGAATATCCTCATTAAATATCGGGTTGTCTCCAACAACGATTAATGTAGTATGGCCGGAATGTAATTCAATAAACGCGATTGAATTATTCTATTGTTGTTTGATTTCTTTACTCTTGTTTACCATTAGCTGAGAATCATCATAATTGACTTGCTCACATAATACAGTTATTTTATCGATGTTTTCAAACAATAGCATAGAGAATTCTCGATTTTATTTATTAAAACAGTTTCGTCATACAACAGCAAGTTTTTATTACACTGGTGTAGTAACATCATCAATAATACTAAAACTAGTTTATGTCCTAATTAGGAACTCCTTAAAATCTACTAATGGCATTAACATATTTCTGATTAAGCTATAATGATTATATATTCAGCAATTTAGCTTTTGCAAGTATATATTGAATATACTAGGTAAATAGATATATCTAAAGTAAATTATTAGCTTAAAAATTTATGTTAAAAATCCAACGGTTTTCAACACAACAATGCAAGGACCATTCATCTGCCTTCAACTAAAGTAGACGCCGTAATACCCAGAAATAGAATAATAAGCCATTGTTAGTATCAGGATAGATGGTAGACGGAAGTCTGGACCAATTTTTATGGCATAAGTGGCGTGGGAGATGATAAAGATGAGCATGCTTTAAAAATTCGGGGTCATATCAATCTGGTTTTCAGCAATTGTTGGAAAATTTAATGTGCTGCGAGATTTGTTTTTAGTTTAAGCGAAATAAATGTTCTAGACATTATGTTTTGCATTCGTGCCAAGACAATATGATAAAAGGTGTTTTGTGTTCGATATATTGGAAATGCATTATATGAATGTACTGACAGACAAATTTTGCTGAGGCAGTAATGATATTGTCAATAAGCAGTGAGCAATCGTAGTGATAGATGCTCTTTCATTATTTTGATCAATGACACCAAAAGTAAAAGTTTTGTCTATAAATAGGTACGATCATAACAAGCACATACGGATTAAAATGGCTGAAAATATTTCTGTAGTTTTTTACAGACGCAAATTAGTTAACGAATGTTTAATTTCAAATATATTTTTATATCCAACTATTCTTAGTTACATATAGTTACTATCTCGTGTAAGCCATTAAAAACCATCATAAGAAAGAAAAGCACGCTGCATGCACGTGATGTGGCCCCCGAAACTGACCTTTATAACTTAACATGAATAATAATTCCCATATTTATTGTTTTAGCCTTTAGGTCGCTTTTTGGCCGTGCTGATTATTTTCGTCCTTGTTTGAACAATAGAGGGAGGAGTTGGTAGAATAAACAATGTAAGTAAATATAAACAAACAGAAGATTATGGTACTGTTGATACAGAGTCTGAATCTTTCCTGTAGTTAACTTTATCGGTTTCAGCAAAATTGTAACGAGGACACGTTTTTCGCAGTGAAGATAACTTTGTGAGTATAAGATGAATGTCGAGGCACAGAATAAATAATGCAAGTAGTCGAGGTCTTTGAAAGCAATTAGGTTTGTTTTAAGTTTCAGTTTTTCATTTGTTTCTTTTTGTATTTTTACCTCTTCATAATAAGGATCAGATTTAGATAAATTTAACACCAGTTTACGTTCAGTACAAATTACCATGGTGTATAATATTACCCACTAACTGGGTTGTGGAGGTCAGATCGGCAGTCGCTCCATGTAAAATACTTGAACTCACCCGATTAGACTGGCAGCCGAACCTAGCTTAGTTGGGAAAAGTTTAGGCAGATGATGATGACGTTTAGTAAAGTCTAGACCTTGTTTAAGTAACTTCTGAATATAACAGAAGTTGGTAACTTATTGACTATTTAAAAACGTTTAAATAACAAAACCGCAAAATATAGCACGGAATGCCTATTACTCAGTTAATGGACCAGTAATTAATTGTAATGACGTCATGGAAACAATGACGTTATGTACTTTAAAGATGGTATTCATTAGTTGAATGATCATGTGACATAAACTGCGTTAATTAATATATGATAAAAACTATAATGTCGCGGGTTATTCTAAAAACTGAGTCAAGTTGCGGTGTAGCATTCAACTTAGATGACAAATATGCATGAGATACTTGAATCTTATTACGAAAGTGATGAATAATAATTAGTAAAGACGTTAAGTCCGGAAAATTTACGACCAATATAAATTGTCCGTATATTAAAATCACCACTGTCATTCTTTGACATTTGTATGAAATGGCTATAACATGACAAATTGGCGAAGCGGGAACAGTCCGACTTGTCAATCAATGTTATCTTTTAGCTCTATGTACAGACATAGAGCTAAAAGATAACATTATGTAAATAATGTATACAATGTATGGTTTTGAAAATGGTGGAAAAGTTATTTGGTCATAAACTACGAATGATATCACACGATTCTGAGTGCAGGATCTGCAGTCATACGTCATTTAATTATAGTCATTTTATAAGACCTTATTAATGATTTCCATAAAGCCCACGACACATAATTAAATCACTGAGCATTAAAGGTAATCTATTAATGACGTCATGGTTGAGGAATCAAGAGATAATTACTTTATTTAAAGAATAATGATAATCTGGGTGGCCTATTAGCTCATTAATCATTGCTTAACCTTAAGTTACAACTTTTTCTTGAATTCATATGTACACTTTAACTTTCAAGTATTGTTTTACCATTGTTGTCTACCATTTTATTACACCCTTCTCTATGATGGAGTTATAGTGAGCTAGGAACCTCCAAGTTCAATTTCTATGTGCTAAAGCAGGAATCATTTCAAAGCTTTGTACAAGAATCAGATTGTTTAAAGAGATCCGCTTTACATTAAACTTTTGTAACATGACACTTTACATGCTAATCCAATTATTTTTATAATTTCATCAAATGTCAGAAGAGTTAAACAGACAGATGCATTAACCAACCATTACGCATGCGATAACAGTTCTATACCGGATAGGAAATGGGTATTTTCCCTAGTTGATTGGACTTGGCTGTTATGATAAACGGTTTCATAATACTCTGACTAAACTAAATCAGCCATTAGGTAAGTTTAAAAAGTGAAGAGATCAAAGAAGACCCTGTAGAAGTGTAGAGCGTTCCTGAAGAAGTTACTTCAGATAACTTTTGGCTAAATCACAATGAAGTACAGATAGGCAATAAAATAACTGTTCACAAAATAATACATTTACATTAAAGACATGAATGCACTCAAGGAGCACTTGACATAAACCCCGTATTGGCGTATTACACCTACAATACGCACAGAACAATGAGAGAACAGAGAAAGTGGGTTACCGGGACAACAACGGTTAACGGTGGTTTGCTGACTTCGAGGAGAGAGCATCGATAAATAATCGATCGTTGATAAATGATATCAATATGTTACATCACCCGCAGACAACTTAATGCGGGTGATGTTACTGATGTTGCTGTTTTTGAAAAGATATTGAATAAAAGTCTGAAAGAAATACAAGATCTGTCAAGTATTTAGGATGAATTTTAATTGTGTTTTTAGCAAAACCAGAATAAATCTTCAAATTGATTTAATGATATAGCCGGTACATGCACTTACCAAAATCAATACATAGAATTAAAGATTCGTTTAATGCCAAAGCTCTATTCCCAAACCATTTCTTAATCCACATGAAAAATGCAAACAAATGACATTGACATACTTCAACTAATATTTATTCCATGTGCATTACTCGTGATTCGCTGATTCTAAAATTAGTATAAGTAAACAGGCACTACTTCCAACAACGTGGACACAAGAACGTGAATTAGTTGTTAAAATTACAACCGTGTATTAATAGCCTAATAAATATTGTCACTAGAATAAATGGAAATTAAAAATCGAATACAGTGATAAAAATAACATGTGACAGTCTGTTAGTTATAATAACGTTTTTCGTTCATTCAAATATTCCAAATATACCCGACAGACCAAAGTAAAACTTGTTTCATAAATGTAAAGGCTCGATAATAAGTTTTTTTTTATGCATATTAGACGGAATTTAAGAATTTTTTCTAACGAGTGTATAGAATTAGCCAATTTATAAGTCAGTGAGATATGCTAAATTATATCTCAACTAAAAACGCAATATAAGGAAGGGGTGAGTTTATGTATGTAAAACGCAATATATCTCTGTCTAGTGATATTTAACAGATTTCTTTACAATGGGCAATGAACTTGTTTCAGATTTATATCTAGGAGATTAAATTGGCCAAACCAAACGCTATATTTCGGAAGATTAAATACATGGTTGGAATCTAAAATTAGACTTGTGTGGTCTCGGAGGAGGCAAATATTGCGTAACACACTAACAGTAGGAATGGGTGCATTTTGACAGTTCAACAACATTCATTGCATTATTTAAGTTGTTGAGCAGACAAATTTTTCCAACATATGAAGCAATGGATTAACAATATCCTTCAAAATGATTCAGATTGTTATTGATAGTGTGATACGCAATTAGGGTGTAGGTCAAAGTCGGTCCAAAACCGGTATAAATACACTGTTTATCAGTTCTATGGTAACTACGCAAATCTGCTTTTCTTATGCTGACAATAAACATAAAAATCCGGTTACTTTAGTAACTGGATTTAAAAAAAACCGGTTTACCGGATTTTTTTCGTCAATAGACGAAATATATAAATATTAATTTCTCACCAACGTCATCGCTAGTTTTTATTCAAGTTTAGACTGCGTCAATACATTTTTCTTGTTTAACCGAAAATGTATACACAGGTGGGAAAAAATGGCCCCTCAGTTATACATATATAAATTCAAAGTGTATCTAGTAGCAAAATTTGCAATTCAATGTCTAATGTTAATTACCTATTGAATAGTTTCGCAAATGTTCGTTAGCACAATGAAAAGTATGGACTTCATTGACACTTTCAAATTTATTGTTGAGACAATCAGACATTAGCTTTAGTATAAACCTGACATATAAGCAACGGAATGCAAGATTAATATCTCCATTATAATTGCCTAGTATGTCATGCAGGGTAATGCTATAGAATAGAAACAAATTAAATTGTTGATGGGAATAAAATATAACAATTCGTTAGAAACCACCAGAAATCATTTTTTTGTGTATAATTTGAATTGAATTGATAATTTGAATTGAATTGATCATTTATGATTTTACAAAATTAATGAACTCTTGGCCAGACGTTTTTCGGTTCAATTAAGCCTGTGCCAGCTGAAAAACTTTTGCATTCGTCATATAATGCTAAAATGTCTGAAAGGTTTGTAAAGTTGTTGCAAAATATTCTATCAATGATGTTTACCTTAGGAGGTCCTGGCTCAGGAACATCAGAATCCCATTCCGAACTGAGATCATCACTGGACGCCTCCGTGTAATCCTCATTCCACGGCACTTCCAAGAGGGACATCTTCATCTGGTCGTAACCAGGAGACAAGGTCTGCGGTCCGTAGCCCGGCGGCAACGGACTACAGGCCCTACAGTTCTCACAGTTACACGGTTTAGGTCCAAAAGTCTCCTTGGTAGGAGGATCATCTTTGCCGACAGTCTTACTTCTTGAACTACGTTTCCGTGCACTCCTCGGTGATAGTCTATTATTGCACTGTGGTGGAATATAATGCTTAGTGGGTTCAGACGACCTCCTGCCACTTCTCCCGCTGTCAGGAGTCTCTATCTTTACGGGGGTCAACAACGACATCTTCTTGCTGCGCTGTTGCCGCTCAGTGTCGGTCGGTCTGTCCTCAGGTTCCATGGTGTAGCGTATAATGGGTATGGTGAACGTGAACTGTTCCGTGCACTCAGGCATTGTTCTGAAAAATCACTTCACGTACTGCCTCCAAATGTTTGGACAACAGGGTAACGACATTTTTATGCAAGGTCACACTGATTGTCACTTGTGGTGTGCCGGCTATGGTGCGACGGACGCGAGCGTCATACACGCGGGTAGAGCGAGCACTGCGCGTGCGTTCGACCCGGTAGGCTTCACGCGGCGCGCGCGCGCAACTGAACCGCTCTACCAAATACTATATCCATGTACAAGATATGCGGGTGATAGCCCGACACCCAACGTTTATTTAGAAATCAGTAGAGCCTTGTGCGTGGCTTAAATGTTAAAATGCTCCAAATTGTGTGTTGCAATTTGTATCGCTCTGTTTTGACGACAAATTTGGTATTGATCACAATTAATAACTGCGGTTTCCTTTTAGTCCATGTATGGGTTCTTATACATTATTGATGACGTATAGTGAGGATATTAATTAAAGTTCGTGTGAACACATTCCAAGTAAGACTCGTCATCATTTGTTACAGCTTCGTTCTTATAGGGGAATGATATTGTAGGTTTATTTAGATCACACATGTGTTCTAATGAGATGGTTGTTCAATTTTTGAATTACTGCAAACCAAAAGAGTTTGTCTTAATGGTTGAGTCATTTAAGTTGTTTTTGCCAAAATATTACTGTAGGAATTCCTAATTTTCACAGTTGTGAAAAAATAAATCGGTTAAGTGGAGACGATAGTTATGTCAATAATTACGTCTGACTGGTTTTAATTGACGAATGGATGTTGATGATGATAACAATTCTCGTTTCTAAACATGAACCGCGGGGCAAGGCGGTGGACTAGTTAAAGTTCGCATTGATTCTACGAACGTTATGTTCTGTTATAATTAAATGAATTAATGCTATGAAGACTGTTATCTGTATCAGACCTTCCGCGTAATACTAGAAGCTGACTGCGTCATACATAGATAGCCTAAATAGAAACAATATATGTAGTAATAAAATACTAACTAATGATTATAGTACACACATACACCAGAGTGCCTCTGACACTCAAGGCATAGAAAAGTAATGAGGTTACGTCAGGCGCAGATTAAAAAAAATAATATTTTACATATTATTTATTTATTTCTGTAACTGCCCGTGACATCACAGCGGGCCCTATCAGAATACCAGCGCTGCAACATTTATTTTTTAAATGTCGCAGCATCGTGCTAAGATAGGAGCCTTTTGGCCTCGTATAGGACTTTCTGTTTCATTTTCCTTTTGTTACTTTTTTTTTAGCTTTGATTTTTATTTTACTGTGTTTAGTTTAGTATGTGATCTTCCTATTCGAGTCGCAATAAATACTTTTTCTTTTCTTCTTTCTTTCTTTCTATAGTAACATTTTCATTGAGTTGGTGTTTTTCACCCAGTATGGAAAACTTTTCAAAAAAGGAGAAGTAAAACCAAATGTATTCAGCTCATACTTAATATATTATATTGAAAGCAAAGGTTAATAATACTGACCTAGCCGCAACAATGGTTGATTTCAAAAGTTATACACATTTAAAATTCCTTTACGCAGATAGTGGTTGTAAAATCGACTCTTACGCAAACCGAGTGTACAAGAAATATATATTTTAAAGACAACGATACGATCCAGTAAGATAATAGAGAATTAAGAATAATCGACAGCATTTATTGCTTAGTTCAAGAAACCTTGTTCTGATGAATATGTAGTTATAAATTGATGTAGGATACCAAAAAATAGCTTTTCTTTAAAAGAAAAGAAAGTATAGAGTTGTAGCTCATCATAATCTCCCAGACCTTCGATTTCATATCATTCCTCACACAATACATCCATATTTTCTTTGGCCTGCCTCTCCCTCTCCGTATAGTTACAGCAAATTAATAATATGATATAATTCACAAAACTTTCCAGTCCAGTAATTATGTAAAAAAACTGCCTTCAACATGAACTTTCAGTGAAGAAAATTGGAACACACTTGACAATTTTTTGCATCACCTCGTTACAACGTAAAGGGCACTAGCTCCCGTACAATAAGTAATAAATTGTCAAAATAATTTATTATACCTGTTAAATAATATAATACAACCGTATAATATAACAACCAAGACTTTACGATCTTTTCAATGTAAAAATTTAAGCAGGTCATAAATTGCTGGGAAAAAACTTGTTGATATACAAAGGTATATCAACAACTTTTTTCCCAGCAATTGTGTATTTCACAAAATATTTGGTTTGATAATACTGGCCTAGTATAAAGATACTAGGCCAGTATTATCAAACCAAATATTTTAATGAGTTAAAAAGCAAATGTTTGACAAAAAGATAATATAGTTAAGGTACCTACTTGCCTAGTATTAATAGATATGAATAGGAGCATACAAGAGCAACGTCAAAAAATTATATGTGATTAAAAGGAAGGTTAGGGAAAGAATGTAACAGAACGGAGTCAATAATAGCATGGCTGTTAACCAGGGGAGAATGAAGAAGAAAACTTGTTGCGCCGACCCCAAGTAACATTGGACAAGACAATAAGATGATGATGATGATGAAAAGGAAGGTTAGGGAGATATTAAACATTTAACTCGTCTGCCTTCAAAGCAGGAGTGAACAGATATCTTCTGGGCAGGCTTGGTCCATCATAGACCTCATCCATCTCTTCCCATCAGGCGTAATCGAGGTCAAGAGCAGGCACATTCAGAAATTTTAAAAATAGAAAAACTGGAACGTAATGATTTAAAAAGGAGAATTGTTAAGTAAAGCTTCAATGATAACATTGCTTATCCTTTTTTGGAAGGTAGGGGAGCAGAATCACAAGAATTTTTAGAAAATTATGACTAACTTTTCGCTTCTCTCAAGGTCTCTTTTTAGGTTCCATACCAAAATGGTAAAAAAGAACCCTTGTGGTGCAATTTCATCTATCTGTCTGTCTTTACAAACAAACTTTATTATGCGTAATATAGTTTTCATTTTCAGAGTAGCATTTTGATTTTCACGTTGAAAATGGATAAATGTTTTTGCTCCCAAGGTACGGAACCCTCGTTTTTTGCCGGTTTCACAAAGTGCCGGCGGGAACCTTAAAATTCTTAACCACTTTACAACAAGCACCGCAACATTGAATTCATACCCATCTCATTTTATTTTATTGCACTTGGTCGAGTGTTTTATGTGTAAATTGTGCTGTCTGAAACTTAAAGTCTACTTATTTATCACTTAACAAGCTATAAATCAATAAATAATTTACTTACAAAGATATCTTATATATCTTTGTAAGTAAATTATAAAGATATCTTATATCCGGCTGTCGCTGAAAACCAGCGCTGGGGCTCTGTCTCGTATAGGGTCTTAGCATTATGCTGAGCGTTGGCCGTTTTGCGTAGATGTGACGCATACTCTCTCCCAAATTGTTACTTTGTTTTTCTGTTGTTTGTGTTTTTTTATTTTTATGCGTCATGTTTGCCGCAAATAAACGTATTTTCTTTCTTTCTTTCTTTCTTTCATCTTCCTGTCTTTCATACATATTTAAGTTGGGTGTTACGTCATACGCTTTGTTGAGTGGCAATGACTTTCAGTTTGACAATTCAACAACATTGATTGCGTAATGCGTTATAATTGTTGAAACGACTAATTTTTCGAAGTGAGTGCAGTTTAAAGATGCATACTGCTCACAAAAATCAAACTTTTATAAATAAATTAAACTTTTTTTCTCTTCTTGTTCTCACACACTATTGTCTACATTGCTTTTTTTACTTCTCCATTCGCAGGTCTGCTGGAAGAAATTTCTTAAGAAATAAGCAGTACCTTTGTACTCAAATTATAATCATGTCATATCCCTATGTATTTTACTGTGTGTACATAAATTATAAAATAAACTTTTACCGAAACATGAAGTTAAACAATGAGACAATATTCGATGGCAAGGATTCTACTGAATTTATTCTAGGGAAAACTAGAACATAAAGCAGAAACAAAAGAAGGTCGACAGAATTGTTTGAATTAGGTATTCAGCTGACCATACTCAATATCGCCAAAAAATGTGACTAATTCAAAAGCCCCAATCTATGAAATCTATCTATATAGATAGATTTCATAGATTGGGTCATTTTCCAAGAATGATGAGTATCATCAATAAAAACATGGAATGGAGTATATGAATCAGTCAACATGATCTTTACTAGATTATCCATAAGATTTATTTCGGTCCATTTTATAAGAGATGATCTTATAGTTTGAGGAAGTATTGAAACCATCTTCCACTCGTAAACAACGTCCATAAATAATTTTGGATTGAGAATCCCTTTTTCGAACAGGTATTTGATGCAGGTAGCTATACTTTTCTTAATGGCCATGAAGGTGCCTATTACTATCTTATGATTATACATACACATACATAAACTCACGCCTTCTTATCATGGGTTAAGCAAAACGCCGCCTGCTCCGACATTAACACTGGATGGATGAAATGGCGGCAAGTCACGGGAACAATCTGCGACTCCCGCAATCCCGTTAAACTTAAGGGGAAGATATATAACACCATGATTAGACCTGCTGTCTTGTATGGATCGGGATGTTGGGCCACAAAAGGGATGAATGAAAGGCAATTCCATGCTGCTGAGATGAGAATGCTAAGAGGGACGTGTGGTGTTACACGAATGGATATAATAAGAAATGAGTACATAAGAGGAGGTTTGAAAGTGGCACCGGTAACTGAAAAGTTGTGTGAAAATCGGTTGTCATGGCATGGGCATGTGTTACGGAGAAATGAGGAAAATGTCGTGAGGAGAGTTTTGAGTATGGATGTCGATGGCTATAAGAGTAGGGGAAGACCAAAGAAACGATGGATGGAATGTGTGAATGATGATATGGTTAGAAAGGGGGTGACTAATGAGATGACGACTAATAAAGAAGTATGGAAGAAATAGACATGTTGCATCGACCCCAAATAAATTGGAATATGGGCAGAAGAATACAAACACGGTACAAACACACCCCAGTTACGATTACTGCGCACCTGACATTTCCGAAGAACATCACCAATATAGTCAAAATATGTCCTTCTAGGATGTCCCCTCTCGGCAGAGTTTCCAGTCACGTCTGTCTTGTAGCCGTCTGAGTTAAACTTTTTGTTAGTCAACTTTCATTCATCACCAACATAAAAAAAATATCACATATTAACATCGGCCTGTACTAATTGACCCACGTCTGGGAAAGGCTTCTTCATCATCTGCCTAGCCGTTTCCCAACCATGTTGGGCTCGGCTTCCAGTCTAACTGGATGCAGCTGAAGACCAGTATTTTACATGGAGCGACTACCTATCTGACCTCCACAACTCAGTTACTGATAATACGACACCCCTTGGTAAGACTGATTGTCAAACTTTCAAGCTTCTGACGACTGCCAAAGATCCATGAATGGCAGGAGGCACGGACGGGTATGGGTATGTAAAAATAGTCACCCATCCACAGACCAACCGTGGCAAGCGTAGCTTAACCTGATCGATCGACCTGTGCGGCTGTTAACATTTAACCACGAGCCCCTCTGGGCAAGGCTTCTTCTAATGCAAAATTAACTGATTGTTCTATCCTCTAAATTAAACAAGTAGATAGATATCAATTATGATTTCAAATAATATACAATGTTTACATCAAGACAAAGCTGCTATAACAAATACTTTCATGAAGCTGCAACCACCACCTCATTCAATTCAGGAGAGCACGTAGTTTCTTTTTAAATCACCGCTAAAATATAAATCGAAAAATACATCCGCATCGATCTCGAGTGGTAATGTACCAGTGGCGAAGATTCTATAAAATTCGATTCCCACTGGCTTCCCTTTAAAAAATTGCACAGTCAGTATTCTATAGACAAATATAAACATTTCAAAGATACCAATTACGGCTTACCTCTTACAAAAATTGACCCTACGCTACTGTAATGTACCCAACTACTTTCTCAATTCTTTCAGATGCCATCGTATAAGCAACTAAGCCTTGTGTTCACCGACATTTAAATCAACTGATTAAGTATTTAATCAATTCTTTATTTAAAATTCCCGAATTTGACATAAACCAACTGTTTAAATACCTAACCGGTGGCTGAATGTTGGTGAACTCAGGCCTAAGCATTAGGTAAAGTAGCCAATGCATAATAAGCCTATAATGTTCGCACTCCTGGGACACAGGCCTTCTCTTTTTGAGAGGGACTGTGACATAACACAGATAAACACGACATCCCGGTTCCCTCACGATGTTTTCCTTCACCGTTTTGAGAGCAGTGGTGATGAAATAATTAACCCACGACCTACCACTCGTAAGTCGCGGCCATTACCACTGAACCAACACTACTCCTGTAGAGTAGCCAATATACCACATTTGCTATCAGTACCTACCAGGCCCTCAGGCTGGGGATACAAAAAGAACTATCACACTAATATTATAAAAGCGAAAGTTTGTGAGTGAGTGTATGTGTGTGTGTTTATATGTTTGTTACTTCTTCACGCTCAAAGGACTGGACCAATTTTGATAAAATTTTGTATAGAGGTAGCTTGTCAGCTAAAAAGTAGCCTATATATTAATCCAGGGTGTCCCCCGGGATTAACATATAGGCTACTTTTTATCCCGATATTCACACGGAATAGAGATTTATCCGGGTGGAACCGCGGGGCGCAGCTAGTTACTAATAATCCTAATAAAATTGCTGATGTAACGCTCTACAATCGGGATTTTTTCCAACGTCACTGATTTTTATATATACAGCGTTATTCTCACTTTTTGAGGTCATTGTGGTCGAATAATTTATTACATTTTGAGGTTTTTGCATTCAAATCGTTCAAAGAATTGAATCCCATAAAATTGTTGTAATTTCCCAAGGAAGTATTTATGATGTAAACGAGTTTTCAAAAGTTATTTTTATAAAATCTGATAAGGTTTAATCTGTACGTCATGTATTCTGGACTGAACTGATCCGTTGATATCATTGTGGTCATGCGATGCGGTGATCAGTGCTCATTATATGCTTATTCTCAGACTATTTATATAACCATTGTGTACGAGAAGTAGATAAGGTAGACTTCAAAAAAAGAGGTTCTGTATTCGACCCGTATGTATGTATGTATGTTTGTATTTCCGCGATTTTCTCAAAAACTAATTATATGAGGATACACACAAATCGTTTGATACAAGCCAAGGTATATCACTTGTTTATATGTATAACACTTATTTTCAGCGTCATTCGATTAGTTTTTAAGCCGATCCTATCATCTGCCTAGCCTTTTCCCAACTATATTGAGGTTGGTTCCAGTACCAGTATTTTACATAGGGCGACTGCCTATCTGACCTCTACAACTCAGTTACTGCGGGTAATAAGATACGAGTTGGTACCCGATTCAAACTTTATGGTGGCTCTGAACTTTGCTACTCTCTGCGCAGTACCTCACCCTTCATCCCCGCTGACAGGTGAATTTGTTACTACGCAGCGACTCGCCTCATATCCCGAGCCGCCATTAAGAGTAAACTAGTCGCGAGCTCGAACTGACTGGTGTCATTGCCAAAAAGCACACTGTCTCACCTGACTTCGTATCTAACAGAGCTAGTATCAGTGATGAGTAGTTAGACGCAAGTCTACATGCACAACGTCTAGTTCTCACGCACAGAAACACCGTTCCGAACTGATAGGCGCGTAAAAAAATTCGAAAAGTGCTTTTGAAAATCGAGTTTTATGAAAAAAATCACTGCATAAATCAATTATAAATAAAGTTTATTGAACTTTTCGATAACGGAGCTTTGCCTATACGGACTTGGATTTGAAGATTTTACAGTTCTTTTATTACTTATTTACACCCAAAGTTACGTTAAAAATAGCAAGAAAAACGAATCTTTGTTGGCTCATAACTTTTTAATTGTTTTTTATTTTACTATTCTGTTTCCATACAGACACAATTAATAATATGTCAAAACGATATTATGTTTAACTTTGGGTGCACAATGTCAAACAGTGGAGTAATATTCTCCCAAAATTTATATGGAAAAAATATAGACTAGTGGCACCTTAAGTTTGAATCGGGCTGTAAGACTGGTTTTCAGCGAACCCCATCATAGTTGGAAAAAGGGTAGGCAGGTGGCCGCCTGCTTGATTGCTACTCTATGGCATAAAAGACATATGATGACAAGCCATTGTCCATTGTCCATCCCCACCTAAAAGGCTAACAAGCCAACGATAAATTATTGAAAATGTCAATGTCGAAGGGTTGGGCAGAGGGGTACCTAAAGTAAAAATGCGCCGTGCTACACACCCCTACCCTATTTCAAGTTAAACAAATATTAACTTTATTTCAATGATTATTAAGTTGATTTCAGAGTGACTAGCACTATTGACCAAGTTATAAAAATGTTTGAAGTTGTAGCGTAAACTGAACTTTATTGTGTAGGAATTAAAGTTATTTTTCCATTAATTCATTTTTGTTTACATTTTTGGCAAATAAATCTTGAATGCACGGTAAAGTATACCCACGTTTCGCGTTATGTGCCATGTAATAGAGGGGTGAAAGAAAGAAAGAAAAAGTATTTATTGCGACTCGTACAGGAAGATTATAAACTAAACTGAACACAACAAAATTAAAATTAAAGTTATATAAAGACCAAAAGGCTCCTATCTCAGCATGGTGCTGCGACATTTAAAAATAAATGTTGCAGCGCTGGTGCTGGTGCTAGGTGGCTATTGATGGCAATAGCCACTCCGTAGTTACCGGAGTCTAGAATTGAGCCCGAGTAATGGTATTCGGGCACAATTCTAGACTCCGGAAACTCCGATGAAAAAATATTCAAGTTACGATTTGCGAAGCTACAGAAGTACTTACGTAGTTAGGTAGGTATTTCCATAATGAAATTCTATGCTCTTCCCAACCAATGTCATAGTTTTATCGCCATTTCCAAAAGTGTTTTGATGGCATCCCAACTACTATTTGACATGTCCGTGCTATCAAATTTTAGCTAACACTAATGTCATCGTGCCCATTTCAGATAGATTTGTGTGCATAAATAATTAACATGATGTACCAATCGTTATTTTTACAACGATTCGTTACGGCCCACGGGTAACTGCGCGAATTACGAGTTGTAGGTCGCGAATTCGAACACAGGCAGACGCTTTTCAGCGGGATTATCCGAAAGGGTTACCGCTGGCCCGGAACATAAAGGGCTAAGGAAGGAACATGGGTGGGTTTTAGTCAGTAAGAGTCTGACACTCCCTTCCGCTCCACCCAGAGCGGGAGGGGTCATTTGATGATTTCCAATCCAGAAAAAAAAAAAGGCTGACGCTTTACTTAGTGAAAATAATTTCATCACCATTGCTCTCAAAACGGTGAAGGAAAACATCGTGAGGAAACCGACATGTCCTAGAACCAAAAATTCGAAGACATATATGTGACATCTAAGAGTACCAACCCGCATTTGGCCCGCGTCGTATATTACAGCCACTCCTCGAAGAGAGGAGGCTTATGTCTCAGCAGTGGGGGACATTATAGGCCGATTTCATAATCATACCGTTAACGTATCATTACGTTAACGTATCATTACGTTAACGTATCATTACGTTAACGGTATAAGTTATAACGATCAGTAAGTTACCGGAATGATCTATTTCTATTCAGATACGTATATCGGATGACAGAAATCGAAACCGATTGAGATAAACGGATCACATACCGAGACATGATGGTGTGAAGGCTCCCGCAGACAAGCAAAATGATGATGACTGTACGTCTAAAATATTATGACAACTCCACTGGCGCCTGGTTATTATTGACAATGAAAATTTAAAAAAAAAAGTCAGATTTAATGGGGTTTTTTAATTTAAAAATGTTTCAGTCATTGAGAATTTGAATACCTAATGACATTAGCATAACTATATTTAAAATTAAAATCAGATTCGCCAAATCCTGTTGAATTCTTAGAAAACGGCAAAACATTTCTTAAAAATGAAAATAGGTAGGTAGAGTTATAAAGCAGCACCCTACTGCGTGACTGATATTGCTGATCCATTGCTCCTTGTTTTTGAAAAAATTGTCATATCAGCAACGAAAATAACGCAATGAATGTTGTTGAACTGTCAAAACGAAAGCCATTGCTACTGATAGTGTGTTACACAGTTACCCAGGGCCGGTTTAACCATCTCGGGGCCCCTAGGCACAGCTCGTTTCGCCCCCCCCCCCCTTTTTCATACCACAACAACGCAATTTGGCTTTTACCATATGATGTGAAAAAAAGTTTCACTTTTACCGTATGGTTTCATAAAACCACACAATCCCCTTTTTTTCATTTTTTAATCGGGAGTGCTGGGCCCCTGGTCATAGTGGGCCCCTAGGCACTGGCCTAAAGTGCCTTATGGATAATACGGCACTGCAGTTACCCCGCTGGTATCACTATTAGAAGACCAACATAAAGGGCTAAGGAAGGAAGACGGGTGGGTTTTAGTCAGTAAGAGTCTGACACTCCCTTCCGCTGCACCCAGAGCGGGAGGGGTCATTTGATGATTTCCCATCCTCAAAAAAAAAAAGAACAGGTTCAAAGCACTATCAGACATAAAAATAATATATTTAAAAATGCAAATACTATATATTACGTAAGCCGTTCCGTAAATACCGTACCCATTCGTATTCTTTATTTAAATACATTTAAGTATTTTGAAATTCATGCCCAGTACACAATGACCAACATATCTTGAAACGTCACTTTGGCGCCACTTGCCATACAAATTTTGATTTAGTTCTCAAATTCACCGTGTGTCAAGATTAACTGGTTATTTTACTGAACAATGCATCGGTATGCATGTCCTTTGAACGACCGTAATTTTCGTAAGGTATTGGATTATTGAAGAAAACAAATCGAAGGGTTTGCTCGAAGTGCAAAAGTTTTTTTCGTTTTGTATTTCGCAACGTTTATTTATCAAATAAAAAGTTAATAATAATAATACTTTACCTTACGTCAACTTGCCGATTATGCTAAGCTAGTATACCTAGTGTTTTCCATTTCACACAACTGTCATTATCCCTGACGTTTCCGTTTCTATATACAAGGAATATGGTTGATATTCAAGGTATCGCAAATGACATTGACGATGTAGTCAGTGTCGGCGATGCTATAGCTATTGACATTCCGGAACATTGCAAGGCTGCCCTTAACTCAGGTGCAAAATCGTTTTCAGTTCTAAATCAAAATATCAGAAGTCTAAACCGTAACTATGAAGGGCTTGCTGTTCTCCTCAAAAGATTAGACATCAATTACGATCTTATTATGCTTACAGAATCTTGGCTATCCGAAAATTCGATCATACCTGAAATGGTAAACTACACAACTCATAGTACTAAATCTCACCTTAATCAAAATGATGGTATCGTATTATACCTGAAAGATAGCATACAAGCGAATGTCTATGAACCAAATTATTGTCAAGAAGTAAATTGCCTTGTGACAACAATCAATAACGATTTAGCTATTGTATCAATGTACAGACCTCCAGCATTCAAAAACCTAGATCCCTTTTTAAAGTCTTTAGATAAAATCTTGTCCAGTATTAACCAATATAAAAACATAGTTTTAATGGGCGATTTAAATATTAATATTAAACAGGAACAGCTTAACCCTAAACATACAGAGTACTTAAATCTGCTTGCCGCCCATGGCCTTCTTAGCACGCATACTCTGCCTACTAGAGAATCAAACTGTCTTGACCACTGCTTCGTCAGAACTAAACTAAAACCGTTGACTATAGTTTGTAATTCAACCTTAACTGACCATTTCAGTGTTATGATATCACTACCTCTGAAAATGAAAAATAGACCCAAAAAAAACCCCTTTCATACAAAACCCGACTACGATGCTGCTATTAGAGACCTACAACGGATTAACTGGGAAGAAAGGTTTCATAATGATGACCCAAATGCAATGATGAACATCTTCTTGAAATCCATCAGAGACATCCTTTCGAATCACACACACACCGTCAAACAGCCTAGGCGACAAATAATCCTTAAGCCTTGGATTACACCAGGCCTATGTAGATGTATGAGAAATCGCGATCAACTTCACCAAAAACTAAGAAAATCCCCAGACAACCCAACCCTTACCATAACCTACAAACGCTACCGAAATACATGTAATAACCTATTAAAAAACCTTAAAAACAAATATTTTAAATCAGAATTAGCTAAGTTTGGTAACAATATAAAAAAACAATGGAGACTGGTAAAAGAAATGGCTAATTTAAACAGCAACCCAAAAATGCCATCGGAGCTTCTTTCTACTAATTCTACACAGCAGGACGCGTTAAATAACATAAATAGCTACTTTGTCAATGTCGGTAGTAATTTGGCAAACGCCATCTTGTCCAGGACCCTCACAAATGAGATAGATTTGAGCAGGCGGTGTAGACCAAAACCGAATAGCGGAACCCTGAACTCCTTTATGCTTCTTCCAACAGACCAATTTGAAATTAAAGAAATAATTGCTAACATTAAAGCTAAGAATTCCTCGGGATGGGACGGTGTCTCCACGCTTTTTATTAAAAGAGCACTGGATTGCCTTATTGCACCACTAGCACACATATTTAATGCTTGTTTTTCAAAAGGAGTCTTTCCAGATGCCCTTAAAAAGTCTGTCACTATTCCTATATATAAAGCAGGTGACAAAACTTTGGTGTCGAATTATAGACCGATCTCGCTGCTTCCTAGTTTTTCAAAAATTCTAGAAAAGCTTATAAATAAGAGGCTAAAACACTACCTAGAGACTCATAATCTTCTCTCAGGTAATCAGTTTGGGTTCAGGGAAAAAATATCAACCGCTGACGCTCTTCACAAACTAACTTCGTATGTAGTCGAAAACATGGATAGGGGGCAGAAGTCTCTAGGCATATTCCTCGACCTTGCTAAGGCCTTCGACACCGTCTCTATACCCATCCTCCTGAACAAACTCGATACCTTAGGGATTCGAGGAATTCCTCTCCAACTTTTCCAAGATTACTTGACAAACCGCACACAGGTTATTAAAATTGATAACAGTATAAGCCAGGAGGAAAATGTCATCTTCGGAGTGCCTCAAGGCAGTGTTTTGGGTCCTACGCTGTTTTTAATATATATTAATGACCTCTGCAATTTGCTTTTACAAAATGGTCAAATAATAACATTTGCAGATGACACAGTATTATTGTTCAGCTCTAACACGTGGAAAGATGTAACCAAAGTGGCAAATGAAGGTTTTGCTTTAGTAACCTCATGGCTGGACAATCATCTGTTGACACTTAATCTTGACAAAACGAAATATATTACATTCACAATTAACAGTAGAACTCAACCGTCTCCTAACTCAATAAATATACAAACTCACCATTGCAACAATCGAAGTACCTGTCATTGTAACCCAATCACCAGAACCAATTCCATAAGATATCTTGGTGTTATAGTAGACCAAAACTTAAACTGGAAAGAACACGTCATTAAAGTAAATAATCGCGCAAGAAAGCTAATTTATATTTTTAAAACTATTAGGAATGCATGTGACATTAAGCTACTGATAAAAATCTATTTAGCACTATGTCAATCTATACTGACATACGGCCTGAATGTATGGGGAGGAACCTCAAAAACAACCATGATGACTGTTGAAAGAGCCCAACGCATGATACTCAAAGTAATTTCTCGCAAAAAGTACACATATCCGACAAACCAACTTTACTCAGAACTAGGAGTCCTTACGGTGCGAAAATTATTCATAAAACAAGAGATCATGGCACAACATAAAGTAAAACCACACTTTGCTAACAGGCGGCGATTAGATATAGTTTATAACATACCCAAATTCAGAACATCTTTTGCACACAAATTTCACAATTATCTCGGTCCTAGCCTTTACAACAAAATAAGTAAAGATCTAAAATTGAAGAATCTTGATAGCCAAACATGCAAAAAAACAATTGAAAAATATTTGAAAGCACTAGACTACAACAGCACTGAAAATCTAATATAAAACGATGCTATAAACAAGGCACATAAGCAAATAAATAATAAAGCACACATAACTGTACACAAACACATATAGAAACATACATAAAAACAAAATATACACATATACATAAATACATTAACATAAAACATCCAAACACAGACAATTCCCATTATTTGTAACTTAATATAACTATCTGTACTATGATTTATTACCTATACAGTATGTAATCAAACCACTGCTATGTGACTTGTAACTGGAACCTTGTGAAAATCTGTTGTTCTAAGGTTGAGGAAGACTATCCGCTCGTAATACAGTTTTATACTAGTACGAGGGGATAGGGCGAATCAGACTATAGACAACCAAACCATCTTTTCATTGTACCATTTCACATCCAACGATCTGACTATTTGTGTTTATTATTGAGTTACTCTGTATGCTTGTCTCAAATTTGTGAATAAATATTATTATTATAATGACCAACATATCTTGAAACGTCACTTTGGCGCCACTTGCCATACAAATTTTGATTTAGTTCTCAAATTCACCGTGTGTCAAGATTAACTGGTTATTTTACTGAACAATGCATCGGTATGCATGTCCTTTGAACGACCGTAATTTTCGTAAGGTATTGGATTATTGAAGAAAACAAATCGAAGGGTTTGCTCGAAGTGCAAAAGTTTTTTTCGTTTTGTATTTCGCAACGTTTATTTATCAAATAAAAAGTTAATAATAATAATACTTTACCTTACGTCAACTTGCCGATTATGCTAAGCTAGTATACCTAGTGTTTTCCATTTCACACAACTGTCATTATCCCTGACTTTTCCTAGCATATCGGCAAACATAGACCAGGACACCCTCAAGCTAGGTTGAACGATGATCTTGTAAGGGTTGCTGGTAGCAGCTGGATGATAGAAGCCGAAGATCAAGCTGACTGGCGTGTGATTGGAGAGGCCCTGCAGTGCTGATGATGTTGAACGTTTATGGTCTTTAAGAAGTTGTCTTTGGACACCAGGCGGAGCAATTGCCTAACACACCTACAATGGCATTGTGACAAGCAGACGAATTTTTCAAATATATATGAAACAATGGATTAGGTAACAATTTCCTTAAAAATCTTACGGAATATGATTAAATGTATGTTACGCATTTAGATGAGAAGTGCTTTTCTTAAAGCAATTAGAGTGCAGGTAGATGACAAGTGCTTTTCTTTAAAATTTTCTATATTTCCCATTGCTTCAAGATACTTTATATTCAAATTTTTGGTCTATTCTAGAAATTTATGCATGGTGAGATCCATTCTTAATTGTGTACATAAAGGAAAAAAATACAAGCATAATAATGATAGCAAATGATTCAACATGTACAGACGCCAGCACATCAAGCTACTACAATCTGTCAAATTTCTTTTAGATTTTCAACTTTATCGCCAAAGCATAAGGTTCAAAGTTGATTGGGAACATTTGACAGTTTCGGGTAGCTTGATGTGCTGGCGTCTGTACAAGTAAAAAGTTTTCCGAAGACTATAGCGATAGTGGTTCAATAATGACGAAGCAAACTTTTCTAGAAACTAAGTATAATTAATAATTTTTGGTTCGTTTTGAGAGTAGTGGTTATGAAGTTAAATACACAAAGTGCCTGCCTGGGAATTCACAACTTAAACTCGTAATTCGGTACCGAGACCACTGGGTCACCACTCTTCACTGCTCTTAAAACGTTGAAGAAAAACATATTGATGAAACCGGCATGTCCTAGAACCAAAAATTCGAAGACATGTGACAGCTACCAACCCGCACTGGGCCCGCGTGGTGGCGGCCCAATCCCTCTCACGGAGCGGAGGCTTTTGTCCCAGTGAGAACTTCATAGGCTGAGAAGGTTTAATTAAAATTACATTACAACATTATTGACATAAAAATTACAATGATATGTCACTAATTTCGTAATATAATGTTGGCTTTATGCAAGTCTTATATGACTCATGTGACGTACATACCTACATATAGTTACGTAGCTACCTAACTTCTTAAAAATTGTGTTGTTTCATGACAAAAGTGATACAGAACCGTAACGAATGAAGCTATTTAATCACGCGCGGTCATTGACGATATACGGAGCATTGACACTGTAAAACTACAGGAAAATCAAATGCAGTCAGTACTTAATCTAAAAGTCAAAGGAAAACGTAGAATATAGCAGTTATTATCGTCATCAATCGTGAATGTCGTAAAGTGTGAAACGGTAGAAATGTTCTGTATTTCAGAATAGCAATGAGAGGTTTTTTTTTTGAGAATTAAAAAAAGACATAGTTTCCAAGAACTTTGTAGATGGCATTGAATTGACTACGTTACGAGGTGCCAAGGCCAAAACGAAGTTAACTAATTACTTCGTAGTTAATTAATTAATTACTTTTTTATGTACGTTTCGTTTTACGATCTCAAAATTACATCGAAGTGAAATAATCAAAAAATTATATTTCGTTCCGTTCCTTGCAGTAACTTACCCAGTTCAGCGCCATCTATCCAGCGAGTAGGGAAGAGTTTAATTTTTTTTTTTAATCCTTCATTAACTTATAGCGAGTTCATGAAACCTACACCTAAAGAAGTTTTGGTGTTTGTAGCATTATTTTCTGATAATAATTTAATAATGAATAATCAGATTATATTTTTTTTTAATAATTCGCCATAATCATAATGAGCGTACATGACATAATGTATGGAATGTAAATTTATTCTGAAATAAAATCTATATAAATAAAACAAATTCGGGTTACCTACACCAATTATAACTCAAGAACGCCTCGACCGCTTTTTATGATCTTTGATTTCTTGTATTTGTCTCCGTCCCGAATAGCAGAATAACTACATCACACACAACTACACTAAATAGAGAAACATGGGAAGATTGATTCTGAGGCGGTATAAGGTTCTCCGGGTCACCTAGTGAATAATAATAAATGTCACACGGCAGCAAGGTGTGGATATGGAACTATTGCACAGACTATGTCAAACCTCCTATTCTGCCTTCTGTGTCCCAAAAATGCTGCGACCTCTGCGCTGCCACAGACGATATCGATCGGGGAGATGGCGATGTTTTGGGTCATCCAAATTTAATATACTGTCATGCCATCGACACGACGAAAAAGAATGTCATAAGTGGGTTAACACCACATTTTTGAAAATTTGCACGAACAAAAGGATTTTTTTTTGTCTACAACTCTACAGAATGTAAATTAAAGGATTAAGACAACTAAGTTGAACCCAGTTGAACCTAGTTGTTACCAAAAAAATCAATGCCACCTTGTATATTTTTTGCAACAATTCTTTCTTCAAAGAACAGGAAACCACTCAAAACTTTGGCTCCCCAAAAAACCAACGGTAAAAAATATTGTATTGTCTTCGTAGATTCGACCCAAATTGCCTAGTTAATGACCTGTGTCCTTGTTTTGACCTGGCATGACCTTACTTGACCAACGGACATTTTTTAAGTGAATAGTCTGAAGTCATTCTTAGAATCAAGCGTGCTATAGTGTATATGTACCTGAGTGTAGTTTTAAACCTTTTCAGGAAAGGGAGTCGGATTTTAAACACTTGTTAGAAAAAAACTTGGGCATACATATTATTTATGTATTACAAAATCTCTCTCAAAAAACAAGCATTTCTTAAAACTAATTTAAAGCCATTTGATTAGTTGAAATTAATTTTTGAGTGATTTTCTGACTTCTGTAATAAGTTCCTTAGTTAATTTGAGTCGACTATACTTATATGAAACTCTTAACCACACACATAACCACACACATTATCTATCATCTTAACCACACACATTACTGTAAACTGCGAAATAACACCACCGTGGTCGTCTATCGCCTTATTTACCAAATTAAACGGACAAACACATAACCGATCATGTGCACCAACCACATCGCCCAGTAAACACGTCTAACAATTTTTTCACTTAACTTCTTTAGCGGTTGAGCACTAAATAGAAAACGGAGGCAAAACCATGACGCGAGTGAGTGAATTATGTTAGCAAAACGTGTCTATACGGACCTTGAGAAAAAATTAATACGTCTTCGAGTTCGTGTGTGCTGATATGAAAATTGCTCTGTGTGGTTATTTACGAATGCAATTTTTTGTGTGCTTCTCGGCGAAAAAACAAAAAACTATGAGGGGATTGTTCTAAGCCCAAAATGATTAAGTTTTTTATTATTGAGACGTTACAATATCGTAGAAAGCCGCTAGAAAGACCATTAACGATGAGGTCGGGGGCTTTCCAAGTCCCCTAAGGAAGTGTTGGTGTTAGGATTTTAACCAACATGCTCCAATCATGAACCGAGTGGCCAAGCTTGGTGATTTTGGCAGTACGCCCTGTCATTTTGTAGTCGCGGTAAATTGAAGGTCTTGTTCAGCATAGAATATACCCGTTTAGTCGTTCTTCAGAAGTCCGAAAGTCTTGACAACCAGTCTTACCAAGGAGTATCGTATTACCCAATAACTGCGTTGTGGAGGTCAGATATGCAGTCGCTCCATGCACTACTAGTATTTATCTACATCCGGTTAGACTGGAAGCCGACCCCAACATATTTGGGAAAAGGCTAAGGACCCCAACATAGTTGGGAAAAAGCTAATGTTCAGAATAGAATATTGTTTAAGCGTTTTTGTTTGTTTAAGTTTTGAGTAGGAATGTCGATGGCTATATGACTAGGGGAAGACCAAGGAAACGATGGCTGGACTGAGTGAAAGATGATATTGTTAGAAAGGGGGTGTACCGAGATGACGACTAATAAAGAAGTATGAAAGAAAAAGATATGATGCATCGACCCGATTGGGATAATGGCAGGAGAATGAATGATATGTTCACCATAGAATATTCATCGACAAGTTAATGTAGGTATGTATAGCAATCTTTTTTTTCAGGATGGGAAATCATCAAATGAACCCTCCCGTTCTGGGTGGAGCGGAAGGGAGTGTCAGACTCTTACTGACTAAAGCCCACACGTGTTCCTTCCTTAGCCCTTTATGTTCCGGGCCAGCGGTAGGTAACCCTTTCGGACAATCCCGCTGACCCGGATGTATAGCAAGCTTTACTAGATGAACCAGCCTGAAACAGACGGGGTTGGGGGGGGGGCGGCAGACCGAATCAGAAAGGCGGAGAACCGGGTGTTATAGTGCAAGTTACAAGAGATCTACATATGTCCATGTATTTAATGGCCTGGAATTGGCTCAATTAAATGATCATCACAAACATAGGTATAAAAAGAAGACGGATCTTACAAATGAGTATAAGTAACATAAGGATAATGCGTTTATATGTTCCCACTGCTGGGAGGTGTCCCAGCGGATTATGCCTCCCCTCTGTGAGAGGGAGTGGGCCTTATATCCACCATGTGGGCCCAGGTTGGTAGATGTCATATTTGTCTTCGAATTTATGGTTCTAGGACATGCCGGTTTCCTCACGATGTTTTTCGGTTCCGTTTCGGTTTTCCGGTTTCCTCACAATAAGCCCGGAAAACTTAATTAAAAGAATCCAAGTCACAAGAAAAGAATTATTTAGTTTATGTACACGCAAGTAGCATGTTTACAGTTGACAGTTAAACTGCCTCGTGAAGTCCAATCATACCGTATTTGTATACAAATCGGTGCTGTTAAATATAAATAAATGTAATTCTTCACACGTCATCCTACGCAAGTATGTATGTGTATGTATGGTAAGTAAATAATTTCTGTATAATGAGTGGTCTTCACTTAATACTTCACTATTAACAATAAATGTTGTTCGGAAATCTGGAGTTATTTATATTGTGGTTGTTGAATTGGCTACTTAATAAAAAAAATTGTTTTGGATAAATAAAAAAATATTTTCTCATTTATTTCAAACTAGCTTCCGCCCGCGGCTTCGTCCGCGAGGAATGTCGATAAAAACTGTTCGATTTCCTTCCCCCGGATGCAATCTATCTCTCTGCCAAATTTACCGAAATCCGTGCGGTGGTTTAGGCATGAAAAGATAACATACTTACAGACAGATAGACAGACCGACAGAGTTACTTTCGAATTTATAATATTAGTATAGATAAGCACATAAATCGCAGGTAGGTCGCTCACAATGGGTCTTATTAGAAGACTAAAAGACACCCAAAGAGCAATGGAGAGGGCTGAGTTCCCTGCGTGATTGAATCAGAAATGAGGAGATCCGCAGGAAAACTAAATTAACCGACATTGCCCGAAGAATTTCCAAACTAAAGTGGCAGTGGGCAGGGCACATTGCTCGCAGAACAGATGGGGTCGAAAGGTTCTGGAGTGGCGACCGCGTATCGGAAGACGTAGCGTTGGAAGGCCTCCCACAAGGTGGAGCGACGACCTTGTGTAGGCCTCAGGAACCCGTTAGATGCGAGAAGCACAGAACCGGTCGAATTGGAGGGGCTTGGGGGAGGCCTATGTCCAGCAGTGGACGTCTTTCGGCTGAAATCATGATGATGATGATGAAGCACATAAAAACATAAACATGATTTTATAATAGTCGTGATAAAAATAAATAAATACTAAAAGACTAAAGGTATATAAATATAACATTATATTTGAACTTGAGAGACACCTTTGAATTGTAAAAACAAAAATATAGCCATTCTTATGAAACTCCTAATATTGTGTTGATAATTGAATAAAAACCAATTATAAAATTGATCTTCAGTTTGTTTCGACTTTAAATTCAAACATAATGTAAAGTTTTGCTCAAGGCCAACAATAAATCAACACCTTTTTTTATGAAAACCTATTTTCGTGTCTCTAGTAGCTGCAAATAGCATTTTCATTAATCTCCTTCATTTATTCACATAATACGTTTATTTATGTTTTAAATATTGCTATTGTTCGTCAGGTCTCGTCTTGTCATGTAAACGTCAGGCAATTACAAATAGGATGGGTCTACGACAATGCGGTGACGTCATTGCTTAAGTATTTTTTGTTACATAACATTTGTATTGAACTTTTAGAGGCCAAGGCTAGTAAACAACGATACAAAATTGTTTTTTTTAATCCATTAAATAGTACTATTAAAATATGCGATTAGAAAAAAAAGATGTTTACATACCAAATATCTCATATTTTTCGTGTTATTTTGTCCTACTTGTCAGAGCAAGCTGATTGGTTACCGCAAAGCGAGCCCTCTAGTACTATAAAAGCATCTAATATCCTTACAACAACGAGAATACTTCAGCTATTACAAGAATATTTGCTCCAAACCGTTATTAATTTTAATTCGAGACATTGAGCTACCATCCGCGGGTCAATTTTATTGGCATTTCATCACCATTTTTAATTTACTTTAATGATGGGCGCCAATCTTTGGTGACTTCACCTTAAGGTCAACGAACTACTTAAAGTTATTTGGTAATTATTTTCGTTATTATTTTAATTTGACTTTAAGAGCTTTGATTTACTTCCACTGTATTTACTTTCGACGGCTTAAAAGGGTCAGCCAGTATTTCGGGCCGGTTTTGTATTAAAGTACAGTGCGTGCCACGTAAGAAGAGACTTGACCCCGCCTCCCCCGCTCTTTCCGCCGCCCCTATGACGTCCGGTCCCGTCCCGCACTCAGACCTCATACCGCTAAAGATACCTAAAATCGTGTTCTGCGCATGTCAGACCACGTGGTGTGTCAAGTCTCTTCTTACGTGGCACGCACTGTATGTGATTGATGGTTTTGAGGTTTCTGTGCTATCCGTCCGTCCGTCTGTCTATTAGCAGCCTATATCTCACGAACAGCAATAGGTAGACAGTTGAAATTTTCACAGTGTGTATTTCTATTGCCATATAAGAACAAATTAAAATACAAAAAATAAAAAGTTAATTTTTTTTATAAGAAACGTGTTCTTTTGGCGTTTTTTGACTTCGTGTGAGAGTCCTACTCGCATTTGGCCGGTTTTTTTTTGTTTTTGTTTTTTTCTTTCAGTTTTCCTGAGTCATTGTACTTTATTAGTTTATGCTGGGTGTGTGTGTTTATGAAACTTCGTATATATGGCTTGTTTCTCAGCCAGTCATACACTAATTGACTGGTCTAATTGAATGACTTCGCATCATCCAACTAAGGATGGACTAAAGGTCATCAAAAGTTGTTCCAATACGTTGTTGTTTTTTCATAGTGAACATTAAAAACATAGAATACAAATAAGTACAAATTCCACATATGAATCGACCTCTTTTCAAAATAATAGATATTTAAAAACTTGAATCAAAAAGTTGTTATCAAATGTGGTAGGTAATTTCTAAAAATATGAATGACTAGACCATTCACACAATTGCAGACTAAAAACAGCTGTTTCTACAATAAGTATGTAGGTATGCGGATTTCAATGACACTCGCATTTTCTCATTGACGTCACGAATTTAACTATTACCATAGCAACACTACTTTAAAGAGTAGGCAAGTTAGCGACTTTCAAATTCTTGACATAACAGATGTCTATTCTATCTTCATAAATATTTACTTAGAACTTTCGCAGAAACTAGCGTTACTTTATTACATTGACTTTGAATTTTCCATACAACCAACTCAATACTGAATTAACTTAAGTTACTTCAAGACGAATAACATTGCCTGTCAACACTTGCCTACGTCACGTTATACAACACCCTTATTGCGTAACACATACACACACACACACACTTGGTTTTTTATTTTGTTGTATTTAGTTTAGTTTGTGATCTTCCTGTACGAGTCGCAATAAATACTTTTTCTTTTCTTTCTTTCTTTCTAATGCGCCTGCCACACACTCGACGAGTGGCATGGGAAGTAACGAGGAAAGGAGGCAGAGACATAGTGTGGCAAAATTACTCGTCATGCCACACGTCATGCTCCTCGTCCTACCCACTGCTCCCTATTTTGTCGGTTTTTGCGCGCGAGTCAAAGGACCGGCAATACGAGTGCGAGTGGCCGGCCACATAATCGCGCGGTCGCAGTCTGCATGGAGCGCTCGCGCAAGACGCACGCGTATGCAAAATTGGAAATTATGTCGTCGCCAAGCGTGGAATGGTCAAATGAAAAGGTGTTAATGTTTATTGATTTGTAGTACGGTAGGTATAATAAGTCACTATGTCAAGAATTAGTCTAACAAGAAAAGTTGTATTTATTAGTTATCTAAAAATGCATAGCGCGCACGCTGCCACCGTTTCAACGTCCATTGTCTCACCAAGGCAAATGACAAGTGAGGAGCGTCGCGATTAATTGCGCGAGTAGAGCAGTGTGTGGGCAGAGAGGGCAACATCGCGGCAAATCACGGCAGCGCGAGGAGCATAGCGATGAGCAGCGCAAGGAGCATAGTCTGGCAGGCGCATAACAATTTCAATCACAATCCGAGAGTTTTGAAGGATATTTCTAATCCATTACTTCATAGGGTCAATAAGTTCATCTGCATAACAACGTTTATAACGCAATGAACGTGGCTAAACTGTCAAAATAAAAGAAATTGCGATCAATTGTCATTTATCGCAATTACCCTACTGATCAGTTCTAAGCAAACTCATCTACCTAACTGTCTAGGTCGACTTCCAATGTAACTGGATGCAGTTGTATACCAGTATTTTAGATGGAGCGACTGCCGATCTGACCTCCACAATCCAGTTACTGGGTAATACGATACCCCTTGGTAAGACTGGTTGTCAGACTTTCGGGCTCCTGACGACTGCCAAAGGTTTACGAATGACAGCCGGGATCAAGAGCTTAACGTGCTTTCCGAGGCACTGAAGGTGTCTTGGTATGTAAAGATGGTCACCCTTACACGGCCAACCGCGGCAAGCGTAGCTCCTGATCGATTGACCCATGCGGCTGTTATTTCTTAACCACAAGCACCTACCTCCATCAGTTCTAAGCATGCATGGGAATCTAATAGACAGTGCCTAAAACTGGTACAATGCGTGCCACGAAAGATGAGATTACATTGCTGATAAAAATGCCTGGCTCAATGCTGGTCCTGCTCCACAACCACAACTAATTGATTAACACATGAAAATACTGTTGGAGCTGCTGAAGATTGTAAGACTATCTTTGCATTGTATAAAATCAATTTCCTTTGTTTTGTATTATTGCATAGCACAGATGTGAGTTCTATGTACCCTATAGCTACCATTTACCGGGTAATAATATGTCTTTCGTTGACTCGAATGTGCCCTGGCAGCTGATAGTATGTCATGCTCACTCAAATGTCTCGCTGACGGTGGCGTGTGTGTTGGATCATTTAGCTCCCTTCAAAATGGTTGAGCTGAATGGTGCTGATTTATGCGTCATGTTTGTGAACGGGCGCCGTCAGTTGGAGCTGGTCATCACTTAGCTGCCTCGGCTTATTTTTAATTATTTTAATTTTGGATTGTTGTTTGTTAAGTACTATTTGTTGTACTCTGGACGCTTTTAACGCGTACGTCTTTTTTAATTTTTTACATCGTTCTCACATTATATAATTTTAATATCAAAAGTAATGATGTAACTAATATTTTTGTAAAATATGATTTAAAAAGAGTGTCCATGGAGTTTCTTGCCCGTTCTTCTCCATAGGTACCTACGCTTTGGAATGGGCAACTAGCTTCATATTTTCTGACTGACCGACTTCTTGACAATTCAAAAGTGCCTGTAAATGGTTTAATTGAAATAAATGCTTTGAGTTTGAGTTTGAGACTTGACACACCACGTGGTTTGACTTGCGCAGTACACGATTTTAGGTATCTTTAGCGGTATGAGGTCTGAGTGCGGGACGGGACCGGACGTCATAGGGGCGGCGGAAAGAGCGGGGGAGGCGGGGTCAAGTCTCATCTTTCGTGGCGCGCATTGTACACACCAGTATTTTCTGATCCTAGTAACACCCACCATAGAAACCTTTGAATTTTTTTGATTGTCAGTGGTTGCCTAGGTTTAGTCGAAATATTATTTTGTTTTTAAAAAAAATTACGACCGTGAGACAAAAGAAGGCTTTAAAATTAACCATTTCGAAACCTCTCAGTCATAATCTATCTACCGGCCACTCTTTCATTCACATTCCCCTCATCATTTCACGCTTCCGTAACGAAACAATGCCCTCGACCCTCCACCAATCACGTAAGCGTATTTAAAACGCATACATATGCAGTTCAGATTGTCTGATGCATCCCAAAAGAGGCGCGGGCGTCGGTAGAAAGCCTTTCAAAGATTGCTATGACGATGACGTCACTATGACGCACGAGACGGCCAAGTATTCGGAGCGTGTCTGTTGACGTTACAGTGTAGACTAATATGCATATACTTATGTATATGAGTTTAAAAGTAGGTAATATACTAAGAGGATATAATAATGACTGAAACGCAAATGAGTGAGAGAATGCTGAATATAATGAGTATGTAAATGCTGATTAATGGAGGGCAGAGGTAGAACAAAGAACAGATGGATTTAATGTCGGCATTGATATAAATGAAAAGGCAGTGGATGATAAAATTATGGTTGACAGGAAATAAAAAAGAAAAGTTAGAAAAACATACGAATCAGCCTATAATGTTCCCACTGCTGGGACACAGGCCTCCTCTCTGTGAGAGGGAGTGGGCCGTAATCCATCACGCGGGCCCAGTGCGGGTTGGTAGATGTCGCATGTCTTCGAATGTTTGGTTCTAGGACATGCCGGTTTCCTCACGATGTTTTCCTTCACCGTTTTGAGAGCAGTGGTGATTAAATAAATAATTTACACAAAGTAAAGCGCCTGTCTGGATTCGAACCTACGACCTGCAACTCGTAACTTGCGATCGTTACAATTGGTTGACCTACAAGATGATCATTAATTTGAGCACAAACAAATAAAGAATAATGAAGGAGACGTTTGTAAAACATTTTAAAAGAGTAACGGTGGAGTTTCTTGCCCATTCTTCTCTATACGAAAACTACCTTTTGGAATGGGCGACTAGATTCAATTCTATTTTTTTGTAATTTTTGACGTTCAAAAGTGCCTTTTATGTGCCTATCTATACTAATATTATAAAGCTGAAGAGTTTGTTTGTTTGTTTGGTTGAACGCGCTAATCTCTGGAACTACCAGACGGATTTGAAAAATTCTTTTTGCATTTGATAGCCCAAGTGAGGAAGGCTATAGGCTATTTAACATCACGCTATGACCTTTAGGAGCCGAGCAAAAAGAAAAAATGTCAGAAAGAACGCTAAGCAAAAACGAAGTAATAGCGCGGGCAGGCGATGCGATGCGACGGGGTGGGTCGGAGTAACAAGTAGAAGCTAGTTTGAAATAAATGCTTTGACTTTGACTTTGTTTTTTATCTGAAACTGTCGGTTCTGCAATAAAAATTATTTAACGGTTTACAACATTGCGTTGTGAAAACATAATTATCTGTTTTTCATATAGATTCAACTTTCTTTATGTTTTCATATGCAATACCCCTTGGAACCAGCCTACCAGTACAACTCTCATACAAACCAACCTTGCCTTCAAGCACGTACGCTCTGGTTCCTTACGGCAGCGGGAGCCATAAGTTGAGTACAATGACGTCAGAGTGACGCACAAAATGGCCGAGCATTCGAACCGTGTCCGCTGACGTCACGGGACCGCAGATTAATTATGTAGAAGCAGAGAATTATGAAGGTAATCTTAATGAAATATTGGGAAAAGAAGGAGCTGAGGGCCTTGATAAAGTGACATTCTATCAGCGATAGCGATAATGGTAAAGACATAAACATGGGATTGAAATATTAAGCGTATGTCAATACTGTTGAAAGTCGTTGTAGAAATACGAAGCGCTTTGAAAGTGATTGCTTATGGTATACAAAATATATGTACGCCATCGTCGAGCGTATGATTTCATTAGCAAATAATGTTATTCGAGGGTTAGATATTAATTAGGTATAATCTGACAAAACCCAAGCCCAACTAACATTGAAAAATATTAATGATGCTAATATAGTGGACCGTAGTGAGGGACAGAAAATAATGTTCAATTTTTCAGGCAATTCATCAGCCCGATCATCTTATACAATCTTCTTAGAGCATTTCTTCATCACATAAAAAGTTTTGTGATTTTAATTTGCAGACAAAATCCAAATAAAATTTAGATAATTGCTGAAATTGGCTGTAGCGCCCGGCGTCTTACAAAATAGGTTGAATCAAGAAACACTTATATACAATCTACTTAGTTGCTGCTCGCGACTTCGTCTACGTTTATTTTGTACTTCATCATTTTTTATACAAACATCCAGGATAAAAAGTAGCCTATGTGAAGGACATAGGCTACTTTTTTCAAGTTCCAGGCTCTCGGGATATCTGCCAAATTACATAACAATTGGTTCAGTGGTTTAGGAGTGAAAAGGTACCTAACAGGCAGACAGATAGTGTTACTTTCGCATTTCTAATATTAGTATGGAAGTTTCTAGAACTACTAATACCATGGCAGTACAGAATATTTATTTAACTAATTAGTTATTTCACATACCTAAGGTAGGCCAGTCAGATCCTGCATACTTCCAGCGATTCCTTTCAGTCGTGTCGGTAAGTGCGTCAGTACACCGGATTATGTAAATGACTCACGTTTTAATTATTTTGAACCCCTCCGTGCAACCACAACGAACAGGAAATATAAAACATTATATTACCATTCTTTGGGAGTTTATTGTTTATTAAGACACGCATTAAATTCTTTAAAACTTCAAGGTATCCAGCTTTTATTTGTTTATTTAGTACTTTAAACACACAAATGTACAGAGGCGAACTGACTGCCATAAGCAATTTCTACCAGTCATCCTGTGGGGGATGCAGATAAAAAGTGGTAGTTGCAGTAACGAAAATCGCTGAATTAGTATTTATTTAAATATCACCAATCAATCGCACTCTGGTGAAGGGCGAGCGTTACTGGGGACCATCATACGTAATATTGAGGTTCGAAAAGTGTTGATTGTCAGCCTTATTTGAATAAGTGACTTGATTTTGATTTTAAAATGTTTAATGACATAAAGATGCGTGCAAGAGCAGAGCACAGAGGCATTACTCATTTCAGTGAAAAAATCTTGAGCCATCCCTGAATTACTCCTTTTTCAGGGATTGGCCCACAATCGCAATAGACCGGGAAAAGTGGAAAGAGAGAAGTCCAGTGTATTGGGACAATACAGGCTTATAATATTAAAAAAACAGTGGCACTCCGGGAGTGCCGACAGAAGTGAAAACTTGAACAATTATGTGTGTATTTTGTGAACCGTCTAACAAAACACGCGCGGTACCGGCTACGGCCATCCGTCTTACGAATTTTCGATCAGGTCACGTGTCCTGACGCGAGTTTAACATTTTTTACCCATTACAAAAAAAGTGTACAACTCCGCTAAAGATGTTTTCACTTCAAAAACTCCCTGTATTATCTGAAATGAAAATACAGGTACGCTCTTTTTTCGGTTTCTTGTTATTATGCTTCCGATAATTTTAAAGTCACTTCGACTGTTGTCAATACTCGTTATATTTACGAAAATACTTTAAAGATGCCAAACAAACAAATGAGTTATTTTTATAAATAAATTTTATCCACTCATCTGGCGTGTAAGGTTAAAAAATATTCAAATGATTGAAATGAAAACACATAATCTTTATGTTTCTCTTTGTCTTTTAAGTGTTTCATCCGTCTTTTAAGTGTTTGGCTTTTAGTGTTCAACTTGGGTTTTTTGCAAGAACACTTTGTATATTTTTCTTGATTCAGCGGTACCTAAAGCTAAAATGTCATCTAAATTCACTTCGCCCACCAAAACACACAGGTGCTTGGGGGAGGCCTATGTCCAGCAGTGGACGTCTTTCAGCTCAAATGATGATGATGATCAAAAAACACTGAATAAGGTTGTTGATGAATGTCCATCGAGGAATAATTCCAAAATACTCGTTTCGCACATATTACCTATTTCACACAACCTGCTCGCTAACGTCAAATTTAAATGTCATGCAATCCTAACCAGTAGTGCGATTCTGTAACCATCTCACCGTGAAAACATAGGTGACGTGAGCGTGGAGTGAGTTGTCAATAGTGTCAATTCCTAGCAAAAACAAACTCACTTCACCTAAGTTTTCACGGTGAGATTCTTACAGAATCGACCGGCTGAAGTAAGTCATCAAAACCCTAAGCTCTAGCTGGGCAATAATATTGTACTGAATTTGTATGTGATTTGAATTTAGAACCACGACATAAAAAATCGTATGACCTTATACCAAAAAGAAAAAAGAAATTTCACGCGGACAAAGTGGCGGGCAGCAGCTAGTATAATTAAGCCAACTGAAAATACTAAGCATTTACAGTATAAAAATTAATACTAATGAGGAGTAGGTACGTACCTACTGATCAAAATATAAATATTTTTGCATAGGTGTAAAGATAATTCAAACCACATCCTTGAATCCTAATACGGTTACTGACGCAAATCTAGCTGCCAGAATGTCTATCGCACATTTTATTTATTGCTGGTGAATTTTGCTATCGCCGGATGTTCCTAGAATATTAATTTTAATTGAATATTAATGGACTATAATTGTAACTATAACCACGGCCATTTATTTTTTCCCGTGGGAGGAATCGTCAAACGGGAGAAAATATTTTACAAATATCCTAGAAAAAGCTTTCTATAAAGAAAGGTAAGTCACGAAGGTTTAAAAAAACATGTAGGTATGGTATTGTTTGACCAAAGCGTTCCAGCACCCTGATCATTGCCTAACACAGTATCAGTCATAATCTAAATCATTTCGAAGGTTAATGCTAAACCATTGCTTTATTGAAATGCTCGAAAAAAATATTTGCTTAACAACGTAAATGAGTCGGTACATATCAAACGAGCCCAAGTCACTGCTAAGCTAATTCTAAGAAATCGATGTTTTCTATTATTGACTTATATGAAGCCAAGGAGTAGAGTGCAGCAATTTTAATACATTTAAAATAATATCCACTGGCAACACTACGAAAGAAAAAGGCAAAACTACAATCAGAAATTCAAATAAACTGGTTTATAATTGGGACTAAAGCATTTTTGATAGTGACATCATGGATTTAGGCTCGTTTGAAATTAACTGTCACTGGACTTAATCAATTATGAAAAAACACAAAGTGACTTAAGCTGTTTTGATGTAATTGGGTAATAAGGGAACGGACTCAGGGTTGGCTAATATAAAAAAATAAAACACATGCCTAAAATAAAAATCCAAATTTATTTTAGAGACAAAAAATAAAGTAACTAATAGATATTCCAACATGATTTATTTATTACACAAAATTAAGGATATCTTCTAATAGGTATTCAGGATTATCGTTTACTGCATCATCATCGTCCTGCGTAGGTAAGTTTTCATTATGGGACAGAACACTTTTATAATATTCTAAATCTGGCAAGTTTCTCCAGTCCGCTCCGAAATGTTTTTCAAGTAGCTTTGCAACATCATGCAATTTTTCACTTTTAACATTAAAATGATGTTCTATTCTATCCGGCACAATTCCAGCAATAGATTTGCCACGTTTTGTTATTCCCAATGGATTGCATATATCATTTCTGTATGAGATTTCACCTCTGACCAAAATTTTGCCTTGTTCTGTCTTTTTTATGATAATCCGCTTGGTTTTGCTAATCTGAAAGTGTAACTGTTGTGTGCTTTTTAGCACATCTTTACACGCAGTCTTCCAATCAAAAATTGGTATGTCTGTAACTGCGCGTCGAATGGTAGCATTAGAAGACATCACATTAATGTAGGTTTCAGGGCTAATAATAGTTTCCAGTCGTCTTATTGTTTTCTCTGTAAGGGCAAATACCCGATCGGGTGGAATAAAACTATGCCCTTGGCAACCATTCCAACTAGTATAGTGTTCTTGTTTTGGCCGCCACAACCGTCGGCCACAAGTCTTATCCACTTCTTCCCAACCAAATCTATTTGATTAAGGCAATGGTATAAGCACGAAGATATTTCATTAGCGCCTTTGGATGCCATGTCTTCTGTCCATATGTAAGAAAAAACATTATCTTTGGTGAGGCTAGAGTGAGAATTACCCTGTACAATCGTAAAGTTGTATATATATAATTGCCGAGAATAATATGCTGTCTGGTCGGCAACTTTAGGTAATGGCAAATTCTTTTGACAGTCGAACGACAGAGTAAGTATATCCGGGTTATCTTCTTTTAATTTATCAAAAAAGCATTTTGCTCTTATTTTGTGAATCCTATACAGGGTACGCAATTTCTGTTTCTCAAATTCATTCCGTTCTATCTTTATCTTTTCTAACAATTGTAAGCAGTCCGAACAAACATCTTGGCGGGGTGAGCCGAACCCAATATTAAAAGATGTGTTAAATACTTTTCTAAAAAAGCTTTTGGTTACTGAAAATCCCGGCATAGATTCATCTTCATACATTTTGTATAATTTGGAAATATTCAGGCTTGGATCCAGATATATTCTACGCTTAATTTTGCCCCTGCAATAATGACTTTCTAAAGGCTGAAGTTTCATAATAAATTTTTGTACAGCTTCTCTCTTAGAACGAAAAGCATGGTATTTTCGGTTTCCTCCACGGTTTTCTCACGGGGTTTGCCCTGTAGCTGCAAATCGATTAGAAACACCCTTAATGCGGTCTTGTTTGATTCTTAAAATTCCACAAAATGCATCAAGGCAGACAGGAATTTTTTCTTTTGTTTTGTTCTTAGTAACAAAATATTGCTTAGAATGAGTGCGCCCGTTTCGAGTGTTATTTCTTGGTCGTTTTCTGTTGACAGGTTTCAACAGTAAATTTTGTAAAATAAAATTATCTTGACTAATTTTGTCAGGGCGACTGTAAAATCTGTTGTGAAAATAAAATATGTCATTCGACGTTAACGTTTCACATTTATAAGCACTCTTCTTGTTGTGACGACATTTTGGTTTTTGTGGCAAGCCTTTCGCAGAGTACCTAAAAGTAAAAAATGAAATGAAATTTATTTGCCAGAATATAGGTGCTTACATGATATGGTATGAATTAAAAACCAATATCAGAATGTTTATGTACAGACCCCAGCAGGTCAAGCTACCCGAAACTGTCAAATTTTCCCAATCAACCTTGAACCTTATGCTATGGTGATAAAGTTGAAAATCTAATAAAGAAATTTCACAATAGTAGCTTGATGTGCTGGCGTCTGTGCACATAAAATTTTGTAAATAGGAAAACCACAGTAAAGTAAAAACATAATAAGTACCTACAAGTAGGCATGTTACATAAATAGCAGTGAAATACGAATAATAAAAAATTACGTTGTTAGTTACTGCAAACAAGTCTTTTTTGATAAATGTAGGCATCACTTTATTATGAAATATATATATTTATATATATATATATGTATATATATATATAGAAATTATTTAAAAATCTCTCATAAAGTGACCACGGGTCTCACCCGGGTGGCGGTCGACCGTTAGCAGTCCGGCCCTGTTAACTCATGTTATGAATCTCGCCTCATCATAACCCTACTCAAAACAAAGTGAATTTATAACAGTAGACTTACAAAACCTGCTGCTTTTTTTCTGTTTTCCATTCTCCTTTAACTTTGGCTTCTTTTTAGCTAATTCTGGACTCACAACACTTATTTTATCTTCCATTATTTGATAAAAACCCAAGCGCACGATACAAACACCACGAGAGTAAGACAACAATGGCGGCCATGACACAGCGCAGCGCTGTCTGTGATTGGTTCAAATGGACTTTGGCATGTTTGATCTACACTGCCATTGTGACTTAAGCAGTTATGAAAAAATCCCGAACATTTAGAACCTTATTTGTATGTGAAATAGTAGACTTAGGTCAATTTGATATAAACTGCCATTTTTGATTTTAGCGCCTAAATCAGGATTACCAAAAATGTTTGAAAATGTCTATGGTGGACTTAAGCTCATTTGATATGTACCGACTCAAATAACGTTATGAATGTTTATTGAAGTGAAAACTTCTTTAGCGGCGCTGTGTACTTTTTTTGGAATGGTTAAAAACTTCTAAACTGGCGTCAGGTCACGTGACCCTGATCGAAAATTCGTAAGACGTAAAACGTAAGACAGCGCCATCTATGCACATCGGGAAGAACTACGAGGGCCTCGCGTACTAACTACGTAGTTCATCCAACAACGACAAGATGGCGCTGAACCACGGATATATAACATTTTGTTTATAAGACGATTCACAAAATACACTCGTAATTGTTCAAGTTTTCACTTCTGTCGGCACTACCGGAGTGCCAGTGTTTTTTTTTTTATTTATAAAGGTACACCAACAGCTTCTGTATACAAAATATCAAATAACAGTAGATAACAGTTATGTGCTTATACAGTTGCCAATTACAGGTGAACCAACATTCTCACAGTGATAACCTAAGGTAAAAATGAAATGTATAAAAATTAAGTGAAAAAACTTACTATGTAAACAGAAATATAAAATGATATAAGTTATAGGATACAGAGGTTGCAAGAAAAACCTACATACTAATACAACAAATCTTTAGATTGTGTAGGTTGCGTGCTTTGGGGCCTTAAAATTTGGGTTTTAAAGTTTTTTAAGGAGTCATGATATATATGTAAGCATCTGGAATGGATTTTATATAAGAATTCATCTCTCGGATGTTGTAGAAATGTCAAAATAATAATAATAATATCGTTTATTTACAAAAATGGTGCAGTTTCCAGTAACATAACTAAAAAATTATAGTGGACACAGTCGCTCATTTGCCTGAACTAGGTAGAACCTGTGTTTCAGGCTAGAAAAATGCTAACAATTTTAAAATATAAAGATAAAAACTGATAAGACTAATTAAAAATTAATATTAACTTAAAAGACTAACATGTTTTATTTACAGACAACGAGTAAATCCTCTGTCTTACTGTATGATATGCTAAGTAAAAATTGCAGAATACTCTTTTTACAGTCGTAATTATTTAATTTATAGATACTTTTCCTATTTAATTTATTGTACATAAATGGCTAAAAAAGTATAGAATCTGTTTACAAAGACATACTTAGAGGATGCATTTGACTCACATACAATATCATTCCGTTTCTTATTAGTACTTTCAATATTATAGGAGAGCATGGTGTGCTGTTTTAATACCAAGTGGAAGTGCGTTATGAAAAGCTGGCGAACAGTCAGCACGTTACAGGATTTGTAAAGCAGATCTATAGGATAGAGAAAGGGATGGAAGTTTGCTACTTTTAAAATTGCTCTCTGTGCTCTTTCAAGAGGCAGTAAGTAAGTTTTTGGTGCTCCACCCCATGAAGTGATACAGTACTGTATTACAGATTGACCTAGGGCCAAGTAAACTTGTGACACTAGTTTTTTATCTGCAATTGCTCGCAATTTTTTAAAAACAAAAATTATCTTGCGCACTCTTGTAACCAAACTGTCAATATGTGGTCTAAATGAGAGCGACTCGTCTATTATAACCCCGAGATATTTTATGTTACATGTTTTGAGGATAAAAGGACACTTACATATGCTGACTGAGCGGAGTCCGCAGTGATGGGCGTACAGATGAGAGTTAGTAATATGTATTAAAATGCGGTTTGCGGATGGAGAAGTGAATATATTTTGTATTGTCGGCATTTAATGTTAGCAAGTTGCTTTGAAGCCAGTTACACACAGTATTGAAAACTATTTGAGCATAATTCGTACAATTCGCTATTTGTTTTGGCGGTAAAATGAAAGACATTGCTACTGATAGCGCTTTACGCAATTACTTCGCAGAACTTGGTAAACAAGATTAGGCACACACTACTCACTTTGTTGATCTCTATCAATGAAATTAATGAGAAAACTACTTGGTGAATGAAAGAGCGTCTTTGACTACGCGATTTCATGGCATGTTTCTAAGATTCTTGCTTAACTTCTCGCTACTACATAACAGTGTACAGAAGTGTTAGGTGGAGGTGCTCCCACATTTCGCAAATCAGGGGGCGAGCATAAATTGCCATCAACGAGACATAAACCTAGATAGAAAAACCTAATAACACTTTTCCACCACCCAGGAATTGAACCCACCTCATGCTTAGCAGTAGCGCTTACGACTACTGATCTATCAATTCAGCGTTTTGAGAATCGAGTTTGCAATACATAGCCGGTCTCATACTGTCGTACGTAGGTACCTAGATTCTTTTATTTAGTTAAAGTAAATTAGGTAGCGAAACTCCGCAAACGTAATTGTTATTGATATCTAAAAACGATAAATCGATAAAGCAATTATTTCGATGTACTTTTGTGGGGTCATCAACCGCAGTTAGTGTAGTCACTTGAAATATCCTTTAAAATAAAAACAGTGGCACTCCGGGAGTGCTGACAGAAGTGAAAACTTGAACAATTACGTGTGTATTTTTTTAATCGTCTTATAAACAAAACACGCGCGGTGTCGGTTACGGTAACAGGGTCGCGAGTTCAATGGTTTTTTCCCATCTCAAGAAATGCCTAACTCGTCTAAAGAAGCGCTATTTTCGCTTCAAAAACATCATATCATTTTATTTTATTGTGTTTAGATACCATCACGTCTGCCAAGTTTCGCTAGTTAATTTAATTTGACCCTGTATTTATCTGCTTATCATGTAGGCAGGTCATCGTACAGACATTCATGCATCCTGATATGGCGTTTGTCGCAAATTCAGCTGCCAGCATGTCTATCGAATACTTTATTGTTTCTGACACCGAATTATAACTAAGTGTTGGTTACTAAATATTCTTTGGTCGAATTTTTTCAAGGCTGCACTACGATGATTAGGATCCTAGTCACTTTCTAAGGCCCCATGTATGTACAGTCGGATATGCGTCAAACACTGTTTAAAGATCCATGGCAGTCTGTTAAAAGACGTGCCTCTTTGCTAAATTACTGCTGGAACCTGTGAATATTTTATTCATGCAAATGTCGAGTGATCAAGTTGTGTAGTAACTGCACTTGATTAAAGTCATTTATAATCCATGCTTTATGACTTTCGCAGCTATCCAAAGCAAATGCTCTTATATTCATGGATATCATATCTATACTATACTTTACTTTATAATATTATAAAGCTGAAGAGTTTGTTTGTTTGTTTGGTTGAACGCGCTAATCTCTGGAACTATCAGTCGGCTTTGAAAAATTCTTTTTGCATTTGATAGCCCAATTCTTGAGGAAGGCTATAGGTTATTAACATCACGCTATGACCTTTAGGAGCCGAGCAAAAAGAAAAAAAGTCAGAAAGAACGCTAAGCAAAAACGAAGTAATAGCGCGGGCAGGCGATGCGATGCGACGGGGTGGGTCGGAGTAACAAGAAATTTCACGCGGACAAAGTCGCGGGCAGAAGCTAGTTATTCATATTCAACAACAGAAATCAATCGCCTCCTAGGCAACAACAAAGCCCTAAAAAGGGGGACATGGGATCCAACTCATCCAACAGTAAACTGGACGACCTCTTACTCAAACAATTGGCGAACTTCAAGACTTTCATGAGACCTGTCGCCAACGTTCGTGTGGAGTTTTAGCACAGAATAATAGGAATTCAAGGATGCGTTACAAACATTTCAAGCACGTTTGTCTGCTGTTGACAATCTCCATTGGGAAATCGAGTGCGAACTCAACGGGGACAAGAACGCAGTATGAAGAGCGCTATACAAGATTCGAAAACCAATATCGGCTACCAAGACATTTCTCTTTAAAGGCTCCTACAAACAGGCGCGACGCGTGACGCGAATCGCGCGCGACACAAAGGCACCGCTCGTTGCGCGACTTGCGGTGCCTTTGTGTCGCGCCCGATTTTATCGCTTGTCGCGCCTGTTTGAAGGAGCCTTAACACCTATACCTAAGTAACAGTGGCGAAAGTACGGTCAGCATCAAAAGTCGATTAACACTTCAGTTTTTTAAATCTTAGTTATTGAGCAAAATATTAACACTTCAGTTTTTTTTATCTCAGTTATTGAGCAAAATATTTGTTGAAAATTGCATCGTACTTCTGCTGCAATTTTGGATAAATATTTTGCTCAATAACTGAGATTAAAAAAACTGAAGTGTTAATCGACTTTTGATGCTGACCGTACCATAATATACAACTCGATTCCTACCGGCTTCCCTTTGAAAAATGGCACAGTCAGTATTCTATAGACAAATTATATAATCAATATTAAAGATATCTACTCCGGCTTACCTCTTACAAGAATTAACCCTTCGCTACTGCTAAGTAACCCAATTTACGACCAGGTTAAGCTACGCCTGCCGCGGTAGGTCCGTGGATGGGTGACCAAGACCCCTTCGTGCCTCGGAAAGCGCGTTAAGCCGTTGGCCCCGGCTGTCGATCATGGATCTTTGACATTCGTTACGGGTCGTCAGAAGTCCGAAAGTCTGACAACCAGTCTTACCAAGGGGTATCGTATTACCCAGTAACTGGGTTATGGTGGTCAGATAAGCAGTCGCTCCGTGTAAAATACTGGTATTCAGCTGCAACCGGCCGACCCCAACATATTTGGGAAAAGACAGGCAGATGATGATGACCAAAGTTATCCAATTAAAGGTTCCTACAAACAGGTGCGATACGCGACATAATCGCCCGCGACACAAAGGCACCGCTCGTTGCGCGACTTGCGGTGCCTTTGTGCCGCGTGTCGTGTCGCGCCTGTTTGAAAGAGCCTTAAAGTCGTTTTAAGGCACCGCAATTCGCGCAACGAGCGGTGCCTTTGTGTCGCGCGCGATTATATCGCGTGTCGCGCCTGTTTGTAGGAGCCTTTAATCGAAAGGAAACCAAATCAACTAATGTTCAGCGTGATGGATGTTACACCTTGCCTTTGTGTATGGTGCCTTTGTGTAGCGTGTCGTATCGCGCCTGTTTGAAGGAGCCTTAAAGCTTTCATAAGTTCCCAGGGGCACTTCAATCAATCTGCCGAGTCTCTTCGCAAATATGTTGGCGTCAGCTTCCATTGGGGCAAATATTGTTAATTATATTATTATGGGTTATGTAGAGGCTCATGTTGACCACAGGCCGGTCATCAGTAATTGATGTTGTGTGATTTGGAACGTAGGCTTTACTTTTATGTTAATAAGCTCATGTTCATCTTATCACCTTACATGGCGATTGACGTAAACACTGCCGCAAAACATCCAATTTGTCTTGGTGTAGACTTTTTTCATTTGCGTTTCCTGAATGGTAATGATGTTACGTAGTAACAAACCTAGTATGTACTTATATGTAGATAACTAGTATATTGGGCCTACAAGTCAAAAACACTGACCTTTTAAAATAATTGTATAAAAAATTAAATAATAATTTTTCACAATTGTAGTTTTTAAAAATGTCTAATGTGTAAAATGCTGAAATTCAAGACTATTATTCAAGTCAACTTCATTCAATAGTTGGTGAAATAAATCAACAACAAATGTAAATCATTGTAAAAGATTATTTGTAATTTAATTTAATCATTTATATCGATTTAAATGAATCGAATGCTTTACCTAAATATCAATCTACAATAGTAGAGCAGTGGAAACTAATACCTCACAGCGCCATCTACAAAACTAAACATAAACTAAACGCAAAGGATCGAGCTTCAGAATGCAATCAACTTGAATTCTTTAATAAACTCGCATCACGTTCACTAGATGGCGCTGCTAGAACGATAAGTATGTTTACTTTTATTATTCACACGTGTGTACTACGTCAATGTTTACAAACAAATTAGTAAGATGTGTAGAACATAATTAAACACAATAACGATTTAAATTTATCATAGTCGACGATGTAAAAGACAGTCATTTAAATGTATTAAATAAGTGTAGGGATCTACGAAACTGCCTTCCAAATGAGAATTAAGACCTAATTAACAAGACAAATAGATCACGTTCTATTACACTCGAACAAAAACTTCTCGAACAAGTTTTTTTATCTTGTACTCATAATAATAATACAGACATATTCAAGTACCTGATCCGAGTCATTCCATATTTAGACTGAGTTAGCGAACTTATATCACACAAGATCATTAATTAAATCAAACTCCACTCACCTTTCTTAGCGCCTTATTCACATCAGGACTGGGCATATAGAAATCCACAATGCCTAACAGGCAATCATCACACCGGCACACATCACTGGGGAGCGAGGACATCGACCCGAAACTGCTGCAACTGTCCATGGAATCCGTCCGCACCAATTTCCCCGTACTCAACGCTTCCATTTTCGCGACCAAAAGCGACTCCATTAGGGATCTAGGTCTAGCTGGAGACCTCGATCTTCGGGCAAAGTCAGGGGATAATGGTCGGCAATGTTCTAAGACGTCTGGCGATAGAGGTCGATGTCGCGTGAAGTTTAGAGCCGCCAGGTCCGGAGACAACGCGCGTCGTGACAGGTCTGGCGATATAGGACAGGCCGCGGCGAGATCCGTCGACGAAGTCCGTGTGAGGGGCGGAGTAGCGCTCCGACAGTGCGAAGACGTCATCTTAGTCGCCCGCATTTGTACTAGTTTTGATTACCGCATCACTAGAATGTTATTGTTATTCTTTCGTTAATGGCGCTGACCGCAAGACGGCGGCGTGTTTAATGATTTTCGTCTCACAGTCAAGGGCTTCAAGTAACCTTAACGATACTTTTTGTTGGTTTATTGTTACATGCTGCAATATTCCATCGGATAAACGTAAAAACTTTAATTCGAGCAAAAGTATCCGTGTTTACTGCTTGGGCTTCAGAAGGTGTCGTATAAAATTTGTTAGGCAGCTATACAGCATGTAGTAGTTATTGCCATAACTTTACTAAAATCAGCGTAAATCAATATCAGAAGGTTTTATAGACATGTTCGTAGTTGTTTATTGATTGTATCGGAAAGTAATTGTGGCGATAAATTATTTATTTTTGTGCTGTTAAAATTTTATCGTTTTAAGATCAACGCTAAAGGTATTACACGGTATTTATGTTTGTTAACAGCAGCTTAATGTTTACTTTCCCTATCTTGAAGTTAATATTTGTACTTAGGTATTGGTACTGCGCTTATCTACTTACTTAACGATTTATGGTACTTATTGCTTGTGATAACTAATGCTAATTGTGATATAGGTTTGGAAAATGTAACATTATACAATCAGCCCCCGTCTTTAAAATCTATCTGGAAAGAAGAAGTAACTTTTTGCAGTGAAAATCTCTTTAGGCGTGTTGGGCTGTTTTTGAGATGCGAAAAAACCTTTAACTCGCGCCACTGTTACCGTAAGCCACACCGCGCGTGTTTTGTTTATAAGACAATTCCAAAAATACCCGCTTCCGATGTGTTCGGCTGTCCTCAGGATGTACTCAGTTACGATATGTCATGATGTCAGTGAGTGATGGCAAAGTACATATTCTGTTTGTGTTTTGTTACTTTTGTCGGCATTTTTATTACATCTACATTGTTCATGATACTGGCAATTCATAAATCATTTCATGTTTTCAGTCAGCGTATCAGAATACGAAATCCCATAACTCCTAAACCAATTCTCTGTAACTACCAACAGTGCCAACTAGCCCAAAATTTGTAACAATGCAGCCAAAAAGCCAGTTCCACTACTTACAAGCCTACCCACAGTACTCATACACCATCATGACAAACTGCCTAACTAGCCGACAGCCACACTACGTTTGTTTACATCGCACGGTTTAAAGCAGGAGGCTATTACTTATTCCGCACACATATAAAATGTAGCCTTCGAACAGCGTCAGGCCACACCTGCGCCTGAGTTGAAACGTGGAGGTAGAGATGCTGGAAGTGTCTCGAGCATTGATGAAATAGAACTATTTGATTAAAAGTATGTCGTAGTGCCACTTTATTTCTTTATAAGTATGTTTTTCTTTCATTTTTCTTTTTGTATGTGTATTAGCGGGATGTTTTATATGTAACTAGCTGCGCCCCGCGGTTTCGCCCGCATAAATGTAGATCCCGTGGGAATATCTGGATAAAAAGTAGCCTATTAATGTTAATCCAGGGTGTCACTCCGCACAAAATGTTATCAAAATTGGTCCAGCCGTCTGAGCGTAAAGAAGTAATAAACATACAAACACACACACAAACTCACAAACTTTCGCCTTTATAAATTAGTCTCATGTTTGTCATGGAATAAATGCTTTAGCACTTTTAATAGAAGTTGTTTTATAACTTCTAGTGAAAATGCTAAAGCATGCTGAACAAACTCAAAGAAGATACGCTACAGCAGACCTTGCTGACAGGTGACGAGAAAATAGCTAAAATCAGATGCCTTACGTTTTAATAGTCAAAACTTTTTAATTGCCTCTTGCGGAAATATCATCCCCACAAAAACACAAAGACCAATACAGGATAATAAGATTGAATTGTAAAAACAAGAAATTTATTTTAATTTTCGTTCCAAATAAGTATCCTTCTCTATTTCAATTATACTCAATTATTACTTAATTCATTAATCAATATAATTTTCCTTCTATATTTCCTAATAGATAATATTTATTATAATTAGCTTATCTTAATAATATCCATTGAATTTAAATAGGGTAACCAATCATTCTAAAAATCACATTAAAAATTTAAAATTTTAAAGTTAAGTATTTTATTTTAATTTTCCTTCCACCTTCTCTAGTTCCTCGTCGAACGGCACTAGTATAAACAGACCGTTGTATAATCGAATCTATGTTTCCTTTCCAAATGCACGAAGCGAGAGATCATAATATAGACTCTATTGATCCAAGATGCATTATTAATAATTATTATTTACAGCAAGGACATGATTTGCACACAAATGAATGACAATGAACGTCTGGGAAAGAATTCTCTTTCATAAACCTGATAATTATGGTAGAAAAAAATATGTGAACAGATGGCTGGTGGTGCTTGAGAAGTATGGTGGGTTATTAAATATTAATTGAAAGTTTTTATTCAGTGTACTATCGAACGACATTAACAAAGCCAGCCAATATTCTTGTCTACACTGTGATAGCCAAAGTGATTTTAATTAACATAAATTGTTTTTTTATTTCTGGGGCTCTGTCTCGTATAGGGTTTTAGCATTATGCTGAGCGATGGCCGTTTTGCGTGGATGTGATGCATGTTTATGTTTACCCCAACTTGTTATTTTTTTTGTGTTTGTGTTATTTTTCTTTTCTTCTTTATCTTTTTCACAACCAGTTTCACTTGTTTTCTAGGATCATCAATAGATGTCGTTAGGGGTGAGTATCATAATAGAATCATCACCAAATCACAGGACTATATCAGTAGATGTCGTTAATGTGTCACCAGTCCATATTTTTTCCATACAAATTTCGAAAGGGCTCTACTGTTTGACATTGTGCATCCAAAGTTAAACATGATATCGTTTTGTCTTCTTAAAATAAAAAAAACCATTAAAAGCCAACAAAGACTCGTGTTTCTTGCTTTTTTAACGTAACTTTGGGTGTAAATAAGTAAAAAAAGAACTGTAAAATCTTCAAAACATAGTCTGTAACGACAAAGTTTAGTTATCAAAGAGTTCAATAAACTTAATTTGTAATTGATTTACGCAGTGATTTTTTCACAAAACTCTATTTTCCAAAGGACTTTTCCAATTTTTTTTACGCGCCTTTCTGTTCGGAGCGGTGTTTGTGTGCCTGAAAACTAGACGTTGTGTGTGAAGACTAGCGTCTAACTGCCCATCACTGACACTATCTCTGTCGGACACGATGCCAAGTGAGACAGCGTGCTTTTTGGCCATGCCAACCAGTGAGTTCGAGCTCGCGACTAGTTCCAAGGGTAAGTTAAGGGTAAATATTGTTTTTTTAGGAAGAAATACTTTTTTTGTCGTATAGGAAAGATTATTTCTTAGGCTCTTTGTACACGGCACAGAGTAGAAACTGCACAAGCTTCCTGATGACCGTACCTACACACGGCGAATAAGCCGTAGTTTTTCGCGGCAAGAAAAACGTGTGTGTACAACGGGCCTAACTAGTAATCAACCAACTTCTGATCAATTTTATTTTGGCGAAAATGGTACATTTACCCAACGTCCGCCAAAACCCAAATTATTTAATAACTATTAACCCTTCGAATATCAAGAATTCAATCCAAGGAGCAATAATGCCAATCGACAAACAACTCTACGTTGTTGCAAAATTTGCTGTGCAGAACAATAATAGACCTTAACCTTTAACCCCCAAAAGGGCAAAGTATTATTCTAATAGTAAAATAAACTAGCCATTTACCGTATAATTCCACAACCATGTAATAATTCCTCTATCATAAATTGGTACGTGTTTTAAGCCTGTCGTACACTACAACAGCTGTAATATACATTTTGACATTACTTAAGTTTACAAAAACCAACCATAGATGGCGCAAATTTGAAAGTGGCGCACTTAAGGGGGAAGCGCCAGGTTGACCCGCGGAATTCAAATAGTCGTTCAATCCTATCCTACTTCCTACTAATATTATAAACGCGAAAGTTTGTGAGGATGGATGGATGGATGCATGGATGTTTGTTACTCCCTGACGCAAAAACTACTGCACGGATTTTGATGAAATTTCGCACACAGATAGTTTATAACCAGGATTAACACATAGAATACTTTTTATCCCGATATTCCCACGGGATCGAAACTTATACGGGTGAAATCGCGGGGCGCTGCTAGTAGGATTATATGAACTTAGATCGATGTATTGATGATTTTGATGATTATAATTCTGTTAATACATACTTTTTACGCTTGCGAATCATATTTTGATCAGCATACAACCTGACACTGACCTTTAAATTGTAAAAAAACATTAAAAAATTTGAATTTCATGAGTTACCTAAGCGTATCCTACTTAAGAGCGTTTACGCCGTACGGCATTTCATACAAACTTTCAAGCTCTTGTTTTTTCGAAAAATAGTGTTACAGCCAAATTAGCCCGATTTTAAATTTTCCATAGAAACTGAGATTTCCAGTTACCTTTTTTCGAGTAAGACATTTTGAAAATTTTCTTAAGTAACTTTTTAGATCTTTATATCCTGCTTATGCGTATGAAGTTTCATTAAAATCGATTCATTAATTTCGAAAAACAACGGCTTGAAATTTTGTATGAAATGCCGTACGGCGTAAACGCCCTTAATGTGACAGATTAAATAAGTGAGGCACAGGGGCTTATAATCTAGTTATTTTTATTTAATAACGGTTTTTTTTGGTAACTAACAACATAAATATTTTCATTAATAAATTAGAAGATCGTATAACGTATTTCTTGGGCCCAACGGGACCCGCTACCGAACCGATATATTTTAATACATTCGCCATTACACTAGCCATAACAAGCCCCTCTGTAGGATCTGATGGCAATATATATAGAAATATGTCAAGCTATACATTTTTACATTATAGTTGCCGTATATAAAGGCCTTTATGCGCAAGCACAGCGGGTGGGCCGCACCGCCATGTTGTCTGTCTCGATCTGATCAGTTCATCTATGTTAGGTTAAATTATATGGTTGTTTATGTAAGCTATTTGTCTAAGAATGTTTATGTTATAAGGAGCGTACACTTTGGGTAAGGCTCAAAATTTTCATTTTTAAAAAATTTCCATTGTGCGACGTCGCACAAAATTTTGAGCCTTATCCATATAGGGTTAAGACTCAAAATTTTGTGCGACGTCGCACAACGGAAATTTTTGAAAAATGAAAATTTTGAGCCTTAAAATATTGCTTTTTTCTAGTTTTTATTAACGTTGGTATATCTCTCATCCCGGTTTTGGAAAGGCTGTCCAATTTTATCAAACCAGTTGTTTTCACACTGAACATTTGACACTAGCTTCTGCCCGCGACATTGACCGCGTGAAATTTTTTGTTCCCCCGACCCACCCCGTCGCATTGCATCGCCTGCCCGCGCTATTACTTCATTTTGACTTAGCGTTCTTTCTAACTTTTTTTTTTGTTTTATTCGGCTACTAGGGGTTCTAGCGTGATATAAAATAAGAGACTTCATAAAAAAAAATACATTTGGTAGCCCAATTCTTGGGGACGGCCTATAGTTAGTCTCTTTTATACATGAGAAATGATAGGTAGGTATATACATATACATGTAGAAAATAAGGCTGACAGATCGGAAAATTTATGAAACATTTGGAAAACGGTTCAGAGTAGGCAAATAACATAGCATGACTGTACCTATATCCCCCGAAGAGTTTTAGATAGAGGAGTAGGTACGTACCTTAGTAAACCAGTAGTTAAATACGATTCCAAAAACTGAGATTTAAGAATGTATTGTAAATCTCACTAACTAAACTGATGGTGGTCAACCACGCCTATTAAGTATTACAATTTACAACCCGATTCAAACTTTATGGCGGCTCTGAATTAAGGCTTCTACAAACAGGCGCGACACGCGATATAATCGCGCGCGACACAAAGGCACCGCTCGTTGCGCGACTTGCGGTGCCTTTGTGTCGCGTGCGATTTTATCGCGTGTCGCGCCTGTTTGAAGGAGCCTTTACGCTACTCACTGCGCATTGCCTCCCCCCTCACCCCCGCTGACACGTGAATTTGTTACTGCGCCACGACACGACTCGCTTCGTGTTCCGGGCCGCCATTAAATTTGTAACTCCTTTGTCGATTACAAACAACAGTATCACTCTTAGTGCTCAAATACACGAGCGCCACGTTGCCAACAACAGAGACTCGAAACTCTTCGGCAACGTGCCGCCAGTGTATACATATGACACTTAGCATTCATTGGCTTCCCTAAAAATAATCCAACCATAAACTCAGAATAAAGCTATTACTAATACAGGGTTATTGGAAAAACACCAACAACCTCTTGAGAGGTCTTTGTATTCATCATTATGAACAATTAACTTTTACTAGGGGACCAACCCAGAAATCCTGAAAAAAAAATTACATTTATGTTCGTATCGTATAACTCGTCAAAATGTAGGTTTGATGATTTTTTTTCGCGATTTCGGGTTTGGTCCCGTAGTAAAAGTTGTTCATAATGATAACTACAATTAACTCTCAAGAGGTTGTTGGTGTTTTTCCAATAACCCTGTATACATATAAATGTTTTGCTAGTTTAATTATTCATTCTAGTGACCTTCAGGAAGTTGATGAAGTTTACAATTCGAGCAGTGGTGGCCCAGTGGTAATGGCCCCGACTTACAATGCGTGCCACGAAAGATGAGACTTGACACACCACGTGGTTTGACATGCGCAGTACACGATTTTAGGTATATTTAGCGGTATGAGGTCTGAGTGCGGGACGAGACCGGACGTCATATGGGCGGCGGAAAGAGCGGGGGAGGCGGGGTCAAGTCTCATCTTTCGTGGCACGCATTGTACCAGTTGTAGGTCGTGGGTTCGAACCCAAACAGGCACTTTACTTTGTGTTAATAAAATATCATCATCACTGCTCTCAAAACGGTAAAGGAAAATATCGCGAGGAAACCGACATATCCTAAAACGTAGAACCAAAAATTCGAAGACATGTGACATCTACCAATCTGCACTGGGCCCGCGAGGTGGATTATTAGCCCACTCCCACTCGAAGATTGAAAGAGACTTATGAGGCTGATAATGTTACAATTCAAACAATGAAACTGGAACCAAAGAGCGTCACCCTAAGACAAACAATCGGTGCCATATTGTCAAGCCATTCTTGTGCCAAACCTAGCTTAAGTCGGCATGGAAAAATATTGCAAGAGCTTATTCAGTGTCTAAAGTACTTACCTATAACTGAACACAGACACTATCAAACTAAAATCCAAGAACTGTTCATTACCTGTCATAGTTGACAAAAACAACAAGTTTTTGCGCTGTATCAGATGCTTGTAATGTCCATATGTGTGAGATCGATGCCCTGTTCGATTAGCGATCGCGAGACATATTATGTTTCACACGATCGATCATAGTGGCAGCTTTGCAATTTGTTCTGTTCGTCTGACGTAATGGGTGTGACGTAACGGGGTATGTGGTGTTGAGTTTATGATGGGTTTTCTTGGAGGTGAGAAGAAAACTACAAGTTCAGGGGTTGAAAACTGATTAGATTGCAAACGCTGCTACTGTAAAAATGTCAGTCAGAAAACTTTGATAAAGTGAGCTTGGAGTAAGGTGTCACACAGCACACTTCACCGAAGTTTACATGGTGAGATTGTTAAAGAATAGTCCGTCCGTGTGTGTCTGTTTGATTTCCAAGTACAGAACTGCAACTTTTGCCAGTTTAAAATCATCATTTTTGCAATTGTATAAGTATTAGTTGCTCTTTTTTTTTCTTGTCCTATTCTGAACCGGTTAACTTCATCACATCAACACCGGCTTTTACCGCAAAACCAGCGCTGGGGCTCTGTCTGGCATAGGGTCGGAGCATTATGCTGAGCGATGGCCGTTTTGTGTGGATGTGACGCATATTTTCTCCCAACTTATTCATTTTGTGTATGTATTCTTTCTCTGCGCTATATTTACTGTAAATATACGTATTTTATTTCTTACTAGCTTCTGCCCGCGACTTCCTCCGCGTGAAATTTCTTGTTACTCCGACCCACCCCGTCGCATCGCATAGCCTGCCCGCACTATTACTTCGTTTTTGCTTAGCGTTCTTTCTAACTTCTTTTCTTTTTGCTCGGCTCCTAAAGATCATAGCGTAATGTTAAATAGCCTATAGCCTTCCTCAAGAATTGGGCTATCAAATGCAAAAAGAATTTTTCAAATCCGACTGGTAGTTCCAGAGATTAGCGAGTTCAACCAAACAAACAAACTCTTCAGCTTTATAATATTAGTAAGTATAGATTTCATTCTTTTTCTTTTCAGTTTACAGCAAAAGAAGTGACAATAACAGAAATGACCACATATGCTCAGGTCTGAACTGACACAATTTATTGCCATCGACACGCTAAGAAAAATATCAGAAATAATTAATTAATTATCGTTTCATAAATTCATAACACGTACCTATAATAGCATAAACATTCTAATAAACCAATTAACTTATGAAATCATTCCCTTTCATTTTATTGGTTATATCGTTTCAGTAAGCAAATAATTAGATGAATTGCTATACCATTACTAAAATCATTTAATTGAGTCGTGACCACGTTTAATTATATATGTACGCACGCACTGAAATTCGATTAACTGACTACAAAATTAATATATTATAAATTCATCACAGCGCATTGAGCTGGAAAAAGTTGAATTAATGAACGAACATGACATGTTACAAATTATTATTTAAAAAAAGAACTTTAAAACACATGTAGGAAAGTGTAACATCAAAATTGCTTATGTATGATTATGGCGAAAGTTTGTGAGTGTGTTTGTATCTTTGTTACTTCTTCAGGCACAAACGGCTGGACCAATTTTGACAAAATTTGGTATGGAGGTAGCTGACACCCTGGATTAACATAATAATAAAGGCTACTTTTTACCCCGATATTCCCACGGGATCGAGTCTTATGCTGGTGAAACCGCGGGGCACAGCTAGTTATAAATATTTTGATAGAGTTGATTTTATTTCAGCCGGTCGATTCTGTAAAAATCTCACCGTGAAAACTTGGGTGAAGTGAGTTTGTTTTTGTTAGGAATTGACACTATTGACAGCTCACTCCACGCTCACTTCACCTAAGTTTTCACGGTGAGATTTTTACAGAATAGCACCGCAGGAGCTCAAGTAAGCTTCGTTCTAGATAAAGATTATTTTTAGATGTAAACAAATTATGATGTTACATAACATAACATCACGCCTGTATTTCTCGAAGAGTTAGGCAGAGAAGGACCCATAGTACACCCACATTTCGCCAGTAATGTTTAAGTGTCAAGTAATAGGGGTTGGTCTGCCATCAATCGGTGATATCAACCGGATCATTGATGCTAGTTTTCTTGTATTCTCCATACGTAAAAGTTAATGTACTGCCAGCACATCAAGCTACCCGAAACTGTCAAAGATTCCCAATCTACTTTGAACCTTATGCTTTGGCGATAAAGTTGAAAATCTATTGAAGAAATTTGGCAGATTATAGTAGCTTCATGTGCTGGCGTCTGTACATCATCACCATCATTTCAGCCGAAAAATGTCCACTGCTGGACTCAGGCCTCCCCAAAGCTCTGCCACTTCGACCGGTTCTGTGCTTCCCGGATCCAGCGGATTCCTGCGGCCTTCACCAGGTCATCGGTCGACCTTGTGGGAGGACTTCCAACGCTACATCTTCCGGTATGCTATCGCCACTGCGCCTTGTCTATTCTGCAAAAAATCTCACTGTGAAAACTTAGGTGAAGTGAGCTTGAAGTGAGCTGTCATTCCACCTGATGCTAGAAACTGACAGTATTGACCGGTCACTTCACCTAAGTTTTCACGGTGAGATGTTTACAGAACTGATGGACAGAACCTGTTGGCCCGATCGGCCATCTGTTCATGTGAGTGCACCAATAAGTTTGGCAATTCTTGGGGCTGAAGTTAATGTTATATTTTTTGTAATCGTTGGATAAATCACAATTATTGCAAAAACAAAACTGACGATTAATTTGAAGACTTTTTCTTTCAGCTTTTTTTAATCAACTAATGCCTTAATGACAATTAATTAATACCAAATATTTTACAAATTGACTTTTCAAAACCCTGTTTACTAATAATTCTAACAGTAAAAGTAAAAAGAGGACCAGCCAGTCATGTTTAAGAACAAAAACCTTAATGGCGGGAAGTGCCCTGCATGGCCGACATACTGAAAGCCAATTAACTCCTTTACCGAGAAACATCCACATTATTTTGTTGATCATTCAAGTTCCATGAATTTATTAGTGGCAAGAATTTTGAGAAAAAAAACTTGACCCAATTTGTTAAATGAGTTACTCATAAATCATGAAAACCCGCAGTAACTCGTGGAAGAGGTATATTTTGCAGGTATTGGAAACAGTAAGATACTCGAGGAATGGCTATGTATTAGCTAAAGAATTGAATTTAATTTATTTATTTATAGTTAATTAAAACGGTAAAACACCAATTATATTAATTAATATAGAGACGATAATTACGTTCACAATAATATAGTTTAAAACTAACATGGAAGAGTGGACTCTCTTGCATACTTTCTCTCACAGAACTCCAGACATATACGCATAATTTTAATCCATTCATCCGCAAACACATCACATTCAGGGCAACGAGAAGGGTATTCAGCACCTTTAGAGTACGATAGATTGGGGAATCGGCTCTGACTAGAGTTTTAGCTGGCAGTTGCCCAAACAGATTGTGCCAGCGGCGGTTCTGACAATGTCCGATGTATTTGTCGAGCACAAATAGTCGGCAGAAAAGATAATGGAGTTCCGGGCAGATGACACGTCCCCGTAAGATCTTACAGGCTACAGGGAGTTGATCAAGGCCTCTTCTCACCTCCAATGAGTTAAAGCCCAACGTTCCTAAAAAGATAATTGGTAGGGTACATGTACGGAAAGAAATGGTACAACCTTTTGAAGAGGCATCTTAGCAAGAAAAGGGCATTCTAACAAGAAAGAGTCCGCGGAGGTGCACTTGCTTCCAATTAAAAGAAGAGGCTTAGGACATTACAAAAATACAGCTAAGAATCTCTACACACTTCTATGTATGTAAAATAGAATAGAATAGAAAACTCTTTACATTCTAGATATAAATGTAGAATGTTTACAAAGGGCGGTAGAAATAAATATACTTAAAGTATTCTCTCTATTTAAATGCATATTTTTCCTTATATTTACGACATTACTTTCGAATTAGTTTTTCGTGTCCTCTATATATTATTATTAAGAGGTTTCACACAACTGTAATGTAACTGAAAACTTTACACGTTTTAATGAAAGGAAGTTGGTTATCCAAGTTATAATCAGACTATCTAACTTACAACAGTTCCATTGCTAACACTTTTAATTTTAACCTAACCAATATGAAAGCAACACAACCACTACTAATCAATAATTCCCTCCCCAAACACAATATCATAAATATGAAATATCTAAACATTCATATATTCATTGAGCAGTGACCATACGGCCATAATATCAAAGAGCTGTAACTTAGACGCATTATGCTATGAATTGCGCTCTAAGCTAAATGTCGCCCGTCATAGCTAAGTTACTCTTAAGTTATAGCTGAGCCAGTATGTTGATCAAACTGTTCTGGGTTATTAAATTGATAGGACTGGTAAGTGAATTTGTGTTGCGAAAGTTGACCGTTTGTTTGTGTGGGAATGTGGTTAAATAGGTTTGGTTTACTTAAAATTAAGCGTGATTATTTAAAGCCTACGCAAAATTAAAGGCGGTGGTGATATGTTGTAACGATCGTAGTTCTTTAATAAGATTAGTGCTGATTTGCTAGGTGAATTTCCTCTTCTACCCTACCGTTATTTCTCCTCACAAATCCTGTTTATAAAGTATGTATTAGTATTTATTGTTTTTCAAGTTATCTATACCTTACGTTGCACCTGCCATGTTTTGTTTCTGCAACATCTGGTTGACTTGTAGAAAATGCCTCAGACATCTTTTTTACGGTATTTTTTTGCTTGGCATGTTTCATGTGTCTACGGAAAATAATATCAAAATATTATAAATCGAGCCGTCTTTAAAAGCTCAAAGCTATGACGAGTTTTATAAACGACGAAAGGATAATAATGTAAACTTTCGAAGAATCGATAGGGTTACCAAATATTGAAGTCGATAGAAATAATCATATAGAACTTATAACTTGATGAGATAAGGGACACTTAGCCAGAATGAATCGGAAGGCCCCGAGGCTCAAAGCATTTCTGTTGGAAAGATATCTTTGCTCATTAGATGATTTGTAATAGTCTTATTGCTCTTAAAACTGACTTGTCATTATTTGTCATTAGTCGTTGTATAATATTGTGTTCCGTGTTCATATGACTTTTTTTTTGTTGATTTTCGTTTAAATTGCTATTAATATATCAATTGACATATTATTATTGTTTATTTATTTATGTTTTCATGGTATTATTTTATTTTTTTCTTAAACCTATATATTATTTTCTAATTTTAATTTAATTGCGTGTATTCTTATATATTTTTACATATTATATTACTGTTGTTAATGTTAATGTTTCATGCTGGATTGTATTCGAACGCTATGTGAATTCTTACTCAATAAATAAATTGAAATTGATCATGACATTATTGTGTAAATAGAAAAAAAAACTACGTGAGAACCTAGTACCTACTTATTTAATTTCACACCACAAATAAATACACATGTCTTGCAGTTCTCATCTCCTGAATACAAACGAGAAATTATGTAATAAACTGTAACAAATATTTCACATCACGTAGCCGGTGACATTGGGGCATAAATTCATGAGTAAGGTGGCAGGACCACCGGCGGTGAACAGTTATATTTATAACTGTACCATATAAGGAGGTATGAATTCGACATGTTTGTCGCTTTTTAAATTATTGTGGAGTCTTGAAATTTCGGGAGGGCAAAGCAATAATACTTAGTTTTCATTGGGTTAAACTCCTTTTCTATAACTATTTCCATAAAATTCTGTCTCAGCCAAATGCTGATGGTGCGAAGAGTCTGTTCAGGTTTGTGGCCTGTTTATAATCCGTAGCAGTGTGTATTTAGGGTACGAAAGGACTGTCATACGCATTGCAGTTAATAAAAGTTCCTAATTTAAAAACAAATTAAAAACTATATCGAAGTATACATGTTATAAATGAAAGTCCTTTATTATGTTTGTCGGTTACGTACATATATATACTAATATTAAACTTACGTATAATAAAGAGTCTCAATGTTTTGGCCAGTTGTAAAAACCGTGCTAAGCGTGCTAGTAATAATATAATTTTTCAGGAATACTGTATTTTCTTACTTTATAATTTTTCAGGAGTATTGTATTTTCTAACTAATACTGTATTTTCTTACTTCGTTACTTCAAGTAGGAATTTCATATTTTAAACAACCTCTCATGGACAGCCTATTAAGGTGCAATATAAGAGCCTCCATGACTGACGGCACTTGCCACTTAGCTTCGTCCAGCGCACTCTAGGCAGTTAGCCGTATCAAGAACCTGCTCACTGGCTTATCTTTTTAATGCGGCATGAGCTAATATTTTTGCATAACTTGTCTAGCACGAAATAAGAATAGAAACAGCCAAAAGCTTACACTAAAGAACCTCTCAATGCCGAATCAAAAGTCTTTTAATATTTATTAAAAAAAAAACGCCACTATATTAAAAAAACTGGCACTCCGGTAGTGCCGACAGAAGTGAAAACTTGAACAATTACGAGTGTATTTTGTGAATCGTCTTATAAACAAAATGTTATATATCCGTGGTTCAGCGCCATCTCGTCGATGTTGGATGAACTACGTAGTTAGTACGCGAGGCCCTCGTAGTTCTTCCCGATGTGCATAGATGGCGCTGTCTTACGTTTTACGTCTTACGAATTTTCGATCAGGGTCACGTGACCTGACGCCAGTTTAGAAGTTTTTACCCATTCCAAAAAAAGTACACAGCGCCGCTAAAGAAGTTTTCACTTCAAAAATCTCTGTTGAGCCTTTGAAAACCTTTTAAAAACACAGCATGTATTTTTCGTCATCCTATCAAAGCTTAAAAAAGTGGCACATATCGACAATCTTGTTTCAAATTCAACTCTTACAAAATAGCAAAATATTAAAAGTCATTGCACTTATTCTGGCCAATTATATGGTCATAAGCAAGCATAATTTCACACCTTATATCGACGTGTAGCGGAACGGACACACCAATAAAACACTTAATTATATATAATTAGATGTGCCTTCATACGCGCACTCGGCTGTGGTTGCGACATGCTTGCGATCGAGCTGGTTTAGGACGAATGTTCTCTGGGAGATATGTTTTAAACCAACTATCACAGCTGTCCCTACATTAGTTGTAACTTTAAGGGAAACGAAATTCGTTCACATCAGCACAATCACCCTATTCTGTACCCACTGCTGGGACAAAGGCCTCCTGTCTGTGAGAGGGAGTGGGCTGGTGGATGTCACATGTCTTTATTTTTTGGTTCTAGGACATGCCGGTTTCCTCACGATGTTTTCCTTCGATTCGCAGCAAGAACTTGTAAGATTATCTGGCTTTTTCTACGTTTCCTACGTACGGTCGACAGGCCGATAGCCTAATCTGCATTCGCGATTTATTTGCCAAAAATTTTAACTAATATGAATTTGTGGATAAATAACTTGAAATTTTACACAATAAGGTTCAATTTACGCTACAACTTCAAAATTTTTTATAACTTTTTCAATAGTACTAATCACTCTGAAATCAACTTAATTACCATTAAGATAAAGTTGATATTGGTTTCACTTGAAATAATATTAATTTGAAACAAGTTTGAATAGACTTTAGAGAGAAACATAACATAATATCAGACCTGTATTTCCCGAAGGGTTGGGCAGAAGTGTACCATTTAGGACACCACTACCAATACCTAGAAAGAAGTTACCGAATATAAACCAGTACCTAATACGAAAACGACCTTGAAGAAAAAGATGGAAATGTTACCCCTAATGGGTGTCTACCTGTCTCATTTTACAAGAAGCAAGTACTTAACTGAAACAAAGTATTTTATTGCTGTGAAGCCACGTGTATGTAGGTATGTCTAAGCATCTAAAATTAGCATACAATTTATCATCTTACTGTCGAACAAGATATATGTTCTCGCTAACAAAGACAAATTAGTGCCTTTCAGCAAAGTGGACACTAGCAGTATAATGATTATACGTCAAAGAAAAACGATGACCTGAACAAATATCTGGGATAGACTGGGTACCAAAGACACCAGAAGCAGATCTTGTCGTAAAATTACATGCAGAAGTAAAAAAAATACATATAGTATTAGCAGGTACGTAATAACTATCTTCAAATCTCTTCTTGGCACGAGGCACAACAGAATAACAGAACCACTAGTCATGGTAAAAAGATTTATAGCAAGTCAGCAAGGTTTGGACAACGGCACTGATAAACAACCCAAAGTGAACAGGTCTTAAATTTAAATAATTAAATACTCGCAAAAACCCTTTAAATGTATCATTGACGTAAATTAAAGTATCTGTAAGAAATAGTCCAGGTATAAATATATAATATTTTCGTCTACCATGTGTCGTGAATCATCCTTAATGACATAAGTAGTCCTCTTCTGATTATACACCTATAATTTTGATGTCATAAGCAAGAAATTATGAACGGTGGCAAGTATTGGCAATAACTTATTAATCTCAAATGTCTTATAACTGTTATAAGTGCTTGTATGGACAAAATTATAGGTTATTGAAGAGTGTAATGGTCTAGTTTTAATTAAATTTAATTCTGTCCGGATCTATTAATATTAATGGTTTTGCAAATTCTGTTATCATGAGAATGAATTTCCATATAATTCCTACTATTCTACTAATATTATAAATGTAAAAGTTTGTGAAGATGTTTGGATGTTTGTTACTCAATCACGCGTAAACCGTTGAGCAGATTTGGATGAAAATTGTTAATTACACGAATGTGCGTCACACATAGATAGACCATTTCCTGGATTCATATTATTATAAATATGACTTTCCCATATATTTTTGAACGTTTGAAGTTCCATGTTCAATGGCATAAACTTTTCAAACATATAGGAAAAGTAGATATTTTTGTAGGTTGGGACTGAAATTAGAATACCTTTGATTGTCGCTGAAATAAGATTGTGACTAGATTTTGACCGTTTTGTATGCCATAGTCAAAGAGACAACTGGTGCCAAAGTTCATGCAGGTATTGTAGGTAGATGATTTTTGAAAATGGTTACTAAAGTTCCTTTAACTTTTGGCATTGTAAACGTGACCTAAGAGCTTACTTGAAAGTAAAAACCAACTTAGTAACTTAACTTACCCGATGTCAGAAAATAAGCAATTCACTTCTCACTTTCCCGTACCCATTCAATACGGTACCAATTAAAAATAAGAATAATACGCTGCCATTAATTCTCATTCAATTAACAATTTTTCGAATTGAATGAAAACAAGTGATAAATTAATGACGGTCGAATCGAAGCCGCCACCTCGGGCGTAATCGTTTCGACAATCGACTTGCATACGATTAATTACAGGGCTGCTCAATCTACTAACAGATTATATTTTCCGCGTGTTTGATTATCGCTGTGTGGCTTATCTATAAAATTTTAGAGCTGAAAATAACAACTACAGGGTATAGGTAGATATTGAAACAACACAAATACCTGAACCTTTCCCAAATATGTTGTGGTCGGCTTCCAGTCAAACTGGTTAAGGCTCCTTCAAACAGGCGCGACACGACACACGACACAAAGGCACCGCAAGTCGCGCGAGCGTTACCTTTGTGTCTCGCGCGATTATATCGCGTGTCGCGCCTGTCTGTAGGAGCCCTTACAGCTGAATAGGTACCAGAGTTTAACATGGAGCGACTGCCTATCTTTATAACCCAGTTACTGGGTAAGACGATAACCATTGGTAAGACTGGTCAGACTTTTGGGCTTCTGACTAGCCATAACGACTAACCGACTGTCAAAATTTAATAACAGCCGGGACCAACGGCTTTACATGGTTCGAGTCTCGGACCGGTCTCGAAATGTAGTGTATAACGTTCTCGAAACGTAGCTAAACTGTTACTTAGTGATAATTGTGTGGAAAAGCAGGTTCAGTATTTTGCATGAAAACTGCGATTAAATAAAGAAAAAAAATCGTCTCCTGTGTCAACCAAGATACGACCGCAAAAAAAAAAGGTTGAGTACCACTGAATTGACTAATTATGGATTATACACACACCATTTTAGGGTACCCAAGATTATTTTTAAACAAGGTACGTAATTATGCTATTATTTAATTTTTATCCAAATTGTAAGGCTATAAAGTTGTAATAAACGGATAATTTACAAATTATGGTAATAGGCTGTTGCGAGTCGGGTTTGTAAAGTTTGTATCTTGTAAACAATAAGTATTTCTACTGGATTTAATTTTTATTGAAGAATAGTATGTAAGTATTGGTTTGCCAACCATGTCCTGAGTTAAATCCCTATCTAATCAAAACAGGCGGAACCAAACCAAACTACTCTCTCTTTTACTGTTATTTATTGATTTTATTTACGAATTTACAAAAACAACATGTCCCTGATTTACGTAGTGCAATTTTGTCACATAATTACACAAGACAGTGACAAAATTCACTAACAACACTTTTGCATTAAAGCCGCCACTCACACCGTCTGAAAGCGACGCTAGCGAACATTAATCACAGCTAATTACGTTTGAACCAGTTCTTATTTATTCGGTGTAAATGATGTAATAATTGGTGACAACATTAAATATTGTGATAGTCATGTAGAATTTATTATTTTAATTCGAGGCCAATTTCTAAAACGGCCTAATTAATCGAATTAGTTTGGTACTTAGTAATTAATCTTAAGATAACATTTATCGATAAGTTTCTCATGTCGTATAATTTGTAGTATCCATATGTAGAGAGGTACTTAACTGTATCATAGAAATAGTTAAACAGTACTGAACTAACCACTCAACTTTGGTGAAGTTGTTGTCGTGAGAAATCGCATTTTTTGTAAATCAGCCATTTTAACACTTATTTGGAGGGGTTAATAGAAATAATAGTTTAAGTTTACCTAATCTATGTGTAGTGTCAAAGTAAATATGAAGCTATCGAATGTTTTTTTTTTATTCAGGTAAGTAGGTACTTTTTCGAAACCGGCTAAACTAAAGTAAACTTATTTCTTCGTGTAATTTATATCTACTATAAACTCTACCTAAGTTTATTTACTCTTAAAAAAAAACAAACGACTTCCAAAAAAAGACTACAAAGTGAAAGTTATTTTTCACATTATAGTATTTTTTTTTTGTAAAAAAGTTTTTATTTCACTTTTTAGTTGTACCTACCTACCCCAAACAAATTAATTTATCACTACTTGCTATGAGAATATCAGTGACAGGAAGCTACTGAACACATCTGCCTACCCCTTTAAAGGGTACAGGCGTGATGTTATGTAGTGTGATTGCGTAAACAATGCATATTTAAGCGATAGCAGCAAACGCGGTTGATTTGCTGGCATTTATTGCAGAGTTCCGTTGTCCGTCTCCGAAACTCCTCATCAGATCTTTACAAAATTTAAACGGAACCATTTCGGAATAAACCTCGTTCGAATGAAAAAAAAATCTTGCAAATTCGTCTATATATGAGGGAGTTATGCCCGGACATACATAAAAAAATACATAAACATCCGAATTGATAACCTCCTCCTTTTTTGAAGTCGGTTAAAAAACAACCCGCAACCAGAGAAAGTGACACTTGACAACATCGCACTGAAAGATAATTTCAATCGTAAAATTAAATGTACATTGCATTGACATTTAAGAACTCATTCCGTTTGGAAGAAAAACTTTAACACAGCGGATTAAGGAGACACGATTATATTTTAGTGGACATTAATTACTTTTAAGACTTCATTGTAGCTTATTACGGTTAATTTGGGGAAATAAAATGTGTTATTATAGCGGGAATTAAGATACTTTAGTATGTCTTTTGACACCCAGTTATGATTGCTTGTAGGTAGCTGTTTTCTTGACATTACAAAATGCTTTTATTTTTTATGATTCCTCTCTTGGCTTTATCAAGTCGGCCCGTAAATGTTCACAATGGTACCTACTACAATACTAGTAGGTACGTCAACAAAATTGTGAATATTCTTACATCATCAACTATTGCAGTCCTCCTTACAACACAAAAGTATAGACCACCGCTTAACTGAGACGTTGCCTGAGGTAGCTGCGCGGTGCGGGAGGGGTGATAGTTGTCACAAGTTGATGAATCACTGAGCTCTCGCATCACGTCACCACACCCCTCCCGCACCGCGATCCTACCTCAGGCGACGTCGCAGTTAAGCGGTCGGCCTTATAGTTCATATGACAAAAGATCAGGTAGGTAAGGTTTAATTGGAGCTCACGTAGTTTTCTTTACTTTTAATTATACAGGATGGCAAGGACATCGACTCGAAAACTAAAATCATGAATTCGAAAACGTAGTAATGTTTCGTCGGTTATCAAAAAATAAACTGCTGTTTCATGGAAAAGTGGGATGCCTACTACGCGGTCAAAATATATTTGAATATCAGACGAAAATTTTCAGTTTAGGGCGTTCAGATTTAGAATCATACAGTACTAAAATGGGAGCAGGTTGCGTTTATCCTAAAGCCTTAACATAATCAGCCTTCTAATATTCCGTAATCTCTCTGGTCCAGTACAAGTTGGAAGCTATATAAATTAAAGTGAAATAAAATTAATCTTGATGTCATGTGTGTTATGTTAAATAGTAGATATCAAACTTACATTAAAAAGCTACTGAACTCATTAAGTGCTACTATTAAACAGTTTACACTATAATTAACATAATTCTACATCAATAACTACCGAATAACATTCTCGGAACATTTCCTGCGGCTTTCCTAAGCCGACGTTACGTTTGCACGGACGTAAAAATATCGTGGCGTTCGCGCACTGGATTTTCAATGCACTGTTTAGCGCCGAGAGTTGAAAATCGAACAGTGTGGTTGTGTGACGCGCTGGGATGCGCTGTGTTGGATTGTCAATGCTTGGCTCAACACCGACAGTTGAAAATCCAGTGCGCGATAAAATCCCGCCGCGATTTTTAACGTAGGCTAACGGTAATATTTAGCCCCCGGCGATTTGTGCACCAAACAAGAGTATACATTACCTTATCTGTACGCATATACATTACTACTAATTAATTTTAGGTGAGACCCATTTATCATGGAGGTTTTAAAACGTGTAATTATTGGAAGTGGGTTCTGTAGGTGGTAATTGTAGTCAGTGAAGATTTATTGTTTAATTTCTTTGTTTCTTTAGGTTTTTACTTTTGACCAGTTGTTTGTTGTTAAAATTTAAGCAAATGTTGGTCATATTCGTGTTATGAAAGGTTCAACAGGCATATAAATCGTAAATAACGTCAACAAAAAAAAATGATTTCTTTTTATAATCCCTTTTATACAGCTTTTTCATCTAGCCATCATCTGCCTAGCCTTTTTTTTTTCCAACTATATTGGGGTCAGCTTCCAGTCTAACCGGATGCAACTGAATACCAATATTTTACATGAAGCGACTGCATATCTGACCTCCACAACCCAGTTACTGGGTAATACAATATCCCTTGGTAAGACCGGTTGTTTACCTACCCGATTGTATAATAATAAGTACTTATTCTTATGCCTACCAACCTTAGAGCATTTAGTTGGTTTAATGCTCTAAGCTACCAACTTAAAAGCTAACCAGCTGTTGGGCACGAGTATTTTTTATCAACCAATCAGTTTGACGGATCCTCAGCCAAGGACCAGCTTCAAAATATCACGTTTTCGGAGATCGCGAGTTCTCTCGATTTACTAAGATACTAAAGAACTCTAAAACCTCACCTGTGTACGCTGTACAGAAAGACATGCACCTGTAAATTGACACACAAACAAATGCTCCGCGCACAGACATTAATATAATTTCTTAGTGCCCTATTAAGATGGCAGATAACTGCTACTGCTTTTTGTCAAATATTTTAAACCGTAGCATAATGCAGACAGCTGGGTAGAAGGTTGGGTCATGCAACACATCTAGCTTATCTACTATTGAAATTGCATTATAGGCACAAATTATGGAATCCCACGTATAAAATGACGAGGCGAGTAGGACAAATCATGATCACAATCAGTCTGGACTAAACTAATAAGAAACCATGGCATGAAATATAACACACAAAAACACATACACAACAAAAAACTCACACACACAAACATGAACATGTGTACATAAGAAAGAGTATTCTATTCTATTCATGAAACAGTCTTTTAACAGTAAGCCCTAAAGATGTTTTTGAAGTGAAAACTTCTTTAGCGGCGCTGTGTACTTTTTTTGGAATGGGTAAAAACTTCTAAATTCGCGTCAGGTCACGTGACCCTGATCGAAAATTCGTAAGACGTGACGCGCGTTGTTGAGGACAGCGCCATCTATGCACATCGGGAAGAACTACGAGGGCCTCGCGTACTAACTACGTAGGCCTTGCGTACTAACTACGTAGTTCATCCAACAACGACGAGATGGCGCTGAACCACGATTTGTAAATCTGAATAAATTCCTTTCACGAGAAGAATAAACCAGTCACTTTGGTCATCATACCTGATTTGCAAAAAACCCTATAAAATAAGGAACACACCTTAACACGCGTGTTTTGTTTATAAGACGATTCACAAAATACACTCGTAATTGTTCAAGTTTTCACTTCTGTCGGCACTACCGGAGTGCCAGTGTTTTTTTTTTTTTTTGGATATTGTTAATGTGCTCAACTGTAATACAGCGCTATACGAATAGCGATTAGAGTAAGCAACAGAAGTAACAAGTAAATGTGTTTTCTTCTGCAGGTTGCTTTTTTCTTTCATTTCAATACCTATATTAGCAACCTGCAGAAGAAAGCACATTCGCTGCAAACAAAGCAAAGGAAAGCAAAGTGGCTTTTGAGTAAAGCTTTATTCATAAAGCTTTACTCAAAAGCCACTTTGCTGGAGATCAGGCTTTTTTTTATTTGAAATGGGTTTGCTCTTGACTCTAATCTAGGTCAGAGATGACACAGATAAAGTCTACGATGGAGTGAGCTTTATTTTATTTAAGCAACTAAAATGTATGTTGGGATTTTGAAATGTGTGAAATGAACCTTCTGTAATTCTTTGGCATTTAACCGCAGTAATCCCACAGTCTCGTTCTAACTATCCATCATTAATACGATTAAATCGTAAAATTTAATTTGTTTAAACTTTATTGACGATAGTAGATCTTATTTCAATTTGATTGCTCGTTAAAAAATGTGGTTTAAATTAATGGAGGGCGAGTAAATTCTTGTCTCTGAATGGTAAAATCAATAAACAACTAGTATCGTAATTAGGACGAAAATGGTTCAGATTGTGCAGATCAGTTAAAAAACTAAGAACGGCAATGCAATTTAAAGTTATTAAAAATGTTGGCGAAAATAAGATCGCTGTGTGCAATATGCATATGCGTATTATATGTTAAGTCAGTAAGTTATGACACTTCAGACAATAAAAGGAGACTGGGCAAATTAGCAAACTAACAGTCAGTCAGTACCTACTTGTCAGCGGGATTGTCTGAAAGGGTTACCGCTGGCCCGGAACATAAAGGGCTAAGGAAGGAACACGGGTGGGTTTTAGTCAGTAAGAGTCTGACACTCCCTTCCGCTCCACCCAGAGCGGGAGGGGTCATTAAATGACATCACATTCTGAAAAAAAAAAGTCAGTATCTAAGTACTTGATGTCTTGAAAAGCCACGCAACAATTTGCTTTTTTTCGCATAATGCATTTCATACTATCCCCACCAGAATCATCAATAACCAAATTAGGTGTCAATAAGAATTTCTCCACGCAATTTTTTTTACAACAATCTCTAGAGGTTGTCAAGCTCCGTGGCCATTTAAGGGCCATTCCAATTTGTATAAGTTTTTACTTAACCAAGCATTAATGGAAAAATGCGTCTGAGAATCATTTAAATTCTGATCACGTTTGCAAATGCCTTGAAAACGACCATTTAAAGGCACCGGCGAGCAATACAATGAAATAAATAAATCTGCAAATTGTCGCGCCAAAAAACTTGGGACATTTCCCCACATATCTAACCTTACCAAAACAAGTTGGCATGCAGCACCTCGAGGTTTAGGGTTAACGTTCAATGCGTAATGTAAAGAAATACATACATGGTTGGTACATAAATTGCAATTGCTTTAACAAAAATATATTCAAATAAGTAAACATGTTTGGTTGGTGAAAAAAATCCTAAACACAATAATTTTTCCTATAAGTATTGTATGCAATGCAACTCTCCTGCATAAATTCGTAATATTGCAGCTCGATTGTCGAAACTTCTGGGACGATCCCGGAAGATATTCAATAAAAAATTTACGTCTCTACAATCATTACGCAAGATTACGCATTGGATTTAAGACGATCTTTGCCAACTCTTGACCGAGTTTCAGGTTGGGGTCTTAGCCATTATTTAACCATCATAAGATCATGACAATATCCGTTGTTACCTCGAATTCTTAGATTATTAGTCAGTCACGTCAAATATAATAAATTCACTATCAAAATCCTAACCCACGCCAGCCCTAAGGCGCAAACGATCACAAAGACACTCCAGCATAACAAATCACTCGCAGCTTGTATATCCATAACCGCAGCATGGGAAAAAACAGTACCACACTCGATCAACGTCTGACTGAACTGATACTATACATTCTTGACGAAAACTGCATATGGCATGTTCTGTGTTGCTATGTGATATGACGCTTTGGCGATCGGTAATGTCCTGTAGTTTTTTGCAGACATTCTGTCTTTGAAATTGCTTGATGCTCATTTCCAGGTAGTCCCAGAGACACATGCAGTGACATTACTCGCCTGCGATTTCAAAGTCTCCCGTCCACACACAGATTTTGACAACGCTAGCGACAAATCGGCTGTCAAAATCTGTCTGTTGACCTGGGCCCTAATTCACTAGGACCTCTTAATAATTCCTTATTTCGACACCACGTCAATTCCTTAGCCAATCACGACATCTGCTAATAACGTATTCTCTATGACATAATGAACGCAATCGCGCGAAATGAACGAGAAATTGGCGCGGTTTGAACTGTCAAAATATCACACTTGACAACCGAACGTGGTTTAGGTACACGTGGTAAGATTATCATAATACGCGGGAAATAATAATTACCATACCAGAATTGGGGGGCCCCAATTCTAGTATGGTAATTAATATTACCTGAGATTTCGTAAACGCCGTGACGCCTAGTATAACCGACAAGTACTATAGGTACAGTACCCAGCGATAAATATTGCACATCGACCTTTGGAAAGAGACAATCGGCTAATTTCGGCTTCGTAGAGCGTTATCTCTGTCGCACGAAATACAAACAGTCCGGTATCTATTAGGAGCTGTTAAAACAATTATGATTTGCTTCTTTTAATAATTATTTTTATTCTTTGTATAAAATGAAAAAAAAGGTAAAGGTCGATGTGCAATATTTATCGCCGGGTACTACCTATATGTATTGAATACAGCATGAGGACCAAATTACAAGAAGTGTTAAATATGAATGTACTGGCTATAAGAAATAAGCCAGCTAAGGAAAAGATGCATTTTGAGAAAGATAATAATTATGGCTAGGAAGAAGGGAACACTGAAATGACAGCTGACGATATAATCGTTTAAAGATGAAGTGAATAATCGTAATCGTGGTGTTTTAATTACTCTCACAAAACAAATAAACTAATAGGTTATTATGAAGGCAAAATACGTAAATAGGTACGGCGTCGAACTCGAACCTTTGTTTTAGGTATATCAGCTTACATATGCATTGCTATCTCATGTCACCAATAATCGTTCTAATCTAGACGTTCTAATTTATTACAAACAACTTTTTTTAATTATACAGCCGATATAACCTGAATATTTGACAAACTACACCCAGCCTACGCGAAGCTATTCAGATTTATTACCTGATACTTGTCTCGAATCGATCGGATCGCGATTAAGACAAAGTTATGGCAATTATTTATTATACTAGTTTATGTGGGTTGGCCGTATCTGGTTCATTTAAATACAATAAAATTTTCAAGGGACAATTGTCAATTTTACAAATTGCTTTTGATCAGATTTAATCGTGGTATCAAAAGATGTCATAATTTTGATATCTGCTGCAGTGCGTATAAATCATCGCCATAACAGCTCTGGCTAATGAGAGTCTACTGGTACTCCACATTGTATATAGGCTGTATATACAATGTGGAGACAACAATACGACAATAAATGAAAACAGTGGCAATAATAACCGGCGAAAAATTTCAACGCGGTAGTGTTCAGAATCATATATTGAATGCAATGGTGACAAGTTGCGCGTCGATGTCCCGTCACTGTACGATGCCATGATGCGATGATGAAGGGGCCCGTCAGGGCCGAAGCCTGCCGGGTCAGCGGGATTGTCCGATAGGGTTACCGCTGGCCCGGAACATAAAGGGCTAAGGAAGGAACACGGGTGGGTTTTAGTCAGTAAGAGACTGACACTCCCTTCCGCTCCACCTAGAGCGGGAGGGGTCATTTGATGATTTCTAATGCTATAAAAAAACCCTGTACGATGGCTACTAAGCCATGATCACATGGATTCTGATCCTAGCAATTTATTAGAACAGTACGATGCAATGTACAAAACATTTTAGTTTGCGTTTCGAATTTAATATACAGTGCCGAAAACGTTTTTATTTATTTAATAAATGTTATACTGTTGTTACGATCACTTAGATACATATAATGGGGCATACGCTAATAATTTATGAGGAAGTAAGTCACATTCTACTACTTGGTTGCTTAGTTGAATTACTAGTGGTTGCTAACGTGATTCCTGAGTGTGGAAAGAAAGAAATAAAGAATATTTATTTAGTGGGGTGCTGCGTGTAAGGCAAAGTTAAATTTATTTATTTTTAACTGACTTCTAAAAAGGAGGAGGTTCTCAATTCGGATGTCTATTTATTTTTATGTATGTTCGGGCATAACTCCGCCGTTTATTGACCGATTTGCAAAATTATTTTTTTGTTCGAAAACATAAAAGGGTAGTTTTTTAATTAGCTTCAATAATACGAATTTTTTCCACTTGTTTTTAGTGATGATGTTTTAAAATTAATAGCTTCCTGTCACTGATATTCACATAGCAAGTAGTGTTATATGAATTTGTGTGGGGTAGGTACAACTAAAAAGATAAAAATAAAAACTAGTTTACAAAAAAAAACAACCGACCATTCATCCATAATCTTGTCTAAAAAGTTTTCAATTAACTTCATAAAAATATTCAATGTTTTTAACAAACGATTAATACCTAAACAATTAATCAGTGGTATCCATTACAAAGATAATAGACCCCGCCCTAATGTGTTTACAGCTGAGAAGGGGCCGAAGTCCCGCCCAATCCAATTAATATTCGATCAACTGAGTAATTCTTACAATTTGTCGTGGCCCTTATTAGACGGATTTATTACCTCACCTTAATAGGCCCATTTTACTTCATATTGTTACCTTATTTGGCTCACTGATAGCTTTATTTTGTAATTTAAAATTGTGGAATTTTAAGTGTTATGTGCTTAATGCTGACTATTTTGGGCATTATGGCTTGTCAACGGTTCCGTTATAGCTATGATATTTATTCGGGGGTATTAAAACGGTTTTTCTTAGTTTAATTGATGATGACACGCTGTTTGGCTTGTGCAATTTCTTGATTCACAAATTTGGCAATATCAGATGTGTATCTACTGGATTATCCAACTAAAATCTTGCCTAACCATTTTAAACTAAAAATAAATGTGTTTAAACACATTATTTAGCTCTATCACTAAATTGTAGTATTCCAGATCGGCATGCGGCTAATTGCGTAAGACACTTTCAACCACAATCCGAATGAGGGTTTTCTGAAATGACGTTCGCCAGGTGGCAGCACTGACACGTCAGGTCCAGACATCTGTCAAAGAGCCTATATTTTCTTTAGTCATGACTGAATGATGAACGAATGAATGAATTGAATGATGAACGTCATCATATATTTTATATTGGAAGACCTCTTGTCACAGTGGTGCCAACTGGTGTCGTAAATTTTCACGAAAACCCTTTTTTTTGAAGGATATTACTAATCCATTACTTTATATTGTTGAACAAAATTGATTGCTTAACAACATAAATAACGCAATAAATCTTATTGAATTGTCAAAGTTAAAACCATTGCTACTGATAATGTGTTACGCAATCACCTCGCTGTTTCTGAGTGTTCTTTGCTCCAGATTTCGCCTGCCACAGGCGAAGAGACCTCTACAGAAGAACACCTTTATTTTACAATCTTCAATTTCATACGATAAAACCGTAAACACTTCAAAAGTGAAATACTACGTGAGAAAGCGCCCACAAATTGAGCATTATCTTTACGGCATTGCCCATAAAAAAGTTATCGATGCTTTACTAATTAAAGCCTTTAAAATCAAGGCAGCTTAAGAACCGAGTTTTTTGGAGGCAATTTACAAAACGACCAGTATACTTTGCCCTGCGGCGAAGTACGGAACTAAATTGAAAATATAAGGAGTTTGACAGATCGTTCCATTTTTCCGTAACAAGCAGCGCCACCCCTGAGTTTCAAGTTACGCTGGTCTTTAAGAACGAACCTCAATTTCATCGTCCGTTTACTGTATATTCATAAGTTCGCAGTAGGACTCGCTTCAGGACTTAATTATTGGTTCGTCGTATTTATTGGCGATTCGATGAACTTTTTGTGAGCTCATCGCGGTGGGGGACCGTTCTGTCACGTGAAGTACAGACGCCAGCAAATCAAGCTACTACAATCTGTCGAATTTCTTTAAGTAATAGATTTTCTTCTTTATTACTAAAGCATAAGGTTTACAGTTGATTGGGAAAATTTGACAGTTTCGGGTAGCTTGATGTGCTGTCTACATGTAGGTACCTACATACGCCATTAACGGAATGAGGATACTTACCTACAGAAGTATCGTTGGTTATAAGTATCGCTTCTAGCAAGACACTTAACCATTTATTGCACGCCCGAATTGAAATCAAATCTTTCATTTTGTCTTTGATCACCTAGGTATAGCAAATTGATCATTTCATTGATTCACCGTTTCGTTGAACAAAACTTTTTATGTACAATTTTTAAACCATTTCTTTATAGTTACAGAAGTTTAACATGTTAATTAAACTTCTGTAACTCCCTACTAAATGACAAATATCTCGGAATCTAAGGCCGCTAGTGGAAAATAAATTAATTGTTAGTAATTTCTAGGTATTTGCGTTTTTGTTTGGCGACCTAGCCGACTACAGCCGGACCGGCCCGGATACGTCAAGTGCCAAGCATTCACTACAATGAGCAATCTTAGGCCTCGTCCACGGTGAATGTGTGGTGACAAGAGCGGTAGCGGTCGCGGTCGCGGTTCCGATTAGGTGGCCACATTGACCAAGGGTCATGTTCGTGAACATTGGCCGTCAGTTGGAGACTGGTCATCTCTTAGCTGCCGTGGCTTGTTTTAATTATATTATTTTTAAGTAGTTCTTTTTTATTTCTTTTTGCGTTTACTCTGGACGCTTTCGACATGCACGTTTTCTTACATCGTTCTCATTTAGTTAGAGTTTGACCGCGTGTATAGCGGGTAGGAGGCATGTTTTCACAAGGTAAACAGTTGCAACACGGAGTAACTAAGTAGTGACTACACCATCACATGGACCCAAACGGCTGTTTCATCTGTGTTGGATAGTCCGTGCACGCCCTAGCACCCGCGCAAGCCCCTCACCATGGGCGAGGTCTTAGAGATCTTGGAACTAACACAAGATATAACATTTTGTAAGACATAAGGTAGTGATGAAGTTATAGTGCTCTTTTTATAACATCGTGTGTGGTCTGCAATGAAAGTTTATTTATTGTGCAAGTTCACACATGGCACACAAGATTTCTTATCTAGATTAAAAAGTTTTTCTTTGGTTAAAAATCGCAACGCTGACTTCTTGATTTCTTATATAAATTCTAGGCATAAAGCTTGATTTCTTATTTAAAAATAAGGCAATGGTGCCGATTCTGTTGTTCACAAACTTAACTAAATTTATGTTCAGTAAGTATGTCTTTTTCTTTCCATTTCATTAAGAAAAGGACAGAAGATAAATTTTAGTTTAGACCTGTCAAATTAATCAGCGCCTGACGTAAATTGACGTAACATTAGTAGGCAAGTTTTTAATCACGTCTAAACTTGTATGGAGTAGTGTCAGGCGCTGATTAATTTGACAGGACTGAACTAAAATTTATTTTCTGTCCTTTTCTTAATGAAATAGAAAGAAAAAGATGCACTGAACTTAAACTTAGTTTAGTTTGTGAACAAGGGAATCGGCACCAATATAAAATAAGAGCCGCCATTAGATATAACTAGTCTTACCAGTAAGGCTCCTACAAACAGGCGCGACACAAAATCACAGCAAGTCGCGCAACGAGCAATGCCTTTGTGTCGCGCGCGATTAATCGCGATTATGTCGCGCCTGTTTGTAGGAGCCTTTACCATTACCACCACCGTACCGCCGTACCATTACCGTTACCATTTTAAACTCGTGAACTATCAAATAAGTTCTCAGCAAATTGTCTAAATATCTTTCTACTCTTAACATCTAGCATAGGAATTCTTTACAGCATAGTCTCAATTGGCAACTATACCACGTTTCATCACCAAACCCATCAAGTTATAAACATGTCGCCTTCAAAAGCACGTAAAACTTTATGATCTCGTCATTATTGGCACAAAATACCTAGAGTATTTCAAGTCAGAATCAATGCCAAAAGAACAAGAAACAGTCGTAAATCCTGCTTACGACATCGTTCCCGTTTAGAGTACACGGAGTACACACATGACGAATGGTAACCACCACTCCTGACCTTTCGAAATGCCAGTTGGAATCCGGCGCAAGTAACTTAAATATCACCAAGTACTTTAAATACAATGTGCAGAATTTTAACGAAGACATCATGGATTCTGGCGAGATCATAATCGAAACATGTTCGTTTTATCGTTCCGGGATAGGGCTGCCGATGAAAGTTGTTGGAAAAAGGTGAAAGATGCTGACAAAACTTGAACGTTCTCCCCTACTCTAAACAGACTATGTTAAATGATACTCCGCTTTTAATAAGCAACAAGTATTCCTGAGAAGAACGATCACATGATCATACATAAAAAAATCTACATCGAGCATTACTTATATCAGATAGATTACAGAACGTAATTCCTCCAGTCTATTAACTTACCTATACAGAGCCTTTTATTAGGGAACACCTACTTGAACCATTGAATGCCATGCAATCTAATGCTGCCAGTAATTCACCAGTATTATTAGTCGCTTCACGGGTAAAACACACAGATAAAGAACACCTATCCAATTTTCCTACAGGAAAGAATTAATCGGTAACCCTATCCGCCCATAATTTTGTATTTGAGTGAAATGTTGCAGTTGATCATGGCAGACTGATCTCCCACAGAGTACATTTCGTAAATCACGCAGAGTTGGACTTGAAACATGAATGTGGATAGTTCTTATCTTACAATTTTACCTTATACGGCGAAGGGAATTCAGGGTATCAATAAGTGCATCTGCAGTATTCCAAACGATATACTGTTAGTTATTAGGCTGTGGACACGTTCGGCTCGCAGTTGCCTGTTTGCAGTGAAACTACTGAATCTTCGCTTAATTAAAGCTTTCCACGGACTACCTAAGGATTAATTTATGAGTTTTGATTCGACGGTAATGAGGTTCAAAATATAGTGTTTGCACGAGTGTAACTGTAAACTTAAATGGCGCTGGTCTGGTAATCAGCAGATATTATTATGTTAGACATTATTAGGTGTACAACCTATAAGAGTTTCGCATTAAAGACGGACCATCTGTATCCCGAATTCCTGACCGTAACGCATTTCTATGCCTGTAACTGCTACTAAAGGAAATCTAAGAGTTCCTTACAGTTTCTTACGGCAATCTAGCTGTTTCCTGTCCGTAATTTCTGACTAGCACTAAATAGTGCCGTTAATTCTATCTCATCCATCCGGTAAACAGGTACCTAATGATCTCCTCTAACACTTAAAAATGCCCATATCTGTGCCACTTAGTACGACATTTACTAAAACAAAAGCGAACCGGTATTTCCTTTCTTCCATCAACAACAACAATTAATAAAACATTTTCATAAACATTTCACTTTTAACAAAATTCTTCAGCGGACATTTCAAGTGGCAGGATTGCGTTTAAATCATAACTTCTTGATTTAATAAGGCGATCTAAAGTGCCGACGAAATAACCTTATCAACATGTTTTGACAGTTTACATGGATAACAAGGTGTATCACGTAATAATTATTGTGTGTGCACAGAATTTAATTTTATTACTGTACCAGCAGGTTTCACACGCCTTTTTAAAATGGTTTTCCTTAAAAGAAAGATAAAAAGATACATGTTTATTTAAGGCAAACAATTCTGTAATAAAAAGATGATACTTGAATGCATTAAACACACTAACATGAATTTATTTTTATTGCATTTTGGTGCGTGACAAGTGTACTAACCAAATTCATGTTTATAGCTTTTCCCGAAAGTTTGAATAGTACCAATAAATGAACTTGTTAAGAAGAAAATATAAATTCCTGGCATGGCTAATGTTACACATTCATATATGAAAGAAGTTCCATTTCTACTCAATTGTTTTGTAGAATCATCTTTCACATATACGTAACACTGTTGGCGTCAACCGCTCATTGTAGTGTTTGACGTCAGCTCCAGATGGGGTCAGGATCTAGGTGATTATATTTATCGATAACCTGTTGCTACAGTTTTCAATGACTTACGTAGAGTGTCTTTTCTCTCATTTCTGAGGTGTAAGTGCGATTAGATACCTACTATTGTACCTATAGAAGCAAGTTTTTCTAACTTAACAGACAGCTGTGCTGCGGGGGAGTTTGTTGCGCCATTTCTTCATCCCAGTGAAAGCACTAGGAAGTGGTGAAAGGCGTTTTTGGGGACGGTCTTATGTAATTTTGACGTTCGAAAAGTCCTGATTTTCAGCTTAATTTGAATAAGCGACTTTTAATTTGATTATCATAAGCTAGCGTTTGTAGATAGGTATATGGAGACTAAAGGAGTGGTAAAAACTGTTCAGTCTAGACAGATAAATAAAACAAAAATTCCGAATTTGATGCTATATCAGATATAATCTATAATAATAATAATAAAGATGAAGAGTTTGTTTGTTTGAACGCGCTAATCTCTGAAACTACCAGTCGGATTTGAAGAAATATTTTTGCATTTAATAGCACAATTCTTGAGAAAGGCTACAGAGTATTTAAAATCACGCTATGATCCATAGGGTCCGAGCAAAAAGAAAAAAAAGTCAGAAAGAACGGTGAGCGAAACCACACCATGTTTCTGGCAAATAAATATTCTATTCTATTCGAAAAAAGAAATAATAGCGCTGGCGGGTGATGCGATGCGACAAGGTGATATGAGGAATAAGAACCTTAAAAAAAATCTTTATTTAGTTTTTTAAATCATGAAACTTTTATTTTCTCTTGACTGTACTTACCTGTCAAAAAGAGTAAACCTAGATAAAGTGGATAAGACAGAGATTAAAACAGAAGACGAACTAGCAAGGGATCGAGATAACCCACCCTGGGTGGAGGAGGGTTCAGGGGATCAGACCGGAATAAATCGAAATTCCACGCACACAAGTCGCGGACAGAAACTAATTTATGATAAAATGAGAATGCTTATAAAAGCGTTGCCAACGTTGCTATATCTATAAAATAAATTGTGCAAAATATTTCACACAAATAGGCGATGTTCGATCAATCTCACTCAATCAATCAATCAACTCATCCTATCGCAGTCCACTGCTGGCATAGGCCTCTCCGAAACTGCACCACAACACCCTGACCACCGCCTTCGGCATCCAGTCTACCCCAGCCACCTTCTTTAGGTCGTCCGTCCATCCAGCTGGGAGGCGTCCCACGCTTGCCAATACGCGATCTCCACTCCAGGACTCGTCTGCTCCACGGCCATCGGTCCTTCGACAGACATGGCCAGCCCTCTGCCATTTCAGCTTGCTTACTCTGCAAGCTATGTCGGTAACTCTGGTTCTTTTCCGGATAATCAATTATTAGTCATTATATTCACTTTAAATATTTATTACCTACCTAATGATTGACAGATCTATCATCATTACTAATAAAAAAAAACAGACTTCCAAAAAAAGCACTACAAAATGAAAAATAACTTTAATTTCGGAAGTCGGTGGCAAAAACTAAAATACAAACCACCGACTTCCGAAATTAAAGTTATTTTTAAAGATTTTTTTATGTCGGTTTTTTTTTGTTATAAAATTTTTATTTCTCGCTTTTAGTGGGTCTGTTTATAATGTATCTAAGTTACAATAGCCTAATGTCAACTTGCTCATCGCTTTTTACAAAATATTGCTTTTCCCGATGCAGGGACGTTAATTGTTGAGGAGTTCTCCTAGTATTCCACCATCACATTTTAGCATTCGTATTGTGATGAGCGTAATTTGCTTAACAACCATATTAAAGTAATCGAATCGCAACCCGTGAAATACTTATTACTGAGTAGTTCCGGTGGTCATCTGTGGTCCGAGGTCCGAGAGCAAAATGCATGAGTTACTATAAAAATACCCAAATCGCTATAGGTGTGCCTATAATATTTGAGGAGTTCCCTCAATTCCTCATGGATCCCATAATAAGAACTTAATGATTTTAATAAAAATGGGACCAACCTGGAAGTATATCCTCCATTAAGTTAATAAGTAAAAAAGAATTTTCCAAATCGGTTTATAAATGACGCACTGAAGTAACAAACACAAAAAAAAACGACCGAATTGAGTACCTCCTCCTTTTTTTGAAGTCGGTTAAAAAACACAGACACATAGGTACTGTAAGACACAAAGGTTACATCTTCGTAATATCTACTTATCTTTGTCTGTCTGTCTGTCAGTCATAGAGACAGACAACTATTGACGGCCGACAGAACGAATTCGCGCACGTTTCGAAACTATTCGCATTTGCATGATCTGTCGTTTTGTATTAATTATTATTTAAATTGACTGTAGGTAAATACAATAGGGAAGCAAAACAAAAGACTAGCTACATTACATTCAAATAATTTGTTACAAGAAACGGCCAGTTAATTCCAAAGTTTAAGACTAATAAAATAGACTGTCTTTTTGGATTTTATTATGTTGGCCATCTGCACACTTCCCAAGGGAACATAATATGTACTACCAGAAGTAAATGATAAATAATTAATTTTCTGTAAGTTTGTACAAACACTTTTACACGTCTACTAAGTAACTAGATGAGGTCGGCGTTTCCTATCTAACTATTCTGAGAAGAAAGGCCGAAACAAACTGGGTCATAGTCTCTTTTAAAGTCCAGACACATTATGAATTATAATATGGTGAAGCCAGTCCGTGTTTTTATTTTTTTCGCTGCACTACGTAGGTATAATCAAAGAGATTGGAATTGGATTTGGATTGGATTGATTGGTATTTTAGCACAGACAAAAAAAATTACTGAAAAATTCTTTACCAATGGGATTTGATACGATTAACTTAACAGTTAACTGTCCATTATGATTCATAATGTTATCCTTTTATGATTCTGCCAAAGTGGCCTTATTAGGCCCCCAGGTCTTGGTCTATCCGTGTGCTAAATTTCATCCAAATCCGGTTTCACCCGCATAAAGGCTCCATCAAACAGGCGCGACACGACACGCGACACAAAGGCACCGCAAGTCGCGCAACGAGCGGTGCTTTTTTGTCGCGCGCGGTTCGCGTCGCGCGTCGCGCCTGTTTGCAGGAGCCTTAAGTGTCGATCCCGTGGGAATATCGGGATAAAAAGTAGCCTATATATTAATCCAGGGTGTCAGTTACCTCCATATTTTTTTTTATTTATTTATCAAAATTAGTCGCACACACTCACAAACTTTCGTCTTTATAATATTAGTGTGATGTGATAATTATCATCCTGTAACTTTCCCATGGGAGACCAATGTCTCGCAGTGGACGTCTTTCGGATGAAATAATGAAGATTATGATAAACTTTATTATAGCAGAGCAAAAGCCTCGTTATTTCACAGAGATGAAAGTTAAACAAGCATGTATTTAACATTCTTGTCACATTTTGAAATACCTACTTAAGAATTAAAAATAAACCTATAAATTCCCAGTAACCTTATAAATAATGTATCGTGAACAAGAATCGATATAAATCAACAACTGTCACTGTCAGTGAATTTTATGACGCCCAGTTTCATTGTTTTATTTAACAGACAATAGTATCTACCTAATTGATTCTAAGATATTCCGCCCAAAATGAACCTTGACTGAAGGTGTGTACTACATTGTAAACAAGTTTGATTGTCATGTAGCATCGATGTGCGAATTAGTTTGGAGAATAAATTAGGTTCATAAAAGCACACTTTCTCGTTTTTCACGAACTCCTTTATCAGAAACTTGACATATCAAGGATAAGGTAAACGTTTTGGTTATATAAAATAGTTAATTGTCTCCGCCGCGCGCCCCAAATAGCAGAATAACTACAAAAACTAGGGAAAATTTCACGAAAAAAAAATATGAAGATTTTCTCAAACATTCGTTCTTTAGTGATCCTGAGGCGGTACCAAGTTCGCCAGGTTTGACAATTGCGACGTGAGACGGCCAAGGAAGTTTAGGAGAGTAAATGATAAGTGAAACATACCTCGCTTATTATTTCGAACCCTTACCTACCTACCTGCTGACACCCTTCTAAAGGGCAAGTGTCACATCAGCTAGTAGTTAAATAGGAAACAAATAGTTAACAGAATGTTTTCTAGTTTCTGCAAAATTTTATCTGAATATTCTGTCCATGTTTTCTTACAGCTGTACCCTACCTTAAAACCCGGATCTCTACATTCCTTGAAAATAAACAATCTTATAATCAAAAATATACATTCTCATTGCAGCTATCACTCCATCAGATACATTATGATATGAGAGGCGTTGTACCGTGTAACACGGACAGACGGAATTACAGCTTTCGTTCTAACAAGTTGACTACAGTTCACGCCACGGGTTGTCGCTTGTCCAATTCGAATGTTGTATGCTCTGGCGCATGAAGTAGTTTAGCCTGATATTCTGTTTGTTAATTTGATGTGATAGGCGAGTTATTTATTTGTGACCCGTAAATAACCGTATCAAAACTTTTTCTTTCAAATGTATTATTTTTTCAAGAATTTTCTACGACTCCTGAAAGCGCTGTTTCTACCCGGCAGCGGCAAGCCCAAAAGGAGGGTAATTTGTTTTTTTTGTTGTGTCATATTATTAATAATAATAATAATGCTTTTTCGAGAAAGATAAGCAAATCAAGTATCTTGACTTGGCTCGCGAGATTGTCGACATGTGGGATGTGGACTCAGCGATCATTGTGCCGATAGTCGTGACAGCCAATGGTTTAATAGCCAAGAGCCTCGACCAACACCTAAGGAGGCTCTCGATGGGCAGCTGGATCAAGGGCTTGATTCAGAGAGCGGTACTTTTGGACACGGCCCGCATTGTTAGGAGGTTCCTCTCTCTGGAGCCCTGACCGCCGGTAGCTTGGACCCTGTTCCCGATACTGGTGGGCTACAATTTTTTATATTTTAAAATGTTTTTTTTTTATTTTTTTTGTAAGGAATATTTTAAAATATAATAAGTTTGTTAAAAAATAAATAAAGGAAATAATGCTTTATTTCCAAGTTTACAATTAAGCAGAAAAGCACTATCAAGAACAAACAAAAAAAACCTATATAAACCTAAAAATTGTAAGAAACTTGTGTTATGGGTATTAGGGCTCTCTCTTCAATCGTTTACCAAGACAATATAAACAAGATTCGGAGTTACATAGTGATCAGTGTCACTAGCGATTGCCGGAGCAAGCAGTATGGTTAGTTTAATACAAGAACAAAAGAGTAGAATAGAATAAAAATTACAAAAATATAACTTAAAACTATAAACTGTAGCCATTTTCTGAGTGTGTATATGTGTGTGTGTATGTGCGTGTGAGTGTGTGAATGTGTGCGTGTATGTGTATGCGCGGGCCCACTGTATATATTTGCGCTATTATGTGAATATGATTTAGACTCTTATAGACTCTGACTCTGACGTTTATAGACTCAAAAGACTCATGATCCATTTACTCGCTAGCTTTTTACACTCAAACTTATTTTTATCATAGATGCCACAGTGTTTATTTACTGGATTGTATAAGCGACTTTCCAGAATTCGGAAATTTCTTTCAGCAAATTTGTTCTATGCCTTTCTGGACAGACATCAGTCGATCTTCGTTTTGCCAAATGACCAGTACCATATTCTATAGATGCATGTTTGCGCAAAATGGTATTGAGCACGAAGTGTTGTCTAACGGTCATGACTTGACAGTCTTTATACAATTGTTTAGTGCTCTTACGAAAATGTTTAAACATCATAACTTTACGGACAGCTCGTTACGCTCTTTCCAATTGTAAAATGTTTGTGTTTAGAGCGCCACCCCAAACCGTCACACCAAACGATAGCACTGACTGACACAGCGAGAAATATAATACCATTCGCAAATCTACACTACATCGTTGATTTTTAAAGAGTGAAGTGAGAAGCTTATCCTCAAGATAAGCTTCTCACTTCACTCTGCCAGAAAACTATAATATTGCACTAGGGATGGACTAATCTTTCGCTCTGTTTATCAACGTTTTATTATTAATTTTAATTGAAGTTTAACTGTTTCCATATTTCTGTAAACAACAGAGAAAATTGATTTTGGTCTTCTTTGACACTTTTTCACTTGGTGAATTGAACGTATTGGTCTTTCACACATGTTTTTTTAAGTTATATTTGTCATCATTTCTAAACGTATTAAACAGCTCTAATATATTTAACTCTTAAAAAATTAAGTAATTAAAAACAATAATAGAAACATTTAGATAATATCGCACCCAACATTTTCCATTAGTACTTAATATCGTACATGCACAAGGTTACAAGTTACAATCTATTGTATAACTTTTTGCTTGTCATGTTAATAAGAACGCATACTGGGCCACAAAAAAAAAATTAATTCAATTGTTACATTCATACGCAAAGTGATATTATTCATGAATCTTATCGCTTATACGGTTTACGAGTACGGTAAAATAGTAAGTTCTACGACAGTCGTTTACACTGAAAGAAATAAGCAGTAAATAATAATGAAAAAACATGCTTTAAACAGTTCCATATGAGCCTAACGTCAAAACAGTATTTTTTACTGATCCGAAAACAGTTACAAGCTTGAGGCAAAACGTTACCTTCATGACAGTAAACTTTAACGTTTTAAGTAGCTAAAAGGTCACAAAATTAACTGTTTTATTCATTTGGTGATATCGTTCAAACCATTGTACTTACATTACAGTAATGGTAGTTTTCTTTTTTTTTTCGTTAAAATTAGTATGTTCAACCATGAAAAGTTACTGTTTTGTCTTTTACTGTTTTACAATAATTTCTTCTTACTGTATAAAGTCAATAAGTCATAATGAAATCGCTTTAATGTGGTGTAATAAGAAATTATTTTTTTCAGTGTATTTTTTACTGGCTTCTGCTGTATGACGCAAATTATCCCACGGGAACGTGCTATTGAGACAAAGAGTAGTCTACGTACTTCCTCAGGATGACATCTATCTCCTTGTCAAATTTTATCGAAATCCGTTCAGTGGTTTAGGCGTGAAAAGGTAACATACAGACAGAGTTACTTTCGAATTTAACATTACATTGATGTGATGGATTGGTATTTTATTGGTTTGTCGGCTGCTGACTTACAAAGCTTTTGGTGAAATGAAAGCTGTGGATCTTGACTATTTTCTTAGATCATTTTCATTGGCCCGTGTTTGTGTGACCATCTTTACATACCCCCTCCGTGCCTTGGAAAGCACGTTCACGGTTAGTCCCAGCAGTCATGCGTGGTTCTTTGGCAGTCTTTACGGAGCGTCAGGATCCCAATAGTCTGACAAACGGTCTTACCAAGGGGTAACATATTACCCAATAATTGGGTTGTGGAGGTCAGATAGGCAGTCGCTCCATGTAAAATACTAGTATTCAGGTCAGAACAACAACGTGGTCACACTGACAGACAAGATGACACGACTAAAGGCTCCTACAAACAGGCGCGACACGCGATATAATCGTGCGCGACACAAAGGCACCGCTCGTTGCGCGACTTGCGGTGCCTTTGTGTCGCGTGTCGTGTCGCGCCTGTTTGAAGGAGCCTTAAAATGACTTTAATTTATAATCTTTTTAAAATACAAATATTTTAATAATATGCTCTTTGGCATATAATATACTGCTGGATAAAGTTTTAAGCTTTCGCTTTAGCCAATCCAAGAAATACCTGTTCGTGTGGAACCTCAAAATAATAACCTCATAATTATGGTAAGTTAAAGGGCACTAACTATATCAACTTTCCAATGACAGCAGTTCAATTCAACTTTCAGCTGATCAATTATATCTCTTTTTTGAATGGTGATTATTCGATTATTCCTCTGGAATCTTGCTCTGTCATTTAAACTCACACAGAACAGTATGGGGTCGCTACAAACATGTTTAGGTTTCATTTGGCACAGGCCGGGCGGCAAATTCTAATGTATATTTTGCCGACCGGCTATGCCGAATCGTGCCGAATGATGTCGACCCGAACAAATGTGTAGCACGATTAACATTTACTCACCAATAAACAAACACGAGAACTCCAATATTAACATTCAGTACAAACACTGCACTAAATAAAATCATGTCCACGTCCAATTGAATGGCTAACGCATATATTCTGCATATGATTTATAACGCCAGCCGTGCGTGTATTCTATAGATATTAATATAATTATAACTACGAGAATGTTTTCGCAAACTCATAATTGGGTCAAGATAAGTAATTATGCGGATAATTGCGTACGCGCAGCCTCTGAGTGAAGGAGGTGAGAGATAAATCAAGCTAAGTCCTGTTTTTAGCCGGTATTTGCGGTATTTTGGTTAAATTTTGAAGAGCTTTTTTACTGAACAACCAATGTAAGATTACTAATTAACTATTTATTTATTTTAGTTTCTGTATAGTTTTAGTTAAATTAGAATTTAATTGTGTTATTTTTGGTTCTGTTTCCCCTTTTTTGTCCAGAATTGTTTTAGTTTCTCATTTTTTATTAACTATTATAAATTATATATCTACGTCTGTACTTACCTACTACAAATTGTTCGTGTAGAATAACGACGGTATGGTGTCCGGTGAAATCTTTTTTAGAAAGAAATAAAAGTAATAATCTATGCAGTTTCGGATTACCGAAGCTGCAGGTCCTGAGATTCAAAATTAATCGCAAGACGGGAGTTCTGTGAAAAGTTTGCAGCTTATGCTTTTCAAAGAGCAACAATGGTTCAGAGCTTATTATGTCACTAGCTTCTGCCCGCGACTTCGTCCGCGTGAAATTTCTTGTTACTCCGACCCACCCCGTCGCATCGCATCGCCTGCCCGCGCTATTACTTCGTTTTTGCTTAGCGTTCTTTCTGATTTTTTTTTCTTTTTGCTCGGCTCCTAAAGATCATAGCGTGATGTTAAATAGCCTATAGCCTTCCTCAAGAATTGGGCTATCAAATGCAAAAAGAATTTTTCAAATCCGACTGGTAGTTCCAGAGATTAGCGCGTTCAACCAAACAAACTCTTTATTCAGCTTTATAATATTAGTAAGTATAGATGAGCATCTGTAGGTAGGTACTGTTATCGTTGTAAACATTTCTGAGTGTCTTTGTTCTGGCATTTAGGGCCCTACTTCATTAGGACACACAGTCAGTGGGCAAACAGTCGCGCTACCAACAAAATTTATGTTTAAAGCTCTAAATTTTATTTCTAAATTCATATATAACGCCCAAATACTAGTTCATATATGTATAAGGTCCATTAAATTAGATGGACAAACTTTTAGAAATCATTCAGACCACCAAAATAAGGACGATGGTAAAAATATATATAAGAAAAACGCATAGATACTTACAAGAAAAATAATCAGCTAACGAAAATACACTAATGTGCCAGCAATTTATTATTTTAGGTCAAAATAAAATCACTTTAATCAGTGTTTTTAGGGTTCCGTAGTCTACTAGGAACCCTTATAGTTTCGCCATGTCTGTCTGTCCGTCTGTCCGTCCTCGCTTAATCTCTGTGACCGTTAGCACTAGAAAGCTGAAATTTGGTACCAATATGTATATCAATCACGCCGACAAAGTGCTAAAATAAAACTTGGAAAAAAATGTTTTATTAGGGTAGCCCCCCTATATGTAAAGTGGGAAGTGATTTTTTTTTAATTTCAACCCTAACGTGTGATATATTGTTGGAAAGGTATTTAAAAATGAATAGGGGTTTACTAAAATCATTTTTTGATAATGTCAATAATTTCGGAAATAATCGCTCCGAAAGTAAAAAACAATGTGTCCCCCCCCTCTAACTTTTGAACCATAAGTTTAGAAAATATGAAAAAAATCTGAAAAGTAGAACTTTATAAGGACTTTCTAGGAAAATTATTTTGAACTTGATGGAAACAATAGTTTTTGTACAAAAAAGACAAAAAGTTGTACAAAATAATTTCTGAACTAAGTTTGTAGTATAATCGTATATGCTTAGATTAATCGTATATGCAAGCATTTTTTTCACTTCGTTTACATAATTATCTTATTGTGACGGACGGGAAACTACGGAACCCTACACTGAGCGTTGCCCGACACGCTCTTGGCCGGTTTTTTTTTTTTTTGTTGGATATCTTTAGTTAGTCGTACTGAGCACTGTGTTAAAATTTGTCCTTCTATTTTAATGGGACCCTGTATAATATGCCTAACCTGTAATCTGCTTGGTTGCCAAAAATGTTGATGTTACCTTTGTCAAAGTGTACCCGTGGCGCCACCATTTTGTCCTAGTGTTAAGCTTTGAAGCCTAGCGCATTATTATTTTGTTAACATCATTTTATCCTCTGGTCTAGGTTCTATTATTATGTTTAACAACGTAAGAGTACCTACCCAATGGTTCAATAACCTCTTGCTTGTTTGAAGTCGGTTAAACAATACATTAGCTTTTAAATCAAGACTTGGTGTGTTTTTTTTTTTTTAAAAACCTTGCCCCACACTAGGTTTACCTCCTGTATTGTGGGTGCGTTTACAAACATTTAAACTCACATACACAAACAGCCAGACCCGGAACAACTACTTGTAGGTCATGCAAATATTTGTTCCGTGCGGGAATCGAACCCGCGACACGCAGCGCAGCAGTCAATCGCTTAACCACTGCGCCAACCGTGCCGTCAATAGTTATTAAACATATATTTGCTAACTAGCAGCGCCCCGCGGTTTTACCCGTATAAGTGTCGATCCCGTAAGAATATCCAGATAAAAATCTATCCTGTCCTTTACCGGGACTCAAACTATCTCTATACGAAATTTCACCTAAATCGGTTCAGCGGTTCAAGCGTGAAGAGGTAACAGACAGATGACACACTTTCGCAATTTTTGCATTTATAATATTAAGTATGGATTAGTATGGATTTAAAGTGACAGAATTCGAAATTATCGTCCCACCCTATTAGTGTCTGCTAGATGAATATAAATGTCATGGCATCTGTGAAGCAATAATTTAGCCAATGGCTATTTTATCTTAATTTGGAACTGCTTGCGGCTACGCGTTAGAAATAGCCTTAGTGAATATTTTTTTGAAAAGTATCACCTATATTCCATCACATTGCCTCAAGAAGAGCATCCTATTCTTAAGGCAATGTGATGTGTGATGTGGCATGTGTGTGTGTGTGTGTGTGTGATGGAAGATACTTTAATTAATAGCAAAGTTATAAACTGGTAAGAACTTTGATTAAATTCTTACTTGTCGTGGTTACAACAGACTTCAGAAATAACCCACACCAATTACTCCCAGAAGATTTTCATGCAAACTTCATAAGGCGCATAAGAAAAAATATTAAAAAGCACTTTTATCAGCTTTTTTAGGGTTCCATAATGAACAAGGAAGTCTTAAATATTAAGTTTTAAAGTGCTAATTTTTGTTAGAGTCAAGTATAAATAAATGGTTCTCTTGGATATGTGAAAAAATTCATGGCAGTAGTATATACAACGAAATTAAAAGGAAAACTTTCACAGCTAAGTAGGTTTTACAAATTTACGAGTAATAGTCGACTGACTTAAATTTACAGTTGCAATAGTATGTGTGTGTTTATAGTATCTTGAAGTTATATTAATATTACATTGTGTGAGTTTATATGGGCTTTGATGCCTGAAATAAATGTATAAATAAATACAATAAATACGAGTATATGGGAGAACATCATTTTCAATTACAATGTTATGTTGGTTCTTAGGATAAATTCATTCCAACTACGGAACCCTTCATTATGCGTGGCGGCACGCACTTGACCGGTTTGTCTCTTTTTTTCTCTATTGCTACAAAGTAGGTTTTTAGAGAGCATGAGTGCCAAGACTGTTGCTACTACAGGTACGTAGGTACTCTACTTCAGGCTTCATCTTTCGCCAACCTGTCGGGCCTTTTTTTTTCACGTTTCACTTTTTTTCACACTCCCGCTCTGATTGGAGCGGAAGCTCCCTTCCGCTCCAATCAGAACACGGGTGGGTTTTAGTCAGTAAGAGTCTGATACTCCTATCAGACTCTTACTGACTAAAACCCATCCGTGTTCCTTCCTTAGCCCTTTATGTTCCGGGCCAGCAGTAACCCTTTCGGACAATCCCGCTGACCCGGCAGGCTTCGGCCCGGCCCCTTTAATTTGATGCTGACATCTCTTTGAGTCCTTGTCCTGTCAGGCTTTAATCGGTTAAAGGACACAGAACGAGATACATAATATAATAATAATCAGCCTATAATGTTCCCTCTGCAGGGACACAGGACGAGACTTGTTTAAGAGAGACACAATAGAAGTTTTATTTATTACTAGCTTCTGCCCGCGACTTCGTCCGCGTGAAATTTCTTGTTACTCCGACCCACCCCGTCGCATCGCATCGCCTACCCGCGCTATTACTTCGTTTTTGCTTAGCGTTCTTTCTGACTTTTTTCCTTTCGCTCGGTTCCTAAAGCTCACAGCGTGATGTTAAATAGCCTATAGCCTTCCTCCAGAATTGGGCTATCAAATGCAAAAATATTTTTTCAAATCCGAGTAATTGACATATGGCAAATCTTGTCTCTATAATGCCCTTGTGAACATAAAATAATTTATTTTGATAAGGATTAACATTTTGTTGTTTATATAATAATCATCCAAACGTAAGTATTATGTCGGAAAATTACATTTTTAAAATTTAAAAAAGCAGTTTACTGAGCACAACTGTTTCGTAGTAGGTAGCCGGCCACCCGGCTGGGCCACGCGGTATAGTACCTCGCAGAGCTGCCGGCCGCCTTGCGGAGTTATTTTAAAACTATGATATCTCCTAAAATATTCATTAAAATCAAATGCTGTCAAGGGCAATTTTGTTCAAAACGAAATACTTGTGCTGAATAACGTATTTATTTGGATAAGGATTAATATCATGTTTATAAAAACACCTTCGCAAATAATGCATTATTTTAGAACAAATTTGATTACCATAAAAAAGGTTATAGTTAGTCAACGTTGACAGATAAACATATACTGCCCCTGACTTTTTTTTGGAACTTTTAAAGGCGAACAATTGCGTCATACATGATTTTTACGTAACTTTAACCGTTTACGCAGCGTACGCAACGGAAGCTCTCAAAAAGAAATAATTTTTCCCGTTTTTGCAACATTTTTCATTGATGCTCCGCTCCTTTTGGTCGTAGCGTAATGTGATATAGCCTATAGCCTTCCTCAATAAATGGACTATCCAACACAAAAAGATTTATTCAATTCGAACCAGTAGTTCCAGAGATTACCCCCTACATACAAACATACAAACTTACAAACTTTACCTCTTTATAATATTAGTATAGATATAGAAGTATAGATTACGTCTGGGGGCGTTTCGTGTGCCGGAAACTGTTAACTATCTGGAACTCTGGTCGGCGGTTACCCAAATACCCATCCATTAATAAACTTGTGCAAATGTGTGTACGCAAATATTGCTTTGACCATAATTTACGTTAAGTATGATGACATAAAAACTTCTGATAGTCATTTACCCTTCAACACGCACTACATCAGTCCGAGACAACATGTGCTTACCATGTTGTCAGGCCCTGTTTATATTGCTAACAAGCCACCATATTTATGGTTTGTTTAATTTTTTTCTGACGTAATTTGTAACACGTTGATTTCTATAATGATAATTAAAAACGTTCAAATATATATGATAATTAAGAACGTTCAAAATCTAGTCGTAATCTTATCTCAGCGACAATCATGGCAAAAACTTGTCAAAAATATAGGGACATTGGAGGTATTTTTGACAGAATGAGATCGAAATTAGAATGCGCGAAAAATAAAAACACGGGAATTGCCCCACTGATGATTCGTGCTTTCAGGAATGTTTCAGGAGCTAATAATAATGGCTGCGTTGGTTACGTAATAGCACCCTATAACGTGCTATTGCGGTTAGTTAATGTTGATATTTCGCTATACTTATGCTTAATGTTTTGATTTTTCTGTACAAAAACAACGTTTATGCGTAGTTCAGCTAGAACTAACGTATTTTTGGGTTTAATTAATTTTCTGTGTAATAGAAAAACAATTTTCACTTTACAGTACTTAGAGGTAGATATGTTAAAATACATTTTTACACATACACTGACAAAATTAATTATTACTACATCACATTAAAGCGATTTCATTAAAACTTAGGTACTGACTTTATACAGTAAGAAGAAATGTTTGTAAAACAGTAAAAGACAAAACACTAACATTTAGTGATTGAACATACTATTTTCTGAAAACAACAACAAAAAAAAGGAAAACCACCATTACTGAAATGTAAGTAAATTTCAATGGTTTGGACGATATCACTAAATAAATGAAACAGTTAATTTTGTGACCTTTTAGCTACATAAAACATTAAAGTTTACTGTCTTGACGGTAACATTTTGCCTCAAGCTTTAACTGTTTTCGGATCAGTAAAAAATACCGATTTAAGGGTCCTTCAAACAGGCGCGACACGACACGCAAAGGCACCGCAAGTCGCGCAACGAGTGGTGTCTTTGTGTCGCGTGCGATTCGCATCGCGCGTCGCGCCTGTTTGCAGGAGCCTTTAAATGTTAGGCTCATATGGAACTGTTTAAAGCAGTTCAGATCAATGTTTTTTCATTTTTATTTACTGCTTATTTCTTTCAGTGTAATTTGCATACCTATCTACAATAAATGTACTCGGAAGTTGAATATAAGCTGGATGGTGAGTTTCTCACCCGTTTTTCTCCATAAAGATTTACGTTTTGGAATGGGCACTAGCTTTAACTTTCCGACTAAAGGCTCCTACAAACAGGAGCGACACGCGATATAATCGCGCGCGACACACAGGCACCGCTCTTTGCGCGACTTGCGGTGCCTTTGTATCGCGTGTCGTGACGCGCTTGTTTGAAAGAGCCTTAACAGACCGACTCTTTGACAATTCAAAAGCGCCTAGAAATTGTTTAACTGAAATAAATGCTTTGAGTTTGAGGTGTTTAAAACTAGGCTTGAATTATCACAATAATTTATCAGTGTTATAAAAATTAAATATCCTTGACCATCACTTTCTCTTCATAAGTACTTCTTGCCTAGCTGTTCAACATCTTTTTCCTCGATGGCCGGACCTTCATAATTTAATGAAATCTGATGCCCTCTGTACCTACGTAACGGAAAAACCGAGCCTGATTAACATGTATTCAGTTTAAATAAAAAATTGACAATGGTGTAAATCAAAAGTATCAACATTTCCTTCTCGCGGTTTGCAATAGTTTTTGCGGCCTGACACAAAATTTTCTCCCAATCCCCATTGGGGGAGAATTTTGTAAATATCGGAAAATTTTATGAGGGCAAATTTTATCATGTATGCTGAAGAATATAATACAATGTGTAGACCACCAGAAATTAAAATATTCGGAATACTTTAAGCATAGGAGTATTTTGAAACTATCAAATTAACACTAGCATCGAATTTAAAAAATTTAAAAGCCGGCCAAGTGCGAGTCGGACTCGCACACGAAGGGTTCCGTACCACAAGACATAAAACGCCGAAAACAACATTTCTTTTATATCCCTTTAAATTTTAATTTTATTTTATTTTTGTTATTTGTTGCTATAGCAGCAATAGAAATACATCATCTGTGAAAATTTCAACTGTCTAGGTATCACGGTTCATGAAATACAGCCTGGTGACAGACGGACAGTGGAGTCTTAATAATAGGGTCCCGTTTTTACCCTTTGGGTACGGAACCCTAACAACGAACAAACTAAATAGCAATAATTAAAAAAACCAACTGCGGGTTTTACCGATTTATTACTACATTCTATATTGATATCAATAAAAAAATCAAATCAAAAAATCAATTAAATATATTATTATCCAATACTTCTGTAATGGAAATATTTAATTGATTTTTGATTTGATTTTTTTAAATTATACCTACTTTTTCGTATGGATACCTACTGGGACCGTCATTAAATATATTACGTAGTTTAAATTAATGTGGTATGGTCGTCTCCACATTTTGCCAGTTATGTAATCTCACCAGGTATATAACTTGTAAGACTCGTCTAAATAGGGGATTCGCAGTTCTGTATGGGAAAATTCAACGATTTTTAATTTTTTACTTTTCGAGAGCTTTAAATCGCAGATATAGAATATCAATGAACCAAAAAGCAATCAATCTAATTCACACTCCACAATCGAGCAAGTTCTATATCTCGTTAATCGAAAATAATCGAGATGTGATATCGATAAACCGTTGTGGCAATTAGCGTCACGGTAAGCGCGAAGATCAATTCTTAGATTACTTCAATCAAAAATATTCTTGATAGTGAACCAAAAGGCGGTCAATTATATCAGAGAGATAAAAAAAAACGTTGTTTGTTTTGCTCGATGTAAACAATTGAATGCCAGGCTGTTACTTTTAAGACGTTTCCGGTTTCGATTCGAATTGATTTATAGATCTCATGATCGATTTCAGTCGAGATATTTTTAAGGTCAATATTTTTTTTTTAAATAGTCTGTAATTAAAATATTTTTGTAAGTATATTATGATATTGATTTACGCTAGATTTCTGTCAAAAAAAACATAAAATAACATGAACGAAGTTAAAGCAATAATACCAATATCTTTACCGATCGCTTAAAGTTACTTCACATGCCACAAACTTGCATTACGTCAATCTGCATTAAAATGTAACACAATACTGCACTGATTATGATTATCCGCACTGACAGTCAATTCGATATAACCGAGCACTGTCACCAATCGGATTTATGCACTCCAAATCGATTCATCAACACATCACTTATAAATCGAATTTTTGAATTCGGAATTCGATCGCGTATATCGAATGCGTGTAAGCGGTTCAGTGGTTGTACAACTACTGGCGTAGTACTCGAGATAGTGCTGTGTCGGTTTGCCCCGCTGCTTGCGACCGATTAATTCATGATTTAAGATAAGTTTGTGAGACGTGGGACCAAAGGCAGCAGAGAGGCAATTCTAATTCTAAGAACGTGCACAGTCTGATCTCAATCTGTCAAAAATCCCTCTGACTTCCCTACATTTTTGACAAGTTTTTGACATTTGTTTGACGCCGAGATGAGACTGCGACTAGATTTTGAACGTTTTAAGTTACGAGAATTGGCCTTTAGTTTTTTTGCGAATAGGGACGCATATGTGTGACAGGACGGGATGTCTGATGGTCGGTTTATGAATGTAACAGTACTTATTTTCCAGTTTAAGTTTGATGGATGGTCTCATTTAGTATTGGGAGTGACACTGAGTGATGGTAATCAGTTAATTAACAATGTTCAGTGTGGTTGATGTGCTGTTTCGGCGCTCAAGGTGTTGGTAATGTCCGTTGTTATGTGCCCTGCAACTCAAATGACATTTTAACAATAGTGTGGCTATAGTCTTCTTGGAATAACACTTTCGCGAAGACATTATTATAGCCCTCTACCATAGCTAACACTTTCGCGATGACATTATTATAGCCTCCTAACAGAGCTAACACTTTCGCAAAGACATTATTATAGCCTCCTACCAGAGCTAATACTTTCGCGAAGACATTATTACAGCCTCGTACCAGAGCTAACACTTTCACGAAGACATTATTATAGCCTCCTACCAGAGCTAACACTTTCTCGAAGACATTATTATAGCCTCCTACCAGAGCTAACACTTTCGCGCAGACAATATTATAGCCTCCTACCAGAGCTAACACTTTCGCGAAGGCATTATTATAGCCTCCGACCAGAGCTAACACTTTCGCGAAGACATTATTATAGCCTCCGACCAGAGCAGTTGTTGCCCAGTGGTACCGACCCCGACTTACGAGTTGTCGAGGTCGTGAGTGAACCCAGACAAGCACTTTACTTTGAGGATTCAATTACATCACCACTGCTCTCAAAACGGCGAAGGAAAAACTCGGAAACCGGCCGGCGGCCTAGAACCAAAAATTCGAAAACGTGAAATCCACCATCCCGCACGGAGCCCGCGTGGTGTATTATGGCCTACTAGGGAGTAGGCCCATTATGTTTAAGCAATGGGCACGTTTTAAGCGGATTATGCTACAACCTGCCACCTACCAACTTTTCTTTTGAGCCATTTTGGAAAATAAAATATTCCAAAGAAGCCTAGGGGTACATTGAAAGCTCGTCCTAAAGGCTCCTACAACCAGGTGCAACACGCGATATAATCGCACGCGACACAAAGGCACCGCGGCACCGGGGCTGTGGGAATATCGGGATAAAAACTATTCCATGTCCTTTACCGGGATTCAAACTATCTGTATACAAAATTCCATCTAAATCGGTTCAGCGGTTTAAGCGTGAAGAGGTACTTTCGCATTTATAATACTAGCTTCCGCCCGCGGCTTCGCCTACAAGGTTTGTCGATAAAAACTATGTCCTACCCCGGGATGCAATCTATATCTCTGCCAAATTTTATAGAAATCAGTTCGGTGGTTAGGCGTGAAAAGGTAACATACAGACAGACAGACAGAGTTATTACTTATCGAATTTACCTATAATATTAGTATGGATTATAGTATGGATTCTATTATAAATAACTATAAATAACAGATTGCGACTAAGAGCAGACTGTGAACATTCTTAAAATTACAAGAATTGCCCCTCAGAAATATGCTGTGTTTTTAGTAGACTTGCAACGAATATTCGGTTACTATTCGGTATTCGGCCTATTCGGCTGCTTTTATTATACTATTCGGCCGAATACCGAATACCTACATATTATTCGGCCGAATACTGAATACTCAAATAATATATTTTTTGTCGATTATTAATCGATTTTTTTATTATTAAAGTACGGTCGTAATTATTTAATTGTTTATTTGTTAAATTTCAAACTATCACACTTACAAACAGATCAAAACTAAGAGATCATAATAAACTGTACTTAAGGGGATTACCTCGCTCAAATCCCAAAAACACTGTAAGTTTAAAGAAGATTTTAGATGAATCCTTTTGTGCGTTTTCCGTATAAAAAATATATGGTATACTTAGGGTCATCACAAATACATTGTATTGTTTAAAATTTTAATAAACTTTCCCAGACTTTGGGTTTTTTTTTATGAAATAGGTCCTTTTTCAACCTAAATTGTAAATTTTCTCTGTAACGGCTGAATAGTTCGGCATGAATTTTGTACTAAAAAATATGTAATGACCTATTTCACAATTTGTATTGTTTTTTTTTTTCATATTTCTTTTAATATTTTAAAATAATGACTAAAAACCTAAAAACCCGAAACTTCCCCGCTGGAGCACCCCCGCTACGGCCTGTGAGGCGTACTCGGGACACGTTACATCAGTGTCTCGATGACTCTTGTGACGGGTGGACTTACGCGCGTTATTTTTTCTAAATAAAAACTAAAAGTTCACGTTTTGAATGATTTTTGAATTAAATCATATTGTAAATAGTACAAATATAAATATTTCGTAAAAAAACAATAGACATTAAGTTTGTAAATATAATGTAAAGTAGTTTGTAATTTCGTTTTGTTTTTTGCACCTATCATAGAGTAAGCCTGAGTATGCCTAAATATAAAAATAAATGTAAGGTGATGCGTGGCCGAGCTCACCAAAACTATTGGTTTACCTACCCTATTGAGTACATTATTTCTAGTGTGTTTATTTTTGTTATCGTTTTTAGCTACAATACATATTTTTATATCTTGAGAACTTCGTTTGACGGAGGATGGAGACCTTGGTTGGTAGACTCCGAAGGTGGGTATAGGATCTCAGTGACGGCACTACATAAAACCATCGTGTTTGGACTCATTTGAAAGGTCTCATGGAGACATTGGTGATTGGCGATGTCACCTACCTGATGGTGGACTCCGAAGGTGGGGGTATAGGATCTCAGTGACGGGTGTACGTAGAACCATCGTGTTTGTATTCATTTGAAATGTCTTATGGAGACCTTGGTGACTGATGATGTCTCCTACCTGATGGTGGAATCCGAAGGTGGGAATAGGATCTGTGACGGCACTTCGTAAAACCATCGTGTTTGGACTCATTTGAAAGGTCTCATGGAGACCTTGGTGATTGACGATGTCACCTACCTGATGGTGGACTCCGAAGGTGGATGTAGGATCTCAGTGACGGGTGTACGTAGAACCATCGTGTTTGTATTCATTTGAAATGTCTTATGGAAACCTTGGTGACTGATGATGTCACCTACCTGATGGTGGAATCCCAAGGTGGGTATACATAGGATCTCAGTGACGGCACTACGTAAAACCATCGTGTTTGGACTCATTTGAAAGGACTCATGGAGACCTTGGTGATTGACGATGTCACCTACCTGATGGTGGAATCCGAAGGTGGGTATAGGATCTCAATGACGGCACTACGTAAAACCATCGTGTTTGGACTCATTTGAAAGGTCTCATGGAGACCTTGGTGATTGACGATGTCACCTACCTGATGGTGGACTCCGAAGGTGGATGTAGGATCTCAGTGACGGGTGTACGTAGAACCATCGTGTTTGTATTCATTTGAAATGTCTTATGGAGACCTTGGTGACTGATGATGTCACCTACCTGATGGTGGAATCCGAAGGTGGGTATAGGATCTCAGTGACGGCACTACATAAAACCATCGTGTTTGGACTCATTTGAAAGGAGGTCTCATGGAGACTTTGGTGATTGACGATGTCACCTACCTGATGGTGGACTCCGAAGGTGGGGGTATAGGATCTCAGTGACGGGTGTACGTAGAACCATCGTGTTTGTATTCATTTGAAATGTCTTATGGAAACCTTGGTGACTGATGATGTCACCTACCTGATGGTGGAATCCGAAGGTGGGTATAGGATCTCAGTGACGGCACTACGTAAAACCATCGTGTTTGGACTCATTTGAAAGGTCTTATAGAGACCTTGGTGATTGACGATGTCACCTACCTGATGGTGGACTCCGAAGGTGGGGGTAAAGGATCTCAGTAACGGCACTACATAAAACCATCGTGTTTGAACTCATTTGAAAGGTCTCATAGAGACCTTGGTGATTGGCGATTTCACCTACCTATTGGTAGACTCCGAAGGTGGGTATAGGATCTCAGTGACGGGTGTACGTAGAAGCATCGTGTTTGTATTCATTTGAAATGTCTTATGGAGACCTTGGTGACTGATAATGTCACCTACCTGATGGTGGACTCCGAAGGTGGGAGTATAGGATCTCAGAACCGGTAAGCACTTACCTGGTCATCATCTGACCTTCGGAATGTATCATGTAGTAGCACCCGTACTCAATTAGATAAATATTGAAAGCTAGGTTATCCTAACTATTCCCGTTACTAAGAACCGGTAAGCACTTACCTGGTCATCATCTGACCTTCAGAATGTATGATGTAGTTGCACCCGTACTCAATTAGATAAATATTGAAAGCTAGGTTATCCTAACTATTCCCGTTACTGAGAACCGGTAAGCACTTACCTGGTCCTCATCTGACCTTCAGAATGTATCATGTAGTTGCTCCCGTACTCAATTAGATAAATATTGAAAGCTAGGTTATCCTAACTATTCCCGTTACTGAGAACCGGTAAGCACTTACCTGGTCCTCATCTGACCTTCAGAATGTATCATGTAGTAGCACCCGTACTCAATTAGATAAATATTGAAAGCTAGGTTATCCTAACTATTCCCGTTACTAAGAACCGGTAAGCACTTACCTGGTCATCATCTGACCTTCAGAATGTATGATGTAGTTGCACCCGTACTCAATTAGATAAATATTGAAAGCTAGGTTATCCTAACTATTCCCGTTACTGAGAACCGGTAAGCACTTACCTGGTCCTCATCTGACCTTCAGAATGTATCATGTAGTAGCACCCGTACTCAATTAGATAAATATTGAAAGCTAGGTTATCCTAACTATTCCCGTTACTGAGAACCGGTAAGCACTTACCTGGTCCTCATCTGACCTTCAGAATGTATCATGTAGTAGCACCCGTACTCAATTAGATAAATTTTGAAAGCTAGGTTATCCTAACTATTCCCGTTACTAAGAACCGGTAAGCACTTACCTGGTCATCATCTGACCTTCAGAATGCATCATGTAGTAGCACCCGTACTCAATTAGGTAAATATTGAAAGCTAGGTTATCCTAACTATTCCCGTTACTGAGAACCGGTAAGCACTTACCTGGTCATCATCTGACCTTCAGAATGTATCATGTAGTAGCACCCGTACTCAATTAGATAAATATTGAAAGCTAGGTTATCCTAACTATTCCCGTTACTGAGAACCGGTAAGCACTTACCTGGTCATCATCTGACCTTCAGAATGTATCATGTAGTAGCACCCGTACTCAATTAGATAAATATTGAAAGCTAGGTTATCCTAACTATTCCCGTTACTAAGAACCGGTAAGCACTTACCTGGTCATCATCTGACCTTCAGAATGCATCATGTAGTAGCACCCGTACTCAATTAGGTAAATATTGAAAGCTAGGTTATCCTAACTATTCCCGTTACTGAGAACCGATAGGCACTTACCTGGTCATCATCTGACCTTCAGAATGTATCATGTAGTAGCACCCGTGCTCAACTAGATAAATGTTGATTATAGACATTTATTTATTACAAAATAAATTACATAATTGATGTAGGTACTTGTACAAAACTCCTAGAGGAATTAAATCTACATAATTATTAGACCTCTCAGAGAACGAATAAAATAGGCAAAAACGATGACAGCTCTGTGACACATCTGTGTTCTTGGTTAATCTTCAGTTTGTTTGTTTTTAGTATGCTCGTTTGTCAGTAGAGGGCGCCAAAATAACAAATGTTAGTACAGAGATCAAATCTTCAAGGTCATCGAGCAATGTAATATCCTTAACGTAATACGATATCCACGAAATGAACTTGTCGAAACATGCAGTGCGTCAGCAATATACCGAGCAGAGCAACATTACAGCGGGCGCGCGGGCGATGAGTACATTAGAACAAAACAAAGGAGCGCGAAACAATCACGTCTGTACAAGTTTTTGGCGCTAAAATCCAGCCGAATACTTTTGCCTAATATTCGGCTATTCGGTCAGGGGCTTCGCCGAATATTCGGTATTCGGTATACTGCCGAATATACTATTCGTTACAAGTCTAGTTTTTAGTGAACTTATTTGAGCTATATGAATTATAACATTTAGCGTGTTTATACGGAACTTTCGATGTATGAATATCACATAGCTACATTCCTTAACTCTTTAAATATTGCACTTATCACATAGCTGTTTATACAGCATGTGTGTATTGAAATAACGATTGAAACCGCATAAAGAACCGAAAATAACTAAATAACACATAGCGGCTTTTGCATGCGCAACGACGATAATACTTCCTAAAAAAATCGTAAATCACAGCATATTTTCGGAGCGTGTTAACTTTTTAATATTCAACTAATGACTCGCCTTGGTTATTGTATAATTTTAAGTTGTTTGTTTACATTTCCGAGGCCCTTAAGCGTAACCTACATAAATAAATACAAATATTAAAAATAATGAAGATTGCCTCTACTTAATAATGTCAGCCGTTACCGCTGTCCATTTTTAGGGTTCCGTACCCAAAGGGTAAAAACGGGACCTTATTACTAAGACTCCACTGTGCGTCTGTCTGACTACTGTCACCAGGCTGTATCTCATGAACAGTGATAGCCATACAGTTGAAATTTTCACATATGATGTATTTCTGTTGCCGCTATAATAACAAATAATAAAAGCAAAATAAAATTTAAATTTAAAGGGGTATAAATTATTTCATTTATACCCCTTTAAATTTTAATTATATTTTACTTTGTAGTGTAGTGTTTTCGGCGTTTTATGCCTTGTGGTACGGAACCCTTCGTGTGCAAGTCCGACTCGCACTTGGCCGGTTTTAATGAGACGTTATTATTACTGATCTGCTGATTATAATCATCCCAGGATACGCAACAACTCTCGGTAGCATTCCCAGTAAATTGGAAAAAATGAAGGTATCCTCTTTTGTTTGTCCTCCGTGTTGTTCACTTTCCACACTTTCGCTAAAAATTGAAAGTCAAATCTTAGATAGGTATAACATAAAAGTACCAATAAAAGAATCCACAATTTATTGTGTTTAAAAGAACGCATTTGAAATACTAAAGTACTCGTGCAGTGTATTCACAAACTAGCTTCTGTCCGCGACTTCGTCCGCGTGAAATTTCCAATTCCCATTCACCCTCTTAGGGGTGTAATTTCGAAAAACCCTCTCTTAGTGGATAGTGACACCTACTCTTCACAAAGAACACACCCTCCAATTTTCATGTCTCTAAGACCAGCGGCTTAGGCTGTGCGTTGATATATCAGTCAGTCAGGACGTTGAATTTCATATATATAGATAAATGTTAACTGCTAAATAAATGCCCCTTTCTCGATAAAAATCTACCGTTTGCAATGTAATGAGTTTTTTCGTCAGACGACATATTATAATTGCAATTACTGTCAATCAGAATGACGCCGAATTTATTTCAATTACCTCTCGGCTATAATTTGGTTCATTCATTTAATCATTACCCTGTACCACTTAAAGGGAGAAGGCATCCGTCTTGAATGATCTTGAATTGCAATCGTAATTCGTAAAGCAGATATCAGACGCATCTATTTTTGTTCATTTTTGTCCTTCATTCGGCGGCATCTTTCAAACAACTCAAAAGTGAAAACTGAATTCATTTGTGAACCGATCCAAAGATGTTGGATTTCAGCACTCGGAAGCTTTCACTCGCCTACCGGCACCCTAATTGGATAACTCATTTAAGGGGATTACAGCCCCTAAACGCAAATAACGCAAGTTTTAGAAGCAATAAAAGTATAAGATCGACTACAGTAAACAAAATCAGAAAAATATATGATATTCTTCAGGATATATGCTAGGTAGATAGTGTGTTGAATACATAATACAACTAATTTCATACGATAGAAAAAAATCATGAATATAGGTACCTACCTCTAAAAATTATCTTTATACAATAAAAACCATATACTAATATAATAATCATTCTGATTTTTTGTCAGATTATTCGACAAGCAACGTACTAAAGCACTAGTGTTTTAATTTTTTAGTCCAAACAATAATTTTTTTGTAAATAGATAATTGCTTCATATTTTGCAATAAATTACCAGCGCTGTATCATCGCGCTTCTCTTTCTATTCTATGCAGTCCGACAGTGACCGCGCTTTAGGTCATGTAGTCCCCTTAATCACAATGTAAATAATTTTGTAGGATATTGCTAATCCATTGCTTCATATGTTCGAAAAACGTGTCAGCTCAACAACGTAAATAACGCAATGAATGTTGATGAACTGTCAAAATGAAAGCCATCGCTACCGTTAGAGTGTTACGCAATTACCCCGCAGAGGATCGAAAAATGAAATAAAAAGGAGAAGATGAAAGTTCATTTCTATGTAATTTTGTCGGTGTGAAATGAAACAAAAGTGAACATAAAGTGAATCATCTGACATCAGCTTAATGCAATGTCATCTGACTGTAATTCGAAATGCATTGCAAAGCTTGTTCCAGTCGAAGCACTTTGTCGCATCATGAAAGGCAAAGCTATCCAAGCCACATTGTTGAAACATAATTGATTACAAAACAATTTGTGAATTAACTTAAAGACCACTTTGATGGCTTCTGACATTCTTTAAATTATTAGAATTTTTCGTCAAATAAAATGTGATAATTAGTTTAGACGAGGGTCTAAACGCCACTACACCATGACAAGACTAATAACCTACTTAGATCTAGAGACAATTTGTTAATGTTATAGGTACATTGAAACAAAGCTTTACACACGATGACCAACTTTGTTACTTAGATTTAATTTCCTTATCGATACTAATAATAATCTATAACTATACTAACAATAAAACTTAAATTTGTTTTGTTGAACGCGCTAATCTCTGGGAACTACCAGTTGTATTTAAAAAAAACTTTTTGCAAGTGACAGCCCAATTCTTGAGGAAGGTTAAGCTACTTAGCATCACGCTAGGACCCTAAAGGATTTGTCGCACTGGATGCGTTCTGCGGTCTGCGGTCAGGTCATGTATGAACAACAATTCACTTTGACCTGACCGCAGACCGCAGAACCCTTTAGGAGCCGAGAAAGCAGTAGTCAGAAATACCGCTAAGCAAACGAAGTAATAGCGAGGGCAAGCGACACGATACGAACGGGGTGGGTCGGGAGAAAATTACATTTTAAAGGTCATAAGCACAAAATGTCAACCTTGAAAGGGATCGTCACCGTATCAACTCTAGCCATTCTGTATTCTTTGTATGAAACTCCCTTCTGCAACGCACACTAATCGGAATCGTAACGTAATCGCCTCGCCTCGGGACAAGCCCACGAACCGCGGTGCGGTGCGTGGTCAACTTGCAGTATCCGTGCTTACGGCTCGTCGTCCCCGAGCTTACGTCTCTTCGTCCACCCTTACCCCTCTCACCTCATAAACCAGAAGCCGGCGAGCCGTAAGCGCGGCGTCGCCTAGCCGAGTCGACGTATCGGAACTTCTGATTGCTACTCGAAAATAGCAAATCCACATCTTCACCTAAACCCTCATCAAATCACTATTTTCAACACACCTGCAATTCAATGCAATTACTAAACAAGTTTGCAGAATCTACTTTTTAAGTCTTCTATTGATACTAAAATGATACTTTTATGGAAACTCCTCTTTATTGCGCAACGTAATATACTACTCTTAAAATCAACAAATATTTACTTGCTCAGCTACCAGGTACCTAATAATACCAGGTAGCTAATATGATATGGAGTAAGAAAAAGAAACTAAGTAAGTACATAATTCCTTTACTGGGGGCCTAAAAAGGCCACTTTGGCAGAATCATATGGACAGTTAACTGTCAAGTTAATCGTATCAAATCCCATTAATGAAGGAATTTTCAGTTATTTTTTTTGTCTGTGCTAAAATACCACTCAATCCAATCCAAATCCCATCCATTCTCTTTGATTATACCTATGTAGTGCAGCGAAAAAAAAAAAACACGGACTGTCTTCGCCATATTATGATTCATAATGTTATCCTTTTATGCTTCTGCCAAAGTGGCCTTTTTAGGCGGGGTGTTCCAAATTACGAAAACATTGGGTATTCGAAGGAGTTCAAATTTTAAAGCAGAAAATCGTAAAACAAAAAGTAGTTCCTCAGTTATGGGAGAAATGGGGCGTTACCCATCCCTGCAACACCCATGGCGTTCAAAAGAAGCTTGTCATTTTTCTAGGAAATGACCTTTGGAAAATTCCAGTTTTGCCTCAAAGTACCGTATCTTCAAGTCATGGGTGGTTCCCATGTTCAAACAACGTTTGTAGTATTTAGTAAAAAGCCATTGGCTTAAGTGGCTTACCTATTGAATAAAATGGAGGGGTAATTTTACCTGAAAACGATTTTAATGGATAAAAACCGGAAGAAAAAGCTTTGAGGAAATGTTGATGTCAAATCCTGGGCTTAATTTATAATTTACCTTGGAGTATATAACAAAATATTTACTTACCTACATGTAAATCTTTAGTTCCGTATAAATTCTCGATGAAAATTGAAAAGCTCTCATCACTTTATTCTAAAAGCTCCGTTTCCACACTTTCGTAGCACACTCACGCGCACCAGCAACGTCGCCGGAGGCACGCAAATAAATCACGCGTTGACACCTCATATATCTCCCGCACCAATATTGTTATAAATCGATTCATTTCAAACGATACCCGACTATATCGATCATTGGTATTCTCTAGCACACGCTTAACGCCTAATACGAAATACGAGAAAATTCTTAAGATTTTCCCGAGACGGGAATTTATTTTGAAAAAGTTCTAAGTCGCTTTTCTTCTAGTGCAATTTAGAACTTTGTCACAGTTTTTGGTATATTGTTAAGTAAGTAATAAGTTAATAACACTGTTTTTAATTATTATTTATGTCGTATTAGTTTGAAATAACAAATAATTTTAAGGGGTGTGTTTCGTCGGTCATATTTTAGTGACCAATATGTTCTTCGTGGTGAAATTGTAATCAATACTAATTAATATACTATAAGCTGAAGAATTTATTTGTTGGTTTAAACGCGCTAATCTCTGGAACTACCAGTCGGATTAGAAAAATCCTTTTTGCATTTGATAGCTCAATTCTTGAGGAAGGGAGGGGGGAGGGGTCGGGTTTTTCTTGTTTCTATTTAACATCACACTAGGACCCTTAGAAGCCGAGCAGAAAGAAAAAAATCAGAAAGAACGGTAAGCAAAAACAAAGTAATAGCGAAACAATAAATTATTCAGTAACAAGAAATTTCACGCGGGCGAAGTCGCGGGAAGAAGCTAGTACCTACAACATAATATATAATTCATATTGCTTTGCCATTATTGAGAACATTACTGGTATATGTATGTTTACATTTATTTGAACTACTGTAGGCTTACATACATACAGTGACAGTTACAGATGGTCGTCTGTATGTTATCGATAGTTCGGCAGGCAGCCGGACACCGGCTGTCACAATATTTCATGTTGGAGAATTGTCACAAATTGTAACGGTTCTTAATGGTAATTTGACGAACATTGATATATTATCTAAGTAGCTTGCTTGACGTGTTATATTTTTACGAATGAAGCAATGATAAAATACGCGTCAAGAAGCTATAATGATTGTGGAGAAGAGCTCTAAGGGGCTTCATCATCAGCCTATAATGTTCCCACTGCTGGGACACAGGCCTCCTCTCAGCGAGAGGGAGTGGGCCGTAATCCACCACGCGGGCCCAGTGCGGGTTGGTAGATGTCACATGTCTTCGAATTTTTGGTTCTAGGACATGCCGGTTTCCTCACGATGTTTTCCTTCACCGTTTTGTGAGCAGCTAAGGGGCTTACATGACCTAAACACAAAAAAAATAAGTTTTAGAAACAATAAAATTCGACTACAGTAAACAAAATCAGAAAAATATATGATATTCTTCAGGATATATGTTGAGTAGATAGTGTGTTGAAAACATAATACAACGATTTTGATACGATAGAAAAAAATCATGAAAATACCTCTAAAAACTTTCTTTTTAAAATAAAAACCATACTAATATACAAACAGTCATCCTGATTTTTTGTTAGATTATTCTACGAGTGTTTTAATTTTTAGTCCAAACAATAGATTTTTTGTAAACAGATAATTACTTCATATTTTGCAATAAATTACCAGCCAGCGTTGTGTCATCGCGCTTCTCTTTCTTTTCTATGCAATCCGACAGTGACTGCGCTTTAGGTCATAAACCCCGTAAGAAATAAAATATTTTTATCGATATCGATAAAATATAAATATTTTATGAGTTTTTCTGCTTCGGGCATTCATACTGAATAATTCGATTACACACCAATATTTGTTTCTACTAACAATTTCATAACTGCCAATTAATACTGTTCAAGTTTGTAAACGATTAGAATATATACCTATATACTACCACATTACAGTATAGAGAACTAGCTTCTGCCCGCGACTTCGTCCGCGTGAAATTTCACCCTCCCCCCATTTACCCTCTTAGGCGTAGAATTTTGAAAAACCCTTTCTTAGTGGATCCTACTCTTCACAAAGAACACACCATCCAAATTTCATGTCTCTAGGACCAGCGGTTTAGGCCGTGCGCAGTCAGATAGGACTTTGAATTTTATCTAAATAGATTACATATGGTTAAGTATGTCTGAACTCTACAGATCGACGATATGCATTTTTTTTCATTGCCTTAGAGAAATCTCCGAGCAATATTCTGCTGCAAAAAAATTTTCTCTTCAGAAATATCTTGCTAATGCGCGAGCGCAAGCTACAAGAAGTTGTGAAGTTATTGGTAGGCGCTTTAAAGCCACTTTGTTGCCTTTACATATTTTAATTAGTGTAACAGCCATTTGTTAGAATAATATTTTATTGAACAAAGTTAAATCCTCGACGAATTATTACATATTATTATTCAGCCTATAATGTTCCCACTGCTGGGACACAGGCCTTCTCTCTGTAAGAGGGGGGGTAGATCAAGTAGATGTCACATGTCTTCGAATTTTTGGTTCTAGGATATCCAGGTTTCCTCACGATGTTTTCCTTCACCGTGTTGAGAGCAGTTGTGATGATATATTTTACATAAACGCCTGACTGTGTTCGAACCTACAACTCGTGAGTCAGGGCCGTGACCACTGGGCCACCACACCAATTATCACAGAAAGGAAAATTGACGGAATGAGATAATTGCTTTCTCCACATTGAAGTTAGAGAATAGAGGAGCATGGACGAAAATCCCAAAAAAAAAACACCAAACTACGATTTCGAAACAGTCGTTTCAGGATACCTATGGTTTTTCTTAAAAACGACTAATACCACTTGTTAAACACGTTTTTACAACACATTATAAAGCTAAGTTTTATTGTTTCATGTCTTTAATCCGTAAGTACCATAATCATGATAATTTTATTGCAATATTATTTGCGCATGACATCAGATTATCATTGACGAAAAATGAGCGAATGTGTTTCATAGAATCTCTTCCAGGAGTATTTTTAAACATGAAATATTTTTTCATCGACCATCGAGGTAACTCAATTTTTTTCATCGACCTTTCAGACATTTTGAATTAAGCGGGAAAAACGCCTACTTGTGTAATACCATAAAAACTGCTTCGAGAAAACCCTGAAAATATGTAAATACTTGTATATTAAAGCGTTTTGAAATAAAAAAAATAATTTTAACAAATCTGGTTTACAGAGGTTTTACAGCTCAAATAGACCAACTTGACTTTATCGTAGTACGGGACCCCCATGTGCAGGTGATCACCGGGGCGGGTTGATGTTTTAGTGAGGTAAGAATCCCACATTCCCAGGTCTTTTTCCCCAAAGTCCGGGAGCCTTTTGAAGGTGTCCCCCGAAAACAAAAAAAAAGGTAGGTACAGAACTATCATGTCTTTCCCCGGGTTGCAATCTACATCTCTGCCAAATTTTATCGAAATCTGTTCAGTGGTTTAGGCGTGAAAAGGTAACATACAGACAAACAGACAGACAGACAGGGTTAAATATTAGTATGGATACACCAATAAAACCAACATAGCCATCTTAACACCATTTGTACGGACGCCAGCACATCAACCTACCACAATCTGTCAGATTTCTTTAATAGATTTTCAACTTTATCGCTAAAGCTTAAGGTTCAAAATTGATTGGGAAAATCTGACAGTTAGGTGTATCTTGATGTGCTGGCGTCTGTACCTACACGAACACCTAAGAATACTCAATAAGATAATTTATTAAACATCGTTGACGTCATTGCTTTATGAAATTACATCTCATGATGTAACCGACGCGTATGGCTGATGCAAATGCATCTATTGTTAATAAAACAAAAGGGATTTTTTCGCAAACTCCGTATAAAAACTTTATCATCATCATTGGCATTGCATTTCCACACACTGTTGAGTGTAAGTGTCTAAACACTCTATGCCGAAGGTACGCGACCGAAGTTCGGCATGATTGCGCCTGCAATACTATTTGAATTACTGACGGCACATTATGCCGAAATTACGTTGTTGCATTGCAGGCGTAATCATGCCGAGCTGCGGTCGCGTACCTTCGGCATAGTGTGTTTAGATACTTAGGCCTCCGCCCTATAGTGCCATGCTTCCCTGCGGGTAATGCTGTTTCGCACTACATCCGATCCGAATCCGTGAAATGCCGGTCTGAAGTGACCATAGTCCTATTTGAATGAGGGGTTGCGCACTAGATCCGAACTCTATCCGTCCGAATTGAGAACAATCCCGATTCGGATTGAAGTCGGATATTTAATTCGGATTCGGATCGGATGTAGTGTGAAACCGCTCTAACAGTAGCAACGCAGTGCCTCTGTTTTTGACAGTTCAACATCATTCATTGCGTTATTTACGTTGTTGATAAGACACATTTTTCGAACATTATGATGCAATGGATTAGCTACTGCTAATCCATTGCTTCATATGGTAGATTACGTCCCACTCCCTCTCACAGAGTGGAGGCCTGTGTCCCAGCAGTGGGAACATTATATGCTGATTATGCTTATGCTTTTAATTTCGTTCTCAGCAAGTCATGAAATATAGTAGGACAAATAGAGCAGATTATCTAATGAGCATTTAGTTAAGGGGGAAGCGCTAAGGTAGCCCGCGAAATTCAAATTTTCTTACGTTTTTTTGCAATTTGCTGGTCAGCATTAAGTTGTACGTCGATTAAAATATGATTCGCGGCCGTAACAAATATGTATTTACAGAATCATAATCATTAGAATCAGTAATACAACTTGTTAGGTTAGTATAATCCCAAAATGTCAAGATTTGATGAAATAGTCATTCTGTGGGATTACTTGGTCTTAGAGAGTAATTGTGTTAATGAGTTTAATGATTATAATCCTGTAAATACATATTTGTTACGGCCGCGTCATATATTAATCAACGTACCTACAACTTAATACTGACCAGCAAAATTGCAAAAAAGTGGATTTCGCGGGCTATCCTGGAATAATAAAAATGACTTCCTGAAACATACCAACATTTCAGTGCCACGAACTTAGATTTTTCAGTTCTTTAAAAGTAAAAGATTTTCCGCTTTTCAATAGACTTTTACTGCCAAAATTCATAATAAGTTGAGAAGGCTGTTGTTAATTTTAGTGGCAGAAATTCCTACATTCAAGAAGGTTTATTATCGATAGTATAAATACTAACCAGTAAAATACCTACGCTCATTTATGAACTTTATTACATGGAAAAAAGGAACATTAAGCGGAAAAGAGACAAGTATACCTATTTCGAATGCTTCTGAAATCCCCCCTTAGGTTAGTTTGGCGTTAGAGTGAGACAGCTAACATTCCCACGTGCCGCAGTCGAGGTCAGTTCGCGCGTCATTCACGCATGCGTTATGTCATTGTGTGGAAAGGGCTTTCGAACAAAGGAAATTAGTTTTGATCTTCTGCAATCGATTTTGAACTTTATCGCTTTAAACGAAGATAGTAAATTCAATGGTTTGGTTTTAATACGATTCGCGGTGACCTAATTCGCGGGTTTTGTCATAGATTTATAGATATGTACATCAAAGGGGCATTATGCACTGTTTACATAGGTTGGGAGGTACTTATTTGGTACCTTTACTCGTATTTTCAAGTGGAATAAGATAATTAAAATCTATACATACATACATATAATATACAAATAAATAAAATTGAAGTTTGTGTTTGTAATGTTAAAATAACAGCTTTTTACTAAAATCATATGAAAGTACCTATATTACGATAAGTAACTACATATAACAAAAAAAAAACCTTTTTTTACTAATCACCGAAATGGCTGGACTGATTTTGATAAAATTTGGTATGAGAATACTTTGAACTCACGGACCATCTACTTTTTATCCACATCCATGCGGGCGAGGCCGCGGTCGTAAGCTAGTAAAATAAAAACAAGATGGTTGTATGACGTACAGATTTCATAAAGAGATACTTATTCAGAAGTTTTAACAAGGTCCAACTGTTTTTACATTGTGCGACCTAACATACGGACAAGATATATACTATGTAGGTAGGAGACATAATACCAGCAGTGCGATTCTGTAACCATCTCACCGTGAAAACTTAGGTGGTGACATGGAGTGAGTTGTCAATAGTGTCAATTCCTATAAAAACAAACACACTTCACCTAAGTTTTCACGGTGAGATTTTTACAGAATCGACCGGCTGGATTGCTATTCTGTAAAAATCTCACCGTGAAAACTTAGGTGAAGTGAGCGTGGAGTGAGCTGTCAATAGTGTCAATACCTAGCAAAAACAAACTCACTTCTCCTAAGTTTCCAAGGTAAGATTTTTACAGAATCGAACGGCTGAGTCTAACAGTGGTTCAATCCATACTAATATTCATACTAATATTATAAATGCTAAAGTGTCTGTCTGTCTGTTACCTCTTCACGCTTAAATCGCTGAACCGATTTAGATGAAATTTGGCATAGAGATAGTTTGAGTCCCGGGAAAGGACACAGGATAGTTTTTATCCTGATATTCCCACGGGATCGAAACTTACGAGCGTGAATCCGCGGGGCGCTGCTAGTATGCATACTAAAACGAGTCGTGTTCTCTCAATCATCCTTCGCGACACGACACGCGACACAAAGGCAATATAAAATAAGAGCCGTCGATAAATATAACTAGTCTTACCATTAAGGCTCCTTCAAACAGGCGCGACACGCGATAAAATCGCGCGCGACACAAAAGCACCGCAAGTCGCGCAACGAGCGGTACCTTGGTGTCGCGCCTGTTTGTAGGAGCCTTTAAATACCTTACTTTAGTTTCATAGTTAGTACGGTCTTAGCCGAGGTCCGTACTCTACGGGGTGCCCTTAGCATATAGTCGCTTAGTTTTTATGTTTTTTAAATCAGCCAGGATTTGAGGAATGCCTTAATTTATTGAGGCGCACAGGCACCCACAGGCAATCCCGGTTTTCTAGGGTGACCTGTGAGATGCCATATTTTAAAGGAACATAAGTGCCTACCACAGACACGTAACTTAATTGGTAAACTATACCTACGAGGGACTCGGGTAAAATTATGAAAAAATAAAAATTCTAAAAAAAAAATTGTGTTTTGGAAATTCAATTCAAATGACGTAAACGAAATAAACAATGAATAAAATTTATTCAGCATTCACATAATAATAATACCTAATTTAAACTTAACCAATAATCTATTTATTAAAACATAATGCTGTAAACTGCAAAAATCTAAAGTAAAATATAATAATTTATTTTCAGAATTGATTTCATGTTAAAACATAAATAAATCTATTATAAAATAAAAGGCATTATTAAAACGTATGGAATGTTTTCTTTAATAATAATTAACAAAGAACATTATTACTATTAAAATAATCTCATAAGGCAAGATATTTTGGTATAAAATAATATCACTAAGGGAAAAATTTCAACATTATTTTTTTTAAGTTAATATTAACAGTTTAGAAATATTAAATAACTACGAAATGATATGTTGTTATTCTTTGTTATTCTTGATTGAATGAATTTTACAATAAATTGTTATAAATAAAGAAAATAATAAAAACAAGTCTACTCTACATCGTAATACTTTTACGGTAAAATAATTAAATCAAATAGCTTAATAAACTTAGTGTAGTAGCAACCGTTGAGAATCATTAATTAAATATTGCTATAATAGTAATTTTCATAAGAATAGCATCGTTTTACGAATCATAGATAATTCTAAAACAAAACAAGAAAACAGGATAACCTGAAAAGGCTGAAAGTGACACTTTTGAAACATGGAAACTGATATTTATTTATATTAACATACTAACAGTTTAACTCTACATATATAACTTGAGTATAAATAACAACAAATAATAATACATATTTTTCAAATCATTGGCAATTGCAAAAACGCCTCAAAATATCAACATACTTCGTCTTCAAAAAATTATCATTTAAAATTTTAAAAATATCTACGCCTCGTTTTTTTCACATTTCAGTATTTTATGGTTTTAAATATCTTAGGTATTTTTTTCTCATCGATATCGATAAGGATAAATATCGAGTAGCAACACGTTTTAGGTCTATAATAGTATAAATAATTAAAATAACAATCCTAATAAGCAACAATAGGAAAACAAAAACAATTATTTGGTCTTAAAATGTAGGTATTTTCAAATCTCGCGTATTTTATAAACGATAAAAATAAATTTTACCTCAACATTTTACATAAATTGTTCTAAACATTGAAGAGCGAATCGTTCGACAATATAAAAAAAAGTTTTTTTTTCTTTTTAATGAACTTGTATAGCAATTAAAAGAGCATTATTAAAATGTTTTTTTTATTTTATTATTTAAATGTTACTAGGACTCCTTATTATAAAATGAAGATGTTATTACACCTAATACCAATCTTACGAAATCGACAGTTCGTGGTTCCTATTACATACCTACCTATTTAAAAATAATTAGGTAATATTTTTATCGTTGATACTAATTCAATCATCATCAACGCGAAAGTATTTTCTTTTTGAGAATATTAATAAGGGGGGGAGGCTGTTCATTTATTACGCAAGACAATTTCAACCAATTTCTGATCGCCCCTCCCCCCTAAGTAAGAAAAAATAAGACTTGAATGAACCCCTTCCCCCTTTGAATCTTACATAAGATCAGTATCTACCAAAATAGCAAAGAAAAAGTAGCAATTTTTTTTTAACTTATTGTTTTGCTTAGTTTTGTGATCTTACGTAAGAACAATCTAAACCCATCAAAACCCCTATGTAAGAAAAAATAAGACTTGTTTGGACCCCCTGTCTTACGTAATAAATTAACAGCCCCTAAGTTGATCCTAACTAAGAAGCTCCAAAAGGGAAAAGTCCATCGATATGTTAATAAATTATCTACCAAATCATTAGCTTCTATTAATAATACATTATTATTTCATACGCAGCATGCGAAAAAAATATGCCTGTTCTTTAAAAACAAGAAGATTATACGGCGCTCATACGCGTTATCTTAAAAGAAAAAAATATCTATCAGTCTTAAATTTGGAACTCTATAGCTAACTATAGAGTTCCAAGTTTAAAAATTAACCGCCTATGTCATCGCAGCGATTCCCGCGAAAACACATAAATCAACCATAATTTATTGTCTAACAAACGTCAAATAGAAGATGTCACTAGTAGTAACCGAATTATATGACAGAAAGTTGTAGTAGTAAGTAGTCTATACATAAGAAACTTTGAATGTAGCAAAAGATTCAAGTTAGATCCAGCTGCGGTTGGTCCATTGCCGCCGAAGTCCGCTCGCAGGTCGCTCAAGAGTCCTGGCCCTCAATCAGCGTTTATCATCTGGAACAAGGAATTTTACTTTTTAATTTATTTCGAAACTAAAATCAAGGGTATCTAAAGAGTCCTGAGCGACCTGTTTCAAAAGGACACACACATTAAGGGTTTGGTTAAAATGTTATGGGTTAGCATGTTTTTCTTATAAGATTTATTTATGCATATTTTCAGGCACTACTCAGTTTTCTTTAGTTAACGATTTCAAGTTTATCATTTTTCATGACATAATTCGTTCTGGCTTTGTGGTGCCTTAGCCCTACTGGATACGGAAAGACGACTCAAAGACATTCAGAAAAATAGTGTGAGCTGCAAAATATTGCTTTATTTGAAAAGAAAAATTCAGCAGTTGAAGTTTAACTTTTACAGTTTTCAATGTAGTCACTTTTAAATTCTTTGTTCATTGTAAGGTAGGTATATGATGCACTGTGTGCCAACTCCGTATTTAATAGGTAATAAAGTGAAATATCGATTCAGTTACTGAATAAATTGAAAAAAAAATATCTCTCTTAAAATAAAAGCTCCATCGAACATTAAATTCTCCTCTTTACAATCAAGTGAACAAAAGTAATGCCCGAATCGTGTCGCAGTATTTATGCAAATGATAACTTATTGATTATAAATTATTCGAATGACATTTAAAATCTGGTTTCAACAACAACAGTAATTTCTTGTAAAGATGCTTCGGAACGGCAGGAAAAGTAATTCTCCTTGAACTTTGAACATTTCTACCGTGGTGAAAGACAAAGGGACGGTGTTTCAGAATGAGGAAGTCGGTGCCAAGTAATTGGTTTCTGACAGCTTCGCGGAACTTTATAGCCAGTCATCTGGCTTATCTTTACATACTTGTACTTACTTATCTTAAGTACAAAAAAAAATATTGTTTAAGTCCAGTCAGTCCAGTTATAGCAATTAGTTGGACCCACCTTTGCATAAATGGATGAAATTTTTTAGAATATAATTTATAATTATAATTTATAATTTTATAGTTCTTTTATTTTTTATTTATTTGAGCAAAGTAAATAAAATATAAAAGAATTATAAAAATAATCTCAACCATTTATGCAAAGGTGGCGGCTTATCTTAACACACTTGTACTGTGCTTATGTACAGACGCCAGCACATCAAGCTACCCGAAACTGTCAAATTTTCCCAATCAACTTTGAACCATATGCTTCAGCGATAAAGTTAAAAATCTATTAAAGAAATTTGACAGATTGTAGTAGCTTCATGTGCTGGCGTTTGAAAAATAAAAAATATTGTTTATATACAGTCAGTTATAGCAATTAGTTGGCCCACCTTTGCATAAATGGATGAGATTTTTTAGAATACGAATCGATATAATTTTATAATTCTTTTATTTTTTATTTGTTTGAGCAAAGTAAATAAAATATAAAAGAATTATAAAAATAATCTCAACCTGTTTTTCAAAGGTGGGTAAGCTAATTGCTATAACTGACTGTACTGTACCGTTCTATCCGGACAGTTCATTGACATATACTTTACAACTGTAAGTCGGGGCCGATAAAACTGGCCACCACTGCTCTCAAAACGGTGAAGGTAAACATCGTGGGGAAACCACCAACCCGCACTAGGCCCGCGTGGTGGATTACGGCCCACTCCCTCTCATAGAGAGGAGGCCTGTGTCCCAGCAGTGGGAACATTATGGGGGGTGACTATGCATGGACATGTACCATTGCAGCTGGGAACCCCATCTCTAAACATAAGAAGTTTTTTTTTGGGTTTTAAAAAGTTTTTAGGCGCCATCTTTATATAAAGTATACGGTTCTGCATTTTCGTTTTATGAACAAATATTAATTTCATTACTTATTTACAATTTTGGGGAGAGGCTTGTAGCTAAGTAATAACAATCGCACGGGTCAATTGATCAGGTTAAGCTGGGCTTGTCGCGGTTGGTCCGTGGAAGGGTGACCATTTTTACATAATCAAGACCTCTCCGTGCCTCGCCGTTGGTCCCGGCTGCCATTCGCGAATCTTTGACAGTCGTTACGGGTCGTCAGAAGGATTAGCCCGAAAGTCTGACAACCAGTCTTACCAAGGGGTATCGTATTACCAAGTATTTGGGTTGTGGAGTTCAGATAGGCAGTCGCTGCATGTGAAATATATTACTGAAAACTGGTATTCAGCTGCTTTCGGTTAGACTGGAAGCCGACCCCAACTAGGCAGATGATACTTATTTACAATTTTCTAAAATAACATATTGGCGCAACCTGTACTTAAAGAACTGTAGCGCACGGTCACGGGTCACGGGGTCACGGTCTCACGGATCATAATTTCGAATCGATGAAATTAAAAAACGGATAAAGTGCAAAGAGAAGGCGAAATTGAAGGAAAGAGTTAGCCCTATGTCGGCGAGTGTTTTCAAATTACGAATTATTTTATGTTGTTATAATTTTTATGATTACTGGCCACTAGTCCTACCCGTGTGTTGAATTAATGTCGCCATTGTAACACCACGTTATATTTCTTGTGACTTACTAAAAATCACAATATATCACATTGTCCATCACCATAAAAAATGAAGACAGATCTAAACTATACCTAACAGTATTCATATAAAAACACACATGCCAGTCATCTATGTCATGCATAACATTGTATGGCATCACTTATGGTGTCAGCAATAAACTGAGAAGAGGAATATCATACGACTGCACAGCGCGGGCACATGCAGCTCTCACACACGCAACATTTTTACTGCCTATATAGGCACAGGCCTGTATGGATATAAGCGATTTGACACTTGCTCAATACTGGTAGGGTTGTCGAAAATAAATCAAAAAACTATAGTATAGACATCAAGCTACTATAATCTGTCAAATTTCCTTAATTGATTTTCAACTCTATCGGTAAAGTATAATGTTCAATGTTGATTGGGAAAATTTGACAGTTTCGGGTAGCTTGATGTGCTGGCGTCTGTACCAACACAATGAGCTTTAGAAAGACATAACTTGCATAAGTGACAAAGACAACGATCTACAAGCCATAAGAATATCCTAGTACCATGATATTTATCGCGCTTTACTTAGGTTAACCAAGTCTACAAACACGCTGTGAATGTATGCATGACGACGAGGAGCACAAAACACACACATGCACACGCACAGACTTCCGACATCGTCATTTTCTCGGACGGTACCGAGAGCTTCTGAGCTTACACACACATTCAGTGTGTTTGTCCACTTGTTAACCATAAGTAAAGCACGCGTCGTTTCGTGAGATAATAATATTGAAAGAAAGAAAAATATAATTTATTTACAAGGAATTACTTAAATATAATTTATTTAAGGTTTATTTACAAGGAAAATACTAAATGGGTTAAATTAAGATCATCAGCAGTGAGAGATCGAGTAGGTATAAAAGGGAGGGACTGTACTCTAATCTGAAATTGACAAGGATGTAGAACGAGTCAGAAGCGACGAAACTGGGAAAGGGAACTTGGATCTCTATATAGGTAACGGTAAAGCACAATAATTAACAGACTAAATCTATTTTATGATTGCATAATTTCGAACAGTAGCAGATGAATATTTATGTTCATTATAAATTATGTATTATGGTCCTATTAATATGGAAAGCACGTGCACTTTAGTTAATAAAACAGAACTGCATAAAACAACAAATAATTAAAATGCGCAAAAACTTCCATATACGTACCAAACGTACGCACATTAATGACGGACATTATTACCATAAAACTGTACAGCATAACAATAACACGAGTGCAGATTACTAGTCTAAGTATTAATTTAACGCCTTTGATAACTGTTTCACACACTACAAAGTTTTAGACAGCCCTGCGCGAGCGCAAACGTGTTACTCACACATAGAAACCGCAACCGGTCGATTGACGTCAATGATGGGTGGGACGAGTGAATAAAAAAATATTAAAACTATCAGTTTACTACGGACGGAAAGCGAGACATGTTTCACTATTGTTCAACAATACCCACGTATCGAGAATCAACTCGACTACTTATTTGCAACTCGACTAAACACATCGTTTTTTGTGAACCTTCTATCCTATTGATTGATCTCGATTACAAACATACTTAAGTTTGCATCATCTATAGTGACGTCATTATTAAGAAGAACGTCAATATGATTTCTATGTATAACCTTTAGTAAAGTAGTTTTTCTACGTCATTGAATTGAATGTAGGTACCTATTATTAATGGTTTGGACATCGTTAAATATGTAAATACAAATCGAGTGCGTTTGTGCAGCAAATCGATTTTACGCCGTTATGAGCATAATAAATAACTATTAAAAAAATCAAGTACGTAAACAGCTGAATTAAAAAAAAGGACGTATGATTCTTCCTAGCTTTTAGAAAACCTCAATTTGATGCAATCGAAAGCTAAGCCACAGAAAACAGAGGCCACAGATCCAAAGCTCTTCATAATTCTGCACAGTGTTTAATTTAGACTTGATAAACTGTATTCTATGGTAATAGTTGTATTAACGCTCGTAAAGAAGACGATGTAGGGATGTTTATATACAATGCCTTAATTGAAATCAGAACCGTACTAAGGTATGAACAATACCAAATAGGAATCTAGTTTCAGTAGCCTACTTATTTTTGAAAAAGTCTAAGAAAAAGACGGGCACGTTGGTTTAAGGCTCCTTCAAACAGGCGCGACACGACAAGCGACACAAAGGCACCGCAAGTCGCGCAACAAGCGGTGCCTTTGTGTCGCGCGCGATTCGCGTCGCGAGTATCTGACGTCAAAGTTAATGAGAACGTCAATCTTAGAAAAACTGTGACAAAAACTAAATACGCGTCGTTGAAAACTAATTAATGGAGCAATTTTTTTAGTCAGGCTGATTTGATAATAAATTCTAATGCCAAAATATTATTGATGAGTTTTTGATGAAACATAGGAACATAAACATGAAATTAACAAAACAAATTAGGAGAAAGAGGAAGGTAATCCAGTTTTAAATGTTTGTAAACCTACAGTGTTTACCTAATGTTGCTGGAACATTTTCATCACTCAAATTAATAAAAATGTGAGTGGTATATTGTAGGCCTTGAAGTTTATGCAAAACTGCAATGAATATTGACAAATACTGTCTATGAACACCATATGGTATTCATTTATTTATTTGTATATACTTTATTGTACACCAGAAAATACATAACAAAAAATACGATAATAATGTTGACACACTATAGTTTAAAAAAATCATCAGTACTAATAGTTTCATTGACATTCTCACGTGGCTTATGTTCAAGCTTCCTAAAAACCAAATTCTTTTAAATAATAATATCAACAGCAGTTGGTACAATATCGTTTGTAGAACCTTGCGGCTTGTGACAGAGCATCTCATGGACACGATTGACGTCAGAGAACGGGTGTTCAAATATCATTTCGGCAGTTTGACCCCAGACACGGACAGTTTGAGAGTGACATCCAAAATTAGCCACCGAAAGATCTGCACTGGCCGTTGCTTCACTGCATTATAGCCCAGATATTTAACATTAAAATAAATATGTAACTCTCTCGACTATGATATTTATGAGACTGCAATGAAGCAAGACAAGATAGTTAAGTATACTTTCTATTAGAAATAGGAAGAGCTCACTTCATTATACTTTAGAAAGGTAATGTCCCAATGGTCTTAAATCTGAGCCATAATAATCTACGCACACTTAATTATGAATGCACATAAATCGTGACATCGCTATTAGGGTATCACGAGCATCGATAATTATTCAAATAATGAGTTAAAGAACAACACGAAACACAAGAATGGCTTTTTAAATTTTGGTTAGCGTTTGACGTCAACATGCAGTCTTATCTTTAAAAACAATATGAGGGGCAATTCTCTTAATTTTAAAAACGCGGTTCACTCTGATCTAAGTCTCAATCTGTCTAAAATACCTCTAATTTCCCTACATTATTGACAAGTTTTTGACATTGATTGTCGCTATTGGGATTGCGACTAGATTTTGGACGTTTATAAATTACGGGAAATGGCCTTCTGATCTCAAGAATACATAATAATACATATGCTATTCGTTTTCTATAAAAACTTAGATGTGCGGTTATTAACTTTAATGAGCCAGAAATAAAACAATGGACCGAAAGTAGAACATTGAGGAACTCCCATTAAAATAATTACTTGTAATAATGTTAAGTAGTTAAAACCAGACAAATTATCGATAATTACTTACTATACATATAATTTTGAATTATTTAGAAGACATTTTGACTGCTAATGACTACGAATTCCTCTAGCGCATGAAAGAAACTGAATCTCTGTTAGTAGTCGAATGCTAAAGAAAAATCTTTTCACCAAACTGGGAAAAGCGATGCGGTATAGCAAAAGGCTGTGGCAGCTTGTTTTTATTACACCCATTCCAATTGTATAAAAAGGGACAGAAGCACGGTTGATTGGTTTACCCATAAAGAACCATGGTGATGAACCCGCATTGAGTATTAGAGCAATCAAAATAATGACTGCGACGCGATTGTGACCAATTGAAATGCGACCATTTTTATTACTTTTTTATCCCTTTCGGTAGATGTAAAGCTTTCTTCAACTGTATTATTAATATTTTAACTTTGTTAACTTCATTGTGCATTCTCTTGTTAAGCCAGTCATTTTTTTTAACTACCAATTTTTAGTCAAAAGTAACATACCAATTTAAACTGCGAAAAAAATAAAAAAACATACTTCGTCTAAGACATGTATGGCTCAAAATGCTCTAAATGGTGTCAACTATCACCAGGGGGTGATAGTAAGGCTTTGTAATACCTCATGTTGCCATGTGTCGTGTATTGTGTACGTCTTTTGTTGGAGATCCTAAATCAATAAATAAATAACCGTTAATGCCTTAGTTAAACAATTCTCATTAGAAACAAAGTAATGAGACTGGATTAATGGGCCTTAACAAGTCTTAATTTCACACCTAATCAGAGATGCAATTATTGAGCAGCAATGCGGACATTATTAGATCACGTGAGTACTCGACAGGCGACAACTTATTCGACTACTTTTCTGCTTGTTTTACTTGAAATGTACTGGTACCTAAGTAGTTTATATTTTCATAAAAGCGACTTTGAAAAGGATTCTGTAAAACAGTTTACGATGTATCTATTCATCTCCGTTGAGAGCTGCTAATGCATATAAAATAAAGCTTGGGGCTAATTCATTATTTTAATGTTATGACCCAAAATTGTACTACCTCCAAACAAGGAATACAACCTGCGGTGCTATTCTGTAAAAATCTCACCGTGAAAACTTATGTGAAGTGAACGTGGAGTGAGCTGTCAATAGTGTCAATTCCTAGCAAAAACAAACTCACATCACCTAAGTTTTCACGGTGAGATTTTTTACAGAATCGACCGGCAGTAATACAACATCATCATCACATGCCTTTTTCTTCCATACTTCTCTATTAGGCGTCTTCTCGGTAGTCACCCTCTTTTGATCATCATTCACACAGTCCATCTATCGTTTCTACCTACTCTTATAGCCATCGAAACAATGAATACAGCAAATATGGCCCATTTGCACTAAAAGTTGATTCAAAACTGGGGAAGCCAATCGCTCTAAGACAGTTAGTCAGCAGACCTTTTCTCGGATAACGAACTATAAAAAGCTGCAAACATAGCAGTGACGCTTGGTACACAAACAATGTAAAACAATTGTCAATTATGTACAACCACTGTAACTAATACGTTCCTGCTCCAGTTACCATGTACAATAACATTGGACACGTGAATGACGGAAGTGAGCATCCGCTTCACATACAAATAACTGTAACCTACGGATTATAGCCATCATAGGATATGAGGAATCAAACATCCTGGCGAGAGGATTAACTGGCGCATGGAATTTTGCTGGTAGGAAATATTATGGTTCTGATAAATATGTTACACCCCAATTTTCTGGATTTTATAAAAGCTATAAGCATTGACAGAGTTAGATTTGATGATGATGGTAATAAAAGTTTTAGTAGAGATCGCAATACAGCATTAGCATTGCTTATTTTATTTTGTAGAATAATTCCACGATACTGGATAAAAATTTAAGTAAGCTAAAAATGTATTCCAGGCGCAAGAGTTAACAAAAATGCAAATGTTTAATACAGGTAATAGGTAATACTAGGTGGTATGGTAGGGCTGGCGTCCGCAACTCTACGTCGTCGCGTATTTTGAGAATATAAATTGCTATTCAAAAAGTTTTTAAACCTGTCCTCTCCTCTCCTCTCTCCTCGAAAGTTAAAATGATGTGATGTCAATGCCAAAAATCTTGTTAATGATACAAGAATGCAAAGTTAAAAGACAAAGATAAGATAAAGATTAAAATTTATATGCACCTGCCACCCACTCTTCACCACCCTTGGTTGACTGGTAGAGAATGCCTAAGGCATTAAGTCCGCTTTTGCACATTTTTGTGCAAAAGCTTAAAAAATAAATATGATATTCTAAATAGACGTAAATGCTAATTTAATTCACGATAGCACTTAATGTATCAAACATTCCGATTTCGAGATATGAGGTGAATTTGGTTAGATAAGTAACATGTTTAACATATCAAAACAACATAGATTTCGAAGAGCAAAGGATTCTTTGAATTATGTTTAAAATTCTGGATGTGCTGTTTTACATATGAAAAAGGTTATGCTTGTCTCTTCAATAGAACCAACCATCAAGAAACAACAAAATACCTTCTATTGAAAAGCTTCAAATATCTTCGGCTGATGATTCATCTCTAACCAATTCATTTTTTTTTTACTTTGTCAAGAGTCCCTTGAGCCTTTACTGGCCAGTTAACACAAACCCTCTAAATTATTACGTTCTATGGTGCATAATAAACAACCAGTTTATAAGCAAATAAAAATAATTAATTGACGTCACCAACTGCTTAGATATAATATAAGGAAAACTTTTTATGGAAGGGCACGAAGAGCTAAAAAAATGTTTGACAGTCGACTTTAGTCCGTTCATTTACATTGAGCGCTCTTTTGTTTGTACATAATAATGAATTAACAGTTTGGTTAAATTGGAATTGCTTGTATGTGAACTTTAATTCATTTATTGCATTTCAAATGCTGATGATAAAGTCCCCTGAATTTAGAATATTCATTTCCATTGTATATTAAATTAAAGATCATAATATATGCAAAGATTTAATAACAATCAAGTTAATTAAGTGTTTTCGAAAGTGGTGTCAGATTTAGTGCGTCTGCGACGTATCAAATCACAACTAGAAAATTGGTAGCCTGTGGTAGATAATAATATGTATTAAGTAGCCTTTCATAATTTGGCTTTTACGACGCAATACACTATTAGAAGATTGTCTTTAATATGTTTGCTGTGATGTTTGGTCAGTGGGTCGTCTTAGGCTTTCAAAAAATACCAATAAAAGGTATAAAACAACTAAAAAAAAAACGAATCAAATGAAAGAAAACTCACCTTTTTTGGCAGGGTAGGAGACTCGAACTCGTCGTCATCGCGGCTGGACAGAGTGGAGCACGACGAGCATGCGGAGTCTGCTGACAAAGACCTGGACCTCAGCCAGTTCACCTCCTCCTCCGTGGCTCCTACCGCCACCACTCCATCCGAGTAGTCGCTCACCACCACGCTGGGTGTCCTCACGCATCGCCCCCTGATCTCACTACCCTCGCTACTCCTTCGCCCCAGTTCCACATCATGAGCCTCAATCAAAGTCCTCTCTCGTCTAGGTGACATCGTGTCGGGCGGAGGCGTGATATCCCGAGGATGTGAGTGTCTCCGCAGACGCGTCTCTAGTTCTACGGCGGAGTCGTCGCTGAGATCGCGACTGCGACGCCTGACTGCGGCTCTGTCGTCGTCGTCCGAGGAGGAGATGTCTTCGAGTGGTGAGGAGGCCCGCGGTGGGTGGAGGTACTGCATTGGGGCAGGTTCAAAACGGCGCAGAAGTTCGGAGACGCGTGGTTGCGCCTGTCGAGTGACGCGGCCGGTCGGCGGCGCGCGCACGCCCGCACTACCGTTGGTCCTGCTGCGCGGCGCGTGCGCGAGCGCCTCCCGCTTGTGCTCCGGCGACACTCCTGCGCTCAGCTTCAAGTAGAACAGGCTGTGGTTCAGCGCTTTTTCCCTCAGCACCCGGCGGAAGTCTTCGGTCGCGGCTTGCTGCCGGTTGTCGACACGCGGCATTTTTGCTGAAAATTAAAAAATCAGTACTTACAAAAGTATACTTTTGGAAAGCATTTTTTTATCATTCCAGTAATTAGCATTTACGCTAATTCTAATACAGTCCAAGTAGATAGATTAGAATAGTTGGCGTACCAAAATGTACTTCTTCTAATTTATTATATGTCACTGTAAAGTGTAAACATTATCGCACTTGTGGCCTTTAAAAAGTGAAGGAAATAGAACAACGCAACTAATGAATATTTCTGTGGATGTGGTATAAGGCAAAGCGAGTTAATTGGTTAATTTTAATTAGTAATACTATGTACTAACCTTGTTCTAATTTAACTGGTACTCGAAAACCGTTTCAATAATTGGACATTTCAGTCTTATCTGGAACAAACAAAAAACAGTTAGGATATTTTTTGTAAAACAGGATGCTGATAATGGTTTACGTCAAATAATTAATAATTATAATGGTGATTTTAAAATCAGTTCTTATCATTTAGCTGATACACCTACATAATATGCCAGAAATAATAATTAATCCGTTATTTTTTGTTACTGTGCGAGCTTTGTTATCAAAACATGATAAACCACTGGATCTCCCATATGTATAAAAGTAGTTTAGATTACAAAATTATAAATTTTTAAACTACCTAAGCTTTCTACGCCCTCCAAAAGTACTTGTAGATAACATATGCAACAAAGAAATAAAATCTACAATCAAATCACATAAAACTCAATACCCTTCGCTCACACAATCTCTTTTTGCTCAAAAAACACATACAGATGTGTGGCCTATAAAAATTCCATCGAAGCAGGCACGTCAATTGTTCGCATTAGAAACAGATACCTAAAATTATACAATGAACAACAACAATAGATAAATAATAGATTTTATGACGTACGGCAACCGACCGTGAAGAACCTATTGGTCATGATCGCTAGATTCGTAAACAAACTGTCCAGCGTCCTATAATTACGTAGCACACTATCAAACACAATCTGAATCATTTTCAAGGATATTGGTAATCCATTGCTTCATATTTACAAAAAATTTGACTGCTCAGCAACGTAAATAACGTAACAAATGTCGTTGAACTGTCAAAATGAAATTCATTGCCACTAATAGTGTGTTATGCAATTAAAGGCTCCTTCAAACAGGCGCGACACGACACGCGACACAAAGGCACCGCAAGTCGCGCAACGAGCGGTGCCTTTGTGTCGCGCGAGATTCGCGTCGCGTGTTTGTAGGAGCCTTAACCCGTATATTATGAGAAACTGCATCCTAATTCTTAATTCATACAAACTACAGTTTTTATTAGATTGATGATTCTGCTAATATGATTATGGAAGAGTCATAATATTTTATTAAGAATTAAAATTAAATGTGCATAAATAACAGTACGAGTATACTTAATTAATTTATAAACAAAAAATATAACAGCCTAACTTGACCTAAAACCTATTAACAAACTGATATATGGCGTCGAGAAATTCCTCCGCATCGCTATCGACTGGTAATGTACCTACCCATGAGATTGATGGCATTGCCACGTTGTCTGGCAATGCTTAGCCTCTGGCCAAGGTAGAAGCCAGCCCTTCGGTCGACCATGAGCGCTTGGATGTTGCCCGATAGTTTCAACCCCAAACGGCTCGAAAATATAACTATCTAATGAAATGATATACATACGCCGCTTGAGGATTTCCGCAACAGCAGGATTAGATTAGTTTTGAATTTTATTATATTGCCTTTTTTGGAAAATAATGAATCTACAGAAAGAAATAGGCGAATGAATAAACTATAACCATAAGAATAACCTGCCTATTACGTTCCCACAGCTGGGACACAGGCCTCTTGTGTGTGAGAGGGAATAGATTATATTTCCAGAACATTTGGCGTAGGTATTAACAGCAGTATATCTATCTAATGCGATCACGACATGTTTTGGCAATGGCAATTTCCTCTTTAACTGCCTGTCATCATTCCCTATGAAACACTTTAGGGGGCCTATGATTAAGCAGGTCTGGACTACGATACATGCACACATATAGGACCGTATTCAGGCAATAGAAAATTCCTTTGCGCTATGTTCGGAAAATCCCTGAAAGTCTAGAACTATCCATATTTATTCAACGCTTAGATATCTCGGCTCAAAGTAATGAAAGGTATTACGCTAGAAAAACAAACTCTTCGTGTCTAGAACGTATATTTTTATGACGCTAGGTATTATTGTGCATTCTTTATTTACAAACATTTATTACGGCGTGGTTCATTGCATCCTCTTTCTTACTGCGTACTAATGATTACAAAACATACTACAGAGTTCTCATGTTTCAGGAAACGTAGACAGGACCATTTAAAACCGTGCAATTGGAGATACCTATCAAATACCATATCCAGCAGTCCAGCAGGGGAATGCTTATAGGTTAATGAAGATGAAATGAAATCCCATCAAAAATCAATATTACAATTTTAAGGATTTTTTTTTTTTTATTTTCCTACCAAATTGTGACAGCCCAGAACTTTAGTTACCTACAAGAACTTATTAGGCACATTGTTAATAGTGTATAAGGTGCCCTAGTTCTTTAAAGATGCTAGCTACCAAAGCATACACGTCTTACACTGTTTGTGGATCAGCACCAACCATAGCCAGTACGACGCTAAGAAATACTTCATTAAACAATACAACAATAAAAATACTCCCAGAATTGAAATAACACTGAGGCATTGCAATCTTTCTAAAACGAATTGTCCTTATAAAGAAGGAAATTCTATATACAGCATGTATCGGAACAACTTCCTCCATGAAACCAACACCGTCATTGCGAAAAAGTAAACAGTTAATTACTAATACGCGCATTGACGTGGAGTTGCGGACACCAGCCCGTATTACCTATTACCTGTTTACTAATAACAAAACCATGGTCAGCAAGATGACCTGTCGCCACAAGCAGCACCTCGTCATATTTGAGGGAAGGAGGCAACCCGACCCCCGACGCTACCGCAAGCAGTGACATCTAGGGAGCATGACGAACTTGCTGCCGGTTGCTCAGGCAAGAATAATAATGATCAATTTATTGTTGTTGTTATTCAATCATGTTGTAGGGCAGACAAATTACAGTACGAGGTTGATCTACAATAACGTACATAAATAAAATATTCACCAATCCCATACAAAACTTCAATACCTGCTCGACCCAAATGTAAAAAGTCAGCTGATTTTTTTTTCGCGATTACGACATTGGTCCCATGGAGGTAGTTTTCTAGTTTGATGTTCTGTAGCACAGCTTTAAATATGTCTACACATTTCAGATTCAAGCTGTATTATCATTCACTGTTTTCATCTCATTCAGCGAAATACAGGTTGTTATGTCGGAACAATGATTCGCTATTAGAACTCGACATTCCACTTTTTCTATCAAATAACTACGCAGTGTGATGACAGGTAATTGCATTGATGTTTGTCATCGCTAATTGAGATGGTTATCAGTAAGTGAGAAGCAAACATACATCTTATTGATTCTTATTACTAGGACAATGTTACAGTTGCTTTTAACTGATGATTCTAAAAGATGATAAATGATCATCAAATTTATGAAAAATGCATACTGAGTTATGGCGATTGATTCCAGAATGGGTTTTAGCTAGACATATACACGTACATAAACTCATGCCTTCTACCCATGTTTGTAAGAAGAAACTACAGAACGTCACTAGGTAAGAAAAAAAAAGTAGTTTGAATTTGGTTCCCTGTTTCTTTCACATTTGCCTTGAAAATACCTTTTGTTAGTCGCCTTTCACTCAACCTCTCAACATGACTAAACCATCTAAGCACACTATTTTCAATTTTTGTCACTAAATCTTCTTTCAAAGGAATTTCTCAATAGCAGCCCGGAGTCTGAAGAAAAACAAGCTTGCCCTTATAATATGGGACTTAAAGAAAACTGGCGAAATGTGAGTATACTATAGCTACACTTCTGCCTAAATCTTCGGAGGTTACAGGCGTAATGTTATCTCATGTATGGTATTCTCAAATTCTGATCCAATCTGAAATTGTCCTTTAAAATAATACCATATAATGACTAAAAAACAAACAATAACTAACCAAAAACTCCATAAAAACCAAAAATATTCCGCCAAATATTCCACACACATACACTTCTTGAATAAATAACATGATTACCAGTTAATTGTGATGTATGAAGCGTTTACCGTGCGTGTACGCATCATCTGTGTACGATTCACTGATATTACGTTAATCTATGGGAGCGAACAGCACGTGCACAGAAATCTTTATCGCTGCAACAGCTTTGGGCTTAGAACAAGGATGTAGTTTGATGAAGGATAAGCTTTTACATATTATATAAAAGAAAATATAGAAATAAAAATAAAAATAAAAGTAGAGCCTTGAAAATAACTATTTTTAAATTTTTTTTAAATTATTTTTGAAATTTTAAATAAAATTAAATTTCAAAAATAATAATGATGATTTGGGATTAATCTGAATTAATATGGAATAAATATGATACCTAAAATTGTTGTGATACATTTAAAAGGAATATTAAATAAATTGGTTGAGGGGTTATAAATTGAAAATAAGCTACTTAGTGATATTTTCAAATGAGATTATTTTTTGTTAATTCCAAAAGCTTATTTTTAAATATTAATGAAATGCTTATGGGAAACCGAAGTCTGGAGATGGAGACTAAGTGAGCATCCCACCTTTTTTGACTGTATGATCGGTTCATATCATTTGAAATTGTGATCAAACGTGACCAGGTACAGACGATGTCATGTCAAACTATACATTACCAGTATAAGCTGAGTTCTCATTGCACAATGCGAGGACAGCTAAAACTGGAAATGTATAACTTGATATTTCGTCGTGTGAACTACCACCATTGTTGTAGTACGATAACGGTCTAAGGTTCCATTGGTAATCTATAGACTAGCCGAAAAAAAAATAATGTGTGACTGTGTGGGTACACCAGGAAAAACAGCGGTTTTGTATATTACACCAAACCATATCAAAGATGAAAACTCTGTTCATGCAAAAGAAATGAAAAAAAAACTCTTTAGAAGAATTGGGATAACACAAAGAGAATGGATGGTTCATTCTCTTTGTTTTCTTTTAATTGTTATAAGAACAGACTCTCGGAACCAACTGTACTTTGATACCGATTCACGTCAATGAATATGAGCTCAGCGAAAATTCTTCAATTAACATTGTTTTAAGTAATTAGTTCATCTTTAGATGGGCAAAAAAATAACTGGATTCCTTTAGAATTTCGAAAATTATAATGTAACATAATGATGATGACATAAAGTTAATTTCAGAATGGACTTTTACAGGTTTAGGAGATCAGAGGGGCGATTCTTGTAATTTTAATTCCTTTAGATTTTTTTTGACAAGTTTTTGACATGGAGTGATTTGAACGTTTTATGGAGTACAAGACTTGGTTGGTGGTAGTGACTTAAGCATATTTTATTTTTTACATTGGATCTCAATCCTGGATCTACCCTTAACCCAACCCTTTATTACATTTTTATCTTATGCAATTCTGGACGGTGTCTATCCCACAGAACGTCTTGTATTTTCCTATATTACAGCTAGGAATTTGAGATCATTTTCAAGTTATGGTACATACAACAAACTGAATGACATACATAACAAAGTTCAATTCCGTTGCAACCAAAAACTTATAGGACCTTTTTGTTACAAATGGTCACTCGAAAATCAACTTAGAATACATTTGACTAAAGTAGATGACTGATGTGGGGATGGAATGTAAATTACCTGAGATTATGTACACTGTTATAATTTGTTCAAAACGTTCCACGACGCAAACACAAACCAACCATCCAACCATTGACATAAACTAACATTATTCTCCTGTCTCAAACAAATCCTAAAAATAACCTAATAAAGTACCGCATCCACTCCACACCGGCTCTGGTCACACACGAGCAGGCGGAGTGTCCTCAGTCCACGTGACGTCAAACGCAGCCTTGCGCGGTAAGGGCAACACAACACGCACCAAAATAGCTTAATTTAGACAATTCCAAGCAAATTAAGCTTGATTGCCCGCTGCTGAGGATAAATGGACAAAAGTGGATGTTTTTGGTTACGGTACAGAAAACGTTAATTGACTTCGAAGATTTGTAAAATTACTACCAACGCCTTTTCCTTCCTACAAAACGTCACTAGGTAAAAAAGAACATGTGGTTTGACTTTGTTCTTTGGGATATTACAAGAAGAGGCGAAAGAATTACAACAGTATAACGATTTTGTAAAAATACGGAAGAAACACACAAACAGCACAACACAGCAAATGCTCAAGTAATGCCAGAAATGCACGCGTTGCAAGGAGTTCCTGCAACCTATGTTGTTGCAGAGGCATCGTTGGACTAGAAAGTAATCGCGCAACAGTTTGTTTGCATTGCGATGTGCAACGTTGCAATTCATTCGCCTCTTCTTGTAATATCCCAAAGAACAAAGTCTTTTTTTAGACAAAAACCAGATTTATTGTCGGAACTTGTATATGCGTTATTGTTAATGCTGCACCTTCGACATCGTTCTGTAATTTGTCTGCCTTACGTCATGATAATTATTATGCCAAGAACTATGGAAGTCAGTTGACCCCGAAAATTCACGTACCTACATAGCTAAAAGAAATGTCAGTGTGAGACCATCTTTACTTTTAGTCAGTAAGAGTCTGACACTTCCGCTCCACCCAGAGCGGGAGGGGGGGACATTTGATGACTTCCCATCCTCAAAAAAAAAGACCATCTTTACGTTAAACCAGAACTTAGATCCCAATTACATTATGTTGGTATTTATATCTTCCATTTTTTACCCCACTACGTTTAAAGTCCAAGTGGTTTGTGGTACAAAGCACAACGTAAAACATATGCGAATCGGTTGGACGCATTTATTTTGCATGACTGACGTTTTTACGATGAATTTGTAGTGAATTTCAAAGATTTCATGGATCGACTGTTTTGTATGAGTGGACTTTTAATAAGCTTACCTTTAAAAGACACACATAACGATAAGGTTGTATGAAATTTTTTGAGTACGTGTTTACGTACGAATGATGAATGGTAGTAGGAATAGAGGAAAACCAAAAAAACTGTCGCTGGATAGTGTGAACGATGAAATAGTTAGAGAGGGAGTAATACTTAAATAACAGGTAAAAATTTAGCAACCTATGAAACAATAAATCTGAAGGGTTTGCTCATTTGTTCGAACGCCTTAATCTCTGGAACTACCATCAGTCGGTTTTGAAAAAATATTTTTGCATTTGATAGCTCAATTCTTAAAGAAGGCTATATATGTACCTATAGGCTACTTAACATCACCCTTAGGAGCTGAGCAAAAACAAAAAAAAAACGTCAGAAAGAACGCTGAGCGAAGTATTCGCGTCGGCAGGTATGCGATGCGACAGGGTGGGTCGGGGGAACAAGAAACTTCACCAGACGAAGTCGCGGGCAGGAGCTAGTAAATTATACGCGCCGACCCCAAAGCAATTGGATAGGGGCAGGAAGACAATGATGAAGCAGGACCAATTGAAGCAGAACTTGAACTTGAAGAGTTGTGTTTATAAGAACACTCCCAAGGGTAACAGAGACATCTTCCCATACCCTCAGAAGTATATTGGTGTACTTTAGAAAAAAATAAACTATCAGTTCATCATCATTTCAGCCGACGACCGTCCACTGCTGGACATAGGCCTCCCCGAAGCACCGCCACTTTCACCGGATCAGTACTTCTCGCAGGCAGTGAATTCCTGCGGCCTTCACCAGGTCATCGGCCCACCTTGCGGGACGCCTTCCATCCAACGCTATAACTATCAGTTAGTTTACGAAAATCATTAGGGTCCTTGTTAATATCCCTATACTCAAATTAGCATAGAATGGCCGTTAAGTGTCATTATAACGAGAAGCAATTATCTGACTATTATAATTCTTAAGCACCATGGGAGGTTAACATGAGTGTATACACATTATCTGCTTCCAATAATAACAAATATTTATGTTAGACTTATGCAGTAGCTGATTCACCCTTGGCCATATTCTAGACTCTAGTGGTATATAAAACATAACATAGAACCTTTGTAAACAAAGAAACGTATTTATCGGCGCACGATATGACGAAAGCCTTTACCAGAAGATGGTCATCGTATGAGTGGATCAGCAGCTTCAATATCATCATGATTGTGCCGGAATATAGCAGTTCGTAGTAGACGTAGTATGACAGCAGCTCCATCGGCAACCATCGAAACCCTGCGACGGGTATGCGACGACGCTGATCCACAATCGATCACAACCACGATTGCGGCGCCACTTTCTGTATATATTTTTGCAGACACGACGACAAAAAAGTTATGTATATTTTTTACTAAATAAGAAGCAAATTTATTTACATATTTATTTATAGTTAACTAAAACGGTACAACACCAATTACATTTATTAAGATAGGATACCCTTATTCATTGACAATAATTCTGCCGTGGCTTAACTAAAATGCCGTTATCCGACATTGGTCGATTTTTAACTTTTAATGCTATTATAAAGAGAAAAAGAAATCTATGGATCTGTTTCCGAATTTTCAATACCTTGCTATTCAAGGTCGGATAACGGCATTTTAGTTATGCCACGGCAGAATTATATTGTTTAAAATGTGACTTAAACTAACATGGAACAGTGGAGTCCACTGTTTCTTTTTATTTTTAAATTAAATGCAAGGGAGTTGCATACTTTCTCTCACAGAACACCAGACATATACGCATAACTTTAAATTCTGACAATAACAGCCCACGCCCAGCAGTGGACATCTTACGACATTCGGTGATAATGATGACAATAAAACAAGTATAAACTAGACACTACTCTTTGACTACAAAATACCCTTCAACAGATCTTATTATGTGTTTTCTAAAACACACAGTGTTGCTTGATGAAGAAGCTGATGTAAATATGCCTTTATATTGATATCTATGGTTAAAACTTACCGAAATATCCATGGTTTTATACCTGTCTCTCTCTCACACCAGCATGCGTCCTTTTCTAATCAAGAAGGACGCTTGGCGCGAAGCTGTCAATGTCATAGCGTTTGTAAATTTTGCCGCTAAAACATCGAAAAATTTTCATATTTAAAAATTATGTGTTAAATACAATAATTTATCGTATCAAATAAACACACAGTGTCAATACAGTATACGTGTCGGGTTTTTCCACTGTGAATAAGTGTACAACATAGAAAACTCCGTCAGGAGTATTATTGTTCTGTGATTAGTGTTTCACGATGTATCCGAAGTGTTGGAAGTGAGCAAAGTTCGAATGTTGAAGTTTCGGATGGAGTTCAGCACTCGAATAATACGAGATCTAATGACTCATTGTCATCATCTTCTTCATCCTCGGAGGATGAGGGAGGAGGACATAGCATTATACACCTCCGCCCAACAAAACACGAAAACTTTCATGTAAGTAGTACTGATGTGTCCGGACCCGCGTGTAGACGCTCATGCAGCAAGTGGGGTTTACATCTAGTTACTTAAATAACTTGCCGTTACTAACGACTAATCTTAGTACATCAATGCAGGAACAACAAGAGAGTGCCGAATCCAACCCCATCTACATCTCATTTTTTGAGAAATCCGACACTTATTGTAAACTTTTTTTTTAGGTGTACTTGAACAGAGTTTTATTGAAAAACCATTATTACACAAGCTGACAAAGAACAATTAAAATAATTAGTTACCCGAGTAAAAGAAAACCTCTACAATCTTGCTTTGCTAGTCCCGGTTTTGTAGGTCTTAAACTTAATGAAGAGTTGTGCCATTTTAGTAAGAGCAAAGATTACTTAGCTTCCACGTTACAATAAATTTATTAGCAGTCTTATCCAACAATATTTTGGAACAAAGACAACTTGTTAAGTCAGGGTTACAAGAATTGCTCGACTGGACATCAGCAAACTGTAATAGTTTAAATATCAGCACATTGTCTGAAATATTACTGTTACTTTTGGTTCAGGGTCCCCGTCAAAAAATTCGGAGTAGTTCAGTATAAAAATTCGGAAATTTCAATGCAGATTGTGTGTGGTAAGAGGGCGAAATGCATTGAAATTAGACCGGGTCGTAATTTAAAAGAAATATGAAATTCAAATTTAAAATATAGGTACTGTCATACTGTACATGATGTTTCTCCTAGCCAAGCATATGTTTATAGCCGAGATGCTGTGCAGCCTATCATAGCTTCTTTAGGTGGATCTCAGGAGAGAAAAAAAAAAAAGAAAAAAAAAAAAAAAAACTGAAGAGTCCACCTTATGTCACAGAGAGAAAAACCTTAAATACATCTGATTTGCAAAACAAGAAACATCAGGAATTATGGAATTATCCCCTTATGAAACACTCGAGATTCCAAGTTACAAAAAAAAAAAAAAAAAAACAAACCCTCTAACACTAATAATAAACATGATTAACAACTGACTATCAAACTAAAACTTTCAGAAAGGGTTGTCAGCAGGACCATAGCAATTTATGGCAACAACATGTACCTGTTGTTCCTCCCAGAGACAATTATGTAAATGAAATTATTAACAGGTGGCCGCATCCCATTCTGAAAGACTTCAGTATCCATACAATCATGTGTTCAAAATATTTGCAACCAACATAACAAAGGACATGACGGACATGATCCTCTTTATAAAGCAAGAGAAATTATTAGAGACGCCGCTAATCCTCAATCCAGGTTTTCTATGGAGAATGTTTCTAATAATAATAAAAAAAGAAAAAAAAAAAAAATACTGATGGAGGACTACGTCCCATCACCTCAGGCACTCAGTATGACCAGTATGACCTCGGGGGGTCTCAACTCGTATGTGTCAGTTAAACATTTCTATTTCACAAACAGATGTAGCCATCTTCCTACAGACAATCGATTGCTTAGGAAAAATAGACATTCACCAGGCCTACAGGAGGTTCCTCTGAATGATTTGCAGCAACAAAGTGCTACAATTGGCCGCCTTGCCATTTGGCCTGTCATGGGCCCCAAAGATGTTTGCCTGGATTGCGGAGATCTTACGAGCATTTGTTTTCCGCCTAATTGTGTATTTGGACGATTTTATCCTGGTCAATCAGGATCGGGCCATACTGGTTTCTCAGGTTTCGGAAACACTGAGAACGTTGAAAACAGCTGTCCTAAAGTTATTACAAATCTGTTCTGGAGCCCTCTCAGGAGGTAGATATCTTGGCTTGGCTTGGAACACTCAGCAAAACTGAGTAAAACTTCCTCCCAAGAAGATATAATAAAAAAAAAAAAAAGATAAAAATAATAATTTCCAAATTGTTGAGCAATGGAAACAGTTCTCTGGGACAAGCTCAGAGTACTTATAAGTATTAGGTTTGCTGAACTTGGCAAATTACGCAGTATCAGCGGATCGACTGCGCTGTCGCAGAGCCTAACTTTTTCTAAAATTATTAGACCAAAATAGATTAAGATAAAGAAAAGATATTCCTCTACCCATTCAGCAACCCTAAAATGGTTGTGGTTAAAAGCTGTAGATACAGCTAGACACCAGTAGTCAAGAAAAGTGTGATTCACTTCTTGACCAAGAATGCTGCAGACTTAGGGTAGGGAGTTCAATTAAACATCACTTACCTATCAGGAAAGTGGGCCTCATATCAAAAGCACTATCAACAATCAGAGGATGACTCTGAAAGGTGCGCACATTCATATTCAGTCGGAAAACTGGACCCTGGTCACATACCTTAAGAACGAGGGGGGACACATTCCGGCACTGCTAGAGTCCTAAAACTTGCAGAATAGTTACATTTAACTCTCTCAGCCACAACCTCCCGGGGAGTCTAAACGGAATTGCGTATCGCCTATCAAGGGGTCGCAAAGTACTAAAGTGGTATCTTCTGCCCCAAGCCACGGAGGCTATATTCAAATTGTGGGGTGTCCCAGACGTAGATCTGTTCGCGTCAACAGACACGGCTATCGTACCAAAGTACGTAACATTGGATACCAGAGATTGTTCAGCAGTCTTCTGTAACGTATTCAGCCGAAAAAGGGACTATCATCTAGGGTGGGCATTTCCCTCACCCAGTTTATTAACAAGAGTACCGGCTCTTTTGAAAAGTGCAAAAGGAATTTACATCCTACTAGCACCGGAGTGGATCAAATGTTTTTGGCTATTCGACCTGCGAGCGAGAGTCATAGTAGAGCCACTTCCGACAAAAAACCTGCGGAAGGTCCTAAGAGATCTAATAGATCGGATGACAGGCAAATGCCCTGCACAATGGAATGGGACAAGTTGACTCTTTGCCTGTAAAATTGGGGGTGGGCCGATCTTGTTGCTCACTGGTCCATAGAGGAACAGAACTTCTTGTTAAAAAGTAGCTGGCGGACATCTACTTTAACAACATAATTATAGTACCCCTATTAGAAGATTGTTATTGTGGTATGATACCAATAAAATTAACCCAAAAACACCTGAGGGCCAGCAGGTAGCTAGATTTTTGGCAAAGTCATTTTTTTAGAATATAAGTTAGCTTATGAAACTATTCTTCTTCATAAATCAGCTATTTCTACTCACTGTGCAACAAAAAAGTAGATATCTCAAAACATTTTTTCGTTCATCAAGTTCTAAAAGCCATTTCACTTGCTAAACCTGCAATACAAAAACTACCAGTTTGAGACACTGCAATTTTGTTTAACTGGCTAAAGACTACAACAAATTCGGATTCTTTATTTGAAATCGCTAGACGCACAGCTTTAATACTCTTGCTGTCCTCAGGTCGTGGGATTCGTGATTTCACATTTTTAGAAAATAACCCTGAGAATCTAATTACTACGGAAGATGAGATTACTCTGTGGTCAAGGTTTGGCTCAAAAACAGTTTCGAATACACACTGACAGTCAGGTTGGTTGTTGCGGAAACACCCAGACCATCGTGTCTGCCCTGTCAAACACATTAACAACTTTATAGAAAGTTCTGAAATTAAAAGAAGCGCAGACGGGACTGTCTCAAGTCTTTTTTTTTTTTTTTTTTTTTTTTTTTTTTTCTCTGTCAGGGAAATTAATGCACATTGAATTCATAGCATTTTTAAAAATGCTAATATTGATGCCCTACCAGGCAGTATCAGGTCAGCAGTAGCCTCTACAAATTGGTTGGAAAATAGACCTGTTAAAAAATACCAAAGGAAACTAGTATTAAAACTTTCAAAAAATTTAATGTTGTCCAGTAAACAGAGTTGATAATACAACTCTAACAACTCTAATGTTGATTAATTGTATTTTTTTCCATTGTTGGTTAAATTTAAATACATAGCTTTTATAAAGAGATTTAAGTACTTAAGTAATTTTTTCCTTGATTAAGGATTATTTAAGAATTAATGTTTTGTTTTCTGTTTGATTTTAAAGAAATTTATATGGTTTTGTTACATTTGGACATACACAGATGTTATTATAAAAATTGCAATAAAACTGATCTATTTTCTAGAACAGTTGTATAATCTATTCATCATAGCGTTTGTATTTACCACCAGCAGATACCAAACAGGTCTTCATCAAGCAACACTGTGTGTTTTAGAAAACACATAATATGACTGTTTTGCATTCCAACAAAACAGGTATTATGTGTGAATAAAACACACAGTGTTGCAGCTATTCTCTAGCTGGTGAGCTGAAGACTCTATGACATTGACAGCTTCGCGCCAAGCGTCCTTCTTGATTAGAAAAGGACGCATGCTGGTGTGAGAGAGAGACAGGTATAAAACCATGGATATTTCGGTAAGTTTTAACCATAGATATCAATATAAAGGCATATTTACATCAGCTTCTTCATCAAGCAACACTGTGTGTTTTATTCACACATAATACCTGTTTTGTTGGAATGCAAAACAGTCATATTATTAATATTGACCACCAAGCAAGTTCAAAGCAAACAATACAACCAATCAGGAAAAACGAGTACGGCTAACGCTGAATTTGACACCGTATTTGGAATCGAAAGTAACATATTAGTTCCCAAGAAAAGTTACCCTCTTATGAAGGTAGGAAGACATAATTATGTAGCTTACAATTTAACTAAAGTAAAACTCATGAAGCACGATAAAAGATCTTTGTTTGTTTACAATTCGTGATATATATGTATAACTAGCTTCTGCCCGCGACTTCGTCCGCGTGAAATTTCTTGTTACTCCGACGCACCCCGTCGCATCGCATCGCCTGCCCGCGCTATTACTTCGTTTTTGCTTAGCGTACTTTCTGACTTTTTTTCTTTTTGCTCGGCTCCTAAAGGTCATAGAGTGATGTTAATAATATATAAATAGCCTATAGCCTTCCTCAAGAATTGGGCTATCAAATGCAAAAAGAATTTTTTAAATCCGACTGGTAGTTCCAGTCCAGAGATTAGCATGTTCAACCAAAAAAACAAACAAACAAACTCTTCAGCTTTATAATATTAGTATACATAACGATAAGACCGCCCATTGTATATTTTGAAGTGTTCGATCTATTTTTTGTTATATATTTTTGTGGTGTACAGACTCCAGCACATCAAGCTACTACAATATATCAAAATCCTTAAGTAGATTTTCAACATTATCGCTAAAGCATAAGGCTCAAAGCTGATTGTGAAAATTTGACAGTTTCGGGTAGCTTGATGTGCTTGCGTCTGTACAATAAAGAAATAAATAAGAAGAATAAAAAAATAAAGAATATATAAATAAAACCAGCAAAATTTCATCCACTTGCCGTCAATTGGCACAACCTTTCTTGTACTCGTAAGCTTGGTCTTATTCATCCTCTTTGATCCAATCTCTCTACACATCAACAAAAGTACACCACTAAGTAGTACGTATGCACTTTAAAAACCTAATTATATTTACGTTCTAAATGTCTATTCAACTAGTACATTCACCCACAGCACTTGAGGTCACATCAAACATTAGTAGGTACATGTGGTGCAACGAATTGCAAGCAACTCGCACATTATAGTGCAAAGTCGTAAAATCTATGACGTATTTCGGAATTGCGCAAGTCGATTCATTAAACGCCAAGTAATCACGCTTAGCGTAGCATTAAGTACTAGAAAATAATATATGTTCTTTAGATTGCAGTGAAATTGTTTACACCTTCTTTTAGTTTGTGTCCCTGGTACCTACGACAGTTTTTTTTTTTTTCGTTTTGGCCAGAGACTTCGCCACATCTACGGCGGTACCTACATTATTTACATCTTTGACAATGTTTAACGCAACTAACTATTTACACTAGATACTAAATTAAAAGACTAACTGCCACGTTGAGTGGCAATGCTAATTCTTTGGCCGAAGAACGAGCCGAGAAATTTCCTTAAAGAGGTGCGCCCTCAGGCCCCATGAACCGAGCGTTTCGACCCCAAACGGACTTTGAATGACCTTGACTTGAATGCCGAAAATGCATTGACCGGTCACAAGTACGTAATGGAAGACGATTTATAAAATCATTAGGTATTGGTTTCTTTTGTTATAGTGCCTTTCATAATTTTATATTTTGAGTTTGACCACAGTGGGAGAAATCAGAAAATAATTGGTAAGGTGAAGTTCAGAGGCTATGTTTAAGGTCAAGACACGAATCCACTATAACAAAGGCGACTATTACGGCTAATATTTCTATTTCTTACAGGAATTTATGGGTTAAAAGAGCAAGTCGTGCATCAGATACCAATAATAAAGTAATGCTACCGAAACAAACAGATAGAAATACTGCTACATAACTTTCGATGTACCTTTAAAAGCTAAACAGGCTCAGCGTAGGTGAGCTTCTTTTAAATTAAACTCAAACTCAAAGCATTTATTTCAATTAAACCATTTACAGGCACTTTTAAACTGTCAGAAACGGTCAGTCAGAAAATATTAAGCTAGTTGCCCATTCTTTCCTATGGAGAAGAACGGGCAAGAAACTCCATGGACACATCATTAATGTTGAATTTATAAATATATGTGAGATCGATGTAAAAAAAAAGACGTACGCGTTAAAAGCGTCCAGATACAGCAAATAGTAACAAAACAACAATCCAAAAATAAAGTAATTAAAAATAAACTGAGGCCGCTAAGTGATGACCAGCCCCAACGTACAGACACCTGTATTACTTTTGGATGCCGAGCAAAACAGCACCCTAAATGCGTAACACAATCATAATCTGAATCATTTTGAAGGATATTGCTAATCCATTGCTTCATATATTCGAAAAATTTGTCCGCTCAACAACGTAAATAACGCAATGAATGTTGCTGAACTGTCAAAATGACAGCTATTGCTACTGATAGTGTGTTACGCAATTACCCCCCAGGTTAACAAAAGCGGCTAACCAATTGGCATCCTTACTTATATTTAGCCATTTTAGGCTAGCAATTTTCTGCCTAAATTTTCCTTCTTTCAAGTCCTAGACTTTTCTTTGCCCAGCCATTGTTTCATGTCATATTGCGTACTACCAACATTCAACACTCCAATTTATCGTTATCAGTCACATCTAGGCCGTCAAGTCCTCTTGTAACATGCTTCTCGCCCGGTCGCTCTTGTGGAACCAAATAGATTTTAACTATAATTGCTAGATTTTGAAATGGTTTGTTTTACTATAGATAATGGGTAATTGGTTTTTTAGTGTTTGCGAAATGAAAAGTGGTGTTGCAGGTCTTGGTTTAACTATTTTTGTATCATACCGTGGATGATGACGATGCTAAATGCGCTCGCAGAGACCACTCCCGCTGTCAACAGGAAACAGGTTGTATGGCAATGCTGATTCTTTGGCAAAAATATAGGCCAGACCTCTGGTCACATGAAGAGTCGACGAACCGCTTGGCGATGAGCACTCGGGCCCCATGGCCCTAGAGTTTCAACCCCAAACGGCTCAAACATATAAGATCCAAAGCGATTGGCGTCAATTAACTACACTACAATATCTAATCGTATTCTTGCCAAAACTCCAAAACAAACTCAATTCAAAATCCAATGCCATCACTTTTCTCTATTGTGTTACCTAACAACTCCTCTGAAAGCAAGTTGTTTTTTTTATTTACCGATTTAATTCTAAAAAACAAAACACAAAAATTTGAATTATTCGTTGTACCGATTACAATAAGGTCGACGATTCAAAACAAACGAAGGCCACGTTATGTTTGAAAACAATTTCTATTATGTATTCAAATATTTAAACGTAATCAATAGAAGTTTATGCAATATGAGCAGATGCGCAGCAGTGGTGGCCCAGGAGTAACGGCCTCGACTTACAAGCTGTCGGTCGTAGGTTCGAACCCAGACAGGAGCTATACGTTGTGTAAATTATATTATCACCACTCTGCTCTCAAAACGGTAAAGGAAAACATCGTGAGGAAACCGACATGTCTTAGAACTAAAAATTCGAAAACCGTTAAAACCGTTCGATTACGGCCCACTCCCTCTCGCAGAGAGGAGGCCTGTGTCCCAGCAATGGGAACAGAATAGGCTGAATATTATAGAAACAGTTGTTATGTTAAAAGTTTTTTTTTTAATTATAGTTCTATTTTCAACAAGGCTGAAGTTTGTTACGAATAAGTCACGAGTCACTACCCGCCCCTGCTTCGCACGGTTTTGTATGTCTTTACAAAACATCGAGATCTCAATGCTATGATCATCATCTGCTTAGCCTTTTCCCAACTATGTTGGGCTCGGCTTCCAGTCAAACCGAATGCAGGTGGATACCAGTATTTTACATAGAGCGACTGCCTATCTGACCTCCACAACCCAGTTACGGGCAGTTAGTTACTTGGTAATACCCTTGAAGACTGGTGGTCAGACTTTCGGGCTTCTGACGATCCGTAACAACTCTCGAAGATCCATGAGCTTAGCCACAAGCCCCTCTAAATAGCGTACGAAAGTTTGTATGAAAGTTCGAAAATTTTGCCGTTGGGGAATCGGCTTGTATTATTTACTAAAAAATAATATAAAATTTCCCTGTAAGATAATATTTAATTCATCCATTGTTTCACAAAGGAGAATGCCGTCAAATATAGGGCGCCCTGTACCAAACAAAACAGTCAGCTGTCACAACCAAACTTGGTGTATTTGGAGGATAATTTCGTGCCCTTCCTATATTGCTAACTATTTTTTGCATGGATTCCCGCAATTCGTATATATATTATGCATTTACCTAATTAATATTTTGAGGTTACGTTCGAGAAAATGACGAATGAACGATGGAGGCATCGATAAGGATTATCACACAAAGATAACGTTATGAAAAAACACCTAAACGTTTACGTTAATAAGGATTTTAATTATATTTCAATTGTTCAGGTTGAAACCAATATTGAAAGTAACGTCATCCGTGACGGTGCAACAGAACAAAAATGTAATACGTCACAATAAAAACGGTTTCTTTTTTTTAATCGCTCCTCTTTTCTTTAAATGCTCAGAATTAATACGACGTTATGCGTGAACTAAAGATTTTTTGACACACTAATATTATAAGTGAATAGTAAATCGGTGTCGGTAGATACTTACAAATTATCTTCTTCATTTAAATGTTTGGTGGCAGGTACCTATATTTTTAACGTAGTAGCAACATTCGGAAATGAAGTGCAATGGCAGTGACAAGAGAAAATACGTAAAAAGTAAGTACAAATACTATTATTTTTGTGTCCGAAATCCAGGATTCTTTTTGATAGCAAATACGTAAATCTAATTTAAATAACCTCCTTTTTTTTAAATCGGTAGATAAGGTGGGTGTACCATGGAAGGCCACTCTAACAAAGAAACAGTTATTATTCGTTTATTTACTGGATAAATAAAACTAACAAATATTTAAGTAATACTTTGTTTTATTACGTAACATTTAAACCACTTTTTTGAATTGCAGATTTAATCAATATTGATTAAACTTAAGTTTCATTGAACTCTTCCAAATGGCCTTGCTAAAAACAAGGCGCCTTAGAAGGCCATTATAATAAATCAGTCATTTAACACTAAAAGTTACTGAATAGCGATTAAATCTACAATAAAAAGAAGTGGTTTATATGTTACGTAATAAAACAAAGTATTACTTAAATATTTGTTAGTTTTATTAATCCAGTAAATAAACGAATAATAACTGTTTATTTGTTAGAGTGGCCTTCCATGGCACACCCACCTTATTTTAACGTCGTCGATTCTCGATATGGAAGAAGCGAGGGACCGTACTGCCAAAATATTAGCGCGAGCGATTCGCCGCCGCGTCTGTGATTTCCAGTTCGATGGGTGTTTGTGTAAATAGAAGGAATTTGTCCTCACATGGCAATAACTACGAAATTTTAATAATTGGCCTTCGAAAGAGCATAGCCTTCCATGGTCCACCCACCTTATAAATAAGAGCGATGAATAAGAATGAACTAGGTACATTTGGATGTGACACGCTCCCTCGCAAGTTTGTACAGTCCCACGACATTTTCCTTTTCAGAAGCATTTGCAATCTGGACTTTGTGATTATTTCAACTGAAAACGAATCTAATTTGAATAGAACTATTCTCAGAAACTGCAATATTTTTGCTTTACAAGCAAGAAGAAAACTGTGCATAATAAGAATTCCTGTCATTTTGCCTTTTTATTCCTTTGTTGTTTTCTTGTAGTGAGAAATTCATGAACATAATATTAATATTGTTTACATTGCTTTCTTGCATGGTTGATCATCTTCAGGGTGGCAGGGGCAACGACGCGCAACCCTGGATTCAGTAGGTACATGATTCTGATGCGTTGAAATTGTTCGATAGATTGATAGATAAACCATTTATTTGGTGCACACAAAAAGACAGTACAACACCCAAAAGTACAATATCAGATGATAACCAAATTACCCACTTGATTATAATATAAAAACAAGATAAAAAACACACATATCGAAATGAAAATATGACGAATACTTAAAATAAAATGAATAACGAAACATACATCGTGCTGTGTGCATCTCAAGGTTGCACCAAATGGGAGTCCAGCATGCGGGTGAGCGGGATTGTCCGAAAGGTTACCGCTGGCCCGGAACATAAAGGGCTAAGGAAGGAACACGGGTGGGTTTTAGTCAGTAAGAGTCTGACACTCCCTTCCGCTCCACCCAGAGCGGGAGGGGTCATTTGATGATTACCCATCAAAAAAAAAAACCCTAAGAAATAACCATTAAATACACAATGATTTGGACAGTAGGTAACAATATTACTCAGAAATTCTGCACTGCACGTAATGCATAATTAAACACCTCTTACAATTAACACAACACCATAATATATGTATACACATACACTCCAACCTTAACCTCGTCGAAATAAGGTCGAAAATAGTATAAAAGAAATTTAACAAAAGACATTAGCCGGATTAGAAACCGTAACGTCCATATAAGTCTTGGTTATCGCAAAGTAACTGTGCATAATAAATTAACTTTTCCCACGTCAGAATGTTCTAGAAAGTATGGCACTTAATTATTTTCTCTGTAAGTAATAAAATGTAAGTAATAAAATGAAACTTATTTTAGAATTTTTATTTGTTTTACTGCTGACATTACGCAAGTAAACTACTTTACCTAAGAGCTTGTTGCTATGCTAAAACAAGAAATATTTTGTTAAAACTGCTTTATAATATTGTCCAGACAAACCCCATTTTATGTGCAGTAGGAGTGAGGCGTATATCGTAACAGCTAAATATAACAGATATGACAAGATAACAGACTTTAACTGTGATGAAAAAACTGAAAAAACAGCTTCTGTTCCACGACGAGATAACAGAATCTATCAGTCTGAATGCAAGACAAATTAAATGCATTTTAGATAGGTAAGTACACAAAAATATAATATTTAGAATATTCTACAATTACAGAAAAAAAACACTGTAATTAGGCCCCATTAAAAAAACCAAAGGCCGTTGAATTTGCAAGACTTTCAAAATTCATTAACCCATCATAATACAAGTCCTTACTTCAAAAACCTGAACTAACCAGTAATCTAATGAGTTCATGGTAACTATTAGGCTGAGGCTACATTAGGCCGCGACGCGACCTGCGACACATGAGCGATTAAAACAAGTAAATGAATGCTCACGTATATGGCTACACCGTACATCAAATATTACTAGCGATCTTTGATTTCTTTATGCGATAGGAACAACATTACTGAAATCACGGCATCGGCTACATCAACATGAGCGAAATTGAAGCGAATTTATTAGAAAATTGCTTTTTTTCGCTTGTAATGTAGCCATACCATGTTTTTCTCGTTTCGCTCTTCCAGTCGCATCGCAAATCGCTGCCTACTGTAGCCAGCCTTAGGGTAAGCGCGCACTGCGATGCGTTTTTATTAATAGCATGTTCATGCGAAATAAATTCCCGACCGCTAATATATTTTTTCAAGCGATTATTTAACGCAGTGCGCGAACTCTAGTATATTGGTCTTCTTCACAGATTGGCGATTATTTACCGCAACGATTTATATTTCGTGGTGCGCGCTTAGCCTTAAGAAATGCGTAACTATCATTGTTTATTTTTAATATTTCTTTTAGCCTCGTTAATGGAAAATATATTAAATAACTAGCTCTAAAATAAAGGATGCGTAACCATTATTGTGTAGGCTGATCAGGTTTTGTTACCTACAGACAAAATTACGAAATATGGGTGTGCCACTATTAAATAGGTACGGTCAGCAACAAAAGTCGATTAACACTTCAGTTTTTTCAATCTCAGTTATTGAGCAAAATAATAACAGTTCAGTTTTTTTAATCTCAGTTATTGAACAAAATATTTATTCAAAATTGCATTGTATTTCTGCTGCAATTTTGAACAAATATTTTACTACTACAGTTCTGCCAAAGCCTACGGGGTGTACAGGCGTCAGGCGTGATGTTATGTTATGTTACGAAATAACATAATGCAATCAGAATCGTATTATGTATGTCTTATAGAGGAATATTGAATGTACAGAAAAACTTACAGTGGTTTTCAGTTTTGCCTAAATAAAAACGTGCTTTTGGATATTCAACGCCAAAAGTTGATATAATCCAACATCGCGCTCTCATTTACGCGCTGTATCGTCGTATCGACTAGTATTGGTGAAAACGAAAGAACCCCTTCAGATTAAAGCAGACATTTTTGAAGTGAAAACTTCTTTAGCGGCGCTGTGTACTTTTTTTGGAATGGGTAAAAACTTCTAAATTCGCGTCAGGTCACGTGACCCTGATCGAAAATTCGTAAGACGTAAAACGTCAGACGTAAAACGTAAGACGCGCGTTGTTGAGGACAGCGCCATCTATGCACATCGGGAAGAACTACGAGGGCCTCGCGTACTAACGTCAGACGTAAAACTTAAGACGCGCGTTGTTGAGGACAGCGCCATCTATGCACATCGGGAAGAACTACGAGGGCCTCGCGTACTAACTACGTAGGCCTCGCGTACTAACTACGTAGTTCATCCAACAACGACGAGATGGCGCTGAACCACGGATATATAACTGACGACGAGCAAATCTGAATAAATTCCTTTCACGAGAAGAATAAACCAGTCACTTTGGTCATCATACCTGATTTGCAAAAAACCCTATAAAATAAGGAACACACCTTAACACGCGTGTTTTGTTTATAAGACGATTCACAAAATACACTCGTAATTGTTCAAGTTTTCACTTCTGTCGGCACTACCGGAGTGCCAGTGTTTTTTTTTTGTCGGGGGAAACCTTTAAAAGGCACCCGAGCTCCGGGGTAACAATCCCACTTATCCCACACTCCCCGACCTCCCTGGTCGGGGAGTGTGGGATTGTTACCTCACTAAAACCAGGGATGAGGGGTGGTCCCGGTTCCTCTTAAAAGACCAATTCCGGAACACCCCGTGCAACGCATGTAAGGCACATCCCTGGGAGATCTTAGGATAGCACAAGGGATAAACTGGGTGAGGCACTGAGGACTGCGCGTTGAGATTTTGAAATGCCATTTAGTAGATAGGTAATCTGAGATCTAGATAGGGATTAGATATAACTTATTATAATCCAACCTCAACCTTATAATTTATAAGGTATCTTTAAGGCTCCTGCAAAAAGGCACTGCTCGTTGCGCGACTTGCGGTGCTATTGTGTCGCGCGCAATTTTATCGCGTGTCGCGCCTGTTTGAAGGAGCCTTTAAGCTTTAAGCAAACAACAGTTTGCTTAACGCCGAATCTTTCGTGTCATTTGAAAGTCGGTTGGCAATTAACGTCTCGAAGTTCACCTTCTTGAAGTAAACTTGCTGTAGTTACAAGTTAATTCCCTGTGGCACGTCAGTTAAGGAAACTAACATAGGTACATAATAAATTGAACTTGATTCTGCGCTTTATATTAGCACAAATGACTTACACAGGACCATACGTAGAAGGGCAAATTCCTCAACATCTTCCACGAATTCATTGATTCACATACGACGAAAAATATCAACCATAACATCGAACAAAACACGCGCGGAATGTAACTAGCAAAATATTCGATAAAGCCTCGCTTGCCACACCGACCGCAAACAAACCAACAACACCACACTCTAAACTACATTCTATATCTGTAACGTTAAAGTTCACAATCACTTTGTCATTACTGTTATATATTACGTCTGTAAGTACAACCCTTATCAGTTTATTCATTAAACAGTGGCCAGTGCTGTGGAACTGTTTAAAGCTGGGAACACACTACCGTGTCGAGTCGTTACGCGCCAATACACATTCAGGTTCATATAATTATTTTTTATGGTGAGAGACACATTTCATATCGTGGCTTGGTTTGTGAAAGGAGATAGAAAGAAAGAAAAATTGTTTTATTATTTCGTCGCTCGCATGACTAAAAGTCGTATCTCATTTTTAGCCGATTTGAGTCAGGACAACTACGCACTTCCATTCCTGATTCTTTACATTTTGTTGCCTTTCAAAATGGTTATATTTTGAGATCCAAATAACAGAGGTACGACGGTTAGTGATAAGTATAAAGAATCACGAACAGAAAAATATGGCTGTACCAACCCAAATCAGCCAAAAAATTAGAAAAATGAGATAGGACTTTTAGTCATGCGAGCGACGATATGTCAGAAATGCGAGCATACAACGAGATAATTTACTCTAAAATTAAAGAAAAATAAAAACCAAAATTCGGAACACCCTAATAGACGTAGGCAAAAAGGCTACCACGCTCAAATAGGACTAGGCGAGTCACATCAGCAGCATGCAGGTTAACCGCTGGGTCTCCACACAATGGGTGCCTAAAGATGAACGGCGGCGCCGCCGCCGAGGCCGGCCCATAAAGGCTCCTTCAAACCGGCGCGACACGACACGCGACACAAGGGCACCGCATGTCACGCAACGAGCGGTGCCTTTGTGTCGCGCGCGATTATATCGCGTGTCGCGCCTGTTTTTAGGAGCCTTTAAGCGGTGGCGAGATGACCTTGACGCGTACTGCGCGGGCTGGTTCGGGATAGCGCGGGAAAAGAGTTCTTGGAAGAACTTGGGGAGGCCTTTGCCCAAAAGTAGGATAGTACAGACTAATAAAAAAACCGTTTGAACTAGGTACTGCGACAAGAAGCCCACTCAGGATGATAATGTGCTATCTATGCATGGCGATGATTTTTAGTGGTTACTGATAGCAGTGTGTTTCCAGCTTTAGTCATATCCCATGATACGTCGCGATAATTTCAGCCGGGGTGATGATAAGGTACTAATTGAATGTACCTAGTTCCACCATTATAGTGGTTTAGATAACTTTTGACGTCATTCGTGTAGGGAAGTTTGATAGTGGAATTGATAGTATTGTTTTGAAAATGTTATGAAACGATAAGGTTTTGTTTGGCTTTGTTTTATGTATACTCAATTTAACACGTGGGGTTTGTAACGATGTGTTTAAATGAAGGGAAAACAATATATTCTCTTGGGTTAGATAAAGTTAAGACTGTAGATAAGGACAGTGTCACATCACTAGCGTAGAACTTCGGGATCGCAAACTTGGAGGAGTTTTCATTTTACCAATTATGTTTAAGTCTCAAGGCTCCTAAAAACAGGTGCAACACGCGATATAATCGCGCGCGACACAAAGGCACCGCTCGTTGCGCGACTTGCGGTGCCTTTGTGTCGCGTGTCGTGTCGCGCCTGTTTGAAGGAGCCTTTATGTAATAAGAGCGAGCCTATTGCCGGACTCAAATCTAGACTCCGGGCTACTAATAAGAAATTCCTGATGGGAAAACCCAATAACACTTTGCACGTTCTGGAGAGCGAACCCAGGACCTCTCAGCAGTATCGTTTGCTAGTGACCAACGAGGTAGTCAAAGAATTCTTACGTAATTAGGTAATTGGCTTTTAAATTACTTTTCGTTCGATTGAAAATGTCATCATCATAATCAATCTATAATGTTCCCACAGCTGGGACAAACCTCCTCTTGGTAAGAGGGAGTGGGCCGTAATCCACCAAGCGTGCTCAGTGCGGGTTGGTAGATGTCACATGTCATCGAATTTTTTGGTTCTAGGACATACCGGTTTCCTTACGACGTTTTCCTTCACCGTTTTCAGAGCAGGCGGTGAAGAAAATAATTTACAGAAAGTAAAGCGCTTGTCTGAATTCGAATCTTCGACCGACAACTCGAAAGTCGCGTCCGCTACCACTTGGCCACCAGTGCTCCCGACTGATGGAAAATGTGTGCCGTCAAAATTATGAAAACAAGGAAATTACTACAGCGGTTTCGAAAAAAACGGCTAAGTGTGAGTCGGACTCACGCACGAAGGGTTCCGTACCATTATCTATACAATATTAGGTTGTATGGGAGCCCCCGTTAAACATTTATTTTATTCTGTTTTTAGTATTTCTTGTTATAGCGGCAACAGAAATACACCATCTGTGAAAATGTCTAGCTGTCACGGTGCTTGAGATACAGCCTGGTGACAGACAGACAGACGGACAGTGGAGTCTTAGTAACAGGGTCCCGTTTTTACCTTTTGGGTACGGAACCCTAAAAACAAACTGTTTACTTATCTGTAGTATATTAACAACAAGTGCAGATGTTTATAAGCATGGCGCCAGACTACTAGATACTAGAAATATTTCCTTTGAACCAGCGAGCTAATTGCGTAACACACTAACAATATCAATCGGTTTCATTTTGACAGTTCAACAACACTCATTGCGTTATTTACGTTGTTGAGCAGACGACGCCAACACATCAAGCTACACGAAACTGTCAAAGGACATTGTAAAAAATGGCCTATGAATCAACACGCATGAAACATTTACTATAATTACTAGTTCTTTTAATAATATACATTACAAATATTTCAATAGAACGGACACTTCTTAATTTCGAAAAAAAATAAAAAAGTATTCACTTCCGTCATAATCATCGGTGTTATCATTGTTTGGTTCAATTTGAGGTTTTTAATAGGCAAAGGTATTATAGCTCATACAGCCAAGTCTTTGTGACAGCACTCTTAATAAGAGTTTGGCACAGACAAGCGTCAGTATTCTCAACGCTTGATATACGATGATGGTTTTTAGTTACAAACGTCCGCTATGATGTCGCGGAACCACAATACGGCTTATCAAAAACTGGATTGAGCGCTGTTTGAAACGAGCAATAATATGGACACTGATAATTGATGAATTGACAGATGACATTTGACATTTAGTAGTAATGTCACTTGGCTAGTAATGTCACATTCTCTTATTGCTACGTACCGAATGTTTTTATTGACGTAATTATAACCTCAAAATCCGAAAGTGTTTTGATTTTTTCCGAATTCTCAAAAGTGTCCGTTGTTTTCATTTAAGTTCAATCGAATATAAACATTATCTAAAACCCAAAATGTAAATACACCTCCCTGTTGGATCTTAGGCCAACTATGTATGGACGACGAGCAATGTCCTTTATCAATCAACCTTGAACCTAATGCTGTAGCGATAAAGTTTAAAATATTGAAGAAAGTTGACAGATTGTAATAGCTTGTTGTGCTGGCGTCGCGTCTGTACATTAATACATAGTAGTCCATACATAATTTTACATAACATAACATTACATACACATAAAGAAATGCAATGAAACACGAACCGCAAAGTTACATGATTATGTACAAATATTGGCAAAGTGCGAGTCGGACACGAAGGATTCCGTGCCACAAGGCAAAAAATGCCGAAAATAAACACGTTTCTTGTGGAGACTCCCATTAATTTTTATGAACTTTATTTTATACTAGCTGCGCCCCTCTGTTTCACCCGCGTGAATGTCGATCCCGTGGGAATATCGGAATAAAAAGTAGCCTATATGTTAATCCAGGCTGTTAGCTACATCCATTCAAAATTTTATCATAATTGGTATAGCCGTTTGAGCGTGAAGAAGTAACAAACATATAAAACATATAAACACACACACACACACACACACACACAAACACACTCACCCTCTTTCACACACACACACACACCCCGACTCACACACACACTCTCTCTCTCTCCCTCTCTCTCTCTCTCTCTCACTCGGTGACAATTTTAACTGCCTACCTATTTCGGTTCAGATGCAGCCCGCTGACAGTCAGACGGACAGACGGACGGACAGCGGAGTAATAGGGGGATAGGAGTAATAGGTTAGCAACTTTTGGGTACGGGACCCTGAAAAGAAAACTTACATAGATACCTGTTGAGCCCGGTATTAGTCGCTTTGAAGTAAAAAAGGTAATTTAATTAAATTTTTTGCTATAAGTACTCAGGTTTTACACGGTCATTTAAATTATCATTATGATGTTTACGCATATCTGTGCTTTGCAAAACTCTCTCGAGGGGGCTTGAGGCTAAGTAGTAACAGCCGCACGGGTCGATCGACCAGGTTAAGCTACCCTTGCCGCGGTTGATCCGTGGATGGGTAACCATCTCAGCTTCGTGCTTTCCGAAGCCGAGATGGTTACCCATCCCAGCCGTTGGTCCCGGCTGTCATTCGTTGATCTTTTTGTAACTTGTCGTCAGAAGCCTGAAAGTCTGACAACCGGTCTTACCAAGGGGTATCGTATTCCTCAGTAACTGTGTTGTGGAGGTCAGATAAGCAATCGCATCATGTAAAATATTGGTATTCAGCTGCCTAGCCTTTTCCCAACTATGTTAGGGTAGGCACCCCAACATCCCCCCGGTGGGTTCCCGCATTGTCAAGGCGGGGGGCTCAGTAGCCGTGGCTTGGACACCCACGGTGAAGCGAAGAGGAACCCGAGGAGGGGCCGCTCGTCAGGGCTTTTGTTTTGCTGACAAGCCAACGACGTAGCGGCCAAAAGTAGGTTGCGGTGCCGCGCCGCTTGGGCGACATCGCAACTGAGGCGGGCCGCGATGTCGTATCGGGGGCATCGCGGCTGAGGGTTGGAGGCCGCGGCGGGAGAGGAGTGCCGGTATTGCGGTGCGCCGCTCTCCCTACCTTCCGTGGCCTTGACGGGGTCGCCACCGTGTGGTGGCGGACGCGGTGGGGCTGCAGGGGAGGAGGAGTGTTGGTATTACGTTGGCCACTCTCCCTATCCTCTGCAGCCGAAAATTGGCAGGATGCGGGGCCAATGACCTGACCCGTCGCAAGGGGACCAAGGGTGCCCATGCAGACACGGGGTCGTCTGGCGCCCATGTACTGGTTTGGTCCCTGGGGTGGTCACGGCGTGCAATGTGTTCTGGTGCGCCGGTGACGGGGAGTACTCCCCAGAGGAGGGTCCGGCAACGGACAGCCGCGGCGGGTTCACGGATGAGTGCTAACGCGTGCCCGTGTTCCCGCCGTAAGCGGCAGAGGAGGACACCGTGGAGTTTTAGTGGGTTAGACTCCCACATAACTACACTATCTCCCCGTGGTAGTGCAGTATGCATGAGCATTTCTCCACGTTAAAAAAAGGCACCCCAACATAGTTGGGAAAAGGCTAGGCAGATGAAAAACTCTAGAACATTTCAAACGTAGGATAACGTGAATTGACCATCACAAATCGATGACCTATTCGGAATTTAGCTTCAAAAAGCACATTCCTAGCAAACATTTTTAAATGTCATAAACTTTGTTTAGTATGCGGCTTTACCTCATAATAACATGTCTGACTGCAATATGATGATAACATTTATTGCAAAATTCCAAAAAAAATATCTATGTCATCATAAGATTGGTTTCTGATATTAAGTTTGTTCTTCTTATCAGTATTATGGTAGGTAATACTTATGATGAGGTCATTCTTATAACGATTTAGAAAAGAAAATCAAGAAATATGGAAAGTGTATATGAGATAAGAGAATGATAATTTATTATTGTTCTACTTACATCTACCGTTACAGGAAGCCAATGCGATAAATGCGCTTAGGTATACTAACTTAATCTATACTAACATCTATATAACTAATTATTTACAAACAATCATTCCTTGTGAACTCACTCAGAGAACAACAGGATAAGTCCGTCTCACTCGCTATGAGGTGAGGTTGCGTGCGGAGTGCACGCGTCAGGCGGCGCCAAATCACACTAAGTCATCAACACAACTCTCTAAGACCACGTAAATCCAAAGAATAACTGTTTCATGTAATCATCATGCTGTAATGTTGGGGTTCCTAAATGGTGGTATTAAGGAAAACAACCACATCTGTTCGGTACTATTTAATGACTGTATGAAGAATTATAAAGTAACCGCATATGAGGTATAGTCACGGTAATAATATATACAGTAGGTCGTCTTCATACAAACGGACGAAACGCGGGCTATACCTACGCGCTTCGATCACCGTGTGCGCTCAGGCGGCTCGGAGTCGCGACTGTGCAACAGTGACGAACGGACGGTGTGTTGTTTTTTATAACAATAACCGCGCGATTTTTTCACTAAAAATAAGTTCAAGTACATATTTAATATGACGAGTAGGCGATATTGTGCTGTTTTTGGTTGCATGAATTCGTCAATAACGCATCCAGAGATAGCTTTTTTTACATTACCTGGAAACTCTGAAAGGTAAGACTATTTTACTTACTAGTGGGTAGGTACATAATGTGTGTCTTTTTAATGTATAAGTATTTCCTATTACCTCCGGAAAAAAAGATGTCTGGATTAATAAATAAAGTGATTAAAGTAAAGGAAAGTGATAGACACGAGTGAAATAGGTAGTTATAGGCGGTTCATGAATCATTATACGGTAGGTACGCTTGTGTTAAAACCTCGGGGCATGTGTGTTTTGTTAGTTTGTATAATTCAAAGTAAAGACGTGGTTTTTATTATTAATAATAGTTGTTTATTGTACTGTGTGTATGAATAGTACTAGAAAAAAATTGGTTGTCTGTAAAGTCGATTTACGGACGATAGTTTAACGTGACAACATCATAACAAAACATTAATGAAATGATTGCATACTTTTATGAATAAAATTTAATTATTTTTATTGAATTATTAATATTTTGTATGAATGAAGGAGAAGGAGGAAAGAAGGAGGAAAGAAAGGAGGAAGGAGTGAAATGAAATCTACAATTTAATTGATAAATTTGCTTTTATTTGCACTCATTAATTTAAATATGTTTATTACTTCAATGAACAGACTATTTTAATTATAATTTTTATATTATACATGTTTGCTATTTAACTTCTTCCAATCTGTGTTATTCTGTTAAGGATAGGACGATGATAGGAAAGATTAAAAAAACATTAATATACAAATTTTGAATTTTATTTGTAGTTCTTGAACGTTTGATTTAACTATAATAATAATAATAATAATTTAACATAATTTGTTTAAAAATACACATGAACAAGTTTTCATAGAAATAAACTGTAATCAGATTAATGTTAAATAAATGGTTAATTCGAAATGACGAATTATTTTATTATTTATGTACACACAGTAAAATACAATAACAAAACTAAATGGAAACACAAAGTAGGCAAATGTAATTAAAATGCTGGAGGCGGGCAGCCCTATCGCATGTTTACGTACCGCGCGGCTGTAGGCATTTAATTCAAGGTTACGGCCGAGATACAATACTGTATGTCTTTATACTGTGGTATAGTGCAAGCTCAGCATGCATGCTCAGTTATAAAGGAGTGTGCTTACTTACAATAGTAAAGGAGCATGCATATTGTATTCTTACACTTCACCTCCCGGGGACAGAGAGAAAAAAAAAATGTTTTTTTTTTCTACTTAGTTAATATTAGTTACTTAAAAATAAAACCTTTCAAGTTATTAGTGTATTACAAATATATAGTTACTTATTGTAATTATACCCATTTATCCTTAACATTAACTAATTATACATTGCAATGTTATCTAAAATTAAATCTTAAATTACATCATATCTACTGACAAAAAGGCCTAGTCCTATTCTTATGTACCAATTCTATTTTATTATTTTTAATTATTTTTACATTACAACCCAGATCTTCCTCAACTGTATAAGGACCTTCAAATAGCGTATCTAATTTACTACGTACTTCATTTTTTAATAACACCAAATCATCTTTCTCGTATAATATAGAATTGAGTGATCTGTCATGTATCTCCTTACGCTTATGTTTATTTTTCAACAAATTATTCTTTGCATTGGCGTGAGCTAACTGTAACCTGTATTTTAATTGTAATGGATAATTATCTATATTATACAATGGTTCTACTGTGTCGCTAATGCTATCAGGTATTCGACAAAGTTTACCAAAGACAAGTTCATATGGCGTATAGTTTGTTTCTGAATGGACTGTGTTGTTAAAACTAAAGCACCAAAATGGTAACCAATAGCTCCATGTGTCCGTATGATTGCCACACTGGATCCTTAATAATGCCCCCAAAGTTTTGTGAGCATTTTCTAGAGCTCCAATGGACTGATGGTGATAGGCTGTAGAAGACAATTTTTCAATGTTAAGAATTTTACAAACCTGTTCCATCGTTGCAGAAATAAATTCTGTTCCTCGATCCGTTGCTATTGTTTCCGGAATACCAAATCTTAATATGAACTGTCTTACAAATGCATCTGCAATGGACACCGTTTCTTTGTTTTTCAAAGGAATAGCTTGAACAAATTTTGTTAACTCGCACTGCATAGTCAATATATAACAATTACCACTTTCGTCTCTATCTAAAGGACCCACAACATCTAAGTAAATCTTTTCAAATGCCGAGGAAGCCGTTGTGGTAATTTCCATCGGTTCTTTAATGTAACGAAAATATTTAGATTTTTGACATTTTGTACATTTTTTGACATATTCTTGGACATCCTTGTCGATACTTGGCCAATAGTATCGTCTTTTGATGGTATTTACCATTCTGCGTACTCCAGCATGACCACTGGATGGCAGTAAATGAAAGTCATTCATAATTATAGTCTTTTCATTGTCATCGATGATTCTTTTTACGCCTCGTAATATGCAAATTCGTGGTCCGGACCAATTAGTAAGTGTTGTTATCTCATCACAAACACTTTTAATATATTCTATATTATCTTTATTCTTAATTATACATACTTCATTGATACGTATCTTTTTACAAAAATTGCTTAATTTCTGCACAAATTCGGCTCGCGAAAAATGCGCCTTGAAGTCAAGATTAATGTATAATGTCTTTTTACTATCTACTAATGTAAAACATTCAAATTCTTCTGTTATCATGTCGTTTTCTCTGTATCTTTTTAATTTATTGCCTTCAATCAAACACATTTCTACTGAATCACACGGTTTTCTTAATATATCCACAACTCTTGGTTGATCAGTCCAGTTGTTAGTGGATTTATTAAGTGCCTTCTTTCCATCTTCATTCTTACTCTTACTTTGCTCAATCATCTTTTTCTTTTGCGCCCTGGTCGTTACAGCCATTATTTGCTCATTCATATTCTTTAGTTCATCGGACGATATACAAACTCTAGATAAAGCATCTGCCACGACATTATCTTTTCCTTTCACATAGACTACTTTAAAGTTATATTCTTCTAATGTTAATCGGAATTTAAGTAATCTACTTGATGGATCTTTCATACCAAAAAGATATATCAAAGGTTTATGATCCGTCATTATTGTAAATTTGTTTCCATACAAATATGGTCTGAAATACTTAACGGACCATACAATTGCCAATAGTTCTTTTTGAATTGTCGGATAGTTATTTTCTGCTTTATTCAAGGGTCTACTCGCATATGCAACTGGTCTGAGATCTTTATTACATAATACTGAACCAATAGCAGTACCCGAAGCGTCTGTCTGTAAAATAAATTCATGATTCTCGGAAAAATCGGGATACTGTAGAATAGGTGACGTTATTAATGCTTTTTTTAAAAATTCGAAAGCGTGTTGACATTCATCAGACCAAACAAATGGTTCATTTTTCCTACTTAACTTATTCAATGGCATCGCTATTTCCGAAAAATGTCTTACAAATTTACGATAATAGTTACAGAAAGCTACAAAACGTTTTACTTCATCTGCATTTCTTGGAGTTGGGTAATTTTGTAATACTCTTGTTTTATCTGGATCTGGTAAGACGCCTTTTTCTGAAACCAGATGTCCTAAATAAAGAATTTCTTTCTTTAAAAATTCACATTTATGTGGATTTAGTTTTAAGTTTACTTTTCTTAATTTTTCCATTACACTTATTAAGTTTCGATTATGGCTAGATAGATTTCTTCCGAATACAATGAGATCGTCCTGATACACTAGACATTTATCGTAAGTTAAACCAGACATTGCTACAGACATCATACGACTGAAAGCATTAGGACTGATCTTTAAACCCATCGGTAAACGTTTCATGCAATATTGGCCAGTATTTGTAGTGAAAGCTGTTATTTTACGACTACTAGGCTCTAAACTCACTTGATAATAGCCTTGGTGAAGGTCAAGGTGAGTAAAATAAATGGCTCCAGTAAGCGTATCCAAAATTTCATTAATATTTGGTAAAGGAAATTTATCGTCACAAATAACTTCGTTCAATTTTCTGTAATCTACAACTAAACGCCATTTTTTCTCATTACCTTTGCTACTTTTCTTGGGTACTAATAAAATTGGACTGGACCATTCACTATTTGACTCTTCAATAATATCATTTTCTAACATATTATCGACTTGCTTAGCTATTTCTGGTTTTAGTGCCTGTGGTAACCTATATGGCTTGACGTAGACTGGAGTAGTGCTTTGTTTTATAACTATTGATTGCTCATAAATATTCGTTGTTGTTAACTTATCTCCCTCTAAATGGAAAACGTCTGAATACTTTGCACATATTGTTTCAATTGATTGTTTCTCTTCTCCGTCTAAATAATTTAGATTTAATTCTGACAACAAAGTTTTAACCCTAGTAGAGTTAATATTGGTCTTATTAAATTGACAGATATTATAGTCTTCCAAATCTTTCACATCTGGTGTAAAAGATGGCAAACTTACTTCCTTGTCACTAACATTAAGTATCTTGACTGGAATTCTATTATTACTAACCTTTACTATTGAGTTTGCTATAAACACATCCTTCACTAACTCTCTACTACACACTACAACTTCTCCATTTACATTCTCATTCACAAATATAGAATGAATTGATTCCGAACGTGCCGGAATAATGATAGCATTTTTCATCCTGTCATGTTCATCAACTAAATGTAGATAATGTTGTTTATTATTGTTAAAGAGTGTTAAATTATTTGAATCTATATCAATATTAGCTCGAAATTTTTTCAAAAAGTCTAAGCCTATGATTCCGTCAGCTTTTAGTGGTAGCGAATTAAAAACAAGAAAGTTATGTTGAAACGTGGCATTGTCGTGCTTTAATAATAAATTTACGTAACCTTGAGAACGTCGCTGACCACCAATTCCATTTATTAAAGTATTATCTCTATGAACAACGATATCTTTTGGTAACATTTCATGTTTAATAATTAACAATGTTGCACCCGTATCAATAAGCCAATAGTACTTAATATTTTTAATATAAAAGGTTATATACTTCGCATTACCCTGGTATGATAATATAAAATGTTTAAGATCGAAAAAACTGGTTTGATGTACCTGTATTATCATCTTTATCGCATGGAGGCGTGTCATCTACTTTCTCTACTGGAAACGAATTATGGCCTCGTCCACGGTTCCTAACGTATCTCGAACCCCTATTACCTCGCTGATGATTGAATGATGAGCGATAGTTTGCTCTAAAATTTCCACGAGAACCTTGTCCACGGTTGTAACTGTTATTAAATTGATGTCCACGAGGGTAATTGTTACCATATTGTCTACCAAAAGTACCTCTCTGATAACTTTTTGTGCGCCTCAAATTATGTGAAACTCGTCCATTTTTAGATGCATGCAAAATATTACCTGATGGCTGAAAAGACGTGCACTCTTCGTCTTTTGCTGCTTGTATGGCATCTTTCAAGCTGCTGAAGCCGCGTGCCGAAATGATGGTGCTCAGCTTCGAGCTACGCAGGCCATCTGAAAATCGTTTTATAGCAAAGCTTTCATTGATCGGTTTTAAAATAGTAAATGTTTCCGATTTTCCATCTGCCTGGGTAATTGTCAGCTCCGTAAATAACTTTTCTACCTCTGAACCATAATCCTCAATGGACCTCGAACCCTGTTGAATATTTTGAAGCTGCATCTGTATGGCCATAAATGACTTTTTGGGTAAAAGATATTTCCTCAAATCATCAATTAGCTCTTGAATACTTTTGTATGAGCCTGAAATTCTTAACTTTGCGTTCTCATCAAGCCTACTTTTTAACACGAAAGTAATTAATAATGTTTTACCTGGGCCGTCCAGCATGTCAGCATACATCTCCACGGAGTCTATTAGGCGCTTGGTGGTGGCCTCAACACCGTCCATTACTGGAATCAAACTACACGCTACCTTAAGATCAAAATCCATTTTTCCTACATCTACTGTAATGGGAAGAATACACAATTTATTTATTTCCTCGTGTTTTTGTTTTATCCTCTCATATAGATCTATTGCTGATGCCAAATTAATATCCTTACTTTTTTCTAGTAGTATAATTATTTTACAACATTTTTCGTAAACACTTTTTGCTTGCTCTAACTTCGTTGAAATAACATTACCTTTATATCTTGCTTGTCCCTTCTTTACTAAATAATTACGTATTTCTACTAATAGCACATAATTTTGTTCCAAAATGTCTATCATATTCTTAATCTAATAATAGAATTGCATTAATGTAACACACTACATAATGCGACAAAGCAAAAGAAAAATGTCCGACGTTGCATTTTGTTTCCGTTCGGTGTCTTATGGCTGAGTGTCCTCGCATGATTTTAGCGCTTTTAAGTTTTTGCGTTATGAAATATGATACCGCGTAACTAGTTCTCTCACTTATATTTTTACGAAAAGATGATAAAATACACAACACTTTCACTATTCACTCGATTATTACTGATTCTCGGTACCTTCCGTGCGCCCTCTGATGGATGATCTAATTCTCTGCATGGTACTCATCCCGATTTCCTGCTGGATCCACGTGCGATGGCAGCTCCTGTACATCCGCAGGCCAACATAAATTGCTAAGATTCCAATAATGGCCAGAACAATGTAGGTCACAATGCTAAGCCGTTCCACGTGGCCTCCGATTTCTTTCAACGTGGCGTCATTGTTGCCTCCAGCCGCGTTTTGGCTGAGGAAAACCTCTTCCTTTTCCACAGTTGACCGACACATTGTACTATTGAGGTAATAATGCTGAAATAGAATGCTGAAAAACTCTAATCAAACTACTAAAAATCCCCTTGGCAGAGTCCCATGGCAGGGTCGCCATGTAATGTTGGGGTTCCTAAATGGTGGTATTAAGGAAAACAACCACATCTGTTCGGTACTATTTAATGACTGTATGAAGAATTATAAAGTAACCGCATATGAGGTATAGTGCAAGCTCAGCATGCATGCTCAGTTATAAAGGAGTGTGCTTACTTACAATAGTAAAGGAGCATGCATATTGTATTCTTACACTTCAATGCTTTGGACTTGCGTGGTCTTAGAGAGTTGTGTTGATGACATTAATGATTATAATTCTGTAAATACATATTTGTTACGGCCGCGAATCATATATTAATCAACGTACAACTTAATACTGACCAGCAAATTGCAAAAAACGTAAGAAAACTTGAATTTCGCGGGCTACCTTAGCGCTTCCCCCTTAAGCTAGCACAGCAGGCGTTAAAGTAGCACATTTGGAATGATGATAGTAAAACCTTGTATCTACATTTAGTGCACGAGTCATTTTACAGGTAACGAAGTGAGTAACATTATCTACCTACTAACTCACCGACTCTGGCGGAAAACCGCCTACGTTCGAATGACGTCAATGAAGCTATCATCCTTTAGGAATGGTAGCAATTTCCGTACCTACAGTTACCGTGTATTAAGTCACGGCACCCGAGAACATTCATAAAGCAATAAACACCCTCCGGCCATACCGATACTTCAGAGTTAAAGGTATCTTAGCGAGTCAGCTTCGTCACCAATCTTACTGACTGGCAAATATTTTCATTTTCATGCGTACCTTTTATAATAAGAGAGAGAGAAGGCCTGTGTCCCAGCAACATGCGACACAACAACAACAACACACAACAACAACACAACAACACACAACAACAACAACACGCGCCACAACAACAACAACAGCAACAAACAGCAACAACAACATGTAGCAGCAGCAACATGCTCACACTTCCCACTGCTGGGACACAGGCCTCCTCTCTTCGAGAGAGAGTAGCTTGTAATCTACCACGCGGGTTCACACGTCTTCGAATTTTTGGTTCTAGGACAAGCCGGTTTCCTCACGATGGTTTCCTTCACCGTTTTGAAAGCAGATTTACACAAAGTCAAGCGCCTGGCTGGGTTCCAAATTTCGAACCTATTAAGATACGTTACTACTGGACCACCATTGCTCTCACATTACGAGAGAAAATGAAGAATTTCTTACTGCGAACATCAACGATCTCATTCATAAGCAAACCATTAAACCCACATCTTAGTGGTAGACCGCGAAATTCAAATGTTGTTACGTTTTTTTGCGATCTGCAGGTCAGTGACAGGTTGTAACTTGATCAAAATATGATTCGCGGCTATAATAGATTATGTATTTACAGAATTATAGTCATTGGAATCATTAATATATCTATTTATGTTAGATTTGTTCCATAAGCACTTTTTCACATTTTTCACATTGGAATTAAATAAAACGTCGCGGTCATTTTACTAGTAGTATGGCGTCATTGCTAAAAATAAATTTGAGTTTCTAAATCATGTAGTAAAACTTTGCTGTCTCGTAAAACCACGATATCGGCTGAAATCCACACAAACATAGTGCGTAGAACGTCGCTAGAAAAGAATTCTTCCACACACTCTGCATTGAAAACATTACACGTTTTATGAAACAAAAACCTCTCTCATTATGTTATAAATTCGTTATAATCAATTACATTATCAAGACACTCGTTGATAAGTGATAAGTAAAGCTAACATGGCAGACACGCCCCGCTTTCTTACTCATTCTTTCACCTTATTACACAGTAGCTACACTTGCTTTCTTGATAGCTTTCAACGTTATTAAGGCGAAAGCGATAGGGTAGTCCGCGAAAATCAAATTTTCTTACGTTTTTTCTATTTTGCAGGTCAGTATCAGGTTGTATTTTGATCAAACTATGATTTGCGACCGTCACAAATATGTATTAATCTGTACTAATAAAAAACTTGTAATAAAGCAGAGATTTTTTTTTTTGTTGAACGCGATAGTCTCTGGAACTAGGTACCAGTCGCATTTGATCAATTCTTTCTGCATTTGAAAGACTAGGAGCCGAGCAAAAAGTAAAAATGTCAGAAAGAACGCTAAACGAAAACAAAATAGAAGCGGGCGAGCAATGCAAAATTATCAATACAATTCTCTAAGTTTATTTCCCTATTGAACGACTATGCACGAAATCACGACATTTGAGTAACTTAAGAAGTTCTATTGCTGGTAATAATCTTCTAATAATTAAATTTCTGTAAATACATATTTGATAAAGTCGCGAGTTATATTTTCATTAATATTAACTGACATTGATTCGGAAATTGGAAAAATTGTAAGAAATTTTAATTTCGCTTGCTACCTCACCGCATCCCTCTTAAGTAGATAGTCGCTGGTAAAGAATCTACTCTAACTCTGTGGTAACGTTATGTGATGGTCAGGTTGGCCAAACTAGGTACTAGATTTTCATACCAGAATCGACGTTAACGGCTTTTTTATTTATAAATACTCAAAAAAAAGTTTTAAAAATAGATACGTAAAATAGTGACCAATTTATAACTAACGGGCATTTTGAAGATATTTTATATCGCTATTATAAAATTGATATAGCAGACAGCTTCATCATGATCATCTATCCGTTTCTGAAATATGTTGGGGTTGGCTTCCAGTTAAACCGGATGCAGCTAAATACCAGTATTTTACACGTAGCACCTGCCTTTGTAACGTCCACTACCCAGTTACTGTGTAAAGCCTTTGGTGATACTGCTTGTGCGAGAATAGCAGGTAGCTTTTCATCTTAAAATAGTTTACTGACAAGAAAAGTTAATAAGAAATATAATTTCTAGATGACTAGATCTAGAAAGCTTAACAATTTATTTACGTAATTATTGAAATACCTACTCAAAAACGGTGAAGGAAAACATCGTGAGGAAATCGGCATGTCCTAGGAACAAAAATTCGAAGGCATGTGACATTTTCCAACCCGCACTGGGCCCGCGTGGTGGATTACGGCCCATTCCATGTCTGAATGAATGAATGTCCATCAGTGGGAACGTTAAAGGCCAATACATACATCATTCCAGGGCCTCATCTAAAAAGCTAGATATAGGCAGAATAGAAAGATAAAACGACATTATCAAATATGCACCACAGTCAACTATGGCAAACCAGTATAACAAGTATTTCTTGTACCATAAATAATATTCAGTGGTACGTAGGTTTAGATATTTAAAATTATCGCTTCAGATTAATGCGTCATAGTCATATCATAGTCATAAAGTTCTTTAGTTTTTTTTATTTTTAAAATATCGTTAACTCAATGTCAAAATCGTTATCAAGCAATAAATAAAGAGATTCACGTTTACCTATAGTCTGCATAATGTATGTGCACGTGCAATTATTTAGCACTAGCTTTTACCCGTGGCACCGCCCGCGTGGAGGTCGGAAATTACCTTCGCTTTATTTTTACTTTATTTTATTTTTATTGCTCTTGTGAGATTTATTTATGTTCGTAGGTGTGCACGATGCATCACAACGGAATAATATCAGAAATTACAACAAATGGAATTGATTCTAGTCGCCCAGTCCAAAAGGTAGTTTTCGTATGGAGAAGAATGGGCAAGAAAATCCACCGATACTCTTTTAAAATGTTTTACAATATTTTGTGTACATTAATTATATAATAATAATATGTGAAGACGATGCACCTAAAACAAAATTACTATACCACAATAGGTAAAAGAATTAAAAATGAAACCATGACATATAAATTAACTATCTGATAGATACATGGTGCTCACATATTTACAAACATAAATGGGATAAAAAGTATCCTATGACCTAACCCATGTCTTGCCATTAAGTCGTGTAAAGGTGAGAGACAGACTTTCCTTTGCATTCGTAATATTAGTATGGACTATACAATGTGTTTCAGAGGGGTGTGACCAAACTTGGGGGTGTGGTACAGGCCATCAAACTGAACAACTTTTTCCCGGGGACAAACACAGTAATCGTGAAAAAAAATCAGTCGTCCCATACAAAACTTCAATACCTTCTTGACCAAATGTATGGGACGACTGATTTTTTTTCACGATTACTGTGTTTGTCCCCGGGAAAAAGTTGTTCAGTTTGATGGCCTGTACCACACCCCCAAGTTTGGTCACACCCCTCTGAAACACATTGTATGTATATACATACAATGGTATATACATGGTTCCATTAAAATAGATGGACAAATTTTAACACAGCGCTCAGTACGTCTAACTAAAGATATCCAAGCAAAAACAAGACACTGATTAAAGTGATTTTATTTTGACCTAAAATAATAAATTGCCGGCACATTAGTGTATTTTCATTAGCTGATTATTTTTCTTGTAAGTAACTATGCGTTTTTCTTATACATATAGGTATTTTTTTTACCATCGTCCTTATTCTGGTGGTCTGAATGATTTCTAAAAATTGGTCCATCTGTTTTAATGGGACCCTATAATTATACACTTAAATCGGTCTAGCTAGATTATCTTATTATCCGATGATCTGGATCTTATTATTATGTCAGTCGTTATTATTAGATAACTAGCTTCTGCCCGCGACTTCGTCCACGTGAAATTTCTTGTTACTCCGACCCACCCCGTCGCATCGCATCGCCTGCCCGCGCTTATACTTCGTTTTTGCTTAGCGTTCTTTCTAACATTTTTTCTTTTTGCTCGGCTCCTAAAGGTCATACCGTGATGTTAAATAGCCTATAGCCTTCCTCAAGAATTGGGCTATCAAATGCAAAAAGAATTTTTCAAATCCGACTGGTAGTTCCAGAGATTAGCGCGTTCAACCAAACAAACTCTTCAGCTTTATAATATTAGTAGGTATAGATGAATAAAAAAACTTTTATAACCTCCACCTTTTCCTATTCATTCAATAATAATGTCATACCGAAATAAATAAATTAACTTATCATGTGCGTCATTACATTAAACATTCTATAATAAACTAGCCCTGTGTATTATAATACCTACCTACTTACTTACCTGATTTATTTCTACTGAATGTCGTCTGACGTACTGTGGAGCTACCTAAGGGAGGACGCCGAGCCACTTTTGTCTCCGCAACTAATTTATCTCTCACATCAAGTCTACGAGTTTGTATGAAAGTGCGCGCATGTAGAGACGCATCAGCTGGGACAATTTTTTGTCCGAGGGTTTGGATGCAACTGTCGCCCGTCTATTGGTTGCAATGCAAGTGCGCGCACGATGACAAAAAGTTGCCGGCCAGCCAGTTGCCGCTCAACAAAAAAGTAGCGTTGATGTCGCTCCCGTGTGCGCATTCTCGAAATCATACTATTATAAAATAGGTATAAAAAAGTATTTAGAAAAAATAATATTAAAAAATTTTTCTTTGTCAAAAGAATAAAACTTTGGATAATGCGTAACTGTAAGTTATTTATGCGTTCGACTACGCAGCGTCTACACAGCGTCTACGAAACGTCTACGGGACGTTAAGGCGACTACATGACCTAAAGCGCGGTCACTGTCGGACTGCATAGAAAAGAAAGAGAAGCGCGATCGATGACACAACGCTGGTAATTTATTGCAAAATATGAAGCAATTAGATAATTATTGCTTCGCTTCGCTTCGCTTCGCTTCGCTTCGCTTGCTTCGCTTGCTTGCTTGCTGCTTTATTCTTGCTTGCTACGTAAATAGATATTTACAAAAACTACATATTTAATAATAAATAATCCATCACTGAATGCAGTTTGGCATTAGAAATTGAATGGTATATTTTTTATTATAATTAAAATTGTTAATGAAGGGATAAACTACATACTTTTAAAGACAATTAGAGGTGTATTCGAAGATTTTTTGACGCATTAATGTATCTTCAACTAAGATTTGAGTTCTATCACTGTATTAAAGAAAAATAATAAGACTTAAAAATATCTTTTTTTTTTTGGTCAAAATCAAGAAGTAGACCTACATAACATATTACGCTGGGATATTCAACGCTCGGCTCGGTGCCTAAAATGGAATATTCAGCAGCGCTCTTTTATTTAGGCATTCATCAAGGTCTCGCCTAATTTTCGTGAAAAAAAGATTACTGGAAATCTTATAAAGGCTCCCGCAGACAAGCGCGACGAGACGGTGCGGCGCGGCGCAATTCTGGTAGAACAGTTTTCATAAAAAATGTGAGTCGCGCCCCTGTCTGCGGGAGCCTTAAAGCGTAGGCATATTTTAAGTTATTTTGCAAAAAGCGATTCTGTGATTAACATAATTTTGAAAAAAAAACTATTGCTCAGTTGCTCACTTGTCTAAAAATAACAAAAATATACACTGCATTCATAAAACTAGTACGTATCTACTTTCATCGTTTATTTCGCCAATTTCGGTACACCACACCAAAAAATGAGAAAGGTAACAATCACACTTATGGTAAGTATGATAATACCATCATGCCAACTTGATCACATGGCCTATGAGACGGAAACAAGATAGTTTCACGTAACAATAATGATGATATCTCTATGAGAAAATATCTAACGCTAATCGGTTCCCATGCTTTTTTGGGGCCCGTTGAAGCGACAAAACCTTTCAATAAAGATACGAGAACTTCCTGTCGATGAACGGTTTTAAGTGGCAGGTAATTAATAATGTCAATGTTAGAATAATTATGTCTTAATTAAAGCACTCAACCTTATGAATCGAAAATCTCTAAAAAAGCTTTTCAAATACCTACCATTTTTTATATTAAAAGTAAGTACAACAAATAAGATTTTGCCCATATTATCTATAGGCCGACCGCTTAACCGAGACGTTACCTGAGGTATAGTCCGCGCAGAACTAGTTGGCCGCGTGTTAGGTGGGCACGGGGGTGAGGACGGCGGGGTTGCCTAGTGTTCGCAACCCACGTACTAAGTGATGACAAAGCGCCCCCGCCCCTCCGTCCCACTGCTCACATACCTAAGGCCGACTAGTTCCGCGCGGACTATAGCAGCGCGGTGCGGGGAGGGTGACGTGATGCGAGAGGTCAGTGATTCGTCAACTTGTAACAACTATCACCCGCGTAGCTATACATAATAGCAGTCGGCCTATACCTAGTAATATTGTAACATTTTACTTGCTGAAATAAGTATAATTAAAGAGATTTTCATTTGAGTAAATTATTTTTTTGTGTTCTTTTATGTTTATTAGGGGAAATGTGGGTGTAGGTGCACCTCTACCTAACCTCTAATACAAGCGTGATGATATTGTGTGTACCTACATATGTAATCATGAAAGAGGAAATCTTGATAAGCGAATGATACCTACGTGGTGTAAAAAATCCAAAATTGCTTTTGCTACCTTCCTCATCATTTCCCTACGATGTTGGGGTCGGCTTCCAGCCTAGCTGGCGAAGTAATTGCGTAACACACTATACTACGTAAAAGATAGCTTGATCTCTGCGACATAAGTCAAACTGACATTCCTAGGGTTGTCATGATATAAAAAAATTGTCGATAGAAATTATCGACGTTTCTTACTATTATCGATGCTAATGTAACATTTAATTGGGTTTAATTTAATTACAAACGTTACTAAATTAAACGAATATTTGAATATAAAATACATTTATTCTCGTAAGGGAATACACCTCAAATCCATATCTGAATCAGTTTCTGAATCGCTAGAACAATCTTGTAAATTTATTATAAACTGTTGTTCGCAAATATTATCAAATCGGACATGCCAAATTTAAAAAAATATTATTTTTAAATTAATTTTTATTTAAAATATCGATAGTTTATAGTCTGTGGTCACGTTGATTCATCGCCCATCACTAAGTAGGTCGGCCCGCCCATAAAGTATGACCTTTTCAGGTACTGTCTGTACTACTATGAAATTCAGAACTTCATAGGCGTGATTTTACTGACAGCTGTCGCAGAGATCAAGCTGTCTTTTACGAAGTATAACAGTAGCAATGGCTTTCATTTTGACAGCTCAACAACATTTATTAAGTTATTTACGATGCAATGTATAAGCAATATCCTTCAAAATGATACAGATTGTAATTGTAAGTGTGTGATGCAAGATGCAATTAGGGTGTAGATGCAGCTGAATACCAGTATTTTACATTGCTACCTAACTATAATACTACCGTTTTTGCATCGTACATAAAGTATCAACATTATTTATTACTGATGTTGATTTTCTAAAACTTTTACAAAGGTTTCAATTCCACAAAAATAGTCCCATCTATAGTTTATATTAAAGGAACTTTTCTTTGTCATGAACTACATTATAGCTAAAAGGCAATCTTCATTACCTCAACATTAGCCCTTTCCTCACATAGGTACCAGTAAAAACTACGCATCAACTCAGGCGCAAATCGTCTGGGCGTCGACGAACTAATCGTCGCGCATCGGCGTCGCTTACAAGACGAGTGGTCAATTGGAGATAACTGCGAACTAACGGATGGATTCACTTTTATATTCCTGTCTGCATACTGATGCCGAGAGTCTCCGTAACGCAAATTACCGACACTTATCTCAATATAGATGTGTCTCAGTACTCTCAGTTCTATTCAAGTTGAAGATCTTGATACTCGAGCACATTCTGTGGGATATTATAACTGGCATTCTGGGTTAGAACTTCCGCTAAACTAATCTGACATATGTTTACAGGGTCCCAGGGACATGTAACCATGAATTCAGCATATTATGATTCTAGACCGTAGAAATTTTGTGTTGGTTATTAAATAAAAACCGGCCAAGTACGAGTCCGACTCGCACACGAAGGGTTCCGTACCACAAGGCATAAAACACCAAAAAAATGTTTCTTTTATAGTCCTTTAAATTTTAACTTTATTTTATTTTTATTATTTGTTTTTATAGCGGCAACAGAAATACATAATCTGTGAAAATTTCAACTGTCATGGTAGATATCATGGTTCATGAGATACAGCCTGGTGACAGACAGACAGACGTCTCAGTAATAGGGTCCCGTTTTTATCGTTTGGGTACCGTACCCTAAAAATCAAAAGTTCAAAACATACGCGGTCAAAATGTATGGAACAGATTTTTTTTTTCGTTAACGCATTTGACACGCGAAAAAATTAAATAGCTAGGGCCTTTTTTAAAGTAGGTAGGTAAATATAAAGTCTTGGATATTTTTGCAAATCATAACCTATCGATTAGCAAAGCAAAAAATTCCTGAAAAAAAAGTAGTATCGTAACAAAACACCGTATTTAACTAATCAGAGAAATAACTTAATCAGTTAGGCCGTTTTGTCCACCGCCACAAGGACGTCAACGAGAAAAAATGACGGCGCCGAAGTAGCGGTACATACATTTACTATGACCGCGTGTCCACCGCACATCCGTCACCCGAGCGCTAATTCCGGCCCCCGAAATTTCGAGTAGTTTGGCACGACTGCTAGAACTCCTGCCCGAGATTATGACTCGCCGATGTGACAACAATATAAAATACGTCTGATCTTGATCCCTACCGTCGCGTCGGTCTGGCGCGGTTTTCCCGGCTTTTGTTTTGTCTATCATAGCATACAGAACCGCCGAGTTCGGTCGCGGTGGACAACCAACCACCGTCACCGGGACGTCATGTTCAGTTCGAATAATCTTGTTTCTCGTTGACGTCCCGTTGACGGTGGTGGTGGACAAACGGCCTTGAATACTTAACTTAAAACACACTACTTGCCTATTCAAGTGTTTTTAGAAAAAGCACATTTTGGTTCTATTGAAAAAGCGAAACAACTAAAAAGTCAACGAGTATGGTAATTAAGTTAAGACTAGTATATTTAATGAAAATCTATGACGTAGCTAAATACATCGAGACAGACTAAAAAGATATACATAAATGTAAGGAATAATGTCGTAACAACTTAAAATACTTATTTTAAGTTGTTACGACATTATTCGTTATTTTTATATCTTTTTTTCTGTCCACCTACTTTAAATTTGACATTTTAACAAATAAAGGATACCTATTTCCAGCCCCGGATCTACGATTTTTTCGAACCGGGGCAAAACATTGATAGTGGCGCCCCCTCCCTTCAGTGTTTGAGAAAAACTTGCAAATTGTTGATTTCCACTACGATAATATATGATTTCACTAATAAATTACTCGCAAACGCAATCAACCACATAAACAAACAGTGTTGTCACTTGACGTTCAACTGTTTGAATTTGTTCGGATCGGCTCGTATATATATGTGACGGGGATTCCCCTTGGCAGAAAGATCACGGACACTACGCACGCGATCAAAAATTTACTTGATTTGTTAAGATGCGTTCATAAATCACTTAGTATGTGTTCAAAAATTAACTGGGGGTATGGAAATAGAAAAGTTTGTTTTTCAAACATATTATATTAATATTCGATTACTTGTTAAAAACCTATGAGATTGTAGGAAAAGAGGCTTCATTTGTTCGATATTTCGAATTCTTGTCTCAAGGATTTGGCGCCCCCTATGAAACTGCCGCCCGGGGCAAGTGCCCCGGTTTGCCCCCCTTAGATCCGGGGCTGCCTATTTCATTCATAAAAACATTCAAGAATTAAAAATAAAAGAACATACCTACATAGATACATTGCGATGTAGAGGCAGTTCACATTCTAGTAGTTTGCATGCGCATTCGCGTAATTCTATGAAAACTTCAGGAAAATTGTTCTACCAGAGTCGCGTCGCGCCTGTCTGCTGGAGCCTTAATAAGAGATGAGGAAATAAAGCACGAAATAGACCTCTGTCAGATTTGTTTTAAAGGTTAAGCACTGTTACAATTATTACCTTAAAATTAGTTTAACAATATAATAATTATGTCTGTAATTGTTGGTGACATTCAATTTCTTATAAGCGGTGGTCCCCAAACTAGACGATGCCTGTATATTGGGGACCTACCCATTTCTTTTTAGTGAAGTCCTCCAGAAAAATAAGATGAAAATTTCAGAGGACATAGATCCTTGCTGGACACTAGATCACAATCAAATCGAAGCGAAAATGTCGTGCAATCAAATTAAAACTACGTTTTCGCGTTGACGCAATTAGTAGCATAACATTCTTATAATCTACATAGCATTTTGTACTCTAAAGTCACCGAGCTGTAAAATAATTAAGCCTCATAATTGCTAAGACATGACATACAACGTCTACATTACAAGATAATATCTCGCATGTTTAAGATAAAGAGATTTATCCTCCTGTCAACTCTCACACGACGAAAACTTTTCCGTGAATTCTCTCCTTTCTAGAAGAGGCGCACGCGCACCTCACACGATATACGATTAATAATAATCGAGTAATTACACGCGATAGAGAATCATGTAAATTAATTGCGAAAAGAATATTTCGTGACAAGAATTTGTTATGGTAATTTTATCGTGAATTGAAGTGCATTTCAAATCAAATTAAAAGCCATTTACTGAAATCAGGCTGAGAATCAGCACTATTTAAAACGTAAGAATTACATAGAACAGGCCCCCAAAAACATGCCTGCATGAAACGTCCGCCACTTCCTATTTCTTTAGCTGGGAAGAAGAGGTGGCGCAACAAACGCAACAAAACTCCCCAGCCTTTAAAATTCACAACCAATGATTTTACCTCCTAAAGAACAAAACAGACAGTTTGACCAAATTTTAGTACGACAATATATTTTTTAACCTACTTCCTGTCCTGTAACGAATACAATAAAGAAAAAATCTAAACCGTGACAGTTGTAAAGTCATTGTTATATTGTTTGATATTTTGTGCAAAATGGCCGAAAATAAACACCAACAAATAAAGGTAAAACCTTGACATTTGTTCGACATTTGACAAGTCGTCAAGGCGAGCTCTGATAGTCTAATTTCTTACCCTAATTTGAGGTAGATGAACTGAGACACAATTACTTACTCTTAATTAAGAAGTCACTTTCTATTAGACAGACGCGGAAGACTTAACTTTTGGGGGTCTAACACAATCAGTTCGTGTTATTGAGCATTGAATGGGGAATGACACATAACATAATACTAGTAAATCAAATACCTAACCGATACAAGAGGGGCAGTGTATATTAATTTGATAGAAATGAGATATATTACAAAAAGACGAGACACGAGTTGAGTCATTCAAACAAGACAAACAAAAAAGCAAAAAATAGCTTAATATTTTGCATAAACAGAAAATGTTTTTCTTTTTAACTTAAGGGATGTAGCGCAAACTATGTCCCTGATTTTAACCTGTCCTTATGTGCCCCAAAAAATACAGGCATAGTGACCTCTGAGCTGCCAGCATACATAGGCTGCCAGCGACGATGCCGTGGAAGTGGTGAAGTTTAGGCCAAAAAAAATGAATTCACTGTCGTGCCAGAACAAAGAAGAAATGGAGATATAGTAATAGAGAGATTAAGATAAAGGGCACTCAATAGCAAAGTTGCAGCGTTAAATTACAGCCACGGAAAAATCAAATCGTTCCGCTTTTCGCGGCCGGATACGTTAGAATTTCCTTACACAAAAATTACGCAAAAAAAGTGTAGAATAAAGCCGTCAGCTGTCACAATATGAGTGAATAATTGATAAAACATAATGACCCGTTCTCTATAGGTGGTAACGGGCCATTAGCAAAAAATTGCAGTCGGAAGACGTCGAGACAGTTTGTTCCGCACGGAGTCACGCTATTTCGAGCAATTTCGAGCTACGTATCGAGCCATCATCGAGCAATATAATCGATTCGATAGCTTCCGGACGTGTGTGTTATCTACAATAATTTAATTAACATTCGAAAGTTACCGTAGTGTTGTATCGGAGTTTTTTGTTACCGGACAATGCTGGCTTTTTTTGTATTGATTTCGTACTGAAGTTTATTCTTCGTTGAGTTTTTGCTGCAGCTGGCAAAAAGCACTTGACAAAACAATTCTCGTCAGTCAGTTCTGGTGGTCAGTCTTATTGGTATCCATTTGATTTTTTTGTAAGTATTTAATAAATTGCTTGCAGAATAATTCATGCCAATTGACGAATTATAATATTATCAGCCAAGCCAAACAATAGTTAATTCAATTCTAATTTTGTCTTATGGCTTATTCTATTTATATTGAGGAATTCACCATACAAGAAATAATTCAGGTAATTAGTTATCAAATTACTAAATTGACACACAAATTTTAACTACAAAATGACAACGAACTCGACAAAAAGTTTACTTTGGGGGCCGTGCCTAAATAATAACAACCGCACAGGTCGATCGGTCAGGTTAAGCTACGCTTACCGCGGTTGGTCTGTGGATGGGTGACCATCTTTACATACCGAGACCCCTACGGGCCTCGGAAAGCACGTTAAGCCGTTGGTCCCGGCTGTCATTGGTGGAACTTTGACAGTCGTTACGGGTAGTCAGAAGCCCGAAAGTCTGACAACTGCAGTCTTACCAAAGGGTATCGTATTACCCAGTAACTGGGTTGTGGAGGTCAGATAAGCAGTCGCTCCATGTAAAATATTGGTATTTATCTGCATCCGGTTAGTCTGGAATCCGAACCCAACATAGTTGGGAAAAGGCTATAGGCAGAGGATGACATCTTTGTATTATTTATTTTTAGACATTGGTAGGAACTCTGTAAGATTTGCATTCAAAATTTTAAATTGAAAAAGTCGTACTTGGTCACCTTAAAATCAAAACATCGGATACAAGATTTCAAAGTTTATAGAGGGTAATAACGTAGAAGTAAAGATAAAATCGTCTAATTAAGTAGGTACATCTTTCATATAGTTATTTATAATATATAGTTATTTATAACCTTTAACCAAATCTAAAAATAACAAAATTAAATCCTAACTTAACTAAAACTATACAGAAACTAATAAATAGCGTCGAAAAATTCATCCGCATCGCTGTCGACTGGTAATATCTTAATATCTAGTATCCACCTAAAAGCTCCTTCAAACAGGCGCGACACGCTATAAAATCGCGCGCGACACAAAGGCACCGCAAGTCGCGTAACGAGCGGAGCCTTTGTGTCACGCGCGATTCGCGTCTCGCGGGTCGCGCCTGTTTTCAGGAGCCTTAAATATAGCAATAATAATTCCATGTATTATGTCTTGGGGGTTGTGGGGCTCGATGATCGTGATGAACCTTTTGAGTAGATGGTATAACAGTATGGGAAGACCAAAGAATCGATGGATGAACTTTGTGAAAGATGATAATGGTTAGAAAGGGGGTGACTACCGATGACGACTAAAAGAGATAATATGGAAGATAAATACATGTTGCGCCGACCCGAAATAATTTGGCAGGAGAATAATGAGTTGTAGAATTTAGAGAATCAGCCTTAAGGCTCCTTCAAACAGGCGCGACACGCGATAAAATCGCGCGCGACCCAAAGGCACCGCAAGTCGCGCAACGAGCGGTGCCTTTGCGTCGCGCGCGATTATATCGCGTGTCGCGCCTGTTTGTAGGAGCCTTTTGTGATGTTGACGATACTTTAAATCTATTTAATGTTTCATTAAAATCCCTAAGCATGTCTAGTATATCCTACGAAATCGAATAATGGGTTAATCGTTATTGGATTAAACTAAAGAATGAAAAAAAAATATTTAAAAAAACGCAAAAATTCCATTGATCCTTCCAATTGTACATACACAAACCGTTGAATATAACCTACAACCACCCACTCGCACTTGACTGTTTCGTGCTGATAACATTATCACTAAACAAACAACAGTGGTACATACATTTTATCAAAAACATCGGTTAAAACATTTGTTTACTTTGAGTGCCAAATAATCCTTATTTTCTACTTTATAAAACTTCCATGACTGACAAGTGACAACAACAATCAGTCGTAGTGAACATGTATAAAGGGGATTGAAGACTTTTATATGGAGCCTGGCCATACTTACGTTGTCATGTTTTCTGTTTGCATTGATTTCATCTATCGATTTATGTAGGTTTCATGGTAGTCCGTCATTTTGAAAAAAATCAAAATGTAGGACAGGTAGGTATGCCACGGCCCTTTGTTTTCGTCTGTTTACAGTATCTATTTTTAGTCTTACACACACAGAGTCTTCTCAAACTTACACATTTTACTAAGCATGGATTTTTATTGATTATGATACATAGTTTATAACTAACTGAAAAGACAGCTGTCTATTCAGTAGAAGCGGCGCAACAAACTCCCCAGCAGCGCAACTGTGCGGCTGGAGAGTTTGTTGCTCCACTTCTTCATCCCAGCTAAAGCACTAGGAAGTGGTAAAGGGCGGGCGTTTTGGAAGACTGTCATATTATTATGTAATTTGGACGTTCAAATAGTACTGATTCTCAGGATAGTTTGAATGACTTTTGATATTGATTTATTTATTCATACGATGTACTTAAAACCCAATCTAATGTAGATATTGGTCATCATAAACGCTATTAACCTAAGGCTCAGTAAGTGAGCAATTAAGGAGTACTATGTAATGTATATGACTTACGATCGCGTTTACCTCGGCCCCAATAAAAACAATAGTTCACTTTTATGACCAGAGCAAAACTAAGGAACACATTACGTTGACATATCTGAATATTATGGCTCGTGGCTAAATAATACCAGCTGTACGAGTCGATCAAAGGTTAAACTACGCTGGCTGAGGTCAGTTCATGGATGGGTGATCATCCAGTACATATTGAAACCCCTCCGTGCCTCGAAAAGCACGTTAAACCGTCGGAATTTTGAGGGGATTTTTGAAATTGGTTTCTCAAAAAACAATTCAGGTAAACGCAAATTTTACCAAACACATTACAAGAATGATAAAATTGTAAAAAATAAAATACAAATTAATATAAATTGAATTGCATTGATAAAACCAAGTGTCATGTACCTCTTAAAATACAAAAAATAAACAAAATCTAAAAGGACAAGAAACTGTTTCTCATCGCAAATGCTAATGAAAAGTCAAGGTTGTTAATGATGAATTGATGATTCATAAAGGAACATAACATCCAATGTCTTTTGTAACAATTTTCTTATTTATTTATTTTACCATTTATGTACACGCATATATGTATAAACAGACACGAAATAAAACAGAACAGAAAAATAGGTACAGAGGCGATGCTTATTTCATAAGAAATCTTTTCCAGCATACCTGCGATAGGACAATAAATAGAGAGATGTAAATGCTTGATGAAAGATGATATGGTTCGAAAAGGGGGTCAAAACCGAGAAGAAGACGACAGAAATGCGAAAGACAAAGACGTGATGCGCCGACCTCAAATAAAGGCTCCTACAAACAGGCGCGACACGCGATATAATCGCGCGCTACACAAAGGCACCGCTCTCGTTGCGCGACTTGCGGTGCCTTTGTGTCGCGTATCGTGTCGCGTCTGTTAGAAGGAGCCTTAAATTGTGTTATTTGCCATTTTTTTTTTTTTTTTGAGGATGGGAATTCATCAAATGACCCCTTCCGCTCTGGGTGGAGCGGAAGGGAGTGTCAGACTCTTACTGACTAAAACCCACCCGTGTTCCTTCCTTAGCCCTTTATGTTCCGAGCCAGCGGTAACCCTTTCGCACAATCCCGCTGACCCGGTTGATTTGCCATTTGCTTTCAAATACTACTTGATTACATAATCTGCCTATAAAATGTTCCCACTGCTGGAACACAGGCCTCCTCTCTGTAAGAGGGAGTGGGCCGAAATCCACCACGCGGGCCCATGCAGTGCGGGTCGGTAGATGTCACATCTCTTCGAATTTCAGGTTCTAGGACATGCCGGTTTTCTCACGATGTTTTTCTTCACCGTTTTGAGTGCAGTGGTGATGAAATACACAAAGTAAAGCGCCTGTCTGGGTACGAACCTACGACCAACAGCTCGTAAGTCGCGGCCGTTACCACTTGGCCACCACTGCTCTTCCAGGAAACAATGAATATTCAATTAACGTATTCTACAAAACTAGTCGTATGGTAATTATATTTAAGAAGTTTCTGCTAGCATTTTCAACAATGCACAAGAGCAACCGATTTTTTTTTGTCTAGTTCTATTATTTTTGTGATAACCGGATTTTGTTCTATAATAATTATATTTAATTGTAGTTTTTGTCTCAAGTTTAATAACCTGTTGGTTTGTAAGGAAAACTTTGGTAATATTGAATTATTTATATTCTATTTTCCCGTTCATATATTGACAAATGCCATCGGGTAAAGTTTCGCGTAACATCAGCCTTGTACTGTTTTTTAACACGCTTTTATTAGCTTCACTTGTGACTAACTAACAAACAATGTAATAAAATCTTAAGCAGTCTACACACCAAACCCGAGGCACCCGCCGCCCCGCCGACACAGCCGCCGTGGCTTGATGTCGGCGGCTTTTAAATTTCAAAAGAATCGTGTCGGCGACTTTACCCGCGCGTGTCGGCCTCGGCGGGCCAGCACGTCGGTGGGTCGGCGGGTTTGGTGTGTAGACTGCTTTACGGCTCCTGCAAACAGGCGCGACGCGCGACGCGAATCGCGCGCGACACAAAGGCACCGCTCGTCGCGCGACTTGCGGTACCTTTGTGTCGCGTGTCGCGTCGCGCCTGTGTGTACGAGCCTTTAGAAATTAATTTTAACCTACTTCTAAGTGTCGGTCGTATCGAAATGAAACTTTGTAAGTATAATATTATGTAGTTCGGGTGACAAAGCTATAATTTGGTATCTTGGAGCTGCTTCCCAAAGACCTCCTACCAAGATTCACGGACGGCATTGGGTAAAGCGGCGTATCTCAATAGTATTGTACTGTTTTTTTTCTTCGCAAAAAAACCTTGTTTATTTTTAGTTCTATTCATAATCTTCTGAAATGGAAATAAAAAGTTGACGATCACGGAAATAGCAGTGGCACATTTAGTTGCTTTTCTATTAAATGTCAATCATTGAAAATTGAATAACAAAATCAATCGATTTCTCTCTCGCGCACTATTCACTAATAGTCAGGATTTTTTTTTTGTGAAAAAGCAAAAATTCTGAAATTCCAAATGGTTAAAAGAAATTAATCCGTCACTTTCTTACAAAAAAATGGTAAGTTCATGTTTCGCAATAACATTCAATTAACTTTAGTCACGAAAATAATATGAGATCAAAATAATTAAAAAAAAAACTAAAATCGTGAGCAGCTGTTGCTCATTTCCTTACTAATAGACCTGTGATATTTTTAGACACGATATTGAACATATACTAGTAGAATGGGCAGTAAGTAATACACAATTAAATTCTAACCTTAGGGTGCATAATGGCACAGGTAAAACAAGTCGGTACCGAACGGTGCGACCTAGATGCCGCTAAACTAGCTCACACTTGAAGAAGCAGATAAAATATTGTAACCATTTTTTCATTCAGCAATTTGTACCGGATAACTGGCTACAAGTATCCTTTGCCAGTAGGTAATCTGTCGATTAATAGAGAAGTATGGATAAAAAAGGAATGTTGCGCCGATCCCAAATAAATTAGGTTAGCGAGATGAGAATGATTGTGATGATGGTTAGAAATCTGATCCTTCGCGTTGTTCCCAAAGACTAAGAAATCAGATAAAAGGACAAGTGAGCCACTAGTTTCCTCTAAAAAAGCACCACTTAACCATGATACTAACTCACTACATACTAAAAAGTATACCGTACAGTAAACTCAAGAAACATTTGCTTCAAGAGAATAGAATCCATCTTCTATAGATCGTAATGTGTGGCCATCAATCGAATACCATTGTATTACTGTTATAACATATTGCTGGCCGCTGCAACTGGAACGTTTCAAATGCTATTCAAATGCAATGCAAGAAGCAATGCAACAATGTTTCTAAGATAGGACTATCGTGGGATTTTAGATTTTTTTCTTCTGAGATTTTTAAAAGCAATGACTATCGAATGGATAAATAAAGACAAGTAATTTTTATACCGTATCGTCATCTCTTCTTTTTTCTAAGACAGAAATTTGGTTGGATATAGAAAATGTTTGTCTTGTATTGTAAACATAAAATGTTCCATATATGTAATTCAAATCATTGGTTAATACGGTATAACTGTAACAGTGTGTTCTGTATTATATTGTGTGCCTTTTAGTCTGTGCTAAATAAATGTATTTTGTTTCTTTCTTTCTGACGTTACCGTCGGCCATATTAAGTCTAATTCCACCACAGATATAAATTAAATTTTTCTACGAGCTTCATTCAATTTTCCATCTTTAGGTGAGGTAACACCAGCTGACACATAGGTTATTGAAAACGTACGTGCGTCTTTGCTATTGTCGCATCCTGGCCATGCATTGCTTTGACATCCTGAATAAACATTTCATTGATTGATTTCTGCGTCTTTCTTTACAAATCCTTTCATTTCTGTCTTCATACACATCATCATCTGCCCAGCCTTTTCCCAAATATTTTGGGGTCGGCTTCCAGTCTAATCGGATGCAGCTGAATACCAGTATTTTACATGGAGCGACTGCCTATCTGACCTCCACAACCCAGTTACTGGGTAATACGATACCTCTTGGCGAGACTGGTTGTCAGGGCTTCTGACTACCCGTAACGACTGTCAAAACATACACACATGTGCTTAATCAAAATCAAATCTCAACAGCGAATCACGAATATAATAAGGTCATGTGTGTCCATTTTCTAGCACTGAAACAATCTTTCATTCGTGATATTTTTATTACTCTAACCGAGGATTATAAGGCCTAAATCTGTCTGACCTTCACAACCCAGTTACTGGGTAAGACGATACCCTATAGTAAAACTGTTTGTCAGGCTTTCGGACTTCTGATTAATCGAAACGACTGTCAAAGACGTATGTACAATTGTACAGACGCCAGCACATCAAGCTACCCGAAACTGTAAAATTTTCTCAATCAACTTTGAACCTTATGCTTTAGCGATAAAGTCGAAAATCTATTAAAGAAATTTAACAGATTGTAGTAGCTTGATGTGCTGGCGTCTGTACAAATGACATTCGGGACCAACGCCAGCACATCAAGCTAACCGAAACTGTAAAATTTTTCCCAATCAACATTCAACCTTATGCTTAGCGATAAAGTTGAAAATCTATTAAGGAAACACAGATTGCATGTAGTAGCTTGATTTGCTGGCGTTTGTAGGTACTTTCTGAGACACGGAGGGGTCTCGATATATTATGGATGGTCGTAACTTACCCTTCGATCGACCCGTACGGCTGTTATTATTTAGCCACGAATAGGGCCTACTTACATTAAAAAATTGGATGAGATTAATTATTGTGATTTTTTGGCCAAGCCATGACTTCTTAAATTCTAATTCTAAGCACCTGTTTCAGCACAGGCCTGTTTAAGTTTCCATGTACAGACGCCAGCACATCAAGCTACTACCATCTGTCAAATTTCTTTAATAGATTTTCAACTTTATCGCTAAAGCATAAGGTTCAAAGTTGATTGGGATAATTTGACAGTTTCGGGTAGGTTGATGTGCTGGCTTCACGTCCACAGTCTGATTTCAGTCTTAATCTGTCAAAAATATCCCTACATTTTTGACAAGCCTTTGACATTTGTCGCTGAGATGAGATTGCGACTAGATTCTTAACGTTTTTAAATATGAGAATTGGCCTTCTGTTCTATTTTTGAATTGATGCGGTGAGTAATGGTTATTCGGTTATTCGGACATTGTGTAATATGCCCTAAGACCTTTAAGTATTCCAGGAGTTAAGCTTAACACAATTTTCAATTCCACGTTGCTCGCAATAATAAGTCACGCTCGTTCACGCCAGGATGACATTACGCCCAAGTAACATTTAAGCGGAAAAATATTATATTTACCAGCGCATTACCAGCTATAAGCTTAATAAATGATGTACAAGAGTGTAAAAATATGTATAGGACTGTACTTTAGTATAACTGTACAACTGTATACAGTATAGCTGATTAACGGCTGTATAGAGCCTAAATTTTTACCTTTAGCTTTTAAATAGCATTGGAAAATGCTAAAATACAGACCGCGGCGTAAAAAACTGCGTTCAGCAACTTTATAAGACAATAACTGTATACTGCTCTCAAATTATACTTTTATATAACCTACTTCTGCACAAGAGCATTAAATATTGTTATAGCCTGAATATTGGTGTAAAATTACTCTATTGTTCAGCCTTCAAGTTAAGCTTGATAATAGCTGTACAACGGAAATCTAGGATACTCTTAGCAAGCAGTTCCCTTTATAATAGTTTAATTCAATTCTGTCTCATGTAGAAGAGTTTAGATTTACTCCTTTTTAAAGCCTTATGCGATTGGCGTACATTTTTCCCTTTTTACAGTTTTTCGTGTTTTAGAAGTTTAAAGTTATTATTATAGTGTTGGCATACACAATTATCCAGCTTATCGATTATTTTGAAACTAATATAACCTAAAATCAGTCTATTTATTGGATACAACTAATAACAACACGGAGTCATAATTTTGATCAGTTGCCAATTTGTTAAGTGAACAAGAGTTAAGATACAAATATATATAAAATAAAAATACATTAAACTGTTGCACACTGTAGTGTTTGCTTCAGTATTTAAATTAGGTACAATACATCTCTATAAATAAAAACAATACATTGTTTCTTTTCGCTATCAGTAACTACTATTTGGTAAATTATTATCCGATTCCTTGCTCACCGCCTTACGGGCCTTGGATCATAATGAGGTTTTCTATATTTTCAACTGAACCCTAATTAACTGTATTAATGAATATGAATAAGAATTTAAGGCAGCTTCTACAGTACTTAAATACTAATGTACAGACAATGTTACTCTTTAGGCTGAGATACGATCTTAAATAACGACGAAGGGGTACTAGAAGAGCAAGAGCTGTATAAACTAAGGACGCCATTTTATAATAATTTATAAATTGCATTGCAATTTCACGAGATATTTTTTTGTTTGTTTTTGAAATTTCAGTACAAAATTACAAAAGATTTTAACTGTATAGTACACACAATTACGTTTACTATCAATAGAACAGTCCGGGTTACTCTTAAAACTGTTTTCAGATTTGATCACGTATTTGTTGTTACAGAAAAAATGTATGTATATTCCTTATTTCGAAGGGGCGTGAGTTTTGAGCTTAAAACTAGTATACATACTCACATAAAAATATCAGTCGCAAGCATAACAACAACGATAAACAGGAAAGAGTACTTACCACTTGGTTATTAAATATTTTTTCACTTATCTTCAGATATGGCACATAGTAAATAAAATGGAGAATGAATTCAACCACGAACACAATTATAATATATTTATTCTTTTATTAAGATTTTCACAAGCCTGAGTCTGTATAAAAGAATAAAAAAGAAAATTAGAGAATGGAAGCTGTATAAAAGTATCTAAATAGTATCTTAGCCAGCCAAATAGTACAGCTATTATGCAGCTGTTATACAGCTAAATCTACACTTAAAGCTGTATAATTTTGGGGCCCATTTCAGAGTTACAAGGGCTGTATAGCTTGCTATACAGTCTTTATACAGCACGTTTAACAGCCTGCAGTAAACAAATAGTCCATAATACAGCTTTTATACAGTTTAAAATGTTACTTGGGCGGGTTAACGTCCTCTTGTTTGTCATCGGATTGCGATCTGCACCGTTTTTGCTCGGCATCCGTAACGTTCGGACAAGTCGAACGTGATTCGGTTGCTGCTAAAAAGCAAGTCGAACGTGATTCGGTTGTTGCTAAAATGGTGTGCTTTGCGAATTGAAATAGTTTTTCTCTAAGTGCGGATTTCACGAAACTGAACGCGTACAGCACTTCTAAACCGCGTTCAAGAGCTGTCAGTGTCACTAACTAATTTTGACACTGACAGTTCTTGAACGCGGCTTAGATGTGCTGAACACGTTCAATTTCATCAGTGACATTCGCCCTAATGTTGATCTGTTGGAGGTGACCAGAGGTCTCCAACATTGAAAACTTCATTAGTACCTATTTGATAAAGTACTACATTAGTGGCTTCGTCAGATGGGCACCGTTTGGTTTTTTCATACCTTCATCTACCTTTTATATTATTTTGGATGGAGTAAAGCCGTCAAGGTCAAAGTCAGTCCATTAAGTATTTGTTAATAATTAATTAAAAGTTTATCAAATTATTATCCAGTTCTTTCTTGCCCATAGCCATTAGCCATATTATGTTATTGTCCCTTCATTACAATTTGTTAGCCCATACAAATTAAACTCAGATGTTTTATTTGTTAGGCTAAAATGACAGCTGCGGTCAACCTTTTTTTGTTAACACAACATTAATGTATTATTGCTGTCATTTTGGTCTAACAAATTCAAAATCAGAGTTTAGAATTGTTACAATGTTACAAATGTCAAACAACTTAAAGGTAAGTACAGACGCCAGCACATCAAGTTACCCGAAACTGTCAAATTTTCCCAATCTACCTTGAACCTTACGCTTTAGCGATAAAGTAGAAAATCTATTAAATAAATTTGACAGATTGTAGTAGCTTGATGTGTGCTTGTGTGCTGTGCTTGTAATAGACAATAAGTACCCGCATTATTATTCATTTAAGTAGTCTTCGCATAGTTCCTTTTAAGCAAATTGTCGCTGAAGAAAAGTCGTTATACACTCGTCTACTTCCCTTAGTTGTTATACATTTCCCACAGTTTTATATTTCCGGGAATACGTGTATTTCTCATGTTTTACTCATCGAAATTCGAAAGTAACTCTGTCTGTCAGTCTACACTGTATGTTACCTTTTCACGCCTAAACCACTGAACGGATTTCGATGAAATTTGGCAGAGAGATAGATGGCATCCCGGGTAAGGACATAAGATAGTTTTTATCCCGATATTCCCATGGGATCGACACTTATGCGGGTGAAACCGCAGGGCGCTGCTAATTTGGTATAAGAAACAGTATTCATTTAGTATGTTAGGACTATGAAACTAAAACTATGTGCCTATAACAATGAATTAGCCAGTATAAACATCACAATAGTGTTTAATACCAACAGACTGGTCGTTAAGCCTATAGTGTACCTACACCCGCCGACTAAGAACGCCCATTTAAAATTTCAATCTGTTTATTCGCTCATAACTGGCAGTTTGAATTTGGAACGAAAATGTAAATAAACAAAATAAGTAGGTAGGTTCGTATTCAAATCAGATTGCGAAAATTCGGTTTATCGTTTCGATGTTTAAAATAAGCTCGTCAACAGTAAAAACTATTCATGTTTCCTTTTGTTTAGAAGAACAGTGGGTACGGTACCCACGAAAACGCGGTTTAGCCTACTTAAGTATTGTTAAATCCCAGAGCGCGAAAACAATGGGCAATCTACGAAAACTGGGATCCAAACGGCACAAATCGTTCTACCATTAAAATCACAACAAAGAGCAATATCCGATAAAGGGTCAAGCGGTCTTACCTGCAAACTAACTCCGCTAGTACCGTTAACACTGTACACTCACACTTAAACACTTGAAAAAAAAACAATTAGCCGAAGCAAGATCACGTCCGTCGACCACCGGTTGCGCCAACCGACTACAACAACCACACATTCGCGGTTCGAGTTGCTCAGATAAGCGAATCTAGATAGTGCAATAAGGTAAAAGTTGGTAAAGGCGAGCGCACACGAGTTCACTGACGCTGATGGAACGTATAAATATTGAGCGAACCGTGTCGACGATCTAAAGCTTCGCATAAATTCTAGGTCAGTTTACTTTTGTTTTGTTTCAATTAATTTTATACTTAGTAAGAATTCTGAGAAAATGCATTTCGATAGAAATAGGGATGTGGTCGAGCATGATTCTCGATTCAAATCTGACAGATTTCATACTAATCTCGGCTCAAATCATACAATTGATCATCATCTACATACATATATTACTAATAATAGAGCTGGAGAGTTTGTGTTTGATTTTTTGTTTGTTTGAACGCGCTGATCTCTGGAACTACGGGTCGGATTAGAAAAAATAATTATGTTTGCATTTGATAGACCAGTTTTTGAGGAATGCTATAGGCTACATTACGATCATGCTAGGACCCTAGTGTGATGTTAATGTAGCTCAGAAATAACGCTGAGTGAAAATAAAGTAATAGCGCGAGAAGGCAATGCTATGCGACGGGGTGGGTCGGGGGAACAAGAAATTTCACACGGACTAAGTCGCGGGCAGAAGCTAGTTTTGGAATATTATGATTAGAAAGTCATTAAATATGTATTTAATGACTTTCACGCTAATCTATATAAATAGAAATATTAGAAATGAATCGCCGAAATGTATATACTCGCATAACTTCCGAACGACTGCACTAAATTGGATAATTCTTTTTTGTTGTGTTCGGTATTGCTAGGACAAGGTTTGTATGGATGAAAATTTCAGAAAATAAAAAAAATCAGTGGCAGTCCGGGAGTGCCGACAGAAGTGAAAACTTGAACAATTACGTGTGTATTTTTTTAATCGTCTTATAAACAAAACACGCTCGTTGTCAGTTACGGTAACAGTGTCGCGAGTTCAATGGTTTTTTCACCGAAAGAAGTTTTCACTTCAAAAAAATTGCACCCGTGCGAAGCTGGGGCTGCTTTAAAATATATTCATAACGAATTCGGAATCTATGTGAAACGTCTCAGTCCAAACATTTGAATGTGGAATACAGTTATATAGCTATTCTAGAGTTCGGCATTTAAAATCTCAAATATGTAACTGTATTTCTATATTTTATATTCGAATCAAGTGAATTAGACTGGCGTTAATATTTATTTACTCATGGGTAATAGGGAATATGCATGAATTTTTTTCATGGCATTTATTAACAAAATATGAAAATACCGTAGTAGAGATGACAAAAAGTGAAATTAAAATTAAAATCGGCCAAGAAACACGGCCGATATGAGCATTTAAGACTATTGATTACACACCAATTAGACAGAGAGATCCGACATAGACTGTGACGTCACATGTCACTACGGCCATATAAACGCCGTGTTAAATTTCATTTTGCGAGAAAGAGATAGAAACAAATCGTCGATGGCTCATATCTTTTTTAATTTCATAGTTATCCGAAAAACAGTTTTACTAAACTGTTTATTATTGTATACATATTCCCTATTGGGCACAATTTTATTAATTGGAGTTGTAAATTGTGATCTAATTTTATAACTATAGATTTGCATCTATAGTCAGATTGCAGTCCGTTCTCAGTTATTTTACCTCTGACAGCAACAACCTAAAAGCAACCTTATAATAATGAGAATAAAGACCACAATGATTTTGACAGACTTGTCAGTGGCAGCGAGCCAACAGCAACCTTATAGTAATGAGAATAAAGATCATTGTGATTTGGACAGTGATGCAAAATCAGAGGTAAAGTAACTGTGGAAGGACTGTATAGTGTGTATCTTTGCGACTCCTCCCACACGAAGTTTTTGAGATCATCGGATAATTTAAAGCTTAAAATGCCAATGCATTCTACAACATTTTTCGACATATCCTTTTCTGTTCAAGCCCGTCTTTTATGGAATGCATTGCCAGTTCAAATAAAACGCGCGCAGTCGTTAGCTGTATTTAAGAGACTCGTGAAGGAGCATTACTTGTTGTGATTTTGTTTTCGTAGCTGCAGTAATCTATAGTCATCATTTATTTTCGTTTCGTTGTTTATATGTATATTTAGTATGGATTTATTTATGTATCTATTATACAGCATTATATATATCTATGTATCTATTATAAAATGTATATTATGTTGCAGCATTGACAACCCCATTTTTTTATCCACGCAATCACTGTCCATTCCAAGGTTGCCTGGAAGAGATCGCAGAAAGCGATAAGGCCGCCCATTGTATGTTTTGTATTCATAATCGTATTTTTTTGTTATGTATTTTCTGGTGTACAATAAATAAAGTATACTTATATAAATAAATAAAATAATAGTAATGAATTGCGATTGGCTACAGTTATAATCCAGAATTTGCTGTATTTGGCATTGGACATGAATTTCATACCTATGTCCCGCATTCATTAAAAGGGTACCACGCATTAAAATACCTTAAGAAATGAGGTGCCTAATTAATGCAATGCAAGCTTCTGCATAAAGCAGTGTAGCGATGAACTATTGGAGTTGGAAGTTGCTCGCATAGGTACCTACCTACACATTCGTAATTTGCATTCGCGATTTAGGTATTTGCCAAAAAGTCACCAAATATGAGTTTATGGAAAAAATTACTTTAAATCCTACATAATAAAGTTCAGTTTACGCTAAAACTTCAAACATTTTTATAAATTTTTAAATAGTGTTAGTCACTCTGAAATCGACTTAATTACCATTAAAATAAAGTTGATATTTGTTTAACTTGAGATAAGTACTACATCACCAATAAGGTCACTCTACTATTATCAACTAATGTAATTATGACCTCCTAGAGCGTCCCCTCCTGGGGTTTCCAAAGTACTGGTTAGCTAGAAAAACGAAGTCCTATGAATTATTCGCTATATGTTTATATAAAAATCAAAACCTAAACACTATAAGATCAAAGAAAGAAAACGAAATCGAATGTTTGTTAATTAAGTACTTATTTCAGTAGAATTTTAAATTCAGAAGATCGCTCATTCGCTCATAATTGGCGACTTGAAATTAGAACGTAGTTGTGAATCAGTAATGAATTAGTATATTTTTTTTACCTTATTCATAATTAAACATCTATTCAAATTGATGCAACACTATAAGTATCTAAGACAAAAGATTGCCAAATTTAACAGCTTAAAGAAATACAGATTCAGAATCTTACTTAGATTTGATGTAAAAAATACAGAAACATCTGTAGTCGGTTTAAATTTTCAAAAATAATTTTATTCGAAGAATTCTACACTGTTTTTAAGCACAATATTGCACAGATACGATTACTTTTCTCCGAACTACGCCAAGCAGCACGGTCGTTGACTCGCCCGTCTACCGTGAAAAATGTATAATACCAGCTTTGAGTACAAACATGTTTCTTCAATAAAAACACCTGTCGAACAGTAAATCGGAACTGTTACGTACCTAAGGTACCTCACCACTGCTCTCAAAAACATCGTGAGGAAACCGGCATGCCCTAGAACCAAAACGTCCAAGACATATGACATCTACCAACCCGCAAAGGACCCACGTGGGGAATTACGGCCCAGTGCCTCTCACAGTCTCACACGACCTGGCCTGTAGGTACCACTGCTGGAGGAACATTATAAGCTGATTATGGTTATGATCTAAGGCCCACTTGCACGTATCGTAAATAACTCGGAGTTATCAGCTAACTCAGGGTTAATCAAATAATTCATCTAATGCCATCATGAGTTAGAGGCAAACCTAGGGTTAAAAACTTTTAAATATTTAACCCACCAATGTGGGAGACTCTATAGTATCCCATATCGGTGGGTTAAACATTTAAAAGTTACATTACTGACACTAACCCAGATTTTAGCGGATAGTCGCTAAACTCTGGGTTACACAACTCTGGACACTAACCCAGATTTTAGCGGATAGTCGCTAAACTCTGGGTTAGTGTTAATAATGTCAAAATAAATTGATGTTTTGAGGTACCGCTGATAACTTATTTTATATTGTTGTAACGTTGAAGTAAGTGAAAACTCGGCATTATATCAGCAGGCAATATAAATATTAATGAGTATGAGCTCCTACACAAATAAATTCAAATTATACAAAACTTAAAACATATATATTTCTCCTTATCTAACGTTTTAATCAATCAATAAACTAGATCTCTATGGAAACCGCATACAAAAAGATGAAAATTAAATGTCAAGTTTGGAGTTGAAGTTTATATCAATAAACTTCAAAACAAGCAAGCAACGTTACGTAATGTAAATTAATTTAATGTGAGAATGTTGTATGCCTTGTAGACTGTAGATTTGTAGACCATTTTCTATTTTATCAAGTACCTGGTACTTGTTGGCCGGCCTGCACAGTCCTCCCATACTTATTAATTTAACACTATAATTTGAAAACATTGTAAAAGCCAATTATTTTTAAAAGAGTAACCGTTGATTTCCTTGCCGGGTCTTCTCTACAAGAAACGACCAATTGGAACCTAGCTTCTGAGGTATCATATGTGGCCATGTAGGTTTATGTGACATAAAATATTTTGATTTCATGATTTAAAAGAGATGAGTACTTATACAATTTCCGTACATTCATTTTTGGTCATATTACATATCAGGGCACAGACATTGCAATTCTATTTTATTCGTCCGATTGTACTGCAATTTTCCCAACTCAAAATACACCAACGACCTGACGTTGGTGTTTTTTGAGTAAACCCGGTGCTATTTTTTAGTGGTGCAACGCGTAATAAACGTTAAAACGTTAATTCCAAGTTAACTCCGAGTTTACAAACTACATTTATTAATTTAACCTGACTAAACGTGCATGCAACGCGTAATAAGCGTTAAAACGTTAATTACAAGTTAACTCCGAGTTTACAAACTACATTTATTAATTTAACCCGACTAAACGTGCAAGTGGACCTAAAGCTAAACTAAAAAATAGATCAGAAGTCGCATCACTATAACTAGAAAAGCAGCAAATGCTGAAACCAAACTACGACGAGACGAGTCGATATTAGGAATAAGTGTAGTATTATTATTAATACATACTTATTCCTAATATCCTGTATATATTAGCCTGTGATGTCCCACTACAGGGAACTCTCTTTCCAGTTGTCTCTGCTCAAAGCTGCTACGGACCAGTTCTTGTTGAAGGAGTCCAGCTCATCCCGCCACCTCCGTCTGGGCCTGCCGCGATGTCGCTTGCTATTAATATGTAGCTTACAAAATATTAGAAAGTTTCTACAAATTAAAACTGTAAAAAAAATAAGTATTTTTTTTTTACCTAAATTCTAGCAAATAAAGAGATCATTCATTAATTCATAGCATTATTTCCCTCAGTTTACATTCTGAGATCGCTCACATTTTACTGTCGTCATTCTATAGTTTGTTATTGTAGTCATCAACATAGAACATAAAAGAAATGACGGATATTAAGAGCATAGACATAGTTTTGCGGGTCATAAGCTATTAAACTCATTATATCATGGGAAATGAGAAAATCTTCCGTCATCGCGTGCGTGCGCGCACTATTGTTTGCTGAAGATAAATTTCAAAGTAGGTATCTAGTTGATGACACTATTTTATGTATAACTAGGTTCTATTTAGATAGTATTGAAGACAGACCACCAGACACGAGAGTAAACGTATCGTACCTTTCGAACGATTTATTATTTGAAAATAAAATACAGCCGGTTGATTCTGTAAAAATCTCACCGTGAAAACTTAGGTGATGTGAGTTTGTTTTTGCTAGAAATTGACACTACTGACAGCTCACTCAACGCTCACTTCACCTAAGTTTTCAACGTGAGATGGTTACAGAATCGCACTACAGAGTGGCAAGGACATTGACGTTGTAACCTGTTACTTTGGATTAAGTACATGATTCTAAACCCATGCGTTAAAATATTCGTCAGTTATTAAAAAATAAAATTTGCTGTTCCATACATTTTGACCGCATAGGTTATTTTCATAGCATAGGTCGTTCCATACATTTTGACCGCATTTTTCTATGAAACAGTTGTTTTTTTTTTTATAATCGACGAAAAATTTCTACGCTAGGAGGTCTAGAATCATGTGCTGGATTCATGATTACAGTTTACGCGTCAATGTCCCTACCACTTTGTATAACTATCCTATAGCATTTTGGTTATTTTTTTTTACGACAAGCACAATAAATTATCACACGTATCATAGATAGATAAGAATAAAATCTTAAATTAAAATCATATACCCTCCGTAGTCTGGTAAAAAAGGAAATATTACGTGGGAGGTGAGTATTTAAATTTTAAAATCGTTCGGATTTTCGTTACGATTACTCCGCACGTTCGTGCTAGACCTAGTTTATATTGGTCGTGGCGAAAACTAGAACTAAGTTAAGATGTTATAGATCTGACGTTTATTTGACATTTGGCTTTGCTATCATCACGGCCATGATGACGTGTCATCTTATGTTGGAAAATTTTCGTGGATTTTCCTTTAAAACTTGGTAAGCAGGTATCGGAATTTTCTTGGAATATTGATTGACCTTATTAGAAAGGCAGTGACATAATGGCTCACTGGATTCTGTTCTAAGATTTGAAAATCACGTCATGTTTTTTCCTATATTTGATGAAGTTTAACCAGTTCTTATAACAGGCAAACCCGCGGGCAAAGTATATCATCCAGTAGTAGGTAAATTTCCTGTAAATATTTGAAATAGGGATTCCCCGTAAATTGAGCAAAAACAAAATATCCTCAAGCTCTCTCTGTCTTTACAAACAGGGCTACCAAAGAGGCGCCTACTGAAAAATATTTAAGTATACGATAGGAATTTTTATTTTTTGAACGCTATTGATAACGTTGTATAATTTCGCCTGAAATAGGCACAATTTTCATAATACTCTGTTATGAGTACAGAATAAATCAGCAGTTAATCACTTAATGAGAGTACTCCAAGGCAGTATTTTGGATCCTGTATGCTACCTAGAAAGACATCAATTCAGAGAGAGTTCAATTGTAGTTTTACATTACGCGTATGAGTTCATTGGGGTTCCTGGAGGAATCATATTGAGGCCTATACTAGCTAAAAGAAAATTCAGAAAAATTATGCTTTTATTCTTGCTGTATTACTTACAAAGTATTGTTGATTCATAACATGAAAATCCTCAAATTATTTTAGTCAGCAAACCCAGTGATATTCGTTAAAAGCCCGCGAAATTCAAATTTTCTTACATTTTTTGCAATTTGCAGTGTCAGGTTGTACGCTGAATAAAATATGATTCACGAGTGTAATAAGTACGTATTTACAAAATTATAATCTTTAAAATCCTATTAAATTACTATTTCATGAAACATCAAGTCATATTTGTTACGACCGCGAATCACATTTTATTCAGCGTACAACCTGACACTGCCCTGCAAATTGCAAAAAACGTAAGAAAATTTCAGTTTCGCGGGCTACCAAGCGCATTTCATTTCCCGGGGTTATAGAATCATTTTTGCTGTTGAATATTATGTCATTTCTAATATCTAAACATTCTTCAAGATTTCATCACGGGAGTTATTAGTTTATTATAATTTACTTTACAATAACTATATGCTTATAAAGATTATATACAAAAAAAGATAGTAGAAAGCATGTCATGTGTAGTAAGATGGTGCAAATTTTGCGTGTGACGCAAAATTAATGTTGGTTGTTAGTTTAAGTGATTAAATGATTTGAGTGTTCTATCAGGAGGTAAATTGGTTGCGTAGGTTGTCGAGAAAATAATAGATTTCCATTGTTATCTTTTGTTTAGACTGTTTTTGTCTGTCTGGTTTTTGCCTGAACATATAAGTCACACCTTCAGTACTATTATTGTACATCAGCGGTGCTATTCTGTAAACATCTCACCGTGAAAACCTGGACGATTGCGTTGTTTTGTTACACATTCAAAAATCCCTCTGACTGTTTTTTCAACCCCTATACAAGTTGTGATCTTGTTTTCAACAAGTCGATTATAAGACTTATCTAAAACAGTGCGTGTATAAAACATGTATTGATGTTGGTGTTTCAGACATGTCTTGTTAACCATTTTGTTCACGTTTTGGATATTTTAGACAAGTTTTTTACTAAAGTTCAGCCAACGAGAGAATGCGTTCTTGACACTTGTCAGCTTCATACAAACGTATTTTGCGAATTTGATCTTTATTAGCTACTAGCATTGTCGCACTGACAGGTGCGTGCATTCTCTCGACGTACAACTAGTACCTATTTAACGGTAAACGAAAAAAGTAGGCACACACTACATGTAGAATACATGTTTTAGACTTTGGTGTAAACACGGGGTAAGAATAATCATTTTATTTTGTGGTGTAGCTAAAAGATATTTTTACACTAGCATAGCTATTGCTGCTGACTGGGGTCAGCAGTCTATTTTGTAACCAGCGTAGGTATAGGTACGCTGCTTACAAAATAGACTGGGAAAGAATCTAAATACATGTAGATACCTTCCTAAATTTAATTATTGGCTTTATATAAGTAAACATCCTTTTTTCTATTTCTTAATTCTAAGAACTCATTAACTTTATTGTGTGATGAAATATATATACTGCATGGGTGTTGCCACTAACCATAGATGCTGATCAAAAAGTAGACTGAAAAAAAAACTATATATCGACGGCGAAGTGCCAATACCTCCTAACTGATTTTTTTTTTGAGAAATTTACTTTTTTTTCGTTTTGAATTTAAAAGCGTTATTCGCATGTTTTTGTGAAATCGCCTAATTGTATCTTTAGTTGCAAGTGCAACAGCATTAAATTAAAATGTGGAAATATATGCTCCCAACTAAACCAACGAGTCTATTTTTGAACGTTTTTATCCAGTATGTGTAAATTTTTGACTTTGTTAGTTAGGAGTTATTGGCACTTCGCCGTCGATATAAACCTGCTTACATCAAAAAATCATTGTAAATCATGAAACATTTATTTTCTCATGACTGTACTTACCTGTCAAATAGAGTAAACCTAGACAAAGTGGATAAGACAAAGATTAAAACAGAAGACGAACTAGCAGGGGATCGAGGAGGGGGCGGGGGGTGGATTTGAGTTCAGGGGATCAGACCGGAATAAATCATCAAAAATACCTCTGACTATTGTGTTCTAAGAACTCATCAATTTTATGTTGTGGTAAAAAAGATACTGCATAGGTGTTGCTGCTGACTATAGACGCTGACGGAAACGGTACCATGTCGTGCATGACACCAAAAACCACATATGATGTAAGACGCAATAAGCTAGAAAAATACATATTCCTGCCTCACCGTGCTGTGCTGGCGCTGCTGCGGCTGGAGAAAGGCAGCGAAAGTATAATAACCTTATCAGTAATTATATTTTCAAGCCGTCTGGGGTTGAACCCTCGGGCTGTGGGGTACGAGCGCTCATGGTTTGTTCAACGAAATCTCCAAACGTATGTTTGGCACTTCCCGTAGCCCCATGACTGGCTTTTACCTTGGCCAGAGGCTAAAGCATTGCCATACAACGTGGCAATGCCACCAGTCTCTTTGTTACCAGTCGACAGCGAGGCGGAGAATTTTTTCGACTCTATATTTTAGTTAGCTAAGTAATAAATGCCCAAGGCATTAAGTCCGCCTTTGTACATTATGTGCATAAAGTTTTAATAAATAAATAATAAATAAATAGCTTTAGTTAGGGTAGGTTATTATATTTTTATTAATGTTGTCGCTGGCAACACTTTTCGGCCGCAAACTACCCCAGACGCCGACAGAGGGCGCTTGCAAGGCGTCATCTAGGCTGCAGCGGCGGTATCGCTCACTTTGCTTGCTTTCGACTACGGAGCTGTTCGGTCATTCCTAACATCGTGTTTGTGATCCTGACTATAATTTTAAAATATCTACATAGAATCATTTCGGCCGATTTGTATAAATATAGTTATTTTATTAGCCTACATTAAAATCATAATGTACAGTGTCATTTTGGTTTATAGGGATGATTCTCATTAGAGCGGGCCGTGCCCGGGCACCGGGCCCGCTCTAATGAGAATCATCCCTAAATGTATATAAGATTTGGCAACGTCGTTTAAGTTTTTAATATTAATAAATTTATCCAGTATATTATGTTCCTTAATAATAACGGCTAGAAAAAAAATATGATAAAGTAAACTTGGTAGCTATACGAGTAATATAAGACGATCGACAACCCTATGAAATCACCAGATGCATTAATTACAAACCGGCAACACCCAACAACTTATAACGTCAACGCGACGCAAGATAGCGGAAAATGTTTGATAATCCTCAAGTAATGACGTAGTTACAGTGTTGTCTCAAACTTTTTTCACAAGAATCTTGCACCCCTTGACCTGCTTACATTCCCCTTTTAGTCACCAAGAGATAAGTACAGACGCCAGCATATCAAGCTACTACAACCTATATTTCGTTAATAGTAAGTAGTTGTGTTAAGTGTTACATGCCCTGTGGTTGTATTCTGCAAAAGAATCGATAACGATATGAATATAAATGAAAACAAAAGCGCATCGACTAATAAATGTGCTGACGTAATTAGAAGTAAAACTGCTGTAAAATTTTGTGGAGTCGTTATTTCACTGAAAGACAACCACATCACGTTTGTGCAAACAATAATTAACGAGCGTAAAATATAGATAAAAACAGTTGTAAAGATAAACATGCACATTATCTCATTTGATAATTATAATAACGCTAGCATCTACCCGCGACTTCGTCCGCGTGAAATCTCTTGTTTCCCCGACCCACCTCGTGGCATTCGCTTCGTCTGCGTGAGCTATTACTTCGTCTTCGCTTACTTTTTTCTTTTTGCTTGGCTCCTAAGAATCCTAATGTTATCTTAAATAAATAATAATAAACGATTCCTCATGAATTGGGCTATCAAATGCAAAAAGAATCAAATCCAACCGGCATCGGTAGTTCCAAAGATTAGCGCGTACAAACAACAAACTCTTCGCTTATTAGTATAGATTTTACTAACGCAATTGCTTAAAAATGTAGTTGTCATTAAAGTTATTGGGTGGGTACTGGGTAGGTACCTAATTGCATGGGGACAGCTTGAAAATAGCCACGTAAGTTTTTATAGTAACTAACAGCAAATTATTTTTCAGTTTCAGAACAGAGTTAAATGGTAATGGTAGAAGGTAAGTGGTCCCAACACTGTCCCAATCAAACACTGGTTCAGTCAGATTAGATCTATATTATAGAGAGATATACAAGGTCCCATTAAAATAGATAGACAAACTTTTTAAAATCATTCAGACCACCAAAATAAGGACGATGGTAAAAAACTATACCTATAAGAAAACCGCATAGATACTTACAAGAAAAATAATCAGCTAACGAAAATACACTAATGTATTATTTTAGGTCAAAATAAAATCACTTTAATCAGTGGCTTTTTTTTTTTGCTTGGATATCTTTAGTTAGACGAACTGAGAGCTGTGTTATTTGTCCATCTATTTTAATAGGACCCTGTATTATTATAGAAGAACCAGCATAGTGCCTATATTTGGAGACGGTAGCGCCTAAAGCCAGAGGCTCGACTGCTATTCTCCCACAACCAACAGGCGAAATACAGGTGTTACGAGTAATTGAAGTTTTCAAACCCAATTAATACAAGAAAAGTTTCAACCAGTGACCAAACTCTAACAGCAGATTTTTTTTTATAACCGAGGAAAAATCTCTATATACGCTAGGGCCTAGAGGGGTCTACAATCATATATGCTGTTTACCGTTTGCCCTCCTTTATAGTAAATCTACTACTGCCCTTTTTTTCCCTCTAAATCTGAAAGTTTATACTTTGAGCGTTTATTATTTACTGCCATAGTAGGTTAATTGTAATCAGGAAAGAATTTTATGTATTCTTTCCTCAATAATAACATGAGATAAATCAACGCTGTGACGTCAAAGAGACACACGCGTACCTATACCTACATCAAGCACTGCATACAAATTAGTATGAGGAAGGAAAGAAACTCTAGAAGAATCCAGAGGAAAATAACTATGGAAAAAATAAAGTGTAGTGTAGGCGTCCCAGTCTATAATTGGCTTAGTTCAATGAAACGGGATAAAAAGTACAGTTCTACAGAAATAAAGTACAACGTTTTTACGCTAAATATTTGAATAGGTAATTCACATAGGTACAAAGATTTTTCATCTGTACTCAATCAAGTCCACCTGTCGCAATCCACTGCTGGAAATGGGCCTCTCTCACCCTGTCCTCCGCCTTCCGCATCCAGTCTGTCCCAGCCACCTTCTCTAGGTCGTCGGTCCATCTAACTGGAGCATCCACTCTACGCTTACCGATACGCGGTCTCCACTCTAGAACATATCTACCCCAACGGTCATCGGTTCTTCGGCTAATATGGCCGGCCCATTGCCACTTCAGTTTGCTTATTCTGTGAGCTATGTCGACAACTTAGGTTCTCTGCCGGATCACCTCACCAGACTGTAGAACTCAAATCTAACACAGAAAAAAACTTCTCATAAAAAGCTCAAAGTCAATACGGTACAACTTCAAGTAAATCAAGGACCGTTACTTCCTGTGCGTGACTGAAGTCAAGAAACTGTTCCGCTCACTGAACAAGGCTCGCTCATGAGATGAAGGGGGTCTCGGGACTTGAGATTATACCTGATGTAAGGTTACCATTTCGAAATTTGAAAAATCCTCACAAAAAGCAGGATGTTTCCCAAAAAGTCCGAACATTTTACTTTTTAGAAGCTTTTATTTAACTTGCCTTGTTAGTCAGTTAGTATGTGTTAGTGTATTAGTCAAATCTTGCAAGCTCAATTAAAACCCCTTCCTTCTCTCCTACGGAGTTGAAGTTGTAGGTACATGTTGTTAATTTTTCTTTTTCAGTATTCATTTTTTTTTAAACAAAAATCCGCTTATTATATCGAAAAATTCCGACAAATTACAAGGCTGGACAAAGTCTTTACGGGGGGCCAAAAAGCCTTATCCGGACGGATGTAACTCTAGCCGGATTACGGATGTGTAAATATAATAAGCTGGTAAAAAGAAAGAAGTGCATCACACAGCAAGATTTTGTTTCTATTCAGTTAATCACCCTATAATGTTCCCACACAGGCTGCTGGGTCTCACACAGGTCTCGTCTCTGTGAGAGGGAGTGGGCCGTAATCCACCACGCGGGCCCAGTGCGGGTTGGTAAATGTCACAAGTCTCCGAATTTTTGGTTCTAGGAGATGCCGTTCCTCACGATCTTTTCTTTCACCGTTTTGAGCGCCGCAGGGATGATGAAATAATTTACACAAAGTAAAGCGCGTGGCTGGGTTCGAACCCACGACATACAACTCGTAAGTCGCGGCCGTTACCACTGGGCCACCATTGCTGAAGATTTTCTTTGGTGAGTTTTAATTAGTATAAAGTGATAAGTACGGAAATGCTTTGTACGCTCATCACTCCGAATTAAGTCTTTGTTTTTCCCAATGATATTTTAAGAACATAGGTATTGCGATCTGAATCTGGATTTGTGCCCGGAGGATGGCAATGGGCTTTACCCGTATTACTCACCTCCAGTTTGGATTTAAACAAAATTGGCGAAATGTGCAATTCTGACCCCGAAGTTCGGTAAATACCTATAGAAGTGATATTATGACCAGCTCCCTAATTGCATAGGTAATAAATAACACATTATTACACTAACACAATAACATACTATCAATCACAATCTGAATCATTTTGATGGATGTTACTAATCCATTGCTACATATGTTCCAAAAATGTGTCTGCTCAACAACGTAAATAACGCAATGAATGTTGTTGAACTGTCAAAATGATACCCATAGCTACTGATAGTGTGTTACGCAACTACCCCGCAGATGTATGAACGTTAACACAATGAACACGTTGAACAAAATGATGTAAGGACATGCGAAGGTAGCGCGCGAAGCGAAAAACGCGTGAGTACGTAAGCATGTATGTTATTATTTATTTTATTTCAAAACACTTACAACTATCATAACAGGCTTACCTAATACAATAGTGCAGTTATACTAGCTTAACATTGGACTAAAATTACATATTATTATTAAGAGACTCACCGGACCGAAACACAAAAAATTATTAATATATTAATAATATTCATATATAGGTATGAATGGAATAATTCCATCCAGCCAATGTAGGTTTGTTCACTTGTGCCGGATCACGATTAGTTACCCCATGTTTGCGATGTGTCTAATACGTCTCCGTACTACGTCTTCCAAATATGTAGATAATGAACTCAACTTTATGTCACCCGTGTTGGCTGAGCCTGAATATTTTTATCAAAGCTATTTATCACACATTATGACGTGTTATTTACAATTCTTGACCTAAATATACTGAGAAAACTGAGAAGCCCTCTAAATATTTTAATTACAGTGAAAACGCCTTATATAAAGAGCAGTGTAGCTATAGCTCTGATAAATAAAATTATAACTAAACATCCCATTTTATCGCGGGCAGTAGGTATCTACTCAAATTAAACATCATTCACCTCAGATTGACGTATTTGCTTTAGATTCTTTCTTAGGACAATTATGTTTACATTTTCCAAAAGATTAATAGGTAACACGTCATTCAGATAGGTAAATTAGGTACCTAGTACATTCGCCGTTTATTGGGATTATCATTTTTAACGGACCAATGGGTTGTTCTGTGGATAGGTGGTCCATCTTTACACACCACGACCCCTCCGTACCTCAGAAAGCACATTAAACCGTTGGTCCCTGCTGTCATTCGTGATGCTTTGACAGTCGTTATCGTCAGAAACCCGGAAGTCTGACAACCAGTCTTACCAAGGGATACCGTATTAGGATACCCAGTAGATCAGATAAGCAGTCGCTCCATGTAAAATAATGGTATTTAACTGAACCCGGTTAGAATGGAAGACAACCCAAACATAGTTGGGACAAGCCTTATAGGCAGATGATGACGGCGAAAACGCCTTACATAAAGAGCAGTGTTGCTAAGCTCTGATAAATAAAAGTATAATAAAATACGTCAATCTGAGGTGAATGATGTTTAATTTGGGCAGTACCCAAATTAAACATCATTCACCTCAGATTGACGTATTAGGTACCACCTTTCTTAGAACAATTGTGTTTACATTTTCCAAAAGATTAGTAGTTAATACGTCATTCAGATAAAATAGGTACATACCTGTGTATCATCATCGTTTACTGGGATTACCGTTGTTAATAATGGATTAGCAGGCTGTATGCGGGGAAATGGGATAAACAAAACCAAACGAGAATTGAATGATGTCATTTTTGAGCTTTTCTTGTGAGCGTTCTGTTTCAAAATTGTTTTTAGCCTTTTCTGAGATTGTTCACATGCAACATTGGGTAAAATGTGTCAACAAAGTGTCCTTTTGTTTTGTATTTATTTTTATAGTTAGTCATTTAATTTAGTAGACCTGGTGCAAATAGTTATCTATACATACAATAAATAATTTGGAAAATCCAAAAGTTCACGACTCATATGCTCATTAATTGATCGTATAAAAAAACTACCTACTTTGAATAAAAGAGCCATTTTCAATAGGGTTCCTCCTATGGGTGTAAGAATCTATTTAAAAAAAATTGACTCAATTAATTGATTTTTTTCACAAACAATTAATCTCCATTAAATTATTTATCTATACAATGGTATATACAATAAGTAGGTTCTGTGTACTAGCAGGAGGAGTAGGTACTGATAACAAAATATGAAACAGTTGAAGAAGGGAGACAAAAAAATTTTTCGATCGTAAAACATTCTCTAATGCTTCGCTACCTAATAAAGGAGCATTTTCGGTAAAATTGAGTTTGATACATAATCTTTGACTTTGTATTATTGCTATTTTCTAGTCGGACTGTCAACTTTTGAACCCAAGTTTCGGCAGAAACTATACCTGTCAGCGCAACGGAGCTAATTGCCCATGGTTGATCAAACTCGACAGTCAGGGAATTTATGATCAGGTTTATAAAATTAACTCACCTATTTATTTAAAACTATCTTGTAATCAACGTGGTAATGTAGGTATATCACTAGCATTATCACCACGGCTAGAATGGCATGTATTTAACCGAAACTCAATAATTACCATTTTGCTTTCCTAAAAATATTAGTGAACACTGAACATATAACGAACGTAAGTACCTCTTTTTGTTAATCCCAAATAATTCCTATTTTAGGGTCCTAAAAATACTAATTATCCAAGTAACTGTGAAGCACTTGGATGTGTCGCTCGCCGGCCGCTGCCGCGACACCTCGTGACTCGCGCGTGGTTTGTCACAGTGCCAACCAAACGTACGCCGCCGCCACACTTAAAAAAAATGTGCGTTAGACAGAAAAGCAAGACCAAAAAGTTTTTAGAAGATGATTACTTAATTTAAAAATGCTGCCTCCCAAAGCAACAAAAAAAAACATTTCATGGCACAAAAGTCAAAATATTACCTATCGGCGTAGTAACAGAACCCTATTTCGGGTGCAGGGAGAGCCAGCAAACATATTAATAAATTGCAAATTAAGTAGGTAGCTAGAATATGCATGCAGTAATAAGAATAAAATTAAACTAATATTTAATTAACACAACCTAATGATTAGGAGCAAGCGGGGAAGACCTGTGTCCTTATACGCAGCATGCCAGCCAGGCAACCAACATAAGTACAAAATAATACAAATTACTGTTTACATTTACATGAGTAGGGTACTTTCCCGTTTCCCATTTTGAGCGACGGATGTGGAAAGTGTTCTGGGTAGTGTAGTAGTAACAGATAATAGTACTACATAAAGACGTGTAGGAATGAGTAGCGGGGTAATTGCGTAACACACAGTAGCAATGAGGGTTTTCGTGAAAATTTACGACACCAGTTGGCACCACTGGGACAAGAGGTCTTCCAATATAAAATATATGATGACGTTCATCATTCGATTCATTCATTCGTTCATCATTCAGTCATGACTAAAGAAAATATAGGCTCTTTGACAGATGCCTGGACCTGACGTCCCAGTGCTGCCACCTAGCGAACGTCATTTCAGAAAACCCTCATTGCTTTCATTTTGACAGTTCAACAACATTCATTGCGTTATTTACGTTGTTGAGCAGACAAATCTAACATAATATGAAGCAATGGATTATAATTGATAGTGTTACGCAAAATATTATGCTACACATATGCACTGCTAGGGTTGCCAACCATACTGTTAAAAACATTATCATACTGTTTTGTAGGGCTCGCGTGGCTAAATAATAACAGCCGCACCGGTTGATCGATCAGGTAAAGCTACGTATGCCGCGGTCGGTCCGTGGATGGGTGACCATATTCGCATACCAAGACCTCTTTTTTTTTTCGGCGGTAACCTTCAAAAGGCACCCGACCACCGGGGAGGGGTCGGGGAGTGTGGGATTCAGCTGCATCAGGTTAGACTGGAAGCCGACCCCAAAAAAAAAGGCTAGGCAGATATCTATTTTCAAAAATCTAATTAAAATACTGTTTACTGTTCAATTAGAATAAAGTATAATTATTATTATAGCTATTTCTGCCACCTCAGTAAAGTGGAACAATTCAATCCTGTGATTTACAAAAAAAAAAAAGTACGAGTAATGAATGTACTTTTTCGGCTAGATTGTTTTGCTACGTTTTCAGTATATCCAATGTCCAGGCTTAATATATTAATTAAAATAAAATAAAACACAAAATGCGAACAAAAAAAAAGAAAGATTTATTTTCTTCAGTAACAGTCTTAATGTTAGCTCTTAGAATAAAGTCCTAAGCCCCGCCCGAGGCCGCAGGAAGATTTCGGCTGTCCACAAACTTCACGGATAAGTAAAAAAGTGCTATCTGAATATTCTTGGTGAAAAATAATCACACGATCTGCGGCTAGCCCACTAAGACTACGTCTAGGGGTTCCGCCACAGCAATGCAATGTCCATTGACTAGTGCACTATGAATATAGCAATCTGGTTCCGAACAAACCCAGCATTGTAACATCAAGCACTGAAAACTTGCCGATCTTTGAGGAACTTAGCCTGTATATCCATCGACACTGCGGCCTCAATCGCCCCCAAACGAAAGTAAAATTAAATTAATAATGGCTATTTACAAACAAAAAAAATCAATTTGAATAATAAGTGTTACGTGTAATTCTTTTTTTACTATTTTCAAGATTAATTATCAGTGAATACGTATTGAGATATTTTTTTAAATACAAATATAGCATCTATTACGACGACAATCCCAATGTGTTTGGGTTGAAAGGCTTTAAATAAATACATTAAAATATTGTAGGAATTACACAAAATCATAAGTACAAAATAGATTCAAGAAATCTAAAACATAGTACAATACCTACATAAATAACACTTTCTTCATAATCTTATGCTTGGAAACATCTCAAATTTTATTATATTTTTTCAGACATTTTTTTGATGAAAAAATGAACTACTTTTTTATTATTCTTTTTAAGCCTTAGAAATTGGCAGAATTGAATAATTATTGATGGTTGGGCGATGTAGTGCCATAACGAGAGATAGTTAGTAGTTATATTTATTATTTATAGATATATCAATGAATCACAGGTCGTAAGTCAATACATCGCAAGTCCATCTATAAAAATAAGTATTGATTATATTGAGTAACAGTAAATTCAATAACAATACAATCATTACTTAAAATATACACGTCATTGTTTCATCTTAACAAAAACAAAATTTTCTTTTTTTTTTCTTTTCAAACGACCTATTGCTTTTTTTAGGTACTTTTTTTTACTTGAATTTAAAGTAATATTGAGCAAACAAAACATACATAAACATTAATCCATCTCGGATGAAATCTTCCGGATATTCGAATCAAAGCTTTCGCCCAGAATTGGACGAAGATCTCTTACATCAAGGGGATTCTATATAAACAACATTCCAATATAGTGGCATTGTTTTGTTGAAAATATTTGAAGCAAAGTTCCCACATTTTTTTTGGACACCATTCAACATCTTTTCTGTGCTGATTTTTTTTTTGTGTAAGTTATGTCTTTTTCTCCGTCGTAATATTCTTGATTGGTGTGAAGAATCTCAAATTGAATTTTGGTTGTTTTTTTGTATCTACGTCTCATAGCTTGACAAACCTTGATTCATGCATTTTCGAGCACATTCTGCTGATATTGTTCTTCCGTTCTCTTGATCGAATTTAATGTTTACGCCATGTTTAGTTTCTTTTCCATTTTCAACATTTTAAACAATGTTTTTATTTTCTTCAGGACAGTCTTCATTCATATTTATCTGCTACTTTCACATTCAACAAATAAATCACATCTTTCACACTTCGTGGCAGTAAAAATCCACATATCTCCAGATTAAGCGAGCATAAAAACTCCTTTCACTTATCCATAGACAAACTAGACGACAAGAAGTCATATTTTAACTAAAAAAAATAGTTATTTATTCTCCGTAACTAATATGTACACTGGCACAGCCTTATTGCAATGTTTTAGGTTCACTTGACGAACGCTTCGGGAGGGATCTTCCCTTCTGAATTTAGTTGGTTGAAGACGAATAAGGCGCGTTGGAAGTCCCATCCTGTTTGTTGTAGGCAGCTGAAAAGAAAATAACATAACATTAAAAACATGGACCACGGAAGTAGGGAGCTAATTAATGCACAAAAAAAAAGAACATTTATGACGATAGCATGCAATTGCTGTAATGGCAAATGCAGTAACTAATGCCATCAGCCATAAATAATTATAATAAAATATGTACGTAAGCGTGACAAAATTACTTATTTTTATTTACAGATACTCACTTAATACTCCAATGGTCATTCATGCCGGTCTGTTGGCTGAGCATGGTCAGCATCAACTTCTGCGTGTCGTCTTGCGATGGTTGTGCCACCATGCCTGGTGTTGGTGTCGGCGCGGGAGTTGGAGGAGTCGGCTCGATTGCGACGCCTGAGGCGAAGGCTTTGTCCTCCTGAATAATAAAAATATTTTTATTTTAGATCTGCATCAGCTTTTCGGCTAGCAGCAAATGTGATGTTTGGAAATGGTGTGGTTTGTGCAGGACTCAAGTATAACTCGTAAGTCGCGGCCGTTACCAACGAGGCAAGTTAAATAAAAGCCTAAAATTAAGATTAGAAGATTAAGATTGTTTTATTTTGTCTTATTTTGCAAAGTGAGCCTTCACCAGTTCATTTGTTGTTATTTATGTACAAGTCTTAATCCCCATTACAAGCAGGTAAGTAGTTTGATTCTCTAATATTGGTGTAATATCAGACTGATGACCCTGCCAATTATCTTTATGGTATAGCTTTATATGTCCATGAGATTGAAGATAGAATAGTTGCTTTATAAGTGCGTGTTGGTGTCTATGGGCACAAGGATACAAGAATAATATTATCTTAAGATTAATATTAAAAAGATTTGCCATTCAACATTGGTATTTGTAGCGCGGTTGCCTGCCTTGGTTCCGAACAAACGCACACAGGGAGTGACGGTGCTACGCCATCACAAGCTTTGACAAAAGGCAAATTTGCCAAATTACTTTTAACAAGTCTATCTGAAGAATTTAAAAACAATGTTCTTATTACATTTATTATCTATAGGTACTAATAATGAAGGTGAAGAGTTTGTCTGTTTGGACGCGCTAATCTCTGGAACTATCGGTCGAATATGACAAATTATTTTTGAATTTGATGGCCCGATCTGTTTTCCCTTAAATATTTATGTCAAAGACCCTCACCTGTTCCTTAGTAGTATTAGTGATGAAGAGCATATCGTTCATGATGCAGAAACCGCCGCCGGCGTTCGGCACGATCACGAACGTGCGATGGAACGAACGAACTGGGTTCCCGCTGGTTGTGGTCTCTTTGTAGACGCCGTTCATCGTCAGAACGATCATGATGGGCTGTGGAAGGTAAGATTATGTTAAAATTTTAAATCAGAAACTGGTTTACTAGGAGATAGTACAGCAGTCGTTATGACCCATGCAGTAGAAGAAAGGAAGTTTCAGTATCTCATTCTAAGTCTAAAATTTCGTGTGCGGTCGGGACGTTCCTTACGCGATACTCGCACCCACTCACACACTCGTATATAATAGAAAGAGACAGAAGGAAAATGTGAATTTAATACGAGTTTTTAATACACAACCACCTAGTATAAGCTTTTAGAAGCTCTCGTAAAATTGTCACGTGTTAAGCACCCTCGGAAACCATGAAAACGATACCCAAGATGAAAAATTTTAATGATTTTGCAACCGGTATTTTAGATTTTCTTTTCGATCTAACTCACGGCTTTAGCAGCCCTCGAAAACCATGAAAACTTTCTAACTTAAATTGCCTGATGATGATATTACAGAATGTGTGATAAAGAAAAGGAAGTGGATATCCTGATATCCTATCCTAACAGATGATAAGGGTTGATCTGATTGATGGAAGGATCTTACATTAAGCCTATATTATCCCTCTGCAAAGCTCGGCTTTATGCAAGCATTTATAAAAAAAAAATAACCAGCAGCATATTGTGTACAGACGCCAGCACATCAACCTACCACAATCTGTCAGATTTTCCCAATCAACTTTGAACCTTATGCTTTAGCGATAAAGTTGAAAATCTATTAAAGAAATCTGTCAGATTGGGGTAGGTTGATGTGCTGGCGTCCGTAATAAACAAAAAAGTATTACCAATCTATTTGCTAATAATGATGACCACAAGATTTTCTAAAGACTCAAGCTTTATGAGCTCATATCATGATGAGATGAGGTTGAAACAAAATAACACAAGAGCCGATTCCGAAAAAAATCATCATCTGCCTAGCCTTTTCTCAACTATGTTGGGGTCGGCTTCCAGTCTGACCGGATGCAGCTGAATACCAGTGTTTTACATGGAGCGACTGCCTATCTGACCTCCCCAACAGGTTGTCAGACTTTCGGGCTTCTGACTACCCGTAACGACTATCAAAGATCCACGAATTACAGCCGGGACCAACGGCATAACGTGCTTTCCGAGACACGGAAAATTCACATAAATCCTAAAAAAAAATCTGCCAAAAAAATCGCAAATTCACTTACTGTAAAAATAAGTAAATCAACAGCGAATCCCATTAGGTCGTGCTTCGTCTTCGGTAAATCCGATAGGAACGAGACGACCTGTAACCTGCCCGCGCGCAGGTATCGTCGCCGGGACTCACGCTCCGTAATACGCATGATATTACGACTGTTTGTGATGTATGAGTTTAGTCTGGAAACAGAAAAATATTTATTGGAGTGAGAACTTAGATATAAGTATAGTTGTAATCCTCGTAATTGCTTTATCACCCTAAGGTTGAATGTCACTTGTCCAACATAAAATGATAATGTTTAAAAGACAAATTTAACAGTTACAATACTTTCACGGATATTTTACCTCTGAATTTGCATCACTGTCGAAATCAAAGCGATCTTTATTCTAGTTACAATAAGGTTGCAGTTGAGCTGTTGCGACTGACTAGTCTGTCAAAATCAGTGATCTTTATTCACGTTAATAAGGTTGTAGTGGAAGTGCAACTGTCAGAGGTAAAATAAGTGTGAAAGGACTGTGAATTAGATAGTTTCAATCTTAGTGAAGTTTGAATTTACTACGAATTTTGACAAAATTGGTAAAGCAATACATCGACAAAACATAATACGTAATGTAAATAGGTAACACAAGTTAATATTTGGCTGCCAAAGACGTAAAATTAGTAACAAAAAAAAATGTTCTTAACACGGAAGGTTTTTTTTATACTGTGTTTCGATAGACATGCTAAAAAAACCGTTAAGGTATAGACTTATTTTTCCCTTGTTGTAAGCTAATTTCAGAGATACAAGTAAAATGTATTATGCGATTGCGAGTAGCAGTACTTCGGTTTGTCTCTAAATTATTCCTCTATTTTTGTCCATCAGGTATTTTTAGCCTATTGTTAGAAGATACACGAATCTTAAATTCTTAACTATTAAATTTAGAAAATAAGTAAACTTTCCAATACAGAGTGGCAGGGGGGACATCGACGCACAATCTGTTACCAAGGTTTTAGTACATAATTGTGAAAATTTTGCTGTTCAGTACATTTTGACCGCGTAGGTAATTGCACTTTTCTATGAAACAGCAGATTTTTTTTTTTCAGCCTTAATGTGCTACTGCTAGGCAAAAGCTCTCCTAGTAACAGTTTTTGATAACCGAAGAAAAATTTCTACTCTTGTCTAGAATCACGTACTGAATCCGTGGTTAGAGTTTGCGCGTCGATGATCCTGCCACCCTGAATACTTCAATACCAACATACCTTTGAGTAGCAGCATTTCGACTATCATTCGTCAGGTAGCTAGCAGCCATGGACATAGTCGCATGTTCATGATAGGCCTCGAGCAACGGCTGCCTCGACTCGGCATCATAGATTGCGAAGTACTGAGTCAGAAACTCTCGTACTAAATCCTGGCCTGCAGGGTCTACCAAGAATGATTGCTGGCGCGGTGGTAAACGCGCGTCTTCTAGGACATCGAAACCGATGGCTGGAGGTAGGTCGACTCCGTCCTGTCAGGTAATATTGGTTGTAGTGGTTTTAGAAAAATTAAACATAATTCATTTTAAAAAATCTGTTAGAGGTCAGTGTTTCTGCTTGCTCCTCGCAATTTGGAAAGATGGAAGAGTTACTGTTTTTATTTTCAGAAAGAGATCAACCAACTTACCTTCTTAGAAAGAAAAGAAATGAAATGTTAAAATAATGAGTGCTATAAATTGCTAGTGTAGTGTAACTATATTAACAATTTATTGTGTTTGTTTTGGTGTAAATAGTTTCAGTAGGGCTTTTATTCACTATGACAATCACGCAAGTAAGCCATAACCAAGGGTAGAATAATTTAATTTACAAAATTTAACGCCATATTATCAAAATTATCCTTTATGAGCACGGCCACTATGAAACACAAAGATAGTATTTAGGGCCTGTGCACACCACGTGCCGTTGACGCGCGTTTTGGAAACGTGCGTCGACGGCGCGCTTTTATCCTACAGGTCTACAGGCTGCGTCTGACTCGCGTGCGTATCGCGTCTGTATCGCTACAAACGCGCGTCAACGGCGCATTTAAAAAACGTGGTGTGCACAGGCCCTTATTTTTTTTTTTTTTTATTTGAAATGGGCTTGCTCTTGACTCTAGTCTAGGTCAGAGATGACAGAGACAAAGTCTACGATGGAGTGAGCTCACCCGGAAGAAGCCTGTTCACTCTTACTTTGAAGAGATTCGGGTTGGGGACTTACTTGCGCAGTGTCATAGCGAATCAGAGCCCACATCATACCATTATCTGCCAATCGTCAGTATAAGAAAGAGCACCTCAAACTGGTTGATTGTTCAACTTAACCTGTCACACAGCACATAGTATACAGGGTGTAAGGGACATCGCAACGCAAACAGTTACAATAAATTCAGTAGACATCCCGATTAAAAAAAAACTTGCCAAGTTCCGTACCACAAGGCAAAAACGCCGAAAAAATACGTTTGTTGTATGGAAGCCCCCTTAAATATTAATTTTATTCTGTTTTTAGTATTTGTTGTTATAGCAGCAACAGAAATTATATCATCTGTGAAAATTTCAATTGTCTAGCTATCAAGATTCATGAGATACAGCCTGGTGACAGACATACGGACAGTGGGGTCTTAGTAATAGGGTCCTGTTTTTAAAGGGTGCCAACACTATTGCTAAGCCTCCGTTGTCCGTCCGTCTGTCTATCTGCCAGCGGTTGTATCTCATGGACCGTAATAGGTCACTATGATCATCTTTGAAATTGTCACAGAATGTTTATTTATATTGCCGCTATAACAAAAAATAATAAAAATAAAATATAGTTGAAAATAAAAGGAGGTCCCCATATAAGAATCGCATTTTTTATGTGTGAGTCTGACTCGCAATTGGCCGGTTTTATTTTTAAGAAACGGCGTAAAATTTCGTCCCTGGTAGATCTAGAATCATGTACTTACCGAATTCATAGTAACGGTTTGCGCTTTGATGTCTCTTACGCCCTGTACTCAAAATATAAAGAAAATAAATCCTTGAATAGACTGTTACTTACCAATTTGGTCAGCTTTGGAAACTTCTTCCGGACATCGCTGGAGACAACAAACAATATGGCAATGGCATGAAACATAAAATCTCTGAAACTCACATCACAGGTTAGTTTCAGTATATCTTTGGGTATTAATAAGACAAGCTATGGAGCGTGTTCACGGAAATCTGCACTCTAATTCCGTGACACTCGTAATGCTGTGACAGCTTCACGTTAAGAAAACTTGGTCTAAGAACCCAACAGCTATATCAACGCTATATATGTTGTTGAATTGTCAAAATGAAAGCCATTGTGATAACGAGTGAGTTACGCAATTAGAGCGCTGAAATTAATTTGATTGCTGGCACAATTAAGATCAAATGAACGCAATTCTAGAACTCCAACGATACGACGACATTATCATTCTTTAGCTTGTCCTATTTATACCCTAAGAACATCACAATAAGAAATGCTACTCCTTCTATATTCAGATGTTTCTTTAACTCTTTTCCTGTTTATGCAACAGCCTCCATTACAATGCTTTTTTCTTAATCATTGCATACCTACATTTGATGTATCATGCTTGTTGATACATCTGTATACTGATAATATCACGGATAGCTATATATAAGTCTTATTAATATTACATAAAATTGTCAAGTATCATTATTAGTATTAGTTTGTGTCTATCAGTAATTTTATCAGATACATAATTATCTATTTGTCTATTCTATTGAATAGTATGACAAATTATTTAAATATCTCGTACTGTATTCAGTATAACGAAGTATTTAAACAATGTAAATGTAGTTGGCGTCTTCTATATGTACAGTCGGGGAAACTAATTTATTGTCAGATTGAAATACGTCAAATTGACGTGTTACAGCCATTTCATAAAAATATACATACAAGTATGACTGTCAAAGAATGACAGTCACATTTGTATTTACGAGAAATTTCAAGTTGGTAGTTGCTAAGCAACCATATTCCCTGACTATACATACTTGTAGCGGTTTATTTCCAGACAGTCTAATGCTTCAAAGAGACATTTCTCTTTGTGCAATAAGCTTCGTTTTCAGTTTTATATAATACAACAATAACAGAAATCACGGTAGCATAATAATGTTAATATAAGCCAAATAACATTATAAATCAAAATAAGAATGCAACTCATTAAAATAACAAAAAAAAACATTACATAACAGAGGCTGCTAACAGAGTTATCAATTTGTGTGCATCAATATTTTAAAAAAAAATCTTATGGCGGATAATAATCAAAGAAACATTTCATAACTTTTTCGTAATTAAAAAGAAAATATATTACTATGCTTCTTTTCCTTCACGCATAGGATACATTTTCTTTATATGCACGAATATTACACGCAAGCAAAGCATCCATCTCCAATCCTGGAATGCACCAAAAACCGGAATGCAAGATGTCATTACAAAATGTTGTGCAACCAAAATATGATGTAATATTAATTCAGATTTCTATGCCATGTCATAGGTATTATATATAATTTTTATCAACGCATATCAGGGCCATGCCCGACACGTGAATGGACCGTGGCACACACAAGGCAAGCACCGAAGCTATGACGCCAGCACGGACACGGACGTGTGTGAACGAGTTCATATCAAATGTACAATTTTTTTTTTTTTGATTGAACACGGTCCTACCATGTTCCGGGCATGACCCTGATATGTGACCTTCAATGACATAATAGGGAAAATGCATGTGATTTGAATAAGAGTAAAATACTTTTTTTAATAAAGTGCATTACGTCAGAATTAGGCCTCTATCAATATTTTTGATAATATTTTTGATTATATTTTTTTTTTTATTTTTAAAAAGTGCAATAAAACTGTGGGAAATTCAAATATTTGAAAAGCTTGCTCAGAGCGAATGAAGTAAAAGCCTATGACAACAATAAATGTCAATGTGTTTTATAGAAGTGTTTGTGATTCAGTCTGTTGTCAATGTCATAGACTATGACGACACACCAAGGACGCTAAAATGAAGGGCGTTGAAGGTGCCTGTGTTGGTTGGTTGCTTTTTTGGCGTTAAATATTTTTTTTACTATTATGTATACATATTGCGATGTAAACTATTGGATAAAAACATTTAAAAATACATGCATATTCCCTATTCTCCTTTCACATGACACATTCATCTTGCATTCAAGTTTTTATGTCATAGTTTATCATATCATATTGTTATGTGAATTAATTCTGCAGATCGTTGAACCTGCGACCGCGTCCTCGATCTAGACTACATCTAGGTTCGGGGAAGGGTGGTAGCAGTTTCTGAAATGTAATAAAAAAACAGGAGCAGTCTTGGTTGAGAGGAAGAACACGCGCGGAAAGAAAAGATTAGGAAGTTTAAATTTTTTCTTTTTTTTTGCATTGCGCATGATGTTACCTTTTTGAACAAGTTTTTTTTCTTATTGCTTGTCTTCTGTTCGGATAATAGTAATTCTTTTGTACTGTGTAAAGTTTAAATGGAACCTTTTCATTTCGCGGAACATTATGATTTTAAGAATTATATTACTAAAAACATCAGATTATTAGATGAAAACATTTGAAAATAAGAGTTTAACAGTTCTGCTCCTATTAGAATAATTAAACAAGTCACTACAGAAATATGTTGACCACGACAACAACAATGGATTTTTAAGACAAATTCATTTTTATTCTCTGCAATGAGAATTATGTTCCAAAGTACATAAGTATTCTCTTAAGATATGTAAGTATTCTCCCAAAATATGTATACTCCCAACACAAAAGTTTAAGCATGTACCATAGTGTAGATTACACACCCAATAAACAAACTATGCTGACCATAATGTTGAACTAATCATAGCTCCTGAACGGAGTAAGTTACAGACTTCTTTAGAAATCTATCTGTCATTTTGTCTATTCTTCCATCGACAAAACCCTTTTCTATGGTGGTCAAGCGACGCGTGCAGGAAGAGCTGCCCCCTTTACTTGAGCAAAAACTCTCGCAACTTCCCCAGAGATCTATCAAACGAGAAGTATACTATTAAAAAGTTTTCCACCAATACATTTATATAACACTACCTGACATAGATTTCGTGATCGTTAAACCTGGTCAGCAACGGATTGCCTTTCAGGTACAGCTCCACCAGTGGTAACGACTTCATTGGTTCCAGGGATCCGATGTATGGAATCTAAAAATTAAAAGGAAATAATAGTATATACTTTGAAGACAGACGGAGATAGTGGGGTCCTTGGCAGCTCAGGACTGACAAAGTTGCAAAGAGAGTAAGGAGGCCTTTACCCAGCAATAGGAGAATAACAACTAATAAACAAATTTAAAAAAAAATTAAATATCGTTTTAAATAAATATAAAATTTGCTACTCATTCAAGTCATCAAAATGATTCTGGTAACACCCAGTCCTTCACTTTCTCACTCAAACTTACCCTGTTATCACCCATATACAAAATCTTCAAGTTCTTCAGTTTTGTAGCGAGAATCTTGAGATGATCAATTCCATGGAGTTTGTTGTCATTGAGGTTTAATGCCTCAAGGTCAGGAATGTTTTCAGCAATAATGTCAATAGCAGCCAGCATAATAACTGGGCGGAAAAGGGCGCAGAAAATATCAGCCAGCTCTGAAAACAATGTTATGTTTTAAAACATCAACTTTACTGTGTTGATGGCATTATTATATTTTGTTAGGCAAGTATTTTGCCACAGGTATGACACTTTAGTCAGTATTGTACAGACACAAGCACATCAACCTACCACAATCTGTCAGATTTTCCCAATCAACTTGGAACCTTATGCTTTAGCGATAAAGTTGAAAATCTATTAAAGAAATCTGACAGATTGTGGTAGGTTGATGTGTTGGCGTCCGTACTTACAGTCCTTCCGCAGTTATTTTACCACTGACAGCAACCCAAGTAGCAACCCACAAGTAATCTTACTGCAGCGAGTTTAAGGTCACTTTGATTTTGACAGTGGTGCAAAGTCAGAGGTAAAATAACTGTGAAAGGACTGTGCAGCTTTGACTGCTGTAATGTTTTGTTTACTCATCAATATCTTATTAAATACTAGAGTCCCACCTCTATGTTGAAAAGGTGCTATGGCAACATTTCAAAACATTTAAGTATGTTTTGTATATTAAAATAATGTTACAAACAAATTCGTCCATGTGGTCATTTTCAATTTTAAATACCACATGGATGATCATTAAACATGATATTAGTTTTAAACACCTGTTTGTCAGAACAATATAAGTACATGCACATTTAACATGTAAGATGTGTACAAGGAAAACTTCAACACATTGTATGCCTGCTGAATACAAAATATGATGCAATATGAATGATTTCAATTAATCATTGCATTAATGGCTATGTCAAATACCATAACATCACATAAACTCATGACTTATTCCCTTGGGGGTATGCAGAAACTACAGAACCCCACCTGCTCTACAGTCCTTACATACTCGTTTTGCTTAATTTACATTCATATATCAGAAGGCCAATTCTCATAATTAAAAACATTCAAAATCTAGTCACAATAAATCATCACATTGACATTCAATGTCAAAAACTTGTCAAAAACGCAGGGAAACTTCGAGGTATTTTTGACAGATTGAAACTGAGATCAGACAGAACATTCTTAAAATTACGAGAAATGCCCCTCAGGTCATACATGCACGCCAGTTGCAAGTACTACACACAAGACCTTTCGGAAAAATCGCCAAAGTCACCACAGTGACCTTAGTCACTGTCACTATGCCCCTACCAGCATTCCCACTAAAACTCATTTTCATTTGCCTAGGCTTTTCCCAACTAATTTGGGGTCGGCTTCCAGTCTAACCGGATGCAGCTGAATACCAGTATTTAACATGGAGCAACTGCCTATCTGACCTCCATAACCCACTTATTGGGTAATACAATATCCCTTAGTAAGACTAAAACTATCATTTAAATTATGTTCACAATTTTAAAGGTTTCTTACCTGGATCAGCATGAAACTTTGTCAAGTCCAATGCCTTAGTAGCAGCATTGTACCTCTTCGCCATAGCCAGCTTCATTTTCTCCTTCATTTCAGCATCAATAGCGACACTTGGCACAGCATTTCTTACAATTACCATTAACTTGAAGCCGTCTGACATAGTAATCTTTCTGTCTGCATGGAACAGCTTCTCAGCAAGTTTAACATCATCTACGTAGAAGACTGCAGCGTTTCCGTTGATCTTGTAGTAGTGAGGTACAAAGATATCTGGTGAGATGTAGCTCAGCAGTGTCCGTAGAACAACATCTTTCTCATGTTTAGCTCCGTAAGGAATTATAATTTGATACCATGGAAGGGGACCAGGAATGAACTTCTTCTTGATCATTCCATGGCCAGGTCTCGGTGCTGGGGAGTTAAGCCGTCCTCCGCGGCCTCTGAATGGTCGATTACGATGTACGTGTGGTAGACCTCCAGCAGATCCTGTCATGTCAATGTCATCGTCGAACAGCAGTTTGGCATTGTTCCATTTGTTTTTTCCTTTATTCGTGCCTGGTTTGAAACTAACACGACGTGTGTTACTAGTGTGCGATCTGTCGTCATGTTCTGTAAATAAAGTTTATTTTAGTGGTGTTTTAGTTTATAATAAGTAATGGTCCCCATTATCGTTTTTTAAGCGCTGGAGGAGCAATGGCCATGGTTAATAAACAGACAATTTCAGACAGATTCATCACAATTATTGCGTCACAAAAGCCATGACGGCTGTTGGGAAGCCCCAACAGTTAAAAAAACAGAATATTAAAAAGAATTCGTGAGAAGTGAAAATACTTACCAAAATGCTCATTGTTTTTGAAATTTCTAATTCTTCCGCCGTTTTTAGGCATTGTTCTATAATTACGCTGAATGATGTAGAATAGTAAAGTGAACTTTATTAGGGTTAAAAATTGTGACGCACAACGCGTCCCTCACTTCGTAGTCAGTATACCTCTCACTCGAACTTGGATTTTAGGTGAATTAATATGTAAACTTTCTCAAACAGTTATAGAGAGCAACACTCTATGACTCTAATGTTTTCTTAGTAGCAAAGTAGCAAAATATGCAAAATTGTAACAACTTCTGCACGATGATAACACACGAAAAACGTAGGGTAAGGAGATGACCCGACCGTAGATAGAATGAATGATTTGAACGATACTCGATACGTATTGGTTTGGTAGAGAGACTGTGATTGAACGCGACTACGTTGAGTATTATATTATCTGTGACGCGACTTAATTTTTCCTTGATTTTTCCATTCGCTTTTGTCATAGGATTTCTACAGATAAAAAATTGTCATGATATAGAAAAAAGAAAACATTCAAATATCAAAATTAAATCCACTTGGAAGCCCATCTGAAATCTCAGTAGTGACAAATTAAGTTTCGAAAGATATTGGGCTGATTAGGTTAATATTAGATCTTAAAAAGTCAACGTTTTAACATAATAGTATCTCATCACCCGCCTGCGCAATTACTTCATTTTCGCATACCTCATCGGTTAATAAAGCTTAAACAGCAATATTAATTTATTTACAAAATAAAAAGTAATGCGAAGCAAGTGTTTATAAAATAAATATGATTCAGCTGTTATGCTTTTGCTTAGAAATTATTGTCATTGGTATCTTTTGGGACAAATTCCATAACCGAATATGTATGACAAAAATATTATTATAGCTGTTGGTATTAGACTGATGATAGATAGCGATGTTAAAATATAATCATGACTTTCATCACGACCCCTTTCATCGCGCTGTTGTTAATTATTTTCTTTTTTTTTTCTTACCCTGCTCTGACCCATTCTTGAGCAAAAGCCCTCCACTCTTCCATCACACGCAATCCCACGTATCTATTTAAGATGGAATCTATCAGGTCATCCCACCATCTTCTGCGTCCTCTGCTGCATTTTTTTTTATTCCGTGTTGGAAAATCCTCATGGGTGTCCTCCATCCTGGGGCTGATGGAGGGTCTGTCAGACTCTTAAGCCTCCCCGGTGTTCCAACTCACACCTTCGCCACGGGGGGTCACGGGAACGTACGATCCTTCCGCAACCCCCGACTGGTGCTGGCCCAACACTGCGGGCCTCCTCGGGTCAGGGGGGAGTGAGGTGAATGACTCCCCCCACGATGTCTAGGAGGGGGGCGCATGGAACACTACCTCGGGCCCTGATGTGTGGGGAGCGACAGACGTCCCCGAGTCCGACGCCCCTGGACTCATTTAAAGGGCAGGAAGAGGGCGTTAACCGCCCTCCGCCAACGCCCGCTGCGCCTGCTGCGGGTTGGGTGAGTGAACGAGATCTCCCTTTCCCTTTCCACAGCCTCCTTCTGCGAGACGACTGTTTCGCAGAAGGAAACCACTGCGTCCCAGGACTCTTCGCTACCAACCACCGACTCGACTACAGCCAGCGGTGACAGGTCACCGCCTACTTCAGAGATGAGGGCACGGCGCGGCTCCTCCCAAGCGGTACACTATGCCACGCCGTATCCTCCCGGCAGTCGATGTAGTCGTGTCACCGTGCGTCCGGCTCCCTGTTTATGCGACACAGGTACTTCCTGAAGCAACCATGCCCCGAGAGCACCTGTGTCACCTGAAACGACAGGGAGTTGTGCCTCCTCCAGAGCCAGCGCTCGACTACCAGCCGGGGCATACTGCTACTCCATCTTACTGTCTCGGGGCACCAAGTTCTGAGCTATTTGTGACCACATTTTGTCGGTATTTAGGCGGCAGACATGTCTTACCCAGAGTGGACAAGATTCTTAACATGGGCAATATTGTTTATTTTTAGCCTATGTCATCCCACTGCAGAGCAAAGGCCTACCTTTCTCCTTTCCACTACTCTCTGTCTTGTGCTAGTGTGGATATATACAAAAGAGTATTTTTAATTAAGTTTTAGTTAAGTTAGAATTTCATTTTGTTATTTTTGGTTCTATTATTGGTTCTATATTAAACAAACTTGTTAATTTTTAATTAGAAGTATTTGTTTACTTAATTTAAGCATTTTAGTGAAGCACAAATAGGTTTTTACACAAGTTCTTGTAAATTATATAATTAATTAGGCAATTTATTTAACACCCGACGCCACCACCTCTGCAAAATACGCAAAGAATGGAATGAATGAAACGAACGAGTTTATTGAATTATCTAATTCGTTTCTGGCAATACTTACGTTTTTTAGTCTATGACTGCGTCTTCCATTCCAATACACGTAAAATTCTATTGATTTTCCAGTTTTCCCACCAGGAATCGTAAACTTATTTAAATTTATATGAATGTATGTAATTGTTATTTCCCCTAATTCATTAACAAAAGAAGAGATTCTTGTTTCAATATTTATTTGTACCAATTCCTATTCCAAAATAAAAAATAAAATGGGTGTACATCGAAAACATGCAGTTCATTTTCAGTATGAAACCAAAGCTTTTAAAAATAAAACTACCATAGACAACATTCGTGTGCTTTTTCGAGTCTGCCATGTTTTGTCCTATTTGTCGCGCTTGATCAACGCGTTCGCGTTTACTGTTCAAAACTGTTATTTTCTGAATGTATTACGGGCTGTGTTTTGTTTACAAATAGTGTAGTTATTGGTGTTGTAATTATACTGTTTAAACTTTTCATCAGGTAATCAATTGGATACTTGAGTGCGACAGTGTATTTCATAAAATTTATATTCGTTTGCTGGCCATCAACTGTCTGTATTCAGAAACATTCCGTCGTAATTTTTGAAACATTCTGATCGGTATAAGTGATTTCATAATATTTTGTCGGTCCTGTCTGTGACGCAACCCACGTGCACATATTATAGCGAGCATCTCATGCACATTTGTTATTATTTTGTTCGCGAGTTCGATTCGGAGCAGTGACGATCGGATCGGCGAAGGGAAACCGCGTCGCGCGTCTTGCTCGCTCGCGTCGCGTTCGGTTGAATTCATTAATTTGTGGGTAATATTGGACGGTGATTTCTAATCGGGTGTGAATTAAATAGTGCGGGATAGTGTTGTTGGTCGATGTGATTAGGTGCAGCGCACACGTGACACGGGACGAGTGTTTGGGTGTCAGTCGGTTGCGGCTCGCAGGCGCCGCTACAGTCGCCTGCAGTGCGGAGCGCGACGGGCGTTAGAGGTGAATCACCGCTCGGTGCCGTTTTGATCGTGCTTGTTTACCCGCGTGTGCATAAGTGCGTGGAGCGGAAGTGCAAGGCATGTGCGCCGCGCGTCGGCGCCGATGACACCGCCGTCCGGGGCGACGGCGTTTTGAGCGCGAGTGTGTGATAGCTATGTTCCTTGGGTTATGAGTGTGTGACAAAGTTGTAGTGCGCTGAGGACACTGGAGCCCCTAGACGGAGTTGGGCCCGCCGGGGCGGCCCTAGTGCTTCTCGGGGCTCCGCACGAAGGCAAAATGGCTGCGTGGAACCGCCACCACCATTTCAACATGCTCATGGATGAGAACGCCAAAAATAAGTGTAAGTATAATGAAAACAATCAAATTTTGCACCAAAACTATCAACAAACATGATTCTGTAGCATTTAGTCTAGGTAGACAAGTTTTCATCCTTCACTATAGCCTGAATCCATAGATATAAATTTCACCACATTTTCTGCCAAAGACAACCTTATCCAGAGATTACACAGTAACCAGTCATTCCTGTACAGCACATGGCATTTATTAGTAGGATTTCTTACGTTTTGCCAGAGACACTTTAAAAGTTTTGTAGGGTAGTTGTATTTTTACCAAGTTTGTAGATTGCTAAAGAAAATGGATCACTAATCCTTGTTTAATCAATTATGTCCAGTTGAACAAGCTTTAGGTTTGTTATTTTCAAAACCATGTGTACTTAAAAAACAAAAATTTTAGATATGAAAATAAAAATGCAACTACATAGCTTCCTATACTTAAACTTTATACAGGAGACATTGACCCCTGGTTTGTTAAAAAAAGATCACCCTTTTCAATATCACCTTAAGGATCAAATTGGCTTCAGATTTCCAAATCTGTCATCGAACCTCAGCAGATTACCTGCTGTAATTATTTGATAGAAATAACAGCAGCCAATCAGATCACAAAAACAAATAACACATGTTTTACAACAGATTTAAGGAGAACTCAGGAGTTTATGCCTAGATTCTAGACTGAGCTGAAACCAGACCACAATGTAGTTTTTTGTTATATTTGTTTATAAAATATAGGTTTTAAGTACCATTAAATTAGTATTTTTACTTTGTATTATGATGATTTTTAGCTGCAGCAAATTATTACCAGGACATTGAAGACTTATCCCAAAGATAAAAGTTTCTAATCTCTCATGCGCTATCTCTTAATTCTCTGTTAAACAATCTCTTTTGATCTTACCCCAGTTTGCAACAATCCAAGTAAATCAAATCATATGGGCCCTTGATTCATTGGACATAACACGATTTTCCATGTTATGACCTCCTTTAATGGTACAACAGGCTAAACAAATGCAGGTGAATAGAGCCCTGTGGGTGTACATTGTTGAATGCACATAGCCCTCTGTGACCCACCTGTAGGGTATAAGTACATCCTGCCTTACATCCCTTTGACCCCGATTTTCTGTTGAGTAAAACTGTTTTCCAATTCAAAGTCATTACACCTGTAACTTAACCATTTGCCACAAAAAAACCTCTTATGTAAAAGAATTCGTAGCATTCCGTATGTTCGAAAGCGGCGAAACCAACTCGAAGAATTTCGTATTCCGACATGAAAATATCACGCCGTAATTAAATTCGGTGTCCTACATTTCGTAGCCATCAATCAACAACAAATAACACACGCCAGCTGCCGCGTATGCTACAAATAATGAAATATCCTAATAACTAATTATTTTTACATTGTAAATATTTGATTGTTTTATGACATAATTTGGACTTTATTTTGTATTTTGGGTCGAATTATGATCGGTCCATAATATAGCCTCGACCCTAAAACTGTTGAACCGGTGTCGACCTCCCCAACCTTTAACCTAATTCTGTGTTCAACCCTCGCAGATGGGTGCTTGCTGCGTGCATTGATGCTTTTATTAGATAACTCGACTTTACGTCTTCAGTGAGAGCTCATCGAATGCATCGATCGAGCATATCGATTGGTGAATCACAGAATTTATATTTGTTTGTTTACATACAGCTACAGAAACATTATTAAAAATATCAGTTGTTTCAGAATAATGAATTCTGTAATTTATTAACGATCTCTGTAACATCCAACAGCAGTTTTGTCAGTATGATGACCCGCTTTAAAGTCGGTAACACCTATATTTTATTCGACTTTCCGGTGGTGATGCCCGCGACTCTCACCTCCCACGCTTTTGGCACTAAACTGGAGATCGTTGCATTTGCCAGTTCTAAATAACACAAAGACTGCTCTTAATACCCAGTTTCTCGGAAAATCGGGACATGCTACCCCGGATTTAAATTAACATTTATAGCTCAATAATTTGCACGATATCCGATTACGCGAAATGAACGATAATTTATAACTACTGCTAAACCGAAATAAATAACAACATTTATAGTAAACAAATTTTATTTTATAGTAACAACATTTATTTATAATTATTAATATTGCAAAATTAAATACTAACTTAATGCCATTTTATATTTCAATATTAAATAAATGGTTTACAAAAAAATATTAACACGGGCACTTTATTTCGAATATGTTACGAAAAAAAAAGAAACTAGGTGGCCACCTTAGCAGCTGTTTGTACTGTTTACGGGGTGAACGTTCTTTGTAAATAATCATCAGGGATTTCCGTCGAAGCCGTTTGGCTAAATGCGAAATCTTCCTTGGTTACAAGGATAAGAAAGTAGAAGAATTCAGGTAGATTTCCTAACAACCTCTTTGAGATTCATGAATGCGAAATAAAACATGCTAATTTATCTCAGAATGTCTGAGGAAACAAAATTTTTGTAGAATAAATTAATAGGAGCGAATTCGTCCCGCGCGCGACAAACATTATTTAAGAAAAGAGGGCTACGGAGTATTAAAAAAAATCTGGGGTACTGAAATGTCGATGAAAATTGTAATGCGGTGGTCGGCGGTGGCCGCAGCTTGGGATCCGAGTGCCAAATATTTACGGCCGTCGTTTGTGCCGGAACCATCGGCTCGGTCTCGCATTTTTTCCGCCGCGATCAACTTTCATTCACTGTCTGAAAGCTGTTGCTACGCGGATGCTGGCCTCACGGTGCGCTGTCATTAAAACCAAACGCTCGTGCACCGCCGTCATGTAGATGATATCGTGTTGTTTGGAAAGTGGTCGCTTACACTTACATTATTTAGTTTTGTACTTTGCGCCGATACCGCTTCGCTGTTTGCAAGATAATGAGAATATATTATAATCAGATTATGAATCAAACATGAACGTCGTAAAGTTGCGTTATTGTTTGATTGCATGGTTCAATCAGGGTCAAAAATATTTGAAGAATTCTCATAACTTTGTCTTTAACTGTTGAATCGAACGGTATCTGCTGTGTACGAAAAAACTATAAAAAAATAATGTGTTCACATGGTAACGAAGCCGATTACTAACCAGTTACTAACACGTTGGTGGGAGCAGAGTCGGGCCGCCTCGCGAGTCACGCCGGCCGGTGAATGGTCACCTTTCTCCGACACACAGTCTAGACGAGTTCGTTACGACCCGTGAATGAATTTCACATCGGAATGCGGAACGACGATTTATCGTTCCCCACCAAAATTGTCTGTACGCATTGTGCCAGTGAAATTGTCTCGAATAATTAGAAATTTCTTAGGTCAGAAGTCGTAGTAAAGTAACATTAAGCCCAAGAGAGCGCCGCGTTTTAATGAAATTCAGAGCAAAACGAAATTAAGTTAACGCGATTGTTTGAACAAGAAATATATTTGTCAATCATGCTATACAAGCCATCATTCCACTGTTACAAAAACACAATATACATGGCTAATTACGAAATATTTCCGTCAATACGTTCAAATCAAGAGTTCAATAACAAGTCATTCGGGGTAGTTATTCATACAGTATGGCAGCCGAGGACAATACGCGGGCAGCGTGGGCAGTTGTGTGGGCATTCAGGTACCCTATGCAAATGGTTAAGATTTCTCCGGCGGACCAGTGATCGCGCCCCATTATTTTCTGCGACCACGATTTCATTGCCACACTAACTCTAGGTATTTACATTTTAATTGGATTAGTCTCGCCTAACACAATATGTACACATATATACTAGGGGCGTTCAATGTATTCTCGGTATCAGGGTGATTTACTAATGATGTGGGTAATTTGACTAATTAATTAAAGACATTATCAAAGGGTACAAAGGTAGAATTTCATATAATAGTTGATCATTAGTTTGCTAGTTATCCTTAGGCAACGACAACTGGAATGGCTAACGTGACTATGTTGAAGAAAATCGAGAACCGCGCTGTTATTAAATTCCTTACTAAACAAGGAAAAATTCATAAAACTATACACGAAGAGATGGTGGCTGTTTACTAAGATTCTGCACCTTCGTTATCGATTCAAAAGTGGTCAAGTGAATTTAAAAGGGGCAGAGAGAGTATTGAAGACGACTCGGCTCGGGTGTTTGGATGGGGATTGTCCAATATTTCTAACCATTAGATTTTATTTTATTTTTTGAAAATTTAGAGCATTTTGAGAAACTAATTTGAATATTTTGATATTTGGCTCAATAGTTATTTAAAAAAAAAATATTTTAAGTTTTTAAGGTAGGTGACGTCACCAGTGGCATAAAAGATTAAGTGCCGTTGCCTTAAGGGTATATAATTAAAAATTTAAATCTGTCAACACAACGTCTTCAATCTCACATCTGCCAATGTGTCAATAGGCCGGATAGACGTCTTAAATAATCGAATCCTATCAGCGTATTTATTTACAAATGGTTTTTTTATGAGTAAGTGTCCTCCAAGGAATATACTACTCTGTGTCGTCACTAGAATAATCGACGCGGCGACTTAGAAATAGAATAATATCGCACGCCGCGCCTTTTTTACTATTATTGCTGCAAGTTGGAACAAAGCACTTCCTGTATTCCATAACTCTTCCAATATATTAAATATTGTCGAGTGTTGAAATAATGTATGTAATGTAATGAGATAGATATAAACAAGAATGTTTATATTTTTAACATTTATATTTATAATAATTTGACATTTGACAGATTGTAAACAATACTTGCCTCTTACTTTTTTTTTCTGAGGTAACGATACAAAACTGTACAGCCAAAGCCGACGTAATTTGAAGGGCAAGAAAGGTCAATCGTATTTTATCAAAAATATCATTAAAATATGAATATTTTTCAAAATTAATTAGTCCGTAATGATCAGTAACGTTATTCCTCGAAATGGTTTTTCAATTACAACATTTAAAAAAATATGAACAAACAATGCCCATTGCCTCTACGGAAGAAGAAAACGAAAAAAGTTGAGTAGCTTATACTGGAGGATGCCCCACAATGAAGATCAAAATGATAGCAGAGTTGTCCCACCTCTCTGTTGGTTTCGTGCACACTATTCTTCATGACCTTTCAAATGTCAGTGCAAGATGGGTGCCGCGAATGCTCACGGCGCACAGTGGATCGACGAAGAAAGAAAATGTTTTATTGCACCCAATTTCTGGAAACGATTGTGTTGTTGACCACCTAACCATCGATTCTTGTTAAATTCTGTAAATCGATTTTTTTATTACACCTAATGAAGCCATTACCTGAGACCCCCTTAGAATTACTGATTACCTCACCTTTTGTGTATTAATGACCTTTTCGTTGTAATTCTTATCACTAGCTAATCTCTCTAAAAGGTGTTTCTTTAATGTCGAACATAACCATCATTTTCAAAGAATCGATCAATAGCTAATTGATAATTATACTTTTGTTATACCTAATTATTCCTGAAAGTAACGAAGAGTCCATGCAGTGGCAGAAGAAGGGTACTGCTACTGCGCCCCCTAAGAAATTCAAAGTCGTTCCGTCAGTCCGAACGACTTGGGACGTTTTGGGACTCAAAGGAAATTTTGCTGATTGAGTACACAAAAAAAGGGGAAACCATAAACGCAGCATCCTACGCATCCACGTTACGAAATTTACGGGAAGAAATTAAAAAAAGCATTAAAAAAAGACGGGGAAAATTAACCACCGGTATGTTGTTTCTTCGCGACAACGCCCCGGTCCACACGGCGCGTGTTTCCAGGGCTGCTGTGCGATATTGTGGTTTCGAAGAAATTAACCACCCATCCTATAGCCCGGACATAGCCCCGAGTGGTTATTATTTGTTCCCTTATTTAAAAAATGACCTTCGTGGGAAACGATTTTCCAACGATGAAGAGCTCAAAGTGGCAAGTGTTATGTACGGTATTCTTGTATCTCATAATATGTGCACTTGCGAGGGAATGTCGAAATACTTATATATTAAACCAGTCTGCATTGAATCTCGGCGTTTCATTGTCACGAACATAACATTGGCGACGAGAAAATTATTAATTATCCTTTCTTACGCGTGTATGTAAAGTTTAAACATGCCGATAGGAAAAGTCGAAGGTTTCCAAGTCGGAACCCAAAATTGGGACACTTATGTTCGTCGAATTAAACAGTTCATAATGTTGAACGACATTGAAGAAAATTTGCACGTGGCTACGTTAGTTACGTTGGTCGGTTCGGATTGTGTGTGATGAACTTAATGTGCGATTTATGTTCACCGGATCAGCCAGAGGACAAGACTTTTGAGGTACTCGTTAAACTGGTGAAAGATCATTTGGAACCCGAGAGATCAGAAATAGCCGAAAGGCATATTTTCAGGCGGAGGAAGCAGCAGCAAGGTGAAAGCGTTCGTTCCTACCTACTAGGTTTGAAACATCTGGCTAAAACCTGCAATTTCGGTGCCTCGCTGGAGGTAAATCTCCGTGACCAGTTCGTATTGGGGTTGTACAGCGAGGAGATGCGATCCAGGTTATTCGCCGAAAAGAAGCTCTCGAAGCGGCGGAGCGGCACGCAAGCGTGGCGAGCGCCCCGGCTGCTGAGGCCGCGAGCGCAGGCTCCAGCGTTGGCGCGAGCGACGGCCTGCACCGCGTCGGGGGCGCGCGCCCGCGCAGCACACGCGTGGCGCCGGCGGCGGCGCCCGAGCGGCGCCCGTGCGCACGATGCGGCAAGCCCGGGCACGTGGAGGCAGGTGTCGTTACAAGCATTATTCGTGTGATAAGTGCGGTGAAAAAGGACATTTAAAATCAGTGTGAACTCGAAGTGAGAAGGATGGTAACTCTGATACTGATAACGATTGTAATTTCTATAACATGGGTCACACCAGTCATGGTAAAAATTTGTGTGAGGATGACGGTCCCTATTACATGAAGTTGAATGTTGAAGGTATGTTTTTAAAGTTTGAAGTAGATACGGGAAATAAGATATCAGCTATATCAAAAAAGTTTTACGATAAGACATTTTATAAGCAGCTACCGATAATTAGTAAAATATTAACTTTTAAATCTTATACTGGAGACGTCATTCAAACACTCGGATATATACTGGTGACAATTACATACAACAATAAACAAGTTTCATTAAAACTATACGTCATTACTAATGGTGGACCTCCGTTAATGGGGCGCACATGGATAAAACAGTTAAAATTATCAAGTTTCGAAGCACTTAATAGCCACCATTATGTATCCGATGAGAATTCGTTGGCGAAAACACTCAAGGATGAATATCCTGAACTTTTCGCTGAGGGACTGGGTACATTCAAGTCGCAAATACGACTACACCTAAATGACACGACTCCAGTGTTTGTGAAGGCGCGGCCGTTGCCTCTGGCTCTGCGCGCGCGTGGAACGGGAACTCGATCGGTTACAAGGGGAAGGAGTCATGTACAAAGTGGATAGATCAGATTATGGCACGCTGATAGTGCCTGTAGTCAAATCAAACGGGGATATCCGTATTTGCGGAGACTACAAAGTGACAATAAATCCGCGATTGAAAGACTTTCATTACCCGCTTCCACGGATCGAGGACCTGTTCGCAACATTGGGTGGAGGTGAATTGTTCACTAAGTTGGATTTGTCAAATGCTTTTCAACAATGTTTACTCGATAATGGTTCAAGGCCGATGACGGCAATCACCACTCACGTCGGTACTTTTGTTTATAATCGTGTGCCGTTTGGTATTAAGTGCATTCCTGAGAATTTTCAGAAAATAATGGAAGAGACTTTGAGTGGCTTGCCGTTTACGGCTGTGTTTGGGGACGATATTTGTGTTAGCGGTAAATGTAAGTCATCACATATGTCAAATTTAAAGGCTGTATTGCAGAGATTGAAGGAAAATGGCCTTCGGATTAATTATGGTAAACGCCAATTTTTTAAAGAATCAGTTACATATTTAGGTTATAGAATTGATAAACAAGGACTACACACTGATGATTAAAAAATTAAAGCGATTGTAGCAGCTCCATCACCTTGTAACATTACGCAGTTAAGGAATTTTTTAGGACTTGTAAACTTCTATTCAAAGTTTTGCGTAAATATGAGTGACGTTTTAAAACCTTTATATGATTTGTTAAAAAAAAGTGTTAAATGAAATTGGAACGATAAATGTGAAAATGCTTTCACTAGAATTACAAACGTCTTATGTAGCTCTCCGGTGCTCGCACATTATGATCCTAATTTACAACTTTGGCGCCGAATAACCTGGATCGCATCTCCTCGCTGTACAACCCCGATACGAACTGGTCACGGAGATTTACCTCCAGCGAGGCACCGAAATTGCAGGTTTTAGCCAGATGTTTCAAACCTAGTAGGTAGGAACGAACGCTTTCACCTTGCTGCTGCTTCCTCCGCCTGAAAATATGCCTTTCGGCTATTTCTGATCTCTCGGGTTCCAAATGATCTTTCACCAGTTTAACGAGTACCTCAAAAGTCTTGTCCTCTGGCTGATCCGGTGAACATAAATCGCACATTAAGTTCATCACACACAATCCGAACCGACCAACGTAACTAACGTAGCCACGTGCAAATTTTCTTCAATGTCGTTCAACATTATGAACTGTTTAATTCGACGAACATAAGTGAGCTTTGAGCTCTTCATCGTTGGAAAATCGTTTCTCACGAAGGTCATTTTTTAAATTAGGGAACAAATAATAACCACTCGGGGCTATGTCCGGGCTATAGGATGGGTGGTTAATTTCTTCGAAACCACAATCTCGCACAGCAGCCCTGGAAACACGCGCCGTGTGGACCGGGGCGTTGTCGCGAAGAAACAACATACCGGTGGTTAATTTACCCCGTCTTTTTTTAATGCTTTTTTTAATTTCTTCCCGTAAATTTCGTAACGTGGATGCGTAGGATGCTGCGTTTATGGTTTCCCCTTTTTTTGAACCTTTATCGAGTAAACATTGTTGAAAAGCATTGTTGAAAAACATTACTAAATATGATTAACATTAAAGTGTCTTTAAAAACCTTGATGTTTCGAAAGTTTGTCTGATATTAATAAGGTAAAATCTGAAAATATGTATTACACGGTATTCCTACTCAGAGCTTTAAGGCTCGTTCAAACAGGCGCGACGCGACACGCGACACAAAGGCACCGCAAGTCGCGCAATGAGCGGTGCCTTAGTGTCGCGCCTGTTTTTCAGTAGCCTTTATAAGGAAAACAAATTAAGTATTTTATTATAACTATGGTACGAAGTTGACGAAGTATGACGGAGTCAGCCCTAAAGTGCCCCTCGGTGTCATCGACCGACAGCTAAGGTTTTTGCGCGTCCAACGGTGCTGTTATTTTAATAATTGAATGAGTATGGAAAGCATCATGACTTAACGGTAACTGGATGAATGTGTATGATGATAGCTCGTTTTAAAAAATTTGCACTCACTTTTATTTTTGAATAGCATTAAGCAGTAACTTAATTACCAAAATGTTTATTACTTAAGAAATTGACTAAGGTACTTAATTACCTACGCGAAGTAATGTAAACTATAAACTGTTTTACATAAGTTAGACAAGCCGATACAAATCAGTTTATCCGACAGTGCCAACTGTGACACGTTTATTTATTTTGCGACCTTCACACCTGAGTGTTCATTGCCCTTAGCTCGACTTAATGTTCGATACCTTTCAAGACCAAGCTAAATTGATCGTCATTTAAGGGATATCAGAAAGCAGTCTTTAACTTGAGGGTAGATTTAAAATTATGACAAGTAATTAATCTCGAAACATCAAAATCTGTTTTAAAATTGAGTAATTGGATTCAAGCATGTTTAAGTATCTTATTTCGTATTTATAACATTAAATATGAACAATGAGTAATGCCGGTGTCCGTTTTGGTGGTGTTGCGCTTGCGCATCCCCATCGGGCCTCAGCGTCGTTGACCGCTGACGGTTTTTGCACATCGACGCCGCAACGGTGGCCGCTTGCACAATCTAGAACGACACACTTATCTCGCTCGGATGCTGGACAATGGTCTGCGTCGGTGACTTGAGATCTTAAGTAAATTGCCCGCCGAATATCTATGACGCATTTGATATTTGAAATAGGCGGTGAGGTCCTACTTCTTATTTAAAGGTTAGTCCTACAAAGATCGGTGTTTTCTTTGATCTTGGGGTTAAGAATTGATCCATGGAAAAGTTAATAGTAGATGATACTTAAGAAAGTCGTGGACGATATCAAGTTAGTTAAGTTCTGTGCAGTATCTTTTAAACAGCAGCAAACGCATACCTAAAGTACCGACAATGGCGCTTTTGCTAAGGGGCGGCTCTTTGAAGCAAAGAAAATCCTGTCGGAAACCGCCACGATAAAGAAGACTACTTACTGTACCTTCATAAACTCTTTTCTGGTTTGAAGCCACAGATCCAGACGATTAATTAATATTTAGCAACTTAAATATAATATTGGCTAGCGTAACAACAAAGCGAAGAATCAACCACGGCAAAACAAAAGTTAATTAACAATAATCGGTGTTATTGTTTTCTGTCAATCTTTATCTTGTTTGGCAGACAAATTGAGGAAATCGGGCTAAGTGATTTGTTGGGATTTACGAGTTCAAAACAATTGAGTGAACTGTAAAAGATCCTTCATTCAACGAAGATTAGCCGAACTGAACGAGACCGCACGCTTTTCGGTAAATAAGACGACTGCTGAACAGCTGTTCGTCCTAATTACACAGGAGGCGTGTTTAATTCATTAATTTCTTTGGCATAAATCATTTGTGGGAATTGATCGTAAATTAAACAACTTGTACATCTTCATGCTGTTGTTTCGTTATAGGATAAATATCAAACAGAACTACAGGCGATAATTTGCTTTTCCAATAAACATTACATAAACCAAGGGAAATATTTTAAACGAAATGACACAACCGAAAACGCGCCAGATGTCGTTAACAAGTCAAGTTCAACAACACTCGTGTAGATTTTGGGGTCCGATCCAATCCATCGCTTAGCGATCGATAAGATACACAATCGTGTATCGCTTCCTTGTATCTGCCTATTCTAGTGTTGTGTCCACACACGGTGCGTTTGCGCCGCGTCCTTTACGTTCTGTAAGAAACAGAAAGAGATAACACGACAAAGGAAAACGTTTGGCTATGTGTGGTTCGAGCGTGAGGCTATAACGGCGCGGGCGCGGTGTTTTCGCGCACGTTTCGCCCCCACGCGGGCCCCGGGTGAACGGCCAGACAGGCGGGCGGCCGGCCGTTAAACCTGCCTTGGACCCGTCCTGTGGCCTCGCGGGCTTCGCGTGCTACCATCTGCAGCGTGCCGCGGTTGTCACACCGGCGCCGCCGACGACGTCTGTGACGGTGTGACGCACTGACAGCGCATCGTTTCTATTTTTTTATTTAATTAATGTCATCCGGTTACGACCTTCGTGCTTTGGAATTTCTTTGTTTTGTTGATTTATTGTGAATTGTTATTTTTATTGACTTTGTCCAAAACTTAAGTTCCTAACTACCTCGCTAGATTATAAATAGCGACAAGAACAAGCATGTACCCACTGGGTAGAAATTATAGAGACACGACACGAGTACATTATATTTGTCACTTAGGTTAATGAATTACACGCTTGAGCTGTTGTATAACTTATGTTCTTTCTTCAAATTAGATATTCGCATTAAAATTAGACGCGAAGTTTCTCGAATAAAAACTTAATGAATCCAAATGAGGCTCCCTAACAACAGCGTAAGTAATCACAATTTATATGAGACAAAACTAATCAATAATGTTATATTTTTTTAAATTAATTTTTTAATAAACACCTCTGTTGCTACTCACGAAATAATTCGATAAAACAACCGCAAACAAGATAGTGACTTTGTAATTTAAGCATTGTTTACTAATGAGAATGATATGAATATGTCATAATATAAATTAATACACATTACGTACACAATAAGACGTCCCCATTTGTTATCGCACATTTCATTAAATGGGTCACATTCTGATGCATTCGATTCTATTTTCCTCTCGGGCCGAGCGTGTGGGCCAAGGTGATGTTTATGCGACGCGCCCGCCGACCCTGCCACTATGAAAATCTACTGGATGCATTATTCTTCTGCCTAAGTGCTTAATAGAATACTCGCTGAATAATTCACAAGTTGAAGACGGCTAATAAAAGCGTGCTCGACAAGACGGTGGCGGTCGATATGTAAAGAGATGAGATCTATGCAGGAATAATATCGTGGTTGTTTACGGTGCGGCTCTCGGTTGGTTTGCGTCGCAACGGTCGCTAGTTTGCCCGCAGCTCAGACGGACGCGATGGGGGACACAGGTGGGATGGAGCGAACGTCTGCGTCGGTGCTTTTTCATTCTTTGTTTGCGTCGAGGATTTGCATACAATCGGAGAAATTGCGTGGCTGGCAGCAGCCGAGAAAAAAGGAATTCGTGTAGTTTCATGCATATGACTATTCGAGGTGCGGGTCCTGCGCATTTTTCCCCTAATACTTCGAATATATTTTTGAGTAATCGCTAGAATTTCGCTGCGGGCGGGTTTTAAGTTTATTCCTCTTAGTAGAACTTTTAAAAGCAATTGGATTTCTTCTAGATTAGGTTTCATTTATTCTTATCTTATTAAGTTACAATGCGACGTCACAGCTTGGAAACTTGTTTTAAAAGTAAAACAACGTCGGTAATAATTACTCGACAAGTAGATTTGATAGTAAATCGTTCACCGATAAGCAGGGCTCGATCGGTCGTTTAGTGTATAGTTTACCGACGCGTTTGTCATCTGAATCACGTGGCCTTCCGTTCGGTTATTACTAGCAAGCATTGGTTTCGCGCGTTAGTTGTGGCGGGCTGGCCGCGCCGACATAGCGTCCTTATCGACGGAGACGTGAAGTGCGCATCAGCGCCGCCACGTGTATAAACATTGTTTCACAACAATAACACGCGGGTGACGCGGGCAAGGACGCCCGACGTTGCCGGCCCACCGCTCACCGACGCATTGATTCTTTAACAATTACTTTCTGTGCTCATCCACGAAGAAATACTCAAGTGTCCATAGTTCTAGACGGTGAAAAAACACAATGAGCGCATTTGCTTGTTTGCGTCCTCTCCGAACGAGGATTTCTTACGATGTTTGGATTGCTCAAGTGCTTCTTTGTGACTTAAAACGTTAATTTAGTGATTTTTTTGTGTAGTGCAATTTACAATTTAGTTTAGTGTTGTGTAGTGATGGATACCTACCGCGAAAGTGAACCTAGCAATAGTAAGTTCCACATTGTTATCGTGCATAGTTCCCCGAGTGGCATTCCTACCAGTAATGCGTCAAGGAGATCGCCTTAATGGATTCCTCGAAGTCTCGACTCGAGAACTGCGCAGTTACATTGAACTACGATCGGCCATACATTTTACTTAAACTTCCATGACACGGTTTTAATGCGACCTTGTGCTTGATAATACAAAAATTAAAGTTCTTACTGGACCCAAAAAAAATTGGTTGCAGGGCAAAACAGTGTCAGACACAGTGATACTCAAAGATTGATCAGTATGTTGGTACTTATTTTGTTCTAAACAAAGAATTCATAACCTAAGTTGTTAGATTTGACATTTAACTATCACAAGATTTCCTAGTTATTATAATCTCTATTATGTACAATCATAAGACCGACGTAATCTGACTGACGTACGTTGTTAAGTTTATAACGATATTCGTTTGTTATGGGTTGCTTACCACACGAAAGATATCAATTCAGGACAAAACGTAATTTATAACAATAGTACAGTATGTGGACGGCGTTAAATTAATTTACACTGAAAATTGCAATTGCGGTTCGTAAACAGCGAACGCTGGTATCTTGCACCTCCCACGCCAATGTACCGGAGGCTAGTCACATTCCTGACATACCTACCACAGGTTGTCGGCCGGCACCGCGGCCGGTTCCGAACGTTTGCAGCACAGCGATGACGTAGAGGCGCGTCTCCGGTCGTTCCTCGGTCGGGCCGATACCATTGTCACATACAACCTTTCCACACCTCCCTTCGCACAACTACAATCCGATCTCCAAGGGGAAATTCGACCTTGTCGCAGAGGTCTACATACCCTGGACGGCATAACTGCGTAGTTTAAATGCAAACTTCTTATAATATCACCGATCGTCGCCGCTCGGGTACAGAAATCGCGTGCGCTTTCGCCGCGTGCCGCCTTTCTACGCCGAATTGTCATATGGTCCTAATGTATTTATCGTTTGTGTCATGAAAGGGAAACGCCGTTGAGTCTTTTTGTCATTGGGAGATAATCAAATTGAAAAATACATACTTATGTGTATTGTACTGACATGGGAAGAAAGTGAATTCGGTAGGGATCGAATTTTATTAACGTTCTTATGTCTCTTGGGAAGAGTAAGCTTTCTGACAAAGATAAATACATTTGTTAGAGGTTCAGTCGTTTTAGTACGGAACTAAGAATGTTTGTAATGCTAATAGGCGGATGCGGCCTGATTTTCAATCGGAGCGGAGTCGTACATCCATTCATCTGAGCGTCCGGAGAGTTGAGTTATCCGGATGTAGATAATTTTAACATATTTATGTATGCCACGAGAATGTTATTGATTTAACGATTCTGACATGCGTCTTGGAAGATGCATTCTATTGACAACTGACAGCTAGTCTTCCTATGTTCGATTAACTGAAGACTGACAAGCCTACGTACATAATACAAATTTTGCCGTCATCCTTTCAATGCAAACTTGTTTTATTATGAATCACTACGAGTATTTCTGATCGAGAACTCTATTATTACTCCTTATTTAAATCTAATGATTTTTTATTATAATAAAATCCATAAAAATATGTGACCAGTTGAATAAAAAAATACCAAATAAGTAATTTAAATACCAAACCCTAAAATGGACGTTTCTTTTAGATTTTACTTACTTTCTTAAATCAACACAGCGTAATTATTTAGAGCATTGAGTACCTAAGTGTTTTTGTTGTTGATCTCAAGAAACCCAGCTTTTTCCAAAATCGGAAGTTGCTGGTATCAAGGGTCAAGATAACATGTCAACGTGCTTGTAGTACACAATAATACAGATGATGGACTTTGATCATTCAGAGATAATCAATAACAATATATTGATGATACTTTGATTTGTAAATCTTGGAGTCCAAGATCTTCCAAGGCAATATATTATATCTTATCCATTAACTCTTCACCACTGCATTCCTCAAAAATTGTAGATTTAATGATGAACGGCACTGCACTCACATTCATTTATCACTGTTACTAATCAATCACAACTTTTAGACCTTCACTTGAACAATTACAGTAAATGATCAAACTAAAACTTTTATCGACCCTTGACCCCAATATCCCAACTAGCCTGCAAACAGTACCTAAACTAAAATACAAATCTTTGTATTAAAACAAACGTGTTTATTTGCATCTTGTCAAACAAATACCCGAGTTCGCGAAACCATTTTCGCACACAACAGTACACATTTCACAATAAACTACGCAGTTGCATGCTCGTTGGTGCACATGTGTGTGTGACGATAACACAACGAATGCACAAGCGCATACACGTACTTGATAATAAGCCTGATAGCCTAACAATATTGACGCTACGTTTGTTTGATCGTGTGATTTTTTTAACTGTTTAATGGTGGTTAAAGTTGTGAGGAACTGTTTTTATTTGGGCTTCTAACTAAATCTTGAATGAAGGTATTCCGCAAGCCTTTCAGAATTCCTTTTTTTTCAATATCGGGGGTCAACTGGGAGCATCGAAAGACTCAAGCCCAACCAATAACGGTCTTAAGCCCTTCCAAGGCATACTGAGCCTCGCTAACTAAAAGTAACCGGCTAATCGTTTCACCTTATGCTTACCTATTCACAGCATAAACATAAATGCATAAGAGTAGAAATTGTCAGTTAAGAAAATTTTGAAAACATACTGTAGACGAAATGTGAAGGACAATGTTGTCTTGGCAAAAACTGTATAATTTAATTCAGTCGATGCAGTTCTTTGCAAACAGTCGTTAAACTTTAGCGGAAATTAGCGTACTAGATCTTTGTAAGTACTGTTACACCTAGATGCACAAGTAATTTTAATTTGACTTATATCTTCTTCACTGACTAAACTACAAAATTGCTTAGATAAACGACATCTTGTCTGAGGACAATGCAGTCATGTTTGAAATAAATAGTGAAAAAAAAAAACTCAAGTGCAATAAATTAGAATAACTGTTCTCTTTCGCTAGTAATATTATCCCTTTTTAGGGTTTCGTACCCAAAGGGTAAAAACGGGACCCTATTACTAAGATGATGTATTTCTATTGCCGCTATAACAGCAAATAATAAAAATAAAATAAACTTATAATTTAAAGGGATATAAAAGAAACGTTTTTTATCGGCGTTTTATGCCTTGTGGTAAGGAACCCTTCGTGTGCGAGTCCGACTCGCACTTGGCCGGTTTTGAAGTTGGACGAACCCTGCTATTTCCATGTGTTGCAAATTTATGTCGGCTTTTTCCGAGCAAAATAATGTAAACAGGCTTCAGGAGTTCATTAAGACAGACGCGACGCACAATAAAATCGCGCGCGACACAAAGGCACCGCAAGTCGCGCAACGAGCGGTGCCTTTGGGTCGCGCGCGATTCGCGACGCGCGTCGCGCCTGTTTGTAGGAGCCTTAATACTTTTATAATTCCAAACTGCTGCGAATATTTTTTTATCTCTATAAACTTTTGTTTATCCGACACCTGTTGCGTCAATAAAACGAAATGGCTTCAGAAATTAGGTCCAATTTAAATAGATACTTGTACGTAATGAGAACTTGTGATATGTTCAACAAACTTTTCGCTCAGCAAAAGTACGTAGCGGGCCTCGAACGTCGGTGTTTTATTATGAAATGTCACGTCGTACCAGACGGTAAATAAATAAGACTAAATTAACTTGTCTGCGACCTCTGGATTGAACACGATAAAGTTCATATTCACACCTTGGATTACATGGTTAAAAGTTTAAAACGAATTCGACTCTCCTAACAATACATATATTAAACAAATGTTGATTAACATCTCTCTCACTCCCATCTTATAATATTTTGAACTGAACTCGACCGAGGACACTTTGTTTTAAGGCTTGTACACACAGGCGTGACGCGACACGCGACACAAAGGCACCGCAAGTCGCGCAACGAGCGGTGCCTTGTGTCGCGCGCGATTTGCGTCGCGCGTCGCGCCTGTTTGCAGGAGCCTTTAAGGGGTTTTATTTTATAAGGTGATTTAATTTTACGGGTTGAAATGAATTTTTTTATTGCGAGAAGACTTTCATGATCGAAATTTACCGCCATTAAGGCTCGAATTAGTCGCGTAATTTTGTGTGAAGCTGTTTTAAAGTTGGTAAATCCTGGAGAAAGTTACATTCTTGTTACTTCACGGAATTATATAATCAGTAATTTCCATTAAATTACTTACCGTTTCTTCGATTCGCTGAGAAAAACATATGACTGCAAATTATTGCGAAAATAAAAGATTTCACCGAACAGGTGTTAACTCCGGGATTTTTGAAGTGAAAACTTCTTTAGCGGCGTTGTACACTTTTTTGTAATGGATAAAAAATGTTAAACTCGCGTCAGGACACGTGACCTGATCGAAAATTCGTAAGATGGATGGCCGTAGCCGGTACCGCGCGTGTTTTGTTTATAAGACGATTCACAAAATACACACGTAATTGTTCAAGTTTTCACTTCTGTCGGCACTCCCGGAGTGCCACTGTTTTTTTTTTAAATATTTGAAGGGAAACCTAAACATTTTATAGGTAAAAAGTAACAAAATGAGACTACGACGACCTCACCGCAGGTTCAGACATACAGTAGAAGCATCCCCGGGAGGACAGTCCGATGTGAGAACTTCGGCGATACGATACTTAGCGACTTGTTCTACGGCTTTGATGGAACAAGCCATTCTTACAAGCATCTTAACATGCTGTAAAGTTTTAAACTATATTGTTTTGCTGTGTTTGGTTTGTATAATTATGGAAAATTGAGCTCAAAACACATTGTTCCACAAAATAACCTTTCGAAATTTGGGTCTTAGCGTGAGCAAGCAATGAATTTAGAAACCAGGTCAATAATCATCAGTCTCTAGCTCTTACCCAATTTTTTGGGGTCGGCGCAACATGTCTTTTTCTTCCATACTTCTCAATTAGCCTTCAATCCAGTTCAGTAATGACTGTTCCAAATTATCCCATCGCTAATAATATCGATTTCTAACGTGTTTCCATAAACGCAGAGATGACGTCGTCCGTATTCCATGAAACAAGTCAATCCGGAATGATTCATTCACCTTTAACATACCTACAAAGTATTTGGATCCGGCAGTATGTGGGCGGCAATCAGGTGAATAAAGCTTGTTCACACGGCAATTTGAGCTATTACGATACCAGATTGATTGAGATGCGACGCCTGCGCCGTCTACAGAACTGATAATGACTAATTTTAATACTGGTTTTTATCGAATTATCGCCATGAATCTCCGAAGAATAGATCTCTTCACAGTCTATTCAAATTTTAATAACATCGATTAAACCAATTTGAGGTATTGCTTTCAATAATGGTTACTTTACCGAACATCTATTTGCGCCGCGGTGATATAAAAATATAGTCCAAAAATAGATGTGTAAATAAATAAATAATTGACCGTTTATTAGATGAAGATCCAAGTATTTGCTCTACTGCATGATTAGTCAGACGTTGTGTTGATATTAACAGTCCTGAACAACAGTTGAAGATTTTAGCATATGTAATGTCGGTGTTGGAAACCTGGAAAAGTTATTAGTAAAAGATTTTCATAAAGTCATCGTTTATTTATAGGCAAGGATGAGTTTATTTAAAGTCGAGTTATTGGATTACCATATTTGCCATCTGGTAAGGATAAGAACTTCCTCACGTACAATATTTGGCAAACTTGAGCTTTTTGTATCGTGTCGGTCTAATAAAGAGCTGCTCTAATTTTGCAGGGATGATGATCGTCAGTGAAGTTTTTTTTTTTCATACGATCGATGTTAAAATGGTAAAATGTCGCATGTGTGTCGGTGTTATCTAATGTAATGTATGTGTTTGTTGCAGTGGGCGTGGTTGGCGGCGGTATGCCGGAGGGCGCTGGCGGCGAACGGCGCCACGTGCCGCTGTACGGGAGACTGGTCGCCGAAGACCAGCTGGCGTCCATGTCCGCGCCCTCAGACATTCAGGTGAGCGCCACTGTGCGCGACCCCCGAGCTTTCTGCTGCTACCCTACCCCCGCCCAGGTAAATGATGCACGAGGCAGTTTGGAGGACTAACGTCCTGAACACAAATAAATTTTGCTATTCTCAAAACTACAGTCCCGAGTAAAAAGTATTTTGTATGATCGCTTCTAAACCCAATTTCATCAGAAGCAGGCTATAATGCAGTTGCATATATTTAAAGTTTCTTAAACCCGTGACCAACGCGCGCCACACCTATTGTTTTATTAAAAGAGCCATTAACCACGCGCGTCTAGACATTACGCGCAAGTAAATAAATTAGTCAGTAAAGTGCCGCTAATTATCTACTACAACTAACTTCTCTTTCACTGAAACACTAGTGATGTATTTAGTTAGCGATGAATACGAACTGGCAACGATCGATAGACATCCCTCGTCTAGACTGGGTTAATTAATAAATTTGCCCGACTAGTGTATCTCGCGCGAAAATATTGGATTTCCTTCTTATTGTCAGAGAGAACATGTTTCAATACAAAACTTAGTTAGATAATAATCACCGATGTGCGAGTCGAGCACGCCTAGTGACGTTTATAGTCCCGGGACTAATGTATGGTTATTAGTTTACCGACAGTGATTGCGTTAGGGATATATTGTAGGTTCGCCTCGGGTGTGAACCTATTGTTCAACATTTTATTGAATAGATGTTTATACAAACCGTCTCGTGTATTAAGACGCCTACGTGCGTCTCTTACTTAGCTTCATAAATGTTATGATAATTTTGTATTCTATTCTACCTTTCATGTTACCAATTATGATGCCTTTTTTATAAAGTTTTAAAAACTGTCTTGGTACAATATATTTTGCCGATTTCACCTTAACGTGAGTTCAAACACCTATGCTTTGTTTTGTTCTCTGTAATTTAGTAACGTTCGAACTGCCTGAAACGTCCTTAGCTTTTATTGCTTTCTTGTCTGCTTTTGGTTTGTTGGCCGTTTATTAATGAATACTTCTCGCTTGCCCAGGCTATGCAGGCCCGAATACCACATCACTTTCGAGACCCCTCGACAGCACCGCTAAGAAAACTCAGCGTAGACCTCATCAAAACCTACAAACACATAAACGAGGTAAGTAAAGATATTCATACTTCAATTATAGGTTTATAATGTAAGAATAACTCTTTTGTCACGATGTTACATAGAATGGTATCACAGTAGGTAGTCGATAGAACATCGAATAACAATCGATCATCGCATCAAATAACATCCGATTGTTCGATTAATCCGGAATTAATCGGTGTCATCCTGCGGTTATTAATTTACTTACTCCGTACCATATGGGTCAATATCAACAAACTGAATATTTTTTCAATTTTGGTGGCGAAATTTGTATCTTAATACAAAAATAACAAACAATATTTGTATTGAACATTTAATGATTTCAGATGTCTTACACAATGTTAAGGGTCAATATCAACAAACTGAATATTTTTTCAATTTTGGTCGCGAAATTTTTTCTTCAGTTTACGTGAAAAATAAGGACGGGTGGCGTGAAAACGCCACCAAAACCACCAAAATTGAGCCACCAAAATTGAAACCAGATATAAAAAAAAATCTCTAAAAATAGGGGTTTTTAGTTACAATTAAATTAATATCACTGATTTATGCGTAACCCAAATCACTATCTATAATGTGTAGCTTACTATCAAAACACTTTAAAATTAACAGCAAATCGATCCACCAAAAATTGAACAATTTTTGTCCCCCGTGCCACCCAAGATGATACTTACGTTTTTGGCGGAAAATCATAGCACTAATCACACACCTGTTACGCGCAAGTGCACAACTGAGAGATGTGAAATAATAAAATGTGATTGATCGCACACGCACGAACACGAAGCTTCATTTTATAGTATGTTGAAAAAGTGCCACCAAAATTTTGATTTTTACTTGGACAAACTTTGATCGACTACCCTGTGCTTTTAAATTAGATTTTCTAATATGGTTTAATTGTTTTTAGATAATGTGTCTTAAGCATATACTAACGAATTTATTTATTTTTTATTGTACAGCAAATTGTTGCTTTGGTGAATGCAATTATATCAAAAAATGGAGCTGGGACAAGCCACCTAACTTGAATTTTAAGGCGATTTATTTTTTCCCTATTTATTTAAATACACAGTTATAAAAAAAAATGTGGCCCTAATTGAAACAAGTTACGTAGCTTACTATAAAAAAAATATAAGAAACATCCTATCATTTAACACCTCGATTCTCAACGTGGACGCGTAAAATTTGCTGCTGGGATATTCACCCATATATGCAACCGCCATTGTTGATTCTCGCTACTGCTAGTACTTTCGTAATTATTGTTTACATGTCGTATTCGGAAATTGCTCATCACATCAGCCTTGCATCGTGTTTTCATTTTTAAGCCGTTGGTATTTATAATACAGTGTACAGTTCATTGGTCGCTGTTACTGTTTTGAAATTGATCAGTACAATGACTACATACATCCCACATATTGGCAAAGTAGGCGTTACAGGTACATACATATACATACCACGCGTTGTCAGTTCCGACCTTTTTCGACATCGGTGGGTGAACCGTTGCTAGGAGGCGGCCCGAGGTCGCGTGGGAGCAGATTTATTGCATCGTAAATAAAAAATTCTCAATGAACTACTGACTGTGCTCTTCAATGAAGCTGTGACCGGGTTAATTCTGGTGCCATATGATTTCACGGACTCGATTTGCATTCCGAACTGATTTTACCTGCGAAACTTGTACAAAGTATGCCTTTATTATCACTACATAGTATAAAACAAAGTCGCTTTCTCTGTCCCTATGTCCCTATGTCCCTTTGTATGCTTAAATCTTTGAAACTACGCAACGGATTTTGATGCGGTTTTTTTTAATAGATAGAGTGATTCAAGAGGAAGGTTTATATGTATAATAACATCCATTAAATAGTGGAGAAGTACTGTTATTTTTGAGGTTTCTAATGTGATGTCGTAAATAATTACATTTTTTCCGCTTACATTGCAAACGCAGGCTGAACCCTACGAGTTTTATCAAAATAATGTACTAAGTATTGTACACATTGAAAAGGTCTACAGAAAAGTCCGTGATGGTATATGTCTATCTCTTATGGATAACCCACAATAACTTTTTTTTGTCATTTACTTTTTACGACAAATAATGGCTAATTTTCGAAGCGATTTTAACCAATACAGCATTAATCCTTAACCAATTAAATACCTTGAATACATTGTTCATTTAATATAGATCTATATGGCCCTTTACACCGTATGATTTAAGTGAATATTTTCGAAGATATTACAGATTTAAAAATTGCGGGACGTAGCGTTTGCGGCGGTGCGGAGCCGGAGCGGGCCGCTATGTTTTTATATACAACGTTCACAGTTTTTCTGTAGTGTATTTAGTATCAGCATTGCAGCCGTGCGAAGCCGGGGCGGGTCGCTAGTAATAATATAATATAATGCAGATTTTTGATTTACGGTGACTATTGAATTTGCTTAAACAAGTAACTATGATTGTTACAAAAAAAATACTTTACCATTTCCTGTATGACCCACTACTTAATTGCAAATGTGTAATAAAAGAAATAACTAAGCCCTCAGAATAAACGAGTCGGAACGTTTTTGTTTTCATAATTAATGTTAAAGAGTAGTGCAGTAGACGTCTGCCGCTAAACTTTAAACATGGTGTTTAGAAGTCAATCATGGCTTCACCTGGCCGCACTGCGGAAATGGATTCCATTCTAGGAAAACGGTATCCCTTATACGCAAATATTTTTTTAGACTGCCTCTGTCTAGTGGTCGCAAGGGCTACTGCTGAGCATGAGGTCCTGTGTTCGATTCCCGGGTCTGGTCGGGTATTGGGTTTTCCATCTGGAATTACTCAGTAGCTCCCCGGAGCCTGGATATGTGTCCGGTTGATGGCAATAGGTTCGCTCGCCTTTGCCGAAATGTTAGTGTACTTATACACCTCTGCCCAAACCCTTGGGGGACTACAGGCGTGATGTTTATGTTGCAAAGATTTATTTCGCCATCTATGTCTTGTTGACGGCAAATACGAGAGTACTGCTAGCTCGACTAAAATGACCTTTACAGTCACGTGCATGTTAAGTTTTCTCTGCGGCGGCGTGGGTCTGTCGCGCATTAAACGCTGCGTCACAGATTTCCTTTACACGAGCCACAAATGACGACACGAGAAACGTGGAAAGTTTGACGTAGTGCAAATTGATTTCTAATATTGTTTTAAAGGTGCACTGCTCCTTACTTTGTGTAGCACTGTGAAATAACGTCTTTCATGATCTGTTTTTTTTTTCACATAAATTGGCCGAGGCCAATACATTAGTTAAAGACACGAATACATAAGTAAAATAACGAAAAAGTATGCAACTACTCGACAGTCATATGCTCATCTCACAATACTCCAAACATACTGACAAGATCTTTTTCCATTCATCCGCGAACACATCACAGTCAGGCTTAGCGTCCAAGAGAGCGTTGAGCGTGTGTCAACCTTTAGGGCCAGGACACATTGATCGACGGCGTTCGACGGTTTTTCCATACAAAAAGAGAGCAAAGTAAGGAACGACGTACGCTACCTTTCGCATCGACGCGACCAACACGCTCCGGCGGCGGACTGACGCAAAAACGCGATCGTTCGTCGGTGTGTGCTCCTTTTCAATCGGCAAAGTGCGAAAGGCCGTCGATCAATGTTTCCTGACCCTTACTCTTTACGCTTATCTCAAAGATACTACAGTTGTAACAGTTCACTGAAATCGTGATAGCAAAGTCATTATTACTTTTTTGTCATTGATAATAATGATCTTTGTGAAACATCTAACAGCTTCTCAAAGGCAGTGATGTTAAGTGAATGGGACCTCACACACTTCTTATGGTTCAACAGATCACAACGTTTTATAATGATAATTCTTACATCATCTCACTCTTCAGACTATCTTGTATCTTCATCTATACTAATATTATAAAGCTGAAGAGTTTGTTTGTTTGGTTGAACGCGCTAATCTCTGGAACTACCAGTCGGATTTGAAAAATTCTTTTTGCATTTGATAGCCCAATTCTTGAGGAAGGCTATAGGCTATTTAACATCACGCTATGGCCTTTAGGAGCCGATCAAAAAGAAAAAAAAGTCAGAAAGAACGCTAAGCAAAAACGAAGTAATAGCGCGGGCAGGCGTTGCGATGCGACGGGGCGGGGGAAGTCGCGGGCAGAAGCTAGTCTATCTATAAATATAATAATTAATAATGAAATAGTAACGAAAAATGTTTGTTCGTTTGTCTGTATGTATGTTCCGGATTGGCGCAAAGACGGCTGAACGGATTTGGATAAAATTTGGCACACAGATAGTTTGTAATCTGGATTAACACATACGGTACTTTAAAGGCTCGTTCGTACACACAGGCGCGACGCGACAGTGCGACGCGAATCTGCGATATATATCCGTAGAACAATTTCTATGGAAACGCGCGCGACGCGGTCGCGGCGCGACTAGTAGCGAATAGCGTCGCGGCCGCGATATCGCCACGACGCGATACAAAATTTAGTATGGTGTCGCGGCGATATCGCGGCCGCGACGCCTATGGCATAAGTCCGCCTCTGTACATTTATGTGCTTGAAGTATTAAATAAATAAATAAATTTTGATACCCCACTCGAAAGGTTTTTTTTTAAGACAAGATGGCGCCAAGCCAGTGTCACTCTCACAATTAAGACGAATCTAACGCTGAAATCGATCAAGCCGCGTAGGCTACAGAACGTGCCTAAGAAATATACATACATACATACATACATTCGAAAAACTTAACCCTCCTTCTGGCGCAGTCAGGTAAAAATAAGTTTAACAAATCAGTGTTTACCCTAGGGAGCTCCCAACACCTTTATTTTTATCTAACTCAATGACAAAGAAAAGACAGCGATAAAATTAGTTCACGTCAGTTAATCTGTGAATGTCCGACCAACCGATTTTAAGGACTTGATAGGTACTTTATTCTTTGTTTTGAAAGAGAGCGTACTTTAATTGCTATTATGAGCTGAGTGAGCTTGGTCCCCAGGTCTTTGTTCGGAAGTTTTATAAACCATTTCCAAACATTTACTACTGCCGTTCTGGAGCAGCGGCAATTAATCTTAGTATACGGGAGACACGTGGTGTCTCCCCTCGCTTTCTATTTATTTTCGGACGCGATTATTAATAGAAAATATTCTATTTGCGTTTGTAAGGTGGTCATTGCCCTATTTGGTGGTGTGTTTACATGGCGCCCTGCCAGATTCGTGACGCGTCTTGTTCCGAGTTAAAGGTGCAGGGTATTAGGAGTCTTAGAACTTGAATGAGCTTGGCTGCGATAAACTAGGCTAGGAAGCGGAAGATAAAATTGAAACGCTTTTAATCCTTTCATGCTTGGAACAGCGCGGCTTTCAAAAAAGTACTAAAATAATAAGAAAAACACTTAGCATGTGATCTCCGATTTTAAATGTAGCAAGTAAGATTCTACAGAAAAAACGAGTTTGCAACCGAATTTCGATGCATTCATCTCGTATTGCCATTTTTAGGCGCAATACACATGCGTATTTTATTGGTTTACATAATTCGACAACGCAAGTGAAGCCACGAGGTAAAATAATAGAGTGCTATTAATGCACGGTCTTGTGCTAAATCTGGCCGTTTGTATTGCTTTGTCAATAACGTGTAAACAAAGAAATTCCACACCGCTGATGCTAACTGACCATTTTATAGCCAAGTCTGACGTTGCTGTAACCGCTTTTTCGGGTCAAGCAACGTCACTTCCCACCGTTTTTTTCCTTTTCTCGGAACTTGATTTCTATTTCCTCTCCGCCTCAACATTTGTTTCGACTTGATGAACGACCAAAACAAACTGGACGTTTCGTTGTAAATTAGACTCAGTTTGTTTCTTTGGCGCCAAACAATTTAACCAATAACGATTTGTTTATAATATCCCCTTTTCTTCAAATTTTATTGGTTGGAATTGGAACCCTTTTCCGAGAATCGTGAAGAAAAACCGCATAATTAAATAAATAATTGTAAAGTATGTTTGTATTCGTCAGTCGGTAAATAATCTTGAATAATATAATCAGTGTCTGTCTGTCGGTAGTTGTAGTGTCTATTAATATAACATTGCGGTTTCGTCGGCGAAGTTATTGGTTTCAAATGACCCAATTGCGTCATGTTTTTTGCATTCCGCTGACGGACAATAGATTTGTACATTTGCTTGAAACTCTGATTGACCCGAAAAACAATTGTCAATGTTTTTCTGTCACAAATTATGCATTAATTATACTCGTTCGTGATTGTTTATTTATGCATAGAGTACAACAGTCGGAACTTGTAACTTACCTAATTATATTTAACGCCTCGACTGATATTAATCTCTACAAATAATCAAATTGAGGTGTCTGTTTGTAATGTCAAAATAAAAGCTTTTTACTAAATGCCGATGTAAGTAATATACGGTACTTATAATATAACAAAATATATATGTACCTACATTTTTTAATTTTGTCTTTCTTCCAGTCTGTTTGTTACGGCTTATTTCCGAAACGGCTGGACCGATTTTGATGGGATTTCCACTGCTGATGTTACAGGGAGAACCAACGTAGGCTCCCATTTTGTCCTGGTAGAACGTTCCCATAATTTCCGACATCCACGCGGGCGAAGCCGTGTGCAGAAGCTAGTTTAATTAATATTTCATGCAGCACAATATTTTTATCAGAACAGGCATCACTGTAATGAATCAAAACACTAAAGAGTCGGAGCGTGTTACCTAACCGCAAACAATACCTCATCAATACAGTCTCAAATGGAGCATATAACGCTGTGTGAAGCAACGCCTGTCTGCCTGCACTGGATGCAATAGGCGACAATGACTAACGCCTGCGGCCTGTGGGCGAATTTCGCAACGCGCCGACCCGTCGATGCCAATACGAATCGAGTCAAGGAGATAGGCACAGCTTTAAAATCGAAATCTCACTGTACAGTTAAGCAGTGCGGTTGCCTTCTTTTTTATCCTTATCTGCTAGTCTAGACTGATCGAGCCGAACCACACGATTAGATAGATTACACAGATTTTTTGGAATCGATACTTTATCAAATGAATTGCTTCATCTTCATAACATGCCCAAAAGCGTTACATTCCTAAAAAATACAAATTCCATACCAACAGTGAAGTGCTTCCTCGCTTTTGAAAGGCTAATGAATCTGTTAATGAGTAAACATTTATAAAAAGTTCCTAGACTTGTTACATACGCAACGTATGTAACATTTTCCCATCTGTACGCACATGGAATTTGTGTAAAAACCCCGCGCCACGAGCCACGCTTTCGCCCCATGAATATGATCGTGTTGATACGACACGAATGGCAGAGCATCAGCTGTTTGAGCTATCTACTTGCAATTAATTGCGATATCGCCCATTCATAGCGGCGGCGGCTAGTTTCACAAGAAAGTGTTCTATTCTCTAACATTAAATAATAGCTGTAGGTAATACTTAAATAATTGGCGATCCGATAATTAAAATAATTATATGTAAATATTTTGATGATTAGGCAAAACAGTGCTTTTGATAAGATTTGTTAATACTTATCACACTTTTGAAGGTTTGATTTTCTGATAATTTTTTTATAATGAGAAATCTATCACGTTGCACTAACGTTGAAAATGCCATACAAGCCTCTTTCTCTAGACTAATCACGAGTACACGTCGAGCAAAGCAAACGGGCCGACTAAAGTGAGTCAAGGTGAGTGTACGACGTCACGCTCGTACTGTTGCCACCCGGATTATTGTACACGACCCGGCGCCGGCAGGCCGAGGTGCGGTCTACGGTCTGCCTACTCTTGGAAACTCTCGCACCGTTTTCCATCAAGACAACAAAGCCCCAACTGCCAAAATGAACTCACCACTACTTACGCGTAGCGCACAAAACGCTCTGACAACAAAGTCATTGTTTCGACCGCTTAGCGACAGATACATACCATGTACCGTACCACACTAAAATAATATGTTGTATTGTTGTAAATATATGTCTGACGGCTGGAATAGATTACCTGCAAATGCTAAATGTGAACGCCGAGCCGCTTACAACGCGAACTACAACGATATCATTCGTAATTGTTAATTAACATAATTACTTAAACATTTCCGTGTTACTGTACTACTATGTGATTGATTTGTTGCAAACAGTTTAAATAGAATTAACATGAATACGACCAATACATTATATTACATTTTAATTATTTTGTTTACATCACGTTTATGAAAAGTTTATTGAAATTTGTATATTTCATATTCAATATCACGCAATTTGTACTAAAAACACATTTTTTGCGAACTCAAGATATGCCAAAAATAAACGGTTACGGCTATTAAAATAATTTTCTGATTGAAAGGAATTAGAGCAACAACATAAAAGTTTCGTTATACCCTATCTATAATACAGTTCGTAACCGACAGATTGCGTGTGCAAAAACAATGATCGACATTTGTTACCAAAGGCCTATTACGGAAAAAGCGCGTTAAGCAGCGAACAATAAAACTATTTGCGACGTCCCCGAAATATCGCGTCAGACTGGAACCCCGGTTGCTGTGCGGGTGTATATCGGAATTTAGCGGGTGGTTGCAGCCACGCGTCCCTGAAACACCTAGCCAATTGGTGCCAAGGTTTGACGGGTTACTAATTGCGTGTTAAAATTTACTTGACATCGCTCAACCTTCGTCGATGGCCAGTGCATCGAGAGCTGTCTCAGCTGCTAATTTATTGTCGTACACAATGCTCACTGAGAGATCTCATGAAGTTGGTCATTGTTCACGATTTACTCGGAAACGTTCACGTTTACGTTTCTCAGGTGGTCCTCCGCTTACAACCTTGTCACAGATAACCCCAATAGCGGCGAAGTATTGAAACTTTCGCGGGAATGGGGACGTGGCTTGTCACCGCCGACTGTAGCCGCTTTGTTTAATTAATGAATCGTCGCCCGATCTTTTCTTTCATGAATGTTCGGCCAATCTCTAAGTGATCGATTACACAATGTTTCATTTAACGGTTCTATAATGGCATGTCGTTTCATACGAGGACGACACTGAAAGTTTTTAGAACTGGCCACTTATAAACGATATAGGTATTAAAAAAATAAGTTCAAATTTTGAAAATTGAACTCTTTGCCAATTAGACCGGGAGATGATGACACATTTTGGTAAGTCATTTCTTACAGTATGGCGCTTTCAGGGGGGTTCATATACGTAATAAGTGAGAGGAAAATGATGTTCTTACCGGTGGTGCGCGGGACGCAATTGCAGAATAATGAATTGAAATTGCTCGAAAATCCGGAGGTGTCAAACAATTTCTTTCACAATATTTCTTCAATTTATCGGTATTTCAACAAAAAAAACCCGGCGGTCGCTATGTGCCATACTTCTCCGGTGGGTGTTTAGACCCGCCATACTTTTTTGAAAATGTTTTTTTTTTATTTTTTTTTTATTTATTTCTTACAGGCTGATTTTTTTTTAACAATTGCTTTTTATTAATCTTGTACGAAAATCACCATGCCATACCATTCCGACGGTCCAAAATACCCGCCATACCCCCTCAAACATGTCATTTTTTTAAATTCGAGAAACCATTTCTTTCACCTTAAAATTTGGTCTAGTAGTTGTTTTTATGATTAGAAACGTAATTGTTATAATGCCATACCTGTAGAGTGGGTGATATACGTATAATGTTATTAAATAATTGTAAAATTTTATGCAACATTTGAACAATTTCTTACAGTATGGCACCATTTTTTTTTTAAAGTTGGTTATGTGAGGAACGTAAATACGAAATTTGAAAGTTGTATGTAGGGACAATCTTGTTTAATTAAATAATGTGTTATGTCGTATAATATTCTACGCTCGAACGTCTTCGAACTATCTTCCTCAATACAAATTCCAACGCAGGGATACAGCAGCTGCTGGTCAGGCGTACTGTAGCTGAAATACGTCGCTGAAAATCGGTTTTCCGGGTATGGCATCACTTTTGGACTTCATGATGAGTATGGGATAATTTTCCTGAATCATACTTTTTATAAACTTTCCAAAAATTAAAATGCCATACTGTAAGAAATCCTTTCATTTTTTTAATTTTTTTTACACCGCAGCGTGCGTATGACGGTCTTTCGTACCATGGTCACAGTATGGCATATTTTTTTCAACTCATAATAGTATGGGAACAATCTGATTTCATTTATGCCATACTGTAAAAAATAATTTCACGGCTTCTATAGGCGTGTTTTAAAAATGGTTAAAAAATACAATTTTTCAAGTATGGCACCACTTTCATACTGCACTAGAAGTATGGCGAATATAATTTTGTCTCACTGTACCATAAACTGACCACGACTTAAGTGCCATACTGAAAGAAATGGTTTCTCGAATTTAAAAAAATGACATGTTTGAGGGGGTATGGTGGGTATTTTGGACCGTCGGAATGGTATGGCATGGTGATTTTCGTACAAGATTAATAAAAAGCAATTGTTAAAAAAAAAATCAGCCTGTAAGAAATAAATAAAAAAAAAATAAAAAAAAAACATTTTCAAAAAAGTATGGCGGGTCTAAACACCCACCGGAGAAGTATGGCACATAGCGACCGCCGGGTTTTTTTTGTTGAAATACCGATAAATTGAAGAAATTTTGTGAAAGAAATTGTTTGACACCTCCGGATTTTCGAGCAATTTCAATTAATTATTCTGCAATTGCGTCCCGCGCACCACCGGTAAGAACATCATTTTCCTCTCACTTATTACGTATATTAACCCCCCTGAAAGCGCCATACTGTAAGAAATGACTTACCAAAATGTGTCATCATCTCCCGGTCTAAATGTTATTGTGTATGTAATTTATTCATTTGTCATTTGTTTACAATTTACCGCCAAATTGAAAATTGTCTGTGTCGCGTCAGCATGAATTTAACGCGAGAAATTTTTCGTACAATTATTTTTTATGACTTACCCTTTTTTTTACCCAGTAACTGGGTTGTGGAGGTCAGATAAGCAGTCGCTCCATGTAAAATACTGGTATTCAGCTGCATCCGGTTAGACTAGAAGCCGACCCCAACATAGTTGGGAAAAGGCTAGGCAGATGATGATGGTGATGATTTTTTATAACTTTCGATGTCATTTAAGTCAACAAGAAAGTTATGATAGACTTCGATTGGCCTTTCACGATGAAGTCCCATCTCGTGCCACTGTTTACAACTGGTTTAACGAGTTTAAACTTGGTCGCACTAATCTCACCGATGATCTGCGTGAGGGACGGCCTTCTACGGCGACGACTGAAGATAACATCAGTGTTGTGCGGCGTATGATAGAGACTGACAAAAGAGTGACTTATCAGCAGATTCGGACAAGCTTAGGCATCTGTATGAGTCAAGTGCACAAAATCCTCCATGAACATTTAGCGGTCAGGAAGCTTTATGCCCGGTGGATACATCATAATTTGACAGAGGCCCAAAAACTCCGTCGTTTTGATTGGTGTCGTGAAATGGTTTAAAGATTTAACGGAGTTGACCCAAATGCTGTGTTCGACATACTTACGGGTGACGAAAGTTGGATTTATTGTTGTAATCCTGAAACTAAGAGACAGTCTGCTGTCTGGGTGTTTCCTTCCAAGGAGTTGTCAACTAAAGTGAAGAGAGGTCGAAGCGTGGGAAAAAAGATGGTGGCCTCGTTCTTCGGAAGGACAGGTCATTACGCAACAATTGTTTGCCACTTGTCTTGGAAAAAGTTCTGGAGAAACGACCTCGCAGTATTATCCTCCTTCAACACGACAACGCCTCGTCGCACACCGCCAAGCAAACAATCGACTACTTGGCGACGTCAGACGTGGAATTACTGGGTCACCCGCCCTATATAGCCCCGACCTCGCACCTTGCGATTTTTATTTATTTCCGAAAATAAAAGAAAACTTCGAGGAAAACGTTTTGTGGACGCCGAGGAAGCAGTGGCTGCGTTTCAAAATGCCGTCGAAGAGACCCCTATGGACGAGTGGGAAAAGTGCTTTTCTCAGTAGTTGCATCGCATGCAGCGATGTATTGATGTAAATGGACACTATTTTGAAAAGATATAATATAACTAATTACGTGCTAGTTTGTTCAGTTTTTTATTTTCAAAGAACTTTCAGTGTCACCCTCGTATGCTAAAGACAAGAAAATATGGCATCAAGTTCGTTGCCGCCATAATTGTGAAACTTTTCAGTATAGTTTTGAAATAGGTGTCAGTGATTTAAAAAAAGAATTCTAATACAAACAGTACCTACTCCGCATTAATGTTTTTTAGAAAAATAGTGAAGTCGAATTGAACTGCGAATTAGTAAACCAATTTTCAGCAAAAAAAAATTTAAATAAACTCATAATAGAATAGAAATCAGAGTTAATTTTAGCTGAGGTAGTATGGGCTCTTAACATGAACACAACAGGCGTGTCGGTTGCACAGACTGTGTAAGTCCTACATGTGTAAGTTAACGGTGTTTACTATGAAATGTATGTCACGCCCATAACCCGTCTGATAATAAAGTGTTTCAAGGAGACGATTAAGTAACTATATGACTTATTACATTACATACTTGCGTGCACTATCCAATGTGACGCCAACGCTTTGTTTTATCTCCGTCGACATAAGATCTATTTTTGAATCTCGGCACAGGGCACACATATATTCCATACTAGCAGCGCCCCGCGGTTTCACCCGCATATGTTTCGATCCCGTGGAAATATCGGGGTAAAAACTATCCTATGTCCTTTCCCAGGACTAAATATCTCTATACCAAAGTTCATCTAAATCGGGTTCAGCGGTTTAAGCGTGAAGAGGTAACAGACAGACACACGTTCGCATTTATAATATTAGTATGGATTGCCGATAACTTCAGAGACTGAATGTCAATCGAGTGTACCTATGCGTTCCTTAAATTAACGATACGTAAAACCATTACGTAAGAAATCATCTTAATTTGTACCTATCATTTGTTACGAAACACACGACCATAAAGTGAAGCCGGAAGAGCAGACATAAATATTATACGAAGTTACACCAGTAATTAAATATCCAAATTCAACGCCGTAATTTTCTGGGGTTTGCACAAGGTAAATTGAAATAAATTGTAGCTTTCATTATGATATGATGGAATAAATAACGTGTTATTACAACAAATAATACACAAATGTCCGGTAAGGTTTTAATAATTATTAACTTGAGGCGTGTAGAGAACCAACGGCTCCATGAGGCCTTAGTATAAAACAATCGATTATTTTCCCACGTACTAAATATTTTCATATTGAAAGAGACGATATGATTTATTTATTTATCTGTATTTTTTTTGTCAATTTATACATATGTATTCGTTATTGTTTTTATCTGACACAAATTTAATTTATTTAAATAATAATTAATTATGCATACGTGTGCATGCATAAAACGTCACGTTGCAGTATAAAACTGATTTACATCCATCACCTCGCACATCGGGTCCAGTTGAAAACCAGCGTCAGGCACTAGTTGTCTGGCATTTTTCGTTAAACTGGGCCTTTTTGGCGCAGCCGTGAGGCACTTTCCTGCTAATTTCTTACATCGGACTTTATACTTTTTATTTGTTTGTATCATGTATCTGGTTTATTGTGTGTCTTTAGTCTGTGCTAAATAAACGTATTTTCTTTATATCATATCAGCCATCAAACGTCCTCACGTGAGCTTTCTGATTGCCTACTGAAATGCACGGTCTTGAGAAAATAATTATTGCATTCTTGACATACAGACAGACTCTGGTGATCATGACAATTCTGCCTATTCTCCCGACAATGCGCACAATTATTATTATATTCCACTTGAAGAAATTAACATTTGAAAACAATCCGCTTTTATTTCACCCCCGAAATAATGTCTCCATTCAATTTCGTGCGAAATATAATTTGTCGTCGCTTAATTTATAATTAATTTCTAAGTTTGTTGGATATTATTGTGCTGCCACTCGCTGCTAATTTAGGATTTTTGTCTCGAGAACAAGGAGAACTTGGTTCCCTTAATTTTCATGCAATGCTTACTAATTACTTATATTCATTTTGAAATACCTGAAACGAAAATTAGACTCTTACCACATCATTCACTCATTTGTCTTTGGTGATTTATTCCAGTCGTGTCGTATATATATATGAATATTGTATCACAATCGGCAACTTTTTAATGCTCATCATCTATGTAAAAATCAGGGAAAAATGCGTTTTTATATAACATTGAGTTACACGTGGCGTTAAAAACGCCAGTTCTATAATTATGTGTCATTGTATGTTAAGAATCTCTGGCTCGAATAGACATGTCGAGTTAAGGACTATCGCATTAAAGAATGATGATGTGTGGGAACAATCTGTGTGAGGAAAAGGCAATGTAATGGTATGTTCGTATGTTACTTCGAGTATCCTCCTTCACCCAGTAAGCGGCTTTTAGCAGAATGAGGTTTAACCATTTCACTGTTTAATTGACAGGTCGGTAGCCTATCTCTATCTCTACAGCACTGTAAATTGACCTATTTCTTTCAAGTTCCTATTGTTTCTATTATTATTGTCTGACTAGCACTTGTCTGGTTTTTCTCTTTTAAATAACAATCCCCGTTTAGTAATTGGATTGTGTTCGTGTCGATTGGGCCCAACAGCCATTAATGAGTCACGTGTTCCTAAGTCAGATTATTCATTGTGTTGTACTTATCAATACGCATACATAATACCGATTACTTTGAAGTATTGTTACTAACTGTATAAAATTAAAGGATTATTGCTCCTGCAAACAGGCACGACACGCGACGCGAATTGCACGCGACGCAAAGGCACCGCTCGCGATTCACGTCGTGTGTCGCGCCTGTTTGCGGGAGCCTTTATTTGTGGTTTAAAATAATTTTACGTAAACATTACCTAATGAATTCTAAATGGTGATAATTAATTTCTTCTCTTAGTGATTAGACGGTACCTAATCAGTATTATTTCTCGTAATGTTGAATTAGTGTTAGTAGAAGGCATCACAATACACAATCCCATACATACATCTGTATAGCGCAGTACTCGGTTGCAGTGCAGGTAATCACGTTTGTACGGTTACCGGCAATTAGCCGCCTCTGTTTTCTAGTTGGCCGTCTCTTGTTACTGCTGCCTGTTCGTTGTAGCTGTTTGGGGTTAGAAATGAATAAAAAAAAAAACACTGGCACTCCGGTAGTGCCGACAGAAGTGAAAACTTGAACAATTACGAGTGTATTTTGTGAATCGTCTTATAAACAAAACACGCGTGTTAAGGTGTGTTCCTTATTTTATAGGGTTTTTTGCAAATCAGGTATGATGACCAAAGTGACTGGTTTATTCTTCTCGTGAAAGGAATTTATTCAGATTTACAAATAAGCACACAGGATAGACTTCAGTTCGTGGTGTTGGTCGCGGCAGTGGTAAGAGAAGCAAGCCGCTCTCATGGAGCTCGTCGTCAGTTATATATCCGTGGTTCAGCGCCATCTCGTCGTTGTTGGATGAACTACGTAGTTAGTACGCGAGGCCCTCGTAGTTCTTCCCGATGTGCATAGATGGCGCTGTCCTCAACAACGCGCGTCTTACGTTTTACGTCTTACGAATTTTCGATCAGGGTCACGCACGGATATCGAGGGATATGCCTTGGGGGCGTGGCACGTGCCGCCTCGATATTATAAAATTGGTCTTATGTTCGAACGGCGGCTGTACGCTTCATTCAGTCGCTTTGCAACTGCGTACAGTGTAATATTGATGCGTAAAAAACCAAAATGCCGAGTTGTGCAGTAATTATATGTAAAAATAGGTCAAATACCATCAACCTGAAGACAAATGGCGTGTCCTACCACCGGTAAATAAACAATTAAGTCGCTGTTTTATATTTTAAATCAATTTTTAAATGTTTTACTAACTTACGTCCGGAGCGACACGAACTAGCCCGAACTAGCCCGAATCTTCCCGAACGCAACGAGCGTTTTGGGTTTAGAGAGGTGCAATCGAGTGCGTGCGGCTGATTGTATCGATGCGCTTATTATTGCAGTTGAATATATTTTTACAGAACTCAATGGATTAAATTATAAAAAATATAAAAACATTTAAACATATAAAACATAGTAGTCCACCGGTATCGGGAATAGGGTGGGTCCAAGCTACCGGTGGTCAGGGCTCCAGGGAGAGGAACCTTCTAACAATGCGGGCCGTGTCCAGAAGTACCGCTTTCTAAATCAAGCCCTTGACTTGATCCTTATTTGTATTATTACAGTTCCCACTGCTAGGACTCAAGCCTACTCTCTATTATACGCGTTCCACACTCAATTAAACTGAATGAAACCAAACCCGAATGTAGGTAGGCATTTTTGTATTAAAATATTTTTTTTTAAGATTAAGTAAAAATATACAGCATGACATGTAACTGAGAGCGTTCCCTTTAACCGGTAATACCATATAAAAAAAATATTCCCATTTTATTTTAGTAAAAATAAACTATATTTTCGGATAGGTACTTACATAAAAAAAAACTATTTAAAGAAAATTAAACAAAGTTATTATAATACAAGAATGTGCTAAAATTAAATACCGATAAAAATTATCGACCATCGCTTTCGACTCCCTAATTGCATGCGTGTGCATTGAATGTTCGCAAATAGCAAATGTTTACAAGTGAATGCCCCGCCCATTCTATGTATGTGTGCTATTAGAAATTGATTTAGTGTAGTTGCTTTCTTCTTAGTGTGCGTGCTCAAATTTTAAGTGTGTGTCGTAAGAACACTATTTGTTAATGTTGTAATTATTTGGGTGGGAGATAAGCGGCGTCACTAGGACTCCTTACTATTCCGCAATGAAGGCATATCTCCGGATATCTATGGGGTCACGTGACCTGACGCGAGTTTAGAAGTTTTTACCCATTCCAAAAAAAGTACACAGCGCCGCTAAAGAAGTTTTCACTTCAAAAAAACATAATTTGTACGTACATATTTTTGAACGCATGTGTATTTTGATGACATTGGTGCCGATTCCCTTGTTCACAAACTATATTAAATTTAAGTTCAGTGCATCTTTTTCTTTCTATTTCATTAAGAAGACGTTGATTAATTTGACAGGACTAAACTAAAATTTATTTTCTGTCCTTTCTTAATGAAATAGAAAGAAAAAGATGCACTGAATTTAAATTTAGTTCAGTTTGTGAACAACAGAATCGGCACCAATATCAAAGTTAACGTGTTGCGAGGTGGTACCGAAGTTTTAAAAGTCAAGTTTAAAATCTAAATCAGATTTTTTAGAGGACGTTACATTGATATTTTTGTTACATATTTATATTTCACTAGCTTCCGCCCGCGAGGTATGTCGATAAAAACTATCCTATGTCCTTCCCCGGGATGCAATCTATCTCTCTGCCAAATTTTATCGAAATCCGTTCAGTGGTTTAGGCGTGAAAAGGTAACTAACAGACAGACAGACAGAGTTTCTTTCGAATTTATAATATTAGTATGGATTATGCTGCATTAAACTAAAGCACTCTATTTTGATTACTAAACAAGACAGTCTAGGACTCTAGGACATCAGCGGCCAGTTTTATTATTGTTGATTTTACGATGATTACTTAGTTGCTAATACAAATGTTATCTCGGCGTTTCCCTAATAAAATAAGTCTATTAGTGGTGTTGTAAAAGGAATGAAACTGGGGTGGTAAACAGAGCCATCCTCGTTTAGTGCCTCTACAGTGAGCGTTAATCTCGTTTTTCGCAATTAGTTGGCGGCTGCCTCTATTGCCCACCCCGGTGGGGGTAAATACGCTTCATCTTTTTTTTACTTTTTTGTTTTATATTTCTTTTTAAATTGTGTTTTTATGTCGACCACATCTCGGCTGTGTTTCGTAGGTTTTTGTTCGATTTACACTGTACGTACTCTGTCATTGAGAAACGAAACCAGTTTCGTTCCATGCTTACGAGTATATGAAGACTTTAATGTACCATTTCTGCGAGGAAAGTATTTTTGCATCCCGACATTTTGACGCCGAGACTCCGTGTGTTTCCATTTTACCACTAAGTTATAGCCATGTTAAGATTTTCAATTGGTTTAAAAATAACACCTCTGTGGGAAACTAATAGAAATAATCGCGGGTTCGACAAACTATTGTATTAACCGAGTGCGGGTCACCTTCGCCTCCAGGTCATTGATGTCACCTTGTTTCGAAAACTTGATTGGCAACAGTTAGCGCACACACAAACTTACTGACTTTCATTCATCATTGTTGTTTCTGCGTTTCGTTTTCATTCTCAACTATACCGCGTGAATAATATCACCGAGAGAAATCGCTGCTCAGTTAGGTAACAGCACAGAGATACATTGCTCGTGTTTTCCAGAAACAAAAAATACTAATTATTTCTTATGTATTTATAAGAGTGTTATTACTTCATATTTACCTCGAAATATCCTTCAGTCAAGTAGGTGATTAACGTTACTTGTGTATTCATTCTCACGGTCGGTGCATGCAAGGCCGCTTACCCGACGAATGAATCAGCTGATGCCAGTCACTGATTCACTGCTTCGCTGCCGCACCGCACCTTGCATTGTCTAACAGCTGACTTTGATGTACCTCTACTAATATAGACATTTTCAATTAGGATTTTCAACTTGTAACTCCTTATTCGACTTCTTCAACGTGTTGCTTGTCTAGACAATTTATACTTTGTCTAGTTCTCAAATGGCGTTGCGGTCAACGAAGCGAATGGTTTTAGAATTCTGTAGGTTTTGTAGAAACTGGATTTAGAAACGTTGCTTTGAATTAAATAAAACTCTTTGTTACAAAATCATATTTATCAAAAACATACATTATTCCAGTAGAATATGTTCATAAATTCAGAGAGAAAACAAACTATTATGGCGTTGTAAATTGTCACAACAAATATCGCAATACAGTCCAGTTCCGTCCAGTGTTAAATACGAAAATAGGTTTGACCTAGCTGTTGTAATCGCGTGGGATTGCGGATGTGTCACACGGGTTTACCCAACCGGAAAAAACTGGATGTAATCCACCAATGCTGTTTCCATAGTAAAGATGTCAGAAAAATCCATGGCGTTACATAAATCGCTTGAAATGACGCCTGTCTGACTGAATATAAAGCAGTTATACTTAGAAGGCTAGAACTTTTAGTCGTTAACGAAGGGGTTGTTAAGTCCTATCGAGGCATAACACGAGTCTAGATTTAAGGACACTAAAACAATGGATTTCCCATTCGTAGTCGGCGCTCAATGAGTCGGCTGATGTAAATGGCCTCCAGTGAGTCATTGCTGATCTCAAACAGATACTAATGTACTCGTTGGATACGGCATGGTGACAGAACCAGCTGTCATCTGTGCAGTGAAAGCTGAACATGACGAAACTCTTTTAGTTGCAACTTGTAAATACTGCATAAATATGATTCGATTGACTAGTTCAACGAAATGTCTCTGCAACAATTATGAATAAACTTTTCTTCATACAGCATTATATTCGGCTTTTACATTATGAGTTTGGCCAGTAAAATCATTCAATGTTGAATAACTTTTATTGGTTCCGAAACCAGAAGGTCAATTCCCCGTAATTAAAAACGTTCAAAATCTAATCGCAATCTCCGCGGCTATAAATGTCAAAAATATAGGGAAATTAGAGGTATTTTTGACAGATCGAGACTGAGATCAGAATGTGAAAATTACGAGAATTGTCCCTCAAGTAACAATTTCCTGAAAAATCACAGTTTGGCACATTCAGTTTCTAGTTTGTCAATTTCGGGTATGATCGTGTCGGCAACAGGCGAATGCGTCCGCAGATTTCGTAGCGTCCTTGTCATTAGCGACGTACTTGAAACGATTATATGGCCGGAGCCGAATGATTGCCTCGTTAATTCCCTAAGTTGCGTGTCACTAATTAGTTTAAACGGTGTCTGAAAAATCTTGTAATTATTTAAAGTTAAAGGTGACAGCAGACAGGAAGTCACTGATTTGTTCACGTTAACTACGGACAAAGCACCCATAGTCATCAAGATTGTAAATGATGTAATGATGAAGAATTGTTTCGATAAACAATCGGTTCTATGAAATGTAGGATTACGCAAGTTTGACGTAATTGACAGACGCAGCGTGAGTGTGACGTTGAGAGTCGCGGGCGCCGCTGCGATAACCACCCACTCTCGATTTCGCGCTGACGTCGCCCGTTATAATTTGATGATTCGCGTTTTGTACACTTAACTAGATTAGAGCCATGGAGCTTAGGCGGACCGTTCAGCGGACATTGCACCTGTCCTATGTGTGACGATTCTTAGTAAATAAACCTTGTTTAACATTTCTGAGAACCTCGTCTTCTGCCTAGTGTTTTCCCAACTATGTTGGGGTCGGCTTCCAGTCTAACCGGAACTCGGAACCCGGGGGATTGCATATTTTACTGACCTCAAAGTGCATATCCCATGAAAGTATAGTGACTATTATTGGATCACTGCACTGGCTTCAACTGTATGATATCTGACACCCTTCCAAAACAGATCTTCCACATCCTAGATAAACGTGTGTGACCCAGTTCTCTTTCAGCATCCATATTTCCTTTTGTACAGTGCTGTTTTAATCGCGAGAAGCACTCATGGCAAATTACAGCTTTTGGTAGAAGCTATAAGTTAAATATGACATATTATATTTCAGATAAACAACTTGCATGAACAGCAGTGTGCTTATCGTTCTACAGCAAGGGTTGGTTTAAATAACTGATTAGTTTAAAGGCTTACTTCATTAAACTTACCCCTAAGACGACCCTCTTACCTTTACTAGGTTTTCAAACATCTATCTGGTATTTCATCTACCCTAACGTGACCCTCTGACCCAAACATCTGTATACCACGCTACGTATGCCATTTATTAAGTATTCTTTACTGGAATTTTTTATTGGTTGCGAGCAAAACAGCAGGGTTTTACTACAACAATAAAAAATATGACAGGTTACTATGCTAGCTAAAAATAAACTATTGACTATACTATATATAAACTATTGAAAAGAGTTTGTATTGAAGATGTAATGAAGATGTCGCAGCTAACTGGTTTAATTAGCCGTTTAGTTAACCGCCTAGCCTTTTAACTAAACAGCGGCGGCCGTTCAACTTACGGCCCGAATGATATTCAGGTATAGTTTAGGTTGGAACTGTAACCAATCACGCGCGAGCCGAATTGGTCACAGTAAATAAGCCAGGACACCCCAACCAAATGGGTTAGGTAAGAACTATGACCCCGCCGCCCGCCCCAGGGCGGCGGACATCCATGAGGATTTTCCACCCCGGAAACAAAAAAAAAATTAGAACTGTGATCAACCGCGTGCGAGCCGAGAGAGCGAAACGAGCCGAGCACTACTTCCAAAGGCCAGGCGGTTAACTAAACAGCTAATTTAACCAGTTGGCTGCGACATAGACACAACATGTCTTAATGCCCTGTAGTAGTGATGTAACGAATGTTGGATTTTTCACATTCGCGAATGCGAATGCGAATGCGAATATTTATCTTCAACATTCGCGAATGCGAATGCGAATGCGAATATCTGTTACATCACTAATTCATTATAAATATATTTAATTCCTCAGATATATAAAGTGGAATGAAAAAATATACATTTAAAGCCAAATGTTACAAACAAAATTATTAAACTTTAAATATCTAATGTATTAAGATATTTAAAGTTTAATAATTTTGTTTCAAGTAATTGTTTAGTTTTTTAGTAAATAGAAACTGTAAACTTTATTTAAAAATGGTAGTAAAGTAATAATATACTACTAAATAAATGCAAACCTTACATAGTTGTAACAAGGCTGATTAATGTTAGATTTGATCAGATCTCTGAAGTTCTTTTTTCATAAATGAGACTTTTTTTTTTGAGGATGGGAAATCATCAAATGACTCCTCCCGCTCTGGGTGGAGCGGAAGGGAGTGTCAGACTCTTACTGACTAAAACCCACCCGTGTTCCTTCCTTCGCCCTTTATGTTCCGGGCCAGCGGTAACCCTTTCGGACAATCTCGCTGATCCGGCAGGCTTCGGCCCTTAAGGGCCCCTTCGTTTAATGCTGACATCTCTTTGAGGCGCGCGTGGAACACGTACGCGCCGTCCGGCACGGGCCTGGTCCTGATCGGACGGTGAGTTACCCATTACTCTCCACCCGCAGGCCCGCGCCTACGGTGGCCGGGAGTCGTCGCGCGGCTCCCGACGCCCGGAGCGTCTCCCGCGGCGGCTGGGACTGGAGGCTCTCTCCCTCAGCCGTCCCGCCGCCTCCTTCGCTAGCATGACTGCTTCGCAGAAGGAGGCGACTGCCCCCCACTCCCTCTCGCCCCGGACCATGGCTTGAACCAGGCCCGGACGCGAGAGGTCGCCGCTGCTGCCGATAGCCTCTACGAGGACACGGCGGTGCTCCGCCCAAGCGGGGCAGACCTCCACCGTGTGCTCCACCGTGTCCTCTGGGCGATCCTGGCAATGGTGACACCCGGGCGTTTCCTCCCGCCTGATTATGTGCAGGAACCTCCCGAAACTTCCGTGTCCGGTGAGGACCTGCGTCAGGCGGTAGGTGAGGGCGCCATGACGCCTCTCTAGCCACTCCTCAAAGAGGGGTCTTACCGCCGCTATCGTGGCGTGCCCTTCATAAATGAGACTTTAATTTAGAATGTAGAAGTATGATTTAATAAAAATATCTAAGTGTTATCTATTGTATTATTATTTCACATGCATGCATATAATAATTTCCTTTTTGATTATTAAAAACATTCGCTAAATATTCGCATAATTTTTGCGAATGCGAATGCGAATGCGAATATTGATAAATATGCGGATATTCGCGAATGCGAATGCGAATGCGAATATCCGTTACATCACTACCCTGTAGACACTCAGGAAACAATTTATGCACCGCAACATTGTTCACCAAATCACAAGCAATGATCAGAATCCGTGGTAAGTAGCACAAAGTTAGCGACTAAGGGAGAATCGAGACCCGTAATTATAAGTATTTAACCATATTTTTTGCTTAATAATAAAAAAATGTATATTGATTGGCTGATCAAAGTCAAGTGGTTGAACGAACGGGAAAATTCACCTATCTGCTTGTATAAACATCCGTTCGATATGTAGAGTGATATGTAGAGATCACCTTTGCTATAGTAAGCGGTCAGAGCGATGCCCGATAATCTCTGTATTGGCTACATCTCATTGGTATGTTGCATGCATCCATCATTAGGGAGACTGCTCAAAAAGGAATACCTACTGTGAAAATCCTTCAAAGTTAAGGAAACAAATAATGTCTCGCGACATCAACATTGAAGTTAAGCAAAGGTAACAGACGCTTCTTAAATTGAGTAGGAAAAAACACATACAGGAAAAATCCAACAATCTAATGCTTCCTCTTGACGACGACATCAATACAAACTGTGTGTACAAAATAATCGCGTGCTTATTTGCTATGGAATTTAACACAAAACAAATCGTAGAAACTTATCTTCATGATTACGTTTGTTGATCGGGCGACTGGTTCTTACTAATTTCGATAACTGACAATTAGCATTCTGTGCCGGCCAATGTCTGCATCCGGCTTAAATATACATAATGTTATCAAATTATTTAGTTGGCAACACAAAACAATTTACGTGCAGCCTGACATCCGGTAGGTGTCATTATTACCCGGGACGGCACTAGCTCAACTCAATTACCGTTTGACATTTAAACCCAAAGGGCGTATTGTTGGAGCGCCCTATCCATTTGGTAAGTAAACAGAAAACAGTACTACTGCTCACTTCTGTTAACAATTACATACTTCTAAAGATGTTTTCGTATCATTACTATAACTATTTTGCCCTCGGTCAACTCCGGTGTAAGCTGTGTCACTTCCTTGTTTAGGTTTACTAAAACAATGCTAAGGATTCGTTGCTAGCGAGGGACAAACGGAAGGAGTAACATTAAGGAAATCATCAATCCAAATTGAGTAGGTACAGACCTTAGCTCTATAGTCGATTGAACTAATACTTATTGTGTTTTTAATTTTAGTATAGCGAATGGGCTTGTGTGAACAATGCCACACATGGCCAAACATCCGGTGTGTTATCGCGCGAAAGTTCGATAGAAACGCGGCACGCACTAATCTTTATGAATGGACATGGTTACTTTTTTATTTGTGCCCGCATTTCCTGTAGCTTTACCGTTGCTATTTTCAAGCTGCGTCCCTCTTTTTATCGCAAATTTTTGCATCGGTATCAGTCAAAAAGTAATGATAACGAGAATGACATTCAATAGAGATGAACTCGAATTTCATTCAATAATCGCGTATGTGATAAAGTTATCTAAAAGTACTAAGTAGTGGACTGAAACTATTTTACGTAAGGGGAAGTATTATCATCTCTTTGTTGTTCATTCACAGAATCTTTTACTCGTCTCTTTATTGTTAACAATTATTTATCCACATATACACATACAGTACTGGCATCAGATTATCAGTCACACAAATCGATATTATTTATCATAACAAGTGGCATTTATTGTTGTTGGCAAATCCTTTGTGGCCAAGCACCTCGGTTCCGACATGCCATTTAACAGAGCCAATAAAATATCTGCGTCACACAATAGATTAATGACATTGTCGGAAGCGCGGTTCTAGATCTTGCGAATCTAGTCTGTTACCAAGCGAGGCGGCCGGATGAATGGCAGTCTCCATGCGCGTGAGTGGATTGCGCAACGCCCGGTGACGCAACCTGTCGCGCCTGCGCGGGACCGTTGCTTGTTAGTATGCAAAATAAGTGAAATATTCGTGTCGGCTGACCATGGCATGCGCTTACGGTTTCGCTCCCTAGATATGCGTGTAATTGTTTCAGCGTGAATTCGTTGTCGTTTAAGGTCGCCCGATTTTCCATTTTTCCTTGGTTTCATTGTTTGAAAACCTTTATCTGATTTTATGGTAGGTCAGCGGTACAAAGTACAATACTGAAAGGAAGTACACTGATTATAATAAGTCCTTGTTAAGATTTTTACCGTATTTACTTCGTAAGCTGCGTGACGTTTCCAGGTATCGGAGACTTAGGTAAAGGTTTCTTCTTACATGCCTTCCGACTACTCAACTAAATTGCACCACATGGGAACTGAGAAACGCTTCGCATCGTGAAGAGAATGTTGAGTTTCCACAGCTTTCACTGATTCAGGAATTATTATTAGTCATTTCAACTTTAATTGTTCTTACTAAGGAAGCTTTCGACTGCTTGAAAAATGTAGATTGTTTGTCGAGGGAGCAAACAACTATTTTGAAGGCGAGGGATTCAAAGTACGTCACTCGAGCTTAAAATCGTGTTGCTCCCGAGATGGACACTACTTTTTATGACCCGCTAAGTATGAAAAAATAAGTAAGTGTTAAGAATAGTGCATTTATTTATTTACATACAATTTTGAGTAAACAATTACGAACGAAGGCAGAATGTTTTTCGCGCGTTCGTGTTTGGTGGCAAAAAAACCAAAACTAAAATACAGATCCCAAGACACCGACTTCCGAAATTACAATTATTTCATAATTTTGAGTTAATTTATTTTTGAAGTCGTGATTTATTGTTTCTGAACATTTAAACACGTGCTTTATGGAAATAGCGAAGTATCGAAGCACGTGTACACTAATGTTAACATTGATGTCGTTGAGCTATACGCTCACAGATGATCTCCGTATCATTCGGTATTCCAAAACAATTTTCTTTAATACGGCATGTTCAAAATATTCAAGATTTAGAAATGTCTTGTTATTTTTAATTAATTACTTTTAAACAGACATATTGTCATGTCATTTAATTATCATAGCTGGAATGTTAATCTAATTTGTATGTTAATTAGCGCTGGGCGCTAGTTCTATTAAAGTTGTGGTACAATGTGTTACGAGAATCCTACAATAAGCTAGCGGACTTTTGGTACATGGTACAGCGTCGCCCGCCGCCTGCGACACAAGCGGGCTGTGGAAACTTTGCTCATTACCCACTACGCTTTTATGACGGATAACGCGGCGTGTCGCGAATCCGCGATACACACCAAGGGTTTCGGCATTCGACCAGCGGCCCCTCGGCTTTCGGCCAATTGTTGCGTCGATACTCTTTAACATCCAGTGCCAGGTGTCCTAATTAGATCAACTTTATCGCTATCGTTATAGGCTTGTTCTTTAAACGGTTCTAGTTTAATTGATTATTAAGTGACATGTGAAATAAATTAAGGTTTACAACACTACTGAAAACTTTCAGAGTGTTCTCTTGGCTTTGTTACCCTCCTATCCTTGTACTTGTTTTCAATTCTCCAAACGTCAATGAAGAAGTAAGTTTGGAAGTGCGTAAAAGGTTGTCGAAAGATTTGCTACACATTGTCAGTCGCGAGAAAGTTAGTTAAGCCGCTGCTTTACGTGTCCTCGTCACGTCAACTCATGTTCCTCTGGCAGTTTCACGCTTCAACAAACTAAATGTTGTACAGGCGAGCGTCTTCGCTTACTTTCGTTAAGTTTCACTTGACAACAAAACATTTTTGCCAATTTTTGTTTATAATGACAGATGTACAGTATTTTTTTTTTTTTTTACTTTAAAAATAGGAACATCGCATTTCTGGTATTTGTGGTACAGATACGCTCAAAAGTTGCTTCTCCATCTATGTGTATTGATCATGGATTTACAGACTGTGCAGTTTAAAGGTGGAAAGCTTCATTAAGTAACGTTGCTTATTACTAGTTATTACACTCGGTTGACACTACTTATTAGCGTGGGAAGCTAAATAGAGAAGCTGACACTCAGTTTTTTATCCATCAACAGATGAAGATAAAATTATGCCATCAAAAACATAACTTGTAAAAATACCAAGTCTCGCATCTCAGTTCTTCTACCGTAAAAAGTTGTGAGATCCATTTAATACCAAGCCGGTTAATTTATTCAGTCCCTACTTATGGTAACTTCTGTCTTAGTTATTACGTAATTAGCTAACTTAACAACATCTTATAGTGACCATATCGATATTAAAAATATTTTATGTATTAAATAAATAGATTGACTTTGCCATCGCAGTAAAACACAATCTATCTCACAAGTAATACATATTATATTAAATTAGATTGTTTAGTGCGATTGCCAAGTCAATCTATTTATTTAAAACATAAAATATTTTTAATATTGATATGGTCACTATAAGATGTTGTTAGGTTAGCTAATTACGTAATAACTTAAGACAGAAGGTCCCATAAGTAGGGACTGAATAAATTAACCGACTTGGTATTACATGGATCTCACAACTTTTTACGGTAGAACTGGGTTCCGAGACTTGGTTTCTTTTACAAGTTATGTTTTTGATGGCATCTCACTTCTTTTTGTAGATAAGTAGTCCTACTTTTTCCTTTCCGGTACCTTTTTTTTAACATAATCCGTTGACCATTTTACAAGTTACCTTTGCTATTATTCCATTATATTATACATACACAGGTACACTGATTCATTCACTGCAAATGTAACTTTGTAATCCTATATATTAATATACAAAGTTATTTATGCAGTTGGTGTATTTAGAAAAGTGGACAGAAATTGCAAAATATTTTAGTTTTTCCTTGATTTATACACTAAACACTAATTGTATTCTAAATTTGAAGCTTCTATGTCTGCTAGAAGGGCCTTAGAGTTTTGATGATCGGTCAGTCAGTCAGTGAGTGAGTGACAAAATTAAGAAACTTTGACTAGTTATAATTCTTAAACTACTGGTTCAAATTGAAAGAAATTTGAAATATACCGTTTTTATACAATGCCTGCTTGGTTACTGAAAATTCAAGCTTCTAGCTTTACCTACAACGAACTTACAGGGGGTCGAAAATGGCCTGAACCGTTTCTAGAAAAGGATGGTACGGCCGTCGGCCATGCCGCCTTTTGCTAGATAATCTTCGCGTTATCGTATTAGACTATTCGCCTAGCGCAAATGTTTAATATTGTGTCTGTGAAGTTGTAACAAAAACAAGTTTAATAACCTCATGGTCGTTGCCGCTTTCGGGGGCCAGGTACCAAATCATAAACATCTTGCGAGAAACAGCGACAAATCAGCGCACCTCAAAAGTTTACCTGACACAAAAAAGAACCTTTAATACCAAACATCTATTCAGCAACCCTTAGCTATTATATTCACAGGTAGGTCACTTTGTTTGATATACGACGTGACTACCAGGAAAAAATCTGCACCAAATTGGCTCGCCATAACACAAAAATATTGCAAAGGAGACCGATGCATTCCGGGAACTGCATTGAAGCGCAGTGTATAGGATGGGCGATCCAACTATCTGGTGAGCCGCCACGCGGTATTGTGACTTGCGCCGCTTTGTGTTGGGCCGATATTCGGCTGCTGGCGACGAGACGCACGGTGGGGCGTTGGCCTGTTGAGAATGTTTGCCGCTGACCTAAGTGGTCAATAATGATCTGTTATACAGTTTATAACTACGTATTTTCTTTACTGTTTCTCGATAATGCGAGAAGAAGTATTATTTTAACAGATCGCGATACTTTGATGTAGCGATAGCGGTGTATTTTTGTATCTTTTTCGCATTAAAACGAAGCCATTGCTGTTCTTACCGCTCAGTGTAATTAAAACGGCATCGCAAGCGAACTTCATTATGAGACTTAATCAGTGCACAGCAAGACAGTTACCTTAGGTACTGAAAAGCGACTACAGAAAACAATAGTTTCGCTTTTATGAGCTTATTATTCTGAATTCAATGCTTGAACATTGTCTTCAATTAATTTGACGTTCTGTAGTTAATACAGAAGTAAGCGCTTCTAACGGAAGTAATTAATTAATTAAAAAATCAAATGAACAACTGATTTTATAACCATACAGAACCCGTATGGTCACTTTGTGTGTGTAATTAAATATGCGCGCGAATTGCTATAGCAGTTTTGTCATCGTCTGTACGTGGGTAGTGCAGCGCGTCCTAGATAGTCCGTGCTGGGTGGTCGGCCGGTCGACGTAGGATTGTTCTCGATTCGCCACTTTTTACTTGTTCATCGTCGATGAAAACGCCCGGTGCAGTCATCCGAGATTGCTTTTAAACTATTAAAACTTGGAATATTTTTACTTCATTCCTGCACCGATTAACGCCGTCGGCCAATCTGTATTGCAAATTAAAATAGAGCAATGAATCATTAAATTCCACTTGGCGGCTTTCAACTTGTGGGGCGACTGGTTTTTTCTTTATCTTTATACCAAGTTAAATTATTCTAATGTTTTATTGTAATTGTGACGTGTTTAATAACTTGAGATATAATTAAAAGCGTTTACAGCAACAGTTATGACCTGGATCGAAGTTCAGTCGGGTGGTCTATAAATTAGCGGTCAGTTGTTCTATCGTCGGCGTCAGCGCTTGCTTTTTTATTTAATTCCTTGATTTAATTAAATTTCTTCAACAGATATTTCCTGGAAGTTAATCATATTACTATGTAAATAATAGTCGAACTATTTACATAGCACATCACAATGACAACGAGAGGCTCGTGGCTAAATAATAACAGCGACACGGGTCGATCGAGGGTTAAACTGTGCATGGCGCGGTCGGTTCATGGATGGGTGATCATCCATTATATATCGAGGCCCTCCATGCCTCGGAAAGCTAATCAAGCAATTGATCCCGGCTGTCTTAAGCCCAAAAGTCTGACAGTGTTAGCAAAGGGTATCGTGTTACCCAGTAACTGGGTTGTGGAGGTCAAATAGGCAGTCGCTCAATGTAAAATACTGGTATTCAGGTGCATCCGGTTAGACTGGACGCCGACCCCAACATATTTGGGAAAAGGCTAGGCAGATGATGACTAATTATTGTATCATGTTACCCAGTTGCTGGGCATTACCCAGCAACTGGAGGTCGTCGATAACCCTTGGTAAGTCTGGTTGTCAGACTTTCGGGCTTCTGACGACCCGTAACGACTGACGAAGATCCACAAATGACAGCCGGGACCAACGGCTTAACGTGCTTTCCGAAGCACGGAGGGGTCTTGGTCTTGTAAAGATGATCACCCATTCACGGACCAAACGCGGCAAGCGTCGCTTAACTTGATCGATCGACCTGGGTGACTGTCATTACTTAGCCACAAGACTAATGCAATATAATTATACTTTCTTTTATTTAGCTTTGCGCACTTAACATGAATGACGAAACAACAAAACTCCCTTAAATTTCCAAGAACGTCATGAACTCATGATACAATGAACGTGAACGATGAACGATAAATAGGGCGAAGAAAATATGATTTATGATGTCAGTAATAGAAAACAGTGATTGTGTAATTTAGTAACGGTACCGCTGTATTAGAGCCTCCCACTCGCTTTGTGTAAACTGAAAATAAAAGAGGGATTTTAGGTCAGATCGATGAGGAAAATGTTTTTCCAGAAGTTTAAAAGGTCAGAATGGTGTGGGTAGCAACGTCCTCATTTTCTGCTAATAACGTTATACTGCAATCACGAATCAGTTTCCGAGCAAGCGTGGTGGCTATAGCACAATCCAATTAAATACACGAGAATAAATAAAATTGAAGCGTCTGTTTTGTAATCTCAAAATAACAGCTTTTAACTAAATGCATAAGAAATTAGGTACTTATTACAAAAAAACTATTTAAATTTTTTTGTCTGTGCTGTTTGTTCCGGCTTATCTCCGAAACGGCTGCACCGATTTTGATGAGACCTTTACTGGCAGATAACTGGTGTAAGGAGTAACTAAGGCTACTTTTATATTATTTTAGAAAAATAACTAGTAATCCACGCGAATGAAATCGCGGGCACAGCAAGTACCATATGTACGGCCTTTGGACTCTGATAATACCGGTCCTGGTTTTTTTTTGTCTTTGAGCTGATATGCTCTGATAATACCGTTAACCGGAACTTTTTATCATTAATCGTTTATTGATATTTTGATATAATTAACTGTTGACATTTGTTAATGGCAGCTATAAAGAATGTTTCTTCTACAAGATGTCCGAAATCTTTTATGGACATATATTATATTGTATCTATGGAACTATCCTATCCAGCTTACATTTTCCTGCAACTAAATACAGAGCAGATCTGCCATATGTCATATAGCCCGAATTTAGGGATGAAATTGGGGTCACCATTGATCGTCACCTAATCCTATTTCTCGTTTCACATGTTGGTTGACGCGCGTGGGTAGCGAATGTAGGCTTAGCTTCCGATTCCGCTAACCGTGCGTCATGCACTCGAAGCTGTGACGTCGATAGCTCATTATGTACCACACTTCAGTTACAGCGTATGCCTGTATTTTGAACAAGATAAACGTCACGGGGCTTTTATTGTTTGATGACGTGTTTTTTTTTTGGGCTGATTAGGTGTTTTTGGATTTTCCATAGTGCGTGGTTGGAGGGACTACTGAATGATTCATAATTATAGAAATTTTCTATGCGAGGGCGGGGTGAGCTAGGTTTGTTTCATATCGTCTAGACATTCATTAGCGCTATAACTAACATTTTGAAAATAAAGGAGTGTATAGTGACACTGTTGAATGAAACAAAATAGAATAGAGATTTTACACGATTTAGGGCTGGTTTTCCAATCATCTGATAACTTTATTCGAGGATTATTTTTGAAATTTTGACAGTTATTTCATACAAAAACTGTCAAACGTCAACTTTATTCCTCGCATAGGTTATCTAGCGATGGAAAAATCAGCCCTTACTTGAACTGAGTAAATGTTAACATGCAACAGCAATAAAGTATCGATCTGTATGTGTTCCATATCCTTCGATTCGGATGACGCCGGTTAACTTCTAATAAACATGAACAAACTGTAGACCTAAGTAATAATAATTTAGCTTCCTAATCATTTACTTCGGTTTGTATACTTATATTTCTTTCATATATTTCCTCATTTACGTAGCGCCTTCCTGTAATTGATAGTTTGCTCAAAATGCTCAAATTATATGATCTTACCGGCGACGTTGAAGCGTTTCGTACGAAATAACTATACGTTGTGCCTAGGCGCACAAGATTAATTACAGTTACGTCTCCTCATTGGCAGCTTGTAATTTGTGTAATAACGTCATTATTCCGCCTTTTCTATTTTTAGTTTTGAGATAAAAGATAATTTTAGTTGTTTGAATGGTTATTTTTGTTGTTTTGGGTAAAGTTATGGTTTTTTTTGTAACATTTTTGTTGTTGTGTTGGTTAATGCAATTCACTATGGCGCGGCGCCAGGATTCCGATATTTACATTGGTTACATTGAAAAAGTCATACGCTTTTCTTCGAGTGGGGAATAACCAGATGTAAATTGCACATGCAGGCGCCTTCATTGATTTTTTTCCCTCAACTAAATTATTCATTCCGAACTATTTATAACGCAACACATATAATGCCACGGTCGTCGCCTTTAATGATACCAACGAAGTGTTTATTAATATGTCCACGTGCAAACATAGGATTTTATTTGAATATACTATTTGTGTGTCCTACTACTGGGTACATTATTATTATCTTTATCTTCTTCTTCTATATATCTATACAAATAAAACAAAGTCGGGTTAGTTACACCATTTATAACTCAAGGACGGCTGGATCTATTTTTATGATCTTTGAATTGTTGGATTTGTCTCCACCCCGAATAGCAGAATAATTATTAAAACATGGGAAAAATTCACGAAAACAAAATTAAGATAATTATTTTTATCTTACATTCGTTCTTATTGATTCGGAGGCGGTACGAAGTACGGCGGGTCAACTAGTTTATTATAGACGAAATGTTAGAGGATTTATGTATTTCAAAAGCCAATCGTTTTCAAAGTTTCTAATCGCATGTCTTTGATTCATACATACATAAACTCACGCCTACTTCCCATTGGGGTAGGCAAAAACTACAGAACGCCACCAGCCACGGTTCCTTTTGCCTCATTAATGTTCATACACCAGGTCATGACCTTTCTGAAGAACTTCACCAATAAGGTCACTATAATTATAATATCTTTGACTTTGATTCGTTTCGTAAAATAATCATAATAAACAACATTCGTATGTTTACAAACGTTGTCGGGTTAAAACGATCAATCGTCCGTTCATCGATAATTTTTTTCCCTTCACAATTACGAGTACATGTTTGCGGAAAATTAACCCAAACTAGGGTTTGCAGCCGTTAATGGTTTCGGGGAATTAAAAAAAAACCCACAGGGTCTGATAATACTGCAGTTTGATTACGTAGAACTGTGGAGGGGTGTTTATTGAGTGCTCGACTGCCGACGACAACACTAAATACAGAAGACAGGTACAGAAGGCTCACTCAATGCAACAAGCGAAAATATGCGCAAACACACAAGACGCATACAATCTCATACTATACACAGGTCCGCGTGAGCTGTTTAATAACGCGACGATTTTTTTTACGGCGCACTGGATTTTCAACTCTTGATGTAGAGCGGGCATTGATATAATCTAACAGATTGCATCCCAGCCACAGCGCATCAAAAATATACACTGTTGGATTTTCAACTCTCGGCGCTGAGCAGTGCGGTGAAAATATATCGCGCTAGAAAAAATCTTCTGTGGGTACGATGACCAAAGCCGGATTCAGATTACTGTGTTGTGTCGTGTTGCCTTCTAACGCAGTGTTAACCAATAAAAATTCGTTGAGATTTGACGTAGTCCTGAACCAAAGACTATTTCTGAACAGATTCATTAGATTGGTGTATCCCCGAGGTGGCTTTAAGGCTCCTTCAAACAGGCGCGACACGACACGCGACACAAAGGCACCGCAAGTCGCGCAACGAGCGGTGCCTTTGTGTCGCGCGCGATTCGCGTCGCGCGTCGCGCCTGTTTGCCTTAGGAGCCTTTAGTCAAACCAACCCCAGTCGCGAGTGCGCTTGCACTAATTGCTGTACGTAAACACGTGTCTACGTGTGCATGCATTTTCGCTCGTTGAATGAAGCCAACCTTCTGCAACAATATGTTTTATGACAATGACTTATCAGTTCAGTCAGAGTTCCGATTACTGTTGACATTATACAGCGTGATTCACTATAAAAGTGAATCTTTATTGCCTTTTTGACCCTTTCTCTTTGTTTACAAACTGCTTCACTCGGCCGGGTATTATTATACCCTGGAATTCCCCATAGTAAAAAGTTTTATGGAGGTTGTTTAATACTATTTTATGTGTATTTCTCCGATATTGTCGTTGGTGTGGGCAGTCGGACCTTATAAAATATGGGCAGTTTAATAAATCATGTTTGTCTTACGTAACCTCAATTTAAGATCAAGACTCACTACTATCCTTACAAGGTGTATATTAAATTAAATAATAAACGCCCATTTTTTCCTGTTTTCGTTCTACTAGAGAAATGACTCTGAAAACATGTTTATTGACATTCACAACACAATATCTACGACGATGGTTAGTACTTACCTACATGTGGCTCTTATAGAGACGTATTTCCCGAATGAGCAGTTCTTTTGTTTTTGTCGTTTTCCCTGTGATTGAACTTATTGAAATAATTTTTTTTTTTTCAGAATATAAATAGGTTAGTCATTTTGTTTCCACCAATTGTGACAGTAAATTAAAATATGCTCTTAATTAAAACTGACACATAAAAAAGATAGTTCTATTAATGTTTTGCTCAATCAGTCAGTCAACGCAGCCTATTGCAGTCCACTGCTGGACATAGGCCTTTCCAAGATTGCGCCACAACACCCTGTCCTCCGCCTTCCGCATCCAGTCTTTCCCACAGCCACCTTCTCTAGGTCGTCCGTCCATCTAGCTGGGGGGCGTCCCTCACTACGCTTGCTGATACGCGGTTAATGTTTTCATGATCAGAGAATATAAGGAAAACCAAGAATCTGCAACACTTCCTCGGGTTTTTACGTAATACAAAAATATAGGATTCATTTGGAGCAAATTAATAATTTACATTGAAGGCGGATTTAACCTTAATTAACTGCGATATCCCATCGTTTGTCTGACTGGAGAATTGAGTGTTTTTATTTTAAAAGCTGTCGTCCTTCATCCATTTTCGTACAACAATCAAACTAACGCAAAGTAATAAAATCTCAAATGTTCCCAAGAAATAATCATGAAAATACAAATAAATTAAGCAGATTCCCAGTAACCTCTATTTATGGCATGACTCACACTATAACCTTTAGAAGTACGTAGCGAATCTAAAAATACCTGGTATTGTTATCACGTGTATGTTGTTTACATGAATATTCCTGCTTCCGAGAAACAGACTATCGATTTTGTCCAGACTGAGTGCCCTAATGAAAGCACAGTGCGTAGTTATTTCATCTCTAATAGCATCATTATTGCAATAAGAATAAAGATCAATGTGGTGCTACGCATTTTCCTATCTTTAGAATCAGTAGTTAAATACCTGTGATATACTCGATAGTCGGCCTCGTTATTGCTTTACCACCTTAAGATTGAATGTCTGCACTTGCACGTCGAACAACAAGGTCGATTTTTCTATGTATCAGTTACGTAGTTTCAACCTTAGTAGAGTTGCAATTAACTGGGAATTGCTGTCAAAAGTGAGAGACAGATTTTCAAGTAGATGTCTCGTGATGATCTAGCAAATGTATGGAGATTTAGGCTGGATTTAGTGTTACGCTGGCACCGGTCACGCGTACCTAGTCGCTGACGATAAATGCACGTGTATAGTGTAGCACCGACGCGATGGTCAGCGAGCGCGAGTCCATATAAAGTCTCCTTCAAACAGGCACGAAACGCGATAAAATCGCGCGCGACACAAAGGCACCGCAAGTCGCGCAACGAGCGCTGCCTTTGTATCGCGCCTGTTTGTAGAAGCCTTAAGGCTCCTTCAAACAGGCGCGACGCGACACAAAGGCACCGTGAGTCGCGCAACGAGCGGTGACTTTATGTCGCGCGCGATTCGCGTCGCGCGTCGCGCCTGTTTGCAGGAGCCTTTAAAGTCTTCTTCAAGCAGACGCGACACGCGATAAAATCGCGTGGGACACAAGGCACCGTTCGTTACGCGACTTGCGGTGCCTTTGTATCGCGTGTCGTGTCGCGCCTGTTTGTAGGAGTCTTAAATCGGTACGCGACCGATGTCAGCGCTGACCGTCGGTCGAGCACTAAATCCGACCTTAACATCCGGACATCAAAACACCGTGTAGTGCACAAACGGCCATGGGCCTTCAGAGTACACAATACATTGTCAGTTGAGCATACTTTTTCCACAAATTCGCCATGCATCTTTGCAGCAATTTAACAGTCTCGTAAATCAGACTGTCTCAGTTCGTTGAACACTAATTCAAACAAAGTCTAGACGAGTCAATAGCTAAGATATGCAAATGACCTGTGTTAGCGCACTGTTGTAAATGTTGTACACGTCTAATTTAATGAAGACTGTCAGTTAGGTCAAGATAACAGGTGTTGTTAACTTTTACCTATAAATTTATTGTATCACTCATTTTGACCGCTGTGTTAAGGAAATCCATCTGCTCGCATTTGTTACAATAAAAAGCTTTCATTTATTGACATAATTATCGCAATTTGAATAATCTGAACAGCCTAATACTTGCTTACTGAGCCCTCCTCATCACCAAGATAATTCCATTGTATAAATTGTATAGACGCTTTAACTTTGAAATAAAATTAACCCTCCACGTGTAGATTAGACCCTAAAGCCTAATGTTATCACTAGCTTCTTGAAAGACTTAGTAAGTCTGAAATCCTCATCTAAATCTGAAGTACATAATATTTGAGAAATCTTCATGGTACAGATGTATTTCACAACGCTCGAGAACATACTAGGATCAAGTCGTAATTATGTCCGATGAAAGCCAAAAGCGTGACCTTTCCCTAGGTCGCTTTTAATGGAGATTTGTCTGGCCCACACATGACCTTTGGAGGGTTAACCTCAAACGATACATTATTAATGTCTTTGTATAATACTATACAGTTCTGTTCATTTTGCAACGGATGAGGATATCTCTGATATTTTTTACATCACTTGAAGTTACAACAAACTGATTATCATTGGCGATAGCATTGTTATCTTTGATTAAATTCACAGAAGACCTGCCGGAACAAACTGCGATTGGAGTTTCTATTTGCTCGTTGCATTTCAAAGTAAAGGCTCCTGCAGACAGGCTCGACGCGAATCGCGCGCGACACAAAGGCACCGCTCGTTGCGCGACTTGCAGTGCCTTTTTGTCGCGCGCAATTTTATCGCGTGTCGCGTTTGTTTGAAGGATCCATAACAAGGAAGCTTGCATCAGATTTAAGAATTAGCGCCATAAGGATATAGAATAAGTGATTCATATCCTTTCGGAGAACTGAGAGTCGAGACCATAAATGTGAATCTGCAAATCGTCGTCTAAAAAATCCGTATGATATCATGTGGCTTTCTGGCCTCCAAAGCAGTACCTAAAAGCATTTCCGCAGCTATTCATATTACAAAGAAGCCCGCATTATCTAATCACACTCATTAATCACTTAATTTACCCATGCCTGACATGGTTACTTGATATTTTAAAAGTTCAGTTCCGTTATGGCGGACATTCAACACGGGATCACAGCGCATGGCAACGCGTTAATATTTCACATACCCCTCTATTGCCTCTAAACTATAAATGGAAAATGAAATCCCCGCTAAAATTTACTCTATGACCTTATATGTATGTACAAACGCCAGCACATCAAGCTACTACAATCTGTCAAATTTCTTTAATAGATGTTCAACTTTATTGCTAAATCATAAGGTTCAAAGTTGATTGGGAAAATTTTACAGTTTCGGGTAGTGCTAAGCACTACCCGAAACTGTAAAATACTGGGTGTGCTGGCGTCTGTCTGTACATTGGTCTATTCTTATTTAATACTAGCTGCTCCCCGCCTTTTCACCCGCGTAAGTGTCGATCGCGCTGGAATACCGAGATAAAAGTAACCTATGTGTTAATCCTGGTAACACACTATCTATGTGCCAAATTAAATCCTAATCCATTCAGCCGTTTGCGCGCGAAGAAGTAGACATACAAACACACTCAAAAACTTTCGCCTTTATAATGCCAATATTATGTTTTGTATTATTGTATTGTATACCTAACTATTTTATTTTTCGTTTCAGGTATGTACCTATTCTGATGACTTCGATTCGTCATTGGGTTGACGTAAGTGCAAATATGAAAGTAGATTATTATACAACCTTCACAGGGCGTTTCGAGACGCTATGTAGGTAGTAAAAGGTCTTAGTCATAAATACATAAACCAACAAGGAAAACTATAACTGTTCCGCATCTACCTACCTGTATAAATATTAAAGCTTACTTCCCACGGAAGGGTGTACGAAAATGTATAATCAAAATGGTCAAAAACTCGTGCATGCGAAAAGAAGAATTTCTTTGGAACAACAATGTATGTCTATGTTGATAAAATGTATCACTAAACAAAATAGCAATTGACAACAACCTGTTGTCATAACGCTTTATCAGCAGTAGCGCTGATATCGAAATTCCTTTAAGGATAATAAGCGTCGTTTTATCTCGACGCCGCTTCAATCCTACTATCCGACTAATATTATAAATGTGAAAGGTTTGTATGTTTGCATGTTTGGATGTTTGTTACTCTATCACGCAAAAACGGCTGAACGGATTTAAATAAAATTTGGCACACAGATAGTTTATAACCTGGATTAACACATAGGTTACTTTTTATCCCGGTATTACATTCCCATGGGATAACTTCCGACCTCTACGCGGGCAAAGCCGCGGGAAAAAGCTAGTGCAATAGTTCATCATTGGAAGACCGTGAGTCACCAATTTTTATCGACTATCGACGAGCGCCACTCCTTGTTTCGTCAGCTATACTTTACACCGGACTCCGCTAGCATTGAAGTTTAATCTTGTTGATTACAGAAGTAGACATTATAAAATAATCACTAAGTGGATTACCGGCGCCCGTCTGTGTTTGTGCACAACTGTGTACGGACTTTTTATTTTACTATTTCCATTGTTGTTTACGTAAATGAACTGACAGAATATATCGCTGTGCATTTTAATTTATTGATTAACTTGCAATGTTTTTACAGGGTTATTTTAGTTAAGTTCGATTTAACTTTACTGTTTTAAAAGCAAACATCAAGTTAAAGTATTTTAGTCATTAAATAACTGAAATTCAGGTTCAGAATTAATTATTTTGTTCTAATAATTTTTTAATAAGTATTGAGACTATGGGCTAAATTTGCAGCTTAAAGCTCTCTAAGTAGCCTGTTTTAAGTCTTTGAGCCACACTTAACGTATCATCAAGAAAAACTTTTTGAAGTGAAAACTTCTTTAGCATCGTTGTGATTTGAAATTTTATGAAACGAAAAAGCAACAGTAAAAAGAGACATAAGATTTAACGTGGGAGAAAATTAGATAGGAAGCATTATACAGTGTTTTTGTTTTTTATTAGTACAAATGACATCACATTTAATGGATGTGTGGATGTGGATGTGGATGGATGGATGGATGTATGGATGGATGGATGGATGGATGGATGGATGGATGGATGGATGGATGGATGGATGGATGGATGGATGGATGGATGGATGGATGGATGGATGGATGGATGGATGGATGGATGGATGGATGGATGGATGGATGGATGGATGTATGTATGTTCTTTAGCATCGTTGTGATTTGAACGTTTATGAAACGAAAAAGCGACAGTAAAAAGAGACATGTAAATTCATAAGATTTAACTTGGGAGAAAATGAGATAGGAATTATACAGTGTTTTTGAAGGTTTCACTTCTACCATGTGTGAATTGCACACATGCTGTTTTTAAGACTAGTTGAAAATGCCACTCTGAAAATCTCCTGAAATTACAAAGAATTCGTCTAAAAATAAAATTAGTCTAATTAATGATTAGGTACAGTCAGCTGCAGAGAAATGGTACCCCTCCAATACTTAAAGATTATCGCTCGAGCACGCTCGGGCCCGCGTGTCACGTGAGCCTTGAGCAGCTCACTCCCCCGCCGCCGCACCCATCTCTGCCCGAGTGCATCCACCGACCCGCCTCAAATAATATTTGCAAGTACATATTTAATAATTTTATATGGTATTTTATCGGCTTCCTTCTGGCCGAACTGTATAGATACCAAGAATAACTTACAAAAAGACACTGCGTGCGATTAAGATACGAACCTGCTTCACCAGGCGCCAGCCGATCAACTAAACCGTGCCTTATACCACAAGGCTATTGGCTCAGTTATCAACCTCAACGAAAATTGGAATAGCATTACTCCTTTTACCGAACAAGGTTATTAACGGTCTAATCTTCTAGATATTAAGGTTTAAAGGACATGTTATGAAATGGGCTTAAAATAATAATTTTTTTGAACAGCTATCATGTATGGTTTTTCTGATAGGGAAACTTATTCAGGATGGCCTGACGAAAACAGAAAAAATATTAAAAGCACCGTTATTGAATAAATACATATTTTAAATCCAAATATTTTTGGTGTCATAATATTATTTTTGCACATTGAAACAAAGAAAAAATGGTTAAATATCATTTTTTAAAGCAAATTATACACCTTATTGTTATTTAAAATATTCTAAAATAATATTAGATGGCTTAAAATAAAACCAACTCCATGATTTGTATGTATGGCATTAATTCCTTTGCCTTCTAATGGAATCTATGAAAATATTCCCTGTGCCAGTAAGGTTGTCATACTTGTCAGCTGTCAAAAATTGAATTGAATTTGACACTTGATTGACGTTAATGACATCTAACCGAAAAGTGTTGCCAAAATCAATAATTACTGTGGGCTGCAATTTATTTTTTAAATAATGATTATTAAAATGTATAATAATTAAAGCAAGGGTGCTTTCAAAAAAAATTAAAAAAATATACAAAGTCTCCTTAATTTATGTACTTTCATAAAAATATGATCTCTTCCCTGTTCACAGTAGCTTCGAATAAAAGCCCAGCCTCCATACAAAAACCTAACATGTCCTTTCAACTTCCGTGTTATAATATTTAATACTAGCACCTTACCGTCTTGTTTTATAAAATGCAATACGCAACTCCTCAATTAACTAAAACATAAGGTTGAAATTAGCATAGATTTCTTGTTTGGTTGAATAGAATGTGTTGATTCCGATTGTTGCATTACCCTTATTTTACTTCAGAAACTTAACTGCTGTGCGAACTGCGAGTTAAGGTTGAATTTAGTATACTTCTTCGCCTTATTTACTAAACTGTGATTGAGGGTATTTTTACGTTTCAAATGGTTTCATTTTCGTGCCGATTCGCTTGTGTGTAATTAATTAAACTTCATCGTAATATTATAAAGTTTTTGACCAGTTGATTCTATTAATCGATGGTATGGTTCGATTAACAACTTTATTGAAGGCTAAAATTGTTGTTCTGTCGGAAAAGGAACAAAACATAAAGTAAATATCACGTGATATGATCATAACGATAAGATTTACGTTATTCTTACACATATAGGTACCTATTTATTGTTGCAATCATGTTGCATTATTACTTACAAGTTGGATTTTTTTTAATGTATTTCTAATATAATTATTTTCATTACTGAGAAAAACAGTTCGTAGATGGATACAAAGGTATCAAGCGACGGGTGATGTGAAATGTGATCACCAAGGCCCTCGCCCGATTGCTTACACTAATGAATCGGAGCGACAACGTAATATCTATTGTGAAAGTTCACTCACACCCTTCAAAACTACGCGTTCAAGTGCTGACTTTAAGAAGTGTTAGACAGTGACGGCCATCCTATCCGTTATTAATAGGCAACTCGGCAGATTGACTGTGTAACTTATTTGATAAAATTGCATTGGAACATAATTATATGAGCAAGTGTTAATAATTCCCAATATCTTTCCATAATCAGTGGGATCATTATCTCGTAGTTAATCAAAAATAAACAACCTTTATTATTATCAATCCAGTTACTCTTGTTTACAAGTAGTCTATTAATGTGTTAACGATTCATATCCGACCTCACATATTTTTCTAATATTGTGTTAAATAAGGGTTATCAGAAAATGTGATAAAATAGAAAGATGTATATTGCTATACTGTTATAGTTTAGCATGTTGGTTCTTCCTCTGTAATTCACAGGCACAAATGACAACATTTAATTTTTTAACCAGGCTTTTTTTCCGATCGATCATACAGAGAATAAAAAATGTATGTTTTCACAACTTTAAATAAATAAATATTATTGTAGTTATGTTTCTAGAAATATCTATAAACGAACCGTTATCTAATGTTAAACGTTCTAAACCAAAATAAGGTATCTATTTTGTGCTTAGTTAATATTCTAAGTAAATAACCCCAATTTAACACAGACAGGAATCTGTATATTCAACCAGGAAGTGGATTCCATGAAGTGGATTCCATGAAGTCCTAGAAATGTAATTAGAAAAATAAATGAATATTGGTTGTGCAAAATGCCTAGCTTTTATTACAAACCTCTACTTGATTTCTTAATAATAATAAACGAATATCACCTACTAAAGAAACTAAAAAAATAATAAAGGTAAATAAAAAAATAAAAAAAATATCTTCTTATGCGCGGATTTGAATTCGAGACCATCACATTGCTAAGCCGCGGTGTAAAACCACTAGACCAACACGCCATTTACGTTACATTGCTAAAAACTTAAATAGGTTCGATGTCATTACCAAGGGGTTACAAGGGGTCATTTGATGATTTCCCATCCTAAAAAAAAAGGGGGATTACCTTCACTATGAAGCTAACTGTACTTTCTTTACCTATACATACGTATAAAACAAAGTATGTCCCTAATTCTCTACATCCAACGATGTCAGCGACAATTTAATTTCTTTAAGACTTCCGCAGACTGGCGCGACGCGACTCTAATATAACAATTTCTATGAAAACATCATGGAAATGTTTTTACCAGAAGCGCGACGAACCGTCGCGTCGCGTTTGTCTGCGGGAGCCTTTAAACGCTTCAAATATAAATAACTTGTGGTCACAACGGTTTTTCCGGATGACATCAAAGTTTAAACAAACAATACTGTCAATAGAATTGAAAACAAATATAAAAAAAATAACAAATTTATTCCCGATTATTCATTGTATCTAACTGATAGCAAAGATTATTGCATCACGAGTTAATAGCGTGCTCGGTACACGTGCACCCGTGCTACTATTTTTAGTTTTGTTTACTGTACTCAATGTATGTTTTACACTGTGACCCAGTAATGACTATGCCAAAAAAATTTTTGACACTAGTTCTCGGTTGCGAATTCCGGAAATTAACTTAAACTATGTCCTATTGGGTCCTTTCTCCCCTTTCTAGTTTGAATTTTCAAATATTCTTATTGACAAAGATACAACTTAAGTTAAATATTTAATTCTTGCTTTGTTTATTACTAAAATTTATTGTTATAGTATAATATTTACATAATTTAAAAGCTAACAGTCTTAAAATAATAATAATGTACAAGTATAAGTATAAAAAGGGAGGGGAAAGAATCATAGGTCATCAAAAAACTTCTTGCTATATTCCCGAAATTTCGAGATTCTTGCAAATTATAGTAATAGGCGTTGATATATCAAACAGACATGCCCCTCCCTTTTTTAAATTTAAAATGACCCTGTTTAATATTTTTTTATGAATGTTGATGTTAAAAAAGTGTTCCTGCAAATAGATTTATTGTACAGAAACTCATTTGACAAATGGTAATATTCGCGAGATAAAGCCACTTGCCAACTAGCGGAAGAGTTATGCGTAATATAACCGTGTCACCACTCACCAGATTGTGTGAACTATGATTAACGATTATTATAGTGTTCCATCTGTTTATCAAATGTTATTATACAAGACATTTTGATCAAATATTTTATACAGGATTGTTAATGAAATTAAACATTAAAAAAGGTACCTACCGACTTGTTAGTAAATTAAAAACGAACATCGCATAACGCGCACATTTACTTACGCAGAATGATTCAGCCATATTACTGTTAGGCGCCAAAATTAATCTTATCATTCATAGAAACTAGTTCATTACATATCAACCTGCAGACGTCAAAGCGAACCTTACCAGGTAACAGGTTGAAGATAACAATTGTGTTTACTCATTGATAAATAAATATATTGCAGTATGCTATGCCGCAAACTTTGTTTACTTGATAAGCGGACGATTACAATCATTTTATAAAGCCGCATCCAAGGCGCTTAGCATCCAATTTAAGAATTATCTTCAAATTAGAGAGGACGGACAAGTTAACCTTGGATAAAAAATAACTGGTATTCATTCACTGTTAATCGGTATAATCATGCATAAGTGCCATGTCCGGAAGCCATTGACAAGTTTGTACCAATTGTTTAAAATATTCTCATACAGATGTTGTGTCTGTCGGTGCAGACATTTTTCAATTCCATACACGGAGGATGATACAAGAGCTGATATTCCCGAAGCACGCGTGGAGTATTCGCATTCCTGCTTGACACGATAATATCGACGCTTCAGATCCCGTCTTCAAAACAATGTAAACACTTTGAATACATCCCACACGTTGAATTTCCCACGTCTCTGATGACGTTACCATAAGTAACAAGTTGTAGCGAAAACGGTTACTTACTTCTTAGAAACTGAGAAACTCGCATGTCGATATATCGATACCAACCGGGCTATCTACAGCCTTGTTTGTATTGAAATTTAGTGGAGTGCCTCATGCTAAGTTATTCGCTACCCGCTCTTCGCTTGAACGGTTATCCGCCGTTCGTCAAACCGCCCCGGGGAAATTACGTGCCACCTAGCAATTCCTAAGCGCAGTGCTACTAGAAAATGTAATTAATTTCATAGTATTATTGTAAAACAATGAACGCTTTGAAAACATCTGTATACTGTACATATTCACATTTCTTTACAGAAGTACATGGTTTTTTATTTGATGGCGGTTTCACGGCAGTCCTAATAACATGAAAAACAATTTTTTTACTCGACTACTTCTTCCGAAATATATGTTACCGTACACTATTAAATTACATAAAAAGGTCATTAATGGTAGCTAGCATTTCTCAAACACCTGAGCTGACAGTGAAATGAAAACCGATAACTTCAAACAATCGATTTTTGATAATTAAACATGTCACTGGCTGTCTGTGTACTTGATGAGTCGAGGCGCCGGAGGGCACGCTTAAGGCCGCTGTTTTAAATGAAAATAAACAAAAAACATACTCCGATAGGCCTGGTGGAGGGACACCTGTCTCTATGAAACAGGTTTGTTGCGCCGCCGCCGCACAGCTCGCGTCTAAACCGTGTGAATGGAACTGATGAATCTTCTCATATGTACCAAAACTGGTTTTGGTGAGAATGAAGTATAATCAGCATTTAAGGGTTAGGATAATTCGTTGTTGCAGATAATTGAGCTATTATGTATTGTTTTATTGTGTTCTGACCCTCAAACGCCTGTAGAGGAACACAGTGCTTAAATCCTCACCTGACTTGCAAAAATAAACAACAAATAAGACAAAACGTAACAAATATATCCATCAACGTTTTCCCACATCGTCACTGCCAGGATATAGAGCCAGGCGTTACTTTGTGTCCTCGCTCGATCATTATCAATCGTCCCCTGAGACGCGAGGACCTGACGAATTGGGGCTCAGTGGTCATGTACCAAGACGGACCAAGATTAGCAGCTGTATTGCTTTCTATATACTTCAGTTTTGATGTAACCAACTAAATAGAAACACATGGGTATGGCTTTACTGATATTGTATGTATTGATAGCTGCTACACGGGGACGATATCAGTATAATGTTGTTGTATCAATAAATTACAGATTAAGTTCACTTTGTAAATGGTGAGACATAAAAATAATACTCTGGCAAATAATAATAATAAAGTTGAAAAAAAAAAACTTGACAAGGACAATATCAAATGAAATTTCATCGCGCAATTTTAACCGACTTAACTCTTAAGTGCACATGCAAAAAACGGTGCATTCCCGTAAATAATTTAACCAATACGTGTTTGCATTTATATCCCATTGTGAAGCCAACAGCCATTGTAAATGTACCGCGTTGTAAATATTTTTATAGAGTCATACAGTAAATTGCACGTGCACAAAGTGAAATACCTATTGTCGGGAATCCCCCGGCACGGCGCCGAGCCATGGCGTGATCGGACTTATTGCACTGCCGTACACGAAACTTATGGTTTCAGCTGTAAATTTTAAATAAAGATTAAGTACTCTGTTTCATCGCGGCTAATTGCCATAGTTTACGAATTATTGGGGCGAATGCGTTTCGCTTTTGCATTTATGGGTTTTGAACTGTACTTAGCTGCGAGTTTTTTTATGCACCATCAGCCTATAACGTTCCCATTGCAGAGACACACGAATCCCCTCTGTGAGAGAGACTGGGCCGTAACCCACCACGGGTCCAGTGCGGATTGGTAGATGTCATTGTCTTCGATTTTTTGGTTCTAGGACATGTCGGTTTCCTCACTATATTTTACAGCCCTGTATAATTAGTATATGAAAATGAAATTATACAGGCTGGATAAAAATATCTCGCGTAGTTTTATGACTATGTCAGTAAGCTTTTAAAGCTGCTTCAATGTTAAGCTGGTGTCATTATGCTGATTTATGTAGGGTCTTGCTGAGCTAACCTTGAAAAAGCCGGTCAAAGTTGAAAACCTCGACCTGGCTGAATTTACTGTTATGTGTGCAGAATCAGATATAGGAACTTTAGTTCAGTCTGCTTGGCTTTAAATACCTACATTTTTATTGTGGCTTGATACGCGTAACTTTTTATTATTACGGGTTAAGTATTTGTGCGTAATCTCGTTGTATTTATAAAAATAATTAACCTGTTAAAGTCTTATCTGATATCACAAGTGACTGACGTCAAATAAGTCATTCGCCTTGTTAAGGGGATTACCTCGCTCAAATCCCAAAAACACTGTAAGTTTAAAGAAGATTTTAGATGAATCCTTTTGTGCGTTTTCCGTATAAAAAATATATGGTATACTTAGGGTCATCACAAATACATTGTATTGTTTAAAATTTTAATAAACTTTCCCAGACTTTGGGTTTTTTTTTATGAAATAGGTCCTTTTTCAACCTAAATTGTAAATTTTCTCTGTAACGGCTGAATAGTTCGGCATGAATTTTGTACTAAAAAATATGTAATGACCTATTTCACAATTTGTATTGTTTTTTTTTTCATATTTCTTTTAATATTTTAAAATAATGACTAAAAACCTAAAAACCCGAAACTTCCCCGCTGGAGCACCCCCGCTACGGCCTGTGAGGCGTACTCGGGACACGTTACATCAGTGTCTCGATGACTCTTGTGACGGGTGGACTTACGCGCGTTATTTTTTCTAAATAAAAACTAAAAGTTCACGTTTTGAATGATTTTTGAATTAAATCATATTGTAAATAGTACAAATATAAATATTTCGTAAAAAAACAATAGACATTAAGTTTGTAAATATAATGTAAAGTAGTTTGTAATTTCGTTTTGTTTTTTGCACCTATCATAGAGTAAGCCTGAGTATGCCTAAATATAAAAATAAATGTAAGGTGATGCGTGGCCGAGCTCACCAAAACTATTGGTTTACCTACCCTATTGAGTACATTATTTCTAGTGTGTTTATTTTTGTTATCGTTTTTAGCTACAATACATATTTTTATATCTTGAGAACTTCGTTTGACGGAGGATGGAGACCTTGGTTGGTAGACTCCGAAGGTGGGTATAGGATCTCAGTGACGGCACTACATAAAACCATCGTGTTTGGACTCATTTGAAAGGTCTCATGGAGACATTGGTGATTGGCGATGTCACCTACCTGATGGTGGACTCCGAAGGTGGGGGTATAGGATCTCAGTGACGGGTGTACGTAGAACCATCGTGTTTGTATTCATTTGAAATGTCTTATGGAGACCTTGGTGACTGATGATGTCTCCTACCTGATGGTGGAATCCGAAGGTGGGAATAGGATCTGTGACGGCACTTCGTAAAACCATCGTGTTTGGACTCATTTGAAAGGTCTCATGGAGACCTTGGTGATTGACGATGTCACCTACCTGATGGTGGACTCCGAAGGTGGATGTAGGATCTCAGTGACGGGTGTACGTAGAACCATCGTGTTTGTATTCATTTGAAATGTCTTATGGAAACCTTGGTGACTGATGATGTCACCTACCTGATGGTGGAATCCCAAGGTGGGTATACATAGGATCTCAGTGACGGCACTACGTAAAACCATCGTGTTTGGACTCATTTGAAAGGACTCATGGAGACCTTGGTGATTGACGATGTCACCTACCTGATGGTGGAATCCGAAGGTGGGTATAGGATCTCAATGACGGCACTACGTAAAACCATCGTGTTTGGACTCATTTGAAAGGTCTCATGGAGACCTTGGTGATTGACGATGTCACCTACCTGATGGTGGACTCCGAAGGTGGATGTAGGATCTCAGTGACGGGTGTACGTAGAACCATCGTGTTTGTATTCATTTGAAATGTCTTATGGAGACCTTGGTGACTGATGATGTCACCTACCTGATGGTGGAATCCGAAGGTGGGTATAGGATCTCAGTGACGGCACTACATAAAACCATCGTGTTTGGACTCATTTGAAAGGAGGTCTCATGGAGACTTTGGTGATTGACGATGTCACCTACCTGATGGTGGACTCCGAAGGTGGGGGTATAGGATCTCAGTGACGGGTGTACGTAGAACCATCGTGTTTGTATTCATTTGAAATGTCTTATGGAAACCTTGGTGACTGATGATGTCACCTACCTGATGGTGGAATCCGAAGGTGGGTATAGGATCTCAGTGACGGCACTACGTAAAACCATCGTGTTTGGACTCATTTGAAAGGTCTTATAGAGACCTTGGTGATTGACGATGTCACCTACCTGATGGTGGACTCCGAAGGTGGGTATAGGATCTCAGTGACGGCACTACATAAAACCATCGTGTTTGGACTCATTTGAAAGGAGGTCTCATGGAGACTTTGGTGATTGACGATGTCACCTACCTGATGGTGGACTCCGAAGGTGGGGGTATAGGATCTCAGTGACGGGTGTACGTAGAACCATCGTGTTTGAACTCATTTGAAAGGTCTCATAGAGACCTTGGTGATTGGCGATTTCACCTACCTATTGGTAGACTCCGAAGGTGGGTATAGGATCTCAGTGACGGGTGTACGTAGAAGCATCGTGTTTGTATTCATTTGAAATGTCTTATGGAGACCTTGGTGACTGATAATGTCACCTACCTGATGGTGGACTCTGAAGGTGGGGGTATAGGATCTCAGTGACGGGTGTACGTAGAACCATCGTGTTTGTATTCATTTGAAATGTCTTATGGAAACCTTGGTGACTGATGATGTCACCTACCTGATGGTGGAATCCGAAGGTGGGTATAGGATCTCAGTGACGGCACTACGTAAAACCATCGTGTTTAGACTCATTTGAAAGGTCTCATGGAGACCTTGATGATTGACGATGTCACCTACCTGATGGTGGACTCCGAAGGTGGGAGTATAGGATCTCAGAACCGGTAAGCACTTACCTGGTCATCATCTGACCTTCGGAATGTATCATGTAGTAGCACCCGTACTCAATTAGATAAATTTTGAAAGCTAGGTTATCCTAACTATTCCCGTTACTAAGAACCGGTAAGCACTTACCTGGTCATCATCTGACCTTCAGAATGCATCATGTAGTAGCACCCGTACTCAATTAGGTAAATATTGAAAGCTAGGTTATCCTAACTATTCCCGTTACTGAGAACCGGTAAGCACTTACCTGGTCATCATCTGACCTTCAGAATGTATCATGTAGTAGCACCCGTACTCAATTAGATAAATATTGAAAGCTAGGTTATCCTAACTATTCCCGTTACTGAGAACCGGTAAGCACTTACCTGGTCATCATCTGACCTTCAGAATGTATGATGTAGTTGCACCCGTACTCAATTAGATAAATATTGAAAGCTAGGTTATCCTAACTATTCCCGTTACTGAGAACCGGTAAGCACTTACCTGGTCCTCATCTGACCTTCAGAATGTATCATGTAGTAGCACCCGTACTCAATTAGATAAATATTGAAAGCTAGGTTATCCTAACTATTCCCGTTACTGAGAACCGGTAAGCACTTACCTGGTCCTCATCTGACCTTCAGAATGTATCATGTAGTAGCACCCGTACTCAATTAGATAAATTTTGAAAGCTAGGTTATCCTAACTATTCCCGTTACTAAGAACCGGTAAGCACTTACCTGGTCATCATCTGACCTTCAGAATGCATCATGTAGTAGCACCCGTACTCAATTAGGTAAATATTGAAAGCTAGGTTATCCTAACTATTCCCGTTACTGAGAACCGGTAAGCACTTACCTGGTCATCATCTGACCTTCAGAATGTATCATGTAGTAGCACCCGTACTCAATTAGATAAATATTGAAAGCTAGGTTATCCTAACTATTCCCGTTACTGAGAACCGGTAAGCACTTACCTGGTCATCATCTGACCTTCAGAATGTATCATGTAGTAGCACCCGTACTCAATTAGATAAATATTGAAAGCTAGGTTATCCTAACTATTCCCGTTACTAAGAACCGGTAAGCACTTACCTGGTCATCATCTGACCTTCAGAATGCATCATGTAGTAGCACCCGTACTCAATTAGGTAAATATTGAAAGCTAGGTTATCCTAACTATTCCCGTTACTGAGAACCGATAGGCACTTACCTGGTCATCATCTGACCTTCAGAATGTATCATGTAGTAGCACCCGTGCTCAACTAGATAAATGTTGATTATAGACATTTATTTATTACAAAATAAATTACATAATTGATGTAGGTACTTGTACAAAACTCCTAGAGGAATTAAATCTACATAATTATTAGACCTCTCAGAGAACGAATAAAATAGGCAAAAACGATGACAGCTCTGTGACACATCTGTGTTCTTGGTTAATCTTCAGTTTGTTTGTTTTTAGTATGCTCGTTTGTCAGTAGAGGGCGCCAAAATAACAAATGTTAGTACAGAGATCAAATCTTCAAGGTCATCGAGCAATGTAATATCCTTAATAATTATAATTATCTGATATCCAATTAAATAAATACTGTTAATAAGAATAATGTAGAATAGAGCAGCCAATAGCCGTGTATAATAGAGGTGGCCCAGTGGTAACGGCCGCGACTTACGAGTTGTACGTTGTAGGTTCGAACCCAGACAGCCGCTTTACTTTGTGTAAATTAATTCATCACCAGTTCACCACTGCTCTTAAAACGGTAATAGAAAACGTTATGAGGAAACCGGCATGTCCTAGAACCAAAAGTTCGAAGACGTGACATCTACCAACCGCGACCTCCTCCTCCTCCTCCTCTCCTTTCCTCTCGAAGAGAAAAGACGTGTCGCCGGCCTAGCAATAGGAACGTATAAGATTATGCAATAAGAACAAAGTTTACCTACTTATGAAAACGAATCGTTTCGCGATAATTCCCACAAGAATTTGTTAATAATCAAGGAATTGCAATGATTTTTTTAATACAGTTGCTCAAAAAGTGGCGTATTGCAGGGACGTATAGCGTTCGGGATGTGGGCTATTACATACTCGTGCTTTTTTTTTACCTTTCCCGAACTCGTGCGTTCTCTTTCCCAACTGTCAAAATAATGTCTATTAAAAAGAAAAACCAACCATGCAGTTTTTACTAAAAAAATTCATAGAAGTTTTTATGATTCATGCAAATACGTATATTTCTAAAAAGAAGCTACTAATTTGTTTCAATATCAGATTTAATGATTTGATTGAATGAGTTAGGTTAGGTTTCATTTCATTTCATCTCATTAAATTTCCTTTTCATTTCAATAAAAAAAAATTACTGAAGACTTGGCTGTATGGGCAATAAATAGTTCCTTTGCCTACCAGAAAGGGTGAAGAAAAAAATCTCTGCTTATATTTTACGGTTGGCGCCATTAGTTAGTTGAGTTTATTGTGTTTTTATTATTTTATTAAATTGCTTCATTTTTTCGCAACTGTATTAAAAATAGTCGTTCAGTACACGTGCGAAACCATCATTGCAACTTGTTCCGAACTTCCGACTGTCAACCCTCGCCTTCGGCTGCGCCTCGGCTCGGGTAGACATTTGTCGGAACTCTTTGCAATGACAACCTTTCCGCACTTGTAATGAAATATACTATTATCGCACATAACGATATCGCATGTAATGTTACAAAGGTCTCGTGCTATAATCGACGTGTTGTTAGGCCCAGTACGTGCCGATGACTGTAATTGGGCCACTATTTCCCCTTATTAAATATTGACATTAATTCCTTTCCGTGGAAATTGTCTTATTTGGCTTTGATTGAGTTTTGCCGCCGGTGTAGTTCGCAATGTCCCTGTAATTACTAATTAAAGTCGAAAGTTCCGTAATTACTGTTTATTTGTAGGTATTTCCGAAGTTCTAACAGTTCTAAAAATAAAACGCGGAGCTAAAAATGTTGGCAATGACGGTAACCTAAACACATGAGACCTTCGGCAGTTAAATGATTTGTTTACTAACACAAAAGAGAAACATGATGGAGGTAAATCACATGAAAAACGTTACAAAATCGTTAAGCGAAATATTGTGACACCAACGTTAGTTTAAAAAAAACCGGCCAAGTGCGAGTCGGACTCGCGCACCGAGGGTTCCGTACAAACCTGCAAGGTTTACAAAGTTCGTTCATTACGACAATCGAGTCATAACTATGGTATTTTTTTTGCAAAATGAAATTCATAACATTACAATGGGGAAAGATGGAGGAGCATAAATTAAAGTAAAAAGCAAGTAATAAGTTTATATTTATTAAAAAATAAATATATATTTTGTAATGTAACTAAAAATTTAAGGTTTTCGGAATTTTTCCTTTATGTGTGCTGTAAAACGTTGCTTCATGCCAAATTTCAAGATTCTAGGTCGACTGGAAGTACCCTTTAGGTTTTGATTCCCTTGCGAGTACTTGCGAGTTTCCAAATATGCAGCTTAAATTGCTGTTTCTTTTGATTGCGTTGACATAGAAGTTTGATTTTGTTACAGCTTAAAGGTATTATAGACCTGAGTATTTGGTATGAATTTCAATTTAATACCTCTACGCGTTTATGAGGAAATGGGTAGTAAGTTTAAAATTATTAAAAAAAAATATATTATGTGATGTAACTAAAAATTTATGGTTTTCGTAATTTTTCCTTTATCTATGCTATAAGACGTTGCTTCGTACCAAATTTCAAGATTGAGTTCACGGGAAGCACCCTGTAGGTTTTGATTCCCTTGCAAGTGTCGAAAATTTGCGGCATAAACGGCTGTATCTTTTGATTGCGTTGGCTTAGAAGTTTGATTTTTTCACAGCTTCAAGGGACAGTAGACCTGAGTAATTGATATAAATTTCAGCTTCATACCTCTACGCGTTCCTGAGAAAAAGGGTCTTGACAGACGGACGGACAGACGGACAACAAAGTGATCCTATAAGGGTTCCGTTTTTTCCTTTTGAGGTACGGAACCCTAAAAATAGCAATAATACATCAATACATCAACGACAAAGGTTCTATAAATAATCGCTTGCATTACACGCTACGTGTTTAAATTAAACTAGACGCGTCACGTAAATAAACGTTCAACACAATTAAGGGCACAAACTTTTATATGCGACTGACGACGACAATACATAACCGTGCGACTGCACCAGTTGCATATGTTACCAACAATACAGAAATCGTCGTCAGCAATTGCTCAAGCGACATAACAACTGTTTATGTATTATTTGACGACGCACGATGACCTGAACGGAGGGAACTAATATAATTGAATCAAAATCATAGCTAGAAGCAGTGTTGGCAATCCTAATGTTGTTTTCTGTTTTAGTCTATATATTTCTACTGTTTTATGTACTTTAGGCGACATCTGAAGCCAAAAAACCTAAATGCCAAGGTCTAAGGCCTACCGTTTACTGATTCTGGTGTTTCTTCTCTATGGCTACTTACAGTACTTACTTTAGCCGTACATGTTTCCTTCAATTATAATCTTTTAGAAATACAAAAAAGTAAGTGCTGAAGGTATGCATTTTCAGATTTAAAAAATCATTTGGAAAATCCGAAATTTGCTCGTAAGTAGAAATACTGTTCTAAAAATCCTATATAATGTTTTCTACGTTTAATTGTTGTTTGCTATTTTTTAGCTTGGTAGGTTGACAACACTTTCTAGAAGCAACAATTACGGTGGGAAGTGATTGCACCAAGACAATCTGGGCGCGACTCGTTGCTGTCTTGTTGCTGGACGATGTATTTTATTATTGTTATGAACCACAATTGCTTCGGTGCGCCTTACCCTATTGTAGTTTAGGGCCTCAATCTTGACTTTACGAGTTTTAAATCTAGTTGTGACTGTACTGTTGATTTGAAGCTACGCTGATCAAGTGGCAAGGAATAAATCGTAGCGCTAAGTAATTCGTTTCATTTCAACTAATTACGGTATCAAATCAGAAGCAATTTTTAATAATATGAAAATATAATACGTTAGTAACTGACTAAAAATAAAAACCGTGATAAGTCACTGATTGAGGGGGCGATTAAAAATATGAACAATGTAATAAAAAGAGAAACATACATACAGTGAAATACTGATTTAGTGTTACATTCAGTATAAGATTTACACGAATACAATACCTTATACGTTATCGTTTGATAACTAACGTCCGACCGTGAATACTTTTAATACTGGTGTAAACTATTATACTAGTTTAGCTTAACGTCACCGAAATAAGGTAACATGTCATGGTACTGTCATTCGATATCCATGCATATCGGGGCTTCTCTCTCTATTCTCTTTGTGTAATCGAACACGGGCGTCACATTGTATAATAATGTAATACTTTTTTCATTGCCCGATTTGGGAGCTAAAACAACTATCACATACCAAACAAGTATGGCCGGTAAAGTACAAAATGTAAACAAAAACAAAACGCAATGCCGACTGGTATCGCGATGTAGTTTTTTCAATCCAATAATGACGAGAAAACTATAAAATGATCGCATGTCTATCCGTAATCGCGCGCATTGTGATGAGTTCGGAATAAGTATAGCAAAATATTTAATCGAAATGAATGTGCTGCTTTATTTGTTACTGCAAACTAGTCTTCCATTCTCACTGCACCTGAATCTTTGGAGAAATCACTTTTGGTATAAACGTAGGCTTATAGTTATTCGCACGAATTGATTCGCCCGAAACAGACGGATCGTCACTTTTAAATAATATTATTTTTTCTGTAGGCGACTCGCACGAATTGGTACATTTTGAATTTTATGCAATGAAATTAGGAAAACAGTACCTACACGTTTTATAATATTTAACTCTTTAGGTATCACTTTTGAATCCGAGGATCCTTTTTTCTGTATTACTTTATTGCATTAAATTCAAAATGTGTCAATTCGTGCGAGTCGCCCATAGAATAAATTATATTATTTAAAAGTGACGATTCGCATTTGTCGGGCGAGTAAATTCGTGCAAATCGACTAACGTAGCATCATAATCACCCTTGTAATTATGCTTGTAATTATTATATACATGCTTTAATTTTATATCGACGTCTTTCTCAATTTGCCACAGAGCAACAACAAACTTTGATGCCTGTATCTCGAATAAGTGTTCGCGGCTAAGTGGGCCCAGTCCTCCAGTGAGCAAACACTCGCCCCCGACCCAAATTGGCCCTCACTTGTCGCACTTCACAACCGTATTCACACTTCTCGCGTGACTAGCAAAAAAATAAATCTGTATTACTCGCCCTTATTGGCACAATTAGCTACTAAGTAGGCCGCTTAATGTATCGCCATCGAAACTGTGTTTGTTGCCGGTGTTAGGTTGAACGTTTATTATTGTGAGGTGGTTTGGTTTATTGTTTTTTCTTCACTAGTTTTTGTGTAAGTGTCTTCTTGACTAAATACATTTTATTGGCAATAACTGTTACCGGCTTTGCTAAACGGGTGCTCTCCGCCTTAAAACCTTGCTATACCATCTCAAAATCCTTCTCTGACGCAGCCTCCAGATCTCTCATAAGATTTGAACTGGATAAACCTTATCCGTTACTCAACCTCCTAAACTATCCAGTCCAGAAATCAGGTTAGATTCTAAAACGTTTTACTTGTTTATATGTTAATTCAATACGGATCGTTTGTTTCTAGGCCCTGTAATATCTCTGCCAAGTGTACCGTCGAGAATAGATGCAGTGAATGAAATAAATAGGACAAACCGAACGTCATAATATGATGCACAATACTTGGTTATATCATTTACCTTGGAAATACCTTCTCCAATACATATTTGTTGAGAGGAATGTGGATTTCCCGGAATTTGCGAGTCAATGATTTTGTTTGTTTTCAGTATGATTTAAGTAAACAGTTCATTATTATTCAAGTGTCAGATACAGACTGAATAATCCTATGAGAAATGTGGGGAGGTTTGGAAAAACGAAATAGTCATTCCTTTGTTTGTACATAGATCGTAATTATAATGTTTTGATTAAAAGTGCATACTTGCAAAAAAATCGATTGGATGCGACACCTACGCGAGGCCCCAACTAATTCGCTCATCGATATATTTGTAGACAAACAGGATATTAACAGTACGTTGACATCGGGACACAGGTGCCAGATCAATTCATTTTCAGCATCGTAATCACCAATTACTTAAATTATTCATCGTTTGATAAAACCTGTTAGAAGTAACAAACACATCTATATGTATATAAACTACTCAGAAGAAAATAGGGCCCACCCAGTATCGAAGCTGTTATTTAAAAAAATTAATGGTTAAGTGATTTTTATGAATAGATATGTTTGGAGAGTCTTTGGTCAACTGGACCCACATTTAAAAAATATTTAAACATAGGCAATGGTAAAATTTGTTTATTTTTATCGATTTAAACAAAAAAGCCCTTGTAAAGGAAATAAATTCAAATCAACTTGAAAAGTAAATTTAGTCTACCGCCCATTTCCTGTAACCATTTGATGATAAATGCATAGAATATGATGATATGTTTGTTTGGTAAGCATCGAGTGAAGCCTCCTTTGCTCTGTATGTACTCTGAGCCTACCTGTTACACTTTCAATAAGATGGGTAACATTTTGTTCCGGAATTCATTCCCAACGGAGTTTTAGCGGGTTGGCGAGCTCCTGTTGACTGTAAACATGGCTGCAGTTTTTTTAAAGGCTTCTTTTCAATTGATCCCATAAATGCTCGAATGTGGTTGACTGATAGCTGGCCATGCCAAAACTGTGATAATGACCTCATTAAGTACACTTTGTCTGGCACGGGCCGTATGTATGCGAGCATTGTCATGCATTAAAACAACGCCGGCGCCCACTCTTTGCGAAAATGGGATGACATGAAATTGGATTATCCGCTTAAAGGCTCGTACAAACAGGCGCGACGCGCGACGCGAATCGCGCGCGTCACAAAGGTACCGCTCGTTGTGCGACTTGCGGTGCCTTTGTGTCGCGTGTCGCGTCGCGCCTGTGTGTACGAAACTTAACGTAACAGGCGATTACAGTACCCGCATCCAGTATTACCAGCTCTGTTTTGCCTACCAAGCTTATTCCCGTCCATACCATAACACTTGACCCCCAAACCGGTCTGTTCCATGGATGCTGGGTTCTGCAAAACGTTCACATTTTTTCTCCACACGCAGACTCGTTTATCACGTTCACTGGAAAACTTGACCCTACACTCGTCTGTAAAGAGTACAACCTTTACAAAGTTAACGATTGCCCAGTTCAAATACTCGCGCGCTGGTCAGTGGGCCCTTGTCAGTTAAAGTCGAACAACGCGCACTCGGGAACGTTGACCATCTTTGTGGAGAAATGGAGAGGATTACGAATGGTTTGATCACGGACTCTGGTACCAGTATATTGCCGCAGGTTTTGTAAGGCCCGGGCGGTTAAGAGTAAACTAGTCGCGAGCTCGAACTCACTGGTAGTCATGGCCAAAAAGCACGCTGTCTCATCTGGCTTCGTGTCCGACAGAGCTAGTATCAGTGATGAGCATTTAGATGCTAGTCTACATGCACAACGTCTAGTTCTCACGCACAGAAACACCGTTCCGAACTGATAGGCGCGTAAAAAAATTCGGAAAGTGCTGTGGAAAATCGAGTTTTATGAAAAAACCACTGCATAAATCAATTACAAATAATGTTTATTGAACTCTTCGATAACTAAGCTTTGTCGGTACGGACTTGGTTTTTAAGATTTGATAGTTCTTTTATTATTTATTTACACCCAAAGTTTCGTTAAAAAAAATTGCGATAAAAACGAATCTTTGTTGGCTCACATAACTTTTTAATGGCTTTTTATTTTACTATTCTGTTTCCGTACAGACAAAATTAATAATAAGTCAAAACGATATCATGTTTAACTTTGGATGCACAATGCCAAACAGTGGAGTAATACTCTCCCGAAATTTGTATGGAAAAAATGTCGACTAGTGGCACCTTAAGGTACGTTCTCATCGTGCAGTTAACCTGATGTACTGGTCTTCCTGGGAAATTGTGGTTCTAATTTTTCCTGATGCAGGCCACCCAGCTACACTCTCGGTCTCCTGAAAGCTCGTCGCTACACACCGAGACTTATTGTTACAGATCTCTGAGAACCTCCTCCCTCTTGAAGCATAGCAACAGCTCTTGCTGCGTTTTCCATGTCCATATGACGACGTAAACCAGGCATAGATTGTCACCGAAAAAAAAAAAGCGATTTGAATCGGACTGAGAACACAAGTGAAAGAATTCGTACAACAAGTGTTTTTTCTACAGTTTCTATCTACCAACTTGAATTCAACGCTAAAATTGACGCTCGAAACATTGATAAGGACCCATAAATATGACAAGAACGGAGTGCTTTACTTCACATATGCTTACCTAATTATTTATGTTTAGACAATATTTTAGTTAATTTAAAATATTGTCTATTTTATTTTGAGTAGGTTGATAGTATGTAAATAAAATGTATAGTACATTTGTCGAGTTAAGCTTATCTGGCTCAATTAGCATGATTTTTAGCATTTTCCTATTAATTTTGTCAATTTGTTGAATTTAGATACCTCAGTTTTGAAGGTGTAACTTTAATTCGGCATTAATAAATTATGATTACTTCCCGATAAAATGAAAAACAAAACTTCGTAATAATAAAAACAAACATTTTTATTAGATTAATCACAAATTATTAAAATATTTTAACAACAAACCGTTACATTATCCACGATTCTACATATAATTCACATATTTTTTATAGGTGTATTAAATTTATCACACGCTAGTAAACTATTACGTTTGGATAACAGTGGTTTTATCAGAGTTTCGTCCGCACTCTGTCACTGGGCGGGCGGTAGGTACGCGTCCTTGACTCGACTCGGTCGTTGACACCGGCGCTGCGGGGGACGGCCCTACATTATGCACACGCGACTGCCTTCGCTCCCTTCTGATCGTTCAAGACGTGCTTTGGCGCCGTAGACACGCGTCACACACGCGGCGACCGGAGGGCTATTCAACGAATAAACGCAGCGATTTTTTTTACCGCGCTTTTGATGCTTTCGACAATTAGAACGACTCAAAGTTGGGCTGTTGAATGTAGCTTTGATCTGTGGCGCAATAAAGCTGGAATAATAAGTACGTGCTTGAATATCAGTAATAATTTTTAAATTGATATTTAATTTAATCCGATTGTGGTAATTGTGATAATCCTATAAATTAGATCTAATATCATTAATGTATCTGTATAATGTTGTGTACGAACTGTCTTGAACTGACAATTAATAATTCAAATTCCATTTAGTAGCTTTTTAATCCAAAAAGTCTGAGAATAAACGTCTTCGATAGAAATAAAAACATTTCCCAACAAAACTTTCATACCGGCAAAATCAAGCCCGCTCAGGACATACACGTAAACAAAAACAGTCGCCGCTAATGTCCATGTTCATTGACGTTCACGACCATAGACAAGGATTTCCCGAGGCGAACCTCATCCCAGAGGAAATTAGCTTCTTATGTTTCACGCGTTTCCTCCGCCTGCGGACAATTGAATCTTCGCAACGCAAATTGATATTTTTTTGCGACACTCCGATTGCCCGATGCAATTTCCCAACGTCTGGCCTCATCTACTTCGATGCTTCGTGAATCAAAAGTTGCTCAGTCATCCTCCGTACAGTTTTTTCACACAACGTCTAACCCACATCTGTATAACGGACTCTGATCGGCTAGCGATTTCATATTGAATTAAAAGCATTAAAATTACCGTGGTTTAACGCTATATACTTTTTTATGTTTACGACATGGAACAAAAGCTTTCGAAGTATTTACCACCTATTATCATGAATTTTTCTCGTGCTCTTTCTTTAGTACACATCTAAAACCCAAGAAATATTAAACGTTCAACATAATATCTCCACTTCAGTAAATTGTACCAAGTCAAACACCATAAAAGTGTGAGTAGAACTTTCTGTTGACAGATAACTTTATGAGTCGCCCAAACTTGGTGAAGCAGCTAGGTGTCGAACAATAGAAATAAAACTGTCGGTACTTAATTGTTGTTAGTCTCACGCAACTCGTGTTTTGTTATTTTTGGTAAGATCATAACTTTGACGATTCTCAGTTCGATTGTCTTCGGGTGAAGCCAATGAGTTTCACGACCCTCTTTCGAGCGCCGCATTCGACTCCAATGTATTTGATCAATGCTTGTAATGCTGGTATGCCTTGTTTTATGGTACATATGTAAATATTTTTTTTGTTCCGTGACCCGTCTCAAATACTAGAATAGCCATACGATAATCGATTTAGTGCGCATGTTACGTATTTCAGGGATCCCATAAAGCTGTTTCCGCACTGCGCCTATTATAACTGTTTTACGACTGCCGACTAGGTGTCCTCGGCTCATACACGTATATTTCCACGGAGGGTTTTCAAGTACACCAATGTCTCGATGCTAAACGTGTAACGGTATAATTGCTCATGTTTTATAGGGGTTATATTCGGGGTAACTGCACCGCGCCGCGGCGTTCCTACCCTCCGAAATGCTTCAACTAATGCCGCCATTTCAACATGTTGCAATACATTTTTCTGCGATCAAATTAAACCACTTTAATGTCACTGATTTTTTGGAATAAAAACAAACCTGAAACCAGTGGCTTTTGATCGCGCTTGGCTGCCTGACGACAATAATTCAGTATCATATTTGAAATGGTAGTTTCGAATTTCCAACCCTTTGTCGTCGATTTGTGGGCGTGTAAACGTCTACCTCTATTTATCGCCAATAGATCAGGCTATTAATAGCTGTTACAGGCCGACAGTGGTACTTGTTACCGTTCGCGCACTATATCAAAGTGATTGCTGAAACATTAGGTCGGACCGCGGTCAGGTCGCCCTCGTCTAGACGTCTACTAATTTTAACTCAACCTCCTGCCAATATTTAGTGAAAACGGTCGATAAATGTTTTGTTTCTCTAATGTTATCCAATTGGGCTAACAAGAGAAATTAAAAAAAAATATTGCTGGATATTAATTTTCCCTAGTAATTGTCCCTTTTCCTGTTTTTCATTGGTGCAACATGCATTCTTTCATACACCTCAATTTGCCGTCATCATAGTAGCCATCACTTTGTGTACATAATATCAACTTTAACACAATCATATCCCTAACCAAAAGTGTCCATTTCGTCTATTGAATTATATTCCTAATAATATGTAGAGGTTAAGGAAGTCTGGCTGCTATTCCTGGAATGCGTATTCGGGAAGGCCTGTTATAACATGCACGAAACAAACGGTAGGGATTACGCACATCGCATTAGCATATAATGGTGTTATTTGCATTCGGCCACTGAGGCTTATTTTACGCCAGTTTATTTTTACAGAAATCCAACCCGTTCACTGCAGCACAGTAATTTATGCAAAATACCGCACATGATTGGACGGCGGCGGACCCCTTTTTGCCTTTTTAAGCCTCCTCGTTTATAGTTTGACTGTAATATGTGCCGACCTGACGAATTATGTGGTTGCTTGGGCAATTTTTCAGATCGATGTATCGGTATGGGATATTCCGTTAATTTACCACTCTTGTAGCCAGACAAGACAGACCTTGTTGTGTTATCATTTTCCTTCCTTGTTCGATTCGGACTTTTTTGTTTTTAAACATTTCAAACTTGGACAGGAAACAGGTACGGTAATTGAAATAATTATTTGGCCGAGAAGCTTCCTTTCTTATGCTGAAATCCAATCGTTTTTTATTGCGAGGAATAAATTCGTTGTGAATAAACCCGCAAAGCTCAAGAATTTTAGTGCGAAACCGATGCCATCTCGAATATCGGAGATACTTCTAGCTGTGTGCGCCCGACACGCGGGCCGAGAAAGAATTTCAATAAGTTGTTTTCATTTGCAAATTGCGCGCCGCGGCGACACCTAATGGAATAGGAATCTAGGGGGCCGCGTGCCGGCCGTCGCACCAGTTCCGTTTATTGGATTATAAAGAGCTCTTTCGATGCGTATACGCTTGCTCCGATTTTTTTCGACTAATGCGATTTGTTTTCAAGAATTTTAACAAGGTTATTCCCCGAATCGTCTCACCGGGCTCCTTGCTAACATTTCCTTAATGTGTACTCTATTAATTTTCGAAGACGTTGTGGCGTTCGTCGCCCTATGAAGAAGAATCTTTGTCAGGAGGTGCGCTGGTGAAAAATGCGAGACCGTTATTAGCATCCCGGGGACGAATTGGTATGCCGCAGGCATGTTCCGTTCGCCCGCCATTATTCATTTATTCATGGGGCTCATGTACTTAGCACCAACGAGAATTTACTATGTATTATAGTTAATTATGTACTAAATAAAAAAGTTATTGGTTATTCTGATACTTTCCGCGTTAAAACTCTTCTATTTCCACTAAATTTAAAATAAATTATAGATTTCAGTTTAGTAATTGGAAACTCTCTACCACAAAGTTGAAATACCCGGAACTTTCAGTTCGTACAACTCTTGTTTGCCTTTAGTAAGACACATGAATGAAACAATGATTTGCAGCTTGCCTATAGAAATTATAGTCAAAATGTAATTGGAAACTTTTGTTACATAGATAATTATGGATGGATGAACTGCTTTTGTTTTATTTATTTATTTACCATTTAAAAATTAACTATATTTGTTTCAGCAGAATAGCATTTTTAAATCACTAAGGTTTGTACTTAATGCTACATGTAATGCTGCTGCTGATGCTGTTTGCACGAGACACTTGGACAGGTTTCATTGCTCTAAAACTAGATGCTCAACAATTTCTCAATTTCGGTTTATTGAAGAACAAGGGATTAGATTAGATAATGAAAGATCGAAAGCATCTATCAACATTACATTCACTCAATTGTGTTTCGAGAAATGTCCAGTTCCCAAAAACTATCTCATTCATTACTTCATTAGGTACCCAAGTCACTTCTCCTTTGTTTACCTTAAATAATGATGAGCACAACCAATACATTTGTCGAGCATTATGCAAATACGTAACGGTACTGGTCGTGCCAAGGAACGCGGAAGCATGTTTTCCAATAAAGCGAGCAATAAACGCATAGGTACTCGTGGCCACCATCGATGTATGTACTCAGTACTGCGCGGGCGCCCGTGGACACATTCCAACTGACCATTCAAAAGGTTTCACCTAAACAGTAAAGATTAGACTTGGAATAGTGATTAACGCGATACGAAAAAAGAAAACTGGGAAACCTTGATACGAAATTAGCCAAATTAGTTGGTCATATCGTATAATAACAGTGCTGAAATTCTTAAAACTGGAAGGTTATTGCCAAATATTAAAGAAAAGTATTATATGTATGTATGGGTTCGATCCTATTTAACAAAATACACAATTTTATATATATGAGACATTTCCACATTTCAGAAAGAAATCGACAGATCTATTTAATTGTTATTACTCAATTGGCGAATTTCTCGCCGATAAGAATTTAAAATGATAATATGACATCTATGTATTCCTGACTTGTACTAAATCATTTATATTTTAATTTAAATGTATTAACCTAGAACTTGACGAATTTATAATCCCATTTAACTATACTCGACATTACGTTGCCTATTTCAAATAATGTACTGAATTTCATCTTGACATGGTAATCTTCTATTGATTTGATTGAATGTGTTTAATAATATACATATATTAATGAGTCTTTATTATTATAAGTAGCTAAAACTGTTTGCATGCCGTAGGATCATTTTATACTTAACATTTGTAACTTGTAGTTGTACCTAGGTACTTTCTGTGCGAATAAAGAACTATTCTATTCAAAGTCAAACATGATGACAAGCAAACTATTCTTAAGAAATGGTTAGTTAGAAATTGTTTTCCCCTCATAGACTTTACAAATTTTCAAATAATTTCTGTTTGCCTGTTCAATGTTTTGGGATCTCATGTCTTATTCTGATTGGTTTAGTCAGCCAAGAACTAAATTAAATTCTTTACACCCAGATTAGTTCAGAAGTCCAAAGGAAATATTATAATATCGCACATAACTATAGGAAATAATTGTACGTGCACGGACCCTTTTCAGAAAACACGAAATACGAATCTTACCGATATTATAAAGAGCGAAAGTTTGTTTTGTTTGTTGAGGTAATCTCGATAACTACTCAATTGTTTTCGATAGTTCGTTCACAGTTTGCCAACTTGTTTCATTCCCCTCCCTTTGAACACAGGGTGCGAAGTTTTTGTTCTTCGCGATTGTGTCATATCTGTGTGCGATCTACAAAGAAATTGTTGGGATTAGGAAATATAGTGTAAGCTGAATTTGTTAGGAATTTTATTAGATTGCTTTTGGTTCTGCATAATCCAGAATAACGCAATCATCATCATCATCCACAGCCCGAATTCACCCACTGCTGAGCATATGCCAATCTCCACGCTCCTGTGGCCAGCCTCATCTAGGTTTTAACCGCGATGGCAACAATATCATCGGCCCTGTCGTCGCCGTACGACCAACACTTTGTCTTCCAGTTCTTCTTTGGACGCAATAACAATCTATCGGAAGAAGGCTTTACCTAGTAGTGATCAAAAAGAAAAGAACACGTTCTTTCTTTCATGTCGATGGAGCATCAAACAAGGGCATATCTCAAAGCAATTTATTTTTTACAGAATAAATGCTGCGATATCAGAGGGCCCTCGTAAACATGTCTTCAATAAAGTCTTGGAGTGACCCGTACTCGCCCCGGGCACGACATTGTTCGCGGTTTATAAAATTACCCCTTTAAAGGAGTGCGCGGCTCAAAGGAGCCTTGTTGGTGTTTAGTACGTGTATGTTTTCGGAAGTTAGTGTGGAAGTAATAGTTGCAGATTATGTTCGAATACTCTCGTTTCGTGTCGTGTTGAATAGGATCATAATATTTAATAGTTTATTTGATTGTATTCCAGAATTGGAAAGGGTTTCCAAAGTTGGACTGAAAATAGTTTAAAGTATTACATTTATTAAAATTTTTCGAAAAGAAAATGTTGTGTTGTCTCTCTTTATCTACTGCATTTGCGATGTTTCTTCTTGTTGCTATCTATATAAATAAAAAGAAAAGTCCTGATTGACTGACTCATCAACGCCCAGCCTTTGGACTTCTGATTTCTAGAAATCTGAAATTTTGCACAGAGGTTCCCTTTATAATGTAGACAAGGAAGGGTTTTTTGAAATTCAACCCTTAAGAGAGTTAAATAGGGGATGAAAGCTTGTATGAAAAATCTTATTCCTTGAGTTAATAAACTTGGTACGAATACTTATCTAAGTAAATTATGAAATTTGGAATGTTATTCTATACCACCCCCTAAAGGGAGATTGGGGGTGTCAAAATTTGTATGGAGGAATTTTAAAGACCAAAAATCTATAAGTAGTTATAAAATTCAAAATCCTGACTGACTGCTATATCAACGCACAGCCTAAACCGCTGGTCCTAGAGACATGATATTTGGAGGGTGTGTTCTTTGTGAAGAGTACCTAGGTATTCACTACGAAAGGATTTTTTTCGAAATTCCACCCCTAAGTGGGTGAAATCACACGCGGACGAAGTCGTGGGCAGAAGCTAGTACAGAATAAAGGATATTAAACGATTCAAAAAGTCAAATTTGTGTGTGTCTTATCACAATGCATCACATCTTCCGATGATTGTTGAGGAATGTCTTCCTCAACAATTTTGTCATTTCCCATGAAGAGTCGGGCTCGTTTAACGGGCCCAAATTATGTGTGAAGGCTTTATTCGTCGTGTGATGTGTGTAAACCAGCAACGCGCGAGCCAGATAAGTATTCAATACATGTCTCGACATAAATTAACCAACAGGTGCGTTCTCCATGAAATGAACATAAATAAAAAACAGATCAAGCGCGAAATGGCAACATTCGCAATAAAGGTTCCTATGCTACACGAATTTATACAGCGTTACCTTTAGAAACGTGTTCTGCGGGATGCTACAATCGACTATATCATTTCCAAACCATTAAAAAGGCTGATCAAAATGTATTTATTTCTTTATCCGTGGTTAAATTAACAGCAGCATTAAACAGCCATTCCAGGCCCTTTAACACGGACTTTTTTTTCACGATTTATGTTATTGAACCCTAAAAACAGATGAGAAGTGCTAAACGTCGCGCGCTCCGTACCTTTATTTATATTTAGTGCCTTTATTTATACCTGGTTCGGTGTATGCTAATGTTCCGAAACGGGACGTAGACAGACTGAAATAGCTCCTTACTTGTCACGACAATTCGTCCTTAAACCAGCTCCAGTGAGCCTGTACCGTTACTCTGCGCTATTTCAACATGCGACCTCAAGACTAACTAAAATTACCGTGGCGATTTTGTAGTTGTAATCGTAATAGATGCACAAAGTAGGTATCACAAAATGTTGGACCTCGTCTCACCGCTAGCTAGGCTAACAGGCGCAAAGTTTTGCTAAGAGAGAAAAATTGCGTAGTTTTAATCAAAAAGTTGCTTTGGATAGCAGTTTCAATTCAAACTGGACTGTGCTTTAAATATCTTCATAGAAAGTGTTATTATCATAGCTTCTTTATGATCAGAGTTTCTATTGAGTTTGATTAGTAACACAGTATAGGTTTTCATACCCGCTCTATGCATTTTCTACGTGCTGCATAGCCATGCACAATTGCACAGTCATAAATTCTGCGAACTGTTGTCAAATTCATATTCAAGCAATTGAAGCAGTAATCCATAAATATGGAAAAAACAATCGCAGCGTAGTGCGCGCCGTCTTGTACTTTTTCTAATACCTCTCCGTGACCTATTTCTGAATGGATATAAAAGTGCATTTCAAAGGCCGTCTCTAGAACTATTAGAAGTGTTCTGAAGACTTTCTCGGAGACGTTTGCGTGACATTTACAACGAGTGCTAATTGTCGCTCGACGGTTGCGGTTGTTACGGGAACAGACCTGTATCGAGTGTACTTTGCCGTAGATTTCTCTTGTCTGCATCTGATTTGAGCCGATGCAACTTTCGCTCCAGACACGATCTGGTTTTAACGACGTTGTCTCGCAGCCGACTGCATTTCTTCCTTTAAATTCCTGGTACATTGTTTCGTTTTAAATGATTTTATCGTTGCTTAGTCATATGTATAGGTATTTTAAGAAGTCACGTAATTTATGTTGATCTAATCGGCGCCTGCATCAAATGGTGATAACATTTGACTTCGTGTTATAAATACGAGTATAATATTCTTGATTGATATCATTTTCAAGACACCTAACAGGGTCTGCAACTTTAAAAGATTAAGTTTGATGCAGCAGTTGTTAATAATAATATGTATATTATGAACTAGCTTCTGCCCACGACTGCCGTTTTTTTTTTTCAAGATTTTTCATTGACGCTCTGCTCCTATAGGTTGTAGCGTGATGTTATATAGCCTATAGCCTTCCTCGATAAATGAACTATCCAACACAAAAATATTTTTTCAATTCGAACCAGCAGTTCCTGAGATTAGCGCGTTCAACCAAACAAACAAACTCTTCAGCTTTATGATATTAGTATGGATGTGAACTTCGATCGAGCAGCTACTTCTCAATCCAAACGTTTCGTCAGATGTTGCCCAATCGGCCCAGAATGCAGTCACCACCGCCACCGGTGTCGTCTGCTTGTCGGGCAAATCGATCCGTGGGCGTACGTGTGCCAACAACAAACAACAGTAATAACCACTCGCCCATAAGTACAATCTAATTCAGATTTATAATCACAACATCAATTACAACCAAACGTCATGAATTACAACCAATTTTTACCCCAGGCCAATCAAATATTAATTGAAATTTTATTTCGTTTGTAATGCTTACTAATTCTTTTGTGTTATTCATCTCAGCGAGCTCGAAATTCTAATCCATGCCGCACTTTTTTTTAAAATATTAAATCGATATCCATAATTAGTTCCTTTATGGTAATGGAGGAAAAAATACAATATTGTATTTAAAGGCCATCGTTACGGCTCATAGGTCTCACGCCACGCTACCTGGATGGCTTTAGTGTTTTGCTATTTTAATTCGATGCAAAGTTTATATATAGACGAGTAGCATCGCGTTCGTAGTAGCTAAACTTACTCGCCACTACAACTTGACTGACCAGTCCCCAGTGATATTTATGTATGAATTTTTAACTTGAATTGCCGTTTATAATTATAACATGTCGTATATCTTGTTTAAATTTGTTTCTTATTGTGTTTTTATAACCGGGGTGCCTCTTGTTGTTTACTTACAATAAAACTTTAGCCGCAAAGAAGAATTGTTTATCATTTTATCGCAGCTAAAGAAGAGTAACCCACCAAAAACATTTTCATGTAAAATGTTACCAAGACGAGATGGCTCGCACTGTCAAAAAGTTATTTTTTTTTAAATGTTGCCAAGACGAGACCACATATGGCTCGCACTGTCAAAAAGTTATCAGATCTCATGTAGAGCCAAGCTTTAACTTTACACGCCCCAACTCTACAATCCCTAACTTCACAAACTCTACACCTTAGTCAAAATAATATGAGGCTTGGCCGTTTCGTTGCTACAAAAACAATTGTATAACAGAAAACTAAATGAACAGTGAATACATTTTTCACCTTACGCCCATGTGATGGTAGCGAAACGGCAAGCCACATATTTTGGCTATGGTGGTGGAGTTGGGGCGTGTAGAGTTAGAAGCTTGGCTCTACATGAGATCTGATAACTTTTTGACAGTTCGAGCCATATGTGGTCTCGTCTTGGCAACATTTTACATGAAAATATTTTGGTTCGATTTCACATCTTTTGTAAGTTGCATAAGAAAAAAAAATATTTTTTATTTTTTGTGGGTGATTTACTAAAAATCCTGAAATATCTATTTCATTATTTATAACAAAGAGTCCCTATCTCGATTTTCAGACCTCTAGCATCAAAATTTGCGGAAGCTTCATACAAACTTCCATCCCCTAGTTTAAGGGGTTGGGGGTTAAAAGTTCCAAGTTTTATATTTTTTTTTGCTGTTTGTGTACTAATACTAGCTTACATACCAAATTACAGCTTTCTTGGACTTCAGGAAGTACCCTAAGAGTTTTGATGATCATTAGTCAGTGACGAAATCGGGTTTTTTAGATATCAATAAAATCTAAGGTATAAGAGCTATGCAATTCAAACTTTATCTGTTTAATAAGTCCACTATTGACGTCATATCCCGAGAATTTTGTTTATCTGGTGTAATCCAAACTCAAGTAAGGAGGGTTCAAAAAACAACGAAGCTTTTCGAGAAAAGGTAGGTAGTGCCCTTGCGCTTCGCTTGGCTCGTCTTGGCGGGGGCACTCCCGTGCCCCCAGATCTTTAATCGGAACATTCCAATTTGGACACTTTAGTTGTACAAAAAGAATTTCAATATAAATCTTGGTCGTTGTTACAAAATGTTTGATTGTTTGTATTTCCAAAGTGGCTATTTAACGGATCGTTTTACGTTGAGGTAGAATCGAATCTGAAAGAGATTTAAATGGATTTTTATAATTGGAATAGTCTGTGAGGCCTGCGGCTGTCGATTTTCCCAGTTAGAGATATTGTGTTGGTGCGAAGTTCGCGCCGGGTCGCCCAGGGCGCGTCTTCCGCAATAACATTTTCTTTCCCACAATCTTTGCTTGTGATAATTTAAAATGTGTTTGCGTACCATCGGGGCGGAAGAGGGCGCCCTGCTCTTAGGTCCACAACAAGGACGGGCTCGTAATAAATGTTTATCGATATTAAAAAGAAATTCCATTAGGCCTTCGAGCACTGATGCGATGTTAGAAATAAAAGTTGTTCTAACTGTTCTTAGCTGTCGAATTATTTGTCCAACTATTGAATGCATTTTATATTTCCTTGAAATGACAGACACAAACAATGAATTAAACCTCAAATCTGATAATTGGTGTTACTAAATTCGTTAATAAAGATTATATCGTGTCGGATGTTCTAAACATTTTAGTAAATCTACAAACAAGTCATTTGTTTGTAATAAATCACGCATAAGTAAACACAACATCTAACGTCCACTTTAGAAACAGAAAATGTGCCAGATTTTTTCTATAAATCTTCACAATAAAACATTAAATAAACCCCAATTCTCTTTCATAAGACGTCGTGATCATTATAGCAAATAAGCAATATTTTATACGTTCGCTGGTTTCTCACAATTTAATAATTATCTATCAAGCGTGTTATATAGCTATTGTCTTGTTATATATGTCCAGCTAATTGGCGGACTGGCGTCTGATCAGTTGCTAGGACGCGTGACCGAATGCCGTTACCCTACCGAAGACCACTACTCATTCCGATTTGATGAGCCCAACATGATTGACTGCACGACCACACTTGCTAGTAGTTTGTTCAGTATTTGATTTTCTAAGAACTTTCAGTGTCACATAGAAAATCAAATACTGAACAAGTTATTAGTTTTATTATATCTTTTCAAAATAGTGTCCATTTACAACAATACATCGCTGCATCCGATGGAACCACTGAGAAAAGCACTTTGCCCACTCGTCCTTACTTTAGGGGTCTCTTCGACGGCATTTTGAAACGCAGCCACTGCTTCCTCGGTGTCCATAAAACGTTTTCCTCGAAGATTTTCTTTTATTTTCAGAAATAAATAAAAATCGCATGGTGCGAGGTCCGGGCTATAGGGCGGGTGACCCAGTATTTCCACGTCTGACATCGCCAAGTAGTCTATTGTTTGCTTGGCGGTGTGCGACGAGGCGTTGTCGTGTTGAAGAAGGATCCTACTGCGAGGTCGTTTCTCCAGAACTTTTTCCAAGACAAGTGGCAAACAATTGTTAGTGTACCACTCTGCAGTAAATGTAATCCTCTAAAACAATTGTTGCGTAATTACCTGTCCTTCGGAAGAACGAGGCCACCATCCTTTTTCCCACGCTTCGATCTCTCTTCACTTTAGTTGGCAACTCCTCGGAAGGAAACACCCAGACAGCAGACTGTCTTTTAGTTTCAGGATCATAACAATAAATCCAGCTTTCGCCACCCGTAAGTATGTCGAACACAGCAATTTTGAGTCACCTCCGTTAAATCTTTAAACCATTTCACGACACGAATCAACACGACGGAGTTTTTGGGCCTTTGTCAAATTATGAGGTATCCACCGGGCACAAAGCTTCCTGACCGCTAATTGTTCATGTAGGATTTTGTGCACTTGAGTCATACCGATGCCTAAGTTTGTTCATATCTGCTGATAAGTCACTCTTTTGTCAGTCTCTATCATACGCCGCACAACACTGATGTTATCTTCAGTCGTCGCCGTAGAAGGCCGTCCCTCACGCAGATCATCGGTGAGATTAGTGCGATCACGTTTAAACTCATTAAACCAGTTGTAAACAGTGGCACGAGATGGGGCTTCATCGTGAAAAGCCAATCGAAATCTATCACAACTTTCTTGTTGACTTAAGTGATATCGAAAGTCAGAAAAAATCATTGTACAAAAATTTTCTCGTGTTAAATTTCATACTGACGTGACACAGACAATTTTAAATTTGCCACCAAATCGTAAACAAATGACAAATGAATAAAATACACAATATGATTGACAGACTTCTATTTTCAAAATTTGAACTTATTTTTTTACTATATCGTTTACAAGTGGCCAGTTCTAAATATTTTCAGTGTCGCCCTCGTACCTAGTCTGGCCATAAATTCTGTCCATACCTTTAAAAATTGAATCTACATACTATCTATACTAATATTATAAAGCTGAAGAGTTTGTTTGTTTGGTTGAACGCGCTAATCTCTGGAACTACCAGTCGGATTTGAAAAATTCTTTTTGCATTTGATAGCCCAATTCTTGAGGAAGGCTATAGGCTATTTAACATCACGCTATGACCTTTAGGAGCCGAGCAAAAAGAAAAAAGTCAGAAAGAACGCTAAGCAAAAACGAAGTAATAGCGCGAGCAGGCGATGCGAAGCGATGCGACGTGGTGGGTCGGAGTAACAAGAAATTTCACGCGGACGAAGTCGCGGGCAGAAGCTAGTATTTCATAAATTGAGTGACTTATGATACTCATTTCTTTTATTATGGTATAAATAGGCTTTCGTCTTCTAAAAAAACTTACTTGGTCACATAAATCCCAGCTAAAAATATGGAGTGGGGTTTCAAAGAGAATCGTGTCGCAGTATTAGCGCTACACGAGTGTAACAAAACGCCAGTCTATATTTTCAACCTCTTAAAGTCGCTCGGTATAACAAGCAAGTTCGTCTATCATACATACACACAGAAGACATCTCGGTGAATATTTTGATAAGTTTCACCGAGATGTCTTCTCTCGATGACAGACCTAGGAGTGGCCGCCCACGTGGTTCAAGGACGCCAGCAGCGATCAAAGCCGTTGGTGAGCGAATTCGCCGAAATCGTCTCAAATAGAAAATCATGGCCAGATAATTGAAACTTCCAGCTAGGACCATGTCTCGCATCATTAAACAACACCTAAAGCTTGGCGCTTATCGACGAAGTACTGGACATCGCTTGACGGCTGCTTTACGCAGCATCAGTGTCACCAGAGCAAAGAAGTTGTGGCAACAGCACCTAAAAAACTGATATCGACAAATCCTTTTTACGGATGAGAAAATCTTCACCGTAGAGGAAAATTCAACCGCCAAAATGATAGATAGGGTCTTTGCACACAGCTCTCAAGAAGCGTTTGAAAAGGTTGCCAAGGTGGAAATAGGCCATCACCCGGACTCAGTCATGGTTTGATGGGGCGTGTCGTACGGGGAGTCATTCGGGGAGCTTCATTTTTGTCAACAAGGAGTAAAAACCAAAGCAGCTAACTACCAGACTGATACTTTGGAGCATGTGGTTAAGTCATTGACTCAAACGCTATTTTCCAATAAGCATCGGATATTTCAACAGGCCTCGGCACCGGCACACAAACCGCGAACCACGCAGCGTTGTCTAAAGGACAATTTACCCGATTTGATTGCCTTCGAAGATTGGCCCTCTGGAAGTCCCGACCTCAACCCATTGGACTACCGACTATGGGAAGTTTTAGAGGAGAAAGCCTGCTTGAAGCCTCACCGTAATATTGAGTCATTGAAGCGTAATTTGGTGGCAGCAGCATTGATACCTCTCGAAACAGTGCGTGCGGCGATAGACGAGTGGCCAGATGGATTGAAAAAGTGTGTCCAAAGCAAAGGCACTTTGAATGATTTTAACTTTTATTTTATAAAATAGGCAATAAAGAATTTATACAATGTATTTTCGTCAATTATTTTCTTAAAAAAAATTCTTAGAGACAATTTTACGAGGGACAGAATTTATGGCTAGTTTAGGTAAAATCTGATTATGTGGACATATTTTTTCCAGTAGGTCGATAAGCTGCGAAGAAATTGACATCTCTATGATCTTACTTATGTCAGGGACATATAACTGATGTAGTACTGAGAACTGTAAGGACTTATTGTTAGATTTCACTGAAAAAAAAGAATGATTGATTTTACTAAATTCCGCGTAAATTTTATCAAATCCGCGGGTTATATAGGTGCTACACACGAAATTGTTGATTTTACCAAATAGAACTGGTTGATTATGAAAATCAACAAAGTGGATTTTGGTAAATTCACTCTTGTTATAGTAAAATTAACTATGAAAAGGGTTGACTATGGCAGTTCATTACTCAACCTACGCTACTTTAGTACATTCAACAATTCTTTTTTTTTTTTAGTGTTCATTTAAGCTTTTACTAAAGGCTAGTAGACATCAGCAGTCATCCATAATAAATCTTAGCATATAAATAATTTTCATTAGGAAAATTAAATTAATACTCCTCGTAGTAATAGTGTAGCGGTATCTACAACGCCACATACAAACAACGCGTCGTACTGACGTCACGCAAATCCTGCATCGCGCAAGCAGAGTTTACCGCGCAACTAGCATAGATACAACGGCCCGACACGAATCAAAGGGCAGTTGCCCGCCAGACACAACACCCGTCTGGTCGGAGGATCCTCCCTTTTCTATGGAGGTTGAGTGAACTTTACACCCTGTTCCTCATACCTCTATACTGGTGACCCCGAACATGAACGTCAGCGCAGCCTTCGTGCAAATACTTCAGCGTGACGTCATCATCATCACTCCCGCAAGCGTTAGCGGCGAGTCACCCAGCCAGCCAGCTCCCACGGCTTCAACGGGTATCCTGACCACCAGCATGCAGCGACCGCGCATACCTGGTCATCACCCTCAGCCTCATCAGCAACCTCGGCACAGCACACTGCACTTTCGGCCGGTCAATAAGAAGAGCTCAATTCCTCTCCTGGTCGACGCAGCAGCCAGCCTCAACTCGGCGCTGTACTACATCCGACGCACTGGAGCATAACGCAGCGCCACCCCGACTCACTGGGGACATCTTCGCAGACAGTTCCGACTCACCGTGAACTATGCGGCAACCGGTTCCAACTCACTGGAACCTAAGCTGGCCTGGCAAGCATCGCAAGATACAAGACTCAGCCCACTATCGACCTCCGGTCTCCGGGGGGGAGTGATGTAGCGGTATCTACAACGCCACATACAAACAACGCGTCGTACTGACGTCACGCAAATCCTGCATCGCGCAAGCAGAGTTTACCGCGCAACTAGCATAGATACAACGGCCCGACATGAATCAACGGGCAGTTGCCCGCCAGACACAACACCCGTCTGGTCGGAGGATCCTCCCTTTTCTATAGAGTATGAGTGAACTTTACACCCTGTTCCTCATACCTCTATAATAGTAACTCACTCTTATTTCCTGGATTAACGGTTGCTACTTCCTTTCTGTTTTCTGTATAACGCAGCCATAAAAATAATAATTGTCATGATTATAAGTTATCTAGCGCATACGACCACGACCGCTAATCCATACGAAATTCAAATTCAATACCGTATCGCTGGCATCGTATAAAAAGAGTTAATATTCAAACTGATGAATAAACCATCCATGCATGCTAGAACATGCAAAAGAAACGACGTGCGTTCGATATCTGACCTTTGACAGAATTTAATAAAGTGCACGTGAATAAAAACATTAGGAGCAATGCTTGAAGCAATATTCAATACATTAGCATAATTAAATAGCCCATGGAGTGAGCGCGACAAAGCGTGTCCACGTGACAATTCCAGTAATAACTTTCTCATTGTCGCTGACCGACCAGGCCTATCCCTCGCATAAGTTTATATTATAATGGATCCAATATAAGCTGTGTATACACTGTATGCGGGCGCGTCGCTGCCTACATAAATCTCTAGTGATAAATTAGACAATTCCATAAGATAGGGTGCACGCTCCTCCCTAGGGGCCACATGCAGAGAGGCCGTTGGGATAATCGACGGGACTCATGCAATTTGGCATAGTATTTATCGTTCCACGTGTGTATACGCGCTTTTATATGTTACCGGTCAACGTTTTGTTGTATAAACTTTACGAGCTGTAACGTTTACAAAAGGTTGACGGTGATGAATTGATGTTTGAACGCTTTTCTATTTTATTGTTGTTGCGATACGTACTTTCGTCACTAATGCCTGTCTTGTTGCGTCTTCAGCCCAACGTTATCAAGTGTGACGTGATTTATTATTTTATTATGTTAAACATGCTGTGTATCATCTCTTCAAGTATGTGTTTGAATTATGAGAAACCACACTAGACTTTTATCTAATGTTCAGATCAAAAGTTCCCATCGTTTAAAATTTTGTACTCAAAGCCAGACCACTTTGAACCCATACAATGTGCTCACTCTCAGAATGTCTCTGTTTGAAATACTATTCATGAATCACAATTGCGGGGAAGCCATCGAAGCACTTGTTTTCAAAGTCCGAGCGAGAGTCAACAATCTCTATATCGACCACAATCGAGATGTGCAAGTTTAGTTTAAAGACTATTGTTTCCAAACTTGTTAACGACAACAACGGCATAAAACTTAGAAGTGACAAGACTACATCGCCAGGAAAAGCTCTTGAGCAAAGGGATTCTAAAATTATCTAACCTCATCTAAAATTAAGCGTATTCACAACATTCCTATCCCACAGGGAATTTTATACCGAGACAAAAACAACCACGAACCTAGAAATAAACAATAATGACATCACATCGCCTTCAGATGATTCACGACGTACAACGTAACAAAACATAAATTTATCGTGAAAAAAATTCTTTCACAGCAAAGCTGACCTGAAATAATAGTAGCTATATAGACAGTAAACGTCATTATGGTGTTCGGTACGTCAAAACACGCCGATGTTGACGACCCGAATGACTTGCATGATTCGCCCGGCCATCTCATATCGATCCCGCTTCGCCCGCCAACTCACTTAACAATTTTATACGTTTGAACTAGATTTTGGGCGTTGCGCGAGCTGCAAGCAGCTCGCGGGGTCGTGTTTTTGAGGAGTATTTCTTACCCTTGTAAAATTTTGAGAATTGGACAGTAATCCTTAGCACTTATAGGATTTTGTAATAATAGCTATTTATTCACCAAGGGGAGTAATCTGTACTTACCCTCGAGTGATATATACTGCTTTATACTACACTTGTGGAGTTGTTGTTAATAAATTGCTATAATTGTCACTGGAATCACTTATTTTAACTTGTGATTTACACCGCCATACTTTAAACTTTACCAAGAAAATTGTTTCTACAAAATACGTCAACCAACAAAATAAGTCTTTTTTTTTTCTTATTTTAGCGCGTCAAACAGTTTTCGCGCCAAAAGACGTTAAGCCGCATGGCTCTAGTGGGGATGCGGCTTAACGTCTTTTGTGATTTGTTGTGATCAACAAAACTCAACAACACCCAAAACACTCAACAACATTCAACAACACTCAACAACACTCAACAACACTCGACAACACTCATCAACACTCATCAACACTCAACAACACTCAACAACACTCAACAACACTCAACAACACTCAACAACCCTCAACAACACTCAACAGCACTCAACAACACTCAACAACACTCATCAACACTCAACAACACTCAACAACACTCAACAACACTCAGCCACACTCAACAACACTCAAAACACTCAGCCACACTCAACAACACTCAACAACACTCAAAACACTCAACAACACTCATCAACACTCAACAACACTCAAAACACTCAACATCCCTCAACAACACTCAACAACACTCAACAACACTCAACAACACTCAGCCACACTCAGCAACACTCAACAACACTCAAAACACTCAACAACACTCAACAACACTCATCAACACTCAACAACACTCAACAACACTCAGCCACACTCAACAACACTCAACAACACTCAAAACACTCAACAACACTCATCAACACTCAACAACACTCAAAACACTCAACAACACTCAACAACACTCAATAACACTCAACAACACTCAACAACACTCAACCACACTCTACAACACTCAACAACACTCAACAACACTCAACCACACTCAACATCACTCAACAACACTCAACAACACTCAACAACACTCAACAACACTCAACAACCCTCAACAACACTCAACAACACTCAACAACACTCAACAACACTCATCAACACTCAACAACACTCAACAACACTCAACAACCCTCAACAACACTCAACAAAACTCAACAATACTCAACAACACTCAACAACACTCAACAACACTCAACAATATTCAACAACATTCAACAACACTCAACAACACTCAACAACACTCAACAACACTCAACAACCCTCAACAACACTCAACAACACTCATCAACACTCAACAACACTCAACAACACTCAGCCACACTCAACAACACTCAACAACCCTCAAAACCCTCAACAACACTCAACAACACTCATCAACACTCAACAACACTCAACAACGCTCAATAACACTCAACAACACTCATCAACACTCAACAACACTCAACAACACTCAGCCACACTCAACAACACTCAACAACACTCAAAACACTCAACAACACTCATCAACACTCAACAACACTCAATACACTCAACAACACTCAACAACACTCAACAACACTCAACAACACTTAATAACACTCAACAACACTCAACAACACTCATCAACACTCAACAACACTCAACAACGCTCAACAACCCTCAACAACACTCAAAAACACTCATCAACACTCAACAACACTCAGCCACACTCAACAACACTCAACAACACTCAAAACACTCAACAACACTCATCAACACTCAACAACACTCATCAACACTCAACAACACTCAACAACACTCAACAACACTCAACAACACTCATCAACAACACTCAACAACACTCAACAACACTCAACAACCCTCAACAACACTCAATAACACTCAACAACACTCATCAACACTCATCAACACTCACCAACACTCAACAACACTCAACAACACTCAACAACCCTCAACAACACTCAACAACACTCAACAACCCTCAACAACACTCAACAACACTCAATAACACTCAAAAACACAAAAACACTGTATAATGCTTACTGTCTCATTTGCTCCCACGTTAAATCTTATGTCTATTACATTGACAGTGACAGCGGTGTGAAGTTATTACCCATCCAAATTAGACACTACAGGCTAGCATAATGATCCCAATGCGTTTTCGAACTTCTCAAGTTGAAAGCGTTTTATTTTATGCTACTAAATATAGATGTCACCAAAACTCGTGTTGACTAAATCTAACGACGTGACTTCGCAAATGAGTACACTTATAGCATTCGTTCATTCACTTTGAGCGAATGCTGATTGCCCGATTTAATAATCACGGTTAAAATATTCGTGGTGAGCAGTGAATACTTAACCGGCTGCATAAACGATGTTTAGGAATTCATCGGCCGATTACTCAAACATTGGTCAAATGACAGTCCGTGAACTCGGCCCTTAGGCAGTCAATACAAAAACGCTGTCCGCCATGTTGTATTCTTCCCCCCTTTGCTCCACTCGGTCTCGCAGGTTCGCTCCACTCAGGACCTACCTACCACCGGAAAGCTATCGTGACCTTATCCCTACGCTACGCTTCGCTTTACCGCTACCTAGTTTCCGAGATACGATGAGGGAGGGGTGAAGGGGGGGAAAGGGGGAGTTTTGAAAAAACTAATTTTGACCTACTCTGGGCCCACGGACATGAATCTGAAAAAGAAAATGTTTCAAGTCTTAACTTCCGAGATCCGCCTAAAAGGGGGAGAATGGGGGGAATTTTGAAAAATGGTTTTTACTTTTCCGAGCCTCCTCTATACGAATCCGTAAAAAAACAAAACCCAGGTTTCTTAATTTCCGAGATACGATGGGGGGAGGGGTGAAGGGGGGGGGAGAGGGGGAGTTTTGAAAAATGATTTTGACCAACTCTGGGCCCCTTGATATGAATCTGAAAAAAAAATGTTCCAAGTCTCTTAACTTCCGAGATCTACCTAGAGGGGGGGGAGAAGGGGGGCAAGGGGGGCAACTTTGAAAAATGGATTTTACTTTTCCGAGCCTCCTCTATACGAATCCGTAAAAAAACAAAACCCAGGTTTCCTAATTTCCGAGATACGATGGGGGCAGGGGTGAAGGGGGGGAGAGGGGGGAGTTTTGAAGAATGATTTTGACCAGCTCTGGGCCCCTTGATATGAATCTGAAAAAAAAAAATGTTCCAAGTCTCTTAACTTCCGAGATCTACCTAGAGGGGGGGGAGAAGGGGGCAAGGGGGGCAACTTTGAAAAATGGATTTTACTTTTCCGAGCCTCCTCTATACGAATCCGTAAAACAACAAAACACGGGACTCTTAGTTTCCGAGATACGATAGGGAGGGGGGAGAGTGGGGTGGAAAAGGGGAGGTTTGGGATTTTTCCCATACTCGTGAGAGTTACTTGTATACGAATCTGTAAAAATATACCCACCTCCCCCTTCACCATCTGGGAGAACAATTATGTCAGTGAGTCAGTCAGTGGTAATCGAGCTTTATTATATAGTATAATAATGATAATGTTCCAAGTCTTAACTTCCGAGATCCGCCTAAAGGGGGGAGAAGGGGGAGAGAATGGGGGGAATTTTGAAAAATGGTTTTTCTTTTCCGAGCCTGCTCTATACGATTCCGTAAAAAAACAAAACCCAGGTTTCTTAATTTCCGAGATACGATGGGGGGAGGGGTGAAGGGGGGGAGAGGGGGGAGTTTTGAAAAATGATTTTGACCAACTCTGGGCCCCTTGATATGAATCTGAAAAAAAAATGTTCCAAGTCTCTTAACTTCCGAGATCTACCTAGAGAGGGGGGGAGAAGGGGGGCAAGGGGGCAACTTTGAAAAATGGATTTTACTTTTCCGAGCCTCCTCTATACGAATCCGTAAAACAACAAAACACGGGACTCTTAGTTTCCGAGATACGATAGGGAGGGGGGAGAGTGGGGTGGAAAAGGAGAGGTTTGGGATTTTTCCCATACTCGTGAGAGTTACTTCTATACGAATCTGTAAAAATATACCCACCTCCCCCTTCACCATCTGGGAGAACAATTATGTCAGTCAGTCAGTGAGTGAGTGGTAATCGAGCTTTATATAGTATAATAAAAACCTGTGTATTAATAAAATATTTTTGTTTGTTTCAGGTAAGACACGGAACCGATAGTTTTTTTATGTGACGCCGACACATGTCAAAAGTCGTCATTATTGGAAGTGTATGAAGTTGACTCTTCACATTTCAAAGATTTTGATTCGATGTAAGTAGCACAGTAGAAATAGTCGTGGATTATTAAATCATCCGTATCCCCCAAAAAAGGTCAACAGAAGCCACTCGATTTTATTAAAGCCAACTATCATAAATCAGTAATGAACCTCACGAATACGTCATAGCCCTCTGTTTGACCGACATCGATCCCAAATTTTAAATTAGGCCGATGTTTGTAGCCAACCAATAACTTTCATAAACTTCTTGGTAACACATTTCTGAACTTCGTAATTCAAATGAGTAATACGATCCAAAAATAGGATGTTAAATCAAAGACTATTTGCAGAGCACTTACACAACTAATTCCACACTTTTTCTTTGATCTCTTAAAAAGAGACGTAAAAGTTGTTTCTGCAGGCTATGTACCTAGTTAACGACATCCCCAAATATTTTTAATCCGGCCTTTTAAGATTAACTAGTATTGCATCGATTCGCCTCGTCATGTGAGATTATTTTGGCCGCGTCACATGGGGCACCGCTGCTAGATATTTCAATCAGCCGGTCAAGGAACTATTACATCGCCACGCGGCACCATTATCTTGGCCCGGAGATTGATGACCCAATATCGCGATGGACTCCGATACCCATACATACAACGCTTTACATATACATGAGCCTAATAAAACGCAATACGGAACGCGAAATGTATGTCAATAAAATATGTTTTTACTTCTCTCCTGCTATGTCCGGTGTTGGAGTATTTATAGATAGCAGTAAAACAAACTAATTTAACTAGATTTTATAGTTTTATTTGCACGATTCGATTGATCTGGTATCAGACGATCAATTATGTTTGTCTAATCAATTTTGATTTACGTACTAATTTTCTAGTCATTGGCCTCTTCGTGGTGTGTGGTATTTGTTTATGTCCTGATATTGACAATTTGATTCGTGTTGGTATTAAAAAGGAACTGGTTCGGTCTGGGTATTTCCTCGCGTGATATTTTGTTGTTCCGTTTCATTATACATACCATCATTTAAAGATAAATGGCTGATATCAATCTGCAGACTTTGTTTTTTTTTCTTCTTCAATGTTTTTAGTCGCTTTAATACTTTGCTAGGATATTCATTTTGGTCACAGTAGAGCATTGTACTGAGACAATACTCAAACCAATTTGCATTAAAGCAGATAATTTTTTGAGACATTCTTAGAAATCTCGAAGTATGACGTCATCAATCAGTTAAAATAAAAATGCACCGGTGTGGTGCGACAAATTCGCCTCTCTATTCGAATAAAATTGATGGGAAGGCCAATATCGTAATGCGAAACACGGGCGTACACTACCGAACGACTATTTTGAGACCGTATCGGAACCCCGATCTATTTGATGGACTCGGTAGCGTGGTGAGGAATAAAACCCCCTATGCATTGGACGCTAATCATGTTATGTGATCTAACTTTAGTGTTTTGAGTAATTGGGGATTCCCGAAATGTTTTCTAGACCCGTTTTGTTGTGTCCTATTCCAATAGCATTCGAGAGACTATTTATTGCACTAACCGTTAACTTTTGCTGTTTCATGAATCGATGAAGTAAGTTTATCGATTCTCTTAGCATAATTTCCATGTAAACTAGATAGGAAGTGCGTATGATTAATAACGCAATCAGTTACAACTACTTATCTCTGTCCAGACCAGTGTTACGTTACACATTTAAAAAATGTATATTTGCAATATGCTATTTGAATTTCAAAACGTCATAATGAAGGTAGCGGTAAAGTTGGAACGGTGGACGTGGAACAATATAAGTGCGCGCGCGCCTGCTCGAGCCGCTGGCGCCGCAACGCTCCAGTTGCCGCGTCTGGCCATCCAGCTAGCAGACCAGATAGATGATTATACAGGGGTTACCACAAGCTTTTTGCATGTTAAGCCAGACACATTATTATGAAGTAGTTGTTAAGTTATGACTTACTGTCTGTCTTGCATACAAATTTCTTTGAATTACAAATTGAAAGAATTTAGACTAGCTATTCATAGGAAAAATTCGTTATCATATTCGTTAGACAGCGTCGGTTATTTAAGACCACACCTGAGTCAGTGCTTGCAGATGTTGAACATTTGTTCCAATCTTTTGCATTTCAATTAGTCAGAAGAATACATTCACGGAAAGTTTAGTCATTTTAAAATACGATCTGTTTTCGCAATATTAGTTTTGTTGTCAAATAATTCTTCGGCGATCGCCAGCATCTCCCGTGAGTCATACTTTTACTCTAAAAATACGCCCCAAATTAGTTTAAAATAGAAGACCTCTCTGAGCGCTCCACTCGCTAATCTAAATAAAGAATGATCAGTTTAACGTTTGCTCCACTCATGTCGTGTGCCCGATGATGGTAACTATTTGTTTTCGCTGCTAATTATCGTTCCTGCGACTAGACAGTGAGTTACTGCCATGATGACCTACCTAAAACATGTAAGACAATTTATGTACATCTATGGAATCCGCCCTTCAGCTTCATTTACGTTGCCTACCATATACTTGGCTAAAGTGCTAAAAAAATAGCTATTTTTGTAATTAAATAAATGAGGATGTTTTTCAAATAATTGGTTTACTGTGTCCTAGTAAAATTTTGAAATAATCAATTTTGTTTAAGGTACTCCGATGATATTTTAATTTTGCTACTTTTAATCGTTACTATTAAGTGTTTGATATTTTCCAACTTCTGAATACCGACAAATCTTCACAAAAGGGTCATCTTCAAATTCAAATTGCAATCAAAGCTACTCGATTCGTTGATTTAGAGATAATTGCAAAGTTATAACCACTTTTGGGTACTTTTGTGAATCAATGAAATTTCATCATATTTGCCAAAAGGATCCACCAGAGAATATTTATATATTCACTATCAGGACATGTAGAGATTAACTACGATAACATGGCGCGCCCCTCCAAAATTCAGAAACGTTTGAAAGTATTTGTGTAAGTATTTACAAAGCACCACCAACACTCACAACGCATGTGTGTGTAATGCAAAAACCGTCAAACAAAAACAAATCCACGGATATGTTGCTCGACTAGTGCCGTCATTAATCGCTCATTATTATTAGTATGGCGCTGCACTGAGGTATTCTATGAAACGAACACGTGCGTTGTCTTGCGCGGTCGGCTAGTTATGATTAGTTGACCAACAAATCTGGTAATAAGTGAGATATTACGAGTACCGATTGCACAAAACTATGAATAAATTTTATTGTGTTCAAATATTGAAATTTAATTTACTCTAAATCTAATATTTTGATGTTTAATGTTTTCAATAAAATGAATGAATGAATGAAATGTGACTCTTATTATTTTTATACATATTAATAATTTATGACTGTTTATTATATTAATCATTAATGCTTTATAAAATAAATATTTAATAAATGAAACCTTTATAATATATTTGTAACACATTTATTTTTAGTTACTAAGACATCAAAATCATTAATTAACAAAAATACGTAATCATAATTATTATAAAAAAGTACATAATATACATTATGGTCCAAGTGACAATGAGGGCATTATTCATACTGCCCGGGCGTTATTAATAATACCCTCATTAATCACTTGGCCCACAACGTTTATATAAAATAAAAAAATCTTAATTATCTCTATTAGCACTGGAACTAAAATTTTGTTCATCGCTGTCATAGAAGCTTGATGTGTCGTTTTCAGAATCTGATTCTCCTACGTGAATAATAAATTCTTGCTCGTCGTCGTAGTTATCCCAGTATTTGGATTCCGTCTCCTCCACATGTCTGCAAGTGTTGGTCCACATTGTGCAATCGATCATGTCTAGATCTTCATGAAGTAATTTCATTATGGATGTGTAGTTATGGTCTATATTTTTGTTTGCGACATAGTTTTTTAACACTCCCCAAATTTTCCATGACTAACTTATTTTGCAATCAGTACTTTCGTGTCACTGAGCGATATAGTATCAACAACTTGACTGTCTCAGACCGCTGCCGGCCTGCTACTGAAGACGAACACTTACAACTACATACAAAAACTTTCGTAAGGATATGGCTAAACACATCGAAACAGTAATTTGGAGGGGCGCGCCATGTTATCGTAGTTTATCTCTAACACTATTGCACAGAATAACCTTGATTCGCTCTGAATATCCTTTTAAAAATTGTCCAAATCTGAGTGATCGAAGTCGTTCGATTTAGGGAAAGCCCACAATTTATTCTCCAGATTTGCCTATTTAACTATATGGCTTAGGCCGCACCCGATCATGCTAAAATGAACGCCTCTGAACTCTGAAGATCATTTTATTTTTGGCCCTTTTTTGAAATCTGTAAGTGGACTCCTGACCACGGGGCTCCTATCAGAAACTTTTTTCGGTGTTCTCTTCATGCCGTACCTACTCAGCTATCAATTTTTCGCCCAGCATATGTTTGCTCAAAAACCCTCTGTGCTCTATCATAGCAATATATTTTTGTTTCTCGCTGGCCGCATTACAGTTTAATGGACTGGAAACTGGAAAAAAATGAGCCTGTCAAAACTTCTTTATCTGTTTGAAAAACTTTTGAATCTTTTCTCAGTCATGAAGCAAGGCATCCCACAATTAAATGAGTGGTTAACGCGAGAGTTTACAATCTGGCAAGTTCCCACTTGTTAGTCGAGTTCGCAGTCTGTTGACACGATTCGTCGGCCAAGTTCCGGCCCCCTTATGCACTTTTTGGTCGTGAAATACCACCAATGGAAACTTTCACGTACCCCTTCCGCTGTCGAATTGCATGTGGACGTGATAACGAGTGCATTTTAAATGATGTAATTTGATGTACTACATTACGATTCACTCGCTTCATAAGTTGCGGTATAACAAACGCGAATATGAAATAATTAACGGCATACTTCAAACACTCGCCGACTCTATAAAAACTTAATGAATAAGACAGTTCGCTGAATCTCAGTTTTCGAAATCGATCTTCAAAAACCCTCATCATCTTCGAATAATTTATAATTAGACAAAGGTGCGCGCCGATTTCAAAGGCATTGTAAGATACGCGACGGGTCATAAAGAGGGCACAGGTCGGCTAGCGACCTTGTGGGTTGTATTCTGAGCGGCCGTGGGAGCTATTTCGGCGCGTCGACATCGATCCAAGCCAGCTAACTGGAGCAGCCTCATTGGCACCTGAGATGCATCAAGCTACACCAACGATTGCGAGATCGACGTCTAACCACGTGAATCCTGCTGATGCCAATGCCTGTGCGCCCCTATCTAAATTTATCTTTCACTAGAATGTATTTTTGAGGTGAAAATTCATTGCCAAGTGTCAAAGACACAACTTTCAGACGACACAGCATTAAGTTTTGTTACAGCCTCTAGGGAGTAGCGGTTTAAGTTTCAATTTTGCATGGTTTTGCGGTGTTTTCTTACGATGTAATTGGCGTGAAACTTCCGAGCTCGGCATGGAATACTCGCTTATTTTTGGCACGATCTTAGTTTGAACCCGGTAACAGAGTGTTGCGGTGACATTACGTTAACAGAGTCTGGTCGCGACTGAGGACGGTAATCATAACGTTTACTTGACTACACATGATCGAGCAAGCAGTACTGTTACGTACGATAAAACGTTTTGTTGCCAACCTAATATACGTCTGTGTTTAAACACGTAATTAAACAAACAGTAGAGGTAACGGTAAAGTGGTCTTATTCAGTACTGTAGTTGTTTTGTGTCCTACTATCTATTACGTTAGATTGAATCAGATTTATTTTAAAACAATTTGTACTCGAATGCAATAAATATTATATATATATATATATATTATATATATATATATATATATATATATATTATTTTCATTTTAATAACTAAGTAATGCTTACGTGTGTTGTGTAGAAAAAAAACTGGCACTCCGGTAGTGCCGACAGAAGTGAAAACTTGAACAATTACGAGTGTATTTTGTGAATCGTCTTATAAACAAAACACGCGTGTTAAGGTGTGTTCCTTATTTTATAGGGTTTTTTGCAAATCAGGTATGATGACCAAAGTGACTGGTTTATTCTTCTCGTGAAAGGAATTTATTCAGATTTACAAATAAGCACACAGGATAGACTTCAGTTCGTGGTGTTGGTCGCGGCAGTGGTAAGAGAAGCAAGCCGCTCGCATAGAGCTCGTCGTCAGTTATATATCCGTGGTTCAGCGCCATCTCGTCGTTGTTGGATGAACTACGTAGTTAGTACGCGAGGCCCTCGTAGTTCTTCCCGATGTGCATAGATGGCGCTGTCTTACGTTTTACGTCTTACGAATTTTCGATCAGGGTCACGTGACCTGACGCGAATTTAGAAGTTTTTACCCATTCCAAAAAAAGTACACTGCGCCGCTAAAGAAGTTTTCACTTCAAAAAAACATTTACGTTAGATGCAGTTCTGAGCTAGATTGCTCAAACATGTCCATTAGGCAAAATACCTCATTCCTTCAATGCACTTGATCGGTCATCGTTCCCAAGTTCCCCAGTTTAACTCATCAACGACGCTAAATTACGATAAGATAGTATTATGACATTGGCCAAAATTCTCTCGTTCACTTGAGTGGTTCGTTGGCTCAAGGTGACCGGCGGGTGCGTTGACATTCAGACGCCTTTATCAGAACAGGCGAGTTCACGGCGCGCCTATGTTTATTAGCGACTGGGTTGCCGACAGCTGCCGATAGATACAAACCCCCCATAATCATCTATAAATCACACGACACATCACTACTATCGCTCCTGACCAAAACAATCGAATTCCTAATAGCCAGGATTATTTTTAAATGTTGTCCTTTATCGTTTGTATTGTTGTCTTTCGTAGAACCAAAGCTGATTAAGTATGCAATTTTGCGACTATCCCGTATGCGACTTCCATCATCACAGACGACGTCTAAGCGTAATAAGTTCAGGTTAGACGCACAGACGTCAGACGAAGAATTTATCGTCATTTGATTAACATCGAGCACATTGCATAATAATGTGATAACATTATACATGTCTAGTTAGCAACGGTGTATATTTGCATTTCTATTTTAGTGCACGGCTTGAAGGCCGGTTGCACTGTGGCATCCGTCACTGCGGAATTTACCATCGTCTTGCCTGCAGCCAATCTGTCGACTAATAGCTCGAATTGCACGTTGCACTGTGAAGCGGTGGATTTATTGACCGATATAACCCTCGCTCGATTACACGCTAAATTCGAGAAGACAAGACTTGGATGTCCGAATCTTGTTATGTAGTATAATAATTATACTACATAACAAGATTCGGACATTATTATTGATTCGACTGCTTATTGTGGAACTCGAGGATATCTGTTACCTACTTACTTGATTATGGTTCGATAATCTAATACGAAAACCCCGCCCCAACTTGGCAGTTTCTTCCTTACTACGTGAACCTTTTGACGAAAAATAGTAAGCCACCCTTTTTTTAATTAAATCATTAGTTCTTCCTCGAGGCTGGTCGAAAATGTGGTTCGCTCTTGCGTCGTAAATCGCAGCTGTTTGCGCCTCAATTGCGAACTTACAGAGGCAATGATTGAGTGCAGCAAAGAACTCTATTAAACCCGAGATGGTATCTCAATGCTGCCACGTGATCCGATCGCCTGCGGCCTATACGAATCGTTGCACGATTCTGTGTGCTCATGGCATTCAGTCTCCATTGCCATTGATAGTGAGAATATATTAGCACTTATCACTAATACCAAAGCAAATATAATAACGTCTAGATATGAGAAACGTAAACAATACCTGGTCTGTTTCCAAGTTTCCCACGTGCAACAGCTATTAAAGATATTGTGACCTGTGACATTTATCGTTGTTTATGTTTCTATAAAGTATTTATGTCCTTAGATTCTGTCCTCTTTATATACGTTCCTGTACTAGCCAGGATCATAAATACATAGACAATACACGTTATAATAAATTGCCAACCACATATTCAAAACCCAATTTCTTACAAGTAGGTACTCGTCAAGAGTCTAAATTTTTCTCGTACAAAAGCACATTAATCATAGCAAGAGCTACAAATCCCAATATGTTTACTTGATAACAACTCTCGGTTGTCTTCGTCAACACAGCCGGCGGGCGTCGGGCGGCGAATAAAGGAAATAATGGAAATTATTCGCCGCGTCGCGACCCGCGAACGGTTATCGATGGAGGCAATTTGCCGAATAAGTGGCCCGGTAATGATGGGACCCCTCCTGGCTTCGGTAACCACTCCATGTGAGGTCTGTTTGCGTACTAACAGACTCTCAGTGCATATCGTCTATGTGCTTGTGGGATGTTTGGGAGAAGCTGATTGTTGTTACGTCAAATAAAATCTTTTGAAACGTGTTCGGGATGTATTGGAGGATTAAGGACTCGGATACGCGGAAATGTCAGGCTCTGACTTCTCCAAGATACTATTACAATCAATCAGACAGAAGAGACAGGAATATTTCTGTTAACTTTTTAGATTATGATTTTGAATCTATACTTCTATACTAAATATTATAAAGCTGAAGAGTTTGTTTGGTTGAACGCGCTAATCTCTGGAACTACCAGTCGGATTTGAAAAAAAATTTTTGCATTTGATAGCCCAATTCTTGAGTAAGGCTATAGGCTATTTAACATCACGCTATGACCTTTAGGAGCCGAGCAAAAAGAAAAAAAGTCAGAAAGAACGCTAAGCAAAAACGAAGTAATAGCGCGGGCAGGCGATGCGATGCGACGGGGTGGGTCGGAGTAACAAGAAATTTCGCGCGGACGAAGTCGCGGGCAGAAGCTAGTAGACAAATAAATAATTGTTCTATTTCTACCTAGTTCTTATTGATTGAAAAGGGTTTTCCTCTCCACTTGGAACCTAAAATTAACGCCCTACTTGTCACCAACACATCACGTAAGTTAATAGGGGCACAAAAACAAAATATTGAATAATTTTGGACTTTCGACGAAAACTGAAATAGATTAGGCCATTATTCTGTATTCTTCAGTCACACCGTTGCGTAATTCTTGCATAACATATTGTGTAACACTTATAACAATACGCTAACGTTGAGTAACAGCTAGCCACAACGTAAGTATTTGTTTTTAAGTGTATTTAAAACAATAATCCTTCTCGTACCACACGTGTAAACTATTATAGTAATTATATCGTCATTTTTCGCGTAGATACTGACGATTACCTGTTGGTTGATACGATCATTAACTCTTGGTATCTATAATATATAATCTTTAGTAAATAAATCAGCTGACGGCCGGCGCCCTGAAAGAATGCATGCAAATTGCATGATGTCGTCTGATTTGAAATAACTTGGATCGATATTGGAATTGCTTTCACTATGTCTTGGTGAGCTTTTGCCAGCATGATTTATGACCATAGTAACAAATAATTTTAATTCATTCACAATCTTACCTTTAAAAAAATATTTTAAACTTTGTTTTTGACCGTGCCACATTAAGATGTTTAAGTTTTCAGCAACTGCGTCCTAATTTATCCTTTATACAGCTCACGTGTTTAATGCTAATTTCAGCTGTAGACGTTTCCAAAGACTAAACTTTACTGATAACTTTTATTTGGCAGTAAAATCTAAATCCATTTCATACATTTTGTTCAGGTTGATAATACGAGATAAGTGTTTCTGAAAGCGGTTGACAACTGCTTCTTTTTTGTCGTTACACTACGGTGTGAATGTCAGCCGGCGCCACACTAACGTGGCAAAATTTCTTGCTGAGCGTTTCGACGTTAATTACGGAGCACGCACACCGCGTCACACTTCGCCCTCTGACCAACCAACCACGTTTATTGTGTTTCCTTATTTTTACACGCCATACCTTCACGCAATGTCACACCAACATAACCAATTTTTGATACACCACCAATTATATTGTTATTAAATATTTCACACCCACCACGAATTAGGGTCTCCAAGTCTGAATGTTGAACTAACGCTCCTTTTTTAAACCGAAGAGGCTTATTTTAGTCTAAATAAAACAAGGCAGCATCCAAGGCATTACTAAATAAAATACACTTGAAACGATTTACTTCCTAAAATCAGCAACTACAATTATAATTATCTTAAGACACAAAGGTACGTGCATATAATCGGTCGCACAATGAAAATTGAATTCCGTTTAATCCGAAGCGCATGAAATGAAATTCTCTAAACAGCGTGCTCTATCTAGGAATGGCCGGGATGCTCAGTTGCCACGCGCGACGTCGCGACGCCTCTCTTATGCATTTCCTTTATTTATGTACGTATGCTTATTCATACGTACGTATCTAACGTTTGTTTATGTACACCATTGGACAAAGAAAACCGCACGAGATTAGTGCATATGGACGCTGCTTGAATCTGTTGTGATTTTTCAGTTTAAATGCAATGCTACGTCCATTGTGTGGTCCGGGATTGTCCGAAAGGGTTACCGCTGGCCCGGAACATAAAGGGCGAAGGAAGGAACACGGGTGGGTTTTAGTCAGTAAGAGTCTGACACTCCCTTCCGCTCCACCCAGAGCGGGAGGAGTCATTTGATGATTTCCCATCCTGAAAAAAAAAAAAAAAAAAAAAAAAAGACTCGAGCATTACTTAAAACTAGTTTCAACCAATGAAATGACTTTAAACGAGTTTTAAGTAATGCTTGAGTTTTGAGTGAGGTAATACGGGCCTAAGAATTTAATAAACCACACAGTTAGCAGTTCCAAAACAAGTTACCAGTTAAGAGGCTGCAGCAACATATTGGGGAGTATATCGTACAAACAGTTCAGCAAAATATGCTTTGAAGATTTATAACAGAAGACGGTTGGCGCTACAGCTATTAAATAACGCCAGGAATTGCCGGAATTCAATTCTCTATCAGCGAACGGTAGGCGCTACTCCACCAGAATATAATTCATCGCTTATGCCTACTCAACGTGTTATACACTGACATTCATAGTTGAAAATATGTTTAAACCGCTACAAGTCACATTAAACACACAGGTTTCTATATACTCGTATTTTTAGAATATCGTCCACCTTTCCTGCTGTGGTTTTCCCGTATAATTAAGTGACATTTATTATAGCATCTGCTGATATCATAGCACTGAGGTATACGTACGTACTTCCTTTTCATAATTGAATGTTATTAGACGAAAACATTTCAAGAACAAGAATAAAAATAAAGCACAAATGGTAAGAATTGAAATAACGATCAAGATGTGTATCGAAGTGGAGTTGTTGCAATTTTGTGCGATTCATCTCGTTAATCTTTATTTTTCCGCCAACTCCACCACAGAGGAATGCGGATGGTTTGCGATTCCGGAAAAATGCCCCCTGTCAACGACCGACCACCCGATATAGTCTGGACCCGTTATATTAGCCGAGTGATCGACCTGGACTCCTGCCACGATCCCGGCGCCCCAGCTAATTATAAACACTCGCTCATAGAATAAACAATTCCATGCTAATACCGCCAAGGAATAAAATTGCTTACACTGACGCGAGCATCACACAATTAATGAGCTGTTGGAAGCTATTCTATATCGCGTATGACGCGCTAATTGCTACGATTCCAATACTTTGACTTGTTAAGGCCGTTGAGGTCGATAACTCGTACATTCCTGTCACTGAGTAAATATTATGCTTTGATGTTTTTATTTTTGTAACAGAATTATTATCACATCCAAAACATCTGTCCTTAATCTAAAAACTTAATGCTCCCGTCATCCGTAGAGACAGAGATAAAGAGAAACGCAGCTGTGTGTTCAACAGGCCTAAAGACTATTTCTATACTGCCGAAATCTTTTGCTCTTAGAAGTGTGTTGCTGTTGACGTGAGTGATACGCGTGGAGTCCCGAAGTGGCGCATGTGGGACGCGCGTCAACTGACCAAAACATCGAGGTCGGTCTTTATTCACGTATGCGGAATCGTCTACTTGAGCTGGAGAATAGGTATCGCAGCGATAACGAGCCAGTCGTGTCCTCGCAGCCGATTATTGCGGTTGCTACATCAATATATTTGTTCTCGTACATTTTAACCGCTGAAAATATAATTCGCATTAAAAAGAGCCTCGTCGCGCGTTCTGTGTAGTCAGGTGTCGGTTGAATATCTACGTCTAGCCTTGCGTTTAAAACTGTCAAGGCGAGCGTGGAGGGAGTGCAACGTGTGGCTTGTAAACTGTTAGCTTGTAAACTCGTAAGCAGTGGTGCAGTGACCCATCAGCCGTGCGTGAAGACGGGACGATGGTGCGCAAAGGGGAGAGGTCCACTGCCACCCTGCTCAGGACTCTGGCCGACACGCTCCGCTGGCAATCTCTCCGCGCCGTCACTTTGGTGCGTTCGGTAAGCAACACTGCAACACGCTTCAACGCATACCGCGATTTAACCAATTACATTAATGCTCTTTTATTGAATTGTTTATGTAGAAGGACATTTAAAAATGTTAATTATAAGCTTTACCGTGTGGCAGTTTCTACTGGTGTAATTCTAATTATCCTATAAGTCTATTATTTACAATACACACAGGTGTGTACAACTGTTTGTAGTTACTCGTTATCGCTGTTTATGCTTACTTCTCGGTTTATTGACGTCACTGTATTGTGTAAAACTTGAAGGAAATTCGATTTATTATCAGATAAACGATAACTTGTATGGTGGTTATATCGATTGACGTGTGGCTCTCAATGTTTTGACATGTGCTCACGATGCGTCCGTGTGACCGACTCGGACAGTTCACGTGCGTGTATCGGAAATCTATCGCAATCTCTGACCTCAAGGGCGTAGATCACGTTGCGTAAACAAGCGCAGTGACACCGTGCCATATCATCCGTTACCTTAGATGCACTCTTCATTACAAATATTATGTAATGTACTCACTGTTACATTTAATCCCCAGTAAATTACTTTGTTTATCTACACAAAAATAATCATATACCTTTAAAACACGAGGGAATCTGGGACATTTCAACGAAAGCAATACCCAAATGTCAATAAACATGGACTATCAACAAACAAAAGATTTTGACACTCGGACACATTCACAAAAAGTTGATACACAAACTATCGAACCGATAAATTAGGTCAAATAAACGTCGAGTGCGATGCATAATTGCATATATGTAACCTAGAACGGTGAGCGAATTGTCGCATTTTGTTTACATACATGTGTATACGTAATACGAGACTACATAGATACAGGTGCAGCGTAGACATACGGCCCGGGCCTTGCTCTGACCCAGTTAAAGCCCGCCATTTCTTATCTATTCTACTAGATGCAGTCGGGAATGACCAGTCTAGAGGGAACTTTGCTCCTTTCCTTGTTAATTCCTGATGTGCAAACTAGTAATAGCTTGAACGGCGTAATTTTGTCTTAGAAGTTTGCACAAGTTGAGAACAATGTTGTTATTGCATTGCACCACTCTTGCCAAGCATATGGAGAAAAAGATCGTACCGCAAAATATTAAATCCATTTAATGTTCGCTAACATACTTGAAATTCTTTAAACCTGCTCAAGTAGCAGAACAAAAATCGAAATACAAGGAATGAATATCATCTTAAAATTTCTCCCTTTGACCGTTCCAAGAAGGTGATACCTTGTTAAAGTTTATGTAGGTGGACCTAAATAGAAACGAATAAAAAAGGTTTCCATAGATCCGAATTTTCATTGTGAAGTGTTTTCAAAGTTGTTTCGTAACTTAACTAAAATCACTAGATTCTGGGCTAATAATGGAAATTCTATAGACAGGGATAACCCCAGTAACACCTCCGTTTTACCGTTTTTTGCTAAGGTCTAAGAGTTAATTTTCACCTCGATATATGGCCAAGATCCTTCAGCGATCATCAAAATTCGTTCATCTGTGATTGCGAAATGGCTACTGTTGTCTCTTCTCATCGTCTCTGGTGGATCCAAGGTTTCAGTTTATCATTGTTATCTCTACACTTTGCTTATAGTAAATCTAGGGTAGGGTTTCAAGGAGTCTTCTCCTTCAACCGGTTGGGCTTTCCACATCAAAATCATTTTTTTTAGTTTTTTAGTTGAACCATATATTCTTCCGTCTATTTCTGCACCAGATTTGGTGTATCATTGGGTGCTAACCGTTTTATCCAGATTGGAGGTACTGCTAATAGTAGTTGGGGAGGAACTGCTGGATTTTTGCAACTAATTTTATATACCGAATTCGTTTCTAGTAGCTTTTAACATTCAATAATCATGACTGGGAGTGAGTCTGTCGCCGCATCCAAAGCGAAATCCTAAGTTACAGCATGTCAAAGTTGTATTTATAAATTTATAAAAAAAATATTCACAAAATTCAATAATCTTATGGGATGGTATTTGGGATCATCTTCAACCTAATCAGCTGCATGTAAGTGGGGGTATGATTTTCAGCCGGTATAAAATTACTTTTGCAAACTAACGCCACCCGTACTATATTGTGACAAATATTAATAACTTTTTTACTGCCACTGACTGCTATAGTTTTTAATTTTACTGCTGCCCTTAACCCAATGTAGTTATGGTCGGCGCAGCATGTTTTTCTTCATCGATACATCTTTATTAGACGTTATCTCACCGCTTTTCTAGTTTTTTAGCGTAATTTTTAAAAAACCATTTGGCAGCCTAGACTGGGAGTTTTGCTAATATGAATGAATTTTGAGACTCTGCTTTCTAAGTGATCTAGAACGACTAATATGACAAACACATTACATTAGTGAAGTTATAGAACATTCATGCGACCTATTTGTAACATAGTCATAGAAACGTGTCAGATTCATTGCATCAACATCGCTGCAATGGTTCAACACTTCCTACACGGTGATTTGTTTATAAAGGATTCTAACCAAGGAATATCATCTAGATTAATCGAATAACAAGGTGAACTCTGCAGCATTTTTTCTTTAAGTGATAACTTATAACACTGACACATGTGTGAAGAAATAAACCTCTGACATTGGTTTGTTTTTTTTAACCTTTTTGTGAGTATGCTTTGCATTATAATCATCACCTTTAGTCGGCTTTAACATCGGGCGATGGGACTCAGCTGTTGTGGCGGCGTCTGGGTGCTATTAATAAAGCTGTTAGGACCGTCACATACCAACACACTCCCGTCTAGTGTCTAGTTAAACTGTAGGGAAATTTTGAGACTGGTTTTTAACAGTTTCATGGCTGGTTGTGTTGTTATTTAAGTTGTTTAACACCTGAAACTATTATACCAGCTTGCGTGGTCTTGTTTGTGGAAGGAACTAAGAGTTATGTCGAATTCCGATTTTTTTTTTACTTAATCTTGTGAGCTTGATGGTTTCACTATTTTGACACACCAAGGCTAGTTAGTAGGCGACCACAAAATGCGTTTACGATATCCACAGGAAGAACTGAGTTCACGGCATCCTGAAACACTGAGCATTAAATAGTGACAAAACGCATCAGCGCTACCTTTGCAACTTCGCTTTAAAAAAACCGGGCAAGAACGAGTCGCACTCGCGTTCCGAAGTTTCCGTACCATCATATGTTTTTAAATTTTCATCGGCGAGGCCTATATTCGTCAGAGAATTTTAAGACTGCACGCTGCGGTGTAAAATATGTATTGCAGTTTTAGGGTCAGGGCCATCTCTTGACCGATAGTGGAACTAATGTAACTTTTGATGATTTCTGAAAAAAGTGTGCTATTTAGAGACTTCGTTTTATTTTTCCTGTAATCTTTACATAAACTTCTATCACATAGAATAATTTCATATTTTTCTGTTTCAAACTTCGGAAATAAGGGGGGGAACGGGTTTCTTTTTTTCATTTTTCATCAAAAGTTGAAAACTATGCGGCCTAAAAAAAAAGAAAAAATATTTGAGAATGTGCAAACTGCGCTCTTTCATGTGATACCCCACATGCCCACAGTAGCTCCACTTCGAATTTTTCAGACCCCCTTTCAGTCTCTGTAGCAAAAAATATATACATACTTAATTATATTTTTATTTCTTTCTTATTTGCAAAATAGTTGGACAAACGTCACCTAAAACTATTCCAAATTTCAAGTTGATAGTAGTATCGTCATTAGTAGTTCTTGAGATATCCAGCTGTGACAGACAAACAGACTGAGCCTCACTATAAGGGTTCTGTTTTACCATTTTGGTACGGAACCCTAAAAAGATAAAATGTCTGATATATTCTGAATCAAGAGTATTCTATTCTATTCTATTCATTATGTTGCATCCGTCCGGCATGCATGTGCCGTAAAGTATGCTCCTGTACGAGTATCGTACGTGGTCGCTTGTGGGCTGGCAATTTGTGAACCGTTACCTCATACACCCTCTAGCAAATTGTTGTTATTCATACTCTATTAAGCCTACGTAAAAATATAAAGTGGTAGGTGTCATTTGATGAATATTTTGCGTGGTTCTCGGGAACACCCACCATCCTTAATATCAAAGTGTGGGCGGGAAATTATTAAGGTAGCCACTGCTGATATATTAACCAATTTCCAACTTAATCTTTAATATAGAAATATTTATTACTGTAGAATATGTTTCCAATAATTTATTGCGATAAAGCTAGCGTTCTCGTAATAGACGTTAGGAATGCTGTAAACTTCCGAACAACTTTATTTAATCTACGGTCTCTTTCCGATAAAATTATCGCTTTTAAATTTTGTTTCGAAACTTCATTTACAACTTCCGAGATTTTCCGCTGTACAGTTCATATTTCCGACTTTATTGTTGTATAATTCGAAGGTCCAAATCTGTCTTGTTCTGGGTCCACAATTAGAGGAACACTGTTTGTGTTGTACCAAAAGAACATTAGTTGAAATTAAAACCTATTTGGAGCATCTATTTACATAATTATGTGTATGAACATTGTAAGAAACCGAACTCGATTCTCCGATATAAAAAAGAGCGTACGAAATAGCTTACAGCTGTATAAAATTGCAGCTGCAGTGTGTGTTGATCAGTGTTCGGTTCGTTATCGTGGCGGGCAGCAACACATTGGATCGGGAGCGCAGCGGAGTCTAGTCGACGTCGGCGGCGTGCCGTATCGCCGGAGCCGCCATCCGCAGAGATGACTATGCTCGCTCTCATTCATTAGAGGGGCGGGAGGGCCGGGGCGCAAGACGTCGCGCGCCGCCCGACGATATCGATTTTGTCCCACTCTCCCCCTGCGCCCGGCACACACCCCCGCACTCAGCATCCGACCTCGAGTGCTCTCCTCTCGCGCCTACCGAACACCTCCGACAGAAACTACGCCTTAACGACATGACGCCACAGCTCAAAATTCCGATCCCCGACGCCAGCTTAACGTCCTCCCGCCGATCCCTAATGGACCCTCCGGCCGAAAGTCACTCGGTCGAGATTACAACGACGCCTCCGCCGTCCACGTCGTTGGGAAAAAATAAGCTTTTTGTTACAATTAAAATGGTAAATCAAACCAATTTTAGTAATTGCGAGGTCAAACTTGGAAGTAGCGGCGCGCGCTGAGGGCGGGCTTTTTAAACGCGTATGATTTTTAATGGGCGCTCTTGTTCTTGCATAGTTGTATGACGGACTGTCGCGGAAATGTCACCTAATGTGGAATGCGCAAGTCCAATGCGACATCGTATGTTTAAATTATTGGTTTGAATACCTCGATAGCGAGACTTGAAGGATTTATTATCTACTCCGCAACTGTTTGTTACTCTTCACTGCACAGTTTGAACTCGATGTCGCTCGCGAATGTATTAAGCTCCACATCCAACCAAATCCTACTCCAAGAACGTATTTTTGAAAGTATAACTTTGATTTTCTTCGTACACGCTTGAATTCCTAGCTAAATAGCTATAGCAACTTCCATTAATTAACTTATTGAGATACATTTGTTTATTTCCATGACGGTTATTATGTCAGCGAAATGACGTTTACATAGAATGTAATTAAACTGTATAATTAACATGTGACCTGTTGTGAAAACAAAAACAGTCACCTGTTTTTTATTCAATAACAATGTGAGTTACATACATACTTGATGATTTTTAATAACAAATTGCCTTAACTATATTATTGGCAACATTGCAACTAACAACTACAAAAGAACATTCTATGCCTAATGTCACTAGAATACTAGGAAAAAATTATGCAGAAAAATGCATTCTGTTCTAGTCCTAGCTATTAACGTTACAACCTTTATCGCGTAGAACGCCCTCATGTAAAGTATCCGTGAACAAAACACTGCTGCAGAAAAAAAAAAACAATTCTACTATTTAGTTCACCGATCCTTGATCTAGGAGAGATAACAGTAATCTTGTTGCGGTAGGTCTCCGAGATTATGCATCGTTTCCATTGCTAATCACCGTTTAATATTGACATTATCCTGAACGCTAAGGGGCTTACAGGACCTTAACGCAAAAAACGCACGTTTTAGAAACAATAAAAGTATATGATCGACTCCAGTAAACTAAATCAGAAAAATATATGATATTCTTCAGGATATTATGCTAGGTAGATGTGTGTTGAAAACATAATACAACTAATTTGATACGATAGAAAAAAATCATGAATATACCTTTAAAAACTTTCTTTTTACAATAAAAACCATACTAATATACGTACGAGGGCGACACTGGAAGTTTAGAACTGGCCACTTGTAAACGATATAATAAAAAAATAAGTTCAAATTTTGAAAATGGAGCTCTTTGCCAATATTACTGTGTATGTATTTTATTCATTTATCATTTGTTTCTGCTCATAATTTGACAGAGGCCCAAAAACTCCGTGTTGATTGGTGTCGTGAAATAGTTCAAAGATTTAACGGAGGTGACTCAAATGCTGTGTTCGACATACTTACGGGTGACGAAAGCTGGATTTATTGTTATGATCCTGAAACTAAGAGACAGTGTGCTGCCTAGGTGTTTCCTTCCGAGGAGTGGCCAACTAAAGTGAAGAGAGATCGAAGCGTGGGAAAAAGGATGGTGTCCTCGTTCTTCGGAAGAACAGGGCATTACGCAACAATTGTTTTAGAGGATCGAAAAACAGTTGCTGCAGAGTGGTACACTAACAATTGTTTGCCACTTGTTTTGGAAAAAGTTCTGGAGAAACGACTTCGCAGTAGGATCCTCCTTCACCACGACAACGTCTCGTCACACACCGCCAAGCAAACAATTGACTACTTGGCGACGTCAGACGTGGAATTACTGGGTAACCCGCCCTATAGCCCCGACCTCGCACCTTGCGATTTTTATTTATTTCCGAAAATAAAAGAAAACTTCGAGGAAAACGTTTTATGGACGCCGAGGAAGCAGTGGCTGCTTTTCAAAATGCCGTCGAAGAGACTCCTAAGGACGAGTGAGCAGTGCTTTTCTCAGTGGTTCCATCGGATGCAGCGATGTATTGATGTAAATGGACATTATTTTGAAAAGATATAATAAAACTAATAACTTGCTAGTTTGTTCAGTATTTTGATCTTCTAAGAACTTTCAGCGTCACCCTCGTACAATCATTATGATATTTTGTCAGATTATTCTACAAGCAACATACTAAAGAACTAGTGTTTTATTTTTTAGTCCAAACAATAGATTTTTTGTAAATAGATAATTGCTTCATATTTTGTAATAAATTACCGGCGTTATGTCATCGCGCTGCTCTTTATTTTCTATGCAGTCCGACAAAGACCGCGCTTTAGGACATGTAATCGCCTTAATATAAATGACTTACAGCAGCTTTTTAAACCCAAAGGTGTATCTGATCGTTGAAAATTTAATGGCACTTTGGTTAAAAAAATATTTATTAAGAGTGCTGTACATGTTTTTGTTGAAACAATTTCCATAATATTATCGTTAATTATTATGTTGTTTTTGGGTTCTTCTTAGTTCTTATTATATTTTGTTATATCAGTTAGGGAAACGTCACAGCACCTGCCAATGTGTGTCCTTCTTTGCATTTTGGTTCTCTTCGTATTTATCCAAAGATTTTCACGTAAGCCGTTTCCACGTGGTTCAATATACATACGCATCAGTATTACACCACATTTCAGAATGATCTGATAGCTTTACTGATCAGATACTTATAAAGATAAGCCAGACTTACCTAATCAAGACTTGTTCTACCAAAATAACAAAAATCGAGTATATTTAGTTGACAACAGATTTGGCCCATAATTTTGAATTCGCTTTCCGGTTCAGGAGCTGCAATGCGTCTCTTCACAAGGAATGACAAGCTTGATTAAGTTTGTGTATTAAACAAAGTTATTTCTTGACAATGAATGTGACGAAAAGAATGGAAATGCATTTCAATGTTCATAATGAACAAGAAGTGTGGTCCTTTGAGATGCATACGTGACAAGTTGACCTGACATCAGCCACGTAGTGGTCCTCTTGATTGAAAATGTGCTGCATGTTAGGCGATTCACTTGGTAAGACGATATAATAATGGCCACGAGTTTACGTAAAAACTAACGCGAATTTCCCAATCGCATCCAGGAAAAAGACCGCCTTAAAACATTGTAAAAAATATAGCCCGTATCTGATACACAAGATTACTTTCATCGCGGGAGATCAAACAGTTTCTCGAGCCTGTACAAAAAAAACAGATTTCTAACGCGCGAAGCCACAGATAAAATCTAGCATAATACATCTGGTCAGACGCCGGTTTTGGCGCCTACAAAAAATAACATCAGCTCGGAAACAGATGCACTTCTTTTAAGAAGGGTTTAGGTTTATTTTTGGTTTATACTAGGGATGCCGCGATACGCCTTTTTGCCGATACGATACCGATACCGATACTCTTATAAAAATATCGGCGATACCGATACCGATACCGATACGCTTACTGAATTCAAAAAGGAAGGTAGATTAAATCAAACACAATTAATGAATAGTTTTAGTAATCAAAATTAACATTTAAGTATAAGATTTTTATGGAATTATCAATTGTCGAAATTTCAAAGTGATTCCATATAGCACTTTTGTGTTTTGAAGTTGATATGACTACTATTTATTTTATTTGACTCAAACGACTAATTATAAATGACATACAATACACAAACAATTACGATATGTAATTCTTAATCTTATTTGCATGGAATAATACTACGCGCAACAACATTCAACCTAACGAAATGGGATAGATGTGCGAGTGCGAGGCCAAAGCGGACGGGAGAAACAAAACACTGAATAAAGCGCGGGGTTTCCCCGAGCATAGTTAGTTTGTGCCTCATTTGCAACGAAATAGACGGGACAACACGCGCGTTTACATTACATTTTTAAAGCGCGAAATTTGAAAAGTATCGTTGAATCGGCCATAAAATTATCGCCGATACCGATATATCGGCAAACCTGAAGTATCGCCGATATATCGGTATCGGTATCGGATGCATCCCTAGTTTATACTTATATTTGAAGTACATCATTAATTTTAACACATTAATTTGTCCAAAAATTATGATTAAAATAACAGTGCCTCAAAATAGTATACATGACATACATGAAATAATTTGAAAAAAAAAACTTAAAAATTAAGTACTTAATAAAACAAATTTTTAGATGTGTGAGTTATAAATTATTGGCAATAAGCCTGTAAAAGTTGTATATGGTTTATACTCTGTAATTTTGTTTAAAATATTTATAAAATAGTTAGGTTACTTTCAACCGTTTATATAGAAATAGGAGCCCCGCGAAGCGGGGCTACGTCGACATAGAATGCAAGAGTGTAATAAATAATTTAAACATTGATATTCCAGACTTTGGTCAGCTGAACTTTTGATCAAATGACGATGAGAAAGTTTTGATTTTCTAATATGCAACCCTTTAATCGTAATGTTCTTACACCCACACTTACATCCCTCGAGAGGCAACAAGAGCCTTTAGCGGAAAACTTGACGGTGTTTAGAGATATTTGGGGAATATATAGCCGTTTTGTGTCTTCAAAACTGGCGGTGGTTACACTGGAACAGGAGAGTTATCATCAGCTAGCAACTAAATGACTTGCCAACATTTGCAAAGAAGAATATATTAGAGACTAGCTGCGCCCCGCGGTTTCACCTGCATAAGTTTCGATCCGTGGGAATATCGGGATAAAAAGTAGCCTATACGTTAATCCTGGGTGTCAGCTACCTCCATACAAAATTTTATTAAAATTGGTCCAACCGTTTGAGCGTGAAGAAGTAACAAACATATAAACACACACACGCTCACCAACTTTCGCCTTTATAATATTAGTGTGATAATTGTATGCAAATAAATCACACTTTCGTATAACTCACCGTGTCTCCGTGTTGAAATACCAAGGATGTGGTTTCGGGTAGACCATCAGACAATTCGCTAGACCGAAATATACCTAACGCTGGCTATTAGCCGCATCACCAACTTGGCAACTAAGAGCATATTGTTTTTAAAAGACAAGAGACCAACAGTGATCTGAAAAGGATTGCTGTTCAATTTTGTTTTAATAGCTTCTCGGCTCAAGAAAACAAACAGCCCAATAAGACCTTTTGCATCTCTTTCTAATTTTTGTTTCGAAAAGACATTTAGAAATAAACTTTTTGCAAAAAAAAAATTGACCGACTTCCAAAAAGGACAACAAACAGAAAAAAACTTTAATTTCGGAAGTCGGTGTCGTTGGGTTCGCATTTTCGTTGTTTGCCACCGACTTCCGAAATTAAAGTTATTTTTCACTTCTTTGTGGTGTCTTTTTGAAAGTCGGTTGTTTTATTTTTTTGAAAAATGAAAATAAGAAAATACATTTATTTAGCACAGACTAAAAGACGCACAATACACCAGATAGTTAGATAATAGTCGTACATCAGATGAAAACAAAGATAAAAATATAAAAGTGCAAAGTCCGATGTAAGAAATTGTTTTATTTTTCCCTTTTTAGTTCTACTTACCCCACACAAATTTGTACAACTCTACTTGCTATGTAAAAATCAATGACAGGAAATTATTATAACATCATCAATATAAACTAAGTGGCAAAAATACGTATTATTGAAGCTAACTCAAAAACTACCCAAGCAAAGTTTATAAAATCTATACGGGACCACCCCTGAGGCATACCCTATCCATTAAAAAATATATTTTAAAATCGATTTACAATTGCCGGAGATATCGCGTAACAAACATAAAAAACATACAGTCAAATTGAGAACCTCCTCCTTTTTTAAAGTCGGTTAAAAAAGATAACACATCTAACAAAAAATAAATATCCAAACTCCAAAGCAGTTTTGTCTAGAGAACATCCAAATGTTTGTAATAAACTTGCATTATGATTTATGAGTCCGCCGAGAGCTGAATCTAGACGTACTTAAGAGCTTTTGAAGTCGTTATCGAAATGCTTGAGTATTTATTTACAAAAACAGTGTACATCTTCATTACTCCTTATCAAAATATTAATGTCACATTATCACTCAGAAAGTAAGTTATTAAATTAAACGGTCATAAACGTATCTCATAAAATTCCGACTTTCAATTTGTTTATCAACTATGTAAACAAATATGTTCTGTTCGATGCATGTTATTTAATAATGAATAGTATCTGTTAGCTCGGTTATTATGGTAATGCCCCATCAAAGGCGTCTGCCCGGGTCTGCCTCAACGAGGGGAACGCTTGGGGTAGGTTATGGTATTGCACTCGCCGATCCGCCGACTGCAAGGGTGGTTTTGCATAAGTATACCTCGGCTTATAGTTAACAGCCCTGAATGTGTCTGTCTAACCGCTAGATTTATGAATGCTGCGGTGCAATTATGACGTTTCGTAGGAGTGTGCGTGTGTGTGTTTACGCTGTTCCGATTGCTATGCAAACTTTTGATATACGTGCTTTGAACATTTTACCTGATTTATGTGTACCTATGCCTGTACTTTGCCTCCGTCTTGAAATACAAAGGTTTGTACGGAGTTGTATTCAATTATCTATCTCATGGCCATTTTAGTTTGTTATAAATTTTAAATCAGTTATCTAGACTGGTACCGAGTTGGAAATAAACAGAGATCGATATGGCTTCGGCGACGACCGAAACTTCCCTGGGCTTGGGCTCCTCGACGTTTTGAGATCACACCTGAAACGTATTATGTCTAGACTAGGAGCATATTACAGTCAAGCATTACATCTTAAAACTTAGACGATTACCTGTTGGATTTTTTTCGCCGGGCCGGGTACTCCGACACATAATTAAAAAAGCGTGCGTGCCCACTTGACGCACAGTGTTAGCTTTTTTGCGTGTGTGTGCGGTGTGCGGTGGCACTAATGAAACGGGCCCCGGCGGCTTGCGTCGTAGCGGCCTACGTACGCGGTTCTTGCATTGGGTCGGGTCAGTGAACCTGCCCGCCCACTATCGGGGTAAATATGCCGAATGCACACAGATGCGCGCGCCGGCCCCGCACACCTCCTCCCGCCCGGTCGTCGGCGCTGCATTCTGCACGCATACACCCCCGACCCCTCTTAAAACTCCTAATTGATTGCACAAATTTTCTCGCAATAACTGTCTTTTTATGGTGTTAATGATGTAAACTTGCGCAGTTCCGCCGCTTTAATTGATACTCGACGACGTGATAAGTTGTAAACCAGAGTACCTAATGCGCGACGAATTTTCATTTGCATATCACTGCGGTGTCGTCGGCGGGACTATGAAAAATTAATTAGCATATGGTGAATTCTCTTTTTCGGGATTGCGTTCCGATCTTTAGCTTCACGCTACGATGGATAACCAGAGTACGTATTTTTTTTTGGAAGAAAAAGTTTCATTAACGCTCCTTATGACCTTTTACTCTTCATACGAACCAGCGAAAGCGTAAAATGTAGGCAAAAAAGAAAATTAGTTCTAGGCAGATCTTTACTTTACAAAGTTGATACTACATTTTTTATTTCCGCCAGTGTTTCCTTCGATGAAATCGTTCGATTGAAATCTTTTATTCAGCATTCATTAGTTTTTATTTAGCCAAGATCAAAAGCAATCGGCGTCTTGGCACGAGTTTACATAACTCTGGTACAATCAGAAGAAAAAGCTCCCGACGATCTATTATAAGTATGTAGGTATGTACACGAGAAAGAAATATTTAGACAGCTGTGTATTTTGTTATCGAACAAAAATAACTTGATAGCGCAGTCGTTATACCGATGATCCAAGCATTACATCATCGAATGCATTCGTATGATATCACGGTGACGTCACGGCGCAATGCGTATAAATAAAAAAATAACGCGTCCGTGTGATGCCAACATCCCTCCATACACACAATAAATACATGCAATAAAAATCGCATAGAATTGCAATGCCATCATAAACGCGCCCGTTTTGGCATGATTGCCGCACAGCGCGGTCTTTTAAACATCTTGACCTATTCAATTGTGTGATACATTGTTTATTTTATGTTTGTATGGAGATCTGGGACTGAGAGGGAAATATTGTCATAGTTATTTATGAAGTATTCAAGGAAGGAAAAATAGCTTATTATATTCAAATATACTGCGTTTTTAGGATTCCGTACCTCAAAAGGAAAAACGGTACCCTTATAAGATCACATCGTTGTCTGTCTGTCTGTCCATTTGTGAAGACCCCTTTTCTCAGGAACGCGTAGAGTTATCAAGTTAAAATTAAGCAATCCCTTGAAGCAATGAAAATTGATTCCCGTTGACCTAGAATCATGAAATTTGGCAAGAAGCAATGTCATGTAGCATAAGTAAAGGAAAAAATCCAAAAACCGTAAATTTGTAGTTCCATACCTACAAAATTGTACGGAACCTTCGGTGCGCGAGTCCGACTCGCATTTGATCGGTTTTTTATTTTGGAAATCGACTATATCTGTGACATACATATGTTACAGAAGATGAGAAGATTTTCTGAAAGCAAAGGATGTTGTAATAAAAAATGCGATCTGTATACAAAAGGTGCGTTAAATTACGACGGGCCTTTCATTAACATATTCGCCCAACTTTTCCACATGGCAACACGTATTAAAATTGGCGCCTTAATTTCAGTCCGAACAGCATTTTCGGCAGTTAACCAAATAATTATAAAAAAACCGGCCAAGTGCGAGTCGGACTCGCGCACCGAGGGTTCCGTACAAACCTGCAAGGTTTACAAAGTTCGTTCATTACGACAATCGAGTCATAACTATGGTATTTTTATTGCATATGAATTTCAACTTGATAGCTCTACGCGTTCATGAGGAAAAAAGTAATAAGTTTATATTTATTAAAAAATAAATATATATTTTGTAATGTAACTAAAAATTTAAGGTTTTCGGAATTTTTCCTTTATGTATGCTATAAAACGTTGCTTCATGCCAAATTTCAAGATTCTAGGTCGACTGGAAGTACCCTTTAGGTTTTGATTCCCTTGCGAGTACTTGCGAGTTTCAAAATATGCAGCTTAAATTGCTGTTTCTTTTGATTGCGTTGTCATAGAAGTTTGATTTTGTTACAGCTTAAAGGTATTATAGACCTGAGTATTTGGTATGAATTTCAATTTAATACCTCTACGCGTTTATGAGGAAATGGGTAGTAAGTTTAAAATTATTAAAAAAATATATATTATGTGATGTAACTAAAAATTTATGGTTTTCGTAATTTTTCCTTTATCTATGCTATAAGACGTTGCTTCGTACCAAATTTCAAGATTCTGAGTTCACGGGAAGCACCCTGTAGGTTTTGATTCCCTTGCAAGTGTCGAAAATTTGCGGCATAAACGGCTGTATCTTTTGATTGCGTTGGCTTAGAAGTTTGATTTTTTCACAGCTTCAAGGGACAGTAGACCTGAGTAATTGATATAAATTTCAGCTTCATACCTCCACGCGTTCCTGAGAAAAAGGGTCTTGACAGACGGACGGACGGACGGACAACAAAGTGATCCTATAAGGGTTCCGTTTTTTCCTTTTGAGGTACGGAACCCTAAAAAAGAATTTTAGTTTAATTTTACAGGTGCAAAGTTTTAATTTTTAATGTTTGCAAGTTTTAAATAAAAACTGGCAACGTTTCTTGTTCAGAGAACTGGGTATCTGCTCCTTGAGACTAAAGTTCCAAAAGTTCCAAGAACTACTAATTGCAAGTGCAAAATAACAAAGTTTTAATTGATGTTTAACTTTGAATGGCAATAAATCGTAAAGTGGAACAATATTGTTGCCCAGTATATCAATTAAGTAGATATCGCTTTATTTTCTCTACAACGATAATTAAAAAAAAACGGAATAGCGTGTAGTAAAATTAACTGCCTGTTTGCTGTGTAATTAAAGCATAGTATCTAGAATACCTTTTGCCTGAAAAATAAAACAAATCTAGCAGTAATTGTGATGATTTCGATGTATTCGGCTCGAAGGACCAAACAATCTACCATACACTTACACCCTTAAAGTTACCACCATATTTCCACAACATTAAAACAGTTATTGAATAACAAAACATAACAATACACCCAACAAACATAACTCCCTATAAAAACTCAATAAACGAATAACCACCGCGAACAAACCCCATTACTTTTAGTATCGACATGCCATAAAAGTTTTATTGGCTTAAATCAGCGCGACCCTCGGTACGCGTGGTCTCCAGGAAGTGCATGGCAGCATGGTGCTGGTGAATAATTAGGATACGCAGCGGTGAACCGCTCACTTCTCATTGGTCCACCCCTAATTGAATAACTGACGATATGCAGAGATTTAGAGCGGCTGGATGTGACAGTTGTTTAGGATCGGACTTTTTTTTTATCGCTCATAGGATGTTGTTTATGTTTCATCCTGCGAATTAGAAATATGAATCATTTTTAATACGATTAAAAAGCATCGACTGTCTTCAAAACTGAAAAGTTCAGAGTTCCCAAACGAATGTCAAAATAGGGCCCTATATGGACTTCAATGTTTATGTTTTGTTTTCACTTCAGTAAGTAAAGTCTTTCACAGACTTTTTTCTCAAACCAAATTAAAAAAAAATCCTTTTATTGAAAACTGTTATTACTTTTTAACAAGCGTCCATGACCCGTTTTCTTCAATGTTTTTACAACTTGTAAGTTGATTAGCAATACATACAGATTTTTTTTTTCAGTAAATTGTACAACAAAACCATTTGCGAAAGAAAAAATAGTTCGTTTGTTTTCACATATCTTCTTAAATCTCATATACAAATACTTCTAATAACTTTCTGTAGCTCTACCATGAGTTTGCACTTTGCACAGCCAAAACTCGCTAGCGTCTCCGTAAATAATGTGTATGAAATATTGTACAGCGCCCCTAGCGGTCACAGAAAGAATTAAAATTCGTACCATGAGCACTATAGATTTCGATAGGTAAGAAACCTAACGTAATCTATTCGATAGTTACTAACGTTTTTCAGCTGTCGCCATACAAAACGGCACCATGAGTCACTAATTTGACAGACGCTATCGAAAAATACGCTTACGATAGTAGTTACGTCACTCACCAGCATTTTGACGTGTGAAACATATGTTTACATTGAAATTATATACGTTTTTGAGTTTTTTTTTTGTCAAAATAATGTCTGGAAGAGCTTATTAAGCATATAATATGTTAGCGGCCGCTGAATTTGAAGACCAACGACGTAAACAACATGAATTTCAAGCCAAAATTACAGGAAAATTAAATTATAGCTTACCAATGGGCAGCTAGGCAGCTACCTAGGAGGCTTTCTGTGATAGATATTAACTTAAATTTGAATAAAAGACATTTTACTTGAAAAACCTTTTTATTTATTTTATTATTATATGGGATACATACAGCATATTTAACAAAATAAGGAACACAAAAATTCACATAAAAACAGATACTTAGTACCTACTAACTACACATTTTTTTCTTAAAACATTGGACACTAAGATTTCCCCTGTATCGTGGATGCATTTTCAAACACAAATCTCACATGCATGTCTTTTATAAACTTATTTCACAGAATTTAATTAAAAAACGCCGTGAACCACACAATGTCAACAAAATTACAAATTGAAAACGACACTCGATGACACAACAGTAAGGAATAAAAATTCAATAATACCTTAAGAAGTTCACTAACCGCCAACCATTCTATTTAGTCGGATTATTTCCTATCATAACATTTTAAGCATAGGCGATAGCATTACATTTTGACCATATAAGCCGTTCTCTCTCCTTATTACTAAGAAGAAAGAAACAAAACATAAGGAAGTGACGTTACATACGACACGATCTATCGAGTTTACCTCAGCACCTGCGTAAGGCTCCGTAAAATTCATGGTGCAAGCATTACCGAAATCTATTCGATCCACGTTAATACGCTAGCGAGTAAGTTTTCGATAACAACTCATGGTAGAGGTACTGATATGTATAGTGTTGGTTTTAGACATTTCATAATGAAAACTCAAAACTGTAAATTATGTTCACATTCATAACCGCGCAAGGCATTTCTAGTTTTACTACATCACTTAAAACGGTTTCGCGCCCTCGTCTCGGTCGCAACCAATGATGTTGCACCGGAACCCTTGTATCAGTTTAATTAGTTTTTATAGCATATTAATGAAATTATTAGGAATTTATAAACATCTGTTGCTTATATTATATTTAGCAACATTATTTACAGGCTACGGTCTACGTCACCTACGACATCTATGCTACGAAGCGCTACGAAGTGCTACGCGTTTTTTCGGGCTACGACGTCATGCTACGCAATACAAACGTATAAAGAAAATTGTTAAGTGCTTGAGTAATAAAATTGAGATTGTAATGACTTATATTGTATTTTTCATATCATCTATCATATGTTAAAATATTCTTCTCGTTGAAAATTAAATCCATTTTTTCAATGCCACTGAACTTTTGACTTTGAACCCGTCGGCGAATATATTATTTCAACCTTTTCAATATAAATGACGTGGGAGGTATGAATGAAAAGACAAACAAAACTCGGGGTCTCATAAATCAGGTTTGGCAAGAACAATTCTTCAATATTTTACACGGAGCAATACAAATTTTGTCAACATTACAACACAAACATTGTCAAAGGCAGGGGTAGACACGTTTCTGAATTATTCGCCTCAGGATTAACAGAATATTATCTCGCATAACCTGTCATTTATTTCCCAGTAGCTAACATATTATTTTCGCTACCTATTGAGATAAACAGCAGATGAGTTTCCGTATTTTTTATACAGTTTGCGTCGCGCCACGCTTATGTGTTAAGACGTAGCAGATTTGTATCGGGCTCGGTTTGCATCGTCAACTTCCTACCTACAGGTTGTGCAAGTTGTGCTGTTCTCGTTTCCATCTCCGGCCATGTTCATTAGATAGTTAACCGTCGACCGAATAGTGGATCACATCTCGCTATCAGGTGCGCTGCAAACAAAACGCTCAATAGAGGCCGGGTTAAACATGCACGACGGGTGTACGGGTATAATTAAAGTTTAGGAGACGCTCACGTCGCCCGTTAACCTCGTTATCGGGCGCTGGAAGTGGGTGAGACGCGGTGGGGAGGGAGCCAGCCTCGGGGTTGGGGGGAAACGGGGAAAATCAATGACAGCCGCCGCGCGCCGTCTCTCCCCAGCCCGACGCGCTCATCTCGCGGCCACGTGCCGCGGTCACTGGCCTGACTCACCACACCATCCTCTCCCATAGCCACCATCATTTGTCTTCGCGCATCCTCGTCATTACCCCTCGACCAATCAAAAACCCGCATTTAAAAATGTAGCTCTGATAGAACTATCATTCCTAACCCGACCTAATCAATCACCAAAAAAAAAACTGCGTGTTCTTTCAGCGCACGTGTTATTCAGATGACCGGCACAAATCAAAGCAAATAGCTTGACATCGGCATCGGTCAACAAACAAGCAGTTTAGTGAAACAGATAAGTGTGCGGTTGCACGAAGCCTTGCCAGTTGTTGGGGGCGCTCGATGTAATATGTAGGTCGCTGTCAGAAATTTGGGTTATCGTTTGGCCGCTTCGATATGCGACACTTCCGTACCACCGCGATGCGAATGCTATGCACTAGCCGATATTATTGCTACGTCATGCTTCCGTGTTACCTAATACCGGCTTCTGAATGCCAGATGTTATTGGTCATGTAACACTGACCCGTCATCGTCAGTCACATTACGCTTTGGCTGTACAGCATAGTATCAGTAATAGTATATGTATATATATCATCATAGTATCTGACAATTTGACAACCATCCATCGGACGTCCGAAACTTTGCCGACTTATAAAATATATTTCCGTCAAGTCCCCAAAGTTACCAACCATTCGCGAAACAATGAGTCATATTTGGGGCGAGTCTCGCGGTACCTAATAAAAATCGGTAGCAATGAACTTCCTAGTCCCAAATCCATGCGTTGGTACCTACCTCGTCGGTCGGCGGTCGGTACAAATGTTTTATATAAGCATATCGCGACCCGTCGTCGATCAATGTCAACCGCATATTTGGGTCAACGTCCGTCAACCGAGAATTCCCGCGTTCATCTACTCTTCATTTCCCATAACGCATACGATCACAATTTTAGTGTGCAATGTTCAGAATGTACATGGACTTGATATTTCTAGTTATATTAATATAAATACCCTTTTCTTTACATAGCTCTACTAATTTGATTTTTTTTTTTTGCATTTACAAGATGCAAACTGAATCTAAACTCTTTATTCCATTACTAAATTGTCAAAATAACGTTGAAAAACACGGTTGAAAAAGCCACGCTGTCATAACTGTCAGTCATCGGCGGTTCAAGTTTGCAAAATATGGGTAAATAAGAAAAATGTAAAAAAAATAACAAAGCCATCCAATGATTTCATAATATAATATCTACAAACATTACTACATTTACCAAAAAAACTGGGAAATATATCTTCGCTGAAAGTGAAAAATGAGGTGATCTTCGAATTTAATTATGCCTGATGTATTCTATTTTTCTCATCCTCGCTCACCATTTCATTGGGCTGGTAATGAAGTTGTCTTTCTTACATACTTACACGGCCACTGCTATTTAAAATTGTCTTCTTCCATGAAAAAAAAAAGACTTGAGAATTGTCTTCTTCTTTAAAAAAGATCTACAGTTAAATACTAGGACGATCAAAGACCGCAGTAACAGGTTTTTAATATCAGTTCCAAAAGACGAATATCAATACTCATCTCGCAATTATTTTGTCCTCAGGTATATTACGCGAAGAAAAAGCGGAGAGCGCAACAGTACCTGGGCGAGGACGGCTCGCACAAAAAAGAGCGGAAGTTATATAACGACGGCTATGATGATGATAACCATGATTACATCATCAAACAGGGCGAGAAGTTCCTCGACCGGTATGAGATCTCCTCGCCGATTGGGAAGGGATCTTTTGGACAGGTGAGCATCTACTCCTTTTCTATCAATCAATCATTTTAGCCTATAGAAGTCAAAAAGAAGTTATACATTGACCATAAATGGAGACCCGATCTCAGATTTGGAACTCTCGCATCAAAGATCATACGACGTATCCGAAGAGATTGCTGAACGCTTACAGAAAATAAGCATACCGAATACTGCTAAAAAGTTACTACAGTGTTCAAACACTTGGTAGTTAACTTGTATACTCATTTCCTATAATAAATTAAACGGGGCAAAGGTGCACCAAGAACTAATAGAATGACTAATATGACTTATCAGGTGTGTTAATACGTTCCGAGAAAAATAAATATTATGAGTAACCGTTGCACTTAGTGGTCAAGTACGTGATTCATACAACATATTGTATTAGTTATCCTACAGTCAGATTACTGAACGTAATGAGTTTCTCCTCATTGCCCTAGTAGTAAACACAGACCAATAGAATATTGTATTGTGTTTTAGAGCGATTACGCCGTACGGCATTTCATACAAACTTTCAAGCCCTCGTTTTTCGAAATGAATGATTTTAATGAAACTTCATACGCCTAAGCAGGATACGAAGGTCTAAGTCTAAAAAGTTAGTAAAGAACATATTCGAAATGTCTTATTAAAAAAAAGGTAACTGGAAATCTGTTTCTATGGAAAATTTAAAATCGGTCTAATTCGGCTGTAACACAATTTTTCTAAAATATTCTCAAGTAACTTTTTAGAAGTTTGTATCCTGCTTATGCGTATAAAGTTTCATTAAAATCGGTTCTTTCATTTCGAAAAACAAGGGCTTGAAAGTTTGTATGAAATGCCGTACGGCGTAAACGCTCTTAAGCAGAAAATGTGATCAATAACCGGAGTTGGAGTTACAAGGAAACAGTATTTAGCCTGAAATTCCACTTCAAAGTCGCAGAGTTTTCTATCGGGTTGAGAATAGCTATATGTTATAGTATTAGAGATTTTCTCAATTGATTTACCCGTCACAATCGAGTGACATCGTACCATCGTTCATTGGGTTGACAGTAACTGCCAATATAGGAATACTAACAGGGTAAGCGGGATCTCATGCATCTTAAAAATGTGAACATTATGCTGTTTAAGTAACTGCAAGGCTGTGGGTGGCCTGAAATACCAAACCATTGTAGATTAAGCCCTCTACACTATTCCTAACAACTCTTGAAAGCTATATTCAACAGTGATTGGTCGTGAATGCTTATGCGAATCCCGCACCCCCGGCTACAGGTAGAGGTGAAACAGCGCGGTGGATTTAGCCAGTAAGGATTCGACATGCCCCCACGATGGAGGAAGTCCAAGAGGATTTCTACCGCGTACAAAAAAAAGGGTGCATTGTGTGTGATGTGCCGGCGCACACTTTAGTGCTGGCCATTCTCCTTTTCTATAGAGTATTGTGCATGTTTTTTTCATTCGCCCTTAAACCCTCGTGATAAGCAAGAAATACAGCTTACAAATAGATCTCTCTGTCTACGCTAGTTGCTAACGATTATGTTTCTCAATGTTACAGGTTGTGAAAGCGTATGACCACGAGGAGCAGTGTCAAGTAGCGATAAAAATAATTAAGAATAAGAAACCCTTCCTAAACCAGGCACAAATAGAAGTCAAGTTACTAAAGATGATGAACAGAGCGGATCCTGAAAATAAGTATTATATAGGTAAGTTTAAACTTGAAATAATATAAATTACTTAATTGGTCTTGTAAAAAAAAATGCTTAGTCGACTTTTTGACAAATTTAACAATGGCAATGGCAACAATGTTTGGAGGATTTTTTAGGAACGCTATTATATTATAGGATTGAATTACATTGGCTACGTTTGGAGATGATGCATGAAGACGTCTTTAGTAAAGATATAGTCAAGTTATCTACTGCTAGCATTATGCTGATAGTTCGAAACTGTGACAGAAATTTAAGCAACGTAACACGAATAAATCTCGCGAAGCCATTGTACATTTTGATTTTAATTAAAATACAATACAACAGTTTCAATGCTTATTAATGTAATTTATTTAATGTTATAATTTATGAACCTGTAAACACTATGACATGTTTGATTGTGGATACGAAAAGCAAACAGACCATGATTCACTTTGATGTTTACTTTTTCAGCTGCAATGTCAATGCAAAACACGTGACTGTGTTAGAGGAAACTAAAATAATATTTATTCTGATACTTAGTATTAACTTATCAAATATACTAACACCACTCAGTACAGTTTCATAATAATCGAGACTGTATTAGGTATTTTTCGTCCATATCTGCGTCGTTTAAATTATGAGCAGGACTAGGAAATCGAGGTCTTGGCCAAGTATAATAAGCAATGTTGGAGCCGGCTAAGAGTTCAGGCTTCGGTTGTCTTCAGCATTCATGTATTCAGAGACATTGGTCGACTTCAGTGGGTCTGGTGACTTGACCGTCATTACAAGACCTAAGCATGCATAACTAGCCTATAATGTCCCAAATGCTGGGACACAGGCCTCACCTCCGTGAAAGAGAGTGGGGCGTAATCCACAACGCGGGCCCAGTGCGGGTTGGTAGATGTCACATGTCTTCGAATTTTTGGTTCTAGTACATGCCGGATTCCTCACGATGATTTCCTTCATTGTTTTGAGACAGAAGTCCCAATCGTCTGTCGGAAATTATCCCACGGCATCATACTGGCGAGATAAACAGTATCCTATGTCCTAACGATCCGTGTGCTAAATTTAATCACAATCCATTCAACCAGGAAGGCGTGAAAGTTTACAGACAGACAAAGTTACTTTGGAATTTATAATTTTGTTTAAATAAGTATGTGTATAGTATACATATGATTTTTTTACCAACCAGCCCTTGGCCGGTATGGTGAATCATGGTTACTGATAGAGGCCTGGGTAGAGATTCCTAAAAGTGGGAATATTTAAGGTTTATTTATTGTTACATACTTTTATTAATATGTTTTTTCTTATGTTCCAGTGAAACTGAAATGTCACTTTATGTGGCGGAACCACCTGTGCCTAGTGTTCGAGCTGTTGTCGTACAACTTGTATGACCTGCTACGTAACACCAACTTCAGGGGCGTATCGCTCAACCTGACGCGCAAATTCGCGCAGCAGTTGTGTACGGCGCTACTGTTCCTTAGTCAACCTGGTAAGACTTCCAACATAATATACAAAAATATCCCAAGAAAAGTATGCGCATCGGAAATCATCGTCTATCTTCGGCAATACGAACGCAAGTGGCTGAAATCTAATATAGAGCTGGTACATCCATTTATAAATAATTGCCTATTGTCTATAACAATGATTACAAAATTATAGATTTTCAACAACTAAGTATCTAATTCCAAAAAACATGAGTGACCTATTAACGATATGAGACCGCGACCGGTGTAAGTAACAATAAAGAGGCGCAATGATAGGTGCACTACTACAAAGTACGGCAGTACAAAGCTTAGAAGCTTTGAGTCTGCGCGACATTCGTGTTAATTCGGAAACGCGAAGATTACCGAAGCGCATAAATTTTCTGGTTTACCTGTACCAAGCTAGTAGAATCAAAGTTCTTTACGAAACAGCCCTTCCTTGGAAACCCATATCCATTTGTACCGCAAAGCAGTATTCACCGTGTTTTTAATACAGAAGCTATGAATATTGATGTAGTATTAAACTTTAAACAATGACTTGTGAACTATACTACCTATATTTATCATTATTCTAAAACCCAGTACGGAACTGACAACTGACAAGCACCTACAACAAGGATTTCCCAAAATCACATTGTCGCGCAAATCTCGATAAGATAGCTCTTATCTACAATACTAATACCTCTCTCTTGTATTCCAGAACTAAATATAATTCACTGTGATCTTAAACCCGAGAATATACTACTATGCAACCCGAAACGGTCAGCCATTAAAATTGTGGATTTCGGGAGCTCGTGTCAACTAGGTCAAAGGGTAAGTCTGCCTGTATTTCATAGTCTAACACCACTGTACTTTATTCTGTCTGGACTGTCTTATTCTAGAAGCTAAATCTTTACCTTCTAGACTAGAATAAACGTTGTTATATAACAATTTTTGTCTAAAAAATTGCCTTTGTAGTCTGTATGTCAGTATTTCAAATTCAATGTAGATGTAGCTGACAGTTTTAGCCCTGAGTTAAGCCTGCGGCTTATTCTTCAAATTGTTTACTAAACTGTCTTCACAAAATGTACGTTAAAAATAGTCTTAATAGAAACACTCGTAAAGTTAAATTTATTTCGAGAAATTTGTTGTTATTTTATTTGATACAGATATAATGTGGAATATTATGCGTGGGTTTAAAACCCACGTCATTATATCCCGAAAACACTCAAATGTAGCCAAGAGCTGAACTTGCGTGAGGTTATGTTATGTGAACTTACTGGATTTGAATGTCTTACTAAATTATTCACTTTTCTCTAGTCTAAAATTCTAATTTGCAAGTACCAAGAAATTTAATAGAACACACTAAATTATTGAAGTGCACCTAAAACGGCTCCACCAATTTATAGACTCGATTCCCGTACACGCTAATTGCCGAGATAAATCACATCGGGGTCGTGTGATTCAGTGGTAGAGGCGGCCAGGTTATCGCCAACTCGCACATATACTTAAAACGTAATACTAGCTTCGACAACGCATACGATAAAACCCATTCATGTACGAACGATCTTGGTTAATTTAATTATTAAGAATTATTGAGGTTTTATAAATGACAAAACTTTCACTATTCACAAAATAGTTAGGTTTAACCGACACAAATCCAGGCTTGAGGTGCTACTGAAAAAGTCCTATTGATAAAACGTAATATCTTTTGGCATGAGCTGGAAATCGAACCCCCGTGCCTGTTCAGCAATCGCGCTGACGACGACTAGACCAAAGACTCGAATCTCGATAATAATTTATTTCCAATAATTGATACTTAATAAATAGCGTTTTATAGTCCAATCGTAGCGCCTTTAGACTCATGAATGGAAGTATATTTTGCAATGATTTGGTTCTTTATAATTAATTCTCCTTTTATTAATTTCGTTATCAGTGCAGTAGACGCTAATCAAGGCCATGGTATGGACTTGACCCTTGTTATCTTTCTTTAGTTTGTTCTATATTTGGAAGTGGTACTTAATTGATATTTAGATATATTGTCATTTTACTGAGATTTCTGAAGTTGATGATTTAATTGTAACATGGTCTTAAGGCTGAGCTGGATAATATATATGGAATTTTGCTTGCATCTAACATGTAATGCATTATTTTTGACCTGCGAATGCCCCCTACTAATTTAGCAAAGCAATAGCGATGATGCTTTTTACACCTTTCCAAACGTATTGCGTATTAAATTACAATTCCTTATTAATAAAACGCGGCAAAGTTTTGCAACAACTAACTATAATGGACGTTTATTTGACACACAGATTAAACATATTATTTCAATGCACAGATCTTTAATCACTAATTAAATGGAATATTTATTTTGTTAAAATATACAATTAACTTATTTTATTACAAACTATGCACAGATTAAATATAACACTTATATGCTTGAGATACCCTTTAAACTTCGATAAGCTAAAACGTTGGTTTTAATCACTTTAGGACTGTAGTAACACTTTTTTTAATGAGATTTATGTGTTAGTGACGCATGGGCCCTTTCAAGGTACTAAGAATGTCGAAAGCTACCAAAAGCTACTTCTAAATCTTTAGCTAGGGAAATCATAACGTGCTACCGGCAAATACGAGTGATGTTGTGACAGCCACAGCTCTTAAACTCAAACTCAAAGCATTTATTTCAATTAAACCAATTACAGGCACTTTTGAATTGCCAAGGAGTCGGACAGTCAGAAATATGAAGCTATTAGCCCATTCCAAAGCGTATTAGGTTCCTATGGAGAAGAACGGGCAAGAAGCTCCACTGACACTCTTTGAATTCAAATCTTGGTACCTTATTGCTATGTTCTAATGTTCTAGATATACCAATACATTCAGTCGAGGTTTTACCGGTCGCCGGAAGTACTACTCGGTGTTCCGTACGACCTTGCGATAGACATGTGGTCGCTGGGATGCATACTCGTGGAGATGCACACCGGAGAGCCGTTGTTCAGTGGTGCCAACGAGGTCGATCAGATGAACAAAATCGTCGAGGTTCTCGGCATGCCGCCTGATCATTTGTTAGACCAGGTAAGATTTTTGTACCTTCTTTTTTGCTGCTCCTGTAAGACAGAATCTACAGTGGTTGACCTACCACTAGAAAAGCGGCGAGACAATGAAGTTCAGAAAGATTTCGAATAATGATTCTGCGCGCGCACCCCCATACAAAATGAATCTGACATGAACTTATGATGTGGTGGAATGAGAAAGGGTTGCTGTGAACGACTCTAGCAACCTTTAAGATACTATTCCTGCTAAAGAGAGTATTACAGCCTGCTACAATTAAGGTGTAATCTGCTAGAAGTTTTATGTTTTTAAATGGTTACGCATTTAAAAAACTTAAACCGTTGTGTTTAAGCTGCTTTAAGCGTGTGACAAAGCGTCAAGCTTTTAAGGAACCCCGATATCTAGCAGGAACCTTAGTATCTATTTACGTGATAACGTTAGTAGTACCTATGCTACATCATGATATTTTTCTGTTCACAGGCACACAAAACAAGAAAATTCTTCGACAAATTACCAGCGTCAGAAGGTGGTGGTTATGTTTTAAAGAAAGTAAATGGAAAGGATGGAAGGTGAGTTTTAATAAATTGTGGCATTATTTTGTATTAAAAAATAGGTTACTTTAAAATACGTGCTGTAGAATAATTTCAAAACGAAGCTTGAATATCCCTGAAATCACAGAAGACACCGAGATTCGTAGAATAATAACTGTCAAATTGCTCTTCTTGTCCATGCCTCAGTTGACCAAAAATTATCATGACCTCTTTTTCTATCTCATTGGCATGAGTTCCACATGCTGTTATCAAAAGTGGCCACAGCGAGTTTGACTAACAAACAATCATTTTTGAATCATCATAACTATAAGTGAAGGCTCTGCACGACGAATGTACAAGTAGCACTATAGCTTTAAGCGAGCACGTGTGTTCATGTGTGTTCATGTGCGCAGCGGTTACAGGAAGTACCGGCTGCCGGGCACGCGGCGGCTGCACGACATCCTCGGCGTAGAGGGCGGCGGGCCGGCCGCGCGGCGGCGGGGCGAGCCCGGCCACTCCGTGTCCGACTATCTCAAGTTTAAGGTGAGCTTGATGCCACTGTTTTGTTTATAAGTCTTTAGATTATTACTGACTTGTTAGTGCGGTTGTTGTTCATTACATTCAATAAAATCTGAAATCCAAAAAGGGTAGCCACAGGTCTACATTTTTGTTTAGAGATTTTTGCCATTAGCTGGGCGCAAGTTGACTTTGGGGCTGCTACTGAGATTTCCTAATGGAAAAACTAAATAACATTTTGCCTAACAGAGGATTGTACTTCAAACAAAAACTTCTAGCTAGACCAACGAAACTTAACTGTTGTTTGTTCCTAACCATAGTTCACCATGGGGCATCAGTTCCTAAAAGATATGATTCTGAATAAATAAATGTTCCTCACAAAATTGGAGGAATCTTCTGCCTTCAATCAGTCATATGGGCTGCTTTATCTTGTAGCAAGTATCGCTTAAATATATAGGATGTTATGGAGAGCTTCTTACAAGAGGCTTCGTGATTTAGCCTCACATGAAATTCCTCACCCCTTGTAAAACGAGTTCTAATAATATTCTTAACTATTTCCAGGACCTAATCCTCCGTATGTTGGAGTACGACCCCAAACAGCGCGTAACGCCGTACTACGCGCTACAGCATAATTTCTTTAAGCGGACCGCGGACGAGTCCACCAACACACAGCAAGCACAGTCGCATCACCAACACGGTTAGTTCCACTTTATTATTTACAAATTGTTTTAAAACTAGCGGTTCTGAAATATTGTCTAACATAAACAAAAGTTTTCTCTACAAAGGTTCTAACATTGTTAGTAACAAAACTATAACGAACATTATCTAAGGATAGCCTTTCTAACTTCGCCTAAAAGTTGCTAATGAATACTTGTTTTTTTTTTCTAAATTAATTTCTATAAAACCATGACCGAATAGCCCATACTTCATTAGATATTCGATGAATTTGGGTCGATAGCAAAATATTTAACTGGGAATGGATAATGCGCACAAGCAATATATAAAGATGTGCAATACGAGAGAAATATTAATTCACTAAGTTTAAAGTCCCTCGGAAAATCTCACTGCAATTTTATTAATGGTGCTTATAATTAACTCAACTATCACGATCATCTTATATTTGTAACAATGCCATAGTAGTATAAGTCTAAAATAATCATTTCAAGCTTCTGTCGTGTTCTTTGCTAACATAAAACGCTTCACCATTTCATTTCAAGTGAATAATGTAAGTCTTAGGAATGTCTTGTGTATGAAATAATAACAATCTATGGAAGTTACCTTGTTGTCAAACTAATTGAATCTTTATAGGTATTTTTTTAAAAACAGGCTAGAAAAGTTGGCAACATTATTATGGCGAGAAATATTGCCACAGCTAAAATTCTTGATTCACATTTAAGAATACTGTCTCTCAGGCTATAAAAAAATTGGAATAACAAATTAATCAGTATGCTTAACGAAGTAAAAGCATCACTTGCACGAAAAAAAGATAAAGCCTTCCCTGGCTGGCTTTATTTGCCTCTCTTCATAATGCAAACATTTTTATTTCGTAGTTCTGCATACTGATAAATTTGTTATTAAATTTTTTTTGTAGCCTGAGAGACCGAATTCTTAAATGTGAATCAATAATTTTAGCTATGGCAAAAGCACAAGTCCCCCCCCCCATATAAACAATGGCCCTGTAACTTCCATCGTGTGTGTACCAATGGCCCAGTAACTTCCATCGTGTGTGTACATTGTTAACATTGGCTATGTTGTGGCGGCAGATGGCCCGTCGGACCCGCGATGACTAGAGCGGTCCGGCGGCCCCGGCCCGCGACACTAGCGCCGCCACACTAGTGCCTAACGATATCGTGCCAGGTCTGCCCTCACTCTACTCACTATCGGAATGTTATGCGCCCCCTCCGTAGCATGCGAGCATGTGGCTCACGCATGGCTTATGTTTACCTGCGATCTGCGGCCTCCGTTTACGATTGACTTAAAAAATACTGATATATCGACCAGTCAGAAACATATTTTGACGTAGCTGGCATAAGGTAAAAAAAAGTAAAAGTACAGCCCCATTTACACGATGCAAGTTTCTTGCTCGTGGCATACCATAAAATTTAAGCAACCAATGAGTTGCATCGTCTAACTAAACACTGTTGAGACGGTGCAACTTTTATTGTTGCTTCAACGTATGCTACGCCACAGGTAATTAAATCTCGCCGTGTTAACCAGGCTTAAATAAAGTGACGTCAACCAAGGTTGGCCGCAGATCATGACTTGTTTGTTTTTTATGTTTTCCATGTGTTCCTTTTATATCTATTTATAAGTAACTAACAAATAATATGACCGTCTATCGTATTATCTCTATTATTTTTTAGTTTTATAGCAACACCCTACTTTTCACTTCCATAAACTTGTGAATGTTATTTTTCATGTGTCAACACTCGTCGAGTGCACTCTAGCGGTGCGCCGGCGCAATAGATTTTTATTTCACCAACCAAGCCATGTAACCGAATGAAATGTTTTAGGTGATTTGTAGTATGATTAGAATGCAGGCTATATACTAAACAGATACTTGTCAATATCTATTGTTTATATTCCTCAATAGAGTGCTACAAGGATCTTTTGGCGCCTGAATGGCATTGACACGGTAGGCATTGACAGTTGTGGTAAAACAAGATGGCGGCGTTAGTTCTGATTTTGGCTACGCGCCAAAAGAAACCTTGTAGCGTTGTAATGCAAGGTGGAAGACGTCTGAATGTTAGCTACAAGCTTTAGTGTCATGAGTGATGAGCAAGCATCTGTGCAGTAGGTAGCCTGCGGTGCAGTGTGAGGAATGCGGTGACTAACTTTTGTGTGTTGCACAGTGGGCGCGCGCGTGTGGGGCGTGGGCGCGGCGGGCGCGGCCGAGCGCATGGACGTGGAGGCGGCGCGGCGCTCGGCCGAGCTGCTGGCGCCCGTGTGCCCGCTGGCGCACAGCCCCGTGGCCATCCACTAGCGCGGGCGCGGGCGCGGGCGCGGCCGCGGCCGGCCCGTGTGGCCCCACTCCTGGACTGAATCCGATATTTATGATTCTATATTTTTATTTAATACGATAAGTCTGACTGTAAAGAAATATTATGGTGACGATTTGTTACGTTGTACCGTGTATTTGTATTATTTGTTTCTTGATCGCTTCACCGACAGTACTTAGTAAACGATCCGTGCGATCGCCGGCGATCCCGTTCAACGCATCCGGACGCATCGAGGGCATCAGAGCTAGGTTTTTTTATTGTTACGCGATGCATATCAAGGACGCAATATGGTAGAAAATAAATATTGTATATAAAATTTAGGAAACCGACTAATCGATACAGACTGCGAAATAAACTGGATAATCTATAGTTTAGTTACGATCTATGCTAGTTAGGCTTTCGTTCGGTTTTTATTATCGCAAGCTTTATATTCTTAAAGTGTCGGCAACTGATGACTGAAATTCAAAGGGCCAATGAGAATTTGTTTATACAAACGAAGAAATAGATTAAGTATTTTTGTTAATGCACAAATTGATTCGACTTGACACAATTACACATACACACTTAAATTATTTTATTAAAACTATGCCCTCGCATTTCAGAGTTGTATAATGTAAAAATGTTTTATTTCCAATGTTACTTGTGATTTAAGCCTCAAGTGTTTCATTTAACGCGTATACGTTACTTCGACCCATTGGAATATTCAGACGATGTGTAAAAACAGAGAATAGTGTATAGGTAATTCTATAAAACACAAAATGTACTTGTAGGTTATGAGAAATGTTGAAACATATATAAAAAATTTGGGTATTTCAGATAAGAGTTAATAAATTGAATTAAACTGACTTGTTCAACCTTTTTGGATTTGAATCTACAATAGACTAACCTCATTGCAACAGACTGGTTGAAACTTTCTAAACGGAGATATTTTGTATAGCATACACTGAATCACTGCCTTATTGTGCCGGAACTTTTTATGTGTAAGGCCCGCTACTAATTAACGACTTTTTGGTCGCTCGATATTAAATAATCAAATTATTGTCAATATTTGGTTATTGATTTTGTTGACTTTTATTTGTGGATGATCTTAAATTGTATTTAAGATTGACGAGAATGTGGATGCACACATTCTAGATAAAGGTTAGCAAATATAATGTATAATATGAGGAATGGGTGATGATGTTATCTCAAATTGTAGATACTACCGAGTATGTGTACAGTTGTCCATTGACGAGAAAGATCTTGTTAGTAGCGGTCCTGGGGCATAGCTCCTTTATTCTGAGCATGTCGTGATATAGTAAAATTTTTATGTTGAATTATTTTTAGTTAAAAATTGACTGAAATGACCGTTGTTCAGAATAAAGCAGCTATATATGACGAATTGCAACTAATAGCAAATTATTTCTTATCGCAAAGTATTGTTGCGAATTTTTATAAAAACCTTCCTAAAACGGATTTATTTTTAAACAAAACACATGTATGGTACAGCTATTCGTTAACATGAAGCATTAAAGTATTTTTCTATTTTTAATTTACCTAATAATACGTGCTATCACTTTCGTTTCATTGTAGATTTGAATCTATTTCTAATCTCGCTGTTCTGTATTATAAATTTTTCAAATATCTGTATAATATTTACTGTAATACTTTTCTGCTTCATGAGATATAGGGTTGTTAGAAAGAGTATAAGGAATAAGTATGGGATACACGTTTAATTTGATAATGATAGAGCAATAAAGAAGACAGGCAGGTTTCCAAATGTATGTAAAAATGATTAAATTGTGTTCATCAAGTGTACCTAATTGTAATATACATTATTATAATTGTTTTAATATTTTAGTTCCTTTTATCTTGATAACTATGCTAAAATAGATGCTGTATCCACCGTATAATATACAGTTATATGGTTTACTCACTGTAACACTTGTGTATAACTTAAGACAATGTTAATTTAATTTTGTGACATACCTACCTTGTTATGGTACCAAGTTCAGGAAATCTGCCGTGACAATGTTTATATATGACAAACTAGTCGGGATGTTAAGTGATAAAGAACACGTAAAACACCAACCTTTGATATAGTTCTAACTAAATCCATTACTCAAGGATGGCCCTAGATGTTTGCGCTTGAGTATGTAATATACTATACTATTTATTTGTACTGTGACAGTTTGGGATTATATGGAATGTGTGAGTTGGCATGTGGTGGTGCGCGAAGCGATGAGCTAAAATGTTTATTTCCTATCGGATTGTCAGTTCGCAGGCACTGTAACAATAAAAGGATAGAGCTTTATGTCACTAAGTTTTGTATTTTAAATCAATAAACGATAGCAATTGACTGAATTACTTTTATTTTCCTTAATTTGTTCTTGAAATGGAAAGAACTTCTAGGTAAGAACGCTTACAATATTTGGCAAGGACTGCCCGAATATTTTCGGTCGGCTGCACGACAGCTTGAACGTGCGTGAAGAGCCTACTCCATTCGCCTTTGACGCGTAAGTCTTTGATGAATGTTATGATTCAATGTTTCATACATAAAGCTGAAGGGATAGAAAAGAATGCGATTTTTCGATAGTCACGAGCTTTATGGGGTTTTTGGATGTCCGTGACTACTGCAGGACCACCAACGCCAATCGCTTCCATATTTGGTAAATAATTAGTGCTCAATTGGTACTAATTAGTACTCGAAACAACAAAATTGGTACCTTAGTAGTTTTCGAGAAAATCGACTTTGAAGGTGGTCCTGCGGTAGTCACGCTCCCTCCAGCAGGACCACCATGAGCGCCAAAAAAGGGCCCACGCTACAGCTATTCTAAGTATATAATTAGTACCCATAAATGTGATTTATTTCGTAAAAAAAAACAGAACTGTAATATTTGTATTTACCGAGAAATCAACGATGATAACTTTCTCGCAATTGTTGAGCAGGACCACGATTTTGAATGTTGATTCCAAGCTGGAGAAGCTTGTCGCTTTCCTCAAACCTACATACAAAATTAGTACCCTGCAAGATAAAATTAGTACCCAAAATTCAAAATTAATACTCCAGTAGTTTACGAGATATACCATTCCATTGGGGGGGTGGCGGTAGTCACGGTGCCAAATTTTCATTTCAAGATTTCCCTATTAAAAACTGTGATTTCTTCCCAAATTTATACAAAAATTAGTACTCCTAAAGAATTTAAAGCGACTAAAAATCCAGATTCCTAAGTGTTGTATTTTAAGAGAAATTTGCTTTCATTACTTTTTCATACTAAATCTCCGCGTATAACCCGACCAAATTAAGTTGTCAATGGTATTGAGCTGTTTAAGAGATGTACACTCGTGCACATAAATTTATGGATGTCCAAAAAATTTTTATATAAACTGAACTTTTATACTTATTGAAAAAAAAATAACTCATCGCTACCCATCGCCTGTGATACCTTTGTTATTGATGTGGGCAGGTAGGTAAGTACTCGAATAATAATTTTTCTGTAGGTATTGTAAGTAGGTACCTACCTTCTGTGTTGTTGTAAATGAATATCATTAAAGAGCGATAGGTATTTTTTATTTATTTCTTTCCTACTAATTTACCGTTGCTGCAAGCAGTAATACCTACCTAAGACCTTGTCCAGAAGGAGCGAATTCGCCGCGAAACTTTTCGCGAGAATTCATTCGCGCGTTAACGAGATACTAGGCGCCAATACATCGCGTCCACAAGCATCGCGCGATTTCAAAATCCGCGCGTAAATCGCATGCAGTTCGCCTGCGCGCGAGTCGAGATACTGGAGACTCTTTGTTGCGTCCAGTTGACGCGCGAACTTCTTCTTTTCTTTCTATTTCATTAAGAAAAGGACAAAAGATAAGTTTTAGTTTAGTCCTATCAAATTAATCAGCGTCTGACGTAAATTGACGTAGTAACATTAGTAGGCATGTTTTTAATCACGTCTAAACTTGTATTGAGTAGTGTCAGGCGCTGATTACTCTGACAGGACTAAACTAAAATTTATTGTCTGTCCTTTTCATAATGAAACAGAAAGACACTAAACTAAATTTGAGTTCAGTGCATCTTAATGCACTGAACTCAAATTTAGTTTAGTTTGTGAACAAGGGAATTGGCACGGTTGACAACTTAATTTGGTCGGGTTATACGCGGAGATTTAGTATGAAAAAGTAATGAAAGCTAATTTCTCTTAAAATACAACACTTAGGAATCTGGATTTTTAGTCGCTTTAACTTCTTTAGGAGTACTAATTTTTGTATAAATTTGGGAAGAAATCACAGAGTTTTTAATAGGGAAATCTTGAAATGAAAATTTGGCACCGTGACTACCGCCACCCCACCAATGGCATCGTATATCTCGTAAACTATTGGAGTATTAATTTTGAATTTTGGGTACTAATTTTATCTTGCAGGGTACTAATTTTCTATGTAGGTTTGAGGAAAGCGACAAGCTTCTCTAACTTGGAATCAACATTCAAAGTCGTGGTCCTGCTGAACAATTGCGAGAAAGTTATCATCGTTGATTTCTCGGTAAATACAAGTATTACAGTTCTGTTTTCTTTTACGAAATAGATCACATTTATGGGTAGTAATTATTTGTATACTTAGAATAGCTGTAGCGTGGGCCCTTTTTCGGCGCTCATGGTGGTCCTGCTGAAGGGAGCGTGACTACCGCAGGACCACCTTCAAAGTCGATTTTCTCGGACACTACTATAAGGTACCAATTTTGTTGTTCGAGTACTAATTAGTACCAATTGAGCACTAATTATTTACCAAATATGGAAGCGATTGGCTTTGGTGGTCCTGCGGTAGTCACGGACAAAGCACAGAGCATTTTACTGCCAAAACCATTCGTGTTAAGGCGCAGACCCACCCCGGCGCACGGACAGGCCAACCACGTGTGTTTAGCTTCGCTTTGCAAGAAAATGTATGTGATTGTGTCCACTGCAAACCACTGACACGCTACCATCAATTGACGTCAATATTGCGTGGCTTGCTCGAATATGGCGCTCACATAGCTCAACGCCATGCACGCTGTGTATGCGCTACACAGTTACACACTATACACGAATAAACCCACGACTATGTGCAACTGTATCGCAGCACAGTGCGCCGCGGTGGGCCACTCTACAGTTGTACATAGTTGTGGATGTGTAGTGTGTACTGCAGTGGAAACGTAGACCCACGACGTCAAACAAATGAATCCACGCAGCCAAAATGTGCCGCGTGCCCCCGTGCGTGTACATAGCATGCGCCGCGGTGGGGCTGCGCCTTTACCGTGCGAACGTGCCTTCAAAAAACTTCGTGGACATCTATGGTGGACATGCTCTGCGCTGAGCCCGCCTGCCCGCCAGATGTGCACTGTCTAAACTAAACCTTTGAATGTAGGGGGAATTGAGGAGCTAGTGTGAAACCATAGTATGGATGAAGTGAGAATAGAGGTAAATGGACGGAAAACTGTTATTTAAGGTATGATGTGGTTAGTTTTATACATACTTGGCGATATTTTTCAATAAGGTCAGGTGCGTAGTACTCGCAACCGGTGTGCTTGTGTGAGCAGATGTATGAATGTAAATGAAGTAAGTACATAAATTATGTAAGTGTCGTAGCAGGTGGCGTTCTGTAGTTTCTGCACTCCTTGCAAACATACTTTCGGCCTACTCCCGTGGAAAAAAGGCGTGAGTTTATGTATTATTTTTTGTCTGTCATAATATCTCGGGATCCTGGGGCCCTCCCCTTTGGAAGGATTACGAGGGGCCGAAGCCAACTCGAAGAGGCCCGCTAAATAGACGTTTTTAATTAATTGAGGCACCAACCGACGATTATCCCTGTACGCATAATGCAAGTGCACCCAAGTACATACAACCCCCGGTTGGTTGGTGTAGGACTATTGCAGGCTAAGGAAACAAATATATTGGAATATGTGTTGATGGTTAAAGTGGACTGGTTACCCTAGAACTATGGAAGGACTATGGCCTCTTCCTGATCACTGTTTTATTATACACGAAAAAAATGGGAGGACTTGCACACTCAATAATGGGCCCCCGGAAAATGTAGCGGGCAACATAATACTAAGGAGTGGAGAGGTATTCCAGATTTCCACGGCTATCAGGATAATCCCAGAGCCCCGAAGATGGTTAAGATACCTCTTTACCAGCATTTACTAGAAAACTTCCTTTCTCTGAGCACGTTTGCTCTTGCGAATTTACACTCAAGCCGGCCAATAAAGGCAAGAAAGAGGTGGGAGCTCTGTTCCTCGTCAGTGTTCACTCTGGCCGGTCAATAAAGGCAAGCCTGAGATGAAGAACAAGACTTCTCCCGGGAGATAGGGTCCGGTGGGTCGCTAATGCCCAACAGCTCGCCACATGCTGGTCTGCGGATTTCTGTATCTCTCTTGGTCTGGCTCCTGACCCTAGACCTGTTGTGGCAAATTAAAATCTCAACCGGCACAGACCCAGAGTTTGGAGCGCGTAAGCCCCACCACGACGTCAAGGTTGAGATACGGCGGTGGGGTTATTAATACTCTTTATTTATTCATTCTTTATTCACGTTCATAGTGTTAGTAACATAATAGCTTAGCCTATGTTAGTAAAGAAAAAAAATCTGCTATTCCCTACATTTTGACGAGTTATACGAACAAAAATGTAGGGAACAGCAGATTTTTTTTCGCCTTCAGGTTTGGTCCCATCGTAAAAGTTGTTCATAATGATGAGTACAATGACCTCTTAAGAGGTTGTTAATGTTTTACCAATAACCCTGTATAATAACTAAAACGAATCGGGTGTAATTTGCAATCGCCCACACTAGCGGGGATGTATGCCCGGGCGGCTATCGATTGCAGGATAGTGTTGGAACTGACTGCCACGCAGCCTAAGGAGTAGCGAGGCAGATTTCTTATGCCACAGTGCATCAAAGCCGTCAGTACGTGCCTAGAAAAAAGCAAATATTGCCGAGGCACTACAGAAGCTTGGCAATCGCAACAATATCTTGAATGCGTATTAGATACACAGAGCATTGTAAGCCTTTTGAGTAAATGTGAACCACAGGGCTCCCAAGTAAAGTGCTGTGCGATATGCTTCAAAAAGGGTTATTTAAATTGCGTCTGTAGGTACATCGAGGAAATCTGCGGGCCAACATATTCGCCGTACGTTACAATGGTCTGCGCTCCGTCTCTAGATCCATAGGTACCTTTCATCTTTCAGGTCAACAGTAACCATATGGGCCATATGGCCCAGGTATTTACTTTTATATGCTCTGTTTATCGGGTGACCTTTCACTAGGGGAGGAGGGACAGTAGTGGGACACCTGGTGCCAGACCTGAAGACCATGAATATTCTGTCTTGTGTTGTTACGGCTACTATAAGTTACGTCATGAGTCGCATCGTAAGACTCACACACTAGGTACTTTTCTTTTTATCTTGAATATTTAAAAAAATACACAGACGAAGTCGCAGGCATCAGCTAATTCTTCAATAAGCTGTTGCTGGAAGAAGCCATACCTAACGATTGGTGAAACTGGGTGTGGGTGGGTGTGTCATCTTAAAAAACAAAGGTGGTGGAGTGAGACTGCATCGTATGAAAGCTTGAGTGAAAGGTGACTGAAAGATCGGTGTTTCATAAAACAAATTTGGTTTATGCGTTGTCGGGGAACAGATATTTTCGCTTTATGCCAGCTTTTTGCGAAAAATACAAAGTGCACACAAAAACTTGCACATAGGGTATTCGTAGGTCCCTTGGAAGTATGTGCAGCATAGTGTTCTGTGATGTACAGCGCAGTTGATCCGAGCGATGTACTGGATGTATACTGTACAGTCTCAGTCGATGCAGCGGTGCTATTCTGTAAAAATCTCACCGTGAAAACTTAGGAGGTGAAGTGAGCTGTCATTAGTGTCAATTCCTAGCAAAAACAAACTCACTTCACCTAAGTTTTGTTTTATACATCATTGGTTTTCCCAGTGAGATTTTTACAGAATCGACCGGCTGTACCCAATTCCGGTAGTGTGCTTCCTTTTGGTAGTTATTAGTGTTATTACTTTAAAATGAGGAACATAGATGCTATCATTGAGATATGGCCAAATTCGCATGCATCGCAGAAAGGTTTCACGTCACGAACGGCCGTTCCAACGTTGACTTGGTGAGTGAATGGATAGGTTTTTTAATACCTGGCTACATTGTAAACCTGATTCAAGAATCCAGCTTATCCTGTCTGTCAGTGTCACTGAATGAATTACAATGTGACACTGTCACATCACAATATTTGTTTTGCTGTTTTGCTTTTGTTTGAGACGAGTGGTTTCAGTAAATTATGAACTAAAGTAGGTTTTTCCTATTTATTGTGGCCATCCAACATAAATAACAATAGGAAATAATGAAAGGGCTAGTCATATTGAGTTAATAGTATTTCTTCATATCATGCATGGACTGGCATGGAGTGTTATGTTTTTGATATAATCGTCTTGAATACAATTTTTTTGGAAGTTTTTACATTACGAATATTTATGTAGACTATTCCGCGAATTGAAATCTAATTTAACTTTATGTAAAGTAAGTACTTTAGCAACCCGCTTCCACGACGATACGAAAGCTTATAAAAAAATTTTGTGCTTCCAATTAGTAGTATATTCTAGAATACGATTTGATTGCGTTGACTTAGAGTTAGAAGTTTAATTTTTTCATTGCTTCAAGGGATTGCAGTCCTGAGTAGGTATTTGATATTAAAATCAACTTGATAACTCCACGTGTTCCTGAGAAAAAGGGTCTTGACAGACAGACGGACAACGAAGTGGTCTTATAAGGCTTCCGTTTTTCCTTTTGAGGTAAAAAATCCTAAAATTTAGAAAACTAAAACTACATGGGCAAAAGACAAGCAAGGTGCATAATAGCATTAGGGGCACTTTAATGTGGATACTCTAACGTAACCCAGTTAATACAGTTTCCTCCGCTCACATAAATAAAAAGCTTGTTCAATAAAAATTTTAGACATTGCGATATTTAGTACCTCTTGGAGAGAATGGAATGCAAGAGGAGATGGATTCAATTGACAGATTTATTGAACAACAAGTCATTTGGAGAAAGGTTTGTTTAACAAATAATTACCTAATACCTAAATTAAAAAACTACTTAATCAAAATGTGTCTTTGAATTCTATCAGAAGGACTGTTACTGTGAGCCTTAATAAATTGTGTCCCACTCTCCAACTGCTTTGCACAGGCCTCCACATTTTCCAAACTTCTTGGTATCTTTTATGATTTTTGCCTATGTGGGCTCTGCAACAAGGCTAGCACGACGATTATAGAATAAAATTAAGGATTTCCAAATATTATGTGTAACAAACTAATAAGTTCTTTTCACAAAAAAAGGAAAATATATATCTAATTCATTTTTATAATTTTCAGTGCTGCAGTAACTTCAAGACAACTCAAAAGAAAACCAATAAAAATAAAAAGGAAAAGCAAATAAGTGGTATTATCTAATCTTGGAAAGTCAGTATTTATTATTTCAGTTTTTTTAAATAAAATATCCTAGAACATGTAAGTGGGTCTATTGCCATGCTAAAATGTGACAACTAAGTATGCATAACTCACCAATTCACCATTACCGTAATTTCCTGTGCAACTAATATCACTTTTGTTACAAAAACGTTTAATACCTAGTTTAAGGAGTCAGATCCTCACTAAAACCATTAAAATATTTGTATACCAATAAACAAATTATATTTGTATTATTTCAGGCCGAAACAGTACAAGAAGAAGACCTGAGTGAAGAGTCAAGACCTCTGTGCTACATTCATGATGGCCAATACGAACTGGCAGGTCACAGAAATTAATTTCTATAAAAAAAATAAAGGTGAAGAAGGGGCGTGAGTTTATGTAATCAGCATTCGCGAATTTGCCAAAAATGTAAACAAATATGAATTAATGGAAAAATAACTTTTTATCACATCTATTCAAAAAGAGCTAGTGTATTCTTCGTATTCAGGGACTAAAATAGCTCATTAATCCCTAGGGACTAAAAGTGACTTGCATTGTTAGTAAAAGTTCAATCACCAAAGAGATCGATAACGAACATTGTATGAACAAGTAAAAGGCTGTATGATAAAGAAACACGCGCAAGAGCCAAATAAAAAAAAAGTAAAAAAAATAAAAACGCGCGAAAAGCATTCTGCTTCGTTCGTAATTGCTTACTCAAATTAGGATTTTACTTAGTTTTATAAAAAATGGGTATGTCTTCCTCAAGTAATTGTATGTAAAGAAATAAACGTAGGTACTATTCTTATTCATAAGTTGCACTTACTTATTTTTTCATAGAGGGTGATGAAAAGTAGTGTCCACCTCGGGAGCAACACTTTTTTAAGCTCGAGTGACGTACTTTCGCTCAGGATTCAAAGAAGCACTCTCGCCTTCAAAACAGTTTGCTCCCTTGGCAAGCAATCTATTATTTTGTCTTCATAATTGAATCATCAATTTGATTTTCGAAATGTATTCGAGAAAAAGATGAGCGGGACAATATTTATTTACTTTGTAGGTATAGAATGTTAACTTTTTGGTTTGAATAATTATACATACTTACCTATATAAATATTTAAATGTTGTTCAATAAAATTTTATAAAGAAAAAAGGCAGCCGTCCCACAAATGTGAACGTGTGTACAATCGTTTTAAAGTGTTATTTTTAAGAAAATAAACAAGGTATGTTGATCGATTTGTTTCATTCAATACTTAATTTGTCACACCTCTGCCTGTTTCTGCACATTGGATCACACAAACCCAAACATAAACTGTTTTAAATGACGGTTCCTGAAACGAACGCAAATTGTACGTACATATTTTGAAGCACTTCCTCTGGCTACTTTGCGTTCATTGCTATGATAGTCAGGGGCGGATCTACTTAAAGGCTTTTTGGGCTGCAGCCCAGGGCCCCGTGGATACAGAGGCCTCCAACCGAACTGAAAACAATGGACGATATTGTCAATAATAAAAATTATCTAGAATTAAAAAAAATCGGATCATAAAAAATGGCAATTGGTTGAGTAATTAGGTAGGGCCCCTAAGCAGTATTAGCCCAGGGCCCCACAAATTCAAGATCCGCCCCTGATGATAGTTCTAAAACCCTCAAAAACTAAGGAACCCTATTTTAGAAACATTAAATCTGATATAAAAGTATTTTATCAGATTACGAATACCGTTCTATAAACCGAAATCAATAAATAAATACTTACATATAATTAATAAACAACATCATTTTTTTTTTGCCAAATCAACAAATAAATACATATAATTAATAAGCAATAACAATTTGATTGCCGAAATCAACATAGGTAGGTAAGTACCCGAAACGTTGAAGTACAGACGGCAGCACATCAGGTTACTACACATTGACCTTGAACGCGTTATGAGCAACAACAGCGAGAATCGTGCGAAAGAGATATATAGCTTTTTGTCTGTTCTTACTTGTAATGTTTCGTGCTGCAGCGCGTACGTGAGAGTGTGTGCGTAAGGTCATTCGTTGTGTAGAATAAAATACTGTGCGATAAAAAGTAGCGTAGCAGGTTGAACACTTGAATCGAATCGAAATAATTTCATTATTAGCGTGAAAACGTTATTTTTCAAACTACCGTGCGGCGCTGTGTATAAAAGGGGGTGCGGCCAGTACTCGCCCCTCACTCCGTCTCAAGCAGCCGTCGTGATAACATCTCTCTGTAATATTGTGTAAAGTCGTTTTTTTAAAATCAGGAAGTATATTTTTAAGTTTAAAATTGTATTTGCTTAAAATTGATTAAAGTTTAGTGTTTCGTCATTTTGTTAGTTTTTTTTTAAATAAAAGTAGTGTTAACCGCTAACATCAGAAGTGGGATAGGCTCCATTGCCTATCTTTTTTCTGTGTCGTGCGAAAAGCTTTTGAATCGTGTGTAGAAATAGGCGTGATCAAAATAGTGTTTTGGGACTGTTTAAAATTTTTCACCACGTGTTGTTGATTTTGTCCGTGATTAGTTTCTGTGCATTTTAACGTGATTCGCCTCGTGTTTCTACTCGATTACATTATATTTCGTACGTGTTTTTGAAGTAAACAACCACGTGTTAATTCTTTTATTTCGTGGTTAGTTTGTTGTTCACGTAGTGGTCATATACGTTGCCTATAGTCATAATCATGTCGAGTCGTGGATGCACGCCGCGTGAGAATACACCTAGGCGTAATTCTCGGGAAAACGATTCGCATAGCTGTCGTGATGTTTATAAAAGGCGTCGTGGCCGTTATAGTCAATCGCGTAGTAGATCTCCTAGGCGTCGTCGTGATAGATCAGAGTACTCTCAAAGTTCACGTAGGAGCCGGGATAGTTCGTATGGGCGTCGGGATAGCCCTCGACGCGACCCTTTGGATGGAGTGCTGGTTCGATCGAGCGCTTTAGGGGAGCGTTTGCCTTCAGACGCTATACGTGCGCTACTCCCGTGTCGTCGCATCCGGGCGGCGCTCCGCCGCTGACGGCTTCGGTGGTTGCCGGGGCACCTGTTGCTGCTGGTGAGGAAGCGTGTGCTGCGGATGGAGCCGTGACCGCTGAGACATCGCGAGAGGCTGATGCTGCGGACAGGATTGTGGGGGGCACTTTCTTCCCTAATTCAAGTAAGATCTAAGCATTACTACAGATCTATTGTCTACAGAATTTGGTGAGTTGTTTTCATTTTGTTTTGACTCGAGTATAGAGTACTTCCCTGGTAAACAACAGCAAAAAAAACTGTTACATTGTTAGGTATAGCCCAATCTAGTTAACAATGCAATTTTTAAATACGCTCACGATAGGTTATGAATGATGCCAGTAGGTCATGTACCAGTCGAAATAGATGGTAATCACAGTGGTGATGAGCTATGAGCAAGCCTAAGTAGTGGGAACCACGCGAGTAGGGGTTCTCTATCGGCCGTAGTAAAAAGTGTGTAGTCACAGGGGTGATACACATGGATCCATGCGCTGGATGTGTGAGAGCAATGCGATTGCTGGTCGGCCAGAGTGCCGTGGCGTTAGAGTGGTTTACTCGTGTGTGGGTTTCCAGGTATCTAAGGCTCTTAGTGAAAAAGATTATTGTTGTAATGTGGATAACGATGGTACATGGCTCTGGTTGATTTTCTTTGTTGTTATGATTGCTTAAAGTTTGATTACATGGCTCTAGTTGAATCAAGTACACTCATGAGGCTGAGGCATATGCCATGGCACAGGCCAAGGGATCAGAGTATTAATGACGAATTTGAGGAAAGCAAAGTAGAAGTCTGGTTGATGAAACAGAGTAGAGATTAAAGTCGAGTGATAGTGGTGAATCTTAGTTCGGCTGGTCGGGGTCTTGTAGAGACCATAGAGTCCGTGGGACTCGGAATTCAGGAGGAATTCAAGGTAACAAACATGAGGTTTGTTGTAGGGGCTTAATGAAAAGCCACAGGCCACGAATAAGATTCCTGCTGTGTTTTATTATGCTCTAAGGATGTTTTATTAGCTGCTCTATCATGTTTACTTGATTATTTGGTTTGTGATCTTGAGATTTGGGAATCAAAGAATGATTAATACTCTGAACTCTGCAATTTTTTAGTTTGTGCGAATTTTCATTGTGTTGTTTTGCCTGTACCATATTTGGTCAGGAGTGACCGAGCTATGAGATACTTTGCGAGATATGTCAGTGGGAAGATCGGGAATGTCTGGGACGCATTGGGTGTTAACGGGGTGACGCTAAGACGTGGCTCAACGACTGCGTGACCAGTGATCGGTCGTGGTCCGCGGTTATACAGAACGTAGCTGTTGACGTTCTAATTGATTCAGGTTCTGATATTTCGCTGATTTCTGATTCCGTCTTAAAGCATTTTAGTTTAAATAAAATTCCCACCTACCGCCGTATGCGTGGTATTGGAAGTCAAGATATAGAGTCCACTTCTTAAGTATGCACTCTTATCGAATTTCCCGGATTATCTTTAGAAGTAGATTTGTTTGTTATTCCCCCGGATTGTATTCAGGCACCGGTTTTGATTGGCACTGATGTTTTAAATCATAGTGGAGTTACGTATATTAGAACAGTCAGTCAGTCAGGGATTCGCACGTAAACAACGTGTTGACTGTAGAGTCCCCTAAGATAAGGACACCCTTAGTAGGTGACGAAAAAGAGTGTTTGTTAACTCTATTAAACGAGTATTCTGATAAGTTTACTACCGGTACAGCGACCTCTACAGTAAACACTGTGTTGGCGATACAAAAATAAGATCGACCTCGATTATAGTTAGTAGTTTATTTATTGAAAATTACAATTATGTGTGTCGCGACAATGGTATGGCAGTGCGCGCTAATATCGTGAATGAAGTTCGTCCGGTTCGTCCGCGTGAAGCCTGTCGCGAGCGCCGTTGATATTGGGTGCGTTCGTTTCTTCGTTAATGTGAAGGGCTGCGTTCAGGCGTAGACACACTGGTTGTATGGAAATAAAAGTTAATAGTGACATCCCAATTCACTATCGACCTTATAAACTCTCCGTAGACGAAAAGCGTCGCGTTCGCGAGATAATTAATGATTTGATTAGTAAGCGAATCATTCGGAGTCAGTCTAATTACGCGAGTCCTATCATCCTCGTTAAGAAAAAGGATGCGTCTGATAGGATGTGCGTCGACTACAGATCTCTAAATGCTATCACTATTAAAGAGTGATTTCCGCTACCGTCAATCGACGATGTGTTAATAATGTCGAATTCTGTCTGTGATGGTCTGAAAACTTTGTGAGAGGTATTATAAACACTCACTGAGGCGGGATTTTCAGTAAATCTAAAAAAATATACGTTCTCAGACAGAGTTAGAATACCTAGGCAGGCTTATTGGTCACGGTCAGGTACGGCTGAGCTCTAGTAAAACTGAAGCTTTAGTGAAGTCTCCTAAGACCGTAGAATCTTGGACGAAGCCTGAGGTACCCTTTTCAGTGGTTCACACTGACATCCTTAGTCCCCTAACGGAGTCAAACGGTTACCGATACATACTCCTTGTGGTAGATGCTTTTACTAAGTACTGTCTGTTGTACGCCCTGTATAGAAAAGATACCACAGAGTTAAAACGTGTATTTTCTAATACCATTTCACTATTCGGTACTCCGTCAACAATTGTGTGTGATCGTGGCAGAATGTTCGAAAGAGCATCCTTTCAAGACTGGGTTACCGAGTTAGGCTGTAACATACATTTTATCACGCCTGAGATGCACCGTGAAAACGGGCAGGTCGAGCGTTGTTGCAGGACGGTTCTCAACATGTTGCGGATAGCGGCGAACAACAAGGGTGCGCAGTGGTCCGATGCGTTGTGGAAGGTGCAGCTCACCTTGAACATAACGAGGCAAGCCACAACCCGCACCTCGCCCCTACAGCTGTTGACTGGCGTTGAAGAGACTACTCCAGTGCTGAGGTCTCTTGTGCGAGACGTCGCCGTCAGGCGTGCATTTGTCGTCGGTGGCTTCGTGTTCGTGAGCGCCCGCTCGCAGAGCGCATGAAGGCTGGACTCGGAGATGCGTGATCCGTGCAAGGTGGTACGAGCGCTACCACGTCACCGGTACGAGCTCGAGCTGCCTGCTGGCTCATGCAACGGGAAAGCCCGGGCCGCCGCAGAACCTATGGTTCAGTGGCGTGGTGAGTGGACTCCGGATGCGTGGTCCGTACAAGATGGTGCGTAGAAGGTTGTAAGGGCATTGAGTTAGTGTAACTCTGCCGGTAAGGGCATTGAGTTAGTGTAACTCTGCCGGTAAGGGCATTGAGTTAGTGTAACTCTGCCGGTAAGGGCATTGAGTTAATGTAACTCTGCCGGTAAGGGCATTGAGTTAATGTAACTCTGCCGGTAAGGGCATTGAGTTAATGTAACTCTGCCGGTAAGGGCATTGAGTTAGTGTAACTCTGCCGAAAGAGACGTGCTAACTGGGTGCCTCCGTCTCAGTTTATTTGTAAGGGCATCGAGTTAGTGTAACTCTGCCGAAAGAGACGTGCTAACTGGGTGCCTCCGTCTCAGTTTATTTGTAAGGGCATTGAGTTAGTGTAACTCTGCCAAAAGAGATGTGCTAACTGGGTGCCTCCATCTCAGTTTATTCATAAGGGCATTGAGATGTGTCTCTGCCAAGACGAGCTAACTGGGTGCTCCGTCTAGATTTGTGTTGCATTTAATTGCAACAGACATTTTTAGATTAAATAATAAGGATATTACTAATATGTGCTATTCTCTAATTTTTTTAGCTGAAGAGGATAGTACACACGCCAGGGTCCACTAATTACTGATGCAGCTATTGAAGACATGAGCCCTTCGCGTCGCCCGAGTCCACTTGCCGAAGATCGTGACTGCGGCGAACAAGGACCATCATCTGGACAATGTGGCTGAGGACAGCCACACGTCAGGAGAGGCCGTATTAGCGTGAAAACGTTATTTTTCAAACTACCGTGCGGCGCTGTGTATAAAAGGGGGTGCGGCCAGTACTCGCCCCTCACTCCGTCTCAAGCAGCCGTCGTGATAACATCTCTCTGTAATATTGTGTAAAGTCGTTTTTTTAAAATCAGGAAGTATATTTTTAAGTTTAAAATTGTATTTGCTTAAAATTGATTAAAGTTTAGTGTTTCGTCATTTTGTTAGTTTTTTTTTAAATAAAAGTAGTGTTAACCGCTAACATCATAGTAATAAAAGCGGCGGCCCGCGCAATGCCTAAAATATCTATGAAAGCTTATAATCGATGTTTTTTATTTCAATGATCTTTTACTTAATCCTTCATTTTTACATGGTTAGGTATTATTGGAAAATTACTTACCTAAGTATAACATTTAAACAGGTAGGTAAGTACGGTGCACATTACACAATTAATTAGCGAAACTTCACGCTCTCGATGAATATTGTTAAGTAGACAGACAGGTAGGTATAATCTGATGTCAGAAAAACATTTCTTTTTTTTTAAATAAGTAGACCTTTTCCGACTTTTGTTACCTACTTACTGACGGGCTGGAGGTCACCTGTTTTAACGCGTTCCTTGCTCTTCTATTCTATTATTGATAGTTGCGCCACTGTTATAAACTTCTGTAGTTATCATCTATTAACTATTTTTATAATACCTATTCTGCCGTGCTAAACGCAAAAGCGGTATCTCAGGAAAAGCTAGTTTCGAGAAAATTGAAGTTTTGTTTTTTATTCTCTCAGTGATTTGAGGTAAAGCTGAGATAGGGAACACTTTTCTAAGGAGTTTTACATTAAGATACCGTTATTTGGCTGAGCTCATTAGATGCATATTTCTTTAAGCTATCCGATGCCACAAAAATCAACTTTACAAAGTTTTTTGAGATACCGCTTTTGTGCTTAGCACGGCAGTATTGTAGGTATCCGTTATTGTTCCGAAATAAACGATTTTTATTTTATTTTATTTACACGAAATTAAATGCTAAAAAGTAAAAACCCATAATACAATCTGCTTGAAATTTTGAAAAAAATATGGATACTTACCTACTTACCCCATCACGAACGTGTCACGTGTGTGAAGTTTAGGCAATTAATTATACCTACAAACAGCCTTTTGTCAGTCCACCGTCGCAACACGATCTTATTACTAAAACGATAAGGTTGAACTTTGTAAATTACCTATACCTACCGAAGTTTGCTTTTACATGAAGTTCAACATTATTGCGCTAGTTATGAATTTTCAAATCAAATTCTAATCTATTATTATCCCAGATACGGCGGAGCTACCCCATGCTTTTGGTGCCATATTAACTACACAACCGATCATCATGGAATTTTGCACACCTACCAATCAGAAAAGGATATAGGATAGGTTCCTACAGGAACGCGTGTGAAACAGCGGGAAAAATATCATAATAAAATACACAATAACAATCAATAATCTTTTTATTCTTAAACATTAATATACTTAATTGGAAACATAAAAAACAAATACCTACTTGAAATTAAAATACATATAGCGGCCACTCATTTATTACGTAAGACTATTTTTGCTAGTTTTTGACTCCCACCCCCATTGTATAAGAAAAAATAAGAATCGGCTGACCCCCACCCCCCTGTACTTATAATATTTAATACGTGAGAATCTAAAGGAAAAAATGAATAGGACACGTTTGGTTTATTGTAATGTTTATTTTCAAAGTAACAATTTTTAACTATCTACAATATTAAAATCATTAATGAGTATTGTTTACGCAAAAAGTGACAACTAGTTCACAAGCGGCGAGCTCCCTGAACCCCTCAGCCGCCGCCGTCGGCCGATGCTGATGCCGCAGCCCGCGCGCCCCCTCAGCCACCGCGCGCCTCCAATCGTAGGCATGCCATGCATAGACATGCTCCCAGGGTTGATGTGGACTTCAAAGAGGGAGTGGACAATTAATGTTGTTAAAGCCGCGCCGAATTGTCCCTCTCTTCGTCTTCAGATCCGCGACCCTCGTGACGCCATCGCGCGCCTCCAATCGTAGGCATGCTATGCATAGACAAAAGTACTTATTGTATTTTACCTTTGCACATTTTTGTGATCTTACGTAAGAACTATCAAGACTCCCTCCCAACCCCTTGGAAGAAAAAATAAGACATGGTCGACGCCACTCCCCCCTAAATCGTCTTACGTAATAAATGAATGGGCTTACAACAAACGTTATAAAACCAAAAAGATAATTTGTTTGCGTAAAACATGGTATACACAGGTTTTATTAAAGCATATGAGATTATATGTTTTGCTTAAAAATTAAAGCATGCAAACTTCACAAATAAACACATTTGAATTTATAAACATAATTTATGTTCAAAAAAACTCCTTAATATTATAGAAATTATATTCATTCAACCATTTATATAGTTTAATTCTGAATAACCTACAATTTAATATTTTTAATACATTAGGTAATTTATAATAGGTATACATGCTTCATACATAAAAGTTTCGATAACCTATTACGTCAATAAAGAATTTATTTCTATTATTTTTAAAATGTCTTTGACACATCTCGGAGACCTTTGGAAGGCGTTATTATTATTATTAATAGATATATTAAAAACAAGTACTTAGATAATATTTATTTGTTACAAGCTTTTCTTTTATTTGTAACAGATTCATTATACAGTTACATCCAACAATGGCTGCCAAGCAAAATCAAATGCGGTAGCATTTGATTGCCTAACAAAAATAATTAAGCTTTTAACCAGATTAGTATAATTTGACTGGGCTATATGTATAAGGTTCAGCACCCACTGGTGGCACGGCACGACAAGGGATTTTTGTAATACATACTTACAGATGCTTTCGAATCTAATTTAACATTATTAACACTCACATTGCATTGAAATGCCTGCTTTGGTATCCTTCGGCACGTTCTGGCATGCCGAATTGTGAACGCTAACCATGATAAAATAAGATCTCAAATCATTTGCGCTTACTAAAATCACTTGTCGTGCCATGCCGCCAGTGAATGACGGCCCTAACTCAAATTATCACCAACAATAGTAAAGAAAAATTCTCAAGAATATAACAAAAACAATGGTGTGAAAAGAAATATAAAATTTCAATTTATAATATTATTATCAATTATCTTTATCACTATATTAGAAGATCCACACTAATTATAAATGCAAAAGAACTTTGTGTGTTATGCCTTCGCGGCTAAACCGCTGGGCAATTGTGATGAAAAATATGGAGATAGTTTGAAACCTGGGGACATCGTCTTTCAGGCGCCTTCTGACTGTGTCCGTTGATATCTAAAACAAAGAATTTTTTGTCAATTTCAATACATACATAGGATTCTTTGTTAAGAGCTTAACTTATCTACATTCGCGATTTATTTGCCAAAAATCGTAAACAAAAAATGACTTTAGGGAAAAATAACTTTAAATCCTACATAATAAAGTTTAGTTTACGCTAAAACTGTAACTTTTTCAATAGTGCTAGTCACTGAAATCAACTTAATTGCCATTAACATAAAGTTGATATTTGTTTAACTTCAAATAATATTAATTTGAAACAAGTTTGAATAAACTTTAAATTAGTATGAGACGGTTAAAAAAATATTCTACAAAATATAAACATACACAAATAAACAATCTGCCGAATTGACAACTTCCACCTTTGTTGAGGTAGGTTGTAAAGAACTGAACCGCAACGAGCGGTGCCTTTGTGTCGCGCGCGATTATATCGCGTGTCGCGCCTGTTTGTAGGAGCCTTTACTCAGGACGCACACTTAGCTAGTAGGTAGGTATTATTTTAATCAATTTTGTTATTCACTTTTAAAGGAAACTAGGTTTTATGTTAGTGATGAATAAGTTAAGGTGATAGGTAAGTGTGATTATTACAATCTACACATGGACTCACGCTGTACGAAGTTGAGGTTACTCGTGTGCTTAAAAAAGGATCGGCAGAGTGGATCGGCGGTGATGAGCTATGCTTCCGCTTTCTTCCCACCGCCGAAGCCAGAAGTAAACTGTTTTTTTCTGGAACGAAACAAATAGCTGTAGTTTATTTGCCCATTATTATTACTCAATCACTATAGGCAGAGAGAACCTTGATTTTAAGCCATTTTTACATGTAATTTTCACACACACACACACACACACACACACACACACTGACACTTTAAAGCCCTTTTTTTTATTTCTTTATGCCTGTTCGTTACAATTTCTTTGTATTGTGTAGCCTATGTAATCTTCTTTCCTATCCTATCTCTATACAATAAAAACTTTCTAAAACATTCACTTACTGAAATCAAACTTTGGCATGTTTTCAATATACAAAATTCTTTCTATTTCTAAAACCCGTGGACCGATTTACATAATTCAAACGGGAATATCAGTTTTAAACATAATCCTCTCATTTGACACTAATGTCACGCATACTTTCCTATAAACGAAAAGCCACGTTTTCAAGTTACGTAATTATTCTACCTATAATTTTTCTTCGCATTAAAATTCTCAAAAATTCCTGTCAGATACAATGGAGCTGAAACTAGCGGCGATACACTTAAACAATTTCTGTACAGGTTGATTCTATGAGATCTAACCTTTTTTCGATAAATAAATGTATAGCAATGATTCAGGAGGAGAATCAATGAACTTCGAACATGCCTTCTATTTTTTTTATTGAATAAAGTATTCCTGAATGTCATCAGCAAGTGATAATTATACTTAAACAATTTCTGTACAGGTTGATTCTATGAGATCTAACCTTTTTTCGATAAATAAATGTATAGCAATGATTCAGGAGGAGAATCAATGAACTTCGAACATGCCTTCTATTTTTTTTATTGAATAAAATCCCTCTAAGTGTTAAAGCGATTACAACGATTGAGACGAAATCTGTAATTGCGTCTTATCAATCGATATTGTTCATTGAATATTAGTATAATGCGAAAATAAGATGTAATGCAGACGTAATCAATTTTTTAGGGTATTTTAACAACAAATGTTTACTGGGGCCCCTCGATTGTTTCGGCCCTGGGTTTTCCGCGTTCGACTGATACCTATCGCCGCTAGTTTCAGCTCCATTCAGATACATACTAATAATAAAAACAAGTTGGAAAGCTAATTAGAATAATACAAAATATTTAAATCGAATTAGAAATTCAAATCTAGTAAGATTTGAATTTCTAATTCGATTTAAATATTTTAGCGTAACTACATATTACCTACTGTTTTACTGAGTACAGTAAAACAGTAGGTAATATGTAGTTACGCTAGTAGTTTATAATAAGTCGATGGTTAATAGTCGGTATCAACTTGTGCCCTGGAGCGCGGATAGGGTCCTATATAACTATCGTATTATATTCCTATACTATCACTTTTATACTATATAATCATTCACTATTCGCACGCCCGGTGTTCGTTACAGTGCTTAATTGCGTAGGTATTTAGGGTAGGTAGGTAGGGAACAATTAGTTGAAATAGAATATTTTAACCATAAAAATAATGAAATCGAAAAAATCCGATCATATAGTAAAGCAATTAATGGCTCAATTCCTCAAGGAAGTGTCATAGGATGCCTCTTATTTTTACTTTATATTAATGACCTACCTAAGACCATAGAAGGGCCACGTGTCTTATTTGCGGACGATATATCCATATTGGTCTCTTCCCAAAACAATGAAAATATAGGAGAAACTCTCAATTCCATACTTACTAAAACATGCAACTGTATGAACAATCATAACCTCGAGATAAACTACTCCAAAACCAAATTAATAACTTTCCACCCTTACCAAAAACACCTATAACTTTAGATTTTACTTTCAATGACTCTAAATTAGAAACCATTAACGAATTTACTCTACTAGGACTAGTTATCCATTTATTTCAGGTGTCAAGGCCCATATAAAACACATACAATACAATAAACACACACACACAGACACACATATAAACTGGAAATCACACATACAGAAAACTCACTCAAAAATTTCTAAATTCTCTTAAGCCCTTCGTGACATAAAAAAGACCACCAATTTACAAACAGCTCTCACCACCTATTATGCTTAGATGATAGAATCCTGGTTAACATTGAGCAAACAGATAGTGGCAAACCTTTCTTTCAAAAACATAATATTTGAACCCTTCCCTGTATATTTTAGAAACATGCAAATTTGACCGGAAACATCAAGAGTTATATTCAAAACGTGAAGACATTCAGACACGCTATCTATTCAGACAAGTTCTCAACTAAAAATGCACTCTACAAGTCCCTATGTAATGTCCATTAAATTATATAATGAACTACCCGCACTAATAAAAAAAGAAGAGAAAATTAACACATTTTTAAAAAAACTTAGACAATTCTTGCTGAATAAAAGCTACTACTCGGTAAACAAATATCTAAGTGATAGACTTAAGTCAGAACTTAAGAAGAACTTGATACTTTAAATTTTATTTATTTATTACTAGCAGCGCCAACAGACAGACACACTTTCGCATTTATAATATTAGTATGGATTATTACATCTCTTAATATTTATTGTTTATATTTTATATAGAAGCTATTAGTTTATCTCTAAAAATACCTACATCATTATTACCTATAATATAGTAGTTTGTTATGTAATGTTATAAAATTAACAAATGCTGCCTCTCTCCTAACTCACTTATTTTGCTGTGCCCGACAGGGTCCATATGATCTAACTATAAGTTTACCACCTAAGAATGCCTACATGTGGAATGCAATAAAAGTATTGAGTATTTACTTTAAAATCCCATCACTACCTACTGGAATAACTTTTGTTTAGAATGTCCCATGACAATGCAATCAAAAACAATAGATCATCGAATTTTGTTTACGTAGTTATAAATCTGAATATAAACTTTCTGTTACTTAACCTACATTTTGATGACGCTTGGAACAGCGGGCACTCATTAGGAAAGAACACAAAGAAGATACCTACTTATCTACCTACCCAAATTCTATAGAAAAACACCATTGACACTATTTTTCAATACTTACTAACCTTTATAAAATGATAATTACAAAAAATATTACTCACCGATATGCCCGTCTGCCGACAAATATCAATCTCGTCATCCACTCAATCGAAGGGCTATGATGCCTTTCAATTTGCGTCGATAAGCATATGCATTCGATAATAAGACAAACTTGTAAAATAATAAAATTAAAACACAACCGACTGAACCGACACAAACACGACTCCACCTGACGTAATGAATAAACGTCAAACGAACGATGTCAAATTGTCAATGTCATGAGTGACATTAGCGTGGGTGTGGCTTATTCCTAGTGAGACATGATAATTGGCTGCCAATTATTAGTATGTGCAACCATTGGGCAATATTAGAAACGTTGAAAACTCCACCAATCAAACCAAGAGTACTTTCTTTCTAACACTATACGGCGCGTCGTAGTTATAGATATGTATAGAGTTTACATCGATGTGCTGCCGTCTGTACCAAGTGGATGATGAAATGAATGCAAAGTATCCAATAAAAAAACAAATAATTTATTACTTTGCAAACGGGTAATTTGTGGTTGTTTAAAGAACGAATACGAGACGAGAATCCCTATCTGTGTTCGTGGAAAGGAATAACAAAACAAAAAACAAGATATGCCTATAGGCAAATACACAAAACATGTTTTGATAGGGATCGAAAATTTCGAATCAACTCATATCCGCTCCGATAGCCGTGATCGTCTAGTGGTTAGGACCCTACGTTGTGGCCGTAGTAACCCAGGTTCGAATCCTGGTCACGGCAGTGTCATACACTGTTACGGCGGGGCTATGTTTTTGTTTTTTTAGCATTGATTAGCTGTTATATAAATAGATACGTAGTGAATATTTTTATAAGTTTTTAAATGAAAACAACATCTCCATTCATAATTTAAAACAAAATAACAGCTGTTGTAGAATGGTTATTTACGAAAAAAATATTCATAATATTTTAATTAAATTTTAGAAATTAAATAACCTATCATTTGATTAGTAATTTTACTTTTGATTTGTTTATTCGCTTATTAGTTGACATGAGATCTTTAATACAGCGCCATCTAGGTTTTGTTACCCAATAGGTAGTTTACAAAAGTTCACCAGAGTCCATTGACACCAAGCCCCACATGTCTATATTACGCAAAAAGTTCCAACAGATGGCGTTACGGGTATTTGTTTTGGTACAACACACGCCGCAGCTGTTCGCTATCACAGAAATCCGTGAGAGAAAAGGAGTGGTGATTAGGTCTGTCTTTGCCTAAAAAATACGTTTTTTCTATGATTCATTAACATTTTGTGACTGGTGACCGCTATATGTGCAAGTTAAAGTTGTTCTACATGGGATATATTGTTCGCAGCGTCGAAAAACATCGCCAAATAGTGTAATTAACGATGTAAACGTTGGTTATGACGTTTACTACGGTGTATTTGTGTGTGTGTGCGTGAGTGACAGCATTGCCGACGACCGTTGAAGCGAATCTTGTAACGGCATAGGTACATATTGGATGTGAATGCTGTTTTCGGTAAGTTAATATTGTTTTGACAATGTTAGACCTAACCTATTTGGCTCATGCCTGCGTCGGAACGCTCTATATAAGTTCGTATAATATATTGTTTGACCTCGATACGCGGCGCGATCTCGTTCGCTATTTCCCTTTGAAAGGCAATTTCTCGCGTTAGTAATTTTTTCTGCACCGACCGCGATGTTTCCGCACGAATGTTCTGTTTGATTAGCTAATTTATAGTTACGACAGTAACGATGTAAAATAAAAAATAAGTGGTAGGTAGGAAGTATACCTAAATCTGAGGGTCGTATCACCTCTAAGTTGTGAGGAATAAGGTTGTTTATTTGTTTTATTATCGACAGCTGATTTTATTTGTTGCGGGTCGTTTAATTTGTAGGTTTAGGAAGCTGTCCAGTTTGTTGATTGTTAGATAGGTATTTATCTAACAATATTTATTAATATTATTAATTAGGTGTTTCCTGCGCTGCATTAGGTATAAAGTTTTAGCCGTGTGCAGTTGGCTGTATCGAATCGACCCCACATGTTGAAAATTGATATTCACACTTGCCGGTCTGTCGAACCCGGTTGTTGGTGCGTCGACACCTGCACGTTGTAGCTACCTACTTAATTAAGAGCAACCATTGAACAATCATAACCGACTCTGACTAATTAGTTCCAAATTAACATTTGTTAGATACGATATATTTTGGGTGTTTTGAAATACACTTATAATGCAAATCGCCGTGATTTGTATTGAAATAGATCGACACAAAACTATGGAAGCAATAGAAATTAAGTACCTAAGTCAAATCTACCGGTATTTGTACCAAGAAATTAACAGTACGGTCATGGAACCCATTAATTCACAGACGTGACCAACTATCAGACAATCTACATAGCCATGAACTGATCTAAATCGAAATGATACCTACCTATTATTTCTTTCTATTTTTGTTTTACACTGACTGAATTCTATCTCAGACGAAGTAGCATATTGCTATCAATTAAGTGTCTATCAGATGCTAATTGAGTGCCTACTCAAGTCAGAATTATTCATCAATTTAGCCTTGTAAAACATGCACATACATAAACGCATTAATAAATAGTGAGAGGTAGGTAGGTACTTACAAGATAAATTAACCCAAGTAACATCGATGTTTCAATCAACGTATGCGACGCAATATTCCTAAATGATGTACGTAGTTATAATTATAACAAGCAAAAAGTCCAAACAGGTTTTGATGCACGACGACATTTCGATGATGGCAATGCTAAAATATTTGATCATATCTCACTTTAGAATATAACCAGTTAGATTTGTGTCGTTACCTATACAAAGTATTGTTTTTATCACACTATTGTAAAGTAATTCTCAAAACGGTGAAGGAAATCATCGTGAGGAAACCGGCATGTCCTAGAACCAAAAATTCGAAGACATAATAATAATATGGGACATCTACCACCCAGGTCCAGGGCCCGCGTAGTAGATTATATAGCTCTCTCTCTCTCTCGAAGATTCCTCTCTTCCAGAGAGAGTGAGCACACAGACACAGAACACATGCCTCCTGGCCTGTGTCCCAGAAGTGGGAACATTATAGGCTCATTATGATTGTATAATAATGTTCTTGTTTCACCCAGGAGACTTTTCCAACTAACTTGGGATTCGATCTTACTTGATGCTGCTGACGGCTACTCTGCTGTTATACATAATTTTCATTCGCGATTTTTTTTGCCAAAAACGTAAACAACTAGGAATTTATGGAAAAATATCTTTAAAGGCTCTACAAACAGGCGCGACACGCGATATAATCGCGCGCGACACAAAGGCACCGCTCGTTGCGCGACTTGCGGTGCCTTTGTGTCGCGTGTCGTGTCGCGCCTGTTTTTAGGAGCCTTAATTCGTACAATATGATAAAGTTCAGTTTACGCTAAAACTTCAAATGTAATTTTTATAACTTTTTCAATAGTGCTAGTCACTGAAATCAACTTAATTACCATTAAAATAAAGTTGATATTTGTTTAAAACATACATTTGAATAGACTTTAAGGGGCTTACAGGACCTAAATGCAAAAAACGCAAGTTTTAGAAACAATAAAAGTAGGTATATGTTCGACTACAGTACTTAAATAAAATTAGAAAAATATATGATATTCTTCAGGATATAAATGCTAGGTGGATAGTGTATTGAAAACTTAATACAACTAATTTCATACGATAGAAAAAATCATGAAGACACCTCTAAAAACTTCCTCTTTACAATAAAAACCATACTAATATACATACAAATACAGATTATTCTTACAAGCAACATAACTAAAACACTAGTGTTTTAATTTTTTTGTCCAACCAATAGATTTTTTGTACTTAATTAAATAATTGCTTCATATTTTGCAATAAATTACCAGCGTTGGGTCATCGCGCTTCTCTTTCTTTTCTATGCAGTCCGACAGTGACCGCGCTTTAGGTTATGTCCTCAAAACTATTAAACTAGTTGTTGTTACAGTATCTTTGGGCATCGATGTCATCTACCTAGCTTTTTTAATATCCTAGTCTTCTCCAAAGAAAGATAATCTCTAACAGTAGGCACTATGAGCAAAAAAGATCTAACTTTACCTAATCCAGATCTTGCTTCAGTAACTTTACCAAGCCTGTGGGAAAGTTACTGAAATAATCTGGATCTCTTTAATAACACAAAATATCTTTGATAAAACCCTTAATTTTTCTAGTATTTAGACCCGCCTAAAACAAGATTTCAGCCAGTTAAGTATTCAAATCCTTCAGTTTAAAATTAACATTGAGGAACGTTTCTTTAATGAGTGAGCAAAAGTATATACTATTTAAACTGTAATTGAACTACTAGTTAAAGAAACTAACACTGGAACAGGTAGCCATTCCTATAATTGGCACTAGAACCACCTGCTGCCATAAACCGTCAATTTAGCAACATGCCTAGTAATGACAGGTGCGCAGTTAAACCTATCGCACATAACGTGAGTAGCACTCACAAATCTGTAATTTACATTCAGTTTCACTTCGTTCCCTACAATTTGTATCTACGTTGTGTAAATTTCTAGCTAGATGTTTTATTTAGCCTTCATGTTCTTGTGTTGAATAGTATAAATAATTATGTTGAAAATCCTTGTCTCTATTTCATCATCATTATGGAACCTGTGTCTGACGCTTCTATCTACAAAATATTATCATCTGAACTAATATAAGGATTTGAGTTTTTTTGTATGTTTGTTTGTTACGCTTTACGCTAAAACGGCTGAACGGATTTGGATGAACTTTGGCACATGGGTAGACCATGACCTGGAGAAGGACATATGCTGCATTTCATCTTAGAGCGCAGACGAAGTCGCGGGCAACAGCTAGTCTTTTATATGACTTATTTTCAGACGCAGACGAAGTCGCGGGCACTAGGTATGTCTTTAATATGACTTCAGTATGCCAATGATGGATTCTAATAATCACTACAAAAAAAAAAGTGAATTGGGCTTCCTCTTCACCAAAGATGTCACAGTTATGCCAACTCAGTAACAAATAAATAAGTAATGCAGCTATGCAAGTATTACAAAGCCACGTCTACTTTATTTTTTCATCACCAAACGAATGCTAAGCATAACTTACTGCGTCCAAATTGTAAATATGTATGAGGCTAGAGGTCGACGCTCTTAGACCAACTGTGCTCATGTTCGCTAATGTAAGGTCATAATGTAATTGTCTGTTCATAATATGCTAAAATATTTGGAAAAGGGTAGCATAATCACAGGCTAACGTAGAATTATTTGGTCCTATGTCCCATCCATCCGCTAGCCTGCATTCTTGACGATTTGAACAATGCCTCTGACGCTGTAATAAACGTGCCCACCTACTGGACCCAAACAGTTTAAGCAACATAGATGTACCGTCAAAACGAAAAGAAGAAGCTCATCAGCTTCTTCTTCAAATCTTTCAATATCAATCATCATTGATATTGAAAGATTTGATTAAATAATTAGTTCGTCGATATTAAAATTGACCTCAAAAATTTACTATTAAAGTCACATGACGTGATTTTAAATGCAAAACCTTCAAATTTAATGATCCATCTACTACTGATACTCTATTTAATTTCACACATTGAAAAGATAATATCATGGCTGTTAAAATTGGTCACTCCCAATCGCATGGAAAACCATGATTTTGGTCGCAACTTGCATTCAACGAAACTAGTTTTTGGAATTCCAACCAACGTTTTGCATTTTACGATCACTATTAACTGTTTCAAATAACTTGGATGCCGTCATTTATTTCCAGTTAGTTCGGCGTTTTTACTGCACCGCGCACCGCTGGAATAAAGTAATTATCTAAATTATGTAGGTTTATGTAGGCTTTCGACCTACGCACTTTATCGCTTGGTGGGAAGACTAGTAGACGACCAGTGTAGGCGAAATTATTGCTTGTAATAATTTTGTGATTTATGATACCTTAACAACCACAATCCAATTTAAAGGCCGTATGTTTGTTATACTACATTACATTTTTATTTATTTTATTTTTTATTGCTGAATAGGCCCGCTCTTGACCTCGATCACGCCTGACAGAACGCGATGGACGAGGTCTATGATGGAACGAGCGTGCCCAGAAAATGCCTAAGGCATTGGAACTCCCACGCATCGACAACACACAGCTGGCTGCTTGACTCCGACATAACTCAACTACGACCTCTTTTCAATCCTACACCAGAGAAAAAGAATAAACACATTAACTGGCCGAAACTTCAAATAGTGACATTCAACAAAATTCAAAGCAGGAAAAAAGTAACCAAAATAAATTTCGGCCTCAATTTTTCTAAAAACGGCAAAATTTTACGTTCCGAGACTAAACGTGTTCGAAATATCTTTAAAGGTGTTAAGAGGTTGTTCAAGAGACTGACAGTGACGATGGCAACTAAAAGACCTCCTTTCAGGAAGCCACGTGAATTAGGCGAGAAGGTTGTAGACCTGCCAGAGGTGGCTCTAGCTGCCATCGCATCATATAAGAAACAAAAAGAAGTAGCCGATTTCATAAATTTCCTACTAGGAGCTTTAGAAAGAAACTCGAACTGGCTGAACACCATCGTCGGTAGGCAGTGCAACTTCAGATGTGCGTTAATGGTCGGAGCCGGCCCAAATCGCTTCCAACTCCAAGAAACTATTTACCCCTCGGGGGGCAGCGACATCAAATTAGAAGTTGAACTGAAAGACTCCGAAGATCATGACAAAATCGCTATCGCTGCTTTAGTTAAACTTAACAATTTAGACTTTGAACACCTTCTGAAGTACATCAAGACTCGCTTATGTGACAACTCCCAACTGCGCGAAGATCTCCTAAAAGGCAAAGCGTTGGGCGTAAGTTTTGCCGTCCTGAGACCCTTTTCCGATAAACAGTACCGTGTGATGGAGAGGATCATTATCGGGAGTTCCATGAAATGTGTAGTTCCCCCGATCAAAAAGCGTCGACGGGATGAGAAATTGTTAAATGGACCTCCTTTTAAGAAGACCAGAAAAGTCATATAGCAGACAGAATTATAGTTTCAGGATAAAAACATTTTTGAACAAAATGGACAGTCGTTATGGTGTACCGCAGTGTCATGTAGCATGTAATGGCAGCAATTTGGGTCGACTGTAAAATGCGAAGCTCACAGTAAATTATACTCATTTTTGCAATGATCGTTTCCGATTACCTATGATGGATGAGGGCGCATTTGTGGCGAAATGGCTACTACATTTTGACGGATATTCATTTCTTTTTATCCATGCAATAGCCTTGTTATTACAGAAATAAATTCAATCAAAACTCATGTTTTGTTGTGTTATTTTACACTATGGTGATGTTACAGATGATGGGTTAAGTAATTAATTGATCTATTAATTAATATGTTAAGCTAAATTGTTTACGAAGGACGTTGAAAAGTAAAGAAGGAAAGCGTAATTAGATTCTGGTGTTCCCTTTCGTTAAACTGTGATCGTTTTTCTTCCCACGACGGAGCGCGTCCGACTTACAAAGATCAATATCACTGGAATCAGGGCACCGTGCGCCGGCTAACTTATAGCCACAAATCCTTCCGCCAATAACTTATTACAATAGCACTCGGCGTTACGCAACTGAAGAGTGAAACAATAGTTTTTCCCACTTCGTGTGAGCTTCTGAAAATGGTTAGTTGGGAAAGTTTTCGATCTGCTTATCGGTGGGCATAAATCAATTTGAATCATGGAAGCTGAGTATAACTTGGGTCGCTTCTGAGCCCTTTTTCTAACTTGGGACCGCGCATACGGATTAAGGGAAGCCTGACCGTTGCGTAATTGGCGTAATAGTTGTGTGATTTATCTTATCTCCGTATTCTTATGATATCTCAAATTCATAAGGAGGAAATAACGACTTCCATTGAAGCTTTCCGTGGAATTTTCATGTCCTTTGTTAACATTTGCTAATACTTTAATGAACTAAGGGCAACGAGTTCATAAAATCTGTAATTGTTCTAATTAGCGTAGTTACCAATTAGACCTATAAATTCTATAGTAGTAAAGACTTAATTACTCGTAATTAACTCTCCTGCTCACAGCTTGTTAAAAAGAAAACGGTATGCCAGCACAGCATGACCAAGAGTAATGTGCCTACATAAGTAATATGTTGCTTTTATTTTGACAGCCAACAGCTTACCCTTTTTTTTTTTCATGTGTTGAAATGCTCATGCATACTGCACTACCACGGGGAGTTAGTGCAGTTATGTGGGACTCTAACCCACTAAAACTCCAGGGTGTCCTCCTCTGCCGCTTACGGCGGGAACACGGGCACGCGTTAGCACTCATCCGTGAACCCGCCGCGGCCGTCCGTTACCGGACCCTCCTCTGGGGAGTACTCCCCATCACCGGCGCACCAGAACACATAGCACGCCGTGACCACCCCAGGGACCAAACCAGCACATGGGTGCCAGACGACCCCGTGTCTGGGCACCCTTGGTCCCCCCTGCGACGGGTCAGGACATTGGCCCCGCCGCCTGCCAATTTTCGGCTGCAGAGGATAGGGAGAGCGGCCAACGTAATACCGACACTCCTCTTCCCCTGCAGCCCCACCGCGTCCGCCATCGTACGGTGGCGACCCCGTCAAGGCCGCGGAAGGTAGGGAGAGCGGCGCACCGTAATACCGGCACTCCTCTCCCGCCGAGGCCTCCAACCCTCAACCGCGATGCCTCCGGTACGTACGACATCGCGGCCCGCCTCAGTTGCAATGTCGCCCAAGCGACACCGCAACCTACCTTTGGCCGCTACGTCGTCGGCTTGTCAGCAAAAGCCCTGACGAGCGGCCCCTCCTCGGGTTCCTCTTCGCTTCATCGTGGGTGTCCAAGCCACGGCTACTGAGCCCCCCCGCCTCGACAATGCGGGAACCCACCGGGGGGGCAACAGCTTAGCCTAGGCTAACATAATAATTTTCTTCAACACGAGTAGGTTATTCAATGTAGTATATTACATAGATAAAGCGGCTCTTCTAACTATTGCCACTGAGCTCCCTTGCCAAGACTTATAACGGTACTACGTTGAAGAATGAAGAACAAACACTAACCTAAAAGTTACTTACACATAACCATGTCTACATCGTTTGAGCTAGGACTTGAGCGCAACTAACCGTTAAGAAAAGATCTTAAAAGCGTCCTTTGTTCTCAATATTTATGAAATGTTGTGCAGCGATGGAGAATCGAGTTTGGGGAACAAGAAGGAATTTTAACTTGGAATATCTTTTATTTGAACATTGGAATTTTGGGGGAGATGGTGTCTTTAGAAAGGTTTTATTGCATCCGTCAGTATTCTTTTTGTAAACAGTGGTTGTTTACTTATAGCAATATATGTTCTGTATGACTATATTTGCCAAGTGGGTAGGCTGCTTATTGTAGGAAACGACCTTGACTGAAATATACCAAGATGAAGTGTCAGTGGGCTGGCCATGTTTGTCAAAGGACTGATGACCGGTGGAGCAAACGAGTCAGGGAGTGTAGATCGCGTATCGGCAAGCGGAATGTGGGGCACTCCCCAGCTAGACGACCTAAAGAAGGTGGCTGGGACAGACTCGATGCGGAAGGTGGAGGACAGGCGCAGTCTGGGAGAGGCCTATATATAGGAGTTGACTGCGATAGGCTTAGTTTATTGATGATGACCACAAGATGACTTCAAAAATCCTACGATAATTATTTACTTACCTGGCATTTCCCCAAAAGTACACGAAAATAAATATATCAAGTGAGTAAACACAAAAATGTGTGCAATTGCTGAAAGCGTTTCTTCAGGCGGGTCCCGAGAGCGACATATTACATTTGGAGTGTCGTCACAAGTGTCCGGAACAAATGTCGAGTGTCGCTGTGTCTGTTTGTAACATGATGCACTGTTTCAATGATATACGAATTTAGGAGAATATTTCTGTAGGAGAATATTTCTGAATATTTTTTTTTTTTAATATTTTGAAGGGAGGTGACTAATGATCTTTTAAAAGGTTGCTGTTTTTTTTGCTTTGTATTTGAATCATTGAAAATTTTTTAATGTTACAGTTGTCACTGGTACCATTTATTCAATACTAGCTTCTGCTCGCGGCTTCGCCCGAGTGGATGTCAGAATTATCCCACGGGAACATGCTATATACCGGGACAAAAAGTAGTCTATGTACTACGACCCAGGATGCCATCTATCTCCATGCCAAATTTTATCGAAATCCGTTCAGTAGTTTAGGTGTGAAAAGATAACATACAGACAGAGTCGCTTTCGAATTTATAATATTAAATATGGATTTTTGAGGTATTAACCTGTATTCTTTACAGCAACTTTAAAAGTCGCTACTCTTTAGGATAGTTGTCTAATCCTTTGGTTCCATTTACTTCAACGATATTTATAAACAAACCCATTGCAGCCAATTTAAAATATGAAAAATGTAAGACACTTCTGTCCCGCAGTTAAAGTAGTTAATTCTTTGCTCAGTTTTTGCATGTGTTCCACTCCAAGCAACACAGGCGAGAAATGAAACTAATAGAACTGTAATAGTGTTATAATAATTTACGACACCACCACTGCCACTAACACAGTGAATGGCCGAACAATTTGCTGAAGAAAAAATAAAACCAACGCAAGACAAAGCACGGCGAATTCAGCGACATATATTTTAAAAATGTAAGACCTCGTACAGTATAAAGAAGAACCCGCAAACTTTAATACCGAACATCCCACCAACTTAATATAAACCGCCGGTGAAAAGAAAGTACAAAATTGTGGAACGAGGTAATAACAATTTTATAAGAACAAATAAATGCATCTACGATGCCGCAGGGCATAAAGAACCTTCATAAAATGAAACTGCTTTTAGGGTTAAATTTTTATTTTAAACATAGAAAGGGATTTTGATGGCCCTCCCACGTCGTTGAATCGCGTTATCTTTAGATTTAGGACTCACGCAATAATAATACGCAGTTGAAATGGTGATTCAGGGCGCCATCTCGCCACTGAGTGGATGTCCTGATTTAGTGGTGACATTTTCATAAATTATTATGATGAAGAAGTGTTATTAATGATTGCCTTTGATGCAAATGAGCAATTCGTTATGCGTCTCTTTTGGATTACAGCGTCTTCAACTGACTAAGTCAAGTCGAGAGAAACAATTTTCGGGAAATGCGATTGCAGCGATTTAATTTTGGGCTAGAAAATAAAGTAGAAAGTATTAATTAAGCATTTGGCGTTAATTCCGCCTCTGTACATTTGAGTGCTTGAAGTATTAAATAAATATTCAATTCCTACGTAGATTATTCCTTTATCTTCGATCTTTAGAAGGCGAACACCACTAAGTAAAATCTACATTCACTTGACACCGTATCAATGAAGACACAAACAATCAACTAACCCCATTCAGACCCATTTAAAATCGATGATCCGTAATTCCCTCACTTTATTTCTGTTGCACACCATAAGGAGTGTTGTTAATCCAATTACGAGTATGTCAAGTTAATGTCTCCGTAGTGACACCTTTGCATTTAATGGCCATACTAATTTAACAATAATGGTTGTTAGTGTAGGCCTTCCGACAGTATTTTTATAAAGTAATTGGTGACTGATTTCGAAGCTATGTTTTTTGATGAGGTAAGTATAGGCTAGACGACATAATTCCTCCTAGGGGCGTCGTTCACGTGTTTGATGATGATAGTATTAAAATAAAAGTAGAGCTTTTTATTTTCCTTGACGAAAACAGTTATACTAACGGAGCGTGTGAAAGTTAAGTTTTTTATAGCTATCTTGTCGACGATGTTACCATTTTGTGCTAAATATAGGTAAAATGTACACGTCACGCTATTTCGTGCCTGATATGGGAAAGCTTCGACCTTTGACACGACACCCGTTCCTTATAAGCATAAACATACATAATCAGCCCATGATGTTCCTACTGCTGGCACACAAGCCTCCTCTCAGTGAAGGGAAGTGGGCCATAATCCACCACGCGGGCCCACGCCGCGCCGGTTGGTAGATGTCGAATTTTTGGTTCTAAGACATCTGAGTGGTTTCATCACGCTGTTTTCCATCACCGTTATGAGAGCGATGAAATAATTTACATAAAGTAAAGCGCCTGAGTGGGTTTGACCACGTTCTGACTCGTAAGTCGCGGCCGTCACCACTGGCTCATCATTGCTCAACAAAGTGCGATCCTTACAGATTGAGACAATACTATTCTTGTAATCCATCGATGTACACATTTACTCATATTTTCCTCGACTATTCTCAACTACATCCATCCTTTGCAATAAACAAGCACTTCACTAGATCCTCTCGGATGATGTATAAAAGTTGTGTGGGTAGTTAAAAAGCCGGCGACACTCAACATCTGTCCTCGGGTAATTCATCGACCCTTAGTCCACCTGCTTCCCGCCGTACCTTGCTTTATGAGATGGGCCATTATTTGATGTGTTTCGTTCAAGTTGCTATGGCTATGAGACGGTGATAACGGGATTGACCATATTTTTTGCAGTACATGTGGTTTTGAATATTATTTTGGTAATAAAAAACGAAATTGATTAGTTCTAAAATCGCCGATCGATCGTCGATTAGTTTTAAATGCTCCTTTTTTACTATTTATATTTCCTGTGTGTGTCCCAGATAAAATATTTCTTCCACATTACTAATGAGTGTTATTTCAAGTTCATTTCAAACAATTTGTGTGATCATGTTCAGATTCGTATTTTTTTATGATCATAATTTACAATCAACATGGTTTTGTAAGTTGAATTAAGGCTCGTACACACTGGCGCGACGCGACACGCGACACAAAGGCACCGCAAGTCGCGCGACGAGCGGTGCCTTTGTGTCGCGCGCGATTCGCGTCGCGCGTCGCGCCTTTGTGTAGGAGCCGTTACGATAATTGCGAATTTCATAAATTATTGTTAAAGAGCTTCGTTTTGAATCCTAATTTCATCATTTCAGCCGGAAGACGTCCACTGCTGGACATAGGCCTCCCCCAATTCTAATTTACCCTGTCCTATATTTTCCTTTTTACTCATATTCACATTATCCACTGTGTCACACTGTACACACATTACGTTTGTATCATCTCGCTCGAGTAATGGTATAGCTGACACTTTTAGGTAGCATAATAAATTCATCGAAGGATCTTCCTTTAAAAGGCCGACCAATTTTATCCGGAGACTGCCCTTCCCCATTTTTGATAAACGAGACGCTTGATCGAACCTCGGTCCGTGAAGGGGTTCTTTTTTGATAATATCTCGTCACAAGACAAATTTGTATGTGATGTAGGCCTAACTGGCCCCTTTACACGATAAACCCTTGCTGGATAGGATAGACATATGGTAGACGAACGATAAAGCGAAGACTAGCTTGGATGCTTTCCTAAAGCTACAAAACGGATATGGTTTTGGACAGGTGATTCTAGATAAATACAGTTAATACGAAAGCCATGCATTTGTGATATATCTTTTACGATCTAGTGTTTTAGGACATCATTTGAAAGACAATATTTCACCTTGCCTCAGAAAATAAAGTTTCCTTCGCATTGCTTCCTAAAGCTTTAACTTACGCCGCGTCAACCGATTTATTTTCCATAACAATATGGTCCGCTGGTGTATATTCACCGACCACAATCCCGCCACCCATAAAACATCCAAACTTTAAATAGGAAGAGAGACGAGAAATTCGCGGCAGTTTTTCATGGCAGCAATAAATATTATTAGATAAATATGTATCGTTGTCCCGTGTCATGGCGGCGTTTCGAATTTTCGATACAGCAAAATGGGGAGGGAATTCAAATAGTTTGGAGTTAGAGCAAAGGGCTTGAGACTTGGCTTTGTACCTTCAAAGAAATGTTGGCCTTTTGTGTTACGTGTCGATGTATCGTTACGCGTTGTTTTGAAATAATATATCTTATATTTGACACACGCTCACACATGAGTTTGAGTTGTAACAAGTATCAGAATCGTGTAGAATATACGAGATTTTCTTACCGTAAATGTTACTTCTTTGTTCCCATATATGTGCCAAAATGAAACGTTGGATAATGCAAACAACGGCAACGGTGGCATTAAAATAAATGTAGATTAGTAGGTCTTTTTTGTACAGTCACGTTTTTAATTAAATAGAATTTATAGGCAGTGAACGTAACATTATGCAAGTCACATTTTCACATGTGACTTGGTCGACTTTATTGCTTTCACGTATTACTTGCAAATGGCGCCCAACGTGGGACACGGAAATATTATTCAACATTTTAAAGACATATTACTTTTGAATACGTAACATGTAACATGTAAAATGCTTGTCACATATTCCCGTCAGCAGATGTTATACAAAATACATAGAATTTATAACTTGACAAAAACAGATAAATCGAGGCCTCCGGTATAATTTATGTGCGGAAAATAAATCTGTAAGCGGATACAAGTTTATCCGTCCTTTCAAAATAAGGGTACATGGCGCAGGTCCGCTTCGCTCGGAAGTCGGATGACGAATGTCCACATCTTTGCCCTGGGACGGGTTATATAATGCGTAAAATTACTGTCTTCAACTATCTTCATATGTTTCGCGTATAACGTTCTCTTCTGATATACGTTTATTTATTTAGGCGCGTATAAATCACTTTTGGGAAGCACATATATTATTAGCGTGAGCTTGTTACGGCAAATGCCGTTTTACTTGAAATGGATTGAACTGTTGCATTTATTATTCTTCTTGAATTTGTACTTTTATGAAACCTGTTAGGTTTTGAAATTGAAACTGTAAGTCTGCTTTTGTAACCTGTGGGAATATAATACTTTACACTGTTTGTACTCAGGGTTGTTGATGATGCATATTTTCTCACATCAGCGCGCAGCGGATGCTGATGCTGCTGCTGATGTTTTATCGTTGACATCAGCGGATGCTGATGCTGCTGCTGATTTTAATTATTTTATTAAAAAAGCAGCGATAATTATGAATTTATACATAAAAGTTGCACAGTTTGCCTTGGTAATCAAATAAAAGGTTGGTTCAATAATTTTGTGACTTTTAATAAAAAATAGAATCAAACTAAGTACCTAGTTTAGTAATAATAGGGATGTTGCCTGGGTAAAAATAAATCGATTCGATTTAGTCCCTCAGTAAGATTATTAAAAAATATTGAACACGTATTTTTTGTTTTATCAATTAGATAAAAAATTACAAAGATATATCACATCAAAGTTCAGGAGTGGGGGGCTTTGACGTCATAACGTGCTAAAATTTGTAGCACGGCGTGACGTCATACGAAATTTCCAAGCGCTGTATCTTCGTAATTTTTTGTTTGCCAGACAAAAGAAAAAATACGTATACAATATTTTTTAGTAATCTAACTGATGGACTAAATATATTTTCTTAGTCAACTACCCTATTAGCGTTTGTTTACAATCGCAATATTCGCAATAACCGCGGTCGACATCTAGATTGGTCAAAACTCGCAATCGAAAACAACACGTGATATAAGCCCCGCCCCCTGTGCGGTCATGTCACGACTCGAACTTCAGCATTAATAATCAGCATCTATCAATGCGGATGCTGATGCTGATCTTGAAAATGATGCTGAAGTTCCGCTGATGCTGATGCTGATGTTCGCCACAACCCTGGTTCTTACAATATCAAATACCTAATCGTAAAGACTTAGTGCTTAAGTTTTCAAAGTATACAAAGTAATTTAAGGCTCCTTACTATGTAAATCGTCGTAAAGTGTTCCAACTTTACTTCCCACTTGTAAGTGCTGTAGTGCATTTTTGAACTTCCTGCTGAGACAGTATCTTAAACATGCACAATTGCACAGCACTGAAGGGCGGTCACGTCCACCACTCTAGTTTAATTTAGTGGTGATTAAAGTTCTACACCGGACTTATCGGAATTCATTCGCGGAGCGCCCCTTACTGGTGCCCAACGTGAGGCCACTTTATTACCCGTTACATTATATTTTTTAACCATTTTTTGTGATAAACTGTTAATAACAAAGCCTTTAAATATTACCTGAAGGAACCTTCATAAATTAAACATGTTTCATATTATATTTTATGAGGGTAGTACAACAAAATTGCCCACTTTTCTGTTGTGCAATCTTGAATCTCCCACTGAGACAGTATCTGGGGCATGTGGAGAGCTGAATACCGGTCACGTACGACTTACTCGACTTTAATTAAGCGGTGATTAAAGTTTTACAGTGGACTTTGGTGGTATAGACTCGCCTGCTCGACTTGTGGCTCAAAGCTCGACCATTCTTTCATTAATTGTTGTTTACGCAGTGCATTGAATACAAAGGTTTACACAAGTGTTTGTTCTGTTTCATTAAATGCAATGTCTTTTATTTGTGCAGATACTGAATATTTTTCCGCGAAGACTTTTTACGGTATTTCACGTTAAAAGTCTGGTAGTTGTTTTAGCTCTGAATAACATCTTCATTTCTGTTAGTACGAAGGATTCTAGGTAAAGAAACGGGTCATATCGATTGGGTAATGTTACGCAATAAGTCTTCAGGTCTAAATTAATTAATTATAAAGATGCTATTGGTGTTCAGCACCCCCTAATTACGTATGATATATATTAATAAGAAGATATTATAACTCAAAAGGCACACTGTGAAGATACTGAGAGCCTCCGCTTTCATAATATATTTAACGTTTTCCTAATTAGCCATTAGTAGGTCCCTTTTTCCTGAGAAAGCAATTAATTTACAATTATATACGAAGGGCTGCACAGTCTTATTAAATAAAATGTTTCAAAGACCGCTTCCCCCATCAATTTCGGGCAATTTCTTTCTCAGACGAATCTTTAATTACCAAAGATTTATAATTTCTAGAAAATTCTCTTTTTCATCTCTTCACGTTTACTTTCGTTGCTTTATGATTTGATTTAAGTATTTTTACATCTCACTAACTTTAAGAAAGACTAGCGGCGCCCTGCGGTTTCACTCGTATAAGTATCGATCCCGTGGGAATATCGGGATAAAAAGTATCCTATGTGTTATTCTGATGTATAAGCTATATTACTGCAAAGTTTCATCCAAATCCGTTCAGTCGTTTTTGCGTGAAAGAGTAACAAACGTACATCCATTCATCTTCACAAACTTTCACATTAATAATATTAGTAGGATAGTAGGATTTCAAAAGGCAGTTTTCGTGATTTCTACTCTCGCATCTCATTTATTTTAATGTCCAATGTTTTAACAATCTCCTTAGGCACCTGCCTTCCATTTACTATTTTCACAAGTACCCACATTTTCTCCTCGCAAACTAATTCACACCCTTTAACCTCCCATAAGACTAAACCTCCTAACTCATTAGATAAAACTCTCCACAATTACGTCGTCGGTATAATATTCAGCCGTTCCTAAAACTCTGTAGTGAATATAAAATGTTCAATCATGATCCTGGAGATCACTTACCGGAGTTACCGGGCCCATCTTGGAAGCCCACTTTATCTTAGTATTTGAATTTTTAATAAGAGCAAAGTCAACACGGGTTTTTAGACGCGAAAATTGTTCGTTAAATATACGCCTAACGAGTTTCTCTGGTGAAGTGAAGGTAATAGCGTGGTGATGATGTTACTTTACATTTTTTCTATATAAAATATAGTAAGTTTGTTTCTGTTAGTTTGTGGTAGGATCAAGGGATAGTTATGGTGAATCTTGTTCAAGTACAGAGTTACCTTTTATAATAAAAACCGGTCAAGTTCGAGTCGGATTAGCGCACCGAAGGTTCCGTACAAAGGACGATCTGTTGCAGGGCGGGCAATTAGTAAAAATTAATAAAACGATTTTAAAATTTTTGTTTTATTTCTAAGCCCCATGGATTTTGAAGTTAAAAGTGTTAAAACTCCAATATTTTCCCGTTTTTTTATTTGTAATGTCACTTCAAAGGACAATGCCAGAAACTCTATAGAGCTTTGACCCATCAAATAAAAGTTGATGTACAAGCATGCCAAATGTAGCATTCTATTGCTGCTATATTGGTGTTATCTAAAAACATGTATAAATGCCTTTAGAACTTGCGGTTTCTGTTAAATCTAAGAAAAATTATTATATTTAGGTTAGGTACCTCAAGTTTAGGTTAATTGCAGTTATAATTGTAGAAATTATTAAATAAGTGCTGTATATTATTAAAATGCTATCCTAGGGTGTTTGGCTATGAAAGGAAGGAATGACATAGTAATACACAACCATAGTAATAGTAATACTTTTGACTTAGGTCATAACATCCTGACTGTTGATCGGTAATAAAATAAAACAAGTTATAAAAGTGATTGATTTATTAATCTTCAAAAGTTATTAAAACATTATCAAGAAAACCTGCGGGCTGATCAATATTGTCTTGATGACGTGCATAACCAAGGTACCATATAATAGTCATAACATGGCAACAACAACCAACCGTTCTATTACCCACAATACAATTGCAGCAATATCCTAATATAGAGTCGATTGCACAGCTACTGTTAGGCTCTCTATCAACTAGGATATATGTGAAATAGTGTCTTTGGCCAATGTGCCTAGACTTTATTCTGCCTCTTATTAAAAATGGGTAGTTTCCTCCAATATGTGACACCATTTCATGAGAGTGCTCCACTTCTGGACACACCTCTATTAAATACAGCCCATTTTCGCGAATATGCTCTCCGTAGTAGGAACGCGCCTGTTTAATTTGATATGGCCCTAAAGCTATTAAAACCAATTCACTATAGGTTAATAAAGGAAACTGCTGCAGTTGTGGTAGATTTCCATCAATCCTAGAAAACATTGTTCTACGTCTATTTAAATTGAATTCCTGTACAAATTGGGCTAAATGATTTGGCTCATTTAAAAAACGCAATGCTCGAGATATTATTTCTTGAGCCTCTGGCCGGTCGTGAATCAGTGGATGAAAACGATTAATCAAAGCCGCTGCAATTCGAAAATCATCCATTAAATGTAACGAGGCCCTGTTAAAAAAATCTTGTCTAAATAGCTTGAAGTCACGTTTGAAACGCCCATTCACAACTTCCACTACCCATCTGCACAATGTTACACAGCGACTTTTATTGGCTTGCAATGTCGTTAATTGTGTTTCTCCTTCATCCACTGATTCAGGCTTAAAGACTTTATAGCCGTAAGATTCTAGAAATGGTATGCAATCTCGAAATCCCCTGTCCAAAATAAAAACATCATCTGACCTAAAAAAAGACCTCATAGGCCCATTTTCATTTTCAAACAAATGCTTCATTATTTCAGAATCTGTTTGTGTTGCTGCGTATGGACCTGAAACATCGATGATGTATCCATCACAGGCAACTATGAGAAATGGCTTTATTAAATTGTCATACTTGTGCAGACTATAAGTTCTTTTCTGGTAAAGGTAGTTGCTACTTTTTTGAATAAAAATATATGTGCCATCACAAATAGCAATAGCAGGCATTTGTTCTACTGAAATATTTGGGCTACCAAATAGATTATTTGGTATTAATAAATTCCGTTGAGCTACCTCTTCTCTAGTAGTATGTTGCAACCCAACATGATTAGGAACGAAATGATTTATAAAGTAGCAACGCATCTTTTTTAAATAAGACTCTAGTGTAGACCGTGGCATATTGTAAAGAGTTGATAGTCTGTTATCGCTATCACCAGTTCTCAGTTTTGTCAGATATATTGCTAAACATGTTTTCCCGTTGCTAACAGTTCCAAGTACAGGTATTTCATCATACAAAGCTAGAAATTCTAACACATTAAGACCTGTCCAATAGTGACAAATGTGATTAGGCATCTCATGTACATTTTCAAAATCCATTAAGTCTGCATTTCTTTCCATAATACGAATTAAATCCTCTATTTGTTGAGATGTAAAGCTACTGGTTAAGTTATTATTGTTAATCAACAATGACCATTCGTTGCCATATAAATGAGTTTCACAGACACGGGTGTGAATTGGCACATATAAATGATATTGCTTAAGAAGCATGACCTTAATTAGCAAAGGAATTAAGTGCCCAGATTGATTAGCACAGCCTTCAAAAATACAATGCCTAGAAGTATTTGCTGCACGTTTATAATGTGGTAAAATAATATAAGCTCGACTTTCAGCAGGTTCCATTGGAACCTGTTGTTCTTGAGTTGGAGGCAGGGGTGGTGGCACTGGTATTTCTTGATGAGGCACCGGCAATTGCTCTGGATAAACTTGTTGATTTGCAGCATGTGCATCTGTGGCTGGTTGTCCTCTTACAACATCTTGTGATTGTTGGCGATTAGCACGCATCCAACACAGATGGCATACAAATGCATATCTTGATATCACCTACAAGTAAATAAAACATTTTAATATGTTACAAATAACTTATTTAAAGTTATTTTTCAACAATTTTTAAAAAGGTAGCCTAGTGTTTCTAAGTTAATATAGACTATATTATATGAGGGCCAGTTGTGATGAAAAATGATATCGGTCACCATTTTGCGTTGCAGGGCCGCGGTATTCTGTTAAGACAATCCTGCGACCCTTGGTAGTTAGATTAACAGTTTACAGACACATTCGTTCAGTGATTGATGTGAATCATATTGTGTCACGGGACAGGGAAAGTGGTTAATACATTACTACTGACCTCATTGTGAATATCCCATGAAAGTATAGTAGCTATTAATGGATCACTGGCTTCTACTGTATGATATCTCACACGTCTTCTTGTTTCTGAAACAGATCGTCCACATCCAAGACAAACATGTGTGTGACCTAGATCTCTTTCAGCATTCAGATTCCCATTTCTACAATGCTGGTCTAGCCGCAAAAAGCACTCTTGACAGATTACAGCTTCTGGTGGAAGCTGTAAGGTAAGAAACATATATTAGTATATTGTTGAGATAAACAAGTTCATAATTATATCCACACAATCCCCAAAAGATAAACTTGACTATTTTGCCTATTATACCAGTTATTTAAGATACTTTTAGGTAGGTAGGTTTACTATTTTATTCATGTTTTGTTGCATTAGTTACAAGCCAAGCAAAACCGCATGTGGTACAATCATTACTAGTAAGGATTTTTCACTACGGTCAAATACGATCAATAAATAACGTAGTATCTACATACCTGTTCCAACGATTTCCATCTAGCGAGAAGAGTTTGCAGTGCAGATTGTATTGTAGACACAACATGTCTTAGCATCCTGTCGACGCACAAGTGACAATTTATGCACCTCAACATCGTTAACCAAGTCGCAAGCAGTGATCAGAATCCGTCGCAAGTAGCACAAAGTCGGCGAGTAGGCGAGATCGAGTCCGTGTACAAAAGCAAAATCGTCGTGAAAATATAATAGTAGATTACAGAGAGAGATTGGGGAGCGTAAAAAACAAACAACACAGCGAATGTCAATGAATGTCATTTTGACATTTACGCATTGGCGCGCCAAGGACGTTTCGTTACACGTAATCACTAACGCTCAAATGCCAAAAAATTATTAGAATATACATTCATAATATATTAAAAACATTATTTTCATTAACTGTGTGTATTTGAACCGAATATATAATAAAATCTGCACATAATACATTAATAGATGTCATTTTTTTTTAATTAAATTACTCGTTTTGTTCTCGTGTATGCGTACTAAGTAACGCTGGTGGTCGCGATAAAAACAGGAAATAGGAGTTGGGTTTTTGAATTCCTTTTATCACTAACTTTTTATCCGCAAGTGTAACAGATTAACAGTTAAGTAACCAAGTGTCCTATTTTCATTGGATAATTTTCATTAATTTACATTTCTTGTAAATTACTGAAAGGGTGGGGCAGGATCTGGCATTGTCCTTTATGGTTCTCGGATTTTTTTTCCTTTACTTGTGCTACATGACATTGCTTCTTGCCAAATTTCATGATTCTAGGTCAACGGGAAGTACCCTATAGGTTTTGATTCCCTTGCGAGTGTCAAAATATGCGGCATACACGGATTTTTTCACTGCTTCAAGGGATTGCAGCCGAGCAGCAGATTGAGTATTTGATATTAATTTAACTTGATAACTTCACGCGTTCCTGAGAAAAAGGGCCTTGACAGACGGACAGACAGACGGACAACGAAGTGATCTTACGTATATAAGGGTTCCGTTTTTCCTCTTGAGGTACGGAGCCCTAAAAATTAGACATTTCAAAAACTTTATTACTATATTATCTAATCCCGCCATTTTCGTTAATAGTTTCAGTGAGAGGGCTTTAATTTCACGACATTTTAGTAAAGGGACGTTTAGAAGTTAATCTTTGTACTTTTAATTTTATTTTAGGTTTATTTTTATTCATAAGAAAGTGCAAAGTTAACTTGGTTTACAACAATATGTATATCAAACAAGAACAACAGAGCTGCATGTAGGTACCTAGGCACTAAATATTTTCGTAAAAAGTCTGCAACTGCGATCTCAATTGATATCTTCCTCCTTAATTCAGAAGCTCCATAATTATGTTGACTTACTAATTCATTCGCCGTTCACTCTCTCTCTCTCTCATTCACTCACGTTGCACTAGAGAGGAAAAAAGCTGAAGAAATATTGGATTTCTCAGGGCGCGAGGTTTCAATCGTGGCCGTATTTAATTAAGAGCACCCCATGGGGTTTTCCCTGTTACGGGTGTAACGTAGAGATTTTATTTTGCTTTTCTACCCCGTTTGGTTACGTTATTAAGTAAATAGTGGTTTTAACTGCTGTGAAAATGTATGTTGTATACTCCATTTATTAAAGCATTACAAAATAACGGCCAAATAACAACAACCGCTATTGTGTGATGTTAGAGTGAATGACATTATATAATATAGGTAACAACAATTCAAATTTCAACTCTTTAAGGCTCCTTCAAACAGGCGCTACACGCGATAAAATCGCGCGCTACACAAAGGCACCGCAAGTCGCGCAACGAGCGGTGCCTTTGTGTCGCGCCTGTTTGTAGGAGCCTTTATGTGTGGCAACATTAATATTTGCAATGGCAATCATATTATTCGGTTTTAATGTTTTGAAATACAGCGTACATATGCATACATATAATTATTTATCTTTTATATTTTGCAATGTGAGAACGTGGCCGTTGTGGGCCTTGTAGACTGTAGATTTGTAGCTCATTTTCTATTTTATTAAGTACCTACCTGGTACTTGTATTTTGATATTGCTGAAATGACTGCATTTTAAAATTATTGAAAAGAAAAAATGGTGAATAGATTACTTAAGTACTTACATTTACATTGCTTAATATTTATCATTAAATAACGAAACATAGTATTCGGTTCTAACGAAATAACGAAACGGTTACAATCGTTATTTTTCTAATCTATACTAATATTATAAAGCTGAAGAGTTTGTTTGTTTGGTTGAACGCGCTAATCTCTGGAACTACCAGTCGGATTTGAAAAATTATTTTTGCATTTGATAGCCCAATTATTGAGGAAGGCTATAGGCTATTTAACATCACGCTATGACCTTTAGGAGACGAGCAAAAAAAAAAAGTCAGAAAGAACGCTAAGCAAAAATGAAGTAATAGCGCGGGCAGGCGATGCGATGCGACGGGGTGGGTCGGAGTAACAAGAAATTTCACGCGGACGAAGTCGCGGGCAGAAGCTAGTGTTATATTAAATGGAGTTATAGACTACAGTATGTTCTGAAATGAAAAGGCATTAAGTTTGTCAGGAATAAAAGTATCTTTGTAATTCGAAACTGCAGTGCGATTCTGTAACCATCTCACCGTGAAAACTTAGGTGAAGTGAGCGTGGAGTGAGCTGTCAATAGTGTCAATTCCTAGCAAAAACAAACTCACTTCACCTAAGTCTTCACGGTGAGATTTTTACAGAATCGACCGGCTGGTCGAGAAATAGCGGAATAAACGTTACGTTATTTGGCCATAACTTGTAAGCCTTGTTCATAATCATTTTAGTAGGAAAACAAGACGTTTAAACATTGATTTGAAAGTTGCTACATCAGTCTAATGCGCTACAAGTCCCTTAACCGTTTATTTACCTCTGATTTTGCATAATTGTCAAAATCACAGTGATCTTTATATCGTTACAATAAGGTTGCTATTGGTTTGCTGATGTCAGAGGTAAAATAACTGAAAAAACTGGCCATATGCTAGTCGGACTCGCACACGAAGGGTTACGTACCACAAGGCAAAAACGCCGAAAAAAACACGTTTGTTGAATGGGAGCCCTCTAAAATATTTATTTTATTATGTTTTTAGTATTTGTTGTTATAGCGGCAACAGAAATACATCATCTGTGAAAATTTCAACTGTCTAGCTATCACGGTTCATGAGATACAGCCTGGTGACAGACAGGCAGACGGACAGTGGAGTCTTATTAATAGGGTCCCGTTTTTACCCTTTTGGTACGGAACCCTAAAAACTGTTGTGCAGCTCCGTCTGTGTTTCTGCCATCTTGGTCGTGTTTTGTTATTCGTACGTTTAAGTTATATTTTTGTTAAAAAGTTGCAAAGGTGTTGCGTAAACTTACGTGGTTTCCACAGTAATAACAAATCATACGTCCAGAATAAGAATTGTGGGTCACTTGTTCGAGCCACAGTTTCTTACATTTATTCACAGTCCACGAGAAATAGGATAAAAATTAAGTTACAAACCTCGTCAAGTAAGTCTTATTTTCTTTCTAGACTAGTTATAGTATTTCTGAAAAAAAATAATTAGATTTTCTCAACTTTTCTCATGTAAAGCAGAGTCATTTTGGAAGAGTTTACTATTTAGCCCTGACTTACCACATACGTTTTTATTATGCCACACAATAATTAGGGCCAAGAGCTTTTTGTGTTTTCTAACATGACATTTACCAACTTAAGGCTCCTACATACAGGCGCGACGCGCGACGCCAATCGCGCGCGACACAAAGGCACCACAAGTCCCGTGGAAGAGTTTACTATTGAGCCCTGACCTACCACATACGTTTTTATAATGCCACATAGTAATTAGGGCCAAGAACTTTTGTGTTTTCTAATAACTAAAGGTGACATTAAAGGTCATTAAAATACTAAACATGTAAAACATGAGAATTTAATTTTGGCCTTTTCATAATCAGCCTATTATGTTCCCATTACTTCCCGTCCCAGCCGCCGCGGGAGACGCTCCGGGCGTCGGGAGCCGCGCGACGACTCCCGGCCACCGTAGGCGCGGGCCTGCGGGCGGAGAGTAATGGGTAGCTCACCGTCCGATCAGGACCAGGCCCGTGCCGGACGGCGCGTACGTGTTCCACGCGCGCCTCAAAGAGATGTCAGCATTAAAAGGAGGGGCCCGTAAGGGCCGAAGCCTGCCGGGTCAGCGGGATTGTCCGAAAGGGTTACCGCTGGCCCGGAACATAAAGGGCGAAGGAAGGAACACGGGTGGGTTTTAGTCAGTAAGAGTCTGACACTCCCTTCCGCTCCACCCAGAGCGGGAGGAGTCATTTGATGATTTCCCATCCTGAAAAAAAAAAAAAAAAAAAAATGTTCCCATTACTGGGACACAGGCCGCCTCTCTGTGAGAAGGAGTGGGCCGTAATCCACCACGCGGGCCCAGTGCGGGTTGGTGGATGTCACATGTCTTCGAATTTTGGTTCAAGGACATGCCGGTTTCCTCACGATGTTTTCCTTCACCGTTTTGAGAGCAGTGGTGATGAAATAATTTACACAAAGTAAAGCGCCTGTCTGGGTTTGAACCTACGACCAACAACTCGTAAGTCGTGTCCGTGAACACTGAGCCACCACTGCTCTCTTGGCCTTTTACCATACAAAAAAAAATATATTTTCAGAACAAATACTCCGTTTTTTTTCCTATTCAAGCCTATCTACACATGAAATGGCTTTTCTATCAAGTAATTTGTATGGAAACAATGAAAAAACTATCCGTCTGCGTTGACTGACTTCAACTATAAAGTCATCCATTCCAGATTAACTAACATTTCATCAAGTGGCCTCTCTTCGAACAAAACTCTGGAGATTTCCAACTAAAAACACCAGAGCTTCGTTTTCAATAAAAATAGGATAACTTGCAATCCAAACTAGATCTAAATTACTCTTTAGAGTAGTTGGTTTTTTCCTATTCAAATTGAATCACCACGTCTACTGCCCTGGGGATCTCTGAGATTAATCCAGCCGGTTGCTTTGTGCCCAGATAAGAACTATTGTTGCAGCCCACTTCGTTCAGATGGGCAACCTGTTTCGCTAACTAACGCCCCTTTTGTTCTGATTGTGTGTTTGTTGAGGGACCTCGTACGAGGTTGTTTCTTAAATATGAGGTTGGAAGTATGTCATAGTGATGAAAAGGTGACATGTTATGAAAGTAGGTAACCAAACTAATAAAGGAGACGAAAGCTTTTCTGTTACAAAAGCACTGAGATAATAATAAGTACAAGCTTCCAAGATACAGGCTTTCCTAGTTTGAAGGGCAGGGCAGGGGTCTAACTTATCTCTAATAGCCACACCAATCCCTTATTGAAACAACACTGATGTTGCCTATGCTGTCTTCTGGTGAATAAATGATTACTTGCTTACTTATAGGGTGGCAAAAATGCGCATAGGGTGAGGGGCAAGAATAATACAATTTATCCAATGTTAATATATTTGATAATCCTTCGAAGCGAGGTGTTCAAAGAACGACCACAGGTCATCCCGGAAAAAAATAAACATAACGCGACACGCATTTGAAGCCGTAGAGTCAATAAATACAGATGTTATTGATCCATCAAAGCACAGTCGGAAAATATTCGACATCGACACTAGGGTAAACAATAATGTATGAACTAGCATTTTAGCATTTCCTGACGGCCTGTATTCCACAAATAAAAATACAAGCAAAAGCGGATTTACTAGCAGTAAACATTCTCATAGATAGAAATGACTCTGCGATTATCCTTGTATATGGCAAGCATGGCTGTAACTTTCTTAGATGAGATAGAATTGTAGAGGATATTAGTATATTATGATAGATAAAACAAATAGAATTCGTCGATAAAACTGTTTTCCTAGGGATCACGCTCGACTCAAGGCTACAATGGGGTCCTCATTTAACATCTCTTGCAGGACGGCTAAGTTCAGCAGCTTATGCTGTCAGAAAAATCCGTCAATTTACTGATGTAGATACCGCGAGACTAGTCTATTTTAGTTACTTTCATAGCATCATGTCTTACGGTATTTTACTTTGGGGTCGGGCTGCAGACATCGATTCTATTTTTATTCTGCAGAAAAGAGCTATCAGAGCCATATATAATCTCCGCAGGCGCGATTCTCTAAGGGAACGGTTTAAGGAAATTAACATCATGACGGTGCCTTGTCAATATATCTATGAAAACATCATGTATGTAAGGAAAAATTTACATCTTTTTAGTAAAAGAGGTGAAAGACATAATTATAGTACTAGAAATAGGGACCTATTAGTTCAACCAGGTTTCAGACTGGCTAAAGTAGATTCATCTTTTATGGGGTACTGTTTAAAATGTTATAATAAAATACCTCCCCACATTCTTCAACTGAATGAGACAAAATTCAAGTCTTGTATAAAACGCACACTATGCAGTCAGGCATATTATAAGTTAGGGGATTATATCGCTGACAAAAATGCCTGGCTCAATGCTGGTCCTGCTCCACAACTAATTGATTAACACATGAAAATACTGTTGGAGCTGCTGAAGATTGTAAGACTATCTTTGCAATGTATAAAATCAATTTCCTTTGTATTGTATAACTGCATAGCACAGATGTGAGTTCTATGTACCCTATAGCTACCATTTACCGGGTAATAATATGTCTTTCATTGACTCGAATGTGCCCTGGCAGCTGATAGTATGTCATGCTCACTCAAATGTCTCGCTGACGGTGGCGTGTGTGTTAGATCATTTAGCTCCCTTCAAAATGGTTGAGCTAAATGGTGCTGATTTATGCGTCATGTTCGTGAACGGGCGCCGTCAGTTGGGGCTGGTCATCTCTTAGCTGCCTCGGCTTATTTTTAATTAATTTATTTTTGGATTGTAGTTTGTTAAGTACTATTTGTTGCACTCTGGACGCTTTTAACACTTACGTTTTTCTTAATTTTTTTACATCGTTCTCACATTATATAATTTTAAAATCAAAAGTAATGATGTAACTAATATTTTTGTAAAATATCATTTAAAAAGAGTGTCCATGGAGTTTCTTGCCCGTTCTTCTCCATAGGTACCTACGCTTTGGAATGGGCATCTAGCTTCATATTTTCTGACTGACCGACTTCTTGACAATTCAAAAGTGCCTGTAAATGGTTTAATTGAAATAAATGGTTTGAGTTTGAGTTTGAGTTTGAATAGTGGTAAGTCTAGTGAAAAGAAGATTAAAATCCCCTCGTCGAAGGTGAGAGAAATTATTTAATAAACTGGAAGTTCGTAGAGTATAAGCGAGCGAACAAATCGATTGATAGTAATTTCCTGGGGCTTAGTCGATATTAATTAAATGCCCATGTCTTTACCAGACTCGATTGTTGTGGTTGGGAAAATTAATGATGAATTATTTTCGAGATCAAATATTGATATTACTTTTATGCAGAATTGATAAATTTTCAGTATAGAACGAAGTGATGCGCGCTTTACTTGTGGTAACCAAGTGTAAAAACACGCTGTAAATGTGTGCGTGAAATCGAATAGCGTTAGCACATAACACATACAGACACACACTTCGGACTTCGCTATTGTCTCGGACGGTACCGATAGCTCGTACGCTTACACACACTTTCACAGCAAGTTTGTACACTTGGTAATCATAAGTAAAGAACGCGTCGCTTCGTGAGACAAAAATACTGTAGTTACCTTTAAGCCTTAGCCTACATTATAATCTCTTGCATAAGTTCGCAGTCTCAAGGGTTTCTTGATTCCTCTGCAATTTCGTGAAAGGTCCCAGTATCCTACAAACGGTTTCCACTACTACACCACTTTATCCGTTATATAACAGATCGTCTATGCAATTCTATTCTAACTGTATTAGTTGTCCCTTTTGTATCCTCCGGGACCCAGGTGGCCACTGAATTGTTTCTGCACAAAACCATTTAGTTGCTTTGAACTGGACACTCCCTTAAGGTTGAAGGTTGTATTGTTTTGTTAGTTACTTATTGTTTATTTGTAGGGCGTTTGTCTTATTTTTTCCGTAAGGACGGTAAATGGGAAGTTCAAGGTAAATAACGTAAATTGTTTTTGTGTTATTCATTATGTCCATTTGGGGCTGTGAAAGTTTTATTTCTTTAAATGTATTGTTTTAGCCAGGTGAATTGTTACGCATGTTGACAGAGTAAATAAATTCACCTGCTACGTTTGCTCTTCACCTACCGATCCCTTTTTAGTTTACTTGGAAAAATAAAGTCAACTACGTAACACGGTCCAAAGAAAAATGCTTGATTTGGGTCAGTTCCTTTGAACAGTTCAAAATTATTAATGACAGATACCTCTCCAATCCCACGTCCTAAACTTTTACCAAAATATTTCCTTCACAATATAAAAATGGTCCATCATCCCGACCTCTCTTTACCTCAATATCTTCTTTCAAGAGCTCTCAGGTACACATATCAAAATAAACTGCTTCTACTTCACGCCAGCCGAAATCACATCATTTCTGAGTACCGACGCTGTACTAAACTTGAGATCCTATTCATCTTGCCCCACTTTAGCTTGAGAGGTCGAATACTTTCTTCAGGTTTTCGTGTGTGTATAAGTTATGAGCTTATTCAAAAGTTTTGTTAGGAAATTGGATGTGTTTACCAATTCCATTCAATGTTTACCTCTATTACCGTAGTTTGTTATTTACCAAAATTGTAACGTGTAACTGTTTTATGTCCCAATAAAATAAATTCTGTAAGTAAGTACCCCATCATCAAATAATAATTCATTGATTATTTGTATCTCGTTTTTAAAACCTGTGTTTTATGTTGTTTGTCCTCTTTATCATAAACAGCCCATAATGTTACATTAAATTTACAAAACGTAAATATATTCTATTCCTTTCTATTAACATTGTAGGCTGATTCTGTCCATCCTGCCTTCCTGCTCTCTGAGAGAAGGAATGGGCCACAATCCACCACGCTGACCCAGTGAGAGTAGGCGGATGTCACTTGTCTTCGAATTTTGGGTTCTAGGACATGCCGGTTTCCTTCAAAATCAAAATATTTTATTTCACATAAGCCTACATGGGCACTTATGAAACGTCAGAAGCTAGGTGCACGGTTCCAATTGGTCGTTTCCTATGGAGAAGAGCCGACAATTGGCTTTCACAATGTTTTCAATTTACAGTAGGTATGGGAGGACAGCGTAAGCCTGTCAACAAGCACCAGGTACTTGATAAAATAAAAAATGGTCTACAGATCTAAAGTATACAAGGCCTACAAAGTCCTCACATTTACAAAATAAGAATCTATCAAAAGGATAAATAAAAACACTGGCACTCCGGTAGTGCCGACAGAAGTGAAAACTTGAACAATTACGAGTGTATTTTGTGAATCGTCTTATAAACAAAACACGCGTGTTAAGGTGTGTTCCTTATTTTATAGGGTTTTTTGCAAATCAGGTATGATGACCAAAGTGACTGGTTTATTCTTCTCGTGAAAGGAATTTATTCAGATTTACAACGTCATCTCGTCGTTGTTGGATGAACTACGTAGTTAGTACGCGAGGCCCTCGTAGTTCTTCCCGATGTGCATAGATGGCGCTGTCCTCAACAACGCGCGTCTTACGTTTTACGTCTGACGTTTTACGTCTTACGAATTTTCGATCAGGGTCACGTGACCTGACGCGAATTTAGAAGTTTTTACCCATTCCAAAAAAAGTACACAGCGCCGCTAAAGAAGTTTTCACTTCAAAAAATGAAATAAAATATCGCGATGTTTGCCTTCACCGTTTTCACCCCTGACTCGTAAGCCGTGAGCGTGATCTTTCCTATTGGGCCACCATTGTTCCTTTTTACCGCTAAGCAACATTCAAGTTACGCAATCTTAGAACTATCAATAAATCTACTGCAAAACAAGACCAACATTGAGTTTGGCACCTATACAAAGCAAATCGACAGCATCACAATGAGACTAAATTGTAATCCAATATTGATAAACGCTCCAGCTCTATAGATACCAAAATGCCATTTATTCCATACCGCATTCTGACTCCTGTTGGCGTTTGAATGCATTCCCCAATCTATTGTGCGATATGATTTAAACGACTTCCATAGAAACTTGTCAGTGGATTTGAAACCACATCCATTGTGTCGTCTATATGTTAAAGACTGCGTTTTGAATGGATTTTTCGAACGATTTTAAATCCATGGGATGAATTTTAAATTGAAATGCGATGTTGTGTGTTTTTGTGGTGAAGGGTGAAGGCTTTCTTGATCCTATTATGTATGTAGTATACATATAGGTTATTTTGATATAATGAAAACAACAAAGCCAGACAAGTAGGTAGGTTAAAACTCTCCGTATAAGTTCATCAGGTGTCAGAGAAGCGAAAATGAAAAAATCGGTAGCCCCTTTATTCATAAGCGTTGCTAAAAGTTAAGTAGTGGTTAGCGACTATTTAACGATACATTTTTGACGTTGAAACGTCACTTAAGTTTAATCATCGTTTTTAAATAAACCCCTTAAGGTTTATAATGAACGCTGAAAAAGATATTCGTGTAAGAATGTATAATGTGGAAGTTAAAATGACAGATAATTTAGCATATTGATAGCTGTGGGAAGAGTACACCTACAAACATGCTCGGAACGACTTCCTACCTTCCATTGATAGAATACGTAGTTTGAATTGGAAAGTCCCATTGTCTTCACTAGTTATTACCGTTAATAAACTTAACGAATCTACCGTGTAAAGATTAGCTTCAATAGCACTAATTTAACTATCTCCCAGTCTTATAAAGGCTCCTACAAACAGGCGCGACACGTGATATAATCGCGCGCGACATAAAGGCACCGCAAGTCGCGCAACGAGCGGTGCCTTTGTGTCACGCGCGATTCGCGTCGCGCGTCGTGTCTGTTTGCAGGAGCCTTAAAACGGTTAGCAGCATCGATATTAATTGCTAGAGCTACTGTAACACCTGGGGTGGCTATAATTTGATCAAGTCGTGGACACGGAGTCTCAATTAGCTCACAGTTAACAATGGTGAAGTTTTTACGTCGGAACTTGGTCAGACGTTATTCGGTAAGTTTAATGGTGGGTACGGCTAATTATATCGGATTACGGGTGTCGGTGACTGACTCGGTGGATAGGTATAATACTGTTGACAGTCTCTGATTTATTTGTTATAATATGTGTTTTTAGGGTTGTATTTCTATTGCCGCTATAACAAAAAATACTAAAAACAATAAAATAATTATTTAAGGGGGGTTCCCATACAACAAACGTGTTTTTTTCGGCGTTCTTGCCTTGTGGTACGAAACCCTTCGTGTGTGAGTCCGTCTCGCACTTGGCCAGTTTTTATTTATTTATCTTTATTACCTATATGCTACATACATTTTATTTTTAATTTATTTTATATATAAAAATAATTTTATTTCTGTAGGCAGGTTTGTGCAAACACATTTCCACGTCAATCATATTTAAAAAAAAAACTAGATGAATTCGGCGTTTCACAATTGACTACTCAGAGACAAAAGGCCGAAACAAGCTCAGAGGTCACAGTCTCTTTTAATTTAAAATCCAGACAGACAACCTTGGAATAGACAGTGATTTACCGGGACATAAAATGGAGCTGTTGTTGGCGCAAATAAGTATAGAACATACGCAGCAACATATTATGAAAAACAAAAACATACACGGAAAACACTACATTATGATACTGTATCATAATGTAGTGTTTTACGTGTTATGTTTCAGTGACATGGTCTTTGAAGACACGACATTTAACTACTGCAATGAAAATTTAACAAGATCAACTTTGATTTCAATTCAGTGAATATATGTATGTACTTTGATCTTCATTTCTGTCTGTCTGTTACTCCATACAATAGGTTTGAAAGCAGCGTCATTCTTTAACAAAAGACGGCCAAAGATTTCCGCGTCATTGAGTAGTCAGACTTTATCTTACATCTCAGCTTTACATAACAAAAACTCGAGAAAAATCTAGATCCAGATTTTAATATTTCCAATGCTACGAGTATCTTTGCGGGTTTCAAACAAACCATTGTATAAAACCCTTGGACGGACGCTTTTATCTTTCGTCTCAAAAGTAAATACGAAAATGGAGTCTTGCTACTGCCGCGGGTTCCCGTTCCCCCTCAAGATCTGATAACCATTAGCTTTTATTGGATTTTAAACTTTAGGCTTCTTATTTTAAAATCAATTTTGTATTAACGACTCGGGGTGCTTTGTACTTATTCTCTTCATTGGAGCATTTGTTCGGTCTTTGATTTTTTTTTGTGTTCTTGAAGAATGCAAATAATGTGGGAGACGTTTTATTAATTGAGAAAGAATAAGTACGGTTACCAAAGGAGATAAGTAACCAGGGTCGTAGGATATACTATATAGTTGAAGTATAGCAAGAAACCGATGGATATGTTCAAACAAAATTTAATTTTATAAATAGAACAAGAATAGTAATAAATGGCGGGACGAGCTGGAAAAAAACAAACGACCAGTGGCCCTGACTTTAGACCTGGATCGAAAGAGCTGGAAGTTATGGGGAGAGGCCTTTTCCCAGCAGTGGGATGATGCTGGCAAATAGTAACCAGTAAATATAAAACATATAGTTCGTTTATCAAATTAAAGTTCTCAAATTAAATCAAAATGGCGGCGGGTCGGGTATGCCACAAAACTTCGAAACCCTTTCAACTACATATATCGGACGACCCTGGTTACTTATCTCTTTTGGTGACTGTACATGAAATTTAATTTCTATAGAGGCATCACTACATAGTATAAAACAAAGTCGCTTTCTCTGTCCCTATGTCCCTATGTCCCTTTGTATGCTTAAATCTTTGAAACTATGCAACGGATTTTGATGCGGTTTTTTTTAATAGATAGAGTGATTCAAGAGGAAGGTTTATATGTATAATAACATCCATTAAATAGTGGAGAAGTACTGTTATTTTTGAGGTTTCTAATGTGATGTCGTAAATAATTACATTTTTTCCGCTTACATTGCAAACGCAGGCTGAACCCTACGAGTTTTATCAAAATAATGTACTAAGTATTGTACACATTGAAAAGGTCTACAGAAAAGTCCGTGATGGTATATGTCTATCTCTTATGGATAACCCACAATAACTTTTTTTTGTCATTTACTTTTTACGACAAATAATGGCTAATTTTCGAAGCGATTTTAACCAATACAGCATTAATCCTTAACCAATTAAATACCTTGAATACATTGTTTATTTAATATAGATCTATATGGCCCTTTACACCGTATGATTTAAATGAATATTTTCGAAGATATTACAGATTTAAAAATTGCGGGACGTAGCGTTTGCGGCGGTGCGAAGCCGGAGCGGGCCGCTATGTTTTTATATACAACGTTCACAGTTTTTCTGTAGTGTATTTAGTATCAGCATTGCAGCCGTGCGAAGCCGGGGCGGGTCGCTAGTTATTAATAATTTACTGTTCTTTTAAATCTTTACTTATTGTTAACGAGTCCCAAAGATTCTATCGCAATGGACGTTAACTAGATTCAGATTAACAGTAACGTAATTAATAAATTAACAAGTAAGACATAATCTAGAACGAAATCTCTACAAAATAGAGCTCATTGTTTTGCCTTTCTTTATAAGATTACAATTCAGGCACAAAATATATTAAAAAAAAAAGCACTGGCACTCCGGTAGTGCCGACAGAAGTGAAAACTTGAACAATTACGAGTGTATTTTGTGAATCGTCTTATAAACAAAATGTTATATATCCGTGGTTCAGCGCCATCTCGTCGTTGTTGGATGAACTACGTAGTTAGTACGCGAGGCCCTCGTAGTTCTTCCCGATGTGCATAGATGGCGCTGTCTTACGTTTTACGTCTTACGAATCTTACGATCAGGGTCACGTGACCTGACGCGAATTTAGAAGTTTTTACCCATTCCAAAAAAAGTACACAGCGCCGCTAAAGAAGTTTTCACTTCAAAAAACAGTAAAATCACACATCACTGGGAACGAACAAAACGTCTTCTTCGGGGTAAATGGGGGCTACGGGTTTAATTTTGACAGTTCAACTACTTTCATTGCTTTGTTTACGTTGTTAAGCAGACACTTTTTTGAACATATGAAGCAATGAATTGCAAATGCAATACCCTTCAAAATGATTCAGATTGAGATTGATAGTGTGTTTCGCAATTAGGGAGCTGGTTCACGATTAGAGTAAGTAAGACTAATTATGAAGACAAAAGTGTAGTAGGAACGATCAAAAGAAATGGGTCCCTTGAGCCTAATTAATGACTTGGTAGCATTCGTAAAGATAACTGAAATGAATAAATATTAGGGACTTCTAGAAGACAACAAAATGTTTAATGTTTTTTATAAAATAATAATTATGTTTAAAATATTATTTTAAGAAAATTCTTTGTTGGTGTTAAGGCTCCTACAAACAGGCGCAACACGCGATATAATCGCGCGCGACGCAAAGGCACCGCTCGTTGCGCGAATTGCGGTGCCTTTGTGTGTTTGTGTATGTGTTTATCGCGTGTCGCGCCTGTTTGAAGGAGCCTAAAAGGCTCCTGCAAACAAGCGCGATGCGCGACTCAAATCGCGCGCGACACAAAGGCACCGCAAGTCGCGCAAAGAGCCTTTGTGTCGCGCGTCGCGCTTGTTTGCAGGAGCCTTTATGGTAGTAGTGTTTGATTATTTAGAATGAGATTTTTTAACTTAGTTTTAGTGTTTCTTTGGGGTATCTTGATTTTCTACTAAAGCGCTACATGGTTCACCAATTTCGAGATAAGATTCAGTTAACTTATCTGAACGTTCAAACTTAATTCTCGTCTCCACAATATAACCCCAAACACTGTGAACCAAGGTATTGAAGTCTTAGTCGTTTTGAGCACACAAACATGAACACTTTTTAATTAAACTACCAAGTCAGTTAAAAACATACTTCACAAAATTAAAGGGGCAGTGAGATCAAAGGGCACAAGTGTACTCTTGGTCAAAGGGTTCTACTTCATAATGGCTGACCCTTGAACTCGATACATTATTAGAGAATGGCGAGTAATTCGACACTACACGCGTAAGGTAGTGTCAGTTCTGAGGGTTGGGGCTGACAGCTGTACTAGTCTATTCAAGTCATTGTTTCTTATTCATGGTATTTCCATATAAACGAATATCAATTTTATGGTGTGTTCAATTAAGTTGATTTCAGAAGGACTCTAGTACTAGAAAAAGTCATTATAATATTTGAAGTTATAGCGCAAACTTAACTTTACTACGTGTGAGTGTTAAAGTTGTTTTTTCAAAAACACATATTTGTTTACATGTTTATAAAGTAAATCACAACCATAGCATAGTTGAGTAGAGCAGGAATTTAAAGATGTTTTACATACTATGAGCGTCGTTTATTATTCTGTAAAGCTTTGGTTTTCTAAGAAAGCGCTGAACTGTCACACAATAACGGCTGTCCAAATATAGTGCGTTTTTTGACATCTTAATGTCAAATACAGAGTGGTTTTTGACATCTTAATGTCAAATACTAGTGAAAATTACAAATTATCATGACGGAACTGCTCTTTTAGGGAACTGCAGTTTTATATTAAATGCTATTTTCTTATCAATAAACCACTACAGCATTTTGTAGGATGCCTGAGAATTTAACAGTAGAAACAGCGTTCATTAAAAAAAAAAACAATACTCTGAAAACGTGAATCGCTAATGGATTGTATTGTATTGGTGTCCGCAACTCGGCATACAAGGCGAGTATTTTGCGTACGCCTTAATTGATTTACTTCATACTTCTATGTCCTCTTCTCTCTCTTACTATAAATTAAATAAAAAACTGGCCAAGTGCGAGTCGGACTCGCACAAGAAGGGTTCTGTACCACAAGGCAAAAACGCCGAAAACAACACGTTTGTTATATGGGAGCCCCCCTTAAATATTTACTTTATTCTGTTTTAAGTATTTGTTGTTATAGCGGCAACAGAAATACATCATCTGTGAATCATCAAAATTTCAACTGTCTAGCTATCACGGTTCATGAGATACCTGGTGACAGACAGACAGACGGACAGTGGACTCTTAGTAATAGGGTCCTGATTTTTTCTTGTGGGTACGGAACCCAAAAAAAACCTTTATTTCAGACTAAGGTCCATTTGTTAGTATTTTGATTTGATGTTAGTAACAATTATTGTGCTTAGGTAACCAGTGGGGTAACTGCGTAACAAGCTATCAGTAGCAATGGGTTTCATTTTGACATTGTTCATTGCGTTATTTACGTTGTTGAGCAGAAAATTTTTTCGAACATATTAAGCAACTAGCTGCGCCCCGCGGTTTCACTCGCGTGAATGTCGATCCCGTGCGAATATCGGGATAAAAAGCCTAGCCTATATGTTAATCTAGGGTGTCAGCTACCTACATGCAAGATTTTATCAAAATTGGTCCGGCCGTTTGAGCGTGAAGAAGTAACAAACGTAGAAACACTCACAAACTTTCGCCTTTATATTAGTGTGACAGATTAGCAATATCCTTCAAAATGATCCAGATTGAGATTGATAGCGTTATACGCAATTAGAGTGCTGGTTAGTATTGATAGGTTTCACAAATTAAATTACTATACTGTGCTGTGTATCTGATGTTTATTGCCTAAAGGCTCCTGCAAACAGGCGCGACGCGCGACGCGAATCGCGCGCGACACTGAGGCACCGCTCGTTGCGCGACTTGCGGTGCCTTTGTGTCGCGCGCGTTTTTATCGCGTGTCGCGCCTGTTTGAAGGAGCCTTAATAGTGTCCATAATTATTCATAGGTACCAAAATCTGGGCCTGCCACTACTAGGAAATGCTATAAAAAATTGAGTAGGTATGGTTCGATATTCGTTGTCCTCGTTTCGATATGAATTTCTTTATTTATTTTTCCGTAAAACTATTCACACTATGTTTGATCATTACGTAATATAATTTTTATTTTATGCAGCAAAAGTTAAATTAGATACATTTAAAAAAATATTGTAATTGACAAAATAAGAATCTTTCTACATTACAATATTTACAATTGTAACTATAAAATAAAGTCAAGTGGTTTTAAATGCGAAGTTCATCAAAGTTAAATACATTAAGTGCCACACTTAATATTGCTTTTTCCACGATATCCTGAGAACGAATCAACGGATTTCGATAATTACATAGACATTAATGTCAATAAGAAAACTATTTACATATTTACAACAAATACCTACAATAAAACGTATACATAATTATGCAAAATTAAAATTAAATTTAAGTATTTAAAAAAAATATGCTTTCAATAGGAACTCCGATAGAAACTGTGTTTCTATACGTAATATGGACACATAGTTTCAATATTTTTGCAGATTACCTACATCAAGAAAAAAAATATTTAAAACAAATACCTTCTAAACTCGATCTCTTTTAGGATAGTTTATTTTACTAAAATAATAATAAGTTAACGACTAACAATTATTATTGTACAGACGCCAGCACATCAAGCTACCCGAAACTGTCAAATTTTCCCAATCACCTTTGAACCTTATGCTTTAGCGATAAAGTTGAAAATCTATTAAATAAATTTGACAGATTGTAGTAGCTTGATGTGCTGGCGTCTGTACCTATGTCTAACTACCGTACCGTTCCGATACTCGTTCCAAAGAACATTTCTCATTCCAAGTGAATAATTGTGTTCTGTTTTTGAGAAATAAATGTCTTAAACCATATGTATTGTAATAAAAGACTTATACACAATTTAGGACAAAAGATTTCCTTCACTCAAAAATTCTTGTATCCAATCTTCCCCGTGACCAAATGTCCACACGGACAATTGAAAGACTTTCTGTACACTATAATCTTTGCTCTATAAATCTGTTGGTCAGACAACCGGTGCGGGTCAATTTTCTCCAACATCTGAGCCCTGAACAGACAGACATGAGACAACCTCGTTCGCCTTTTATATTATTGGTTTTATTCGTCAGTTATTGCTGCCTTTCTTTTATATTTCCTTTATAATACAGTGCTTTGGGAGAAAAGAAAGAAGAAAAAGTATTTGCTTCGCTTGTGGCTAAGCCACTTTAGAGTTCTTTAGTACTCTTCGAAATTGTGAGTTTGAGGAGTAAGCGTATAGTTTGGGAGCTCGTGAAATGTATTGGTTAGATCGGATCTTTCTTTTGTTTTTTGTTGAAAACTTATTTAGGCGCGTTGGAAATTTTTTGAGATGGGGAAAAAACCCTTGAACCCGCGCCACTGTTACCGTAAGCGACACCGCGCTTGTTTTGTTTATAAGACGATTTTAAAAAATACCCGCTTCGGATGTGTTCGGCTGTCCTCGGGATGTACTCGGTTTTAATCTATATCCGATATGTCAGTGAGTGATGGCAAAGTATTCTTTTTTAATTGTTTTTATTTTGCTACAATGATGTGTGAATAACAATTACAATTTACAAGTTAACACTAATATATATATATAAAGGGTGTGGCGTAAGTAGTGGTCCACCGTTAGGAATTCGATATACCAGATAATTTACTATAACATACTACAATTTTAACCATTTTAGTAGTATTTTTTTTATACAAAAATCCCTCTTGAATTTGCATGATTATGTGAAAAATTATGGTTAAAACAGAGAAGAACTAACTTTTTCTTCAAAAGCTCTAAATTTACATAAAAACCATAATTTTACACGACAGCTCTAGTATTTCAGCAGTAAATAGCAGAAATCAAAATGAAAATATAATGGTTTTTGTTGAAACTACAACCAAATTTGTAACAAAAGGTAGAAATTTCATAAATAAAAAACAAATATTTTTGGAACCATTGGGTAAAAATGGTTAAAATTGTAATATGTTATAGTAAATTGTCTGGTATATCAAATCCTTAACGGTGGACCACTACTTACGCCACACCCTGTATATATATAAATGACAAATGTTAAAAGGGTTAAACGAAAGGAGATACAAAACAATCGATGGAAAAGGCACTCAACTACTTTGTAAAGCAATAACACAGTACTTTCTTATAGCTATCTCATCGTTTCGAAGTCGATGGTAACCCGTTTCTTTAAGTGGACTATTACAGCTGGCGCAGAACAGTTAAAGGCTTATTGCGACGGTGTTTTGTTCTTACATTGTCAGACTTCCTCTTAACATAAGAAAACGAAAAAAGAATTTTAATTTACCGTGTAGGTACTTTTCAAAGTTTATAGTGCTTGATAAAATGTATAAAAAAATCATTACAAAAAAATCACATTAGTACAAAAAAATCATCCTTTGGTTTTTGTATTTATTTGTATAGTTTGTCTTTTAATTTAGTACCTAGTGTAAAGAGTTAGTTGAAAGATTATGAAAACAAAAAATAAATAAAAAATAAACATCATTAAGCAAGAAACGGCAAAAGAATTTAGTTCTAAAGCTAAAAATATAAATAGAACTCTTTAAGTCAGACCTAGAAAACTTGAAACTATGCTATGTGCCATGTGGAATAGCGGTCAAGGGTAAGCTTTTTAGACGAGGCGTCTGCATCTGATGAAACTGCTTCACAAGAACTGGGTTTGTGGTCTAGTTTATTTTCAAGGCCGCAAATCTGAAAGAAAATCATGACGTTTCAAGTAGTTTACTTAAAACCGTCCCAGCCTTAGTTATCTTGGTAAATTATTTAGAATGGCTCTGTATTTCAAATGGGAACCCCATTTGAAATACAGAGCCATTCTAAATAATTTTTCTATATGCTGAAAAGAGGAAAAGATAGTTTGTATCACGGTTTCTTTTCAGGCTATCCCCAGTCTTTGCTTTTTTTTGCTTTGTAATAAAATAATTTCACCGGTTCCCATTTGAAATACAAAGCCATTCCAGACACTGCTCGCCGTCACATAATTAATCTATACCCACCTGGCTGAAAAGACCATGGCATCTGATTTTGTCTCACGGTTTCTTTTCAGGCTATCCCCAGTCTTTGGTATTTTTGTCTATTCTATTCTTCCCTTCTATTATATTTTCTACAGGATGTCCCGTAATTAATGGATAACCTCTTAAGGGTTAAGGGGTCATTGTACTTATCATTATGAACAACTTTTACTACGGGAACAAACATGAAGTCACGAAAAAAATCAGCTGTTCCCTACATTTATGTTCGCATAACTCGTCAAAATGTAGGAAACAGCTGATTCATTTTTTCGCGATTTCAGGTTTGGTCCCGTAGTAATAGTTCTTCATAATGATGAGTACTATGACCCCTTAATCTAGGTTATCCATTAATTACGGAACAGCCTATATAATAAAATAATTTGACCGGTTCCTATTTGAAACAGCCATTCCAGATGCTGCCCGAAGTCACATAATACTTACATTACATAGAAATACTACAAGTTGTACCTTGCTGGAAAAACCATGATATCTGAGTTTGGCTCACAGATTCTTTTCAGGAAACGCAAGCGCCATTTTGTTCAATAATAATGAGTTTCTTACCCGTTCTTCTCCATAGGAACCTACTGCTACTGTCACAGACGGACGCCTTGATAATTCAAAAGTGTAGTAATTGGTGTATTTGAAATAAATGCTTTGGAGTATGAATAACCTGAAACATTAGCAAAATATTTACACAAATTTTGGCTCTTGTGATACAGGACTTCGTAGTACAAGAGCCAGGGCCACACTGATTTTTGTGTCTTGAAGTGGAAATAAACAAATTATAAAAAAAAAAAACAAATTATAAATATCGCTTGCCCTATTACAGCTACCCTAATTCAACTACTCATAAATGCTCACCCAGTAATATCAATACATCACACTAAATCTCGGTTTATGGCTCCGCTACTAATAAAGCCTGCAGCATTTTATAGATCCCGTGAATTCCCGTGTCTTGGCTAAGTGCAGCGGGTGATTGGAGCCGGTAAATTTATCGGTCCATACTTACGGGCGATACAGAAGTAAAGAGTGCGATAAATCCTGGTGACGTATTAGAGTGGTGACATCGTACGGAGGGAAAAATTGGAACGTATACTGGATTCTGGATTAATCTGGAAAAGGATTGGAGTGGAGATTTTTAGTTTCTAGCGGCACGTGTTTTATAGTGGGGTTTCTTAATAAAGTCTAGTTTGGTACGTACTATACCTAAGTAATGCGTAGGTTTCTGTGCTACGTATGGTTTTTATAGGTTTTATTAGTACCAACTACCAATCTGAGCGCTTTGCCAAGAATTCTAATATGTAGTACGGTATTTACCTAATGGTACTTAAGTGTGAGAATGAGAACTAAGGTGATAAATACGTATAGTGTGTCATAAGAAAGAAATAAAGAAAGAAAATACATTTATTTAGCACAGACTAAGAGACATACAATACACCAGATAGTCATATTAGCCGAATACGTCGGAACGTAAAATCAGCCGCGGAACTTCGGTCGCGTATCTTTGGGATAGTGTGTTTGGACACTAAGGGGACTACATGACTTAAGCGCGGTCACTGTCGGACTGCATAGAAAAGAAAGAGAAGCGCGACGACACAACCCTATTGCTAGAAACTGAAGCTATTATTTATTTACAAAAAATCTATTGTTTGGACTAAAAAATTAAAACACTAGTGCTTTAGTATGTGCCTCGCAAAGTAAGAGTACGTTAAGCTGTTGGTCCTGCGCCAGATCTTTCTCCGGTCGTGCCGGATTGCCGTCCCATCGGACTATGCGCGTGATCCCAAGAGGGAGTGTAGGGACACAGGTGTGTCTGCGCGCACACTTGTGCATTATAATATCTCCCGCGCCGATGGGTAGTCTCCGTTGAAATTGGCCGCCGTGGCCGAAATACGGTCTGGAGGACTTTATTTTTTTATAATAGGGGGTGGGCCTGTTGGCATCAACCAGGCACAAATCCATACTCTGGGCAGCTACTGAGAAATTCCAAATCGAAAAACCCAATAACACTTTGCCCGAGTCGAGGGTCGACCTTCATGCTGAGCAGTAGTACTTGCGACAACTAGACCAACGCGGCATTCAATAGCTATTCCAGAATTTAATCATGCGAATTTATTCACAATCTTTGACGAAAGTCTATCGTATTGATAAATCGGCCATGAATGAACAAATGCAAAGACAAAATAAAAGATACTTTCTCAGTTTTTATTTTAAGACTATTAACCGCGAAGAAAACTCCAGTCCGGATAAACAGGCCATTCCATTATGAGAATGGTCGGCACAGATGCGGGCCGTAGACTGTTTCACGAGAAAATACTCCAATGAGCTGCTAGGTACTGCGCCCGTTCGCGCGCGGCTCGCTCAGTGCTCAGGGGGCCTAAAAAGGACACTTTGGCAGAATCATAAAAGGATACTCAAACTCAAAGCGTTTATTTCAATTAAACCATTTACAGGCAATTTTGAATTGTCAAGAAGTCGGTCAGTCAGAAAATATGAAGCTAGTTGCCCATTCCAAAGCGTGAGCGGGATAACATTATGAATCATAATGGACAGTTAACTGTTAAGTTAATCGTATCAAATGCCATTGGTGAAGGATTTTTCAGTATTTTTATTATTGTATGTGCTAAAATACCAATCAGTCCAATCCAAATCCCATCCCAATCTCTTTGATTATACCTACGTAGTGCAGCGAAAAAAAGAAAAACTCGGACTGTCATCGCCATATTATGATTTATAATGTTATCCTTTTATGATTCTGCCAAAGTGGCCTTTTTAGGCCCCCAGTTCTTTTGTCTGTTCAATATCAAATATTCCTTTCTTTTTCTTTGCCCGATTTTTGAACACCAGCCACAAAGAACGCTTTTCTAATTTTCTCTGAAAATTGTTCCTTATCTTCAGATGGCCTCCTCTCTAAGGCCTCTGCCTCGAATTTTGCGGGCAGCGGGGCGGCGGCGGCGGCTGCGGGCGGCGCGGGAGCGGCAGGATCTTATGCGTAAAATCAAATAGACCGGTTCTCGAAAACAGCGGCGTGGCAGCGGCGCGGGCGCGGGCAACGAGCGGTGCACTCCGTGCACTCCAGTCAAGCGGTGACCGCCCGCGTTGCACGTCTGCATTGTAGTATAGTGTTGTACATTTATTTTGTGACGAATTTTAATCAAAAAGATGTTGTCGCCGTTTTTCAGACATTTCGTTCGCGAATAAAAACAAATATCTCGACAACACAACCACGAACACAACACTACACCGCTATAGTGCCGCGCGATCTGCCCGCTGGTTTGGAGCACAGGTATGCGTTGCCCGCCCCGCTGCCGCGCCGCCGCCCCGCTGCCCGCAAAATTCGAGGCAGAGGCCTTAGCCCGTCAACGAAGATACGGGCCCGTCTTGTAGTAGTTCGATATTTCGGAACGATCCCTACTCCTGATAAATTAACTTTTTCCAACGGGCAAAAATACATGGGGATTCCTTACTACCGATGTTTATTTTACATATATCGGGACCATGGGGTCCTGGTACTTTAGAAGGCGTACGAGGGGCCTAAGCCAACTCGTATAGGCCGCTTAGGAAATTTTAATGAAATGCGGCATCAACCGACGATTATCCCTGTATGCACTATGCAATGCACCCAAGTATAACCCCCGGATGGTGTAGGACTATTGAAAAATAAAAAGTTGGACTATGGGTTTGGGTGACTAAAGTGTACTGGTTACCAAGAACTATGGAAGAACTATGACCCCTGCCTGACCAATGTTTTATATATACACGGATAAAATGGCAGGGGGTGACATGCACACTCAATAATGGACCCCCGGAAACAGTCGCTAGCACATAGTGACGCACAAGGGGGCAGCATGTCCTGAGGTGCTTATGAGGAGTGGAGAGGTATTTCATGGCTATCAGGACAATCCCGAAAGTACGGTCAAGATCCCTACCAGAATCTTACTGGAAAACCTTCCTCCGAGCACGTTTGCGCTTGCGAATCAAGCCGGCTAATAAAGGCAAGAATGAGGTGGGAGCTCTGTTCCTCGTTATTTTTCACTCCAGCCGGCCAATAAAAGCAAGCCAGAGGTTAGGAACAAGACTTCTCCCAGGAGATAGGGTTCATGGGGTCGCTACTGCCCAACAGCTCGCCACATGCTGCCCTGCGGGTTTCTGTATCTGTCTTGCTCAAGCTCCTCACCTTAGACCTGTTCCGACAAAGTAAACTCTTCCAGCATAGGCCTAGAATTCGGAGCGCGCAAGCCCCACGACGACGTCAACGTAGAGATTTATGTATTTTATTATTACTGTGAAATTGTGTTGTCATTCAGTCTTAGTTCGGACACCGAACTATTTTTATGTCCGTAGGTAATACGGAGAACCAAACACCCGTAGCTTTGGTCGAAACTACGGATTTCGTGCTAACATAGTAGACCCCCAGTTCTGACTTCATCTTTCCGAAATTAAACATTCTTCAAGTCAATACCAAATAATCCACTGAAGCGTGTCCTCCAACGTTCGTCGGCAATGTCGTAAACCTTCGGCTAATTTCGCACTGCAGAATTTCTGCCACTAATAAGTCTTCGTGTTGTTTCAAGGCGGGGTGAATTTACGTTAAATTATAAAGCTTATTAACCATCGTTCCCTAGTGTGTCGTAACCTGCAGCAATGAAATGCTCCACTGTAGGTACGTTACTTCATCCAAGTTTCTCGTTGACTTCACTTGAATTATGTATTTGGATACCTAAGTATAGCGTGAGATTTTGATTAATGAAATTCTGAATGCGACATTTTTCTTTGTCTTCGTCCGCTCGTCTAGACGGGACTTATGAGACTCATTTCATCTTATTTGTATTATATTTTCTAGGAATCACAAATTATTTCGTCTCTTGGAAGATGTATAGCTTGGGCCAGTAGAACCTATAAGTTTTTCGTGTTATGTTAGGAAGTTTAATTATGTGATATGATTAGCAAACTTATTTGTTACGACTCATTGCATAAAATAATGATTTAAAAAAATAGATGGTCACGATGACAATTTCTCCAACAAATTCAATGACTTTAGTAGTATTCATATTAAATTAATATTTTTATAAGCTTTTTTATATTTTGTTTAAATGCAAAAATAGCTAAATGGACAAATCAAATAGCGAACCTTCAGAAAAACAAGTTTCCGGAGATGAAGGTGAGAACCAAAGAGATGAACAGCCTACAACGTCAAGGGGAGAAAATAATAGTCCCGTACGAAATTCGCACAACATGAATGATTTTAAATCATTGGATTTTAACTCTGCTGATGAAGTTAGGTGAGAAATTAGAACAAAATAATCCTTAAAGTTTTTTGTGACATTGTAATAAAATAATCCTCAAAACCGTATTTCTGCCATGGCGGCCAATCTCAACGGAGACTAGCCATGTATAAAGCAAAAAAAATAAAAATTTTAATTAAAATTTCAGGCAAGCAATGAAGGCGGTTTTAACCGGGAACATGCCACCGCAATCGTTTACGGAAGAAGCTAATCAAGCTCGAGTAACCGTCCGGAATAAATCAGAACCGGTCGCAGTTCCCGAACTGGCAAATAAAACGCAAGGTCACGACCTACGCAAAACTGTCCAACGTCAAGTCCAGCAGAACTTATACCTCAAAATGAAGTCTACAGCACAAACTTATACAGGAAATGGGTTTAGATCTTTGGCGTTGAAAAGACGTGGAAGACCAATTAAAGCAGGTCCTTCTAGATCGGTTAAAAGACCAAGGAAATCGGTATTGTATATCGGGAAATTATCGAATGTTGTCCAATTTAGGCACCAGTGGGCATCCGAGAGCGGGTCTGATGCAGACTCGGAAGTATTTTACTAAACGTTTTGAACTCTGTTCCCTTTCATTCAGTATTTTTTTATTATATTGAACGTGAATGTAAAATAAAATTAACCTTTGGGATTAAATCGTTTCTTTGTTAATAAATTGTGGGATCATAGATTTGTTTATCAGCCTGAGTGGAGATCGTTTATGTTCGCCGTGTATCGGTAAACGGTGCTATCGTTTTCAGCAATCTCTTAGCGGATCGTATCATATCGGAAATTGAATTTCCGATTGGCTCTCGACTGCACAGCAGACTCTGTAATGGATGGTCCCGCGGTCCCTGTTTCACGGAGTTCGTGAGAATGATAGATAGAAATACTTGGAGGCGTATTTCAAACGTTCCGATGTGGAAATTGAGGAATATTGATGTAGTCCCTTCTTCGTTTCTGTTTATTTTGCTTTTTTTGCGAATAAATGGTGTTTATTTTGGCGAGTTCAAAGCATTCGGTTTGGTTTCGGACTGTTTATTGAATAAAGATCAGGAAACGGTTGAAAGACCATGGGTTTTCACTTAATTGGTTCTCGATAAGCATTTATATTTAATTATCTAAGAATTAATTTGAAACACGATATTTCTATGAACACAGCACACGTTATTTTAAATGTTATAAACGCCAAAGTGCAAAACAAGATAGTTGCGTTCAATTCACAACACGTTACAGCCCCGGCACGCGTTGTTTGTACATGTTTTGACAGGTAATGTAATATGTAGTGAGAGAAATTGGGTTTGAGCCGAGCAGTATTGACGCGGCCGTCGATATTGATGTTGACATGTTCGAAATAAAACGTGCTGCGTCCTCCAGATAAGCCATTATTTGGAATTGTTTCACTGGAGCGTGGTTTAGAGAAGAGATAGATGCCGTGACTATGTCCCAGTAAGATGGTTAAAGCCGTGGTATACTTATATCCCTAGGGATATATGGAAATTTGTTGACCCTATGCCAAAATATAAAAACAGATTGTTTTATTCAATGTGTATTATTTGAATTCCTACTTATAGCATTGTTTGTTTTGGTTGTGACGTTTGAGTAATAAAAAAAAGTTATTTGATTGGACCGTTGTATTTAAAATGAGTAAACCAGGTGTGCAATCAAAGAAAATAGAAACTTCTAATTATTTCACTAGATTAGTCTAGTAAGATAGTTATATTACTAGATCGGGCTCGTATCATAGTTATATTATTCTAGTAAGATAGTTATAAACCGCTTTAAGGGGCCTGGCACAAAATCGACTAATTTTGATCAATTTTGTTCATTCGTTGCGAGAAAGGGCAATAGAATTTAAACAAAATTATTTGTGCTTTGACAAGTCGAGTTCTTTGTCTTGCATGTGGCGGAAAGGGATTTTTCAAATAAACTAAGTATTCGTGGAAAATCACTAATCTTCGCAACAAGTTTTCCAAAAAATGACGCGAGACTGACGTTTGATCGTTTGGTTATAAGAAACTACTTATGATTTTGAAAATTAAAAATTATCTTTAACATCATTATATGGTGTACTTGCATGTGGTGGAACTACTTTTCTCAATTTTCATACAAAATATAGCAGAAAAAAAATGTTGAAATAACGTAATATTCTAAAAACTTCCTGACAAATAAGTATTTTTTTCTAATACTTTGAAACACTTTTCAGAAAATTTAAAAATTACATATTAAAGTTAAGATAACCATTTAATAGAATCAAAATTTTATTTTATAAATAAACAATAACTTAACTTCGTACATAAATGGCAAAGTGAACTATATTATCGACCGCGCAAAATCGATCCCGTCAGTAGCAACCGGGTGAGGACGTATCACTTTGTATCGCAGGCGCGCGTGTTCTCCGTAAACATATTCCAGAAATGGTACACCGACTACCACTTTTTGATCCGTTTAGTATTTATTTTATTTTCAGTACTTTGCTTGTTTTTGAACAACATTAAAATTGTGCATGCCTGATTTTTATATTATATAAAATAGCGGTGTGCTTGTGTTCGTAATTCTTCTCATCCTAAATGGCTTGACTGATTTAGATGTATTTTTTTTTAATTCTTATTGTGTCACTTGGATGGTTGGTCAGTGGGTTGTCTTAGGAGCAGATGTTCTTAGCTATTTTCGCGGGCCAACGTCTGCCTACAGCGTCCGCTAGTTATATATAGACTGTATATTTCATCGATTTTTTTTAAGTGAAAACTTCTTTATGCGCGTTAAGGGTAAAAACTTATGAGTTCATGTCACCGACATGCCCGCACAGACATGCTGTTGTAGCAGTACGAGAAGCATTTTTTTGGAACAAAGTTCTTTAAAGTTACTGAAGTCAAAATGTAAATCCAAGATGGCGACTGCGAAAATGTTCAAGTTTTCGTCATGGGTATCGTTTGCATGGTTTTCGATGGTGTTAAAGCCGATAGTGGGGTCAAAATGAAAATCCAAGATGGCGGCTGCGAACATTTTCAAATTTTTGATCATGGGTGTTATTTTCATAGATGCTAACGCCGATAGTAGAGCCAAAATGAAAATCCAAGATGGCAGCCGCAAAAAATTTCAAATGTTATGGTAGAGGGAAATCTTATTCGTTCGTGTCACCGACATGCTTATGTTATCAGTATCCATAATGTGGCTATAAGTATGACGTGTTGAGCTTGTCGTTGCTCGGAGTTCCGATAGATGCCATGGCTGCATATTATTTTTATTGGTCTACAGAAAAAAAAAATTTAGTCGTCGTCGTCGTTTTTTTCATGGTTTTTGAGGGTTTTAAAACCGATAGTGACGTTAAAACGTAAATCCAAGATGGCGGCTGTGAAAATTTTGTTTTATTTAAATCATACGTGAAAAGGAACCGCGTTCCTGACGGAGGCCCTCCGACCACACACGTATTTTTTTAATGGTTCAAAACCTTTAGTTTGACTAATCAATCGATGGAGAATTTTAGTGATTAAGCCCTACACTGCCCATAAGTTACTGGTATTATCCCATGATCTACAACAAATTTGTATATTAATATATACAAATTTGTTGTAGATCATGGGTCGATAGAAAGAATCGCATTACCAGTGCACCGCAAAAAAAAAACGACAAAACGTGGGACTGGCACGTATCAGACAAATTCTAACAGAACGTAATTCGAATCAAATCGCTACGACTTCGTCTCAAGAATATGTAAGCTTTTACTTTCGATCAACGCTAGAATTGCATAAAGAAGTATTTACGAGTACCTACATTCTTATTTTTAAATGCTGGTAATTTTAGGAAATCGATGATAATGGAAGTTCTGAAAATACATTAATTACTAGTGTTATGTTCTATGGTAAAGTTGACATGAGTTGTTAAAACTCATATCAGCTTGATCTAGGCATGGCATCACCTTTGTCTTATATTTATGTTCGTATAACTCGTCAAAATGTAGGGAACAGCTGATTTTTGTTTTTGCGATTTTAGGTGTGGTCTCATAGTAAAAGTTGTTCATAATGATAAGTACAATAATAACCTCCATTGTAATATATTATAAAAACACCACGAATACTCGATACCTATGAAATTGTCGTTTTATTAAACTGCCACTTCGAACTGTAAATGTTAGTAGTTACAGTTTGACTTGGACTTCCCAATTCCTTGGTTCGCGGCCAGTAAAATAAAACAGCAATTTCACAGGTATAGACTTAATATTCAAATTTAGTTGTTTTGCATTTTCCAAAACTATATTTTTTATCCCAATCCAGTTCCAATCTTCCTATTTTATTTTTTTCAAATAGGTACGGGCCCAGTCCCAAGAAGACTTTTTCAATTTGTTTGAAATAAGTTTATCTTAGTCATCATTGACATCGATGAAGGAAAACATTGAATTACCTAAATATGCATACTACTCGTAGATATTTATGTAAAACGCGTACCTCAATGTTATTGAATGTCTTAATGTACTTAAATGGATCTAACACCAAATTGTACCATTTTTATGTTGATTTTGGTAATTATACTAAACGAATACTATGTTAGACAAATATTCCAGACTTATATTTCTTAACCGTACCTCTATGAATAAAAAAATATATAGGATCAAAACTGTTTAAACGATCGCTACGCTCGATTTTTAGGCGTGTGTGCGTGAACGTTGCACACAAACATAGTATTGCAATGAATTTACCTAAACTCTAGCGAGGGAATTTTATGCACGGATTCTTAATAACTATTTGCAGCTTCAACAATCTTACTGCGACAACTACAGTAGACTCTTATCTTTTTCAAAAAAAGGGAGGTTGTTCTCAATTTGGATGTTTTTTTTTTAATGTATGTTCGGGCATATCTCCCTCATATATAGACGGATTTGCAAAAAAAATTTTTGTTCGAAAGTGGTTTATTCCAAAATGGTCCCATTTAAATTTCGTAAAGATCTGATGATGAGTTTCGGAGACAGACAACGGAACTCTTCAATAAATGCCAGCAAATCAACCGCGATTGCTGTTATAGCATATTATGTATGCATTGTTTACGCAATCACACAACATAACATCACGCCTGTACTCTTTAAAGGGGTAAGCAGATGTGTTCAATAGCTTCCTGTCACTGATATTCACATAGCAAGGTAGTGTTATATGAACTTGTTTGGGGTAGGTAGGTATAACTAAAAAGTGAAAAATAAAAACTTTTTTACAAACCAAAACAACCGACTTCCAAAAAAAACACTACAAAGTGAAAAATAACTTTTATTTCGAAAGTCGGTGTCAAAAAACGAAAACACAGAACCAACGACACCGACTTCCGAAATTAAAGTTATTTTTCAGTTTGTATTGTTTTTTTTGGAAGTCGGTGGTTTTTTTTTTGTAGAAAAGTTTTATTCTAAGCGGGTTTTCTAAGAAAATACTTAGACTAAAGCATCTTCCCTTTTGTAATCGTCTGATTGACACAATGACAAATTGCTTTTTTCGTTTCTGTAAGGAATCTTGTTATCCTGGAAGATAGTAAAATTTATATACCTAATGTTTTTTGTACCTACCTATTATTTTAGTGGGATTAGTTGAAAAAATTTGCAAAGAAAAACATACTAAAGATGTCCAATGAGCTTTTGGATGATATTTGAAGGTATCCAGAAAATAATCTTTTGCTATCAAAGTTGTCCGTAGTCACGGAGGGCAGTTTATGCTAATTTTTTTTAGTCGGCTTTGGGAATCTGCTGGAAAATGAGCTGGTTCAACTTCGGCGATGGTTCCCGGATTAAAAATAATCTAACTTTAAAATAACTTTAATTTCGAAAGTCAGTGTCGAAAAACGAAAATACAGAACCAACGACACCGACTTCCGACATTAAAGTTATTTTTCACTTTGCAGTGTTTTTTTTTGGAAGTCGGTTGTTTTTTATATCTATCTTTCTAGTCTTCTAACAAATCGAAATGTCACTCTATACAGCAGTGTGATTCTGTAACCATCTCGCCGTGAAAACTTAGGTGAAGTGAGCATGGAGTGACCTGTCAATAGCGTAAATTCCTAGCAAAAACAAACTCACATCACCTAAGTTATCACGGTGAGATTTTTACAGAATCGACCGGCTGGATTCTGCTCCAAAAATCACGGCATAATATATGTCACTTTACACTCGCCCTAAGAACCTGCTTACACAAACCTAACCCCAAACACTTCCATAGTTCCGTTGACAAGTAAAACTTAACACAGCTTAATATAGCTGTGCGTACATTACAAAGGCTAAGTAACTTATCGGCCATCCTGTCCCTTGGCACGTTTTACAAGGGGAACTACATGCACCTGGAGAACTTGGTCGATGCTGTGGACCCGTAAACTTGGACCTTTTTGCAATGGAAAATCAACTTTAGCTTTTCGGTTGTAAGGTTGGTTTTTAGATCGACAGAGCAGTTTTTGTCAAGCACCTAGAGAAAATCCTTGCCAAAATTAAGTCCCGGTAGTGAAATGTCCTCTAATAATGAACTATGACCCCTGGTCCTAATCTACGGACCCTGGTACAAGTTTAAATTGCATCGTCCGACCTAATTTGAACACGTCACGAAATGGACAACGTGTGTTAATCGCTGCTTTTATTTATATCATCACGCTTTGGCCCTTAAGAGGGGTGCCAGAGTACTTTGATTAGGCTAATGGGAGTTTAGTGTATTTTGTTGTTTTCTTGCTACGGTTCGACTAGAGAGTCATTTACACACAGACACAGCCTATACGTTTCATTTATTAATTATCCTACTTGTCGGCGTCGGCTGTCGCTGAAAACCAGCGCTGGGGCTCTGTCTTGCATAGGGTCGCAGCATAATGCTGAGCGATAGCCGTTTTGCGTGGATGTGACGCATGTCAACCTTTTTTTATTGTTTTTATTTGTTTTGTTCTTTTTTGCGTCATGTTTACCGCAAATAAACGTATTTTCTTTCTTTCTTTCTTCTTGTCTTTAAATATTTTGACTGAGTCCGTTGCAAGCAATTCATTCTTCGAAACTAGAAATTATTAAGTTTTGGTTTACTTATTTGTTACATAATAATTTACTAGCCAAAGCCCTTCATTATCGTTGGCGAAGAAGACATCAAGTGGGATGCAGATTACCGAAATAAAATTGGACGAAGGAAAAAAAAAAACAAAAAAAAAATATATTAAATTTTTTAAATTTAATAAAATTTCTTATATTCTACTTACTCCGCCCCGCGGTTTCACCCACATAGGTCTCGATTCCGTAGGAATATCGGGATATAAAGTATCCTTTGTCAGTTTGTCCTAATCCTGGCTATGGTCTACCCATGGTCTATTCTATTCTATTCATGTGCCAAATTTCATTCAAATCCGTTAAGCCGTTTTAGGATAAAAGCGTAACAAACAAACGTACCTATTGTTGTTTGTAAAAAACCAAATCTTACTGAAATAAAATAAAATCTTTTACTAGCTTCTGCCCCTGACTTCGTCCGCGTGAAATTTCTTGTTTCCCCGACCCACCCCGTCGCATCGCATCGCATCACCTGCCCGCCCTGTAATTTCTTTTTCGCTTAGCGGTTTTTCTGACTTTTTTCTATTTGGTCGACTCCGGCTCCATGAGTCGAGCAAAAAGAAAAAAAGTGGCGTTAAATAACCTATAACCTTTCTCAAGAATCAAATTCAAACCGTTTTTTTTTAATCCGAACGGTGGTTCCAGAGATTAACGCGTTCAAAGAAACAAACATCAGCTTTATTACTAGTAGGTATAGATTAGAATTAATTCTTACAGCAAATGTAACCCAACAGTCTACAAAGGAGTGCTCACATAAAAAACTTCAAACTTCTCTATTTACCCTTTACTGAGCTTGTATTAATAATGAATTAATTAATGCATCGCCTCGCAAGTTCCGAGACGGGGCTGCGAACTTGCCTCTCTCGGGACCGGGGCTCCGGTATATGTGTTCAGGGCTCCTGTGCACGTGTACTGTGTTGTGTAGTTGTGTACTCGCACTGCTGTTTGTTGTGTTTTGTGTGTTTGGGCTTATCGATGCATGTGAATATGTGTGTGTTGTGGAGTTTGTTTGACAAAATTAGGACTAAGTAGTACTTAGGTCGATTATTGATGCATATTTTACTAATGCAAAATGTACCGTTAGCACTATGGCGGTAACTAGATAGATGTGAAGGTAGTAAATAAATCATCATTTGCCTAGCCTTTTCCCAACTATGTTGGGGTCGGCTTCCAATCTAACTGGATGCAGCTGAATACCAGTATTTTACATGGAGCGACTGCCTATCTGACCTCCACAACCCAGTTACTGGGTAATACGATACCCTTTGGTAAGACAGAAGATGTCAGACTTTCGGGCTTCTGACTACCCGTAACGACTGTCAGAGATCCACGAATGACAGCCGGGACCAACGGCTTAACGTGCTTTCCGAGGCACGGAGGGGTCACGATATGTAAAGATGGTCACCCATCCACAGACCAACCGCGGCAAGCGTAGCTTAACCTGATCGATCCACCTGTGCGGCTGTTATTATTTAACCACGGGCCCTTCGTATGTTTGTAATAAATAAAAAAAAAAAATCAAGCTTACCCCTCCTTTATTAGGAGCCTATCACAGCTACTCATGCTGCTCTTTCGTTACATTTGCGTTACATATCAAACTTAAACATATCGCATTTACATGTAAGTCTTTAGGCTCTAAGCAATACGCTTGTAACACCAAGACAAGACCTATTTGGTCTTGTCTTGGTGACCGAATTTCCTAATTCAAACACTACCGTACGCAATTACACAGAACATGTACGCAGCGTTTGTCTTAGCGAATTGATTAAACACAAAATCAGCTCCCTCATGCAACTGCCAAATCCCTGTGGTTGGCTGAATGATCTTTGCATAAACTCATTTATGACGCAGCCTAGAAATAAGTCATAGTCCAGTCTGCAGAAAATTACAAAAAAAAAAACAGCATCCCGCTTATATTCCCCAAAAGGGGCTGGCAGGATTGTATGTGTTTGGAACACCTAGTTCGCCAGTTATAAGGTAAGCCCTATATAAAAAGATATGGGTGAGTTATTACTTATAAGTCACGGGTATCAATCCAATACGGCCTCGGGTCTGCTAATGGACATGTCGTTAGGGGAAACCCAAAAACACTTTTCTCGATCCAGGGATCAAACTCAGAACCTCACGTTCAGCACCCATCCAGGGAATCTCCTAATATAAATCATCCCTAAAAAGCCAAGTTTACAACCAACACTACTGTCCTATTTTCCTGTTTCACAAAAAACAGCCATTTTCTCTCTCCCTCCAAACTATTAAACGATCCGTCTACAGCAGGATTTACGTCTGATTGTCTTCCTTATTACGAAAAAAATATATCCCCCGCCTTACGTCGGGTAATCAGTTACCATGAGCCACCGTAAAAAATATTCCATCATGCCAAATAAGGCTATTTACTCAATATAGCCATAGTAGACTTTTTCACGGTATGAAATAGTATATTTCATTACAAGTGCGGAAAGGTTGTCATTGCAAAGAGTTCCGACAAATGTCTACCCGAGCCGAGGCGCAGCCGAAGGCGAGGGTTGACAGTCGGAACAAGTTGCAATGACGGTTTCGCACGTGTACTGAACGACTATTTTTAATACAGTTGCGAAAAAATGAAGCAATTTAATAAAATAATAATAACACAATAAACTCAACTAACTAATGGCGCCAACCGTAAAATATAAGCAGTGATTTTTTTTTCTTCACCCATTCTGGTAGGCAAAGGGAACTATGCCCATACAGCCAAGTCTTCAGTAGAATTTTTTTATTGATATGAAATGAAAATGAAATTTAATGAGATGAAATGAAATGAAACCTAACCTAACTCATTCAATCAAATCATTAAATCTGATATTGAAACAAATTAGTAGCTTCTTTTTAGAAATATACGTATTTGCATGAATTATAAAAACTTCTATGAATTTTTTTAGTAAAAACTTCATGGTTGGTTTTTCTTTTTAATAGACATTATTTTGACATTTGGGAAAGAAAACGCACGAGTTCGGGAAAGGTAAAAAAAAAGCACGAGTATGTAATAGCCCACTTCCCGAACGCTATACGTCCCTGCAATACGCCACTTTTTGAGCAACTGTATTAAAAAATTGTTTACGGCGACGGCGACACGCTCGCGACTTAGGGTTCCGTTGTATAAAACCCTAATTTCCGTGCACCCTTTCATTTATAACCCGGCAATCTGGAGGCCCCGTAGCTTATTTATAGGGGTCTCGGCCATTTGATGTGTGGGAGTCAGAATGTGTAATGATAAAGGTTGTAAAAAATTGGGTAGACGCGCGATTGTGGCGCGCGATTTTATTTTGTAGGGAATGAGTTGCGTGTTGCTTTTTCAAGGTTCTGCTAGCTCCTAGCATTAAGTCAACTAAGACGTAGACATTCATCATCACCATTTCAGCCGTAAGACGTCCACTGCTGGACATAGGCCTCCCCCAAGCACCTCCACTTCGACCGGTTCTGTGCTTCTCGCATCCAACGGGTGCCTGCGTCCTTCAAGGTGGTCGTCGAACCACCTTGTGGGAGGCCTTCCAACGCTACGTCTTCCGGTACGCGGTCGCCACTCCAGAACCTTTCGGCCTCATCGGCCATCTGTTCTGCGAGCAATGTGATTGTTTGACAATTCTTCAGGCTATGTCGGTTACCTTGGTTCTCCTGCGGGTCTCCTCGTGGACAATAAAAGCAAGTGAAAACTGTATATAAAATACAGTGTTCATAATTTTAATGCATTTAATAGTTTTGATTTTGCTGCCTTTTCTACAAATGCCGGACAGACTGTGGGCCCAAATAGCACAGAACTGGTGCCCTAAGACAGTGAGACGGGGTCGCGGCAGACCACGTAAGAGATGACGGGAGGAGCTGGATAGATTCCGACAAAACTAGACGGAGGCCGCGCGGGCTTACGAAAGATGGAATGAAAGGATCCTTTGCCCAGAAGTGGGACAGCACAGCCTATAAAAAATGATTCGTAAACGTGTAGACCTCTATCCTAAAAATCTGCAGACTGTATATTGTTAGACTTGCTGGTTGTAGCCGTAGGCAGTGCGTGTAAGATTTTCTCAGTAGCTTCTGCCCGCGATTTTATTTTAATAAAAGGTTTGTAAAGAGATGTCCAAGCGGTGATCGACAAACCAGTCGCCCGTCTACTCTCCCCACAAAGCCCGCTGCATCTTCATGTAGAAGCTACTTTACGAGTGTTAGTTTGGCTGTTTGGCCGTCTCGATGATATGTTATCATCGTCCGCTATTTTGATGCGTCGTCCCTAAACCCGGCACCCCTATCTAACCCGGTATTGTGTCGCGACACATAGATAACCCTTGCAAGTGGTTCTTTTTGTCACGTCACAACGAAGATTCTGACAAAGAATGGATTTGGTTTTATGGTTTTGTGTTGAGAATAGTGAAGTCGTAAAGTGTATGGTTGAAGAATGTGGAGAAAATAGGTGTGATATGGATTTTTGCTTACATATAGCAGACTAGCTTCTGCCTGCGACATCTTCCGTGTGAAATTTCTTGTTCTCCCGCCCTGTCGCATCGCATCGCCTGCACGAGCTATTACTTCGTTTTCGTTTAACTTTCGTTCTGACTTTTTTTGAAGTGAAAACTTCTTTAGCGGCGCTGTGTACTTTTTTTGGAATGGGTAAAAACTTCTAAATTCGCGTCAGGTCACGTGACCCTGATCGTAAGATTCGTAAGACGTAAAACGAAAGACGCGCGTTGTTGAGGACAGCGCCATCTATGCACATCGGGAAGAACTACGAGGGCCTCGCGTACTAACTACGTAGTTCATCCAACAACGACGAGATGGCGCTGAACCACGGATATATAACTGACGACGAGCTCCATGGGCTTGCTTCTCTTACCACTGCCGCGACCAACACCACGAACTGAAGTCTATCCTGTGTGCTTATTTGTAAATCTGAATAAATTCCTTTCACGAGAAGAATAAACCAGTCACTTTGGTCATCATACCTGATTTGCAAAAAACCCTATAAAATAAGGAACACACCTTAACACGCGTGTTTTGTTTATAAGACGATTCACAAAATACACTCGTAATTGTTCAAGTTTTCACTTCTGTCGGCACTACCGGAGTGCCAGTTTTTTTTTTTTCTCTTTGCTTGGTTCCTAATAGTCGTAGCGTGATGTTGTATTGGTAAAACATTAACAACCTCTTAAGAGGTCATTGTGCTCATCAGTATGAACAACTTTTACTATGGGACCAAACCGGAAATCGCGAAAAACAATCAGCTGTTCCCTACATTTTGACGAGTTATACGAACATAAATGTAGGGAACAGCTGATTTTTTCCCCTGTATATATAGAGATTTCTTTGCCATAGGCTTCTACTTCGTTCACTTTCTAAACCTTGTTTTGTCCAGTTTGTAAACGGATAACTTTACAGCGTGTATCAGAAATGTGTGGTCATATTGAAGGGTCATCATATAGACCATCAAACTCAACAATTTTCTTCATGGGACCAAAATTGTAATCGCGAAAATATGTGTAATCAGCTCTGTCCCAAACAAAACTTCTTCAAAAAACAAATCACGATAAACATGACCCCATTTCTGATGCACGGTGTAAAATATGTGAATCCCTAGTCACATATCAACATCAAGACAATAAGGGTCCCTGACAAACAGCGTCAATAAAATAATGGTAGGGGGAACTACAGTCGTCATGAGTGGTTAGCCAATTGGATACTACAGCACTTACTCGTATGTAAATTATGTTACTGTTAAGGCTCCTACAAACAGGCGCGATACGCGATATAATCACGCGCGACACAAAGGCACCGCTCGTTGCGCGACTTGCGGTGCCTTTATGTCGCGTGTCGTGTCGCGCCTGTTTAAAGGAGCCTTTAAGGTTCCTGCAAACAGGCGCGATACGCGATATAATCACGCGCGACACAAAAGCACCGCTCGTTGCGTGATTTGCGGTGCCTTTGTGTCGCGCGCGATTATATCGCGTGTGGCGCCTGTTTGTAGGAGCCTTTATTGTTAGCCTCTATCATCCCACAGCTGGGCTGCCTCTTCCCGTAACTTGTGACTACAGTAACTCACACACTTGTTAAAATTCTAGGAAAATCATCTACTTTTACAATATTTGTTACAAATATGTGAGCACCATGTATCTATCACATAATTGATTTACCTGTAATTGCTTCTTTTTTAATCCTTTTTACCTTTTGTGGTAGACTAATTTTATTCAAGATGCATCGTCTTCACATATAATTATATAATGAATGTATGAAAACCTTGTAAAATATTTTAAAAGAGGTAACGGTGGAGTTTCATGCCCATTCTTATCCATACGAACACTACCTTTTGGAAGGGGCGCCTAGAATCAAATTCTATTTTATTGTCATTTTTGACGTTCGAAAGTGCCTTTAATGTGCCTATTTGATATAAATGATTTGACTTTGACTTCCAGTGCTTGCGATCCAGTGCTAATATGGACTACTGGTAATTTGTTTTGTCCCTCTCGCTCTCTTATGAGATCTGCCGCGACACCTTCTAGCTGTCTCGGGGCTAAATTATGTATTGTGAAATAATCATCAGACTCCGGTAACGAATCCAGACTCCGTGCTACTACTGAAAATTTCGGAAGACCTAATTACAGTATGCCCGGATCTTGGAATCGAACCCCTGACCTCATGCTCAACAGTCGCAGTTACCACCACTTGGCTAAGTAAGCAGTAATTTATGATTATGATATCACAAGATTGAAATCATTTCAGCCATTCCAAAAGTTAAATACTCGGTGAGTTTTAAAGCCATTCCTCACTATCGTTAAGCTGGACTTATTTAGCCAACATTTTTCCCTTTTTGGCAACAATAAATTAAGTCGGACCTTTTCGCGAAATCCGTTCAAATTACTCGCACCCCGTATCCGGGGAGAAAGGGGGGAGGGGGATACCCCACGTATTAAAGAAGGGATTTTAATTATATTTGGACTTTAAAAAAGTGGCCTCGCAAAGTGATTGCAGCGGGTTTTAAAGAACTTGCTGATCGTTAAATTAGGTTATTCTTTATTGCGTTTTTCGGGGTGTGTTTGGTAAATATGGTGTTGAAATTAATGCTTTTTTTTACGATATTGTTTTGAATTGCATATTTATAATTTTAATTTCATATTCTTGACACCTCTGACTTTCGGAAAAGGAATAGAATAGAATATAGAATAGAATATTATTTTATTTGCTCAGAATGTAGGTATTTACAATAAGGTTGTTACATTATGTGATTTAAGGAATCCTTGTACATTCTACCACTTTGGCATGCAAATATTGATGCAGTTCAAACATCAAAGTAAGTATCAAACATTGATATATTTACAACTAAAATTTATCATCTAGGAAAGCGGATACGGAGTAGTAGCATTTATCTAAAAGAAGTAAAGTTAGTTTTTTTTTAAAGTTGTTACTGGTTCCTTTTTTATGGAATTAGGAATGTGGTTAAATATAGTCGGTGCCATACCAAAAACACTTTTCCTCAACAAAACAAAAGGAAACAGACAGTATGCAGTTATGGTCTGAATTTCAGACCAGCATACTGTCTGTTTCCTTGCGGCCTTTCCATACGGCCTTGCTCACTGCGTCTTGGTTGAATTAGATTTTGTTACCCCAAAACTTGGCCACTTCTTGGCCACTGATATTGTATCTAAATGACCTACAACCTAGGTTACAACTTTCTCTCGAAAAAGGTTTTCCCAGCACATTAGTTTTCAGCAAACCATCAAAAAATTAATAAATATAATTAAGTAGTTTGTATAGATTATGTCCTACTTCCTAACGCAACAAGAATCTAGGTATTATCAATTCGCATGTATTTTCTTGTACACAGTACATGAGAAAACTCTCTCTAAAAAGGGAGGCCTTTTCGATTCCTACAACACAAAACCTACCATTATTTATCTACATCAAAAGTTTACTGTACATCGTGGGTCATACAAAATGGTCTTGTATAACGCCTCACTGTCAGAGGGTAAGCAGATATGACAGGTCAGATAAGACTCGGACAGACGGGTTCAAGATAATGTCAGTTTGGTCCAGTTTTGTCTTTTGTTGATATGTTAGGGGGACTTTTTTCGGGGATTTTGTTGTAACGTAATTTTGGTGAAGTTAAGGGTTATTTGTGAGAGCTTTCAATGTTGTGGTTTCGAACAAAGACCTCTACAGGGCGGTAGGCAATGACGTGCAACCAGGCGCGTTGAAATATTTAGTCGGTCATTTAAAAAAAAATTCATCACAGTAGAAACTTTGTGAAGAAAAACCATGTGAAGCGTCTGAGATGTGTTTTAACTTTTTCTTAATTTTTGTCTTTCATTCACAAAATGAATCAAAAGTGAAAATTGATTTCATTAGTAAACTGATCCAACGATGTTGGATTTCAGCACTCAGAATCTTTCACTCGTCTACCGAATGATCGAAAAATGAAATGAAAGCTGCAGAAAAGCAGATGGACGTTCATTTCTGTGTAATTTTGTCGGCGCCGTGTGATCGTGGACTGAATCAAAAATAATATCCATTCGAGTGAAGGATTCACTCGAGTGGAGCGTCTGATATCAGTTAGGTACACAGATATATGTAGATACACCTAGATAACGCAAAAGCAACTACTTCGCGTGCCAAAAATCGCACCAGCTTCCGTACAAAAATCGTAAGCCGTCACTTTCGTGCTCAGCCCTGTGTGCTGCTGGCTGATGGGTGAGCGTGAGCGCTGGTGCTAGGCCCCTTTGGGGGGCAAGACCGGTGCCGCATGCGGCGGCGTCTTTGAACGATTTGATTTTCGTCATAGTAGGTAGTCAAAAAATGGCACGCTTGTTTTTCGTACAGATCGTGATACTTGCGTTCTCTGTGGCTAGGTACCTACAGTACCCGGCGATAAATATTGCACATCGACCTTTGGAAAGAGACAATCGGCTAATTTCGGCTTCGTAGAGCGTTATCTCTGTCGCACGAAATACAAACAGTCCGGTACCTATCTATTAGGAGCTGTTAATTAAAACAATTATGATTTGCTTCTTTTGATAGTTATTTTTATTCTTTGTATAAAATGGTTTTGTGTAAAAAGGTCGATGTGCAATATTTATCGCCGGGTACTGTACTATTGTTGAAACAGTTTAAGTCTCATGTTAACTACTCATATACTCACGCCTTAGCCCCATGGGGGTAGGCAGAACCTATAGAAGCCTACCTGCATAATGCATAATCCTTACATAGGTACATACTTCTTTTGAACTATTCCATTCTCCTTTTTTTAACTAACTACTATTATTTAAACCGTACAACGATTACAAAAATACAAAAGGCATTATGTACATTTAACTAAACAACGCATTTTTTAACCTCACTTCTGACATAAATACTGCAACTTTATCCACCCCTTTCTCATTCAACTTTACCTGTAACTACTGAATCATTATTCATGGAGTTACTTTTATCGTAACTACAAACTAAGGCAGTGCTCTTCAAGAACTTTAATCACAACACAAACTAGTATGGTTAAGTTCATCGCCTGTTGTGTATCTTTCTGCTGAGTCGATTTAATTTTCGATAACTTGAAGGAAAACTAGCTAAGTTAGTTGCTTAGGTAAAGTTGGGTAAGTATGGCTATTAATTGTTACGTCTGCTTTGAAAATTGTTTGCTTTGAGATTTAAGACTCCTTCAAACAGGCGCAACACGCGATAATATCGCGTGCGACACAAAGGCACCGCAAGTCGCGCAACGAGCGGTGCCTTTGTGTTGCGCGCGATCACTCGTATATCGCGTGTCGCGCCTGTTTGTAGGGGCCTTTATGTGTTAAAAAATTCTACAGTTTTCTGTCGGTACTTGGTTAATGGGGTATTCAAAAACGTAAAGGAAAAACATCTTGAGCAGGGACTTAACCAGTAACCGTAATAAGTGTTTTTAACACTGTTTTTAAAACTATTTTAAAAGAAAAATATTTCTACATGTAACAGATACAATAAGGTTACAGAATCAAAGTGTAACCTTTTTTATAATATGTGTTAATAATTCTGTGTAACAGAAATAAGCATTTGTAGGTATAATTGCACGGTACCGCAAAAACGCGCGGCGGACAGACAGACGCGGCGATGGCAAAATAGCCCCAATCCAGTCGGGATTGGGGCTATTTTGGCAACGCAGCGTTTACCGGTTACACTTATTAACACTGATAACACTTTTATATCGGTTACAGATGCATTACTGTTACACTTTTAAAAGTGTTTTAGGTTAACACATTGAAAAACACATTTATAAGGGTTACATAAATCTGATTCTGTTATCAATTCAATATGTAACACTTACCTATACTTAATTCTGTAACCTTTATGAAGGTGTTTTTGAAAAGTCCCCAATCGTTAGGAAACTGGAATGTCTTAGAACCAAAAAGACGAAGACATGTGACATCCACCAACCCGCACTGGACCTGCTTGGTGGTTTATGGCCCACTCCCTCTCATAGAGAGGAGGTTTGTGTCCCAGCAGAGGGAAAATTATAGACTGATACTGGGTTAGTTGAGGAAATGGCTTGATTTCGCTCATTTATTGTTCATAGATTCCCATGTTTGCTTCAATGTCGTCGACGGCCGCCATGGCCCACGTACAATGGTCCATTTGTCCACAGGACCAAGTGCGGAAGCCAAACCCATAACATAGAACATATAATACCATTCCAAATTAATATAGCAAGATTGTAGGAAATAATTCATTCGTTCCAATTAGTTTGCGTTTTAATAACCTTTCATATCTACATTTTATCCTTCCCAGGATTAAAATGAGCTGCAACAAAATACTTTTAATCCAAAGGATTTTCTTAACTTGGTTCTCATTACTGCATAGGAAAAACTATCAAAGAGAATATCTGAATATAAAGATAGCTTAAAAGAAAAGATTAAGTTAATGAAATCTCTTCAATGCTGCTATTAGATTTAAAACTATTCCTTTTAATAAGATCAAAAGATTCAGGAGAAGGTATTTTCTTGGATGCATTTTAAATAGTATCTAGAATGTTTGCATGGGAATTGCGATTTTGTTCTTTCGAGCGAGATGAAATGTTCCTATTTTTGTTTGATTTGATGCGTAAAATCTGAGGGGCAATTCTCGTAATGTTAAGACAATAAGTAAGCAAATAACAACTAATACCTAATTAATTAATAAAAATAACAAAATTAAATCCTAACTTAACAAAAACTATACACAAACTACAATATAGCGTCGAAAAATTTATCCGCATCACTGTCGACTGGTAATGTACCCAAGAGACTGGCGGCATTACCACGTTGTATGGCAATGATTAGCCTCTGGCCAAGGTAACAGCCAGCTCATTTTAAGAGCGTCCACAGTCTGATGTCAGTCTCAATCTGCCAAAAATGCTTCTAATTTCCCTACATTTTTGTCATGTTTTTGACATTAATTGTCGCTGAGATGAGATTGCTACTATAGGCCGACCGCTCAACTGAGACGTTGCCTGAGGTAGCTGTGCGGTGCGGGAGGGGTGATAGTTGTCACAAGTTGACGAATCACTGAGCTCTTGCATCACGTCACACACCCCTCCCGCACCGCGCTGCTACCTCAGGCAATGTCTCAGTTTAGCGGTCGGCCTATAGATTTTGAACGTTTTTTATTACGGGAATTAGCCTTCTGCAGTTACCTGTATCTAAACGCCACATGCGAACAACGCGTCATACTGACGTCACACAAAATCCTGCATCGCGCAAGCAGAGTTTACCGCCCGACATGAATCATCGGGCAGTTGGCCGCCAGACACAACACCCGTCTGATCGGAGGATCCTCCCTTTTCTGTAGAGTATGAGTGAACTTTACACCCTGTTCTTCATACCTCTATGTACCCATTTCTGCCAAACAGCATAACATAAGATCACGCGTATATTTCCCGAAGGGTTAAACAAAGGCTATCAATAGTAGGTAGGTACACGCACGTCGCACATGCTTAAGTCCCGTGTAATAGGGGGCGATGGCAATAGGATCGCCCCCTATTTAAACAAGTGCGTGTACCTACTTACTTACTACCTGTTACTACCTAATTTGTGCCCGGTTGATGAACCGGGCACAAATTCAGACTTCTGTATCTGGACCTGGGTATCGAACCCAGAACCTCATGCTCAACAACTTTGTCTCTCAAGGCGGTAACACAATCAATGTTCCTTGGGTGCTGTTAGTTTATCAGCGGCATACTTTTACTTAGATGCATCGTCGGCCTATTTGCTAATCTAAACTTAAAAGAAAAACGTCTCCGCACTGTTGTTATTGTGTAGTAGTAGTAGGTAAGTATTATTGAGTTTTTCCATTAGGAATTTCATAGTAAAAGCCCGGACTTTGGAAGTTGGCGGTGTTATACCCCCGTGCCTCGGAAAGCACGTAAAGCTATTGGTCCTACGCCTGATCTCTCTGGTCGTGTCGGATTGCCGTCCCTTCGGACTATGAGAGTGACGGAAGAGGGAGTGCACCTGTGTCTGCGCGCACACTTGTGCACTACAATATCTCCCGCGCCGAAGGCTCGTCTCCGTTGAGATTAGCCGCCGTGGCCGAAATACGGTCTGGAGGACTTTTTATTTTATTGTATATTATTCTGTAGGCGATCGGGACAAGTGACGTCACACTTTTTCATTATGTATTAACTGCTGAATTATTTTCCATGTAGCAATTGCCTATCAGACGCGTTTACTATTTATCATCGTCGTCATCATCCACAAATCGATTTCACTCAGGGTTGAGCACAGGCCTCTCGTCTCATGTGCCAATCCCCACGCTCCTGTGCCAGCTTCATCCCGGTTCTATCGGCGATGGCAACAATATTGTCTGCCCATCTCGCCGCCGGACAAACGACACTTCGTCTCCCTTATTTTTATTATTATTATTTAATAAAGTTTTCACTATTCAAATACAAACAATTTGACAAAAACCTACCGTGACATGTGTCACCTGTCGGGCTGGTATGTTACCAGGCACGAAAGTGAAGGTATAAAGGAAAGTAAGTAACAATGAAAGTTAGTTTTATTCTCTCGAGGCGTGATTGTGTGTCCAGCGGCAATTAATTATCGTTTTGAATGCTTGTCGTGTGTTCACGACACGTTGCTAGCAATGGCTACTTGTAGATAACGTTGTTTGATTATCAAATCATATCGCTTTCGAAATAAAGTCTGTTTTTGTTTAAGTACTTGACTTGTTGTACTCGACTTTTTGATGTCTGTAATTTATATGGTGTACATAATAAAGAGTATTCTATTCTATTCTATTCTTATTTTGTTAACAAATATGGCGCGCTGAGATTCGAGGTCACTGGTTACTGTTTGCTGTGGGAACTACTGGAATAAAAGCCAAAAAAGCAAAAGCCTTTCCCCATGACTTTTAGCTCTTTCAATTTAGGGCTTAACTGAACCACTGGTCGTTTGTTTTTTCTAGCTCGTCCTGTCACCCACCAGATTCATGGTTGGGAAAATTAATGTATTAATTTTAATGATTTATTTAAAAGTACTTTTTATTTTTAAAAACATGTTGCGCCGACCCCAATCAAGTTGGGATAAGGGTAGGTAAGATGATAATTCTCATAATGAAATAATTCATACAAACATCAAGATATTCATATCTAATATTAAAAGGATGAAGAAAACTCTTGAAATTCGTATTATATACTGGAGGGGTGAGAATATTGGTTGAAATTGTTTACTGGTTAATAGTTAATTGTTAAAAAAAAATATGAAAATATTCGTTAATATTTTTATTCAAGTAAGTAGGTATGTACTTATCTGCAACATGTTGAATAGTTAAATATTCTATTAACATGCATGTTGAAATTGTTAACAACTTAAATAAATATTTGTTTTTTAACAAATATTTATTTAAGTTGTTAACAATTTATCATTATCATTTCCTTTTTTTAGAATAAAATATCCCCAACAGTAAATGTGTTTTATCGTAAGGGAGATAGAGCATACAATTGAATTCACGTAACGGAATAAATATTTTTAATTACTAGTTCGACGTTGCCGATTTTGCGCCGAAGAAATTGATTTATATTTTTATTAGATAATGTTAATTTTGTTTATTAATATCATAGTTAATTTTAAATATTAGTTTTTAATGGTTGATGGTTATATTCATAAACTGACCATACGTCCCGTTTTGAACGGGACTTTCCCTTTACTCAGTCACCTGTACCTTTGTCCCCAAACAAAGCTTCGGGACGCTGAATAGTCTCGTTTTAAAAACATATTAGGTATGCCAGAGGAGATTTAATATGAATGGTGAACCGATGATTGATTTTTATTTTCACGATTTGTTCGAATTTATTTAAAAGATTTGTAATTATAATGAAAACTTTGACTATTTATTTTCAATTTTCACGCTGAATGGCTATTTTTTAAGAATAAAAATAATTATAGTAAAGTGAATAACACTAATTGTATTAAGTTACACTTTTTCTAAATAAAGAAAATTAGTGTAAAAAGTCGTGTTTATTTTCATGTAACCTGCTAACTGTCGTTTATAAACCCATGTCCCATTTTGAGTTAAAAAATAAACGGTCAGTTTATATATTTATTATTTATCATCGCTATTATACTGGAAGTTTTTTTTTTACCAAATAAGACATGTAAGGAAAATGGGAAATATACACTCTGTAGGCGTTCGAATTCGACAAACAATCGAAGGGGCGATTAGGCGGTTAACGAGTCGGATAGGGAGAATGAGTGGTGATTCGTTTGTGAACACAATATAGTTGACACAGTTCAAACAAAAAAATAAACTTGGATTTTTACTTTTACATACTTTAACAGAACTCATGTAAGCAGGCTTATAAAAACACGATGTTCTATGGTAACTGGGGTTTTTTTGTAATACTTGGGAGATACTTACGATTAGCAGTAACTGCCAACTGATCTACCCAACTTTGTATTACATAATACCACGCCTGTATTCCGCGAAGGGGTCAGTAGACCACTGCCGATAAACAGGGTTATTGAAAAAACATCAACAACCTCTTAAGAGGTCACTGTAGGTACTCATCATTATGAACAACTTTTAGTATGGGATCAAACCTGAAATCGCGAAAAAAAAAATCAGTTGTTCCCTACATTTTGACGAGTTATACCTAAGAACATAAATGTAGGGAACAGCTGATTTTTTTTTCGCGATTTCAGGTTTGGTCCCAATTGTTCATAATGATGAGTACAGTGACCTCTTAAGAGGTTGTTGGTGTTTTTCCAATAACCCTGTATATTACCTACCCCCACATTTCGCCAGTTACTTATATTTAATTCCCATGTAATAGAAAGCCAGCCTATTGTCATCAATCGGGCACAAATCCAGACTCTGAGCTGCTACTGAGAAATTTCTGATAAAAAAATCCAATAACACTTCGCCCGACCAGGGAGTCGAACCCAGGACCTCATGCTCAGCACAGGCAGTAGCGCTGCGATCGCAAGACTATTCAGACAGCCTTTATATTGTGTGTCTTAATACAACATATTGTTTATCAGAGAAATCTCATTGCCAGCCTTTATATTGTGTGTCTTAATACAACACATTGTTCATCAGAATCAAATACATTAACAGAAATCTCATTTGTCAGACACTCGCCTGGCCGGCCTCCACATAAAGCATTAAGATAAGACACACAAAGCTAATTGATGAGATTCAATAGAAAACAATAACGCACCATATCTTGATTTACTGAGTATACTTAACGTCGTGAGAGTATTAATAAGACAAGCTCTGGTAATTAAAATCTTTGGCAAGATTCCTTGTGTCTGCTCGTGAACTGGTACTGTTGTTGAACATGATGCTCATAAATTCCAATAAATTAAATGGCTAGTTGGAAGAAAGAAAGAAAGAAGAAAGAAAGAAAATACATTTTTTCGTCCCACGTTACTAACAAAATAAGAAAAGGTACAATCAGTAGCAAAAGTGTTAGTGTGGAAATAAAAAAAAAGGTTACAAAATATTTAATAATCTATGAATAAAACGAAAGTAAAAACTAAAGATTAAAAAAAATGTTATATGTTGTCTTGCTAACTGTACCAAACGTTGATGAAGTTTAAAGTTCCATACAAAAAAAAAGTGGTCGACTTGCAGAATGAAAATATATTATTTATTTTGATTTTCTGCAAGTCCTCCTAAATGGGCCGTAGGTATGTAGGACGAGTTGATGAATTACTCTTATTGGAAAATGCATTGGTAGTTCCTACGTACGTACTTGTTGTTACGAGTGTATGGCGTTACTGCCTATTTTCGGCGTATTAATACACATAAAGGCATACAGTGTCTATGTAACCACATCTAGATACAGATAGAGAAAAGATATCCTAGCGCAGGACAATTTTTTTTTTCAAACTCAAACATCGAGTTGACACCCTTTTCCAGGTTGTGATACTTGTTGTCTTGTAAAATACTAGACAACAAACATGTATCATATATATATTGACGTTCTTTTAGAAAGTCTCTGCAAGCGTCTGTGTCTTTCACATTTAACTCATCTGCCTTCAAAGCAGGAGTGAACAGGCATCTTCTGGGCACGCTCATTCCATCATAGACCTCTTTCATAACTTTCCATCAGGCGTGATCGAGGTCATGAGCAGGCCCATTCAGCAATAAAAAAATTAAAAAAATTGTTTACCTTTTTGACAAGTTTTATATACAACAAGTCTTTACTACTTACTTGTTTTAGGGCTGATTTTTCAATCATTTGATAATTTTATTCGAGGCAGAATTTTGAAATTTTGACAGTAATTTTATACAAGACCTGTCAAACGTCACTTTTATTCCTCGAATAAAAGTTATCTGCATATGTGAGTGGTTGACCAAAAAGGGACCTGGAGGGATTGGAAACTGTTATTAATTTTTTTTTAATTTTTTAATCTGTGGTCTTTTAGCTTTGTTTTGGTCTAACCAGAATATTTTTAGGTGCCGTAGTGGTTTTTTTTCGCCCGCGCACGAGTCGAATCTTGTTTCTACATTAAATTTCAAACGCGATTTACTCGAAATCAATTATTTTCCCTTGAGGTCCCTTTTTGGTCAACCACTCACATATGGAAAAATTTGCCCTTAGGTGTAAACGATCATAAAATACAGTAGTCACAATATGTTGATTACAGGTTAAATATACATTGGTGTTAACGCGGGGAAAGGATGAAGAATGTATATACCATACCTTGTCTTATAAATACTCATAGGTACGGATATTAAATCACGCACAATCAATAGTAGGACGAGAGGTTATCTGCGCAGGAGCCCGCGATTATCAAAACGATTGCACTGACTAATGTATCTGACGCTGCTGTGGTCCAAACTAATTTGTTCTCAAATTCGAAGAGAAAACTTTGTCTATTGATAGGTACGGTCCTCAAAGTAGATAGGTAGTTATCTCTTGTGGTGACTGTACGTATAAACGTGTGTTCTATAGCTATAAAATATTTTGCTTTTAGTAATGGATGGAAAACGCAAATCTACATGGTCCATTAGAAGAAACTACAATTTGATAAATCGCGGCATAGGCTTCCATATGCATAGGGACTGGGAACATATGAGTCATTTCAAAGGATTACCTACGTAAGCCAAACGGGAGATAAAACTAGTTTTTATTTGTTATTGTTTTTTATTTTTCACTTTATAGTTATGCTACCTACCCCACACTAATTCGTATACTATACCACTGCTTGCTATGTAAACAACAGTGAGTGGAAGCATTATAACATCATCAAGATACACAATATCGAAGTTAAGTCAAAAACTACCGAAGCAAAGTTTATAAAATTTATATGGGACCACCCCTGAGGCATATCTACCCAATAAATTATAAAAAAAAAATATTTTTTTTAATATCGAATTTTATGGAATAAAAATAAAACAGTCGAAAGAACCTCCTTCTTTTTGAAGTCACTTAAAAACATTACGCGTATTTAGATCCCAGTGCATACGATCAGTTTTGTAAACTAGTCTATAGCTTACTTACGATCCTACTTGCCCATCTTCAAGTTCCAGCTAGTCAATTTACGACTCCCTCAGTCCTCTACAACACCAACAAAAGTGTCGCTAGCTTTGATAATCTAAATTTTAGTGTATCCATTTAACTACTGGTTTATTCGTTGTAAAACTGTCGTAAATAGCGTAGTGCTAGATAGCGACAATTCAATCTGCAGGGAGGTTTTATAAGAAGCTCTTTAACTTTAGTCTCTCAAAAACACTTCAGTGGAGTTTAGAGTAGGTGGAACTTGGCTATTTGCGCTTGCGTGTGATGAATTTTGAAATGAAAAAGAATTTTTCATCCATTCTAAATTGATAAAAGATTCTCTCTCTCTCTCTCTCTCTTTCTTCTCCAGACTTGGCCAAGATATACAGGGTGGCGATTAGAGATATAAGAGAAAAGTGATATTTAGTGACGAATTCCGGGAAATTTCAAAAATATATGAAAGTTGTGTTTTTCTCGAATTCCATGCATTTTCGCCTAGGCTTTATGGGGCTTATTTGTTGCAAATGGGTCACTCTATCACATTTTCTCACATTGATTGATAATGATTTCACAGGCTTTGAGAATATGTAACTTACCATGCCTCTAGAATCTATGTTGTATCATGGATCCGTTTTCAGACACATATCTTAATATGCACAAACACCCAGACCAAAACAGTGACAATATATCTGGCGGCTAAATAAATATTACAACTTGATCTGTGCTGAAATCGAGTTTTTAGCACATCAGAGAACACTGCTAACACCTTTATGACCTCTATCCCTTTTAATATAACAATGTCAATCACGATACTCCTAATATGACGGATAAAGTAACCCAAATGTTACCAAATAAAACACTAACTGCATCTGATGTTCCTTGTAAAGTTGGCCTTGACAATCGAACACAAATAGTGCGCAATGACAAATGCAAACGCATATCAAACGACGTTTTGTCTAAATAGTTACGAGAAAACAACACTACTTCATAAATATAATATGTGGTAACAAATTTTTGTGAAAAATGGCTCTCGGATTTTGTTTAGTGCGTCCTGACTTTGCATTTTAAAAACGGTGCAATAAGAGCCACTTTTCGAGCAAGTATGTTGAAAATGAAAAGGATACCATCAACAAAAACATAATAATGCACCTTAAATTCTTGATAGAAAATTTGCATCACCAATACAAACATACATACGTATACACACACTCTTTTACATTGAAATATATCTAGCACGTGATCACAGTGATCGTAGAACACAATTGGCGAAGTTTTTATTGAAATGTCCTCCCGTGTGTTACATGTGCACTTTGGTACTCATATAGTTAGTGGACAATGTTCTAGTGAAGTCTAGTGAATAAGTGAACGGTGATTTTTCAAAGAAAGTGTAGTGAAATTTGGGAGGGTTGAATAATGGACACATTGTTTTTATTGGATTTCTGTGCATCTATGCAAGGTTTACAGAGTGGGTGCTGATGTTATACAGGCGCAAATGTTACTATATAAAACACAAAACGTGTCTTAACAAAGTTATAAAAACAGGTCTTAATGTAATACTGATGACGATGATTTGTGTAATGACTAAGATAATACTGACCCTGATATAGCTTTGACAAAATAATGAAAGTCTAAAGAATTATAATGAATATAATATTTATGTAACTCCTCAGGTTTTGTTTAAGGAACTTCAAATGGTTTTTCGATGTACGAGTATGTAGAACGTACCTTTAAATATTTTGTGAGATATTCAGTGTTAATAAGTGATGGAAACTAACATACTTATATTTATGTAAATGGCATCCTCCATCGGTGGCGGCATCGGTGGTGTGAGTTTGAAAAAGGTTTGACGCACCACTTTTTTGTCACTATATCGTTATCTACTTTTGCGTTTGTTGTAATGTTTATTTGTATATTAGCAACAATGACGTCATCGGGTCGTTCATCTGTATTGTTATTTTGTTTCATGACTCATCTACCTATTATATCTAGTGGTTTTTTCTAGTAACGAGATTAAAGTTCAAGGGAGTTTACTGTCTATACCTACTAATGATAAGTTTTGGACTTCAAACGTAAGACACGTTTGAAGTCCAAAACTTATCATTAGTCTGTCAATTAGTCTTGTTCTATTTTTGCGAAATGGGCCTTCTCTTGACCTCGATTTCGCCTGGTGGAAAGCGATGGATGTAGGCTACGATGAAACGATCAGGCTTCGAAGACGCATGTTCAAGAATGAACAGGCGTCTTCTGGGCCTGTTCGTTTAGCGAGTGCTTTGAGGGCAGGTTTTACGTGGAAGGGAACACAGACGCTGGCAGAGAGTTCCACACTTTCACCGTGCGCATAATACATGTGAAGGAGAAGCGTTAAGTACGACCAGTTGGTATATCGACCAAGCCTGGATTAGGTTAGCCGGTCTTAAACAACCCAGTACCTTTTTCTCTGATTTCCATAAATAGTTGTACTGCGGTGCGATTCTGTAAAAATCTCACCGTGAAAACATAGGTGAAGTGAGCGTGGAATGAGCTGTCAATAGTGTCAATTCCTAGTAAAAACAAACTCACTTCACCTAAGTTTTCACGGTGAGATTTTAACAGAATCGACTGGCTGGTAGGTTACTTGGGCGAAGCTCATCAATAGGTAGACATGTTCTTGATTTGAAGCTGATGAGTGGTAAAAAAAATGCTAAAGGAACACAAAAATAGTGCTGTCAGTAATCCTATTTTTATTTGAAAAACAAAGTTATTAAAACATTCAAATAGTACTTTAAAAAATATAGTGCTTGACGTCAATAAATTTGAAACAAGAAAGTCTGAACATTTTATGCTTTGAAACTGAAAGTGAAAACAAAGTATAGTAAAAGCTTAGTTGCAAAGTTGCAATATTTGTATACATTGAAGGTGTAGTTAGTAGTGATCACGGATATTGGTAGTGATAGTTCATTTCCCGCTGCTCGGAGTCCCGCTGGCTTGTCCGCTTGCGCCTGCGGAGCCTCCGGAGGTTCCGCTTGCTCCACCACTCCCTGAATAGAATAGGAACATGGTCATTATCTTTTTCGAAATGTGTTAAGGTTGACCTCTCTCGAGCATGGCTTGTTATTTGCAACTATGGGATATCATGACAATCTCATTGATCTCCATTATGCGTGAAGGAACACCCACCCTAATTGTGTAAAAAATTTGCAGTCACAATCTGAAGGATTTCCTAATCCATTGCTTCATGTGTTTGGAAAATTCGTTTGCTCGATAACGCTCGACAGTGGAAATCAAATCAAATTAATGAATTAGCTTACACAAAGTTCTTAAATATACAAAGAGCATGGTTTGATATTCTCTCTAACAGAAGACTTCGACAGATTAAGAAGCTGGGTCCTAGACACAGCCTGTAGGTACCTTGGTGACCCAAACACTACACAAAGTTAATAATTTTATGTGTCGCCCTAGCGCAAGATTGTTATTCATAAGTTCTTAACTAGATTTAGAAAATTTGAATTTAGCACAAAGAAAATTAATAAAATGGAACAACATAGAATAACTCAATGAATATAGCAATGCTATTGAAATTAATTTTTATAATATTTCCACACAAAAAGTGGACTTGAGAATGATTATTTATTATTAGAACTATTTACTTAAGAATCCACGCCGAACGACGCACTTAATAATTTAGTTGTATCGTAGAATTAAATTCTTGAGTGCGTCGTTCGGCACCGGCGTGAATTTTTAAGCATAAACCAATATTATATAGGTTATTGCGAATATCAATCGATACTATTATGATCTCAAAATAAAAAAAAATCTAAACATACCACCGGCACTAGTTCCCATGCTGGCACCAACTCCAAAACCTATGAAGAAAAGACAAACAGTCAGATAAAGCCTTTAAATGTTCGCCATGGGATCTGGAGGCGATAGTCCTCGCGCGCCTGTATGAGTGGCGCGCGGAGGCACTACGCCGGGGGGAAACTCCGCTTCCGCAGCATATTGCGGCGGAGCGGACGGACCTCCGGCGCGATCTCATGGCGGCATGGAAAGAGCGACTGTCGCAACCCAGCGCAGGGCACGCCACGATAGCGGCGGTAAGACCCCTCTTTGAGGAGTGGCTAGAGAGGCGTCATGGCGCCCTCACCTACCGCCTGACGCAGGTCCTCACCGGACACGGAAGTTTCGGGAGGTTCCTGCACATAATCAGGCGGGAGGAAACGCCCGGGTGTCACCATTGCCAGGATCGCCCAGAGGACACGGTGGAGCACACGGTGGAGGTCTGCCCCGCTTGGGCGGAGCACCGCCGTGTCCTCGTAGAGGCGATCGGCAGCGGCGGCGACCTCTCGTGTCCGGGCCTGGTTCAAGCCATGGTCCGGGGCGAGAGGGAGTGGGGGGCAGTCGCCTCCTTCTGCGAAGCAGTCATGCTAGCGAAGGAGGCGGCCGGACGGCTGAGGGAGAGAGCCTCCCGTCCCAGCCGCCGCGGGAGACGCTCCGGGCGTCGGGAGCCGCGCGACGACTCCCGGCCACCGTAGGCGCGGGCCTGCGGGCGGAGAGTAATGGGTAGCTCACCGTCCGATCAGGGTGCTTACTCTTCAATTTAATTCCGATAGATCGACATTGGAATTGTGACGTTTCGTACTCTTGAGTTCGATGCTAGCGCCAAATGATTTTTAGATTGGGTGTCCATTTTGGAGAACTAAGTGGAATTGGGTTCGGGCTTGGCGTGGGGTAATTATTGACAATATTGTTTTCAAGAGTACCGAATCACGTGGCTGTAAAATTAACATTGGAATCATATTGGCATCGCGTTGGAATTAAAATTAGTTTGGAGAGTAAGCCCCCAGGACCAGGCCCGTGCCGGACGGTGTGTACGTGTTCCACGCGCGCCTCAAAGAGATGTCAGCATTAAAAGAAGGGGCCCGTAAGGGCCGAAGCCTGCCGGGTCAGCGGGATTGTCCGAAAGGGTTACCGCTGGCCCGGAACATAAAGGGCGAAGGAAGGAACACGGGTGGGTTTTAGTCAGTAAGAGTCTGACACTCCCTTTCGCTCCACCCAGAGCGGGAGGAGTCATTTGATGATTTCCCATCCTGAAAAAAAAAAGCCTTTAAATGTTAATCGTATAGATAAGATTCTCCAAATACATACTTGCGCCCGCGTTGCCGCTGGCACCTGCGTCTTGCTGCAAGCTCTGTAAATAAAAAGAACAAATATTCGTAGGTGTAGATAGTGCCATCCACGAAGACGCGCCCCAGTCTTCTTACTAATCGCTAGTTAATTCCGATAGGGTTTTAGTTTTTGATACACACTCATCATTACCCACTAATAAGTAACAACTATGAATCGACAACACTAAAACATTAGCGGAATGTTGCACACTTGTACTGTAAGCGGTTAGGAAGAAGAGTGGGGCGCGTCATCGTGGATGGCGCTACCTGCGGTGCTAATCTGTAAAAATCTCACCGTGAAAACTTGGGTGAAGTGAGCGTGGACTGAGCTGTCAATAGAGTCAATTTCTAGCAAAAACAAACTCTCTTCACCTAAGTTTTCACGGTGAGATTTTTACAGAATAGCACCGCTGTACTGAATTGATATATTCATTATTATTGTCTATCGTCCATTGAAATTGAAATTTCTACCGGTAGATTTTACGAGCACTGCTGAAAGAGACGTAGATAGTTGAGCATATCTTTGAACTCTACTAAGAATTTCATTGTTCCTGTTCAATGCTTGTAACTTCTTTATGTCAGAAGAAATCTTTGTCTCTTACAAATTGTATAGTGCTGCAAGATTATCTTTGTTACTTTTTTTATATAACTTGGATTTTTATTTTGCTGTGCTTAGTTTAGTTTGTGATCTTCCTGTACGAGTCGCAATAAACACTCATTCTTTCTTTTCTTTCTTTATCTGGACAGGCGCTTTTAGTTGATTAAGAAACGTCTATAAGCTCGTTAAACCGTTGGTCCCGGCTGTCATTCGTAGATCTTTGAGAGTCGTTACGACGGGTAGTCAGAAGCCCAAAAGTCTGACAATCAGTCTTAACAAGTGGTATCGTGTCACTCTGAAACTGGGTTGCGGAGGTCAGACAGGCCGTCGCTTCATGTAAAATACTGGTATTCAGCTGCATAATTATGGTAACCGGAGCCAGATTCTGGTTAGACTGCTAGCCGACTAACTATCCGTACCTACTAATAGTATAAATTCGAAAGTAACTGTCTGTCTGTAACCTTTTCACGCCTGAACCACTGAACGGATTTCGATAAAATTTGGCAGAGAGATAGATTGCATCTCGGGGAATGACATAGGATAGTTTTTATCGACATACCTCGCGGGCGAAGCCGCGGGCGGTAGCTAGTAATACATATATTGAATTTTTACTATTGTGTATAAAACATTGTGTATTTATAAAATTACTAGCCGACCCGGCGAACTCTGTACCGCCATCTACACACACCGGCAAAATTAGAGGAACACAAAAAAAATTTTTTTTTGAGATTGAATGGCTAATATTTTAACTCGACTTTGTTTTATTTATATAATATATAGATTAATACTGATTGTGGAAGAAAATTGTGGTCATATTACAAATCTACGCACGCACACGCATAAGCCTCTAGCGTAGTAGGTACTTCGTCCATTTTTGTTTGTTTTGACGGTACCTACAGCTGAAGTGTGACTGTAATTTACGTAAAGTAAAAGTTTGCAGAGCTGCATATACCCTATTTCATGTTACACAAATATCAATGAAGATTAAGTTGATTTCAGAGTGACTAGCACTATTGACAAAGTTATAAGAATGTTTGAAGTTGTAGCGTAAACTGAACTTTATTGTGTAGGAATTAAAGTTATTTTTCCATTAATTCATATTTGTTTACGTTTTTGGCAAATAAATCGCGAATGCACGGTAGTTTTAAATATTATTAATATTAATATTTAAAAAACAGCAGAAATCGATTCAGTAAACGATTCTAAAAAACGATTTATTCCGGTCTGCCTCCTCAATCCCCTGCTAGTTCGTCTTCTGTGTTAGAAAAAACTACTTTCATAACGAGCATTAATTCAATAACACATTCTTTAAATTAATATAAATAAACAGTATAGAATCTACTTACATTTCCAGCCATCATCACAACTACGAAAAGAATGAAGAAATTCTTGAACATTTTGACTTTTCGGCTTCTAATCTGTTAACCGTTTAGTTTGAAGGGTTACTAGGTATTGACATATAACCAGGGTTGCCTGCTTTTATACTTAGATATCTCGAGCACTGTGGAATATTTTGCTAGTAAATTGTGATGGCAAAATGATTGGTGTATTGTATATGAGTGTCTATAATATGTTTATACAAGGACAGTTTAATTTTGCACTAGCTTTTAGGCGCGATTTTACCTATAAAGTCCAGTTTTTGATTGAGAAGTGAAGTGTATAATGCTCTGGATGTAGGATTCATAAAACCTTATGTTGTGGCGATGCCTGGGAGAGGTCTACACCCAGCTGTGCGTCTTTCGGCTGAATGATTATGATTTGGCGAAGAAGCGTCTTTTGTTTGAGTGGCTGATCTTGTTCTTTTTGTCCTATAGGTGTGAATAAACTGCTCTAAAGGACTGCAGCATTATATTATGGCTTACTATAAACAAAACTTGGATTCGTGGTGTTTATGGTAAAATGGTCTTTCGGGCGACGTTTGTGAGGGTCTGACAGTTTAAAATAAATTGTCTTTTTCAAGTTAAGTTTTGTATTGATAATTTAATCAATGCTCTAGAATAGAGGTCCTTTTTCATCAATAAAATACATACAGACATACATTGAATTTTGTATGCAGTGATTCTATTTATATTTAACAACTAAACGATTGTCGCCTCCTCGTCTGTCATGTAATTTTAGCACTCAAATAGTTTAAGCGCTATTTATGTATAAAAACAAATTATAGCTACGTAGTATTTTTCCATTTGCATTGAAAACATATGATAATCGTCGTAAACATCAACCCAATGCATGTTGTAAAATAAGTTGTGAGAAAATAAAATCTATTAAAAATATTAGAGCTGAGTGAATCTGGAAATCTGGAGAACTGAGAGAGTCTGGAAAAAGTCAAAGTCAAATAATTTATTATATATTATAAGTTGGCCACTAAAATGCACATTTGAACGTACAAAATAGAACGGTACATAGATAGATTTATTTATTTGCATAGAATGTAGGTAATTAATACAATTAGGTGTTATAATATTTTTCAATCCTTATACTTTCTGCCTCATGGCATGAAAAAATTTTATTAACTTATAACACGATTATTCTATTTACTTATAGCTATTTAATTACTTATTATATGATAATATATTCATATTAAATATATATATATATATTAGAAGACGATATACCTGGAATTAAAAATTAAATTATACAAAATTAAACAATGACAGATAAATTAACTATGTTGTTAGATACATGGTCAAAAGTCTGACAACCAGTCTTACCAGGGGGTATCGTGCCACCCAGTAACTGGGTTGTGCAGGTCAATAGGCAGTCGCTCCATGTAAAATACTGCTGCAACCGGTTAGACAGGAAGCCGACCTTGACATAGTTGGGAAAAGGCTAGGCAGATGATGACGCTGATGATGTCTGGCACATAGGCACTGATTATTACCTAATGACATTACCTCCTGAATTGCAATCAAAACCATGCAATTTGAGCGGCGCCAATGCAATTTCCTTCTCTTCAAAGACGCTATCATTTAGATGAAAATGATAGACGAGAAAATTAGATGTCTTTACTTCAATCAAGACATGATTAAGCTTGATTGAAGCTATTCATGTAGGAAGTACCTATTCACTTAATTTTCTTCTTTTAAAACTGGATCCGCAGCATCGTTGTCTTTTATTTCAAAAAGGTTAAGCATAGGTCTTCTGGCGTAGAGACCTCTCAAAAATTAATGTACAAAGAATGGAATACAACTATAATCCGCGCGCGAGCTCCGAGGAATCGGTGGCTGAGGAAGGAAGCTTTTATTTTTATTTCGAGTACATAGTACCTACCCTCATAGAATGATTTTATAATTTACACTCGCGCGGAGGCTCAAGATGTGTTAGTATCGACAGTGCAATATCGACTAAATCACAACTCTAGCTCATTACGTCACCATTCCTTATCATTCCTCGGAGCTCGCGCGCGGACTGTAGGAACATCAGTTTGCCTAACCTTTTCTTAACTATGTTGGGGTCGGGTTCCATTCTACCCAGATGCAGCTGAATACCAGTATTTTGACATGAAGCGAATCCCAATCTGATCTCGACAACCCAGTAACTAAGTAACAGGATACCCCAAAGAATATAATTTTATCAATAAAAATGTACAGTTACATGAAGATTCATCGTAATAGACAGAAGTATCGTCAGTAGGCATCTCTTATAGGTACAGTCCTTTCAGTTATTTTACCTCTGATGTAAACCTTATGGTAACGTGAATAAAGGTCACTGTGATGTAAAATCAGAAGTGAAATAGCTGTGAAAGGACAGTACTAGTTACTGTTCATCTAAACTACAAATGTACGTACATCTAAAGAGAAAAGATTTGGTTTTTTGTATGTTTGTTTGTTACGGTTTGACGCTAAAATGGTTGAACGGATTTGGATGAAATTTGGCACATGGATAGACAATGAACTGGATAAGGACATAGGATACTTTTTATCCCGATATTCGAAACGGCGGGGCGCAGCTAGTGTCTCATATTCAAAATTGGGGTCAATCCTGACCCAATCGAAGCCACCCGAGACTCCTCTGATTGACAGTCGCAAAAGTAATATGGAAGTCACACAAAAAATAAACCCCATTTTTTTAATCCCCTCACAAAGGACCGGTCTACTTCCACCTCGCCACTCATGAGGCATGTTTATGTATGAATTCTCTACATATTTTATATTCTTACGAAAGTTTTTGGCTCTTTCACCCGTTTGTCCTTTCTCTGAGAGCTATTAACTCCCAGCAAAAGGCTCTATAATGGCCTTGGAGGGCATTAGTGAGCCCGCTGTGCTAAGGACCTTCGGCGTTTTGGCCCTCCCGGAGTGCTTCCGGCGGAGGCACTATGAAGTCATATCCGCTCTCTTAAATTGCCATTAATAACTTATTTGTTTTTGATGAAAAAATTGTGCAAAATTGACGATTGGTGATTGACTGGTTTTGGTGTCTTAATGTTCGGGGAAGTGGTTATAATCACACAGTTTATAAAACGGTGTAAGAAATTGATGCGTAGTGGGTTCCCACTGTCATAAATACAATTTGGAATTCTTCGATATTATAATTTGTGCACAAATATCAGAAACTATCTATTCTTAATGCCCAATTACCATTCCTCTGCCCAAAACTTCCAAACAAATTCGTCAAAACCCCAAAACACGCAACAGACGCTCTAGAAACTTCGATCCAAAAACCAAACGCGGAACGCCTTCCCATAAAAAAACGCAAAAGGTCAAACTATCGAACAACTTACCACCCTGTATCGAATATATAAATATACCATATTTACGGAGACTATTTCGATTCTCACGCCATTTTTCCAATGCAATCCGATCCCCGTATAAAGTTTTTATTTCTCGCGTATCCCTTTAGTCCATCGTTCGAAGCGAATAAGCGTATACAGTACCTATAGTAATAATATATACAATTTAAATTGTGTCCCAAACTCGTGAATGGGAGGTCCCGGGGTTTACGTAAACCCTTTAGTTTTTACAGCCCTCGATATTTTGGCCCTAAATAAGTTTCGCGATATGGTTTTGATGAGCGACTTACATTATTTTGTGGGCTTTGGGGCGGTTATGGGGTATAGTTGTTGGTTGTTATCCTGGGCAATGATAGACACAATATTGCTGTTGAAGAGTTCATCATTTGCCTAGCCTTGTACCAACTATGTTGGGGTCGGCTTCCAGTCTGACCGGATGCAGCTGAATACCAGTGTTTTATATGGAGCGACTGCTTATTTGACCTCCTCAACCCTGAGTGAAACGATACCCCACAGTAAGACAAGTTGTCAGAACTTGGGGTTCAGACTACCCGTTCCGAGACGACCGAGACCAACGGCTGAATGTGCTTTCCGAAGCACGGAGGGGTCTCGATATGTAATGGGTAGTTCCCATCTACGTCAAGCGTAGCTTAACTATTATAGCTAGCTAATTGCTAGTTTGTGGAAGGCAGACTGTTGTCTTATCAGCATGTTTCTGCTCATCTTGACATAATCCTGTTCTTTTAAGAAATATCATAAGATGCATAGAATTATGTGCATAGGATCGAATCAAATCACTACAGATATCCCACCCAAAGAATCGCGTATGCAATAATGAATTAGTGTAATAATGAATTCATGAGAGATTTATTCCCTGATTGATCTGCGTCTATGAAATATGTGGCTGATTGATCAATTGCCAATGGACCTTGTGTGAACTTTGTTTCTTTTGATTGCTTATAGATAGGGTTCAAGGTTTTATTTGCTGATATTGTTATATCAATAATAGCAATAGGAGAATTCTTTCAGTCGTAAACTATAGCTACATAGACATCTAATATTAAACTAGAATGATACATACCTTTGTCCTTTAAAATGTTATTGATGTTTTTTGGTATGGCTTGTAGCAAATTAATTACAGCCGCACCGGTCGATCGATTAGGTTAAGCTACGCTAGTCGCGGTTGGTCCGTGGATGGGTGACAAGCTGATACCAAGACTACACTAAGCCGTTGGTCCTGGCTGTCATTCGTGGATCCTTTGACAGTCGTTACGGGTCGTCAGAAGCCCGAAAGTCTGACAACCAGTCTTCCCAAGGGGTTTCACATTACCCAGTAACTGGGTAGTGGAGGTCAAATAGGCAGTCGCTTTATGTAAAATACTGGTACTCAGCTGCATCCGGTTAGACTGGAAGTCGACCCCAACATAATTGGGAAAACGGTAGCCAGGTGATGATTGGTGTTTTCCACCTTCTGGCATCAAAAGAATGCAAGGTGCTGATGGACGGTCGTTACTATGTATCATATTTGGTTCTGAAGACGTTTTATATACGTCTCAAATTCCTTCCTCAAATATTCTCCTGTCTCCCAACTTCTGAAACAAAATGAGAAACATGTTCTAACATTTAGAAACCAGGAATAAATGTAAATACACACTGTAAATCCCCAAGGGCATACGAGAACTTAATAATTACACTAACAGCAGAACTTCACCAATGTTGGTCTAGAATAATTAAAATATGGTACTTGTGTATGAAGGGAAACACCGGTTTCTTGCTCTGAATAATTGTGCGGTCCATGTCGTAAGCGACAGCGGGTACTAAGCCGTGGTTCGTACTTTCCATAGAAAATTAAAACACTTGTATGATGATGATGATGATTAGGGGACTCCCTTTTCCGCACTTAGACTCCCATTCGGTCCGTTGTGCGTGGGGATTCTGGCTAACAGAGCCAGCCTAGCTCCGCCCAAAAGCACAGAAGCTTCCTGGGAGCTTCACAGGCTTCGCGGAGCGACCTCATTGTTCCGAGGATTTCTGCACGTTGAGAAGCCACGGCCTCGCAATCCAGGATGACGTGGGCGGCTGATTCCTCGGCATCAAGGCAGCCCCTGCAAAGGGGGCTGTCCGTGGCGCCTATGTTGAAAAGATGTTTGTTAAGGAGGTTGTGGCCCGTAATTATGCCTATTATTATTCTTAGGTTATTTCTACTCAGGCTGAGAAGTTTTTTGGTTAATTGCGGGTGTATCATTGGTAAAGCCAATTTTGACTGTCTACAGTCTGTTGCCCGTGACCATCTATTGTTGTGGAGTTCGGTCGATCTCTGGCGAATCCACGCACGAAATTGTGAGAAAGGCAAAGGGAGAAGTGGGTACGGGCCTAGCACCCTCATATCAGAGCCTCTCTTCGCAAGTTGATCTGCAGCATCATTGCCCAGAGATTGACTGTGCCCTTTGATCCACTGGAGAGTAACACGATTAGCCGTCGATAAACTCTCCAGAGCTAGATGGCACTCAAAAATTAGCTTGTTGTTAGTTTGTTTGCTTCCTAAAGCTTTAAGCACAGATAGGCTGTCGGATAGGAATTTAATTCCGTAGTTCCGAATGCCTAAGCGCTTTACTGCTGTTGCGGCTTGTGTTAAGGCAACACATTCGCATTGAAAGATCGAACTATGTGTGCCTAGTGGTATGTGAAAGTTAATATTGAGGTCAAGGGAGTGTACGCCAGCACCTGAACCGTTTTGTGTTTTAGAGCCATCTGTATAAATGCGCACTTCATTGACTCCTGACTGATCCCTTTCCTCTTGAACTGTTTGTATAATGTAGTTCTTGTTGATAATCGGTTGGTTTGGTGTTCTATCACACGGGGCAGCGATGAGAGGCTGATACTCAATCGCCCGGTCCAGGATTTTAGCGTGTGGACTGGTAATGTTTTTGCCCCATATGCCCAGGTGCATTAGCCTGATGGCAGCCAGCGCCGCTTCCTGCTGTATGTACAGGTCAAGGGGAGTTAATTGAAGGGCTATCTCCATGGCTGCTGTTGGGGTGGTTCTCATGCAGCCAGTGGTAGCTGAGCAGGCCAGGCGCTGAAAGCGCTGTAGTCTGGTAATGGTGGTCGAGAGTTCTGTCCTCGTCCACCAAACCAGAGCTCCATAAGCCAACATTGGCCTGATCAGCGCTTTGTATATCCACAGAGTAATCTTCGGAGAGAGCCCCCATGATTTTCCTAACATTTTTTTACATTGGTAGAGTGCAATTGTGCTTTTATTAAGTTTGTAGTCAAGATGCTTGTTCCAGAGCAGTTTGCTATCTAGAATCACCCCCAAGTACTTGACTTCGTCTTTCAATGTTAGTTCCGTGTTGAATAGTTTTGGGAGCCTATGAGGTCCAAGAGTTCTCTTGTTGGTGAACATTATTAGTTCTGACTTCGAGGGGTTAACCGATAGTTCGTGCTTCGTGCACCAACTCTCGACTATTTTGAAGGCCTTTCTCATGAGATCGCATAAGATGCCCTCAAATTTCCCCGAAATCAGAATTGCTATGTCATCCGCGTATCCCACTGAGTAAAGACTGCTGGCGTTGAGCTCTAGGATGAGCTCATTTACGACTAAATTCCACAGTAGTGGTGACAGCACCCCACCCTGTGGGCAGCCTCTACTCACGATACCTCGTGTGGTGGTGTTCACGGTAAATTGAATAGCTCGGTATTTTAACATGTTATTAATCCATTCTATGAGTGTTCGTGCAACACCGTGCGTGGCAAGTGCCTGTTCGATGCTGACGAAGTTAGTTTTGTCGAAAGCACCTTCTATATCAATGAAGGCGCCTAGGGTTGAGTTTTTGGCTTTAAGAGCATTACCTATGCGTGAGACCACGCTATGCAGTGCTGATTCAGTTGATTTGCCTGCACAGTAGGCGTGTTGATTAGGATGTAGAGGTCTTTGTACCGAAACCTGGGATCTAATCTTCCTATCCCCCAGCCTCTCCAGTGTCTTCAAGAAGAACGAGGAGAGGCTTATAGGTCTAAAAGATTTGGGCTGGGTGTAGTCGCCCCTGCCAGGTTTCGGTATGAAGATTATTTTTACTTCCCGCCATTTCAAGGGAATGTAGCGGTGGGCCAGGCAGGCTCGGAACACCTTAACGAGGTGATCGGCCAGTAAGTCCTGACTCCACCTGAGCAGAGCCGGGAAAATACCGTCCAGTCCTGCTGCTTTGAAAGGTAGGAAGGTGTTGATTGCCCATGTTATTTTGTCTTTGTCGATTACTTCCAACGCCACTTCCCAGTCTAGGCTGCACGTGGCCCTATCCCTATGCAGTTCCCAGCTTTGCTGGGCAGCAATCTGGCATCCTGGGAAGTGGGTGGTTAGGAGTAGTTCACTTGTCTCAGCGTCGTTTGTTGTGTATGTGTTATCTGGTTTTTTTAGGCATCCTATTGAGTGGTTTGTCTCTTGGGCAAGACAGGTTTTGACCCTCATTGCCTGGTTGTTACTTTCAATGTTAGTACAGAAACGCCTCCAACTATTTCTCCCTCTGAGGCGTATTAGTTTTTTATATATTTTACGAGCTGTTGTATATCGGTCCCAATCTACTGGCGACCGTGTGTTCCTAGCTCTGTTGAACAGTCTTCTCAGCTTGTGTCGGTGTCTCTCCAGTTCAGGACTCCACCAGGAATGGCGAGCTCCCTGCCTAGGTACCGTGAGGGGACAAGACTGTTCATAGCTAGATAGAAGTATGTGTGTGATGTTGTTTACATGTTCGTCTAAGTTGGTTACTGGTATTTCAGCCGGGAGGGCGGGAAGTCTACCTAGTTCAGCCTCGACGAGTTTAATGAACCTGACTTGGTCCGTATTACGAGGAACCCTTCTTGGCTCTGGCTTGGTTAGGTTGAAGTTAATGGTATAGCGGATCCATCTGTGGTCTGAGCATGATATCTCGGTGGACACATGCCAGTCCTGTATGGAGTTTGATATGTCTATGGTTGCTACCGTTAAGTCTATTATTGTTTGTGATCTCGCATTTATGAAGGTAGGTTCGGAACCCTTGTTAAGTAAAACAAGGTTATTACTAAGAATAAAATCTAGCATTTCCTCACCTCGATTGTTGGTTTTAACATTACCCCAGAGCGTGTGATGCGCGTTGGAGTCTGTCGCGATGATTAGTTCCAGTTTCTCCTTTTCACAGTACTCAACCAGTGAGGCGAGCTCTGGCAGAGGCACGTCCTCATCGCCTGGCAGGTATGCCGAGGCCAGTACAATGTCCGGGAGTTCCTGTTCGGTTCTGAAAAGCCTGACTGCTGTCAGGTCCCTTGAACAGAATTCGTTAATTAAGAGGTTAGGTACATGTTTTGGAATAAAAATGCAGGTGCGCGGGTTACAAACGGAGGTGTCTAGCAGCAACTTACCCCCGATGTTACCAAGACCACATATTCTGCCACCCCTGATCCACGGCTCTTGGATGAGGGCGATGGTCTTTCCTTGTTGTGTTTCCAGCACTCTGCGCAAGGTGGCCGACGCAGATTGACTGTGCTGGAGGTTGGTCTGCAGGATCCTAGTCCCGCATAGGAGAGGAGCAGAGGCTGCTGTCCTCGCCCTCACTACTCTCCCCTGGCGGAAAGCAATCCTCGTCCGAAATCAGACCGGACGAGGGTGGATCCCTCGTTGAACCCGCTGCTGAGAGAACCTCCAGCGCGGCCATGGAAGTCGCCAACTCCACCGCCCCCCCAACAGTCTCCATCGCGGGAGGCGACGGCGAACGTTCAGGAGGCGGTGAACCAGGCTCCCTCTCAGGCGCACCCGAGGCTGTTCCTGATGTTGTTGCGGCGGCATCCTCCCTGGTACCACCCTCCTCCAGGAAGCGGATGTAAATACAACCCATGAGGTAGTATACTCGCCGTTGCTGATCTTTTATTGTTTTGACCATGGACTCCGGCACGCGAAAGAAGAGACAGGTGCCCGGGGGCTCCTGCCTGGCCCTTTCGTGTGTCAGGGTCCATGTGTTCATTTTGAGGTTCGGGTTCTGCCTCGCCAGCATCCTGAGAAGTTCCGCTGTGTCCTCGCTGTTCTCAGGGACAAACAGCATGCACATTACCTTCTTAGGTATGTCAGCTTGAGGCCGAACGGTGAGCTTGGTCCCCGGTAATGGGGACGGTATGTTATCTATGACCCCTTTGAGCCAGGCCATTGTGAAGTCGTCCTCACACCATGTCTTGAGGACGCCTTCAGCGAAGTGGGCCCGGCCTCTAAAATGGATCGCGGTGCTTTGGTCTGTGCCAGTTTGTTCTGTTAGTTCAGGAGCCTTAAGCAGAGCCCGGAGCTGGTTTTCTATGACCAGGCGGATCCCCTCCGCTTGCTCCTGCGTCATTTCCGAAAAGGGCTCGGTCATGACGGCAACGCATAGCTCGTTGCTCCTGTACGACGCAGCCGCTTCGGCGTAGCTCACCAAAGTTCCGTCAACCATACGGGAGCGAGCAGGCTTGCTCTTCTTGCTAACCCCGGTTGGTGTGACGGAATCTTCGGGACGCGAACGCTTCTGCGCCCTGGTCGGTGGTATAATATTGGTTTTGCTACTGTTTTTCCGCCCTCTTGGCCTCTCGCTACGCTTGCGCTTAGCGCCGGTGGCAGCCTCGCCTTTTGGCATCTCAGCCGTGGCCGATACCGCCTTGAGGGGCGTTTTCTTATTAGTGACTGTTTGCCCTGCTCCTGCACGTGGGGCTTTGGCCAGACTCGTCAGGTCTCTCTCAGGGTCCGCAGTCGCTGACGCAGCCCGTGTTTTGGGCGCATCCACTTCTGCAGTACTCCTCGAGTTACCATGAACGAGTACTGTCCTTGGCCTCTGTGTCAGGGTTGTGCTAAGGGGCGCATCCGTGGACGCAGATGAGGTTGGGATCGCTCGGGACGCAGCCAGTTGCGGCGCATCCTTTGCGGTTGCCTTCCTCATCGCATCCTTGGACGCAGCCGAGCGTTTGAGTTTTTTAGGTGCAACCTTAGGCAGTTGCCGCTTAGGTGCATCTTGAGACGCAACCCCTGTGTTGGATGTGGATGGCGCATCTGAAGACGCAGCCCTAGGTACAGTGGTTATTGTAAGCGCATCCGTCGAGCGGGACGCAGCTTGTGGTTTTGTTGTTGTCTGTTTCGTCTCTTTATCCATGGGTTTGGACGATTTTGATTCACCGTTGGAGCTCTCCACCCGCCACGGAGCCCTCAGTCGGGGACGTCGCCCGTTCAACGAGCGATCGCCAGAGCTACTCCTTCGGTATAGGACCAGCCTAGTAAGAAATTGACGAGCCCGCACGCGACGGAAGATCACGAGACTGTATACGACACGAGACTATGCCGCAACTCATCCCGAGACCCCACGCCACGCTGGCTGCCCTCCCCCACTAGGCCGATCCTCGCTTGACAACCCTCTTACGGGATGCCTCAGCCGGTTGATAGTGGGTAGCTACCCCACTACCTCCCGTGTAAGAGAAAATCCGGGCCAAAGTGGTGTGTTGTGTGCAACCTGCTCCACTCAACCACCAGGATTCCTTCATCCCTCCGTACGGGTCCCCGCGCACGGCACAAACACGCGGGAGGTCATTGCTGTCCATCATCTGTTCTTGTTTGATGGTGGACACCCAGGGGCATGACCTCGCCACCCCTGAGGTAAGTCGCCCGGTGATTTCTGTTACGTCTAATTCATATGGAATTAGACCAATAACGGGGAGCAACCTCGGGAAGGAACATCACCAGACTTGCCTTGAGGATCTACACGACCGCTGCGCTCTCCCTCTAGACCACGCCACCCTGCCACCTCTGATGGAGGGGGCAAGGTAGGTTTGCGTCTACAAAACCAAGCCAAGCAAGCAAGTAAGCAGCGAAGCGTGTTGCTGAAACCAAAACATAAATTTGCAAACACAAACCCCCCCTAAAACACTTGTAATAATATGGAAAAAAACGCGACCAAACCAACATTCCGGGGTGTTATCATATTTTGAAGGAACTAAATTAAAGACTGTAAAGTTACCTGTTTTCATAATAATTTATGATCCTGACCTTATATATTCTCAGAGGCTAATTTATTTCCAGTATAGTGCGAAATTACTCGATAAAGATTGTATTATTCTCTAGAATACATATAATATTGTTGTTACCATATTATTTGCCGTGAAACGAACATGGCTGAACACATGTTCAGAGTTCAGATCCATGCCTTCTGATATTTTCATTAAGTTGCTTCCCTCCAGGATTTATTGTCGCTCTCTCCATTCCCTTGGACCTCCACAGAAAGGGTAATCCTGGGCCCTTTCGCAAACTTTGTCAACTGCTTCCCAGGGAGCGATAGCTGGAGTTCAGTAATTTTAACTAATGACACTTCGTGAACGCTCGCCAAAGCTTGGTTTAGGCCAAAATTTGGTGCCACAGGATAAAGGATTCCGTCTCCAGTCCCAGATTTGAGAAATTACTCTTTGTCGGGACTTGTGTGGCTGCAAATCTTAATGAAATGTGTTGCTTTAGCGTTTTGCTTACTGTTGAATGTTGTGTGAATTGCATGTTTAACGAACTAAAGCTACAAAGCTTCGGCTTAATTTTGAGCGTGATGTGTTTATTTTCTAACCGTGTGTTCAATGTGGAACTGTGTTGTTAGGTATTTAAATTTTCTGTGTAGAGTCTGATGTTGTAGGCTGTAATTTTCGTTCCGTCAAATGTTGCTTTAACGCTCCTGAAACGTGTGTTCTCTTAAACTCAGAATAGAATACTCTTCGTTATGGGAGTAGTGGTGGCCTAGTGGTAACGGCCCCGACCTACCAAGTGTAGGTCGTGGGTTCGAACCCAACCAGGCACTTTACTTTTTGTAAATAATTTCATCACCACTGCTTTTAAAACGGTGAAGGAAAACATCGTAAGGGAACCGGCAAGTCCTAGAACCCAAAACTCGAAGAAATGTGACATCTACCAACCCGCACTGGGCCCGCGTGGTAGATTATAGCCACTCCCCCTCAAAGAGAAGAGGCCTGTGTCCTAGCAGTGGGAAAATTATATGCTGATAATGCTATGTACAGACGCCAGTACATCAAGCTACCTGAAACTGTCAAATTTTCCCAACCAATTTTGAACCTTATGCTTTAGCGATAAAGTTGAAAATCTATTAAAGAAATTTGACAGATTGTAGTAACTTGATATGCTGGCGTCTGTACAACATATGGATTCAAGATATAAATCGTCGCCTTAGAGTGAAAACCTCGGGAATGTAAGCAGCATTTTATGCATTTCGGAAAATCTTATAGTATCGAACAGATCTGGATATTAAAGCGGTAACATTTCCATATTAATTAATAAGAATACAGAACCTCCTTTTCTGAAGTCGGTAAAAAAAACATAATAGACGCCGTACAAACATTTTACAGCACGCAGTTCTTTCTTCCTCCCGACAAGTTACTTCTTTTACACTTACGAGGTTTTCACTCTAAGGCATCGAAATGTAGAATTTTCAATCAGAATATAGTCCAGAATGTTTTAGTCGGATTAAATGATCAAAGTTAAAGAAAACTAATATCCCAGACTGTTCATTTCCATTTCCATAATTTCTAAAGCAATTAAAACATCGTTTCCCAACTTTGTCGATCACAAGAGGTCTCGTTATTCATCGGCCAACATCGACGATATGACAAGCTTGCCTAATTTGCATGTAAATAATTGTAACAGATTGAGTCGTCCGTTCCAAGGTGAATTGTATTAATTTGTATAATTCGTTCGCTGAAATTGTGGTTGTTATGTAAAATGGGTCTAATTTCGATATTGTTTCGTTTGTGTTAATTTTCGCGTTTATCCGGTTACCTTCACCTAAAACATGGTGTTTGATTATGAGTGTAACTAACTCAATCTGCGTAGCCTTTTCCCAACTATGTTGGGGTCGGGTTCTAGCTAAATACCAGTATTTAACATGGAGTGACTACTTGATCTGACCTCCACAACCCAGTTACTGGGTAACACGATACCCCTTGGTAAGACTGCTCGTCAGACTGTCAGGCATCTGACGACCTGTAAAGACTGTCAAAGATCCAAGAATGGCAGCGGGGACTAGCGACTTTTTTTTTATCCTGGAGAAATGCTCATGCATGCTGCACTACCACGGGGAAATAGTGCAGTGCAGGACTCTAACCCACTAAAACTCCACGGTGTTCTCCTCTGCCGCCTACGGCGGGAACACGGGCACGCGTTAGCACTCATCCGTGAACCCGCCGCGGCTGTCCGTCACCGGACCCTCCGGACTAACGGCTTAACGTGCTTTTCGAGGCACTGAGGGGTCTCGGTGTGTAAAGACGATGAAGATACCCATGGTAACTTAAACTGATCGATCGACCTGTGCGTCTGTTACTACTTGCCCGTCCGTCCGTATGAATGTAACTAACTTTTATGACGACCTACAGTTTTATGAAGAACTCCATAAAGTTGTGCTATTTTTATTACCGTACATGCCCAAGGGTTGGACCTGGACGTTTTAAGTGGTGCCCCGTGCGACACTTGCAAGCATAGAAGTGTTCTATTCTTGCATAGAACACTCTCAGCTAGTTAGAAGTTTCTAGGTTGACCTTCACTGTTATTTTTATAACTTTAATGCCACTGAGAAAACCGTAGAAAGTCAAAATAATCACGATAGAGAGTCCAAGCTTTCGTATAACTTCGTTATCACACTAATATTATAAAGGTGAAAGTTTGTGAGTGTGTGTGTTTATATGTATGTTTGTTACTTCTTCACGCTTAAACGGCTGGACCAATTTTGATAAAAGTATGAAGGTAGTTGACATCCCACGAGTTCGAGACTTATGCGGGTGAAACCGAGGGGCGCTGCTAGTCATACATAAGGCGAGAGACGTCCACTGCTGGACATAGGTCTCCTCAAAGCATCGCCAAAGCAACCAGTCTTGTGCTTCTCGCATCCTGCAGATTCCCAAAAGCTTCACCAGCGGTATAATTGCGTAACACACTATATAACAATAGCACTGGCTTTCATTTTGACAGATCAACAACATTCATTGCGTTATTTATGTTGTTGAGTAGACACATTTTTCTAACATAAGAAGCAATGGATTTACTATATTCTTCAAAAGGATTCAGATTGTGATAAATAGTGTATTGCGCTATTAAAGTACAGCCAGTCGATTCTGTCAAAATATCACCGTGAAAACTTAGGTGAAATGAGTTTGTTTTGCTAGGAATTGACACTATTGACAGCTCACTCCACGCTCACTTCACCTAAGTTTTCACGGTGAGATTTTTACAGAATCGCACCGCAGGTCATCTGTTCATTTTGTGTCCTTTGTAGCAAATGTTTTTGAAAATTCTGGCTAAGAGTGTTTGGTTAACTGGACCCACGGGATCACTCGACTCAATCACATTTTGAATAGGTCAACTGGACCCACTGCCCAATTCTAAATAATTTGAAGTATTCTCGTACATATATGTATTTGGAACTCATCCTGTTTATTCCCTTGACAAACAAGACTTAAATGAAAACTAACGTCTATTTTATTTCATTTCCAGATGGATGCAGTCGGTGCTTTATTTGTAAGTAAAACATAGATTGCTTTAAGTACGAGAAACTTTTTCCACTAATTCCTTTGATGAAGCAACCTTTTCATTTTAAACCCTCATTTCCTACCTTTGTCTGTGTTTCATGTTTCTACTCCGTTCGGTTTTTCAATTCTTCGGTTGTTTTTAATGTTTTCTAATAAATGTTCCATTGTTCGCGTTCTCAGATTTTCTTTCTTTTCTTTGTCTGTGCTTATTGTACTTATCTAATTAGGAGGAATTGTAGGGATTTGTTATTCCTTGGGGATTTTGTTTAGTTTTATTTTTATTTCTTGCACGTATAATTAGAAAAATCTCAAAAGTTTTATTCGTATCTAGAAAAGTTGCCCATCTCGTGCGTCCCTGAAATCCATAAAAACTTACACTTGTATTTGTACAGATTGAAATGTTATTTCGCTAGAATGGTGGAATGAGGTGTTTAGTTTGACGTTATTGGAAAAGGAAAACGTTTTACTTATGATTTTCAGTGACCAAGACTCAAATAAGATTGTTAGTAAAACTTACGACTATACGTATATAAGTAAGCACAGACACTAAACAAAAACACAAGAAATAACGTTAAGCACTTTCGCAACGACAGTTTTCAAAACTAAATGAAATAGTTATCATGAATCATAACGCACACGCTTAAGAAACTAAAAACAAAGATACCATTAAATAATAAAACAAAAGCAACAAGAAAGCAATTAGCACAACCGGACACATCTTATAATTGTTTACAGTAGAAATTGGCGAGAAATTTCAACCGGTGTAATGAAAAATGTTTCCGGGACTTTGTCCTCGGTTCTTTATGGGCCAACTTTTGCGGGTAGGACTTAAATTATTTTAAGTGCGGCCATTTCTGCACGCCTTGCGGTTATCGTCTGTTCACGGTGATTAATGCAGCCAACTTGGCTTTTGAGGGATTTACACTTGGATTCTTGTCTCACTCACTTCAATCAAGAGTGTTGGATGTTTCAAGTTTTAGACATTTTGAAATCTCCTAATTGGTGGCTGTTTTTCATTTTGGGGAGTTTGTGAGAGGATTTTATAGTATTGGATGTCTGGCAGGCTTTAATATTTTGACATTTGTATCAAGGAAGGGAATCATCCTTCCATTCGTTGATAGGTACCATCTGGCTCGTCCATTGTAGTTGATTAATTGGAAATAATTTTTTTGAGATGTTCCTTAATTAACATATTTTAGCTGTCTATATTTGATTGCCTGCTGCTGCGATCAAGCGCCGTTTACGTCAGCGTCTTCGTAACGAATGATTCATTAGGTCTTGCATGCCTGACGGTGTGTAGGAGGATTTACTTATATTAAGAGAAATTCATCAGTCACAGCACGTGCAATGGCTTGTACATAAAACAAGAATAACATTCACAAAAGATAGTTTATAGTCGTATAACATCACTGTAAAATATCCCAGTTAACTCCAAATATTAAGTAGGTTTGTTATCAAAATTCACTCTTATGATATTTATGACAGCATTATTATCCCACGTTTAAATTACACGTAAATCGTGTAATTTAAACGTGGGATAATAATGAGTGAGTTCTAATTAATGATAAAACAATCCTTTGTATTGAGAACTTTAATTGTTTACGAGTTCATTTCGATTGAACATTTCGTTGTCTACTACAGTAAAGACTTTATTGTCTCAATAAACTTCAGATCGTAATTCTCTTTATTAAAAGCACAAAATTAAAGGTCCTACAAAATATTCGGTATCAAAGATCTACTTAGCAAAGGGTACGTCATTAGAGCGGTCGTAAATCTCGTAGATATAAAACTGCAAACAAGTAATTACACTGACCCAAAGATTTGGTACAAAGGGATCCCAAATTAAAAACAGTTTCAGCGGTGTTCATAGAAGAGGAAGTAAATCCGGCAAAAACAGATAAGCGGACGCAGAGAGAACTTAATTCGAAACGCTTTTTAAAGCCGACCATAATATTTTTCCCCCGAATCTGAGCTTAGTTACGTTATCTAAAAACAGGTTTTAATTAAATTTTTCAACTATCAGATGCGACAAGGGCTTACGGCGAAAAATGCGAGTAATAAACTCTCCTGTTTCGTTTATTTCAGTCGGAGCACTCGGGCGCTGATTGGCGATTCGATAAAAATAGTCAATTTAATGAAAAATCGTAAAAATCCCTGTTTCCGAATGTAAAACGGATAGAATTAAAATTTTATTTTACGTTCCGCTGTGAACCATATACTGCTTGTATATTTTAATAAAACGGAATTGCTAAGGACGGTTGTAAAATTTGAAGACCTCTGAATTAATGAGGGGATTGTAATTGAGTCAGGATTTGCATTACTAAACATCATTTTATGTTTTCTTCATTTGGGGAATTTTGTAGTTTCTTGAGCCGGAATGCCTGTAGCTGTGGAAATAGTTGGAATCGTTTGTTCGAGAGGTTCTCCTAACATTCCATTGTTCTGTTTCAGTCTCTGGAGTTCCTGTCTGAGTTTGTTAGTCTGTTTTATTGCATTCGTCAGTTAGCGCAATCATTTTTATATTCGGAACTATGAATTCGCGTTAAAGCCTTTTTGTTCTTTCACGGCTGTGTGTTTTATTGCATCAAGCATTTATTTTTAATGTTTGTAGTTATCGCTACAAGGCTCATTTTTGATTGTTTTTAAGTAAGTAGTGGCTTTGTCTTTTCTCGTTCTTTCCATTGGTACTTCTTTACCATTTTGTTATATGGTTGATTCATCATCTTCTTTGCAAGTATGTGTGCTTCATTTCAGGCTACATTTCTGCCTATGCCTATCACCCAAGCCGACGAAGGCAAGCCTATCGAAAAACAAAAGAACTCCTAAATCTCTCAAACACTTGAACATTATTTACCGCCAACGAAACTGGTGCGAAATAGCAACAATTATTAGTTTTCTTGTTTTGTTTAGCGCGAAACTTTCATACATTAGATGTTGGTGGTAGTTTTTCTGATTTATAGAGTCGGCTATTACCCCCAGTCGGTGTGGGACGTGATGTGGGAATGTTAGTGGGTGCTTTAGTAATGTTACACGATTGTTGCACTTTCAGTTTTGTTCAGATGCTCGTTTAAGAGGAAATTGAATTTGTTACGATACTCTCTCGATAGGCTCGATCTTTTGATGGGTTTTGAAAACTTAATTTAGGTACTACTTTTGCATAAATATTACTGAATCCTCAAATGGGTGAAAGCTGTATTGTTGATTGAAGCAACATTTTCATCCTCCGAGGTAATTGCGTAACACACATAAAATGACAATTGACACGACAGTTGAGCCACGTTCATTGCGTTATTTACGTTGTTGAGCAGAAGAATTTTCCAAACCAATGGATTAGAAATTTCCTTCAAAACCTTCGGATCGTGATTAAAAGTGGGTTTCGCATTTAGGGTGCTGATAATGTGTCAATTGAGAATTCGGTTCGAATTCATGACTTGTTCAACTGGACACGTATGAATACCTCTATAGAGAGTTTTACTATATTTCTTGAATACCCAACTGTATGTTTTACTGTATCTAGGTACAACAGCACTATTTTATTCTGCATTAATGTATACCAGAAGTGCGTGTTTAATTTTAATTGCAGGACTATTTATGTTCCCTTCCACAAGCAAGTGTTCCCTTGCCAACTATAACGCTTCTACTGTTTTCCATACATGTTTTTACACAGCCAAGTATTTATCATGCTCTGAAACTTCTACAGAACTTTAACTATACGTCTGCCCGCAACTTCGGCTGTGTTTTGTTTTTTTTTTATTATATATATTTTAAAGTTCGCCGTCCGCGTTTGTGTTCCGGGCTTTTTATAGGTTTTATTTTTTCATTTGAATATTAATAAACCAGTGTAAGATGGAGAAAGGAGAGCTTTGTTTTGTTTTTGTTTGGTGGATCCTGATGGATTGTGGAAGTTTTTTTAGTGTTTTTGTATGGCTGCTGATAAGCATTTCGCATTATTTTGCTGCAGGCTTTCCAAGACTGGAAATATTGTTATGATTAGGAGGCGGTTTCGTTTAAAAAAATACTTCAATTAAATTGAGTAAGTTAGAATTTGGATGGCGGAGTAACTTTGGTTCTACAAGATATCTCCTACATGAAAATTTCTTTTAATTACTAGGTATTAAAAATACTTATTTTTAATAACTGAATACTTTATTTCAGAAAAATTAAAATCACTCTCAAATTGAAAGTTAAACAACACATTAAACAGCTCTCATTAAATTTAACTTTTATTTAACTACAGCCGCTGGACCAAATTCAAATTGAACAACAATACGCGACCAAAAGCGTTCAAAATAAAATTAACAACGAGTTATTTTATCCGACGCATACGTAATGGGGGTCATTAAGAACGGAAACGGATGCAAAGATAACACCGACCAAAAATAATCGTTATATTTGTTTGTTAGATAAGTTCGCTATTTTATGGGGTTGGCTATGGTTTTTGCATATTTCTGCGTTGAATTTATGGTAGGTACGGTGTGTTTTTTAAAGTTTCGGGATTTCATGGGGCCATTGTGTTCTGACATTTTTGGACTAATATTAAAATCCGGTGACATAACGATTCTGATTTACGAGTTTAAGCTACGCTTACGGTTCGAGGTTAAGCTACGCTTGCCGCGGTTGGTCCGTGGATGGGTGACCATCCTCACATACCAAGACCCCTCCGTGTCTCGGAAAACAGGCTGTCATTCGTGGATCTTTGACAGTCGTTACGGGTCGTCAGAAGCCCGAAAGTCTGACAACCAGTTTTACTAAGGGGTATCGTATTACCCAGTAACTGGGCTGTGGAGGTCAGATAGGCAGTCGCTCTATGTAAAATACTGGTATTCAGCTGCATCCGGTTAGACTGGAAGCCAACCCCAACATAGCTGGGAAAAGGCTAGGCAGATCATGATGAGGTTCGAACCCAGACAGGTACGCACTTTGTGCAATTTAGTTCATCACCAGTGCTCTCAAAACGGTGAACGAAAAGTTTGTGAGAAAACTGGTAGGTATGTCCGCCGATTGCCGATGCTTAAAGTATCGTTGCTATGGCCCTAAGATATACAGGGTGGCAGGGTCTTCGAGGCGCAACCTGCTACCTAAGATAGACAGGGTGGCAGGGTCTTCGAGGCGCAACCTGTTACCTAAGATATACAGGGTGGCAGGGTCTTCGAGGCGCAACCTGTTACCTAAGATATACAGGGTGGCAGGGTCTTCAAGGCGCAACCTGTTACCTAAGATATACAGGGTGGCAGGGTTTTCGAGGCGCAACCTGTTACCTAAGATATACAGGGTGGCAGGGTCTTCGAGGCGCAACCTGTTACCTAAAAATATACAGGGTGGCAGGGTCTTCTAGGCGCTACCTGTTACCATGGATTCAGTTGAAACCCTGAGTTGAAACTTTTCGCCGTTAATAAAAAACAATTTAGCTGTCCCATACATTTTGACCGCGTAAGTATTGCATTTTTAAATGATACAGCAGTTTTTGTTTGATAACCGTTTGATAAAAATTTCTACTGTAAGTGTTCTAGAATCATGTGCTGAATTCATGTTTACAGTTTGCGCGTTGATGTCCCCTGCCAGCCTGTATAAAATTGAATTTTAGGAGGATCATCATCCTACATTTTGCCGTTTATCAAAGTTACAATATTACACGTGTTACACATATAATTTGACCTAGTTCCTACTAGGTCAAATTTTATTACAGAGCAACAAAATATTTCACAAGGGCGAAGATCCCAAATACCGTCCCACGTTCTCACCATAAAAATGTAATTAAACAAAGTATTCCACTAGCCCTTAGATAGCGAGGGATCGTCGTGATAACGCGTCTGTAGCAAACCATCCATCTTTGTCTCCCAAATCCTTATCGCGGACAACGACGGGACTTTTACCTTTCTTTTTTATAACACTCTGATAACATTTTTGTGTATTTTTGTGACGAAGATACGGTGTCTGTACCCTAATATGTTTGAGCGTGACCAGCTTAAGATTAAACTGTGGGTGAGCTAGGCACGCTCTTTTTTCTAGCACTTACAACCTGCCAGGGCCCATTGTTAGGGTGTATTTTATTTGGTCCTAAAGTCCTGCGATGAGAAATAACCGACATTGATGTGTGGTCTTTATTAAATGAGTCTTCTTGGAACAACTCAATTATCACTTGGGTGTTAAACATATCTGGCGAAATGTGGGTTCACTATAGGTACACCATTGCCTACCCTGCGTGGAATACAGGTGTGATCTAAAAATGTTATTTAATTAACGAACGCTAAGCAATTGCATAACCAACTGTTTACTTTGAACGCTGGCTCACTTTACATGATTCTTGCAATTAATTTCTAGCTTTCACCCTTTGTCATTAACCCCTCAAACGTCAGTTGTACACGAAGTGTACAGACGCCAGCACATCAATCTACTACAATCTGTCAAATTTCTTTAATAGATTTCCAACTTTATCGCTAAAGCTTTAGGTTCAAAGTTGATTGGGAAAATTTGACAGTTTCGGGTAGCTTGATGTGCTGGCGTCTGTACATAAGAGAAAGTGCTGGAAACGTCAACGGGACACCAAGTGTACACAACTATTATCATTGTTCTATTATCATTGTTAAAACTATGAGGAACAGGGTGTAAAGTTCACTCATCCTCCATAGAAAAGGGAGGATCCTCCGACCAGACGGGTGTTGTGTCTGGCGGGCAACTGCCCGATGATTCATGTCGGGCCGTTGTATCTATGCTAGTTGCGCGGTAAACTCTGCTTGCGAGATGCAGGATTTTGCGTGACGTCAGTATGACGCATAGATCGCATGAGGCGTTGTAGATACCGCTACAAAACAATGACTGCGTCCATTCAACTACTCCGACCGACGCTTGGGGTGTTTCGACAGATAGGCGGGCAAACGTGTGAGAGGTTAACACGGCTCAGATTTTCTCACATCAAAACAAACAATCATACGTGATATAAGTTTAAATTACCAGCTTCAGATATAAGTGCACATCAAACATGTCTTGAACTGAAACAACACAAAAGTTGGGCTAACTTAAGTAAAACCCATTAAATTGTTTAATCTCTTACAGTTGAAGTAGGATTATAGGAGTAAAGGTTAAAGGCTCCTACAAACAGGCGCGACACGCGATATAATCGCGCGCGACACAAAGGCACCGCTCATTGCGCGACATGCGGTGCCTTTGTGTCGCGCGCGATTTTATCGCGTGTCGCGCCTGTTTGTAGGAGCCTTAATAGCATACCTGGTAAAATAATAATTAAGACGGTTGAAACGTCTTATCCACTTTAAGTATCTATGGAAATATTGTGTGAAACCGACATTAGCACAAGTTAAACAAACAAAATATCTTAAGTAATAAATATAGTCGTTGGATCTGTCGAGTACATACACTGAGTAATTATTTATTATTGTTGGTTAGCAAAGTACAGACGCCAGCACATCAAGCTACCCGAAACTGCCAAATTTTCCCAATCAACTTTGAACCTTAAACTTTAGCGATAAAGTTGAAAATCTATAATTAAAGAAATTTGACAGATTTTAGTAGCTTGATGTGCTGGCGTCTGTACAACATTAGCCTAATTAAAAAAATGTTCACTGATGAAGAATCTTTAAAGAATTTTTGAAGCATATTGCTAATCCATTGCTGCATATGTTCGTAAATTTGTCTGTTCAACAACGTAAATAACGCAATGAATATTGTTGAACTGTCAAAATGAACGCCATTGTTACAGGTAGTGTATTAAGGCCCCTTCAAACAGGCGCGACACGACACGCGACACAAAGGCACCATAAGTCGCGCAACGAGCGGTGCCTATGTGTCGCGCGCGATTATATCGCATGTCGCGCCTGTTTGTAGGAGCCTTTACGCAATTACCCCGCAGGCCTCTTGAAACATAAACAATATTGATATCATCACAAACTTCATAAAAGTACAGTATCTAACCTTCTTACAAAAGATAAAAAAGGTGACTGCTCCAACCCTTTGTTTGAAAATTAAACTTTTTCGTTTTATCCTTTGAAAATAATTGTATCTGCGTTAAAAGAATTAAATTCTAACAGAAAGAAATCTGCATGAAACTCGTTTGCTATTCAGTTACATAATCCTTTTTGTTAAACATTTAAATGCAATCCTGAATTAAAGTCTGCGTTTTATAGGAAACTTTAAAACTTTGCGTTAAGTATGAAAAAGTGAGTTTTAAGTAAAAAATAATCTTAAAGTTGGATTAAGTTTTGCGAGATTTCGTTCGTGAGCTTTCATAATGCATAGTTTTAATATAATAGTCGATTAAAAGCCTTTGTTTAGAGTATTATAAGACACAAACTAGGTCATCATTCATTCATTCATTTTTTGGGATTCATTTTTTTATTATTATCTGTCTAGCTTTTTTCCCAACTATGTTGGGATCAGCTTCCAGTCTAACCGGATGCAGCTGAATACCAGTAATTTACATGGAGCGACTGCCTATCTGACCTCCACAACCCAGTTACTAGGTAATACGATACCCCTTGATAAGAGTAGTTGTCAGACTTTCGGGCTTCTGACTACCCGTAACGACTGTCAAAGATCTACGAATGACAGCCGGGACCAACAGCTTAACGTCCTTTCAGGCACGGAGGAGTCTTGGTATGTAAAGATGGTCACCCATGCACGGACCAACCGCGGCAAGCGTGTGAGATATAAGCCTTAAGGCTCGTACACACAGGCGCGACGCGACACGCGACACAAAGGCACCGCAAGTCGCGCAACGAGCGGTGCCTTTGTGTCGCGCGCGATTCGCGTCGCGCCTGTTTGTAGGAGCCTTTAAGCTCGGGTTTGGTTTCTCACAATTACGCAATTAGGGTACTTTCACACCCTAATGATAATTGCGTAACACACTATCATTCACAATCCGAGAGATTTGAAGGATATTGCTAATACATGCTATATGTTTGAAAAATTCGTCTGATCGACCGTGCGGCTGTTATTACATAGCCAGGAGACCCTCATAGGTAATAGATTCATTAGGAATTAGAATTGATTAAAAGGTTGATTATTAACATAAACATAACATCACGCCTGTAATTCTCTAAGAGTTGGGCAGAGGTGTATCTATAGTACAGACGCCAGCACATCAAGCTACCCGAATCTGTCAAATTTCCCCAATCAACTTTGAACCTTATGCTTTAGGGATGAAGCTGAAAATCTATTAAAGAAATTTGACAGATTGTAGTAGCTTGATGTGCTGGCGTCTGTACACCCACATTTTGCCAGCTATGTATATGTAAGTCCCATGCAAAAGGGGCGAGGTTATTGACTTCATCATCGGGCTGCTACTGACTCGAAAGTCCTGAGGTAAAAAGGCTTCAGGCTCGTTGACACAGGCGCGACGCGACACGCGACACAAAGGCACCGCAAGTCGCGCAACGAGCGGTGCCTTTGTGTCGCGTGTCGCATCGCGCCTGTGTGTACGAGCCTTTCTGCAAACAGGCGCGACTCGCGACGCGAATCGCGCGCGACACTAAGGCACCGCTCGTTGCGCGACTTGCGGTGCCTGTGTGTCGCGCGCGATTTTATCGCGTGTCGCGCGTGTTTGAAGGAGCCTTAACACTTTGCCAGACTGGAGAATTGAACCCTAACCTCATGGTCAGCACTAGCTTTTGCGATCAACGAGGTAGTTAAAACCATTATTAATTTTCTGCATGGAAAAGGCTTCATTTTATACAAAGAAATACCGACAAACGCCCAATTGTTAGGAAGCTCAGTTACATCTGAAATGCAATTGGACGAAGCTGTCCTCTTGTTCGCCAGATTTCTTATAGTGGAATAGTTTCAGCCAAGACTTCTGAAACGCTACTACTGAAGCTTATGGGGCTTACAGGACCTAAACGCAAAAAAACGCACGTATAATCTTGTGGAGCACAACTTAACGTGCTTATTTTCTGCATTTTCATTCTAAAATAAAAGAAATAACCAAACAAACGATGAGGGCGCCACTGCGCGGTCGTCGTTTGGTCGGCGCCGTCTTAAATCGAGAATAAATTAAACCGTTTCACGTCTGTGCAAAGTTTAAAAACCAAACGACTTGTTTATACAATTTAAACTTCGAAACGGTGCAACCGAATCGCATCTAACAAGCCAGCAGCACGCAACTTGGCTTAACCGACACTAGAACTTTCAACTTTTTACACATTACAAAAGCAATATAGTCTCATTCAAAGTTCAAACATGCATAAATCACAAAGTCTACAGTAGCTCGCAGTTCTAACATCTCCACAAGTCTATAGTTTTCGAGTTCCACTAGAGTTTGCGGCCAACAATGAAAGTCGTGCGAGTCTTTGCGACTTGCCGAGTTGCGGCCGCCGCGACTCACTGTGAATGGCCCGCCTTGCAACTTGTGCGGCTTAATGTTGTATGATTAAATAGTGTAGTTTAAAGTTTTAGAGTGAAAAGTTATGACTTATTTATATATCATGTGCCTCTTATTTAACTCGAAATTGTGGGAGAAAAGTAAGTGTGGACAGAATAGGAATAAAATAAAAATTGGATAAGGTACTGTGGGGCGTAGCTATTGTGCTACGCGTGTGTTGCGTTATAAATGAAAAATCTTTGACTTGAATTAAAATATATTCACGACTTTACAACAACACGTCACTTCTAGCACTTTACTACTACTAAACAAAAAAACCATAATAAAAATATTTGACAATTTCTTGAACGTTCGAATGGAATACACCGGCAATTATAACCAGCCTGCATTTACTTCTAAAGGTAGAGCTATACAGTCTCTACAGTACCTTAACATTCCTGAACAAGAGCTTCATCATTTGAGCCGAAAGACGTTCACTGCTGGACATAGGCCTCCCCAAGCACTTCCACATCGAGCGGTTCTGTGCTTCTCGCATCCAACGGGTTCCTGCAGCCTTCACAAGGTCGCTGGACCACTTTGTGGGAGGTCTTCCAACGTACGTCTTCCGGTACGCGGTTGCCACTCCAGAACCTTTCGGCCCATCGGCTTAACAAGAGCCTACATTAATTAATTTCACCTTTCACGGCGTGGCTCAGGTCAAGATGGTTTTTTTTTTGTTTAGCCTGTACTATCCCACTGCTGGGCATAGGCCTTCTCCAAGCCCCCCAAAGACTCTTTTCCCGCGCCACCTCAAACCAGCCCTCGCGGTACAGAGTTTTATGGCCTGTAAACCATTGTAAACTTCCTTAAAGTAAAATAAAACGGATTTGAATATTACTGTAGTTGACAATCTGCTCCCTCAAGTATTAATTGCAAGCGTAACCTAATAAATCATATTAGTGCTACTAGGTCAACAAGTCTCTAGCAAGCAATAATAGTATCTAAAGATATGGTGCAACTAATATAATATTCCCTTAAGACACAATTATAATATAACCGCACTACGATATTCACGCCACACCAGCCAAGACACAGATTGTAACGAGAAAGGAGATTATATGCATTGCACCAATGCGGCGAACATCGCTGTTTATTGCTCTGGGTAATCCTCTGGTAGGCTATGGTAGGATATGCGCAGCGTGTTAATTTTATACTGTAGGAGTGCTATCACGTTGGAGGTAGATATGGCTGAAGATAATTTTGAAGTCTTTCTCATAACACTTACAAATCTTATGTACTTTGTCAAATGATAACATCACGTAATTAATATGTGTTTCCTTGTGAAAGGATTGTCACTTGGTACAATAAACACGCTCTGTATATTAATAACAATATGTTTAACACGTTGTCCATATACATGTCGAGGAATTAGTTGATGCAGTGCACGTGCACCAATGGCGATGTATAAATGTGGCAAATATGAGTTTTCATTACAAGAGGTAATCTTCTTGATGATGTTCAGCGTGTTAATATACGTATAGTGTAAATCAAACAAGATACAATATAAGTCGGATAAAGTGTTTTATGCCTAAGTAAGCAAGAAAGTGTTGGCTACCTGGTTTACTTAGGATTACTTAAATCCTGAATTAAAAAAACTGGCACTCCGGTAGTGCCGACAGAAGTGAAAACTTGAACAATTACGAGTGTATTTTGTGAATCGTCTTATAAACAAAACACGCGTGTTAAGGTGTGTTCCTTATTTTATAGGGTTTTTTGCAAATCAGGTATGATGACCAAAGTGACTGGTTTATTCTTCTCGTGAAAGGAATTTATTCAGATTTACAAATAAGCACACAGGATAGACTTCAGTTCGTGGTGTTGGTCGCGGCAGTGGTAAGAGAAGCAAGCCCATGGAGCTCGTCGTCAGTTATATATCCGTGGTTCAGCGCCATCTCGTCGTTGTTGGATGAACTACGTAGTTAGTACGCGAGGCCCTCGTAGTTCTTCCCGATGTGCATAGATGGCGCTGTCCTCAACAACGCGCGTCTTTCGTTTTACGTCTTACGAATCTTACGATCAGGGTCACGTGACCTGACGCGAATTTAGAAGTTTTTACCCATTCCAAAAAAAGTACACAGCGCCGCTAAAGAAGTTTTCACTTCAAAAACTATGGAAAGATACATACGTCGTCAGAGATACAAATTTCATTGTTATAAATCCTTGTCGAAAAATCTCTTATCTTGTATTCTTGTTGTCTCATGTACGCGACAAATTGCTGCCTAGTTATCTCAAGTGCAATGAAAACACTAGCGATCGCGCTCAGAATAACTTTAAGTTTTATCACGCTGTATACACAAGTTAAGATGTGTGCATTGTTTCAGACAACAGTGTTGATTTCACTTGGCTATATCTTGACACTAAAGTTAATATTAAAATAAATAAATTATAATAAATAAATAAATATGAACTTTATTCAGTTCAGAAAAACACGAACATGAGTTCTGGGTATCAGTCTAGGGTCGGGAAAAGTGTTATTGGGTTTTTCAATCTGGAGCCTGCATTGGTGCCCTGTTGATGGCAATAGGCACGCCCTCTGTTACATGGGACTTAAATATAACTGGCGAAAACTGGTGCAATTCTGCCTAACCCGTCGGGGAGTATTGGCGTGATGTTTTGTTATGTGTTATTATACTAACAACATGCAATTATTCTGCAAACACGCTCTAAATAACTGTTAAGTTTATCACGCTGTGCATGTACATACAAGTTAAGACGTAGATTACGTCAATTTAGATCGCGTGCACTGCTCTTAACACCGCTGTTTGTTGCACTGTGTTATCTACGGGACTCTGCGAGGCGTGTTTGTCTTTTACTTGCAGTTTTAGTGCTGCTTAATGAAATAACGTGTTATTGATTGTTCATGTTCATTATCGATTGTTCTCAAACAATGATACAAGATTTCTTGTTCGCCGTGTCGATGGCACAACAGTGAATCTGATTTTGTTGTCCCAAAACTTCGCCACTTCCACACGTCATCAGTGGCAGCACAGAGGTCGCTATGGTTTCATTTACAGGATGATGATTGATTTAAATGTAAATGCAGCCATAGCGACTAATTTCATAAAATTAGGCAATTACACTCCGTCGATGCATCCTCGAGATTTACATAATTCACTAGGTAGGTAGTGCACTCCTACATGTAATTTTTTTGAGATAGGTACGTTTGTCAAGGTTGTTTGTCACGGCAGTCGCTACATGTAAAATACTGCATCTGGTAATTCAGCTGCATCCGGTTAGACTGGAAGCAGACCCCAACATACATGATGATGATGAGGTACTTTTGTACAGACCGTTTTATATATTGGTGGTTTTTATAGGTGTTGAGGAATTATTTTATTGTTAATATTCTAAAATAAGAATGATGTACCTATAGGTTATTCGGAGCTCGGTGAGTTTGGTTAGAAAAGCAAAACCATAAAAATCTCGTCTGAATTAAAAGTTTTTGAAGTGAAAACTTCTTTAGTGGCGCTGTGTACTTTTTTTGGAATGGGTAAAAACTTCTAAATTCGCGTCAGGTCACGTGACCCTGATCGAAAATTCGTAAGACGTAAGACGTAAAACGTAAGACGCGCGTTGTTGAGGACAGCGCCATCTATGCACATCGGGAAGAACTACGAGGGCCTCGCGTACTAACTACGTAGTTCATCCAACAACGACGAGATGGCGCTGAACCACGGATATATAACTGACGACGAGCTCCATGCGAGACCAACACCACGAACTGAAGTCTATCCTGTGTGCTTATTTGTAAATCTGAATAAATTCCTTTCACGAGAAGAATAAACCAGTCACTTTGGTCATCATACCTGATTTGCAAAAAACCCTATAAAATAAGGAACACACCTTAACACGCGTGTTTTATTTATAAGACGATTCACAAAATACACTCGTAATTGTTCAAGTTTTCACTTCTGTCGGCACTACCGGAGTGCCAGTGTTTTTTTATCCTAAAAAAAGTAAAAGATTTAACTGAATTTTAAGAACAAAAAGCATTTTAATTAAAATAATATATGCAGCTACGATCTACGAAGCAGAAATTGTATGAGCTCAAGTTAACAAGAATGTCAGTGCAAGCAGTGGTCAGGGCCATTCTACTCGCATTGACGTACAAATGGTTTTGTTCGAGCAAAATTTTAATTTTGAGATAAAACTTCGTATAAATTACTTTTGATTTTGCGATAGACATCTCAAAATCAAAAGTAATTTATTCAAAGGCTGAGAATTTGCACTTTTTGAACGTCAAAATTACATAAGACAACTGCACACTTTTCGATAATAATTCGATATTCGAAAAATCTTAGAATTTTGAGCTTTCAATGAGATTTATGTTCGTGTTTTCTAAGACTTATCTTGTTAGAAGTTTTTGAGTTCTAATTTATGTTTGTTCGTAAAGTGATGAAAAGTGAAAATAAAGAAAAGTTTGGGAATGCTTCAAAAGTTTTTAGAATTTTAGATGTTCTACTTTAGATTGATTAAAAGTATAAGAAGTTCTATTCGTATAGCTTTTAGAATGTTTTATAAATAAAATAGCTTCATAAGTGACTGGAGCCGCCGGGGAGGGTGACGCCCTAGGACATTTACACATTTTGGGCGTTTATTTATAAACGATAATAATTAGAGTTAAGTGACGTTTAAACGTCAAAAATGTATGGTTAAACAGTCGCTAATCACTACTTTGAGCAACGTTTATGAATAAAAGGGATCGGGATACGGTCCTCGTAGTACCTACTCGCAACCGACGTATGCGTATGACAGATGTATGATCACATTGATCATAAACGAAGCAAAAGGAGCGTATAAGGATCGAAGCAGGTTTCGTTCTGTAGTTTATTTCTAGTCACATGGGAAGATCGAGAAGAGGTGACTTTATGTACAGACGCCAGCACATCAAGCTACTACAATCCGTCAAATTCATTTAATAGATTTTCAACTTTATCGCTAAAGCATAAGGTTCAAAGTCTATTGGGAAGATTTGACAGTTTCGGGTAGTTTGATGTGCTGGCGTCTGTACATATCGTCGCCTTAGAGTGAAAACGTCGGGAATGGAATTCCTCGTAAGTAGCATTTTATGCATTTCGGACAATCTTATAGTATCGAATAGTTCTGGATATCAAAGCGGGTTAAATTTCCATATTAATTTATAAGAATACAGAACCTCCTGTTTTGAAGTCGGATAAAAAGAGCATAAAAGACGCTGTACAATAATTTTACCGCACGCAGTTCTTTCTTCTTCCTGAAAAGTTACTTCTTTTACATTTACGAGGTTTTCACTCTGAGGCGTCGATATATGTAGAATAACGCATCATATTCCATCCAATTCAATACCATGAACACTATCAATTTCCTAATTTATCGACGAAAATAGTCTAACAATAAAAATTAAGCGGTTTCCTACACCATTAGCGGCACGCCACACCAAAAAATTGTTTAATTATTTCAATGTTCCGCCGGTATCACCGATAACCTCCGAGTGTATCTAGATGTGGCCCACAAATTACTGTAATAGTTTTTCTGCTAATAACCTTGTGACATGCTAGGGTCTGGAGAGCTTGAATTTATGGAAGGTGGCTTTTTGAGGGCTTTGCTTTGGATATTGCGGGTGTTTTTGTTCGATAGGTTAGGACTACAAGATGAGTTTGATGTTATAATTGTACTGTCTTCGTTTAGGAATTGACCATTCTTCCTCTTTTCGCTTTTAGTGAGCAGTGGTGGCCCCGGTTCACGAGTTGTAAATCGTGGGTTCTAAATCGGGCAGCCGCTTTACTTTCTGTAAATAATGTCATCACTACGCTGTGCTCTCAAAACGGTGAAGGAAAACATCGTGAGGAAACTGGCATGTCCTAGAACCAAAAATTCGAAGACACGCGACGTCTACCAATCCGCACTAGGCCCGCGTGGTAGATTACAGCCCACTCCTGCAGTGGGAACATTATAAGCTGATTATGCGTCTTTTCGCAAAACTGTCCCAAACGTCGAGATCCGCAGACGTATGAAGGTTTTAGATATCGGAAAACGAGTTATGGAACTCAAATAGAGTACGCTTATAAGGCAATAGGCTCCGCAATGGGTGACGTCGGGCTGTGGATGATGATGACGACGATGATGAAGATAATGATGATGATGCTGATAATGATGATGATTATGATGATGATGACAATGATGATAATGGTAAAGACGGTTTACATTATAATGATTAAATCACCTAATTGATTAAATACCCTGACAAGCTTACCCAATGTATAGGTATCTGTCATGTTAATTGCAGAGACTGCTTTGTGTGGATGCCGCGTATCGGCAAGCATAGTGTAGGACGCTTCCCAGCCGGATAGACTGCCGACCTTAAAAACACTTTTTTAAGGCTGGGTCAGATTGGATGCGGAAGGTGGAGAACAGGCTGTTGTGACGCAGCTTGGGAGAGACCTATGTCCAGCAGTGGACAATTGGCTGAATTTATTGTTGAATTGTAGCATTGTTTTTTTCTATGTTGATGACTGCTAGACGAACTTTCAGCTAAACACAAACTTATAGTATAAACGTGATAATTGTGTGTTTATAGGAGCCATGAGCGTAAGTGCTCAGTATATTATTCAAATTCGATATTTTACTACATTTCCTATGTTTTTACGATGTGTTTTATGTTAGAGAATTCTTCGCGAGCTTTTAATATCGGAGATTCCATAAATGGCGGTTTCTTTTGAATATTAAAAGGGACGTTATTGCTACTTAAGTTTTAGATGTTATAATGTTCGGTTTATTTACAAATTCACATATATTCTCAATTGCCTGCTTTTTTCCGATTATGTTGGCGTCGGCTTCCAGTCTCACCGGATGCAGCAGAATACAGTATTTTACATGAAGCGACTGCCTATCTGACCTCCACCCCTTGGTATCTGATACCCTTTGGTAAGACTGGTTCTCAGACTATCGGATATCTGACGACCCGTAATGACTGCCAAAAATCCACGAATGATAGTCGGGACCAACGGCTTAACGTGCTTTCCGAGACACGGAGGGGTCTTGATTTGTAAAGATTACATCAAACACCCATCTCATAGTCTAATCAATCCCATTCTGATCGCGCGCGGATTGTACCTATTGATTCACTTACGTTCACATACTCACACGCCGCCGCCAGTTGCGAGTTGCGAGTACTACGCACCTGACCGAAGTACATCACCAAAAAGTTTACTATAATTATGTCCCCCCAGGGCGTACTCTCCTGGCGTTTCCATTCTCATCAGCCTTGTACCTTTTGTCAGTTGATACCTTATCGTGCCTTTTGTTAGTCGCCCTTTTATTCATCCTCTCAACATGACCAAATCATCTAAGCATACACTTTTCAATTAGATGAGGTAAGTATTATCGGGCTGAATGTAGGTATGTGTTTTTTTACTGCTGCATACTGTAAAGAGAAGCAACCTGATGTATTTCAGCTTATTTAAAGGCAGCGGCTGAAGAAAATTTTCTGTGTTTTTATTTCACTTTATTTATTTCCGCATCAGCTACTTTTTCTACATTAGAATAGTACCTACGCGATTTATAGCGGTAGGCTTTCCCCCATAATGGAACTGCGCAAATGCACGACACAGTACCCTTCTGCCTAGCCCCTTGGGGACAAGAGTCGTGACGTTTATAATAACGAAGACTTAAATTAAAACAACTTAAATAACTTAGTCCAGTGTTCCAGTAAAATAAATAATACGGGGGTAGTTCTAAGAGTTTATTTTCTCTGTAACTTGCTCTAACAATTCTCGTGAGATTTCTTAGATTTATTATGAGACCAAATACTCGGGGACTCGGAGAGATTCTCACAAAAAGATGGGGTGAAAAGTTTACTTGAAAAATATGGGAATAAAACATTAGCTGTTGTTATTTGGTCCCTTGCTACCAATTTTAAGGAAGAACTCTTCAGCCAATTCGCAATGCTGACGATTATCATCTTCAATAAGGGCTAGTCCACACTTAGGTACATCGTTTTTACACAGTTAATAAATTATGTATACAAAATATCGTAAAACATATTAAAAAAAAGTAGGAAACTATTGAGATTTTTGCCCATTATTCTCTATACGAAACTAACTTTTGGAAGGGGCAACTACATAGAATCAATTCTATTTTCTTGTAAATGTTGACGTGCAAAAGTGCGTTTTATGTGCCTATTTGGAATAAATGATTTATCTTTGACTTGCGGGTCATAGGGCAGGGGATTTGAAACTCGCGTAGCCTTTGGTTGGCGCTGGCTCTTTGCGGAAACAAGATACGATGATTATTCATGGGTTCGCTCGTATTAGTTCACAGAATTTGACGTTAAAATCATCTACATACATGCATATATCACATTTTAATTTTTTGTTTTAATTGTTTAGAAGATAAACATGTTGCCTGACCGTTAATTTTTATGAGACCACTAAGTAGGGCCTGGTGACCTATAACACAGGTTTTTACTAAACCTACATCAGGCTGCTCTCACAATGTGAAATGATATAGTTCAAAACTGGTAAGTGCTGCAAAACCATTGTGAGAGAAAATAAATAAAAATATATATAGTTTCTCTTTAAATTAAATGATTCAATAATCCTTCAACCCTCAAGGAGCAAACGAAACCAAACCAAAATATGAGCCACACAAAGGCACCCAAAATCATAAGCACCGTCATTTCGACTTAATACATTTGACATTAAATAATTCTACTAACCCTCTCAACGCAAGTGCTGCTCAGGCGTGGCGGTTCTCGGCGCAAATCTCATGCAATGGTATTGTGCGTTGATATTACAATTCGTTCGAGTCCCTAGAGCGAGGTTGAATGCTCCTTTTGTTTCTTTTAAAAGGAGGATGAAATGGATGAAACGGATGGATGTGGTAGAGATTGTGGAGCTAATTAAGGATGGGATGTTGGAAGATGGTTGTTAGTTTGTGGAGATGGCTGTTATTTTTCACTGCTATTCCGTATAGTTGAAAGAATGAAAGAATAACGTTTATTTGGATAAAGTTTGTGAAACACAAAATACAAATAAATAAATGCGGCCAAGTGCGAGTCGGACTCGCCCATTATGGGTTCCGTAGCAGCAAACTACTTACTAGATCTCGTTCAAACCAATTTTCGGTGGAAGTTTGCATGGTCATATATGTAGACGACACTGTTATTATTGACTGACTATTACAATATTTAATGTATCTATGTAATTCCCACTTGCCATATCAATTCCTATGTTACTGAAAGTATTTTCTATTAGGAAGCGCAGTCTGCGTCTAACTGGTGATTAGATACGCGGCCATTCTAATGAATCACTGATGTTTTGTTGTTTAAAACACTCCTCTTCTCATTCAATTGCCTAAATTGGATTCACCGCACATTCTTCTCTTGAATTATGGCCTATTTTACTGTAACAGCCGATGGGTTTTTTTTTTAAGTTTTCCGAATAATGTTTCTTTGTTAGTGTTTAGACGAATTTAGGTTAGGTTTAGATGGTGGATAGCGAGTGGACTATAAATACTTACAATCTTGATTGGTTGAGACAGCGATTTTAGATTGGTTCTATGTAGCTTTGTTTTGTGGATGAGGAGGGAAATCTTGTTGAAGAATACTGTCTTCTCATTTATACTCAAAAGCTTATGCCCGCGACTTCGTCTACGTGAAATTTCACCCTCCCCCCATTCACCCTCTTAGGGGTGGAATTTCGAAAAACCCTTTCTTACCTACACTTCACAAAGAACACACCCTCCAAATTTCATGTCTCTAGGACCGGCGGTTTAGGCTGTGCGTTGATATATCAGTCAGTCAGGACTTTAAATTACGGTTCAAATATCATTTATTTCTCAAAGATTTACATAATCACTTAATGAGAAACAAAGTTTTAACATGCAGGTAATTGTTAAAATAGTCCAGAGCGCACGTCGTGCAGTTAAGAAGTACATAATTAGTTACTTTAATAAATTTAGTGAGTGAATTTAATAAATTTAATGAAAAATTATATACATATATATTTATTATTTTATTATTATTTATTATTTTATATACATACTAGCGACCCGCCCCGGCTTCGCACGGAAACATTATTATTATACATATAAACCTTCCTCTTGAATCACTCTATCTATTAAAAAAAACCGCATCAAAATCCGTTGCGTAGTTTCAAAGATTTAAGCATACAAAGGGACATAGGGACATAGGGACAGAGAAAGCGACTTTGTTTTATACTATGTAGTAACGTAGTAGACACGTAATACCGCTTAGTATACTAATTTTTACTCCTATTCGTAAACTTTTTCCAAGAATGTTGGGATCGGCTTCCAGCATTATCAGATGAAGCTAAATTTTACATGTAACGACTGCCTATGTGACTTCCTCAACCCAGTTGCTGAGACCGCGATTACCACTGCCACTGTTTAGATTGGTTCTTTGTAGACTGCGTCGCTTTGTGGATGCGGAGGGAGGGAACATTTGTTGGAGAATAATGTCTTCTCATTTATACCAGAACTAGCTTCTGCCCGCGACTTCGTCCGTGCGAAATTTTCCCTTTCTTAGTGGATACTTACTCTTCACAAAGAACACACCCTCCAAAATTCATGTCTATAGGATCAGCGGTTTAGGCCGTGCGTTGATAATATGTCAGTCAGTCAGGATTTTGAATTTTATATATAGAGATGCACAACCCATTCACGTTTAATATTGAAACCTTCGTCTGAAAAGAATGAGATGGAGAGCACCAATTTTATATTTTACGTTCTCAAATAATGTTGGTCATTGCATTGAATAATCATTTAAGTCAAAGTAATTTATTTGCCAGAGAAATAAGGTACGTATCGACGTCGTAGAGTGAAAACCTCGTAAATGTAAAAGAAGTAACTTTTCAGGAGGAAGAAAGAACTGCGTGCTGTAAAATTTTTGTACGGCGTCTTTATGTTTTTTTAACCGACTTCAAAATAGGAGGTTCTGTATTCTTATTACTTAATTACTATGGAAATTTAACCCGCTTTTATATCCAGAACTGTTCGATTCTATAAGATTGTCCGAAATGCATAAAATGCTACTTACGAGGTATTGCACTCCCGAGGTTTTCACTCTAAGGCGACGGTGTGCTGTTTCATACATTTAAGGGTAGGTCTAGATATTTGTTACCTTTACATAAAATACCATAACTAGCCTAAAATGTACCCACTGCTGGGACACAGGCCTCCTTTTTGTGAGAGGGAGTGGACCGTAATCCACCATGGCGCGCTGACCTAGTGCGGGATGGTAGATGTCACATGTCTTAGAATTTTTGGTTCTAGGACATGCCGGTTTCCTCACGATGTTTTCCGTTTTGAGGGCCGTAGTGATGAAATAATTTACAAAAAGAAAAGTGCCTGTCTTGGTTCGAACGATTAGGTGTAAACTAACCTTGCTGTCTCTATGACAATTGCTTATGTTGTCATAACAAAACGATACGCTACGTGTGCGTTTTTCAAATAAACCATTTCAAATTGCTTCTGGTTTAGTACTTAGTGCTTGAAATTTATCTCTAAGGTAATATGTATCTAATAATTTCCAGCGCAGACTCTTAGGAAATTGCCTGCAATCCACATTGCACCTGCCACCGCGCATTGTGCATAAACAATTGTGTTAGAAATATATTTTCTTTTTAAATTGCTTATGGTATTATAAAACGTCACATGGACATGTTTTACTGGTGTCATCTGAAGGCTGTGTAATAAAATAAAAGATAGAATAGGAATTGGATATCTACTCTAGTAGTATAATAAATCTGAAGTGTTTGCTTGTTTCTTTAAATGCGCTAATCTCAGGCTAATTAACGACTGCCAGTCGTTTGATAGTCCAATTTTTGAGTAACATCACGCTACGACCATTAGGGGCCGAGCAAAAAAAAATCGAAGTTATAACGCAGGCGGGCGATGCGATGCGACGCAGTGGGTCAGGGGAATAAGAAATTTTACGTGAACCCGCGGGCAAAAGCTAGTAGCAATTATAAGACGTTTTACATACTTACTTTAACAAAATCTCTGATACTAATTACGTAGGTGAAAACAATTTCCCGAAGGAAATCAGACGAACCCCGATATTTAACCAAAAAGATTGGTCTCTTTTAACTTTTTAACGTAGTTTCTAGCTTCCAAGTCGTGCTGTAAAGAAATATACATAATTTAAACATTAAAATACCTCGTTACGGGTCCACAATTAAATTTTATTGGCACTATAAACAAGCCTAAAGCTTATCTGAACAAAAAATATCCACACACTGGGGGTCGGAATGACCAATTTAATAGAGTTGATCCCGCGAGCTGTAATGTAGGTAATTCCATGCGCGGCGGCGGGCGGTGGCGGGAGCGAGTTAACAAACGCGGACGGAACAAATGTGCAATCGTCAGACGCGCGCTCTTTGTACGGGACCACGGGTCTTGCCGACCCCCACCGCCATCCTAGTGTTAGAATATATGTAGGTGAGTTTGCGTACAGAGATTGACTAGTGCATAATTTTACTATCAGCTCAGTTGGGCTTTGCAAATTGGTGGCTCGCTCCGGCTATTTGTTTTACCTATGCAAATTCTGATGTTTGTAAATTGAGTTTGGTTACCTTTGATTTATCTCTGGCATTGTTAGGTAGGTACAGGTGTAATTTTATATCCAGAATAGGGGGGTACACATATTCAGGTCTTCACTTTACAAACAAGAAAAGGCAATAAAACCCTAAACCCCGAATATTAATTAGATAGTTAAATGAGATATTCTAAAGCCTGCACCTTCCGGTCAAGAACTGCATCAACGATTTCGAAGTAAATAGAAGTTTCAGCGTGAAAATTCGCAAAGAAAATTCATTTACGTTTTCGAGACATCGCCAAGCAGTTAGTCGACTTTTGACGTGACAAGGGAGCTGGTCAATTTTTTGGCCAATCCTGTCAACATTTAAGGCACTTTTCCTGTTGATAGCGATGCGAACGAAATTTTTTATGCCCTATGATTCTTTCCCCTCTTTTTTATTTTATTTATATATATGTACAGTCAGTTATAGCAATTAGCTGACCCAACTTTGCATAAATGGTTGAGATTTTAAAGAATACGAATCGATAAAATTATATAATTCTTTCATATTTTATTTACTTTGCTCAAATAAATCTCAAACAAACAAATTCTCAACCATTTATGCAAAGGTTTAACTGACTGTAGGCATATTATTAATATTATTTTAATTCTGTTCGCTTATATATATTATTATGTAAATATTATACAGTATTTAATAAATCAAAGGGGTTTGAAGATGTTTGTATGAAGCCTGACTGGCATATCTACCTGTCCGCCATTTTGAGCTGTTTGGTTTTATTATGGTTTCTGTTTGCGTTAATGTCAGCTATCGATTTATATAGGTATCAAGCGAGGCCGCCATTTTGAAAAAAAGAGAATGAAATGGCGGACAGGCAGGTCCGCAAAGCCCTTTACATTTTATGATTGACACACTACATTCCACGTCAGTCACACATTCACTGTTGCCGCCCTACTCTGTGGCCGGTTATAATAAGCGTCCACAATGTATGACCGCTCATGACGCCATTATTTTTCATATTGTTCATCACGTCACAGTTGACGGGTTACCTTGCTTTTATTTTGCGTTTTCCATGGATCGTTTCAATAAACTTTATTCCGTTATTTATACGAGTTAATGCACCGTTGACATTATATTTTGTACCGTGATTTAATCTTCTTATAAATGAAAATAAAGTTGGTTTTATTTGCTTCGGTACTGTATGTTTTATGCGGTTCTTCGGACTTATTATGTACCTACTGCACTTAGCTGTTTCCACAACCCGACTTCACCTAATGCCGGCCATCAGCTTCGTTTGTCTTGTGCCAATCACCATCGTCATCACTTAGCTGTTTGGCATATGTTTATTTTGTACCCCACTGCTGGGCCAGGGAAAATGGAGAGGCCTCCCTCAATTTTCCTTCCAAGCCTCTCTATTTTGTGCGATCTCTGGCCATGCTGACCCCGCAAACATGATAACCACACTATGACACGGCACTTTATGGTTATCAGGAGTTAAATTGTTTCTCAATAATTAGAGCAGAAGCACCTTATAGGTATTTCAGTTTATAACGGACAAACCATAAGAAACCGTGCTTCTTAAAGGCTCTTACAAACAGACGTGACAGGCGATATAATCGCGCGCGACACAAAGGCACCGCTCGTTGCGCGACTTGCGGTGCTTTTGTGTCGCGCGCGATTTTATCGCGAGTCGCGCCTGTTTGTAAGAGCCTTAATGCTTCGTATTTAATAAGTGCGTTCACAAGTAAAAGCCTTACTAGAAACATTGCTTTAACAATCCCCCTAAAGTAACATCTACAAAGAACGTACGCGCAATAATGAGCACCTAATAGATTAACACCCCTCCGCTATAAAACCGCCCAAAAATTAACTTACAATCACTCTAAATGCAAATTCATTCACAAGAACAGTCTGCTCGAAACTCCTTCATTTTAATCTGCTTTGAATATTGCTCTTCCCTCTTTTAATTGCCCGTAAAAACCGAAGTGCATTTTTCTCCTCGTATGAAAGGCTTCCTAATTAAAATTCCCGTACCCCCCTTCCCCTTGGGGGTGAACTAGTGAGGGGTGAAAGGGGGTGAAGGGGTCGAAGGAAACTATTTTCCAGGTTGGCGTCGTATTTTCACTTGATAAGATCTAGACATGATTATTTATGTGAACATTAGGGGAGCTAACCCCATCGATATGCCTCTTTATATGCGGTCGGTGTACTGTTGACCGCGGCAGTGGTTTATTTTATTTCTTTTAATGGTTCTGAAGTGGCGTTGACGATATTTTTTCAATTTTATTGTGGTTATTTTATTTTTTATTGCCAAAATGTAAGAAAATTGGAAAAAGTAAGTATTTTAATGTGAAGGAATACATCGTGAGGAAAATCTACCAACCCGCACTGGGCCCACGTGGTGGATTACGGCCCACTCCTTCTCGCCAAGAGGAGGCCTGAGTCCCAGCAGTGGCAACATTATATGCTGATTTTATGCATGCAATATGCAAGTATTTTAAATAAGCAGCGAATTATTTTTGTTAAATTGGACCTTCTAGAATCTTTTAGACGAACCAGATATGCAAATGCATCATGGCTACCAAATTATTGTAGTATATGTATCTGTCAAATACATGTACAGACGCCAGCACATCAAGCTACTACAATCTGTCAAATTTCTTTAATAGATTTTCAACTTTATATCGCTAAAACATAAGGTTCTAAGTTGATTGGGAACATTTAACAGTTTCGGGTACCTTGATGTACTGGCGTCTGTACTTTTTGTTTATCTCATGTTCGTTACTAGCATGTATTTTTTTTTAATTGTTCTATTAGAAACTGAATCTTTATCATTATGTTGATTTGCGCGCCATCGAGGAGAAAAATCAATTCTAAATTCAAATTCCTATTTTTAGTTCACTTCAACTTTTTTATTTCTGGCCAGATACACTCAATCTCGATTATCACTTTCGCACAAAACAGTACCACCTACCTACCTACTATTCCAAAGAGTTAGATAAGTTTTTCAGTTCATTCGTTAAGTGGGTTGTGAAACAGTTATTTATTACGTATTTACCACTCGCCTGATAGTTAGAGCCGTTTAAAAGGGAAACCGAATGGTTTACTAAACAAAATAATGTATATGGATTTTGTAAGTTATTACCATTTTAGACGGAGATTGGGGTTTGTTTTTTGGAGCTGTTGAAATACGTTGCGTATATTTAATGTTGCGTCTCATAAAACTGCCTAGAATGTTGTTTTATATAGCGATTAAATATTTAAGTTAATACCCACTTGGATTTTTAATGGCTGAAGATAGTACTTACCTACAATATAGTTTAGGATCATACTTAGTCTGACTGGCACATAGGTGAACTGGGTTTCCTCAAGATTCCAACTGAGAAAAACCGGTTATTTCGATTCTTCACGAACGCTTCAGCCGTTTAGAACAATAATCTTTACAGACAGGCATATACTGTCTGTTTAAAGGGTTTCCCTTTCGTAGCCTTTTCACGAACCTCTGAAACCGATTACATAATATTAAATACAACATCATAAGCATAGTTTCTGGAAATTGCTTTGTCAAATTAAATTGGTTCGTTTCAATCAAAGAGAATATATATTATAGTCTTTAGTTTAAAGCTATCTCCCCTGATTAAAACCTTTGAGATTCGACCTCGTTACAAATGATGCGGATGTAATTAGTGGCAATATAGAATAGATAACAATTCTCTATGAAAGGAGCTCTAAACGTTATTTATGTTTTTAGCCGTTAATGTCCCACTACTGGGCAAAGGTCTCCCTTCTCTCTTTCCACCTCTCTCTGTCCAGAGCTGCCAAGGACCAATCTTTATCAACGCGGCGTCCAGCTCATTTCAAAAGGTTCCTATTTCCAAAACACAGATATTTTTGAAGTGAAAAATTCTTTAGCATCGTTGTGATTTGAAAGTTTATGAAACGAAAAAGCGACAGTAAAAAGAGACATGTAAATTCATAAGATTTAACGTGGGAGAAAATGAGATAGGAAGCATTATACAGTGTTTTTTAAGGTTTCACTTCTACCATGTGTGAATTGCACACATGCTGTTTTTTTTAAGTGAAAACTTCTTTAGCATCGTTGGGACTTGAAATTTTATGAAATGAAAAAGCAACAGTAAAAAGAGACATGTAAGATTTAACGTGGGAGAAAATTAAATAGGAAGCATTATACAGTGTTTTTGTTTTTTATTAGTACAAATGACATCACATTTAATGGATGTGTGGATGTGGATGTGGATGGATGGATGGATGGATGGATGGATGGATGTATGTATGTATGTATGTTCTTTAGCATCGTTGTGATTTGAACGTTTATGAAACGAAAAAGCGACAGTAAAAAGAGACATGTAAATTCATAAGATTTAGCGTGGGAGAAAATGAGATAGGAAGCATTATACAGTGTTTTTGAAGGTTTCACTTCTACCATGTGTGAATTGCACACATGCTGTTTTTTTTTTACTGTCATAGTTGAGGGAAAATTGCACCCTCATTGCGCAACACACTATCATTCGGAATCTGAATAATTTTGAAGTATATTGCTAATCCATTGCTTCATATGTTAGAAAAACGTGTCTGCTCAAAACGTAAATAACGCAATGAATGTTGTTGCACTTTCAAAATGGACGCCATTGGTACTGTTAGTGTGTTACGCAATTATCCCGCTGGTCCTGCGTTTTTTGATGAGAAGTTCTTTTTTCAAATGTTGTCTATTACCTCAATATTGACGATGATTTGTTCATGTGAACAGTACCTACACTACCTACGGTGCAGAAATTTGGCATCTTCAAAATATACGACCACTACAGTCTACACATTACCTTAATGTTTTTCTTTAGCTTATGTGCAAAACCATTGGTCCACCACCGCTCTCATCTCATTTCTCTTACCATTGAACAAATGAACACATCGGCTGTATTGTCAAAAAGAGTAACCTAGATAAAGTTGATAAGACGGAGATTAAAACAGAAGACAAACTAGCAGGGGATCGAGGGGGCGCTCAGGGGGTCAGACCGGAATAAATCGTATGTAGGCACTTCCTCATCATCATCATCATCTGCTTAGCCTTTTCCCAACTATGTTAGGGTCGGCTTCGAGTCTAACTGGATGCAGCTGAATACCAGTATTTTACATGGAGCGACTGCATATCTGACCTCCACAACCCAGTTACTGGGTAAAACGATGCCCCTTGGTAAGACTGGTGTCAGACTTGCGGGCTTCTGACGACTGTCAAAGATCTACGAATGACAGCCGGGACCAACGGCTTAACGTACTTTCCTCGGCACGGAGGGGTCTTGGTGTGTGAAGATGGTCACCCATCCACGGACTAACCGCGGCAAGCGTAGCTTAACCTGATCGATCGACCCGTGCGGCAGTTATTACTTAATTACAAGCCCCTCATTATGTCTAATTACGTATCCTGATGTTACCCTAAGGGAAAATAGCGTGATAATTAATACATCTCATAACTCATAAATATAGGTTAGGATGTCACAAAAAGTCACAATAACTCCAGCGCTGGCGCCTTCACCTTGTTAGCTGTGAGATGACGCTAATTAATGAAATAGTGGTATGTTAGAGTGCACAATTACCAAAATTGGAAAGAAAAAAATTGTTATTTTTACGGTTCCGTAGACAAATGACAAAAAACGGAACCCTTATGGATTCGTCATGTCTGTCTGTCTGTCTGTCTGTCTGTCTGTCTGTCCGTCCGTCCGTATGTCAGCCAATTTTTTCCGAAACTATAAGAACTATACTGTTGAAACTTGATAAGTAGATGTATTCTGTGAACCGCATTAAGATTTTCACACAAAAATAGAAAAAAACAATAAATTTTGAGGATTCCCCATACTTAGAACTGAAACTCGAAAATTTTAACATCAAACCCATACGTGTGGGTTATTTATGGATAGCTCTTCAAAAATGATATTAAGGTTTCTAATATCATTTTTTTCTAAACTGAATAGTTTCCGCGAGAGACAGTTCCAAAGTGGTAAAATGTGTCGTCCCCCTGTAACTTTTAAAATAAGAGAATGATAAAACTAAAAAAAAATATATGATGTACTTTACCATGCAAACTTCCACCGAAAATTGGTTTGAACGAGATCTAGTAAATAGTTTGCTGCTACGGAACCCTTCATGGGCGAGTCCGACTCGCACTTTTCCGCTTTTTTGTGTATGGACTGGAGAAAAACTTGAGGAAGGTCATTTGATTTTAACGTGAATTGATTAGTTACTGTAGTGGTTTTTGCTTGGGTTTAAACCTCTGTATGTATTCGAACGTGGATCTACGCGAGACAGATTGGCTTTTTAATTGATTCTGTAATTATGGAATTCAAACTGTTAATGGATGTTAAATAGTTCATGATTTCCTAATGATGTGATCATTTTATTTATTTCTTTAATTAAAACTGTTATTATACTTTGTGATAAGCATTTCAGTTTAGTTAAAATAGTTAACAGGAAAACAAGTAGTGTGTAATTGATAATCGATGTAATTACAACAGATCTTTATAAAAATTAGATTTCGTAAAAACTTTTTAAACAAACTGAAAATGTCATGCAGCAAATCAAATAATTCTGTAATATGACGAGAAAACTAATAAAAACAAATCATAACGCATGATTTGTTTCAACAGCTACAAATGAAAAGTAATTAACAAATTTTAAAACACCTTCGTAATGGAATACTTGAAGCCTTTTCTATTGAACTTGCGTGTTTGGACTAAATATGTCTAAACATATGGAGTAAGATTTAGTACGTCTAGACCAATATTATGGCCGTGGAATATGAATGAAATAACTCTGTGACCTTTCTGTTTTTACAAATAACTTTTATTTTTATTACGAACTAGCTGCGCCCCGTGGTTTCACCCGCATAAGTGTCGCTCCCGTGGGAATATCGGGATAAAAAGTAGCCTATATGTTAATCCAGGGTATCAGCTACCTCCATACAAAATTTTATCAAAATTGGTCCAGCCGTTTGAGTGTGAAGAAGTAACAGACGTATAAACACACACACACGCACACTCACAAACTTTCGTCTTTATAATATTAGTGTGATAATAAGGCGTTCAATTTTTAACTTTTTATTTTGTAGGCTCAGCTTGACATTTGTGTGTATGTTGTAGGTTAGTATTTTTATTTAATGTCACTGATAATAGATTAAGTATACGTATTTTTTGCGAATACAAATAATTGTACTTAATCTTTTTACTATTTTTAAATGAACGCGAACTAGTTACTTGTGGTCAAGATTAAAATAATTTCTTGTAGCGAATATAGATCCCACTACAGCAAAAACTAGTCATAACATTAGTTAATTGTACACTATATTTATGCATAATATATGTTAATATATGTTAATTGTGCATCGTTTTCTTTCTATTTCATTAAGAAAAGGATAGAAGATAAATTTTAGTTCAGTCCTGTCAAATTAAACAACGCCTGACGTAAATTGACGTAATTTTAGAATGTAAGTTTTTAGTCACGTCTAAACTTGTATGGAATAGTGTCAGGCGCTGATTAATTTGACAGGACTAAACTAAAATTTATCTTCTATCCTTTTCTTAATGAAATAGAAAGAAAAAAGATGCACTGAAATTAAATTTAGTTTAGTTTGTGAACAAGGGAATCGACACCATTGTCTGCAAAAAGCGAACATTTAATATTACGAAATGAAAATCCCATCTAATTGAATTCACTCAAAGTAACTTAAGTTTTAAGTCAAGCTCAGACAGAATTTCAAGTGTTTAACTTCAAATTTCAAACGATCAATCGAATGGATACTTTACTTAAGATATAACTTATTTACCTCTTACTTACTTAGTTCTTTTACTAAGTTAAGAACTTAAGACCTATCTGCATTTTGATGGAACCATTTTTTATTTATTCATGCTGGATATTAAATTGGACGAACGACTTGAACTCCTATATTCTCTTTATATAATGTGGATTGATCTTGGGTTGAATATAATTTTGTTACAAATCATGTGTTTATAATATGTAGACCAAGATCGAGCCAATTTTGAACTTAAGTTTGACAAATATCACAAGAACTGACATTAAGTCAAGTCCAAGTCTAAGGTGTCAATTTTGCATTAAGAACTTTACGTTTTTTATCAAGTTAGACCGGATTCAGAACCGAGCGATGCGCATCATTGGGGGATTCATCAGAACAACCCCTATCCACGTGATGGAAAGTGAGCTATCACTAATGCCACTTAAGAATAGGAGACAGTATCTGTGTGGAAAATCGTGGCTTAAAATCAAATCATTAAAAGATGATAAGACTATAGGTTTGATTTCGGACCTCTCGCGACGTCTCTCTAATCGCCGATGGGTAAGGAAAAAGTGTCCTTTATTTATTGAAACGCATAATAGTTTGAAGAATACGCGAATGACAATTAGTTCAAAATTAGAAATGTTCTCGTTAGATACGTGGGTTAGTAACATAAATTTGCCCCAATATATATTTGTTAATATGGACCTAATTAATAAAGTCAAAAGAAACTATAAATCCAATGAATTATTACAGAATTTTGAAAATATGTGTAATGAAAAATTTCATAATTTCTATAAAATTTTCACGGATGGTTCCAAAGATACTAATGGATCGGGAGCTGCCTTTTATGACCCACAGTTAAATCAAGATTATAGGATTAAGATTGTCTTTGGTATCTCTATCATGCATGTTGAATTAATCGCTATTAAAGCAGCTTTAACACATTTACTTACTATCGATTTCGATAGGTTTGTAGTTTTTACTGACTCAAAAAGCGCTTTGCAACATTTGGCTCGCTGTACCTCGAGTTGTCGAGGATTCCCGATTGCCTACACGATTATTCAACTCATGATGGAACTCCAGGCGCAATCAAAATCGGTCTACTTGCAGTGGATACCTTCACACTGTGGAATTGAAGGTAATGAAAGAGCAGACGCCCAAGCTAAAGAAGCTGCGATAGACGGTGTCGTAGCCTCATCTCTCCCTTTCTTCACAGAGTGTGTACCGTTAGTCAAAAATAGATGCTACTCAGTCTGGAAAGAATACTTCGATGAAAGATCGAGAGAAGTGGGTATATGGTATAAGACTATACAACCACAGCCTTTGTATTGTCCCTGGATTGGCAACAGTTTGAATAGGTTCAGTTTGGTCATAGCGTTGAGACTACGCTCCGGACACATTCCACTTAATAAATTTGCTCATTTAATGGGTAAAATTCAGTCACCAAATTGCACAGAATGCAATACAGCTGAAGATCTATATCATATCTTGATGGAATGTGTCCGGAATGAGTCGCTTAGAATAGAAATCTTCCACAAATATCCCAAAATTCGTACGGTGGGTGGATGTAACAGCGTCTTAGCTGTTCCGTTGTCGAGGGCAGCTGTGGCGCTGTACAAGCTGGTCAATTTGGGCTTGAGGTTGAGACGTTGATTTTTCGTTGCAATCTCAAGCTCATGACTGTGATTGTTATCCGTTTATTTTTTGTTTGATGTTTTTTTTTTCCTTTTGATTGTTTTTGTTTATGTACCTATATGAGAACGTATAGAGCGACATTGTCGATCTACGACAAAGCTCTTTAAATAAAGATTTAAAAAAAAAAAAAACTTTACGTTTGTCGGAATTAAGTTCAAAATATAATAATTCGCTCGCAGGTTTGGACTACTCACTACAGTTAGAAGGGCCTTTTTGGTTTTTGAGGTAAAAGTGTGGCAGAAAACGAAAAAGGTCTATACACAGCTAAGTAACAATTAATAATGATGCAGATATCTGGCAATCATGTGCCTAATTTCATTTAATAAGAGTTAAAACTTAAAAGTATGAATTTAAATTCCCTGATTTTTACTAACACTCACTATTATGTTTATGCTGCATGCATCATGTACACTTATGATTCGGTTTCTTCTTTGTGAAAATCAAACTGCGTGAAGAATTATAAGATGAGTATAGCCACCCTTCTGCTACGCACGGTTTGTACGACGTGAGAAAACATCGAGATTTATTTTTTATGTGAACTTTAATAGTAATCCATACTCCATACTAATATTATAAATTCGAAAGTAACTCTGTCTGTCTGTCTGTATGTTACATTTTCACGCCTAAACCACTGAACGGATTTCGATAAAATTTGGCAGAGAGATAGATTGCATCCCGGAGAAGGGCATAGGATAGTTTTTATCTCGTTATTCCCACGGGATCGACACTTATGCGGGTGAAACCGCGGGGCGCTGCTAGTTAAAAATAAGCCGAGGGAGCTAAGTGATATATTATTATAAACAGGTATTATAAACCTAAACCTTCCGGAATCAATTCTCTAAATGATGGTGAAACCGCATTAAAATCCTTTGCACAGTTTAGAAGATCAACGAGGTAACTCAGAAAGACACGAAGGGCGACTTTAATTTGTAATAATCATGTAAATAAGATCAATCAATCATGGATTAAAACTCGCACTGTTGAAAAACATGGCTGCGAAACAGCACCAATGTTTTCCGTACACGTACATCCATCAAATAAAAGTCCCGCCATTTTTATTGCCCGCGTATTTACGAAACAAAAAAAAAAAACCGGTCAAGTGTGAGTCGGATTCGCACACCGAGGGTTCCATATATTTAAGGTTTCAGATTTTTTCCTTTACTTGTGCTACATGACATTGCTTCTTGCCAAATTTTATGATTCTAGGTCAACGGGAAGTACCGTATACATTTTGATTCCCTTTAGAGTGTCGAAATATAAGTTTTTTGCGGCATAAACGGCTGTGTCTTTTTTTTTTACGTTAACTTACAAGTTTGATTTTTTCACAGCTTCAAGGGACTGGACTTGAGTATATGGTTTTAATTTCAACTCGATAACTCCACGCGTTCCCGAGATAAAGGGTCTTGATAGACAGACAGACAGACAGACGGACAACAAATTGATCTTATAAGGGTTCCGTTTTCTCCTTTCTAGGTACGGAACCCTAAAAGTCAATGAAAAAAGTTCACCACATATTTCATAACACAAAAGAATTTTCGTAACAAAGAAAATATACCAGTTTATTAAATAAACAAATATGCCTGAAGGGTGTACGGTAATATTGATTTAAAACGCGTACGTTTTAAACGTGAAGCGCGATGGTCCGTCGAAAGATCGTTTAATTTTTCACAAAACCACGGCGTTTTTAATTTAAATACACATGTAAAATTTAAGAAACAAGTTCGAAATGATCAGTTGATCACTCCTGCTAATTCAATGTTTGGCTAACAAGCAAAACATACCAAATATTATCATTTTGTGGATCAAGTTTAGATAAGTAAGTTAGAATAGTTAGTTTTCACTAATGATTTGTACATTTGAGCATGTTCTTGGTGGTTATGTAGTATGTTTTGTATTGGTAGCGTACGGGAGTACTAATAAGAAAAAGCGGATCAAACCGGAATGAGAAAGTTTATAGTGGATAAGACAGAGGTTAAAACAGAAGACGAACAAGCAGGGGATCGAGGGGGGTGGAGGGGGTACAGGGGATCAGACCGGAATAACTCATATTATCGTCCTCGAAATCGACTTATCGTAAAGAAAGTTTTCATCATCTGCCTAGCCTTTTCCCAACTATGTTAGGGTTGGCTTCCAGTCTAACCGGATGCAGCTGAGTATCAGTATTTTACATTGAGCGACTGCCTATCTGACCCCCACAACCCAGTTACTGGGTAATACGAAACCCCTTGGTAAGACTGGTTGTCAGACTTTCGGGCTTCTAACGACTCGTAACGACGGTCAGAGATCATTGTCATATGTATAAATGATAATGATAAATGATTTATTTCTGTAAGTACAAACACTTTCACACTTCAATCATATTTATTTTTAGATTTATTTATTTATTCTTTAACTAAAACGGTTTACAACCAATTACAGAAATTAAAGACAGTTTACACATACACATAAAACATTACAACAAAAGTGAACAACACTTTCGACGATCGCTTCACTCACACACTCACTCACTCACTTTCTCACTTTCACAATGAGGTCGGCGTTTCCTTTCTAACTACTCTTAGAAGAAAGGACGAACCAAACTCAGAGGTCACATTCTCTTTTAAAGTCCAGACATAATATTGATCAGATCATGTGAAGACCATGTAAATTGGTGTCCGAAATGTTCTGTTGAGGAAAGAACGAATTGAGTGGACCTGTCTATATCAGTGCACGCATTTGTCAATTGTCGCAATTGTGCAACTCAACCTAGAACTTAACGAGCTCAACGATTCAACGAACAATACCAAAGAAAAGACATTTGGGTAGGCCGTATAAATTACTCCAACTGCCAGACCATGATGAAATTAAGATGAGAGATCATGAGAGATAAAAGATTGAAACGAAACAAAATGAAAGAAAGAAAGAAAAAGTATTTATTACGACTCGTGCGGGAAGATCACAAACTAAACAGACAAAAAAATATATTAAAAAAAGTAACAAAAAGAAAACTGAAACAGAAAGTCCACATAGTCCTCACATTCACAATAATTAAAATAATTATTACTTTACAAAGTAAATATTCATGTCATTGATGCCGCTTATATTTTGTTTCTCTACCTTAAGGTGCCACTAGTCGATATATTTTCCATACAAATTTCGGGAGAGTATAACTACACTGTTTTGACATTGTGCATCTAAAGTTAAACATGATATCGTTTTGACTTATTATTAATTTTGTCTGTACGGAAACATAATAGTAAAATAAAAAGCCATAAAAAAGTTATACGCCAACAAAGATTCATTTTTCTTGCTATTTTTAACGTAACTTTGGGTGCATAAGTAATAAAAGAACTGTACAATCTTCAAAACCAAGTCCGTACCGACAAAGCCGTTATCGAAGATTAAAAAAAAACTGTTTTTATTTGCAATTGATTTATGCAGTGGTTTTTTCATAAAATTCGATTTTCTGAAGCACTTTTCCAATTTTTTTACTCGCTTATCAGTTCGGAACGGTGTTTCTGTGCGTGAGAACTAGACGTTGTTCATGTAGACTAGCGTCTAACTGCTCATCACTGGTACTAGCTCTGTCGGACACAAAACCAGGTGAGACAGCGTGCTTTTTGGCTATGACCACCAGTGAGTTCGAACTCGCGACTAGTTTACTCTTAAACGCTTAACTTGGAGACGATCGATAAAGAAACATCACCATAAACTTGGTCAATTATTCCTTTAAAATGATCCGCCATTAACCGATTATGAGTTAATTCATAAAGACCATTATTAGTCTTAGCCAACTCATAAATTGTGTTCTTCAAAACAACCCGCAATTTCTCCCGAGATGGTGTTCTTTATAGCGTCTTCAAATTTATTGTACCCATGAGATGTTCGCTGAAGTGTCTGCATTCAGAAAACACCTATCTTAGTTTATTGTTATTATTTATGGAGTTTTGTTGTTACTCTCTTTATTGCCAATATCTGGCGGCGAGTTAGAAATATTACGAAAAGTTTTGCATAAAATATTCAAAGTATTTAGTGTGGTATTGTGAGTGAGGACTGTTCTTAGTTGTGAATTATTCAGAGCTTTATTTTCTGTGGTTTCGCTTTAGATTAATTTATTCAGTGATATTCGCGTTTGTGTGGTAAACGAATGTTTCTGAGCTGATTAATTGTGTCGATTTCATTTGATCTGATAATGCTTAACGGTAAGTGATTTTAATTAATCGAATTATTCATTGGATTAAAGTGATGGATGGATATAAAATTAATGCTATTTTCTATTCTGGCAGGCTTTCGTTAAATTTTTGATCTGCTGCCACCCCAAAAAGTTGTTCTATTGATGCAAAAAAAAAACAACCGACTTCCAAAAAAAAAGACTATTAAGTGAAAAATACCTTAAATTATAAATCGGGTGTTTTTAGTTTTCTATTTGCGGTTTTTGCCACCGACTTGTCGAACTCACCGAATTCTTGTCCTTCACCTATTTTAAAGTCGGTTGAAAACATTTACCAAAATCGGAAAATCTAAAATAATTTTAAGTCAGTTTTGTTGCCATCACTAATCATCATTCATCATTACTAAACACACCACCACCATCACCATCAACACCGCTGTCACCATTAGCACGGAGGCTCTCGTTAGGCAGCTGGACCAAGGGCTTGATGCAGAGAGCGGTACTCCTGGACACGGCTCGTATTGTTAGGAGGGTCCTTTCTCTGGAGCCCTGACCGCCGGTAGCTTGGACCCTGTTCCCGATACCGGTGGGCTACAATTTTTTATATTTTTAAATATTTTTTTTTATTTTTTTTTGTAAAGATTATTTAAAAATGTAATTAGTTTGTAAGAAAAATAAATAAAGAAATAATAATAATAGTACACACACCACCACCATCACCATCAACACCGCTATCACCATTAGCACTATTTTTATGGTGAATAAAGAGTATTCTATCTATCTATTCTAATTCATTATCTGCCTAGCCTTTTCCCAAGTATGTTGGGGTCAGCTTCCAGTCTAAACAGATGCAGCTGAATACTATCGCGAGCGACTGCCTATCTGACCTCCACAACCCAGTTACTGGGTAAAACGACACCCCTGGATAAGACTGATTGTCAGACTTTCTGACTACCCGTAACAATTGTCAAAGATCCACGAATGCCAGCCGGGACCAACGGCTTAACGCTTTCCGAGGCACGGAAATTCTCCATATGTAAAGATGGCCACCCATCCACAGACTAACAGCGGGTAACGTAGCTTAACCTGATCGATCGACCCGTGCGGCTGTTATTATTTAGCCGCTACCTATCTATCTAATTGTCACTCATAAATCAAGCCATATTGCATAATATCTGTCACAATAAAAGATCGTTAGCTTCCGCCATCGCTCGGCTAACCCAAATCTGTATCCGGCCTTAAATATACCGCGGCTAATTTTAATTCATTTTCTATTAACTGTGTTTATTATTGTCTGGTTATTTCGATAGTAGCCAGCACCTTAATTGCGTGCACACTTTCATTCACAATCTGAATTATTTTGAAGGATATTGTTAATCCATTGCTTCATATGTTTGAAAAATTTGTCTGCTCAACAACGTAAATAACGCAATGTATGTTGTTGAACTATCAAAATGAAAGTCATGGCTACTGTTACTATGTTACGCAATTACCCCGCTGGTTAGTTCGTATTAATAAGCTAAATTTTGATGCATTATTGAAGTGAAAACTTCTTTAGCGGCGCTGTGTACTTTTTTTGGAATGGGTAAAAACTTCTAAATTCGCGTCAGGTCACGTGACCCTGATCGAAAATTCGTAAGACGTGACGCGCGTTGTTGAGGACAGCGCCATCTATGCACATCGGGAAGAACTACGAGGGCCTCGCGTACTAACTACGTAGTTCATCCAACAACGACGAGATGGCGCTGAACCACGGATATATAACTGACGACGAGCAAATCTGAATAAATTCTTTCACGAGAAGAATAAACCAGTCACTTTGGTCATCATACCTGATTTGCAAAAAACCCTATAAAATAAGGAACACACCTTAACACGCGTGTTTTGTTTATAAGACGATTCACAAAATACACTCGTAATTGTTCAAGTTTTCACTTCTGTCGGCACTACCGGAGTGCCAGTGTTTTTTTATTTCTGAATTTCACGATCTCTTCAACTTCGTTTTCAAATGTCCTTTATAATGCGCACAGCAAAGGAGTGGAACTCTCTACCTGCGTATGTGTTTCCGAGTACATACAACCCGAGTCTCTTCAAAGTAAGAGTGAACAGGCTTCTTCTGGGTAAGCTCACTCCATCGTAGTATTTGTCTGTGTCATCTCTGACCTAGATTAGAGTCAAGAGCAAACCCATTTCAAATAAAAATAAAAAACTTCTTATTAGGTAGTTTGTTTGTGTATTGTTAGTTTTGTCAAGTAAATGTTACTGGTCCACATCATTTTGCACTTTCACAGTTGATAATCATTTATATTTCTTATTACTAGCTGTACCCGCCGCAGCTTCGCTAGTGTGGGATGTAGATAAAAAGTCATGTTCAAGTATTTCCATAGCAAATTTCATCAGAATCGGTTCAGCGGTTTCGGAGATTGCCTGAAAAAAATTTACTACATTGTTTTTTTGTATGTTATAATATTACCGTATATACTTTCATATGAATTTAGGGCCTTGTGGCTAAGTAATTACAGCCGCACGGGTCGATTGATCAGGTCAAGCTACACTTGCCGCGGTTGGTCCGTGGATGGGTGACCATCTTCATATACCAAGACCCCTCCGTGCCTCGGAAAGCACGTTAAGCCGTTGGTCAAAGCCGGCTGTCATTCGTGGATCTTTGACAGTCGTTACGGGTCGTCAGGAGCCGGAAAGTCTTACAACCAGTCTTACCAAGGGGTGTCGTATTACCTAATAACTGGGTTGTGGAGGTCAGGTAGGCAGTTGCTCCATGTAAAATACTGGTATTCAGCTGCATCCGGTTAGACTGGAAGCCAACCACCAACCAAAAAGCTAGGAGGCAGATGATGACTTTCATATGAATTTTGTGAAAAGCTGTTATTTTGACATTACGAACAGACATTTCAATTTTATTTATTTGTATGTACCTATAGTAGATTTGCATCATTTTCCTATCTTGCATTTCACACATAGTTATTATGAGCCCTGTCAGACATAAGATATAGTAGCGTATAAAATGACTTTGTATCGTAGCATTACTTTGTTTTCTTCTACCAAAAGAGTAAAGGCTTCTGCAAACAGGCGCGACTCGCGACGGAAATCGGGCGCGACACAAAGGCACCGCTAGTTGCGCGACTTGCGGTGTCTTTGTGTCGCGCGCGATTTATCGCGTGTCGCGCTTGTTTGAAGGAGCCTTTAGGGTTATTGCACACTTTCTTGTATCTGTTCATTTCGCGTAACCTAAATTAAGAACATCATCTCCAATTTTATTATCCACAGTTGGATCCCTAATAAAATACCCATTTATTGCGCAACCCAGTCACAATAAAGTCTGGCAACACCAGTACGTGTGCGAGACGTATTCAATCAAACGTCGCGAATTTTGTTTATATGATCGTACGTCTGGCAGACTGCCTGTCAAATGTTGATGTCGTAAACCTTAACGTGAGCGTTTATCGCCCGTTTTAGACGGAGGCCGTGAAAACAGCGGGCTTGGGTAGATTTGGTCTTGTAACTAATTTACTGCGAGATGGAGGGTTCAACGCTTCTTTCAACATCTTCTTCTATTTATTATCAGATACTGGCTTACATTTAAACTTACTTACTTCATAATTTTTGGATAGAATACCAGAAGGTAGGTCTGTCAGAAATTAGAAGGTCATTAGATTTAACTCAGTTTCACATCGGATGTTGCGGTCATTTTCACCCACTTCCCATAAACAAATTGTGCGAGTGTGAGCGGGTAATTACATAAATAACCTAGCAAAATGATCTGTAAGGTAGAGATCTTACAGACCACTATGCTATGCATTGTCATCATTCTCCGGTCCTTATCCCAATTTATTTGGGGTCGGTGCAACATGTCTATATCTTCCATACTTCTCTATTACTCGTCATCTTGGTAATCACCCCCTTTAGAAAGAAAGAAAGAAAAAGTATTTATTGCGACTCGTACAGGAAGATCACAAACTAAACTAAATACAGCTAAAGCCATATCACCTCGCCTCGCCTCGCCTCGCCTCGCCTTATCGCCTTTCTAGCCATATCATCTTTCACACAGTCCATCCATCGTTTCTTTGGTCTTCCCCTACTCTAATAGCCATCGACGTTCATATTCAAAACTTTTCTGACGACCTTTTCCTCAGTCTCTAGATTATCACGAATAAAAAAGTGGTTTTCTTGTAATGTCAACTATGTATTTCCACAAAAATCGCTCTCGCTTCTTCCACTTTCCCCGCTGACTTCATGGCTCTACACTGTCACGCACCGTAATAAATCATGGCGCCACGGACATTGTAAACGGTGCTTAATTCCTCGCCTCTCCAAATTAACTTTTACTCAGGGGATTCGAGGAAGTGTGTACCCGTCTTAATAATTTCTATTGGGGTTCAGTAAAAATATAAATAATTTTGGTACTTATGAATATAAATTAGACGTGGGAGTTGACATTAAATTATGTTTAAAAAGAAAATATTGTTTTAAGAAAATTAAATCTTGTGCTTCGTAGGAAATTCGATCTTTAGTTTGAATACTTGATGTAATGAATATTTTATTATTTATACAGCTTATTATGGCCCGTGTTGTAGACAATCCCGTAGGAGGCTTGCTTTGTTTATTTTAAAGAACCCAAATTCATTTTTTTGAAGTGAAAACTTCTTTAGCCGCATCGGGCATCGTTTGAGAAAAACCCACCGCGACACTGTTACCGTAACCGACACCGCGCGTGTTTTGTTTATAAGACGATTAAAAAATTACACACGTAATTGTTCAAGTTTTCACTTCTGTCGGCACTCCCGGAGTGCCACTATTTTTTTTTAATGTAAACACATTATATTATTTTAAGTGTTGGAGGGATAATTAGTACGTATATCATGGACCCGGGAGCAAAATATGGCAAGTGAAGGTTTTAAAATAAATTTTATGTTTTTATAATTTGTTCTTCGATTTAGGTAGGTACTATTCATGTACTACTTGCTACGCTTTGGAATGGGAACTAACTTCATCTTTTGACTGACCGACCCGTTGTTGTCAATTCAAATGTGTCTGTAATTGGTGTACAGTACCCAGCGATAAATATTGCACATCGACCTAAAAGAAAAAAAATAATTATACAAAGAATAAAAATAATTATCAAAAGAAGCAAATCATAATTGTTTTAACAGCTCTTAATAGATACCGGACTGTTTGTATTTCGTGCGACAGAGATAACGCTCTACGAAGCCGAAATTAGCCGATTAACTCTTTCCAAAGGTCGATGTGCAATATTTATCGCCGGGTATTGTATTTGAATACTCATCAACACACTCATCAACTCCATTACAAAGAGTTGCGAATTGAGTTGGACTCCTTTAATACATTTTAACTCACGATATATACTGACGCAATCCTACCTTTAGTATAAATAAATTTACACCATGTAAATCCCATCAATAAGTGAAAATACAACACTCGCTTTGCATGAAGCACGACAAATAGAAACGTCAGCGTTGTTCCGGGCAAATGAAAGTTAAATACAAGCGCAATTAAAACGCGTTGCCAACAGGGGCGCTTTGGTGACAAACTCTACACAGCTATTTGTATACTAGTAGTGTTTTGTTTATAGGGTATGTGTGTATGCTAGGGGATTGGGAATTCACGGAGCTTTCAGAACAACCCTAAGTTCTAAGTCCCGCATGTTTAAATTAGCTTTACAAAGCCTAAAGTACCGTAGAGATGCAACAGAACCATTTTCTAGAAATCATTATTAAAGTAATTTGATAAACTGTTGTTTTATATACTCGTACTGGTACTGAGAGCTCGTAATTCTCTCATGTAAAAAATATTATGTACAGACGCCAGCACATCAAGCTACTACGATCTGTCAAATTTCTTTAATAGATTTTCAACTTTATCGCTAAAGCATAAGGTTCAAAGTTGATTGGGAAAATTTGACAGTTTCGGGTAGCTTGATGTGCTGGCGTCTTTACCTTTAATTTGGAAGACAAGGACCAATTTCGCTTTTTGGCGGTGATTAATGTAAGATTATCGTACATTCTAAATTCTAAGTGCGAAAGCGAGGCTGAAGTTGATGACACAACAATGAATAAAACTGATTACAGCACTAGTTCTATAATATGATGCGTCGAGTTTAAAACTGATGACCAAATATTTGCAAATCATTATCTGAAACTGAAATAATAATTAACATTCCAATCCAATGAGCCAATCAAATTATATACATCTTTAATATTGGAACCATTATTTCGTTATAATTTAACTCATTCATCATTGTGTGTAGTGAATTACAGTTTTGGCTCTCATCCGTAGGTTGATACGTCACATTTGCGTGTGCGACGCATCAGGGTATTCATTCCCGTAGACGCTGACCTCGCATTATAACGGGTGCAAAAATTAATGAAGCCGAGAGTTAACCCCCGTTATTGTAATCATTATTTTGTACTGGACAATACCTGCACCCTTATTGCGTACCACACTTTCATTCCTTGCCCTGTAGTGGGGCAGAAAAGCGGGGTAATTGCGTAACCCACTAACAGTAGGAATGTCTTTCATTTTGACAGTTCAACAACATTCATTGCGTTATTTACGTTGTTGAGCAGACACATTTTTCAAACATATGAAGCAATGGATTAGCAATAACTTTAAAAATGATTCAAATTATGATTGAAATGAAAGTGTGTTATCTCATGATAATAATAATAGACGTATCCATAAAATGAGAGGCCAGCTTATACTGGAATAGTATATCTTGATGTATCGTAGTGCATGTAAAGTTTATTCAAACATGTTTCAAATTAATATTAGTTCAAGTTAAAAAAATATCAACTTTATTTAAATTGTTATTACTTAGGTTGACTTCAGAGTGACTAGCACTGTGAAAAATAAAAAAAAAATAAAAAAATTGTAGTTGTAGCGTAAACCGAACTTTATTGTGTAGGATTTAAAGTTATGTTTCCAAAAACTCATATTTGTTTAAATTTTTGGCAAATAAATTGCGAATGCAGTATATATAAATTGTGTTGTTCGTCAGTAGTTTGTGGTTGCCGGTCCTGCCTTTTGTACGAAATAATTGTTCAAATGCACTATTGAAATGCATTTGTGTAGCTTCATTATCTAGTGAGCAGTATGGGATATAATGAGCGGTCGTTGTCAGCGTGTAATTAATTAATTATCATGGGTTTGGAAGAAGGAAGTTATTGAAATTGTGGTAAAAGTATCTATGTTGTGCTTGTGGGTAAAGTTTTTCATCGATGGATAGTTACTAAGAAGCCTGTAGAGCTACGATGAAAATAAGGATATCCTATTTACTATAGGTAGTTTACAATTTTGTGTTCATGCTACGAAGAAAAAATAAAGATAAATTTTAGATTTTTTAAAGAAATTTCAAGTTTTTCAGAAGATTTTCATTAGGTTCTTAGAGCAACGGGGTAATTGCGTAACACACCAACAGTAGGAATGACTTTCAATTTGACAGTTCAAATTTTGACAGTTCAACAACATTCATTGCGTTATTTACGTTGTTGAGCAGACACATTTTTCGAATATATGAAGCAATGGATTTGCAATATCCTTCAAAATGATTTAGATTGTGATAGTGTGTTACAATTAGGGTGTAGGTTACTTATTCTTTACCAGTTTGCATGTCAGTTTGTAAGAAGACGGAACTTTTCGGATCTGTAGGATTCCGATATCGCCAAAATAATCAAATAAGTCATCGTTTTTTGGCCGAATTACGGTATTAGGTTTCGGTTTCAAAGAGATCATCTCATGACAGCCATTCAGTGCTCTGGCGGGTCATCGGGTTTGTCCGAAAGGGTTACCGCTGGCCCGGAACATAAAGGGCTAAGGAAGGAACACGGGTGGTTTTAGTCAGTAAGAGTCTGACACTCACTTCCGCTCCACCCAGAGCGGGAGGGGTTTTTTGTTTTGTTTTTTTTTTTTTTTTTTAAACATTGCCCTACACTAAGAATTACTCTTGTATCGTGGGTGCGTTTACAAACATTTAAATTCACATACACAAACAGCCAGACCCGGAACAACTACCTGTAGGCAATACAAATATACTGTTCCGTGCGGGAATCGAACCCGCGACACGCAGCGCAGCAGTCGATCGCTCAGCCACTGCGCCAACCGTGTCGTGTCGTGGGGTCATTTGATGATTTCCCATCCTGAAAAAAAAGGCATCGTTTAGAAAACAAAGAGAAAATTTCTCGTAATTATTTATCTCACTAAACCCCATGTCAAAACAACCACACATATTATGAATTATTTCCTAGCATCAGAGGGGCAATTCTACTAATTTTAACAACGTTCACAGTCTGATCTCAGTCTCAATCTGTCAAAAAATACTTCTAATTTCCCTACATTTTGACAAGTTTTTGACATTTGTTTGTCGCCGAGATGAGACTGCGACTAGATTTTGAACGTTTTAAATTACGAGAATTGGCCTTCAGGTTCCTTGTATAGTTATCGTCATCGGTATTTTGTGAATAGTTTCGAATAAAAGCTTGTGACAAATAATTGTTGGCATGTCATTTAGCTCGCATTGTTCTGCGAGGGGAAAAGTCCTGTTATTTGTGCGTGCATTGTCGGGCAGGACAACAAAACAATAATGATTACATATAAAATACTTCCGTTAAATATTTGTGTTATTTTTTTGCAGAATTGTATGCACGGCTTCACATCAAGCTATACCTACTCGTACATAATCAGTTTAAGGGCTTACATGACTTACGGACTGCATAGAAAAGAAAGAGAAGCGCGATGACACAACGCTCTGGTAATTTATTGCAAAATATGATGCAATTATTTAATTACAAAAAATCTATTATTGGGACAAAAAAATAAAACATTAGTATTTTAGTATGTTGCTTGTAGAATTATCTGACAAAAAATCAGAGAGATTGTATGTATATTAGTATGGTTTTTATTGTAAAAAGAATGTTTTTAGGGTTATATGGAAAAACAAAGTACTTATGTGTTAATTAATAAATAAATAAATAAATAATAAATTCATGATTTTTTCTATCGTATAAAATTATTTGTAACTAGCTTCTGCCCGCGACTTCGTCCGCGTGAAATTTCTTGTTTCCGACCCACGCCGTCGCATCGCATCGCATCGCCTGCCCGCGCTGTCACTTCGTTTTCGCTTAGCGATCTTTCTGACTTTTATTCTTTTTGCTCGGCTCCTAAGGGTTATAGCGTGATGTTACATAGCCTTCCTCAAGAATTAGGCTAGCAAATGTAAACATATTTTTAAAAATCGAAATCCGAGAAAAATCCGACCGATTAGCGCGTTCAGACAAACAAACTCTTCTGCTTTATTATTAGTATTTACAATTTCATCTTAAGATACGAAAATATGAAATATTATTTATTATCTTCGTCGTGTGTGATAGTCCATTGAATTGTATGGCGAGCGATATTGTATCTTAAGATAAAATATTATAGTATCTTAGCCGTGTGCAGCGCCCCTTAGTGAACTCCACTGCGGGTGACGTAACCTACGACAAACTTATTATTTGCGGTTGGTACAGTAATCGGGTCTAAGGATCGAACCGCAAAATTAAGTTTGTTTTTTGTTGTATATACTTTTCGGGATAAAAAGTACCCAGTGTTGTGCCCAGGATATTAAAGAATAATTATACCAAGTTTCATCGTAATCTAACCGGTAGTTTTTGCGTGATGCCTGAACAAACAGACAGACAGACAGACAGACAAAAATTTTTTTAATCACATTTTTGGGTTCGGTGTCGGTATAGTAACACCCCCTGCCATTTATTTTTTTGATATTTTCAATGTACAGAATTTTCACTTCTACAGATTTATTATAAGTATAGATATGTTTTCAACACACTATCGACCTAGCATATGTATATCCTGAAGAATATCATATATTTTTCTGTTTTGTTTACTGTAGTCGATCATATACTTTTATTGTCTCTAAAACTTGCGTTTTTTGTATTTGCGATTCCCGCACGGAACAAATATTTGTATGACCTACAAGTAATTGTTCCGGGTCTGGCTGGTTGTGTACATACAGGAAAAATTCCTAGTGTGGGGCAACGTTTTTTTTTATAAAAAAAAAAAAAAATTACTCAAAGTAAAGCGCTTGTCTTGGTTCGAACCTACGACCTACGTAAGTAAGTCCCGGCCGTTATCACCGGGAGACCCTCTTCTCTCCTCCTCTCCTCTCCTCCCTATTTTTTTATAATTAGTGTCTCTAATTAACGTATAAGTGAGGTTCTAAAATAAACACACGCTTTGATGGTACAGATCAGAAATTCAGAATAGTTCTAAATTTATTATCACATGTGAACCCGCATGACTTCGAAACCACAACCTCTAAAACACAGTTAATACAAATTCGGCAGTCTGCAAACGAAATCCAGTTGTTTCGCCACAAACAGTGCGGAGATAGGGACTCGCAAACAGTCGCACACGACACAAAGGCACAATGGGACTTCAAAAGCCGGAGGCAGTTCCCGTAATTAAAATCTGCCTTTTGGGTTTTGAAGCCGGTTGGTATACTGATGTAGTGTAGACTGCATGTTGTTATAAAGAATGTGCTGGTAATTTGGGAATTCTCGTTTTGGCTAATTTTTTGGATGTTTGAATAATGAGATAGACAAGAGGTTCGTAGGTTTAGTTTTGATTCGTTTTGGAAGAAGAGTGTGGAATGTTATGAATTGTTATGCTACTGTAAATGAAAAGCTTTGAACGAAAGCTTTCTAATAGAAAAAATGTGGATATATTAAATGGTAGCTAACATCCAGAAGGAGCGGTAGTGCTCTTATTGAAAATTATGACTAACCAAAATAACAAAAAAAAACGCATTAATGAAATCGAAAATAAGCTTGAACCACTGTCGTCCGCACCATCACAGTCACTTATCTATACAAAGAAGATCGTAAAACCGCAATAGCCAATAAAAAAACAGAGTTCATCTGAAAACAATACTGCAGAATCTTTCCGGACAACAAGATGCATTATTAAAGTAGAACAAACATTACATGATATTGTAGACGAGGCAATAAATAGCTCGAAAGTGGGCTAAGGTTGACTTGAAATATTAATTGCCTGTAATAACGCATCGGAATGCAACGTGACCTGGTTTATGTAAGTATGCTAGCAAAGGTGCAAACAAGAATATCTTGTTTAAGTAAATTGCATTGATCTGCATCTTTTGAGATATCCAATGAACGGAAGCTTTTGTATTTTGTATATGGACTGGACATATACTTATAATAACACTATTTTATTCATGAGTATCCATTACTTCTTAATGATCCTTCATTGCCAATGAGCAAATCTTTGGTAGCGCAATTTTACTGTTGTATATTCGATCGGTGTCCGCAACTCCATGTCAAACTGCGTATTTTCCGTACGGGTTAAAAATCGATTATTCGATCCACCCCAGCTCCTCAATGAAGGCCAGCAACGCCTTGATGTTACTGACAATTTCACGGAGTTGAATATTGAACTCTAGGCAATCAAATAGAAATAACACACTACATTTAACAATTTGCAGTACCGGATTGTCGGACCCGCCATCTTTTGGGTTTTCTCGGTTCCTTCGAACACAAATTGTTAGAACAATATGTTGTTAAGTGGATGTGATCTGGCAGTACTCTAAATAAATAAATGAAAGAACCAAAAGAGTATTATCATATGAAATTATTGCGGAGAGTATTTCAAATAACGATCTCACTTTGTGAAGCTAATAAAGAAATATGGTTTTGTATACAAGGCTTTTGTCTAATTAATTATTAACTAAGTATTAGCGTGTGTATTTTGTCTATATTTTTGTAATGTGCGACTTGTTTGTGCAGAATAAACAAATTTTCTATGTTTCTTTTTTTATTTACTCTTATTTTTTGCTGTTAACCATGTTGTTTTCTACATAAACTTACATGGTGTTAAATCACTGTCATACATAACATTGTCTCTAAATCCGATGCCTACATTTACCGAATCAACCCAATATTTAATCATGACAAATATAGCCTAAAACTTAATATTCATTACTTATATCATAGTAGAGTGGGTATAAGATTACGGTAAGGAAGTGTTCCTAAGTGCTATATCTCGGGCACTGAGCCAAATCGATCGCTTAACGCTACGCTGTGTATCGGTGCTTTGGTTCAGATTTTGATGAGGAACGCTACTGCTTATATTTCTCACGAAATGTGTTAATTTTGTGACTTTAGTGTCAGAAGCTTACTTCTGACACGAAAGTCACAAAATTAATACATTTAAGCTAAGGCTTATCGTTGCCTGGATTAAAGATTTTGATGGAAAATTATAACTTATTGACTCTACCCGCGATATATCGTGGTTAGATAATTATGTTAAGCGCCTTAAGGTGTATTTTTGCTTGCACCTTATTATTTCTACGTTCGACTACGTCATTGTCAACATTTTGAATGAAAATAACAGTTCAAAAAGGTGACATGTGCCCGCTATGTGGAAAAGGAATTAGTTTGAAAATTGTATAACATTATCGCTCCACGACCAATAACCGTACATGTTTGCTACAAAAGTTCTATATTTTCATGTTGTTGTATTCGATGGCTTCGGTCAAACATGCTGACGCGAAATTGTTAGTCTTGCCTTTTATATTTGTAACCTGTTTGTTATTGGGGCGTCAATAAAAGGCTGTTACAGTCCTCTGACTAACCCTTGCCATTATTGCAATTCTTTAACATACATTAAAATCCTATATTATAAACGCAAAAAATTGTGAGCATGGATCGATGTATGGATGTTTGTTTGTTGTGTTTGTATGATGTATGTTTGTTTGACTCTTTTATGCAAAAACTAATGAACGGATTTTAATGAAATTTGGCACACGGATAGTTTATAACTAGGATTAACACATAGGATACTTTTTATTACGATCTTCCCAAGGGATCGAAACATATGCGGATATAACACCGCAGGGCGATGCTAGTAAATATATATTCCTCAATTATAGAAATTGCACATTGTGTGATACAGCAGTGGTGTCTCTGTATCACCCAAAGGTTGACTGCCTATTGCTTATGGCATTACATTTTTTTTAATCCGCTTTATGTGCTGAAAATATCAAATAAATAAAACTGTCAAATTGGATTGTGTAGATTGTCATGTATAACTTGTCTCCTGGAACAAAATTGAAACCTCGTTCCTAGCCCTTAACTACACAGTTAAAAGAATATTGATTTATGGGAACGAAAAAATTTACTTATTACCAAAAGGTATAACGTACAAATGCCATACCAAACGACCCCCTCCTTGCGGTTGAAAATCCACACATTCAGTTATGTTTAATTCACCTAACATTCTGACCCTTCCAAATATTTAATTAAGAGAGAAACATAGAAAGATGCTTGCTTGACCCCTGTTATTTGCTTTAGGCCACCGTCAGATTTGTAACATTTTATACATTCCAACATTGCTACAGGTATATGGCATTCCAAAAGGTTTTCGTTAATTGAGAAAAGGTTGTTTACCCCTGACAAGTAACAATGTTTTTGGGTCATTACAAATTGTTGTTATTTTTTTAAAGAATGTTCTTTGATCAGTTTAAAATGTTACCATTGCGATCGTGTAGTTTCTCGATACCTTATTTTTAGGTAATAGTTGACAATTATGGAGAATTAGAGTTGCCCTGTAATGTTGGACTTTTATGTAAAAATCTCATCTCTCCAATCCAAACTCTCAAAATAATTTACCATATTTAAAAAATCATTTTTTAGTTTTTTTTTACCCAAACCCCATATCGTGCAATGAATACAAAGGCCCGGGATTTATCGTGTTTATTGTTTGAATGATAGCCGTTTTCCGATACGGAATCGTTTAAATTGCTTACGTCAGCTACAGACGTCGGGACCTCGTCAATCTTGTTACGGTATTTTCTCCCCCTTTTTTTATTTTCTAAACGATTTGGCATTTTTCTCTTATCTAAGTGATTGTTGTCATTGTGTTTCAAGGCAAATGTGCTGTTTTGAGTCACTTGTGTTTCTATGTTATATTAAAGGGTCTAATAATAATATGATTTTGGTGAAAACAGTGATTAGATCTTCAAAACTGGACTCCCATTTGGTACAACCATGAGACACACACCGCCCATTAGTGATCGACCGTTATAGATGTTTATGAGCTAAGTGTCTATGGGTCAATTTATCTTTTTAATCTTTGTTATTTTTTTTTTCATCTTTATTGATGTTTTTAATACCTGTATTGTGTCTTTTGTTGCACTGAATAAACGTTTTATCTATCTATCTGTCAAAAGATTTCAGGTTCGGAATAAACTGTAAGAAACTCTATAAATAATATTAAGGCATTTTCAGCCTATAATATTCCCACTGCTGGGACACAAGCCTCCTCTATTTGAGAGGAAGTAGGCTTTAATCCACCACATCATGTCACATGACTTCGAGTTTTTGGTTCTAGTACATGCCGGTTTCCTCACGATGTTTTCCTTCACCGTTGTTGAGAGCAGTGGTGATGAAATAAATTACACAAAGTAAAGCGTCTGCCTGGGTTCGAACCCACGACCTACAGCTCGTAAGTCGGGGCCGTTACCATTGGGCCACCTCTACTCTCTATTAATATTAAGGCGATCAAGCTTAATCACCACAGATTATTATTATTTTCTCCCCGAAAACCATATCTAACCCCATTTACTTCTATATAAAAAATCCTCGGTTCCGCACTTACGCCAAGGTGCTCCACCATTAGGACTACTCGAATCGGCTTAAAAACGCCCGATAAAGCTATCAGCTCCCCCTTAATATTGTTCCTCATTTGCCCACGAAGGATCGATTACCCTAATTTTAGGGGTGCCTAAATATCTCGCGATACGGTTAGCCTATTTATTCTGCCATATCTGTGTTGCCTCCCCCGAGGCTCATTTACCTTTAAGTATGTTCACGATAACGTGATTGACCTTATAAGTAAATGGCCGATGCTTTTGAGCAGTATTGGAAGTTATTAAGAGGTGATTTGGCCATGTGTGGGCTAGTAAAATTTTGAATGTATTCGAAAAAAAATGCATTATTTTGAGTGGCTAAAAAAAAGCAAGTTGAGCCGTTGGTCTCGGCTGTCATTCGAAGATCTTTGACATTCGTTATGGGTAGTCAGAAGCCAGAAAGTCTTACAATCAGTCTTGCCAAGGGTATCACATGGTATCATATTACCCAGTTACTGGGTTGTGGAGGTTAGATAGGCAGTCGCTCTATTTAAAACACTGGTATTCAACTGCATCCGGTTAGGCAGGAAGCCGTCCCCAACTTAATACGGAAAAGGCTGACAGAATGATTATAACAGAGTGCGCCATGACCCACACAAATTTTCTAAGTGAAAAGGATACAGGAAGTCTCAAATAATGTTGCCAGTTTATTAAACTAGAGATGTAACATAACAACACGAATATTGGCTATGGTTACTAAATTGATCCAAGTATAAAATTATAAACTAACCCTCTTACTAATAAACGTTGTATAGCGTTTCTATAGTTATACAATGCTTTGTCTTCTTCTTTTGAAAGTCAAATTACTGACGACTGAAAGAGAGAAATCAGTGTGTAACTATTCATCTGATATAATACGTTTATTAATAAGGGGTTTGTTCTTGTGGTAAGTATGGAAGTAACGTTCTTGTGGACTTGAACAGAATATCTGTAGCGCTTACTACGACTGGACAGAAAAGACCTGCGCCTGATGACGGCGACCATCACGGGACATTGCTCGCTAAATAAACACTTTCACACAATAGACATAACGGACAGTCCCCTGTGCAGGGCTTGCATGGAGGCTGATGAAACCATTGCGCATGTGCTCTTTGAGTGCACAGTCGTCACCCAGATAAGGTCATGAAAGCCTCGGGACACCGAGATCGTACATGGATGTTCTTAACAGGCCAGGAGACTTAATCAGCTTCTGGACCCGGTGGGCTGGTTGGAATAACCACCGACGGCCGCCATGGCCCACACACAATGGTCCATGGAAGGACTAAATGCGGCAACCAAACCCATAACATAGAACATAGAATGTCTATCTAAAAACCTGTCATATTATACCTACCCCATATTGATTGTCCTAAAAGTTTTCATACAGCTTTAGTTTTATTATTGTCTGACCGAAAACCTCACTGTAGGTTATTAGTAAAGTGACATGAATATAGCAAGATGTTAGCTCTGTAATAGTTAGATGGTCTGAAATGAGAGCTGATCTTGAGAATTGATAGGCGTCCTGATTTGCGCATTTTGGCGTAGTGCCAAGGATTGACGTCCACTTGAATCTTCTGATTGTTTGAGTAGATTTTGATCACTTATAAAAGCACCTATAAAAGACAATTTCTGTCATGCATGTCTATTCTTAGATACTGTGATTAACAAAGCAAGCAGACAGTTTAATAGAAGTCATCATGTTTAACACAACAGTGTGCTAATAGCTGCACCATTTTCAATGATCTTATCTGTCTATACTCTATACAAATAAATAAAATTGAGGTGTCTGTTTGTAATATCAAAATAACGCCATTTTGTTAATGCATATGTAAGTATACACGGTACTTATAACAAAAACTCAATTTTTAAAATTGTTGTCTGTTCCGTTGCTTTTTGTGTCTGGCTGTGTGACCTCTTAGATTTTCTGAACTAATCAACGGAGTTTGATGCGATTTTCGGCATCATTTAGAGCAAAGGTTCTTAACTTCATTTTGCCCACCGCCCACTTTAAGAATGATTTTTTTCTATAGCCTCAATTTTTTTTACATACCATCTGTTGTGAATCTCAAACATCTATGCCACGATTATATTTAAAAGTGTAATATGATATAATATGTAAGATACGATATATCATATTCTTTGGGTCTTCTACTGCCCCCCTGAAAGTCTCAAACGCCCACAAGGGGGCGTTATCGACCAAGTTGAGACCCTATGATTTAGAGCTTTTATTCCGAAACGATTATGTGTGTTTAATATTTATTTATCTTCGAAAATGCACAGAATTTTTTTACATGTCGCCATTGCATCCGGGTAATGTAGGGACGGGCTGTAAACAAGGTTAAGATAGCAAAAAAATCTTCTTTAACCCACAAACCTATAACATAACCTCAAAACAAAGACATCTCCATATTGAACACCAAAATCACGCCACTTAAACGTAATCTCCCTCCAGCCTCTAAAAAAAGAACCACATTTCCTAAAAATAGCCGCGAATTTCTCCGAACAAAACGTAACAAATTCCCCTTGCTACCTGAACAATTCATCTGTAACAGTTTGTGCATAAAAAGCGCCCGTGTCCGCCATTACGGACACAAAGACAGTAATGACGACCAGCATTCAGACAGACTAATGAGTGCTGTTAGCGTCGACAAAAACTGCCAGCGTCACAATGGTGATGTAGACGTGTTGTGTGTCACTTCTACTTTTAAAGCGTCTGTGTTATTAGCTGCTATCACAGTTTTGTCTTTTTGCCTTGTGTTTAGGAATCATGGGAGCGCTGCTTTAAGGGTAGATTTTTCGCCAGTTTTCGTCTTGTAGTAGTCATGTAGTGTAATTTTGACTTGACTATGCGATGGTTGTCCTTTGTATTTTTAGAGCCGTCTTTAACAGAGAACAGTTGCTGGAGTATTTAGATATTGTTATGATTTGTGTTCATGTATGCGTAATCAGCCTATAATGTGCTGGGACAGAGGGTTCTTGTCTGTGATAGGGAGTGGTCGTAATCCTTCGTAATCTTCCAACCAGGTCCAGTGCGGGTTGTTAGATGTTACAAATCTTTGAATTTTTTTTGTGACTCCTTCACCGTTTTGAGAACTGTGGTGATGAAATAAAGTACAGCGTCAGTGTAAGTACATGTACACAAAGTACAGTCGCCTGTCGGGGTTCTGTCTATGTGTAGTGGATTTAGGACTATCGAAGGTCAGCATTTAGACGGACTAATTTAGTGCTGTTAACGTCGACAAATACTGCGCTCGTCACAATACAGACGTGTTGTGTCACTTCTACTTTTAAAGCTTCTTTGGTAACTGTTATTAGCTGCTTATTACAGCAGACGTTTTCTCTGATTCTAGACTTTGCTTTTTTAGTGTGTTCATATTTTCCAGCATGCTTTTCCCGAATCTGATCTATGCTCTAGTAAAATTGAAGTATCACTTGTTTTATTAGGGCATGGTTGCTGCCCCAAAAAATATATTTCCCGCGTTGCGAGTTAATCACGTTTTTATATTTTCTTTTTTGTTTTCTTTGTGCTGTGACGGAATTCATTACTAAAATATCTTAGCTAGCACACTGTTTTATAAGAAAGACATGTTGATGATCTACCACCATCACAATGGTTACATGTACTTGTAGTCGTGTTGCTTTTGCTTTTAACGTTTCTATGGTCGCACAGTGTATTTTTCGGACCTAAAAATGGACACCTCTTTTTTATTTAACTAATCGTTTGTGTTCGTCATTTAGAACATCAGAGTAAAACTCCCGCGAGTCAGTTCTTCTTAGTTTCGGAGAAAATAAATATTAAAGTTAGTTTTTTTTTATGTGATTTTTTATAAAACCGTTAATTTCTCAATAACAGTTAGACTATATCGATTGAAACTTTAGTATGTTATGTAGCAATAAACAACACACTTAATTGCGAAGAAAATATTTCCTAATTCAACAGGAACAACGTGAATTATTTTTTTTCTGTTTTTAGGTTTTTATTTTTTTTTGCGAGGATGTATTGGTATTCGGATTTATTTTAAATAGGAAATAATTATTTATACTAATGTGCATCATACTGTTTTTTTTCACAACCGAATTCTAATATATCTAAGAGTTACTGGAGTTCAAATTTTTTTCAGATTTTTCTGTTAATTTGGTGTCTAGGGTTGTCAACTTTTTACAACACAAAAATATAATTAAAATTCAAAATACAAGAAAAGGTAATTAATATGTTATTTATATGTTATATTTTAAAATTATAATTCTTCTGTGACAACCCTATCAAAATAATTTAAATTTCTTTTTTTTCAGAGATATATCAAGATTCGGATTTGAAATTATTAGGGATAATGCCTAACAATAAAAGGCACATTTTTGGTCAAAAAACTAATCCGAATAATGGTACATTTCGGAGGAAAAAAATAAAGTATGAAATTAAAAATAATAGCTGTAACTTTCCTTTCGTACAACTTTTTAGGGTGAATCTTTTTTTAAATTATACCTTATGTATATAGGAATAATATCCCCAAGAATCATTAAAATCACATACCTTTTTCATTGTAAAAGTAGGTTTCTATGGTTTTTTTGAAGTTTCAGAGTTCGATTTTTAAAAATTTATCTCTCTGAAACTAAGAAGAACTGACTCGCGGGAGTTTTACTCTGATGTTCTAAATGACGAACACAAACGATTAGTTAAATAAAAAAGAGGTGTCCATTTTTAGGTCCGAAAAATACACTGTGGGTCGTCACAATTTTCTTTTATTAGCAGGTATTACCGCAGATCTGGGGAGGTTTTGTCTTCTTTACTGTGTGATTTTGGAGAAAAGTACCTGTATTGATTTTTAAGACAGATTTGCGCTTTTTGAAGCGTAATTCTGAATACTTATTACATTTTACTGTTCGATGACAACCTGAACCTTAAATTTCTGATCAAATTATAATTCTAATTTTGGCTTCTGGTATGAAAATTACAAGAATAAATAAATGATTTATTTTCGACCAAACACTTGTACACATATTATTAACCTGTCAAACAGTGTGACAGTTTGTCGGCAGGATTAGCGCTCGTCTTACGGTCTTAAATATTTAGTGTTAATAATTTGTCTAAGTAGGTAGATAAAGATACTTTAAATGGACGTTAACAAGATTATAATAACAGCAGCGCAACTAATTATAATTATTGTCGCATATTGCGATAATTTCATTAGGCAGTTCAGTTTTTAATTTAATCTTTAGTGTTCGTTTACTAATTCCAATATTATCTTCTCTCAGCCACTCGATATTATAACAAAGCTTTCCACATATTTGCTTTAGAGGTCTCAAGCTTTTTGTTTTCCATAGGTTTTGTACAAAGCTTTGAGAGAGGTTCGTGAGAGGTTTATTCAACTAGAGCACGTGGTTTAGTTGTTGTAGTTTTCATTATTTTATTCAAGGTAATGTTCCTTAGTTTCTGTCATAGTCATACCAGCTATCTTTACTACGCAACAAAAGTCAACCCACCAAGTACCACAGCTTCACTAAACATTCCTCCACGGTTTTCCTCAACAAAGCGCCATAAAGTGTGTCACTAATGAGACGACGCCCGCCCATCACTCATTAGTACCGTAGCACGCGACTGTACTATTTTATGTAGCTTTGTTCGCGACTGTACTGCCAAAATGTTAACGTTTTGGGAGATACGAGAAAGGACGTGGACTAGTGTAATGCATTGTCTTCATAGTGAGTCCGACAACAACATCAGTAAAATCATTAGTCATTTAGCTGGACATTAGTATCGTAGTACGCGACTGTACTATTTTATACAGCTTTGTTCGCGACTGTACTGCCAAGATGTTAACGTTTAGAGAGATACGAGAAAGGACTAGTTTATAGCATTGTGTTTCTGGTGGGAATGACATTAAAACATCAGTAAAATCATTAGTCATTTAGCTAGACATTAGTATCGTAGTACGCGACTGTACCATTTTATGTTGCTATGTTCACGATTGTACTGCCAAAATGTTAACTTTTGTGAGATACGAGAAAGGACTAGTGTAATGCATTGTGTTCCTGGTTGGAATGACATCACAACATCAGTAAAATCGTTAGTCATTTAGCTAGACATTAGTATCGTAGTACGCGACTGTACTCTTATTATGTAGCTTTGTTCGCGATTGTACTGCCAAGATGTTAACGTTTTGGGATTGTGAGGTAGAAGAAAGGACGTGAACTATTGTTATGTCGTGACGTCACTGTATCAGTCATTTGTCATTTCGTCATTGTATTTCACTCATGAGCTTTGTTTGAGAGTGTTCTATGTGAAGGGACTTTCGGCTACCATAAGCATTGTTTCATAGATGTATTTACTTACGTCACTACTCATATTAAGCGTCATCTTGTAACCCATTTCAGAACATCACTGAACTGCGGGGTAGAAGAAAGAAAGAAAGAAATTATAATTATACGTTTATTTGCGGTAAACATGACGCATCAAAATAACTAAGAGGGTAATTGCGTGACACACTAACAGTAGCTATAGCTTTCATTTCAAGAACATTCATTGCGTTATTAACGTTGTTGAGCAGACCAATTTTTCGAACATAAGAAGCAATGGATTAGCGATATCCTTCAAAATGATTCAGATTGTGATTGATAGTGCGTTACGCAATTAGGCTTCAGTTTGAATTTTGATTAGTATTCCTTATTTATAATAACTAATTAGTGATATATGTAACTGAAAAAAACAAATTACAAACAAATTAATAACTGAAAAACAAATTACAACCTGAAACTATGATTAGTTATATTCACTAAACAAATTACAAACTGAAACTATGATTAGTTATATTCAACTGGTTTTTTGGTATTCATGTTATTGTCAATGGCTATAAGTCCCATGAATATTCATACACCTAACATTTTAGCTCCTCACAACAGTGATTTCAGAACGTAAACTCAGAACTCACAAAGCCAAAAGTACCAACACAATTGTTTATTTCAGTTTGCTCTCAAAGCTTATCATCCACGTCTCTCTGACTGAAAATTAATTATAACAAATATGCACAATGCATGTTTCGAAGTCAAATACGGTGCAGCAGGCTACACGACAAATCCGATGTAATCTGCCATGCTGCCATAAGCTACGCCGGTTGGCATTGGAATTTGTTGGCAAAGTACATCGAACGTCTCAGCTCTAGCCAGACAAGTACATCGGATAGGGCTTGTAACAGAATTAATGTGCAGGAATTTGCTATGGGAAATATACCTGTCTTGGTGGGTTTTGGAGGCAATGTTTTTCGATAAGAAGATAAGAAGTAAGAAATATTTGGTAAAGATAAAGAATAGCCTCTTAAAAACCTAAAACTTCAGATGTCAAACCCCGCGTAAAGGCTCCTCCAAACAGGCGCGACACGATACGCTACTCAAAGACACCGCAAGTCGCGCAACGAGCGATGCCTTTGAGTCGCGCGCGATTATATCACGTGTCGCGCCTGTTTGTAGGAGCCTTAAGTGTGGAGAGCAGCCATTTGGGCTCCACACGAATCTAAATATAGGCTTATGCTGGAGAGAGTACAAAACAAGTTTGTGAGGTACTTGTACTTGCGCTTGCATGGTTTATACCCGTTTTATCCGCTTACGTACCCGACTATATTTTGGATATGGTTGGATATAACGAACTAACGGTCCGGAGGGATCTCGCACTCACCTCGTAGGTACATCTTCAAAGTACTTAGAGGGAAGGAACATAATGCGGACATATTAGGGCACATTGGTTTGTGTGTTCCGGACAGGTACGTGTGGCGACGACGACAGCCACGGCTGTTGGCGGAGATAAGATATGATAAGATCTATTTATTTGCTCAAACATGTGTACACATACAAGAATATAAATGCATGCTGGATAACATAAAAAGAAAGGATCAGTCATGTTTGCCACCTAGTATGGCGTGCAAATATTATGAATTATTAATTTGAAGTCAAAAACATTAATTTTATGTGAATTAGTAAACAACAAAATAAATTATAAACATCAATATTAGAAAAATAGATAATAGAAAAATAAAATAATGATGCATTAAAATTTATGTCAATATAAATTCTTCTGTCAGAAATTCGTTAATATTATAGTAAGCTTTGTCAATAAGATATGATTTTAGTTGATTTCTCAAATGTAAATTATTTAGCTCCCTCCAACTTTTGGGTAACTTATTATAAATAATGGGAGCCATGCAAAAAACACTTTTGCGCATAAGTGCCGTCCTACTCCTATGCAGACAAAGCTGACTTTGATCACGCCTGTTTCTTGGAAACTTATTTGCCATTTGCGAAAATAAATCAAAATTACCTCTAACAAACATTACTGTTTCCAGAATATAAAGTGATGCCAATGTCAAAATTTTATAACGAATAAAATAGGGCTTACAACTATCAGTGGTTTTCAACTTAAACATGGCTCTGAGACATCTCTTTTGTGCTTTAAATGCAGCTTCTTTATTAGTTGAGTTACCCCAAAAGATAACACCGTATCTGAGAACAGATTCAGCTAGCCCGTAGTACGCAGTTAATAACGCATCTATGTTAACAGTGCGTGACAGAATATACAAGGCGTACGCACTACTGCTTATCTTTTTAGTCAGAGCCTCTACATGCACCTTCCAATTTAAATTTCGATCTATTGTAAGTCCTAGAAACTTAGTTGTATTAACTGTGTCAATTTTAATGTCATTGTATGTTATGTCAAGATTAGAAAAGGTCAACGCGCGCTGGCTAAAATGCATTATTACAGTTTTATTTAAATTAATTTTTAAATTATTATTGTCTAACCATTCTATAGTTTCTTTTAATGTATTACTTATGTCATCTTTATAAAAATCTCTTTGATTACACGGTATCGTTATTGTACTGTCATCCGCGAATAGTGTCATCGGATGTTTGATTGCCCATGGAAAGTCATTAATATAAAGTGTGAAAAGCGGTGGTCCTAGTATACTTCCTTGTGGAACTCCGTACACAACGTTACGTTCATTTGATCGAAAGATTTCTTCTCTTTTGGTGCATATATTAATTTTACTTATTTCGGTTAATTGTTTTCTGTCATGAAGGTAAGATTTTAAGAGCTCAAGGACATTTCCTCTTACCCCGTAAGCGTCAAGCTTTTTTAGTAAAATATTATGTTGCACATAATCAAATGCCTGAGTCATGTCACAAAATATCGCACACACTGGAGTGTTTTTATCCATATTTGTCATAACAGTATATAAAAAGTCATAAATAGCCATGTTAATCGTCTTGTTTTTCCTAAATCCTTTTTGTTCGTTGCAAAGAATATTATTTGCTTCTAAATATAAATTGAGTTCTTTATAAATATAGTTTTCAATAATTTTTGAGAATATTGGTATCAATGAAATCGGCCTGTAGTATTCCATTAACTCCTTGTCTTGTTTTTTGAACAATGGCTTTATTACCGATGTTTTCAGGGCATCCGGAAAAATGCCTTCGCTTATACATAAATTTATTATGTGACTTAAAGGGCAACAAATTTCTTCGGCTACTGCTTTAACTATTTTTGTACAAATGCCGTCATAACCTACACTGTTTGTGTTCTTAAGAGCTAATGTAATATTAAGAACATGGTTTGGCAAACTTGGAGCCATGAACATAGAATTCTTCCGGCTTAAAATATGTTTTGTGACTCTGTCTCCCGAATTAATAATGGGCTGGATTTTATCAATAAAATAATTATTAAATATATTAGAAATACATTTTGGATCCGAGATAACTTCATCATTATTAATTCTAAGTTTATTAATATTATTATTTGGCATATTTAACTTTGTTTGATTTATAATTTGGCATGTGGTTTTAGATTTATTTTTCGATGTCTTTATTTTGTGGATATTTTGCGCTCGCTGGGTTAAATTAATAATCTTTTTAAATATTTTTGTGTAATTTTTAAATTGCCTTTTGTTCTGCTGAGAAGGTTTCAATCGGAACTGCCACAGCAATTTTCGTTTTTTCTCGCTGCATTTTTTAATTCCACGTGATACCCATTTTTGTTTTTTCTGGACATTTACCGATACTACAGTTTCGGGAAAGCACTGTCTGTAAAGTAACAAAAAAATATCATAAAATGCGTTAAATGCTACATTAGGGTCATTTGTTTCATATAATTCTGAAAATGTCAGACTCCGCAGATAGGCCTTAAATTTATTAATATTATCGTCATGATAGTCACGTCTTATCCTACTCCACCGATTAAAACTACATACTGTGCTAATTGGGCATTTTAGTAACTGTGCTGTGTGATCAGACAACGCCAACTCTAAAACTGAAGCCTTACAGGACCTACTAAAGTTATGGGCAAAATTGTCAATGCATGTTTTGCTCTCAAGACGAGTCGGTTGATAAAGCGCCAGTTTCAAGTTAAAGCTTAATAACATATTTTCGAATTCTATTGATTGATAAGTTCTTTTTAGTACATCTATATTAAAATCACCAGCCAAAACAATATTTTTAAGATTCTTTTTCAACAAAATATGTAATATCTTTTCCAATTTACAAATACATTCATTGAAATTATTGGCATTTGGTACTCTATAAATGCAAACACATACGATTTTGTGGGTAATTAGTTCAATGGCGCAACATTCAAAGACACCACTTGTGGGTATTTTTGCTATTTGCGGCAGCTCTCTCCATTGATGACCGGACCTCACTACTATGCATGCCCCTCCTCTTTTGGTTTCTTTACGACTGAAACAGGCGGCTAAACAGTAATTGTTCAAATTCAGGTGTTTTTCATACGTTTCCATCATAAAGTGCTCCGTAATACACAAGACATCCACGCTTATGTTTTTATCAATTAATTCATTGAGGCAGACTGCAAGAGAATCGCATTTAGCTAGCAAACCTGCGATGTTTTGGTGTATAATATATAGATGTTTAGTCAAGAAAAAGGTGGTCATCTGTTTTATTTATGTCATTTACATCGTCTATGTCAATATTTTGCATAATGTCAGTAACTAAGTCCAGTAAATCCTTAAATATAGTACGTATTCCAAAGTTCTTTATTTTGCCTGAGTATTTATTAAACATGCTGCAGTCATATTCCAGATTCAGGTTACTGTCCAAAAGGAATGCGTGCCCATGCGTCAGTATACGAGTATCTAAGTATAAAAGATTATTAAATGTCTCTACACGACAGTTGAATAAACTAGTGTCAAATGGATACTTATATGTTGGCAAACAAATAATAATGTTAGTGTGCTGCACTGCTTGAAGTACCTCTCGTATATGGAAAATCGTTTCATAATAATCATTAGTCCTCTTGAAGTCTTCTTCCCCAAGGAAAATAATGCAGAAGTCATTCATGGTGTAATTTACTAACTTAGTCTCTAGACCGCTTAGAAGCTGTTTTGTATTTCCATGTGGTTTTAAATAATGACATAGATTGCAGTTTTGGAATTTGCTTTCAGCTATTGTCAGTATTTCGTTTTTATTATTGCTACTGAGTAAACATATCTTACGTTTAGATTTTGGTTTTTTATTTTGGTTGGCACATTTTAAGATAGGGTAGGGTTCTTTTTGTTTTACACTTTCTTGCGATGTTGAATATACCGGTTCCTCCAGTGGATGATCACTGGTCACCGGGAGTGGTATTGGTGGTGTATTGCATGGCTTCGAAGTTCCTGGAACACATTTCTTTTTGACAGATTTTTGTTTTGGTGTTCGAATAGGTTTTTCGGTTGTACAGACTTTTTTATAGTTATCTATTACTTGTTTACATTTTTCCAATTCTCGCTTTAAGGTAGTGTTTTCTAAGTTCAAATTAGTTACTTCTTGATTTGCAATTAGTAATTCTTCTTGTAATTGATTAATTTTATCGTTAAGGTCTTTATAATTTTGAGATTCGTTTATTGATGTATTTGGTAAGCTTAACATTGTTGTGTCAAAGAGGGATTGGTTTGATGACAAGTCACAAAGCGAACTTGAACGTTGTGGTTTTCTGAATGTGATGTTATCACTTTGCTCTTTCTCCATTGTAATTTACTTCGGCACGAGTCAAAGTCGTAGTTAAGAGATATTAAATTTAAACAATTTTTAAATTCCAAAAACAATCTCTCGATCCTGGGCGCGAACTCATAACCTCCTGATTGCGAGATACACGTTAGAGCCCCTCGACCATATGAAGTGTAAGTCATATATTGAAATTAGCCAGCTGTTTCTACTTACAAAAATAAACGAAGTCGTTAGTTATTGAAAGAAATAATATTTTTCTTCTTTCTTTTTTGCACAAGTTTTTGGGTCACTTTTTTATATCACTATTACTATGCACTTTATTTAGTTTTACTGCACTTTAACACAATATCCACGATTTTATTGTTAATTTTGTTGACACATCATTGTTTGAGTTTTGGTTTTGTTTTCTGTTATGATTCTTTCATTTGTTTTTAATGAACACACTCACACTTCGTTATTAGACTAATATTTGTCGGTCTGCATTAAAATTTGGATAAATACACTACATTTATAGAAAAAATACATAAAATTATAGCAGAGCTGTATACTTTAGTTTTTGAGAAATACCCTCATCTCAGTTATGGAGCCGCGCGCGACCACCAATCTTTTAAATGGGGCGCCACTGACGCGTGCTCTCCGCACTCTCAACCTCATAGCTAGTGACACGGACCTATTCTGTTGTTCTCTGAGTGAGTTCACAAAGAATGCATTGTTTGTAACAAGTTACAAAATTTAATTATAATAAGGACCACTAGGTCCTTCAATAAGAAAATACTCGTAAAAAGAAAAGAGATAGAAAATACGTTTATTTCGGTAAAGATGACGCACAGAAAGAACACGAACACAAAAAGAACAAGGTGGGGAAAAATATGCGTCTCATTCACGCAAAACGGTAAACGCTCAGCATAATGCTACGACCCACATGGTGATACAACTAATTTTTATATCAAACTAGCAGCGCCCCGCGGTTTCACCCGCATAAGTTTCGATTCCATGGGAATAACAGGATAAAAACTATCCTATGTCCTTCCCCGGGATGCAATCTATCTCCCTGCCAAATTTTATCGAAATCCGTTCAGTGGTTTAGGCGTGAAAAGGTAACATACAGACAGATAAGACAGAGTTACTTTCGAATTTATAATATTAGTATGGATTGAATAGTAGCAGCCCTAGATTCGAGCTAATAAACTAATCTAAACAGCCTGAACTGGTGTTAGTTTCAAGCTGAAACACTTGCTGCAGTCATGGCTCGGAGCTTAGTTATGTTTCTTAGAGCTTAGAGCCTGGAGCTAGGTAAAAAGATGTGGCTTGATCCTAAGATGTTGACTGGAAATTTGAGGTATTTTCGATATAACCAAACATAGTTACCTTGTTATAAGTTTGTCAAGGCTTTGGTGTAGTCTTGACGACACATCATAGGACACCTTTTTTATTTTTCCATGTAAACAGGGTGCGGGAACATCGACGCGGAACCTGTAACCATGAATTCGGCACATGACCGACGAAAAATGTACACCAACAGCTACAAAACCATACTAAGAAAAACAAATAAAGGCTCCTGCAAACAGACGCGACGCGCGACGCGAATCGCGCGCGACACACAGGCACAGCTCGTTGCGCGACTTGGGTGCCTTTGTGTCGTGCACTATTTTATCGCGTGTCGCGCCTGTTTGAAGGAGCCTTAATAAAATTGTGAACAAAATGCATGCTACATACCAATATGGTCTTATAACGGCTAGCTCAAACTTAATCATTGCCATTAAACGGTAGCTTTTCGTGTCTGTCCGTGTGACGCCTTTTTTTTTGGGGTGGAAATTATCAAATAACTTCTCCCGCTCTGGGCGGAGCGGGAGGGCGTGTGAGACTTTTTAAAACCCACCCGTGTTCCTTCAGTTGCCTGTGCCAGGGGCCACGGTATCTCTTTCGAACAACCCGCGACCCTGGCAGGCATCGGCCCTAGCGGACCCCGTCAGTTAGATACTGCTGACATCTCTTTGAGGGGCGCGTGGAACAAAACGCGCCGAAAAAAAAAGTGTGACCCCTTACTTTTATAAACTATACAATGGATTTTTATGTAGGTTTCACCATCTTTCAGAGAATTTATTCCGGAAGGCTTATGTGCCACTAACGTTACATGATTCTGAAGTTCCCGAAAATGTTAATCTTTAATCCCATTCAATCTAACCTACATTTTTTTGAACCTTGTTGGGGTCGGCTTCCAGTCTAACCGGCTGCAGCTGAATACCAGTATTTTACACGGAGCGACGGCCTGTCTGACCTCCACAAAGTTACCGGGTAATATTATAAGGGTAAATCAGTCTTTAATCCCATGATAAACACGAAAAAAGGTAAGTCAAGACAGTTACAAATAGCTTTTGACTTCGCAACAACGTAATCAAAAACAAAAACGATTTAAAATTAAAACAATCGTTAGCCGAAAAATAACTCTATAGATAAAAATTTCCGCGAAAGGCCCCAAAAAGGGTTGACCCCAATTTAAGGGGTGTCCCCAGATAACCGGCTTGATAACATTAATCAAAGGACGTAACTGTAGAGTTGTTGGGTTCCGACGTCAATTTTCAGGTCAGTGCCCCCCGTAATTTCAGTTTCCTTGGCAATTTTTCAGGTCAACTATTTGTTATAAACATTATCGAATTTCTTGTGGGCTCGAGCCAGGTGGGACATAAATCTTTTCGTGGCTCGTGAAGATTGTGAAATGCAATCCTGAGGTTTTGGGTGCAGATGTGAGATTGCGAGGAAAAGTTTTCTTGAGTTTTTGTATTAGCACAGCGCAAAAACTATTTTATGAAATAACGAAGTGGTTATTTCATATAAACGAATGTTTTCCGAACTTAATCTGGGTCAAATAAGCTTGTTTTCTTTCATATAGTATATGGTTAAAACACTTCAAGGACAAACAATCTATTCAAACGATCTAGATTCAATTTAAATTCAAACTGCTATAAAAGAATTTCGAGTACGATAACACTCATAAGCAGTGGGGGATAAAAATAAGATGAAAAGGACCCCAGTAATAATTCACTAAGTATAGGTAACGTTACATAAATACAATCTTTTGTAAAAATTCAATACACATTCGGTAGTTGTACAAGACTATGCATGTTACTTGTGTACAGGGGGTTTGAAAAAAGGTGTTTTTTTATAGCACCACATTTATGGTTGACTAGTGGCTTAACCTGTTTATGTCTCGATCCCGTGAGAATATCGGGCTAAAAAGTATCCTGTGTCCTAATCTAGGTCGTGGTATACCCATGTACCAAATTTCCTTTAAATCCACATCCTAATTGCGTAACACACTGTCAATCTCAATTTGAATCATTTTGAAGGATATTCCTAATCCATTGTTTCATATGTTCGAAAAAATTCTCCGCTCAACAACGTAAATAACGTAATGAATGTTATTGAACTGTCAAAATTAAACCCATTGCTACTGATAGTGTGTTACGTAATTAACCCTACGGTCAGCCGTTTTAGCGTGAAAGCGTAAAAACAAACATATAAAGACAAAAATCAAATCTTTTCTCTTTATAATAATTAGTTTAGATAAACAGTTAATGTTAAGTTTGTATAAAATGTTATTTCTTAATGTTAAAAAAGAAAGCATTTTTATCATTAATGAAAGCATTTATATCATTAATGATGATATGAAATAAAAATTATCAGTTGGTCCATACATTTGTGTCAAGTAGCTATTGAATTTTTGTGTATAGCTGAGGCTGAAGAGTGAAGAGGTTACAGTCAGACAGACACACTTTTGCATTTATAATATTAGTATGGATTCGAAGCATCCTGTATAGTAAATATACTTATGCTTTGTTATTCAAATGAGTCGGCAACAGTTAAGTCTACGGGCAGTGCAGAGGTTCCCAAAGCGTTTACACTTCAGAATAAAATATGTATATTTTAGTGAAAGGAGTGTAAAATTTAAGCAGTGCTTGAGTGGCTTACATTTATTCTGAGTAGATTTTGGTAAAGGGAAACGTGAAACTTCACTGAACTATTACACTTTTTAGTACAGGATTGGAGGTTTAGTTTTTTGGATTATAAAGGCATTAAATTAATTAGAAGGAGGCCCAGGAGTAGGACAGAGTACAATAGTAAAAAAAAAACTTGGCGGTTACATATCATTGGCCGAGTTGTCGTGTATACAAAGAAGGTTATAGTAATGACCAAGATCAGATGACCAAGATGAAAGAAAAGAAAGAAGGAAACATTTTGTATGGGACAATGCAAACAGTAAAAAAAAACACATTTAAAACTAATAAAATTAACATTATTATTTTTGGATCGACAAAACAAAAACCAAAAAAAAAAACCTGTGCGAGGCCAAAAAAGCTCATATTTCATAAGGCCGCATTTCCACCTGAAATGAGCGAAGATGCGTAGCGAGGGATGATTTCTGGTGGAAAACAAAAAAAAAGGGGAACGCCGGTATTCTGATAGGGCCCCTTGTGATGCCATGGACACACCTTAGGCCGTCTATTAATCCCAATAAGGAAATAAAAAAATATGTATACTCAATTCATTTGAGCAGTGGTATAAGACGACTTACGGTCGTGAGTTCGAACTCAGACAGGCGATTTACGTTGTGTAAATTATTTCATCATCACTGTTCTCAAAACGGTAAAGGAAAACATCGTGAGGAAACCGGCATGTCCAGATCCAAAAATTCGAAGACGTAACATCTATCAACCCACACTGGGCGCGCGTGGTGGATTACAGCCCACTGCCTCTCACAGAGAGAAGGCCTGTGTCCCAGCAGTGGGAATTTTCTCGGCCGATTATGCTTATGCAATTTATTTGCATTCTTCTTTCCGATATTGTAACTGTAAAGTTCTGGCTCCAGCCAGTTAAAATAGTCCTATTAAGGGGACTACATGACCTAAAGCGCGGTCACTGTCGGACTGCATAGAAAAGAAAGAGAAGCGCGATGACACAACCCTGGTAATTTATTGCACAATATGAAGCAATTATTTATTTACAAAAATCTATTGTTTGGATTAAAAAATTAAAACACTACTGCTTTAGTATGTTGCTTGTAGAATAATCTGACAAAAATCAGAATGATTGTATGTATATTACTATGGTTTTTATTGTAAAAAGAAAGCTTTTAGAGGTATCTTCATGATGTTTTTCTATCGTATCAAATTAGTTGTATTATGTTTTCAACACACTATCTACCTAGCATATATCCTGAAGTATATCAAGTATTTTTCCGATTTTGTTAACTACAGTAAAGTAAAGTATACGATTGACTACAGTCAATCGTATACTTTTATTGCTTCTAAAATATGCGTTTTTTGCGTTTAGGTCCTGTACTGCCGTACTTACTTACAATAAGTGCAATAACTCGGATTTTGGGCTTTAAAAAGTTACATACATATCCGTAATCATAAAATTTTGCTGATTGCGGATATGTATGTAACTTTTTAAAGCCAAAAATCCGAGTTATTGCACTTATTGTAAGTACGGCAGTGTAGTCCCCTTAATCTGTTGTACTCGATACTGTTATTAACGAAAATGAGCATTGTTTTTTGCACGATTGCTTGATTCAGTTGAAATTTAATTAATTAAGCCTTTAAACATCCGGAAAAGTGAGATGAATCAATTGCGATGCTATTATCTCACGACCATGTTTATTTACTGATGTTTTTATTTTATCAAATTATGTCCGCGCCTTTTGTCTTTACTTTGAATGTAATTTTATTTATTTCAGACATAATACACTTATACATTTATATTATAAACTTTTTCAATTTTAATCAGATAAATAAAAACCCAAAATAAAATTGTGATTAATTAAATTTAAATATTCAACAACTCATTAAAGTAATAATAATTAAATCTGTCAAAAAATTATAAAAATGTCAGAATTGTATAAAAGTAAGATGTTATAAAAATGTCAAAATATTAAAAACCATAGACAGAAACTCATCATCAACATCATTTTAGTCCAGAATCACCCACAGCTGGTTACAGGCCTCCCCCGTCCCTCATGCAGCGGGGAAATTGCATAACACACTATCAGTAGGTAGTAATGTGCTTCATTGTGACAGTTGAACAACATTCATTGCGTTATTTACGTTGTTGAGCAGACACATTTTTCGAACATATGAAGCAATGGATTAGCAATGTCCTTCAAAATGATTCAGATTGTGATTAATAGTGTATTGCGCAATTAAAGTACTGCGGTGCTATTCTGTAAAAATCTCACCGTGAAAACATAGATGAAGTGAGCGTGGAGTGAGCTGTCAATAGTGTCAATTCCTAGCAAAAACAAACTCACTTCACCAAGTTTTCACGGTGAGATTTTTACAGAATCGACCGGCAGGTCATAATTATGTTCATATTGTGTCCTTTGTATTAGCAAATTTTTTTGAAAATTCTGGCTAAGAGTCTTTGGTCTACTGGACGCACTCGAAATGAACCCACGGGATCACTCGACTCAATCACATTTAGAATGATGCAGGTGTTTTCCACGACTTTGACGATACCATTAACCCAATGCAGAATGCAGAATTGCAGAGACAGAAAGTGCAGAATGCCAAGTGCTATACTACAAAAAAATTAAATTAAGCGAAACTATAATGACACTCATGACGAGTATTGTTGAAGTGAAGATACCTACTCAAAATCATGATTGTTGTGATGGAAGTTAGCAAATCTTTTTTTTTTGTTTTATCATCATTAGATAGCTTTCAAATTCAATATCCATTATGACTTTGAAGTTTTGCCGGCAAATTAAATTTAGCCTTATTTGACCATTAGTTAAAAAAAAAGAAATATTTTTTATCACACACACACACTTATATCACGCCTCTATTTCTCGAAGAGTGAAGTAGAGGTATATCTATGTATAGTACATTTCGCTAGATATGCTTAAAGGCTCGTACACACAGGCGCGACGCGACACGCGACACAAAGGCACCGCTCGTTGCGCGACTTGCGGTGCCTTTGTGTCGCGTGTCGCGTCGCGCCTGTGTGTACGAGTCTTAAGTCCCAATTCCCATGTTATAGGGTACTAGCAGCGTCCCGCGGTTTCACCCGCATAAGTGTCGATCTCGTTCGAAAGGCACGTGGCGCCTTCTATTATCATAATTAACTTATTGTTGTTTTCCTCGGGAACAGCACTTCTTTTCGGGATGAAAGGTACACTATGTCCGTTTCTGTACACCTGACAACGTATATGCAAAATTTCAGGATGATCGGTTTAATGGTTTAGGCGTGACAAACAAACAAACTTACTTTCGCATTTATAATATTAGTTAGGATGAAACATTTTGTTTCGTCAGCTTATCACATAGCACACATGTTTTGTTAACACTCTCGCCGGTTAGAAAAGTGTACCGACTTAAAAAAAGTGTACCTACCATTATAATTATTATTTTTAAATTCATTATTGAGAATCACTGGCCCCCAAAGGTGAGACGAACTAATTTTGAATATTAAAGAGTTGTCGCGTTATTCATCTGTTTATTCCTTGGTTAGTCTGCCACCGCGTCTGGGATGAATAACACGAAGTTGTACTTTGTGCAAAGTTCACAGTTTTGTTTACAACTTTTGCGAAATATGATTGGGAATATTTAATAGAAAATTTGTTCAGTATTCATAGTTTTGTTTGAAAGTTAATTAAAAGCTGTGGTTGGTTTGGTTTTTTTTGTTATGTTTTACGTGTTGCGGTTTGATCAAGTGCAATGAATATGTAAGTGTTGTTGATTTGATTTATCTATCTACGTAGGTAGAAACCTGCCAGACATCTTTAATCTAAAATAAAAATGAAATGCTGTTTGTTAGTAATCGCATCACATGAGAACGGCTAGACTGATTTGTTTTAAAATATTCGTAATAGTCCGCATCAAGTTTTTATATAAAGAAAAATTGGAAAAGTTGCCCAGAAAGTGTAAAATTTGGAAAAAACTGAAAGTGCTTGTTCCTATGGGATTTTTTGTAAATTCATGAGATTTATTATTAATAAAAGATTTATTTTAATAAAATAATAGTATAAAATAAACATGAATTTACGCTATGGTTTTGTAACATTGGTTTATGAAAATTTTGGGACCAAAACGCAGAATGTTTGGTGAGCAAATCACACTGGTCACACATGACTGACATGAATGACACAGATCTCTTCTTAAATACCATTTCGTAATTAGAGTGTGAATAATCTCATGCAGAACAAATTAAAAGTACCTACCTAAATATTAATATTTAACAACCAAGGCGCCGTCTTTCTTCACATAAAAGCGATTTGCCGAACCGAAATATCAAAGGTTTTCCTTTACCAGTCCTATTCAAAGAAATCTTATGTTTTAACGTAACGTTAGCTAGGAATTATAATTTACGAGAACACATTAAAAAGAAAAATAAATAAAATATATTAAAAGGTATCATTTGTACGGTTTTACGCGATGCTGTTAATGGAGTCTGAAATAGTTTTATAGGAATCGTTAAAACCGGTCAACAGCGATTAAAACAGTTTTTATATTCTTTCTTTTTTATTGAGCTGTGGTGGGTTTCTAAATGGCGTACCTATATGTATGTTACAGAATCTTTGACACAAATTTTGGAAACTGAAACGTGTGTTGTGGTTTTTATATTTTATTTTTGGACTTGGTTTCCGAAACGTACCTACATCTTCCTTGTGGCAACACAGTTGTATAAATACACTTTCCCTAATCTACATTTTCTAATTAGGCACGTAATTCGAAGAGCAACAAATTGTGTGTTGAAAACAATCTCGACTACAACTCGTTTAGTTAACGACAACCTGTCGGCGTTATTTTGACACGGCTCCTAAATGTCGCCCGAAACCAATCGCTAATTGCATTGGCTTCCCTAATTCCCGTCTAACCAACTAGCGATGACACGTCAACTGATACCTATTATTTATTTTCCAGCGTTCTAAATGCGGCGGCGGCAGCGCAAAGGCAAATTAAACTGTGAAAAAGATCAGACGGACAGCATGGCGGCAGCGATTGCGCGCCAAATCCCGCGTCACCGGCAGCGCCATCTGCTAGCGGCCGGCGAAAACCACTTACGTAGTTTGAATCATTCGAACCGTTCGAAATAGTCATTTGTGATTTAACTGTGACAACCGACAGTGCGGGGTCGTAATGTGATATAATAATATATATTTTAGTGTTGTGTTGTGTTTGTGTCTTACGATGTCTGAGGAGAGGTCGCGGCGGTTGTCGCAGATCTTCGACCCTCTGGCTCGGTTTACGGACCTTAGTGGGGCTGGCCACTCGGCCAGTACCCCGAACAGTCCCCGACTATTGCCGAGGAGGTCGCGAGATCCGCCGCCCCCGCCACCTAGGTGAGTTACAATTGCTTAAAACCAATGAGAATATCATTGCTTAAAACCTTTTATTTTTTATAAAAAGTTTACGAGTCTTATATCACATGTCACACCCAACATGTGTGTGAGGTGTGAGTTCGACGTCACCTGTTTTTCAAACTTCACGAACTGAAAGTTTTTCCGCACAACTTTGGTAAACAAAAGTCGAGGAAATTCTTGATTACAAGACCCGATCTCTTAGAATGACTTTACTAAAAATGTCTCATGACTCACTTTTTGACAAATAATTTTAATCTCCAAAAAAAGCGAGTAAATACAATGGGGGCAATCCTTTTATCGGTGACGCTTTCATGACTAATGTTTGTCTTCTGTCATCTGATTACGTTTGTAACACCGTAACACTCTATTTCTGTCTCGTACACTCGTGCGCAGATTGGAGATACAAAAGGCTTTGTGCATGTAATTGTTATTGGACTAGGTTGCTCAATTTCATACCTTGTCACTCTGTTAATGTTACTTTTTCCGTGACCGTTTGTGTTATGTATAATTAATTTTAATTACGAGCGAATTTTTCACAATGACGTCTTGTAAAGAAAGACAAATTGGTACACCGTCATGTTTGTTACTTGTCTCAACAGCTGTTTTGTTTCATAAGCAGGCGCCTATGAAAAAAGATTTACTATTTTCATATTTTGTTACAGTCAATTTCAGTTTCTGGCAGTCTCTTTCCAATTTGGTATTTTTATTTTACTCAATAATTTATTTATTTATTTATTTGAATAACATGGGAGACTTACAGCTAAAACAAACAGATCAGGAACAGTACATTAGTCTGAAAGCCAATAATTATTATTATTTTGTTGTTTTTGTATTACTTTTTTTTTTTTTTTTTTTGTTTAGCCTGTGCTGTCCCACTCCTGGGCAAAGGCCTCCCTCCACTCCTTCCATCTTTCGCGAGCCCGCGCGTCCTCCTTCCAGTTTTGATGGAACCTATCCAGCTCGTCCCGCCATCTCCTACGTGGTCTGCCGCGACCCCGCCTCACTGCCTCAGGGCACCAATTCTGCGCTATTTGGGCCCACAGTTTGTCCGGCATGCGGCAGACATGTCCTGCCCAGTCCCATTTAAGTTGGGCAGCCTTTTGAGCCACGTCAGCTATCTTTGTCTTTGTATTACTTATGCCAAATTATTGATAAAGTGCAATTTGTACCTAACAGGTTAATAATGCCAACTCAGGCAAGTTAAGTCATTATACAATATAAAGTTAATAACTTAACAAGTCACAGTTTAATCTGATTAAATAAATCTTTAGGCTTGTTCCACACTGTATAGTTACAATTACAACAACATGGCTACATTCAAGTATCGATAAAATTGCAAATTAATCCAAGATGGCCGCCGATAATGACACTAACGCATGGAATTAGTAAGTACTATGTAAAGCTAGGAATAATCTCCTTATCGATTATTGGCCCATTAAGGCGACTACATGACCTAAAGTGCGGTCTTTGTCGGACTGCATAGAAAAGTAAAAGAAGCGCGATGACAAACGTGAACGCTGGTAATTTATTGCAAAATTTGAAGCAATTATCTATTTCCAAAAAATCTATTGTTTTGACTAAAGAATTAAAACACTAGTGTTTTAGTATGTTGCTTGTAGAATAATCTTTCAAAAAATCATAATGATTGTATGTATATTAGTAGACACTCAAGAGACTTATGTAATGTTCGTGAACGGGCGCCGTCAGTAGGGACTGGTTATCTCTTTGCTGCCATGGCTTATTTTAATTTAATTTAATATTAGATTTTTTTTTTACGCAAATATATTTTTTTTATTTGTATATTAGTATAGTTTTTATTGCAAAGAGAAAGTTTTTAGAGGTATCTTCATAATTTTTTGCTATTTATCAAATTAGTTGTAACAACAGACTATCTACCTAGCATATATCCTGAAGAATGTCATATATTTTTCTGATTTTGTTTTCTGTAGTCTATACTTTTATTGTTTCTAAAACTTGCGTTTTTTGCATAGGTCTTGTAAGCCCCTTAATTAGTGTCCCAATCAAGTTACAAAATGATTAGCATATTGGAAACAGATAAATTATAGAAGTTATTGCAGATATATAAAGCCCTCAAGGTAACTGTAAGTGTTATGTAAACTGGATCTGTAAACATGATTGGACGTTAAAATTTCATTTATAAATTGTCGTGTTTTGATACAGTAGCTTTGTCTCTAAGGGACGCGTGCTTTACTTGTGGTTACCAAGTAAGCGCAGAAGCTCTCAGTACCGTCCGAGATAATGGCGAAGTCGGAAGTGTGTGTGTGTGTGTGCTATGTGCTAACACTACTCATCTTCACGCACACATTGACAGCGTGTTTGTACACTTGGTTAACACAAGTAAAACGCGCGTTGCTACGTGAGATAAGAATACTATAGCACGACTTATTTGATAAAAATCGGTGAATTGCAGCACGATTTTGTGGCAATGATTGTTTGATAAAAGTATGCCTTGCTTTAGATTTCTCGATCAACTTTGACAATCGACAAGGTTTCTCACAATGCAAGAAAATCTTTAAGCTGTAGTCGATCTATATCTTCTGCTCTAGTTCAAATAAAATTGTTTGACAAAAAAGATACTTTGCAAACTCTTGTAGTTTTATCTTCTGAATCAATGCCAAGTTATAGTAATTGAAGGTATAGTGTAAAGATACTGAATCGCTTAGTATTGCAATCACGGTTGCAATGAAATAAATTCTTAACGTATTGTCCAAAATCAAAATTGCGCCATGCAATCTATATAAATAAAACAAAGTCGGATTAGTTACACCATTTATAACTCAAGAACGGCTGGACCAATTTTTCTGATCTTTAATTTGTTCGATTTGTCTCCACGCCGAATAGCAGAGTACCTATTAAATCATGGAAAAAATTCACGAAAAATAATAATGAAGATATTTATTTTCTCATTCTTTTTTTTTTGATGATTCTGAGGCGGTACGAATTTCAGTGAGATAGTAGAGTTAGATAATTTTAAATAGAAGAATTTGTTGTCATGAAATTACATGACAACAAATTAGTTGTTAAAAGTTATCTGAGGAAATTGTATCTGGATTCTGTTGTATATAATTGTATATTTCAGTTTGTTATTGCATCTGTAGTTTCCCAAATGAAGTGAAATAAAATAAAAATAACTTGACAAGTGTTCGAGCGTGTAACCATCTAAAAAGTCAATTTCACACTTCATACAAAGCCTTCCAAAAAGTTCCCACATAAAGAGTTGTATGAATTCAAAAACAACAAACTGAGCTGAAAGTTGGTTAACATTTCCATTAAGTGAATTCCATCAATTCAGTTGATCTCATCAGATAATCCGGCTCGTTTCAGCCCTTGCTAATTAATCATTCAATATTAATAATACCTCATTTGTTAGTATTAATCCTATGGAGCGAGTCCCAACCTCGCTCAAGTATTTATAGTGAGGCGAAATATTGTGTATTTAAATTAATGAGCACTGTGGAATATTTATGATATGTTCTGCACATTTTTGGGTGAAGATTGGTTACGTGATTCGCATAAAGTGTTGATGTATCGTTTGACTGTCCCGTTGGTCTTGTGGTCGTGAGCGCGACTGTTGTGCGTGGGTCCTGGGTTCTATTCCCGGGCCGGGCAGTGTTTTTGGGTTTTCCATTGAAATTTTCTTCGGTTCGTGGATGGCTGTCTATTCATTACATATCGACACCCTTCCGGGACTCTGAAAGCACGGTAAGCACTTAGTCCCAACTGTCATTCGTAGATTTTTGGCAGTTGTTACGGGTAGTCAGAAGCCTAAGAGTCTGACAACCAGTCTTTGCGAGGGTATCGCGTTATCCAGTGACTGGGTTGTGGAGATCTGATAGGCAGTCATTCCATCTAAGATACTAGTATTCAGCTACGTTTGGTTAGACTGGAAGCCGACCCCAACATAGTGGGAAAACCGCTAGACAGATTGATTGATCTGTAGTTTTGTGGCGGTGAGTGTAAACACTGACTTACGAAATTAAAGTTATTTTTCACTTTGTGGTGTCTTATTTGAAAGTCGCTTTTAAAAAAAAAAAAATTTTTTTTAGGACGCAGTTTTAACTTTTATTGTCAAAACGTGCATTCTATCATGGCGACTCGAGTGACTTCAGTTCTTGCATTCTGTCAAATCTATGAGTTTTTTAAAGTGCTTCCACACAAACTTCTTAAAGGTAGTAAGTAGATTGTCAACTAGCCAACAATAAAAACCGTTTAATTTTCCTTTACTAACCTAACCCTCAATTCTCCAGGCCAATAGCTCATACGTCTCGCCTGGACCCGTTGGAGTACGAGCTGGCGGCTGCAGAGGTCGGGTCTGTCAACTGGCAGGAGCGGTGTCTAGAGCTGCAGCTAGAACTGCACCGCAGCAGGCATCAGGCGACCAGAGTCCGGGATATGCTGAGAGATAAGGTAGGGTTAGATTCTAGTACCTACTTAAACTTTTTACGAATTTTACAATTGAAATTGACCGCGTTTATTGCTATTCCTGTCATTTAAAAGCTAAGTCTGACAATAACTCGGCAGTTCTTGGCTTTCCAACGATGAAATTAATTAATGTGCTATCATTAACTTGCTAGGGCAGTTAGATACATATTTATTAAGTAGAAGTTGTAATCTTTATAATTATTAAAGTGTTCTCAATAGTCCTCCCGTTATACTATTTGCAAATAATCATATAAAACCCTTTCAAAAATGACACTGAAAACTTTTGGAATAAACATTACTTACGTTGAATGATCTCAAGTGATTATTTTCCTTCCGTGCCTCGGAAAACACGTTAAGCCGTTCGGCTGTCCCATTTCAAAACCTAGTAAGGGACACTTTTTACAAAAATCGTTTTATTGCATAATCTTGCTAACCTAGAAGGTCTCTACCAAATACAAAAACACCAGCGTTTTTAACTTACATAAAAGGAGATATATTTAAACATCGATACCTAGTAAGTGCACCTTTCACTCCCTAGTGACCATTTAAAAAAACCTAGTAAGTCACTTTAATCAATTCAAAAAAATACATTCCATAGGCTCACCAATATTATATTTATCCGCTCTCCTGTAAAATTTCATTTAAAGTGCTTACTAGATTTTGAAATGGGGCAGCCGCTTTGGACGCGGCTGTCATTCGTGAATCTTCGACAGTCGTTACGGGTAGTCAGAAGCCCAAAAGTCTGACAACCAGTCATACTAAGGGGTATCGTATTACCCAGTTACTGGGTTTTCGAGGTCAGATAGGCAGTCGCTCCATGTAAAATACTGGTATTCAGCTGCATCCGGTTAGACTGGAAGCCGACCCCAACATAGTTGGGAAAAGGCTATCCAGATGATGATGAACTGCCTTGTAGGTACTTTGTAATGTCGTCAAATTGTAATGATTGTCGACAAGATCCCATAAACCACCACAAAAGCAGCCAATTAGTTCTAATGCTCCACTCAAATCGCAGCTATCCGCTACGAATTGGTGAAACGGACCAATATATTCTAATTACCGCCCCGTAATTAATATCGAGTTAACAAGGAGATATCGATGACGTCATCGCGGTGACGTCGACTCGTGTCACTATACGTCACAATTACGTGGAACATGGTAATGTGTGTATTGATGTATAGGCAGGTTGTGGACGTACATTTGTCGATTAGAGATTACATTGGAGATGGATGTATTGACACTGTTTGGTGGTGTGTTTAGAAGGCTTGATAAGTCGGCGTCGTGCTTTAAAAAATATTTAAAAAGCATGAACATGATACTCCTAGAAGACCTTCCTATTGTATATTTAGGTACTAGCTTCTCGCGAAAATATTCTTCGCGTGAAATTTCTTGGTCCCCCGACCCAGCCCGTCGCATGGCATCGCCTGCTATAACTTTGTTTTCACTTAGCGTTCTTTCTGAGCTTTTTTCTCCTAAGGGATGATGATAAAAAGCATTCCTCAAGAATTGGGCTATGACATGCACAAAGAGTTTTTTTTTTAATCCGAATGGGAGTTCCAGAGACTACGGCGTTCGCGACCTCATCTAGTTTTTAAAATGTGATTGACGTGTAAAAGTGTTTGTACGAACCTACAGAAATATAATCCTTAATGTGTCTTTCGAATCAAAAACAGGACAACGTCTGTCGGGTCAGCTAGTAATATTATAAATGCGAAAGTAAGTAAGTAAGTTTGTTTGTTACGCTTTCACGCTAAAGGCTCGTACACACAGGCGCGACGCGACACGCGACACAAAGGCACCACAAGTCGCGCAACGAGCGGTGCCTTTGTGTCGCGTGTCGCGTCGCGCCTGCGTGTACGAGCCTTAATACAGCTGGACGGATTTGGATGAAATTTGGCACATGGGTAGGTCATGACCTGGAGAATGACATAGGTTACTTTTCAACCTGGATCGCAGACGAAGTCGCGGGCAGCAGCTAGTCATTTATCATTTAAATGCTAGGAAAATGATGAACTACAGTGGTAGTTACGGCTACTTATCATAACTAAAAAAAAAACACAACTGCAGACCATAAAAAAAACGCTGGCACAGCCTAACAATATGTCTACGTATCACCAGTATTCCAAAGAAGTTAGCCGCCCGTCATCTGTTCTTTATAGCCTACAGATTTAATTTGGTGCGACGTTACTCACGAACCCCCGAGTTTTTCTGTTCTGCTGAGTATCCGAACGAGGAGTTTATGATAGATGGCTGATACATTTTTCATTGGTCCACTGGATATTTTGTGGTATTCGAATGTTTTTTTTAGACTGGGATGCACAGAGGGGGTGTCTTTTATGTGTGTTTCAAATGGGAAAGTAAAGTGCTCGTTTGGATTCTGTTTTCTAAAATCTTGAAAGTGTCCTCTACATATAATTTAGTAAGTTCAAACCTTCGGTCAAATACAGTGTAAACTCTTTATAACGAAACTCAAGGGACTGAGCATTTTTTGTCGTTATAGAGAGTTATCGTTATATGGAGTGAACAAATACCACACAAACTTTTTCGTCAACACAAATCGCTTTCCGTTTACTGGCCATGTTAAAAGTTTCAAAGTAGGTTTACGACTGATAATACGATAGGTACCCAGTATGCTTGGTCGAATACCATCACATCCGAGAAAACAGTGCCATACTGCACGTGTTCAAGGCAATTTAGGATAACAAAAGAGTGTTCGAGGCAATTAAGGATAACAAAAGCTAGACCGACCTGGGATGTTTCGGAGCTTCAAAGTCTTTTCTTACCTGATAACATAACATAAACAATAATACCGATAATAAATATTTACTGTCTAAAAATATGAACATATTTCTTCGTAATAGAGAATGGCGTATCGTTATAAAGAGTTTTTCAATATGTGGGTTTTAACGCAAACCAACCAAGTTGGGCTCACTTCAACGTTACAGGGAGTTTATTGTTATAAAGGATGACGTTATAAAGAGTTTACACTGTAGTTTAAAAACCAAATACTTATTACAAAATAATTTAAACACGACTAAGCCGATATAAGAAGCTTAACTTTTTGTTAATTATTGCCTTTCTTCACATCTTACACTCGAAGAGAAATCTCTGAACACGAAAAAATAAAAGTGGAAAATTAATTCATTCAAGGATGTTTAATTTCGGTACTAGCTTATCTTTCACTGCTTTACCGAATGATCGTAAAATGAAATGAAAGAAGTAGATGAACGTTAATTCCCATACAATTATGTCGGTATCGAGCGAATGGTAGAATGGAACAAAAATTAACCTGCACTCGAGTGAAGAAAAGCGTCTCGGAAAAAGTTTGGCAAACTTTTAAATACTATAGATTTCCCTCCTCGGACAAAAAAAAGGGCATATAACGAAACAGTTGTCCGTTTGTCATATTATAACAGCCTCAAACTCACTTTATCTAAATTCCCTTTGTCACATTCCATAACCTTCCCAGACGACCAATATTCCCATTGAACTATTATATATACGTATCTACCTACGGAAACTCCCCTATTAATGCCAGGCTCACGCCGGCCCAGTGACTTGTAAACAGTCCTTCATACGTCACTGGCCATGGTATGAAATGCCATAAAATCAGTCGGCTATGAGAGCCGATATGGACGTGAAACAAGGGGGATTTACACCGACGTCTATAACCGTACATATCAGTGTGGAACTAACTTAGGGCTAGTTCAGACACAACTTTAAATAAAAATACAACGTTCGTAACAAAATAAAAAAATGATTGTGAATAAGCTGCAACACATATAAACTGGTTGGATAGTGGTTTCCAGTAAACTGTGGTGAGTCACCTGATGTCAAAACCAATTTCAACACTGTCAGCAAACATGATGATTGACGCTTCATGATATGATGGTGGCTGCACTGTGGTTACGTGTAGTTGATATCATACACTGTCTATCGCAGTCTCGACAGCTGTGAAAAATAAAACCAATTTACTGAAAATGCCGTATTTCAAGATATTTATAAAAAAGGAGTAGGTATTTAGAATTCTTCTAGATCCATATATTTTTACTGGGCAAAGTCAAAGTCAAACTATTCATTTGTAAAACTTAAAAAGTAGGTCACTATGTTTTGCTGTTGACGGCATACAAATACTAATGACGTGAGGGATCTTAAATAATTTTTACATTGCAAGAACTTCACCATTCAAAATTAAGTAAACGTATTCTAAGCAAGCCAGTTTAACGTTATGTAAGGTCGCTTCGCTATCCACCATTCCGTAGCCGTGTTGTTGTCGGTTTGATCGAAAGTCGTATATCTGTACGTGCCCTTACATTTTTGGTACATTGTGCCATTTATGAAATCACTAAGCCTGGATAAAAAGCGCCGATACCGTGGATTTTTGTCATAACTCCCGGGAAAATTAGTTTTTTACCGGAATATTGTTGGAAAAGTAACGTATGGCCGATGTGACGGGCTTTGTGATGTTTTTGGTTTGTTTTAACATCGTGTCCACGACAAATATGAAATGTGTATGAAATATTTTGAATATGTTTTTGTTTTTAAAATGAACCATAGATTTGTGAATGTGTCAGTCATTTAATAAATTTATATGTATGTACGTGGGGCATGCTAAAAGTTTCAGGATCTGCCACTTACTATAAAAGAATGAAAAAACATATCTAGTCTTATTTATCATAAAGGCTGTAAGTCTCATATCTAGTCTTATTTATCATAAAGGCTCCTGCAAACAGGCGCGACGCGCGACGCGAATCGCGCACGATACAAAGGCACTGCTCGTTGCGCGAATTGCGGTGCCTTTGTGTCGCGCGCGATTTTATCGCGTGTCGCGCCTGTTTGTAGGAGCCTTAATCCAGAAACTTTTAGTATGCCAAGTATCACGCCTGTATTCACCGAAAGGTTAAGCAAAGGTGTACCTATAGTACACCTCTGAATTTGTTTCGGCCTTTCCTCTCAGATAGTAAACGCCGAACTCATCTAGTTTAAAAAAAAATATGATTGACTTGTCAAAGTTTTTGTACAGATGCCAGCACATCAATCTACTACAATCTGTCAAATTTATTTAATTGATTTTCAACTTTATCGCTAAAGCATAAGGTTCAAAGTTGATTGGGAAAATTTGACGGTTTCGGGTAGGTTGATGTGCTGGCGTCTGTACAATAGGCAACAATTAATGATTTTCATCAACCCTTATATAAACAGTATCAGTTTAGGGTAGCTTGATGTGCTGGCTTCTGTACAAAATTACTTACAGAAATAAAATTATTTATCATTTACACCCACATTTCGCCATTTATGTTTAAGTCCCATAATTTAATAAATTATCTAAGTTATCATAATTTTAATAGCTTTCCAAAACTCGTTTCGAAAGTTGACTACCGAATTTTTCGTAACAGATGTCGCATAGAACCAATTTGCATTTAGTTCCCCGGAACAAAACAAACAATTATTTGCAATAAAATGACAATCAAACAATTCGAATTTGTTAGGCGATTTGTAAACTTATGGACTTCAGACTGGAAAGTTTTAATTAAGTAAAGGGAATTTCAGTAAACGACGTTTCAGCCAATTTGTGAAAGTTTTAACGACTGTCAACACTGAACGGCGCGGGACCGATTTAAGTCGACGGTGATCGATTTAGAAGTGGCAACATTGAAAAAATGGTGCCCGGAGCTACTGAGACTTAATACGAAATGGTTTTTGATTGAAAATATCGGACTGCGTAAGTACAAAGTGGGATGAAGGAAATTGTAAATCTTGGCTGAATCTTTAATGTTATTTATAATATTAGGTGGAATTTTAAATTACCAAGAAATATCAGAATATTTATTGAAAGATGGCATTTTCTTTGGCTAAGATTATAGTAGGTATTTTTAACCATAATGTGTGTGTGTTTTATCGTATCTCAGAATTTCAAAGATTTATGAAATCATTAGGTTATCAATTCTAGCCTTCTGAAAAAGCTTTGACACGTTTAGCCAGACTTGGCTAGCTTTGTATCTTGATATACATAATTCTTCTGTACATGTGTATGTCACTGAACTCCTCCTAAATTGTTGAACCAATTTTGATGATTTTTTTAGTGTGTTTGAGTGGATCACTGGGTGGTTTAGAACTTATGTACACTCCTGCACAAGATAAGTTCTCACCTAGCAAAACCTATCCGTCACTTTAAATCTGATACCGGTGTAAGATCCCGGGAACACGGTGCATACTTGTCGGGAATGTCGGCAAATCCCGGGAGTGTTTGCAGCAAGAAACTGCCATACATCTCGACGGTGCATAGTTTATCGTGAGGCAGGCACTTAGTGCAAGGAAATGTTTCGTCGTACGTTTTTGGTATGACGTTTTTATTGTTTGGTAAAGTTTTCGAGAAATGGAATGTTTCGGGAGGTTGTAGGGTAACGCATTTTTTTTGTTGGCGGTTTTCTATAGAAAATTGTGGCCTACTCGAATGAATTGTTGGTCTTCTTAAGAATCTAAAGAAATCAACCAATCGATCAAAAAAGTCGATCGATCAATCGATCTTACGAAATTAATTGCTAAGTGAGCATTGCCTGAAGAAGTTACAGCCTGTCGTTACCTAAAAATATATTATAAAAAAATAACCATTCGAAATGTGCTTAAGAAAAAAAGTTAACTAACTAACTATTGAGATGAAGTTTGTATTTCCATAAAATCTAAAAATATAACTAGGTCGCCGAATACTTTTTCTTCCTACTTTATTCTTGAGCTGGTACCTGAAACATATTTATGTAAACAAGAGTTTTCTTTTGTGGACATTTCGCGAGGCGCTGCAGTGTTTAACAAATAGAATGCTGCGCGCTTGTGCACGTCGTGTACGGCGAATCGCGTAGAGTAGTGAACGACAGGTGCTACATCATCGGAAATGTGAAAACAAAGAAGCACACGCACTATAGGCCTTATAGTGCGTGTGCTTCTTCTGTGCTTCTTCTTTCGGAGAAGAAGAACTTTATACCCATGGAATTCTAAACAATGCTATCCGAGAAATTGTATAGCCAAAATAAGAAATACCAGACATTAAATTGACAAAATATACTCTATAAGACATAATAGAATTCGCATTTAGAAATTGGGGGGATACTTTGTGTCATTTGAAGCTTCTCAATCTGTCGATCGTGAAGGAAAATCAAGTTATGTTTTCAATAATTAGCAAAAAAGATTGCTTCTCTCTCATGATCTTTCCCGCTCATAAGAAATCACGTTCAAATAAAATTATGGTTTGAAAAAGCTGCATTTGAACGTACTTATTACATACGTACTAAACTCTCGCCTTCTTCCCATGGGGGTATGCAGAAACTACAGAACGCCACTTCCTACGAACCTTACATACTCCTTTTGCTACGTAAAATTAAAAGCCCAAATTATATAATATCACAAGAAAAATACCTGAACCTCATTTGATTTACGAACTTTCACTGCCTCTGTACCCAAATTGTTCTGTGCAAATCTCCACAGAGTAATTCATCACGTCTCTCTCAGGTCCCGATAAATCAATCGACTAACTGTTGCCGAGTAAAACAGATATTTTACTGAACGGAACTGTATGAGGAATTTGTGATGAGAGGTTTTTGTGTAGATAAACAGGGTGGAGTAAAAATATCGGGATATTAAGAGCTGAAAAATCTTAAGTTTATACAAAATATTCTGATTGGTATCTATACATATTATAAACCAAAGTCGCTTTTCGCGTCTGACGGTCTGACCACGTTATTCTTTTGAACTACGCATCGGGTTTTTGCTGCGGTGTTCACTATAATTTAGAGAATTTATTTCATTGAACGTTTATGTGTATTATATATAATTATTAAACCTACACATTATAATAAAAACATCCAGATATTTTGTCAAGTCGTAAGAACCATGTGAAGTGTTGGTCGATCGCTAGTATTGTTTATATTTGACATACCAATAGGTAACCGCTTTAAAAGAAAGAAAAAAAATAAGTTATTGAAAGTTACCGATTATTTTATTCGCAATGGAATGTTGTGGGTAGGGCTAACCCTACACTAAAACTCCTAAATCGTGGGTGTGTTTAAAACGTACACTGTAGATATAGGAAATATTTGCAGACCATAACTTTCTCATTCACAGGACATTATATCAAAAACCAAGTCTCTTCACATTCAAATCCTCCTTATCTTCAATCCACCATTCAAGACACACCTGTCTTACCACCGATCCAAGGCAAGTACCAGGGCGTCATAAACCCCTAGTAGGTAGTCTAACGGTCATAGTCATGCATAGCACGGACCGCACTACGGTGTTCACTCAAAACCCACCTCGGCAGGACTATCAAATCTCTGCCAATATACTGAAGATACTGCAAATGGAATAGATATCGCACCAATAGCATTTCACGGAGCTGAGGTGACCAAACGAGCGGTTTCAAGCGTCTTGTTCGTGAAGGGATGGATGGATGGAAATAGTCTTTATTGCACACTGTTTGAAGAAAACACAAACGTTTTATGAAAAGGGTGATGAATTGCTATTACTATTTGTTGGGGAATGTCTTTTTAGATTTGTTTCTAAAAATATTGCAGTCTTGTTTCCATTGAAGTCTTTTGCCAGGATCTGCTCCAGTCGTTACGTTTCAACGTCTTAACTCATAAAGAAAACAGATGATTTCTCCTTCATCCTTCATTATTTTTTGGGTATGCATTTTGTCATAAAGCATTCAAGGCTTTTGAAGAAGACCAATCAGATTGACTACCCAAGTCGACCAATTTAAATGGCAAAACGTGCGAGAGCGCGTTGCTGCATTTGCCTGCATTTAAAGACAGATTAGCATTCGACGACGTCAAACCGGAATCGGGTAATAGGCTTTTGTTTTTTGATATTTTTCTGATAAGTATTATGACTTAGCCTATTACCCAATTCCGGCTTGACGTTGACTTCTGGGACACCCTGTATATGCAATGGAATGTCTGTATATGCAATGGAATGTATTTAAGGGATAAATTATTGTTTAAAATTACCCAACAAAAACGGGACAAAATATGCATCACCATTGCAACAATTTTTTCGCACTAAACTCAGATCGCGCTCAACCACTCCACTAAGATGTCTCAATAAAACCTAAACGTATGGACACCACAGACGTAGCGTCGCACAATGCTGCACAACCGACACGTCGCTCGTACGAACGTCTGGACCGATATTATTGTTACACTACCTACGAAGATAATTTTGTGTTCTGTAAGTTTTAGCACCTTTCAAATGTGTGGGGACTTAATCCATAATAGCATCGAAGACGCAGGTCATATTTTATGTTAGGGACAATTTTCGGTTAGAATTTTCATTTTGGAGAGTATAATATATAATACAGGGTGTTGTAAAGAATTGATAATATTTCTGCATGATAAACATGGAGACCTTGAAAGGCTGGTTGCCTAGTAACTCTTGTGGGCGAGGATAACGAGGATTTCGCTCACATAAAATTATTATTAGGCTAGACTAAAAGATCTGCAGTAGCTTTAGGAACGTACCAAGAAATTATATACGAAGAAGATATAAGGAATAGTTTTCTATCACACTAATATTATAAAGGCGAAAGTTTGTGAGTTTGTGTGTGTGTTTGTGTGTGTGTGTGTGTGAGTGTGTGTGTGTGTGTGTTTATATGTTTGTTACATCTTTACGCTCAAACGGCTGGACCGATTTTGATAAAATTTGGTATGGAGTTAGTTGACACCCTGTATTAACATATAGGCTAGGCACCCTGTATTAACTATATGGCTACTATACAGGGTTATTTTGCAACCACCATCCAAATTTTAAAATCGAGGACTTTTAATTAACTTATTTTCATATGTGAAACATTATAATCAAATAATAACAAAAACAAAAAAAAACATTCAAAAGAAAATATCCGAAAAATAACAGAATGTAGAGAGACACAGCAAGGTTATTGACCTCGCTCGCTGCGAGTGCGACTGATGTAGGTACCTACGCGTTCTTAAAAGGGTTGATTCCAATTTTCCCTTCATACTTTACGGGCTTAGGACCGACATAATAAAATAAGGAATGTGAAATTATTAGTTTTTATTATGGCGTATTTAAAAAATTGGAATCAACTAGCTATTTACAAATTAAACTTACCAAATAAACTCGATTAACCTACAAATCACGTGTACTTCAGCAATTGTTCAAAATGGAGTCCGTTTCTCTCAATACACAAACGTGCACGTTTTTCTAAACTATTTTTTAATAAGTTTAAAGTATCTGTTTGATTTTTAATGTCATTAAATGCTATTATTATTTTACTACGGAGGTCCTCAACACTTTGTGCTTCTTCAACGTAAACACGACTTTCTGTACGGTACATTCTTTGCGCACTATTTAAACTTTCGCCACTTAAAAGATAACACCTGACCATTTCATAATACTCTGCATTAGAATAAAAAGTCGCCATGTGTGCGATGATGATCGAACGGAATTCTGAAGCGAAAATGCAGCGAGAGTGACAAAAAAATATGGCACACGTTCACACGTAACTAGGTCACGGTCAACTGACAGCCGGCGCGGGCGCAGGGCCGATCGGGGGCTGCGCGGGTTGCGACGTGTGAGGGAGGGGGGCGTAGTGCATGGTTCTTTCCCGAATTTTGAGGTAAGCGCGTGTGCGGTCATACAGTTCAACAACCTATTGTTCAACTGTATTTATTCCACACGTTGTGATTTTAGTAGCGGATAATGGTGAAAATCATGTAATTTTTTTTATTTTTTTTTATTTCATTAATTGATAAGGTTATCGATTCTAAATCATTTCTGAAAATTTGGATGGTGGTTGCAAAATAACCCTGTATAACGTATAGGCTTTATCCTGATATTCCCACGGGATCGAAACTTGTGCGGGTGAAACCGCGGGGCGCAGCTAGTTGGTCATATATTCTTCGTATGTACAGACGCCAGCACATCAACCTACCACAATCTGTCAGATTTTCCCAATCAACTTTGAACCTTATGCTTTAGCGATAAAGTTGAAAATCTATTAAAGAAATCTGACAGATTGTGGTAGGTTGATGTGCTGGCGTCCGTACGTAATTTCTAATCTTTTGAAGCGGTTGAATGATCGCTCATTTTTCTTCACACTTTTGTAGAGCAATATAATTTCAAGTGTTGCCAGTTTAATACCGTAAGAATAGAAATTAACATAGTCGAGGACGTACTCAACTATGTTTTACTCGGCAAAGAAACTCTTTTTGGTATATGTCTGACCACGGAAAAAAAATGTGGATTCTCTTTAGGTCCTCTGTAAATAATAATATGTTAGTGTTAAATCTTGACATTCTCTTGTGCTTTTTCTTCATATAAAATATTCGATGTATGGTAGTACTAGTAAGCAAATACTACATATGTGTGTGGTCCAAGTGATAACAGAGATGCGATTTATTCATAGAGAGTCTTACAACTTTTTAGTTGATGATGTTATCCAAAAAAACTAAGATAAGCAATTCAAACAAGATTTTGTAACAAACTGCAAAATTACTCCACGATCCTTGTGTGGAACAAATATTTATAAGATTTTTATTTTTTGATTTTGAGATTTTTAGAGCGATAAGGCCGCCCATTGTATGTTTTGTATTCATAGTTGTATTTTTTTGTTATGTATTTTCTGGTGTACAATAAAGTATATATAAATATAAATAAAATAAATAAATCTATCTAATAAATTCTCAATAATTAATTATTCACATACTTAGTTATTTAATGTGTGCTATATATAGCGTGCAATAAATGATTTGTCGATCTATCTAGGTTTCTAGAAGCATAATCAAATAATCTGAAATTCTGAAGTTAGCTTTCATAGTCAGTTATTTGCATTTGTCATCCGATCATAACAGCCGACAAATGATTTTAAGGCAGCTTTGAGATTTGCTGGGACTTAAAAAACCCTGGCGTAAAGTTTATGATTCCGCTGTTGCTTATAACTTGTACCAGTATTATGAGTGCAGACTGCTCCGCTGACCGCAGCGCATGCAAATTTATATGCTGAGCATGCTCTGTTAATTACAATGGATAATCATTTTATTTAAGCGCAATGCTTTACCGCCGCGTGTGTCTGGAAGCATTTACCTTGCCTGGGAAAGTTTTAATTCTATGACCTGGGACATTATTACAACCCTGCTTTAATAAAGAGCTTTGGTTCAAATATGAGTAAAGTACTGGGTTTTACCGCGGCTGCGTCCGCGAGGTCATAATATAAATTCTACAGAACCAATTTTTAACCAGTGCGCGAACTGTAACAGTGAATTCAGGACATGATCCTACTTTTAAAGTTTATACTGTATAAAAATCTTCATGAACAAAGCGGCGAAGGAAAACATCACTTCGTGAGGAAACCGGCGTGCCCTAGAACCAAAAAATTCAAAGACATGTGACACCTACAAATACCAACGCGCACTGGGCCAATGTGATAGATTATCGCCCACTCCCTCTCACAGGGAGGAGGCCTGTATCCCAGCAGTGGGAACATTATAGGCTGATGCTATGTGCATGTGTGTGTGGGGGTGTGTGTGTGCATGTGTGAGCATGTTGGTGTTTATCAATATCATATATACCAATATTCCTTTTTTATATTTGATTTCATCACAAGGCTTTTTACGAGAAAAATCTAATAGAACCCTTTGGTAATCACACACACACATATCGTGATCGGCCTAATCGGATTACCAAAGGGTTTTATCAAATCGTTCTTAGGTGCATTAAAAGATGCTCAACGCTTGACAATAATTTTCAAGAGCCTTTGACGTTCCTATCCTGAACAGATTGATGCTTTGTTACCAACCTAGCCGACCTGGCTATTGCTCTAAGATTTTATCAGTTATTTTTGGAATAGCTTGCAATATTACGAAGGGAAAAATATGAACACAATAAGAAATCAATATTTGTATAGGGTTAGAAAAAACTAGAACAGATAAAGTAATAAAAATCTAGAGTCTCATCTGCCTTCCTTTTTAACAATCTTGGGGTCGGCTTCCAATCTAACCGAATGAAGCTGAACTTTACTTGGACTTACTTTTCTTTTACATGGAGCGACTAGCTATCTGATCTCCACAACCCACCTACTGGATAATACGATTCCCCTTTGAAGGACTGGTTGTCAGACTTTCGGGCTTCGGCTATCCGTAACGACTGTCAAAGATCTATAAATGACAGCCGCGACCAAGGGCTTAACGTACTTTCCGAAGCACGGAGGGTTCTCGATATGTAATGGATGGTTACCCATCCACGGAACGACCGATAAAAATATAAGGAGAAGTAGCAATAACTTTACTCATACACATCTCCTATCGCTTATTCCTTACACTACACTATTCGCAGAGGCGTCTGACCGCAGGCCATGCAAATTTATCCGCTGAGCGCGCATGCTCTCTTAATTACGACGCCTAATGCTTTTTAGATTACTGTTAACGTTTAATTGAAACACCGGTGTTTCGGGTTTGCGTTAGGGTTTAACCTATTAGATTGTTTTGGTCGTCTTCCGAGGTGATTAAGGAATTTGGGTCGGTAGGTCGAGGATGGGAGCCATGCGGGAACGTGTGTTGTAAATGTGATCTTGTCCTAAAGAAGATTACGGGGTGAACGTTTTGGAGCTTGGGTAGATATTTTTATACTGACTCTGCTCAGGTACCTCAGCTTGGGTAGATATTTTTATACTGGCTGCTCATTTTTTTATTTAATTGTTAACACTATAGTTAATCCTTACATAGTATAAAACAAAGTCGCCGAAATGTCTGTACGCGCATAACTTCCGAATGACCGCACCAAATTGGATAAATATTCGAAAAAAAAATGGCACCCGTGCGAAGCTGCGGGGGGGGGGGGGGTAGTTTAGTATAAGAAGTTTTCACATTTCGAATCGTCATTATCAGCAGCTGTTCGCAGTCTTATCAAATAGGACTAAAATTTAGGTTTAAAGAATCTTTTATTTATTTATTTATTATTTATTAAAACTTTATTAAAACTTTTAGCACATAACTTGGGCATTTTCTACCAGTCTACCTTATTTCTCATACGAACATAATACAGTTCACAAAAATGAGATTTAACTTTTAAAATAATTAAACGTCGTCTAATGATGAAGCATGCAGATGTAGAATAAGTACCTAAAACAAAAAAAAAAAACTTCTGTATTAAACTAAATGCTCGTTGAAAAAGGGAGCAATGGTGCTTCATGCTTAATCTTTGATAATAAAAAAAAAAACTTTCCTACAAATTAAATAAAAAAACGAAAACCACGTAAACTTTGTGTATCCGTTTGTCGTACACTGTCGGCCGCAATAAATTACTGCCACGTGTCACCGATAAAGCTAATTTACTCGTAAGTGGTATTTTTGTAATTAATGTTACACTATCCGCCCGTTACACTGTGCGTTATTATACATTCCGCGATTAGATTGTTTTATTATGTTAATTTTCTATTTGAGCTATTATTGTGGCCTACGGTGTACAGGTGGAAAGTTTGAGTAAGTATTGTGACTGTATTGGAAATGGTGAAATATTGAGAATTGGCCGTATAAATTAACTACCTAATTAAATTTTCTGATAGCCCGATCAATACCTTCACAAAAGAGATTCATCATTGACAAGGGAAGTTGGATTATTCTAAGATTTTTTTTCTTATAATTACGTAACTCTACAGAATTTAATTTCTGGCTTTCTAAGTTCCTTTACTCGGAGCATAACATTGTCATTACCAGGTACCAAACCAGGTACGGTCAGCAACAAAGCCGATTAAAGAACTGAAGTGGTCCTTTCCAACATATATTTAAAAAAAATTAAAATTAATTGTTAAATTCAGATAACACCAAGTATTTAGTTGTTGCAAGAAACGCTGAAAAAACGTGTACCTATGACATTATTTTAGGTTTATTTATTTACCTACCTATATCACATGTAAAAGTAACAACGTTATATACGTAATTTCTCCTACTGAACCGTACCTACCTAGAGCCAATTTATAAGTAGTTGTACAGAAACACTTCAAAACAAGCACCTTTTCTAAATAAAGCCTTATCGCACCAAGCCCTCATCTAACATCATAAAAAAACTCACTCGATCCGTCAATACCAAGCAAATTAACGAACTCTTCCATACAGCTCAAAGCGTGAACTGATCAAAGGAAACAAGGAATGAACTATATGAACGAGTAGGTCATCGGTTCACTCCGAGCGTCTCATTCACTGGGAAGCAATTACGTCCGGAGGGATTATGTTCCAATCGGAATTCTAGGTTTTAGACGCTTTTCGTGTGAATTGGTGATCTAGTACTTAGTCGTGTTTTGTTTGGTCTATGTTTTATCTACAAGTGATAAGCGTGTTGGTAACTTGGTAAGGTTTTGAGGTTTATGTTACAAAAACAGTGGACAAAATTGTATAAAGGCGATGATTTGTAAAACCCCAATTCTTAGCTGTTATTCATAAATGAGGCAGATTTTTTGAACGAAAGTGTAATAACAGAAATGTCGATTTGATATCTTATTGAAATAAATTAAGTGTCGTACATTTTTTTTATACTAGCCATTGATGTCCCTCTGCAAGGCAAAGAGTCTCTCTGTACAAAGTTGCCAAGAATCAGAAGCTGCTAGTTTGTATAGACGCCAGCACATCAAGCTACCCGAAACTGTCAAATTTTCTCAATCAACTTTGAACCTTTTGCTTTGACGATAAAGTTGAAAATCTATTAAAGAAATTTGACAGTTTGTAGTAGCTTGATGTGCTGGCGTTTGTACATAATTATTTACATAGCGCTAAACTACTCGTATGTTTGAAAACAAAATTACGTCTTGAAACCGTTGAAGGTTTTGATTTTTAACCGATTTCAAGTCTGCATAAGTACATAGATATTGTAGGGTTAGGAATATTACAGACCAACATAGTTCTTAACTACCTCTTGTTATTGTCAAAATGGCTTCCAACAGTAATTCGAAGCTTAAACTCGAACCATAAAAACTTTATTAAAAATTCACTTACAACAGCTGTTCGGACCAAAAACATGTTACAAAAGTGAAATAACAAGGAGTTTTAACTGTTCTAATGTCGGTCGTGCTCGGTCGTACTCGTGTCGTGTCGGAGTCATGTCGTGCTATCCTGTCGTGTCGTGATACGTAATCACGTAATGATCATGATTTTGTACACACTGCTGTGAAATATTGCAGGTGGATTTATCGACATGAGTATGCTTAGGAATCAGTTTTTACAAAGGCTTCTATTTGATTAACGTTTACAAGTGTAAATACCTATGCTTGTAATGTAATGCGGAGGAATGAGGAAAATGTAGGGAAGTTTTGAGTATGACCGTGGTTGGCTATAAGGGTAAGGGACCAAAGAAGCGATGGATGGACTTTGTGAAAGATGATATGGCTAAAGAGGGGGTGACTACCGAGATGACGACTAATAAAAGAAAAAGAAATAAGACAAAAAGAAATAAAAAAGAAAGAAATAAGACAGAAAGAAAAAAAAAGAAGAAAGAAAGACAAAAGAAATATGAAAGAATAAGACATGCTGTATCGACCTCAAATAATTTTGAATAAGGAGAAGAGTATGACGTTGATAAACTGTATAAACCTACTTAAAAAACGTTCAGTACCTAACTTAAGGTATCAGTCAGAACTAAGTAAAACATAAAAATATATGAAAGCAGTCCTGAAATTGTCATAAATTATAGGAACGTTGAATTTAATATGTCGCCGTGTCGTGTCCACGTCATGTTGAGTAATCGCTACCTGAATATATCGCATTTACATCATGTTACCCTAGATTGCTATGAACATCATAGCTGTGTAGTTATTTTATACATTACTGAAATATACATCAAACTATATTGACGTTTTTTCAATAAAATATACATATTTTCAATGACATAAATCGTTAATGGATGCCCTACGTCGCAAAAAGAACCTATTTAGATAATGGATTCCTTTTACTGTTTCTAGCTACAATGGTTTTGGGCTCTGCGTTGATGAATTAATCATTCATTCTGTCAGTCAGAACGTTTCACTGTATAACTGACTTGCTGCATTATTATTATTATTTTTTTTGTTAGCGTTTATTGTTGGACAAAAGCCTCCCCTTTTTCCTTCCAAGCTTCCCTGTCTTGTTCGATCTCTGGCCATGTTGGCCCTACAAACGTTATCAGATCGTCACACCACCTTCGCTGTTGTCTAGCTCGACAGCCTCCACAGTCCTCCTTCAGGCGTTTAGTAAGTGACGATCTTTACACATCTCTCCGGGCGCATTCGTGAGACCGGCCCTCTCCCATCAGCCAGTTCATTCAAATAAAATTCGTTATTTAAATCAATCAATTAAATTCCACTTCTGTGTCCATACCGACTTTGAAATATTTGTTAACCAATCTTCCAGCCCGTATGTCAGGCATCCAGGGTATAACACGAATTTCAAACATAACGTTCCCTTAAATATTCCATAGCGAGCTCTTGAATACTAATTATTATTTAACTTTTATTATCTGACTACGCCTGTAAATCATTAGCGTGATACGTCGCGTGGAACTTCATAGTTAGATTTAAGTTATAATTTATCGAAGTGACAGAATTATGTTGTTAAAACTATTTTTATTGCTTCCTCTTTATTTATTGGAAGGAATTAGAATAGTTTGTATTTATAAGGAAGTAAGTTTCAGGGGTGGTGGTAAATTTTCATTTAGTTGGAGTTTCTGAAGTCTTGAGTATGTATTTGCCATTTAAACACTTTCTTGATATAAATACTAAGAAATAACAAGGTTATCGATTTATTCATCATCATCTACATACAAATACAAGGCAACCCATTTATAGAAATGTGCATGGGGTGCCTGCAAATACATGGTACTTAAAGATATATGCATAAAGGCTCCTACAAACAGGCGCGACACAACACGCGACACAAAGGCACCGCATGTCGCGCAACGAGCGGTGCCTTTGTGTCGCGCGCAATTCGTGTCGCGCGTCGCGACTGTTTGCAGGAGCCTTAAAGCTTAGGTGGTAGAAGATAAATGATGAATGAGTCTTGTCTTTGCATCCTATCTATTCTAGGGTATATTGCACCACAGAGAATGGAATAAGTCAGTTAACTTGTCGCAGTATGACTGAGTACCAAACAGCCGAAGTTCCAAACGTACAGAATGTCTGAAGTATTGCCAAAATATTCAGCATTTTGGTCATAATGTTGATAGTATTTTGAAGTGCGAGATATAATAACCTAGTGCGAACTGGGACACAAGTCCCGGCACATTAGTTTTTATGTGTAAGAAACATTTTTATTCCATTCCTGATACTCGTCGGCACATCGAATTTCGCAACTTGTGCCAAGATCTTGTTCCTAGAACATGTCCTGAAATGGGTTGCACAGTGCATAGCAACCCATTTGGCTATGCACTGTGGCTATTTATAATGTGTTCTGTACATCACGCCTGTATTTTCCAAAGGGTTTGAGCAGAGGTATATAAGTATAAGAAAGTCAAGGAATTTATTTTTTATCAATATGACACACTACGTCAATTTGCCGTGTTATGGCCATTTAATAAAATATAGCAGTTGTGATACAAAATGCGGGCAATTTAAATAGGTAGTCAATTTGATGAACAAATAATTTCCCTGACTTTACAATAGGCTTTAGCAGGGCAGAAATCCAGATCTCAGACGTAGGCAGCTATAGAGAAATTCCTGATGGAATATACCAGTATCACTTTTTCCGACCAGGAAACAAACCCATGACGGACGTGACAGTCGATTACCAGCTTATAAATACACATTCACATACTTTTGCTTTTTAGGCTGAGGCTACAGTAGGCAGCGATTTGCGATGCGACTGGAAGAGCGAAACGAAAAAAACATGGTATGGCTAACAAGCGAAAAAAAAAGCAATTTTCTAATAAATTCGCTTCAATTTCGCTCATGTTGATGTAGCCGATGCCGTGATTTCAGTAATGTTGTTCCTATCGCATAAAGAAATCAAAGATCGCTAGTAATATTTGATGTACGGTGTAGCCATATACGTGAGCATTCATTTACTTGTTTTAATCGCTCATGTGTCGCAGGTCACGTCGCGGCCTAATGTAGCCTCAGCTTGATGACTTGCTTTCACAATAAATGTTTTCCTGTATTTACCACAACAATAGTATAAGAAAACAATGCCTTTCAAAAATATTTATCAAACATAGAACATAGACCTCTCCCTTCCAAGATTTTTGAGAAAAACATTCATTTGTTAGAAAAAAATCTTTTAACTTTTAATGTGCAAATTAACCATTGAAAGTCTATGGGAGTTTTTTAAACGTATATTTCCATAGTGTTTACTTTGAGGGTGGGCAGGACACAATGGAGGCTAATCAGCATTTTTCTTTATTATGTCGGCCAAGGCTTTGGTGATGGTGTCCCGAAATCATTAAAAGTTTAATTAGAATTTCGTTGTAAAAAGTCACGTAGGTAGGCAAAACTGTCTTGTTTTTAATTTTAACGTTGTGCTCATTAAGTGCCATTTCAACAGTTATTATAAAGTAGATTTAAATTTATACGCAATCACGCAATTAGGGTCCTTATTTCGATGTCTGTGTAACTTTGTATTTTCATATCTAGCTACACTATATTTACTTAGTATGATGTATGTATATTCTGTGTCCTTAATGAATAAAGGCTCGTACACACAGGCGCGACGCAACACGTGACACAAAGGCACCGCAAGTCGCGCAACGAGCGGTGCCTTTGTGTCGCGTGTCGCGTCGCGCCTGTGTGTACGAGCCTTAAAGGAAAGTAATAAATATATGTTGGTATACCTAGATAATCAGCCTATAATGTTCCCAATGCTGGGACACAGACCTCCTCTCTTCAAGAGGGAGTGGGCTACTACGCGGGCCCAGTGCGGGTTGGTAGGTGTCACGTCCTCGAATTTTTGGTTCTGGGACATGCCGGTTTCCTCACGATGTTTTCCTTCACCGTTTTGAGAGCAGTGGTGATGGAATACCAAAAAAAACCCAAATAGGGTTCGAACCCACGACCTACAACTCGTAAGTCAGGAACGCTGCCACTGGGCCACCACTGCCCATTAATGGCCATCATGTATAATAGACACAAATGAGATCCTTGCAATATATTTCAACAATCTCATTTGTGTTTCAACTATTCGTAAGCATTCACTGGAAAATTAGATTTGGGTCTGAAACTGAAATATGTGTCTACCAAACACTCTCAACAACATTCTATTTATAGCTCTAAAATTTCTTCAATTGAAACCAACCGATTACGTCCCCAAAGATTCCGTAGGCAGTCAAATTGGGCCGAAAAACCTTTCGTTTCGGGGAAATTAAAAAAAAAATACCACGGTAAGATGGTTTCCCTTCATCAAATTTGAGCCAAGCTGGGCGTTTGATTGAATTAGCGTGAAAGTTCTGCCCTCGTCTGACAAATTTATCGCCATAGGATTTTTGCGACCATCCAACTCGTAAAAAACCAAGTTTAACTTTGAAATTACGTTTTTATTTTATTGGGATACTGGGCGGTTGTATGTTTTTCCATTTGGTTGCTTTCTTTTTTTTTCAGATTGCTGGGACTATGATTATTGCTGTAAAATGAGCGAGAAGCTTACAATGTTCCCGTCGTTTTGTTATTTTTGAGATGGATTTTTGAATAAAATTTAAATCTTGTGCTATAAAACGTAGCTCTGTGATCGTATATTTGAAACAAACTCGATTTTCATTCAGATTCATTTAAATCTGCAATCGTAAACTGGAAGCCTGGTCAAGTCTAAATTCAGTGCAATGGCTGCTCTATCAAATCTCACATTGCTATTGTGATGTCCAATTTAACGACAACCAATCGTGTGAGTTGATTAAAGATTTAAGTACAGATCAAATTTTAATCAATTTGACGAGAGATTCAATGAATCTATCACCTCAGCTTATCGCAGTCCACTGCTGGATATAGGCCTCTCCCAGGCTGCGCCAAAACTCCCTATCCACCGCCTTCTGCATGCAGTCTGTGCTGACGTGACGAGAGATTCGCCGAAAAATAACAGGCTTTCAGTATTCGTAGCAAAACATTGAATTTTAAAACGTTTCCTTTCTTCGTTTCGCGTGATCCAAGAGATTCCCCAAAAGAGGTGAGCTAACCGAATATCTCCGCGTAAACAATTATGAAAATTTATCAATCTTTCCAAGACATTAAAACGTGGAATCACAATTTTTTCATTTAAAGGGAGAAAAAAAGAAAACGTTCGGTCGAATGGAGGGGCAAAAACGTTCTTGGCTATAAGAAGACGGTCATTAAACATGATCGCTATCATAATTGAATTAAAAATTCCAACACGAGCGCTCCTAAGTGTTGGAGGGGACGCGGCTGTTAATGCTATTGCAGTTGCCAGTTCGCTCCAAACTTGACATCATATCATTTTTTGTATTGGCAAGCTTTTTGGGATGTTCGATAAAATCGTAACCTTTCGAAAGTTAGGTTTTCGTGTTTTTAGGAGTTTTTAAGGCAGTGTTTGCTGAAAGATTTAAAGCAGCTGTTATGTTGGTCGGTTTTCATGCCTGTGTCTTGCCCCTTCATGAGTTTAAGCCTTTTGAATGTTAAGTAGGTACTTTTTAGTTTAAAGAGGTATGAGGAACAGGACGTACATTTCACTCATTCTCCATAGAAAAGGGAGGATCCTTGGACCAGACGGGTGCGTGTCTGGTGGGTTACTGCCCGACAATTGTTTTCGGAACATTGTATATATGCTAGTTGCTCGGAAAACTCTGCTTGTGCGATGCAGGATATTGCGTGACGTCACTATGGTGCGTAGTTTGCATGTGGCGATGTACATGCCGCCACAGTATCATGTTGGTTGGTTTTCTTGCCTAGCTGTGGCTTGCCGCTTCATGAGTTTATAGAGGTATGAGGAACAGGGTGTAAAGTCCACTCAACCTCCATAGAAAAGGGAGGATCCTCCGACCAGACGGGTGATGTGTCTGGCGGGCAACTGCCCATTGATTCGTGTCGGGCCGTTGTATCTATGCTAGTTGCGCGGTAAACTCTGCTTGCGCGATGCAGGATTTGCGTGACGTCAGTATGACGCGTTGTTTGCATGTGGCGTTGTAGATACCGCTACATCACTCCCCCCCGGAGACCGGAGGTCGATAGTGGGCTGAGTCCTGTATCTTGTGATGCTTGCCAGGCCAGCTGAGGTTCCAGTGAGTCGGAACCGGTTGCCGCATAGTTCACGGTGAGTCGGAACTGTCTGCGAAGATGTCCCCAGTGAGTCGGGGTGGCGCTGCGTTATGCTCCAGTGCGTCGGATGTAGTACAGCGCCGAGTTGAGGCTGGCTGCTGCGTCGACCAGGAGAGGAATTGAGCTCTTCTTATTGACCGGCCGAAAGTGCAGTGTGCTGTGCCGAGGTTGCTGATGAGGCTGAGGGTGATGACCAGGTATGCGCGGTCGCTGCATGCTGGTGGTCAGGATACCCGTTGAAGCCGTGGGAGCTGGCTGGCTGGGTGACTCGCCGCTAACGCTTGCGGGAGTGATGATGATGACGTCACGCTGAAGTATTTGCACGAAGGCTGCGCTGACGTTCATGTTCGGGGTCACCAGTATAGAGGTATGAGGAACAGGGTGTAAAGTCCACTCAACCTCCATAGAAAAGGGAGGATCCTCCGACCAGACGGGTGATGTGTCTGGCGGGCAACTGCCCATTGATTCGTGTCGGGCCGTTGTATCTATGCTAGTTGCGCGGTAAACTCTGCTTGCGCGATGCAGGATTTGCGTGACGTCAGTATGACGCGTTGTTTGCATGTGGCGTTGTAGATACCGCTACAAGTTTATGCATTTTGAACGTTAAGTACTTTTTAGTTTATACATTGGACCCAAGATTGTTTAAGATGTTTGCTGATCATGAGTAGGTAACACCACACCTTTAGCTTCTAAACCTTTACTGGCCAAATTATCTCTTACCTCGAATAGACAGACATAGCAGTTTCTGCTGATACATAAAATACACAGATCTGTATTCCTAACTTATCTTCCTCGAATATGTTCTTGCGTCCCCAAAACGCATCTTGATTATTCTCTCCCCCTATAGTTAGAACTATTTGAATAGAAGTTTCTGTTATCGCCACAGCCGCAGGGTGTCTGTCAGCTTGACGGACTCCGAATGCTGAAGATTACTGGCATTCACCGAACTTCAGCTTTGTGTAGTCATTATTGTTTGTGTGAAGTGCGATATCTTACATAGGGAATCGTCTTGCCTTTATTAAGGTAGTATGTGTCGTAAACTATATTAGAAATTAACATCACGCCTGCATGCGCTGTTAAGCAGAGGTGTATTGTACACGCATATTACGCCTGTTATGAAATTACATAAAATTAAACCATGAAAGTTAGCCGACTGTCTTGTTGCTCTTTGTGGTTGCAAAAGCAACTGCTGAACTGGAGGTCTTGGTTTCTATCTCGAGTGTAGTCGACAAAATAGAATAGGGAATGGTTTTGCCTGTGCATAAACAGTGTGTTAGTTTAAACTAGGGACATACTTTAAGGGAACTCATGTAAATAAGGAACTTTCTCCACACAGAAATTGCGACAAAAAATCTGCTGCTCCACGCTCATGTTTTTTGCATAACTCGACAAAATGTAGGGAACAGCTGATTTAAATTTCAGAGGTCGTCTCATAGTAAAAGTTGTTTTCATGAGTACTATACTCCCTTAAAGTACACTCGTTTAACCTAACATACTGTAATAAGTACAAGGAATTAAATAAATAAAAATTGGGTAACTGCCTCGTTCGTCTGGTGGTCGCAAACGTAACTCTCCTGGATTCAATCCCCCGGTCAAGCAATTTGTTAATGGGTTATTATTCAGTTTCACCAATTTCTTAGAGAATTTTCTCAGTATTTTAGAGTCAAGAAGCCCAGTTAATGGGGCTGGCCCCCTTTTAAATTGTTCCTATAGCTGGCGAAATAATGTCAGTATATTTTTCACCTTTTTTACCCTTTCAGAAAACACAGCCACTCAAAATAAACGTGATTTTTTTTGCGATTTTCTTATAAAACATTTGTGAACCCCCAACTCATGGCCCACCTGTCTGTAGAACGATATATTACGCGTATGACGTCTAAGTGTTCCTCATAAATGTTACCGCCATTTTGCAAGTCACTGTGCAACATTGCGCCGTGTGTAAAGTCGTTAGTATCTGAGTGCCTGCGGCTGCGTCTATGCTGTGACAAGATGACATGCTCTTAAGAGCTTTGAATGTTTCTCATTTTTGAACTTGTGTTTTGTTTGATTATGTATTTGTGGGAGATGGGGTGAGATATGATTTTGAGCTGAAAATAACTAATTGTTGGTTGCTGAGAAACATTAAAAGTTGACGAGGGCAGATAGAGAGTATCATTTACTCTTAAGTAAGTGACGAAGTGGACCTCAGTTATATCAAATATTTTGGTGACATGAAAAACTTGCTGTTAAAGCGCAGGTCACGTCGCGAGCTGGCGTGGCGGACGGGCGCGCTTCTATAATTTGTTTTGTTGAAAGTTGACTAAAATTATTGTTCTTATATTTTGTAATGATCAAAAAGGGCCCGCCCAGCTCGCGGCGTGGGTTGCGCTTAAAGCTTCCTCTTACCTACCGGTAAGGAACTTAATAGTCCTCCAGATTTCGGCCATAGCGACCAATCTCAACGAAGAGCTAGCCTTCGGCGCGGGCGTCGTTATAGTGCACAGACTCAGGTGTACTCTCTCTCTTCCCTTACTCTCATAATCCAATTAGTACGCGGTGGGTTTTTTTAAGTACCTAACTCTCTCTCTCGGCTCAATTTCTCCTAATTTTATACCTAGAGAATAAGTCTTATCCTGAGATTTAAAAAAAAAATATTGACATTTTTTCCATACTGGAACTGTCAGACGTCAATTTTATTCCACGGATAAAAGATATCTAACTTTGGTGAAATCAGCCCTTAATGTTAGATGTTCAACTATTCTGGAGTTAGCCAAAGTTGTCTGTAATCTCTGCCGCCGCGGGGCTTGTCTCGAACGTTTGACAACTTGACAGACATCTGCTTCGACTGCATTGTTGTTGTCGAGCAAGAATGCTGTGGGACACATGATCGACATGAGTTTAATACTGCATCGTGTTGTGAAACTCGTACATATTTGTAAGACTACATTTAATCGACTTGTGAAATCTAAGTGCTTTATGACTCAAATTAAACATACATTAGTAATGAAACGTTAATGTTATGTTTTGTTCAATTCTTCTTTGTGCAATTCTTGTAATTTTAAGCATGTCAGTCTGATCTGACTCAATTTTTAAAAAAATACCTCAAATTTCCCTACATTTTTGAAAAATTTTTTTACGTTTGTTTGTCGCTGTGATGAGTCTGCGAATAGATTTTGAGCGTTTTAAACTACACTAGCTCTTCCCTTTTTTCCTTTATATACTTTCTTCTTTATATTCTTCCCTTTTTTCCTTTATATTAGTTTTTTATGAAAATAATTCTTCATTAAGAATACTAACATTCCAAAGAACTATACTAAAAAGTACGAACCCACTTCAGCACCACATAATTTCGTGGCACCTAAAAGTCTTCCCTCCATTCCTATTCCTATAGACGGGAGCAAGAGTTCTCACATTTCACCTGGTCGCACTTTACCTCTAATGTAGGTAGACGCATATACTATCGGCTTAGACCAAATTATTTTAAGGAAGAAGTGGAAAATTGATAGATTTTACGGTCAATGGGTTTAATTTTCAATTAGGATTACTTTATCCCAGAAAAACCATCGAGACTGTTCGTTTCTCCCAGTTAGTTTATCTATTTAGTACCAATGTTTTTGTAAATTGTTCTAACAAAAGCCTGTCTTTTGCGTTGGTTTATAATCCCTAGACTTTTAGGTTAGCAATGCTTACAATGAATTTGTGAATAGTTTTATATAGTTTACACACTGTACCTATATAAATGGGAAAGTAGTAGTAAAAGTTAAATCCATTCGAAGCATAAGAAGCATTTTCTAAAATCTTGTACCTATAAATAATTTTTGACATAATTTTCTGACACTGCAGTTGTGATAAGATTTAGGCAGCATATTATTGTCTTTCTTTTTGTTACTTAAGTAGGTACAGGTAATACATAGCTGAATATTTTTTTTAATTTCAAAGCAATTCAGTACATTGCCCCATCTGTTCGAACTAATAAAATATTTTTTTTTTACCAAAAATGATGGCGCGCGTGCTCAACCATGGATGGCAACGTGCTAAATTCTAACTCCGATTGATAAAAGCCACAAACGTCAAAATTTTAACAATTCGCACGTGTCTAAACTTCAGTAGGAATATCAAAAAGGTACGAGTATATCTTTTTTATAGAATCGAATGCAGCTTGCTGCGTTTTCATTTTACCCAGTGGAATACAAATCGGTGTTGCATTGTATTCAATGCTTCGATAGAATTCAATGTGTTTAGCCGCAGGCGGCTCCGTGTTTTATTAAAATTTTATCGAGATTGAACGATTGATAACTGTTATTTTATTGTTATTATGTTTTAATAAATAAAACAGAAGGCATATGTTCGCTGTACAACACACGTGGCAAGATTTTATTGAGAACTCGGCATAGTATCTACCAAGATAGCTTGTATTCAGCAGTAAATTCCACATGAGTCCTTGCAACTTTGTCTCTTGTCACGCATCGGCAATGCTCTAGACTCCATAAGTGCGAATAAGAAGAACCAAATTATGAATATTCATATGAAAAAAAGTACAAGTGTGAAGTGGCTTTAAAATTATTAATTAATTATGCATAATTATTGTTTCTCAGGAATGAGGATGCACAAAATATTTTCTCGAATCATAAGTTTACTCTTAGACATTTTCTAGTTCTTATTGGGTGGGTAGGTCCAAAGTTTTCGTGTCGACACCGTTGTCTGATGCAATATTTCTACGTTTCAAATGACTGAAAGCTTACGAATTCACAGAATGATTATCCAAAAGGAAACGTGAAAATATTCAGGTTTCACAGCATCGAAATAGAAATCTATTGCTTCTAAATAGTTGAAATGTTCGACTTACAGAGGCATCCCGAATTTCTGATGTTGGTTTTCTTTGATGTTTTGAAATAAAACTTCGTGAAAAGGTGGGACTACTCGTTATTTTTTGTTTTTGTGCCTACCTACTGTTGCTAAGACACTGTAATATAAATAAGAATAATAAATTGTTTATTACCACAAAGTGCAAGTGCATTGCACTGTATACATATTAAAGATCTTAATTTAGCATTAGGTAGATAAGTACAATAGGTTCAACCCTGTCTCCTAAACTAGGCTAGGCCTGTATCTTAGGGGGCAGTGCCCGGCTGTAGGGTATGCTTCTAAGATTCTATTGTGGCAGACGTGCCAGTGGACTGTGTCAAGTGGGTCCATTTTTGATCTTGTGGTAAATTTAAAAAATGTGACAGTGAGCAAGTGAAAAAGCGAATTGTATTATATTATAAGAGTAAATGTTTGATGATTCTGTGAGGAAGTGGATGTGGTGTTTTGTAATAGTGTTGTCTGTAGTGAATGAAGTGAGTGTACGTTTGTAGTGAGTTAGGGATGTGCGCATGATTAGCGCGTGTGCGAAAAATAGGTGGATTACACCTAAAGAGGTGTTTTGTTAGGTGATGTAGGCACTGTCCGCAGTTCTCGTTATCAACACTGCTCCCTTAGTAAATCTAGATTTTATAACGTTACTAGCTTCCGCCCGCGGCTTCGCCCGCGATGTATGTCGATAAAAACTATCCTATGTCCTTGCCCGGGATGCAATGTATCTCTCTGCCAAATTTTATCGTAATCCGCGGTTTAGATGTGAAAAGGTAACGTACACACAGACAGACAGAGTTACTTTCGAATTTATAATACTAGTTAACCAATAAAAATACAGAAAATAAATGGTGTGGTCAACTTTACCCGCGGGTCCAGAAGCGACCGGGTCCAGCTAACCGAAGACTCGTTTCCATGACGCGATCGCATGAAAACTAACCGGTGCTTTGTGCCAATTAGAGCTAATACGTCGCATTACCGGGTTTCAGCTGCGTCATAACAGTTTGACGTCACATCCGGATACCTGTATAAGCTCAACAGTCTCGCAGCTTTGGAATACGAACATTTGTTAGTATTGCTTAAGTTAACGTGAATACAGGATTTTGGAGGATTTCGAGTTTGTTATTGTGCATGACTGGTTTGACCTGGTTTTTTAAGCATTTGACAGGTAGACTTGAACATCTTGTTATATGTATACAGGTTGAATTTTTGAAGTGTGCGTGGATGACCAAATCCGAAACTATGAGAAATAGCGAAAAGTACTCAAAGGAGTCGCGGGCTCGATTTTGATGAAAACTAAAACTGCAACATTGGGTTTTTGAAAAATCAATAATTCTAACCAGGAATCGAAACCGTTGATTTAGAAAAAAAAAACACACACTGTATTATTACACCATTTGATAGTGTCGCTAATAAGGATCGAATTCTGGGAAGTAATGATATACGGTAAACTCAGTTGCTGGACATCACGATTACCCTTGGTAAGACAGGTTATCAGACTTTCGGGCTTCTAACTGCCCGTAACGACAAAATAAATGAGGACATAAAAATTATACGAAGTAGAAGAAAGTATTGGAAAGATTTATATATAATGTTAGTGCATGTGAAAGCACATCTTACCTTGTTTATGAATATGCACAAGCTACCAAGCTTTCTTCTGCATAATCTTCCCATAAATTTTAGCACTATTGTCGCTGAACTTAGAGGTCAGTTTCTTTCAAACCGCGCGTGTCATTACCGCGCCGGCCGTACGTACGCGATCTTTGCATAACCATCCCGTCTTGTGGGATAGTTTACGCCCTGAACGTTGCGGGAATTCAATTTTGTGAGCTAAACGCCCGAGGGTGAAGGGTGCGAACTCAGCTTAAGGTGTTTAGCCTGTTCTCATAGATTTTGTTGTTACGTTTTTTTAAGTTGTTATGGTGAAAAGATGGCCGCGAATTTTGTGTACAGTTTCACTATAGCATTTTTCCCGAAATAGTATTACCACTTACCGTATAGGTTAACTTTGGCTAGCTGTATAAAATTAATTGAGGAGTCGAAAATCAAAAGAGAAAAAAATTAAGTTAAAAGAGACAATGGACCTCTTGGGTTTGTTTCGGCATTTCTTCTCAGGGATGAGTCAGCTGGAAATACCGGCGTCATCTAGTTTTAAAATATTCACTAACAAAATATTGACGTGTGAAATAAACATCTCATTCCATTTCAATCGTTTTGTGACAGAAATCAGCTGATCTATTCTATAAAAAATCTGAACGCTGATTTCCGTAATTAAAAACGTTCAAAATTCAAAATCTAGTCTTAATCTCTTCTCAGCGACCATCAATGTCAAACTCCTGTCAAAAACGTAGGGATTTTAGAGGTATTTTTGACAGATTGAGACGGATCCGTTTGTGAACTTTCTTAAAATTACGAGAATTGCCTCTCTTATCGTGAATACTAAACTGAATGAGCTGTTAATTTGATAATGTCAATCCCTAGCATCAAGTGGAATCAAGCAAACATCACCTAAGCAACTGTGAATTTTGTACAGATTTACCGGGTGGCATTAAAAAGTACCGGTGAAAACGTACTGCAAGTTTGATGTCGATCATATTTCAAAAAATGTTGTTGAGACTCGATCGAGAGGTTCTCCCCACATTTTAACTCGCGATCCGAAATCTGTTGAGAAGTTCTGGAGTTTGAAAATTGTTGTGTATTTTTGAACGATGCAATCGATAATGTTAAATGGGATTCTAGTCGTAATCCACATTTCTTCTGCCGATAAGTTTTTTAACGTCTTGGAGGAAAGTTTATGACACCAAGAAGCACCTGGATAACATGTTTTCCCAGAAGGGTTGCTACTGAGAAATTTCTGATGAAAAAACCCTATACCAAAAAACCTTTGTATATCTATATCTGTACATATACATACACCTACAAATATATACAATTGAAGTGTCTGTTTGTAATGTCAAAATAACATCTTTTTACTAAATGTATATTAAAATATATATTTGTTACGAGTACTTATATCGAAAAACATTTTTTTAAATTTTCGTCCGTCTTTCTGTCTGTTTGTTCCGACTAATCTCCGAAATGGCGGGCGCAACCTGAATTTTGCATGATGAAATTTGGTATGGGGATACTGTGAACCCTGGGGCAGGATATAGGCTTTTTATCGACATATCACGCGGGCGAAGCCGCGAGCGGATACTAGTGTCACACTAAGATTATAAAGGCGAAAGTTTGTGAGTGTGTGTGTGTTTATATGTTTGTTACTTCTTCACGCTCAAACGGCAGGACCAATTTTGATAAAATTTTGTATGGAGGTAGCTGACACCCTGGATTGACATATAGGCTACTTATTCCCGATATTACCACGGGATCGAAACTTATGCGGGTAAAACAGCCGGGCGCAGCTAGTATAGTATTACTATAACATAACATCACGTCCATAGTCACCGAAGGCTTAGGCAAAAGGGGATCTTATAGTACACTCAATTTTTGTTATATAATTTATAAATGTACTTTTACCGACTACATCCGTATCGGGGGGTCTGTGTCTAGGTTAGACCACGGGGTTAGGTCGTAATAATTATGCTAAACTTATACAATAGTCATTAGCATCTTATTATTAAGGGGAAGGAAACACTCCTTGCTTGTTCATTGTTTATAATAAAAATAAATGTATTAAGATACATAAAGGTTTTGTAGTACAGACGCCAGCACATCAACCTACCACAATCTGTCAAATTTCTTTGATAGATTTTCAACTTTATCGCCAAAGCATAAGGTTCAAAGTTGATTGGGAAAATTTGAGTTTCGGGTAGCTTGATGTGCTGGCGTCTGTACATGAGGGACCTAGAAAGTATGCATTGTTAATTATGGTACAATGAATTTTTGGGTGAATCGCTGCTCTCCTAGCTAGATTAAGGCTCCTACAAACAGGCGCGACGCGCGACGCGAATCGCGCACGACACAAAGGCACCGTTCGTTGCGCGACTTGCGGTGCCTTTGTGTCGCGTATCGTTTCGCGCCTGTTTGAAGGAGCCTTTATGTAAAACAAATCTAACATGTCTGTGAACTTCTGCATAAGGAGTGCTGGACGATAATAGGCTGGTATAATTATTATTATGGCGCGACTTACGAGTTGCTGGTAGTGGGTTGGAACCCAAGCAGGAATTTTACGTTGTGTAAATTATTTCATCACCACTGCTCTCAAAACGGTGAAGGAAAACGTCGTGGGGAAACCGACATGTCCAAGAACCAATAAAGGCTCCTGCAAACAGGAGCGACGCGCGACGCGAATCGCGCGCGACACAAAGCACCGCTCGTTGCGCGACTTGTGGTGCCTTTGTGTCGCGCGCGATATTATCGCGTGTCGCGCCTGCTTGTAGAAGCCTTAATTCGAAGACGCGTGGTAGATTATGGTCCACTGCCTCTCACAAAGAGGAGGCCTGTGTCCCAGCAGTGGGAAAATTATAGACTAATTATGCTTATGCTAATTTTTATTATATGTCTGTGAAAGCGCCTTTATCGACGATATGTTCAGAGAGAAAGTGCGAAGGCGAACCTACTGTACAATACACCCATTAAGTTAAGTACAAGCCAATGTTATTACATAGGTCAAATATACGTCCAGACGACAATAATCCCATACACGTCACCTTAACCCAGTCACCATTACCATCGCATTAAAATTCACCGTCAGCATCAGTACAAACGGACGACTATTTTAAGTCTATTAAATACGACAGCCAAATTCAAATGTCATTACAGATACACAAATGTGCATATCGTCACGCGTATCGTTCGCCGCGCTATGTTTAATGGCTTGTGTGTGACCGCGCATAATGAGGCGGCTGTCGGCACGTGTGTGAGCGCCCTTATGTCGGATTATGAATTATTATTTGAATTGTATGGTGATGGGTTTGGGGAAATTCCGGGAAGTTAAATTGAGGTTAAGTTTTGGGTTTAACTTTGCCTGCCGATGCCTCTAGTTTTCAGTTTCAGGTGCCTAAGTTTTTTTTACTGCATGATGCGCATTGTCTTCATCTTGATAATAAGAATATGGAAGAAAGAAGTCTTTTAACACAGGTTCGTTTGGGATCTCAAAAAAAAAAAGGAAAAAAGTATCACCATGAATCTGACGCTTATTTTCTTGCAAGTTCAATCATAGATTTCAAGTTTGCTATTGTAGGTTACCTACAGTCTTTAAATGTGAGAATGTGAGATATAATTGAAATAAATGCTTTGAGTTTGAGTCTCCGAAATACTAATAAATTAAAAATATTCTCAAGTACCTATATATCTGAATTTAAAAGAAAACAATTCCCCCACATTTCCTTCCCATTCAATATCACACTCGGCAATATAGCCCAAGTATTAGCGTGCAATGCTGCAATAGTTGGAACTCCTGGGCAATGCAGGGTCCGGTTCAAATGCAGCGCATACCACGCCAGACGACGGGAATTCAATAAAGAAAGGATTATGGACGCCTTACACTCTGATATACTGGATGCTCTTCTGGTTTTCGTTTGGTAAATAGTGAAATGAACGAAAATAAAAAGAAAGTAACGAAATAATTCAAGAGATACTAGATCTAAATGAAAACTGTATTTTAACCCAGCGCAGCGTCGAAAAAGCATTTCCAAGAGGCCCTAAAAAGGCCACTTCGGCAGAATCATAAAAGGATAATAGAAAGGGCAAAAAAAAAATTACTGAAACATCCTTCACCAATGGGGTTTGATACGATTAACTTAACAGTTAACTGTTCATTATGATTCAAAATGTTATCCTTTTATGATTCTGCCTAAGTGGCCTTTTTAGGCCCCCTACTCAAAGTGGATCTATTTAGATCTTATTTCAGTAACTAATCGTCTTCCTGATGTAACTTTTAATAGTAAAGTTTTAGTAGTATAGTCTATGGTGTTTATGTTATGGGTCGCTGTTACATTACCAGAAATAAAGGATATTATATTTTTAGTCTATATTCAGAGGGAAAACCATTTCTGAAAGTAGATAGTTGTAGATTATTGGTACCATTAGAATTATGTTCTAAAACATCTCGATTTAGTCATTTGATTGTTACATATAGCTCCTCCATTGTTTGACGTAGTATGCCGACAATAAACAATAATATAGCATATTCAAATAAACACACGTTCTCTGCACTAAAAAGGGACAATCCACTGCAAACAAACGAAACAGCAACACACCCTACACATCAATGTACTCCCCAGCAATATATCTCAATCATACCCCCCCTACTATAATCTCACCTGTAACACTTTATAAAACCCTGCATCCGTATTCCGGACTGCAATCGAAAGTCCCAGACGATTTACGCGGTACACAGTGAGTGATCGCTCCTATTAACGGAATCCATCTCTCTGGGACTGAATTATTTATCGACAAAGATGCATTTAAGTGCAGCGTTCGACTTGCGAACTTCGATAGAATAGGGTGTATTTCATTATTGGACGTAGTGAAAAAGATTGGAATGTTTAGGGTTTTTTTTTAGAATGTATTCGAAATTGAACTGTTATTCTCTTGTGGGGAAATGAAACACAAAGTTTAGGTGAACTATGTATTAATTTAGCGGCATTTTGATCGGATATTTTGGCTAGATTGACGATATGTTGGTTGTGTAACATCCGTACATTGATAAAACGATGACCGGAAAATATTTTTCAATTATATTTTGATAATTTTTCAAATATTTCAGGAGATTGACGTCCAATTTATAGTGCAGGTGTAACCTTCGTCTCAAATAAACGATGTAGACTGATGATTACTGAGCCATAATGTATTGAAAACGTAATGTAAATAATTGTTATTATAACAGACACACACTTCCCCATGTATTTATTATTCTAGCGTATGGCACTCGTCATGGGTTGCTGCTAAAAATCAGCGTCAGGTACCTTGTGTTGCCATCTGACATTATGCTGAGCTGAGGCCCTTTTGGCATTATAATTATTATTTTCTGTTTTTTTTTTATAGGATTAAAGTGTATTTTTTTTGTAGCCCACGAGGTAATGCCAACAAACGCCTTTTTTTCCTTATTTATTTAATTATAAATGTGTAGTAGTTATCCTAACTCATTCACAATTAAAGAATACAAAACCACTGATAAATAAATAACATTAAAGGAATAGAACGAACTCGTATGCATCACTGAATAAACCTCATTTGCAGTTAATTCAGAGGGACCAAACGTTGAACCTTTTATTTACCATGAATTGATTCCTAAATGGAGCTGAAACAAGTACCCTAGTTAGCACCCCATTGCTAGAACCCTAAACACTTCGAATAAGGAGGTTCCGTAATTGAATAACACAATGTGGTCTGCCGGTATTTAGTACTGGTTTGTGACTGGACGCGGCTAGAGGCGTTTGTATAAAACTTCCGGCAAAAACGTATAGAGGTACTACGTCTTTGACAATGATAGCGTAGTGCTTTTATTTATTTTGTGAAGATAGTTACCATATATCATTACAAAAACAGAACGTTTAAACGAATGTTGAAGAATGGTGAAAGTTTTGTTTGGAAAAATTACGAAAGGCACTGTTACCGTACACATTTTTTATTTACAAGCGTTTATTTAACTAGCGATGTTTGCATGTATGTTAGTTTTTGGGTCAAATCTTGCAAGCTGAATTTAAACCACTTCGTCGTATCCTACGGCGTTGCAATGTTGATTATGTTTCGAAGACAATGCATTTTTTATATTTTATAATTTCTTCAAAACTTGTAGCGTGAATAAGATACTATATACACTTTAAGATAAGCCTCAAGGTTTTAAGAAAATAAACTGTATTAACGTAAGTTTTATTTTGTACTTTTTAGTTCATTAAAAGCATTTTTTTTTACCTTATAATTTTTTTAATACCAATATTAAATTGACTAACTTCGGTTTAAAACCATAATGGACTTCTCACAAAACAATTTCTTAATATTTGAATACATTTTAATACCACATTTTTAACACGGGAAAAAATAATGGCCTAATGGCAAAAATGCTTTTGTCAAATTTAATGTTTCAGAAAATGACAGTTTTTCAATTAAGTATGTCTTATGTTTATTTAGAGTAAATGTAACTAACTATTTACTCTAGATACTAAATTAAATGACTAAGTAACATACTATACAAATAAATACAAAAACAAAGGACATTTAGGCGTCGAAGTACTCGTCCGCATCGCTGTCATCTGGAAATGTGCCCAGAAGACTGGCAATGCCACGTTGAATGGCAATGCTAATTCTTTGATCAAATAACGACCAAGCCCTCTACGTATTTTATAAATAAGTTGATAAACTTTAGTGTAATAATTTAATAGCTCACTCACATAATAATCTTCAACTTTTTTATACACTTTAATGTCCCCAATATTAATTACAGTCATCAATCCGCCCTAGGCACTGTAACCGCAACCCTCACAGAGCACTCAATCTAAAAACAATATCTTTAAAGTATTCATGACAAATTGCTGTCTAACGAAGAGAAATAACTGTGTAAATACTACGTGTCTTTAGTATGGGGGAGTGTCGGGGTGTGGGGCTAGTGTTAGCGTGTTTTGAGGGGTTAGATTTCCCCAGTTTATTGTTTTGCTTTTTTGCCTTGCCTGAAATAAACAACTTTTATTTTAGTTTTATTGAAACCATTCAATCTTTTGAGTCAACTCATTTGATTGATGTTGTTGATATTTTCGAAAATAAATTAACCTCAAACATGGACTTGGACGGCAAAGCTAATAAAAGATTTAATCAGGTTTTCCAGACATCTTATCTGAGATCAGTTTTCTTTGAAACAACTAAAACGATTTCCATGTCAATTCAAGTTCAAGGTCAACCAGAAACGGCGCTTATAAACTAAATTCTTTTTTTTTAGTTTATCATGAACGTTTAGAACAGTTTTTTGAGAAAAACTTTTAGTTTTAACATCTTTCTCAATTTTCAGGCCTTATGACATGGACATTACTGTCAGTACCTATCTAAGCCTGAAAGTAATCACACGGACACAGAGAACACCTGAGGGGCAATTATCAGAATTAAAAAAGTTCAAAATCTAGTCGCAATCTCATCTGAGCGACAATCAATGTCAAAAACTTGTAAAAATGTAAGGGAATCAGTGGTATTTTTAACAGATTGAGATCAGTCTCAATCTGTTAAAAATACCACTGATTTCCACTGATTTCACTGGTTTACTGTGAACATTCTAAAAATTATGAGAATTGCCCCTCGGGCATATTAAAATAGGTAGGTTCCTAATTCAAAAGCCCCCAATTTTTAGTTTCTCGCTACCACTGCGCCCACGCCCACATCCCGACAGTGGGGTCCCTAACTACATAACACCGTTTAGATTGATAGCTGATACAATTTGCGAGCAACTTGGATTTATCATCGCGGCCCACTGATATTAAGCGCGTGATTCCCTGTCATTGTTTCGAATCAGGTGCAGTAATGCGGTATCGAAAATAGGGGAGTATGGGCTGTTTGTTTTTTATAGGTTAACATTAACGTTGTAGTCTGGTAGTCTTCCCGTGTAGTTTTTGCGCCCATTGAAACAGGCGTGAGGACCTCATGCTCAGCAATTGCGGTTCTGACCACTAAACCTATAACTTGTAGAATTCGTGTAAATATTAGAAATACAATACAAATGTTTGACACTGATATGAATGCTGGGACGCCTTGCGATGTATTCCTCGTGTAGCAAAAGTGATTATGCTTTTTGCATTCATAGATGCTTCCCTAATAACTCTCCTGAACTAATTAAAGTGAAAGCCATTAGTTCCTTATAAGGCTAACAAATATACGTTCAGGTGATGCAATTTGTCAGTGACTGGGATTTATTGACACTGATAAAACTCCTACGGCGCGGCGGCCTATTTTGATAATACCCGCGTGTTTGAGAGTCGTTTATTAACTCGACTGTCACTAATGAGACACAATTACTTTTTCTATTGTTACCAATCTCCTATTCTTGACAGAGAGCAAGTAAGCACAGTTCGGGAAAGAGTTGATTATATTGTTATTATGTAGTCTTCGAAGATTTTAAATAATACTTTAAAGACAGAAGAAATTATTTTTAGAACAATGTACGTTGAAAAGAGTATGCTTAGGTGGTTTAGTCAAAAATTTGAAGATATGTGACATCAGCCAACCTGCACTAGGCCCGCGTGGTGTATTCTGGCTCCCCTCACTGTGAGCACCATCTACATATATAATCCATCACATCACATCACACCGTGGTTAAGAGCGTTTACGCCGTACAGCATTTCGTACAAACTTTCAAGCCCTTGTTTTTCGTAATGAATGAACCCATTTTAATGAGACTTCATACGCATAAGCAGGATACAAAGGTCTAAAAAGTTACTAGAACATTTTCGAAAAATAGTGTTAAAGCAACCGGCGTGTGTGTATGAAAATAAACGAATCAAAACGAGGATGAAAGAATAAATAATATTTTCCGCTTTTTCTTAGTGAATTAGTCTATTATTAAAGAAAGCTAATCAAAACAACTCCCTACCAATAAATACCTAATAAGATAAGTCCCTCAAAGCCCCATAAAAACCGCCTCGCCACATACATATATCACTCTGCGTACACCACGAAATCGATCAATCTAATTTCCTAATGCACGTCTACCCGTATCGGTGGCTGCTACCTTAAGACTGCAGGACAATTTCTTAATCGTCGGGAGGGTACAGACAAATCACCGGCTACGCTGCACTGAGTTGCGGTTCGAATCCCGAGGGAGATACGGCCCTACACTGCAATTGAAGTGGCGTAAGGGAGAGGAGCGAAGCGGCTTGTTAAATAATTACACGATGAGTTTACTGTGTTCGCAAAGAATAAAGTTCAGTCACGACCAAAGAGAAAGAGCTGTTCACAAACATAAGAAGGTTCTGTATTCAAAAAGGAGAAGTGATAAATGCTGAGTCGACACGAGAAACAGTTAAATAATTACGTTTCTTAACGCTGTAACACTCCTTGAACATTTTTGTACCTATGTATATCGTGACAGCACTGCTTCTTGTGCCTGATGAAAAATATTTCTGCTAACAAAAAAACACGTAGGCTCTAGTTGTATCAATGATTTGTCAATACTGCTATGTACGCCGTATTTGTACCTATACTAATTTGTTTTTGATTGTTTTAAACCTATGCTAGAATAATAGTAATAACTAAAGGACAAATATATGTACGTGATGTGGTTGTGCTTCTTTTAAATAAATAAATACTGTGCTTTCGGCAATATGACGGCTTATCGTTTATGTTATAGGGATTATGACAATGTTTGAATGAACGTTTTAACGCTATGTGTTCAATATAAAGTACAGAAAACTTCACTTTTTGAATAACCAAAGCTTAGCCCGCTTTCGCTTCCAACTTGCACCAGCACTGTTAGGGGACAACTGCAAATTGCGGTAAAATGGGTTGTAACCCTCCCGGTGCAGCGACTTTGACGGATGTACGGACGCTTGCGCACCTAATAAACTAATGTAATACGACTGTTTATTTACTGGGGTAAGGCGTGAGTTATCAGCTGTGACTACGAAGGGATTGGGAATATGGCTGAATTTGGCATACGTTTTCGAATGTAAATTTTATGGCATGGGAAATGTTCTCGTCACCTTAATGACTTTATCTGAACAAGTAAGATTGGTAAATCAGACTAAGACCAATCTCACTTGTTCAGATGCTTGAAAAAAATGCTCATAAAATTATAACTCTTTGCTTTTAGCGAAGAGTCAATACTTATGAGCATTCGAAAAAATCAATAACACTTTGCAACCTGAAAACCTAACTCAGGGCCTCATGATCAGCAGTAACGCTGGTACACATTATAAAGTAGATTCTATTAAAAAGTAATACCTTAACACAAGTGACAAATGATACCACTTATCTGCTCATATTCCTGCAATCTACATGAGATGTCTCGCTATGGGGTGAGAATCAGGTGCTCTTGTAAATCTATTGATGGCACTTGTAATTGTGAGGTACGTTGATGTATATATACGGTAGGTGAGGGTTGAAGTGATCTATGATGGGGTTCTGATGTGAATTGATTATGGGTGAAGTCTTAAAAATGTGTTTTTAAATTGGTCTGACGGTAGTGGCAATAATAGAGCCGTTATTATAAATGTTTATACAGTAATACCTAAAGGAATCTTGTTTATGGCTAGTTCAAATAAAAGCTTCTTTCCCAATATTTTTATAGGAAAATGTGTAGTAAAAATTTACATCATACTACTTAACTGAATATTCGTTAATACAAACACACGTATATTGATTTCAGGGACAAAATTGTATCCTTCTCTAGGATACCAACTATATGCTATCGATATCGGTAATTTATCAGTGAAGTAACAGTCTTGCAAAGTTTCGCTTTTACAATATAAATAGACAAGCATTGAAACAATCTGGATTCTTTATGAACCTTCGTCTAAGTAAAAGCTGTTGAATTTAAAGGGATTACAGGACCTATACGCAAAAAACGCAAGTTTTAGAAACAATAAAAGTATATGATCGACTACAGTAAACAAAATCAGAATATATATGATATTCTTCAGGAATATGCTAGGTAGATAGTGTGTTGAAAACATATTACAATTAATTGAATACGATAGAAAAAATTCATGAAGATACCTCTAAAAACTTTGTTTTTTCAATAAAAACCATACTAATATACATACATTCATTCTGATTTTTTTGTCAGATTATTCTACAAGCAACATACTAAAGAACTACTGTTTTAATTTTTTAGTCCAAACAATAGATTTTTTGTAAATATATAATTGCTTCATATTTTGCAATAAATTACCAGCGTTGTGTCATCGCATTTCTCTTTCTTTTCTATGCAGTCCGACAGTGACCGCGCTTTAGGTCATGTAGTCCCCTTAATACAAAAAAGTTTCATCATGTCAAAAACCACAACCTATTATGCGAAGAAAATATTCCACCGTTTAGTTTAGCTTGAAACCCTGCCATGAAACACCATGCATCTTGTACCATGAAATATAGCCCAATATAGCCCCTCAAGTTACCTTTTTAAACCGGCTGATGGCTGAAATCGTTCACTCCTGATATATGACGGGTGGTGTCAGGAAAATACGATGTTGGTATAGCAGCGGGGTTTTAAGATAGATGAAGCTGAAGTATGGAAAACAAAGATTGGTAAAGAAGAGATGAGAATGGCTATGATTACTTTTAAAGTGAAGGTGTTACAATTTTATCATGGTTTTGGGCACCATTTGTGCTAATTACATACTGTTCTATTAATACAGGTTGGCAGAGACATCGACGCGCAAATTGTAGTAAACCATGAATTCGGCACATGATTCTAAAGACCATAGCGTAGAAATTTTTCATCATTATAAAAAAAAAACAATGGCACTCCGGGAATGCCGTCAGAAGTGAAAACTTGAACAATTACGTGTGTATTTTTTTAATCGTTTTATGAACTAAACACGCGTGGTGTCGGTTATGGTAACAGTGTCGCGAGTTCAATGGCTTTTTCCCATCTCAAAAAATGCCCAACGCGCTTAAAGAAGTTTTCACTTCTAGAAAACAACTTTTTATAATGATTTTTATTATTATACTTCTATAAAGAAATATTTGTTACGGCTGCGAATCATAGGTCAGTAATTTGCAAAAAACGTAAGTAAATTAGAATTTAGGTGTTAAGGACGGACGCGTTAGGTTTAAATATTGTGGTATACTTTTATACAGAAACTCTACAAGTTTTATTATCATCTAAAACTTACATCATAGCAAAAGTCGGAAAGTAGAACCAAGAATATGTTGCTGACAAGAAAACTGTTACAACATCAACAATATCTCACCTCAACAACGTGTCTCACGAGAAGCAGGTGAGCCTCCCCGTAACGATTATATTACCGCAACGATGCGAGTTCTCGACAAAAACGACGCGATTGAGTGGATGCAGGTGTTCTTGCGTATGATGACGTCATTTTGCGCGGATAAAATAGTGCGTAGCTACTAGGGGAGCAGGATTGAAGAGAACTATGTAGGTTATGACATTGTTTTTACTGAGAAAACGATGGTTTTATATCTGGGGAATATACTGAGTGACATGTTTAAATCAATTAGTGAAGTTATGAATCTTGTAAAGGAACTGTTTTTGCGTATTCAATTCAATGTTGACTTATATGGAATTTCTCATTTTACCCTACTTTTGTTGTTACTTTGAGAATAAAGATTAGCAATGATGCAGGTTCTCGAGAAAAACGAGTCGATTGAGTGGATACAGATGTTCTTTCTTGCGGCTGATGACGTCATTTCACTCGGATGATGTAGTGCGTAGAATTATGACAATGTTCTCACCGAGAACATGTGATGGTTTTGTTGATGAGAAGATGTGATGCAGGGAAAAGGTGGATTAATTAAGAAATTCGGAAGTAAAGAAACAAATTTTAAGTAAGTTTTGCATAAACCAAAACGGACTTTAAAACAAAGATTAGCAATGCTGTGAGTTCTCGAAAGAAACGAGTCGATTGAATAAGATGCGGCTTTTCTTGCGGATAATGACGTCATTTTGCGCGGATGACGTAGTGCGTGGAGAATTGGTACTAGGGGAGCAGGGTTCGGAGGAACTATTTAGCTCTTGACATTGTTTTGTCAAGTTAGTGAGGGTAACCGCGTTCTCTCTGTGAGAAAATACTTGCTTTTAGTTAAGTTTCGAGCTCTGAATGTGTTAATTAGGGAGCCATTTTGTTTTTGATTTTAATTTCAGCTTAATGAATGTTTGACGACTTAATAATTATTTCGTTTCACATAAAAACAATGCAATTACAATTCGAAACTTTGTAATGAAACAATCAAGACTGGTGCAGAAATGTTCAGTATCCTTACATTATCTAGTCTTTCATTCCAATTTTTAGATTTTACCTGGACTTAAAAATATAATGTCACTGTACGCTGACCATGTTCCCTCACGCCATATGCTCCCAATTCATTTTATCGTCCATTACGCGGCACACAGGACACATGCCCCAGACGCACGTATACACAAGCGTCTATGTATATCAACGATGTTTTAGTGTGACGTCACAATGATTCAGTTAGCGTCGCGTGTAATACGTTTGTGTTGCTGCTTCTACGTCTACATGTGCTACTCTTTATGGAGCTTTTGGGGTAGGTTTATAATATAACCTAAATGTCTAAGTTTATCTTTTAAACCAAACTGACTTAAGGCTAAGGAAAACATGTTAAGAATAATATCTGGATTTGCTAACACATCATCATCATCATGATCATTTCAGCCAAAAGACGTCCACTTCTGGACATAAACCTCTCCAAAGCACTTCCACTTCGACCGGTTTTGTGCTTTCTGCGTCCAGCGGATTCCTGCGGCCTTCACAAGGTCATTGGTCCACCTTGTTGGAGGCCTTTCAACGCTACGTCTTCTGGTACGTGGTCGTCACTTCAGAACCTTTCGGCCCCATCGGCCATCTGTTTTCTAAAGACTAATTAATAATCCATTAATCCGTATGGAACTCTTGTCCCTATTCCACTTTATTTAGGGTCGCAGTAGCCTGATCATGTCGTCTTCTTCTATACATCAAAATGAGCAAGTCCTCGAGTCCTCAGTATTCATTTCTTTCCAGCCATTGAATTTTTCAAACAGTCCTAGAAAAAAAAAAGAAAAAAAAAAACAAATAAAAAAAAAAATGAAAAAAAATGGCGAATGGCGAAATTCAATGGCGTTTGTTTGTTTTGAGAATCGAGTGTCGCAAATAAAAACAAAGTGACATTCTATCCGCGATAACGATGATGGAGAACTAAAATATTTGTATGGGACTAATATATGCTGCCATCACAGTATGACTAATATTTCTGGCCATCGCACACTTTTGAAGGTCTTCTGGCTAAGTAATAACAGCCGCACTGGTCGATCGATCAGTTGATCCGTGGATGGGTGACCATCTTTAGTTCTTTATCAAGACGAGGGGTCTTGTCGTGCCTCGGAAAGCACGCCCGGCTGTCATTCGTAGATCTTTGGCAGTCGTTACGGGTCGTCAGAAGCCCGAAAGTCTGACAACCAGTCGTACCAAGGGGTATCGTATTACCCAGTAATTGAGTTGTGGAGGTCAGATAGGCAGTCGCTCCATGTAAAATACTGGTATTCAGCTGCATCTGGTTAGACTGGAGGCCGACCCCAACGTGGTTGGGAAAAGGCTAGGCAGATGATGACTAATATATGTAGGTAAGCCACCGACGAGCTCATATCAATTCTGTTGAAAACAGTTGTAGAAATACGAAACGCTTACCTTTAGGAAAACAACATTATGTCCAGCAGTATCTAGTTATTATAAAAAAGGCCAAGTCAATTTGATTCCAATAAAAAAAAATCTAACCAAAAACCATCCCAACAAATCTAATGTAACCAGCTGCGTCACGTGCAGCACAATAATATCAGGAGTCGGAGATTGTAAGCACAGACGGCTCGCTCCCCACGTGCTCGCATCTCGACAAATCGCATTTACGTCAGTCGCTATCAAGGTGCTGCCTCTAGAAACATTAGGACGTTAGAACGTACTCGTAACAAAACTCACGGTGTTTTGTTACGAGAACAGCCTGATTTATTAGAGCCAAGCAGATTATCTTGGAGGATTGCAGTTTATTTCCGTGTCTGTGGTTTGGTCTAGAAATGTCTTAAGGATTCTGTATTATATTGTGTATTGTCAAAATTGGAAAAGGTTATCTCTTGGGAGTATGCAACAGAATAATAGCGCAGCAAGCTTATCTGGTCTGGTATTGGAATTTCGAAATCGCTATGAACATTTACAAGATCTCTCTGCTCTCAAAAACGATGAAGGAAAACATCGTGAGGAAACCGACATGTCCTAGCCCAAATATTTGGAGACGTGACATCTACCAACCCGCACTGGGCCCGTGTGGTGGATTACGGCCCAATCCCTTTTACAGAGAGGAGGCCTGTGTCCCAGCAGTGGGAATATTATAGGATTATGCTATGCTTCAATCACAAGCAACAAGTACAATGGAAATTCGGTTTTAAAAATGAATTATGTGAAATGACAAATCATGTGATCATATTCCTTACCCAAACAAATTATTTGTTGATGTAGGTCGTGTTCAATAGCTAAAGGTTTGTATATTGATGACGACAACGTTATATTGCACCGCTTGTCACCGCTTGCGATCTCGGTTGCGCTGTAACCACAGTCTGCAGTTTGCAAACGAGTACCTGCAAAGGTGTGTAAATTGATGACGAACGCTATATTCCACTGCTTTGTCACCATTAGCGGTGTCGGTTGCGCTGTAACCACAGTCTGCAGTTCGCAAACGTGTATCTAGCATCAATCTATGTACTGATATAGCACATTATGACCGCAAATAAGTAGCCACCATATCGTCAGCATCCCAGTAGTAGGTATTCTTTTCAACTTATTGAATAAATTAGCAGCTAGCATTGATATGTAATCGAGTCTTAAAATATGTATCTACCTACACAAATAAAATAATATCGTTTCATTTCAGTTCAGCCTAGTAACTATCGCAGTCTGCTCCTGAACATGAGCCTCCTAAATTACGATGAAATCCCCAGTCTTCAAATCCACTTTCCACAATTCTCTTATTAGCATTATTGTTTTTGCCTCCATTTTCTGACAAGACAAAATTCTCGGCACAGAAAATCCTGAGCAACACGGAAATATTATTTATTTTTCTCCACATAATTCCACTTTGTTCTGTGAAGCTGCTTTCAAAACCAATAACCACGCGAAAAAGGCTAAAAGCCACCGAATTGAATCCGGACCGGTTCAAAGGGGGTTTATCTTCCGGAAGGCGCGCAGGCGTCACAAGCATGCTTTGAAATTGCAATAAAGTTGCAATCACATGGTGCTTCAAAGCAGCCAAAGTGTGTTTTTATAAGAGACGACAGTGGTCACAGCGATGAGAGAAGAAGGAAGATGGTATCGATTTCGACTACGATTTCTTTGCATATATGTAACAACACTAATAACAAAGCCAATGAATTGCATCACACTAATATCCATCCATACTAATACTATAAATGCGAAAGTGTGTTTGTCTGTCTGTCTGTTACCTCTTCACGCTTAAACCGTTGAACCGATTTAGATGAAATTCGGTACAGAGATAGTTTGAGTCTCGGGAAAGGATATAGGATAGTTTTTATCACGATATTACCACGGTATTGAAACTTATGCGGGGGAAACCGCGGGGCGCAGCTAGTGAGATAATATAACTAGACCACCAGCACACCACTACACCTGTGCCTAACCCTTCGGAAAATACAGGCGTGATGTTATGTTATGTGATGTTACGTCACATACACACACAAAATATTATTTGCATATTTTGAAACCACTTTTTAACTGATTAGGCGTCATCTTTTTCTATCTCTTGACATGATGACTTAAATCCAGTTTGTTCTCACTCTTACCATGGATTTTTCTATCCAAATGCCAGAGTGTACTCTCATAATGAAAAACAGACGTCATGAAACATTTAACTCGTATGCCTTCAAAGAAAGAGGGAACAGGCATTTTCTAGGCACGCTCGTTCGTCCCATCATAGACCTCATCCGCCGTTTTCCATCAGGCATGATCTAGGTCAAGAGCAGGCCCATTTAGCCAATAAAAAAAGTAATATGATTGAAAAGAACAGATTGCGATATAAACTAAATATGGCATAATGATAAAATAAAATATTACGATTTTTTCCAGAAAATGATGACTGTTTATTTAATAAAAAATTATTTTCATTAAATATAAAAACAATTTATACAACTTTATTCGTTCAATTTCACAATTACTGGCGCTTCAAACACACCAAATATACACGTGCTCAATGCACAGATAAATGCACACTTTAATTATAATAAAAATATAATTAACTTACTGATGACGCGGACGTGTCATAGTGTGATTTTGCTTTCTTTGCAAGAGGCTGATCACTGTCACTCTCTAAATTGTCATTGTCAGACATATTTTATTATTAAAAATAATTTGTTTTCAAGTAAAACACAGGTTATGTGTACCGCAGTAAACAACACTATGGAGTATACACTATAGGTATCTGAGCTGTGTGGCGAGAGACAGATAGTTTAACGCCGGATCAAGTGGGAAGAGAATCGCAGTCGATTGCGCATGGCGACGCGTCGCCACACAGTACACAAGACTGTGACTGTATATATACACCATCATATAGCGTGGCGACGCGTCGCCACGGCATGCGTCGCCACGCCAGAAATTTGTTTTACGTGCGGCTATAGATGTTTCACATCAAAAATAAAACAGAAAAGTGAAACCGCCCCTCTAAGCATACGTTTCCAAAATACAACATAGCAAATGAATGCCTTCCGTTGCAGCCCGCACGCTCGCATACAGCTAGTCTCACAAAACTTTTCCTCCACCAAAGAGATTTCAGGAACATTATCAATAACTTTACCCAACAAACAAACTCCCAACTCCATAATACCACAAATTATGAAGAAGTAGGTCACCTAACTCACTTTGCCGCATCCAAAGTTCCAACTAGATTTTAAGAGCGGGTTTGTACCTTTTGCTATGGAAATGCAGTGAAGATGCATGCTAGGACCGTGCATAGTAGATTGGATGTAAAATTTTTGATTCAGCACATCCTTTGTGCTTGGGAGTGGTGGCAGACTTTGTGGATTTATTACTGTCCTGGGTTGTGTGGAGGTTAATTAAAAATTTTAAATTTCAGAATGTCTTTTTAAAATCGATTGTGCACGTGCTCAATAGAGCTACTGAAGTAAGATGTTTTATTTTATTTATTCTTCGTTCGTCCTGAAGTTTATAATTGATCATTTAATGTAGTGTAATAAAGTTATATATTCTTTATTTCGGACTCACAATCCGTTTAGTATTAAATTAATTAAAAACTATGTTAGTAAATTTTTACAATATTATAACAAGTAAAAATAAAAAGCCCAAAAAAAAGGCAAAAGCAAAAGCTAAAGGCAAATAATAAAGGCGGGGCAGGGGCCCGTGGCTAAATAATAACAGCCGCACAGGTCGATCGATCAGGTTAATCCACGTTTTCCGCGGTTGGTCTGTGGATGGGTGACCATCTTTACATAGCGTGACCCCTCCATACCTCGGAAAGCACGGTAAGCCGTTGGTCCCGGCTGTCATTCGTGGATCTTTAACAGTCGTTACGGGTAGTCAGAAGCCCGAAAGTCTGACAACCAGTCCCAGAATATGATGATGATATAACAAGTAAAAATGGCGTGGCCCAACACACGTTGGCTCGTGCCTCCGTACCCAGTGCCTTATAAAGGGACTGTCCACTTTGTCTAATAACGCTTTCAGGGTGCTGTTAGAGCTTCCGCGGAAACTACCCATTATTAACGCTGTTCTCTTCCTCATGCCATGAAAATCGTCAACACGGGCTTTATCCATAAAAACTTTGACATTTTGGTCCAAAGCTTTCCTCATTCCTTATATCTAATCCACTCTGCCCACTTGCAACACCTTGAACAAATCCACCATCATACTAAAATTAAACCATCAAACGAACATTAGTCACAATTAAACTGAAAACTAAAGCAGGTGGGGAGCTAAATGCTACACAGAGGGCGAGGGCTGCAAATTTTCAAATCCTCCGGGCCCTATAACTTTGCCCTTCGGCAATTTCGATTTAAACTCGGCAAAGGCTAATAATTCGTGAAGTTTGGAATATGTTTGTTGCGTCGGACGTTTCGACGTGATTTCCAACTTGATTAATTAGGCTTCTTATATTGGTTAAGTTGTTATTGAAGTTTCGTTAAAGGCTCCTGCAAACAGGCGCGACGCGCAACGCGAATCGCGCGCGACCCAAAGGAACCGCTCGTTGCGCGACTTGCGGTGCCTTTGTGTCGCGCGCGATCTTATCGCGTGTCGCGCCTGTTTGAAGGAGCCTTTATAATAAAACACCTATATGTACCTACTAAATACTAATGTTTGCAAACCAATAAATGATTTGATTTGTTTTATATTTACTACAAACTTTATGCCTTTCGTTTGAATTAAAGAAATCTTTATTTTAATTCAGTTCCCTAATCGTCCTTTATTTATTTGGAAAAGCAGCTATTTTCCAAATAAATAAACGACACGTTGTCTGTAAATTACTAATGATAGAATAACTAGTTCGCTCTATTTGCAAAGCACATTAGTGTTCCATTTGTAATAATTCGATACGCAGCCACATGCGTTCCAAAAACAAAGGAAGATATTGTTGCGCGCCGCAAATAATGTTTGATACATGGCGACATTAGTTACCACTAGCGCCATCTAGTATCGGGTAGCAGAACTAGTACCTCGGTACTAGGACCTTGACCCTACTTGACCTTTTTGTAAGTACTAGTAATTCCGAGAACTATCGACGTCGAGTCAGTCGGGACCGGTATGTACTCGAACGTTCTAGATGTTTATGTACTAGCTCTGCGGCACTATATAAGGCGGGCGCAAGCCGCGAGACACATAGTTTCGATTAAGCGATACGAGCGATAACATCGAAGGCGATATTCGAGTGCGACTAAGAGTGATCAGTAAGTGACATTGTGTTTCTTAATTAGTGTATTTGAGTTGTAATTAGTGTTGGTGAGTAAAGTGTCATTTTTTTGGTTATTAAATCGGCAGTTTTTATTGTCACGAACCCCAAGCTCGTAACAATATGAAATAACAAGCTAGTGTTGTGAAATGGGATTCGCATGGAAACCGGGATTGTTTTCATTCAGTCTTATCCTAGGCGTATTATTATAGCAACATGATAGGTAGCTGCTACGAATTTCAATCAGGCTAAATTAACATTTCATATATGAGATGCTGTTAATTGAAATAGATGTGTTAGTGCCTTGGAATATCTCGGTTGTGAATATGCTTAGGGTCTGGAAAAAGCAAAAGGTATTCATCACATTATTAGCACCTAATCCGTGTAAAGGCTCCTTCAAACAGGCGCGACACGCATAAAATCGCGCGCGACACAAAGTCACCGCAATTCGCGCATCGAGCGGTGCTTTTGTGTCGCGCGCGATTCGAGTCGCGCGTCGCGCCTGTTTGCAGGAGCCTTAATTGCAATATTTTGGTTACTAACGTTCATCAGATTCGACTCACTATGTAAGCACTACATTTTTGTGTTTCTTTGTTGGAGTACCGTGCGTGTTTCATGGACTGTAATCAAATACCTAAATGTTTTTCTTACTTTATATTCCGTTTTAGCACTGCGAATGACATATTATCGAGAAACTATTCTTACTACACCGTCGCTAACCAGTACTAAATAAAAACAAAAAAGATTTGATGTTTTTTACTGGGGTTCAACGTCCCCTAGATTTTTTGTTATTTGTATTAGTTGAGAAAATCTGCTTTCGTGAGTTATGTCGTATTGAGACATCAATACGGCCACGGTTCGGTTCGGTCACGTCTGTGAAGTTTACACAGTAAAAAGCTTATTTTTAAACTGATATTTCAAGTGACTGCACTAAATGCGTTCGGTGACCCCACAAAAAAATCATCAAATTAATAATTTTTTTGATTAACGTGTTAAGATATCGAAACCCATCACGTATGCGCAGTTTCGCTAGCTAATCCAAATTGACCCTCTATTTATATGCTTCGACGAATTATTGCGTACAGGCGTATCCTATAACTTTCCCAAGCTGTGCTCCTCACAATATATTCAATATTTCCCAAGATCCCGTTCCCGACTTATGATAAGGTAACAACACTACCCGTCACCGGTGCAGTTTCCCACGGGCCACAAACACGGAGCCCTTATTGAAAGCAAACACCATTAAACAGGAGCTTCGGGCGTTATTCTTTAGCTTGCTTTTTTTTGTAGAGGGCGCGAAATTCGCGGGATTGAGAATCTTGGGTGAACGGTTCGAGATTCATGCAATGTTTTAAACGGAAATCTTGTTTTCATATTGTCTGTCTTTTGAAGATGTTATGACCTTTAGGGTCTTCTATCTATCTTGTTATCTTTGAAAATTTTTATGAGTATTAAATTGTAAAATAATTATCTAACTACTATACAATTTAGTAAGCATAAGATCAAATGCTAATTTGGTGGTCCTCTAGAGGTGACACAAAATTAGGTTCTTAATTTTTTACGCAATTTAGCAAGTCCTTTTTAGCCTTTTTACTTTTACGATAGTACCAAGGTTTATTTTTATAACCAGTCTATAATGTTCCCACTGCTGAGATAGAGGGAACATTATAGACTGTATTCTACTGTGGTAGAATACAGTTCAGGTTGGTGGATGTCACATGTCTCCGAATTTTTGGTTCCAGGAAATTTTGGCTTCTCCATGATGTTTTCCTTCACCATTTTGAGAGCTGTGGTGATGAAATTATTTACACAAAGTAAAGTGCCTGCCTGTCTGTCCACCCACTTCTTCGGGCCATCACTGCTCCTAGGGATTATTTAGTTTTCCATAAATCCGGCTTAAACGTTCTTAAAATAAAAGGCTTGGGAAGTCTATCTTATAAATGTTAACGTTACGTACACCATTTGAATGTGGATTTGACCCTAAATCTTCAGCACGAATTTCATTCTCTTTATTTTTTTTTAAATTACTGTATTTTTTACATTTTTGATGTAGAAATTGCCCTTATTTTTTCTATTATTCTATTAGTCACTAAAAGATGAGTAATCAGGGTCGTCGTAGCTCATTAAAAAAACTGATGAATGTTTTCGAATGAAATTTCATTTGATAAATGAACTGTTTGTTTTCTATTAACTAAATTAAATTTTATTCGAAAACATAACTAACTTCAACTATATCCGAGGGCCTGGTTACTTATCTTCTTTGTTGACCGTACATGAGAAATAATCCGATTTGATCTAGAGGGGTTTTTCAGGCAGCTTTTCTTTTAGTTGGAAAATAAACAAGGAAGATGCTATCTAAAAATGTAGTTTATACCGCATTTTTTGTGGCCCCAACAAGAAAACGGGATGTTGATTTTGCAAGACGTGTGTACGTGATTTTTTAAGGAAACGCATGTTTTTCCAGGTATGTTGTTTTTATCGTGGTTAGTAAAGTTTTCTAAACTTATTATATTATATTCTCCGTTTTTTGAAGCAATTAAATGAGAGAAAATCAGAGGACCAAAAATGTAGACACTAGAATTCAGAGAATTCTCTCAAAATTAACACGCTTTTACTAGCTTGAATGTATCTATCAATTTATGTAACGAAACCTTTCAACGCAAATTTTTCTGAGGTTAACCTTGTGTAACATAGTATCAGTTGAAATGGCTTTTCAACAACATTCATTGTGCTATTTGTGATGTTAAGCAGACACATTTTTCGAACATTTAAAGCAATGGATTAACAATATCCTTCAAAATTATTCAGATCGTGATTGATAGTGTTACGCAATTAGTGCTGGAATTTGGTACGCGCTATTGTGAGCCATATATCACGAATTGTCTAATTTCGTGATAAAATTTGGCCGTGACATTTCTTATCACGAAAGCGTGACAGAGCGTGTAGATAGGAAGCGGCATCAAAATCATATTACAGAGGGTCATTACGCAATTAATGGCTTTGAACTTTCTTGTCCCAAAATATAATCATGTTCAATTTAAATAACAAACCGACTATGTGCGGCTCGGCCCACGCACAGTGAAGGGTTCTGCAGTTGGGATGAATAGGTACTTACGCATGCACAGTATTGATTTTATACGACCCCAAAAATAAGTTTGTATTTCATAGTATTTTTAGAAAAAAACTGAAAACTAAAGTTATTTCTGCAAAAAATATAGCTTGATTTTTTTACGGCTCCAAAGGATAGATCTACGTTAGATCCTAGTATTTGATATCAATTTCTACTTGATACCCTGAGAAAAAGGGCCTTGACTGACAGACGGAACCCTAATTTCGTAACACACTATCAAACACAATCTGAATCCTTTTGAAGGATATTGCTAATTCATTACTTTATATGTTAGAAAAATGTGTCTGCTCAACAACGCAAATAACGCAATGAATGTTCTTGAACTGTCAAAATGAAACCCATTGCTACTGTTAGTGCGTTACGCAATCACCCCGTGGGTTCTGTTTTTTCCTTTTGAGGCATGGAACCCTAAAAAGAAAATGAGAGTAGGTGTTTTTGTACATTTTTGTAGACTTCAACACAGACCGAAGTATTTTTTCCGAGACTTAACTGTCCCGACGCTACTAAAGAGATGGCTATCACAAATAATGTACGTGCCTTTTTAAATTTTCACTATCTATTGAGTTCATCTAGGTATCCTCAAGTTCCGAGTTGAGCTGCACGATTTTTGACAAATGCGTACACTGACTGGACAGGTCCGCTCAGTCTGTGTGGTTCTTTCCTTAAAAGACCATTTCAGACACCAATCTACATGGTCTTCACACGATCTCACCAAGATTTTGTCTGGACTTTAAATGAGACTGTGACCCAGTTTGTTTCGGCCTTCTCAGAATAGTCAGATAGGAAACGCCGCATCTAGTGTAAAAAAATATATTTGACGTGTAAAAGTGTCTGTACAAACCTACTTACTGAAAATAAATCATTTATCATTTATGCCCTAAAATACTTCTAAACATTTTCTTCCTTACTACTAAACGTTGTACAGCGTCTGTATAGTTACACAAAGCTTTATCTTCTTCTTTCTAAAGTCAAATTACTGACGACTGAAAGAGAGAAATCGGTGTGTAACTATTCACGTGACATAATACGTTTAGTAGTAAGGAGGTTTGTTTATAAGTCGATTCGCACGAATTCACTCGCACGAAACGGGCGAATTGTCACCTTTAAATAATATTACTTTTTGTATAGGCCATTAGTAAGCCAAATATTTAGGTCCGCACATTAGAGAATTTTGCTAAGTAAAATAGAATTATTTGATAAAACTCAGACCGTTTAGATCATTTCAGTTAAAATGATTAAGTAAGAAGAACGAATAGTACGATATTATGTCTTTTAATCAACTATTTCTATTCTTTATTATGATTAATATCTACTCTGCTAAAGTTGTTTCTCAAGTTGTAAAACACTCTTGAGAATTTCTATCTTGATAAAGTTGAATTATTTTTAATAAGAATTTATTTTAATAAAAGCGTATGTCCTTTTATTTATTTTAACCGACCTCAAAACGGAGGAGGTTTTTAATTCAAGCGGCGTGTTTTTATTTTTTAAACATTATTGTTTTAGAAGTGAGAGTGGGCCGAACATGTCGCGCGAATGCACCCGAAGAGTTGGGCAAAGTCCGTCACACACTGGATGCCTGAGGGAGGGCATCACCGTCGAGGCAGACCACGGTGAAGGCGTTGATAAGGTTTCTGTTCTAACAAGGTCAACATGGCCAGACATCGCAAAAGACAGGGAGGTTTGGAAGGAAAAAGGGAAGGCCTTCGCCCAGCAACAGTATAGACTAACAAAAAAAAAGCAACCGAATAGGTACTCGAATACCAGCCTTATTGCAACGAAAACAAAGATCATTGTGCTTTTAACAGACTTGGCAATTGCAGCAACCTTATTGCCACGATAATAAAGATCACTAGGATTTTGACAGTGAAACAAAATTCAATTCCCAGAAATGATGAAAAATGGGCAAAATCCGAACTAACACCGCCATCTTGTTTTTTAATACAATTTCACAGAATATTATCACAAATATTTACCGACAGCGCTCTCCTGTCAATGTCACTCGAGCGCCGAAAGATCGTTGAAGCAGTTTAGTCAGTAATACTTACCTATTACTTGAATCACGTCATTAATATACCGAGGCGCCGCCCAGTGTCCCCAGTCCCAGATGGGCCGTTGTAAAAACGCGCGCATTATCAAATATGTAGCGGTCTTACTAATGAGCGTCGGGGGCGACATTAACTTTGTCGTAGTGACGTCACTCACGACAGTTTCTTTTATTTATATTCTCCAGGCTTGTTTTGAATTGAGGGGAAGGTAGAATGACAGTTTATGGAAGGTTACAAAAAAGGAGAATTTCAGAATTGTCATCTACTACTTACTGCATGCAATTTTCTTTTTCCGTTCATTTTTAATGGAGACAAAATTGTCAACCGTTGTCTTTTAAGCATAAAGGCTCGTACACACAGGCGCGACGCGACACGCAGCACAAAGGCACCGCAAGTCGCGCAACGAGCGGTGCCTTTGTGTCGCGTGTCGCGTCGCGCCTGTGTCTACGAGCCTTAAGTGTCGATCCCGTGCGAATATCGGAATAAAAACTATCCTATGTCCTTGGATGTAATCTATCTCACTGCCAAATTTTATCGAAATCCGTTCAGTGGTTTAGGCGTGAAAGGGTAACATACAGACAGACAGAGAGACAGAGTTACTTTCGAATTTATAATATTAGTATGGATACTAGCAGCGCAGCGCGGTTTCACCCGCATAGGTTTCGATCTCGTGAGGATATCGGGATAAAAATGATCCTATGTCCTTTCCCGGGACTCAAAACTATCTCTATATCAAATTTCATCGAAATCGGTTGAGCGGTTTAAGCGTGAAGAGGTAACAGACAGACAGACATACTTTCGCATTTATAATATTATTATGGATAGTAGGATTATGACGTCGCAAAGTGGTTTACGGGTTTTATGACTTTGTTAGAAAGGAGTTTGATTAATTTATACGGCATTATCGTAAAGTTACATAGTCATTATGCTAGCTTCATATTTAACTAGCTTCATATTTTCTGACTGACCGACTTCTTGACAATTCAAAAGTGCCTGTAAATGGTTTAATTGAAATAAATGCTTTGAGTTTGAGTTTGAGTTTGAATTTCAGTTTATGCAATAATGTTATTCCGTCACTTTGAGTGGGGAAATACAATGATTTGATATAAAATGTATAATTATTATTTATGCAATTAGGCGAATAAGACCTTTTTTAATGTAAATACCCAAATAATTAAAAAAATAGTTTTATTTTACAAACTTTTACTTCAAAGCATAAAGTGGTCCTTCGAGCCGGATGACGTACTTAAGAAACTTAAAAAAAAAACAACGAACTAACTGTATGCAGACCGGTAAATATTAGTATTAATAAATGTATGTTCCCATCAACCAGTCTATGTCCACTAACATCACCCATGGGAGCCATACGTCACCATGTTTGTTGTATGTTCATATTATATGTAGTTGTACAACCCCCTTTGACAAGTGACATGGTTGTTGTGAAGGATATGTTTTTAAACGAGTGTTAATTATATGGGAGTGGCGCCTATTTTTTTTTTAGAATACTGTTGGTATAAGTAAAGGCTCCTACAAACAGGCGCGATACGCAAAATAATCGCGCGCGACACAAAGGCACCGCTCGTTTCTATCGCGTGTCGCGCTTGAGGCTAAGAACTCACGGAGCGATTTTCGCCCGCAACCGCCGCGGTCGTGGATCTGCGGTTTTATTTCAAAACTCACGAGACCGGTTATTCGCGCGGTTACGCGGCCGCCGCGGTTGCGATCATCGCCCGCAAACGTAGCGGGCGATGATCTTGCATTGCAAGACGGGCGGTTAACGATCAGTTGAGGTCCAGACCGCCATGGACACACACATCTGTACCTCCCGCCGCGCCGCCCGCCGGCCCCCGCGGTCGCCCGCCAGCCGATCGCAAAGCGCGCAGGCGCCACCCGCCGAGGCTGCGGGTAACCGCGGCCCGCGCGATTCTACTAGTTGCCCGCCGGTACAGCGGGAGCCGCATACAACCGCGTACACCGCGGGCGTAAAACGCATCGTGAAATGTGCTTTAATTTTTTATATAAATATTTGCATTCTACAGAAGCTGCGGGCCCGCAACCGCAGCAGACGCGGGCGAAAATCGCTCCGTGAGTTCTTAGCCTGAAGGAGCCTTAAAGATTTTCAATATATAAACTGAAAAGATTTAATACGAATAAAATAGTAAGACTGATTTTAAGCGCAACTGTTACAGGCACCACAGGTAAATTCACTTGGACATAGCATGTTTTACAAAAGACTAGCTGCGCCCCGCGGTTCCGCCCGTATAAGTTTCGATCCCGAAGGAATATTGGGATAAAAAGTCAGTGTGTTAATCCAGGGTGTTAGCTACCTCCATACAAAATTTTATCATAATTGGTCCAGCCGTTTGAGCGTGAAGAAGTAACAAACATATAAACACACACACACTCACAAAACTTTCGCCTTTATAATACTAGTGTGATTTTTCGCAACCTAATTGAAATTAAGTTTCACAGCTAAGCCATAAATGTCAAACTAACATGTTGAAACCTCTAAACCATTATTTTCTTAGTGTGCATACACACATGAGCGAAACGCGTCGGCGCCGACGTCAGAAGCAACTGCAGCCGTCGACGGTCTGGAAATCTACCTTTTTACAGGTATTTGGTAAAGCTCACTAGCCGTAACTTCGTTATTGGTCGTTACCAAATACTCATGATATATGCATAAAGATATTGCTTTTTCCGCAATATAATAAAAAATAACTAGTCACCGTAAGCAACCCCCTATATCATCACGCCAATATTTCCTAAACTGTCGCCTACCCGAATATTTAAACACACACTTTATTTCACTTAGCGCCTCAGAGTTATAGCTATAATCAGTCGAACATAAACTGGGGTGATGTGGAAATCTACAATTTTCGCCCTTACATCGTGCGGACGGGCGTTATGCAACGCTACACAATTGTGAATAATGAGGGCTGTCACGTTCAACATACTTCACGACACGACGGCTATTCTGTCGCTTTAGCCAGCGAATTTGTATAATTGCTGCGAATTCGAATTTAATTTTAGGAGTACTGCGGCTTTAAATGGTGTGCCGATTCTTGTGGGTAAAGATCAGACGGGTTATTCTATAATCGTTAATGTTACGTGACTTTTGATATAGATCTTTTCATAGCGCCATGCGAAAATATATAAATATGGGGTGTATTTTTGTTTCGATTTTACTCAAATTATTCTGAAACTAAAACTAAGTATTGTTTTCATAACAATTTACTACCATGGTTTTCTGCAAATTAATGCCTGATTCCATAATTTATCTCAATTTTTTCTGAAATTAGTGTAGATTTAAATTTTTTAAATGAGTTGTCATAACAAAAAGTGTTAAAAGAAAGCCAATAGGACTTCACATACTTTTGTCTTGCACCTTTTTGCCAAGGTTATATATACAGTCCTCCATAATTCTAAGTAATAAGAGCAGCTGTCTCAATTTAGCATTTACTTATTACCACAGAATAACTAATAGTACCTACTTAATAGAACCTAAGTCCCGAGGCGCAATTCTATTTCGGTTTTAACATGTTGAGCGCTAATTTAAGCAATTGCTAAAATGTATGCATATTGGGCAAACTGGATATACTGGCTATTTTATTGCAGCCATTCTTGCTCGAGAGATAGGTCGGAGAAACAACGTTGGTTAAATTAATATTATTTATGTATACAACATGTCCCAGAATTAACGCACACCACCAAACACCCCAATTAGAATATGATGTTATAATCATAATACAAACTTAGAATTTTTACTAAGTATTAAGGCTCCTTTAAACAGGCGCGACACGACACGCGACACAAAAGGCACCGCAAGTCGCGCAACGAGCGGTGCCTTTGTGTCGCGCGCGATTCGCGTCGCATGTCGCGGCTGTTTGCAGGAGCCTTTAAGGCTGCTTCAAACAGGCGCGACGCGACACGCGACACAAAGGCACCGCAAGTCGCGCTACGAGCGAGCGGTGCCTTTGTGTCGCGCGAGATTCGCGTTGCGCGTCGCGCCTGTTTGTAGGAACCTTTACGAGTAATCGAGTATGTATAAAATATTGTTTATTTATTAAAATAGTTATACTGATTTTGTGAGAAAATTGAGGTCACATTACAAATCTAAGCACGCTCACAGTCGCACACGTATAAAGGCTCCTGCAAACAGGCGCGACACGCGACGCGAATCGCGCGCGACACAAAGGCACCGCTCGTTGCGCGACTTGCGGTGCCTTTGTGTCGCGCGCGATTTTATCGCGTGTCGCGCCTGTTTGTAGGAACCTTAAGGTCCAGCTTAGTAGGTACTTCGTCCATTTTGGTTTGTTTTGGCTGTACAGCGGAACTGTGACTGTAATTCATGTAGTTATAATTATTCTGGGATAAAAAATTACCTGTGTTAAAACTCACAGAAATCGATTCAGTAAACGATTCTGAATGAATTACTAACTTACTCGTAATGTGCATTAATACAGAGTTACACATTGTATCTAGGGTCAAATAAAATTAGCTAGTGTAACTTCGTTGACGTGAGGGGTGTCGATACATAATCACGAAAACACATTTTTTTTAAAGTACCAATATTTTTTATTCAATAAAGAAGCAAAGTAATTTTCTCCTAGCTTTAACTTTCAGAATTTCACCCCGAATTATAAACAACGACCCAAAGCGCACCGCTGCTGTTAATTATTAACTTCAAGCGCCATATTTGCAATTAATTTCATAAAGGCAGGTACACAAGCCTAACAAATACCCGGAATGCCGTATGAGGCATGCCACGCCACGCCACGTGGTATGCCACGCCGTGCAGAATAACATACCCAACCGAAGTCCCGAACCGCTCGCCCGCTGTTGCTCGTAAAACCGAATTGACAATTTAAATTTAATCTACTTTATGGAGCTGGTGGAGTTACGCCTTACATGCACTATTACACTGTTATGCCATTATATTATACTTTTATTTTGATTATGTGGATATGTGAGTGAGGTATAAAGTGATGCTGTTAGGAGGCGTCTCGCCTGTGTGTACTTAGCTTTAAAACGTTAAGACGTTTTCAGCTAAGGACGTAGTTACTTACTAAGTAAGTAGTAGTTTGAGTAAACCAGAAGAAACAGACGGAAACTCCAATATCTTAATTTTGGAGTTTCCGTCTGTTTCTTCTGGTTTACTTAAACCAGGGTTGTTATTTACTTAAATTATTGTCATCGGTTGTTACTTACTCAAATTATTGTCATCTAAAAATGTTTAAATCCCATTAATAGTCATATTTAGTAGTTTAAGATTATATATAGAGACATAAAATTTAAATATTCTTCTTAATGCAACAAATAAGTGTATAAAAAAAAACAAATTATAAAAAAATCTGTCTGTCTGTTTGTTCCGGCTAATCTCCGAATCAGCAGTACCGATTTTGATTTTAGAAAAAGAATTTGGGTTCCGCGCAATTTAAAAACCACGTACACGAACGAAGTCGCGGGCACAGCTAGTTACAAATAAGAACCATTCTTGTAAGTACCTACATTAAATGTAGAAATATGGTTCCCTCTCTAACGAAGTTTGAACAAGACGTATTAAAATTATTTGTTTTGCATGACTTCTTAACTCGTTAAGGAGTTTCAAGTAGTAGACAATTCTATCAGAGTTATCAAATGAAGTTAACAAAAGGAGATGAAGTGTTTACTCGCTGAAGGAAAATGTTTAAGATGTTTATATTATTTCAAATTAATTTACAAACGTTTTTATTTGTTTCAGGTAATTACTTAATTAATGTATCAAAACTTTAAAGAGATTTATAGGTAAGTTTTATATTAATGACAATCTGGATAGGCCGCTGCAGACACAATTTGTCGAAGTGGGGAACTGACTCATCCAACACCCAGTGCGAGTGTGGTGCTTCTGATCAGACCATGCCCCACTTGCTGGAGTGTCCTAAGTGCGCCCGTCCACCTGCAACTTGGATGACCTAAAAAATACCACTGATGCCATCTCCAACAACAAGTACAACTGACTTCTACTACTGAGCTCAAACAATAAAAAAAAAACAATGACGAAAGGTATCTTCGACACGAAAAGAAGCTGAAAATCTTTCGTTTGGTCGCATAAAGGCTCCTTCAAACAGGCGCGACACGCGATAAAATCGCGCGCGACACAAAGGTACTTGCGGTGCCTTCCGTGTCGCGCGCGATTCGCGTCGCGCGTCGCGCCTGTTTGCAGGAGCCTTAAATTGGAGTGGATTTTAAAGTAAATTCCTGAAAATGTTAACTGAAAAGACTGATTGGGTTGCTAAATCTTTTACACTAGGTAGCAAACTATATTTTGAACGAAGATTTACTGTACATAAATATTCTCCTACAGTCGCCAAAAACAAAGTTGTAACAATAGGCCAATGTTATCAAAAATACATGCTTGGAGCAGGCTGTTTTGGAACCAACTTCAATAACACATAACACCTAACCTACCCACCGCACTTGCCTACCGCTTCGGGCAATACAGGCGTGATGTTCTGTTATGATAACATGTAGGTACCTCATCTGCATTCGTGATTTATTTGCCAAAAATGTAAAGGCTCGTGCACACAGGCGCGACGCGACACGCGACACAAAGGCACCGCAAGTCGCGCAACGAGCAGTGCCTTTGTGTCGCGTGTCGCGTCGCGCCTGTGTGTACGAGCCTTAAACAAATATGAGTTTATGGAAAAACTAGCTGCGACCCGCGGTTTCACCCACATAAGTGTCGATCCCGTGGGAATATTGGGATAAAAAGTAACCTATATGTTAATCCAGGATGTCACCTACCTCCACACAAAATTTTATCAAAATTGGTCCAGCCGTTTGAGCGTGAAGAAGTAACAAACATAAACACTCACTCACACACACACACACACACAAACACACACACACACTCTCTCACAAACTTTTGCCTTTATAATACGAGTATTAGTTTGATAGTGTGATAACTACATATAAACCCTACACAATAAAGTTCAGTTTACGCTACAACTTCAAACATTTTTCTAACTTTTTCAATAGTGCTAGTCACTCTGAAATCAACTTAATTCCCATTGAAATAAAATGGATATTTGTTTAACTTTTTAATTTGAAACATAATTTTGAATAGACTGTACTTCAATAACAAATCGAAATAACTAACCCAAATTCGGAATACCTACATATTTTTTCCCATATCTTCAAGCTTATCTACTATAAATCATCTCGTCATCTCAAACAAAGTACTTACCAAAATAGTTTGTCTGTCATTCCCAGACCATGTCTAGGTTTCAGTCCTGACAAAATATGTGGCGCCGGCGTTCCATTTGACTCACCATACTTGTCTGTATTTGCTAACGTTTTGATACTATTATAAATCACAAAGGATATTACAATAACAAACGCTAGTAGAACGAAAAATATTTTTGATGTTATTTCTTAGTAAATGGGGTCGAAATTCGTCGATAGTCTGTTGAACCTATAGCGAGGGCAACTTGCGAGGTATATAACTTTTTTTGCTGCCATTTTGTTTTAGCGGCAAATATGACAGTTGTTTCATGACAATTATTTTGTGTAGATACGGCAAAGTTATGGAGGGTTTTACGACTGAACAACGCGTTTTAGTTATTAAAACTTCTACTCAACCCAATTATTTATTGCGAAAACTAAGAAAATTGCGGCTAAAATTTTGGTAGAAATCACTTACCTTCGCGGCTAACAATAACTCGTTTAGTGAATAAATTTGATCAGCATGGCATTGTAACAGATAAAGTCTCCTTTAAACAGACGTGACACGACACGCGACACAAAGGCACCGCAAGTCGCGCAACGAGCGGTCGCGCCTTTTTGTAGGAGCCTTAAAGCAGTTCCTCGTCGCTTAGGAAACATGTGGTTCCAACAAGACGGGGCCACATGTCATACGGCACGAGCCACAATCAGCACATTAAAAAGAACGTTTCCGGGTCGATTCAGTTCGAGAAACGGTGACATTGATTGGCCCCCAAGTTCGTATCGTCTGCCCGCATTATTACTCCGTTTTCACTTTGCGTTTTTTCTGTTTTTTTTTTTCTTTTTGCTCGGCTGCTAAGGTGATGATGATGATGATGTTTGTTTCCTCAAGAGTTTGGCTATCCAATGCAAACATAATTTTTTTAATTGACTGGTAGTTCTAGAGATTAAAGGCTCCTTCAAACAGGCGCGACACGCGATAAAATCGTGCGACACAAAGGCACCGCAATTCGCGCAACGAGCGGTGCCTTTGTGTCGCGCGCGATTTTATCTCGTGTCGCGCCTGTTTGAAGAAGCCTTAACGCGTTCAAACAAACTCTTCAGCTTTTTATTAGTAAATAGATTTGAGCAACTCAACTGCACAGATCTTCAGTTGTTTGAAAAGACCATGATAGGTTAGGCTTTTCTTGAACATAATGGCTTGAATATAAAACGCAGAGAATTCCAGTATCTCCAAATAAAACACTACAATTTTGCATATCATGTATGAAGACATTAACAGTTCCAACCTTCAACTCTCAGCAATAAACTAAAAAAATATGCGCCACAAACGAATTCCACTTGAATAGACATCCCACAAAACATTTCAGCTCTAAAGGCGCAGTGAATAGGTTATCTGCAAGTAACGGGCTGTGCACTGCGTTTTATAGCCTATATTTTACTGAAGAATGCCGAGTCGTGAAATTAAACGTTATCTTAGCTTGATTACCTAATGTGACTTGTTTGTGTTTTTCAACCAAGCCAAAGAATGCAATCGATAATAATTTATTAAAAGCACTTTTAGTTTGTTAGCTTGCTTTGTGCCGTACTGGCCATTTTTGCGTTAGATGAAAAAATGCCCAGGCACTTAGTTGATATAAACTGTTTAGCTGTTTTAGTACGATAGCTTGTCTAAATCTGTCGAAAATTGGCTGAAGAATAGAAGATTTTCGACTATTTATTAGAAATTGAACTCGTCTATTATATAAATGACATCTATTTATAGGCTTATTTTACCAAAGTCAGATATCTTTTATCCCTGGAATAAAATTGACGTTTGACAGTACTAGTCGTCTCTAAATGACGTCTATTTATGGGCAGATTTTACTAAAGTCAGATATATTTTATCCCTGGAATAAAATTGACCTCTGACAGTTCTAGTATGGAAATGCGGTCAAAAATTCAAAATTTATTCCCAGTTTAAGACTTATTCTATGTATAAAAGTTTGGTGGAATGCGCCCTTCATAAAATAAAGTCGGGTTAGTTACACCATTTGTCGCTCCTTCAAACAGGCGCGACACGCGATAAAATCGTGCGCGACACAAAGGCACCGCAAGTCGCGCAACGAGCGGTGCCTTTGTGTCGCGCGCGATTATATCTCGTGTCGCCCCTGTTTGTAGGAGCCTTTATAAGTCAAGACCGGCTAGACCGATTATTATGATCTTTAATGTTTTGGATTTGTCTTCGCCCCGAATAGCAGAATAACTATTAAAATATGGGAAAAATTCACAAAAGAAAAGAAGATAATTTATTTTCTGATACATTCAATCTTAATGATTGTGAGACGGTACGAAGTTCGCAGGGTTAGCTAGTTTATCATAAAATTTCTTTAACATTTTCTTTGTTAAGAAAACGAAACATCCGAATCATGTTGTAGGTAATAGATGACAGCATTGACAGCCTATGTCCTTTCATCCCAAAATAAGGACCAATTTTATATCAAGAAAAACATTGACATTCCCGTTGTAATAAGCAATGTTTTCATGTCGATCGATGCATAAACCGACATCAAAAGGAATTTATCTTTTAAATGACATGTCGAAGAAAAAATCTTTTCTCAAACCAATCTTTCGAAATGTCAAAAGTAACAAACAACCTTTGCTTATTGATCAAATAAATACTTTCAGTGTTCCAATATTTTTTTCGGTTGACATTCGAACAATTTTGACCAACTTTTGGAAGGATACCTGTCGTCTTAATGTTTTTCTCTCTTGTTAAAAAGCAAATATTCTTAGTTATTTTTGGGTTTCATTTTGAAACAGACATTATTGTGCTACTTTAACCTTTTGACCGCCACAGCCATGTAGGTATACATAGATGACATACCAAAATGTGCCCAGCACGCTACGGTTCGACTACATGACAGACTTTGACGCCGAGGACACGAAGTGTCTACTTGCGAAGAGATGCCATTAGAAAATCCCATTATGTTGACATCAGAGTGGTCTGTGTACAGACGCCAGCACATCAAGCTACAATCTGTCAAATTTCTTTAATAGATTTTCAACTTTATCGCTAAAGAATAAGGTTCAAAGTTGATTGGGAAAATTTTACAGTTTCGGGTAGCTTGATGTGCTGGCGTCTGTACATCACTAGTAATCAAAATGCCGTACATTCGCCATTGAATTAAGCGATTTTAACTAGAAGAGGCCACTAGCTGAACACTTCAAACTATTCTGTGGGTACTCGATGAGGTGTTAGCGGGTAAAGACCGATCACCTATCTTCGGATTTACCGTCGCTTACTCAGTTCAGAGCCATTTTCTCTAACGAAAATTGTCAAGCGGGCACACGGTAACACGACAGGCAACCAATCACAGAAGTTTACGCGCGCTAGACAATTTGTCACATGTCACATTAAAGGCTCTTTCAAACAGGCGCGACACGCGATAAAATCGCGCGCGACACAAAGGCACCGCTAGTCGCGCAACGAGCGGTGCCTTTGTGTCGCGCGCGATTCACGTCGCGCGTCGCGCCTCTTTGCAGGAGCTTTAATATTGCGATAATTTTCGTTCGGGAAACTGGCCCTCAATGGCGCAAACAACCATGCGATCCTCTAGAAAGATAAAAAAAATCTTGTCGCTATCTGAAAATTCCAGAAGTAAATTTTATTAAAATTACTTATTTAGGTACTCGTTCCCAGGCTCCTACGCATTTTCCTCATCTTTTAATTCCGTGTAGCGCGATCCTGTTTTATAGCATCGGACTTCATTATGCTAATAGGGTTTCGATTTCATCCGCCCCTCGCTGTCACTGATCACTAGTGATTTTTGAGTCTACCCAGCAGTTTGGGGCTGACTTATGGGTATATTGATGATTCATAGGAATTATTATACCTATTAGATGTGGTTTTTGTCAGTAGATATATAATGATTTAGGAAAACATCGAGAGGAAACCGGCATTTCCTAGAAGCAAAAATTCGAAGACGATATATACATATGTATAGATAATATCTACCAACCCGCGTAGTAGATTACGGCCCACTCCCTCTCGATGTGTGTGTCCCAGCAGTGGGAACATTATCGGCTGATTATGCTATAAGGCTCCTACAAACAGGCGCGACACGCGATATAATCGCGCGCGACACAAAGGCCCCGCTCGTAGCGCGACTTGCGGTGCCTTTGTGTCGCGCGCGAATTTATCGCGTGTCGCGCCTGTTTGTAGGAGCCTATAAGTTATGATTTGATGTGTGGTCTATGTAAACTCGATGGGGGTTTTTGAAAATTACACTTTGTAGTGGATAACGTCGTTATCAATCTTCTAGACTTTACTAGGTATGTCAAATTGTTCCAATGCGAAGATAAATAAGGTCAACAAAATTTTTACCCAGAAACCAGACTATACTTTTCCGAAGGATTTTGACGCGCTGAATTCAAATCTGACCTCAAAATTGCTCTGTCACGTCAGGGTTTCGCGATATCCTAACGTAAAAGTGCAAAAAATACAGTTTTTCTCATTTTTGAGGTTATGTAGCACGGCCGATCCTATTTTCTTTCAATAATTATTAATAGCATCTCAAAGGACTAGTCTTCCTCTTTAAAATGACATTGAGTTTACTCAAATATCTTTTTTTTTCGCTGAGATATCGCATTTTGAAATTTTCGTGTACGTGGATTATTCTACGTTTGGGAATTCATACACATACAGTCTATTGGAAAATTTCAAAATGCAATTTCTCAGAGAAAGAAAAAGATATTTGAGTAAACTCAACGTCATTTTAAAGAGGAAAACTAGTCCTTTGAGATGCTATGCTATCCTTTATTCCTCAAAAATGAGAAAAAACGGTATTTTTTGCACTTTTAGGTTAGGATATCTCGAAACCCTGACGTGATAGAGCAATTTTGAGGCCAGATTCACAGATTCGAATTCAGCGCGTCAAAATCCTTTGGAAAAGTATAGTCTGGTTTCTGGGAAAGAGTGTTCGTCAAATTTTGTCGACCTGTGAATTAATCAGATTTCGGAATGAACCATAATTAATTAGAACGCATAAATAATAATACCAGCCTATTACTGTCCCACTGCTGGGCAAACGCCTCTTCTCATGCAGAGAAGGCACGAGTATTGATCACCGCGCTTGCTCAAGACGGATTGGTAATAGGTAATACGGGCTGGTGTCCGCAACTCCACGACAATGCGCGTATTTTGCGTAACGGGTTGGTGATTTCAGACTTATCTATAATAATTAATTATTTTAATTTTTGTTGGTTTTTGTTACTTGTTATTTTTTTGTGTGTGTGTTCTTTTATGCGTCATGTTTGCCGCAAATAAATGTATTTTCTTTCTTTTTTTCTTTTTGTTCGTTTGCCTGTTTGTCTGGATATATGTTCCAAATTGGCGCAAAAACGGCTGAATGGATTTGGATGAAATTTGGCACACAGATAACTGTGTAACTGCATAGGCAACTTTTCATCCCGGTCGTACGTTCCCGTGGGATATGTTCCGACATCCACGAAGGTGAAACCGTGGGCAAAAGCTAATATTAACTGTAACTCCAGCACCCTATTTGCTGAACACACTATCAGTAGTAATCGGTTTCATTTTGACATTTCAACAACATTCATTGCGTTGTTTACGTTGTTCAGCAGACATATTTTTCGAACATATGAAGTAATGGATTAGCGATATCTCTTAAAATGATTCAGATATATGTTACGCAATTAAGGCTCCTACAAACAGGCGCGACAAGCGATATAATCGCGCGCAACACAAAGGCACCGCTCGTTGCGCGACTTGCGGTGCCCTTGTGTCGCGTGTCGTGTCGCGCTTGTTTGAAGGAGCATTTAGGGTGCAGGTTGCCTCACGATGTTTTCCTTCAACGATGTCAGTAATATCCACGATAAACTCGGAAAGGGCTTATTAATTTAAAATGTGACTTTGGTACTTGCCCGGATTTGAACCCACAACCTCATGTATGTGTTATGGGAGATAGGTACCTATTATTATTTACGTTTATTTGTGTGAAGTCAAAGTTTCCTGTTTAAGTTTACAATAGGGTATTTTAATAATACAAATTTAAATTGTAACATTTAGTTTATTCATAGATTACGTCTAAAATAACCTCATTAGTTTATATATTACACATATTATATAATAAGAAGAACATAGTAAATAAGTATACTTATCTATAATTTATTCAGCCTTTAGTACAGCGTGATGTCTGTCCTCGAGGATTGATACCCAACATTGACCCCACCAACATCTTTTATACACAAATCCCCACTACTCAACAGTCACAAACGGATAAACTATTTAAATGAAAACTTATCAATAACGCTAATAAGCTATTCAAATCACAGTTTAGCCCAAATAACGATGAAAATAACGATCTTTGAATAAACTTAAAATAACGAATACAAATCGATAGTGTACGCTAGAAATACATATTATTAATTAACTTTAAATATTAATTGAGTATTTTTGACATCAAAATATATAAATAACAATATTCTAACACATGCATGTATATAAAATGTATTATAACGTACTGTTTTACATTTTGTGCATTTAAGAAGATGTTAATGAACTTTTAGACGCTTAATTTACAATACAATAACATTTTCCAAAATCGAGTACCTAATGCAGACGTTCACTAGACAAGAGAACAATAGTAATTTTTCGAATTAAATATAGAACGAAATGAAAAGATTCTTCGGAGATAAGTATATTATTATATTTAAAGAATCTTAATATTTTCATGTGCATTTTTATAGTTCATATTATGGTTTCCAAAACTCATTTCTGAACAAATAAGAGTAGATTACATGATGTCTAGACGCACATGTTTTGCGTGTTTAGCGTATGTTATTGAGTTTGATATCAAAATGATTTTTAGGTACTATGTTCAAATCAAAACAGTTTGCCTGTTTAACGGCTGGATTCTAGTTTTTATTAAAATTAAAAGTAGTAAACAAAAACAATGAGAACAGTACCTAAAAGTACCAATGTTTCAAGTACGCGTCTGCAGAAAATAGCCGATCCATCCTTACATTTTTATCGAATAAATTTAACTTTTTTTTTAAACTAGATCATTATCATCATCTCCCTAGCCTTTTCCAAACTATGTTGGGGTCGGCTTCCAATCTTACCGGATGCAGCTAAATTTTACATGAAAGAGTGCCTATTCTTTTAAACTAGATAACCACAGTAAAAAGATCAACTAAATGAACATCTAACACTCATAAACTAAACCTTATAAAATTCCACGAACTCACAAACACATCCTTAACTTCAATAGCATCGTTGTCAAATAAATAAATTGTGAAATATTTATAGTCGACTATCTTTTATGACACATTTACAATGGCAGGGTAGACTATTGAGTTTAGTAATAAGAAAACTTTTCGTATACCTAGCGTTTTGGGTTATACTACCCTCCGACAATTTTTTCTTCGAATTTATAGTGTATTCACACGCACTGGTGTGATTTCGTACTGTTTGTCATTTTTGGGTTGAACCGCGGCGTGTACAAGTTGTACAATATTGTGTAATTTGGGTGTTGAATTTAGTACGATTATAACATACACGCTTTCGTAATTTTTGAGACACGCATATGTGGAATTTAGAACACCCAGAGGGTGGTCAACAGAAGCTTTTATAGTACTTAGTAAATAGAACTCTAGGTATGTGAAAGAGCGCGTCCGGCAAAATCCTCCATTCCTATTTCTGTAGTTATGCAGTATTTTCTGTATTTCTGAAAAAATATTTTAGGGACCGAGTAACACCGTTTGTCCACCCGCTACCGTCAACGGGACGTCAATGACAAACTAGATTATTCGAATTTCGAACCGAGCTTGACGTCCCGGTGTCGGCCATAGCAAATATATGTATTGCTACTTCGGCACCGTCATCTCGTTCTTCGGCCTTCAGGCATACGAAACGTGTCAACTTAAACTCAAAGCATTTTTTAAATTAATCCCTTTACGGACACTAATGTACTGTCAAAGACTCGGTCAGTCATAAAGATGAAGCTAGTTGCTCCTTTCAAAAGCGTAGTAGGTTCTTATGGAGAAGAACTGTTGTCACTGCAATGCTTTTGTAATGCCTCTGGCGCTAACTAAGTACCTACATAATGTCCAGGTAGTGATCAGCACTAACCATAACTGCTCATACACACGAGCAACACGCGTCTACGGCAGAGACAACTGCAGCCGTCGGCGAGTGTCGACGGTTGCCGTCAACGCGTGTCGGCGGCAGCCGTCAACAGCGAACCATCAACGGCTGCAGCTGCCTCTGCCGTTGACGTGTCCCTCGTGTGTATGCACAATAAAGTAGGCCGCATGCTTGACTGCCATTTGAGTAAACAAAAGCCGATTCCAAGTACCTAAATAATAATAATGTCGTGTTAATTAGAACTTCGGAGAACATAGAGCATTTAGCGAGCTATCGCTCTCTTGCGAAGTTCCTTGGAATCGTTAGTTTACACAAGATATACTACGGTGGGTTGCTCTTGCGTGATTTCCAATGATACTATAATCTTCCTCCCCTTTCAAAAGCCTAGTAGGTTCCTATGGAGAAGAACTTTTGTAACTACAATGCTATGGTTTTGGCTCTGGCGCTAACAAAGTACCTAAATTATATCTATGGGTAAGTGGCGGTCATCGGTACTAGCCATTAGTGCTCATACTCACGAGCGACACGCGTCAATCCGTCGGCGAGTGTCGACGGATGCCATTAACGAGTGTCGGAGGCTGCCGTCAACGCGTGTCGGTGACTGCCGTCAGCGCGTGTCGGCTGCTGCCGTCAACGCGTGTCGGCGACTGCCGTCAACGCGTGTCGGCTGCTGCCGTCAACGCGTGTCGGTTTCTGTAGTTGCCTCTGCCGTTGACACGTGTCCCTCGTGTGTATGTACACTAAAATGGGTCGTATGATTGATTGCGATTTGGTTGAACAAAAGCCGATTCCAGGTACATAATATAATTCAGGTCGTGTTAATTAGTACTTCGGGGAACATATAGCAATTAGCGAGCTAAGGGATCTCTTGCAAAATTCCTAGAAATCGTTAGACAGAAGGTCTAATGATACCATAAGCTCCTTAGTGGCTACCAAGAATTCTGTGAAGTGAAAGTTGCTCGCTTTGATGCTCCGGCTTCATTTCCAACGATCAAATAAGGTTCTTATGCTACGGCTACATTGTCGCGATAACGCGAACTTCATTTCGCGCGCTCTCTGTTGTACAGCGAGACGTCGAGCGGTGTGAGAGGGAGCGCGCGACGTGTAGTTCGCGTTATCGCGACAATATAGCCCCAGCATTAATGACAAGAATTTCAGTAGGTACTCATTTGAAATTGAAAATACCGAGAAATTGGTACTGCCTTAATAAAAACTGTCTCGAGAAATATCTCACCATTTTAATAATTTTCCATCATTGTTTTCAGAGAGCAGGACAGTTTTGACCTAAGTCTTTCCGCCTTAGGGCCTTAGGGCTGATTTTACCAGAGTTAAAGGGGCAATTCTCGTAATTTTAAGAACGTTCACAGCCTGATCTCAGTCTCAATCTGTCAAAAATACCTCTAACTTCCATACATTTTTGACAAGTTTTTGACATTGATTGTCGCTGAAAGGAGATTGCGACTAGATTTTGAACGTTTTTAATTACGGGATTTGGCCTTCTGATATATTTTATCCGTGGAATAAAATTGACGTCTGACAGTCCTAGTATGGAAAAACTCAAAAAAAAAAAAATCTTACGTTATGACTTACATGTTCTGGGTATAAAAGTATGGTAAAATTCGCACGTACAGTGCGTGCCACGTAAGAAGAGACTTGACCCCGCCTCCCCGGCCTCTTTCCGCCGCCCCTATGACGTCCGGTCCCGTCCCGCACTCAGACCTCATACCTTAAATCGTGTTCTGCGCATGTCAGACCACGTGGTGTGTCAAGTCTCTTCTTACGTGGCACGCACTGTAAGCTTATAATTAAAGCATTACGGATAATGCGCAACTTATGTTATTTTTAATTTTTCACAATGACTACGCATTACCAAGTAGGTAGTTTAGGTACTGGTACTTTCCATACCATGTATGTACAATGTAACGCCACGTGAGTTGTATAACGGTGCAGTAACAGTTCCTACATAAAATACATGACATAGCTCTTTGTCAACATTGGTTAATTTACTCGCAAGCCCCCGTTGCTCCAAAAACACTGAAATATTACAAGGGTGAAGCAAGGATTCAGGCACATACTGTATACAAAGCTGTACTTCTATACATAGGTACAGTCAACAAAAGATATAAGTATGCAGGATCGTCGGATATAGTTGAAGTTTAGTAAGAAACCGATGGATGTTGTCGACTGAAATTTAATTTGATAAACGAGATGTTTGTTTTCTATTAATAAAATTAAATTTTATTCGAGAACATCCATCGGTTTCTTACTAAAAATCAACTATATCCGACGATCCCGCATACTTATCTCTTTTGTTGACTGTACACGAGAACACAAAATAACGTCATAATTAGCATCAAAGTTTTGGAAAGATTCGTGTTCCTACAAAGCCCGTAGTTATTTTTTAAATACGTCGTGTACTCGTGCCTGACTGCTTCATTGGGAAGTCCGTGGAAGAAGATTATGACTTTTTAAACTTTGCATATGGTCTATTCAAATGTATGTTTCCAATTGATGTTATTTCAATATATATTATTATAATATTTATTTTAGTAGTAATTAAGTTCATTTCAGAGTGACTAGCATATCATATACCTATTTAAAAAGTTATAAAATGTTTGAACTTGTAGCGTTTTTTTGCGCGAAGTTGAACTTTATTGTGTGGGCTTTAAAGTAATTTTTCCAAATACAGTAAAAGCTCTTTATTCGCGGGGCATATGTTCCAAAAATATGCCGCGAATACAGAAACCGTGAATACGGAATGGTAATTTAAATGGGATTATATGGGATACGTTCCTAGGTGATAAAATAAAAAAAGCAAATGTATAAAAAAATCAATTTGATTCAAGTTTTTGAACATTTTGATTAAATTATCTTAAGGCTTGCAATGATTTGAAGAATTTTGTAATTTTCTCTTGCTTGGCAGTTTTTAAAAGCTCCTTCAATTCAGACTGATACGCAGCAGTCGCATTAGCAATTTGCCTCTTAAAAATAAGACTTCGTTCCATAGACGGATCAATGTTCATAAAGAAATCGCAGAGCTCATTTGCTATTTTACAATAAGATCTATTTTACTGTTTTTATTAGTCCATTTGACGGCATTTACAAAGAATATTGGGTAATGTGCGAATAAAGAAATCGGGTCGCATTTTTTAAATCCGCGAATAGTGAAAACGCGAATGAAGGAAGTGCGAATAAGGAGCTTTTACTGTACTCATATCTGTTTACATGTTTGGCAAATAAATCGCAAACGGTGATTAGATACATAACACGCCTTCTTCTGATGGGGTTAGGCAAAAACTACAGAGCGCCACCTGCTAAAATCCTTTCACACTCTTTTATTTAGCTTCGTTTACAATATTATACCTGTTTTTATCTTCTGTTTCATTTCCGGATTTATAATAATCTTCAAATGTAGTTTTTTTTTTATTAGCAAATCTCTAAATACTTAATGTCGCATACCTACATTTTGGGCTATAAAACATAAAAATCCTTTTTATTAGGCAACCTCTAATCAGGGATTTGAAAACGAAATTAATTTCGTTCCGTTACCACTAGGTAATGTTATCGTATAACGTTCCAAAATTTGTAACGATACTAAAACCCAAAAATATCAATAACGTTACAAAGAAAAACGTTATAGAATATCATTTTCGTAGAACAATATTATAAGTCAAGTTATAGGTATCAGTAACATTAAGCTTATCTGCTTGTAATAACGTTACAGGTGAAACGTAACAGATTCATTTGTAACGTTATTCTTCATACTTTTTCGTCTTTTTCGTCATGTTTTATGTCATGAAGCTGGCAAAGTTGAGTATCGAAATGAATAATGTTATTATATCGTTATACTTATAGCGATATATTGATCATATTGTTAGTAAACAGTTTAAGATTTTGTTCCGTTTGTCAGTATCGTTATAGCCAAGGAATTCATTTTATTACGATCCTGGTGGAACGGTACAAATTATCGGTACTGGAACTACGCGTAACGTTATTTTGAGTAAGGTTCCAAGTCCCTGTCTCTAATATGTATAGTGTAGTGACCACAATCTCTCCCTGAAAATTATTGCTACGACAATTTTTTCTCCTGAAAAAGTTTCACCCTAAAATCGTGCGACACAACCAGACACAGCTTTTTTTCATCAAACAGGATTAAAATATCTTTTATCTCTGTCACTCAATCCAGTCCGAAATCCTTCCACTTGGTGTGCTGTCGTCTTCGTCTATTAATAAAGATTTTCTAAGTAGAGGCCCCTGTAATGCCCCGAGCTTGGGACTAGAGCTTCGTTCACAGTGGCATAAATATCGGTGGGATTGCGGGTAGTTCGGGTTTTAGGAGCTTTTGGGGTAGGTAGGTAGGTTGGCACTGTTTTGCGATGAAATCTTTGTTGGAATAGTTCGTCTGTGTTTGTTCGTGTGGAAGTTTTGAAACTGAAAAGGACGTTGTTGAGTTGTTAGATCTGCTTAACTATGCCAAAAACATGCTATTATGTCATGCAATTTGGACTTTTTAATGGCTCTTATTATTTTCTAATTTTATCTTATTAATAAGTAAGTGCACACTTTTATAAAGTTTTACAATGTGAACTAAATTGTTGCATATTATGAAAGTAGTTTGTTCAGAATCGTTGACTGAATCGATTTCTGTATTTTTTTAATATAGGTTAGTTTATATTTATCCCAAAAATAATTAAAAACTACGTAAATAACTATCACACTTCCACTGTACAGTCAAAACAAAACCATAAAGGCTCTTACAAACAGGCGCGACACGCGATATAATCGAGCGCGACACAAAGGCACCGCTCGTTGCGCGACTTGTGGTGCCTTTGTGTCGCGCGCGATTTCATCGCGTGTCGCGCCTGTTTGTAGGAGCCTTAACATAACATAGCATAATCAGCCTATAATCTTCCCACTGCTGGGAGACAGGCCTCCTTTCTTCGAGAGGGGGCTGTAATCTAACACGCGGGCAATTTTTGGTTCTAGGACGTGCCATTTCCCTCAGGATATTTTCCTTCACAATTTCGAGAGCAGACTTTTATCGTATTAAAATTCAATATTAAACAAAAAACAGCCCAAAAATATTACAGCTAAATTTACCAACCGTCATGCGTCAGTATATCCCGATGTCAATTACGTCTCACTCCCGAATACATCGGCACATAAAGCATGTTCCACATCATTGGCAATACAATTGGCGACATAAATGCCTCCATGTGTCCGAGCCGTAAGCCGGCCCCACTTATCTGATTGTGACAGCGTTATGGTTATTTACTTTATGGTAGGTAGGTATGGGGTGAGCATGGTGGACAGTGGTGGCTGTGTCTGGGGAAGAAAGTTATGTGCGTAGCTTGGGTGAAAGATAAATGTTTGTGGACTTTGTTTTACATTTGTGTTGTTAGGATGGGTCAAATGTCACGTTCTGCAGCTCCCGAGTCTCCTGATAATAAAATGATTATTCTCAGCTCTTAGACTGGTTTTAGCTACATTTACGGGCCAAAGCCAAGTAAATGCAGCGTGTGGTGTGTATTAGGGTGTGTTTTCTTCCTCTAACTGCATGAATTTCCTAACTATTCTGCAGGTGTTTAAGATGGCAGCTTTCTGTAGGTTGATATAGACGGATTCTTCTAAGTCTATTAGTTTTAGGCTACTGAGAAGGTGGTTGGGAATAACGCCAGTCGTGGAGACAACTATAGGGATAACGTATTATTATTATTAAACCGCTGAATCGATTTAGATGAAATTTGACATAGGGATAGTTTCAGTCCCGATGTTCCCACGGGATCGACACTTATGCGGGTAAAACTGCGGGGCGCTGCTAGTCGGACAATGAGCAAGTTACCTATGTAAGTAAAAAAATAGTGAGTGCCAAAATGAAAAGAAAACTGGATGTTGTGTCGTCAAAAGAAAACATACTCATCTCAAATCAAAGCTACTTATAGATTTAAGGCTCCTGCAAACAGGCGCGACGCGCGACGCGAATCGCGCGCGACACACAGGCACCGCTCCTTGCGCGACTTGCGGTGCCTTTGTGTCGCGTGTCGCGTCGCGCCTGTGTGTACGAGCCTTTATGCAAAAGTTCACAGAAAACACTGTAACATATCTATATACTTAATAAAAATTAATCGCTAAATGTGTTGCTAAGCGCAAAACTCGAGAACGGCTGGACCGATTTGGCTGATTCTTTTTTGTTGGGAGAAGGTTCATATGAAAGAAAAAATAAAAAAGTCGGTCTCAAGGGTAGGGTAGAGGTAGGGTAGGGGTAGGGGTAGGTTAGGGTACGGTAGGATAGGGGTAGGGGTATCGGTTGGGTAGGGGTAGGATACTACGTGAACGAAGTCGTGGCGGGTCAGCTAGTTATTAATAATATTGAGCGAGATTTGGTCATAGAATGCTTTTTTAAAGACATCACGTATGTATGTAACACTGAAACATAATTAGCAAGATACATTTCTTCAAAAACACGCATGCAAACATCAACAATATTTAAAAATCAAAAGAACTCACCAGGGTGACGTTTGATGTCTACCCAAGTAACATTTTAAACTGTATAAAAGCTGTATTATGGACTATTTGTTTACTGCAGGCTGTTAAACGTGCTGTATAAAGACTGTATAGCAAGCTATACAGCCCTTGTAACTCTGAAATGGGCCCCAAAATTATACAGCTTTAAGTGTAGATTTAGCTGTATAACAGCTGCATAATAGCTGTACTATTTGGCTGGCTAAGATACTATTTAGATACTTTTATACAGCTTCCATTCTCTAATTTTCTTTTTTATTCTTTTATACAGACTCAGGCTTGTGAAAATCTTAATAAAAGAATAAATATATTATAATTGTGTTCGTGGTTGAATTCATTCTCCATTTTATTTACTATGTGCCATATCTGAAGATAAGTGAAAAAATATTTAATAACCAAGTGGTAAGTAGGTACTCTTTCCTGTTTATCGTTGTTGTTATGCTTGCGACTGATATTTTTATGTGAGTATGTATACTAGTTTTAAGCTCAAAACTCACGCCCCTTCGAAATAAGGAATATACATACATTTTTTCTGTAACAACAAATATGTGATCAAATCTGAAAACAGTTTTAAGAGTAACCCGGACTGTTCTATTGATAGTAAACGTAATTGTGTGTACTATACAGTTAAAATCTTTTGTAATTTTGTACTGAAATTTCAAAAACAAACAAAAAAATATCTCGTAAAATTGCAATGCAATTTATAAATTATTATAAAATGGCGTTCTTAGTTTATACAGCTCTTGCTCTTCTAGTACCCCTTAATACAGCTTTTTGCATAACAGAGTCGTTATTTAAGAACGTATCTCAGCCTAAAGAGTAACATTGTCTGTACATTAGTATTTAAGTACTGTAGAAGCTGCCTTAAATTCTTATTCATATTCATTAATACAGTTAATTAGGGTTCAGTTGAAAATATAGAAAACCTCATTATGATCCAAGGCCCGTAAGGCGGTGAGCAAGGAATCGGATAATAATTTACCAAATAGTAGTTACTGATAGCGAAAAGAAACAATGTATTGTTTTTATTTATAGAGATGTATTGTATCTAATTTAAATACTGAAGCAAACACTACAGAGTGCAACAGTTTAATGTATTTTTATTTTATATATATTTGTATCTTAACTCTTGTTCACTTAACAAATTGGCAACTGATCAAAATTATGACTCCGTGTTGTTATTAGTTGTATCCAATAAATAGACTGATTTTAGGTTATATTAGTTTCAAAATAATCGATAAGCTGGATAATTGTGTATGCCAACACTATAATAATAACTTTAATCTTCTAAAACACGAAAAACTGTAAAAAGGGAAAAATGTACGCCAATCGCATAAGGCTTTAAAAAGGAGTAAATCTAAACTCTTCTACATGAGACAGAATTGAATTAAACTATTATAAAGGGAACTGCTTGCTAAGAGTATCCTAGATTTCCGTTGTACAGCTATTATCAAGCTTAACTTGAAGGCTGAACAATAGAGTAATTTTACACCAATATTCAGGCTATAACAATATTTAATGCTCTTGTGCAGAAGTAGGTTATATAAAAGTATAATTTGAGAGCAGTATACAGTTATTGTCTTATAAAGTTGCTGAACGCAGTTTTTTACGCCGCGGTCTGTATTTTAGCATTTTCCAATGCTATTTAAAAGCTAAAGGTAAAAATTTTGGCTCTATACAGCCGTTAATCAGCTATACTGTATACAGTTGTACAGTTATACTAAAGTACAGTCCTATACATATTTTTACACTCTTGTACATCATTTATTAAGCTTATAGCTGGTAATGCGCTGGTAAATATAATATTTTTCCGCTTAAATGTTACTTGGGTAATTAAACGAGTCTCTTGCTTGAAGATGATTTCAATCCCACCCATCCTTGAATTTCCCGAAACCTATCATATAAATATATAATATATAAACCCCCTTACTAATAAACGTTGTAAAGGGTCTGTATAGTTACACAACGCTTTGTCTTCTTCTTTCGAAAGTCAAATTACTGACGACTGAAAGAGAGAAATCGGTGTGTAACTATTCATCTGATATAATGCGTTTCTTAGTAAGGGGGAAGACTATACTTCTATAAAGACTAGCACCAATAAGGTTACACATTCAAATACTTTAGGGCCTGTGCACACCACGTTTTTAAAACGCGCCGTCGACGCACGTTTCTAAAACGCGCGTAAACGGCTAGTTTAAAAAACGTGGTGTGCACAAGCCCTTAGATGTAATAAATGCAGGCACCCGTACCAAAACAGCTGACAAAACAAAACAAAACACTACAAAACGAAAACAAAATATAAAAACAAACACCGGTAGATAACAAAATACTAGTAGTCACACAAACACACAACATACGACCTAAATAATATATTCCCCAACACATCGGAACATGTATTCAGTCGTTCCCAATTTTCCAGCTCATCGCTCGCCACTCCACTAGAACTTTTCATTAACATTTCGCATTTACTCCATCACGCCATTAAGGTATCCATAAAGAGAGACACTCTACTGTGAGTACTGGAGAAGGTAATACCTATCTTCTTAAATCTCGACCGAAGTGAGGGCAGGGGTGGATTCAGGACGGTGAATTGGGCCGATTAACAAACAGTTTTTTTTTTCACATGTTTAAATGTTAAACCCTCCTTTGATACAGGCTTGCCTAGTTTGGATCCAATGTAATATCTTTGTAATCGTTTAAGCGATAAAGTTTTTATTTATTATTATAATAAATAAGTATAGGTACGAGTTTGAAGCATGACCTGACAAGACTATCGTAGAATAAATTAATCTAAATAAATTAATCTGTTTGTCTTACCTAAAAAGTTTGTAGCTTAGTTTTATCATGGGAAAGTTGTCAGATTCTAACAAGTTTTATTGGGCTTTTTGGCTCTAACTATTTAATTATGCTCCTTTCAATTCCATAAAAAATCGTAACACAAGGTAGTGCTAAGATTAAACCTATGTTAAATGTCTTGGAAAGTAACAGGCTAATAGGACTTTTTGGGAATGTTCTCAACACTCATCCACACTCAATTCACTCCGACTAGACTACATCCCACTACAACCTCCCAAGTCCATCCCTGCCTAGCGTTCCCTCAAGACGCTTTACTGTTATTGCCGCTCAGTGAAAGCTTAAATATATGGTCAGAGGTAGATTTCTTCTACTTACGTGATGTCGGCGAATCTCACAGGAAGATGTTCACTTTAATTAAATTGTCTTGTCCAATGCTCTCGTAATTTCAAAGAAAATATCTGAGGATTTAAAGAGGATTACAAATTAGGTTTAGACTTTTTCTTTAAGTTTATTTGAGGTTAAAAATAATCATAAAAAATACTGTTGATCCCTTGGGTAAAACTACCAGCTTCTGATTTGTTTCGTTTGATATGATACAACTATTTCAGAAAAGTAGTGTTATTATAATGTTAGTTTTAAGATACGCTACGCTTGGTGGCACAATATTGTTATTATGTTTTCTATACAAAATACAAACGCATAGTACTTCATAACACAGTCATATTGCCTGGTCATATACCACTTTAACTACACACACCCTCACACACCCCCACCTACACGAACACACTCTCATACCTTGATAACATCACAATAACACTCACCCCCCACGAAGATTTTTATGCATGCTTTATAGTTTTGTAGTTTCTATTATCTTTTGTTTATTTTATTTAATTTTGTTTTGTATTTTTTCTCTCTTTTTTTTATGCACATGAGTGTCATAAACGGGAGAAGACACTGACTCCTGTAAAACGGGTTTTTACCTAGCTCAGAAGTCAGGGTTATCATATCATTGTAGATATCATATAATTTTATGCCAATAAAAATATTATTATTATTTATTTGTATGTTTATTACATAATATCTCGGGAACATGGGATGGAGGTCCTTTGAAAGGCATACGAGAGGCCAAAGCCAACTATTATTAAGTCAATTTGTAATTCTTTTGAAAAAATAAATAACTTTAACCGTAAAAACTTATTTTGTATTCAATTAGTTCGTGTCTGAAGATTCAAAATCAGGTAAAACTTAATTAAGGGAACCTTTCTAATTTTAAAACTTAATCTCCACTCAAATCTGCGAAATTGTTTAGTAATCTTTTGAGCTTTTCTTAGGGCAATTTAAATTAGGCCTTACTTCAGCTGGTAAAAGATAAGAAGCCTGTTTATTTGTTGAGTTATGAAAGTCTGCAATAGTCTTTTGTTTTTTTTTACTCAATAAGGAATTGGACATTTTTATTATAGGTCTACTACTTCATACAATCATTGCTAATACCATAAAGCTTCCATAGTATAAGGAATCACTGTTCTATGAGACAGAAATTCCCAAATCGCCGTTACATATTGACAGGGCGATCGAAAATCTATATTAATAGCGGATTCGGAATCCGGTCCTGTCCAACCTAACTTGGGCCCTCGTTGGTCAAATGCTGGGGTTGTTTAGGGGTCAAAAGACCCGGTCGATGGTCATTGTTCATACAGCTGACGATGCGTTCAGAAGATTATTGTCCTAGACGAAATTTACCGGGAGGAAATCTGGAGGCGGTTCGTTTGAGGAGGTTAATTTAGGTATAAACGGTATTTTGGCAATGGAACGGAATTATTGGCGATATCATCGGAGTATTTTGAAGGAAGACTTTGTATTTGAGTTGTATGGAATTTTGTTAGGAATTATGTTGGGCTATGTTTGTTTATAGGAGAAACTTATGAAGAAGATCCGTCTTATCGTCAGTCTATAGGCGGCCATTCAAACTCAAACTCAAAGCATTTATTTCAATTCAATCATTTACAGGCACTTTTGAATTGTCAATAAGTCGGTCAGTCAGAAAATATGAAGCTAGTTGCCCATTCCAAAGCGTACCTTTGGAGAAGAACGGGCAAGAAACTCCATGGACACTCTTTTAAACTATATTTTTACAAAAACATTAGTTACATCATTAATGTTGAATCCATACTAATATTACAAACGCGAAAGTAACTCTGTCGATCCGTCTGTCTGTATGTTACCTTTTCACGCCTAAACCACTGAACGGATTTCGATAAAATTTGGCAGAGAGATAGATTGCATCCCGGGAAAGGACATAGGGTAGTTTTTATTCCGATATTCCCACGGGATCGACACTAATGCGGGTAAAACCGCGGAGCGCTGCTAGTTAAAAATAAGCCGAGGCAGCTAAATGATGACCAGCCGCAACTGTCGGCCCCCGTTCACGAACATGACGCATAGTTAGTTAGTAAAGATATAAAAAGGTGAGTATTTCGGGATGCCAATTAATATACCTAATTACGTCATGGTGGAGTAAGTTAGAACTAGTGCCAGTAAAGGGGAGACGAGACTGATATTTAAGGTGCCACTAGTCGATATTTTTTCCATACAAATTTCGGGAGAGTATTACTCCACTGTTTGAAATTGTGCATCCAAAGTTAAACATGATATCGTTTTGACGTATTATTTTGTTTGTACGAAAACAGAATAGTAAAATAAAAAGCCATTAAAATGTTATGAGCCAACAAAGATTCGTTTTTCTTGCTATTTTTAACGTAACTTTGGGTATAAATAAATAATAAAAGAACTGTAAAATCTTTAAAAAAATCAAGTCCGTACCGGCAAAGCTCGGTTATCGAAGAGTTCAATAAACTTTATTTGTAATTGATTTATGCAGTGGTTTATTCATAAAACTCGATTATTCGAACCACTTTTCGATTTTTTTTACGCGCCTATAAGTTTCGGAACGGTGTTTCTGTACGTGAGAACTAGATTTTGTGCGTGTAGACTAGCGTCTAACTGGTCATCACTGATACTAGCTCTGTCGTACACGAAGCCAGGTGAGACAGCGTGCTTTTTGGCCATGACCACCAGTGAGTTCGAGCTCGCGACTAGTTTACTCTTAAGACCTTACGTCTTAAATATAATTTCATGGAGAAATGAAAACGGCACCCTAATTGACAGACTATCAATCTCAGTCTGATAATTTTGACAGATATTGCTAATCCATTGCTTCATAACCATAAGCATCATCAGCTATAATGTTTCCACTTCTGAGACACAGGTCTCCTCTCTGCGAGAGGGAGTGGGCCGTAATCCAATGCTTCATATGTTCGAAAAATTTGTCTGCTCAATAACACAAATAATGCAATGAATGTTGTTGAACTGTCAGAATGAAAGCCATTGGCTTAGCAGGCGTTATTAATCCTATTTTTGTATGTGTTTAAGTAACGTATTTTTTTTTTGACATTTATTATGAATTTTAGTATTATTAGTGTGAAATGTTTTGTAATGTTGTATTCTATGGGCTTAGTTACCCGAAATAAATGAATTTATTATATTATTATTATTGCTACTGATAGTGTGTTACACAGTGGGTCATTTATTTTAGTCATTTTATATTTTTTATTATTCTCTCTATGGTCTGGCAGTTTGAGTAATTTATGTGGCCTACCCAAATGTCCTTTCTTTGGTATTGTTCGTCGAATCGTTGAGCTCCTTAAGTCTTGAGTTGAGCTGCATGATTTCTGACAAATGCGTGCACTGAGTGGACAGGTCCTCTCAATCTGTGTGGTTCTTTCCTCAAAAGACCATCTCAGACATCGACCTACATGGTCTTCATATAACTTGACCAAGATTATGTCTGGACTTTAAAAGAGACTATGACCTCTGAGTTAGTTTCGGCCTTTCTTCTCAGAGTAGTCAGATAGGAAACGCCGACCTCATCTAGTTTAAAAAAATTATGATTGACGTGTAAAAGTGTTTGTGCAAACCTACTTACAGAAAATAAAATCATTTATCATTTATCTAATCATTTATCAGTTACCTCGCGGATTGTTGTAATTAAGACGAGAAGCTATTTAAAGACACTAATAAATTACTATTACTTAATCCTGACTTAAATAGTTAGCTTATATATCAAAGCCAACATATAAACCCTCATTTAGACGACTTCCATTGTGATTCACTAACCAACCTATTTCCCTTCCAACTTTCAACCAATATTCACTCCTAACTTCTACTTAATAAAACACATAATTGCATAATGCATGACCACATTGAATCTTAAGTATTCTATAATATTAAGATCCTGGAGATTTTGTAAGGAATCATTCGACCATTCAACGTTGATCTCCCCTGCCCCTCAAAATGGTCTATTTCGAAGATGTGTCGGTGTGTTTACACAGTGGTTCATGGGCCAAGCTTGGTAGGTGATAATGTAGATTGGTAGTGAATCCCTATAGGACATTTAACACGGTATTTCGGCCTCAACACTTAACCCTAGTAATTGTTAGGGCAGTGTGTTGACGCGTGCTTCGATGCACGGAAATACGTTGGCTTAGGCCGGGAAATTATTTAGATAGTGATCCTTAGGAGTTACGGGTTGTCTTTTGTCAGAAATTGGGTAGGTACAATGGAATTGTAAAACATACACGGATTATGTGCGTTTTTTCTGTTATATTAAGCGGGCGTGATAAACACGGGCTTTGTACAGACGCCAACACATCAAGCTTCTACAATCTGTCTTACTTTAATAGATTTTCAACTTTATCGCTAAAGCATATAGTTCAAAGTTGCTTGGGAAAATTTGAAACTTTCGGGTAGCTTGATGTCCTAGCGTCTATGCTTTAGTATTTTTTACAAAATATGAGCTGCTGTAATCCTACAGCAGGTTGAACTGCAACTGATTGAGCCTTCTTGTTAATAGAAGATGTGGGACCCGGCTCCTGTGTTCTGATGGCACCATCATTTGATATGCCAGCAAAGTGCGAGTAAATACCTATTTAAAATGCCAAGTATCGTAAGTTTTCCTGAAATTGTGATGAATACCTTTGTTATGCAGTAGCAGGGCCGCGCTCTCAAATTATTCAGTGAAAATATCTATACATTTATGAAATCAGTCTTTTAGTAAAGTTGTTAAGGCATATCACCTACCGAATGTTTGTTAAAACAATGAAAGCGTGCTTAGCGGTGGATGTCTACTGGATTAGAAAAGACTTTCATCTCTTGAAGACAAAAGACGCAAAGACTTAAGCGTCGAATTGGACACGAACTTATAATATAATTTGTAAGCTGTTTTGTAGGAGCCGCGTTCACTTATTTGTATAGAAGTATTAGAATGGGCTTGTGGCACACCGGGGGATAATTAATTTTCTTTTTTATTCAAATTTTATAACAAACTTAACATTTTACAAAATTTTGTACTTAATGAGCAGTTCAATGTTTTTTATTCTGTTTTACACCCCACTAAAACCACCAGGTGGTCGCCAGAGTCACCTACTCTGTGCTTTACAACTAACGAAAAAATAAAAATTAAAATATTATGATAAGGGAGAGGGGGAGACTTTTGCTCTGCAGTGTTACAATACAAGCTAGTTCGATTAGATTATGAAATCAGTCTGTTTGCATGAGCTATACAGGCATTGTATTTTATCCCATTTGAGGATGGACTCGCGCCGGCGTCGTTTTTGTACATTACTAACTGCTTCACCGGCCCGGAGGGGTCCATGGCCAAATAATAACAGCCGCACAGGTCGATGGATCAGGTTAAGGTATGCTTGCCGCGGTTGGTCTGTGGATAGGTGACCATCTTTACATACCGAGACCCCTCCGTGCCTCGGAAAGCACGTTAAGCCGTTGGTCCCAGCTGTCATTCGTGGATCTTTGACAGTCGTTACGGGTAGTCAGATGCCCGAAAGTCTGACAACAGTCTTACAAAGGGTCAGATAGGCAGTCGCTCCATGTAAAATACTGGTATTCAGCTGCATCCGGTTAGACTGGAAGCCGACCCCAACATGGTTGGGAAAATGCTAAGCAGATGATGATGCTGCCTCACAATGTTTTTAAACTATGTTTTATGTGTATAATAATTATTATTAAAAGTGTGTCAACATTAGGACAAACCTATTCAGGTTTTAGTGATGTTTCTGTTTATATTCTGTTTTATTCCTTAATTAAAAACCAATAAAAAGGTACGTGTCGGCCGGATAAATTCTAAGCAGAATCATATTAACGTAGACTTAAATCTGAATACCACTTCAAATATCAAACATTGTAAAGGACTGAGGACTTCATAGAACTGAGGAACATTTCGCATTAAATACCATCCTTTTAATTTAATCACGACCACCTCACTGTGCCTCAGACAGCACTAAGCGGATTGCAGGCTTATTGGATGTTTATTGTTTTCACAACAATCACCCGGAGATTACTGAGAAATTCTATTTTCAGTTAATAAAACAAAGGAAGATCGGTACTCATTGGAGGGGTCCAATGAGTAACTTCCATTGTTTTCCAATTTAAGGATAGAATTTGACAGTTAAGGGTAGCTTGATGTGCTGGCGTCTGTAGGTACCTACTGCGTGGTGGCTGGGATAGAATGGATGCGGAAGGCGGAAGACAGGGTGTTATGGCGTAGCATAGGAGATGCCTATCTCCAGCAGTGGACTGGGACAGGCTGAGTTGATTGTTTTTTTTTTTTACCTACTACGTATCGTGCGAAAAATACGCGCTCTGACTTGGAGTTGCGGACATCAGCCCGTGTTACAGATATTCTATATCACGAAGTCCGTTTGGCTATGAATGTTGTCAAGCGTGCACATGCACATTGTGATCAACAGAGACAACAATGGGTGAAGTAAAACGGTACACATTCGCGGAAATAGCCTCATGCGACGGCAGCAAGGGGCAGCCGCTGTGGGAGCGCGCTTGTCGGGAATGCGGGATACGTCACTACTATAATCTAAGCCAAACGGATTTTGTGAAATAGAATATCTGTACCTATATATTACCGGCGTACCCAAAAAAATAAAAAACCAAACGAGATATCCTCATTTGCTGAAGTCACTTAAAAAATTGTACTACCGTGCTATAAGTGAAAGTACAGACGCCAGCACATCAAGCTACCCGAAACTGTCAAATTTTCCCAATCAACTTTGAACCTTATGCTTCAGCGATAAAGTTGAAAATCTATTAAAGAAATTTGACAGATTGTAGTAGCTTGTTGTGCTGTCGTCTGTACAAGAAAAAATACATTCATCTTATCAGCCAGTCCAGCCCATTTAATTATCATCGTAAAGCCGTTAAATTTTATTCTATGAAAAAATTATAATGTCCGACTCACAGGTAAAGCACATCTCTGCCAAAAGTACATCTATGTCTACCCTCGTTCACTGTTAATCATTTGCAAGCGACACTTACTGAGAAGTTATTTGAATTTTATACGAAACATCGTCGCTTCCTTGTTGCAAGGATCTTTTACGTTTTATGTTACATGTATGTGTTTTGTTAAATGATGTTGTTTGGTAATAACAGTTTGTAAAATTTTGTAAATGACAGTGTTTTGTTTTTTTGGGAAATTGTTTTTGTTTATGGTATTATGTCTACTTATTCCGAATTTTTTTTGCTGTTGATAGTGTAATTTATGTTCAGATATTCTTCAGTTTTCTTGGGCAAGTAATCACAAATACAAATATTACAATATTATTATAGGTAATAAGTATTTCCATCATATACAGGGTGACAGGAAAACGACGCGCAAACTGAAACCATATGATTCTAAACCAATTTCTACGCTAGGGAGCGTAGAAATGTTTCTTCGGTTATCAATAAAAAAATTTATTGTTTCGTGGAAAAGTGCAATACCCTATATATACGCGGTCAAAATGTATGCAACAGGTAATTTTATTTAATAACTGACGAAGAATTTCAGGGAGGTTCAGAATCATGTACTGAAACCATGGTTATAGGTTACCCAAAACCGTTCAAAATCTCGATGTATATATTACTTATCGAAATCTCTATGTTACTCTCACCATGGGCCCACTTCCATGACACTAGAACACTTCTGTCGTAAGTAGGGTTACCATATCTCAGATTTGTCCTGACATCTCAGGATTTTTAAACTTTTTGAGGATTACGGCCGGATTTTGTAAATCATAGGTTTTTCCAAAATTTCAATAAAATACAGTAGAATTTTTAAATATTTTTGTTAAAAAGGTACAAAACAGAAAATCATTTTCTTTATACATATAGTGACTAATTAAAAAATCAACTGTGGTCATGTTAACTGCGCAAATAAAATCTATGAAACTTTCAACTACTTAATCAGTTTTTTTTTTCATATTTATTTTCCGATGATACCTTACTCCCGTAAGGTATCATCGGAAAATAAATATGAAAAATTCGCGCCCAACGTGTGGGCAGGACCCTCGTGAATCGAGATTCTCAGTCCACAAAATTATTAATAATATGACTTTTTAAATTATACATTACGTTTGAGAAAAAAAAAACTGAAATTACGACAAATTCTCAGGATTTTTTAAGGAAACCAGGCTTTTTCTCCGGACTTTCCAATTTTACATCTGGTAACCCTAGTCGTAAGTAAATAATAGATTTCTAGGTAGCAATGCTGTAGTAAATGTGTTTACTTCGCCTACAAAACGAAGGGTCTTGAGTTCAAGCATCATTTTTTTTTCTACAGCCTACACTCTTTTCTGTACTTAGACATAGCATAACAATACAATTGATTTTCTTGGAGTCATCAACTAGAATAATATCTAAATAAAAACATCACACCTTGTTTCCGCCTGGTTTGCGACCACCCTTCCACCGGAGTCCATCGTCAAGCCTGTTGTGCTCCGTCGATACGTGAGAGTTCTAGTGCCTTAAGGCATCTGCAGGGCACGTTCGTTCCATCATAGACCTCATCGCTTTCCATCAGGCGTGATCGAGGTCAAGAGCGGGTTTATTCGGCAATAAAAAAAAAAAAAAAAAAACACTGGCACTCCGGTAGTGCCGACAGAAGTGAAAACTTGAACAATTACGAGTGTATTTTGTGAATCGTCTTATAAACAAAACACGCGTGTTAAGGTGTGTTCCTTATTTTATAGGGTTTTTTGCAAATCAGGTATGATGACCAAAGTGACTGGTTTATTCTTCTCGTGAAAGGAATTTATTCAGATTTACAAATAAGCACACAGGATAGACTTCAGTTCGTGGTGTTGGTCGCGGCAGTGGTAAGAGAAGCAAGCCGCTCGCATGGAGCTCGTCGTCAGTTATATATCCGTGGTTCAGCGCCATCTCGTCGTTGTTGGATGAACTATGTAGTTAGTACGCGAGGCCCTCGTAGTTCTTCCCGATGTGCATAGATGGCGCTGTCCTCAACAACGCGCGTCTTACGTTTTACGTCTTACGAATTTTCGATCAGGGTCACGTGACCTGACGCGAGTTTAGAAGTTTTTACCCATTCCAAAAAAAGTACACAGCGCCGCTAAAGAAGTTTTCACTTCAAAAACAGGCTTGGGTAGAGGTATACCTATACAACACTCACATTTCGTCACTTATGTTTAAGTGCCATGTAAATGGAGACGAACTTATTGCTTATATTATTTCTTGTCTTTGGTTACCTAAAAATGGGGTAAATACCAAAACGATAACTCTCAGCCGGCGTCTGTGTTCCGTTCCACATTTAACCCGTCTGCGTTCATAGCAACAGTGATCAGGCATCTTCTGGGCACGCTTTTTCCATCATAGACCTCATCCATCGCTTTCGATCAGGCGTAATCGAGGTCAAGAGCAGGTCCATTCAGCAATAAAAACAATAAAAAAAAACTGTTGATAGATAGATAGATAAAACGTTTATTCAGTGCAACAAAAGACACAATACAGGTATTAAAAACATCAAAAAAGGTGAAAAAAAAAATAACAATGATTGAAAAGATAAATTGAACCATAGACACCTAGCTCATAAACATCTATAACGTGTTGGAAATCTCGGAATAGACTTGGCACTAAGAAACTTAGTGCCCACATCCACGACTTGTACATCCCTATCATAAGTGCCCCTCAGAAATCCTTAGCACGTAGTTAAATTAAAATACCTTGTGACCCTTTTTCATTAATAAGAGATCTTCGCCCCCACACTGAATATTTATGTTGTGAGCGTGTGGTGCAAACATGTGGGCTTTTGAATAAATCTACAAAATATATTTGTTTAAAGTTTTTTTTAACCTTTTTGCTGTCTAAGACTGATTAAGATTCTCCGTGTCAATGAGTGTTTTTTTCTTTTTACCTTGTGACGAATGTACAGACGCCAGCACATCAACCTACTACAATCTGTCAAATTTCTTTAATAGATTTTCAACTTTATCGCTAAAGCATAAGGTTCAAAGTTGATTGGGAAAATTTGGCAGTTTCAGGTAGCTTGATGTGCTGGCGTCTGTACATTAACCGTTAAAAATTATTTTTTTAGTATATAATTCTTCGTATGATTCTAGCGGTTTAATTGCATAACACTCTATCAGTAATAATGGCTTTAATTTTGACAGTTCAACAACATTCATTGCGTTGTTTACGTTGTTAAGCAGACAAATGTTCCGAACTTATAAAGCAATGGATCAGCAATATCTTTCAAAATCATTCAGATTGAGATGGATAGTGTTTTGCAATTAGGGTGGTGATTGTCTTCTCCATAAAATATATGTTGCGAGTGTTGTAATGTAATTAAGTGAAGCATGATTAACGTGTTTTAAATATCAGAATTACATGAGGGAATAGTAGTTTCTTATTTTCTGAAGGCTTCTCTGTGGTCAAATGCAGAATCGAGTAGACACATACCATAACCGAAATTTATTTATTCTTCACGTGAATGTAGTGTTGGCTTAATCGAGGGACAGAATTTATTTTTAATTACTTAACCTCCGATGTCCTTCCGTCTGTCTGTCATCGGTACCGCATGAACCATAATAGGTAGATAGTTGGAATTCGCAGATTATGTATTTCTATTGCCGCTATAACAACAAATATAATAAAAATTTGAGCGGATCCCCATACAAGAAACGTGTATGTTTTAATATGTAGTGTTAAATATTGTACGGTGATACGAAACCCTTCGTGAGCAGGTCCGACTCGCACTTGGCCGGTTTAAAAAACGCTTGTACTAAGACAGCGTTTATATCATTAGGGCAAGATCACACCGATGGCGATTTTCTGTCAATTTGCTTTAGAACGTGCCAATACTGTCACCCTTTCAGGCACATCACCAAGGTTAAATTCAACTTAATTCAACCTAAAACAAGCCAATCTCTCCCACATTACACCACACACCCTTACAAGAGACGTGGAAGCAGTTACTTGATTTTTCTGATACATTTTCATGAATGAGGTTACGCTCTGCCCGGGCAAGTTGAGCCCTCGGTCGTGATTGGGCCCCTAAACGGATTAGCTCTATCTTAGCTAGTGTGAATATTGCCCCCTCCTTATCTTGTCCCTGAGGTAAATACTTGAAATGTTACTTGTTGATTTGGTAGGTGTTAGTAGGTCGGTTATATTTGCGTGTAAACTTTTGTTTATATGAAAGTTTCCCGGTATGTGAGTCGTGAGACACTTTTGGTTTCTTAAATATCGAAAATAAACACTGAAACAAAAATGATTCATTTGATATTAATCATCATGTGCCTAGCTTTTTCCTATTTTGGGGTCGGCTTCCAGTTTAACCGGATGCAGCTGAATACCAATATTTTACATGGAGCGACTGCCTATCTAACCTCGACAACCCAGTTACTGGGTAATACGATACCCATTGGAAAAACTGGTTGTCACACTTCCTGGCTTCTAACGACCCGACTGTCAAAGACCTACGAATGACAGCCGCAACCAACGGCTAAAGATGCTTTTCAAGGCACGAAGTGGTCTTGGTATGTAAAGATGGACCCATTTCACGGACCAACCGCGGCAAGTGTAGCTCAATCTGATCGATCGACCTATGCGGCATGTGATAGTAATCATTTGGTCGATTTTCTCCTTAGATTTTTTACCTACTTAACTAATGTGAAAAAGGTTTCTACTCATGCAACAAAAGAACGAACTTTTTAATCATCGATGCATTGCACATAAGTACCTAGCGTTTTGGGCTATACTACACTCCGACAATTTTTTCTTCGAATTTATAGTGTATTCACACGCACTGGTGTGATTTCGTACTGTTTGTCATTTTAGGGTTGAACCGCGGCGTGTACAAGTTGTCCAATATTGTGTAATTTGGGTGTTGAATTTAGTACGATTATAACATACACGCTTTCGTAATTTTTGAGACACGCATATGTGGAATTTAGAACACCTAGAGGGTGGTCAACAGAAGCTTTTATAGTACTTAGTAAATAGAACTCTAGGTATATGAAAGAGCACGTTCGGCAAAATCCTCCATTCCTATTTTTGTAGTTATGCAGTATTTTCTGTATTTCTGAAAAAATATTTTAGCGACCGAGTAACACCGTTTGTCCACCCGCTACCATCAACGGGACGTCAATGACAAACTAGTTTATTCGAATTCTGAACCGAGCTTGACGTCCCGGTGTCGGCCATAGCAAATATATGTATTGCTACTTCGGCACCGTCATCTCGTTCTTCGGCCTTCAGGCATCCGAAACGTGTCAACTTAAACTCAAAGCATTTTTTAAATTAATCCCTTTACGGACACTAATGTACTGTCAAAGAGTCGGTCAGTCATAAAGATGAAGCTAGTTGCTCCTTTCAAAAGCGTAGTAGGTTCTTATGGAGAAGAACTGTTGTCACTGCAATGCTTTTGTAATGCCTCTGGCGCTAACTAAGTACCTACATAATGTCCAGGAAGTGATCAGCACTAACCATAACTGCTCATACACACGAGCAACACGCGTCTACGGCAGAGGCAACTGCAGCCGTCGGCGAGTGTCGACGGTTGCCGTCAACGCGTGTCGGCGGCAGCCGTCAACAGCGAACCATCAACGGCTGCAGCTGCCTCTGCCGTTGACACGTGTCCCTCGTGTGTATGCACAATAAAGTAGGCCGCATGCTTGACTGCCATTTGAGTAAACAAAAGCCGATTCCAAGTACCTAAATAATAATAATGTCGTGTTAATTAGAACTTCGGAGAACATAGAGCATTTAGCGAGCTATCGCTCTCTTGCGAAGTTCCTTGGAATCGTTAGTTTACACAAGATATACTACGGTGGGTTGCTCTTGCGTGATTTCCAATGATACTATAATCTTCCTCCCCTTTCAAAAGCCTAGTAGGTTCCTATGGAGAAGAACTTTTGTAACTACAATGCTATGGTTTTGGCTCTGGCGCTAACAAAGTACCTAAATTATATCTATGGGTAAGTGGCGGTCATCGGTACTAGCCATTAGTGCTCATACTCACGAGCGACACGCGTCAATCCGTCGGCGAGTGTCGACGGATGCCATTAACGAGTGTCGGAGGCTGCCGTCAACGCGTGTCGGTGACTGCCGTCAGCGCGTGTCGGCTGCTGCCGTCAACGCGTGTCGGCGACTGCCGTCAACGCGTGTCGGCTGCTGCCGTCAACGCGTGTCGGTTTCTGTAGTTGCCTCTGCCGTTGACACGTGTCCCTCGTGTGTATGTACACTAAAATGGGTCGTATGATTGATTGCGATTTGGTTGAACACAAGACGATTCCAGGTACATAATATAATTCAGGTCGTGTTAATTAGTACTTCGGGGAACATATAGCAATTAGCGAGCTAAGGGATCTCTTGCAAAATTCCTAGAAATCGTTAGACAGAAGGTCTAATGATACCATAAGCTCCTTAGTGGCTACCAAGAATTCTGTGAAGTGAAAGTTGCTCGCTTTGATGCTCCGGCTTCATTTCCAACGATCAAATAAGGTTCTTATGCTACGGCTACATTGTCGCGATAACGCGAACTTCATTTCGCGCGCTCTCTGTTGTACAGCGAGACGTCGAGCGGTGTGAGAGGGAGCGCGCGACGTGTAGTTCGCGTTATCGCGACAATATGGCCCCAGCATTAATGACAAGAATTTCAGTAGGTACTCATTTGAAACAGAAAATACCGAGAAATTGGTACTGCCTTAATAAAAACTGTCTCGAGAAATATTATCTCACCATTTTAATAATTTTCCATCATTGTTTTCAGAGAGCAGGACAGTTTTGAACTAAGTCTTTCCGCCTTAAGGCTCCTTCAAACAGGCGCGACACGACACGCGACACAAAGGCACCGCAAGTCGCGCAACGAGCGGTGCCTTTGTGTCGCGCGCGATTATATCGCGTGTCGCGCCTGTTTGTAGGAGCCTTTAGGGCTGATTTTACCAGAGTTAGAGGGGCAATTCTCGTAATTTTAACAACGTTCACAGCCAGATCTCAGTCTCAATCTGTCAAAAATACCTCTAACTTCCATACATTTTTGACAAGTTTTTGACATTGATTGTCGCTGAAAGGAGATTGCGACTAGATTTTGAAAGTTTTTAATTACGGGATTTGACCTTCTGATATCTTTTATCCGTGGAATAAAATTGACGTCTGACAGTTCTAGTATAGAAAAACTGCCAAAAATTAAAAAAAAAAAACACTGGCACTCCGATAGTGCCGACAGAAGTGAAAACTTGAACAATTACGAGTGTATTTTGTGAATCGTCTTATAAACAAAACACGCGTGTTAAGGTGTGTTCCTTATTTTATAGAGTTTTTTGCAAATCAGGTATGATGACCAAAGTGACTGGTTTATTCTTCTCGTGAAAGGAATTTATTCAGATTTACAAATAAGCACACAGGATAGACTTCAGTTCGTGGTGTTGGTCGCGGCAGTGCTTCGTTAATCATTTCTAAAGTGGTAACTAGATAAACTAATAAGGAGCCTGTATGAAATTTTACACAATGTTACCTTTGTTCGATTACCATAATGTTTGCAGAGGCGTATTAGAAGAGGACGTAGATGGTACGATTGATATTAGTTACATTTTTACATACTATTGGCCTTGTACATAAAATGTATTTGAGCTCGTCGTCAGTTATATATCCGTGGTTCAGCGCCATCTCGTCGTTGTTGGATGAACTACGTAGTTAGTATGCGAGGCCCTCGTAGTTCTTCCCGATGTGCATAGATGGCGCTGTCCTCAACAACGCGCGTCTTACGTTTTACGTCTTACGTTTTACGTCTTACGAATTTTCGATCAGGGTCACGTGACCTGACGCGAGTTTAGAAGTTTTTACCCATTCCAAAAAAAGTACACAGCGCCGCTAAAGAAGTTTTCACTTCAAAAATCTTACGTTATGACTTACATGTTCTGGGTATAAAAGTATGGTAAAATTCGCACGTAAGCTTATAATTAAAGCATTACGCATAATGCGCAACTTATGTTATTTTTAATTTTTCACAATGACTACGCATTACCAAGTAGGTAGTTTAGGTACTGGTACTTTCCATACCATGTATGTACAATGTAACGCCACGTGAGTTGTATAACGGTGCAGTAACAGTTCCTACATAAAATACATGACATAGCTCTTTGTCAACATTGGTTAATTTACTCGCAAGCCCCCGTTGCTCCAAAAACACTGAAATATTACAAGGGTGAAGCAAGGATTCAGGCACATACTGTATACAAAGCTGTACTTCTATACATAGGTACAGTCAACAAAAGATATAAGTATGCAGGATCGTCGGATATAGTTGAAGTTTAGTAAGAAACCGATGGATGTTGTCGACTGAAATTTAATTTGATAAACGAGATGTTTGTTTTCTATTAATAAAAATAAATTTTATTCGAGAACATCCATCGGTTTCTTACTAAAAATCAACTATATCCGACGATCCCGCATACTTATCTCTTTTTTTGACTGTACACGAGAACACAAAATAACGTCATAATTAGCATCAAAGTTTTGGAAAGATTCGTGTTCCTACAAAGCCCGTAGTTATTTTTTAAATACGTCGTGTCTGACTGCTTCATTGGGAAGTCCGTGGAAGAAGATTATGACTTTTTAAACTTTGCATATGGTCTATTCAAATGTATGTTTCCAATTGATGTTATTTCAATATATATTATTATAATATTTATTTTAGTAGTAATTAAGTTCATTTCAGAGTGACTAGCATATCATATACCTATTTAAAAAGTAATAAAATGTTTGAACTTGTAGCGTTTTTTTGCGCGAAGTTGAACTTTATTGTGTGGGCTTTAAAGTAATTTTTCCAAATACAGTAAAAGCTCTTTATTCGCGGGGCATATGTTCCAAAAATATGCCGCGAATACAGAAACCGTGAATACGGAATGGTAATTTAAATGGGATTATATGGGATACGTTCCTAGGTGATAAAATAAAAAAAGCAAATGTATAAAAAAATCAATTTGATTCAAGTTTTTGAACATTTTGATTAAATTATCTTAAGGCTTGCAATGGTTTGAAGAATTTTGTAATTTTCTCTTGCTTGGCAGTTTTTAAAAGCTCCTTCAATTCAGACTGATACGCAGCAGTCGCATTAGCAATTTGCCTCTTAAAAATAAGACTTCGTTCCATAGACGGATCAATGTTCATAAAGAAATCGCAGAGCTCATTTGCTATTTTACAATAAGATCTATTTTACTGTTTTTATTAGTCCATTTGACGGCATTTACAAAGAATATTGGGTAATGTGCGAATATAGAAATCGGGTCGCATTTTTTAAATCCGCGAATAGTGAAAACGCGAATGAAGGAAGTGCGAATAAGGAGCTTTTACTGTACTCATATCTGTTTACATGTTTGGCAAATAAATCGCAAACGGTGATTAGATACATAACACGCCTTCTTCTGATGGGGTTAGGCAAAAACTACAGAGCGCCACCTGCTAAAATCCTTTCACACTCTTTTATTTAGCTTCGTTTACAATATTATACCTGTTTTTATCTTCTGTTTCATTTCCGGATTTATAATAATCTTCAAATGTAGTTTTTTTTTTATTAGCAAATCTCTAAATACTTAATGTCGCATACCTACATTTTGGGCTATAAAACATAAAAATCCTTTTTATTAGGCAACCTCTAATCAGGGATTTGAAAACGAAATTAATTTCGTTCCGTTACCACTAGGTAATGTTATTGTATAACGTTCCAAAATTTGTAACGATACTAAAACCCAAAAATATCAATAACGTTACAAAGAAAAACGTTATAGAATATCATTTTCGTAGAACAATATTATAAGTCAAGTTATAGGTATCAGTAACATTAAGCTTATCTGCTTGTAATAACGTTACAGGTGAAACGTAACAGATTCATTTGTAACGTTATTCTTCATACTTTTTCGTCTTTTTCGTCATGTTTTATGTCATGAAGCTGGCAAAGTTGAGTATCGAAATGAATAACGTTATTATATCGTTATACTTATAGCGATATATTGATCATATTGTTAGTAAACAGTTTAAGATTTTGTTCCGTTTGTCAGTATCGTTATAGCCAAGGAATTCATTTTATTACGATCCTGGTGGAACGGTACAAATTATCGGTACTGGAACTACGCGTAACGTTATTTTGAGTAAGGTTCCAAGTCCCTGTCTCTAATATGTATAGTGAAGTGACCACAATTTCTCCCTGAAAATTATTGCTACGACAATTTTTTCTCCTGAAAAAGTTTCACCCCAAAATCGTGCGACACAACCAGACACAGCTTTTTTTCATCAAACAGGATTAAAATATCTTTTATCTCTGTCACTCAATCCAGTCCGAAATCCTTCCACTTGGTGTGCTGTCGTCTTCGTCTATTAATAAAGATTTTCTAAGTAGAGGCCCCTGTAATGCCCTGAGCTTGGGACTAGAGCTTCGTTCACAGTGGCATAAATATCGGTGGGATTGCGGGTAGTTCGGGTTTTAGGAGCTTTTGGGGTAGGTAGGTATAGGTAGGTTGGCACTGTTTTGCGATGAAATCTTTGTTGGAATAGTTCGTCTGTGTTTGTTCGTGTGGAAGTTTTGAAACTGAAAAGGACGTTGTTGAGTTGTTAGATCTGCTTAACTATGCCAAAAACATGCTATTATGTCATGCAATTTGGGCTTTTTAATGGCTCTTATTATTTTCTAGTTTTATCTTATTAATAAGTAAGTGCACACTTTTATAAAGTTTTACAATGTGAACTAAATTGTTGCATATTATGAAAGTAGTTTGTTCAGAATCGTTGACTGAATCGATTTCTGTATTTTTTTAATATAGGTTAGTTTATATTTATCCCAAAAATAATTAAAAACTACGTAAATAACTATCACACTTCCACTGCACAGTCAAAACAAAACCATAAAGGCTCTTACAAACAGGCGCGACACGCGATATAATCGAGCGCGACACAAAGGCACCGCTCGTTGCGCGACTTGTGGTGCCTTTGTGTCGCGCGCGATTTCATCGCGTGTCGCGCCTGTTTGTAGGAGCCTTAACATAACATAGCATAATCAGTCTATAATCTTCCCACTGCTGGGAGACAGGCCTCCTTTCTTCGAGAGGGGGCTGTAATCTAACACGCGGGCAATTTTTGGTTCTAGGACGTGCCATTTCCCTCAGGATATTTTCCTTCACAAATTCGAGAGCAGACTTTTATCGTATTAAAATTCAATATTAAACAAAAAACAGCCCAAAAATATTACAGCTAAATTTACCAACCGTCATGTATATCCCGATGTCAATTACGTCTCACTCCCGAATACATCGGCACATAAAGCATGTTCCACATCATTGGCAATACAATTGGCGACACAAATTCCTCCATGTGTCCGAGCCGTAAGCCGGCCCCACTTATCTGATTGTGACAGCGTTATGGTTATTTACTTTATGGTAGGTAGGTATGGGGTGAGCATGGTGGACAGTGGTGGCTGTGTATGGGGAAGGAAGTTATGTGCGTAGCTTGGGTGAAAGATAAATGTTTGTGGACTTTGTTTTACATTTGTGTTGTTAGGATGGGTCAAATGTCACGTTCTGCAGCTCCCGAATCCATGCTTAATATTATAAATGCGAAGGTGTGTCTGTTTGTCTGTCTGTTACCTCTTCACGCTTAAACCGCTGAATCGATTTAGATGCAATTTGACCTAGAGATAGTTTCAGTCCCGATATTCCCACTCGATCGACACTTATGCGGGTGAAAACTGGATGTTGTGTCGTCAAAAGAAAACCTACTCATCTCAAATCAAAGCTACTTATAGATTTATGCAAAAGTTCACAGAAAACACTGTAACATATCTATATACTTAATAAAAATTAATCGCTAAATGTGTTGCTAAGCGCAAAACTCGAGAACGGCTGGTCCGATTTGGCTGATTCTTTTTTGTTGGGAGAAGGTTCTTATGAAAGAAAAAATAAAAAAAGTCGGTCTCAAGGGTAGGGTAGAGGTAGGGTAGGGGTAGGGGTAGGTTAGGGTACGGTAGGATAGGGGTAGGGGTATCGGTTGGGTAGGGGTAGGATACTACATGAACGAAGTCGTGGCGGGTCAGCTAGTTATTAATAATATTGAGCGAGATTTGGTCATAGAATGCTTTTTTAAAGTCATCACGTATGTATGTAACACTGAAACATAATTAGCAAGATACATTTCTTCAAAAACACGCATGCAAACATCAACAATATTTAAAAATCAAAAGAACTCACCAGAGTGACGTTTGATGTCTAATTAAACGAGTCTCTTGCTTGAAGATGATTTCAATCCCACCCATCCTTGAATTTCCCGAAACCTATCATATAAATATATAATATATAAACCCCCTTACTAATAAACGCTGTATAGTTACACAACGCTTTGTCTTCTTCTTTCGAAAGTCAAATTACTGACGACTGAAAGAGAGAAATCGGTGTGTAACTATTCATCTGATATAATGCGTTTCTTAGTAAGGGGGAAGACTATACTTCTATAAAGACTAGCACCAATAAGGTTACACATTCAAATACTTTAGGGCCTGTGCACACCACGTTTTTAAAACGCGCCGTCGACGCACGTTTCTAAAACGCGCGTCAACGGCTAGTTTAAAAAACGTGGTGTGCACAAGCCCTTAGATGTAATAAATGCAGGCACCCGTCAAAACAAAACAAAACACTACAAAACGAAAACAAAATATAAAAACAAACACCGGTAGATAACAAAATACTAGTAGTCACACAAACACACAACATACGACCTAAATAATATATTCCCCAACACATCGGAACATGTATTCAGTCGTTCCCAATTTTCCAGCTCATCGCTCGCCACTTCACTAGAACTTTTCATTAACATTTCGCATTTACTCCATCACGCCATTAAGGTATCCATAAAGAGAGACACTCTACTGTGAGTACTGGAGAAGGTAATACCTATCTTCTTAAATCTCGACCGAAGTGAGGGCAGGGGTGGATTCAGGACGGTGAATTGGGCTGATTAACAAAAAGTTATTTTTTCTTAATTATGTTTAAATGTTAAACCCTCCTTTAATACAGGCTTGCCTAGTTTGGATCCAATGTAATATCTTTGTAATCTTTTGAGCGATAAAGTTTTTATTTATTATTATATTAAATAAGTATACGAGTTTGAAGCATAACCTGAACAAGACTATCGTAGAATAAATTAATCTGTTTGTCTTACCTAAAAAGTTTATAGCTCAGTTTTACTATGGGAAAGTTGTCAGATTCTAACAAATTTTATTGGGCTATATTTTTTGGCTCTAACTATTTAATGAAGCCCTTTTCAATAAAAAAAATCGTAACACAAGCTAGTGCTAAGATTAAATATATGTTAAATGGCTTGGAAAGTAACAGACTAATATAATTTTAATAGAAGATTAGACGCGCCCCGCGGTTTTACCCGCATAGGTTTTAGCTTGAACGCGTAACAAACAAACATACAAACAATCAAATCTTTTCGCTTTATAATATAAGCTTAGATGTATGTACTTAAAATGGAAAACCTAGTTACGTAACTCATAGCCTATTACTTTTAAATAAGTTAAACACTAGTGGATTTTTTGGGAATGTTCTCAACACTCATCCACACTCAATTCACTCCGACTAGACTACATCCCACTACAACCTCCCAAGTCCATCCCTGCCTAGCGTTCCCTCAAGACGCTTTACTGTTATTGCCGCTCAGTGAAAGCTTAAATATATGGTCAGAGGTAGATTTCTTCTACTTACGTGATGTCGGCGAATCTCACAGGAAGATGTTCACTTTAATTAAATTGTCTTGTCCAATGCTCTCGTAATTTCAAAGAAAATATCTGAGGATTTAAAGAGGATTACAAATTAGGTTTAGACTTTTTCTTTAAGTTTATTTGAGGTTAAAAATAATCATAAAAAATACTGTTGATCCCTTGGGTAAAACTACCAGCTTCTGATTTGTTTCGTTTGATATGATACAACTATTTCAGAAAAGTAGTGTTATTATAATGTTAGTTTTAAGATACGCTACGCTTGGTGGCACAATATTGTTATTATGTTTTCTATACAAAATACAAACGCATAGTACTTCATAACACAGTCATATTGCCTGGTCATATACCACTTTAACTACACACACCCTCACACACCCCCCCACACACCCCCACCTACACGAACACACTCTCATACCTTGATAACATCACAATAACACTCACCCCCCACGAAGTTTTTTATGCATGCTTTATAGTTTTGTAGTTTCTATTATCTTTTGTTTATTTTTATTTAATTTTGTTTTGTATTTTTTCTCTCTTGTTTTTATTGCACATGAGTGTCATAAACGGGAGAAGACACTGACTCCTGTAAAACGGGTTTTTACCTAGCTCAGAAGTCAGGGTTATCATATGATAACCCTGACTTCTGAGCTAGGTAAAAACAAGCTAGGTAGGCATTGTAGATATCATATAACTTTATGCCAATAAAATATTATTATTATTTATTTGTATGTTTATTACATAATATCTCGGGAACATGGGATGGAGGTCCTTTGGAAGGCATACGAGAGGCCAAAGCCAACTATTATTAAGTCAATTTGTAATTCTTTTTAAAAAATAAATAACTTTAACCGTAAAAACTTATTTTGTATTCAATTAGTTCGTGTCTGAAGATTCAAAATCAGGTAAAACTTAATTAAGGGAACCTTTCTAATTTTAAAACTTAATCTCCACTCAAATCTGCGAAATTGTTTAGTAATCTTTTGAGCTTTTCTTAGGGCAATTTAAATTAGGCCTTACTTCAGCTGGTAAAAGATAAGAAGCCTGTTTATTTGTTGAGTTATGAAAGTCTGCAATAGTCTTTTGTTTTTTTTTACTCAATAAGGAATTGGACATTTTTATTATAGGTCTACTACTTCATACAATCATTGCTAATACCATAAAGCTTCCATAGTATAAGGAATCACTGTTCTATGAGACAGAAATTCCCAAATCGCCGTTACATATTGACGGGGCGATCGAAAATCTATATTAATAGCGGATTCGGAATCCGGTCCTGTCCAACCTAACTTGGGCCCTCGTTGGTCAAATGCTGGGGTTGTTTAGGGGTCAAAAGACCCGGTCGATGGTCATTGTTCATACAGCTGACGATGCGTTCAGAAGATTATTGTCCTAGACGAAATTTACCGGGAGGAAATCTGGAGGCGGTTCGTTTGAGGAGGTTAATTTAGGTATAAACGGTATTTTGGCAATGGAACGGAATTATTTGTGATATCATCGGAGTATTTAGTGGAGGACTCCTTATTGGATTGTGGTTTTGATTTTGAAGGAAGACTTTGTATTTGAGTTGTATGGAATTTTGTTAGGAATTATGTCGGGCTATGTTTGTTTATAGGAGAAACCTATGAAGAAGATCCATCTTATCGTCAGTCTATAGGCGGCTATTCAAACTCAAAGCATTTATTTCAATTAAACCATTTACAGGCACTTTTGAATTGTCAAGAAGTCGGTTAGTCAGAAAATATGAAGCTAGTTGCCCATTCCAAAGCGTACCTTTGGAGAAGAACGGGCAAGAAACTCCATGGACACTCTTTTAAACTATATTTTTACAAAAATATTAGTTACATCATTAATGTTGAATCCATACTAATATTATAAACGTGAAAGTAACTCTATCTGTCTGTCTGTATGTTACCTTTTCACGCCTAAACCACTGAACGGCTATCGATAAAATTTGGCAAAGAGATAGATTGCATCCCGGGGAAGGACATAGGGTAGTTTTTATCCCGATATTCCCACGGGATCGACACTTATGCGGGTAAAACCGCGGAGCGCTGCTAGTTAAAAATAAGCCGAGGCAGCTAAATGATGACCAGCCGCAACTGTCGGCCCCCGTTCACGAACATGACGCATAGTTAGTAAAGATATAAAACGTTGGTATTTCGGGATGCCAATTAATATATCTAATTACGTCATAGTGGAGTAAGTTAGAACTAGTGCCAGTAAAGGGGAGACGAGAACTGATATTTAAGGTGCCACTAGTCGATATTTTTTCCATACAAATTTCGGGAGAGTATTACTCCACTGTTTGAAATTGTGCATCCAAAGTTAAACGTGATATCGTTTTGACTTATTATTAATTTTGTCTTTACGGAAACAGAATAGTAAAATAAAAAGCCATTAAAATGTTATGAGCCAACAAAGATTCGTTTTTCTTGCTATTTTTAACGTAACTTTGGGTATAAATAAGTAATAAAAGAACAGTAAAATCTTTAAAAAAATCAAGTCCGTACCGGCAAAGTTCGGTTATCGAAGAGTTCAATAAACTTTATTTGTAATTGATTTATGCAGTGGTTTATTCATAAAACTCGATTATTCGAACCACTTTTCGAATTTTTTTATGCGCCTATAAGTTCGGAACGGTGTTTCTGTGCGTGAGAACTAGATTTTGTGCGTGTAGACTAGCGTCTAATTGCTCATCACTGATACTAGCTCTGTCGTACACGAAGCCAGGTGAGACAGCGTGCTTTTTAGCCATGACCACCAGTGAGTTCGAGCTCGCGACTAGTTTACTCTTAAGACCTTACGTCTTAAATATAATTTCATGGAGAAATGAAAACGGCACCCTAATTGACAGACTATCAATCTCAGTCTGATAATTTTGACGGATATTGCTAATCCATTGCTTCATAACCATAAGCATCATCAGCTATAATGTTTCCACTTCTGAGACACAGGTCTCCTCTCTGCGAGAGGGAGTGGGCCGTAATCCAATGCTTCATATGTTCGAAAAATTTGTCTGCTCAATAACACAAATAATGCAATGAATGTTGTTGAACTGTCAGAATGAAAGCCATTGGCTTAGCAGGCGTTATTAATCCTATTTTTGTATGTGTTTAAGTAACGTATTTTTTTTTTGACATTTATTATGAATTTTAGTATTATTAGTGTGAAATGTTTTGTAATGTTGTATTCTATGGGCTTAGTTACCCGAAATAAATGAATTTATTATATTATTATTATTGCTACTGATAGTGTGTTACACAATGGGTCATTTATTTTAGTCATTTTATATTTTTTATTATTCACTCTATGGTCTGGCAGTTTGAGTAATTTATGTGGCCTACCCAAATGTCCTTTCTTTGGTATTGTTCGTCGAATCGTTGAGCTCCTTAAGTCTTGAGTTGAGCTGCATGATTTCTGACAAATGCGTGCACTGAGTGGACAGGTCCTCTCAATCTGTGTGGTTCTTTCCTCAAAAGACCATCTCAGACATCGACCTACATGGTCTTCATATAACTTGACCAAGATTATGTCTGGACTTTAAAAGAGACTATGACCTCTGAGTTAGTTTCGGCCTTTCTTCTCAGAGTAGTCAGATAGGAAACGCCGACCTCATCTAGTTTAAAAAAATTATGATTGACGTGTAAAAGTGTTTGTGCAAACCTACTTACAGAAAATAAAATCATTTATCATTTATCTAATCATTTATCAGTTACCTCGCGGATTGTTGTAATTAAGACGAGAAGCTATTTAAAGACACTAATAAATTACTATTACTTAATCCTGACTTAAATAGTTAGCTTATATATCAAAGCCAACATATAAACCCTCATTTAGACGACTTCCATTGTGATTCACTAACCAACCTATTTCCCTTCCAACTTTCAACCAATATTCACTCCTAACTTCTACTTAATAAAACACATAATTGCATAATGCATGACCACATTGAATCTTAAGTATTCTATAATATTAAGATCCTGGAGATTTTGTAAGGAATCATTCGACCATTCAACGTTGATCTCCCCTGCCCCTCAAAATGGTCTATTTCGAAGATGTGTCGGTGTGTTTACACAGTGGTTCATGGGCCAAGCTTGGTAGGTGATAATGTAGATTGGTAGTGAATCCCTATAGGACATTTAACACGGTATTTCGGCCTCAACACTTAACCCTAGTAATTGTTAGGGCAGTGTGTTGACGCGTGCTTCGATGCACGGAAATACGTTGGCTTAGGCCGGGAAATTATTTAGATAGTGATCCTTAGGAGTTACGGGTTGTCTTTTGTCAGAAATTGGGTAGGTACAATGGAATTGTAAAACATACACGGATTATGTGCGTTTTTTCTGTTATATTAAGCGGGCGTGATAAACACGGGCTTTGTACAGACGCCAACACATCAAGCTTCTACAATCTGTCTTACTTTAATAGATTTTCAACTTTATCGCTAAAGCATATAGTTCAAAGTTGCTTGGGAAAATTTGAAACTTTCGGGTAGCTTGATGTCCTAGCGTCTATGCTTTAGTATTTTTTACAAAATATGAGCTGCTGTAATCCTACAGCAGGTTGAACTGCAACTGATTGAGCCTTCTTGTTAATAGAAGATGTGGGACCCGGCTCCTGTGTTCTGATGGCACCATCATTTGATATGCCAGCAAAGTGCGAGTAAATACCTATTTAAAATGCCAAGTATCGTAAGTTTTCCTGAAATTGTGATGAATACCTTTGTTATGCAGTAGCAGGGCCGCGCTCTCAAATTATTCAGTGAAAATATCTATACATTTATGAAATCAGTCTTTTAGTAAAGTTGTTAAGGCATATCACCTACCGAATGTTTGTTAAAACAATGAAAGCGTGCTTAGCGGTGGATGTCTACTGGATTAGAAAAGACTTTCATCTCTTGAAGACAAAAGACGCAAAGACTTAAGCGTCGAATTGGACACGAACTTATAATATAATTTGTAAGCTGTTTTGTAGGAGCCGCGTTCACTTATTTGTATAGAAGTATTAGAATGGGCTTGTGGCACACCGGGGGATAATTAATTTTCTTTTTTATTCAAATTTTATAACAAACTTAACATTTTACAAAATTTTGTACTTAATGAGCAGTTCAATGTTTTTTATTCTGTTTTACACCCCACTAAAACCACCAGGTGGTCGCCAGAGTCACCTACTCTGTGCTTTACAACTAACGAAAAAATAAAAATTAAAATATTATGATAAGGGAGAGGGGGAGACTTTTGCTCTGCAGTGTTACAATACAAGCTAGTTCGATTAGATTATGAAATCAGTCTGTTTGCATGAGCTATACAGGCATTGTATTTTATCCCATTTGAGGATGGACTCGCGCCGGCGTCGTTTTTGTACATTACTAACTGCTTCACCGGCCCGGAGGGGTCCATGGCCAAATAATAACAGCCGCACAGGTCGATGGATCAGGTTAAGGTATGCTTGCCGCGGTTGGTCTGTGGATAGGTGACCATCTTTACATACCGAGACCCCTCCGTGCCTCGGAAAGCACGTTAAGCCGTTGGTCCCAGCTGTCATTCGTGGATCTTTGACAGTCGTTACGGGTAGTCAGATGCCCGAAAGTCTGACAACAGTCTTACAAAGGGTCAGATAGGCAGTCGCTCCATGTAAAATACTGGTATTCAGCTGCATCCGGTTAGACTGGAAGCCGACCCCAACATGGTTGGGAAAATGCTAAGCAGATGATGATGCTGCCTCACAATGTTTTTAAACTATGTTTTATGTGTATAATAATTATTATTAAAAGTGTGTCAACATTAGGACAAACCTATTCAGGTTTTAGTGATGTTTCTGTTTATATTCTGTTTTATTCCTTAATTAAAAACCAATAAAAAGGTACGTGTCGGCCGGATAAATTCTAAGCAGAATCATATTAACGTAGACTTAAATCTGAATACCACTTCAAATATCAAACATTGTAAAGGACTGAGGACTTCATAGAACTGAGGAACATTTCGCATTAAATACCATCCTTTTAATTTAATCACGACCACCTCACTGTGCCTCAGACAGCACTAAGCGGATTGCAGGCTTACTGGATGTTTATTGTTTTCACAACAATCACCCGGAGATTACTGAGAAATTCTATTTTCAGTTAATAAAACAAAGGAAGATCGGTACTCATTGGAGGGGTCCAATGAGTAACTTCCATTGTTTTCCAATTTAAGGATAGAATTTGACAGTTAAGGGTAGCTTGATGTGCTGGCGTCTGTAGGTACCTACTGCGTGGTGGCTGGGATAGAATGGATGCGGAAGGCGGAAGACAGGGTGTTATGGCGTAGCATAGGAGATGCCTATCTCCAGCAGTGGACTGGGACAGGCTGAGTTGATTGTTTTTTTTTTTTTACCTACTACGTATCGTGCGAAAAATACGCGCTCTGACTTGGAGTTGCGGACATCAGCCCGTGTTACAGATATTCTATATCACGAAGTCCGTTTGGCTATGAATGTTGTCAAGCGTGCACATGCACATTGTGATCAACAGAGACAACAATGGGTGAAGTAAAACGGTACACATTCGCGGAAATAGCCTCATGCGACGGCAGCAAGGGGCAGCCGCTGTGGGAGCGCGCTTGTCGGGAATGCGGGATACGTCACTACTATAATCTAAGCCAAACGGATTTTGTGAAATAGAATATCTGTACCTATATATTACCGGCGTACCCAAAAAAATAAAAAACCAAACGAGATATCCTCATTTGCTGAAGTCACTTAAAAAATTGTACTACCGTGCTATAAGTGAAAGTACAGACGCCAGCACATCAAGCTACCCGAAACTGTCAAATTTTCCCAATCAACTTTGAACCTTATGCTTCAGCGATAAAGTTGAAAATCTATTAAAGAAATTTGACAGATTGTAGTAGCTTGTTGTGCTGTCGTCTGTACAAGAAAAAATACATTCATCTTATCAGCCAGTCCAGCCCATTTAATTATCATCGTAAAGCCGTTAAATTTTATTCTATGAAAAAATTATAATGTCCGACTCACAGGTAAAGCACATCTCTGCCAAAAGTACATCTATGTCTACCCTCGTTCACTGTTAATCATTTGCAAGCGACACTTACTGAGAAGTTATTTGAATTTTATACGAAACATCGTCGCTTCCTTGTTGCAAGGATCTTTTACGTTTTATGTTACATGTATGTGTTTTGTTAAATGATGTTGTTTGGTAATAACAGTTTGTAAAATTTTGTAAATGACAGTGTTTTGTTTTTTTGGGAAATTGTTTTTGTTTATGGTATTATGTCTACTTATTCCGAATTTTTTTTGCTGTTGATAGTGTAATTTATGTTCAGATATTCTTCAGTTTTCTTGGGCAAGTAATCACAAATACAAATATTACAATATTATTATAGGTAATAAGTATTTCCATCATATACAGGGTGACAGGAAAACGACGCGCAAACTGAAACCATATGATTCTAAACCAATTTCTACGCTAGGGAGCGTAGAAATGTTTCTTCGGTTATCAATAAAAAAATTTATTGTTTCGTGGAAAAGTGCAATACCCTATATATACGCGGTCAAAATGTATGCAACAGGTAATTTTATTTAATAACTGACGAAGAATTTCAGGGAGGTTCAGAATCATGTACTGAAACCATGGTTACAGGTTACCCAAAACCGTTCAAAATCTCGATGTATATATTACTTATCGAAATCTCTATGTTACTCTCACCATGGGCCCACTTCCATGACACTAGAACACTTCTGTCGTAAGTAGGGTTACCATATCTCAGATTTGTCCTGACATCTCAGGATTTTTAAACTTTTTGAGGATTACGGCCGGATTTTGTAAATCATAGGTTTTTCCAAAATTTCAATAAAATACAGTAGAATTTTTAAATATTTTTGTTAAAAAGGTACAAAACAGAAAATCATTTTCTTTATACATATAGTGACTAATTAAAAAATCAACTGTGGTCATGTTAACTGCGCAAATAAAATCTATGAAACTTTCAACTACTTAATCAGTTTTTTTTTCATATTTATTTTCCGATGATACCTTACTCCCGTAAGGTATCATCGGAAAATAAATATGAAAAATTCGCGCCCAACGTGTGGGCAGGACCCTCGTGAATCGAGATTCTCAGTGCACAAAATTATTAATAATATGACTTTTTAAATTATACATTACGTTTGAGAAAAAAAAACTGAAATTACGACAAATTCTCAGGATTTTTTAAGGAAACCAGGCTTTTTCTCCGGACTTTCCAATTTTACATCTGGTAACCCTAGTCGTAAGTAAATAATAGATTTCTAGGTAGCAATGCTGTAGTAAATGTGTTTACTTCGCCTACAAAACGAAGGGTCTTGAGTTCAAGCATCATTTTTTTTCTACAGCCTACACTCTTTTCTGTACTTAGACATAGCATAACAATACAATTGATTTTCTTGGAGTCATCAACTAGAATAATATCTAAATAAAAACATCACACCTTGTTTCCGCCTGGTTTGCGACCACCCTTCCACCGGAGTCCATCGTCAAGCCTGCTGTGCTCCGTCGATACGTGAGAGTTCTAGTGCCTTAAGGCATCTGCAGGGCACGTTCGTTCCATCATAGACCTCATCGCTTTCCATCAGGCGTGATCGAGGTCAAGAGCGGGCTTATTCGGCAATAAAAAAAAAAAAAAAAAAAACACTGGCACTCCGGTAGTGCCGACAGAAGTGAAAACTTGAACAATTACGAGTGTATTTTGTGAATCGTCTTATAAACAAAACACGCGTGTTAAGGTGTGTTCCTTATTTTATAGGGTTTTTTGCAAATCAGGTATGATGACCAAAGTGACTGGTTTATTCTTCTCGTGAAAGGAATTTATTCAGATTTACAAATAAGCACACAGGATAGACTTCAGTTCGTGGTGTTGGTCGCGGCAGTGGTAAGAGAAGCAAGCCGCTCGCATGGAGCTCGTCGTCAGTTATATATCCGTGGTTCAGCGCCATCTCGTCGTTGTTGGATGAACTACGTAGTTAGTACGCGAGGCCCTCGTAGTTCTTCCCGATGTGCATAGATGGCGCTGTCCTCAACAACGCGCGTCTTACGTTTTACGTCTTACGAATTTTCGATCAGGGTCACGTGACCTGACGCGAGTTTAGAAGTTTTTACCCATTCCAAAAAAAGTACACAGCGCCGCTAAAGAAGTTTTCACTTCAAAAACAGGCTTGGGTAGAGGTATACCTATACAACACTCACATTTCGTCACTTATGTTTAAGTGCCATGTAAATGGAGACGAACTTATTGCTTATATTATTTCTTGTCTTTGGTTACCTAAAAATGGGGTAAATACCAAAACGATAACTCTCAGCCGGCGTCTGTGTTCCGTTCCACATTTAACCCCGCTTTTTCCATCATAGACCTCATCCATCGCTTTCGATCAGGCGTAATCGAGGTCAAGAGCAGGTCCATTCAGCAATAAAAACAATAAAAAAAAACTGTTGATAGATAGATAGATAAAACGTTTATTCAGTGCAACAAAAGACACAATACAGGTATTAAAAACATCAAAAAAGGTGAAAAAAAAAATAACAATGATTGAAAAGATAAATTGAACCATAGACACCTAGCTCATAAACATCTATAACGTGTTGGAAATCTCGGAATAGACTTGGCACTAAGAAACTTAGTGCCCACATCCACGACTTGTACATCCCTATCATAAGTGCCCCTCAGAAATCCTTAGCACGTAGTTAAATTAAAATACCTTGTGACCCTTTTTCATTAATAAGAGATCTTCGCCCCCACACTGAATATTTATGTTGTGAGCGTGTGGTGCAAACATGTGGGCTTTTGAATAAATCTACAAAATATATTTGTTTAAAGTTTTTTTTAACCTTTTTGCTGTCTAAGACTGATTAAGATTCTCCGTGTCAATGAGTGTTTTTTTCTTTTTACCTTGTGACGAATGTACAGACGCCAGCACATCAACCTACTACAATCTGTCAAATTTCTTTAATAGATTTTCAACTTTATCGCTAAAGCATAAGGTTCAAAGTTGATTGGGAAAATTTGGCAGTTTCAGGTAGCTTGATGTGCTGGCGTCTGTACATTAACCGTTAAAAATTATTTTTTTAGTATATAATTCTTCGTATGATTCTAGCGGTTTAATTGCATAACACTCTATCAGTAATAATGGCTTTAATTTTGACAGTTCAACAACATTCATTGCGTTGTTTACGTTGTTAAGCAGACAAATGTTCCGAACTTATAAAGCAATGGATCAGCAATATCTTTCAAAATCATTCAGATTGAGATGGATAGTGTTTTGCAATTAGGGTGGTGATTGTCTTCTCCATAAAATATATGTTGCGAGTGTTGTAATGTAATTAAGTGAAGCATGATTAACGTGTTTTAAATATCAAAATTACATGAGGGAATAGTAGTTTCTTATTTTCTGAAGGCTTCTCTGTGGTCAAATGCAGAATCGAGTAGACACATACCATAACCGAAATTTATTTATTCTTCACGTGAATGTAGTGTTGGCTTAATCGAGGGACAGAATTTATTTTTAATTACTTAACCTCCGATGTCCTTCCGTCTGTCTGTCATCGGTACCGCATGAACCATAATAGGTAGATAGTTGGAATTCGCAGATTATGTATTTCTATTGCCGCTATAACAACAAATATAATAAAAATTTGAGCGGATCCCCATACAAGAAACGTGTATGTTTTAATATGTAGTGTTAAATATTGTACGGTGATACGAAACCCTTCGTGAGCAGGTCCGACTCGCACTTGGCCGGTTTAAAAAACGCTTGTACTAAGACAGCGTTTATATCATTAGGGCAAGATCACACCGATGGCGATTTTCTGTCAATTTGCTTTAGAACGTGCCAATACTGTCACCCTTTCAGGCACATCACCAAGGTTAAATTCAACTTAATTCAACCTAAAACAAGCCAATCTCTCCCACATTACACCACACACCCTTACAAGAGACGTGGAAGCAGTTACTTGATTTTTCTGATACATTTTCATGAATGAGGTTACGCTCTGCCCGGGCAAGTTGAGCCCTCGGTCGTGATTGGGCCCCTAAACGGATTAGCTCTATCTTAGCTAGTGTGAATATTGCCCCCTCCTTATCTTGTCCCTGAGGTAAATACTTGAAATGTTACTTGTTGATTTGGTAGGTGTTAGTAGGTCGGTTATATTTGCGTGTAAACTTTTGTTTATATGAAAGTTTCCCGGTATGTGAGTCGTGAGACACTTTTGGTTTCTTAAATATCGAAAATAAACACTGAAACAAAAATTATTCATTTGATATTAATCATCATGTGCCTAGCTTTTTCCTATTTTGGGGTCGGCTTCCAGTTTAACCGGATGCAGCTGAATACCAATATTTTACATGGAGCGACTGCCTATCTGACCTCGACAACCCAGTTACTGGGTAATACGATACCCATTGGAAAAACTGGTTGTCACACTTCCTGGCTTCTAACGACCCGACTGTCAAAGACCTACGAATGACAGCCGCAACCAACGGCTAAAGATGCTTTTCAAGGCACGAAGTGGTCTTGGTATGTAAAGATGGACCCATTTCACGGACCAACCGCGGCAAGTGTAGCTCAATCTGATCGATCGACCTATGCGGCATGTGATAGTAATCATTTGGTCGATTTTCTCCTTAGATTTTTTACCTACTTAACTAATGTGAAAAAGGTTTCTACTCATGCAACAAAAGAACGAACTTTTTAATCATCGATGCATTGGTTTGTGCATGAATATTTATATGTTGATTCCTACAATATAGTGGATGTGTGGTAAAAATTATATATGCACTCCAGCTGTGTGTACACTTGTGTATGATCAATTTCCAAGAATATACCTATTTATTTGTCTTTCAAGGAACCCGCTCTACGTACACGTGGAAAATATTACCACGAAACCTGTTCAACATACACGTATATAATATTAAAATAAAGTAATCCAAATAAAACAACTTCTACCCAAAACGATTCTTCAACATAAGTAAGAGCTTTCACAAGCTATCTAATAAAACAAAGTAAGTAACAAGGCGCGTTTGTTTTATCATAGTTACTACTCGTATACACGATATAAAAATGTTTACCTTTCTAACAATGCCTCTTATTTGCTGCCTTTACCTTTAAGTATAGATTCGACATGTACGTCACCTAAAGAAATAAGTAACCAGAGTCGTCGGATATAGTTGAAGTTTAGTAAGAAACCGATGGATGTTTTTGGATAAATGAACTGTTTGGTTAATTTTTTTTCGATTATTCCATCGTTTTCTTAATAAACTTGTACTATATCCGACGATCCTGGTTACTTATCTCCTTTGGTGACCGCACATTACGATACAAGAGTTGAAACAAGAGTTTACTAATTCTATTTTGTAACCTTAGAACAACCGTCGAAGATAAAACAGTTTGTAAGCAATCAAAATTTTGGTATTGAATCAACAAAAAAAAAAAAACTGGCACTCCGGTAGTGCCGACAGAAGTGAAAACTTGAACAATTACGAGTGTATTTTGTGAATCGTCTTATAAACAAAACACGCGTGTTAAGGTGTGTTCCTTATTTTATAGGGTTTTTTGCAAATCAGGTATGATGACCAAAGTGACTGGTTTATTCTTCTCGTGAAAGGAATTTATTCAGATTTGCTCGTCGTCAGTTATATATCCGTGGTTCAGCGCCATCTCGTCGTTGTTGGATGAACTACGTAGTTAGTACGCGAGGCCCTCGTAGTTCTTCCCGATGTGCATAGATGGCGCTGTCCTCAACAACGCGCGTCTTTCGTTTTACGTCTTACGAATCTTACGATCAGGGTCACGTGACCTGACGCGAATTAAGAAGTTTTTACCCATTCCAAAAAAAGTACACAGCGCCGCTAAAGAAGTTTTCACTTCAAAAAATTGAAACTTTCCCTACTAAATTAGTTGTACTGGGGTCGCAACGCTGCTGATTTTTCAAGGTGCAAGCCTAGGTGCGTACTTTATAATAATATTTTTAGGATGCTGTTGGGGGGACTGCCACGATGGTGCAGCGCTTCTAATATGTTTGCGCAAAACCGAACTGACGGCTTCCACGCCGTCGTTCGCAAGAAAACCGCGTCGCTGTTGTCAAGGTTTCAGGCGAGTGGCAACAGCATTCTAAAAATTACGGCGGAGAGTATAGACTCTCCGATTATTAAAAATTTTGTGAGAAGGACCATCACTAAATATTAATTAGGGGATGTCCTTTTCACAATACTATTTATTCTGTCTTCTTCTCTAAGTACTGTATTTTAACTACTAACACTAGTCATAAGTTATAATATTGTTTACTAACACGCTGGATCATTTTTGTCCGAAAATAAAGAATATTATTATTATTGAAAACAAATACCAATGTCATTTTCATTTTATCTGCCCCTTAGTCGGTTATCGCTGCCAAATTGCTAACCACCGCGCTTGGCAAATTATATGTGATCAATGTTTTTGCTAGTTCTCTTCCGAATTAGCTTTTAACGATACCCGGGCCTTGACAAGTGACATACTATGAGCGATAACGATGATTGAAAAGTAAAAAAAGTATTTGATTGACTTAAGCTATAGAAAAGCTTATGTCAAGTCTGTTGTAAGCCGTTGCAGAAATACGAAACACTTTAAAAACGATTGCAACTTGTCTAAGCCCTCAGATAGTTTATAATAGCTTACAGCAAAATCAGCCTATGATGTTCGCACTGCTGGAACACTGGTCGCCTTTCTGTGAGAGGGAGTGGGCCGTAATCTACCACGCGGGTCCAGTGTGGGTTGTTAGATGTCACATGTCTTCGAATTTTTCGTTTCTAGGACGTGCCTTATTCCTTACTACGTTGTCCTTCACCGTTTTGAGAGCAGTGGTGATGAATTAAATACACAAGTAAAGTGCCTACCTGGGATGATGCACTGCTCCTCTATATTAGCTTGTCTTATCAATACTCTAAGAACTAACAGTAATAACAACAGTCTTAGGCAGTCTTGTTCAAATTGCTAGCATTATAGTCCAATTAAAGCGGAGATTCCTAGAATTTTGGCAGACAGGACTGAAACGTTTTTTTCTTTTTGTCTCGTCTAGACGAAAACGTCTGTTGCCGAGATGACAAGAGGGCTACCGTAGTAAATAGTTGTTGTAGGAATGTTAGATCTAAATGTTTATCTCAGCAGTCAGCGTCAATTTGTACATATTTGTGAAGATGTTGTAGGCACAAGACAGGGTATATAAAGAGATAGAAAATGAGAAAAGGTTTTGTTGTTTGGATCACTTGCATTAAAACTTTATTTTTTTAGCATGTACAGACGCCAGCACATCAAGCTACCCGAAACTGTCAAATTTTCCCAATCAACTTTGAACCTTATGCTATAGCGATAAAGTTGAAAATCTATTAAAGAAATCTGACAGATTGTAGTAGATTGATGTGCTGGCGTCTGTACTATCCTACTACTGGGTAAGGGCCTCCCAAAATTCTTTAAGGAACTCTTTACCCGCGCCACCTCGAACCAGTCCTCGCGATACGCGTCCAGGTTTGAAAACAATCACGTAAAACTGTTTATTTTTATTGAGGTTCTACTATTATTTTTAAGTACTTTTTAAGGAGTTCTTCAAATAAATGAGACTTTTTTTTATAAATGGGACTGAGTTTACGACAATATTATTTGTACAATGGGCGGATTTCGAGGGAAGGATATTGGAGAGGGCTACGCCTAAGGAAGTTAGGGTACGGTAAAACACTTTTGTAAGAATGTTAGGTCTACTGGTCTAGAAGTTATATCAGCAGTTAACGTCTCTTTGTACATGTTTATGGAAACATTGTAGACGGGCATTCGAAGAGGTGGAAAATGAGAAAATTTTTTGTACAGCACCTACTGTTAAATTTCATAACTGATTTATTTCTGTAAGTTGGTTTGTACAAACACTTTCACACGTCCGTCATATTTTTTTTAAACTAGATGAGGTCGGCGTTTCCTGTCTGACTATTCTGAGAAGAAAGGCTGAAACAAACTCAGAGGTCACAGTCTCTTTTAAAGTCCAAACAAAATCTTAATCAGATTATGTGAAGACCATGTAGATTGGTGTCTGAAATTGTCCTTGAGGAGAGAACCACACAGAATGAGTGGACCTGTTGAGTCAGTGCACGCATTTGTCAAGAATCGTGCAACTCAACTCAGAACTTGGGGATAAAGGAATTATAATGAAATATTTGTGATCAATTTCGTATTGTGACAAAATAAAAGTAATAGAAAAAGTATCAGGTTCGGTAACTGTTTTCATACAGGGTTAAAACTTCAGTTGTTTTTTTCATAGAAACAGTCTTACAATAAATGGGATTGTGCTGGCGACAATATTGAGACGGGTGGATTTCAGTTTACGCCATTTTGTTCATTAGTTCATTTCGGATAAACACATTACTTAACTGGAAAACATTTTCACGATCTTGAATATCAAACTTCCATACAAAAAACCATGTGACCAATTAACATTCAAAACGAAATCGGTATCGAAAGTACGGAGGACACAAAAATAAATAGGTTACAACTGGCAACACAGTTAGTAGTTCAAATAGTTCGCAAGTTCGCTCCGGTAACACTATTACTTTATGTACTCCATGTATGCTTCTGTCATGTATCCAATTTGCCGGATTATTACATAACTGGCTGGTAGGTACAGACGCCAGCACATCAAGCTACTACAATCTGTCAAATTTCTTTAATAGATTTTCAACTTTATCGCTAAAGCATAAGGTTCAAAGTTGATTGGGAAAATTTGTCAGTTTCGGGTAGCTTGATGTGCTGGCGTCTGTACGATAAGAAACCTAATTTCGTTTAACACTTGTTAATTTTTTTTGTGTTTGTGTTCTTTTTACGCGTCATCTTACGTTAACGTATTTTCATTTTTTTTTCTTTCATTAAAACCGAAGCAAAATTTAAAGAATTAATTTGAATTAATAGCTACATAGCACACTGAAAAAAAAGAATTGTTGAATGTACTAAAGTAGCGTAGGTTGAGTAATGAACTGCCATAGTCAACCCTTTTCATAGTTAATTTTACTATAACAAGAGTGAATTTAACAAAATCCACTTTGTTGATTTTCATAATCAACCAGTTCTATTTGGTAAAATCAACAATTTCGTGTGTAGGACCTATATAAACCGCGGATTTGATAAAATTTACGCGGAATTTAGTAAAATCAATCATTCTTTTTTTTTAGTGCATATGATATGTTGAAAAGCAGTTTATCGAAGCAGTGTGTGTCAATTTTTATGAAGTGTAAAATGTGTTAGTGTTAATGGGCTTCTATTGGAGACTGAACTAAATGTTAACTTGACTTAACAGAACAAAACACTAAGCCCTAGCAGACACTACAAGATCTTTTTGAACAACCTGTACTAGTCCAAAGCTGGGCAAATTACTTGAGCCTAGCCATACCTACCACATCTCTCTCTTTAAAGAAATTCAACATAAAATCGATGAATTGATCCAAAAAAAAACATATAAATCGGAATAGTGCTCCCGATTTATAAAACAAAGCACACCGCCAGGTACTAAGCTAACAACAAATGACCTTCCCAGTAGAAAAAGTAGCCATATTGAAATACTTAGTCTAGCCTAGATCCGTAATCTTTTCAAGACATAAGAAGGGCAAACTTACAAAGTGGTGCTGAAAGGGCTATTAATACCCTCTTTTCAGGCTCGTAACTTCTATTCAACACACATTTTGCACACTTTCACAAGAATTATAGCGGGTTGAGTAATGCTTTCTTTTACATATCATTCGTTTGATAAATGTCAGGTATATGCCCTGCATTTATGTATGTACGTCAGTGGTAACACTTCGACCTTAAGAAATGAAATGAAATGTTTGTAAGTAGACACTTTTACACGTCAATATTTTGTTGGTCAATATTTTAAAAACTATATGGCGCCGGCATTTCCTAGCTGACTAAGCTGTGGGGTAATTGCGTTACACACTATTAATAGCAATCGGTTTCATTTTGACAGTTCAACAAACATTCATTGCGTTCTTTACGTTGTTGAGCTGACACATTTTTCGAACATATGACACAGTGGATTGGCAATACCTTTCAAAATTATTCAGACTGAGATTGATAATTTGTTACGCAATAAGGGTGGGTTGGGTACCTACTGGTCTAGCGTAGTACGCAGTACAATGCGTGCCACGAAAAATGAGACTTGACACACAACGTGGTTTGACATGCGCAGTACACGATTTTTGGTATCTTTAGCGGTATGAGGTCTGAGTGCGGGACGGGACCGGACGTCATAAGGGCGGCGGAAAGAGCGGGGGAGACGGGGTCAAGTCTCATCTTTCGTGGCACGCATTGTACCTACTGTTCTAGCGTAGGTACTACGCAGAACAGCTGAATTTTTTTTCGCGATTTCAGCATTGGTCCCACAGTAAAAGTTGTTCATAATGATGAGTACAATGACCTCTTAAGAGGTTGTTAATGTTTTACCAATAACCCTCCTCGTAATTCCTCTGTACGTGTGTACGTCACTGAACTCCTAAACGGCTAGACCGATTTCGATAAAAGTTTTTGTGCGTGTTTAAGTGAGTCCCTGGATGGTTTAGATTCACAATTGGACCCGGTAGGTAGCGCTGCGATCGAGTTCTAGGAAGCAGAACAACGGCTATCCAGTCAGTTAGTTTGAAATAAATGATTTGACTTCGACTCTATTAATTAGCCCATTCAATTAGAAAATTTGGAAAGCATAATTCATTACTATCCCCAGATCTATCTAAAGGCTCCTTCAAACAGGTGCGACACGCGATGAAATTCCGCGCGACACAAGGGCACCGCAAGTCGCGCAACGAGCGGTGCCTTTGTGTCGCGCGCGATTTTATCGCGTGTCGCGCTTGTTTGTAGGAGCCAAAAAACCTTATAACTCGAAATGAATACAAAATGTAAACCAAGATATATCAATGGATCTGATGCCGTATTAGTTTCTTTCAAACTTCTCATATTACTTAAAGTACCCGAACGTAGCCTAGATAAAATTCTCGGCTACGTTTGAAACTAAGCCAGGTTTAACCATCTGTTCTCGTACGATTTTCACACGATTTTGTATTTATTTATACTATTTATCAACTAGCAGCGTCCCGCGGCTTCACCTGCATATGTTTCGATCCCGTAGGATAAAAAGTATCCTATGTGTTAATCCTGGTTGAAAATTATCCGTGTGCCAAAATCCGTTCAATAGTTTTTGCGGGAAAGAGTAACAAACATCTACCTATCCACAAACTGTCGCGTTTATAATATTAGTAGGATTATTAAAGTAACATCGGTTTTCTTACGTTATCATACTATTTCTTGACTGTCATTTCTTTTTACATTGAGTGCTTGGCCAGAATGCAAACGCGGGCGCGGGGCGGGCGTGGCGCGGCGTACTCAAACATAAGAACTTCATTTGAGCGTCCATAGTGGGTACGCGGGCGCGGTGAGCTGCGCGGGCTGCTTGGCGCAGGGAGCGCGTGGGCAACTCACCCCATAGCTCGTTCATACAAGTGGCCGCAGTGAGTGCGCAGCCAGCCCGCGCGGGGACCGGGGTTCTTAAACTAGTTCTAGCTTTTTTTTAGTAAAAATAAGTCTTCTTCATCCATATTATGTTTTGACAAACATTGGACACGACAACACTCTGAACATAACCGCACTTGACTGCGGACAGGCAGATCGCGCGTGTTGCTGCACCCGCGCCGCTCCCCGCCCCGCGCTGCCAGTCTGGCTAAGCACTGAAACACTTGTAATGAGGAATTTGTGACTAAATGATAATGGCCGCAGGGGTCTATCGAAGGTTAAGCTACGCTTGCCACGGTCAGTTCGTGGATGGGTGACCATTCATTACATATCGAGACCCCTCCCTGTCTCGAAAAGCACGTTAAGCTATTGGTTTCGACTGTCATTCGTAGATCTTTGACAGTCGTTACGGGTAGTCAGAAGCCCAACAAAGTCTGACACCCAGTCTTGCCAAGGGGCATTGTATTATCCAGTAACTGGGTCGTAGAGCTCAGATAGATAGTCTCTGTATGTAAAATACTGGAATTCAGCTGCATCCGGTTAGACTGGAAGCTGACCCTAACATAGTTGTAAAAGGTTATGTAGATTGATTGTTTTTTTGGATTGCTTTACGATAAGTTGTTGCCCTAACATCGTCTTAATAGATCATTTTCTCACATATCTTTTTACGTAGTCATGCTATTGCTTGAATGTATATATTTTCTTTGTCAATAGAAACATTTGTAAAGACGTAAATAAAGTAATATCAAAGCACGACCTATTTGAAACACAATAGGTATACCTAATAAGTATTAGACATCCCATCAACGTTCCTTTTCCTTGACAACAAAAGTTAAAACGCTGAACAAACAACATTCAGACATCTTTGTCCTCGAAAGATCAATTTTATCAAAAACATCTCCCTTAAAAAGGCTCAAGTTACATTTCACTATTTTATTCGACTGTCGTTACGAGGGACGGCAGTTCTTTGTTCAATAAGAGTCCTGACAATGTCTCCTTTCGAAGAATACGAAAGTCTTAGCGCAGCAAAGTCTGGAAAAGCACGTCTGGCCAGTGAAAATCCAGTGTCCAGATTTCAAGGGGACTTCTTTGTTGAAAAGTCTTATTGTCTTAGCATTCACGGTTATTTAATAAGCTTGAGAAGTTTATTTGAATTGCGTAACATACTACTACTACTACTGATGTTGTGTTACGCCAGTACCCTGCTTTTAATGAATCGGAACGAGATCAGCACATCTAAATCGTGTTCAAGTGCTGTGTCAATATTCCACAACAATGATGACATTGATAGTTCTTTAACGCGGTTTAGTTGTACTGATCGTGTTCAGCCGATCAGTTTTGTAAAAATCACACCGTGAAAACTTAGGTAAAGTTAACTTGGAGGGATCTGACAATATTGTCAAACCCAGCATTAGGTTGAAAAGGCAGGAAGGACACTTCAATTCACCTACGTTTTTACGGTAAGCGTTTTACAGAATAGACCAGCTGTTTCATTGGTGAAATTCGCCCTAAATGTGAGGAATGATTGAACCACAGTGTAAAAAATTACTGAGTAAAATTTTGATATACTATTACTGCGTTGTTACAATGTAGGTGGGTATCATTTTATTACTGGCTTCATTCTTCACTAATTGGTACGTTGGTGAAGCACATACAGATTGCCTTGGCTGTGGGTACAAATTATTGTTGGTATTAATTAAATCTTAAGGAGGTAGAAATTCAGTAGTATAATAATAGGTTTTGTAAGTAAAATTTTGGGGTGGAGGTCTGTGGAGGTGGAGATTATAAAACTCTTTTATTTTGTTCAAATTATTCGTCATGGGTGTCGTTTTCATAGTTTTTGTGGATACTAAATCCGATCGCGAGGCCAAAATTAAAGTCCAAAATGGCGACAACCTTATGAGAGCTTCTGAAAACATATTCGATGGCTCTGTATTAAAAACGCGTATTAAATTCACACTTCCTCTCTCTTTCTATTATATAACAGTGTCGAGTGTCTGTGTGCGAGTATCGCGTACGTACTGGGGTCCCCCGACTGCAGACACTTTTTAATACTTGTATCGCATTTGAATGAGTCTTAAGAGAATTTACCCAGTCATTGAACATTCTAAAGGCCATCTTGATGCTACGATACTTGTTTAAACTGGTCTCACCGATTCATCATATTTCTTGACACCATTCAAAATCATAGTAAGGGCAAAAAAGTAGACATTTCGGTCACATGTCTCTTTTACTTCGCTATACCCGATATTTTAGACTTCTATTTCAAAACTGGAATACGGTATATTGAGAGAGCGTTCAAACTGGGCCAGCCACGCGGCTAGGCTGGGGCTGAATGCTACTCCAGATGATTGTACGCGTCTTTCTTTGCATTTGGGTCAGGCTTTTTAGAAGGCGGTTTGGATACAATGGCTTTTTCTTCAAGAAGACGTGTGATGGAGACTTTCGCTTAAAGCTAATGTGAATGCTACTGATTAAATAGGTGTTAAGTAGGAACGTGTTTTTCGATGATAAATAAAAGTCGACTAACAAAAGGTTTTTGATTACAAGGTTTAGGTCTTGCGACTTACAAGGCGGATGTGAGTGGAAACTCCGGGAGGGGACGATCCAGAAGGACATAATTGGTGATGTTCTTCAGGCAGGTCAGGTGCGTAGGACTCGCCACCGGCGTGCGTGTATGACCAGATGTATGAACGTAAACGAAGCAAAGTAACTAGGTTAGGATTGTAACAGGTAGCGTTCTTCGGTTCAGCCTACCCCCTTGAGAAGTACGCTGAAACTACTTCCGTTTTCGGGTTAAGGCTATTTCTGAATTTCTTTTCGTACCCAAGCTAATCGACAAAGTGGTAAAAAAGGCAGTCGGCAAGATGGTATCAGGGCGGACTGTTTGAGGTGCTCCAAATTTACCTCGTGATTTTAATTTTTTATTATATAGATCATGACAAACTAACTGTGCCCCGCAGTGCCCCATGTGCCTAATTTAATCCAAATCCGTTTTAGCACGAAAATATAACAAATAAACATCCAAAAAATCGGTTTTTTTCTCTCTTTATTATAATATTGGTTTAGATAAAAAGCAAAATTTCCTTTCACATTTTGTTCACAAATAAGGGCTTATAGATAATAAGGGTTTAAGGGTCACAAATTCTCACAAAAGCTTGAAATTTCAGCATCCTTTTGAGATGAGACTAAAACTAACAGGAAATTCTATACGCTTGCGGAAATAATGAACTTTGCCTGTTATTTCAGTTCGCTGACCTTTACGGGAACTAAAATTATACTATCACTTCTAACGTAATGAATCTATATGTATATAAGCCGACCGCTGAACTAAGACGTTACCTGAGGTAGCAGCGCGGTGCGGGAGGGGTGTGGTGACGCGATGCCAGACCTCAGTGATTCGTCAACTTGTGACAACTATCACCCCTCACTATCTATCACTCATATTATAAAGAGGTAAATTTTGAGTTTGTATGTAGGAGGCATACTGATCCGATTTCAAAAATTCTTTCACTGGCAATAATCTACATAATATTGCTGAGTGCCATAGGGTGTGTTTTATTGTATGGTTGGCTACAATGCGGGAAAAATCGCGGGCAGAAGCTAGTAATATATAATAGAAAAACCAATTAAGCAAGGTATCAATATCTTTTTCATATTGTCAAGTACTGACACATTTGAACATTTTTAACGTGATAATGAGAGGTTTTTTTTGAGCATTAAAAAAAAACATAGTTTCCAAGAACTCTGTAGATGGCGTTAAACTGAATACGTTACTAGGTGCCAAAGCCAAAACGAAGGTAACTAATTACTTCGTAGTTAATTAATTAATAACTTTTTTATGTCCGTTTCGTTTTATGATCTCAAAATGACATCCAAGTGAAATAATCAAAAAATGATGTGACGTTCCATTCCTTGCAGTAACTTACCAACTTACCAAGTTCAGCGCCATCTACCCAGCGACTAGGGAGAGCTTAAAAAAATAAAAAGAAAATCTCTCATTTATTACACACGAAGTGAAAGGAGAATGTAAGGACCGTAGCAGGTCAGGTTGCGTACTGTAGTTTCTCCCCCCCCCCCCATGAGAAGAATGTTTGAGCTTATGTTAAGTTATGTATAATTTATGATTAAAATGGTTCTAAAGACCATCTTTCCTGAGCACGTTGTACCTACTCATTCATTAAACATAGGACAAACCTCATTACTTTTACTTTTGTACAAAACAAAGTGATATAGCCCATATAAACGTAATATAGCTATACATATTCAAGACCCATATTAGCTTGTAATGAAAAAGCAGCGGTTAATTCAAATTCAAGGATGGTAACGACGTATGACACAACGTTGTAATGAGCAGAGGTAATGAACTATGAGATTGTTTGAGGCCTTCTGTAGTCTGTAGGTACGTTTAATGAAGAAAATGAATGTAGGTCGTGTTATCGACCTCTGTTGGGGTCTGCTACTCATCGGCTAATCAGTTCTCAACTATATTGGGGTCAGCTTCCAGTCTAATCAGATGCAGCTGAAACATGGAGTGACTGCCTATCTGGCCTCCACAACCCATTAACCGGGTAATACAATACCCCTGGTAAGACTGATTGTCAGACTTCCGGGCTTCTGACGACCCATAACGTCTATCAAAGATCCACGAGTGATAGTCGGACCTAACGGCTTAACGTGTTTTCCGAGGCACGGTCTTGGTATGTAAAGATGGTCAGCCATCCATGGCTCAAGATCAACCCTGGCAAGCGTAGCTTTACCTGATCGAACGAGCCGTGCGGCTATTAGTAATTAGCCGCGAACTCCCACTAGCTTTCTTGTGTTGTCTTGTCTTACCAGATTTCTGGAGCCTTCTGCAACTTTAAGCGACAAGCCTCAACGACTGCCATAGAAATTACGGTGCACAAAACGTATTAGGATCGACAGTTCATCATACTTACCGAAGCGTTATATAATGGCGAAACCTAGAAGGGTGCTCTTAAGGTGAAAGCGCAGTGGTAGCCCGCCAAATTCAAATGTTCTTAAGTTTTTTGCAATTTGCAGGTCAGTGTCAGTTTTTATTTTGATCAAAATATGATTCGCGACTATAACAGGTACGTATTCACAGAATTAGAATCATTAATACATCTTTCTAAGTTAGATTTGTACCGTAAGAACAAATTTCTTATGGAAAAGTGATTATGGTACAAATTTAACTTAAAGAGAAAGGGTTACCGCTGGCCCGGAACATAAAGGGCGAAGGAAGGAACACGGGTGGGTTTTAGTCAGTAAGAAGTCTGACACTCCCTTCCGCTCCACCCAGAGCGGGAGGAGTCATTTGATGATTTCCCATCCAGAAAAAAAAAGCTCCTTTTCTATAATATTTATACATATTACAAAGTCGCATTTTGTGTCTGTCTGTATGATCACATTGTTCATCTAAACTACAAAGGATTTTGATGTGGTTTTCATTCATTTAGAGAATTTTATAAGGAAGGTGTATGTGTATACTACATTCATATTAAACTAACATATAATAAAGAAATGTCTATGTTTGTCAAGTCGTAAAAACTGTGCAAACCAGGGAAGGGTCGCTAGTATAATATTTTATAGATAATTATCTGCTAAACATAAAAACTAGATGCACCGTACACATATGCAGAATTAAAAGAATCAGAAACACACTTCTTTTTAACTAGCACTATGATTAACTCATTACATTTACACAAAACTGCAAATCTATAACCCGCATAACTAGATGGCGCCACATAAGCACATAGGCAATATGGCGGACGTGTGCTCTGTATCGCAACGCGTCACTTCCTCTGCACCAGTTTCCTGTGGCGCAAAACTTGATGGTATAATGTTGTAATTATTTCAACCAGCCAGCAGTCGGTTAAACTGTTTGTTATGAGAGGGTTAAATTTAATGCAGGTTAATTTTAAGAGATTAAAATTTGATGACATAGATGTGACGTATATTGAAGATGGCAGGATGTAATTGGTTTTCGGTTAAAATTGGGATTTAAGGAAAACATAATCTTACTTGTGGCTTTGACGTATGTACCTTAGAGGGTAGGGATGTACCTATAGATATCGGTGAAATTACACGTACTTCAGACTTAGTGTAAGTGACTAAGTGTGCAAGTGGCAATTTCCGTGGTCTGAACAGGTTTACGAAAATGTTAACACTATACTTACGCTACTTTACTTTAAACAGTTACTCCTGAAGAGTTAATTATTTCCATCATGACATGACATATTTTACTCACCAAAATAGCCTAGCCCCCTAGTAGTCGCCCATGAAGTAAATTTAGTGACCTTATTGGTAGATATTCTTCAAAAAGGTCAGGTGCGTACTGCGTAGTACTCGCAACCGTTGTGCGTGTATGACCATAGGCTTATGGCTCCTACGAGTACAAAGAGGCGCGACGCGCGACGCGAATCGCGCGCGACACAAAGGCAACGCACGTTGTGCGACTTGCGGTGCCTTTGTGTCGCGTGTCGTGTCGCGCCTGTTTGAAGGAGCCTGTAAGTGTGAGTTTCTTCACTCACGTTCCATTGCGAGCGCATTAGAATTTTATATGGGAAAAAGTTATAGCGCCACCTGGTGGTCACTAGGCGAAACCTAATTTTCCAAACAAAATTCTAACTAATTGAACGTGAGTCGAAAAAATTCACACTAAGGCCTCAGATGTATGAACGTAAACGAAGCAAACGGAGTATGTTAGGATCGTAGCAGATGGCATTCTGTAGTTTCTGACTACCCCCATGGAATGATTATGATGATGAATGATGATGGATGATAAATCCGTCCCTAAGACGACCCACTGACCGAAAGAAGGCGTGAGTTTATGTATATGTATGTATGTGTGTGTAAGTAAAATAAATAGATCGTTTTTCAATCAAAAAACCATTCACGGATACTTACCAAGTACTCGTACGACCAAGCGCTGGCAAAAAGCGTGTGATTCGTATATTTACCCAGTTTTTTTCTCATAAATTAAAATATTTTTCATACAGACACCTTGTTGAACTGTTAACATCGAACGATATGTTGAACACGCAAACATATTTAACGAGCGAAGTTACTAGAAGTTTCACGTAATATTTATGCTACCGTAACGTGCTGGATGCTCCAATATTTTTTATTATAAAAGTGGGTGATGAAATTCAGCAAACCTATTTATTTGGTTTTATTTAAAAAGCGAAGGTGTTTATGATATATATGCCGGAGAAGGCAACAAACAGGGAAGAGTGAAAGACTGGGGAGACCGAAGTAGTGGGATAATTAATACAGGCTGAAAAAACAGTCGTAAAGAAGCTACTTACAGTGGCCTCAAAAAATTAGTTGGCATTTTTCCATTTCAGCTGTGATGCCACATTATGATTTAAAATATAAATATAATCAGGACTCCTAAAGCCGCTACGCGACGCGACGCCTCTAGGGCCGCGCGGCTCAGTGAGGCCGAGCCGCGCGGCCGAGCCTCGCGAGTTCTTATAATGGAAACGCGTTGCAAACAATAGCAAAAGGCTCACGAGGCCGTGCCTCGCGAGGATTTGCTGCCGCGCGGCCTGTAGTGGGGACGCGCCTTTATGGATTATTTATGATAAGTCAAAGGTAGTTCAATTAGTGAATAAAAACGTTATAGCAGTTCAAACATATAGATCACTAGAATTTTAAATTAGGTATAATGTGGTGTGTCAAAACTGAAGTTGATAAACGTCAACAAACTTTTGGAGGCCGCGGTAAGTTAGTGGTTGATAAATCTGTTGTATTTAGTTAACTGGGTTGTAGTCATCGTCAGTCAGGCTATAGAAGTTTATAGCTTAACATAGAGTAAATCAACCTAAAGTTTCTGAAAAGCAATTAATTTAATTGGCTGTAAATTCTCATGGCAACGCGTGGGCATGATTGTTTGTCAGTATTTCGGTCACACATATCAGTTAACATGACATTTTGACTGTAACTTTGGTAATTACTGTGGGTGCACTATACGTAGAGCTCTGTCTCTTTGGGGATTACAGGCTTTATATTATGTATTAGAGAATGGATTAGTCTTTCAGATACTAAACCTCGGTGGTTAGAGTTTCATCAGCCCGCTTTGGGGATCGATTTTTGTTTTTATTATCATAGAATAAGCTGGTATTCTCACTTAGTCGTCATTGGTAAACATTTTAAGTTAAGGAAGAATACTTCAAAGAAATCCTTATGGAACACTAAAGGATGATTTTCACCAAACGGCTCGCACCGCATCGAATTGGAAAGGATACGAACGGATGTGGCGACAGCTGATCGCGTCCGGCAGCATGTCGACGCATACGATCGGCTCCGTACCGTCGTCGCTTGCGAACGTATCCGTTTCTGCGCCTAGTCAAATAGTTGCATTCCTACCGTGCTGACATATGTTCTAATTTTTGAAAATGGTTGTAGTTGACTTAGTATTGTTGGCTATTGCATTAGAAGAAGAAGAAATTAATCATAAAACACAAAAGAGGAAAAGAAAAATTTGGAAGACAGCCGAAAGGATCCGATCGGATACGACGACAGACGAACGGAGCCGTACGCGCATTGCAGCATACTTTTGGATACGATCGCGTGTCACGGAAGACGCCCGCGGTCAAGCTGCTGTGCGCGGCTTGGTAACTTTAAATACTGTGTACAGTCACGAGCATAAGTATGTATACACTTGGCTTTATTGAAAGACGATATTCTCCTTTAGTTTTGAATGAAATTTTATGTTATTACCAACAATGTTTTTTGAACCCATAGGTTTGTGTAGTGTCGTATTTCAACGTTGCATTCGTTGTTTCACGAAAAATCGCAATTGAAAGTTGCCAAGTGTTGACATATTAGTGCTCGAGAACACGATTTAATATCTTTTAAAGATTGTAAAATTCGTTCCGATCTGATGCGAGCCGTTTGGTGGAAATCATCCTATAGAATAAAAACAATGTAAGCACTACTTACATTGTTTAGGTACCTACTAGTAACATTATTTACTTTATACTAGCTTGTCAGCTGTACGAGAATCTATAGGTCATTATTATATGCCATTATATGGATAATGTAAGATGTCACATAATTGATTTACCTGTCATTGCTTTATTTTTAATTTTTTGTACGTTTTGTAGTAGGTAGAGTAATTTTATTCTAGGTGCATTGTCTTCACATATGGTTATAAACATTGTAAAACATTTTTTAAAAGAGTAAAGGCTCCTTCAACCTGGCGCGACACGCGATAAAATCGCGCGCGACACAAAGGCACCGCAAGTCGAGGAACGAGCGGTGCCTTTGTGTCGCGCGTGATTATATCGCGTGTCGCGCCTGTTTGTTGGAGCCTTAACGGTGGAGTTTCTTGCCCATTCTTCTCTATACGAAACTACTTTTTGGAAGGGGCGACTAGAATCGATTCTATTTTTTGTAAATTTTGACGTTCAATAGTGCCTTTTATGTAGGTATCTATTTGAAATAAATTATTTGACTTTGAACGAATGCAAATTAATTTTCTTCGATAACAAGTTCCCATGTAATAATAACCGCGACGCTCAAAGGAAAGAACATCATCGGTGCATTCAATTAATGAGAACGTCTGTACCTCAAAGAGACTGAACATTTACTTAGATTCAACAAAGCTAGATATGAAAAATAGAAGTTATCGTTTTTTGCACAAAATCCTTTCGTACCGTCTCAGGAGTCCTTAGTTGTAATATAAGCTTGATGTAAACCTATTTTCCGAAGTTTTGAAGACTATACTTTGTAATCTTGAGTAAACGTATAATAAGCGATACATTCTAACAAATGAGCCGTGATATTGCGTACATTTGAACTGCGGTGTAATTGCGTTACACACTAACAGTAGCGACGGCTTTGAACAATATTCATTGCGTTATTGACGTTGTTGAGCAGTCAAATTTTCTAATATATGAAGCAATGGATCCTCCAAAACGGTTTAGATTGTGATGGAAAGTGTGTTACACAATTATGGTGCAGACCTATATCCAGCAGTGACCTATAACCTACCGGCTTATGAGCTTTAATAGTCAACTCCTGGATATAGACTCACTGATGACGGCAAAAATAAATAAAATTAAAGTACACAAAAATAAAGTGTTTTAACGTCATTGATATATCATGATTTACAATTTTCATTAAGAGTATGTTAACATCAAAATGATAATTAATGTATTTATTTTACCGTTAATAAGTGAAGTATGTAATAACGGACCGCATGCAATGCATAATTTAATTAACACGCTTAAACTAGCGTTTCATTAAACTGTTGTTTGTTTAACTATAATTATGTTAAACCGTATATTTTGTTTGAACCCTTCGGCGGTTTATTAAACTGAGATTATGAGAAAATGCAGGCTTTGATGTTGTTCATAGTCGTTGAGTTATTAGACTGTTATGCATTGAGTTAAATAACTCTTCTGGTTCAGCGGCTACAACGAGTGTTCGCTTCCGAAACGAGAACTCTCGTATTATGAAGTTATAGTTTGGTTTATAACTTGTTATTATAATATGACTAATTTCTGCCCACTATCCACGATCAGTTACCAAAGGATTCTCGGTTACTTTGGTCACATTGCCCGTCGGGAACCAGGTAATCTTGAAAAGCTGGTGGTGTTGGGGAAGGTAGATGGGAAACGATCTCGCGGCTGGTCACCTAACCCCTGGTCAGACCAAGTAACCGCCCTCTTTATTACGACCGCCCTGAGAGAAGCTGAGAGCCGAACGTGGTGGATGAACATCGTATAACATAAAGCCACGAAGGCCTTTCAGGAATACGACCTTCAGTAATGAAGTACGCGACCAAGAAGAAGGCTTCTGCCCGCGACTTCATCTGCGTGAAATCTCTTGTTTAAACATAAAATACTGTAGATTCAAATTTGTGAAAAAACAATTCGGAATCGGATTAGTAGTTTCGAAGATTATCCCCTAGATACCAACTATCAAATTTAACCTCTGTATAATATTATAGCATAGATAAACACTTGTTTCGCTTGTGATGATAAAAACAAACATATCTACTGCAAACATTCCACCTTTTTTAAAGTCTGTTTAAAACTTTATATTTCTGTTCGCACTTGGCTCCGTGACGGAATGATTGTATTTTTTTAAACCAAGAAAAAAAGAATTGCTGGCATACCATTTGTGTATGTGAGCCTTATTTTAAGGAAACGACTTCTTTTTCCAATAAACAAAAGTTCTCGGACTGTCCGACTCTACATATTCCAAGAGAAAACCAATTATCTGGGGAAGCTCGCCTCAGTTGGACCACAGTTCTTTCACAAGTTGTGCTATTAACGCTTGACATTTGTTATGAATTGCTTGCATGGTGCAACAATAGTCGGTTTAATTAAGAATCATTGAGGGTAGATAGGGGAACTTCGCTATTGGGTGGCGTGTTTTCTTATCATAATTTTTGTATTCTTGGGAGGCTTATTTATATCTATCGTACTGCCAATTTGAGTATTGTCGCGTGTTAATGGACTAATATTTTATGATTTTATGGTGTTATTTTTTATGAAGTGGTCACTTACAAATGGTGTGAATAATAGGGTCTAATGTTTTTCGCTAATAGACAGGCTGTTCGTGATTTATAAAACACTCCGTGGTAATGTATAAACATATTTTTTAAATTAAGGCCTGTTTTTTCAATCGACAGATATATTTTATTCGTGGAATAAATTTGACGTCTAACAGTTATTGTATGGAAGAACGGTCAAAAAAACAAAATTATTCCTCGGATAAAATTATTTGGCGTTGGAAAAATCAGCCCTAAGTCGTATAGTAATTTTCACTCGATCACCATAATCATCCTATGATGTTCCCACTGCTGGGAAACAGGCCTCCTTTCTGTGAGAGGGAGTGGGCCGTAATCCACCACGCGAGCCCAGTGCGGGTTAGTAGATGTCACATGTCTTCTCGTTTTTGGTTCTAGGACATGCCGGTTTCCTCACGATGTTTACCTTCACGGTTTTGAGAGCAGTGGTGATGAAATAATTTACACAAAAGCAAAGCGTCTGCCTGGGTTCGAACCTACGACTTACATTCGGAATTCGCGGCCGTTATCATTGAGCCGCCACTGCTCAACTCACTCACTTTTTAACTCAATAAATGTTTATAATTAAAATAATAGGCATCTATTTTGTTGCAAAACGCTACCAAACTCTTTCATTCTCAATTATTGGTTTTATCGAGGTCTAACAAAGAAAATGCTGAATCGTAAGAAAAATACTTTAACTGGTAGTACATATATGTGCCTTATATTGACTAGGCAGCAGATAAGCAAAAAAAAGAATACACAGTCTTATTTTTTTAAGATTCTGGTATATATTCGACCTCTTTTGTTTCCTTTACAAAAGTTTCTTTTCTTTTACGAAAGTTTCCTTCAACAATCGTGTTAACAGTATACATTTTTCTGTTCCAGGTAAAAACTGTTTCTACGCGAAATAGTAAGTACGGTATTAAGTTTTCTTTTACTTTAAAAAGGTAACTGTATCTGTGAGCGCAATTCTATTGTAAAACAAAGCTCTTTGTGCTGAAGTTTTTAAAGGAACTTTCTAGAATAGAGCTGGTTTAAAAAGTATTAAATATATCTGAATATTGTAATATTGGATTAGCATAATTAGCCTATATTTTTCCCACTGCTGGGACACAGGCCTCCTTTCTGTGGGAGGGAGTGGGCCGTAATCCACCACGTAGGCGCGGTGCGGTTCGAATTTTTTTACATGCCGGTTTCCTCACGATGTTTTCCTTCACCGTTTTGAGAGCAGTAGTGATGAAATAATTTACACAAAGTAAAGCGCCTGTCAGGGTTTGAACCTACGATCTACAACTCGTAAGTCGCGGCCGTTTCCACTGGGCCACCACTGCTATCTTAATATCACTGTTACAATATAGGATTATTTTTAGTAAATATTAACGAATTCATGCGAAACTTTTGTACTATACAACGTGTTTTTTTTTTTTTTGTAATCCCATAACTCAGGGGGTCAATGTACTCATCATTATGAACAACTTTTACTATGGGACCAAACCTGGAATCACGAAAAAAAATCATCTGTTCCCTACATTTATCTTCGTATAACTCGTCAAAATGTAGGGAACACCAGATTTTTGTTTCGTGATTTCGGGTTTGGTCCCGTAGTAAAAGCTGTTCATAAGGATGAGTATAATGACCCCTAGAGTTATGGGAAATAAAAAAAACACGTTGTATATGTAGGTAAGTGGTTTAAATGCAGCATATTTTTTTTTTTTTTGTGATTCGAAATGTGTATTACTTTGCATACTATTGTATAGAATCATGTTTTTCTAAATTTAACGGGCAGCTGTGCTGCTGGTGAGTTTGTTGCGCCACATTTTTCTTCCCAGTTAAAGCACTAGGAAACTGTAAAGGGCGGGCGTTTTGGGGAACTGTCTTTTGTAATTTATCTTATATACGAGCAAAAAGTGCTGATTCTTAGTCTAGTTTGAATAAATGACTTCTAGTTTGAATAAATGACTTTTGATTTTATTTGATAACTAGCTTCTGCCCGCGACTTCGTCCGCGTGAAATTTCTTGTTACTCCGACCCACCCCGTCGCATCGCATCGCCTGCCCGCGCTATTACTTCGTTTTTGCTTAGCGTTCTTTCTGACTTTTTTTCTTTTTGCTCGGCTCCTAAAGGTCATAGCGTGATGTTAAATAGCCTATAGCCTTCCTCAAGAATTGGGCTATCAAATGCAAAAAAAAATTTTCAAATCCGACTAGTAGTTCCAGAGATTAGCGCGTTCAACCCAACAAACAAACTCTTCAGCTTTATAATATTAGTATAGATGTATACCTACAAGTATCTCATAGAACGTGTAGTACACTAAAAATAAAACTCATGTGAAGTCTAAGTGCTATTTTGGATCATATTTATGACTTCCGGAACATGTTAAGAACTAGACGATTTAAGATGGAGCAATTTTGGCAAAACGACATGCAACGTATATTTTGTTTCTCGACATTTTTTCACACATATTCACTATTCCAAGCTATTAACCGAACGACTACGCAATAATCTATTTTATTATTAGCCTATGTTGACGCATTGCAGGGCAAAGACGTCCCTTTCTTCTCTCTGTCTTTGAGCTAGTGTGGACAAATCTTGTCTGTAGGCGTACAATGCGTGCCACGAAAGATGAGACTTGACCCCGCCTCCCCCGCTCTTTCCGCCGCCCCTATGACGTCCGGTCCCGTCCCGCACTCAGACCTCATACCGCTAAAGATACCTAAAATCGTGTTCTGCGCATGTCAAACCACGTGGTGTGTCAAGTCTCATTTTCGTGGCATGCATTGTAATCTATATAGTAAGATTAAATGATTTAATGCCAGATGATGATGGTGTTGTTGGTGGTGTGTGATGATGTGTGTTTCTCAGTAACAAGCCGGAGTCTGGATTTTTTTTTCTGCCCGGTCGATTGTGATAGGCTCGTCCCCATTACATATGACTGAAACATAAATGGCGAAATGTGAGTGTAGTGGTGTACTATACGTATGCCTAAACCCCCATGGATTACAAGCGTGATGTTATGTAATGATGATATTTGTTTTTAATCGACACCACTCCCAAAATATCCATTCATAAGTTTGCTTGTCATGACAAATAGCTACCTCTACAACAATTTTAACATACGAAAAAATCAAATATGCGAAATTCAACCATTTCCCATCTTTCCATATACATAATTTTCCATAGGTAGAACCCATACAAAGCCTAATAAACCACCACAGTACAGTCTCTTCAAAAACGTCTTCTTTGAAGGGATACGGTTCCTCGCCCCGTCCGTTGCTAGGCAACGCAGACTTGCCTTTAATTTCGTTCAACAAAGGCTCGCCGTGCCTGTTATTATACATCATGCTCCAATTATTGTCGTCTCGCAAGAATAGAGCATCCTGTAGCGTGGTGTACTCTGTATAGTTCTGTTTGCTGTGATTTTTGCACTTGTTTTTTGAAGAAAATTGGGGGTAATGAGATGGTGAGGTAATTTTGGTTGCCTAGCTGGGTTTCAAAGAGTCGTATCATAACCTCTCTTTTTCCTGAATTTAAGATACTTAGTCTGTTCTTGGTTATATCATTGCAGTCGTAACAGCGGTCGTGGTTCATCAGTCTCTTATTTTTGATTAAGTATATTTTGTAACTGTAACAAGATTATACTGACATCACATAGTATAGTTCTGTTTGCAATTATTTTTGAAGAAAATTTGGGGGAAATGAGGTAGTTAGGTAATTTTAGTGTCTTATTTTGGATTATGTTCACGAATGAATAGAATAAGAAATGAGTACATAAGAGGAAGTTTCAAAGTGGCACCGGTAGCTGAAAAGTTGTGTGGAAATCGGTTGTCATGGTATGGGCATGTGTTACGGAGAAATGAGGAAAATGTTGTGAGGAGAGTTTTGAGTATGGATGTGAATTTTGATATGGTTAGAAAGGGGGTGACGACTACCGAGACGACTGGCGATGCTAGTTAACTATAAAGTCCAGGTTTCCTCACGTTGGTGACACAGATGTCCTTCAACGATGTCAATAAAGTCTAAGTTAAACTCAGAAAGTACATAAGAATTGAAAAGTCACATTGGCACTTGTACGGATTTGAACCCACAACCTCGTGAACGAGAGGAGATATTTCAGTCAGTAACAGTATATCTATTTTATTTTATATACTTTGTAATACTCAGAAAGTATACGATAATTTGCTAGACAAACATTGTTTATGAACAATTCATATTCTATGGAAGACGATTTGGCAGCTCTCTGAGATATAATTTCTCGTGTATTATACTTACAGATATTATTATGTCTTGTAGACATACTTAAATATAGGAAAAGTCTATCATAAGAAAGACATGAAAACTTAGTGTACCCCGAACCTTTATTACTTACTAGCTAACCCGGCGACCTTTATACCGCCTCAAAATCATTATCGAAATCAGTCAAACAGTTCTCGAGATTTCACCAAAAAAAGCCTTTCCATACAAAATGTACGAGAAAATTAATTCTCTTCATTATTATTTTTTTCGTGAATTTTCCCCATGTTATAACAGTTATTCTGCTATTCGGGGCGGAGACAAATCCAACATTATCAAAGATCATACAAATCGATCCAGCCGTTCTTGAGTTATAAATGGTATAACTAACCCGACTTTATTTTATTTTGTATATAGATTTGGTCTTTAAAAGATAAGTAGCAGCAAGTGTTCTTTAGGTGGTATGTTAACATAAGATAACATCACGCCTGTAACCGCCGAAGAGTTAGGCAGAGGTGTAACAATAGGTACACATACACACATACACACATACACACACACACACACATACACACACACATGCACTTCGCCAGTCATATTTAAGTCATGTCATGTAATAGAGGGGAATCCGTGTCTACACAGTAAGACAGTGGTCAGGGGCAGGGCTGTTCTAAACCGCCCCTACATTAATGTGTATTAGACCTATATGTGTTTTGTGATGTTTATTTTTGTAATTTGATTTGTTCCTTAATTAAAAAACATTAAAAAAACTAGTCTAGTAGCAGTTTCTCGCCCCCATTAAAAATGTCCAATTTACACGCTGGCCCATAAAAATTAAGAAATTACGATGTAAACAACGTTCACCATTAAATTAGTCTAAAGATGTAGCGTGTTGCATGCAAACATTGTGCAAGGGAATGTTGAAAAACTTCTAAAATAAAACGATAGACTATTTATTTAGACGTCGTGCAAAATGTCGTTTTGAAAGAACAACAAAAGTTAAAACGTTTCGCTTTGACTCGTAATATTTGTTTTTATTTATTAGTGGTTGTTTATGTTACTTTTGATGTGGCTTTTTAACCGACTTCAAAAAAGGAGGAGGTTCTCAATGTATTGTAAGTCTGTTGTGCACTTGGATTTAGCGGTCGACACGCTGACATCAGTCGAATCTTCTTCATCGTGTCACTGGCACGACTGTATTTTAAATCTTGTTTTACCAAAACTTTGCGACTTCCACGGCGTTGTGCAAGAAAGGAGCCTCAACGAGTGACGTTAGAAATCGGTACCCAATCCCCCAAAAGTCCGGGCGGCGCACTCTGGACACCTAGCAATCGGTAACGCAAAAAAAAAATTGAGATCTTGTGTAACAATTTTTTTTTTTAGAACTTAATGTTTTGATATATTTTACAGAATATCTTTTATTTAGAGTAGCCAAATGTTGTTTACCTTTTGTCTCAAGCCAAACTGAATAGGGTATAGGTGACTAATCCTTTCACTACGATGGCACGTACTGGTCTTTCTCAAGACCCATCCTAAACGGCTCTTTTAAGACCCAATACCCGAAACTTCACTACTCCAGTACTTATTTCAATGAGTGGAATGTAGCTATATCAATGAAAACTTATGAACATACAGTAGTGCAGCGCAGATGGATCGCTACGCGCGTACAGCTACGTCGCGCTGACGAGGACCGTCGGTCGAGCTCGTCGGTTGGACGTACGTCGGCCGACTGACGCACTATATCGGTATATACGGGCAATATATATAATAATATAATATATATAATATAATGCGATGCTGATTGAGCGAGCAGCCGTACGCGCGTACGCAATTTCGCGAACAAAAATGAACATCGATACTGAACGTGTTATTTCTGAGGTGCGTCTTAGTCCGCCGATGTGGGATCTCTCTTGTAAGTACTCAATTTGCCGTCAGCTAAGTACTAAACTCTCGGTCACGATCGATAATGATTAGCGTGCACGGTCAGCGCGTACCATAGAAATATAATTATCATATCTATTGCGCTGACCGTCGATCGAGCACTAAATCCAGCGTTAACATTCTACCTAATTTCGAACGTCTCTCTTACTATGTCTTGTTCTTATGGAGTTACAAGACTCTTAAAAGAGATAATACCATATTGTTCGTTATCTGACGCATTTTTTGTCATAGTGGTTTAAATTGCAATAAATACGCACCCTGTATACTATACAGAATTTCGTCGATTTCCGAGAAACGACGATCAAATGCATCAGAGTGCTACGCATTGTCCTGTGCTACGCATTTCTGTGCTATGTTATTTTCTGTGCTACGCCAATTTCTGTGCTACGGTTCCCTCTGTGCTACGCCATTTTCCGTGCTACGCTTTTTCAGAGCTACGTTTCCTCTGTACTATGCCTCCTTCTGTGCTACGCTTTTTCAAAGCTACGGTTTCCTTTGTGCTAGGCTATTTTCATTGCTACACCTTTCTCGGTACAACAGTTTCCCTGTGCTACGCCGTAGACACGTCCCTTGAAAGAAAAATACCTCCACACATACTTTCAACTCTAACATACAAAACCCGTTCCACTGTCCATTATCAGCTCAATATCTGTAAAACGTAGTACTAAAACACTTTATTAATACACAATGCAATTTGGAAGCCACAAACACGTCTGCAGTATAAAATTACAGAGAACTGCGGGGCAATATCACGTCGTTTACAAGTTGTTCCCGCAAGGTATTCCGATGCAGTATTATAAAAGTGCTATTATTGTTTCTAGTATTTTTGAATGAGTGGGAATTATAGTGAATGAATTATAATTATAGTGTGTGTGTTCTACAGGTACATTGGTTTTAGTTGGTTCGTTAATTAACATTTTTACTTTACAGTGACTATTTATCGATAATCGTGTCTGCTGTGTCCAGGGCTTAAGAGGACTTTAGGTTAGGTACCACTCAATAAAAGTTATAAATAAATATTAAATATAAAAAACAAAAAAAAACAAGGTCCATCAAGCAAAACGAGCTTTTATCTGTATGTACAGACGAATATCAACCTACTACAATCTGTCTAATTTCTTTAAAAGATTTTCAACTTTATCGGTAAAGCATAAGGTAAAAAGTTGATTGGGAAACTTTTACAGTTTCGGGTAGCTTGATGTGCTGGCGTCTGTACCTACATTAAATAAGCTCGAACCATACTGGCGATACGAATATATTAGTATCTAATAATAGTTTATTTCTGCTGGGTGCCAGTGGTCGAACAAAATAGTGAACATGTTTAGAAATACGAAATACAATATTACTCATCCTTGACCTTAGCATAAATAGAAAACAATACGCCATCGTAACTTTTTCTACAACACACAACCACATCTAACGTATTACTCGCAGAAACAACCTTATACATATCCACATCTCCATTTTCTGTCACACATAGGCATGGCGCACACTATGCGACATGCGACTGCGACAACTCGGCGACTAAACACAACGACAGGTTGTGGCCGACAATTTTCACTTATTTTGTTCAAAGCCCCGCACACTAGGCGTCGAGTTGCAGAGTCGCAACGACAAACTACGAGAGTCGCACATTCTCGCTACTTGTCGCAACGACTAGACGCACGCGGCGGTGCCAGCGCACCGTCTGATGCGCTTGGCCTTCTCACGATAAGCACAAAGTCATAATAATTCACACACAAGAGAAGCACACGATTAAGAAAGCACGACCGTCTCTCTCTAATATTTAAAGAAATGAGCGCTTCCTGCTCGAAGTCTGTAGTAACGACTAGATGCAGGACACAAATGACATCTGTGTCTAGTCGCAGACGCAAACAACATCTCTGCGTCTAATCGCAGCGACTAGTCGCAGATGCATACGATTCTGCGTTTAGTCGCAGCGACGAGACGCACAATTTGCGCTATCACATATACATCCGACTTACATATGTAACACCAAATCTCCGTTCAAAGACTTTACATTACAATGTAATAGCCACTATATGAAACTTCACGAATTCTCCGGTATATTCGCAAACCGCCATCGTATCAACTGTGTCCCGTTCGAAGCAATAAAAATAATACAAGTTAGGTATATGGTTTTGTATTCAAATTGTATTACTTTTTCGTTATGATAGTTTTATGTAGTTTTGAAAGCGTACGTGTATCATGGCTACGGGTTAAAAACTAGCTTTTTTTGTTCGATTTACGGTCGAGGTCAGATGGGTTTTTTTTGTTACCGTTACCTCATAATCAACCTATAACGTTCTCACTGGTGGGGCACAGGCCTCCTCTCTGTGAGGAGTGGGCCGTGAAGACTTTACTTTGTGTAAATAATTTCATCACCCCTGCTTTCAAAACGATAAAGAAAAACATCGTGAGGAAACCGACATGTGTCCTAGAACTAAAAAGTAGAAGATATGTGACATCTACCAACCCGCACTGGGCCCGCGTGGTGAATTACGGCCCATTCCCTCTCAAAGAGAGGATGCCTGTGTCCCAGCAGTGGGAACATAATAGGCTGATTGCACATAACATTTACTCTAGCAATAGGTACAGAAGCCAGCACGTCAAGCTACTACAATCTATCAAATTTCTTTAATAGATTTTCAACTTTATCGTCAAAGCATAAGGTTCAAAGTTGATTGGGATAATTTGACAGTTTCGGGTAGGTTGATGTGCTGGCGTCTGTACCTAAGTACACATGATTATCGTCTTCCTCATTGAGGTTTTGATCTAGAGATTTCGAGAAGCTAAAAATTTCATAAAATGTTACACACAGTTATCTCACGGGTACTTCAGGTAGTCGATAGTTCAAAATTTGCTATTAAATAACTTGCGTTTTAATCACAAAACTAATAACAAAACTCAATAACATTCGCACAGCAAATGTCCGGCGAGAAAATCAACGACCAAGAGCAACTTTAATGCAGTACCCACACACTCGTATAACGTAAACATGTTATGACCAGCCGACGTTATTCCACAACGCGTTCGAAGTTCACGATTGGGACCCGGGACCAATGCAATTTTGATGGAATAATTTCATTTGTTTCGGGGAATTGGGAATTAAAGAAATGGGATTGAGATGTAACAGTTATAATTTGTTTTTCAAGTGGTCTGCCTACGATCAACTACAATGGCATGCTGTTTATGTATATTTCGTGATTTTTAACATGGACTTATTTAAACGGCTATAGAGTTGAATCGGAACATGATAAGCCAGACTGTTCATTCCATTTGTATTTTAAGAGATTCACGCATGCATTGGATTGAAGGTGGCATAGTATGCCACCTGAAGACTTATAAAGTTAATAAGTCGTAATAAATACAAATATAAATCAATTGCCGCGTGTAAGGAGGATCATCACTTGAAAACGGCTTGACCGATTTGGTTGTTTTTTTTTGCCTTTGTAGTCATCAGGGCAAAGTTTTTATGAAAGATTTTTTTTTTGTTAAATCTACCGGGAATGTCGGAAATTTTGATGGTATTTTGGTATGGATTTCATCTGGGTGGCTTCGGGCTCAAATAGCTTGTCTAGGATAAATTTCGTAGATGTCTCAACGTAACTGGCAAAATTCTAATCTACTATTGGCCCCTACAAGTCTGCCCAACCGTTCAGGGAAAACAAATAGCATTTTATATCATTATCACACGTATTACGCCGATTAAAAAAAAAATGAACAAAGGACAAAATAATCAAATTAAACCTCCACATTAAAACCTTTTAATACCTTCATTACGTCAGCCTCTGTGCGGCAGACTACAGCCATTACACAAAATGGCGCATAATGAACAACTTAACCTGTCAAAGGGCGTTAGGATATCCAATTACAAAGTGGCAAATGTAAAGTGCCGCTTGAAGGTGTTTCGAGTTATGTCTACAAGTTTATTTAAGAGGAAAAATTGGGAATATATGATGGGGTATTATGTTATAATAAGAAAAAGCACTAGGATGTGGTGAAGGGCGGGCGTTTTGGGGGACTGTCTTATGTCGGTTTGACGTTCGAAAAGTACTAATTCTCAATCTAATTTCAATAAATGATTTTTGATTTTGAGCCGTAATTTCGTGTGTTATGTGGGAAATATTACGTGTCTTCATCTTTCACATATAGGTAACAGTTTTGACATAAATAAATAAATGTTTGTTAGTTGGTCTCATAGAAATATAATAACTTACATCTATGGATGCCTAAGTCAGAAACACATTTAACAAAAATATTGTCATAAAAGAAAGTTCATTCGAGTATAATTTTGACGGTCAACATTAACCGTCTGTATATTTATTACTTACTTTGTTCCCCTAATTTACGTTATTTTGTTGTTATGAATTTTAGGATAAATGATCAAAATTATGACATACATAACATAATCAGTCGATAATGTTCCCTCCCACTGCTGGGACACAGGCCTCCTCCCGGTGAGAGGGAAATTATGACTTACACCTATTAAATTTAAAAAGTAAGAAGCCTTACGCATTCAAGTACAGTTAACTTGGTAATTAGGTACCTACCATTATCAAGCTTTTACTTAAATAGCTTATCCAGAATAGTTTTCATGTAGGAAATAGCAAAAAGTTTTCACATTGCATTAAAATGTCCGTTAAGTGGAGTTGTTTCAGAGTATGCTTTTCCACTGAAGTTAGGTAGCCTTTTAGTTCATTATAACTAAAACAAGTTTTAACAAACACGGAAGGTATTTCGTTCAAATGCTAAGAACTACGAAAATTAATTAAAGTGCTTTTAATCATTAATTAATCTTTAATGTAATTTGAAATTATAATTAATTGTACTTGACGTAGACCGTTATTGTTGTTTGACATTATGATTTATTATTTGTTTGAGCAAGCAAAAAAAAAACCCTTGGATGAAATTGGATTTTACTATCCCTAAGCTTGTTGACAGTATGTCTAATGGGGCTATTAGTATGTAGGTACTGTTGTCTATCACGGAAACACCTGAGTATTTTACTCAACGATTTTTCACGAAAATTAATCAGCAAAGTTGATGTAATTTTACTTAAACGAAGCAAAAGGAGTATGAAATAAAAAACATTACATTTATATTATGTAGGTAATATTTATGGTGTACAGACGCCAGCACATCAAGTTACTACAATCTGTCAAATTTCTTTAATAGATTTTCAACTTTATCGCTAAAGCATAAGGTTCAAAGTTGATTGGGAAAATTTGACGGTTTCGGGTAGCTTGATGTGCTGGCGTCTGTACATCCTCCTCCTCCTCAAGTTGTACTCCCCATTACTGAGGGTCGTGATCCTCCCTTGAAAACATCTTTTCCCTGACGATGTTTTGCCATCTCCGTCTATCATGGCGTACATGGTGTACATAATAAAGAATATTCTATTCTATGTTAGGATCGCGTTTTGTAGTTTCTGCTTATCCCCCCCTATCGAAAAAGGCGTCAGTTTAAATTTGTATGTATGACCCAGAATGCGATTATATTTATTTAAACTCTAAACCGGCCAATTTGGCTAACTTAGAAGGTTGGACATATTGAAAATGAAAATAGGTCTAACTCATGTCAAATATAATAAATATCAAACAACTTTTCCGATCGCAAAGCCGTTTACAAGATCGTCGATATTTTAGCGATGTCCGCACAAACACGTGCTCCTGATCATTTATCATAGCACAAATATCAATAACTTGGTCGGCGACGAGGTCGACAGTAACTAATGGCGTCTGTACTGTTCGCGAGGCGTAGGCGCGACGGTAGGCAGAATACATGACATATTTTTCTGAGATTTTCCCGAAATATATTTTGGTGGACGCGTATTGAAAAACCACGAAATATTGCGTAATGTTGAAAGAGATAAGACATGACGCTAAGTAGACACTAGTATTAACTTCGATTTCTGCGAATTGTCGAATGTTGTTTTATGTAAACTGTCTTTGAATGGGCAACTAATTTTACCAATTGTAAACCTTACTTTCCCTTTTCCTTTTTTTTTGTAATTGGGTTGTGGAGGTCAGATAGGCAGTCGCTCCATGTAAAGTACTGGTACTCAGCTGCATCCGGTTAGACTGGAAGCCGACCCCAACATAGTAGGGAAAAGGCTAGGCAGATGATGGTGACTTTATGTAATTATTAGCGGTAGCCCAGTGGTAGCGGCCCTGACTTACGAGTTTGCAGGTCGTCGGTTCGAATCCAGGCAAACGCTTTACTTTGTGTAAATAATTTCATCAGTCATCACTACTGCTCTTAAAATGGTGACGGAAAACATCGTGAGGAAACCGGCATGTCCTAGAACTAAAAATTCGAAGGCATGTGACATCTAGCAACCCCCACTGGGGCCGCGTGGTGGATTCCAGCCCACTTCCTCTCACAGAGAGGAGGCCTGTCTCCCAGCGGTAGGAAGATCACGGGCCGATTATGATGAAGCAGCACTTGCAAGTTTTTATTGCAGTAAACTTTCGTATGAGATCTCTTGACTATCTATTTAGTATTTACCATAACAAATAAAGTCCCATGTAAATTCGTTTTGTCTTTCTGTTCGTTCGATAATTTCATTCCTGATTTATCCTTCAAAGAGACTCCGAGCATAGCTCGCTACTTAGCGCGCTGAGCAATCTAGAATTTGTGGATCCACCCGACTGTCAGTGTCCACGTTTCGGCACCGTTTGTCACGACGGGCAGGGCGCACTGGTTGAAGACCTTCGTCTTCAAACACTGCGGGATAGGCGACGAGAAGACTTGACGAATTTTTTCAAATGCTGCCCACCCCAACTGGATCCATCATGCTTCACAATTCCATGTAGTCTTTTTTATGCCTCTTTAAATCTGTACAGAAAATAACCATCTCTAATTAAGATAATCAAAGTCACATCGCGTTACCGTTATCTCGGCGATATGGATGTGAAGTTTTGTTTCGACACTTCCTCAGACGAAACTTTGAATGATTTACGAGAACAAACTTTAACTAGGCTAAGATCTGTTGAAGATTGTGGATATAAATTGGCGGAATTAGGTTAGAGGATTTTAGCTGTGTTTAATCGTGTTTTGGGAATGATTAATCAAATTACCAACTAAAGAGATAGACCGAACTGACGCAAAGAGATTAAAGAGAACCTGCTAACAAGAAAAAGATGAAAACTTTTCTGTTTTCTAAAATGTATGAATCAACCGATTTTTCGCTAAGTATTGATTAATTTAGTCAGAAATGCATGATAATGTTTATGGTTTTACTTTGTACGTAATATTTCGGGGTTGCTCGACTGGTTTTAAACCTGATCAGCAACCTAATTGCGCAATACATTGCAATAAAAAAAAAACAGTGGCACTCCGGGAGTGCCGACAGAAGTGAAAACAAAACACAAACAGAATACTTTGCCATAACTCACTAACATATTCCTATATGTCTATCGTGTGTACATCCCGAGGACAGCCGAACACATCCGAAGCGGCTATTTTTTTAATCGTCTTATAAACAAAACACGCGCGGTGTCGCTTACGGTAACAGTGGCGCGTGTTCAATGGTTTTTCCCCATCTCAAAAAATGCCCAACGCGCCTAAAGAAGATTGAACTTAAAAAAATGCTTTATACATATATTTGAACAATGTGTCTGCTCGCCGACTTAAATCACGCAACAGATGTTGATGAACTGTCAAAATGAAAGAAATTGCCATTGTAAGTGTGTTACGCGATTATCTACTCCGCAGACCTTTTTAAGTCACGAAAAATCAAGCAACTTAAAAAATGTTCAAATTTAATTAAAATAAATAAAATAAAATAACTGAAATAAATTGAAAACAAATCCTAAACCCATTTTATTATTGTTTTCCATAGTTTTATTATTATCGTGCGTGTCGTGCCCATTGTCCAGTATACGTGCTTACCAAAATAAACATGTCGTCGTCAGTAAACTCTTCAAGCTCTCCCCTCGCTCTAATGCATCTTCAGGAATACTTAAGTAAGTATTCCTGATCAGAACAGAGATTTACCTCAAGAAGGGGAACGTATTATACAGGCTGTTCACTTGTGGCTTGTTTTGAAAAGTGATTTTATTTATTCTTTTGTTTTGGCTTGTGTCATGTTGCTCTGTTGTTCTTGATTCTGAGTTATTTTTAAATTGTATATTGTCTTGTGCCAGCTCTATTCCCGATGGCGTATAAAAGGATTTTTGGAAAGATATAGTATTGTGTTATCGTTGCGTGCCGAATTTAACACATAATACATTTTTAAAAGTAATATAATAGTAGATACAACAATTACTTATAGGTAAACACAACATAAAAAAAAAACAATGAATCGTAGAAATAAGCTAACTTACTTAGTAATAAGCGCTAATATTGATAAATAGTAAAAATAAAAACATTCATAAATTAATAACATTAAGTAAATTCATAAAAAAAAATTAACTTCGGCAAGTATAGATATGAAATAAACATAAATGAAACTAGGATTAAAATTAACGACAAAAAATTAAAATTGATTGATAGAAATTGATAACATTGGTGAAAATAAAATATAAAATATTCATGGTGGCAATGTATTGGCAAACATACATACATACATATGTCAATATTAGTGCTGTCACCTGTCAATGTCATGTGTCAAGGGTGTATGTCAAATGCACGTCATTGTGTTCTCTGTGTCTTACTGCCATCGCCCATCTTGCACTGATGATGTTTATAATTATAATTAAATAAATACATCCTTGTAAAGGCTCGTACACACAGGCGCGACGCGACACGCGACACAAAGGCACCGCAAGTCGCGCAACGAGCGGTGCCTTTGTGTCGCGTGTCGCTTCGCGACTGTGTGTACGAGCCTTTACGCTTGCGAATCATATTTAGATCAACATACAACTTGATACTGACCTGTAAATTGCAAAAAAAAACGTAAGAAATCCTAAAGCTTTGGCGCTTTCGCCTTAAATCAAATATTCAGACAAGGAAAATACTTGTACAAGTGAGTAACTAAACCTACTTAGCACCTTAGAATCTACATAGGTCCATTGAGGCATGTACAGTCAACAAAAGGGATAAGTATGCAGGATCGTCGGATATAGTTGAAGTTTAGTAAGAAACCGATGGATGTTGTCGACTGAAATTTAATTTGTTAAATGGGCTGTTGGTTTTTATCAATAAAATAAAATTTCATTCGAGAACATCCATCGGTTTCTTACTAAACTTCAACTATGTCCGACGCTCCTGCATACTTATCTCTTTTGTTAACTGTACATTTGTATAATAATATAATATAATACAAAGCCTCCGTAATAACGGGAAAGCGCCGAGTCCAACGCAAACCTCATTGTAAATTCAATAAATCCATAATTCACTGTAATTTAGAACTAAATAGGATTTGATGTTAATTGTACAGGAAAGCATTTGTTTGAGTTGTTCCTGTAATTTGATTTTAAATTGATGTTACTTTTGCTGCTGGCATTTGAAAGTGGCATTGATGTTGGTTATAATTGTAATCGATTTATTTAATTATAATATGATTGTATACACTGTGTAATAGTTGTAATGGTTAAGATGTGTCAGGGTTTCGAAGTCTTTTCTCGAATAAAGATGCTCAAGTTCAGACTACGCGATTTATGGTACCTATGCGCGTTTATATCGTCATCGCGCGGTGCTCTTTCATCCACACTCTGTAGATATCGTAAGTTTTAATAAAATGAAATAGAATTTGGTTTAAATAAGTATTATACCAAATTATAAAAGGTAAAGTGATTTCGTATAGTAGTACAGCAAAGATCCAACACGCTAATATTTAAGTAAATTTACGTAAATACCAGTACTCAAGTACCCGAGCAAAACCGTAGGTAAATCCAGTTTCAAAATAACCCATTACCTATATCCGCGTAGCTTCCCCCAAATCACACCTACTCAATAACTCCTCTCTGCGTCGAAGAGTTTATTTACAAACACTGGGCAGTAAATCCCTTGCTTCAGGGGATATCTCATTACGAACTTTTGTTAGGCCGGCCAGTTAAGCAGTTGCTGTTACCCGCTTGTTATAACTTTACTTATTTACTTTTGCTACTGCTACTTGTAAAACTACATATTTTTCGTGTGCTAGTTAGTTTCGATTGGAAGTTTTGGGGAGTTTTCGTTGTAGGCGAAGCTGTGGATGAAGCTAATCTTAATCTTTTTGTAATTTTGTGTATGGGGATTATTTTAGGTCCTGTGTTTTTCGGAAATACTTCTTTTATTGACATTTTTTTTAAAATACATTTCGACCGCGTAGGTATTGAACTTTACTATGAAACAACTATGAACTTTACTATGAAATTTAACTATGAACTTTACTATGAAATAAACTACTTTTCAAAAAATTTAATAAAATAAAACGACTTACCGAGTTGTAGGTCGTGAGTTCGAACCGAAGCAGGCACTTTACTTTATGTAAATTTTTTCATCAACCCTGTTTTCAAAACTATGAAGGAAAACGTCAGGAAACTGGCATGTCAGAAACCAAAATTTCGAAGACGTGACATTCGCCAACCCACACTGGGCTCTCGTGGTGGATTACGGCCCACTCCCACTCACAGAGAGAAGGCGTGTGTCCCAGCAGTGGACACATTATTTACATTACAGGCTGATTGTGCTGAAGTTAAAAATTAAAGGAGGTCGCCAGTGTTTTTAAAAAAGAATGTAGTATTAAATATTCGACTCGCACTTGACCGGGTTTTTGTTTAGTAAGTACTAACAATACTCATTACACACAAAACACTTTTTAGAGCTTCATTGCAGCAAAACGAGTTGATACCTTACTATGCACAGCTCGATGACATATACTCCGGATATCGTATAGAACACACAACTCTGTATCCCATTCCCATACAAACTCTCATAACAAAACTAATAGTTGAAACAATAACAATTGGTTTGAACGCACAGCAGTTAACCAATCGCAACAGGTACCAACCAAAGGTCTATACAAACTGAACCGTTTTCATTAAGCACGGGAACTACACGAGATCCATTGAAAACTGACCGTAACTGTCCCTAATAAACTGGCCTTAAAATTGGATAACTACCAAGTGATTTTAAACTCTATTTTGTTGGTGCCAAGGTTGGGGATCGAATGGGGCGAAAAAGTCTTTTGTGATATCGGAATGAAGCCTGAAACGGGAGTATTCCAGTAATGTATTGTTGGATATGAGTTCCTCTCATGCTTATATGAACTTTTGTTACGTACAGGCGTTTATTTTTTTGCGTTCTGTGCAGTTTTCGGCTGTTTTCCCTTTGTTATGCCTATATATTGTCTAGGATCTGTTTTGTATTGTCGATTGGGGAAATGAAACTAATATGACGGGAATTGTAATGAGAATTGTTGCTATGGAAACTGGGCCGAAATCGATAGTAATTGCAGCTGGAATTATTTTAGAGATGTTGCGTGTGTGCTCGCGTTTAGAACCTCACCTGTAAAAACCTCATCGTGAAAACTAAGGTGATGTTACCTTGAAGTGATCTGTAATTCCACCTGATGGGCAGTTCTCCTAATTTTAAGAACGTTTACAGTCTGATCTCAGTTTTTTTTTATTTCAGGATGGGAAATCATCAAATGACCCCTCCCGCTCTGGGTGGAGCGGAAGGGAGTGTCAGACTCTTACTGACTAAAACCCATCCGTGTTCCTTCCTTAGCCCTTTATGTTCCGATTTGACAAAAATATCTCTAATTTCCCTACATTTTGACAAGTTTTTGACATTTTTGTTTTTCGCCGAGATGAGACTGCGACTAGATTTTCAACGTTTTAAATCACTAGAATTGGCCTTCTGATATTTGGCATTGCCGTTATTGACAGCTCACTCCACCTATGTTTTCACAGTGAAGGCTCCTACAAACAGGCGTTTATTTTACTATACTATTTCATTTACACGCGATATAATCGCGCGCGACACAAAGGCACCGCTCGTTGCGCGACTTTGCGGTGCCTTTGTGTCGAGTGTCGTGTCGCGCCTGTTTGAAGGAGCCTTGAGATTTTAACTTTATTTCAATGCGATTACGAATCTCAAAATCAAAATGCTCAAGACGAAACTCTAGAATTACTGAAAACTCAAACCAATCAAATGGCTTTAAACATTAATATTTATATGCCATAACTTTTACAATATTTAACATAACTAATTATTAACACTACGTACTAAATTAAATGACTAACTATACAAATAAATACAAAAACAAAAGGACACTTAGGCGTCGAAGTATTCGTCCGCATCGCTGTCATCCGGGAACGTGCCCAGAAGACTGGCAGCATTGCCATATTGATTGGCAATGCTAATTCTTTGGCCAAAAAACAACCTAGCCCTCTGGTCACGAGAAGTGTCGACCAGTCCGCGAGTAATTTCGTTAAAAAGGAGACGTTTAAAATAACGATACGTTTAAAGTAGTTTTAAATAACTAGTAGATAGTATTTAGTGAGGTTCTATAATACGGGCTTAAGAGTGTTTATTTTGTATCTTATTTAATTTAAAATCTTTTCATAAATAATTTTAATGTCACCCAGACTGAATCTAAAATTAAATCTCATCTTGTTTTTTAGAAAAGCTTATTTGACGTTAAACTTTCTCTTATCTGTCAAGTGACTCATTTCGCAAAAGACAGAAAGACAGACGGTCCAGCTTTACATCCCAAACTTTTTAACCGTTTTCTTTGTTTTAACTTGCAAGTTATTTAGCATAAAAATGTAACTTAACAACTGTGTTGTTCTAAGTTATAATGTCGTCAAATATGCAACGGTTTTCTTGCTAATAGACCGGGAGATGATGACACATTTTGGTAAGTCATTTCTTACAGTATGGCGCTTTCAGGGGGGTTCATATACGTAATAAGTGAGAGGAAAATGATGTTCTTACCGGTGGTGCGCGGGACGCAATTGCAGAATAATTAATTGAAATTGCTCGAAAATCCGGAGGTGTCAAACAATTTCTTTCACAAAATTTCTTCAATTTATCGGTATTTCAACAAAAAAAACCCGGCGGTCGCTATGTGCCATACTTCTCCGGTGGGTGTTTAGACCCGCCATACTTTTTTGAAAATGTTTTTTTTTTAATTTTTTTTTATTTATTTCTTACAGGCTGATTTTTTTTTTAACAATTGTTTTTTATTAATCTTGTACGAAAATCACCATGCCATACCATTCCGACGGTCCAAAATACCCGCCATACCCCCTCAAACATGTCATTTTTTTAAATTCGAGAAACCATTTCTTTCACCTTAAAATTTGGTCTAGTAGTTGATTTTATGATTAGAAACGTAATTGTTATAATGCCATACCTGTAGAGTGGGTGATATACGTATAATGTTATTAAATAATTGTAAAATTTTATGCAACATTTGAACAATTTCTTACAGTATGGCACCATTTTTTTTTGAAAGTTGGTTATGTGAGGAACGTAAATACGAAATTTGAAAGTTGTATGTAGGGACAATCTTGTTTAATTAAATAATGTGTTATGTCGTATAATATTCTACGCTCGAACGTCTTCGAACTATCTTCCTCAATACAAATTCTAATGCTGGTATACAGCAGCTGTGCTGGTCAGGCGTCACTAATCATTAAAGTCATGAACACAACTCTCTAAGACCACGTAACCCCAAAGAATGACGATTTCATGAAACAGTTATTCTTTGGGGTTACGTGGTCTTAGAGAGTCGTGTTGATGAATTTAATTATTATAATTCTGTAAATACATATTTGTTACGGCCGCGAATCATATATTAATCAACGTACAACTTAATATCGACCAGCAAATTGCAAAAAACCTAAAAAAAAATTAATTTCGCGGGCTACCCTGGCGCTTTCGCCTTAACATGCTAACTAAATAAACAAGGTAATTCTAACGTATTTCAGATATACAGGTGGCTTTACGGAAATTGAAAAAAAAATCGATTTCTTTGCCCGTCACAGTGGCGTTCCCCCTTAGCGATATTAAAAACGATTTTTTTAAACAAATCAATTCAAGATGCCACAGTATGAGCGATTTACTAAAAAAGCATGGCTTTCAAAATATATATATATATAACTTGGACGTACTGTAGCTGAAATACGTCGTTGAAAATCGGTTTTCCGGGTATGGCATTACTTTTGGACTTCATGATGAGTATGGGATAATTTTCCTGAATCATACTTTTTATAAACTTTCCAAAAATTAAAATGCCATACTGTAAGAAATCCTTTCATTTTTTAAATTTTTTTTACACCGCAGCGTGCGTATTGACGGTCTTTCGTACCATGGTCACAGTATGGCATATTTTTTTCAACTCATAATAGAATGGGAACAATCTGATTTCATTTATGCCATACTGTAAAAAATAATTTCACGGCTTCTATAGGCGTGTTTTAAAAATGGTTAAAAAATACAATTTTTCAAGTATGGCACCACTTTCATACTGCACTAGAAGTATGGCGAATATAATTTTGTCTCACTGTACCATAAACTGACCACGACTTAAGTGCCATACTGAAAGAAATGGTTTCTCGAATTTAAAAAAATGACATGTTTGAGGGGGTATGGCGGGTATTTTGGACCGTCGGAATGGTATGGCATGGTGATTTTCGTACAAGATTAATAAAAAACAATTGTTAAAAAAAAATCAGCCTGTAAGAAATAAATAAAAAAAAATTAAAAAAAAAACATTTTCAAAAAAGTATGGCGGGTCTAAACACCCACCGGAGAAGTATGGCACATAGCGACCGCCGGGTTTTTTTTGTTGAAATACCGATAAATTGAAGAAATTTTGTGAAAGAAATTGTTTGACACCTCCGGATTTTCGAGCAATTTCAATTAATTATTCTGCAATTGCGTCCCGCGCACCACCGGTAAGAACATCATTTTCCTCTCACTTATTACGTATATGAACCCCCCTGAAAGCGCCATACTGTAAGAAATGACTTACCAAAATGTGTCATCATCTCCCGGTCTATAAACGTTTCGTACGAAATTTATGTTAATCTTTAGGAAAATTAAACACTTAGTTAAGAAGTTTAAGTTTTGGTTTGAGTTTTTTTTGGTAGCTGGGTTAAGTGTTTCTTGGATATAGTGGTTGGAACACTTGGGTACAGTGTTTTAGAGACTGGATTTTTTTAGTTAAACTCTATATAATTTCAGTCAACGATTTCACTACGATAATGGTACTGGTCATTTTGTTTGAAATTAAATTTAATATAAGGCAAAGAGGTTCTAAAATATATTTTGTTGAGAAATTACAGCAGTACCCACCTAAGTGTTTAATTTGGGTGATTTTTGGAACAAAGCTCTTTAACGCGGCCTGCGGTAAGAGTAAACTGGTAGAAATTATCACCTAACGAAAAAGAGTTAAAATGAAAATCCAAGATGGCTGCTACGAATGTTTTAAAAATTTTCGCCATGGGTGTCGTTTTCATGGTTTTAAATTCACACTTTCTCTCTCTTTCTATTATATACGAGTGTGTGTGCGTGCGAGTATCGTGTAATTTCGTTATTGACGGAGGTTTTTTTTTACAACTCATAATAACTGTTCGAATTGTATTTAAACATTTTGAAACATTATACAATTAAATCTTCAAAATCAGGTGTATCTATAACGAAATATTATGCTGTTTTACCTCAGATATATGCAGTACCTCCTGGAATATCTAAAACGTTAGAACTGAGACCAGACTGGCCCCAACGTCCGGTGCTAAAAGGGGGACTGCCGGATTATATCATGCAATCTCGCTGCTCTCTCCGAAATATATACATCCTGTAGTTGCTAAGAAGTTTTCAGATGTACGGAGTGAAACTGTTTTGAAATACCTGAAAATGAATTTTGTTAGATAGATATTCAGTTTTACCTCCACACAATAATATGCATACATTCTTTAACTAGGCTTTAAATAACATAAGAAAATGTTAAATGGGAATTTACCGATGGCGGGAGTATGGATATTAATATTTTAATTAGAACTCATAACCCTTCCTCTTTTTGCAGTCGGGTAAATTAATATAACACGACATTAGCCATTAGGTATGTAATAGAAAACTTACCACCGGCAAGAATAATTTTTTAGTTATTTGCTTCAATTTGATGCATTCTAAATATATTTTCGACTTTTGACGTGAATTTAGATCAAGAATGCGAAAAGTTATTCCGATAATATTATTACAAAAATTCGTCAGATGTTTTGGACGTAAGGAATTCACAGAAATACGAATATAAGTTTTCTAATTTCGCTTCAAAGTCCCGGTGAAAGTCTCCAATTTAATTATAAGGGGTGAAAGAAAATTTGGTCATTGACAAGGACAGGCGGGAAGGGGTGACCAGTCTTTTTTTTTTAAAAAAAGAAAGCACCCTAATCGAATTAATTTGTTGGCAAACAATGGGAAATTGAAAAGGTTTATCAAATAATGGGGTAATGATGTCCTTATTTTTCTTCATTTGGTCCTGTTAACATAATTTTAAATTGCTCTGATTTTGACAGGTTTTTTAGGTAATACGGGCTGGTGTCCGCAACTCCACGTCAATGCGCGTATATTGCGTACGTTGCAAATATTAAAATAGTGCGCTAGATTGTTAATGCATATTATACTTATCTACTTATTGCATATTTTCTAGTTCTGCTTTTCTAAAAAGATGATTCTTAATAATCATATAAAAGTTGTTATTGGCATACTTGGTATTATAAAAACAATTATCATCTATCACAAATATCACCCATAAACCTTCCACAATAAATTCCACACATTCCAATCCTCTTGAAATCTGGAAATCAGCACGCGTCGCTGCATTGCCATCACTTTTTCTTTCGCTCGAGTACCTAATGCGAAAAATATGTCGAAGTCCAAGCCGGCTGGCATCCATCATAAATCACGGGGCCCGGCCTGCAATGCGCCCACTGGCCCTCCCTTAATCCGGCCCTGTGTAAAGCCTCGAGTCATTGTGCTTTGTAGTGACTATGTGCTATGTGCAGTAGATTAGACTTTATGGGTGAGTGCGAAGGATTTGCAGGTTTTAGGATTCTGTGCAGATGATGTGAAGAGATTGAGGATCTATTAGAAAACTGTAAAATATGTTGAAAGTCATTTGGTTAACTTGCGGAGTCTACTGATTCTGATGATAAATTTGCCTTATTGAAATTCAGTGCAAATACTCGTATCAGTAACAAGTTAAGTATTACAAAAACTTTGATTAATGTTTTTGATTTCGCCTTTCCTATACGTATAGTGTTTGCTAAAGTACCTATTGTTGTTCACAATGCTTTCTCTAATCCCATCAAACTTGAAAGCTTTCTATTTTACACGACTAATGTGCAAAATATGTCGAAATCCAAGGCCCCGCGGCCGCTCATTCATAAATCAGTAGCAGTCACAATGGACAATGCGCACGCTGACCTACACTTAATCCGACCCTGTGTTCGTTTTTGTTATGACATGTCATGACGTATAAAAAACCTAGCTGTAATCTATGCAAAACATACTTATATAAATATTTTTATTTTCAACTCTATTTTTCTACCCGAAAACTTAGCAAGAAAGCAATAATTGAGAGGTTCTCTGAAGATATCAGAAACCGAGCGTTAGTACAATGGTTATCTATTTTGGTGGACTTGGCGCTTGAATTTTTGAAGTGAAGTGCATCAAATATCGGTCCCTTCACCATAATTGTTAAGAAGTCTGCAAAGTCTCGGGACTGGAGAGTTAGACCTTGAAACAGTTCTGGGGAGTGGGACATATACGCAGAATTTCTGCCCAAATAAATAGTAGAAGTTATGGATCAAATCAAATAGAGCCAAAACAGAAAACTCAGTAGAATTTGTAAAGATTTCATATTATTGGATATTCGTACCCTCTTACGTTAAGCAAATGAGATTCCATGGATAAAAGGTTGACGTTTCCTAATCTTAAGCCTAATGGCGGCACCATTAGGCTTAAGATTAAGAATTTCAATATTTTAGGCTTGTTTCCAATGGCTTTTGATTTTAAAAGAAGGAAAATAGGTCAAAAATGTTATCCAAAATGAAATTTGAAGACCTTGGGAAAACAATACAGCTGCAGTCCCCAAAAATGGCATAAAATGTCCACTTTTATCCAATAAGTATATTCATTCCTATTGATTCATAGATTGCGTAATATAAATTATAAATTCGTTTAAACCTTCATAACTACATATTAGAAAAAAAAATGCTCAACAAACCATAATATTCAAGCGCTTTACAAACCCATAGTTTTTCCGTGCCATTCAAAATGAATTGCGCTCACAATCTCCACACAATTCAGGAGCATTCAAAAATTCCACCAACATCTTATGTTAACACCATCATAAAATAAACTCTCGTTTAGAGTCCAAAAAATAACATTCTACACAACATATATCCTGTACAACATTTATTCGGAAAACCACCTTTAGATGCGGCCAGAATGCTGAGACCTACCATGCTCCTCTTTCATCTTCCATATCTTTATTCGAAAGGGGTTTTGATAAGGTATGGAGAGGTCTTGTTACCCTGGTGGTGTTTCTTCAAAAGCAGTACCATAACTAACCATCAAACGCCCTCGCGTACTTAGAATAAATTTTCAATACTCTGGAACATGGATCGTTAGTTCCATTCAAAGGTTTTAGGCAACGCACAGCTTATCTCAAGATGTGCGTGCCACAGACTAGCTGACAATGTCAGAGAGTTTTGCAAAAGTTTTTGTTCCTAATGTCTTTTTAATACTTTATTTAGGCCTAGTCTCAGGAGATTTGCGCATGATTGATTGAGGGGCGAGGTGCCGAATGTGAAGTGTGGGGTTCGGCTGATTACTTATTGATATGGTTACTTCGTTCAGGAGTTTTTAGGAAGTTATTGTGGGGAAATATTCGAGTTCCATACAGATATAATATGCGTCTCTGAAGAGAGCGAATTTTATTGTTCTGCTTCTGTCAACTTTTAAATCTGGGTTCTCGATATACATCAAGAGCTAGAGCGAAGTTTTAAAAAGTCAAAATCTATTGTTTGCGGTAAGTAAACGCGGGATACAAATTGTTAGTGCGATGACACATTTCGCCATAAATAGGCATGCAAATATTAAAGTAACAGGATGCTAGTTTCAATAAGCAAATCTCTACACTTTATCCAGTTCTCGATTTAAAAGAGTGATTGTTTAGATCGATCCTAATGTTCACAGGACGTCTTTCGGCAAAAGTCTAAGGTAATAGCTTAAACTAAGGCGTCAAACAGACAAGCAGCACTTTGCTGTCGACAAAGCCAACTTCAGCTGTCGACAGAGCCAACTTCAGCTGTCGACAGAATCAACTGCTACTGTCGACAAAAGCAACTGCTGCAGTAGGCTCTGTCGACAGCGAAGTGCTGCTCGTCTGTACTCTGCCTAAGATGTAGCGCTACGGCTTTTAATAAAATGTCACACAAACAGCAGGCTGTGATATAATTAGTCACTATGTTTATTTTTGACAAGTAACATATACATTCTTATACTTTATACAAATATTTTTTATACCTGTCATCTCTATCCCACACATTACTCTGTACCCTGACAAGCGAGTCATACACCGAAGCGCTTCGCAGAATGACGGCCATATTTCGAAGCAGGTGTGCAGCAACCCGGTTGCTACGATGAGGTAATGAGGTGTACTCGAGAGCGCTAATGCATGACTACGGAAGTGGTGGCTTGAGAGGACTAGTAAGATTGTATGTAGGTGTTTGTGAGAATAAGTAATGTTGCATGGCTTACGTTAAAAGCCGCTGACTAATTAAATCGTTGGAAGGCCTCCCACAAGGTGGTCCGACGACCTTGCGAAGGCCGAAGGAACCCGTTGGATGCGAGAAGCACAGAACGGGTCGAAGTGGAGGTGCTTGGGGGAGGCCTATGTCCAGCAGTGGACGTCTTTCGACTGAAATGATGATGATGAATTAAAGCCTAAGCATGATGAAGATGGAGTCTGTCGATGGTACTTTATTCTCTTAAGAATTGAAAATTAGTTTCGAAAGAGAATCTGTTACAATAATCAGGAAATAAAATGATATTGAAATCACTTTTACACGTCATTAAAAAAAAATAAGCTAGATAAGGTCGACGCTCCGTGGCCTTGGGTTGGCGTTTCCTATCTGACTATTCAGCTACATCTGGTGATACTGGAAGCTGAGCCCAACATATGTAGTTGGGAAAAGGCTAGGCAGATGATGATGAAGTAAAGGCAGAAAAATGACGATGACGGGCTGGTGATAGTTTGGGCTCCGGTGGCCCCTTGGATCTTGCCCCTAATTGCCTAAGTGTATCTACTCGCCCCCTTGAATATTAGATACCCCAAATCGCCCCCTATTGTTAGTAAATTAAAAGTACTGTCAGCACTCTAATCAAGAGGTGCTTCTACCTGTCCTCATAAACCAATTTTTATAGTGAACACCAATATAGAGGGGAAAAAATGCGGCTAGGCATGAGTATGAAAAATCTACAAGCTTAATTTAGATTATATTTATATAGATATATTTTATATAGATTGTATTTTTCCCAGAGATAGCGGTAGTGGCGCAGTGGTATCAGCCCCGACTTCCGAGTTGTTGGTCGTGAGTTCGAACCCAGCCAGGCACCATACTTTGAGTATTTTTAATTTCATCACCACTGCCCTTAAAACTGTGAAGAAAAACCGGCATGTCCTAGAACCAAAGATTCAAAGATATGTGACATCTGTCAACCCACACTGGCCCCGCGTGGTGGATGCCCACTCCCTCTCACAGAGAGGAGGCCTGTGTCCCAGCAGTGGGATCATTATAGGCTGATTGTGTGATTTTTCCCAGTTTGATAAACAAAGAAAATCAAATAATATAGACAAAGATATCCCGCCATTCAACATGAAAACTTTATCTCGCCCACTCATAAAAGCAAAACGTTTAACAAAACACTGCTCAAAACCGAACACGAGTAGATTTAAACTTCCTCTACCGAGCATCGAACCCGGTACACGTCGTCCACAAACTATACTATCAATTGAAAGCTCTCCGCCCGTGATTTCTCCTCCAAACCCTTCATTGTCTACCCTCTGAAATTACTACCATAATCACTTTCACTCACCCCAATACAAAATTAACCTTACCTCGTAACAGATAAAGTTGATTTTGAATTGGAGAGGGTTGAAAGTTAAGTCGTTTTGGGATAATCTGCAGAACCTTGCAACGTTCAATATTGCTTGGTTCGTTAGCGCATTGTTTTGATATTACTGTATTGAATGAATGAATGAACTATACCGTTGAAAATATCTTGTTTATATTGGAGCTCCAAATCGGATAATGATCGGGTATTTGAACATTGAGAGATGTGAAGATTATTTTTAGTTCAGTGAATTTGAAATTTCAAACATGGAATGCGATTTTAACTGCGAAGGTTCTTATGTTTTAGTGTCAGCAGCAAGTGTTTTTCACCGTGTGCCCGATGTGGTTACCCATCGGCAAAAATATCGAACTTCCATTAAATTTTTCATCCCCTCTCTAGCCTAGCATCCCCATTTAAACGACGAATTTTCTTTAGTGCTCACTTTCTAAGGAAGGAACTCTTGTGCAAAATTGCGTGCTTGTGTAGAACCAGCGATTTAGGTTGCGCGTTGACTGTCAGTGAATTTAAGATTTGAATTAAGTAGATGTTTTCAGTAAGTTGAACACACATCACATTTAAAGTGCTGTTTTATTATGAGCCGAGATAAACTAGATCAGTATTTATTTGTAAAGATTTCGTTAATCCATCATTCCTGAAAATCATTGACCTTACCAAGCTATCTACTAAACCCAACAATCCAATTAAGCCATTTCCATAAACTCCATACTACACAATAAACTATGCCAATAAGCCATGATTTGGTACTCCAATAAACTGGCGTTCCTGCTAAGTCATAGATATTATCGTAAGTATGGGTGCATAACTAGCACTGCAGTGTAATAATGCAGCGCATTAGGTATCGCTTTATAGCGCTGTTTATGCGTTTCTGTACAATATGTAGGTAGTATGTGGTGGGGAATATTGTAAGGGGAATGGTGGGTTACTGTACATAGATGTAGTAGTCTACATCTAGGTACCTCAGAAACCTCATTACACTCTGCTTAGTGATAGGGTGTAATGAAGTTATTGCATGTAATGAAACAGATGGTTAAGAAACAATACTTAACTATTTGCTGAGTTAAGGCGGATCTTGCACTACCACCCGTCACGCTCTGGTGCGTTTTCTACATACAAATTCGATAAAAACGCTTTTCCGCGCGGATCATTTGGGTTCGTTTCCCGCGCCCCGTCGCGTGGCGCCTTGTGGTTCGTTATCCACCTAAAGGAATATCGTGAAAGTCGTATTTCCCTGAAGATTTAGACACCGTTATAATAATAATTGTGTAAGCTTATGCACATAAAACTCTGACCAAGATCGGCTTTGGCTTAGATATTCACTTCTCTATCTTACACTTGTAGTTTGACAAAGCACGTGCAAACCACGGTAAGGTCAGCGGGATTGTCCGAAAGGGTTACGGCTGCCCCGGAACATAAAGGGCTGAGGAAGGAACACGGGTGGGTTTTAGTCAGTAAGAGTCTGACACTCCCACTCCCAGAGCGGTAGGGACTCATTTGATGATTTCCCATCCTGCAAAAAAAAAGCACCTATGTAATGTTTATGTTAGCATAAACTTTATATTGATGTTGTTACAGAATGACTTGAGTAAGTTCAATGTAAAACTTTGTTCCGGTATAAATATACAAAAGAATCCACAGAAGAATGAAATGGTGCACTTCATTCGCAGATTAGATGTTTCAAGAAAATGGTGGTTTAAATAATTAGTCAGTAGATAAATCGGCCATCTGGGGACTCCGTCCGCCCACCAAGTGACCCCAGGGAAGACGGTGGCACAGTGATCACGTGCTGCCGTGCATAGCGAGGCTCAGGGGAGGCCCCTTTACAGTCTCCCCAGGGATGTGCCTTACAGGCGTTGCACGGGGGGGTTCCGGAATTGGTCTTTTAAGAGGAACCGGGACCACCCCTATGTGCTGAAGGTGATCACCGGGGCGGTTTTAGTGAGGTAAAAATCCCACACTCCCCGACCTCCCTCCCCGGAGGTCGGGTGCCTTTTGAAGGTTTCCCCCGACAACAAAAAAAAAAAAAAAGGTAAATCGGCCATTTAATTATAATATTTTTGAAGATTCATTTCTTTTTTCGTAGACAAGATGTCGCTTCAAAACAACGTGTATCTAATCCAGCATTGATGATTGAAGTGCGGCCAGCATCGACCATTGTGCGAAGGAGTAATGGGATTGTATGCAAATATTGTGCTTAGTGTGTGGTGGAAACTGGGATATTGTTTGCTACACACTGGTCAACGATTGAGTTTAGTTGCTACAGAGTAGTTAAAACATAGATAGTCTTTGTGTCGCGTGCGATTCGCGTCGCGCGTCTCGCCTGTTTGCGGGAGCCTTTAGGCGATATTTCGTAGGTACGTTCATGTTCGTCCGGCAGCGGCGGCGCCGCGGCGTCTTTGTCGGTAAATTATCAAATAAGTAGGTACGTAGTACACTGACCGACCAACAGTTTATTCGCGGAACGTCATACTTTACCAATTAACCATGAACCTTAATACTTTAGCGATAAAGTTTAAAATCTGTTAAAGAAATATGGCAGATTGTAGTAGCTTGATGTGCTGGCGTCTGTACCATAACATCGGCTGGCTTAAAAACTGCTAATAGTACTAGACCTACTCGACTCGCTGTTAGTTTTAAATTTTACTGAATAGAAGAATAATATAAACTTTGAAACATAAATACCTACATAATTTTTACCAACCTACTAACGTTAGATCTGCACATTAGACTTATACAAGTAGAATATAATACTCTAAGTAGATATACCTACAAGGTATGAAATGAACTTTGCTAGAAAGTTATGATAGGTACATTTTTATCACACATGGGAACAAATTTGTAAGTAACACGCTACCTACCTACTTAATAAATAGTCGAAACATATAATAATCAATACAATACCTTTTAGTGTTATGACTATACGGTTTTGATACTGGGGAACGTCTATCAAAATCGGGATTGAAACCAAATAGGTACCTACTATAACGCCCAAATCTCAGTTTGACTTAACTGCGAGACGCAAGAGTCTTGCAGGCTTAGTCTTGTTCTTGCTCAAGTCTTGCAGGGTTCAGTCTTGGTCTTGGTCTTGCTACAATAAGTCGGTCTTGGTCTTGGTCTTGCAAAAATGCAAGAACAAGACCAAGACTGCAAGACCAAGACCGATTTTGGGCAACACTAGTCTAGATATAGTCCATTTTTTTTCAGAATGGTATGTCATCAAATGACCCCTCCCGCTCTGGGTGGAGCGGAAGGGAATGTCAGACTCTTACTGACTAAAACCCACCCGTGTTCCTTCAGTTGCCTGTACCAGGGGCCACGGTATCTCTTTCGAACAACCCGCGACCCTGGCAGGCATCCTGACACGTTCCACGCGCGCCGTCGACGCGTGCCTGGTCCTTACCAGATTGCGAGCTGCCCATTGCTCGCCGTCCGCAAACCCGCGCCTACGGTGGCCGGGAATCGGCTGTAGATTCCCGACGCCCAGGACACTTATACTTGGATGTCTATGAATGTGTTAAACCATATTCAATCATAGTCGTCTCAACAAAAGAAGACAGTGAAAAAAATATACATAGTTGCTTTACATACGTTGTCGTTAAAATGAGAGTAAACAGAATATTTTCAAGAAAAGACTTCTTATGTTATCGAAGAGTAGAGAGACTATTATACAAGGTAAGTAACGCGACTGACTGCTTAGCTGTTAAACTGCCTTTCGTATCACTGTCGTGAACGCTTCGTAGGTAGATAGTAGTGCGGAAAAGCAACGGCGACCATCGGAAATGACTTTCCCAATGCTCTATGGTATTAACAAACCTAAGTCACAATCCTACATACATGCAATCTCGCCTGTTTGATAATAGGCGGAGTTCCAATTACAGCCAAAGCTTGAATGGAGGTCCCTGATATTTGGCTTTTCGCTGCCCACTGCTGAAAATAAGCGTCGCCCTAACAGAAAGACAATGGCGTAGAACTACAATGAGGTCATCACATTGTCTGAATGGAACGGTCACACTGAATATGGACTTTTTTTAGTGACGTTAAGAGCGTTTACGCCGTTCGGCATTTCATACAAACTTTCAAGCCCGTGTTTTTCAAAATGTATGAACCGATTTTAATGAAACTTCATACGCATTTTTTTTTTCAGGATGGGAAATCATCAAATGACTCCTCCCGCTCTGGGTGGAGCGGAAGGGAGTGTCAGACTCTTACTGACTAAAACCCACCCGTGTTCCTTCCTTAGCCCTTTATGTTCCGGGCCAGCGGTAACCCTTTCGGACAATCCCGCTGACCCGGCAGGCTTCGGCCCTGACGGGCCCCTTCCATTGATGCTGACATCTCTTTGAGGCGCGCGTGGAACACGTACGCGCCGTCCGGCACGGGCCTGGTCCTGATCGGACGGTGAGTTACCCATTACTCTCCGCCCGCAGGCCCGCGCCTACGGTGGCCGGGAGTCGTCGCGCGGCTCCCGAAAACTTCATACGCATAAGAAGGAAACAAAGGTCTAAAAAGGTACTTGCTGCTGGGACACAGGCCTACTCTTGGTGAGAGGGAATGGGCCGTAATCCACCACGCGGGCCCAGTGCGGGTTGGCAGATGTCACATGTCTTGAAATTTTTGATTCTAAGACATGCCGGTTTCCTCACTATGTTGAGATGAAATAATTTACACAAAGTGCCTATCTGGGTTCGAACCTACGACCTACAACTCGTAAGTCGCGGCCGTTACCACTTGGCCACCACTGCTCCCACCGGTGTTTGCTACAAGTACATTAAACGCACAGCACATAATTCGATCTACTAAATACTTCCATTTTTGGTCACGTGTGTACATATTATTTAGTCCTTTCTTTTATTATTCCCGGTTTTCAGTAAGGTGATCAAACACAATGTAGTCTTGTCTTTCAGCTACCCACTCCGATACAGAAATCCTTACTAACAACTATTTAATTCAATATAATGTTGAAACAATTTAGTTTTAACATATTTTCGAGCGAGGTAAATCGAACCGTAAGGGCCTGCGCCCACTGGCCGCACGGCAAGATCCTACGGCATCACTACATTTAAGCGCATAGGTACTTTGAATAGAATACTCTTAATTATGTACACCACCACCCCCCCTTCTACCTCCACCACCACCACCACCACACCACCATCACCACCACCACCACCACTTCTTCGTGTCGCTGGCACGGCTGTATTTCATATCTTGTTGGCCCAAAACTTCGCCACTTCCACGGCGTTGTCGGTGACAGCGCAAAGGTCACTTTGACTGCATATTTTGGGACACAGATGGCAGGATAGGAGGTGGAGTATAGTGGCGACATAGCTCCACAACCACACCTTACTGCCGTTCCGTCGAGGTAGCTTCACTTTACCAGGTTGGAGCTACATCTTCCTACTTGTGTCCGAAACTCCGGAGACAGTTCAGGGAATTCTAAGTGGACTATGAAAGGTTACACCCAGCAGGGTGATGCTCCTTCGGTGGGAGATAGCGATTAGGAGGGGGAAGAGTATCCTGCCGCAGTTTGCAACGGGCGTCGGCCGGGTTTCCTCGTAGAGACGCTGTCGAATACCGATTACGTCATTTTTGATCATCATTGAAATTTAAATTTTATTGTTATATTATTAAGTTATATTTCTGTTCGTCGCATAATGTCCCTTGCCTTGCCGTGCCGCCGGTGGGCGCAGGCCCTTGTACGTAACTAGTTTACCGTCCATTTGAATATTATTCCAGTGTTTGTGGGTAGGAAATAATTTAGGCTAAGCTGTGGTTGCGGGGTTGTTTATGAACGTTAATTCTAGTAACATAATGTCAAGGACTTTGTAACTGCGACCTTATCTGTTGTAATCAGTTTTTCTTTGTACTTGAATTAGTGGAGTATATTTCAAAGTTTCTTTCTTTCCAAGGGGTATTGTGTTATCCAGAAACTAGGTTGTGAAGGTCATTCGCTCCATGTATTAACACAGCACATTCAGCTGCATCCAGTGAGACTGGAAACTGAACCTAACATAGTTGGGAAAAGCCTAGGTATATTGATTTCGTGCTTTTTTAAGTTGGCTGTCCTTAGGAAAGTCGGTTGATTCCTGGTAGCTTCGACTTAGTATAAAATTTTATGTGTAAATCTGCAGCCGATATGAGAGTATGAGACATAGCTTTTATAGAGTGGTTGATTTATAGAACCAACAAATAACTAACCTGAAAGTTGATTGAGTTAAATATTTTGGACGAGCAAATCTCATGTCATGTATGAATGAAGTTTGATACATTATCAGTCCATTCCCATTTATTCTACCTCTGACTTTGAATCACTGTCAGAATCATAGTGATCTTTATATTTGTTGTAATAAGGCTGCAATTGGGTTACTGCCGTCAGTGGATAATTAACTGTGAAAGCACTATACTTGGTGGTGGGAATTTATTTAACGTCACACTATATTCGACGTTTCGGTCGTGAATTGATTGTGTTACTTTTTCGGTCAACCAATCACAGCTGTTGAAATGAGTTTTATGTGTAGATTATCCATTCTGAAATCATCTGTTTAAATTAGTTTAAGTGGGTAGCTAAATAGTAAATAGGTAGGAACAGGGTAATTCAAAAAGCTAACAGTCTTAAATTAATAACATTAATTATGTACAAGTATATATAGGGTTATTGGTAAAACATTAACAAACTCTTAAAAGGTCATTGTACTCATTATTATGACCAACTTTTATAATGGGACCAAACCTGAAAACACGAAAATAAAAATCAGCTGTTCCCTATATTTATGTTCGTATAATTGGTCAAAATGTAGAGAACAGCTGATTTTTTTTTCGCGATTTCAGCATTGTTCCCATAGTAAAAGTTGGTCATAATGATGAGTTCAATGACCTCTTAAGAGGTTGTTAATGTTTTACCAATAATACCCTGTATAATTATTGTGATACTCAAATTGGGAGTCGAAACTGTCTCTCCTTTATACAGATTACGGAGTGATTTAGTACAACGTCCTCTTAAGAGGTTGTTAATGTTTTACCAATAACCCTGTATAAAGGAGGGGAAAAAAAGGGTAAAGAGCATCAAAAAACACATCCGCATCGCTGTCAATAGGAAATGTGCCTAAAAGGCTGGCAGCATTGCCACGTTGTATGGCAATGCTGATTCTTTATTTTTTTTTTCTGGTACAGACGCCAGCACATCAAGCTACCCGAAATTGTCAAATTTTCCCAATCAACTTTGAACCTTATCCTTCAGCGATAAAGTTGAAAATTTATTAAAGAAATTTAACAGATTGTAGTAGCTTGATGTGCTGGCGTCTGTAAAATTAAATAAGCAAGTGAAACTCCGCAGATGTGGTGGGTATCGATACGATAAAAAATAAAATACTTTTCTACTAGCTTCCGCCCGCAGCTTCGCCCGCGAGATATGTCGATAAAAATCCTATGTCTATTCTATGTCCTTCCCCGGGATGCAATCTATCTCTCCGCCAAATTTTATCGAAATCCGTACAGTGGTTTAGGCGTGAAAAGGTAACCTACATACAGACAGACAGACAGAGTTACCTTCGAATTCATAATATTAGTATGGATAAATTCATAGATTCAAGGAACTGCACTATCACCGTTGCCGTTGCTATCTGTACCTAGACTTGAAATTAAGAGTACTTATAGTAATTTTTATTTTATGCTCATTAGATATAGATCACAACTGAGGAGTTTCGCTAGCTAATTCAATTTGACTCTGTATATATAACAACATATCCCAAAGCGAATTAACACTACTCTTATACCATGTAAAGTACAAACACCACAATAGATCACTGCAGCGCATAGATCGCGACGCGCGATAAAACTGTAATTTGGGTGTGCACCTTTATCGTTGCAACCATTGTACAAGTGCATGCTAGAGGAAATGTTGCCGTTTCATATGTTTATGTGTATCTGTGTGGTGTTGTTTGTTGTGGCAGTATCTGAGGTAGACGCATGAGTATTGTAGGTAAGTAAGAAGCTTAGTTAGGTTAGCACGCGGGAGTAGGATCTATCAGTGGCGAAGGGTGAATTTAGGACAGAGGAAAGCCGGAGCAAAAATGCCAATAGCAAAAATGCCAATAAACCGTTTCATAAAATTCCTATTTCAATCTACTTTTCTACGGTATGAGCTTCATGTGAATTAGCGAAAAATTACAGTACCAAATTCAAGTACATAATGCTAAACAACTCCTTATAATAATATGAATTCGTCAGATTTAATATCTGTAAAAACCCCTTTATTCCATAAACTACTAGAATCTAAGAAAAGTATAAACACGGTGTTTATTACCGAGCCGGTACTACGTTGAACTAAAGCACTTGTGAGAACACTAATAGGGTTGAAAATAAAACCACAATTGTGTCCTGATCTAAGCTGGTAATATATTTGCTAAAATTCACAAGAGCCCTACCAAATCGTTGTAACACAACGCTTGCGAGTTCTAATTCGACGCCAACGCCATCTAGTTACGTCCTGTACAACTCTTGTTAAATACATAATATTTTGTTGAACTGATGAGCGGCTTTTGATCATGCATGATCATTAACATACCGCCCACCAAGGACATATTGACAGAATGTCCTTCTTGAACTACATTATAGGTCCAAATTGGTAGTGAACAATTTGATCTTATAGTTTGATCTAAAATCTTAAACATTTTAACAAGATAAAAACTTACATTATAATAACTTAAACTCTAACCTTATGTGAGATTGCCAAAAATAATAATAAATTCATTGATCTGTAACCGGTAAAATACAAAGTTTGGATGTTGGCCTCTTAATAGTAGAGGTCTTAGTACGCAATGTGACTACACGGGTGATATTATCATCACCAGGATGCTTCTCTATTACGCGACCCAACAACCAACGACTTGGCGGCAAATCGTCTTCTTTAATTAAAACAATGTCTCCAATTTTTGGCTCAGGAACCTTTGAAGACCATTTGTACCGGTTCATAAGATTGGATAAATATTCTTGGGACCAGCGTTTCCAAAATGACTGTACCATCCCTTGAATGAATTTCCACCGCGACAAATAACTGACATTTGTGCTCTCTCTGTCATCTGGTACATTGACTATCGGCTCTCCGATCAGGAAATGTCCAGGAGTTAAGGGTAACAGTTCAGCAGGGTCAGTAACGTTAAGGACACTCATTGGACGCGAGTTCAGACAAGCTTCCACTTGATTGAGAAGTGTGCTCATTTCCTCGTACGTCAAGGTAGCATCTCCAATGACCCGTTTAAGGTGAAACTTTGTAGACTTCACCCCTGCTTCCCAAAGTCCGCCGAAATTAGGACTATGTGGGGGAATGAAATGCCACTCAGTACCGTTGGTCTCCACTTGTTCTGCTATTGATGCCTGAATAGATGACAATTGTTGCAGTTCTCTGGAGGCCCCAACAAATGTTGTGCCATTGTCGCTCCATATTTTGGCACAATGACCTCGCCTAGACACGAAACGTCTGAAAGCAGCTAAAAAGGCTTGTGTACTCATATCGCTGACGACTTCTAAATGAAGAGCACGGGTGGACATACACACAAACAAACATATGTAGCCCTTGTACGAACGGTGTCCGCGACCTTTCGTTGTCCTAATATTTATAGGGCCGGCATAGTCAACACCGCTATGCAAAAACGGTCGCGCTGGAGAACATCTTACAGATGGAAGAGAACCCATCATCTGGTTCTTGATGCTAGCGCGATTTTTAACGCATATAACACATTTGCGCACATGAAGTTTGACTAAATTTCTGACTCCTATGACCCAGTAGGCGGTCCTCAAATAATTCGCCATCAGCTGAGGACCCCCGTGCAGAGTTTTTAAGTGAGCATCTGCCACTATAAGGTTTGTCAGATGACAAGACTTTGGTAGTACTATTGGGTGCCTTATCTGTTCACTTAACGGAGCCTTCTCAAGTCTACCTCGAACTCTGATTATGCCCTTGTCATCAAGATATGGACAGAGTGAGTTTAGTTTACTGGATTTTAATTGTAAATAGCCTTTCTCTTGTAATTGTAAATATTCTGTTGTAAATATTTCTCTTTGTGTTTGTCTTATACAACATTCTAAAGTTGCTTCTAATTCTAATTTCTGTAAATATTTTGGTTTAAATGTGTTAGGTTTAAAAAATCGTCTGCAATAAGCAATGATTCTAACTAATTTTTGTAATGAGGAATAACGTTCGAACATGGAACACTCTGGAACTGTCGCAATGTGAGCTTTTGTTGTTTCCTCCAAGTCAGTATTCAACTCATTTGGCCTTTTGTATACTATAGGTTTTTGGTTGAGAAATGGTGGTCCGGAAAACCATAAACTATTGTTTCTGAGTGCACTTGGTAATATACCTCTAGAAGCGCAATCAGCTGGGTTGTCCTGTGTTTTTACATGAAACCATTGAGATGCTTTCATGTTGGTCAATATTTCAGAGGTACGGTTGGCTACAAACGTCTTCCATCTGCTTGGATGGCTGTTGAGCCAAGCTAACACCACGGTAGAATCTGTCCAAGCCTTGATTCTGTCCCTCGAAATATTTAAAACATCTGCAGTTTCTGTCAGCAGATTTGACAGTAGAACTGCTCCACACAACTCTAAACGAGGAATGCTAATTTGTTTGACGGGGGCCACTCTGGTTTTTGCAACCAACAACGAAATATGGATTTTACCGACCTCATCTACTATCCGAAGGTAGATAACGGCAGAGTATGCTGTTTTGGAGGCGTCACTGAAGCCATGCAGCTCAAGATCATCGTTTGACTTAGTGCCAAGCCAACGAGGTATCCGTACCTTACTAAGTTGTGACAACTCATCACGGTAAATATTCCATTCCTTTATTAACTGAGAGCTTAGTTCTTCATCCCAACTAACACCTGCAAGCCATAATTTTTGGATGAATGTTTTTGCTAAAACCACACTAGGAGCTAACCAGCCTAGTGGATCAAACAATCGAGCTATGTCCGAAATAATTGATCTTTTAGTTACAGGTGCAGTCGTCGGCGGAGGAAGATTCACCAAGTATTGGAAGGTATCTTCGTTGCGGTTCCAGGTAAGTCCCAAAATTTTGATTGTGCTGTCTAATTTGATTTCTAACCCATTCTCTTTGTACTCTTTTTTCTCTAATTCATAATTTTGTATAATATCTCCTTGTCCTATTGTGTCCTCATTTTCAGTTGTTCTGGTTTGATCTATTTGTTCTTTAACTTTATTTCTTTCAAGTTTATCAATTCTCTTCAGTAACTTTTGACTATTGCTGTTCCACTTTTGTAATATAAATCCACCTTTTCCTAATAATGCTATCATTTGCCTATATATTTCTATGCCTTCTTCTACACTATTGCATCCTGTCATTAGATCATCCATGTAGAAGCAATTTAAAACTTTATCTGCAGCAAGTGGATAACTTGTGCCTTCATCGACTGCAATCTGACGCAAGGTTTTGACTGCTTGATACGGCGCAGAAGCTGTTCCGAAAGTCACGGTCACAAGTTCGTAATCTTGGATCTCCTTTTCAGGACTGTCACGCCAGAGTATCCGTTGGAACATGGCATCTTCTTCTGCTACCCTAACTTGGCGGTACATTTTAATAATATCCGCTACAAGTCCTATGGGATGAATCCTCCATCTTAAAACCGTGTGACGTAAATCAGCCTGCAGTGACGGACCAACCATGAGCGTATCATTAAGTGACACTCCATTGCTGTTCTTTTCAGAGGCGTTGAAAACAACACGAACTTTAGTTGTGGTCTTGTCGTTCCTAATGACTGCGTGATGTGGCAAATACACTGCTTCTTCCTTCTTACTATCATCTTCTTTCACGTGCCTCATATGTCCTAACTGTAAATATTCATTTATAACTTCTGTGTACTTTTCCCTTAAATCTTTGTTCTTTAGTAATCTTCTTTCTAATGCTTTAAACCTTAATTTAGCTATGCCACGTGAATTTCCCGACTTGCAAGGAGGATCTACATTTTTGAAAGGCAACCTAACTATGTATCTGCCATTGCTATCTCTCCTAGTGGTCTCACTGTAAAACTCTTCGCATTTCTTCTCCTCTGGTGTAAATATCTTTTTATTAGTGCTAAATTCTTCAACTTCCCAGAATTTTCTTAAAAAATCCTCAACCTTGCAATGCATTACATTTATGTTATTTGAATTACCATTTCCACTAGTTGTGTCTCCAGGACCAATGGCACCCGACAGGACCCACCCTAAGGAAGTGCTCTGTGCAATCAGTGTACCAGAAGGACTTTTCATTAAACCTTTTTTAATGATGCAGCTATAAACATCAGCACCTAACAGAATATCGATTTTGTTGGGTGTGTTGAACTCCGGATCTGCTAAGCATAGGTTATTTATACCTAGCCAGTCGAAGGTGTCTGTATGAAGACTTCGCTCAGGTAGGTAAGAGGTGATCTTCTTTAACACATAAGCACTTAATGCAAACTTGAAGCTAGGGTCGACACGAGATTTAATCGTTAATTGTACCATGTGCTTTGTCATGGTTAACCTATTATCTCCTAATCCCGACACAAGCCCTTGAATTGGGATCTTTTTCAGGCTAAGATACTGCACTGTGGCCTCTGTTATGAAACAAGCCTGCGAACCTTGATCGAGCAAGGCTCGGACCGTGTGGTATTCACCCGTCTTTGACGAGGCCTTTACTAGCGCAGTGGCTAATAAAACCTGTCTGGGTTTTGCTACTCTCCCTGTAGATAAGCAAGAGACTATCTGAGTAGTACTGGTTGAAGGACCAGCACTATCAGCAGTAGGCTTTACTTCAGGGTCTTGACCTTTATTGTCCAAATGTAACAGTGAGTGGTAGCGCTTCTGGCAAACTCTGCAACTTGTATTTTTCTTGCAGTTGTAAACAGTATGGTTACTGCCTAAACAGTTGAAGCAAATTTTGTTTTTACCAACGAAATCCCGTCTAAGCTCGAGAGATTGTTTGGCAAACTTCTTGCAGAAACAAAGCTTATGACCCTCTGAGCAATATTCGCATTTCATTGACGATGACGAGTCTGTGGCTAACAATGTTTTAGGCATATTATTGTTATTGACCTGGTGACCTGAACCCTTTTTTGGTTCTATGCACTCAAACGCGCGAAAACGTTGCTCTAAAAATACTTTAAATTGATTAAAGGTAGGAAAATCATTGCTGGAATCGCTGCTACTGACACTTAATTCCCATTGCTTACGCGTTTCAGGATCTAATTTAAATGTCACTATATGTATGATAATAACATCCCATGTACTCACATTTATACCTAAGTTTGTTAATGCATTTAAACAGTCATTGGTGGTGTCTGAAAGCTCCTTTAATGAAGTCGCCGATTCGACGTGCATACGTTTAATACCAAATAACCGTTTCAAGATGCAGTTGGCGAGATATCTTTTATTACTGTATCGCCTATCTAATAGATCCCAGCACTGACTGTAATTGGCATCAGTTATTGGAGTATTCCGTATCAATTGCTCAGCTTCACCAGTTAGATGACTTTTTAAATAGTGCAGCTTTTGCACATTATCTAAAGAATTATTTTTATGAACTAATGATACAAAAAGATCATGAAAGGTCGTCCATTCTTCATATTTGCCAGAAAACATTGGAATAGCAATCTTGGGCAATTTGACTAGTGAATGGGCAGACTTAACAGCACTACCAGAAGAACCATCCCCATGAGGTATTGGTTCACTTAAAACTCTAATTTTATTGAGCGTTGTTTTCATTAAACTTTTATAAGTAATGTAAGTGTCCTCCGTTGTATCATAAATATCAACAACTTTTTGATCAATATCATCTAATTTATAGCTCTGATAAAGTTGAGAATTAGTATTTTTAAACGATTCCCAATCTTTTTCTAATAATTCCTGTCTAGTTTCTATGTATTCAATAGTTAATCTTTCTTTAGGACTCTTTTTAAAATTTGTGTATCCTTTAATAATAACACTTTGCAACCCCCTCAATACATTGACCAATCCCTCCATATTTGAAACAATTAACCAAACAAACCTAATGAAAACAACTCAACCAGTGTATAAAACAATGTTTGTTTTAAAATAAAGCAAAACTAATTTGAAATAAAACACAAAACTATAATATTCTAAGTTCCAATTAGTTGCTCAAAATTTTACAAGTGTTTTGAATCAACTTATAATCTGGCGGAAATCGGGCGTAGGTTCCCCGTTCCGTCGTTTTTTAGGAAATTATTCTAAGTCCTAAACTAACATGCACAGATAAATACAAGTCCCTAATAACTAAACGTTAAATCTTCAAAGTAAACCTCTTTGAATAAATAAAGTCTAAAATTGCTTGTCACTAACTGCTTTTGTTTTTATAGTAAAATGTACTTACAATTTTCACTTCACTCACACAACACGAATGTGGCGCACCCTGGTGGCCACACGTTGAACTATGGATGTGACGTCAGTCTTCTGATGTCACGTTGAACTCGGCGTGACGTCCTTCTTATGACGACACGTTGAACTACGAGGGTGACGTATTGCTGTCACCTCACGCTTGAACTGGATGCAAGTGGCGCCCTCTATGACGACACTTTTCCACCGCTGCTACTGCTGACCCCGTCCACTATACTGGACGAAGCTGTCGCTGCTCATGCGGGGAACCGTGTACTCTAGCCGCAGCGATCCACTGCGAGTACCACTGGCGGGCGAACTCAAAAAAGCCGGAATGTTTTACCCGGGTCGATGGACCAATGTTTATTACCGAGCCGGTACTACGTTGAACTAAAGCACTTGTGAGAACACTAATAGGGTTGAAAATAAAACCACAATTGTGTCCTGATCTAAGCTGGTAATATATTTGCTAAAATTCACAAGAGCCCTACCAAATCGTTGTAACACAACGCTTGCGAGTTCTAATTCGACGCCAACGCCATCTAGTTACGTCCTGTACAACTCTTGTTAAATACATAATATTTTGTTGAACTGATGAGCGGCTTTTGATCATGCATGATCATTAACACACGGCACGGCGTAACTCAACGTGTTTCTTATTTTCAAAACTTAACCTTGAAAAGCACGTTTCCTGACAAAGCAAATAATTTGTCAAACAACAATCTACTGCCAATAATGCCATCCTAATGATCCTAAAAAAAAATGTCTAAATAAATAATTTCAACTTGATTAACTATCTACTTACCCCAAATACCTAATTAGTAATTATAACGTAAGTACTTTCACCACACACAACACAAAACAAATTATAATTCTAATACTAGATATAAATCACTGTTTTATTACAAACAATTTCCAACTGTTATACTAATAAATTCAATGAATACAACGAACAAAAGTGTCCAAATTAAAATTTCAAATTCAAATTGTCAAACAAATTATTACGTTAAAATAATATTCTATACATAGATTGTCAATTGTAATGATGTCCGATGTCCGAACTCCGTCCCGATAGTATTACGAAATTCCACGAAGCCGACTGAATGGCGATATTGCTCCATCTCGTTCACGCGCACGCATTTTCACTCATATAAGCCGATCATTTCCGCTTGCTGGCGCTCTAAAATTTGCAAGCCACGTAACCTGAAGAAACGTCATGTCTCGTTTATTTTCTATACAAATCGAATTTCACGACAAGCCGCGCGCACCTACGAGTTGTATTAGAGCAAAATTTTTTGTTCTTTGGAAAGAAAGACAAAACATTTAATGTAGGCGTTTTGCAATGTTTAATTTTATTGTGTGTTAAATACCTACAGTATGATATGATTATTATTTCAATGATGAATTGAGTATAGAGTGGCTGTGTTCTGAATTTTAGAAGGGAAGCCGGGAAGAATCGGCTTATATGGAACCTCCGCCACTGGTATCTAAAGATATAAACATAAGTACCTGCTGGGACACAGGCATCCTCTCCCCTTCTCGTCTCCTCTAGTCGCTCGACCCTCCCTCTATAGAATATAGATGTGACCGCGTTGTTCTTCTAAATTCTCGAAATTATGGTGTGCGTAGGAATTTTGATTCGGTTTACGCCATAATTTAAAGAATTTAATACATTAAGGGCTGATTTTTTCAACGTTAGATAAGTTTTATTCGTGGAATAAAATGGACGTCTGACAGATTTTGTATGGAAGAACTGTCAAAAATTCAAAATTATTCCTCGGATAAAATTTATGTAACGTTGGAAAAATCAGCCCTTATATATTAATAAAGAAATCTCGATATTTTGTCAAGTGGTAAAACCGTGCGAAGCAGGGGCGGTTCGCTAGTTTAAAATACAAGATTGTGATGCTTTGACATTTGAAGACCCTTAAAGTCGACTATAAGACTGCATTTCAACCAGAGATGTGCGAGGATGCGTAGCGAGGGATGTGTGTGGACAAACCAATAACATCGCTTCATTTTCATAGCTTGAACTAAGTTAGCGTTGTTATTGGTTGGTAAGTCTAACCCCGACTTAGAAAGCTGGGGGACAAAGAGGGGGGGGGGGGGATACAAGAAACAATTTCAATATAAAATAAGGTTGGGAATTCATTGATAAGGTTAAGGAAAGGAAATCTACTTTTCTTTTGATTTTGAAAGTTAGAAGACAAGAGAGGAATACAAAAGGGTAATTGACAGGTAACGCTTGCGATTTAAAAAAAAAAAGAGGAGGTCAATTGGGTTTTTTTTATGTTTGTTACTATAAAAGAGCTCACGTAGGTTCTCGGAGGCACCTTTTCGAAACACAAATACTCAAGTGGGAGATATATAGCACCTACTTTTACACTGAGTCATATAGCATCAGTTTCAAAACAACACTTTTACCACATTATAAATATCAATATATTTATTATATTGTGCTTCTACCTAGTAGAAAGAAATTTAGTACGGCCAAGCTACCCGAAACTGTCAAATTTTCCCAATCAACTTTGAACCTTATGCTTTAGCGATAAAGTTGAAAATCTATTAAAGAAATTTGACAGATTGTAGTAGCTTGATGTGCTGGCGTCTGTACATAAAAATCTTGTTAAAAAAATATTAAAATAGTTTATTTCTGTAACTTTCTTGTCACACTACAACAGCTCAGTACAGTATTTCTAAAATTCCTACATTGCCTTACCAAAATAATATATTCCTGTATCACAAAACTGCTGACCGTTCCAACTCCGAATCAACTGTCGTGAAATATTTTATTCGTTCGCCCATTCTCACCTGATTTCCATTGAAAAGTTTTTGGCTCTGGGTAGTTTGTGACGTCGCTTTTGACCACTAAACGTGTGTATTGTTTGATAATAGGCAGCTTGTGGAGGCTTTCGGTTAGATATTGTTCGAATGAAAATGACCGGGTGGTGGATTACTTGATTATTACTGCCTATTTATTTTCAAGGGTTACTTTAAAATATTTATTTATTTATCATGCTTACAACTATCATTACAGGCCTTTCCCTAATGCGACAGTGTAGTTATCAATTTATATAATATCGTAGGGTTTCGTACCCAAAGGGTGCCAACGGAACCCTATTACTAAGCATCCGCTGTCCGTCCGTCTGTCTGTCAGCGGGCTGTATCTCATGAACCGTAATAGGTAGACAGTTGAAATATTCATTGTGTATTTCTATTGCCGCTATAACAACAAATAATCAAAATAAAATAAAGTTAAAAATTATAGGAAACGTACCTACAAAAGAAACGATTTTTTTGAAGTGAAAACTTCTTTAGCGGCGCTGTGTACTTTTTTTGGAATGGGTAAAAACTTCTAAATTCGCGTCAGGTCACGTGACCCTGATCGAAAATTCGTAAGACGTGACGCGCGTTGTTGAGGACAGCGCCATCTATGCACATCGGGAAGAACTACGAGGGCCTCGCGTACTAACTACGTAGGCCTCGCGTACTAACTACGTAGTTCATCCAACAACGACGAGATGGCGCTGAACCACGGATATATAACTGACGACGAGCTCAAATACATTTTATGTACAAGGCCAATAGTATGTAAAAATGTAACTAATATCAATCGTACCATCTACGTCCTCTTCTAATACGCCTCTGCAAACATTATGGTAATCGAACAAAGGTAACATTGTGTAAAATTTCATACAGGCTCCTTATTAGTTTATCTAGTTACCACTTTAGAAATGATTAACGAAGCACTGCCGCGACCAACACCACGAACTGAAGTCTATCCTGTGTGCTTATTTGTAAATCTGAATAAATTCCTTTCACGAGAAGAATAAACCAGTCACTTTGGTCATCATACCTGATTTGCAAAAAACCCTATAAAATAAGGAACACACCTTAACACGCGTGTTTTGTTTATAAGACGATTCACAAAATACACTCGTAATTGTTCAAGTTTTCACTTCTGTCGGCACTACCGGAGTGCCAGTGTTTTTTTTAAATATGTAGTGTGAAACATTTTACGGTGGTACGGAACCGTTCGTGTTCGAGTCTTACTCGCACTTGGCCGGTTTTTATCCTATATGCGGTCGGTTTTTTAGCTATAATCTGTTGAAACTATTTGGTTTACCTTTTTTAATAGAAACACCCTGGCCACTTGTTAGAGTAATTTCATGTACTAGGTACTTATTTTGAATAGAAAAATGTTGTTGTCATTCTGTGTGTCAATCCAAATGTGCTCCATAATATAAGCGTTGTAACATAAAATCGTATTTTATTACAAAATAATCAGATGGGGTCTTCGTGTGAGATTGTTTTTGGCTTTTCATATTATTAGCTATCATTCTTGTTATCCCATACAACTGAGCTCTCATTGATTGTAAGACAGTATTAATACACTGTATTAGCTCTTTCCTTGGAAAAGATCTCAACCAAATCCTTCAACACAACTGTCTGTATTGCCAACACCGGCTAGGTACTGCTTATTGCTAGCAATATTTTCTTTAGTCTGCAAACTTTACGTACAGACACCAGCACATCAGGCTTCTACAATCTGTCAAATTTCTTTATCGCTAGAGCATAAGGTTCAAAGTTGATCGGAAAAATTCGACAGTTTCGGGTAGCTCAGTATATAGTGTAGTTCAGTATATATATGACATTACATGTTCAACAAACGTACGCAATTCCATAATTCTTCGATTGCTTACCAAAAAATGCCATATATTATGTATATTATAATGAAACAAATAAAGTACTGCAATCTCAAATTTGTCGATTGGCTTTCGGAAATTCGTTATTCATTCATTCATTCATTCGATTCGGTTCCCTGTTAAAAAAACAAAAGTGCAGTCTGCGATGCAGTCCGTGTTTCATTAAAACTTTTTACATCATGTTACTCCAAAAACGAGCATGACGACCTCAATCGAACACACTCGGATTGTACAGTTTCCACATTAAAACAATTTTGAATAAACCATTGATGCGTCTCGACGCCTCCACGATTATTGAACGGAGTACAGAATAGCACACAGAAGGTCAACTCTATGTCTTTGAAAAGTCCGGCGGAATAAGCGCGGCGCCATTGCTACGAAACTGCGGTGCCAGCATGATTATTTTTAATCGTCGACATTTTCATTACTTACGTAATTTTCATAGTTTTCGAGAGTGCTGATGTCGAAAACACGACAAAATTGAAATCCAAGATCGCCGCCACCAAAAGGGGATTGAAGATTAAAGTGACGATAACTACTTCTTCGTTTATAATTCGTCACCCTAGAATCCGACAAAGAACTGTAAAAAATAAGAACTCTTGATATCATGCTGACTGTTTGAATTGATAAAAATGTCAACGATAAAAAAGAACGCTGATTTGGTATTGTATATGTCGCATCCGGTCATGCATTTGACTAGTCGGAACGCTAGCGCCATCTGGTGGCGCTTGACAGAGTCTAGCCTGAGTCCGTGGGGGTTAGAAAACAGCTCGACAGAACGATGTGGAGCTCACTTTGAACTTGGACTTGGACATTGGACATCGTACGGACAACATGTGCTCAGAAACTGTCCAGCGTTCCGTATCTGGTTGTGTCGTGTACCTACAGTGTGTAATTTGCTAGTGTGATTAAATTGTTCGTGAAATTATAATCTGATTTGAACTGCAAACGGTGTTTCTATTGCGCAATAACCAACACTACCCACTGTACGCCCACAATAGTTAAAATATGGCTGATAATAACGAGACACACTATACCTTCTCCGTCATATATATATATGGGGAAATATTGTATTTCACAATTACTGGAAGCACTGTTAACTGGTGGTTCCCTTCATCTTCTTATAGTTCCATTTTTGCCTTAAAGAAAGCTAGACGCTCTTCTGTTATACATATAATATATATTATAGAAGTATTTATAGCTCATCGAAACACTTACCTACCCTCTTACTAATAATAGTTGTATAGCGTCTGTATCCAAAACGCTTTGTCTTCTTCTTTCGAAAGTCAAATTGCTGACGACTGAAAGAGAGAAATCGGTGTGTAACCATTCATCTGATATAATACGTTTATTAGTAAGGGGTAAGTCTTTACTCTTTAGCCATCTTTTATTCTACTTCTCGTCTCCATTTCTGGACACACACAGTCGTAACCTGCTGTACCATGTGTATACCCACTCTGTGGTTATTGCGTCTGGGCTGCCCCACGATGGGCAATAACTCAACAGTAGAAACGCAATTAGCGGGCTAGGTGATAACACCTCCCCCATATATTACCTTCTGAATAAAACCTGTACTATTTTGTAATTAATGAATGATTTATTTTGTGTGGACGTGAGGTTTTGTTGCATGTAAGTAGTCTGAAAAGCTGAATTTGTATGGAGTCTTGGGTTTTAAAAAAGGAATGTCGTTTTTTTCTTTTTCTGTTTGTTTATGTCTGCGCTACCAGTCGGTTGCAAATGAAAGTGAGTTTACCAAAATTAAAACGAACTGTAGGTACGATTTAATTAAATAGAGACTACTCCATGTACTGTACTTTACGGTCAATTATAATATAATAATTTTATTTAGGTACAGACGCCAGCATATCAAGCTACCCGAAACTGTCAAATTTTCCCAATCAACACAACTCTCTAAGACCACGTAAGTCCGAAGAATAACTGTTTCATGAAATCATCATTCTTTGGACTTACGTGGTCTTAGAGAGTTGTTTTGATGACTTTAATGATTATAATTCTGTAAATAAATATTTGTTACGGCCGCGAATCATATTTTGATCGACATACAACTTAATACTGACCAGCAAATTGCAAAAAACGTAAGAAAATTTGAATTTCGCGGGCTACCTTAGCGCTTCCCCCTTATTATAACAGTCAACCACATATTACCATAATCATAAAGAACAATTAGGCAAGGTTCTCTGTCACTAATACGTCTTTCAACCGTGGTGATTACATCAAAATTTTCTTTCACTGTTTTTGTGTCGTTTTGGTATGGGAAGCATTTATATGTGTTTTTTGCACTTCGTGTCATGACCAAATAAATGTCATTATTTCTTTTTCTTTTCTTTAAAGCAAGACAATTTACTTACTTGCCTCACAAATGAACTGCAAAATTGCTTGAAAAAAAGAACTTTCCAATATTAAAATTTTCCCTATAAAAAGTATTATTTACTACAAAGCCTTGAACGTCAAGTTCCAAGCCAAAGTCTGTAAGTGGGACGACATTATTCCAGAAGGTAACATGACACCTCCATTAGAGCAACTTCTTATAGATGGCGCTTAAAACGCCACTGAAGAGATAATGGCGCCGACTTTACTGGAGTGTTTGCGGGAAAAATTGATCATGACAAATGGGATCATGGGAAAAGATATTTTTTTAGTCGAATAATAATGGAAGAAAAATATTATTATTTTTACCTAGGTACGTATGAAAAATATGAATTTCGATTTCAGTCAAAACACGAATCCTAGTCACATTCCGGCAACGTTATTAGTAAATAAAAGAAAAACCTACAAAAACAATATTTTAGACAAATTCATCCAATTTCATCTCCCAAATACCATTCTTAAACCCACATTTCGTCTGCTCACCGATCGGCCATTTATTCCCTTTTTCACAAAATATCAAATCCCAAAATTCTGCGCAAATGGTAAACAGGCTGACCGAGCCGCATTTACATAACTCTCAATTACATTTGGATTTAAAATGGCTGCCACGTGCGTGAAATAGAAATAAAAAAAATATTGGCGCGATGCGTGTGCGGAACGACCGCACAGGGTATAAAGTTTTATGATTTTTTTGCATTCCTGTACCTAACGCAGTTAGCAGTATTGTGAAATGAACGGTGGCCGTTGATGACACTTTTTGTACGGAATTTCCGAAGTTTTTATGCTATCGTGTTTTAGGGAAAATGAACAATGAAGCCTGGGAATGTTTAGATATTGAAAGTTTCCCACAAAAAATGGTGTAAACAATTCTAAACATTAAGGCAATCACACGTACAATTCATGAATGATCAAATCAGCAAATCTAGCACCATTATTTACCAACAAATTGTCATCGAATTTACCCTTAATTTCACAGTGGCCATCGCCCAGTATTTACCAATGTCCAGCCTGAATAGGCAGTAAATCAGGTTGCTAATACAATGGTTTGAAACGTCCAAATTTGTATGTAGCGTTGCCCCGCGTGGTACAGTCGCTAGTCGCCACCTGAGGGCTGGTTAACTTAATTAGCATATTGATTGTTTACAGACGTGTTGGCGGTCGCCCCGTCCTAGGAGAATAGCCTGGGGCAACAAATATGATCTACAGTACTTAAGACAATGTAGTTTTCAATAATTTGGGAGCTTGGAATCTTGGTGGGGGTTAATTAGTTGTTTATTGTTCGTCGTTGCAAAAAAGCTACCAACGTTTTGCTTAAAGTCTGGTTAGTATTTTCAGTAGAATTTAGCTTAGCAAATGATAATGATAAACGAGTGTCCGTGGAGATTTTTTTGCCTGTTCTTCTTCATAGGAACTTACTACGCTTATTGGAATGGGCAACTAGCTTCATCTTTCTTCACCAATTTTGATAAAATGGTAGCTGACACCCTGGATTAACATATAGGCTACTTTTTATCCCGATATTCCCACGGGATCGACATTTACGCGGGTGAAACCGCGGGACGCAGCTAGTTGGAAATAAATGCTTTGAGTTTGATACAATATTATACTTACATCATTATGACGCAGAATGTTCCCTGGCCAAGTCTTATTCGTAGAAAATCGGAAATACTTCAATATAGTTCGATTGAAATTACAGTCCATCCATTTCACATGAAACAATGAACATTATATTCATTTCTCATTGCAAAACCATGTAATGAAATACTGGAAGAAATTAACTTCGAGATCTGAAATCCATAATTCAGCTACATTATCGTGAGTTTCCGAACGGCTGGCCACCATAACCAATTTAGGAAGACCTTCGGCACACTCTTTATCAACGTTGAATAGATACAATCTCGACTTATATCGAGTTCAGATTATCCTAGTCTTTTCTCTGTACTAACCAGAGTCTATAGACCTTCAATGACCCGGGTCTGGCTGTTTGTGTATGTGAATTTAAATGTTTGTAAACGCATCCACGATACAGGAGTAATTCCTAGTGTGGGGCAACGTTTTAATAAAAAAAAAAAAAAAAAAAAAAAAAAAAAAAAAATGACCCTCAATAAATGCTTTAATAAAGGAAGATTTAGTTAGAGGAAAGAAAATTGCGGATCAAATTAGGCTGGTCACGTTTGCTCATGGCTGGGAATGACATGAGAAACGAAGTGGAAGTGATGGCATGTCGAATGTATCTACACGGTTCATATTCTGTTGGATATTAGTGCGGGTTCAGCAGGTACATGCAGTGTAATGGTCATATAACGTTGGACATGACGGACACAGGTAATTAATAATTCTGTTGCATTACGTTAAATTGCTTTTGCGTTCGGATATTCTGCGGATTATTTTCTACAGAATGGATAGACAGTTTGTACGTTCGTGTATTTGAGCGTTGGGAGAACTATTGTTTATGAATGTTGTAGATGATGATGACATTGTGGTGTGATGTATGTTTTATTTATTATTACAGCGGTGCTATTCTGTAAAAATCTCACCGTGAAATCTTAGGTGAAGTGAGCGTGGAGTGAGCTGTCAATAGTGTCGATTCCTAGCAAAAACAAACTCACTAATTCACCTAAGTTTTCACGGTGAGTTTTTTTACAGAATCGACCGGCAGTTTCCATTAGTTTTGGACATGGAAGAAATTCGTAACGTTTAGCTTATGCTAAACATTATGATTTTTTTAAGATTTTTTTTTAAATGTTTTTGTTTATGCAAAATTAGCCTATAATGTTCCCACTGCTGGGACACAGGTCTCCTCTTTGTGAGAGGGCGTGGGACGTAACCCACCACGCAGCCCGGTGCGGGTTGGTAGATGTCACACGACTTCGAATTTTGTAATAACGTCATAATGTTTGTAAGTACCTAATTTCAATTTAAGAAGAGATTCATGTACCTACCATGTCTTAATGCTAATTAAAATATTCTTCTATTAAAATATCCTACTACGCAGTAGAGTTTATTGGATAAGAAAAAATGCTGCGTTCAACTTCCCAAAATGAACCAAGAAACAAAATACCATAGAAATTAATATTAGCAAGCCGTTTCATTTTATAAAGCACCCACATTTACGTTTGATGCAAGAATAATTTTGATAATTAAGTCGAATCATTTATTTCAAATAAGCACATAAAAAACACTTTTAAACGTCTAAATTTACAAAAAAAAAAAGATTTGATTTTAGTCGCCCCTTCCAAAAGGTAGTTTGGTATGAAGAAGAATGGGCAAGAAACTCTACTGTTACTCTTTTAACCCATTGAAGGACACTGAACGCCCCTCGACGTAATAACAATAAAACTTCTATTGTGTCTCGTACAGTGTCCTTCAATGTGTTAAAAATGTTTTACAAAATTTTTAGTTTACATTAATTATAAATAATATCGAACATCCTTCTCAACCAAGTCGACCAAAACCACCAAAAAGATCTAATGAAACGAACCACAGAAACCCATTATAGTCCCATTTCTTCTCATGTCCTTCTAAGCACACATGACATTAAAAATTCCATGTAGCAGAAGATAAATCTTCACGCCATTATCCACCAGAGGGCGCTTATGGGACAGGTGTTGTTATTTTTGGCCGGAAATTGGAGGGCCTCTTTAATTTTGGATACATTACTTTTGATGCATGCATCCGATGGTGTGTGGATGGTTGTATTGTGTAACGAACCAACCACGTAGGATTTGAACGGGATTTTTGTGTTGAAAATTAAATAATGCAAACAAAAGGTCGACACTGTTTTTTTTTTGTTTTTAATTGAACATTAAACGTTCAGTTATTAAAAGAAAATTAAATTATACTTGTAGTACCTAGTATTATAAAACCGTTTTTTTTTTTGTTTAGTATGTTTATTTACTGGCACTTTATAAAATAAGACCAATAAAAAATTATTTTTAAATTCACAGTACCTTCTTGATGTTCATGCCTAATTATGTTACCACTAAAACTATTCAGAACACCGTCATTATGAATTACAAACCAACAAGAACCAAGACTTCTACCTTGTAAAAATTGCTCCAACGGCAACGTAAGAACAGAGTAATCCCCAAATTCATGGCGACGTTACACATAAGCGGACCTAACCCGTTATAAAAATGACGGTAGCTGTGTCCGGCGCGACAACAAAACGACATGTCACGCTCTCTACTTAACCCTCACTTGCTATGTTTATGTTTACGGATATGTCCGACACAGGGTTATATGTGCGAAGCTCGAAGGTATGGTGTTGTTGAAGTACTATTCACGTACCTACTTGTGTGCTTATGAAGGTACAGTCAACAAAAGAGATAAGTATGCAGGATCATCGGATATACAAATAGTTGAAGTTTAGTAAGAAACCGATGGATGTTCTCGAATAAAATTTTATTTTATTAGTAGAAAACAAACAGCTCATTTATCAAATTAAATTTCCGTCGACAACATCCATCGCTTTCTTACTAAACTTCAACTATATCCGACGATTCTGCAAACTTATCTCTTTTGTTGACTCTACATACTAGCTGTATCCGCGACTCCGTTCACTTGACTGTGTAAGTATTCTTTTCGCATTATAAGTTAATGGGAACGTGTGGTCAAACCATTTAAACAGGTACAAAAAAAAAATAAAAAAAATTGGGATACAAGATTACATAGAACTTCACAAAACGGTTTATGTACAGACGACAGCACATCAAGCTAATACAATCTGTCAAATATCTTTAATAGATTTTCAACTTTATCCCTAGAGCATAAGGTTCAATGTTGATTGAGAAAATTTGACAGTTTCGGTTAGCTTGGTGTGCTGGAGTCTGTACAGAGCTTAAAATAATGTAGGTACAGAGGGTTGAAAAATATTGGTTGTTAATTCAGTTAAATAAAAATATCAAGGATATTCAGCTTTCATATTTCATAATAAATACAATTATGATCATCTTATTTTTTCTAATGATTTAAATTACCCAATCTAACGGATTGCATAATACCATCCATTAGCTAAGTCAGACATATTTCTAGGGAAGAGAAGAATAATACCTCAAAACCTTTTTATTAGACATTTAACTCTTCGCACGTCGAGTGTACACCATGTGTACCGATAACAATAAAATTTCTATTGTGTCTGCTAATTAGACGCGCGACGAGATAAAAACCTTTAGAAGATATAATTAATAAAGAACATAATACAAAGTTGAAATCTTTGTTTCCGTTGTTTATTTGCTTCCATAATAAATAATTAGTTATGTAGGTATTATTGTTTCCGAAGTGCAGAGCATGCTGTAAAATCATACCTCATTAAAACACGTGCTAAAACTACTTAAACCTACGTAGGTACTGTTAAAAGAAATACTTATCAAAAGTTTCGTTTTTTCCTACATTAGTATCGGCTAAAAATAGCATAACAAACCGAGTCACAATAACAGTATTAGTATTACGAAGCAAGTTCTAATAATAAACGTTCTAAATCGATGTAACGTAAGGTTCATTATCGCTTGAAGACTGACGTAATAGACGCGACGCGGTGTGACATCACCCGCATGCGCACTCAAGATATCAGTAGCGGCTAGTGAACGTTAATTTCGATCCGATGTAACAAGAGCAGAGTGGCGCAGTGGAAGCGTGCTGGGCCCATAACCCAGAGGTCCGTGGATCGAAACCACGCTCTGCTAGAAACTCTTTTTGCGTTTTTTATGTTTTTGTATTTTCTTTTTTTATTAGTTAGCATTCTTTCTGATATTGGGAATATTTTTATTTTTACTTATTTCAAGTTTTATCTTAGTAGGAAATTTATGTAATATACGAGTATAATACCTGTTAAAATTTGTCAACATTATGTTGATACCTACTACGAAATAACATTATACTTTTTATTTATTAATAATATTCTATTTAAATTAAATCAAAATTTGAAATTCACATTGATACTTACTAAAATCTCACTACCTACAATATTAATATCTTCATAAACAAGTCATACAAAACTAAAATATTAACTCGGCACTACCAATTAAAAGTTCATAACGGTATTTTAATCTGTCCATAGAAAATGAACCAAGTAAACTGCTTAATAGTGAGTACTAATTGGTTGTAGTACTACCTGTTAGTTAGCAAGTTTAAAATATTGCCCGTTCAGGGGTACCCAAAACCCATAATATGGTAGGAGGGATAAGAGATGACGATTTAGCGGATAACCCGAGGTCCGTACGCCACAGGAGGAACCCTTAGATGACATTATAACCCTTGGGAGATAGATGACAATCATCTAAAAAAAAGGCGACGCCCATAGCCGAGGTCAATACCTCGCACGGGTGCCCTTAGCGTGTAGTCGCTTAGATTTTAAATTTTGTTAAGACCTGATGGAGGCCTTAATTTATTGAGGCACTCAAAGGCAAGCCCAGTAAAGCAGCTGACAACCTTCTAGGTTGACCAGCGAGATGCCATAATAAAAAAAAAATTATAAACTTATAATAAACGTGATCGGAACTAAAATTGTTATTATGTTTTTTTTTTTCTTTTTTATGTTATGAGTTTATGACTGATGGAATTAATTGGTTATTTTTGACGTAGGTAAAAAATGCGCACAAAATTTACATAGAAACTTTTGTCTAATTACTTATATTTAAATACTTCCATGTTTCAATACAAACAAAAAATCAATCATTAACTGAAATTACTTACACCTCCATTATGTTATTATTATCTTTTCTGATCTCAATTTATTAAAAAAAAAAACACTGGCACTCCGGTAGAGCCGACAGAAGTGAAAACTTGAACAATTACGAGTGTATTTTGTGAATCGTCTTATAAACAAAACACGCGTGTTAAGGTGTGTTCCTTATTTTATAGGGTTTTTTGCAAATCAGGTATGATGACCAAAGTGACTGGTTTATTCTTCTCGTGAAAGGAATTTATTCAGATTTACAAATCGTGGTTCAGCGCCATCTCGTCGTTGTTGGATGAACTACGTAGTTAGTACGCGAGGCCTACGTAGTTAGTACGCGAGGCCCTCGTAGTTCTTCCCGATGTGCATAGATGGCGCTGTCCTCAACAACGCGCGTCACGTCTTACGAATTTTCGATCAGGGTCACGTGACCTGACGCGAATTTAGAAGTTTTTACCCATTCCAAAAAAAGTACACAGCGCCGCTAAAGAAGTTTTCACTTCAAAAAACACTGGCACTCCGGTAGTGCCGACAGAAGTGAAAACTTGAACAATTACGAGTGTATTTTGTGAATCGTCTTATAAACAAAACACGCGTGTTAAGGTGTGTTCCTTATTTTATAGGGTTTTTTGCAAATCAGGTATGATGACCAAAGTGACTGGTTTATTCTTCTCGTGAAAGGAATTTATTCAGATTTACAAATAAGCACACAGGATAGACTTCAGTTCGTGGTGTTGGTCGCGGCAGTGGTAAGAGAAGCAAGCCGCTCGCATGGAGCTCGTCGTCAGTTATATATCCGTGGTTCAGCGCCATCTCGTCGTTGTTGGATGAACTACGTAGTTAGTACGCGAGGCCCTCGTAGTTCTTCCCGATGTGCATAGATGGCGCTGTCCTCAACAACGCGCGTCTTACGTTTTACGTCTTACGTTTTACGTCTTACGTTTTACGTCTTACGTTTTACGTCTTACGAATTTTCGATCAGGGTCACGTGACCTGACGCGAGTTTAGAAGTTTTTACCCATTCCAAAAAAAGTACACAGCGCCGCTAAAGAAGTTTTCACTTCAAAAAATCTATTGACCAATTCTGAGAAAACAAGTTTGTAATCAACGTTTGTTTCAAGCGATTTGAAAAGCGCTCCGTTGGATTTTCAACGCTTGGGTCTGCGCCGAGAGTTGAAAATCAGACAGAACGTTTTTATTAGGTGGCATTATTTTGACGCGTAGCATAGTGTTAGTAAAAGTATCTTTTTGTTCTTGCTTACCACTCGACGACCCTAATCCAATAGCCAATACTGTCTTCTTAACATGCCTTTTTTGTATAAAACCTTGTTCTTAATATTCAAGTGATTTATCATTATTTAATTATGCTTTTGTATGTTGTGTTATTTCTTTTATGTGCACCAAATAAACAATTTAAGTAAGTACCTATACATATATTATATCTATCTTATCCTTGTAGCTAGCCGATCGCTTGCCACTTGCACAAGGCTCCTCAAACCGTTAGGCTTCCATTTTGAAGGCTAGGTGCCTACAATCTCTCGTCTTTAGCTTTCACTATAAAGTTAGCTAGATCTGGTAACTTATGCATAATCTGCGATTTACTGCTAGAGGAGGCAATATTCAATTCTCATATGAAATATTATTTAAGTCAATAAGAAATAGCAACTGTGGGTAGTTCTCGTATGTTTGTATGGATTACTCAGGATTTAACTGAAATGAGACGCTTTAACGCTACAGCTTGTTTATTACGTAATAAATTATTGAAATAATTTGGTTGTATATTATACTAGCTGTTGCCCGCGACTTCGGCTGCGTATTTTAGTATTTCATCATTTTTCAATAAAAAATAGTCAGGATGAAAAGTAGCCTGTGTCCTTCTCCAGGTCCTAGGCATTAACACAAACAATATTAACATAACATTGCTATAAGTATTTATTTGTCGGATACTTAGATAAGTTTTAGACAAATAAATACTTACAGCAATGTTAGTAAAGAAAAATATGTAACTAATGTCAGTATCACATTAGGAAACTGACATGACCTAGAAACAAAAATTCAAAGACATCTACCAATCCGCACTGGGCCCGCGTGGTGGATTAAAGCCCACTTCCTCTCACAGAGAGGCCTCTGTCCAGCAGTGGGAACATTATAGGCTGATTATGCTCAGAGAGTAGTAATGGCCCAGTGGTATCGCCTCCGAATTAAGGCTCTTTCAAACAGGCGCGACACGCGATAAAATCGCGCGCGACACAACGGCACCGCAAGTCGCGCAACGAGCGGTGCCTTTGCGTCGCGCGCGATTCGCGTCGCGCGTCGCGCCTGTTTGCAGGAGCCTTTACGAGGTGTAGGTCATGGGTTCAGTCCCAGTCAGGCGCTTTACTTTGTGTAAATAATTTTATAACCACTCTCAAAATGGTGAAGGGAAACATGTAGAGTAAACCGGCATGTCCTAAAACCAAAAATTCGAAGACATGTGACATCTATCAACGCGCATTGGGCCCGCGTGGTTGATTACGACCGGCCTCACAGAGAGGAGGCCTAGTGTCCCAGCAGTGCATAGAGCTTATGCTAGAGCTTATGTTTATCAAAATAATAGTTGCTGCAGATCTAATAACTTTTTTACTTTACTCGGTTTTCACTACACGTAAGGGAAGGGGTAGAACTTGTCAAAACCAAATCATAATGGTGATTGATGACGACCGCATCGCGTTTCAACTCTGAAAGAATAAGTTTTCTTCAGTCGGATCTTACGAAACTTTTGTCGTTTATCAGTGTATAATGCTACTATTTATATTGATCTGTGTTTCTTTCTTCCTTTAGATATTTTAATTAAACAACAAAACGTTTTTAGTGGCCCTCTGCGGGCAAAGGCCTCCGTGTGTTCCTTCCAAACTTCCCTGTCTAGTGCGATGTCTAATAAAAAGAATGAATTAATGAAATTAATAAAAAAAGTGAGCCGTCACGGGACGCCTGGCAGATGTGAAACATCGAAATTATTTTTAACCGACTTCAAAAAAGGAGGAGGTTCTCAATTCGACGGTATGTTTTTTTTTTTGTGTGTTTGTTACGCGATTACTCCGCCAAATGTGGACCGATTTTCAAAATTCTTTTTTTGTTCGAAAGGAGATACTTCTGAAGTGGTCCCATAGTCACCAAGTCAGGATCTGATGATTGGATCATGGAGAAATTGAGGGCAACCCTCAAATTTTATGGGCCCAAACATCGTTTTTCGCAAATCTTATGAAGTAATTTAAGTACTTGCGTATGGTGATCATCATCTCATGTAGCTGAGCTGATGATGGAAGGTACGACTCCTTAACAGTAAGGAGTAGGCATCGACTGATTTAGTAAATTATTTTTTTTTTGATGTTTGGAAGGGCGTTTGCCATTTTGGTTTTGGTATTTTAAGAAACGGCACAACACGGCATAAAAATCGTTCTTCCAATTTTGTCAAATTAGCTAGCTCCTGAGGTATAGCCGCGACTGTCATTTTATTCCAGAAAGCTGCTGGTGGAATTTTTCGTTTCCTTATATTATTTTGACAGCGAGAGCATGTTACGATTTTACCCAGACGCACCAATTCTTCGGGTATTAACGTACTGTACATATCAGTACGTAAATTACAGCGTTCTGGTGGATACAAAGCTTTATAACAAATAGCACATGGCAAGTCAGCGAAAATGTTTATAGCCTGTTCAAAACCATTTACTGATGATACCTCCCTACGATTACGACTAGCTTGTCGCATAATATCTAATCGAGTCGCTCTGGATTCGGCAGATTCATTGGATAGACGCTCGTATTGCACGTGTAGATGACGGGAACTTTGATTCTCGGTTTCGTTTGATAAGCGCTCCTGAATCAAACCGAGACGATGAGAACGTTGCTCCTCGGTCTCGTGAGACAAACGTTCATGAATGATATCAAGGCGATGAGAACGTTGCTCTTGAGTCTCGTTTGATAATCGTTCACGAATCAAATTGAGCCGCTGAGCATGACTTTCTGGACTCTCATTAAGCCTTGATAATCTCGTGTTTGTTCTCTTCTGAGAAAGTCTATACGCTCGCTGCTCATCACTCTCATTTAAAATGTTTCTAGTATTTCTTTCCCTACTTTTCTTTAAACGTTCTTCCTTTTCGTCGTTACTTTCTTCCAAACGGCGCTGTCTCATTTGAGCAGCGCGTTTAGTAGGCCTACCCATATTATACAAAATTAATTTTCTTTCTATTAAACATTGAAAAAAGAAACTTCAAACTATGAATTATGTACAAACTAAAACTAAAAACTAGAAAATAAAATTATTTAAAAAAAAAACAAAAACCGACTTCAAAAACCTAATAAACACTAAAAACTTAAAAATAACATTAAATTGAAACTATAATTAAGAATAATTTAACCTAAATAACCTTACCTAACTTTAATCTACACTATATTTTACAATTTAACAGTTTTTGGAGTCGGTGCCAAGCCCGCACTCACAAAATATTAACCAAAAAAAAGGTACTATATCAGCAAAAAATATTAACAATCAACAAAACAAACTGAAAAAAAAAATTACAACACAAGACAGAATATCAACAGAAGACGGAGTTGTTTTTGTTCGGATAGTGGCGCGCTCTTGCGGACGAAATGTGAAACTCGTAAGTAATACAATTTGATCTTCATAGGTTTCTCGGTAACGAAATCATGTCGCGATTCAGAATACGGTACAACGCCAACTATCGAGCGCTAACTAAAACTTTTAACAGCTTTGTAAAAATATCAGTACCTAATAATATGATATTAATTTACTCTCGTAAACTATTGTAATAAAAATGAAGGGAGAATATTTTATGGCCCAATTAGATAGATACACTTGGCTTGGCACCGACTCCAAAAACTGTTAAATTGTAAAATATAGTGTAGATTAAAGTTAGGTAAGGTTATTTAGGTTAAATTATTCTTAATTATAGTTTCAATTTAATGTTATTTTTAAGTTTTTAGTGTTTATTAGGTTTTTGAAGTCGGTTTTTGTTTTTTTTTTTAAATAATGTAAAAGTAATATGATTGAAAAGAACAGATTGCGATATAAACTAAATATGGCATAATGATAAAATAAAATATTACGATTTTTTCCAGAAAATGATGACTGTTTATTTAATAAACATTTATTTTAATTAAATATAAAAACTGTGTGGCGAGAGAGAGATAGCTTAACGCCGGATCGAGTGGGAAGAGAATCGCAGTCGATTGCGCATGGCGACGCGTCGCCACACAGTACACAAGACTGTGACTGTATATATACACCATCATATAGCGTGGCGACGCGTCGCCACGGCATGCGTCGCCACGCCAGAAATTTGTTTTACGTGCGGCTATAGATGTTTCACATCAATAATCTGCATAGCATTTTCTCAACTATGTTAGGGTCGGCTTCCAGTCTTATTCGATACAGCTGAATATCAGTATTTTACATGAAGAGACTGTCTATCTATCCTCCACAACCCAGTTACTGGGTAACAGGAAAGGTACCCCCTGGCAAGACTGGTTGTCAGACTTTCGGGCTGACTACCCGTAACGACTGCCAAGGATTTACGAATGATAACCGGGACCAACTGCTTAATGTGCTTTCCGAGGCCTCGGTATGTTATGAATGGTCACCCATCCACGGACCGATCCGGCGAGCGTTGCTTAACCTTGAAGATCGACCCGTGCGGCTGTTATTATCTAGCCACGAGCCTCTCCTGAAATATATGAAAACATTTATTTTTTCTAAACACATAAAGTGTGTAAAGGTACAGATATATTTTATTACTAGCTTCTGCCCGCGACTTCGCCCGCGTGAAATTTCTTGTTACTCCGACCCACCCCGTCGCATCGCATCGCCTGCCCGCGCTATTACTTCGTTTTTGCTTAGCGTTCTTTCTGACTTTTTTCTTTTTGCTCGGCTCCTAAATGTCATAGCGTGATGTTAAATAGCCTATAGCCTTCCTCATGAATTGGGCTATCAAATGCAAAAAGAATTTTTCAAATCCAACTGGTAGTTCCAGAGATTAGCGCGTTCAACCAAACAAACAAACTCTTCAGCTTTATAATATTAGTATAGATTATTCTGATGATTATAATAATATGTGAAGACTTGTAATTTTCTGTCAGTCACATTTTCAATTTCTTAGTCTATTTTGTTTACCTGTACGTCTTCCAAAGGAAATAAATAGGTACTTAAATAAATAAAAAAAATGGTCTTCAGTAATAATCCAGTTGACAATTCAGTTGAAATTTTATAGTTGCAGTTAATAAAATTCAAAACATTACAAAAGTTACGTATTTACAAATTATGTTAGGTAGCTTAGATTATTTAATATTAAGTTCAATGAACTAATAACACAATATACTCGTACAACAACAAAAGAGAACATTTTACGCATATTATCATCATTAAAAACCACAGCGTTGGCAACCGATACACTTTGCGGTGTAGGTACATATGTATATTTTAAACAAATCTTTATCAAGGGGTAATGAGAGATTCAGTTGGTCGTGCCGTATCCTAGCAACCATTCGATACTGAAGCTCTTAAGCACCGAAACGCCTTTGTTGAAAATATTTTCCAAAATTGGGATATTTTTAAAAAAGAACAGAAGGCCAATTCTCGTAATTTAAAATGTTCAAAATAGTCGCAGTCTCATCTCGGCGACAAAGAAACGTCAAAAACTTGTCAAAACGCAGGGAAATTAAAGATATTTTTGACAGATTGAGCCTGAGATCAGAACGTTCTAAAAATTAAAATTACGAGAATTGCCCCTCTGGTGCTTACACCCCTATTGAAATAAGTGGATACTTCTTCCTTTTATCTTAATAAAAGGAAGAAGTATCCACTTATTTCAATAGGGGTGACGGGAATTTGGGTCAAAAAATGGAATAAGATACACACTTTGACATCGTTTCTTGTTATTTCTTAATTTGCTAGTGTATTAATTTTTTTTCCATTGTTAATCTAATCTATACATAGTAGAAAACAAAGTCACTTTTCGTGTCTCTGTGTTACCGCTAAGTTCATAAAAGACACACTGGAATTTGATGCGGTTTCCACTAGCATTTAGAGTATTTTTTCAGGAATGTTTATGTTTGCTATAAGGACATTTAAATTAAACTTAATATAATAAATAGATCTAGGTAGATGTCTTGTTAAATTGTAATAACCATGTCAATCAGGGGCGGATCGCATTTAAATTGTAACTGTAGTACTTATCACGTTTGTTAAGAAAACGAGGATTGATTTTACGTTGCTCTTCTGTTTCGAAGTTTCGGCCAAATAAATACATATGAATTATCTTAATAAAGTGATAATTATAATTAGCAGGTCCTTACATATTCTCTTCAATTAGCTCAAAACAATATATGTTGCAACTTTCTGAAATAATTAACTCAACGACGAATAAACCCGCCCTTCCAAAATGGTTCCCATTTAATATCAACCCAGAGCATTACATAATTAAAAATATAGTATTTACCTCATAATCTCTAATACTTCAAGTAATGGGCTTGTCGCGATGTTTTCCAGTATTTTCCTAACCAGCAAAGCTAGCAAAAGCTTCATGCAACTGGTTTGGTGGCTAGCCAAATGAAAACCAACTAGTTTACACTCTTGATAAACCTTATTTTCAACGTTGTAAGGTAGATTTTTGAATGGTTGTTGTGATGGTTAAGTTTGTAAACTGTTTATGTATGATGCTGTAAATATAGAAGGAAGAGACGTTATTAATTAAATTAATGGATCGTGTATGAGTGGTGTGCGGTATCCTGTTTACGTTTTTGGATAGGCGTAGTACTAAGATCGTGTTAGACTTATAATTAATGAATGACTGCTTTATTTGCCAATATAGGTACCTACATTGTTTATGGGAAAGTGTCATATGGTTTCACTATATTTGACTTTCTAGTCTCGCAAATTTTTAAGTGACATTGTAACGATAATCGAAGCATAATAATAAAATTACAGTCTTCTTACATTATTAAAATAAAAATACTACATTATTAATTCATTTTAGTCAAAACTACGATTATACTGTTATATATTGTTTATACGATATACTAAAACTGCATGCTGAAAATGTTTGTTTACAACTTGAAGGTTATCGATAAATGTTTTTTATTTTATTGTTTCAGGTACAACATGGATATATTCACCTCATGCACTATGGTTTGGTGTGATTAAATGTACAAAATGGTTTTTTTTTCTGGCATATTACGTTTTGATAATCATATTGTTGATGCAACTAGACATAGTTCTAACTGAACGGCATTGTTAAGGCTCCTACAAACTAGCGCGACACGCGATGTAATCGCGCGCGACACAAAGGTACCGCTCGTTGCGCGACTTGCGATGCCTTTGTGTCGCGCGCGATTTTATCGCGTGTCGCGCCTGTTTGAAGGAGCCTTTACACTTTCTCTACCATATTAAAACTATTGTAGCTATTAATTGCCTCTTCCGTACGCAAAATACGCGCATTGACGTGGAGTTGCGGACAACAGCCCGTTTTACTATTACCTAATTGCCTCTTTCATATTAGTCAAATCTTTAGTATTTATATAGTTAAGTAATTCTAAATAGGACCTTAGTTTAGACAAGTCTGTTTGAGGTACTGTTCAAATATTTCTCTAGAACGGTCTATTGCATTGCGCTACACACTCAAGGCCTCCGCCAACAGCCGGTCTGCGTAGGCGCATACGAACGTTCATTCATAGTTTACTCTCCTTACACACCTCCAAGCTGAACGCAACCTTATTTTCAGGGCACTGAAGTACAAATCACTTTGTTTTAGTTTAGAGGTTAACGTCTGATTTTCATTTCGGCGTGCAGTCTGATTTAAGTCTTGCGACTGTGAAATCAGGGTTTAAATTAGTATGTGTAAGTTTAGAGGTTAATATGCCAAATGTGCTTATTGGATAATAGCGTCGTAGGCGCTAGACACTTGCATTATTGCGTGAGTCAGTTGAATGGGAATGTAAAAATGGCGTAGCCGTGAACTTATGTCGGAACCTTTTATGTGACACCGTTATGTGAAAAGAAGATTTTAGTAAACATTATGTAATAATAGTAACATTTGGCCCCACAACATTTTATTCGAGGTATTTTTTTGTTGTTGTTAACATTATGTTTTGAATATAAAGGCTCCTTCAAACAGGCGCGACACGACACGCGACACAAAGGCACCGCAAGTCGCGCATCGAGCGGTGCCTTTGTGTCGCGCGCGATTATATCCTGTGTCGCGCCTGTTTGTAGGAGCCTTAAAATGAGTTCTATTATACAGCGTCAAATTAAATTAGCTAACAAAACTACGCGGACGTGACGCTATCAATATCTAAACACTATAAAACAAAAAACAAGTTAATTTGACGACTTTGAATCCAGTCGGGATTGCGGCTATTTTGGCAACGTCGCGTTTACCGGTTACACTTATTACAGTGTTAACACTTTTATATCGGTTACAGATGTATTACTTACACTTTTAAAAGTGTATTGTGTTAACACACTGAAAAACACATTTATATGGGTTACATTTTTTTTTCCTGTTATCAATTCAATATGTAACACTTTTAAGTCTGTAGGTAACCTTTATGAAGGCGTTTTTTAGTCCCTGGTATCGATATCAACTCAACACGATAAAACAAAAGAAAACAGATTTTCTTAACTTATACTTTAAGTAATAACACAACCAGCGGTCGTAGAACCCCAAAAATAAAACCACTAAAGGCTCCTGCAAACAGGCGCGACGCGCGACGCGAATCGCGCGCGACACAAATGCACCGCTCGTTGCGCGACTTGCGGTGCCTTTGTGTCGCGTGTCGTGTCGCGCCTGTTTGAAGGAGCCTTAAATTTTTTTTGTTTTTATTCTATCTTGTTTTGATATCGATAACCATCATGTGAGCAGTTTCGCTAGCTAATTTAATTGGACCCTATCTATGTACTTGCTTTTCTAACTACATACTAATAATATAAAATCTTTAACAAAATATCATAATAAATATTTTCGTCTAACAGTAACATTATGAAATTATGACTGATGATTTAAAATTGAACACTAACTAATGTTTGTGTTCAATTTTGTTTAAATCAGTTAATTATTACCTAAATATATGAAATTATAGTCTTTTTTATAATTAGCGGACCGGTCCAGTTTCGCTCCGGTAATCAAGACCATGGTAGGGATTTTTTTTAATTAATGTGTCCCTTTTTTTTGAGGATGGGAGATCATCAAATGTCTCCTCCCGCTCTGGGTGGAGCGGAAGGGAGTGTCAGACTCTTACTGACTAAAACCCACGCGTGTTCCTTCCTTAGCCCTTTATGTTCCGGGCCAACGGTAACCCGACAATCCCGCTGACCCATTAATGTATCCCTAACCTATATGTTACAATACTATAAAACATAAGTAAAGACAAATTACTATCATGCTTAACTAATCTGATAATTAACTCCACTATAAGTAAAATAACACCAAAATATCCCTCTCCTGGAGGTCTGTGTCCTAGCAGTAGGAACATTATCAGCTGATTATGTATTTGACCAAACACTGGCCCCATTCCCCAATATTGGCCCACCACCACCATTACGAAACCCCTCACTTTCCTATTCATCTCAACCCTTTGGGCTCGCTAATGAATTTGGTACCAAATCTGTCGTCACCTACCGAACACTATTAGTATGATGTGCTAAAGTTAATGGTGTACCCGGCTGTGTATTAGGATCTTAAGATATTGTGCAGTTAAGATACAGTAGGTTAGGTTTTTTAGCGCACAGAGTGGGGACTCTGTCTGCCCACCAAGTGACCCCAGGGAAGTCGGTGGCACAGTGGTCACGTACTGCCGTGCATAGTGACGCTCAGGGGAGGCCGCTTTACAGGCCTCCCAAGGGATGTGCCTTACAGGCGTTGCACAGGGGGGTTCCGGAATTATACTTTTAAGAGGCTCCTTTTGCGTGGTTTGCGTCTGAATCTGATCTCGTGGGAATATCGGGATAAAAATTATCCTAAGCCAGGTCATGGTCTACCCAATGTGCCAAATTTCATCCAAATTCGTTTAGCCGTTTTATCGTGAAAGCGTAACAAACAAACATACAAAAAATCAAATCTTCTCTTTAATATAATATGATATTAGTAGAGATAATTATATTTTTTAATAATTATAAAAAGAAACCACTATTTAAACCATCAAACTGTCCATTCAAAACTAACCTACTGCGACACAAAGTACCAGGCAGACAGGCAGGCACTCATGATTAATGCAGAGCCAATCTGTCACTACATCTGAGCGTATCGCCCCAAGATTGAAGCTTTTCTGCCTGATTTGTGAATCGTTGTGAATCGCTACTTGATGTTTATCGTATATATTCAGATGATTTTGAGTAACGTGTTAATATTCTGTGAAATGGCGTGTCGTGGACGGAATATTTGTGGGTTGTGTAGAGTTCTAAACACGTGTAAAATTGCTTCGCAAAGGTGCAATGTGCCGATCTGGCGACATGCTAAAACTTCTTTGTATAAACACATAAATCTTTCATCGGCTTGTTCTAGGACCGAAAAATTTAGGACATGTGTGACACATCCGCCAACCCGCACTGGGCCCACGTAGTGGCTCACAGAGAGGCGGCCTGTGTCCCAGCAGTGGGAACATTATAGGCTGGTTATGATCATTATGTTATGAAACCTTCCAGAATAAATCCTCAATATGATTATGAAAACCGCATTGGAAATTATTGAAGTAAAAACTTCTTTAGGCGCGTTGGGCATTTTTTGAGATTGGAAAAAACCATTGAACTCGCGCCACTGTTACCGTAAGCGACACCGCGCGTGTTTTGTTTATAAGACGATTCAAAAAATACCCGCTTCGGATGTGTTCGGCTGTCCTCGGGATGTACTCGGTTTTAATGTATATCCGATTATGTCAGTGAGTAATGGCAAAGTATTCTGTTTGTGTTTTGTTTTCACTTCTGTCGGCACTCCCGGAGTGCCACTGTTTTTTTTTATTTTATTTATTATGGGACAGCTACAATATATAATGTTTACAAATAACAATAATATAGGCTCATAAGTACACGTATTAACAATATTGTAACCCACTATATTATCCACATGTTAATAAAATTAAGATAAAGTGAAAAGTGCCACTAGATTGGCATTACTCAGTTATATAAAATAAAAAATAATTGATTATTATATTTATTTATTTATTTTTGGATCAGATTAACAATTTGGGATTTTTCCATAATATTACAAATAAGAATTAAGATTATAAAAAGAACGAATTGAATTGTTTAGAAGTTCTAAGCACAGACAGCCCGAAAAGGAACTTTATTTTAGACTATGTTTCGATTTCTCGTAATTGTCCAATTTTTTTTAAATCAAAACAAGCCTTGCACCACTTAGGAATAAAACTTAAGGCGAAAGCGTCCGGGTAGCCCGCGAAATTCAAATTGTTTTACTGTTTTGCAATTTGAAGGTCAGTGTCAGGTTGTATGTTGATCAAAATATGATTCGAGGCCTGACCTGCAAATTGCAAAGAAAATAAATAAAAAGAAAAAAAAGAAAGAAAATACGTTTATTTGCGGCAAACATGACGCATAAAAACAAAAAACACAAACATTAAGAAAAACAAAATAACAAAAAATTAAAAAGAAATTAAAATAAAAACAAAAATAATTTTAAATTCGCGGGCTATCTTAGCGCAAAAAAATGTAAATAATAAACCGTTTTTTATTTTCATCTTTTGGTATATTGTCATCAATCAGAATTCAGCCGAAAGACAACGTGCTGGATATAAGTCTTCCTTAATCTTCTTCACTACGACCGGTCTTAGGACAAAACTACTAGGTTCTGCAATCACTTGATTTTTCTATACATATGTACAAATAAATAAAATTGAAGTACATATCTGTTTGTAAAAACCTACCTTTGCCTACCAACTTTTGCCTTTAAAATACCTATTGTAAATTGGAAAATATAGTAAAAGCCAATTATTTTTTAAAGAGTAACCGTGTAGTTTCTTGCCGGCTCTTCTCCGGAAACGACCAATTGGAAGTGCACCTAGCTTCTGATATTTCGTAAGTGCCCATGAAGGTTTATGTGAAATAAAATATTTTGATTTTGATTGAATGTCAAAATATCTTTTTAATAAATTCTTATGAAAGTAGGTTCCTATATACGGCACAAACCAGAAAAAACGATTTTTTTTATTTTATCTGTTTGTTCCCACTAATCTCCGAAACAGCTGGACCGATTTTGATGAAATTTGGTACAGGGATACTTCGAACCCTGCAGAAGGACATATGATTTTTCATCGACATACCATGCAGGCGAAGCCGGCGGAAGCTAGTTTATTAATTCAACAAATAAATATTAGTGTTACGTTTTAAGTAACCATCATCCCAAAAATATTCACTATTAATATCATCGGTGTTGACCCTTCTGTTCGTGACATTTGGACGTTTAAGTAAGTTATGTTGTCTATGGTCTCCTATTGTTACTTGAAACAATAGTATACCATAGAGAATCAAGCTTGAACTTGTAAGTTCCCCTAAGTTTAATATTATGTATAAATACTCGTACAACGAACTGTTCGGTTTCTATAAGTAAACAAATCTGGAACATTTGGTAATGTCTGAATATTGATTTGTTTGAATTTACAGTATGCCTAAACTGGCTTTTCTATTTAAGTGTAGATCCAGGCCAAATGCCAATTTAGGTACATTTCAGCTAGAGTTTAATTGAAACGGCTTATCGTATTATTTATTTGGACTGGTATTTGAAACCCGGATAATTACAAGTTGCTATCAAATACTTACTAACATAATTATATGGAAAAACTCCGTTTACAAAAAAAAAATCGAATTCAATAATATTTGTCCATTTAAGTATCAATTAAAATCAGAACTACCACAACACAGCCCTACCAATTAACCCTACCAATTCAGTATCCAATTTGCAAAATGCAAATCCTTTAAACCGGCAATATGCATAATAACGGACAATGTATCAACTTTTAGCATAAACCTTGCATTGTAAACGAAACATAACTTTGCACGTCCGCACAATCATATAGGCACGGCTACGACGTAGCGGGTGCTACGGCTCGTAGCCGGCGGGTGCTATAGTAACCGTCTACGGGAGGTTCAGTTTGCGACGCGGCCGCCTACCGCGTAGACGCCTGTCGCGTGCTACGAAAACCCATGCTCCCGAATCGCAGTGCAATTTTTTCCGCAAGTATTTTCCCCCTTTTTCTGAAAATTCAAAGGTGGATTTTAATTAATGGTGTCGTGTTTCGGCTCGGATGTGATTCTTGTGTGGTGTTAGCCGTGCATTTTTGAGTGTCAACGGTTTTTTATAAGGAATTTTCGTGTGTTTACGCGTAGTGTAATTATGTTAGTGTAACTGTGAGATGTGAGTATGTACGGTTTATAGGGTCTGCTATGAAACACGTCGTTTGGGGTGTATGCAAAAAAATAATTTCGGAGGAAAATAGCGGATTGTTTTTACGCTTCCTGCGCGTAATTGATGTCTCTATAGAATTATCATTTGCAATGTTGTAATATGTAACAAATATGGATCTCTGTGTCTGAATCAAATAAATTATTATTATTATTATTATTAAAAGTCAATAGAAGAATACTCTGCAATTCATTTAGTTTATAAATCTGTCCCTGACATAATGTCTGTAGTTGAAATTATTAATTATATCATTTCGAGGACTAATTAAATCATGCACACTTCATAATAACGATGAAGCATTTTGTTTTTATTGTTTTTCTGTTTGAAAAAACAACAACATTTAGTATTATTTAGAATCCAAATATACAACTTTATTAAGATTTTAAGGGGTACACCTGAAGCTAGACGAACTGTCAACATTGCCGAAGAATAGGAACTGCAATGAACATATTAGATTATTGTATGCTAGGTTTTCCAACATTTCTTTTTTACTGATATTTGCTAGGGGAGTGATAACATCACTCCCCTAGCAAATATCTTACATTCATGAATTTACTAACAGAACGCACACCTGAAACCGCTGGATCTAGATGCATATAATTTTGCACAAGAGTTTCTTTTATAAGGAAAGTGAGCACTAAGGAAGAATTTTTGAAAATACTCAAACTCAAACCCAAAGCATTTATTTCAATTAAACCATTTACTTTTGAACTGTCGAGAATTCGGTCAGTCAGAAAATATGAAGCTAGTTGCCCATTCCAAAGCGTAGGTACCTATACATTCGCTAAAGGGTTTTAAAAGGGGACGAAAGTTTGTATGTAAGTTTGTAACTTTTGCTGATGGTAAATCCCGCACGGCTTGCAAATAATAATAATATCCAAATGCATTCTTTGTTATGATATTCAATTCACGTAATTGACATTCAATTGTTTGTGTAGTTCATTAAATCATCACTGCTGAAATCGTACTGTGAGTCTGCGATAATTCACTTTTAAAAACAATAAATGATTGTAATTCTGTAAGTAGGTTTATACAATCAGTTTAACACGTGAAAAATAAATTGTCTTTTAAAACTAGGTGAGTTCAGAGTTTTCTATCCGACTACTCTGGGAAGAAAACCCGAAACAAACTCAGAGTTCACAATACTCTGTCTCATTTAAAGTCCAGACATAATTTTGGTCAGCTCATATGAGGATCATGTAGTTTAGTGTCTGAAATGGTCTTTTGAGATTTGAAGTGAACTTTACAGAATAGTCTATTCAACACATGATACTTACTTTGAAGGTGCGTGAAAACGAATACAGAGGACATAACCTACATAAATCAATTTGTACGTAATATTTAATATCGCGAAATTAAAATAGGATAAAGTAAATAAACACCGCAACTGGGTAGGCAAACCGCAAACAATGTATGTCACACAGATATTAACATAGTTGAGTTATTACAATTTTATGAGTAAGATTGTTGAGTTAGGTATTTCTATGATTTTTACTGATAATAGGCTTATTTTGTAACTATTTAAAATTGTCCTTTAATAGAAAGAAAGAAGGGATGAATTTGACCCAGGTTCAGGTTTTGAAAGTAAGAGACCTCATTTTGTAATAATATAGTAAGTAGTTTTTAACGTTGCGCGATAGTGTCGTTTTGATATAGTTTTATTATACTTTTCGTGTATTTATGATGGTTAGTAGTGATCCATAAATTATTAATTTGTTAATAATTTAATATAAATTAATTTATTTTCACTTCAAGACACAAACATCAGTTTAGGCCTGGCTCTTGCAATGTGAGTTTTTGTATCACAAGAGCCAGCATTTACTATTATATAATTTGGAAATATTGTTAATATTATAATTTGCTTAATTACTTTACTTCGAAGTAAAACGTAAAAAGTTTTAGTTAAAAATTAATTATTGAATCAAAAAATATAATTATTCATACCTCTGTAGGTATGCCTAATTATATTTTTACAGAGAGAAAATGAATCAATATCAATTTCATTGTCAGAAATTGAATGAATGTCTTGTAATTGATCGTACACACACACCATTAAATCTATCGACAGATTACAACACTAGATTCAACTCCCGACTCAAATCCAAGTACACACTATACACAAAATAGCGACTACCACCACGATCTTAACATATAAAGCGGAGTACATAACAGACTGCCTTTGACACGGCACGGCCTCGTAATACAATGGATCTACCTGTGTGTTCATAGGTTTATCGTGTCACTTACATGAATGTGCCGCGGACTCAATTGATTGCTCTTTTGTTTTGAATTAATTTTGTCTGTGATGGATTGTGTATGTGTACCTACTTACATTATGTAAAGCACAGTATTTTATGTATCACTATGCTCTTCAAGTTTTCTAAGTAATTAGAGAGGTTGCAATGAACGAATGAATAAATGAATGGAGGTGTTACAATTCAACTCTAACCCAATTTTATTAAGTATGTTCTTATTTGTACCGGTTGACTTTTTTTACCGTCCGGACAAAAACAGGGCATAAAAGGTGAACGGATTAGGAGCCTGAAACACACAGACACACACAAATTTCTTACAAGACTTACTACCCAATAATAGACTCTTAAAAAAATACATCAAGTAATATAAAAATTCAACTTAAAAGCACCCTTTTGTAAGGGCGAAAATTATCAATGAATTATGAATTATCAAATAATTACTACGAATTGAATCTAAAAAAAAGGATTTTTTGGTTAATTTTTTGTGAAAAAAAGGAAGTTCTGTGCCATAGGCTTCTACTCAGTTCACCTTTTATACCCTGTTTTTGTCCAGACGGTAAAACAAGTCAGCCGGGTTAATCGGTAAGTAATCATTTATTTTTACCAAAACAACTTAGCCTAGATTACATCAATGTTGTTTCAATTCAAGATGGCTATTATGACTATTACATATGAGTAAGACCCCTTTCCGTCAAACTAGGAAAGAAGAAGGATGGAAGATGAAGGATTGTCATATCAGTGGTCTTTAGTGGGAGTGACATGTTTTTAGAAAATACTTCTAATTAAAAAACAATTCTGATGTTAACATATTCAACTATAAGCAACATAAAATATTCAAAGGTTTCCTCCTTTATCACGTCTGTTTCAAGCACGTGCCTTCAAATTACTGCTATAATAAATTCAAATAATCTCATTTCAAAATTGTTTTTCGTCTGTAATTTTGTTCAATATTATTATATTAGGCCGAAGATTGAAAGCAAACAATTCCAAATAACCAACAATTTGGATTAACCATAATTATTTTTTGCTAAAATACACATTATCGTGGAGCTCGGCCAATATATCTATCAAGTTTTTAGCCTTGAAATGTCTGGTTGCTTTAACGAACAAAATGTTTTTGCTATAAAAAACAGCTTATTTTTTCAATGACAAATTTAAATAATTTATTTTCTCTTCACAAACATAGTCGTCATATGTAATATTATTTTAGACAAGCTAGCAACTATGTGACACTTGTTTGTGAGAGACTGGTGTCTGCACTAGAAATACCTGTATAGCAGATCACCAGGGTCTCATCACACGGTATGTAAACATAATCAGTCACAACTACTTTCTGTTTTTCGTATCGTAGCCGAATTCGATAGTATTGGTTTGAATGGGCACTCAGTATAAGGTATATCTAATGACGTAGTAAATAATATATATATAATTATATATATTTAATACTAAATATATTTATTATTTAATATTAATTTAATATAATGGGCCCGCTCTTGACCTCGATCACGCTTGATGGAAAGCGATGGATGAGGTCTATGACGGCACTGGAACTCCCACGCATCGACGAAACACAGCAAGCTGCTTGACGCTAGACTCCAGTGGGAGGGTGGTCGCAAACCAGGCGGGCGTTAGCCCTACTACCGTAAGGGAAGAATTGGCCAGTCAAATAAGGTGTTGGGAGTGACTGTCTAGGATGCGCCGAGCGCGAGCGTTCAGTTGTGTAACTGGCGGAACAAAATGCGCTACACGAACAAACTGCGCTCAAATGCACCTATTACGATGAAAACAGTTGGCATTATACTCTTACACTATATTTCACACCAACATCACAAATTATCACCTGTCTACTTGTAAACAAGTACATCCATCTATTAATAATATCAGCCTCTTATTGTCCCACTGTAGAACAACCGCCTCTTCTCATAGAGAGAAGGCATCACGAGCATTGATCAAAAACAGATCACCAAGCTTGCTCAAGACAGGTTGGCGATTTCAGACTTAAAATAAAGTCCAGGTTTCCTTGCGATGTTTTCCTTCACTGATGTCAGTAACGTCCAAGATAAACTCGGAAATTACATAATATATCCACCTTACATAATAACATAGGTATTCTAAGCACTTCTAAGTACTTTTAAGAAATCAAACAACGATACGGTTTCTTTACGTTTATTCCAAGCGTACGTCTTCACATTACTCCAGTTAACTTGTCACTGTTTCCTTCCAAAAAAAAACCCAATACAAAATATTAGACACCTCATTCTTCGAATGCAACCAGAGTTGTTTTATTGCCAGCCTGCAGTTACTTTAGCAGACAACCTTTACAGTACCTACATAATGTCTTTATATATATATATATGGTAAACATGTCAGACATTGTGTTTCACTGATCAGTATAGTAGTAATTAACGCTGATTCGATAATTCGAACCAGTGATTTGGTCGTAAGTAACTTGCCATTAGGATGTTAGGTCGCCATTGTCATCGTATACGAATATTGTTAATTAATTATGTAATGGGAGTCAGTTTATGTCGTGATTATGTATCTGTCACGCTTGAGTGAAGAGTTACCCATTCAGTCAGGATCTTTATATAGTTAAAACTAATTTAATAAAGAGAAAATAATTTTTTTACGCTTTCACGTTAAAACGACTTCAACGGATTTGTATGAGAATTGGCACATGTGTAAACCATGATCTAGCGAAGAACATAGGCTACTTTTCATGGATCTGGATCGCAGAAAAAGTCGCGTGCAACAGCTATTATAAAATAAAGTTGTTTTTTGTATTTCTAAAGAGCACAATGGTTTTTGACACGGTTTTCACCCTTAGATAGAGCATTTATAAGATATTACAGAAGGATCATTGATTTTTTACTTAAATATAGGACAAAAAACACGATGTTTTGACATGTCGCCATATTAATAAGTCCCTTGAGAAGCATGGGCAGGTCGCTAGTAAGATAAATATGTGAAAGTGAGCGTATGTTACTCGTAGGTATGGTTTGAGAGATTTTTTCAGATTTTCTTGAAACGTAAAGATTGTGTAGTAAAGAGTCGGCTCGGTATCTGAAGAAAGATACGTAAATATTCGGAGATGCATTTGAGCCTTTCGCATTCGAATGTTGATAAAAAATTAAAACGGATATGACGTCAATAGCGTGATTATGTGACATCGTGTTTTCTTTATCAGAATCAGTTATGGTACTTTTATTAAAGTATTAATATAGAAGGAAAAATAATTGACAAAGAAAATAACTTAATTGAACTTAAGGAATGAAATACATACAATAACCTGTAGAACTAATTACTTCAATTTTTTAGGATTCTAATAATACTAAATTATTTCTAATGTGGACCTTAAAATAGTGAAAAAAACTATTTATACAAGAAATAACATTATATTGAGTAAACTATATTAGTCTCGTCAGTAGTACGATGAGATTTTGAGCTGACCTAGCATAGAACAGAGTTTCAATAGAATAAGAGGCCAGGATATAGTGGTTTTGGTACCTCTGATGTGGCTGATGACTTACCGTAACATACCACCTACCTTTCAACCAATTAAGACGGAAACCTCAGCTTCCCTCACAACAGCTTTTTTTTGAGGGTGGAAAATCATCAAATGATCCCTCCAGCTCTGAGTGGAGCGGAAGGGAGTGTCAAACTCTTACTGACTAAAACCCAGCCGTGTTCCTTCCTTAGCCCTTTATGTTCCGGGGTAGCGGTAACCCTTTCGGACAATCCCGCTGCCACAGAATAGCTAATTTATTTATACAGCACTAGTTTCCGCCCGCTCACCCGCAATGTATGTCGATAAAAACTATCCTATGTCCTTCCCTGGGATGCATTCTATCTCTCTGCCAAATTTTATCGAAATCCGTTCAGTAGTTTAGGCGTGAAAAGGTAACATACAAACAGACAGTCAGACAGATAGACAGATTTACTTTCGAATTTATAATATTTGTATGGATACAAACCTGCTAGGTATATACAGCCTATAACCCGGATATAACTAGAAACCGGTGGTGCGTTAGCTAACGAGCGCTCAACCGGTCCGTAAGCGTACCGGACCGTGCGTCCGTGCCGTATTGCTTGCGGCATATTGCACGAAACGGATAAAGAGGTTATGAGGACGGGCTTTTCGGGGTTAGAAAATTCTCTGAGGACAGAAGTTTGTTTGGAAGTTATGATTACAGTATTACTTGAGTTTTCCTAATTAGAGACACATAAAGAATAAGAGACATCACTTCAATAAATTACTTAATTTGATCAGAGCTGGAAGTTCCTGTTGTATACCCATATTTTGCCAGTTCTGTTTAAGTCCCATGTAACAGGAGGCAAACCAATTGCCAACAACCGGGCATAAATCCAGGTTACGGGTGCTACTGAGTAATTCCTGATAGTAAACAATAACCTAATCTAAATATACAAAATTCTAAGTCCTGACTGACTGATATATCAACGTACAGCCTAAACCGCTGGTCTTAGAGACATGTAATTTGGAGGGTGTTCTTTGTATAGAGTAGGTATCTACAAGAAAGGGTTTTTCGAAATCCCACCCCTAAGAGGGTGAAATTTCACGAAACGTCGCGGACAAAAGCTAGTATACAATAAGAAAATCAACAAAACAGACTCATCATCATCTGCCTAGCCTTTTCCCAACTATGTTGGGGTCGGCTTCCAGTCTAACCGGATGCAGCTGAATACCAGTATTTTACATCGCGATTGCCTATCGACCTCCACAAGCCAATAACTGGGTAAAGGCTTCTTCAAACAGGCGCGACACGCGATAAAATCGCGCGTGACACAAAGGCACCGCAAGTCGCGAAACGAGCGGTGCCTTTGTGTCGCGCGCGATTTTATCGCGTACCGCGCCTGTTTGTAGGCGTCTTAATACGATACCCCTTGGTAAGACTGGTTGTCAGACTATCCACAAAACAAACTAAATAAAATGTTAATATTTAAGGATACCTTTTTCCTTTAGGAAATTCTGAGTAACAGCATGAAGTCTGGATGTCTGACCGGTTAATGGTAATAGCTTTGCCCTTATTACATAGAACTTATCATAAAATAACTAAAATGTGGGGGTAGGTTGATATTATACTTACACCTTTACAAGTGTATCAGAAATATCTGGTCATATTTAAGTGTGTAAGTTTTGTAAGGACAGCTGATGATTTTTTCGCTATAATGATATAATTATTAATAATATATTTATTCAAAAAATTACAAGCCATAAAAATTATTACAAATATACTTCTAAGACTTCCGTGCCTGAACTAGGTAATCCTGTGGTACAGGCGAAAAGAGCTAAAATAGTCTTTTAAAATTAATAAATAATCATAAGTTGACAATAGACAAATAATTATATTATTTTAAGTAGCTTATCTCTTGCCCCTTTACTAATAAACGCTGTATAGAGTGTATAGCGTCTGTATAATTACACAACGGTTTGTCTTCTTCTTTTGAAAGTCAAATTGCTGACGACTGAAAGAGAGAAATCGGTGTTTAACTATTCATCTGATATATAATACGTTTAAGGCTCCTTCAAACAGGCGCGACACGCGAAAAAATCGCGCGCGACACAAAGGCACCGCAAGTCGCTCAACGAGCGGTGCCTTTGTGTCGCGCGCGATTCGCGTCGTGCGTCGCGCCTGTTTGCAGGAGCCTTTATTAGTAAGGCGGTTAGTTATTAAATTTGATAAATATTTAACGTAGGTGAAATTTGTATAACTATACATATTTACTTTAACTGAGTAAATTATCTGTTTCTTCGTAAGATGTTGGTCTCATGGAGAAAGTGGTTGAGTTTGTTGGTCTGTACCAAACGCTGTTCTGTCGTTGTTCATCCTGCAATTAACCACTGCTTGTGAAATCATGATTAGTGTATGACGAACTTTACGTGTTTTTCACACATCACATTTCAGCACATCAAGCTACTACAATCTGTCAAATTTCATCATTAGATTTTCAACTTTATCGCTAAAATATAAGGTTCAAAGTTGATTGGGAAAATTTGACAGTTTCGGGTAGCTTGATGGGCTGGCGTCTGTACAATAAACTTATCTTTTCATTTACTTTTTTATAATTATGTGCGCTCCACGCTTTTTGAGTTCAATTTAATTATTTTAATACCAAACTCCTTTGAAAAACACAGGCTGTTATGTTATCGTGATAAAAATAAAACCCAATATTTAAACCGCCCTGAAATAGGCATACGCCTACATTTAGGCATGTTTTCATTAAATATTCTTTATTTATTTAGTACAGCTTTTTTACACAAAGCGGTCTAGACTAAATCGTTAGGGCTCGAAAAGTAATTAATCAGGAGGTAACAATGTTTGTATCGTTTTTATCGGGCGTGACGTCATTTGTTTTGGAATGGTTAACTTTTTTAACTAAATGTTGTTGGTAGGACCCTGTTTAAAAACACCGAGATAGGCTCTCGATCGTAATTTAATATTGTAATGGCAACCATATAATTTGATTTTAATAGGTTTTTGTATTTTATTTAGTTTATCTTTTTGATAGATTCTGTTATATTTTGTGAATGTGAGAATATTACAAGCCTTGTAGACTGTAGACTTGTAGACCATTTTCTATTTTATTAAGTAGGTACCTGGTATTTCTTAACAGGCCTACACTGTCCTCCCATACCTGTAATTACACACACTAACACACACTGTAATTTGAAAACATTTTAAAAGCCAATTATTTTTAAAAGAGTACTAACCGTGAAGATTTCTAGTCGGAAACGGCCAATTGCAACCGTGCACCTAGCGTCTGACGTTTCATAAGTGATGGGCACTTAGGTAGGTTTATTGTGAAATAAAATATTTTGATTTTTGTAAAGTTCGTAGTTTGATTCTAAGGTTGTCGAATTTTTTATTGACTTCCTTTTGGGAAGTTCTTACCTATTTTGAGGTCGTGAGTTCGGACATTAGGAGTTCTGCGAAGAGTGCAATTTTTATATTCTACCATACTTCGCTCTCATGATTTTAGGAGTATGTGACAAACAAATAACACCCTGACAATACATTCAAACACATTAACACACTCAGTAATACCTTCTGGTAAAGATAAAGTATCTTTGTTGTTGTTGTGTTGGGTTACTAGATACAATACAAAATTACCGTGACCTCTATATTAAATAACATTTTATAGCCCGCATGTATAATAAAGCAGTAGGTACTAGGAGCTAATTTATACGTGAATATTCTATTACAATACGACTTTGTAAGCTAGGGACTGGAAAAAACAAATTGACAAAAAGTAAAAAAAAAGATATACTCCATTGTTTTAAGTAATTAACTATAGGTGAACAAATCGTAGAAGCGGTTCTTATAGATGACACTTTCTTCTTTAAAAATATGTTACCCACAAATTACATTTATTTTAGATTTTTACGATAGTTTCCTCTTTTATTAGTTTGTTAAACTTAATCATTTATTCTTTAACTATTTCCTCATATATATAACTGTTTAAGCACAATTTTTTGTTACATTTATAATAATAGATTAATATTTTGTATTAAGTCTATTGTAAAGAGCCTAAAAAGACAGGTTATATAGCTTTAGCACCCATGAATAACGTGTTTTTTTTTGGTTTACCTTTAGTTAAGTGCCTAAACCAACGGAGTACCTTTAAATAAATACATTCTTTTATAATAAATTATTAATTATTCAAATGTATTTCCAGTCACAAAGTCATGGATTAACATTACCAAAAAAACAGTCAGCTTTGGTTAGTAGCAGGTACAGACGCCAGCACATCAACCTATCCCAATCTGTCAGATTTCTTTAATAGATTTTCAACTTTATCGCTACAGCATAAGGTTCAAAGTTGATTAGGAAAATTCGGCAGTTTCGGTAAGCTTGATGTGCTGGCGTCTGTACATTATTTTCAACTAGGTGCTCCCTTTTTAAAGTCGGCTAAAAACATAGCCGGAAAATTTATCAAATTAGTTTTTGCCTATTTTTACATAATATAAAAAGCTAAGAGGCTTATGAAAATAATAATAATATAAAAAGAAGGGAAAATAATCAAAGGGCATCAAAAAATTCATCCTCATACCTATCAACAGAATAACAACAACAAAAGGCTGGCAGCATTGTCACGTTGTATGGCAATGCTGATTCTTTGGAATTTGTTTTTGACTATAGATAACATCATTGTCAAAGAAATAAAATAACACCAATTAATTAATTCCCTTCTTAAAAAAACAAGATGAGTAAAACAATTTATAAATCTTTTAATATTTTTTGAAGGACGCTGTTTGCTTTTGATTCCAAAGTCCCAAGTACCAAGGACTGTCCTCACAAAAAAGGCAAAAAAGGGGGAAGATAATAACAATGGAATTTTTCAATTTGATAATTCGTCTAACCTCCTATAGGTTATTACTAGGGTTGCCAATCCATACTTGTAAATGCGAAAGTGTGTATGTCTGTCTGTTACCTCTTCACGCTTAAACCGCTAAACCGATTTAGATGAAATTTGGTACAGAGATAATTTGAGTTCCTGGAAAGGACATAGGATAGTTTTTATCCTGATATTCCCACGGGATCAACAATTATGCGGGTGAAACCGCGGGGCGCTGCTTGTCCTACTATATAATATATTACTTGTATTCTGCTCTAACAGAGGCCTAATAAAAATAATAAAAAAATGCGATTAATCGCAATATATGGCCAGTACTAATCTCATAAAATCTGAATTAATAGTATTTTGCAACCATAATTTAGGGTTAATAATATTTTTAGTTACATCTGCCTTGTAAATACCTTTTGTTAGTCGCTTTTCATTCATCTTCTCAACATGATCAAACATAAATCGAAGCATACCTACTCTTTTCAATTTTTTCACTACATTGTCTTCATCTTTTTCTTCTTCATATTGCAATTATTGTATCATCTAAATAGAGTATGTTACACATAAGGCCAACTGTGCAGAGAACTGAAAATTGTACAACATTCTAAATCACAAGTAGAAACTAACTAAATTATATATATTAAAAAATTGTACACAAACAAACTAAAACACATCAACTACAAAACAAAATCCCTACAATAACAAATAATATCAACTTTATTTAATCAGTTTCACTAATTTAATTACATCCAAATTTATCAAATGAAATGTCAACCGAAATTGAAACGATTTCCCGAACCATGGTAGCTCTGTCGCCATCTTTTGTTCGAATTTCTTTGAAGATACCGTTATTTTGCGTTCGACGATTTCAGGAATGGCGACCGCTATTGTGCGTCGTCTTTTGTTTCAGTCAATCTGAAAATGAGGACATGTCAAATTGAAATAACTAATCTGTTGAGAATTAAGGGAATTTGTGTAATTTCGTCGGAATACCCAACGCCCTTATTATTTGTGAATATAACAATGTTTTTTTGACGTGTAGGTATATTTTATGATTTATTTGCTATTTACGGTTTAAATATATGGTAGTACCTAATAGTTTGTGGGCGTGATTACAGACGCTAATGCTCATATAGCCAAACAAAAGAATAAACTTTGAAAAAATAAATTCAGGCAAAGGAATTGAGAACTTTCTCTTTTTTTCCCAACTATGTCGAGGTCGGCTTCCAGTCTAACCTGATGCAGCTGAATACCAGTATTTTACATGGAGCGACTGCCTATCTAACCTCCACAACCCAGTTACTGGGTACAACGATACCCCTTTGTAAGACTGGTTATCAGACTTTCGGGCTTCTGACTACCCGTAACGACTGTCAAAGATTCACGAATGACAGCGGAGACCAACGGCTTAACGTGCTATACGAGACATGAAGGGGTCTCGGTATGTAAAGATGGTCACCCATCCACACCACCACCAACAATCTACACTTTGTTTAAAATAAAATATGCATTAGTTCTTTATGACTAACTAGCTTAATATGAAAGTTCACGGCACATCAAACACAAACCACCTAACCTTTATGAATAGGTTAAAATAAACTAACATCTTGAAGAAACTAATTCAGTGCAGACTTACATTTTCAATTCCACTTGGTTTTCGTTTCCATAGCAATGTTTCTCTTCCACTTCATTTAGCTCGGCATACTAATTATACATTTCTTATACTCTAGCAGAGTAATGTTAATTACTATTAGTTTTCCTGTTGAGTGATTTGATTTTCTGTGAAAGACTTGTACTGGATTCTCAGCTATGTGTTAGTATTCTCTATGTTAATGTTTCACAGATCAAAGTAAATATATTCGTAACGACATTGCGAGAGAGAACATAAAAAAAATTAGCAGTGTGTTTATATTTGAATAAATAGAAGATGTTAAACTAGGTCCTCGTGTAACCTTGCGGAACAAAACATACATTAAATAAAAACTTATCCTTATCCATACTAATATTATAAATTCGAAAGTAACTGTTTGTTTTTATTTTTATCGAAATCTGTTCATGTTACCTTTTCACGCCTAAACCACTGAACAGATTTCGATAAAATTTGGCAGAGAGATAGATTGCATCTCGGGGAAGGATATAGGATAGTTTTTATCGACATACCTCGCGGGCGAAGCCGCGGGCGGAAGCTAGTGTATACATAATTTTTATTCTTGAAAAAAGAACGAAAATCTGAGTCACCGTCGGGCTACCAACGGACAGGTAAAATTAATCCAATAGTATACAACAGAGGGGTAATTCCAGTAATTTTAAGAACGTTGTTAGTCTGATTTCAGTCTCAATCTGCCAAAAATACTTAATGATTTTGAACGTTTTTAAGGGCATACAGGACCTAAACGCAAAACACGTAAGTTTTAGAAACAACAAAAGTATGATCGACTACAGTAAACGAAATCAGAAAAACATATGATATTCTTCAGTATTTATGCTAGGTAGATAGTGTTTTGAAAACATAATACAACTAATTTGCTACGATATAAAAAATCATGAATATACCTCTATAAACTTTCTTTTTACAAAAAAAAACAAACTAATATACATACAATCATTCTAATTTTTGAAGTGAAAACTTCTTTAGCGGCGCTGTGTACTTTTTTTGGAATGGGTAAAAACTTCTAAATTCGCGTCAGGTCACGTGACCCTGATCGTAAGATTCGTAAGACGTAAAACGAAAGACGCGCGTTGTTGAGGACAGCGCCATCTATGCACATCGGGAAGAACTACGAGGGCCTCGCGTACTAACTACGTAGTTCATCCAACAACGACGAGATGGCGCTGAACCACGGATATATAACTGACGACGAGCTCCATGGGCTTGCTTCTCTTACCACTGCCGCGACCAACACCACGAACTGAAGTCTATCCTGTGTGCTTATTTGTAAATCTGAATAAATTCCTTTCACGAGAAGAATAAACCAGTCACTTTGGTCATCATACCTGATTTGCAAAAAACCCTATAAAATAAGGAACACACCTTAACACGCGTGTTTTGTTTATAAGACGATTCACAAAATACACTCGTAATTGTTCAAGTTTTCACTTCTGTCGGCACTACCGGAGTGCCAGTTTTTTTGTCAGATTATTCTACAAGCAACATACTAAAATACAACTGTTTTAATTTTTTTAGTCTAAACAATAGATTTTTTTGTAATTAAATAATTCTTCATATTTTGCAATAAATAACCAGCGTTGTGTCATCGCGCTTCTCTTTCTTTTCTATGCATTCCGACAGTGACCGCGCTTTAGGTCATGTAAGCCCCTCAATTAAGAGAATTGACCTTCAGATACTCACCACTACTCCCGTAAACATAATTATATTTAGGTAAGTACCTACAGATATTTTTTTCCAAAATATCTAAATTAACAGAAATATCCCTAGACGAATCCTACCTGAAACATAGGTAATATCGTTGGGATACAGTTCTATACTCAGTTTCTATAACTAGGTTGTATTATTTCGCAAGTAGCAGGTAGGTACGGAACTTGCAACAAACTTCTCCTTACATTAATTGCTGCAAGTTTCCTGCGCTGCAAGTTTGCTGCTCGTCTATTTATTGCTATTCGCTGACGATTTTATTGTATTTCTACTTCAACTTGTTCATTAGGGCAATACTTGGTAGTTACTGTGTCTTGGGGCCCGGTGAGGTTTTCAATTGTAATTGTAAGTATCTGAGGGGCAATTCTCGTAGTCTTAAGAACGTTCACAGTCTGATCTCAGTCTCAATCTGTCAAAAATCCCTTTAATTTCCCTACATTTTTGGCAAGTTTTTGACATTGATTGTCGCCGAGACGAGATTGTGACTAGATTTTGAACTTTTTTATTACGGGAATTGGCCTCCTGATGTGCATCATAGATTTTCTAGAGTTTCAAATTTTTTGATGTCCTTTATTATCATAGATTTTCAATTGTTTTCGAGTATTCGGTTCAAACTTGGCAAGGGAGTGTTAGAAACCGTCCAGATACCTAGTTCATCAACTAGGCACACATTCAGCTGCTATATGACTGATAGAACAGAACTGAGATTCGAAGGCAAGCCTGCCGGGTCAGCGGGATTGTCCGAAAGGGTTACCGCTGGCCCGGAACATAAAGGGCTAAGGAAGGAACACGGGTGGGTTTTAGTCCATCAAATCTAACAACAATTCTGCTCATAGTCCAGGGATTGATTGCAGAATAACATGAGAAAAAAAAAAGCAAAAAATGTTTATGTCCGTGTTGTATGAAAACCTTTGTATAATAAATCCTCCACTTGAAAATGAGCGTTATTTCTCCTGTATGTAACATTTAAAGGCTCTTTCTAAAGCCGTCAGCGTAACTTCCGTAGCGGTTAGTTGCACACTCGTTAATACGAGGTTTCTCTAAGGCTTTACTCTTTACTTTGTACAACTAAGAGTTAGCTGTGTAAACTGCATGCTTTTACGGTCGAGTAACTTTCTAATTGAAATAATCTATAGAAATTTCTAGTACTACTGAGAGTTCAAATTAATTTGACTTTAGTAGTATCGTAATCTTTCGACACCGACCTTACTTATGCACATCCATACTAATATTATAAATTCGAAAGTAACTCTGTCTGTACGTTACCTTTTCACGCTTAAACCACTGAACGGATTTCGATAAAATTTGACAGAGAGATAGATTGCATCCCGGGAACGGACATAGGATAGTTGACATATGTACCTCGCGGGCCAAGCCGCGGGCGGAAGCTAGTTTCAATACAAACCTAATGTACGTATGTTATTTTCATTACTTTATAGAAACGTTACATGATTCATCAGCTTACACACATCCAGCAATGGGACATAAACAAGCCCCTCAAATATTGCTTACTGAAATATTTTAATGTCATTAAATAATGTATCAATAGTTCTACACCATTCATCCATCCATTGTGTCACCCTATGTAAAAAAAAACAGTGGCACTCCGGGAGTGCCTTGAACAATTACGTGTGTATTTTGTGAATAGTCTTATAAACAAAACACGCGCGGTACCGGCTACTGTAATTCTTTCGTTGATCTAGCCAAAAACCTCTCAGGCTTCTTCAATTGTATATTTCATTCTTACTTTCCTTTACGCAACTAATTGTTGACATTCAATTACACAAGCCACCATAGTCTAAGTATCTCAGAACATTGTTCCTCTCAATAAGATAAAGATAAACCCACACTAGAGCAACAAACCAATCAATGAATAATGCTAATACGTTGCAACGGAAACGGCTACATAATATCCTGTATCCGATGAGACTGCTAAACAGTTCATACACGATGTGAGAAGGTCAGAAAATCCGTTTACAATGTGTGATTTAAAGGAAGATGACGTAATCGGTAATGCTTAGAAGTTTCACATCACACTAATATTATAAAGGCGAAAGTTTGCGTGTGTGTATGTTCATATGTTTGTTACTTCTTCACGCTCAAACGGCTGGACCACTTTTGATAAAATTTTGTGTGGAAGTAGCTGACACTCTGGATTAACATATTATTATAGGCTACTTTTTATCCCGATATTCCCACGGAATCGATACTTATTCGGGTGAAACTGCCGGGCGCAGCTAGTTGTCTATAAATGTATGTCCCATCTTCTAGTGTCCCAATTGTCTGTTCCCTTGACGATCTGAACAATGCCTCTGACGCTGAACGACGCGAAATAGAGTTTAATCAGCTACGACAATAAGTGCAAAATGGCTCTGCAGCAGTGCTATTCTGTAATAATCTCACCGTGAAAACTTAGGTGAAGTGAGCTTAATTAAAGTGAGCCGTCAATAATGTCAATCCTTAGTATGTGAAATGATAGCTCACTTGACCTAAGTTTTCACGGTGAGATTCTTACAGAAAAGTACGGATGGACACTATTGACAGCTCACTTCACCTGAGTTTTTACGGTGAGATTCTTACAGAATAGGTCGGCTGATGCGAAGGATTGACATTATTGACAACTCACTTTAAGCTCACTTCACCTAAGTTTTCACGGTGAGATTTTTACAGAATAGCATTACAGTTATTGTTTGCAGTCATGCATGATATTCATTTTCTTCTAGCGGCTTTTCTTTTCTCTGCCTTTAAAAAACTGTGATTCTTTGGTGTTTTACGTCCGTTCAACCTTGTATGCGTTCACTCAGCAAATCCTCACCAAGAATTGCACTAAGTTGACCTACTCCTCGTGACTGGTTCGTGATCGTTGCATTGCACTTTTCCAGCGAATGATTAGCAATCGACTGACGTAGTGAACGTGGATGATGTATTATAAATTAGTTTATTGATAGATACTTTGTCTTAAATAGAGGAGCTTTAGAGATATTAGAATTGATTAGCCGTTTTTTGGTGGGCGAGGATACTCTGAAAGCTGTAGTGTGTCTGATTTATATCAGTGGAAATAGTATTCTATTTTTTTATCTTAACTTCAAATGTTTATTTTTGAATATTCACATACTCTCACTCATTTATATCTAACAATAAAAATTGATATTTAAACAGACCTGGAGTGAGAAATTCTCTCCAAATGAATACCTTCTTAAACAAAATAAATGCTCCTGAGCAAATATGTATTTTGTTAATTATTTATTCAGTCTCTGAACTCGAATTTAGGTTTATTTTATTTTATAGGGGAAACAAACAGTAGTATATTAAAAATAAATGGAAATAACTTAACAATAAACATAACAAATATACTACCCACTACATTTTCCGCAGATTAGATTTGCTGAAGACAAGCGTGACTGTAGTCAGTGCAAATTTAATTATATGAGCAAAATAAACTAAACTAAACAAAAAGGCTGATAAAATAAAAACTGTCGTTGCGGAAATGAGTTTTATGACTAACTCATGAGTATATTCCGCATCGTAAAGTGACATAAATAATACATGATTACTTCCCAAGTAACATTTTAAACTGTATAAAAGCTGTATTATGGACTATTTGTTTACTGCAGGCTGTTAAACGTGCTGTATAAAGACTGTATAGCAAGCTATACAGCCCTTGTAACTCTGAAATGGGCCCCAAAATTATACAGCTTTAAGTGTAGATTTAGCTGTATAACAGCTGCATAATAGCTGTACTATTTGGCTGGCTAAGATACTATTTAGATACTTTTATACAGCTTCCATTCTCTAATTTTCTTTTTTATTCTTTTATACAGACTCAGGCTTGTGAAAATCTTAATAAAAGAATAAATATATTATAATTGTGTTCGTGGTTGAATTCATTCTCCATTTTATTTACTATGTGCCATATCTGAAGATAAGTGAAAAAATATTTAATAACCAAGTGGTAAGTAGGTACTCTTTCCTGTTTATCGTTGTTGTTATGCTTGCGACTGATATTTTTATGTGAGTATGTATACTAGTTTTAAGCTCAAAACTCACGCCCCTTCGAAATAAGGAATATACATACATTTTTTCTGTAACAACAAATATGTGATCAAATCTGAAAACAGTTTTGAGAGTAACCCGGACTGTTCTATTGATAGTAAACGTAATTGTGTGTACTATACAGTTAAAATCTTTTGTAATTTTGTACTGAAATTTCAAAAACAAACAAAAAAATATCTCGTAAAATTGCAATGCAATTTATAAATTATTATAAAATGGCGTTCTTAGTTTATACAGCTCTTGCTCTTCTAGTACCCCTTAATACAGCTTTTTGCATAACAGAGTCGTTATTTAAGAACGTATCTCAGCCTAAAGAGTAACATTGTCTGTACATTAGTATTTAAGTACTGTAGAAGCTGCCTTAAATTCTTATTCATATTCATTAATACAGTTAATTAGGGTTCAGTTGAAAATATAGAAAACCTCATTATGATCCAAGGCCCGTAAGGCGGTGAGCAAGGAATCGGATAATAATTTACCAAATAGTAGTTACTGATAGCGAAAAGAAACAATGTATTGTTTTTATTTATAGAGATGTATTGTATCTAATTTAAATACTGAAGCAAACACTACAGAGTGCAACAGTTTAATGTATTTTTATTTTATATATATTTGTATCTTAACTCTTGTTCACTTAACAAATTGGCAACTGATCAAAATTATGACTCCGTGTTGTTATTAGTTGTATCCAATAAATAGACTGATTTTAGGTTATATTAGTTTCAAAATAATCGATAAGCTGGATAATTGTGTATGCCAACACTATAATAATAACTTTAATCTTCTAAAACACGAAAAACTGTAAAAAGGGAAAAATGTACGCCAATCGCATAAGGCTTTAAAAAGGAGTAAATCTAAACTCTTCTACATGAGACAGAATTGAATTAAACTATTATAAAGGGAACTGCTTGCTAAGAGTATCCTAGATTTCCGTTGTACAGCTATTATCAAGCTTAACTTGAAGGCTGAACAATAGAGTAATTTTACACCAATATTCAGGCTATAACAATATTTAATGCTCTTGTGCAGAAGTAGGTTATATAAAAGTATAATTTGAGAGCAGTATACAGTTATTGTCTTATAAAGTTGCTGAACGCAGTTTTTTACGCCGCGGTCTGTATTTTAGCATTTTCCAATGCTATTTAAAAGCTAAAGGTAAAAATTTTGGCTCTATACAGCCGTTAATCAGCTATACTGTATACAGTTGTACAGTTATACTAAAGTACAGTCCTATACATATTTTTACACTCTTGTACATCATTTATTAAGCTTATAGCTGGTAATGCGCTGGTAAATATAATATTTTTCCGCTTAAATGTTACTTGGGTTAATACTATCAGACGTTTAGTGCGCTTACAGAATGCCAATCGAAAGCGCGTTCGATGCCCGACCGTGACGACCTCGACCACAATGTGTCGAGCCTCCAATGGAAGCTACACTTTCGCTCAGCTTTGCTTGTGTTATGGTGAACTTCAAACAAGCGAGGTAATTGCGAAACACATTATTAATAGCAACGGGTTTTATTTTGACAGTTCAACAACATTCATTGCGTCATTTACGTTGTTAGGTAGACACATTTTGCGATCATATGAAGCAATGGATTCGCAACATCCTTCAAAATGATTCAGATTGAGACTGATAGTGTGTTCGCAATTCGGGCGCGGATATTGGGCCACATTGATTTCGCAACTCGATCACGAGAGCTGCTTTAATATTCAGGGAATGACTAGGACAGTCTAGGGCATAAAGTTATTTGATGATTTAAAAATCGGGCCCTGTAACGACTAGAAATAACAACAATGGTTTCCGAAGCACATTTAAATGTTGATGGTTAGTTTCACAATTTGGATAAGTTAACAGTAAAACAAAAAAACACTGATCAGAATTACCCTACAATATTATTATACTTAGGATAACTTTTAATTGTTCACTTTCCGCGAAACAGACACAATATACATAGTTATGGTTCATGAACAGGTAAACTAGAACTTATCAGAAGATGTTAAAGCAGATTATTCAACATCCATCTTATTATACTCCTGGCAGCAAATTTTTAACTTAGAACAATGCCATTCGCAGTACAATGCCTTATACACGCACATGATAATATTTACATTACTCGCCTAGCATTCAATAGACCATTAACCTAAAAACTAGTACCGTGGGTGTTGATGAATGGGTCGAGCCGCCTATGAATGGGCTACTCCAATGGGTTGACTAACAGACTAACAGTTGCGATAACTGCTTACCATAATGCGTGGTAAGCCTTAGAGCCTTGTCCTAGTGGCTGATATTAGGTTTGTGCTTAATTGCGTTATTTGTTTTGCATATTAATGGCATAATGCTGTCTTTGAGCGGTCGTCTTATGCTCGGTTCCTATAAACAAAAACGTATCGTTTACTTTTTTTTCGCCAAACTGGGCATTTAAATAGATTCGTAAGCTGATTTTACCTTTGATAGCTACTTCATATTGGAGGGTCTACTATACAAAGCTTCGCTTCATTATTGGTAAAGAAGCACGAGTCTTAATTTGAACCAATAACGGTTCTTAAATCATAGGAATCGGCCATGAGACTACGGGTGTTTGGTTAAATTTTCGACATTTGTTCAGATTCTGAGTGCATTTAAGATTTGTGCCAATTATGAACCATGCAAGGAACCCTAGTGAACCCTAAAGAAGTAACTATAGCGCAAAACATTTATTTTTTATAAAAAAATAAATGTCGTAAAGGCTCAGTGGTTAAAGCCCTCTCCTCTCAAACACGAAGTTGTGTATTCAAATCCGGGCAAGTACCAATATGACTTCTTCAATGCATTATGTACTTTTTGAGTTTGTCTTGAACATTACTGACATCGGTGAAGGGAAATCACCGCGAGGAAACCTGGACTTTATATATACATAGTTATAATAAGTCCGAAATCGCCAACCTGTCTTGAGCAAGCGTGGTGATCAATGCTCGTGCCTTCTCTGTATAACTCGCATAAGCGTCGATCCCGTTTGAAAGACACGTGGCGCCATCTATTATCATAATAACGTTACTGTTGTTTTCCTCGAGAACAGCACTTATTTTCGGGATGAAAGGTACCCTATGTCCGTTTCTGTACACTTGACAAGGTATATGCAAAATTTCAGGATGATCGGTTCAGTGGTTTAGGCGTGAAAAGGTAACAAACAAACAAACTTACTTTCGCATTTATATACTTAGGATGACTGTCCTGATAAAGATAAATAAATAAGAAGCTTATTTAACTAATAATTATTTCAACGAAATTGTACGTCTTCACATTTTTCTGAAGATAGCATTGATTTTTTAATAACTTAACATCACGCCTGTAATTTCGAAGGGTTAGGTAGTGATGTACTGACGCCAGCACATCAAGCTACTACAATCTAGCTCAAAGCTACTAAAAATTTCTTTAATAGATTTTCAACTTTATCGCTAAAGCATAAGGTTCAAAGTTGATTGAGAAAATTTGACAGTTTCGGGTAGCTTGATGTGCTGGCGTCTGTACCTATAGTACACTCACATTTTACCAGTTATGTGTACTTTTAATCCACCTCTTATTATCTAATAAATCTAGACGTGGACGTAAACAGACCGATACAGAATGACTAGTAAAATATGTAAATTGAGATGAGCTGCATTATCATAGACTATCGTAGAAGTTAGCCTGAATCTCAGGTGTTTACCTAGGATAATTGTGTTTGCTCCGTGTCTAACCTAACCTACCCGTAGCTCGATGTTTGAGGAGGATAGGTAATACTCAGGTAACTATAAATATAGGAATATTGTTGCGAAGAATTGCTTTCGGCACAGCGTACCTACAGTATTGAATTAAACCGTGTTATTTGTTTATTTCAGAAATGTTGCCACTCGCTATGACAGTTTAGTTTTTAGTGTATTACAAATGTGAACATTTTTGGATTAAAATCCATACTAATATTATAAATGCGAAAGTGTGTCTGTCTGTCTGTCTGTTACCTCTTCACGCTTAAACCGCTGAACCGATTTAGATGATTTTGGTATAGAGATAGTTTAAGTCCCGGGAAAGGACATAGGATAGGTTTGATCTCGATATACCTACGGGTCGAAAACTATGCGAGCGAAACCGCAGGACGCTCCTAGTATGAAAATTTTTACGACTTATGTTCTAGTCATGAACCGTTTTTTTTTCGGTAGTTTATCAGAAGCTCAGAAGTCTGACAACTGGTCTTACTAAGAGGTAGCATATTACCTAGTAACTGGATTGTGACGATCAGATGGGCAGTCGGGTAAATTACCTAATGGTATTCAGTATTCTGCTGCATCCGGTTAGACTGGAAGCCGACCCAAACATAGTTGGGAAAAGCAGTTGATGAAATAATATTTTGGAAGCATGCCCTTAATACGATGAAACTTTTTGACTATCATTTTCTCAACCACCAGATAAGGAAGTAGTCACTAGATAGAGAAAGTAGATACTTTTTTACGGTTACCAACATGAGTAGGTAGGTAGGTATAAATTGAACACTGTCCATTGTAACTTAAAAATCAATTTAGCTTGTCGTCTGCGATGTGGCTCCATCGTAAGTAGATTAACTTTAAGTGTGTATTGACGTCGAGATGAGCTTAGGACATGCTTTGTTATTTACTTTAATAACTTCCAGAGCTTCCAGAGATCTCCTGTAGGAGGATACTTCAGAGCAGGCATTTTGAGCCTGACTAGAAGCAAAAGAAAAATGTTGTTTTAAAATCTTGCCAAAGTCAAATCATTTATTTCTATTAGGCACTTGCGAACATCAAAATTTACATAAAACTAGAATTGATGTACCTATTTTTCTGTTCTGATAATTTCGTATCTGTTTATATACATATGTGTGTACATAAATAGTAAAATAAAATAAATGAATAAAAATAAATTGATTCTAGTTGCCTCTCGTGGTATCCGAATCTGAACCAGTTTCCACTGGAATACAAAATCCCTGAATTCACTTTGACTTTGACCTCTGAGTTTGTTTCGGACTTTCTTCTCAGAGTAGTCAGATAGGAAACGCTGACCTCATCTAACTTATTTTTTATACTAAAACGTGTAAAAGTGATTCCGATATTCCATTGGCTTATTTCTCATATGGCCGATATTTTTAATCGTGGAATAAAATTGACGTCTGGCAGTTTTTGTATGGAAGAACTTTCAAAAATTCAAAATTATTCCTCCGATAAAGTTATCCAGCGTTGGAAAAATCAGCCTCTACAGAATAAACACTTGAATTTAATTTCAAGGAATCCTTCATATTTTCAGTAAAAGAAGGAATTTGCTAAGAAATGGGTGAATAATAGAATAATTATCAATAGCTAAGGCCATATTGCTCTAATAATAAATAGGGATTGGAAATTGCATGTAAGATTATAAATGCAATCTTTGTTCTTACGATCTAACGATCGATCTTATCGATCTTAATTTAACCCTTACACCAACTGGGGAGAATCCAGCTGGATTTTGAGATGTTTCTATATTTAAATGAAAGACTATTCAATATTCATATATCTGTATGAAAGAAGGTCAGTATACATAAAACTACACCAAAAGGATGGATTGTTGCAGGTATTTTAGTTACAAAATTCACTTACCTACGTAACGAAACGTCACAATCTTCATACTTTAAATCTTGATTCGTAAGCACCTGATTCTGCTCACCCCATTGCAGAAACTAATTTACAAAAGACACACACGGTACCAGGGCGGCATGTTCGCACAGGAGTTGTTATATAATGTTCTATATTTCTATGTATTAGTTCAGTGCGAGTCCCGCTGTGTTGCAATCTAGTGCCAAGTGTCAATGACCTCGCACTATTGCTGTATATTATATTGAAACCATTGCCGTGGAATGTGTGGATATTATAGTTAGGGAATTTACTGAATTTCATGTGGATGTTTATTTGAATGTTGTCGTTTTTATAATAATTATTATCTTCTTGAATTAATGATAAAATTCAGTTGTTTATGTAGCTTAAGGGGCGACGCGCGAAGTTAGTCCACCAAATTCAAATTTACTTATGTTCTTTGCAATTCGTATGTTGATTAAAATATGATTCGCGACCGTAACAAATATGTTTTTACAGAATTATAATCATTAGAATAAGCAAAACAATACAGGGCCAAATAATATTAGTTAGCGAAACTCCGCAGACTTGATGGGTACTTATCGATATATGAACATGATAAAACAAGAAAAATATTGATTTGATGATATTTTTTTTTGTGGGTTAACTGCCGTAGGTTTCGCTAGATATAATTTGATTTTGTAGATAATTTCAATAAACAACTCTATGGAGAATTCGTTAATACAAATTACAATCGACCTTTGGCCTGCAAAACATCAAACCGCAGCACTCTTTGTGACCCTTTCGTCTCCTCTTTAAGTTTCCTCCCTTTCACGCAAAAAAACATCAATATCTAAATATGCGGGCTATACCAAATTCAAACATTACAGATTTACCAACATTCCAAACAACTCAAAACAATTCATTTACCTTAAAGAACCTCCAACTTTGACCTTCCCACAAACCGACGGAGTCACCGTCCAACGTTTTCAAACGAACCTGTACCTATAGTTAAACGTCTGTGGCAATACTTGTACTGCGAAAACCGCCCTTACACCTACGACATAAAGGCACTGACAATGTCAATTGTTACCATGGGCATGCGGTAGCCTGTACCACGCCCACATTCCTACTAAATTCCGTCCCAATGTCGAATAACGAGGAACGTGACACTTTTAACTATTGTCTAACAGTTCCTGTTTAAAGTACTGTGTTAAATAGAGGTCAAATATTGTCCTTCGGATTTTATGTGTGAACTCACTACGTTAAGCCTCGGTTTCCTAGAAGAGCTGTTTCGTCATATTATAAAGGACGTCATGAAAATCTGTCAGTTATACCAGTATTTGACAATATGGTGTCAAAAACGCTCTGTATTTGGAGAGCCGTTATTGTGTGACCGTTCACCGCTTCCTTAGGAAACCAAACCTCTGTAATGTACGGTGTCTTTGTGTCACCTGTCACTGTCAAGTTTTGGCGGGCTGTCACAGGAATAGGATTGTCATCGCTGTCTTGAATGTTCCTCTTTACTAGAGCAGTTACACATTTGTTTTACTTACGGCTGATTTTTCAATCGACAGGTAATTTTTATTTTTGGAATAAATTTGACGTCTGACAGTTTTTGTATGGAAGAATTGTCAAAAATTCAAAATTATTCCTCCGATAAAATTATCTGGTGTTGGAAAAATCAGCCCTTAAACGTAAGAAAATTTGAATTTTTCGGGCTACCTAGCGCATCCCCAATGCTCTAGGTAATCCGCGAAATTCAAGCTTTCTTAAGTTTTTTGTTATCTGCAAATCAGTGTCAAGTTGTATGTCGAAACATCGACAGCCGATTCCCGGCCACCGTAGGCGCGGGCTTGCGAACGGCTAGCAATGTGCAGCTCGCCGTTCGGTAAGGACCAAGCCCGAGTCGACAGCGCGTTGTGTTCCACGCGCGTCTCCGAGAGATGTCAGCACTAACTGACGGGGTCCACTAGGGCCGATGCCTGTCAGGGTCGCGGGTTGTTCGAAAGAGATACCGTGGCCCCTGGCACAGGCAACTGAAGGAACACGGGTGGGTTTTAGTCGGTAAAAGTCTGACACGCCGTCCCGCTCCGCCCAGAGCGGGAGACGTTATTTGGTAATTTCCCACCCAAAAAAAAGGTTTTATGTTGAACAAAATATGATTGGCGAGCGTTACAAGTATGTATTTACAGAATTATAATCACTAAAGTCATCCATACAAGTCTCTAAGTTCATGTAAAAATCCTATTGATTCATATTCCATGAAATAGTCATTATCGATCTGCAAATTGCAAAAAACGTAAGAAACTTTGAATTAGCAGTCTCGTTAATATTATCTCCTCTTTAAAGAAGCTTTGCTTTCATACTTTTACCGTTAACCAATTCCCAGTACAGAACCAATAATTTATTTCAATCCTCAATAATGTCTTCTAATTTTACATTCCAACGCAATGAATTATAATGAATATGCAATGACAAAAAAATACAAAGAATTGCCATTCCCATTTTGCTTGCAGATTTGCAAATGACTTGCAACAATCTAACAGCATTTGTAGCGTCTTTTAATAATATTCATGCAAAGTCCAAGCCTCTATTATTTTAATAAAGCATACCTTTTTCTATGAAACTCCCGGCAGCAAGCTGACCCTATTACCAAGAGATAAATCTTCAGCCATATTTCAAGCTTAGCTGTCTGCCTCATTAGGTTAACAGCTTATTTACACTGGCAATTAGCTCGGCTTTAGCTTAGCTTACTTCATTAGTTGCGTGTGATACATTGGTAAAACATGCAGCTTAACACTTAGGTTAAGTAAACTGTATAGGATAGAGGAGGTATTGTTTTACCGTCTATTAGGTAGAATATGTGGATTATATCATTTGGCTGAATTTATTTGTCTTTTTGGGCAGAGATGGGATATTTAGAAAGTTTCGGTACACACTGTCCTGTAGCCCAAAATCCGAGTTATTGCACTTATTGTAAGTACCTACGGCAGTATAGCAGTGTTAATAATCTCAGATAATTTACATTCCATCGCCACTTAATCAGTTATCTACTTCAGTGAAATGTATTCAAGTTGATTTTTGAGTGACCATTTGTAAGAAAAAGGTGATAAGTTGTTGGTTGATGAATAGAAATTTGTTTGAACATGTAAATATAAATTCAATATTATTTATGTAACTAATATTTATGCAACAATATAGGCCCCTACAAACAGGCGCGACACGCGATAAAATCGCGCGCGACACAAAGGCACCGCAAGTCGCGCAGAGCGCCTTTGTGTCGCGCGCGATTTTATCGCGTGTAATTTAAAAGAGTTGCCCATTCTTCTCCATAGGTACCTACTACGCTTTGAAATGTGCAACTAGCTTCATATTTCTGACTAAGCGACTCCTTGACAATACAAAAGTGCCTGTAAATGGTCTTAATTAATTCAATAAATGAGTTGAGTTTGAGTAAACTTGAACGATTTTAGAATTGAAAATACTCGTTTCGCATGCAAAACGAGTATTTTGAAGCTAGAAAGCTGGGACTTGGAGAAGAATGTAGACTGCTTTTCATCACAAATATTTCTATAAAGAAATGAGGAAATATAAAATACATACCTACCTACGAAGCAATAGCTAGTCAAAAATATTTATTTCTTCAAAAACAACTACATTTCCAAAAATATCATCTCTGATATTTGTCATCCTCAATTTCAATGGCACCCACTTCAATTTCATTATCTAATACATCTAGACGATATATAGGTAGATAAGTAATATTATACAACCATCAATCTTCGTCTCGAATGAGCAATCGTGTTTATTTAACACATTGGAGCTTGGAAACTTAATTAAAAGCCTCCATACTTCATTGTTTATTCGTTAACGATTTGATTTCTGAGCGCCTAGTTGTTGGTAGGCTGATTTTCAGCGTACAGTTGCTTACAATCTGAGATGAATGAACACAATGTGCGTTTTTATCGAGTTAGTTGATGCTGCCTTTGAGCAAGATTAGGTACATTTACATTTAAGGCTCCTTCAAACAGGCGCGACGCGCGATAAAATCGCGCGCTACGCAAGGGCATCGCAAGTCGCGCAACGAGCGGTGCCTTTGTGTCGCGCGCGATTCGCGTCACACGACGCGCCTGTTTGCAGGAGCCTTTAAATAAAAATGGAAATAATTGGTTCTCAACTCATAGGTTGTCCTAAACTACGCTATTGAACAGAATAATGAAGTTTAACAGAGAAATATCTCACACGCATATATCACGTCTCATATTGTTGAGTCACTGCTATTAAATTCCAGTTTCAATGAAGTAACTATAAATTAAAAATGTGAACAAAAATTTCTACCATGATCTCCACATCATTAAAATTAACCAAATAGTCCAAAATTATCATCTGCCTAGCCTTTTTCCAACTATGTTGGGGTCGGCTTTTATTCTAATTGGATGCAGCTGAATACCAGTATTTTTACATCGAGCGACTGCCTATCTGACCTCTACAACCCAGTTACTGAGTAATACGATACCCCTTGGTAAGACTGGTTGCCAGACTTTTGGGCTTCTGACTATCTGTAACGACTGTCAAAGATCCACGAATGAGGCCCGGGACAGGCTTAACGTGCTTTCCGAGGCACGAAAGGGTCTCCAAATATAGTACAAAATATTTACCAATAATTAAAGCCCTTTCCTATCTTTAAACCCGTTGTTAAAACTTGAACCCTTGCGGCAAATTTTAGTTTAATTTCAGCGCTGTAAAGGGGAGATCTAACGCGCTAAACGTATGCGTAGTCACACACTGTCACCCCACCACCAGTAGTGTGTATCTCTGTTTGCTCAGTAACCTGCAGGGGAATGGGATGAGATAGAATGGTTGATTGTCATTTATTTGGCTTGGTGGATTTGTCATTTAGTGGATGGATTATTTTTTCGGATAAAGTTGCGAGTCATTTTGAAATTTTATGTACCTAACTTTGTCTTCTTACCTTCTTTCCTAACTTTGTTTAAATAAATGTCTTTTGCTTTTGATTTGAATTGCCGTTTGATATTTTAATTTTACTTTGAACTTTATTTTATGAAGCTTTCATCTAAGTTGATTTACTTTTATGTAATCATTAGGTAGCATTTCATTTTAATAAACAATTTTTGAAAAAAATAAGACTATTATCTATTATAGCTGCGCCCCGCGTTTTCATCCGAATAAGTTTTGATCCCGTGGGGAATACCGGGACAAAAAATCTCCCCGAGATCCTATATCATAATCCAGGCCATGGTCTACCCATGTGCCAAATTTCACCTAAATCCGTTCAGCCGTTTTAGTGTGAAAGCGTAAAAAACAAACATAGAAAATCAAATCTTTTCTGTTCTAATATATTTTCGTTTAGATAAAGGCTGAGTTACGATTCTATACATTTGTGTTCTACAACGTGCAATCTATCCATTTATCAACATCTATGAACTCTTACATATAAAACGAATTAGTATATTATGACGACCATCAAATAACACAACAGGTAAACTACGTTTAAATCCACAAACGCTAAAATCACATCAACAAAATATATTTTATTTGCAACATGACTCTCAATGTTTGTCCAACACTACACTACATTGAGTAGAACTTATTGACACGGGCGTAGCTCTAAATTATTTAGTGGCCATTTGATTTTACAACTCTCACAGAATATATCAAGTATAGAAGATTCAGGGCGAACTTCACGAATGAACCCGAACGCGATCAGTACATCTAAACCGCGTTCAAGAGCTGTCAGTGTCATTATTGTTGTGAAATATCGACACTGACGGATCTTGAACGCGGTTTAAATGTACAGCTGGTCGATTCTGTAAAAATCTCACCGTGAAAACTTAGGTGAAGGGAGTTTGTTTTTGCTAGGATATAACACTATTGACAGCTCACTCCACGCTCACTTCACCTAAGTTTTCACTGTGAGATTTTTACAGAATAGCACCGCTGATCGCGTTCAGTTTCATTGGAGAAATTGAACGAATTAATTTCTCTAGTGAAACTCCCTCAATGTGAGGGCGAGTTTCATTGGAGAAATTCGCTCTCAATGTATTATCGAGATGATGCGATTGGTAAAAAAAAAATAGAAAAGGTTCATAAAGTCAGACTAGGACTATCGATCGCCCTAATCATTCTTAATAACCTAAATCTAGGCATTCGGTTTTTTCATTAGACCATAAAATTATTAAATTCAACAGAATGTTCTGTTGGTAGGTAGTTTTAGTCAGAATATCGTATCACTAAAAGGTTACAAAGTGACAGCTCAGTATAATTTATCATCGATTTGAATTAATTGTTTTCGGATGCGGGGCCAATTTGGGTTCCATCATTGATTTCAGTCGATGTATTCTCCAAAAATGTCACCGTAAAAACTGAAGTGAAGTGAGCTTGAAGTGAGTCAATAGTGTCAATACCTAGCATTAGGTGGTAGTGCAGCTCACTTCACCTTAGTTATCGCGGTGAGATTTTTACAGACTAGACCGGCTGTTCTTAACCTTTAATTACGTAAGTATGTTTAGTAGTTTCAACTGCAGATGTCATTGTCAGGCACATTAACGATTATGATAAACAAAGTTTAAACTTACTTATTTTAAAATATTATTACAGAAAAAAAACTGTCTTCCTTACCCATTCTAGTCTAGAAACTAGTGCAATTTACATAAAATTGAAATAAACCAAACATTCCATAAGCGTGTGATATTTCAAAGAACATAAAGTGCGAGCTACATGTGACGAATTTACAAACAAAATCAAAAGTGAACACGAAAATTCGGCAATAAAGTGGCGGTCTACATAAGTGTAATTCACATGTGCCGGTGTGTTGTTGAGCGGTGGGGTGCGGCTCACCTATGACGAACAACAATAACGGTGTGAACGGCAGCGCGGGCGGGGAGCCTGCCGCCTACGACATGGATTCGCTGGAGGAAATGCTTCGTAAGGTAAGGAAACTTATGTTAACTGCATGTTTCGCGTTGTTTTCCGTTTCAGCACATTCGGAAATTCTCCACTATTATATAATTATATTACACGAACATTTCGGCGAACGCAGCCGGCAAACGGCACATGTTTATACTTCTGAAATTTTGTGTACTTTAGATTGTAGTTGAAATATTTTTGGGCGGGTTTTTAGTTAGTTAAATATTCCATTTGTAAGCATTCGCTGCTCAGGTTTTTATTTGTATTTTACACGTCATCATCTGCCTAGCCTTTTCCCAACTATGTTGAGGTCGGCTTCCAGTCTAACCAGATGCAGCTGAATATCAGAATTTTACATGGAGCGACTGCCTATCTGACTTCCATAACCCAATTACTGGATAATACGATACCCCTTGGTAAGACTGGTTGTCAGACTTTCCAGCTTTTGACAACCCGTAACGACTGTCAAAGATCCACGAATGACGGCCGGGACCAATAGCTTAACGTGCATTCCGAGGCACGGAAGGGTCTTGATATGTAAAGATGGTCACCCATCCACGGACCTACCCCGGCAAGCGTAGCTTAACCTGGTTGATCGACCGGCGGCTGTTATTACTTAGCCACGAGGCCTTCTTCGTGTTTTACACGTATGAAATATTATTCCCGAGGAGTCAGTATGAATTAATACACATTAAACACCTACTCGTTTGTCATGTAAAAATTATTTACCTACATCACAATATTTGAAAACCTCGCGTGATTTTTAATGGCTGTAACATTCATAAAGTCTGTACCTGTTGGATGGTCTGACATGGTTCACAAATCAACAGAACGTTACATCATTTTCGGCTGTTCAAAATAATATTAATTTAATTTTACGGCCTTCAAGCTTTGTACAGACGCCAGCACATCAAGCTGTCATCAGCAAACCGTAACTGTCAAATTAATCAACTTTAAACCTTATTCTTTAGCGATAAAGTTGAAAATCTATTAAAGAAATTTGACAGATTGCAGTAGCTTGATATGCTGGCATCTGTACAGTCAAGGAATACATGAATGATACATTAAGCACCCTAAGGTTTCTTTTACTAAACGTTACGTTGACGTGACGTTGTCCGAAAAGGTCAGGTCCAGTTGAAAATTAGCGTCAGGCACCAGTTGTCTGGCATTTTTGCTGAACTAGGACTTTTTGGCGCAGCCGTTAGGCACACTTTCCAGCTAATTTCTTACATCGGACTTTGCACTTTTTATTTTTATCCTAGTTTTTATCTAATGAACGACTATTATCTAACTATCTGGTGTATTATGTGTCTCTTAGTCTGTGCTAAATAAATGTATTTTCTTTCTTTCTTTCAAAACGTGTGCTTATTTTTTCGCCTTTTCTGACAACGTCATTGCCAACATTTGTCAATGACAGTGACGGTTTGATAAGGTGACATGCGCCCGTCATGTGACTGCACAGGCTATTATTTAGAGTCAGGCCATAAAAAACAGGCACAATAACCATGAAATTGTCCCTAACAAAAAAACAACTTCTCTAATCCGCTCCAGTGCCGACCTACCTACGTCGAATTAATTTAAACCAGTATATTTACTCGTTTATTAATTAGCGACACGCCAGCGAGGGGTGTTTGCGTTCTCGTTGAACCTAACCTTGAGTTATTTACCTAGGTCTTAGCTTAGGTAGATAGAGCACGTCAACTAACCTAATAACCTTTGCACTTTATAAAGGACTTAAGTGCAAAATTTAAATGCGGATTTTATTTCAAAATCGAGTTTTATGATAACGGATTTTATATCCTTGTGGAAGGTGACGATTATCTGAATATTTTAAAACAAGGGTGTTTTGATTTGCACTTTTTAATAACTTACTTTACTTATTATTCCTTAGTTTTCGTCAGGAATGTGACTTATTTATGGTTAAATAAAAACTTTATTACAAAAAAAAGGCAACCGACTTCCCAAAAAAAAACCCTACAAAGTGAAAAATAACTTTGATTTCGAAAGTTAGTATCTTAAAGTATCTTTAGTTTCAAATTTGTAATGAAGTTTTTATGTTTTACTTTTTAGTAGTAATACCTACACAAATTCGTATACATTCACTTGCTAAGTAAATAATAGTGACAGGAAATTATTATAACATCACAACATACACTAAGTGTAAAAAATCAAAAACCACTTGTCAGAACCTGACCATATTTACATGGGATCACCCTTTGCTTATACATTTAAAACCTCCTCCTTTTTTGAAGTCGGTTAAAAAAACCGTATGTACGATAATGTTCAGCAGTAGCAAAATACACTAATTGGTAGATTAAACACGAATAAATTGTTCTGACCAGTTTTGAGAAGCAAAAACTTTAAGGAAAATCAAGCGGCCAGTAATCTACGACCGCGTTCCATATTCAATTTATTCGAAACCCACAGACACAAAAAGCAGTTTTCCTTTTTTGTTAATTTCAGATTTCGAACCGTACGACCAAACTTCCCGAATATTTTACCCCGGAAACTGGGCCCGACAATCTGGAGTTGTACATATCTATCAATAAATCCTTCACAAAACTCCGTTGAAATGAAAAACTGCACTGTGGGAAATGGAAAAATATCGTACGGTGACGAAAAGCGCTGTAGGCGTCGGTTCGCGTATTTTCTTTTTTTTTCTCTATGAAATCATGTCGCCATGCACTGTCTGGTGCACTCGCAGACGGATTACTATTCCTTTTTCAAAAGTTAAGTTATAGATCGGCGCTTGTTATTGCCGTTTGAAGATCGAACAGAGCGTACGTGTAGGTTGTATTTACTTTTAAATTGGAAAGGAATACAGTCGATCCAATAATAAATTATAAATTATAGATACGTTGCCCGCGCTCTGTAGTGGCAACATAAATGCAAGGTAATTACCGCACGGCCATTTAGTCGCGTACCAACCAGTGCCGTCGCTATACGTGACAATAAAATAACTAATTGTGTGAATAACCTCGTCAAAAATAAAAAAAATGCCGTCATGTGTATTTAGAAAATGTAAAAATGAAACTGCAACTGTGAAAGATAAAAAAGTATAATTTCATGCCTAAGTATCAAAAAATGTGGTTTTTTTTTCGATGCCTTCTTATGGCGGCTGGCGCCTAAGGTAAGTCACGTGCCGTTAGGGGAAGATGGGGTACTTTGCATCAGTATTAAAAAGGATAAAACCTACATTGTTTTTATTTTGTTTTTTTTAAGTAGGTATATTGTTTGAATATAATTTATGTGATATGAAACCTAATGATCAATAATAATTAAATTTACTAAGGAGGGGCTTATCCGGGTCAGCGGGATTCTCCGACAGAGTTACCGCTGGCCCGGAACAGAAAGGGCTAAGGAAGGAACACGGGTGGGTTTTAGTCAGTAAGAGTCTGACACTCCCTTCCACTCCACCCAGAGCGGGAGAGGTCATTTGATGATTTACCATCATGAAAAAAAAAGAGGATGGGCTTAAGCGTGAAAAGTGGTTAAGCGTTATAAGGGCTCAACGGCGTGAAGACGATTGACTACCCAAAAAATACTATAGGGTCTGCTCGAAACATTTTCTAGCCAGCGACATTATATATAACGAAGAATAATTTTTATGTTTATAATATTAGATACATTATGTTTTATTAATTAATTAACAATAATTATTACTTTTTAAGGATCGAAAATAATCGAGAAAACACACGAGAAAATCGAGTGTCCATTTTTCCCCACATGCCTCCTTTTATAGTGCTCGGCCACTGAGCATACACTACATACACCACAAAATGACAACGTAATTAAAGAAATATATTTATCACTCTCTAACAACAGAAAGTCCGTAGATGACATTTAATTTTCTTTCCCTCTCTTCGTGCGTATAAGTAGCTATCAAGCTACCGATAGTATTTACGCTGTTTTCGAGTGCCGTGATGTTCATGCATGACGCGTATATTTGTATTACGTCATTGAGTCGAACGTGCCATTTATTTTGCAAATACAAAAAAACTGTCCCTATTTTATACGTTTAAAAAGTCTAGTGTTGAGGCTGAAACCAAATCTGGGATTGCGATTAAATTCTCGAGAAGTTTTAATGTACAGACGCCAGCACATCAAGCTACCCGAAACTGTCAAATTTTCCCAATCAACTTTGAACCCTTATACTTTAGCGATAAAGTTGAAAATCTAGTAAAGAAATTTGACAGATTGTAGAAGCTTGATGTGCTGGCATCTGTACCTATGAGGTAAAACTTTTGTTTCACTAATTCTTGGTTCCTATAAACAAAAACAAATTTGCTTACCAATGGTAGCATTTTTTATTGCCAAACTGGGCAAATAAATAGATTCGTAAGCTAATTTTATCTGTGATAGCTACTTCCATATGGGAGAGTCTTCTATGGAAAGCTATGAGGTCTTTGCTTCATTATTGGTAAAGATACAAGAGTCTTCATTTAAACCAATAATGGTCCGTTAATTATAGGAATCGGCTAGCTGACACATAATACTTTCTACCAGCTTATCAGTAGAAATTACTCCTCCGTAAACAATAAAGTAAAAAGAAAAATCGAGCGTAAAAAGTGTCTAGATCTTGTCCTCAAGTTTTCCTTTATTATTTATTTAATTAATGCTCCAAAGGTTTCACCATCAAGCTCTTAGCTGATGAGAGTTCGCCTTTGTTTTTTCTGCTGCAATAGTTTTTTTAATAAACTCTGTTACGAAGCGACTTTAATTTGCATTCAGCTTGGTTTATAAATAAATATTTTCTTTAAGGTTTCTTGCTTGTGTTTTTATTGCTTTGGTTGTTCTAATTAGACTAATTGCAGGTGGTAGCTGGAGTACTTTGATTGATGACGTTGAAAAATAAAAAACTTAAATTGTTGCATCGCGCTCGGATTTTTACTTTTGGTACAGTCAGGGAAACTCATAATTTATTAAATTGTCACACTACGCTAATTTGTCGTGTTATAACCATTTCATACAACTGCCAAATAATGACAGATGTGATTCGAACGGATAATTTTATTAGGTACTTAATCAATGTGATAAGCAATTAATTTCCCAGCCTTTACATTGTCATTGCAGATGCATTTTCAAACGTTCTGCTTCCAAATTAATTTGGGCAAATCTCAAAGAATTTCAAGTGAAGTGCAGACAATAAACCAAAAACCGTACACAGAGAAGACTGAAACAGAAATGCTCACATCGATTCCTAAGAGCAAGTCTTTTAAATCCAGTAGTTAGCATAGCTGATGCCATTATACCCTGTCAACTTTAAAAAAAAAAACAGCCCTTCTTAACGACATCAATCCCAAAATTACTAAAAGCAAATCCGTATCGTATAAAAATTTAAACAAAACGGGACGCCATTAAAAAAAGTCGTAAAAGCAAAATTAAAAATTAATAGCGGGGTGTTTTAACGTATGTAAGCTATGAGAGTGCTATGGGGTATTTGGCGACTACGGCATCTGTGGGAAAGGAGGAATTATGGGGGAAAGGTGTAAACAGTCACGCGTCTGTAATTTCTTTTGGTATCAAATGGGTGCTTTTTATAGACATGAATAGGTGTGTTTGGTGTGTTGCTCCATGTAAAATACTGGTATTCAGCTGCATCCGGTTAGACTGGAAGCCGATCCTAACATAGTTGGGAAAAGGTTAGGCAGATTATGAGATGATGATGAATGAAGTTGTATTATTATACCTTAGTTGTTTTAATTTACTTCTGCTGTAAGATTAAAGTTTGCAATCTTATTTGGTATGTTGCATTGTTTTGCACCATTAGGTAATACGGGCTGGTGTCCGCAACTCCACACCAGAAATTATCCTGTGCCTGCATCATTAGGCATTATTTTTATTGGTACTAGGGTTTCAAGTAATATAATGTCTTCAAGAATATATGCATAAAAATAGGAAAACTATATCCATACTTTAATCGATTAATCCATTACAGCAGCACGCAATCTACTGCTGGATATAGGCTGCGCTACAACACCCTGTCCTCCGCCTTCCGCATTCAGTCTGACCCAGCCACCTTCCCATACACTGAGCGTGGCCTGACACACTCTTGGCCGGTTTTTTTTTTGTATTTTATACAAAGAATAAAAATAATTATCAAAAGAAGCAAATCATAATTGTTTTAACAGCTCCTAACAGATACCGGACTGTTTGTATTTCGTGCGACAGAGATAACGCTCTACGAAGCTGAAATTAGCCGATTGTCTCTTTCCAAAGGTCGATGTGCAATATTTATCGCCGGGTACTGTACGTGCTTTCTATATATTTGGATTTTTGCCTCTCACTAACATTTTCCAGTATCGTAAATGCACCTATCTATCTACCTTCATTTTTGCCAAAACTGCAATTATAGCAGTCCACAAAATATTAAAATATCCATTAAATTACCATAAATCAGGGCATTTATTACAATCAATTTCGACGTAGGTGGCTAACAGCGGCATAATATGGCCGATTTAAATATTCAATTTAATCGTTGACAAAACCTATTAATTCTTTGTTAATTAATAATTTAAATCCGTTCGGTTGGATTGTCGACTCATTAATAATGTCACTACTTAATTGATATTTGGCTCGATTTAATATCGTGATCATCGTTTTGTAAAACTATTTTGTAGTTGCTTGTGGGGCAGTTTAACAACTAATTGCCGATTTCGATGATTAACGAATCGTTATTGGTTAACATTAGGACTCTTGTATCTTTACCAATAATGAAGCAAATACCACATATCTTTGCACAGTAAACCCTCCCATAAGAAGGTTGCTATCACAGTTAAAATTAGCTTACGAAGTTATTTATATATGCCAATTTGGTATGGCAATAAAATATGATAGCATTGGTAAGCAAAACAATTTGTTCTTTTGTTTATAGGAACCAAGCATATGGGCGGGTTGTTTCACGTCCATTTGACGCACGTGTGAGCTAATTATATTTGGAATTACTAAAAATAATAGACGCACATAGGGACAAAGCATTTATTTATTTTAAAAATTCAGATATTTGAAATTAGCTGTTTATTAGGTATTTATTTGTAAAGAGTATACACAAGTTCTAGTAAGCAAATTCGTCTAGCAATTTATTTTTATGGACATAGAAATAGCATAAATAACAAAGTAAAGTAAACACATAAATCATTGAAAATACATTAGAAAATTACAGAGTATTACATAAGGTTACTTAACTTAGGTCCGTTCGGTGTGACTGCTCCGGAGCGAATGTGCCGAGTACGGCGGAGCGTCGGCTTTTATAGCCGGTGGTAAACAAGTGACGTCACATCGTACGATTCTATTACAGACTTGTTAGTATTTGTATTTTATCATAAAACTATGATTAAATTACGTTAAAATATGTTGAAATTAATTAGTTCAATTACATACTTGGTCTTACAATGGCATAATCAATAAACAAATCACATTATTGTTGTAAATAACAGTTAAATATGCCATATACACAAAAGAACAGTATTTCTTAATAATATTGATAAGATTTTGATGAGGAACTATTAAATGTTGTGTATCACATGTAAAAAGGTTATAATTATCATAGGGATGTCTTTATTTGTGTCCAATTAAAAAAACAGACTTTATTTAGTGTAATAAACAAACTGAAATTATTGGAATAATCTATCACGGCCAGACTGACCAGTACTTCGCTCTCGAAGTACCTAACTAATTATAATTATTTTCAAGAAGTCTTTGGCCTTGGCATATTAGTTCTATCATTTGCTGCACATGAATTTCAAACTAATATCAGGGCAGCGACTAACCAGCAATTCGTATAATAGCCTCTGGCCTTGACATACCAGTCCTATCACCTGCTGCGAATGAATTTCAGACTGATATCAGGGCAGTGACCGACCAGCAGTTCATACAATAGCCTCTGGCCTTGACATACCAGTCCTATCACCTGCTGCGAATGAATTTCAGACTGATATCAGGGCAGTGACCGACCAGCAGTTCATACAATAGCCTCTGGCCTTGACATACCAGTCCTATCACCTGCTGCGAATGAATTTCAGACTGATATCAGGGCAGTGACCGACCAGCAGTAATGTAAAATCTTTCGTAAGTTTATGTCATACAATGTTAATTGAACACAAATTATAAACAATGAATATGATCAATTTACGAATATTCTCAAGTATACATCACTTAAGACAACAACAAAAAATATATACAATCATTAAAAGAAAAGTAAGTAATTGCATAAAGTAAAATCTAACAACATAAACGATAATTAATATAAATAACAAAGAAATAATAATCTATCATGGCTAATGATGCTGGAGCTATGGGGACTCCTCAAAAGAAGAATTTTGTTCGACCCATTCTCCCGGCCAAAGCCTTAATTTTTCTTTTGCCACAATAAGATTCCTTAATGTGTTAATCCCTTTCAAAGAAATTCTATCATGCTCTAAAATATCAATTATTTCGTAAGGGCCTTTGAATTTAGGACTTAATTTGTCGTGTCGTCTGTGGTTTTGATTTACATAGACTATATCACCTATATTGAAAACCAAATTATTTCTACGAGTACTATCAAATCGTTTTTTATACTTTTCTGCAGCCTCTCTAAGATTTTGCCTAGCTAAGTCCCTATCAGCTTCAGCATCAATGTTTTGAACGGAATCAGTATCTTGTATTTCGTCTAGGCGAGCCTGTATTGGAGGTATATTTCCGTTGCAACCAATTAATAACCTTGTTGGTGCAAAACCTGTTGATTTTTGTATCGTGGTATTCAAAGACAATTGTATTTTCCACAAAACGCTTGGCCATTCTGAAGAATCGTTAACAGTAGTGGTTAACATATTAATAATAGTACCAACATATTTTTCAGCTTGGCCGTTGCTTCTAGGTGTACCCGTGGCTATCATATGGTGATTTATTTGCATATCTCTAAGAAATGATCGTACGTGATCAGAAGTAAAATTTGTGCCTCTGTCAGTTACTATCATGGTAGGTGTACCGAACAAAGTTAAGTTCTCTCGCAAGATTGAGACTAATTCTTGACCGTTAAGCGTCTTAAGTGGTTTAAGTATACAGTATTTGGTAAAACCATCCACCATTATTAAAACATGTTTATAACCTTCGGAAGATACACTAAATGGTCCTGTACAATCTAAATGTAATGTGTGAAATGGTATAGATTTTTCTATAGGGTGAAGGAGGCCTTGTTTTGGCCCCGAATGACCTTTACCCTCTACACACACTAAACAATGCCTTATATATTTTTTTGTAAAAGCAGCAAGACTAGGAAACCAAAAGTTTTCGGATATTTTGTTTAGGGTTTTGTCATAGCCAACGTGACAATTTTCGTCATGAAACAACCGCAATAAACTGAGTCGATACCCTTTTGGTATGAAAAATTTAGGTGGATCGCCATCCTCATTTTTATAAAGCAACAAGTTATTTCTGACAATATATCTGTTTGTATCTATATCACCGGTCCTAACCTTTTCTAAAAGATTTTGTGTCTCCGAGTCGTTATTTTGTGCCGAGTGTAGCCAAGATGGTGGAGAATGTGGTTCATTAATTATATTAATTACCCCTGATGATTCTGCAGGTGTTATTACTGGATTACGACTGAGATAATCAACGTGTGTAACGAATTTACCCTTTTTATATACAATATCAAACGTAAAATCTTGCATATACGTCCACCATCTTGCTACGCGAGGAGAGATATCTCTTTTGTTCATGGTTGACTTGATGGAATTACAATCCGTAATGATAGTAAAATTTAAACCTAGTAAATAAATTCGAAATTGTTTCAAAGCATTAAAAATGGCTAACGTTTCTAATTCATACGAGGGGTATTTAGATTCGGCTGGAGAAGTACGTTTACTAAAGTATGCTATGACACGGCATTGGTTATCCTCTTTTTGTAAAAGTATAGCACCGTATCCAATGCTACTAGCATCTGTGTGCAGTTCAGTTCTTAGCTTTGGGTTAAATATATTCAATAGTGGTTTGGAAATTAAATGTTTTATAACGTACTCTCGAGCCGCATCTTGTTCGGGCCCCCATTGCCATTTCTGGTCCTTTTTAGTGAGTTTAGTGATACAAGCCGTACGATATGCAAATTCGGGTATAAATTTTCTGAAATAGCTCGCCAGTCCCATGAATTGACGGACTTCTTTCACTGTTCCTGGGACTGGAGAGTTGGTTAAAGCATTAACTTTATCGTTGCTCGGCCTAACACCGTCACTAGAAATATGTCTACCTAAATAGTCTATTTCTTGAACGAAGAACTTACATTTTTTTAAATTAATGGTAAATCCTGACAAGTATAGAGCCTCAATGGTTTGTTCAAGGTATTCTAAGCCCTGTGTTATTTCGGAAAATGGAATCAGCAAGTCATCGATGTACACTAACAAAAATTTCAGGTTTTTAACTGCTTTATTAATGGCCCGTTGAAAAACAGAGGGGCCATTGCAGATACCAAATGGCATTTTAAGAAATTCAAAATGCCCATCAGGGGTAACAAAAGCAGTATATTTAATACATTCCTCTTTTATAGGGATTTGATGGAAGCCATTTTTCATGTCTATAGAAATGAAATATTTTGCATTTCCTAGTTTATCAATTTGATCTTCAATTAACGGCAGCGGGTATCTATCTTTTTCAATAATTTTATTAAGAGCCCTATAGTCAATACAAAGGCGATCGCTACCATCCCTTTTCTTTACTAAAAGGACTGGGCTAGCGAATGGACTCTGACTTTCTCTAATTATATTTTTCTTAAGTAGATCAGAAATAATTTCCTGAACCTTTTCTTTTTCTGTGGATGCTAGCCTATATGGTCTATAATACACAACTTCATCCCTTTTTAACCTGATGGTCATTTCACCCGTTTTAACTGTACTGATATAGTTGGAATTTGGCATCACTTTGGGAAATTTATCAAAAATATTTTTTATTTTATGCTGTAGGTTTAAATCAAGATGACTTGTTAACTCCGCTAAATCCTGGACGTAATTATCTATAGTGTTAAGAAAATTTATAGTATTAACTGGTTCTGTAGAGTTTACATGTTTCAATCTACAACCACTGGAGTCTAAAACAATAGCTACGTTTGGATTTTGAACCGCATTTCTGCCTATCAAACAATCATAATGGCAATCTGAATCGTTAGCTACACAGAATTCGATTTCTAAATCGTCGTTACTAAATGTAACAGGTAAACTAATCTTTGAGGAAATGCTAATCATTCCATTTCCTATTCCTCTTAATGATGTCGAACAGGGTTCTAAACTGCGACCAAAACTATTTGCAATTGATCGTTTCAAAATACTGCAACTAGCACCCGAATCTATTAGAGCTTTAATCGGTTTTTCACAAATTTTTACATCAGTAAGCGATAAGTTACCATTTGTGGAACAATTGACACTATTAGAGTTATTATTTTTTGTCGCATCTCTTTTCTTGAAAAAGCAAACTGATTCATCATGACCAGCCTTTTTGCAGTAGGAACATCGAATCTTAGGCGTTTCAGAATTTGGGGTATCTTGGTTTTTATTTTTGAAGCACTGAGATCTAACATGACCAGTTTTATTACACAGAAAACAAGTAGGTGGCTTGGAAGAGTTTGGATCTTCAGGCTTAGGACGCTTTATAGTTGAGGGTACATTACTAGTTTCCGATGGGCGTTTTCTAGGGTTTTTAATATAGGTTGTAAAAAGAGATATTAGTTCCGATGTGCTGTTAACACGGCTGTTAAACGATGCCATCCTAATATTGATATCCGATATACCTCCACAAACAAGCTCGACCAACTGTCCTTCAGAAAATGTGACTTTAGTATTACGTAATAACCTTAGCTTTTCCCTAGCGTATTCACAGTAGGTTTCTGCTACGTCCGAGGTGTAAAGTACGGCTTTTGAAAGTTTTTCTGACAGGTTCTTTTTCTCGGGGTACAAATCTTTGATACATATCTTAAAGTTATCCCAGGTTCTACCCTCATCTGGGTCCCAGGTCTCAAACCATAAAAGAGCAGAGCCCTTAAGGGCCTTACCAGCTTTGCTGACAGTAGTAATGCCGCTCCACCCACGGTCCTTGGCTACGGTGTCGATGTTGTTGCACCAGCTTTCGGCACCGTTGTCGTTCTTTTCGGGATCAAACGGCGGCAACACCACATCATCTTCATTGCGGTTACCAGCCACAGCATCACGGATGGCTTTCAGAAGGTTCTCTAACACAGCAGGATCCATCTGTAACAGTTTTTCAACAAAAAACATTAATAAATGGAAATGTATAAAACAGGTTCCGATCCCACTTCTGATGTGAGCTAATTATATTTGGAATTACTAAAAATAATAGACGCACATAGGGACAAAGCATTTATTTATTTTAAAAATTCAGATATTTGAAATTAGCTGTTTATTAGGTATTTATTTGTAAAGAGTATACACAAGTTCTAGTAAGCAAATTCGTCTAGCAATTTATTTTTATGGACATAGAAATAGCATAAATAACAAAGTAAAGTAAACACATAAATCATTGAAAATACATTAGAAAATTACAGAGTATTACATAAGGTTACTTAACTTAGGTCCGTTCGGTGTGACTGCTCCGGAGCGAATGTGCCGAGTCGTTGGAAGTCGCGACGCCCCCGTTAGGGGGCGTGGCGAGCGGCGTCAGGGCTTTGCCCCCCGGCCGCGAATGCCATACGGCGACCCGCAAATACGGGCCTCTCACTTTAGTCGGCCACAGTGGCCTGTGAGAAAACCTAGGGCACGCATTTATGAAATGCGTGCCCCTGTGAATAGTTGCTTGTAGTGTATCTGTAGGCGCGCCACGACGCTGCTCTTCTCGCAGCGCCGCTTTCTTCACGACACCTCGGCGGTCGGTCCCCACCAGGTGAGACCCCCAGTTGCCTGGGGGAGGCCCAGCGAGAGCCGACCAGCATGACGAAGGTGCCGACTCGACGCTCCTACAGAGTGGGTGTATTGCTCCCGCCCGCCCCGCTCCCGAAGCTAGCCAGTTACGGTTCGGGCTAAGGAGCAGTCGTGTGTGTGTGAGCGGTATTGTGTTGTGTAACACCGCTCAGTGTCTACGTGATCGCAGCCCGCACTGCGCGTTCACGTGTGAGTATGGCGTCTGTTTAGTAGCGAGTGACTGCTTTCGTTACGTAACGTGCCTATATTAACCTAGCACACGCTACGCAACGAGTGTGTGTTATGTTGTGTGGAGTGCTATTGTTTCGAGTGAGCCGCGTGTAACCTGGATGCAACTCACCGAGGCGTCAATCCGGTGCGATGGGGTCGTCGTCCGCTACCAGGTCGCGGGGCAGGGGTCTCGCGTCAGGGGGGCGCGCGTGCCAGGGCGCGATATCCTTGACATGTGGCCAAGCAGACGCGTCGGCACGCGCGAACATTCCTTTCGCGAGGTGCCGCACAAACTCATCCAGGCTCTCAATCCCGAGGTCCCTCTGGATGACGTCGTTCCTCACGTAGCGAGGGGCGTCGACGATTGTCCGCAGCGCAACACTTTGTTGCGCGCGGAGCAGCTTCCGGTTCGTCTCGCTAGTGAGGGCGAACCATGCCGGAGCGGCGTACGTCAAGATTGGGCGTATGTACAGCTTGTACACGCCCAACTTGACGCGCGCCGGGATGCGGGACGAGAGCACTGGCTTGAGCAGGTTGCGGGCTACCCTACCCCGTGCGGCGACCGAGCGGACGTGCGATCCCATCGTGAGCCGACGGTCGATGGTGACCCCCAGGTACTTGACCCGGGGCGACCACGCGACGTCGGCTCCTAGTAGCTTCAGAGGTGGCGGGAGGGGCGCTGATCCGGTGACCATCGCCTGCGTCTTACCCACGTTCACCGACAGCCGCCACTTGGACAACCAGTCGGGAAGGAGCTCCAGGGCGCGCTGCATTTTGACCGCCGCGTACCTCGCATTAAGCGAAGTAGTGATGTACGCGGCGTCGTCAGCATACAGCGCGAGCATCGCTTCCTGTGTCGTGGGGATGTCGTCCGTGTATCGCGAGTAACACGCAGGCGACACGCAGCTGCCCTGTGGCACGCCCGCCAAGATGGGGCGCGCGCTGGATAGCGCTCCGTCGACCACCACTCTGAAGGATCTGTGGGACAGAAAAGAGGAGACCACCCGCACGACGCGACGGGGCGCGCCTGACGTGGCCAATTTGTATATGAGGCCATCGTGCCATACTCGGTCGAAGGCCTTCTCCATGTCGAGGAATACTGCTACCGAGTATTCCTTTTTGTTCATTGCGGCTGCGAGGTGGTGCAGTACCCTCGACAGCTGGAGCGTCGTACTATGCTCCGCCCGAAACCCAAACTGCTCCGGACGCGGCGACAGGTGTGGCTGGAGATGTCGCAGCAGGAGTGCTTCGAACACCTTGGAGACCGTCGGCAGCAGAGTGATCGGCCGATAGCTCTCCGGCTTCAGGATGTCCTTCCGATGTGCCGAGTACTTTTTTTTTTTTTTTTTTTTTTTTTTTTTTTTTTTTTTTTTTTTTTTTAGAATATGGCATCTCGTAGTTGACCTTGAGAGGTCGTGACTACTTAACCGGACAATCCTGCGGCTGCCTTGAGAAAACTCAAAGCCTCCAGCCAGGGGCTTAAAACTAACTAAATAAACTAAGCGACTACACGCTAAGGGCACCCCCTGTGGGGTACGAGCCTCGGCTTAGGGCGTCGCTGGGGGGAGGGCAGCAAGTTGGGACAGGCTGGATCTAATTTTGATTATTTAACGAACGATGGGGCCGGCATTTCCTAATTGACTACTCTGAGAAGAAATGCCGAAACAAACTCAGAGGTCAGAGTCGGGAATTTAAATCTACTGGCTCAGCTGCGGCGCGGGCTGGCACTACATCGAGCAAGGGTCGGTGGGGGGCATTTACTTGGGGACGTCGCGAGGGACCTCGTCGGCGAGGCCGGTATGTCGGTTTCTTGTATCTGTTTTTCCTAAGCGTGCTGGTTGCCCTACTGCTCTCTTGGAGGACGGTTATAGGGTCATCTGGGTCGGTGAGAACGTGCCTTGGACGGCGGAGTTTACTGATTTGGGAGGGAGTATATCTGGCGGCCTCGACAACCAGCGGGTTTCGATGGTTGGGGGCGGAGTCGAAGAAGTGCTTGGAAAGGCGCTTCATGAATTGGTGGATAGTGGGGATTTTGAGATCGACATGGAGGATCTCATTTCGAACGAACCAAGGGGCTCCCGTAGCCTTTCGGAGGAAACGGTTCTGGAGGGTCTGCATCCTATGGATGTGGTGGGGCTTTGCGTGTGCAAAGACTACGCAGGCATAGGTCATGATAGGGCGAATGCACGCTGTGTAGATGCGCAATTTGCACTTAAGTGACAATTTGCTGCGTGCATTTAGCATCGAGTGGAGGCTACCGAGGGCGAAGGCGGCGCGCGAGCGAACCGCCTTTATGTGCTCTGCGAAGGAGAGGTGCCTGTCGAGGATAACACCGAGATATTTGGCTTGCTTCTCCCAAGGGATCGGCTTGCCGAACATGGTGATGGGTCGGGGGGGGATGAGTTTGTGTCTCGGTTTCGAATAGAGAACCGCTTGACTTTTGTCGGGGTTTACTTCTATTCTCCACTTCCTAAACCAGTCAGCGAGCTTGTTGACTGAAGTTTGGAGGATGTGGGAGATCTGGACTAGGCTGCGGCCAGTGTACAGAATGGCAGTATCGTCTGCGAAGAGAGCCAACTGGGTCTTTTTACTCATTGGGATGTCACTGGTGTACAGCGTGAATATGAGCGGGGCGAGCACAGAGCCCTGGGGGACTCCTGCTCGGATCGGGTGTGGAGAGGATATAGCTCCTTCTACTTTGTAGCGGAAGGTGCGGTTTGACAAATAGTCTCGAAGGATGAGCACGAGACGGTCGGGCACACCGAGTTGGTATAGCTTATATAGTAAGCCATTGTGCCAGACTTTGTCGAAAGCTTTTGCTATGTCGAAGTATATCACACCTGTCAAGTATCCACGCAGGATCCCTGCGTGGATCTGTTCGGTGATGCGGTGGACTTGCTGGACGCTAGAATGTTGGGTTCGAAAACCGAATTGTTCATTAGGGATTAGGCCCTTGGTTTCGGCATAGTTTCTGAGACGCTTATAAATAAGCCTCTCGTAGACCTTGCCTAGTCCATTGAGCAGACTGATGGGGCGGTAACTCGTGGGTTCCGACTTGGGCTTGCCGGGCTTGGGAATGCCAATGACTGTGGCTTCTTTCCACTTCTGTGGGAAAATGTTGTTGCTCATGGCACCGTTGAAGATGGTGGCCAGTAGCACAATTAATTGGGCAGGGAAGAGTTGAATCACTCTATTTGTGATTCCATCTGAACCGGGGGCTTTCTTAGGTATGAGACCCTTTATGATGTCCTGTACTTCGTCTGGAGTGACGGGGGGTAGAGGATTTTCGGGGTCTTCTACTGGAGGGAGGGAGGCTCTACGCTCGACTTCCGCGTCGACCTCAGAGAGGTGAGCTTGGTCTACGGGTAGGGAGCTGGGTGTACACTGGGCTTCGAGGCTGTCAGCCAAGCATTCTGCCTTGTCATCGTCGTCAAAGGCGATGGTTTTGTCGGGGCGGATCAGTGGGGGCATGGAGACGATGTCTCGAGATCTAAGTCTCCTTTGGAGTTCCCAGAAGGCCTGGTGATTGGGTTCAAGATCGCTCAGCGTCTTATTCCATTTGACTTCACGCCACTCCGATATGCGAGTCCTCACAGTTCTCTGTAAGTAACGCATATGGGCTTTGTTTGGGCCACATGGAAAGCTGCTGTAGGCACGGACAGCCGCGTTCTTCTCGTTCAACAGTTCACGCAAGTCGTCAGGCAACTTCCAGCGATGGTCGTCCATCTCTGGAATTTCCCTTGAACAGTCGTTCAGGACTGACTGTACGTGTTCCGTGAGCGAGTCGATCGCCGCCGTCGTGTCCGCGATGGAGTTGAACTGATCGGGGATGGAGTCTAAGTGGGGGGATGTGGTGGATTTCAGGCATTCGCTTACTTTCCTCCAGTCCGTTACCACTTTAGTTTGAGGGGGTTGGTTGGGGTCGGGGAGACCAATGCGAGGGGCCATTTTGATGATGACTGGTCGGTGGTCTGAGGAGAGCTCTTGTACCACTTCTATATCGGTCAACCGTAGGTTGACGTTCTTTAGAAGTGCCACGTCGAGGACGTCAGGGGTATGGTTGGGGTCGTGTGGAAAATGAGTAGGACTCGTCGGTCCGATGACATCGAAATTCAGAATGGGGGAAAGGTCAAACAGTTGTTTGCCTCTGGTCGATACCCTGGTGCTGTTCCAGGCGTGATGCTTTGCGTTGAGATCGCCCGCTATGATAACGGAGTCACTCAAGCCTAGGAGCGTGGAGAGGTCGTTAGAGAAGAGTTGGGAGTTCTCTATCGACGTTTGGGGGGGGAGGTAGACCGAAACTAAGGTGATCGGTTGGTGCCCTGACATGCCTAGCCGGCAGATGGACACTTCGAGTCGTGAGAGTGGGGGAGGATCTATTGGAATGCAGTATAGTTCCTTTTTGTAATAAATGAGTGTGCCTCCTTTGTGACATCGCTCCCTGTCGTTGCGAACCATGCGATAGTTTGCAATTGAAGGGTTACGGTGGTGGGGCTTGAGGAAAGTCTCTTGAGCGAGGAAAATGTCAATTTGATGGTCGCGTAGGAAGGTGGCGATCTCATCTCTTTGACCATGAATGCCGTTGGCATTGAAATAGGCTAAGTTTAGGGATCGGAGTTTGGTTCGTGAAGTGATTCCTCTATCCATTGTTGGGTTGAGCAGTGAAAGAGGCGAGGATTCGGGTGATGTCAGGATAGGCATTGTAGATTGCCTGAATCCTGTTCAAGTCGCAGGAGTTCCTGGCAGCGAGAAGTTCGCTTGCCATTTTCCTGGCGCGGGGGGACATGAAGGCCGTGAACGTGCCTGCTATAATATTGAAGGAGTCCATTGGATTAGGACCGATAGTTGGGACCGGGGCCGCAGTGTAGGCGGCGGGAGCAGCCATTTGAGTGGGCGCAGCGGCCATTTGAGTGGGCGCAGCGGCCATTGCGGTGGGCGCAGGGGTAGCGGGGGGCGCGGTGGTGGGCGCGGTGGAGCGGATGAGACGAGGGTCCATCCTAGCGGGAGTGGGTGGGGGGGGGGCTGATGTGGCCATCAGAGCTGGGAAGGCTCTTTGGTGGTTTAAGAGATTCCAGGGGCTAGGCCTTTGAGGGCTTAGTTTCGCTGGAAGTGCGGTCGCGGTCCCTTGGGAGGGGGTTTCTCTTTGCTGGCGGGCGTCTGCGCGCTTAGCCAGTTTGGGAGAGGATGATTTGGGGGCTTTGGAGCAGCCCCGGTAATTGGCCGGGTGACCTGATTCACCGCATAGCACACAGCTGGGCGGCTCTGTGCATAGAGTGCGGTCTTTTGGTCGGGGGCAGTTTTCGGTGCCGTGCGCGCCCAGGCACTTGACGCACCTGGGTGTTGCGTGGCAGAATCGTTGGGAGTGGCCATAGAGCTGGCAGCGGTGGCACTGACCCACAATGCCGCTCCTCCATGGCTTTTCAATCTCGATGCCTGTGAGATTGCATATGGACTTTATTGTGAAGATAGGGTGGTGGCGGCCCTCAGAAGGGGGGCAGACTACCAGGACCATGTCGTATGCGACTTGGCCCTTGGAGCGGTGCATGCGGTGCACCTCGGATACTGGAACCTCTTGGGCTTCCAGATCCGCCTTTATGTCTTCAGTGGCGATCTCTTTAGGGATCCTGCGGATCACCACTCGGGTCATGCGCTCCTCGGGGAGGGAGTACGTGTGGAAAGACACGTTCCTTTGCCGAAGAAGGCTAGTCAGATCCCTGTAGTCTTTCGACGTAGGGATCTGCACCTTGATCCCCTGTTGGGTGGATCGGGCATTGGTGAAGCCAATCTTTCGATCGGCGCACCATTTGGACACATCGGTCCATTTTCCCTTGTCCTGGATGAACACGGGGGGGGGAGGGGGTATTTTCCTCGGGGCGGAGGAGGTCTCAGCGCTGGAGCTGGGAGGTAAGTCCTTCTGAGAGGACGAAGCGATCGGAGCGGGGGCATTGGTGGGGGTAACCAAGGGAGCGGGGGCGGGGGTGGGAGGGGTTGAGGTCGCGTCGGTCGCGACTACCTTCTTAGATTGCGCGGAAGAGAACTTCTTCCTACGCTTGTTTGACCGTCCTGACGCCAGCGTAAAGCCGTCGTCGTCGGAGGAGGGAGATGAGTTTGTGGAGTTCTGAGACTCCACGTCGGAGGGCGGGTAATGTAGCCTCTTCACTGAGAAATCCTCTGTGTCCATAGAGTCGGGCACAGAGTCGGGTGAGGCACTACCGGGTTCAGCCGGCGTCGACTTTTGCTGCAGAGCAGCGAATTTCTCTCCGTATTTCAGGAGGAAATCGGGGTCCTTTAGGAGGACGTCCTTGACGAACGCCACTATTATGGCGTCCATCTTGATTAATGGGGGGGGGGGAGACTAAAACATTAGTCAGAGAGCCCTAACTCTAACTCCCCGGGTGGATAGGCCCGGGGGTGTGTACCCTCCCTGTCGGGTATAGACAGGGAGGTGAGTGCCTAAGGGTGAGCCCTAAGCTTGTAACCCGACGCCAGTCTTAATGTGCGTACGGGGCCCTGACCAGTCTAGTGCGAAGGGTGTAGAGACACCCTAAAGACACTAGGTGTGTAGCTGTGAAGAAAAACTGTCATCCAGCGCCGACTAGGAGACCCCCCAAGGCCGAGGCTGGGACCCGTCCAATTGACTGCCTAGCCCTGAAGGGGTTCAGCGGGTGTATTGGGTCAACACCCCACTCGGTTTCGTTGGCACCGTAAGGTATCCACCGAGCGACCACGAAACTGTGGTTTTAACCCAGAAGGGGTCAACTGACTCTAATTCAAAACGCGAACGTTAAAGAAATAGAAGGTAGCCTTGAAAAAGGCAGTTTTTTCATGTGATCTTAATCGGCTGATAAATTAATATCCACCGGCGATCGGTCGTAGTCAGGGCGACTACAGAGCTCGTTACTTAAAAGCAACGAAAAAGAACAGAGGCCACTAATTCGGCGCGGAAGTTTAGGGACAACCGGTTCGAGCGAGTGACAAACGTGAGTGCCGAGTACGGCGGAGCGTCGGCTTTTATAGCCGGTGGTAAACAAGTGACGTCACATCGTACGATTCTATTACAGACTTGTTAGTATTTGTATTTTATCATAAAACTATGATTAAATTACGTTAAAATATGTTGAAATTAATTAGTTCAATTACATACTTGGTCTTACAATGGCATAATCAATAAACAAATCACATTATTGTTGTAAATAACAGTTAAATATGCCATATACACAAAAGAACAGTATTTCTTAATAATATTGATAAGATTTTGATGAGGAACTATTAAATGTTGTGTATCACATGTAAAAAGGTTATAATTATCATAGGGATGTCTTTATTTGTGTCCAATTAAAAAAACAGACTTTATTTAGTGTAATAAACAAACTGAAATTATTGGAATAATCTATCACACGCGTATACGTCAAAAATGGCGCTAACTATCGTCAAACCAAAAAAAGCGTTGTTTCAAATTACAATTACAAAATTATGGCCTTGCCTTACGTCAAATTATAACGAGTACGTAATCGTTATAATTTGACGTACGTACGTTACCATAACCAACCGTTTGAAACAACCGGCCCTCAGGGCCAGTATTTTGATCCGTAGTTTCAACCAATTGTTAAAAATAGTAACTAATGGTCAACTGAGTGAACTGATAGTTAATTATTTTACAATTCAAAGACAAACAATTGAACAAAAACACATTTTGCCAAAATTTAACAATTGGTTACTATTTTTAACGATTGGTTAAGTTAACTGCGGATCAAAAAACCGGCCCTTAGTTGTTATATTTAGTAGTTATCATGACATCTTAGGCCTTGTTTTCCCGAAGGGTTAAGCAGAGCAGAGGTGTAGCTACTATACTACACCCACATTTCGCCAGTTTTGTTTAAGGGGGAAGCGCCAAGGTAGCCCGCGAAATTTAAATTTTCTTAGGTTTTTTGCAATTTGCTGGTCAATATTAAGTTGTACGTCGATCAAAATATGATTCGCGGCCGTAACAAATATGTATTTACAGAATTATAATCATCAAAGTCATCAACACAACTCTCTTACGGCACCGAAGTAAGTTATTAAAGAAAACAAATCGCAAAAACCATCGATGAAAGTTTGATCAAACCGTATCAGTAAAAAAAATACATCGATAAGTATTCTATTGCAAAAATAGAACATTCAACGTAAGCTATCATTCAAACAAACATACAAATACTTGAACACTGTCATTAATACGCCTTGTTTCATTGAACACAACATACAACAAGAGCAAATCATAGTTAGTTAAACATTTCGCCTCTCTGTGACGTCACTGCGTTACGAAACTTGCAAACGTGCAAACATGCTTCAATTCGTTCTGCGATGCTATTCTGTAAAAATCTCACCGTGAAAACGTAGGTGAAGTGAGCGTGGTGTAGGTGTCAATAGTGTCAATTCCTAGAAAAAACACACTCACTTCACCTACGTTTTCACGGTGAGATTTTTCCAGAATCGACCGGCTGATCTTGAAATAATGTAACAAGAGTTCAGTGGGCTTTAAATAGTTAGTAAAGAAGAGAACTAAGACGGATTTGAACGCTATTGTAAAGGCATCAAAATAAGTACCTACGAGATTTTCGGGACATTAAAGATTTTTTTCTTGCTAAAATAATTTAGTAAGTATTTTGGGTGCCAAGGGATTAAACAAATATAATATAATATAATAACTTGGCGACACCATAAAATATGGTATAGATAGACCATATGTTTCAGAATTACTGCTCAGCAGTGGTATTATGACATGTGTATACCTATGGTAATTTAAAGTAATCTAAAAAATTTAAGAGTAACATAATGAGTGTGCTCAAGACATGCATAATTATTTGATTAAATACTCTGCAGTCAATATTGGCTGCAAAAATAACGAGGCAAATTAAATATTCATACATTTATGTAGGACACACGGAGCAGGAAAGCGCAATCACGGTTCATTTCACTTTCACACACGGGATGCCTCTCAGCTGATAAACAACCACTTCGCTCTCACCCAGAGGTCATGTAAAATAGACAAACAAACTTCAACCCTAAACTGCATTGTTCTACTGAACTCGTACCACAACACATTTGTATTAAAAGTTGGCAACCCCAAGAGTAAACCCGCTATATTATTTATTGCCAGCATAATAAGTTTCACCGACCGTCCTTTATTTGTTTTCTCAACTCGTTACGCCAAAGATTTGGGCCAAATTCGAAAAGTCTATTATTTATTCATTTTTACGTAACGTCTGTTGTGCTAAACGTCACCTGTTCTGTCGCGGTTTAGGGTTAGCTTTGAATTTTTAAAGGATGTTTGATGAAATGGGCGTTTTAAGGGTTTTCGATGAAGGATTGGCTTTGTCTTTTGTGGGAGATAAGTTTAGTGTATTTTTTTTTTGACCGGTTCTGTGCTTCTCGCATCCAACGGGTTCCTGCGGCCTTCACAAGCCCGGTTTTTGCTTCGGGGAGGCCTATGTCCAGCAGTGGATGTCTCTCGGCTAAAATGATGATGATGATGATTTTTTTTTACCCATTTGTTGAAAGAAGATATCTTATTAATCGAAATGATTTTGTGGGCGCATTATAGAAAACTAGCTCCTGCCCGCGATTTCGTCTGCGTGTGGCATCGTGGCCTGCCCGCGCTATTACCTTGGAGTTTCTTTTCGACTCCTAACGGTCCTATGGTGATGTTAAATAACCTATTTTACCATTTTCATGAAACTCAGATGTGTCTTCTTGACATCCGTGTGTCACTAACGGGATGTACCGGAATACCAGCGTCAGGTATTGTACCTGGCATATGCTGAGCTGGACTCCCATTTGGTGCAACCATGAGACACACACCGCCCAGTGGTGATCGACCGTTATAGATATTTATGAGCTAGGTGTCTATGGGTCAATTTATCTTTTTAATGTTTGTTTTTTTTGCACCTTTGTGATGTTTTTAATACCTGTATTGTGTCTTTTGTTGCACTGAATAACTGAATAAACGTTTTATCTATCTATAGCCTTCCTCAAAAATTGGGCTATCAAATGCAAAAAAACAAATTTCATATCCGATCGGTAGTTCCAGATATTAGCGCGATCAAAGAAACAAACTCTTTAGTTTTATTATTAGTATAGATAATGTAGATGATGATCTAGGAAAGACATATGTTACTATGATAAAACACTCGCCGCTTTCAAAACAAAAAAAAAACGGAGAGTAATTCCCCATATTGGAATTCCCCAACAGCTAAGCTCTATACAATTTTATTTTGTTTACCTTGATGGAAAGAATCACCGAAACCGAAAGCTCACTGATGTAAAATCAGCTAATACACAAACACAGATACGCTACTTCGTAATTCAATACAATCTAAAACATTTTCAAGCACCATTTCACTTTGCCATAAAAAATAGCCCCGCTTTCCAATCTTACAACCGGTACAACACATAGCCAACGTAATCACGCAATCAATTTTGTTTTAAAAACTAATAAAAACAACTTTTTAATTATTTAGAGACTGACGTGCGAGTAAAAACTTACTAAGTACAACACGACACAAATTAAAGGTTACATCTATGTACACCCACTTTTCAAACACATCTTATCCCGTATTACACGAATCGCCCTTGTCACTTTTTGAATAGTCATTCTCATTCATGATAAGCGTACAGTAGATACGTCAGTGGTATCAAAACCACGCTAAGCTGGTCCTTTATTCTATTGCAACTCCCAACTACGCTAGGCCAGCTCAAGGTGAAAGTGTTACCAGCGACATGCAGCCTACTGTACATATAAGCCTCATGCCTGTTGATTATAATATTTTACGGCACTGTACAAAATGATCTGAAGGTGCTTACCCTTTTCATTTCTCGACTGTACACACGGCGACATATCAAGCTAAACATTTCCAGTTTAAGCTGACCTCGCATTGTTTTTCATACATTGAGATGTCAGCTTATACTGGAAATGTATAGATTCATATGTCGTCGTGTGTACCTAATCGAATGATCAAAACAGTAATATTAGCAATCGTTCATTATCAATTTCTGCCTGAATTCCTCTAAACTCGAAAATTATCGTGTTTGACGAACTTAGGCGATGTAACTCCTAAGTTGCGTCGTACTACTCGTACTGTACCAAGTTTTCCCCATTTTTATTTAAAGACTAACGAAGATTTTAAGCTGTAAGGTTGTAAAAACTTAAGACAACGCCCTCGGAGCCACTTTGGGGCTTAAATTAAAGCTGGGTGCTGAAGTTGGGCTTATTCCGTGCTTAGTTGATAGGATCATAGATTTTGTTCTAAATAGATTGGTATAGTAAAGGGAGATGGTTATTTTTACTTGTTACAGTACAGTTTGTGGTTATGGTTATTTGAGCAAGTTTATTTTTTAGAGGATTTTGGTATACATAGCTTATTATAGCTAAGTGTTGGTTTAGTGTATCTTTTAGTATGGTAAACGAAAACACCAATTTATTTTTTCAAATATATGAAAATAAGTGCGAAATATCAGTATTTGCCCGTAGCCCGTGATGCTGTTTGTCCCGACTATCATTCATAGATCACTTACTCAGTTACTCAGAAGCCCGAAAGTCTGACAACCAGACTACCAACGCGTAAAGGCTCCTTCAAACAGGCGCGACACGCGATATAATCGCGCGCGACACATTCGCGCGCGACATAAAGGCACCGCAAGTCGCGCAACGAGCTGCGCCTTTGTGTCGCGCGCGATTATACCTATTGAGTGTCGCGCCTGTTTGTAGGAGCCTTATCGTGTTAAGGCTCGTGTACACAGGCGCGACGCGACACGCGACACAAAGGCACCGCAAGTCGCGCAACGAGCGGTGCCTTTGTGTCGCGCGCGATTCGTGTCGCGCGTCGCGCTTGTTTGCAGGAGCCTTTACCCAGTAACGGGGTTATGAAGGTCAGGTAGACAGTCACTCCATGTTAACTAATGTTATTCAGCTGTTAGTCAGGGAGTCGACCCCAACATAATTGGAAAAAGCCTAGAAAGATGAAGATGATACTTTTGTAAGGAAATAAGTATTTATCAGACAGTATTTGCAGGTTCTGCTCAAAATATTCCAAAAAATGTTTAGCTGTAACCACATTGCTACAGCATGCTTACCAGCTATATTTAGATATCCAAGCCATCCGGCGGTACTTAAATTGTGTAATATACAACCCTGCAATGCAGTTCTTAGAGGGGGATGTATAAATCGACTGAAATGCTCGACTGGCGTTAAAACCGATTAATGTCTCCTTCGCACGCAACATTGCAGTTAGAAAGAAAAAATATATAAGTATCTTTGTTCCTTTACCTTATACAAAAATTACGTAACTCCGTAATGTTTGGGTGGGTTATTAAATAGTTTTACTTGGGAAGTTTTTCGTGTGTTAGGTTTTTCTGTAAGGAATGCCTTTTGTCCATTGGGGGAATTTTGCTGAGCGTTGGAATGAAGTGCTTGGTTACCCTGTATGTGAACTGTTAATATTGGTTTAAGAATGTATAGAACTAGGAGCATTGTACAATAGGGAATATGCATGAATTTTTTTCATGGCATTTATTAACAAAATATGAAAATACCGTAGTAGAGATGACAAAAAGTGAAATTAAAATTAAAATCGGCCAAGAAACACGGCCGATATGAGCATTTAAAACTATTGATTACACACCAATTAGACAGAGAGATCCGACATAGACTGTGACGTCACATGTCACTACGGCCATATAAACTCCGTGTTAAATTTCGTTTTGCGAGAAAGAGATAGAAACAAATCTTCGATGGCTCATATCTTTTTTAATTTCATAGTTATCCGAAAAACAGTTTTACTAAACTGTTTATTACATGAATGAGGATTAATTTTTTAAATAAAAAAAATCATGCATATTCCCTATTGTACATCATAGCTAGGGATTTGGTCTAGTCTAGTTTCAAAGCAGAAAAATATATGGCAGGATTTCGACGCGCAAACTGTAGGTACCTAATCATGAATTCAGCACATGATTCTAGACGCCCTAGGGTAGAAATTTTTCTTCGGTTATAAAAAAAATCTAGGCAAACAAAAACATATATTATATTATGTTTATATATATATATATATATATGTATCTATAGGTATCAGATAGCAGATATTTTTTTTGTACTTTGTTAAAAATGTACATAGCTATTTTTTTTTAATAACCGGTGAAAAATTTCATAGCTGAACACAGAATCATGTGCTGAATACATACATGGTAACAGGTGGTGCGTCGATGTCTCTGCCACCCTGTATAAAGGCTCCTTCAAACAGGCGCGATTATATCGCGTGTCGCGCCTGTTTTTAGGAGCCTTAATTTACATTAACTCTAGTGGAAAATTTTGTTTATTATAAAGATGTCACCATTTTTAGTGTTCCGTACCCAAAGGGTAAAAACGGGACCCTATTACTAAGAATCCACTGTCTGTCTGTCTGTCACCAGGCTGTACCTCATGAACCGTGACAGCTAGACAGTTGAAATTTTCAGAAATGATGTATTTCTGTTGCCGCTATAACAACAAATAATAAAAATAAAATAAAGTTAAAATTTAAAGGGGTATAAAAGAAGCGTTTTTTTCGGCGTTTTATGCCTTGTGGTACGGAGCCCTTCGTGTGCGAGTTCGACTCGCGCTTGGCCATTTTTTTTAAATTGATAATTTCGTCAGTAGTAACGTAGTTTGTGGGAAATCTTGTTAATTTTAAAGAAGTCACCCCATTCGTGTATCAAGTAATTGCGTTTGCATTAACAAATCCCACAAGCGCAAACATCCAAACCCTATTTCGAATGCTATGCAGATTGATAGCAAACAAAACTATATTTACTCTACTACAATAATAATACAAGAACCAATACAAGCCTAGCCATTACCGAAAGATGAACTTACCCACATCATCATCATCATTAGGATGGATTTCATTGGTTCTGAGTTTATCTTGGATATTACTGACATCAGTAAAGGCAAACATCTTGAGGAACCTGGACTTACTACTTCATCATCATCTGCCTAGCCTTTTCCCAACTACGTTGGGGTCGGCTTCCAGTCTAACCGGATGCAGCTGAATACCAGTATTTTACATGGAGCGACTGCCTATCTGACCTCCACAATACAGTTACTGGGAAATACCCCCCCCCCCCCCAGTCCAGTCCACCCCACCACCAGTCTTACCCCTTGGTAAGACTGGTCGTCAGATTTTCGGGCTTCTGACTACCCGTAACGACTGTCAAAGATCCACGAATGACAGCCGGAATCAACGGCTTAACGTGCTTTCCGAGGCACGGAGGGGTCACGGTATGTAAAGATGGTCACCCATCCACAGACCAACAGCGGCAAGCGTAGCTTAACCTGATCGTTCGACCTGTGCGGCTGTTATTATTTAGCAATGGGGTGACTTACCCACAACATACAGAGTAATAAAACAATAACACTATCTGTGCCAACAACATATTTATGTACCTAGTTAGTTATATGTTCGTATCCACTAAACATTTGGAGCCCGTCCAAACCGACAATTTGATATTGTACGGCGGACATCAAAATTGCATTGATAACTAGTATTTACGTTAATGATTGGCTCACTAATCATCGTGTAAATTACTTCGGTAAACAGTGCGGGGAGTTGTGTAGACGGATTGGTAATGAGTGTTGCGGTACATTGGTAAATTGAATAACAATATATTACCAACACAATTGTTGGTTCGACAGTGGACATTTTTTGGTTGAGCTCCTAAGTTCTGAGTTGCATACTTCCAAGACACGAACATGTCGGTACGCCATCTTCGGCGTAGACTCCATGGTTTGTCTGCCCGAAGTGGCGTAACTCTATGCCACTAGCAAAGCTTCGTACAGCATGTCAAACTCAAACTCAAAGCATTTATTTCAATTAAACCATTTACAGGCACTTTTGAATTGTCAAGAAGTCGGTCAGTCAAAAAATATGAAGCTAGTTGTGTAGATCGTGATGCAAGGGCATCAACAACCACCGCAGCAGCCACCGCAGATGACAAATGATATATTACTGACAAATGCGAGCACTGACTGGACGGGTCCACTCAATCTGTGTGGTTCTTTCCTCAAAAGACCATTTCGTACACCAATCTACATGGTCTTCGCATGATCTGACCAAGATTATGTCTGGATTATAAAAGAGACTGTGATCTCTGAGTTTGTTTCGGCCTTTCTTCTCAGAGTAATCAGATAAGAAACTTATCTAGTTTTAAAAATATAATTGACGTGTAAAAGTTTTTGTACAAACCTACTTACAGAAATAAAATCATTTATCATGCGATTTAATTTATGGAACTGCCGATGGAGTGATCCATTGAATTCAACCAATTCTGTTGTAGATAAGCATTATATTAAAATAAGTTAGTTAGGATGGATTTCATTGCTTCTGAGTTTATCTTTGATATTACTGACATCAGTGAAGGTAAACATCTTGAGGAAACCTGGACTTACTACTTCATCATAATCTTGCCTACCCTTTTCCCAACTATGTTGGGGTCGGCTTCCAGTCTAACTGGATGCAGCTGAATACCAGTATTTTACATGGAGCGACTGCCTATCTGACCTCCACAACCCAGTTACTGGGTAATACTATACCCCTTGGTAAGACTGGTTATCAGACGTTCGGTCTTCTGAGAAACCGTAACGACTGTCAAAGATCCACGAATGACAGCCGGGACCAACGGCTTAATGTGCTTTCCGAGGCATGGAGAGGTCTCGCTGTGTAAAAATGGTCACCCATCTACAGAACAACCGTGGCAAGCGTAGCTTAACCTGATCGGTCGACCTTTGCGGCTGTTTTAATTTAGCCACGGGCCCCTCTCTCTCTCCTCTCTCTGGACTTACTATATGTAATATAAGCCTGAAACGCCAACGCGTCTTGAGCAATCGTGGTGATCAATGCTCGTGCCTTCTCTGTATGAGAAGAGGTACTACCCTGTCCCACTGCTGGGTCTTTGCCCAGCAGTGGGATAGGCTAGTATTATATAAAGTCTATTCAAACTTATGTTTCAAATTTATATTATTTCAAGTTAAAAAATATCATTTTTATTTTAACGGTAATTAAGTTGATTTCAGAGTGACTAGCACTATTGAAAAAGTCTAGCACTATTGAAATAAATTATAAAAATGTTTGAAGTTGTAACGTAAACTGAACTTTATTATGTAGGATTTAAAGTTATTTTTCCATTACCACATATTTGTTTACGTTTTTGACAAATAAATCGCGAATGCACATTAATTAAGATCGTTAAAAGCAAACACTTGTGAGCTGCAAAGTACAACAGTTTAAAAAAATGTAGGTACAAATATTTCGCGAAAAAAGTGCCGAACCGGATCTCATTTTGAGAAGGTAGTAACAAAAGTTCTGACTTAAGCCCAACTGATTCCTAAAGCTAGAAATCATCCCTCTAAACATAAAAGTACAAAGTACATGGTGCAATCTAACATTTTATCGTTCCCAGTCTCGCGTCAAATGATGGCGGCCGGAATAGCGCTCACATGTCGTAAGCAATAAGTTCACTCGTAAACATTTAATAGGCACATCGATTTGTTGCTCTGCTCGGGAAATGGAAGAATTGCATCCCCAGTAATTTAAGTGTTCTATGAAGTCGTCGAGCATCTAGTTAGATAGAAGTTAACAGTATCATGAATTTCTTTGGGTTCTTAAAACAAGATGTTTAACATAATCTTCAGCCAGTGATGTTCCTACTGCTGGGACACAGGCCTCCTATCTCCGTGAGGGACTGGGCTGCAATCTTCCACGTGGGCCCATCAGTGGTAAATGTAGCATGTCTTCGAAAGGATCATGACCGTTGATGTATGGAAATCCGTCTTAAGTTGAAACACAATAAATCTTTATTTATTATAGACTACGGTTTATATACTATTAAATAAAAGTATTTCTTTTCACACAAGTATCCGAGTTTTAAAGTAATTAAACAAATTCGGAGATAACCTAAAAATTGTCTAAACTACTCGCAACTTATAAAATGACCACAGATCACTCATGTAGGTACAAAACAACAAAGATAGTTAAAAACAAAATAAGAGAACAGCTGCTAATTGAAAAAAAACGTGAATAATCGTGCTTTTTACTATTTAAGTGGAGAGATTAATCGCGGTGACTATTCTCAATCGACACATACTTAAACAATAATAAACAGTAATGGCGGCTTCCGCAGGCGCCGGCGCTTAGGGATGGCGATCGATTTTTTAATCGATTTTAGAAACTTGAAAACGAGTTCCAATGTTTTTCCTGCGGATTGAAACTTTTAAGTTTTGATACGCAGTTTCTTTGTTCTGTTTTTTGTAACCAACAATATTATTTAATTTATTTTGTATTCGATTATTCATTACATTTGACTAATTATGCTGGTAAAGCTGTCGATGTAGAATAATAGCGGGAACAGATCTATCAGAACTCAATTTATTGCTGAATCGATTCTTTCCTGCGATTCGGATAGATTTAAAAATCGATCAAATGAAGAGAACGAAACGTCCATCATCACTATACGGAAATGTCCTCATACTAGCAATCGTTAATTTACTGTTTATCTTAAAATCATAATTCCGGATACGAAAACAAAATTCCTGAAGTGAAAAGCTTGTAAAAAATAAGCAAATAATTTGTATATTAATTTGGTTTTCATACGTGCAACTTTCCTAGACTGGTTTTGAACAATCTCCTTTTGGTTATCGCGATGTTTTCCTACGCCGTTTTGAGAGTAGTGATTATGAAATAATTTACACAAAAAAAGCGCGGGGTGCGAACCCACGACCTACGACTTGTAAGTCGGGACTGGGCCACCACTGATCGATGTTTATAAGATAAAATAAAAATGTGATAATTAACTTACTACCTTCAACCAACGTAAATAACCATGCCCACTGCACCTACTAAGAACAAATAAAAATGGCCTCCCAGAGAAGTGCCAATCGTTTTCAAGGCGTTTCGTATTTCTACAGCCTCTTTTCACCAGATTGGCATAAGCTTATTATCGCTGAATTCGCTGATAGAATGTCTGTTTGTCTTGGCACTATGTGATCATCATCATTTCAGTCGAAAGACGTCCACTGCTAGACATAAGCCTCCCCCAAGCACCTCCACTTCGACCGGTTCTATGCTTCTCGCATCCAACGGGTTCCTGCGGTCTTCACAAGGTCGTCGGTCCACCTTGAGGCCTTCCAACGCTACGTCTTCCTGTACGCGGTTGCCACTCCAGAACTAGCGGCCATCTGTTCTGAGAGCAATGTGCCCTGCCCACTGCCACTTAAGTTTGGCAATCTTCGGGCTATGTCGGTTACCTTGGCCTTGGCTCTATATAATAACTGCATTTTTCGTATAATAAACCTTCTTTAGCTCGTGTGATCTAAACCCGCATTTAAGTCACGTTTTTCTGTGTAGAAATGGACTACTTAAGTCACAGAAAAGCGTGACTTAACTGCGGGTTTAGGTCACACAATGCTATAAAAGTTTGTAACTAAGCAATTGCCAAAAAACTTGAGAATTGCCAAGTAGATCAGGGGAAGGGGGGGGGGGGGGGTAGGTGCCATATTCACCTACACTTAAAGTCCACGAACGAAACTGTCTCATTCCATTTAAACAGGGAATGCTATTCCGAACTAAATTTCTATTCTGAAAACTGTGCCTTAGGCTAGTTTCAGACTAACCCAATTTTCTTGCTTATTTAACCGGGCATACCCGGTTTTGTATCGTTAGTGTGTCAGAATGAGACGGGTTATGTTTAATTTTATCTGATTCTTACATGTTTATACAGATTTAACCATATAACTTATGCCTATCTGCACAATCATAATTATCGCTTTTTCCGTTATAGGATTTATAATGGTAATTGCACCCATACGCACATAACTTTTATTGCGCGTAGATAGTGGAATTTCCTGCTGGAGTCTATGTCTTCCGAAAGCTCTAGGTCACCATGGAGTTTTTTTTTAAATAAAAGTGTCTTTTACAGTTAGTACTATTGGATGAACTGATCTCGATCAGGGTTATAATTAGACATTTACATTTTTCTCCAGCCTTTGAGCCAATCTTCTCTTTCATGAATCTCACAGCTGCATCACACAGAAAACTCTTTATAGGCATTAAAAAATAAATCTATAAAATCTTCACATCCAGCTACCTATTTAAAGATATTTCACTTAAGACTTAAGCACTTAACTTTATGTCATGAGACGTTATCTTAAAGCTAAGATCTTAATCTTAGTTTAACGACTACATCAATTACTGTGTTCACATAAAATGAATAATCTCTTAAATGTTTTGGCACTGAAGTGAGGGTATTAACTGTTTGGAATTAATATTGACCCTTTGGAAAATGTTCTTGAGAATTTACTATAAAATAGAACAAAAAATTATTTGAAGATGTATACCATTTACTTTTACTTACCTTTTAATAAAGCGTTTTCCCAAACTATGAATACGTTTGTATCTTACTACTAGCATTAAAGCAATTGGCAGCTTTATGCCCACAGTTTCAGGAATTGATTGTGCAATTGGTGAAATTGGTAAAATTTGAAGTTACCGCTATAACTCTGTGCATGCCTTGTATTGAAAATCTGATTCATGAATAGCAATCGGCTCCTCTAAAACAAATACAGATAAACGCCTTAAAATCTCAGCATCATCTAAAGCCTAGATCGAACTCTACAATTTACACTTTATTCTGTACTAGCGACCCGCCCCTGCTACGAACGGTTTTGGCGTCTCAACAAAACATCAAGATTTCTTTATTGTGTAATTTTATATCAATTCTCTAAACAATGGTGAAAACCGCATCAAAATCCGTTGCGGAGTTTAGAAGAACGACACAGATCAACGCGGTCACTTAGACACAAAAAGCAACTTCTGTGTATAATATGAATACATTTTCCAACAAAGCAAGCTTTTCCAACATTCTCACACACTCAAATGTATAAAGCCATGAAACAGAACAAACTCCGCACGTGCACCAAATCAAATGCGAAAGAATCAGAATCTCCCACTTCTAGCAACTTTAACGCTGAGCCAATCGTAGTGCAGCAAAGTATTTACCATACCAAACTATTTTATCTACTTCCGATGGGGCAGTAAAACGTTTTCGAGTTAAATTTTACACTTGTCGACGAACGAACACATATAAATCGGCCGATTTAGACGCTCTAGTTCGTAGCAAGCCGACGAAAGGCGCACCTTGGAACGTGGTGTGAGACACGGGAGAATGGCGGTTTTGGACAAAATATGGTTTATTAGTAGTAGCATCATTTTGACTTTCAAGAATAGAGTTCATTTTTGTGTAGGGATTGTCGTAATGTGTAAGCCTAAGTGAATCCGGTAGCAGCGGAAGTAAAGATTATGAACTGGGTCCTTTCCTATTGCATGATAGGAGTAAGTATGCTTTCTACTAACATGCAACACGAGAGGATCACTTTTTATTGGAGGTTACTGATCACTTCAGCCTGTGTCAGCCAGCTAGATGTCACAAACTGGGCCTTTTCTTTTCCGATGAAGACAAACTTGCGAAAATACATCAGACGAACTATCATATTACGCAGTTGTGAACTTCAATAGATACATTTAATGAAGTAATGCCAAGCACTCACTAAAACCTACCTATAAGATCACAGCATCAACCACAGAATAGTGTAAATAACCCAGAACAAATCTCCAAAATCAGATTATCCCTTGCACCGTACCACCTGAACGGGTGGTCCTGGCATCCCCAACAATATTTTACTGCTAGCAACCCCGGACGGTGAACGTTAGCTCCAAGAATACCCTGATTGCTGGCTTTAACAGCAATCATTTAGATGGAAGAATACCAGGGTTAAGACTTTCAGTTCCCTTAGCTGAATTGGAAGAGGATTATTTAGTAATACTTCGTCTTGTTTTCTAAGTTGGAAAGGAATAAAAGGATTTATTATTAGAGTGATTAATTTTGGATAATTTGTGATTGTCTGTTGTTTCTTTGTCTTGATAGGTACTGTGATTTGTTGATGGAATTGGGAAGAAAATCTGCCATACATACTATAATACAATATCCATACTAATATCAGGGGACCTAAAAAGGCCACTTTGGCAGAATCATAAAAGGATAACATTATGAATCATACTGGACAGTTAACTGTTAAGTTAATCGTATGAAATCCTATTGGTGAAGGACTTTTCAGTTTTTTTTTACCTGTGCTAAAATACCAATTTATCCAACCCAAATCCAATCCGAATTTCTTTGTTTGATTATACCTACGTAGTGCAGCGAAAAAAAGAAAAACGGACCGTCTTCGGCATATTATGATTCATAATGTTATCCTTTTATGATTCTGCCAAAGTGGCGTTTTTAGGCCCCCTGATCTGTGTATATATTTTAGTGTATTGTATACATAATATTTGCACCAACGATAGCCCCATTTTTCCAAGGTTGCCTGGAAGAGATCGCAGAAGTGGCCGCCCATTGTATATTTTTTTTTGTGTTTGACGTATTTTTGTTGTGTATATTTGTTGTTTAGAATAAAGTGTATAGGGTGTAAAAAGACCCATCACGCTACATATATGATGGGTCTTTTTACACCCACAGTCAACTAAGCATTCTGTACATCAAACATAGTGTAACATTGCACTAAACTAATTGCTGGGAAACGACTTTTATTTTTGGTGTGAAAATTTGATGTTTGTTTTTCTGTGCGCAATGTAACACACACAAAACATTGTGTTTATGGGTGCATGTAACGGTACAGGGATCGTAGGGTAAAGTTGTGTTATAATATCAAAAACTTATTTTCGTAATAAAACGTTAGTAAAAGTTAGAATTTTGACCTTCATTATCTCCGTAACCAGAAGGTTCCCAGGTATGGTCCAGTACAAAAAAAATATTACAATGACGGGGAGTACAAGTGACTCTCGGCTTCTTTAAGTGTCTTTTTGCACCGGTTATTTTATAGGGTTATTAGTAAAACATTAACAACCTCTTAAGAGGTCATTGTACTCATCATTATGAACAACTTTTACTATGGGACCAAACCTGAAATCGTGAAAAAAAATCAGCTGTTCCCTATATTTTGACGAGTTATACAACCTTAAATGTAGGGAACAGCTGATTTTTTTTCACGATTTCGGGTTTGGTCCCATAGTAAAAGTTGTTCATAATGACGAGTTCAATGACCCCTTAAGAGGTTGTTAATGTTTTACCAATAAAGGCTCTTTCAAAAAGGCGCGACACGCGATAAAATCGCGCGCGACACAAAGGCACCGCAAGTCGCGCAACGAGCGGTGTCTTCGTGTCGCACGCGATTCGCGTCGCGCGTCGCGCCTGTTTGCAGGAGCCTTAACCCTGTATAAATAAATAAATTTTATAACATATTTGCTCGTAAAGGGTCTCTTATTTCACCAATTTCAATATCGTAATGTATCTCATTACGCACTTGTGCGGTAATGTAAAGTAAATCGCACGGTTTATCAAGATGCTCTGTCAAAACGAACGGTACTTTTTTAAATCTTAGCAAAGAGTTTTTATTTCAGAAAAGATGTCAACATTTTATGAATAAAATTAACTTTGGGAGACAAAATATAATAAATAAACATTTCATTCTTTAATTTAATTAATTTTGACAATAAATTACAACCATTAATATCTGTAACAAAAACAAAAATATTAATTTACTTTATTAATAATACTGGCTGTTTTGTGCCTATGCCTGAAAAAAAAAAGCGCGAACGCGCGCGCATCGCTTATCTGTTAAGAAGTAAAAATTATTCCGCGCGCTTTTTCTTTTCGCTGTACTTTTTTTTATTTGAAAATGTCGTCAATTAATGATGAATTTATTAATTATACACCGCCATAAGTCTCAGAGGCAGCGAAAAAGGCTACCTAAGCCTCGCCCGAAAAATCGACCGATAGATACTTACAAGCGTATCAAAATTTCATCATATGGAAAACAAGCAAATATGCAAGTTCAGTCCGAGTTTTATTTATTTCCTCGCAAATATGTTATAAAACGTCGTATGACATACGTGCGCTTTGAAAATTACAGCCTCTGCTTTCTTTTAGCCCTCGCCTACGGCTCGGGCAAGCAATATCGCCTCGGCTGTAATTTTCAACTTACCGCACTTATATCATAATGTACTAATATTAATAATGCGAAAGCAACTGTGTCTGTCAGTCCGTCTGTTACCTTTTCTGACCACTGAACCGATCGTTATGAAATTTCACAGAAAGGTCGCCGGGGATTTGGAGAAGAACGTAGGCTGCCTTTTAACCTGGATAAGTGTTTGAGTTACGTTTGAGAATACAGTCTACAAGCTTTACCGTAATCGGGGAAATACTATCTTTCCCCTTAACACTATTGTCAAAGACAGATTTATGTACACAAGCGACCACACTGTAAATAATAGATCAATTCAATAGATTTAACCAAATACAATCCGCGGTAAACAAACTCAGACCAAGCCCGATTCGATGTTGGTACATAACAAGTCATACATTATGTACTGTATTATGTATGTATGTGTGTATCGATACTCCTGCCGTGCGTTACGCAGAACTGTACGTGACTGTACAAGACACTTGTGCTCGCGAGTGTACGTTGAGTCTCTGATTTTGCGAGGATTGTACTCGTGTGTACCTTAGTCGTCAGTGCAGCAGTATGATTGTGCTGTGAAGATTGAGGAGTATATTTTACTCTAGCCTCTTACTATTGGTATATCACACTATGAAGAAGAGCAGGTAATAATGAGATAACCTTTATTTGAAGACGAACATATGAAGCAATGGTGCTTCATAAGTTGGAAAAATGTATCTGCTTAGCAACGTAAATAACGCAATGAATGCTGTTGAACTGTTAAAATGAAACCGATTGCTACTGATAGTGTATATTACGCAATCGCCCCGCCAGCAGCCGGTCGCAAATGACGGATCGAAACTGCCAGCAGTCTGGATGCAAATCAAACCAAATACCTGTCTGAAATGTTAATACTTCCTAACTGTTCGGAAAATGTCCAATTAACGCCCTCTAACTCAGTTTTACTAGTTTTTAGACGAAATTCCGATTCGTATTTGCGTGACCGTTTGCGTCAAAGAGATTTAGTTACGTTTTTCATTTTGAATTTGAGTGCACATTGGTTGGCGGTCTATTTTTTAATCGATTTATGAAATGTACTACACATACATTCATACATTGGTACAGATGCCAACACATCAAGCTACCCAAAACTGTCAAATATTCCCAATCAACTTTGAACCTTTTGCTGTAGCGATATAGTTGAAAATCTATTAAAGAAATTTGACAGATTGTAGTGGCTTGATGTGCTGGCGTCTGTACATAAACTCATGTCTTCTTTCCATGGGGGTAGACAGAAACTACAGAACGCCAACTGCTACGATCCTTTTGCTTCGTTTACGTTCATACATAAGCGGGGCAATTGCGTAACACATTATCAATCGGAATCGGTTTCATTCTGACAGTTCAACAACATTCATTGCGTTATTAACGTGTTGAGCAGACAAATTTTTCGAACTTTTGAAGCAATGGATTAGCAATTTGCTTCAAAATGTTTCAGATTCCGATTTTTTGTGTGTTACGCAATTAGGATACTGGTCATACACGCATGGTGGCCGGTGCCTTGGTTAATGGATTTTTTTTTTAAACTGCCTCGTTGGTCTCATGGTTGCAAGTGCGACTGCTGAGCGTGAGGTCCTAGTTGGACAAAGTGTTATTAGGTTTTCCATTAAAAATTTCTTAGTAAGAGTCCGGAGTTTAGAAGTTGGCGGTTTAACACCCCCGTGCCTCGGAAAGCACGTACTTAAAACCCGTTGGTCCTGCGCCTGATCTCTCCGCGCTCGTGTCGAATTGCCGTCCCATCGGACTAATAAAGTAAAGGAACGGAGAGTGCACCTGTGTTTACGCACACACTTTTGCACAGTAATGTCTCCTGTGTACAGTACCCGGCGATAAATATTGCACATCGACCTTTTTACACAAAACCATTTTATACAAAGAATAAAAATAATTATCAAAAGAAGCAAATCATAATTGTTTTAACAGCTCCTAGATACCGGGCTGTTTGTATTTCGTGCGACAGAGATAACGCTCTACGAAGCCGAAATTAGCCGATTGTCTCTTTCCAAAGGTCGATGTGCAATATTTATCGCCGGGTACTGTACCTGGCTAATCTCCGTTGAGATTGGCCACCGTGACCGAAATCAGTCGGGAGGTTGTTTCATATAATACTAGCGACCCGCCCCGGCTTCGCACGGGTGCAATGTTGATACTAAATACACTACAGAAAAACTGTGAACGTTGTATATAAAAACATAGCGGCCCGCTCCGGCTTCGCACGGGTATAAAATATATAGCCTATGTGATTAAAATCGATTCAGTAGTTTTGATTTATTCATTACTGCCCGTGGCCCGCACGCGTTAAATTTGGAGTAAAACAATCCCCCTTTCCCTATACCATGAAGATTTCCTGCTATCTTTGGAATATCTAAATTCATACACTACATTTTTACTTATTTACTTTTTACATTTTTAACTATTTAGTAAATTTTAATCAAGATCTTAATAGAAAATTGCAATCCATAAATTATGGTTTTATTTAATCTAATCTTATCTCACCTTATGTAGGTACTTATAATTACTATAAGTGCGATTTAAAAATTAACCTTAGAATAGAATATAATTTATATTTTAAAACTACTATCATACAATTATTTATCGTAACTTACTTATAATTACTGATACGTTGTCGCGCTGAAAAGCACGTTTTTATAATAATCGCGTCCGATCGCTGCTAAATTCAAAGTGCTCTATGGAAAACCGCGGCCTCAGACGCGCTATTTAATAGGCACGCTCTTGCCACACCGGGCGGCCGGCCGGTATCGCCGCAAACGCTACGTCCCGCAATTTTTTAATCTGTAATATCTTCGAAAATATTCACTTAAATCATACGGTGTAAGGGCCATATAGATTTATATTAAATGAACAATGTATTCAAAGTATTTAATTGGTTAAGGATTAATGCTGTATTGGTTAAAATCGCTTCGAAAATTAGCCATTATTTGTCGTAAAAAGTAAATGACAAAAAAAAGTTATTGTGGGTTATCCATAAGAGATAGACATATACCATCACGGACTTTTCTGTAGACCTTTTCAATGTGTACAATACTTAGTACATTATTTTGATAAAACTCGTAGGGTTCAGCCTGCGTTTGCAATGTAAGCGGTAAAAATGTAATTATTTACGACATCACATTAGAAACCTCAAAAATAACAGTACTTCTCCACTATTTAATGGATGTTATTATACATATAAACCTTCCTCTTGAATCACCCTATCTATTAAAAAAAACCGCATCAAAATCCGTTGCGTAGTTTCAAAGATTTAAGCATACAAAGGGACATAGGGACAGAGAAAGCGACTTTGTTTTATACTATGTAGTGATAGGTATGGTCGGGAGGCTATTATTATTTATTGGTTTTTTTATTTACAAAACTGTTTATGGAATTTTAAAACACTTTTCTGCTTTAATATTCAATATCCTTGGATTTAAAGCTTATTCATTAAAACCTGCCATATTCATGTTGATTAAATCTTTACGTAAATTAATAGCCCGCTCCTTTTTTTCCAAAAGCACACCGAAGCTTAACCGATTGATTAATCAAAAAGATTAAAAACGTTACGCGATCAAATTACGAAGTAACCGTCAAACGCGGATGATCATGCGCGCGGATATCCGGATGAAAATCCGCCCGGAAGCGGAAACAGCCGCTAATGTATTCGTCGCACGTCGAACGACACCCGGTTAAATCCGGTTAAGGTGAAGATATGCCCGGGTTAATCTTTCTACCGTATAATTTATGACCGTGACATTCTTTTGTTATATTTCGAGATGATAATTAATTTTGGCGATTAATCATTTGGGTGCTAAATTAAAACATCCCCCGTTGATCTAAAGGCTTCGTCTCACTGAAGGTTCGTAATTTCACAATCCCGTCACATTTGAATGTTTAATTAATTTTCTCAATTTGTATTGGAGCCGTAATTAAGGATTTATGAGGAAAATACGTTGAAAAGGCTTCTGTTTATCAATGTGACTGATGAAATACAAAAAGAGAGAAGATTATTTATGAGTAGAAATCATAAAGACGAACTAAGTCATGTATCAAGCACTAGTAATCATAATATCAATACTAGCTTCTGCCTACAATACGACCGCGTGTATGTCGAAAATTTGATGTTTTTATTTATGCGGAACCCTAATTCTTTGTATAAAATAAAAGTAAAGCCTAAGTTACTCCTTATAACACCAGTTATCTGTCAGTGATAGTCCCGTCAAAAGGTTCACCCGTTTCGGAGATTAGCTGGAACAAACAGACAGAAAGAATTTTTGAAGTGAAAACTTCTTTAGCGGCGCTGTGTACTTTTTTGGAATGGGTAAAAACTTCTAAATTCGCGTCAGGTCACGTGACCCTGATCGAAAATTCGTAAGACGTAAAACGTCAGACGTAAAACGTAAGACGCGCGTTGTTGAGGACAGCGCCATCTATGCACATCGGGAAGAACTACGAGGGCCTCGCGTACTAACGTCAGACGTAAAACTTAAGACGCGCGTTGTTGAGGACAGCGCCATCTATGCACATCGGGAAGAACTACGAGGGCCTCGCGTACTAACTACGTAGTTCATCCAACAACGACGAGATGGCGTTGTAAATCTGAATAAATTCCTTTCACGAGAAGAATAAACCAGTCACTTTGGTCATCATACCTGATTTGCAAAAAACCCTATAAAATAAGGAACACACCTTAACACGCGTGTTTTGTTTATAAGACGATTCACAAAATACACTCGTAATTGTTCAAGTTTTCACTTCTGTCGGCACTACCGGAGTGCCAGTTTTTTTTTTAAATTAAGTTTTGCGTTATTAGTCGTAGGTTTCATAATTATGCATTTAGTTAAAAGCTGTTATTTTGACACTACAAACAGACACTTCAATTTTGTTTATTTGTAAGTATATAGATATATTTGAGTCTTGTTCACTGCACATATGAAGCTCTGTAAACCAAAGGGAGCAGAAACCGCAACAAATATTTACCCTTCAATCCATTCACCATTCAGAATATTGACTAAACGACGGAATCAAAGCACGCTTCGAAGATAGTTGTAAACAAAATAACACATGTTGAACCGTCGATCCTATGACTTTGGCCTCAGTTTGGCCTACTTTTCGGGCGGCCTGGCGGGGCCCGCCTTACCTACGTCACGTATAGTGCCTGATTTGCATATTGCAATTAAGTTCTGTGACATATTTTGTGTACCTACATGTGTAAGATTTTTTTGAGAATTAATTTCGGTTTGTGGCAAGAAAAGTACTCGTAAAATACTTAGCCTTTTCATTTATTTCATTCGTCTGTCTACGGTTCTTGATTAAATGAGAACATAGTAACGTTTTCATGCTTCTTATTGTTTCATGCGTACCTACACATGATTATTTTTATTTTACAAATGTCTTGTCCTGGGTTTTTTTTTGTAATTAATAAAGTTATAATAAAGAGCAAATACGTTTATTTGCGGTAAACATGACGCAAAAAAGAAGACAAACACAAAAAAAAAAAAATAAGAAAGGGTTGGGGGAAACATGCGTCACATCCACGCAAAACGGCTATCGCTGAACATTATGCTGCGACTCTATGCAACACAGAGCACAAGCGCTGGTTTTCAGCGACAGTCGGCGCTGACGTAATGACAATAATCCTACTTCCTTCCTACTATATTATAATATCTGTACTAATATTATAAAGCTGAAGAGTTTGTTTGTTTGGTTGAACGCGCTAATCTCTGGAACTACCAGTCGGATTTGAAAAATTCTTTTTGTATTTGATAGCCCAATTCTTGAGGAAGGCTATAGGCTATTTAACATCACGCTATGACCTTTAGGAGCCGAGCAAAAAGAAAAAAGTCAGAAAGAACGTTAAGCAAAAACGAAGTAATAGCGCGGGCAGGCGATGCGATACGACGATGCGGGCAGAAGTTAGTAATATTATAAACGCGAAAGTTTGTGAGAATGGATGGATGGATGGATGTTTGTTACTCTTTAACGCAAAAACCACTGAACGGATTTGGGTAAAATTTGGCACACAGATAGTTTATAACCAGGATTAACACATAGAATACTTTTTATCACGATATTCCCACGGGGTCCAGACTTATGCGGGTGAAACTGCGGAGCGCAGCTAGTCTGGATATAAAACTAACTATCTTGAGGAGGAGTATGCTAAACAATGCTGTTTAGAGACTATTTTTTATTAGATTTACTTATTTGTACTGTCCCAATTAAATTGCGTGTAAAGTGATGGCCTGAAAGACAGTTTTAAATAAACGTAGATTGAGCAGGTCGCTAACCAATAATAAATATTACAGTTGTAGTTTATTTTTAGGCACTAATAAACCATTTTATACAAAATATTACTACTATCGCTAAATGAACGTGTTCTGTAAAAAAAATTAAATACAAAAATATTATTATTATCATCCAAATACCCAAAATCAGCGTTTCATTTAATTCCACAGCAGGATATTTTATCACATTTCCACCATTTGCGGTATTCCATACATCAGGGTATGCCCGGATCACACCCGGGTGCCGTAATGACCGGGAGTATTGATTTATTGGCGTTTAGCTCGTATTAGTGGCACGCCATTTATCTTTGTTCGCAGTCAGCGCCTAAACTGATGCAGCACGCTAAATACCATGGAGGTTAGTTATGTTTTTTTATTCTTGATTTTTTTTTTAATGATAATCTGTGGTGAATTATTATTTGATTTGTGCCCGGTTGATAGCAACTGGCTCGCCCCCTGTTACATGGTACTTGAACCTGCAAAATGTGGGTGTACTTAGGTAGGTACAGCTCTGCCTAATAACAAAAACCGGCCAAGTGCGAATTGGACTCGCACACGAAGGGTTCCGACCACAAGGCATAACACGCCGAAAAAGGTAAATTGCGGTTTACGATTTATTTATTTATTTTAAATCACAACTATCATCACAGGTTTACCTTAACGCAGTACCAGTAACGCATACAATAGTGTAGTTATAGCTTAACATTGGACTACAATTATATGACTTATTAAAAAAAAACACTGGCACTCCGGTAGTGCCGACACAAGTGAAAACTTGAACAATTACGAGTGTATTTTGTGAATCGTCTTATTAAACAAAACACGCGTGTTAAGGTGTGTTCCTTATTTTATAGGGTTTTTTGCAAATCAGGTATGATGACCAAAGTGACTGGTTTATTCTTCTCGTGAAAGGAACTTATTCAGATTTACAAATAAGCACACAGGATAGACTTCAGTTCGTGGTGTTGGTCTCGCATGGAGCTCGTCGTCAGTTATATATCCGTGGTTCAGCGCCATCTCGTCGTTGTTGGATGAACTACGTAGTTAGTACGCGAGGCCCTCGTAGTTCTTCCCGATGTGCATAGATGGCGCTGTCCTCAACAACGCGCGTCTTACGTTTTACGTCTTACGTCTTACGAATTTTCGATCAGGGTCACGTGACCTGACGCGAATTTAGAAGTTTTTACCCATTCCAAAAAAAGTACACAGCGCCGCTAAAGAAGTTTTCACTTCAAAAACTACTTAGGTACTAGATCTCGTTCAAATCAATTTTCGGTGGAAGTTTGCATGGTAATGTACATCATATATTTTTTTTAAGTTTTATCATTCTCTTATTTTAGAAGTTACAGGGGGGACACACATTTTACCAATTTGGAAGTGTCTCTCGCGCAAACTATTCCGTTTAGAAAAAAATTATATTATAAACCTCAATATCATTTTTGAAGACCTATCCATAGATACCCCAAAAGTATGGGTTTGATGAAAAAATAATTTGAGTTTCAGTTCTAAGTATGGGGAACCCCTAAAATTTATTGTTTTTTTTTTCTATTTTTGTGTGAAAATCTTAATGCGGTTCACAGAATACATTTACTTACCAAGTTTCAACAGTATAGTTCTTATAGTTTCGGAAAAAAGTGGCTGTGACATACGGACGGATAGACATGACGAATCCATAAGGGTTCCGTTTTTTGCCATTAGTACGAGGAACAGAGAGAATCAGTTCCGTGCTAACAACCATAATAAGTACCGATACAAATACCAACCAAAAATGTTACTTACTTTTAGTGATGATTTGTAATTTAGTTGTGCAAGGTTGTTACATTGATTCGGCAAATAAAGATGTTTTTTTTTATCTGTCTCGTATTACAGGCCCCATCGGCCATCTGTTCTGCGAGCAATGTGCCCTGCCCACTGCCACTTAAGTTAGGCAATTCTTCGGGCTATGTCTGTTACAAAACTCAAACTCAAACTCAAAGCATTTATTTCAATTAAACCATTTACAGGCACTTTTGAATTGTCAAAAAGTCGGTCAGTCAGAAAATATGAAGCTAGTTGCCCATTCCAAAGCGTATGGAGAAGAACGGGCAAGAAACTCCATGGACACTCTTTTAAATTATAGTTTTACAAAAATATTAGTTACATCAATAATGTGAATTTATAATTATATGTGAGAACGATGTAAAAAAGACGTAGGTACGCGTTAAGTTACCTTGGTTCTCCTGCGGATCTCCTCATTCCGGATTCGATCACGCAGGGAAACTCCAAGCATAGTCCTCTCCAATTTTATATGTATGTGCTGTGTGTATTCATCGATCAGTCTTATTATGACAACACTTAGGTTGAAACGGGTTTGTATCTACATATCGTCACTCGCATGACTAAAAATCCTATCTCACTTTTCCCAGTTTTTGGCTGATTTGGGTTGGGACAGCTACATTTTTCTGTTCGTGATTCTTTACACTTTTCACTAACCGTCGTACCTCTATGTTATTTGGATCTCAAAATATAACCATTTTGAAAGGCAACAAAATGTAAAGAATCACGAATGGAAGAGTGTAGTTGTCCTGACTCAAATCAGCTAAAAAATGAGATAGGACTTTTTTAATCGGAAAACGAGATAGGACTTTTTTAATCGGAAAATGAGATAGGACTTTTAGTAGAAAAGCGGTCGGCCTTTAGACATCGTCTTACCTTACATTATTAGGTGATTTATTACATAAGACACTTACATACAAACTCACGCCTTCATCCCATGGGGATAGGCAGAACTACAGAACGCCACCTGCTCTACCTTTTTTCGTTTTGTTCCTTTTGCTTCGTCTACGTTCTTAAGACTACCAAAAAAAAAATCTTGGAAGGTTTAGCATTATGGACTGTGCTTAAAACTTTAACCAAGCAACTATGGGCCGACCGTTTAACTGTGACGTTGCCTGAGGTAGCTGCGCGGTGCGGGACGGGTGATAGTTGTCACAAGCTCTCGCATCACATCACTACACCCCTTCCGAACCGCGCTGCTACCTCAGGCAGCGTCTCTTTTAAGCGGTCGGTATTTATTTATCTATTATTTTGGTGACAGATAAAAAATACCATAACAACAACGAAACCTAAATCAATCGCGAAAACCATATATAACCTATACATTCATTATATCGTCAAAATACTGGTAAAATATCAAACGCAAGATGCAAAGCTTACCCGGTTACAAGGTAAGCCGGGTAGCACCGAACCGGGTCGCCGGCGTGCCACGCATAATATTAGCTATGCCCGGATTAAAGACTTTGGTAACGTTTTGCAGTGCTGTTTGCGTCGTATTATTTGTCGTCATCAGTGTCGCAGCGGGGTTAAGGTAACAAGTGACAAAAAGGTGTCGTGTTTTAGCGTCATGTTGGTTATACCTACTTGAATTTTAAATATAATAATAAATTCATTTATTTCAGGTAAATAACACCCATTGCCCCACACAAATTAATAGAGAAGTGTAAAACTTAAACTCAAAATCAAAGCATTTATTTCAATTAAACCAACCTTTGGGTGATGCAGAGACAGACAGCCTTAGCCGTATTTGGTATTTCTTTAGTAATTTTAGGGGCTTACTTGACCTAAAGCTCGGTCACTGTCACGGACTGCATAGAAAAGAAAGAAGAATCCCGATGACAACGCTGGTAATTTATTGCAAAATATGAAGCAATTATTTAATTTAAAAAAAATTACAAAACTAGTATTTTAGTATGTTGCTTGTAGAATAATCTGACAAAAAATCAGAATGATTGTATGGATATTAATATAGTTTTTATTGTAAAAAGAAAGATTTTAGAGGTATCTTCATGATTTTTTCCTATCGTATCAAATTAGTTGTATTATGTTTTCAACACACTATATACCTAGCATATATCCTGAAGAATAACATATATTTTTCTAATTTTGTTTACTATAGTCGATCACCTAAGTATAATAATAACAGCCGCACGGGTAGATCGATTAGGTTAAGCTACGCTTGCAGCGGTTATTTCGTGGATGGATGACCATTTTTACATATTGAGATCTCTCCGTGCCACGTTAAGCCGTTGATCCCGGCTGTCATTCGAGGATCTGTTACAGTCGTTACGTCAGAAGCACGAACGTCTGACAACCAGTTTTACCCAGAATCTGGGTTGTGTAGTTCTGATAGGCAGACTTTCCATGTAAAATACTGGTAGTTGCATTCGGTTAGACTGGAAGCTGACCCCAACGTAGTTGGGAAAAGGCTAAACAGATATGATGAATTTATATCTTATTGACCTTCACACGGTAACATTATATTTTTGTTAATTATTTCGTCCTATCAATATACCTATTTCATTCTAGTGTTAATGGTAAAATAGTCTTAAGAGTAACTTCATGTAACCACTTTGACTCACATTATTATATTAACAGAACCAGACACTACTACACTACTACTACTACTACTACACTTACGTACACGTATACTTATCGTCGGTAATTTTCAAATTCGATTAAGTATAATGAAAGTCAAACTTTCATCAATCAATCAGAAACTTCTAGCCTAACAAAACCTTGTTTTGACGTTTAAATAAGAAGTCAATTTAGGATACAAACAAAAACAACGTTGTAGCGCCACAAGATTCTTTTGACGCGTGGTCGAAATCGGAACTAACGACGCCATCTTGTTTTTTGAATACATTCCAAATGACATTTCACAAATCTTTACCAACTCCTTGTCAACGTCATTCGAGCTCCAAAAGATCCTGGTACAATCTATTCACAGTTATTTAAAAGCACAATGATCTTTATTGTCGTTGCAGTAAAGTTGCTTTTGGTTGCTGCAACTGTCAAGCTTGTCAAAATCATAGTGATCTTTATAGTTGTTGTGATAAGGTTGCTATTGGGTTTCTGCTGACAGAGGTAAAATAACTGTAAACGGACTGTAGCAGTGTATGTACATTTGTTCTTACAAATGACTTTTGACATGTATGAAAGCTCATAAAATTATTTCAGCCAGGGACTAATGTTTTCTGCCACAAAGGATCACTATAATACTAACAATTTAGGCATGTACGGCCAGCACATCAAGCTACCCGAAACTGTCAAATTTTCCCAATCAACTTTGAACGTTAGCGATAAAGTTGAAAATCTATTTAAAAAAATTGACAGACTAGGCGTCTGTACATAGACAAACAGATGCTTTGGACAGTACTTGGCCCTAAGGGACATCCTTGTTTACCTAAACCGGGATTTAAATCTATTATCGGAAGGGATAATGGATTTAGGAACCAATTTAAAAAGGCACTAGTAGAACTAAATAGTTTGGGGATGGTCATGAAGCAGTAACTACTAAGAGCTCATTGATTTTAAAAAGTCACAGTTTACTTAGTACCTTAATCTAGCCGTTTCCCAATTATGTTGGGGTCGGCTTCGAGTCTAGCCGGATGCAGCTGAATATCAGTATTTTACATAGAGCGACTACCTATCTGACCTCCACAACCCAGTTACTGGATAATACGATACCCCTTGATAAGACTGGTTGTCTGACTCTCGGGCTTTTGATGACCCGTAACGACTGTCAAAGATCCACGAATGACAGCTGGCGCCAACGGCTTAACGTGCTTTCCGAGGCACGGAGGGGTCTTGTTATGTAAAGACGTGTATGAAGGTCAACCATCCGCGGACCGACCGTGGCCAGCAGTGCTTAACCAGATCAAACGACCCGTGTGGCTGTTATTACTTAACCAGGAGCCCCCTTAGTACACTTGATGATAAGTAATTGAGTAGGGCGTGTCTGGTTTTATTCCTATATAGCGTCGTTGCGCGTGCAAAAGCCGCTATGTGTTATTTAGTTATTTTCGGTTCTTTATGCAGCTTTAGTCGTTATTTCAATACACACATACTGCATAAACAGCTATGTGATAAGTGCAATATTTAAAGAGTTAAGGAATGTACCTATGTGATTTTCATACATCGAAAGTTCCGTATAAACACGCTAAATGTTATAATTCATATAGCTCAAATAAGTTCACTAAAACACATAGCGACTTTTGCAGGCGCAACGAATTGGCTGGATAGGATGATCAATTAGTAAGAATAGCTTTTTACTTGATATCCTTCTAGTAACCTCTTCTTAGCGTATCGATGGCAATCTAAATAGTCTCGGCCCAGAATTCAGCTACGTGTTTGGTGCCGACACTAGCGTCCATCAGTTCCTGTAATGTGCAGACGACAGGACACGGTATAAATGAGCATTACAGCTTATCAAGCAAGCAAAACGTAACTATACGTGTTTCCACGATCCAAAAAGATATAAACGTTACATATGAAAACTAGTGAGGCTTATAAATCGGTCGATTCATCCCCTATTAGCTACATTTATTCCCATTGTCCTATTTGTAATATTTCGCATGAGAACACATAAGCCGCCTCAAAATAAATGGGTCACAGTTAACTGATAAAAACAAATGGAAAGTAAGGCACCAGCTATTTATTTTTATGTTAAACAGTGCTATTCAGGTTAATCCATAAGGCTACTGAGCCAAATGGCATTTTAATCCTCGTGAAGAAAAGCCTGACAAAAAATAAATGGATTAAGCGCAAATACCCGCGCCGAAATTACTTTTGACCAATTTAACAAGTTACGACTTGTTTCAAACCAGATTTAGGTTGGTTACGAACCGGATCAGAGAACATCAGTCAACGTAAACAATTTCCTGGAAGAAATACACTTTATTAGAGCTTTGAAGACGCAAATGGAATACAACATAATGAAGTAAAAAGTAAAATAAAATAAATTTAAGTTCTCGCCTGCAGGAGAAGATTCAATTTCGCCCCTCCCCAGTTCTTTGATCATGAAATTGGCTATTTTTAAAATAAAGCGAATATTTAAGTACTTTAAATTTAGTAAATTGTGGAGGATTTGTAAAAACATGTACCTATCATTGAACGCATTCGGTTTTTCAACATTTTATTTTTGAAAAAATGTAAGTAGGTATTGCAGAATTGGATTGAGCTGAAGTTGAAACTTTATTTTTGGTGACACTATATATTTTAATTTATTTAAATGAAACTATTCACTGTGAGATTTACTTGGAATGAAAATACTATTAAGTATATCTTTTCATTGTAGAGAAGAAACTTCAGTAAGTATATACAGGGTGGCATGGACATCAACGTACCTATAGTAATCCCAGAATACGCCAAAAAAAAAACATACAAATCCTAAAATAACATATCCTCAAAGAAAGAAAGTATTTACATACATTCACCCAATCTACTAGTATCGGAATCCCAAATTAAAATGTTCAATTAACCCAAAAACGCGGCACGAAAAACTTCGACGCGTAATTTATCTGAAACTTTTCATTAAATTAATCCTTTATTCAAACGAATCCCGCTACGTGTATGTAATCAGCTTGCAGGACGTGTAGGGTTGCGTCGCGGGGTTTTTTGTCGGAACCTGTGTTCCTTTTTTAAAGGATTTTGGGGAGGGGAGGTGGATTTTTATTTGCATCTGATCTTTTACAATAGGTCTGATATTTATTAATAACTGATTGTCTGAAAATATTAAACCAAACTTGGGACTAATTAATATCGTCGTCGGAACGTTAGTTTCGTAACTACACAATGGCTTTTTGGCAGGAAATACATTATTTGAAAATGCTGCTCACCCTCTAGATTTTCCGAAACTGTAAACACCGTATACTATTCGTCTTGTTATTTTTTTCAAGGTTTTCCTAATTTTTCCACAGTTGAAACTTCAGTTTTTTCTATTTTACGAATAACCGTGTTATGTTGATATTTATCTAAGGGTGAATTGCATCAAACTTTTATACCGAGAAAAATATTTTTTTTTAAGAATTTTTGACAGTTTTTTCACACTAGTACCTACTGTCAGACGTCAATTTTATTCCACGGATAAAAGATATCTAGACTTTGGTGAAAACAGCCCTAAGAAAGAATATTTTTAAAATAGAATCAAGCCAACCCTGTCTAACTCCGCGGAGATTATAGAGGAAATTGCAACGGGCACATGTGTCCCCGTGTAGCAAAGACTGTTATATTCTATTTGCCGTGTAGTGACAGGATTAATTAACTGCAGACCTCGTTATAAAACTGCAGTGTTCATTGTAGAAGTATTTTATTTCATTGTTTGTGAAAAGATTTATATTTTTGAAGTAGTTTGGCGAGTCAGCCATTTTTTGTGGCCAACTTAATCGGCCTAGAATGTTGCCACTGTTTGGACACAGGCCTCCTCTTGGTGAGAGGGAATTGGTCGTAATCCACCACGCGCGCTGAGTGTGGGTGGTTAAATGTCATATGCCTTCGAATTTTTGGTTCTAGGACATGCCGGTTTCTTCACGATGTTTTCCTTCACCGTTTTAAGAGCAGTGGTGATGAAATTATTTACATAAAGTAAACCGCCTGTCAGGATTCGAACCTACGACCTACCTACTACTCGTAAGTCGTACCACTGGGCCACCGTTGCTGCACATTGTAACTGTAATTTTATGTAATTGAAAATTTATTGAATGAATTAATTTTTAATTTTTCTTTGTGTTATCTTTTCTATGTGAAAATGCGTAAGAGTGTCACATAGACGGTTTCTCATAAATGCGTACAAGGTGTGGCAGAAAGTCAGGTTAAAACATTTCTTAAAACCTATAGGTACAGTAACCAAATTAAAATGCAAAACAAATACGCAGCTCTACTAATTAAAGTAAATACCTACTTATTCTCTTACGTTTTACGTAAAATGATGCTCGATACTGAGCTTCAGCGCTCAGACTCGAATTGTACCTAATTAAGCTTGTTCATGAATAAATAAAGTACCTAAGTACTATTTATTTTTCCCGAGACAACAGGTAGCTACTTGTATCCTATTACACTCGAGAGCAATAAATTAGGGTCACATAAAGATACGAAAGCGGTTTCGAAGCATTGTGCTGACCAAGTATCGATCTTCTCGTGCTGTGGTACACCTGGCCCTGCCTGTTCCTGGTCTGCATAGGTTAGAGCAGGTTTCCTCGTAACGTCGGAAAACTCATTGTACAGTTGACAGCGACACACCAACTGTACTTTGCAGTATCACGCTGAATCCGGCCGATTTCCAGCATTGTAAGAATTCTGGTGCATTGTTCAGGGTAAGCGACATTATAAAAACTTCAATATTGAACATTAGAAACGCTGTTTACATACCTTGATGATGATGATGGGACTCCCTTTTCCGCACTAAGACTCTCATTCGGTCCGTTGTGCGTGGGGTTTACATACCTTTTATATGACAGAATAGAAACAAAAGCAAAAACAGATGCAGAAAATTCGTAGTTTTATTTACAAAAAATGTCCCATTTTTTTATTTTGTATTTTTTGATAGCATAACTTTACAGTAACTAAGAAATTCCTTTCATTTAAGGAAAATTTAATTGTCTATTAAACACAATTTATTTCATTAAGCTAGCATTCTTAGTTTCCGAGACATTTAGGTATGTATCTCTATGTGACCCTAATTCGTTGCTCTCCAGTATATTTTTGAGGTTATCTCTTCGTTGTTAATTATATAACATAACATTACGCCTGGATTCTCCGAAGGGCTAGGCAGAGCTGTACCTATAGTACACCAACTTTTCGCCAGCTATGTCTAACTCCCACGTAATAGGGAGCGCGCCTATTACCACCAAACGGGCAAAAATCCAGACTCCGCGCTGCTACTGAGAAATTCCAAGTGGAAAAACCTAATAACACTTTAACCGACACGGAAAACAAACCCAGGATATCGTGCTCGGCAGTAACGCTTGCAGCCGCTAGACGAGGCCGAAACAAACCCAGGACATCGTGCTCGGCAGTAACGCTTGCAGCCGCTAGACGAGGCCGTCAGGCATTTTTATTGCTCTAGTGGTCGCAAACGTGACTGCTAAGTGTAGGGTCCTGGGATCAATCCTTGTGATTGGGAAAAGTGTTATTTATTTTTTCTTTAGGCGTTTCTCAGCCTGGAGTCTAGGTTTGTGCCTCGTACGACCTAATAAGCTCGCCCCATATTATATGGGACTTAGCATAACTGCTCACCATTGGTCTCAAAACGGTGAAGGAAAACATTATGAGGAAATCGGCATTTCCTAGAACCAATAATTCGAAGACGTGACATCTACCAAACTGCACTGCGCCTCCGTAGTGGATTATGGCCCACTCCCTCCCACAGAGAGGAGTTCTATGCCCAGGACCGTAAGCAAAATTCAAAATTATTTTTATTTCTTTAAATTAATAGATACCCGATTGTTATATGATTTGAGAAAGTGACTCTTAGCATTCACAGATTAATGCTTAAAATTCGCACTGCCAATCAATTACACAGGTCGACAAAATTTGACGAACACTCTTTCCGAGAAACCAGACTATACTTTTCCGAAGGATTTTGATGCGCTGAATTCGAATCTGGCCTCAAAATTGCTCTATCACGTCAGGGTTTCGAGATATCCTAACCTAAAAGTACAAAAAATACCGTTTTTTCTCATTTTTGAGGTTATGTAGCACGGCCGATTCTATTTTCTTTCAAAAATTATTAATAGCATCTCAAAGGACTAGTCTTTTTCTTTAAAATGACGTTGAGTTTACTCAAATATCTTTTTTTTTCGCTGAGATATCGCATTTTGAAATTTTCGTGTACGTGGATTGTTCTACGTTTGAGAATTCATACACATACAGTCTATTGGAAAATTTCAAAATGCAATTTCTCAGCGAAAAAAAAAGATATTTGAGGAAACTCAACGTCATTTGAAAGAGGAAGACTAGTCCGTTGAGATGCTATTAATAATTTTTGAAAGAAAATAGGATCGGCCGTGCTACATAACCTCAAAAATGAGATAAAACGGTATTTTTTGCACATTTAGGTTAGGATATCTCGAAACCCTGACGTGATAGAGCAATTTTGAACACTAAAATTAAAAAAAAATATATTCAAAAATGTAAAGTAAAATAGGATTTATATTAATTACAATCGAGGATAAATTAAATTCTATCTGTAATGTAGACCTGCCTGATCTAGGTTTATGGAAAACCTGTGTTTCAGACACTATATGCTGATTATGCAAGTTTAACTGGGAAGTTTTTTTTGTAAGACACAACTCCACCTAATTTTGATGTTGTTATGTTACGTAACGTTAAATTCTTAATAACGTTATCAGTCAGAACAGACGAGCAATGTTATAAAACTGATGAATGGCCATCTTGGCCCCTGGTGCTGGGATAAAGTTGTCGAGTTAGCTCATACTGGATAGTGCTCTCAAACTTAATTATAACAAGTTAGAAAAGAAAATTAATTTGTGGATTTAGTGTCGCGGGTGTTTTAAAATGTTTTAACTGTTTTCAACAGGATTACATGTATCGTAAAGGGGTTTTGTTTATGTGACTGCAAAGTTGAGTAAGATGGATTTTAGTTTTTTTGCAAGACAATTTTTTAAGTTTCAATGGGGTTTAGTTCCATCTAAAAGAAGGGGAACAGATGGGACTAAACCTTCAATGGGTGGTTCTGTTCCACAAATAATGGGACACTTACTATCATGTCCTGCGTCACAAAATCACCTGTTCCCTACATTTATGTACGCATAACTCATCAAAATATAAGGAACAGCTGATTTTGTTTTTTGGCTTTTGCTGCTGTGGTCCATTATTAAAAGTTGTTCATAATGATGAGTACAATCTCCCATTTCGGTTTGTCACATGTTTTTAATTTCAACCTGTAAATACTCGTGTTCCTTTTATGCATTGTTTTGTATTGTTATAAACCTCTAATTTCATGTACCTTCTGAATATAGCCTGATTCTATTGTAAATCCTCTTATATTACTACTCTGCCAAGCCTGTCACCTGCAATTTCTTCCAACCATATTATATTTCGCCTCCTTTGATCTCAACTCCATCCAACCATCAAAGCTTCGCTGCCATATTGAATTTACTATTACGTCATAGGTCATTAGGCATCTCAGCCCAATAAATTTCCGACTACCCGCCAAACAACAATACAATCAATTCCTTTGAATTACGCAAAAGATTGCTGACTTTCAAGTTGGAAAGTTATGAAACTTCAGCTTACTTTATAATAAAGTTTGTCGACGGGAAATTCAATTAATTTATCGACACCGAACGAATAATGGGGCTTAAATAAAGTTTTTAATGGCTGCCGTCACAAAGCTCTGGTGATTGAAAATGGAGCTTAAGAACGTACATGCGTAATTTTATGATCATTAATGATTATTATACATACCTATACATTTATTGGTATACGCATTTTTCAATGTGTTCACATTGAAAAATGCATGTACCAATGTTTACGTAAGCATGGGAGGCGGGGGGTGAGAGCTTTGCTTATTTTTGCTGGCGAGGGGGAGGAGCGGTTACTAATTTCAAAAATCTGCGTACGTAATACTTGACCGGCCCCCTAGCACGTGTGTAGGGGTTAATCTTCGAAACTCCATTTCCAAATTCGAAAATTCTTTCACTGTTGCGAAGCTACAGTATTGCCGAGTATTATAGGATATTACATTGTAGGCACTTTACACATCTGCCTAAGAGGAAAACAGGCGTCATGGTAGGTATTTTATGTTAACACAAGAACTCCCACGCGGACGAAATTGCCTGCAGAAGCTAGTCAATTATGTAAAAGGTAAAATTAACTGTCACTGTGATTGCTGATGATTGCTTTGAAGAGGAAACATTCTTGATTATGCTTTGAGTGATAAGTATTAAGTAGGCATCGCATATCCAATTATTTAATTTTATAATTATAATTATCCTAGGTATATGTTATAAAGGGAAGCAAAACAAATACTATGCACAATTATCTTTACCGTGAATGTCTGTTTTCCTCTCTTCCTGAAACAGTCTGGCTCCAGATTTCTCATAAAAAATGAAGTAAGATCGTTCGTGACCCACGTTTTCAAAGTTTTTAGCTGACCAATAGAATAAAAATTATGGCTTCTACCGCTTGCGAAGTTTGAAAAAAAGTTTAACAAACATATGAAGATATTCAGAATGGTATAAGTTAGCCCGCGCTAACTGAGATTATCATGAAAAAGTTTTGTTTTTACCACTTGTAGGACAAATATAATATAAAAGACGTAATCTTTGATTTTATAATAATTGCTTTTATGATTCTGGTCAAGTCATAAAAATAAGGAATAGTTCTTCTATTCCTTATTTTCATGATTTCGTCATTTATCAGTCTAGTTTTTCTTAACTGTTGTGGTCAGCCGGTCGATTCTGTAAAAATCTCACCGTGAAAACTTAGGTGAAGTGAGTTTGTTTTTGCTAGGAATTGACACTATTGACAGCTCACTCCACGCTCACTTCACCTAAGTTTTCACGGTGAGATTTTTACAGAATAGCACCGCAGCTTCCGTTTCATCTTTAAACACCAAAATTATTTGCTTAAATCGGCAAGTTAGCACCTCGATCATGAAAGACACACTTATAAGGTCTATAGGTCATCATTTCAGCCGAAAGACTTCCATTGCTGGACATAAAGCCTCCCCCAAGCATCGCCACTTACTTGTGTTTTCCGTATTCCTGCAGCCTACACAAGGTCCACCTTGGACTCTTCCATGGTGGACCCTCTAAAGAGGCCTTGGTGGAGGCCCTCCAACGCTACATCTTCCAGTAGGTACGCGTTCGTCACTCCAGAACCTTTCGGCCCCAGCGACCATCTGTTCTGCGAGCAATGTGCCCTGCCCACTGCCACTTAGTTCGGAAATTCTTCGGGCTATGTCGGTTACCTTGTTTCTCCTGCGGATCGCGTCATTTCTGATTCGGTCACGTAGGGAAGGACGAAAGCTCCAAGCATAGCTCATTATAGGTATTCGTTTAAATGGCTATTTCCAATCAGACATACCAAAAGGTCCTAAAGAGTAACTGACACTTCTGACCTACAAAATGCACGTTTAATTACTCAAACAGCCATTACAACACACCTCGCAGAGTTCAAAGCATGTCCAATTACCAACTTCCCAATTGTCACAGACCAAATACAGTCCACGCACATTAAATCACAGACCATTCGAAAATCTAACTCCAGTCCAAACTGGGTTTCACAGTCAAATGAAAGCGGACGTCCGCGCCATTGGAATTACATTATGTCCTCAATTACATGTTATAACGGAATAGCCTCTATTATTCTATCATGCCTGCATTACGTGTTTTGTAATCGCCATCGCTATTAAATTGTTTGATGGCTGTAGGTAATTATTGTATTGCTTCTGTATTATGAGTGGTTATTGTAGGTTTTATTCATGACTGTTTATGGATTTGTTATTGTTTATTTTATATTTGAGAGATATACCTACCTAATTCAGGGGGTAAAGCATCTTCTGTTATGTACCTGAATGGAAAGGATAAGATGGTGGAAACGTAGGTACAAAAAGAAAACTTCAAGAAAAAATCTCCTATGAAAACAAAAGAAATGAAACATAATAAAAAGCTTCTTTTTTTACATTCTATCAAACCATTCTGTTTTATTAGATATATAAATTACATTTGGGCTAGACGTTCACCCCGATCGGCCGCTATATTTCAAATGAGACTGACTGCATAGGATATTGGAACGGAAATTGACCACGTGACACGACCGGACATGGCGTCATCAAACTATGATATGAACTAGCCAATCAGAACACATTCAATTACAGGGCTATCCGCAACTCGACTTCGAAATACTTTAAGTAAATGTTTGGTGAAACATTTTTGTGCAAAAAAAAGGCATGACATCTTCCTTTCGTTCTGTCTTTCGAATTTGAATGTTTAAATAACATGTTTTACTTTATTTTGCAGGTACGATCATTATGGCAGTGTGGCTTCTGTCGGTAAGATCTAAACTTAAGTTTATAATTTGATCTTGTATCTTGATAACTGCAGGATATATAATAATATATTCATTAGATTTTACCTTAAATATTGAGTTTTGATCTAAAGATTTTGATAAAGAAAAAAAAGGTGTTAAAGCCTTTAATTTTTATCACCCATAATTAAATTTCTCACAATACGTAAACTTATAATTAACAGTAAACATGGACGGCATCCTGTAAAGAGAATGCGCATTCTGCTGGCTTTTAAAATACAAAAGTGCATCGTGCACTATCCAAAACGCGGCAACCCTCATCACGTCAATTCGGTTATTTAATTAAGGACACCTTAGAAGCACTTTTTCAAGAAAGAAATGCGGAGTATTGAGTTATTATTGAATTTACACCCACACACGTTTCACTGAGTGGTTCAATTGACTCTCTTATGTAATTTCCGGTACCTTTCGAAGATTATTTTTTACTTTCTAGGTTATATTTTTGGTGTTTTTTTTGAGGGTTAATTCGATGGGATTCGAATGAAAAGATCCATTAGCGAAATGGGTGTTTTGGGTTAAAGTAGTTTGGTTTTAAAAAGCCTAAATGTGGATTGGGAAAAGATAGTAATTTGCTAATTATTTACTTATATTGGTGTGATAATTCAGTGGGTATTAGTGTGAACGAGTTTTTAGTTTATTATCTGTATGAGGTAAGAGATAGTGAAGCATGAAGCTAGGAGGGAGAACTGTTTCTTTCTGAAGACCGAGTCATGAAAGGGCCATTGTCAAGTTTGTTAGAGTTTGATATCCGTCGCTGCGTTTGTACTGAGAACTTTCGTAGAAGTACACACAATAGAATCAATAGATAGTAACTGCATCCGTCTGTCGCGATTTAATCCTTACAGACGAAAGTTTTCAACACTATATATACATTAACCCCTTAACGTACTAATATCAGATGAATAGTTACACACCCATTTCTATCTTTTAGTCGTCAGTAATTTGACTTCCGAATGAAGAAGACAAAGCTCTGTGTGAAGACGAAGATGTTCAAGTAGGAACTTAAACTAGATGATAAAAAAAAACACTGGCACTCCGGTAGTGCCGACAGAAGTGAAAACTTGAACAATTACGAGTGTATTTTGTGAATCGTCTTATAAACAAAACACGCGTGTTAAGGTGTGTTCCTTATTTTATAGGGTTTTTTGCAAATCAGGTATGATGACCAAAGTGACTGGTTTATTCTTCTCGTGAAAGGAATTTATTCAGATTTGCTCGTCGTCAGTTATATATCCGTGGTTCAGCGCCATCTCGTCGTTGTTGGATGAACTACGTAGGCCTCGCGTACTAACGCGAGGCCTACGTAGTTAGTACGCGAGGCCCTCGTAGTTCTTCCCGATGTGCATAGATGGCGCTGTCCTCAACAACGCGCGTCACGTCTTACGAATTTTCGATCAGGGTCACGTGACCTGACGCGAATTTAGAAGTTTTTACCCATTCCAAAAAAAGTACACAGCGCCGCTAAAGAAGTTTTCACTTCAAAAATTTCGTTTCCATTCGAACGAGTTTTTTTGAATTTTTTAATATTTATAATCCCACTAGCTTTAACCCGCGGCTGCGCCCACTTGGATGACGGAAAATATCCCACGGGAACGCGGCACGTACTACCCAGATTTAAACTATACTAAGTATGTGTTAAACAAGGTTATAAACTATATGTGTGCCAAATCCGTTCAGCCGTTTTCGCGTGATTGAGTTTTGCGCATATTTATAATATTTGTAGGATATAGTTTCGAGTCTTTTTCATAGTCTAAATACCAACATCTCCCCCAAACATTCCAAAAATGTAATAAAACCCCATTACTATTAGTAAACGTAGCTACAAATGGTGCAGTAAGTAACCCAATGTTGTTTGTCTTCAGGACTCCCTCAGAAAATCTATTTTCTAGAAAATGGGTGAAAATTTTCAAGCGTTGGGTGTGCTTTGAATTCACAATCGTCTGGGGTTTGTTTATTAGCAAAGTTGCTGGACCTGAGAGGTTTTTAAGTTCCACATTTCAGGGATTGTTGAATACGTTTTTAGTGAGGGAATTTGATGGGATTTACGTTAGCAAATCTGATGGGAATAGTGATTTTAGGATATGACAAAAATATGTGACAGATATAATGCTTAGCTGTATTTTAATATTTTTGTCATATCATGTTATAATCTACATAGTCCTCACAAGTTTTGACCATGATTATGTCTGTACTTTAAAAGAGACTGTGACCTCTGAGGTTGCTTCGGTCTTTCTTCTCAGAGTCCATTTATTTTTGACGTGTAAAAGTGCATTACAAACGTACTTCTAAAAATAAAATAAAGTATAATTATCATTTATCGTTATTGAGTCATCTACTGTCTTGCTAATATGTCAGACAACAAGATTCTCTAGAAAGTGTTCTCTCCGCTCAGTCATATATTGACATCAAGGTTCTAACTCAAAATTCATAAGCTTTTAAGATCGACTGCAAAAAGGTCTTAACAAAAAAAAAACTTGACTTAAAAACACCTTTGTTTTTTCGGGATGGGAAATCATCAAATGACCCCCTCCCGCTCTGTTAAAAACTCTGGGCTCAAGATTTGTACCTAGAATTTTCTTCGAGAATTTATTTCTAATGTACTCCCTCGTCACTTCAAAACTTTGAACCCAAGAGAGCCGACCATCAAGCAAACGTATCTTATAACCAAATCCTAAGAGACACCAACTTATAACTTTCCTTAGTTGAAGTTCAACTTGAATCCGTGGCTAAGTGGCTATCTGGAGTTTAATAAAAGTGCATTAGAGCCGTGAATCAACGTCTGATCGAACCACTTTGTATTAGATTGGTAGTTTATTACATTAAATACTGAGCAGCGTCTGTGTTTAATGCAGACGGTAGGCAGTCATATGATTAACTATTTTGTAGCTAGCCTTTGGCTCTCTAGACCAGCTAGGACGCTATATAGGATGCTATAGTTGTCGCGTTTTAGCATGGCAATAGCGGTCAATGATCCTTTCCCTAATATCTCTCCGTAAGACCCCAAATGATAAACTATGTAACTTGCGGTGCGGTTGCGTCTAACAACAATAAATATTCCACCGTGATTGAACAGCGGTTTTTTACATGAGTCGTTGTTTTAAGGCCCCTACGAACAGGCGCGACACGCGATATAATGCGCAAACACAAAGGCACCGCTCGTTGCGCGACTCGCGAGTTGCGGTGCCTTTGTGTCGCGTGTCGTATCGCGCCTGTTTGAAGGAGCCTTTACGCTGCTCAATAGGAGGAGTCTAAAAGATTTTCTTCATTGCGCTTCATTTTTTCCTTACTTTAGCTACTTAAAATTGTTTTAGGTACCTATTGCAAAAATTATGTAGGTATGATTTTTTCACATCACCCTTCAACATCATTTTGTTCGTTGGTCCTTTACAGATATTACATCCATGCATATAATTAACCTATAATGTTATCACTACTGGGACTCAGGCCTTATACAGGTCTTCCTCTCTTCGAGAGGGAGTGGGCCATTATCCACCACGTGGGCCCAGTGAGGGTTGGTAGATGTCACATGTCTTCGAATTTTTTGTTTTAGGATATGGTTTCCTCGCGATGTTTCCTTCACTGTTTTGAGAGCAGCGGTGATGAAATAATTTACCCAAAGAAATCGTCTGCCTGGGTTCGAACCTATAAACCCGTGATACGCGGCCGTTACAACTGGGCGCCTCTGTGCTCTCTTTCACATCCATAATAACCAAAAATTTACGAACAAAATAAAAACCATACTGACAATTCAATACAACTATTAAAAGGCGAAACCATTACAATTCCTAGACAACAATCTAACAGAAATCCGGCTACTAATGCAATACCCATGCCGAATGCTCAATACTGATGTTATCACCGACATAAAGGGTGTTTTATCGCATCTGGTTATAAAAATACGCCATTATTCTATGCTTTATGCCATCATAAACTTTATAATAAACGAGCGATAGTAAAAAGTGCAGTAAAACCTTCATATCGCATGCTGGTAAGTGCCACTTATGATTTTTAACCTAGATGATCTTTTACGCGATATTTGGATTAGGCGGTAATTATTTTTGTGGTACGGTAATTAATTGGCTTTGGATTAATTGTATCTATTAATTATCAATAATATTGATTGACGAGTTTGAGCACTTTTCCATTTGTTTAAATTATTTGTGTACGCCGATTAAATTCGTTAAATTGAAAACTCTTTACGGGATATATTATTAACTAAAAAATGTTTGCTCTCAAACTGACACTCAATTTAACTCTGCCGAATCCGCGTCAATTCACGAATAAAAAACTAGCCAAGCGCGAGTCGGATTCGCACACGAAGGGTTCTGTACCACTAGGCAAAAACGCTGAAAAAACACGTTTATTGTATGGGAACCCCCCTTAAATATTTATTTTATTTTGTTTTTAGTATTTTTTGTTATAGTGGCAATAGGAATACATCATCTGTGAAAATTTCAGCTATCTAGCTATCACTGTTCTTGAGATACAGCCTGGTGACAGACAGAGGGACAGACGGACAGTGGAGTCTGAAATAAATAAATAAATATATTTATTTCCCAAAAATACAGATACAGAAAAATACAGAGAACTTTTACATCTTAGTACAGTACGCGGCGATAAATATTGCACATCGACCTTTTTACACAAAACCATTTTATACAAAGAATAAAAATAATTATCAAAAGAAGCAAATCATAATTGTTTTAACAGCTCCTAATAGATACCGGACTGTTTGTATTTCGTGCGACAGAGATAACGCTCTACGAAGCTGAAATTAGCCGATTGTCTCTTTCCAAAGGTCGATGTGCAATATGTATCGCCGGGTACTGTAATAGGGTCTCGTTTTTACCCTTTGGGTACGGAACCCTAAAAATCAAAGTTCATAACCATAAATATAGAAAAAAACGAGAAAATAAAATATTTCAAAAAACCTTTTCCTAGACCCGTCGCAAAAGCAAATGTATATAAAAGGTTTACATGTCCCGGCTGAGTTGAGATGAAAAATTCATAGGTGAATAATCTTCAGTTCGCCCGGACCAGTACCGATTCAAACTCTCCGAGGATTATACGTCGGTCTAAAGATTTTTATATCTCAGCTAACGGTTTAATCTTAGATTTCTATTGTTGGTGATTTTCATATTTTGGGTTGGTATTAATTTTTAGAACGTTTATGTGAGAGCGGTTGAAAGAATTGGTACAACATCAGTCATCTTGTTGGTGATTTTTGTTTTGTTTGTTTTTAAGAAAGAATCATCATCTGCCTAGCCTTTTCCCAACTATGTTGGGGTCGGCGTCCAGTCTATTCGGATGCAGCTAAATACCAGTATTTTACATGGAGCGACTGCCTATCTGACCTCCACAACCCAGTTACTGGGTATACGATACCCCTTCTGACTACCCGTACCGACTGTCAAAAGTCCACGAATGACATTTGGGACCAACGGCTTAACGTGCTTTCCGAGGCACGGAGGGGTCTTGGTATGTAAAGATGGTCAGACATCCACAGACCAACCGCGACAAGCGTAGCTTAACCTGATCGATCGAACTGTGCGGCTGTTATTAATTAGCCACAGACCCCTCTTTTTTTAATAAGGAATAGAAAACTTAATTTGTTAGAAGGTCTGCTAGTTCTTTATAATTATACTTTTGGTGGCATAGTAATATATGGTCAATTATATTGAACCTAGTGAAATATTTGGTTAAAGGTTTTGTGTACAGACGCCAGCACATCAAGCTACTATAATCTGTCAAATTTCTTTAATAGATTTTCAACTTTATCGCTAAAGCATAAGTTTTAAAGTTGATTGGGAAAATTTGACAGTTAAGGGTAGCTGGCGTCTGTACATCATTTGCTTTTTTTACAATACCCATTTATTCATCGCAAATTGAATTTTAAAAGCATAATTTGTAAATGGTTAATTCTACAAGTATCTACTTAAACTCGTGAAGAATACTAATTGACCAGACTTTTGACAATACAATAGTACATTATACACTAACACGTTCGATGCAGACGATACTCTAGAATCGCACAAGTATCGACACGCATTTTGCATTATAAAATATTTCTGATAATCGGAAATGCAAGCAAAATTTTATTGATTTTTATCGTGAAGTGAATCAAAATTATTCGCAAAAGATGTTCTATAAACAGGTCAGTAGGTAATATTTACAGTATGTACTATTATGAAGCTATCATGTTTTTTAACCATGTCGCAAAATAATAGAAATATATATTTTTGAAATGAAAACTTCTTTAGCGGCGTTGTACACCTTTTTGTAATGGGTAAAAAATGTTAAACTCGCGTCAGGACACATGACCTGATCGAAAATTCGTAAGACGGATGGCGATAGCCGGTACCGCGCGTGTTTTTTTTTATAAGACGATTCACAAAATACACACGTAATTGTTCAAGTTTTCACTTCTGTCGGCACTCCCGGAGTGCCACTGTTTTTTTTTAATAGTGACCCTAATAACAACTTCTTTATTGGCACCCTTGTTACATCCTTTTGTGCCATGCTTCCCTGGTCTGTGCGAGTCTCATCCAGGTCTTCCCCGTGATCTTCTATAGGTCCATCCACATGGCTAGTGACCCTAAAAAAGTAATAAAAACGAATCATTAATTAGTACGTCTTATGAATAAATTCATAAGGCACATACGTATAAAATTACATTTTCCACAAATCCTACCGAATAGCTATCATTTTTATACGTCTAATATAACTCGTGTCACCTATGCATTAAAAATATGTCTGCAATAAAAGCGGTAGCTAAGACGTTATTAAAATGCATATCCTATTCCAAGGCACACGGCCACGTTTCCCGTATAAATCTAAGCAGCTCTAATTCTTTGTACAGCCACAAAGAATTTACCGCCATTTTTAAAGAAAGATTTGTAACCGCGAAAATTAGGCGAGTGGAGAAATAGGTGAACATTTCATGCGAGAAATTGTATAGTGTTTTTTTCTTGTAGCGGTGAAAGAGTTAATGTTTGTTTTTTTAATGTTGGAAAGTTAATGAAGTGTGTGAAACTTTAAGGTTTCTTGGGCTAGAACAGTGGGTAATCAGTTATATTGAATTTTGGAAAAATTCTTTTGAAATAACGTGTGTGAATCTTACCAATGCAAATCGAATACACTCCACTTTTATTCGTAAATTGCATTCAAATGAAGATTTGATCAACTTACATTCAATCGAAGTATTATTTATAGAAAATGTATCTACTCAAATTCTACACTCATTCAGTGCTGAAGCTTGTTCGAAATTGACGAGACGGGGATCCAATTTGTCTTCAAGAATGTATATACCTACTTTATGCAACTCTTCAGTATGTACTTTTATTGGCACAAGCACATAGCATTCATAACATAATATGATCTAAAATCCATACACACTGTCCTCCACTCTTACTTCTTCAAGTCCTTACGCACATTTAATGGTGCGAACCAAACCAGACCCTCACTCCCACTCCCACACACTTCCACCGCATGTATACTCATCGCACACATATACACTCATCAACTCACATAATTTCACACACAGACATACAAATACAAACTTTTTAACATTATTCATTTCTTTTTGTAATATTCATTCCTACATATTATTTTTTCCTTCTTCTGTACCTAAAGAGTAGGCTATTTTAACTTTTCTTGTTTGACCTATATGTGTTACCAAATGGCAAGAACCTTGGCTGTCAATTTTAGAGTGACGCTCCTATAAATGCTTTTATTCTGGAAATAGAACCCATGGCTGAACGCTGACCCCCAAAATACAGGTCCAGGCCTTGTTTGGGGGTTAGGATCAGTTTTGTGGCAATACATTTATGTTTATTTTATGATGACTGGTTTGTAACATGTAATTCTTAGTGTCAAATATTTTTTTTTTATTGGCACACATAGCATAACAGCACGCCTGCATTTCCTGAAGGGTTCGGCAGGAGTGTACCTGCTTAGGTACACCCACATTTTGCCCTTTATGTAATAGGGGGGCGAACCTATTCCCATCAACTGGACAGAAATCCACACTCCTGGCTGCTACTGAGAAATCCCTGATGGAAAAACCCAATAACACTGTTCGACCTGGGACCTCACAAGTTATTAGAATAGCCTATACTCTGGTGAAAATATTAATCATTCTATAATAGTGTTTCTCACACATGCATTATATTTCAAGTTTCCACTAATATATATCCACCCTTATAATAGCCTCCGGACAGATTTCGGTCACGGTGGCCAATCTCAACGGCGATTACGCAAGATATATGTGCAAGTCGCGCAACGAGCGGTGCCTTTGTGTCGCGCACGATTATATCGTGTGTCGCGCCTGTTTGTAGGAGCCTTTATAGTGCACAAGTGTCTGTGTAAACACAGGTGCACTCTCTGTTCCTTTAGGTACAGACGCCAGTACACCAAGCTACCCGAAACTGTCAAATTTTCCCAATCGACTTTGAACCTTGTAGTTTAGCGATAAAGTTGAAAATCTATTAAAGAAATTTGACAGATTGTGCTAGTAGCTTGATGTGCTGGCGTCTGTACTCTCATAGTCCGATGGGACGGCAATCCGACACGACCGGAGAAAGATCAGGCCCAGGATCAACGGCTTTACGTGCTTTCAGAGGTACGGGGGTATTAAACCGCCAATTTCCAAACTCCGGATTAAGAAATTCCTAATGGAAAACCCAATAACACCTTGTCCGATCTGGAAATTGAACCCAGGACCCCACGCTTAGCAGTCGCGCTTGCAACCACGAGACCAACGGGGTAGTCAAAGTCACACCTACCCATAACAACACACTCATATGGTTACCTACATTTTATTCAAACGTTAGGTACACAACCTGTACAATCAATTTGGCAGAGCTTAAAACCTTATCCGATTCGGATTTGTTTTAACGTATCAGCTATAGCGATCATTGTAAATTTAAATCGGAGATTATGTACGGAACCGTCTGCTATTTGCATGTATTCTACTGATCCCTGGTTTTAGTATTGATTAATTAAAGTTTATGGCAATGTTTAGTGTTGGGAGGTACCCCACCTTTCACCATGATAATATAATGAATAAGTATGGCGATGGGATTTGTGGGTTCGGGGATTCGGTTTTGCCTAATCCTAAGAGCAGGCTAGAGTCAATTAAAATCAGGTTGAGGCTGGTTGTGAATTATCTCTGAACATTGAAATTTGTCGCCGGATATTAAAAAAAAATCTGCTGTTCTATACATTCAGATCTGGAGGACCATCTATCTGTACCTACAAATAGGTGGTGCTCCGGGTCTTGGTCCACACTGAACCAATATTTTATGGCCTGCTACAGTGTTGGCCTTACAAGTGTTAAAATAAAACACACTATGTTGAATTGAGCGTTGTTCCCGTAAAATATTTTTATTTTCCAATAAACTCTTCAACAATCAATGACCATCGATCCAACTTGGCATCAACCGTAGACTAGTGTTGCAAAATCTATCATTGCCATCTTACTAAGGGCTGATTTTACCAAAGTCAGATAAATTTTATACGTGGAATAAAATTTACGTCTGACAGTAATTCTAGTATGGAAAATCTGTCAAAAATTCAAAATTTATTCTAGGTATAAAAGTTTGGTGGAATATGCCCTATAAAATATTATCCATTTGCTAATGGACTAACTCAGCTCAATATGAATGAACACAAAATTAATATAAATATTATGGAAATAGTAAATAGTATAAATTCTTAACACAAGCATTTGTTCCGAGTGGAAATCCAAGAGGGACCATTCTCATTATGACAAGAAAAGCTACAGCTTCCTATAAAAAAGGCAATTTATATTTTAAAAATTCGATTCACTTTATGCAAAATTATTCCTGGCACTATTCTATCAGCTTATAGATTAAGGATTACAGAAAAACTGCTCCGGGCTACAATCATTTTCAACAGACCGGTACAAGTAATTGAGTTTCCCTGATGGAAAAATCCTTAGTCAAAACTGCTGCCAACAGTCCCCTTTGCTGTGAGGGCCTAATTTCGTTATTAGCTGTACCTACATTATTTATATACATCCGTATGCCGAAATAGTGGACTCTGGTTTTCCGTTTAAAGGCTCCTACAAACAGACGCGACAGGCGATATAATCACGCGCGACACTAAGGCACCCCTCGTTGCGCGACTTGCGGTGCCTTTGTGTCGCGTGTCGTGTCGCGCCTGTTTGAAGGAGCCTTAATCCTTCTGAATTCTGATGAATTGTATCGAGAGGTGTTTTTTATAAGTTTAATGAGTAGGTGCAAAAATCAATCTGCCTAGCTTTTTAACAAACCGGCTGCAGCTGAATACCAGTATTGAGTAAATACTGTCAAGGGATAAATATGCTAAGCACCGTAAAGTTATTTTTTACTTGCACTTTATTATTTTTCCAAGTACGTTACAGCCAACATTTTTATGAAAATGACGGTGAGAACTGACTGTGGACATGCACCCGCCATGTCGAAATTCGTTTGAAAATGTCATACGAGTAACGTTTTCTCTTCATGACTGTACGTACGCGTTTGTAGACACGGCTACAATGTAACTTTTAATTTGATGTGTTACTGCGTCGTCGAAAAGAGCTTATTTTAATTAATTTGTTTAATTTGTTGTCTCACTTTGAAAAGAGACAAAGTAATTACATGCGGACTAATTCTCCACTCTAACTCGTTTTTAAATTATCCAAATATACTTTATTTCAAAAGACGACATCTTAATCATTTCGCCATTTCTTCTGAGGTATTTCATGACCTCTCTCTACCTGCAACGACCACAAACACCATGATTGTAGTAGACAAACACATGATACCACAACACTTTAACGGAAACCTATCATTAAACGTTATTTAATCTCATTAAACAGTCAAATTTGCGCAGCTGCGTGGCGAACCGGTGATAAAGTAATTATCGCCTTCCGTACGCCAATTAAGGCTGTATGCATCAATCATAATGCCTATCAGACAGTCTAATTACTGTCTCAAATGATAGTGTTCTGGCGTTTGTTTTCTGTGAGTGGTAAGTAAGGATTATGTTTAAAACGGTGAAGGAAAGCATCGTGAGGAAACCGGCATGTCATAAAACCAAAAATTTGAAGACATGTGACATTTACCAACCCACGCTCGCGTGGTAGATTACGGCCCTCTCCCTCTCGAAGAGAAGAGGCCTGAGGCCCAGTAGTGGGAATATTATATGCTGATTTTTATTATTATTATTATGTCGTGAAATATTAAGAGATAGATAAAAGTCTAGGTTTACCTCTAAAGATACTAAGAGTCGTGATTGCCACCTTCCAAATCTGTAGAAAAATAAGCAAATATGCTCCTAATATAACACAAACCAAAACTGTTTTAGCACATCTCTCCAATAGCTAAATTAATAAGACAATCTCAACGACCGAGTCAAATAGCCATTCTCAACAATTTACCTTCAAACATCTTAGTGTCCGCAATAAACGCTCACAACGACCGCAAGACGTCCGCCCGGTGCGGTGGCCGAGCGATAAATGATCCCCGCTGTGCAACGAGACACTGAGCGATCAAATATTAACAAACTACCCTACCTTACGGCGATTCAAATGTACTCGTTTACTGCTACTACTGCGAGATTCAAGTGAATTATTGTACTATTTTGAAATAGCTTCTCAGATTCAATTTTAGGTGCGGTAAAGGATGGGTGTTGGTGTTGGAATGGTGTTTTGCCACACTTTCGGGGGTAGTTTCGTTTACAGATGCATGTTTGAACAATGATATTATGGAACATCTGCATGTCACATATTATTTATTACATACCAAAATGTCATAAATATGTGTCCGATCCCATAATGGTTAAACAGCTAAATAAAATAGCTACATTTATTTACTCGTTAAAATCTTTTTATGATCATAGAATGTAAACTGCCTTTAGAATTAGAATCTACAGCTGATGGAAACATTTTAAAACAGCTCATCTTGAAATAAGCTACGATCGATTTTCTCATAGTCTTGTAAAAAGTAGTTTGGTTCTTCGAGCCGGCCGGCAAGTTTGACTAAAACGAGGTTTCAACGACGACCAACTTTCTATTTTAAAGTCCATCTAAATCTTATGAGACTTCAAAGTTTTGATGGGAATTGACTTCCTGAAAGTTGGCCGTAATGTTTTCTATAATGTTGGCTATAAAAGTTGGAACATACAATGTATTGTCGCTAAGTTTTAGAGCCAATATCATGTTTTAAAATACGGTTAACGCCGTAAACAAGTATTGTTTCAACAAAAATATACAGAAAATTTCCATACTACAATGCCAAATAACAAGCCAGAAAGGTTTCACCCAACACAATAAAGTTACTCCACACTATCTATGAAACTACAATACACACATTTTCCCCAGATCGTTTAGATCTCAAAACTAGATTTTAGAAGTTAGGAGCCGCTGTGTGAACCTCAGTCTAGTCACAAAAGGGTTTCCTAGAAAAAAATACTGGCAGGGTATTTAAACAATAGTCTCGGGAACGGAACTTTTTATACAGCAGTGTCTCCAAAACGATTTTATTTTTATTTTACGCGTACACCGAGACCAAGTTCCGCAAACTTTTAAAGTTGGCAAACTTCTTTGTGATTAAGTTACAAAAAGAAATGGATCTATTTCCTAAGTTGTAACTTGCGAGCGGAATTCCTGGATTTTTGCTTATTCGACGATTTTAAAAGAGCAGTTTGTGACGAAACGGTTTTCGCTAAGTTTGTTCAGTTGGTAATAGAATTTAATTTATGGTCCGCCCTCGGGCTCTTTCGTGACACTGTGTACCTGCTGATGTCGTAACAATTTGTAAAATAAATTGCTCTTTCTGTTTTTTTGTTTTAACTGTGTATTTTTTTCGGGAAATGGGTCGTTCGGGAGTTTCTACTTTGTTACTTTTCGTATGTATATTTATGGCAGATCTTAGCTGGACCGTGGCAACAGCTCGGATTATGCACACCGGGCAGCGCATGTGTAGGATTAAGTCTCCGAGAGTGGGTTTTATGCAACCAGCTACGAAAGTAAAGGCGACTCTAAAAATATTTTTATACTTTTCTATCTATACTAATATTATAAAGCTGAAGAGTTTGTTTGTTTGGTTGAACGCGCTAATCTCTGGAACTGCCAGTCGGATTTGAAAAAATCCTTTTGCATTTGATAGGCCAATTCTTGAGGAAGGCTATAGGCTATTTAACATCACGCTAATGACTTTTAGGAGCCGAATAAAAAGAAAAAAAGTCAGAAAGAACGCTAAGCCAAAACGAAGTAATAGCGCGGGCAGGCGATGCGATGCGACGGGGTGGGTCGGAGTAACAAGAAATTTCACGCGGATGAAGTCGCGGGCAGAAGCTAGTCAGCTATAAAATGTAACAGAGTATTGCTACTCCTGCTGCCAGATTATTTGCTAACTAGTAGGACTGTGTTTTCATTTTTGTCAAAACCAGTTTACGAAATTACAGTCATAAGTTCATACATTTTAACTAAATACTCGTGCATGGGACCTTAATCAGCTCTAACAGAACTACACACCAAAACTTCAGAAAATTAAATTCTAACCGAACAAACTCGAAATGAGTTACATCTGTGGCTGTTCCAGCAGCTAAATGCAGCTAAGCAGAGCACCGCAGGGAAATGAAGCGCGATTCGTAGTCGTCAGTGCACACATAACGTATGTAATTAGACGTAACAAAGAGCGCTTCGCTCGCTCCGCTCACCCCGCTCGCCCCGCTCCGCTCTGCTCGAGTGTCGGACAGTGCTAAATAGAATTTACTTTTTGAATTTATAAAGTATTTCGAGTTGGAAATATACGTATTGTGTTTCACTGGGTAGGTAATTGAAACGTCGCGTTTATTTAGAATTGTGTTTTTTGGTGCCGGGTTTGTTATTTTTTCTTGTTTATTTATTTTCTTTTGCTAAGATAACAGCTCTAAGCAATTTCATACCTAGCAGCAGTATTAAAATGGAAAACATTAAAAGATTTTTGTCTTTTGCTCATCGAAGCACACCTATTAACCCCCACTTGTCCCAGTTTCACCCCCAATAAGGGGTTGATTTGAAAGGAACTTTATAAAGTGAAACGTCAGCTGTAGGGTTGACAGGACGACAGCCTTACAAAAGGAATAACTCATCTAATTAATTTTAAAAATAAAATTAAGAAATCAAGGAAGAAATAAATCTTTAGACTTTGTATATTAATACAACTTTATTATAATTACCTGTCTGCCTTAGCAGTCTAATAGTCGCAAGTGAGACTGCTGAAGTGCAGAGTATGGAGTCCTGGGCTTAATCCCCAACCAAGACGAAATGGTATGGGGATTTTTCATTAGGAATTTCTCAATAGCTACACGGAGCCCGGACTTGTACATGGCAATAGGCTCGCACTCTATTATTTGGACCTTACAGGCGAAGTGGGTTATAAAGTAATATTATATCTAATAAAATCAGTAATATATTACATAACATAACCTCTAACCAAACAAACATTACCCTACGCAGTTCCACAATCACTGACACTAACCAACTTTACCAAAACTTATATGAAAGCGCAACTGGAAGCGATGCAACCGACACTATAACCCGGCTAAGTTCAGAATCCGAGTTTATATTAGAAGTACTATTAACGGTGCCCCCTACTGAACTTGGTAAGTTATAAGAGAGTTCAGAAGGGTAATCTTATGGATAAGAAACTTTCAAATAAAATCCACTTTGCTATAATGACCGATAGACATGCCTGTAACTTTCACAAAATATATAATCAACAACTGTATGAAATTCCAAAAATAAATTGTTTAGACAACATTGAGAGAGAAATAATCACCAACTTTCCAAAAATGGGTAAAGCACTGGACGTTGTACAAATTTATCTGCCAGAATATTTAACTCGAATTTATCCGGATGCGGTGAAACAGTCAGCTCGTTTGAAAACTGTATAGAGGGAACTTTCTGTATCTATTCTGTGTCTTACTTGTCAGAGTCAGCCAGCGGTATCACAAAGTTTATAAAATCAGTTTAGTGTCCTTTACACCTGTGTCGTGGTAATATAGTCACAGAATAGTATACAGAAGGTCAGCTCCAGCGAGAGAAAAGGCACACAGACATAGACACGCTTCACTGACGCTACTCGTCTTTATGCACACATTCACAGCGTGTTTTAACACTTGGTAATTGCAAGTAAAGCATGCCTCGCTTCGTGAGATAAAAATATTATACAGTGAGTGCAAGGCCAGCGCATTCAGATCTAGTCCCTAGCACATACGCGCGAAATAAACATAACGTAAGTAAATTGGAACGATTTGGGGTACTTTCATACCCAAATAGCAGTCAGGGGGTTAATTGCAGACCTATGTTGTAATAGTTAAAACATGTTTGAGATGTTATATTCAATTAAAAGTCAGTATTAGGGTTCCGTACCAAAATAGTAAAATGGAACCCTTATGGTGAGACTCAGTCTGTCTCTCTGTCTGTCACAGCTGGATATGTCAAGAACTACTAATGCTATCAACTTGAAAGGAGACGTTTCTGTTTTGTATGGAACTTTGGCTAGGACGTGTACATTTCAGAAAATCTGTGGAATATATCTATAAACACATAATAGGCAATGATTTATAGAATTAATTTGTATTAATTTAGTACAAAATTAAAATTGAAAATGTTTGACATTTGTTGTGAGTAAAATGGAGACATATTGAGTCAATGACAGATGACAATAACGTTAATGTCATTATAACCTAAAACGGGATATTTTATGTTTTTGCTTCATTGTTAGCCTTTTGACCGTCGATTAACCCATATTGGTTAACGGTAAAACATTGTTTATCTGTTCACTAACCTATACGGGTTTCGATGTCATGACGATGTCCCATAGGATTAACAGACAGTGTATGTCAAAATAAAACGTTCGGAAATACACTGGCCAAGTAGATGATTAATCGAACTAGGATATTATTTTCAAAATATTATATTGATATTATTTTCTTTTTACATGTGTCCATTAATAAGACATTAGAAATAGGTGTAATAGATGAATTAATAACACACTGATACCTTTTTATGATTATATTTAATGTTTTTCTATTTACGGTTTTGCACTCATTTCAGATCCATACTGGTTTCAGAACGAATGTTTGCTGTCAGGACGCCGCCATATTGACCATAACGTTATTAAATGGCAATAATTGAAAAACTTTAATTTGTTTGTACACAAAGGGTTATTCTCAAATTCACTGATTCATATTTTTCCTAAATTCAGAGTATTTTTCCCCGTTTTTTGATATATTGTACAAGTGCTAGCCAAAAATGAAACATCTCCTTTGCAATAGTTTTAGATGACGTTTACCCAACTATTTTGCAAAGAAGAAAGAAATAAAAATTTATTATTTTTTTGCAACAGGGACTGAAAGGCATCTGAAAAATTCGTAATAGAGCTACTAGGGCATGTGGGGTATCATATGAAAGAGCGCAGTTTGCACATTCTCAAACATTTTTCTTTTTTTTTAGGCCGCATAGTTTTTGACTTTTGATGAAAAATGTAAAAAAAAATACGGTTCTCCCACCTTATCTCCGAAGTTTGCAAAGAGAAAAATCTAAAATAATTCTATGTGATAGAAGTTTATGCAACGATTACAGGAAAAATAAAACGATGTCTCAAAATAGCACACTTTCTTAGAAATCATCAACAAAAGTTACACTAGTTCCACTATCGGTCGAGAGATGGCGCTGACCTAAAACTGCAATATTTTACACCGCAGTGCGTAGTCTTAAAATTCTCTAACGAATATAGGCCACGCCGATGAAAATTAAAAAACATGTGATGGTACCGAACCCTCGGTGAGCGATTCCGACTTGCTCTTGCCCAGCTTTTTTTTAATGTTATGCTTAAAACTAGTGTTGCCCAAATGCAAGACCAAGACAAGACCTTAGCCAGTCTTGGTCTTGGTCTTGCGTCAATACACCTGGTCTTGGTCTTGGTCTTGGTATTGCGCTCTTAGTCTTGGTCTTGGTCTTGGTCTTGCAGCAAGAGTCTCGCAAGTCTTGCGAGACTCTACTACTTAAACTAGACTACATTCAAATACCTATTAGCCTATTGCTCAGGGTGGCAGGGACATCGACGCGCAACCGCTTACCATGGATTCAAGTACATGATTCTGGACCCTCCTGCGTTGAAATTTTTCGTCGGCTTTTTCTTAATTTTTAGGTTTTTTTTGCAATTTTTTTTACTGTAAACTGTATAAAATCATTATTTCTATCTGACCTAATAATATTTTTAATTAAAAAATAGTAAATTCACTTGTTTCACTTAAAACAGCAATGTAAATAAAACTCGAAAGGGCTACCTGATCAGCTGTATTGCTAAAGTTCATTTGCGAGGTCAACACTGTCTTCGTACCTACGCTATTCGCTTTCAAATGCCGCTACAAAGGGACCGCAGCGCCAAGCGGTCTCCTCGTATTATTAACGCACTTGAAAATAAACTTTAAAATTATTATAATAAAGTGCATAAATGCTTGAACCTGACAAAAAATGCGGAAGATTGCGTTAAAGAATATGGCAGATTGTAGTAGCTTGATGTACTGGCGTCTGTACCATAACATCGGCTGGCTTAAAAACTGCTACTAGTACTATGTAGACCTACTCGACTCGCTGTTAGTTTTAAATGTTGCTGAATAGAAGAATAATATAAACTTTGTAACACAAATACCTACATAATTTTTACCAACCTACTAATGTTAGATCTGCACATTAGATTTATACAAGTATAATATAATACTCCAAGTAGATATACCTACAAGGTATGAAATGAATTTTGCTTGAACATATATATCTATCTATACTTATAATAAATCTGTAGAAGTGAAAATTCTGTACATTGAAAATATCAAAAAAATAAATGGCAGGGGGTGTTACTATACCGACACCGAACCCAAAAATGTGATTAAAAAAATGTTTGTCTGTCTGTCTGTCTGTCTGTCTGTCTGTCTGTCTGTTTGTTCAGGTATCACGCAAAAACTACCGGTTAGATTACGATGAAACTTGGTATAATTATTCTTTAATATCCTGGGCACCACACTGGGTACTTTTTCCCGGAAAAGTATATACAACAAAAAAACAAACTTAATTTTGCGGTTCGATCCCTAGACCCGATTACTGTACCAACCGCAAATAATAAGTTTGTCGTAGGTTACGTCACCCGCAGTGGAGTTCACTAAGGGGCGCTGCACACGGCTAAGATACTATAATATTTTATCTACAGACGAGGTTGTTGCATTTCTAAGTTTTTTAGAGCTATTTATATCTAATTAATGTAAATATTGCGCAAAATAAAAATCATTTTAACAAAATTGAACATATCGTCAAGCGCTGACTAAAGACGGAAACGTAATTACTTACTAATAATTGACTCGATAAAAAAAAATCGCAAAGATGACACTAAACCAATATTTCGAACGTACTTTAGCAAAAAATTATATTACGAAACCATCTAAGTAATATATCAAAAAATAGGTTTTAATATTTTCTAGCGCTGGGTAAGGAAGATTTTTATTATAAGTGGTTATTTATTTTCGTAAGAACAAAAATCAGACGATATTGAGCAGTTCAAGCGCTCACGCCTGCTAGCCTGTACCTGCGAGAGAGATGCCCCGATACGTATTATGCGGGGAGTGAGGAAACGTTATCATACCTACACACCGCACTACAAGAGGGCCTTAAGATACAATATCGCTCGCCATACAATTCAATGGACTATCACACACGACGAAGATAATAAATAATAAGTATTTCATATTTTTGAATTTGTGTAGTACAAAAACGAAGTAATAGCGCGGGCAGGCGATGCGATGCGTCGGGGTGGGTCAGAGTAACAATAAAATTCACGCGGACGAAGTCGCGGGCAGAAGCTAGTAAATAATAAATAAATAGTGTTATGACGATACGGTTTTGATACTGGGGAACGTCTATCAAAATCGGGATTGAAACCAAATACCTACTATACCTAACGCCCAAATCTCAGTTTGACTTAACTGCGAGACGCAAGAGTCTTGCAGGCTTAGTCTTGTTCTTGCTCAAGTCTTGCAGGGTTCAGTCTTGGTCTTGGTCTTGCTACAATAAGTCGGTCTTGGTCTTGGTCTTGGTCTTGCAAAAATGCAATAACAAGACCAAGACTGCAAGACCAAGACCGATTTTGGGCAACACTACTTAAAACACTAAGTGTTTTAAGCATAACATTAAATATCATATTTTTATAACAAGACAAGTCTTGTCTTGTTATATAAATATGATATTTGGCATTTTCATTGTAGACTTTCGCTGTAATAGTAAAAAATTCTCAAGATATTATTCCCCGTGAGAAAACAGTACTTTTTTTCTGGCGACTGTAAATTTTGGGTATAAAATCTTCGACACTTGAGTGATGTCCTTTAAAATAATTAGTTTGAATTTTCGTTACGTCTAGGGAGTGACCACACTTATCGACGAGCATTAAATTCGACGCGGTGTAGAGTCGGGTCGTCCGAACTGAAACGAGACGATGATGTGTTTTCCGCTTTTATTACATAGACATAAAACTCTTTCTGACCGACTCAAGCTGATTTTGCGTCGATAATGTGGTCACATCAATTTCAATTTAATTTATTTGCATACCATAATGTGAGTAAAGGTGTTAGAAATAGGCTTAAAGCTAAGATACAGTTATGGACCCTGTAAGGGCACAACAAAATATTAAGTAACAGGTATAAACTAATTAATAAAAAGTAAGTTAACATTAAAATTAAATAATAGCATTTAGAACATGAATAATAAATTATATAATTATACAATATTTATTGTTTATTTTATATGCGTGAATGTAATAGGTAAATGTAATAATATAATATGTAATCTCAATTATATAATTAAAATTTATTGCAATTCCAGTCATAGTTTATCATCATTCATGTATTAATTTATATTATAGTACACATACATCATCACATCACACATCACATCGCACCACACATGCACATGCATCATCATACTGTACAGTACATCTATGTGTGCGTGCCCCTGCTTTCACTTGCAGCATGGAACTGGCCTTCTGTATCTCTCTACTCTGTGGTACAGGTAATATCCGTTTGAATACTCCTCTGTTAATACTTGTATTCAGGTTAAATGAGGTTATGTTGAACTCTGGGTTAAGTGTTAAATTTGCAGTTTTCATCGTATTTTGTTACACATATTATAATAGCCTTGAGGTAAAGCTTGATAATTAGTGTTATAATGTTTAATAGGTAAAAGTAAAAATAATTGCATAATCAGCTTATAATATTCCCACTGCTGGGACACAGACCTCCTCTTTCTGTGAGAGAGAGAGTGGGCCATAATCCACCACGCGGGCCCAGTGCGGGTCGGTAAGAATTGCTTTTACCTAAGGTCCCAGTGCGGGTCGGTAAGAATTGCTTTTACCTAAGGTCCCAGTGCGGGTCGCTAAGAATTGCTTTTACCTAAGGGCCCAGTGGGGGTCGTTAAGAATTGCTTTTACCTAAGAGCCCAGTGCGGGTCGGTAAGAATTGCTTTTACCTAAGGGCCCAGTGCGGTTCGGTAAGAATTGCTTTTACCTAAGGGCCCAGTGCAGATCGGTAAGATTGCTCTTACCTTATGACAACAAAAAAAAATGAGGTTATCTTTTTTATCATCATCATCAATGGCTGTCTTGTCCTACCGCTGAGTGCCTCCTCTATGTGTCATGCTTCTCTGGTCACTTTATGATCATGATGTGGGTAAAGATTGCTTAGTCAGTAATACTACCGTAACTGTAATAACTGGTACTGTACTTTAGTAAATGGTAATTTTCCTATCTAGGTTTTTTACTACTAGTCCAAAACCTGCTAAATTAAAAAACCGACCAAGTGCGAGCTGGACTCGCACACGGAGGGTTCCGTACCACAAGGTATAAAACGCCGAAAAAAACGTTTCATTAAATTCTAACTTAATTTTATTTTTATTATTTTTTGTTATAGCGGCAACAGAAATACATTATCTGTGAAAATTTCAACTTTCTAGCTATCACGGTTCATGAGATACAGCCTGGTGCCAGACAGACGGACAGTGGAGTCTTAGTAATAGGGTCCCGTTTTATACCTATTTTTCGGTTCTGTTTTTTTCCTGTCTGTTTATATAATTATGTGTGTACATAAATGGTAAAATAAAATAAATCAATAAGAGAAAAATCATCAAAATCGGTTCAGCCGTTTGCGAGCTACGATGGCACAGACAGACACACAGATACGCAGATACACAAGTTAAACTTGTAACACCCCTCTGTTGTGTCTGTCGGGGGTTAAAAATAAAGTTTAAACCAAACAAACTAACCTAAAATATGTATGTAGGTATGTAATATGTATGTAGGTAGGTATTAGGTATCAGTCGAATTATGGGTAACGTTTGCCCAAATTCATACATGAAAGAGCTTCCCAACATGCTAAGCAACAAAGGGGGTACACACCTACACGCCTACATATATTTATATACATACAGAGATATATGGTTTTCATTCGGCCGGAACATTAGCGCGAAATATGTTTATGACAGTTGTTCTGGCTCCACGGATGTGTAATGTGCTCGCTAACTTGATTTAGAACATATGTAGTTTAGTTTTGGTGTACGTTGAGTTAGTTTTGGGGTATCTTCGAATAATGCTGTTTACATACTAAAATTTTGACAAAATCTAGATCAATCAAAATCAAAATATTAGCTAAGAGACGGAGTTTTTTTTTTAATCAATTTGTGCCTCCTTTATATGTTTTGTTTTTTCTTTTCAGTGGTTACCCTCTGAAAATCAGCGCTGTGCTGTACGTCTCTTAAAGCACAGCATCATGATGAGTGAAGGTCTTCTTGTCACAGACATGCAGCTGTCGACTATTTCTGATTTGTGCTCGTGGTTAAAGATGAATTTTGTTTTTATTATTTGAGTTAATTGTCTTTTTGTGTGCACGTGTTTCTCTGAGAAATAAACCTATTTTTCTTTTCTTATTCCCCCCCTACTTACATACATTTCACAAGGAAATTTTCATTAAATCAAAGATAATATTGACGCAGCAACAATCCAAATATTTACCCAAAAAAACGAGCATGTTTACAAAAACTCTCACAGTACTAACACAATGAATAATTTAGAATGTATTAAAATACAAAATATGTGCCGTAAGCTTGAGAGTTCGAGAGCATATTCAATGAGTTTCGAAATTGAGTTAACTCTCCCCTAAAAGTGGGAAAACCTCTTACATATTTTAAATGCCTTTGTGTAGTCAGTACTTGACGTACCTGTGTCAAGTGTGTCTGTCAATGTGGATAAATAAAGACCTGAACATCATGTGTTAAAAGTGGAAGGAGTTTTTGAAGTGAAAACTTCTTTAGCGGCGCTGTGTACTTTTTTTGGAATGGGTAAAAACTTCTAAACTGGCGTCAGGTCACGTGACCCTGATCGAAAATTCGTAAGACGTAAAACGTAAGACAGCGCCATCTATGCACATCGGGAAGAACTACGAGGGCCTCGCGTACTAACTACGTAGTTCATCCAACAACGACGAGATGGCGCTGAACCACGGATATATAACATTTTGTTTATAAGACGATTCACAAAATACACTCGTAATTGTTCAAGTTTTCACTTCTGTCGGCACTACCGGAGTGCCAGTGTTTTTTATATATTAAAAACGTTGCCCCACACTAAGAATTTCTCCTGTATTGTGGGTGCGTTTACAAACATTTAAACTCACATACACAAACAGCCCGGAACAACTACTTGTAGGTCATACAAATATTTGTTCCGTGCAGGAATCGAACCAGCGCAGCAGTCAATCGCTTAACCACTGCGCCAACCGTGCCGTAAAAAGTACTTAAAAGCTGTTGATTTTTTGATGACTTTTTACCGATGTACTTTAATATGGCGGACACACTGTAGATTCAGCAAGCAAGAGCAATCCAAAACTGTCTTATTCTCATACTTACCTTAAATGGAACTAACCATTGCGACTTTGGGAAAAAAAAGCTATTTCATAATAACATGCTTTATAAAATACTATTTTTGTAACACCATACAATTTCTGTCAATACTTTAAGAGAAAATAGCTTTTATATAAAAGAAAGAAAGAAAAAAATATATTTATTTAGCACAGACTAAAAGACACACAGTACACCAGATACATACATCAGATAAAAAAATAAAATAAAAAAAACGATAAAATAAAAAGTGTAAAGTCTAATGTAAGAAAGTAGCAGGAAAGTGTGCCTCACGGCTGCGCCAATAAGGCCCAATTCAGCAAAAAGCCAGACAACTAGTGCCTGACGCTGATTTTCAACTGGACCTATGTATTGCGTAAGTGACTGTACCTACGACAGCAACGTGCATTTTATAGAGCAATCTGTCAATTTAACACCTAAGAGAACAAAATTACTCAAATAGGCCGTTTGATAATGATAAAGGGTGATTATGACGGTATTGTGACGCGACGGGTGCTGTTAGCAGCGTGTGTCGCCGTCGCCACCGCCGCCATCTTTGCATGATTGATGCTCCGTGACACGCCGGCCAAGCAGGGTTGACAACCAAGCAATTTAGTTTTTTTTTTTGCATATTTGTTTATTGTGCACTGGTGGCCCACAAAATAATTAGAAAGATGGTGCCTTTATACTACCCCATTAGGTGTTCATGCGACCAAAATAAAGGTATCTAATATAATCTCAGTCCACTGCTGGATATAGGCCTCTCCCAAGCTGCGCCACAACACCCTGTCCTCCGACTTCCGCATCCAGTCTATCCAAGCCACTTTGTTAAAGTTGTCAGTCCACCTAGCTGGGGAGCCCCACGCTGCGCTTGTCGATACGCGATCTCCTGCACTTCAGGACTTCGTCTTCTCCACCGACCATCGGTCCTGGAGTAAATTTTCATAATTATACATTTTTACAATTATATTTCTACTTCTTGCAGCAGAAACTCACTCATATTCAAAAAATACCTCCTGCCTGTTTCATTAATAAAGGCAACATCATAGAAACACTGCTACTTATAAATAAATAAAACGAGGCTTATTTCAAACGAACAACAAATCCGACACACAATACAAGTCGGAAATGCTCGTATCTCCAAAGTAGCAACCCTAACCGGCGGCGTTCAACAAAAGCAGCAACGGGCTTTTAATAAATTATTCCGCGGAACCCACTGCAGCTTTCAGAGCGGGTTTGAGCGAATTTAGCTCCGTAACCATTTATTACGGGACCCTTTCGAGATTCATCTGGCACAACTGATTTTTGACGAAAATACTAAAGTCGATCGCTTTGACGTTTTTCGAGAGTTGATTAAACGAATTTGTTGGTCGTTCCATTCAGAAAGCTGATTGTTTCCGATTTTTTCGATATTATAAATTGGCGTTTTTTGAATAATCGTTTGGTGGAAGCTTTTTATGGGGTGTTCAAAATGATGAACACTTTTTTTCAGTATCATAAGTTAGCGAAATATTCTTGAAAGAAAAACGATCGCGCTTACTTTTGTTGAAATCTGTGTTTCGGCGTTGAATGAGGTGTGAATCTTAATCGTTCCAGTTTTAATATTTGAGAATGTGATAGGAGCTGATTAATCATTAACAGTAAATAAGTAGTAATGACTACGTAATAAAGTCTACAATTAGTAACTTTAATAATCTACCTGTGTACACCTTTTCGCTACGTTATCTTCCGCATAATATTCAATATTGCTTCATGGGCAATACTGAAAATATCGCACATTATTGCTTGCACTTCCCGCCCGTTCATTTCGAAAAAAGAAGCCTCTTTCCCTTGCTTATACAGCTCTCTCCGTTCGCAGACTCAATTCCGTCATATTGCTAGTTTGCTAGTTTTTTTTATTGTTAACCTAACGCCTCCACTTCACACGGTTTTAATTTCTTGATAATCATCGAGACATGTAATGTTAATATCAATCTAGTATACACATACACGTTATTCTTTCTTTATTTTTACTTAAACCTTCTAGAGTAAATTCTCTAAATGATGGTGAAATCTCACCAAAAGCCGTTACGCAGTTCAGAAGAACAATGCGGTAATACAGACACGAAAAGTGACTTTATTTTATAATTATGTATGTATAGATGGAACAAATTACATGATAGAGGTAACATATGTAACATTTAAAAATGAATTTGCAGTAACTGAATTTGAGTTTGTTTGTTAGTCATCATTATAACAATGCAACTTTGCGATTGAGTATTCCTTTTGTCCTTAGGTCTACCTTCTTGAATGCATGAGCTTGTCCAATGCATGAGATTTAGACGAACCCTATAAACTTGGTCAGCTTAACCTTTATAAATCCACCGAACTAAATATCATAAATTAATTATTGAAATCATTAACCATTATATTCTGTATAATGATGTCGCCTCAAAAGTTAGTTAGTTAGTCGTTTGTTGGTTAGACTGGAAGCCGACTACAACATAGTTGGGAAAAGGCTCGGCAGATGATGAATGTCGCCTCAAAAGCTAAACATGATTCCCTATGAAAACAGTAGATACTCCTCAAAACATATTTTCAATTAAAACCTCTCAGCCAAAATGATAAACTCACATACAATTCGCTCCAACTGCAACATTTCAAACTGCATTTCACCGTGCTGACCACATTCCTCATAAAAAAAGCTCCAATAGCCAACCGCCAATCAACTGGATGACGACCATCCATTCCATCCAACTATCCATCATGGCGACCGCCTCCAATTTTCAGCAGAACTTCTCTATTCGTTGCGTTTTTTTCTAACAATTTAAATGGCAGACAGATCATTTATCATTCACTGATCGTTGAGACTTGGGTAAAAGATGGATTAGTGATTTTAGAAAAGTGGATTTGCGGTTGAGGAGTTCAAAAGTTAAGTACAGTATATTAGCCGCATTAACTTATAAATAATTATCCGTTTTTTTCTGCCATGACAACGTCTTTACTGGCAACATCATTTCATAAAGACTTTGATTGTTGTGTTAACTTGTTAAGTGAACTGACAATTTCGTTACTTTTATAATTAACCTCCTTCAAAAAAGGAGGTTATGCATTCGGCGAGCATTTTTTTCCAGTACCTATGTATACTTCGAATTCTAGTTTTTTTTTTATTATTTATGCTCTTAACGCCAGTGTAAAATGTCCCCATATAGATTATAATATTAACAAATCCGGACTGAGTTTGGTAGTACATAATTTACTGCACTAAATTAATGTAAAGACCAACTTCATCAAACTCAGTTAGTCATTGAATGGCAAGTCTATCATTCTGACGGATATTTTTGCACCTCCTTAAGCGCGTCAAAATGCTTAACGGGACGTTTGGTAAAACTGGCCCTAAAACTGTTTAAAACTAAAGGAGATATACAACATACGAGCCGGAACAAGCCATAATTACGCCCAAACGCGAAACAAGAACAATAATTTTGTACGGGGGGCTGTAAAATTCTTCTTGTAACCACCATTGCCATATATTGTGGCCCCATGGGCGTAGTGCGGCAATTCTCAAGAAATACTGATAAGTGTCGTTTTATCTTGAAAGTTAAACGATTTAAACGTACTATGTGCAGTGGGTAGAAAGGGTAAGACGGTTAACAAACGTACCTTCTTAGATGAGGTAGCAAAATCAAATAAAAAAAAATTATGTCAATCTTCAGATGGTGCAAAATTAGGTATCTACAATTTACCCATACACATTTTTGATCGACATAATTGATGAAAATAATGAAATTTTAAAATTGACACAAGCTATTTCGATAACAATGCACCCTGTTCAGTACGCCAGCGATACATAGGTGCGAATTTAACAAGCGGCATAAGCTCTTCTCTCATATACAGGATCAGGATTTAAATAATTGGAATAAAGTCAGATAACGTCCAGAATCGATATCTGTCGTGATCTTCACGAATGATAAACGATACAAAGTTTTTTTTTTTTAGATATTAGGTGATAGGATAGTGATCGTTATGCCTAAACGCACTAAGTATACTGGATACTGGCCATTGATTGTAATTAACTCTTCGCACGTCGAGTGTACACCATGTGTACCGATGACAATAAAATTTCTATTGTGTCTGATAATTAGACGCGCGACGAGTTAATATCACATGTAAAGTGCACCTTCTTGTTTTAATTCGTGCTATATCCCAGTGGCGCGAGCGGTTCATTCAGAAGATGTACGTTTGCGTAATGACGCTTGAAGTTAAGCAAGTAAACGAGCCAGTAGTTTTGACGCTAGCTCTCTGTACTTTGTGTGTGTTTGGTCCAAGTGTTCGGTTGAACGTTGGATAAAGTCCAACAAACAAATTGGATTTCATGGGTTTTCATTATTTGGCGCGGAACCCTAATTATTTTTGCGGGCGGAGAGTAATGGGTAGCTCACCGTCCGATCAGGACCAGGCCCGTGCCGGACGGCGCGTACGTGTTCCACGCGCGCCTCAAAGAGATGTCAGCATCAAGTGAAGGGGCCCGTCAGGGCCGAAGCCTGCCGGTTCAGCGGGATTGTCCGGAAGGGTTACCGCTGGCCCGGAACATAAAGGGCGAAGGAAGGAACACGGGTGGGTTTTAGTCAGTAAGAGTCTGACACTCCATTCCGCTCCACCCAGAGCGGGAGGAGTCATTTGATGATTTCCCATCCTGAAAAAAAAAAAAAAAACCCTAATTATTTTTCTAAAATAAAAGTAGTCTAGCTTACGCCTTATAAGGGGGCATTCTCGTAATTTTAAGAACGTTCACAGTCTGATATCAGTTTCAATCTGTCAAAAATACCTCTTTCTAACTTTCTTACCTACATTTTCCTACAAGTTTTTGATATTTTTTTGTCGCCGAAATGAAACTGCGACTAGATTTTGAACGTTTTAAATTAAGAGAATTGGCCTTTAGTCAGTGAAAGTCAGTGAGAGTGTCCCGTCAAAATCGGTCCAACCGTTCCGGAGATTAGCCGGAACAAACAGACAGATAAAAATGTTAAAAATTGTTTTTTTTTTTTGTTAAGTACCTTATAAACTTCCATATGCATTTAGGAAAAAGCTGTTGTTTGACATTACAAACAGACACTACAATTTTATTTGTCTAGAGGTCCAGTATTACTGTCACTTTACGTTCATATCTTATTCTTATTCAAACCGCTATCACTTATGACTTGATAATACAGATCAAACTATTCATCTAGATTCCTTGGATATATAGGGGAAATGTTTTTAAAGAAAATTGCATTTTTTGCTGTAAAATATGACATAGCAAACTTTAAGTAAATTCTGAAAGAGCTGGGAAACATGTAGAGTGCTGAGATTTGAGATAGCTATGCAAATCGGAAACTCGATATGAAGTCTGAAGAATGTCGCTAGCGTCGTGGAATTTGTAATAACTCATGTACACAATGATCCAGGGTTCACTTTTCTGATAACGTTGCTTGAGGGTAAAAGGGCACGTTTCTTAAGCCATAGTCACAGGTTCAAAACCTAGAAACTGACAATGTGACTTTTACTTTTCTTTGGTTTTTATTTGTTCTAATATGCTTGGGTGTTTCGCAATGATGATTTGAGAAAAATAAGAAAATGAGAAAAAAAAACCCCTTTTGTAATTAAAGTTTTTATAAGATATCCTGTCATCGAAAAAATCTGTATTGATATTTTGCATTTAACGTTGGTATTGATAGTTATTCTACTCATGGATCAAATCTGTGTCGATATTAATTTAAATATTAGAGCCCGAAGCTCTGATATTTAATTTATTATATTTTAACAATGGTGTAAACCCTAGTTTGAAGTGCCTTCATACATTTCAATAGAATACCTAAGCTCTAAATATACCCAAAACATATTAGAATGTTAACTAATCCGCTAAAATACTTCGGTTTTAACAATATCGTGTGCTCCCGTACCGTGTACCCATAAAATCTTGCTACGGCGTCGTAGACTTCGTAGAGCATCTACGAGATTTCGTAGCACACTAGATGTTAATGCCAGAACGGTTTCATTTTAATATTGTTATGGAGGAGCGTTTCAAGCGATATGTGAAGTTTACTTTAGAGAATAGGATACTTGGATTTTCTAGATAAAATCGGGCTACTGGGGTTAAATTAACCTTTGATTCCGCAAGAGGTTTTAGTTTTTTATGAGCCGTGTTACGTTAATGTTTGAGTAAAATTTTCACTACACTTCCTTTCATTTCACTTCGAAGAAAAGTGGCCGTAGCCATGGTCAGTTCTCCAAGAACTACTCCTACTCCTACGGACTCCTAGAACTGACCATGGCTGGTAAACCATATGCTACATATCGAAGGATTACATTGAAGAGGAAATCAATCAAATATTTGTGACAATACCAATCAGTCATCTTAAAAATCGACCTTAGGATGTCGATTTAAAAAGTGATCACTCCAGTCGATCTATCCGGTGACGTGAGCTGTCATTCCACGTAATGCTAGGAATTGACACTACTGACAGCTCACTTCGAGCTAACTACACCTAAGTTTTCACTGTAAAATTTTTACAAAATCAATTTATAAGAAAATCGATAGGTACTCATTTGTTCTTAAGTAGATAGATAGTATGATGGCTTCATAATAAGGTAATAAATATGTACATAACATCCCAAATTTCCACCACCATGGGATATAACATACATAAAATTTACTCCATCCTTAGCAGTTAACCAAAACATTCATACCCACTTTAGCAAACACGAAAACTCCTAGAAAAAATACAGGAACGCGTATTAAACCACAATTAGGCGGACTGAAAAAAATACATTTCAAGTTTAGTGCGGCGGGGATACATTTTGCACTTATTTTAATCTGCAACAACAATGCGCGCTAAAATAACAGGAGGGTGGAATGTACTGGGGCAGTAGGTAGGTGCGACAGAAGGTTCACTTGTGATAATGTTCCCACTGCTAGGACACAGGCCTCCTCTCAATGAGAGGATCTGGGCCGTAATTCACCACGCTGGCCCAGTGCGGGTTGGTATATGTCTCATGTCTTCGAATTTCTGGTTTTAGGACATGCATTTTCCTTCACCGTTTTGAGAGCATTGGTGATGAAATAAGATACACAAAGTAAAGCGCGTAAGTCGTGACCGTTACCACTGGGCCACCACAGCTCTCAATAATAAATAACAAGCTTACGCATTAATATTTTGACATCTTGAGAGAAAAAGATCAAAGTCTCAAGCTTTATAAATGCGTATTTAGAAAGGAATCTGTTAAAGAGATGAAAAAGAAATAAAGATGAAACAAATACATGGTAACACAGAGTCAGATATAGGTATAGCACTCAAAGATTTTTTTCTATCTTTCTTTGATTTGAGGCGCAATGTCACTTAGTGAGATTTGATCTTGAAGGTTGACCCTAAAAATAATGTCAGAAAAATACAAGATGTTCCTTATTTTGAGTTGCATTTGAGTTGGTTCAATTTCCGGTTCAGCTATTTATAGAGAGAGAGTAAAAAAATTGAGTACTGTTTTGCTCATTTGTGAAATAAAATCGAATATTTAATTTGAGTGAAAATTTATCACAGTAGCTCCAATAGGGAATATGCATGATTTTTTTTATTTAAAAAATTAATCCTCATTCATGTAATAAACATTTTAGTAAAACTGTTTTTCGGATAACTATGAAATTAAAAAAGATATAAGCCATCGAAGATTTGTTTCTATCTCTTTCTCGCAAAACGAAATTTAACACGGAGTTTATATGGCCGTAGTGACATGTGACGTCACAGTCTATGTCGGATCTCTCTGTCTAATTGGTGTGTAATCAATAGTTTTAAATGCTCATATCGGCCGTGTTTCTTGGCCGATTTTAATTTTAATTTCACTTTTTGTCATCTCTACTACGGTATTTTCATATTTTGTTAATAAATGCCATGAAAAAAATTAATGCATATTCCCTATTTTCTAGCCTGTGTAACTATCACGTTTAATATTTCAACGTGTGAGTTTCCTGTTTATCGTTAGGAAAGAGACTTCTGTCTATTCTTATTTAGTGACTCTCTTGCGCAAATACCAAAATTTAACACGGAAATTCAGTGGAGCGAGGATTCTGCCCTAGCCTTTACTGTAGAATATGAACCAGCTTATCTTTTCCAACTATATTGGGTGTTACCTATCTAAAAGTAAAGTAGGTAGGTTTGTGAAATTAGACAATGCAATGTTTTAGCCGAAATAGTCTTGGAAAATGAATTATACAAAACAAATTAAAATTAAATGCATTATTTTCTGATTTTATTTCGTCATCTTCATCCACACTTTGCCCATGCTGTGCATACATAAGCAAATAGAGGCCTCTCTTTGCTTATGCCAGTTCTGACGCTCCTGTGCCGATCTCAGGTTTTATCAACGATTTTATTTACTTACAGTAAAACATGAATAAATTATCATCATCTGCCTAGCCTTTTCCCACCCAACTTTGTGGGGGTCGGCTTCCAGTCTAACCGGATGCAGCTGAATACCATTATTTTACATAGAGCGACTGCCTATCTGACCTCCACAACCCAGTTACTGGGTAATACGATACCCCTTCGTAAGACTGGTTATCAGACTTTCAGGCTTCTGACTACCCGTAACGACTGTCAAAGATCCACGTATGACAGCCGGGACCAACGGCTTAACGTGCTTTCCGAGGCACAGATGTTGTTTCCGGTATGTAAACATGGTCACCCATCCACAGACCAACCGCGGCAAGCGTAGCTTAACCTGATCGATGGACCTGTGTGGCTGTTATTATTTAACCACGGGCCCCTGAAACATATATAGATATAGAAACATAATACAAACAAAGTCTTAAAAAACATGGCCATGCTACTTTTAGCACTTCTTCCATTGACAGTTTCGATTCAACTGTTGAAAAATCTAAATTTGATTTTAATAACAATAGAAATAATAGAAATTCAATTGTCTCTCATTAGCAACAGTTGAGCTGGCCTTTCGCAACGCGTTATTTATAGGAAATTATTTCTATAACAGTCATGAATATAAATAAATCTGCTTTGAATCTGACGATAGCTCTGCTTACGTCATTAGGGACAAAGTCGTCATCGATAGTGGTCTGTGGGTGTATGACAAAACCAGTACTAGAATCTCCAAGGATAACAAGAATGACGTCACTTACGCTATATTTATTATACCTACTTTAATTTATGTACACAGTGAAAGGGACTTTGAGGCACAGACTTTTATCATGGATTCAGTACATGATTCTAGATTATACATACCCCCAAGCAGTGAAAATTTCGAAGGTTTTAAAAAAACTGCTGTTCCATACATTTTAATCGTGTAGGTATTACACTTTTACGATGGAACTGCAGATATGTTTTTATTACCGACGAAAAATTTCAGAATTGTGTGGTCGAACTTGGCAGACCATAACTTTTAACTACCCAATCCATTTAACAAAACAAACCAAACAGCCCTTGTCCAATATGTTATTTGCTGTGACCACTGATGCCCTAACTGAATAAAGCCGCCCAAAATGTCCACAAAAATGGCTTCCAAATACAATCCATCCCGGAGTTTTAAAATTCCGTTTTTTAATCTAGACACAAATGGGTTTTTAACCAGTCTGTGCGCAAACACCAGACAATCGCATACGTTATGTGTCCCGACATTTTTGAATGCCGTTTCTGTGCGGGGCTCATATGGTGCGATTTTTTTTGCGACATTTTTTCCCCGTTCGCGGCTAGGACCACGACAATTTATTCACTGAGACGTATCTTGCCCTGCCGGGTTTGCCCTAAAGCTGTGTTAAATAATCGTTTGTCCTTTGTTTTTTGTTTTGTATAACTGCGCATTTGTTAGTGGTGATCGGTGGATGTTTTTGGACGCCTATGATAATGATGGCGGCACTGTCTGAAGGTGCGTGACAGTTTTACGTTTTTTTTTCGTTAAAATTTACTGCTTTATAATGAGCAAACAAATACCAAATTATATTGCGGGCCGCATTAATATTTATTTATATATATAGCACAGAAACACAGCACAGTTACAGCGGTTAATCGGATATTAAACCAACCAACCTTTTCTTATTTTTTTGTGTGTTTATGTTCTTTATTGCGTCATGTTTACCGCAAACAAACGTATTTTCTATCTTTTTTTCTTTCTTATTATATTAAACCTTATCCCTTGAAGTGACAGAGGTTTAACTTTGACATCAATTAATTAATTGGTTCCTTAAAAATCCTAATGCATGAGCTCTTTTTTGTTTTCGTTGTCTTTTTGGAACGAAGTTCTTTACCGTAAAAATTTTCAAATTTGTCGTCTTGGGTGTCGTTTTTATGGTATTCGAGGAGGCTGAAGCCAATAGGTCAAAAATAAATTCCAAGATGGCGGCTGCGAAAATTATCAATGCTTTCATCATTTTGAAATGTATATATATTTTCCTATAGATTTTCATTTTGAACTTCGTTCCTGACGGGGGTCCCCGACCCAACATGTTTTTTTTTATTTTATTAAAATAATAGCATTGTGCAAGATAAAATTTATTGAATGGATAAGCCGTATTTTTATAATTTGTAACCTATCACCCATTGTGTGGAGACTTTTGTTCAGCGGTCATCGTGCATGCGGGATAAAGTTCCTGGGAGGATTTAGGGGAGGCCTTTACCTAGCTGTGGGACATTATAGGCTTTCATTTCGACATGGTAATCTTATACTGATGTGATTGAATGTGTCAAAACATAATACGACGGCACGGTTGGCGCAGTGGTTAAGCGATTGACTGCTGCGCTGCGTATCGCGGGTTCGATTCCTGCACGGAACAAATATTTGTATGACCTACAAGTAGGTAGTTGTTCCAGGTCTGGCTGTTTGTGTATGTAAGTTTAAATGTTTGTAAACGCACCCACAATACAGGAGAAACTCCTAAAGTGGAGCAAGGTTTTAAAAAATATATATATACATATATATATATATATTAATGTGTCTTTATTATTATAAGTAGCTAAAACTGTTTGCATGCCTTTGTTTAGGTAGTTAGTACCTATACGATCATTTTAAACTTAACATCTGTAACTTGTACCTACTTTCTGTGCAAATAAAGAACTATTCTATTTTGTTCTATGCTAACAAATAAAAACCTATCACAGGCAGTACCCATCATACAGTCACGTGCCCCAGTAGTACTTCTAGTTTCATTAACGGTATATAAATCTACAGTTCATGCCATGTATATTTTATTGTAACTTCAAAGTGGACCGTTGAAATTTACAAGGGGTGAAATGAAAGAAAAATGTGTCAGCTGGTTGAAATCCCACATAATTTGTTCGTTACTGAGAAAAACGAGTGTATTAAGGAATATAACATAATGAAACGTTGGTTTGTTATCTCAATCCATTTTTTAGATATCTATCTTTGAGTTTCCACCATCTTTACTCTTATAATATTTATTCTTTTAGAATCTACCACTTCATTTTATTTTCTGCGGGTAACAGGGGCCTTATAAAGGCCACTTTGGCAGAATCATAAAAGGATAACATTATGAATCGGAATTGACAGTTAACTGTTAAGTTAATCGAATTAAATCCCATTGATGAAGGATTTTTCAGTTATTTTATTTTTCTGTGCTAAAATACTAATCAATCCAATCCAAATCCAAACCCTATCTCTTTGATTATACCTACGTAGTGCAGCGAAAAAAAGAAAAACACGGACTGTCTTCGCCATAAAATGGCGATCAATATATTATATTGATTCATAACGTTATCCTTTTATGATTCTGCTAAAGAGGCCTTTTTACATAATGTAAATATTCTGTACAGATGAAGTGCACGTGCTTAACTAATATGTTTATTTATTTTATTAAAAAGAACCAGGTTCCTGGTAAATTTATTACAATCTAGCCTTTATGACTAATAGATAAGCAATTTTAATATATATTTTAAAACTAAGATTTTTTTAATTGTACTTCACACAATTCCAAGAATATAATTATTATGAAGTATTTTATAGAAAAAATACTACATAAAATTCTAAAAATCTACACAAAAATTATCCCATGAAACACAAAAACGTTACAATTGTAAAAATGACACAGGCGTTACATTTTATTTTTCTAAAAAGGTTTACCTTCTAACAAAATGAATTAGTTGAGAAGTGGGTCAAAGAGTGTTCGCCTACCCGCGTCACTCACCTAAATATTTTTGGCATAACGTAATTTTTATCATGAAGTTTGAAGACGATATTAAGTTGTTTTCGAGGTAATCTCGTTTATATTTTAGACGTTCGCAGGCTGTTTCTGTAATGTTTATTTTTGGGACGGTGAAATATACAGGTTGTTTCATTTGAGATGTTCAAATTCGACTTTTATTTATAGCATTTTGTTTTCTCTGACAGTTATAGATACGTTTTTGAGTAATGATTTAATTTGAAAATTTTCTGGAAAACCACAAAGCACTTAGATAAATAATGATTTGTAGTAGTAGCAGAAATAGTAAATATTATAATCGCTGATAGTCAACGTAGCGTACCCAGTATTTTCTTATAACAAATTGCGTAGCGTTTATACTTGACTAAAGTGGGCGAAAGCGTGGGCACAGCTGATAAATAAATAAATTTGACTAACTCGCAAAGAAAAACTACCCATCTTAAGTAGGTATTCACAAAAGCAAAAACGTCACACTTCCAACCACAATTTCCTTTAGCAGATTATTCAAAAAACTTCTCACAAAATCCGCCGGAAAGCGGTTTAATCCGGTCGAATCCAGAAAGTGCGGACATGGCAGAGGCGTGGCGACCGTCGGTGACAAATGGTCAGCCGGGATGATGGTATTGACAGTAATAGAGGCTTAATGGCACGTTGCGGTCTTGCCATCCACTATGGGATAGTTTTTGGGGATATCTTATTGGTTGGAATTGGGTGATCTTGATACGCAATATTTTATTATTAAAGGCGCGGTAAAAAGAAAGTTATAAGGTAAACGACAATAGCGCATCACGGCAAAAAATAAGGTTGAAAACGTTGCGTTTTGATATTAGTTGAATCCATGGAAATGTAAAAATCATATATGGTTGAATCGAATGTCCACTAAAATAAAAGTAACCTTGCAGTTTTAATTAAATTAAAAAATAAATGCACGGCTCAGTGGAATATTTTTAGGTGTTTATTTAGTTAATTGAATCCCTTTTATTATTATTATATAAAATATGATAGTTTACGCTCAAAATTTTGGGAATTATGCGACGAAAAATATTTATTAAGCTCTGGTGTACGTTATTTTTATCATGATGCTATTTTATTTTCATAAAATATTTTTGAAAAGTCTTTTCTTTGAACATTTGGGAATACATTTTTTTTTTGGCTTGTAATATGTGCTAATACACTATTGATGAACTGTTCCAAATAAGGCCGCAGGAATCCGATGGCTGCGAGTAGCACAGAACCGGTCGAAGTGGCGGTGCTTGGGGGAAGCCTAATGTATTTTTTTCTTTCTTTCCAGCAGTCACGTTTTTCTGCTGCAACGATGACTGTTACAAATGAAATAATTTAAATAATCGTCATCACTCTGGACCATAGTATTATTTAATTTTGTGAAGCTCTCTGTCCGTACATGTCTCTGGGTGGAACAGTTGCGTAAAAACAATTCAATTTAATTTAGAGCTGCGATAAATTGCACCGGTCTTGGACTATTTTAGTGTACACCAGTAACACTATTAATTTACGTTTTGCGAAATGCCATTCGTAACACTAATAGACTATTGCTTTAAGTTCAAAATAGAAAACAAACTTTGGGTAACATATAATCAGTTACTAGCTTCAAATCTCACGAATTTGTGTATTGTGAAAGCAAAAATGTCGCAAAATTTTTGTGGGAACTTGAATTTAATATGACAACTCAGTGTCTCTATATGCTAGTAGGTACTAGTAGGATTTTACTGCAAACTAAACTACCTATCTTTTGACGAGCTGGAGAAAATAACGAGAGGTCCACTTTAGACCTGGAACGAAAGAGCTGGAAGTCATGGGGCTCTTGCTCTGCAGCAGCGATGCAAGCTAACAGTAACCTAGATTTTTTTTTTTATAGCTCTAAAAGAAGTCCTCCTTTTCTTCCCTCGTACCAATATTGGGTAGTCAGCTATCATAGCAACGAGGCTGACTTTCAAGGGTGCTTCGGGAAACGGAAATATTGACCATAATCTCTACTGCTGTTAGCCCAGAGCTCCTCTTGGTGGCACTTTCACTCCACATTGTAAACGAAGTAAAGTAAGTTAAATAAAATACTAGTTCCATATATAAAAAAAAGTCCTCCAGACCGTATTTCGGCCACGGCGGCCAATCTCAACGGAGACTAGCCTTCGGCGCGGGAGATATTGTAGTGCACAAGTGTGCGCACAGACACATGTGCACTCCCTCTTCTCCCACTCTCATAGTCCGAAGGGACGGCAATCCGACTCGACCGGAGAGAGAACAGACGCGGGACCAACGGCTTCACATGCTTTCCGAGGCGCGGGGGTATCACACCGCCAACTTCCATACTCCGGGCTGTTACTAAGAAATTCCTAATGGAAAACTAATAACACTTTGCATGACCCGGGAATGGAACCCATGATCCCACGCTCAGCAGTCGCGCTTGCGACCACGAGACCCACGGCGCAGTTCCATATATACTAAAGTAGGATAAGCTGCTATATCTATTGAGCTGAGCTATCCAGTCATAAATAGCCAAGACTAACGATAATATCTAGTAAAAAGAAAATGAAAAGTTGCCAACAAACTAACTACTTCAGTCAATTTTCTTACTTCGGCAGGAAGTGCCACCTGCGCCCGAGTTTCTAAGCTATTAGCTTTTTCTACAGTCATTATTTATAGCATTAAAAAACTTGAGCTACTGTTATATAAGATAAGGTTATTATAAGATGGTAGAGTAGCTAGTATTTAGATGATTGCTTAGCTCTGTGAAGACTTAATTCAGAGATAGTGTTTTATGAGTCCGGTGTTAATATCATTCAGCCAAATATAACAGCGTTGGTGCTATATTGTTTTAATCCTATAGAACTTCATCATTATTATGCTGAGCTACGTTTTAATCACCTAGCTGTCGGTCAGATTGTCAATCATCTGCCTAGCCGTTTTCCAACTATGTTAGGGTCAGCTTCGACGTTCCAGTTAAAACGGATGTAAATACCAGCTACTAGTAGTATTAATAAGAATGGAAATAATCGTGTTATTAGCAAACAGAAGGATACGTTGTCTAGCCTCTGAAACACTTTTATATTCGACCTAAAGTTCCCGTCACGAGGAGCTATAAATTTTGTAAACACACATGCAGGGGTTCGCAAACCTTTGGATCAAATATAAAAACCCAGATTTGTAATGATTTTTAATAAACAATAACAACCAATATAACCTAATCCACGAAAACAACACAAACAAACTGAGACGCATTCGAAACTCGAATGACTTTTGCATGAGCATTGACAGTGTCAGCGTGAACTTACTTCCAATTGGCGGCCCAAATGTTTACGTTCCATGAGTCAGACGCGTTCCAGTACCACAAAACATTAGGCGACAGCGCTTTGTCTCGCTAATATATAACCCGACCAAGTGAAATTGCTCGTTAGTTTCGTATTACACGTATGTTACTTTGTGTTGATTGAATTTAGGATTATTTGTAGTTTATTGAATTGTCGCTACGTAACTTAGTAGAAGTTATTTATTTACAAAATTTTTAGCTTCTCGTGACGGGGGCTTTAATTAATAATGTGATTGGAAACGCCGGGTGGAGACGCCCTAGGTGGACATACAGTGACCTTATTGGTGATGTTCTTCATAAAGGTCAGGTGCGTAGTACTCGCAACTGGCGTGCGTGTATGATCTGAAGGCCAATTCTCGTAATTAAAAACGATCAAATTCTATTCGCAATCTCATCTCAGTGACAATCAATGTGAAAAACTTGTTAAAAATGTAGGGAAATTAGAGGTATTTTTGACAGATTGACACTGAGATCAGACTATGTTCTTAAAATTACGAGAATTGCCCCTCAGAGATGTATGAACGTAAACGAGGTAAAAGAAATATGTAAGGATCGTAGCAAGTGGCGTTTTATAGTTTCTGCCTGCCCTCATGGGAAGGAGGCATGATTTTATGTATGCAAATACTAATTAATAAACAGTCAGACTTTCCATAAAAAAAAATATCATACTATGCAATCTATAATATTTGTTTACTAAAAATCAGTAAATAAACACGATAATATTACGGAAGTAGGTACCTACCTACTAAAGTTCACAAAAAAAATATGCATCGTACACAATTTTCTTGGCGCTATTCTCTCGGATGTGGAAGAATAATCGGCGCTTGTCTTTATCGGCGTCGTCGACAAAGTTTTCCTGAAGAAAATTGAAAAGTACATACATTGTTAGCACTTTATAACAGCCATCAATTTAAAGTTCTGTTGTTGATTGTCGCTCTCTTAAAAAAATAAGTTGGGAGCGATAGAAACATTTTATTAAAACGTTTAAGTTGCAAGTTTATTTGGAGATGTTAAATGAAATAATCCATATTGCATCGTGAGACATTCCTTAAAATGAGAAAATATTTTAATTTTAGTATCTTCTGATATTGAATGGGTTGTTTGGGCCGACTTTTTGCCGTGTTATTAAAGATAAATCAAGTTAAACTTTGTTAAAGAATGAAAGAAAGAAAAATATTTTATTTGAGACAGGAAATACAAATAGTAAAAAAGGAGCATTTAAAACTAACAAAGTAACATTATAAACAATTTTATTGTTCGTTAATTTACTTGCATCGCTCAAGTCTAAGACAATTTATGCGCAAACTTACCTATTAGATCCAAGCCCATATAAAGATAAATTCGACCAATCTTACACTAGTTACACTGCCTGATTGTTACGTAATAGTCTTAATACCAATTAACAGCTTTATTAAACTATGGGCCGATCATATCTGCAATATGCAGGTATACCTAAAGTCTATTCTTTATGTTTCAAATTGATGATATTTCAAGTAAAAAAAAATATCAACTTTATTTGAATGGTTATTAAGTTTATTTCAGAGTGACTAGCACTATTGAAAAAGTTATAAAAATGTTTGAAGTTTTAGCATAAACTGAACTTTATTGTGTAGGAATTAAAACTCATATCTGTTTATATTTTTGGCAAATAAGTCGCGAATGCAGATTACGTACAAACTCCTGCATTAATTTTGGTAACTCTTTTTTCCGGTTTATTAGTCGATTCGCACGAATGTACTTGCTCGAAACGGGCGAATCGTTGCTTTTAAATAATATTATTTTTCTACGACAACTCGCCCGGTACGGGCGAGTAAATTCGTGCGAATCGATTAAAAAGCCCTTTTTCCAAGTTATTTGAACGTCTGAGACTTAACTAAAATGTTTAGCCATATATAGAATACAATATTCTTTATTATGCACACCATAAGAATTGAAAAAAAAATGTAAAATTTCTACGAGTGTATCTATATACACACGCAGAATTTTTTTTTCATTTTTACAATGGGCGTTCCTATCGCCAAAAGCGATTTTTAAAGACAATCTTTGGATTGATTAAAGGAGAAGAAAAGACAATACTGCAATTTACACGCACCCTATACCTACATAGGTACTTTTTTACCTGTATGACACTTAATCTTACAAAAAATACTATTTTTATGACATCATAGGATATCGTCATATCCGTCTACAAAAAGATAAAATAAATATTTAACGAAATTGATTTCCTGGAGGGTAAGAGTCACCCTCCTGATGCATGATTGAGTTTATTTTGTTGGATCATAACAAAAATATGTTTTTCAAAAGCAACTGGGGTAAGAAGGGTACTCTTCAGCATTTTGTCGGCGATTTACAAAGTACTGCGAGGTAAAAATTATGAATGGAAATACGTTTAAGATGAGAAGTGGAAAAGGTAACGATTTTTTTGACGTTAGGGACGTCCTTACTTCTGTTGATACAATGTTTTAAGGCTCCTTCAAACAGGCGCGACACGACACGCGACAAGAAGGCACCGCAAGTCGCGCAACGAGCGGTGCCTTTGTGTCGCGCGCGATTATATCGCGTTTCGCGCCTGTTTGTAGTAGCCTTTTTCAGAAACAGTATAACAACACTTAAATTAATGCATAAATAAAAGCGCGTTGTTGGATATTCAACGCTCGGCTCAACCCCGAAAGGTGAAAATACAACAGAGCGCTTTTATTTCGCATTAAAGACACAAAATAGGAACGATATGAGGATATGTCACAGAAACACGTGCTTCAAAAACAGGTAAGATAACTCGAGTAAAAAATCAAAACATCATTAGAGACACACATCTACAATTACCCATCTTTAAGGCATACATACATAAGTATTTAACTCATAACCACGATGATTTCCTTTGAATCCCCTTGAATTTTCCAGATGTTTTTTATAATCTAAAGATAGATGAGTTGATTACCATCAAGTCCCGACTACCTCACTGTTTGTGTCCAAACACAAACAGTGAGATAGTCTGGACTAGGAGGAAGTTTTTGCTCGTGCTTATAAAGGCACGAGCAAAAGCTTCCTCCTGGACTTAATTAATAATTTTCACACTTCGTTTCACCAACCAACAACAAACGGACTTCAAAAGCATTTAAAACCACGCTCTAACTGCTCATAGTCACATTAAACACACCACCAAAAACTATCAAAGTAGCAGCCGGAGTAAAGCGTTCCTTCCGAGCCAAAGAACGGCATCAAAGGTTCCCAAGTCCGGCGGAAAATTTCACAATTCACAGTTGAAATCTTCAGCAAGTGATGCGATGCAGAAAATTGGTACGTTCCAGTTTTACTTGAGAGAACTGGTTAGGTTTGGTACAGACGCCAGCACATCAAGCTACCCGAAACTGTTAAATTTTCCCAATCAACTTTAAACCTTATGCTTTAGCGATAAAGTTGAAAATCTATTACAAAAATTTGACAGATTGTAGTAGCTTGATGTGCTGGCGTCTGTACAAGGGTATGAGAGATAAAGTATCTATCTTTTCCCAACTATGTTTGGGGTCGGCTTCCAGTCTACCCGGATACGCCTGGATACCAGTACCAGTATTTTACATAGAGTGACTGGCTATCTAACCTCCACAACGAAGTTACAGGGTGACATGATACCACTTGGCAAGACTGGTCGTCAGACTTTCGGGCTTCTGACTACCCGTAACGTCTGTGAAAGATCTACGAATGTAATTTTTTGACGGAGTAGGTAAGGTAAAGAGCAGAAAAAGGATTGACACAACTATCAGGAAAAACAGGCATGAAATATGTTTGGACAGGGATCAATATGTAGACAACCACACAATGACACTTGTCTATCATATTAAATCGAAAAAGAAAAGCTTGACTCTACATCTAGATCCACTAAGTGTTGATATATCTCTGTGTGATTTTTCACACAATTCCAATTTTCAACCGTAAATACCTGACTTACAATTACGCAAGATTCCAAAGCGATTTTGTCCAAAAGTATTCATAGACATTTTCTGGTACTACGAACGTAATCTTTTCAAAATGAACTGTACAATCGAAATAAATTGCCAATACAGACTCTCATTAAAATTTGTGATGCTTGTAATTTCGAAGACTATCCATCTAAATACACTCAAACTCCTAACTAAACAGACAAACATCTAATTCCCCTCGGAACTCTTAAGACCCCACCCCCAAACTTCGATTTCGAACATAACGTCACTTTGATTTGAAGCATCAGTGGACACCTTAACATGCCATTTGATGTCAAAGCTCATAAGTTTGCAGCAAATACTTCCTTTTGGGAGCCTTCGAGCAAGAAATTGCTGTACGAACCTACATTTGGTGAAATATGAAATTGGAGGATGTTTCTTGTTTGACTTAGATGGTCCTTTGACTTTTTTCGTATTTGCTATGTAGAATTTGTCTCTGAAATCTTTTTTCTACAGCTTTAGCAAAGTTAAAATCATTAGATGATAATTCTTCAGCTTTTTTCATATTCTATGACCAAACTATCAATTACTTCTTGCAGGAATTGATCTATAAGTAGATTTACACGTCAATCATATTTAAAATAAACTGGATGAGGTCGGCGTTTCCTATCTGACTACTCTGAAAAGAAAGGCCGTAACAAACTCAGAGGTCAAAGTCTCTTTTAAAGTCCAGACATAATCTTGGTCAGATCATATGAGGACCATGTAGATTGGTGTCTGAAATGGTGTAATTAAACATCATAAAGTTAATAAGAGACACATAGAAGAGAAAGATGAAAATGAAATGAATCAACAACTTCAAACAGTTCGCACAAACGTACACCACACAAATGATTTATGTTTCCCAAACAAAATCAATTAGTAACACCCTCGTAACTTCACAAACTCACAAACACATTTCAACAAGATATCAAGACAAGACCGAAAGTCAAAACTCATATAAACACTCCGATACGCAGAGATATGAAGCATACGTCAATAAAATTGACATTACTCCTCAAGAGGACTTGTCAGAAGTCTGACCCAAATGTGTCATATTATTGAGCTATAAATACACATTGTCCAAATCATTTAGACCCTGGGGCTCAATGATGAGATAAGGAATTGAGAGGTCATTGTTGTGTGGTCGTGTGTAAGCGTGGTACACTATTATGTCGATTTAGTGGTGATATGTGACCCGGGGCAGAAGCACGTGCTATGCCTAGTGGAGTCATAAAGCTTATGAGCACCAAGTTGTTGGAAGAGGACGGTACGTATTGATATAATTTATACCAAACCCAGGAATTAGAGAATGATGAAATTGATGAATCATTCCAAATGTATTTCATTAACTCCTCAAAATATTGTACTTTCTATTTTATTTGCTAATCAAAACTGACGTTAAGCTTCCCCAAACTTCCTGCAGCATTGCATTATGCGGTTAAGAGTAGGTACAGGCGCTATATCACCTCCCAAATGCTTGAAATACCAGCAGTGCTTCTCTAACTCTCATACTATAGCGATGTCTTCACATTATCAAGATATCTAACCCGCCTTGGTTTCAACTGATTCACTTGTGATCTAATTGAAACAAGTGAATCAGTTATTATTTGCACAAATCCAGACTCGTTGGTGGCAATAGGGTATCCCCTCTATTACATGGGACTTCCCTACGCAATATACGCGCATTGACGTGGAGTTGCGGACACCAGCCCGTATTACCTATTACATGAGACTTAAAAAATGCAAAATGTGGGTAAAATGAGAACTACAGGTGCACCTCTATCTAACCCTTTGCGGAATACAAGCGTGATGTTATGTTCTGGGTGTGGTTTTAATTAACCTTGACTTTGGCAGAATCATCTTTTACACAATATAACCACTAAATTGCACCCTAATTGCGTTACACACTACCAATCGGAATCTGAATCTGCCACGTCAAATACAGCATCCTATGGTTTTATTTGCCGATGACTGTACAGCACTCGTGAAATGTACTGACATTACGCGTTATGCACAAGAGATTAGTAGCACTTTAAAAAATATTATAAGCTGGCTTGATAAGAACAACCTAGTAATAAACTTACAAAAAACTAGTGTAATGCACTTCCACCAACGAACAATTCCACCAAATGTAAACGTACAATATGATGGGGAAGAGATCAAAGTAGTCAAAGTTGCGAAATTTTTGGGAATACTAATAGACGATCAATTAACTTGGAAACCTCAAGCCGAAGAAGTGTGCAAAAAGCTGAGTACTGCAGCATATGTCCTATGGAATTTGGCAAAAAAAGTTGACACAAAAACTGCTTTAATAGCTTACCATGGTTTGATCGCCTCGGTCTTGCGGTTTGGAATAATTTTCTGGGGTAACTGTAGCCTAAGAGATAAAGTGTTTAAAGCTCAGAAACGCTGTGTAAGAGCGATGTGCGGTCTTAAACCCACAGATAGTTGCAAACCTTTGTTTAGGTCTCTAAAAATTCTTCCATTTCCATCATTATTTATTATGGAAATGGCAATATTTGTTAAAACAAATGCGAACTTATTCACTAAGGTCTCGGACACCAGAAAAGGCCCCGTGAGAAGCCAATATAAAAACCTTTTAAATGTCGGCGGCTATAAAACTGCACTATTAAGGAAAAGTATTATTTGCATGGGACCAATTATATTTAATAAATTACCGGAATATTTAAAAAATGACACATTGCAACATTTCAAACATAAACTTAAAGCTTTTCTAGTGGAAAAATGTTATTACTCCATTAATGATTTTCTAAATGACCGATTATTATAGACCTTAAAATTCTGTTAATTAAATAAATTGAATTTAGAATATTTAAAAAATTTCGACTAAAATGACATTAAAAAAAAAATAGGTAAAAAAACTTTTTCAGTTAAACGGTTTTATGTTAAAAATACATTGCAATGTTTAAGATAAATGTACTAAAAACCAAAAAATAAAAAAAAAATAAAAAATAGATACAGTCGTGGGAATTATAAACATATGCATAGACTAGACTAAAATAAAACCGTGGGGCACGTCAATTGTCTATTGTTGTTGTTGATTGACGTGCCCCACGGTTTTATTTTAGTCTAGTCTATGCATATGTTTATAATTCCCACGACTGTATCTATTTTTTATTTTTTTTTTATTTTTTGGTTTTTAGTACATTTATCTTAAACATTGCAATGTATTTTTAACATAAAACCGTTTAACTGAAAAAGTTTTTTTACCTATTTTTTTATTTTCTAGTTTTTAGTTTTTATTTCGCATTCTGATTAATTCAATTAGTGCTTCATTATTGCAAGGTTTCTTGCCCGTTAGTTTATTGCAGTCCAACTCCTCTATACGTAGTCCCTGCAAAGATCTTACTCTACTAAGAGCCACGTAGGCTTGACCTTCTTCAAACAGTTTCGCACCTAAGTATACGACTGCGTGATCCACAGTGCTGCCCTGCATTTTATGTATTGTAGAAGCCCATGATAGTATTAAAGGCAACATTCTTCTTTCAGGCTGGATTAATCAGATACCTAAATTACAGATTCAATTTCTAAATTTAAATCTTATTATTATACGCCATTTGGTGGCTGCGCCCATCTTAAATATTGAGGTTGTGTAGTGTACTGTATTCTTCTTGTCAAGCCCTTTTATTTGATACCCATATTGGTGGGATTGATAAAAAATTGTTATCAGGCATTTGGTAGCGGCGGCCATCTTAGATTTCAATTTTGCATAGTAAATTGTATTCTACTTGTTGAGACCTTTCATTTGATACCCATGTTGATGGGATTGATAAAACCTAAGTTATCCGCCATTTTGTAGAGGCCGCCATCTTGGATTTTAATTTTATATAGTACATTGTATTATACTGGTTGAGCACTTTCATTCGATACCCATATTGATGGGATCGATAAAACCTACGTTATCCGCCATTTTGTAGCGGCCGCCATCTTGTATTTCAATTTTTTATAGTATATCGTATTCTGCTTGTTGAGCCCTTTCATTTGATACCCATATTGATGGGATTGATAAAACCTTCGTTATCCGCCATTTTGTAGCGGCGGCCATCTTGAATTTATAAAGATAATGAATAAACATAATTGTATTGTCACCAAAATCCAAAGTGTATACAAAATTTCAGATTAATCGGTTGACAGGAAGAGGGTGAAATTTGAATTACTAAATATGACACAAGAATAAATAATAAAAATAAAACAAACGGGGTGAGCTAAATAAAACCGTTTATTAAAAAAACCGTTTATTAAAAATTACTACTTTTTATTGTATTTTGTTTGACATTTTAATTGTATTTTGACAATGGAATTGTATTTTGACATTTGAATTGTATTTTGACATTTTAAACGTATTTTGACATTTTGATCTTATTTTGACTATTAAGTATTTATTAATTGTATTGAACTGTTAATTTTTATTTTTTTTATTAAAGCATCGTTTTCATTTCTTTAAATTTTGCATGTCAAATCTTGGGCAGAATGTATGGCTCAACTTTAATTATTCACGACCTTTGTATACTTACCTGCATTCTAGCAAATAAATAATTTGATTTGATTTGATTTGATTTGAATCATTTTGAAGCAAATTGCTAATCCATTGCTTCATAAGTTCGACAAATTTGTCTGCTCAACACGTTAATAATGCAATGAATGTTGTTGAACTGTCAAAATGAAAACGATTCCGTTTGATAATGTGTTACGCAATTGCCCCGCTGGTAAAATTGCATTGAAATACAACACAGAACGGTGAAACCTCCAACCAGCAAAAGTTTCACACTATCATAAAGCTTCCTTACAGTGAAATTCCCATCATTTTCTGCACAAACATTAATATATCTAAAGCGAAGTTATCACGACAATATTTTGAAAACACAAAATAATAGCGATAGAGCAGAGTTTCCTTTGAAAAGCTAAAAGTTCGGTTCGAATTTGATTTATTGCATATTCGCCGGCTCTTCCTTTGACAGTCGAGTTGCGCTCGCAATCTCGATGCACACACATTTTTATTTGCCTCTTCGTTACTAGGACTAAATTTGTATTTATTTAGAGTAAGAAGTAAAGGATATTTCGCTTTGATTGTATTTACGTTGGAAATTGGAAGTGCATGCACTGTGTAGGTATATATACTTTCGAGTATTTCTTCGCCCACTTCCGCCGCTATAACATCCTCTTCTAACTAGACTAGCAGCGCCCCACGCTTTCGCCCGCATAAGTGTTAATCCAGGCTATAAAGAATCTGTAGGTATGCCAAATTTCATCCAAATCCGTTCAGCCGTTTTTGCGTGATTGAGTATCAAACAAGCAGACATAAAAACTTATACATTTATAATATTTGTAGGAAGGAAGACGTCGCTAGAAATATGTATGACTAGCTGCGTCCCGCGGTTTTACCCGCGTAAGTGTCGATCCCGTAGGAAAATCGGGATACAAAGTAGACTATGTTAATCCAGGGTGTCAGCTACACCTCCATACAAAATTTTATCAAAATTGGTCCACCCGTTTGAGCGTGAAGAAGTAACAAACATATAAACACACACACAAACTTTCGTCTTTATAATATGGGTGTCAATTAAATGGTTAGCATAGTATTGTTATTTCTGTGAGCAGAAAAATATAATCGGTGAGCAGAAATAGCTAATTGGTCAGCAACTCATGGTCAGCAAACATTTCAAAATCAATCAGCAATTTATGTCATTCTGGATGGCTGTAATTATTTTTGTACAGCATAAGGTGGTCGATAATAATAACGACAAACGCACATATAAACTTTTATTAGTGGAGAACGTGCTGATATTAGAACAAAAATGAGTGACTACGAAAAGAAAGAACTTCACTCGCTCTTGCATCCAATGTCGACGGAACCCCGCTTCGCGGGGCTCCTATTTTTGTGAAAAGGGTTTAAAGTAACCTAACAAAACCGAACCTCGGGGTGGGAACATCATATGAACATTATACATTTTGATCAACAGCGCAAATGTTGTTATCGCAAATAAATATTCGATGAAATGAAAATTATGTTACCTTTTCACGCCTAATCCACAAAATCTTGCCGCTCAAGTAGTTATTTTGCGGACTGAATGTTTATTATGCAGACTCATGTTATTGTTGGCTGCCTATGTATGATTTAATTTTTGACCATTATCAAAATTAGTTGCGGAACAAGAATTGCTGCCTGATTTTTTTTATTGCAAACAAAATCTTTGTATGCTGACCAAATTATTTAAATGCTGCTTTTGGGTGGCTCGCCAAATTTTATAATTGCTGACCCATTTAATTACATTTCTTATAATATTAGTGTGATTAGCGTGATCAAATAGGTACGAGTGCCGAATCATTGGTGATTTGGTATTTTCTGCTTGACTATAACGAGGATTCATTTAGAGAATGAATTAATGATAAACATCACACTTGTAAAAAGTAACTCTTTACACATAAGTATTTGAAACTACCTGTCTGTACCCGCCGATAGGTAAGAATATTCGGTAATTTTTTAAAGGAGTAGTCGCCATTTTGTTATCACCTTACTATGTGTACTAGAGGACCAGAGTTTGTGCTAATAAAATTATTGGGGCAGACGCGTAGGAACGTAAAAAAATAAAGAAATGTAAATCTTCCAGTCTATCTCTGTCTGTCACATATACTTAGGATAATACAACAACAGTACCTATTACACCAACTTACTCGTATGTAGGCAGCTGCGAGCATGTAAGTCGGATAAGGGATAACATCCTGACTAATCTTACTAGGCAGTCAGATATAAAGGCAACACTTAGATATGCTTGTAGACGACTGATATTCCTAATGATAGTTACAAGCATATTATTACAAGGCGGATGTTGGAAATATTTGCATCATGTTAACATTGCTATTATTGCGAAGAGCTTTGGTGAATTCCTGTTTGACCGTTTCTGGGTAGGATGTATCTGTGTGGACAGACTGCCTCATAATAAAAAACACTGGCACTCCGGTAGTGCCGACAGAAGTGAAAACTTGAACAATTACGAGTGTATTTTGTGAATCGTCTTATAAACAAAACACGCGTGTTAAGGTGTGTTCCTTATTTTATAGGGTTTTTTGCAAATCAGGTATGATGACCAAAGTGACTGGTTTATTCTTCTCGTGAAAGGAATTTATTCAGATTTACAAATAAGCACACAGGATAGACTTCAGTTCGTGGTGTTGGTCGCGGCAGTGGTAAGAGAAGCAAGCCGCTCGCATGGAGCTCGTCGTCAGTTATATATCCGTGGTTCAGCGCCATCTCGTCGTTGTTGGATGAACTACGTAGTTAGTACGCGAGGCCCTCGTAGTTCTTCCCGATGCACAGTGTATTTTTCGGACCTAAAAATGGACACCTCTTTTTTATTTAACTAATCGTTTGTGTTCGTCATTTAGAACATCAGAGTAAAACTCCCGCGAGTCAGTTCTTCTTAGTTTCGGAGAAAATAAATATTAAATTTAGTTTTTTTTTTTTTATGTGATTTTTTATAAAACCGTTAATTTCTCAATAACAGTTAGACTATATCGATTGAAACTTTAGTATGTTATGTAGCAATAAACAACACACTTAATTGCGAAGAAAATATTTCCTAATTCAACAGGAACAACGTGAATTATTTTTTTTCTGTTTTTAGGTTTTTATTTTTTTTTGCGAGGATGTATTGGTATTCGGATTTATTTTAAATAGGAAATAATTATTTATACTAATGTGCATCATACTGTTTTTTTTCACAACCGAATTCTAATATATCTAAGAGTTACTGGAGTTCAAATTTTTTTCAGATTTTTCTGTTAATTTGGTGTCTAGGGTTGTCAACTTTTTACAACACAAAAATATAATTAAAATTCAAAATACAAGAAAAGGTAATTAATATGTTATTTATATGTTATATTTTAAAATTATAATTCTTCTGTGACAACCCTATCAAAATAATTTAAATTTCTTTTTTTTCAGAGATATATCAAGATTCGGATTTGAAATTATTAGGGATAATGCCTAACAATAAAAGGCACATTTTTGGTCAAAAAACTAATCCGAATAATGGTACATTTCGGAGGAAAAAAATAAAGTATGAAATTAAAAATAAAAGCTGTAACTTTACTTTCGTACAACCTTTTAGGGTGAATCTTTTTTTAAATTATACCTTATGTACATAGGAATAATATCCCCAAGAATCATTAAAATCACATACCTTTTTCATTGTAAAAGTAGGTTTCTATGGTTTTTTTTGAACTTTCAGAGTTCGATTTTTAAAAATTTATCTCTCTGAAACTAAAAAGAACTGACTCGCGGGAGTTTTACTCTGATGTTCTAAATGACGAACACAAACGATTAGTTAAATGAAAAAGAGGTGTCCATTTTTAGGTCCGAAAAATACACTGTGCGATGTGCATAGATGGCGCTGTCCTCAACAACGCGCGTCTTACGTTTTACGTCTTACGTTTTACGTCTTACGAATTTTCGATCAGGGTCACGTGACCTGACGCGAGTTTAGAAGTTTTTACCCATTCCAAAAAAAGTACACAGCGCCGCTAAAGAAGTTTTCACTTCAAAAACTGATTTATAACATTTAACTTTACGTAACAGCGATCATTAACATTCAACATTAATATCCCAGCTCGCAAAATCACCTACCTACAAACCTGGTTGCGTATTGCGAAGAGCTTTGGTGAATTCCTGTTTGACCGTTTCTGGGTAGGATGTATCTGTGTGGACAGACTGCCTCATAATAAAAACTGATTTATAACATTTAACTTTCGTAACAGCGATCATTAACATTCAACATTAATATCCCAGCTCGCAAAATCACCTACCTACAAACCAGGGGGCCTAAAAAGGCCACTTTGACAGAATCATAAAAGGATAACATTATGAATCATAATGTCGAAGACAGTCCGTGTTTTTCTTTTTTTCACTGCACTACGTAGGTATAATCAAAGAAATTGGAATTGGATTTGGATTGGATTGATTGGTAGGTACTCGTATTTTAGCACAGACAAAAAAAAAATTAAAGTTGGAAGCAGGCGGGACCAATACCATTTTTATTATATTTTCAAATTCAATTCCCGCCTGCTTCCAACTTTTATTTAATTTAAAATGGGCTTGTTTTGAGCATTCAGTATTTTTTTTAACTTAAGTATTTTACCGCAGTCGGGTTTTTTATTTTATTAAATTAAGTATTTTTTTTTTATTTCCAGTTTTTTAATTTACACATACTTATGAAAGATTTCGCAGACGATTTAGTTCTTGGTACTTACGTGTTTTTTACAATTTGTCACTTCGAATTACTTTTAACCATATAAGTTGTATATTTTTTTTGTAATCACCTTTTAAAACCCTTTATTTTGATACCCCACACGATAGGTTTTGAGAAAAAAAAACTCTTTTTGAAGACATACGTGGCCAAAAATCGGCCATTTTAATTTTTTTCAATTTTGATATTCCCAGTGTCACTAACAATTAAGACGAATCTAACGGCACCACTCAAGCTAAAATCGCTACAACCCGTTTAGACTACAGACCGTGCCAAAAAAATATACATATGTACATACATACATACACTCGAAAAACATAATCCTCCTTTTGGCGCAGTCGGGCAAAAAAAAATAACTGAAAAACCTTCACCAATGGGATTTGATACGATTAACTTAACATTTAACTGTCCATTATGATTCATAATGTTATCCTTTTATGATTCTGCCAAAGTGTCCTTTTTAGGTCCCCTGGTTTTATTTGTCGTTTTTACCATACACAACACTTGCTGTTACTTTACTAACCTAGCTAAGTAGCTAGGTTGGTAAAGTAAAGTATTAGTAAAGTACTGCAGCAATGCATAGGGCATTGCGGGAACCTACAAGTTGCACCACATTTTCCGTTGTGGTATTTATAGCGTCATTGTCATACAGGAAAATCCAGTCTTTCAGTTAAGACGCCAGCGAACTTTATAATTAAGTATCAAAATTCGATACTAAAATTTACATCAGAATCCCAGTACGCATAAAAGGGATTGCCCGTCGTTACACCGAAATAAACCTTTCAAATACAATCTAACTCGTGTCTTACGGACATAATATATCACTGCTATAACATTTTGCAAGTAACATACACCCTTTCACGAGCCGATTCCGCCCCCCGCCTCAGAAACCGCACGAATACTCGCTCTTACATAACAATAATACCTTTTCTACAGCCTCCCTGATAAATAGCTGGATGTAGGTACGAACTTATATTTCGCAACCTACACCACGTGGTTCAATAAAGTAGTTTTGTGGCGACAGCGCCATCTAGCGGGTGGTGCTGGCACTACTTAGGGAGTGGTACGTTCTAAAATGGTTCGGGTAGTGTTCGACTCTCCCGGGGCGCTGTTTCCGGAGAGTTGGAGTACGCTTGCACATAGATGGCGCTACGGGTTGCGTTTCAGAACATCTTGCGAGTGTTATATTTTACTTGATGCAGGTGTCTAATGTAAGGTTTTTCTTTGTTTCAGCTCTCAGAGCTCGAGCAGCGAGTCCTGGAAGCCGAAGGCAGGGCGGAAGAAGCGGAAGACAAGGTAATTTATATTACTTATATATTTTTATGCAACACAATTGTTTGTTTGAAATTACGGATTTCAGGCAGTAAATCTCTTTTAAATTAATTTTTGGAAAAAACTTGCAGTAATTTTTAAGTTATGCTCACACTTAAAACTAATTTTAAATCGTCACAAAACGTTGCAATATAAATCCAACAAACCGTTTCATTCAATCACGCACAAATTGCAATACCTTTACAAATCCTAGCTCTCAGATTTCCAATAAGACCGTATTTTTTCCCGCCAATGGATTCCCCCACGCGCATACGATGTGCAAGTCACTACGGTCAGCAAAAAGGTTTCATTAATACCCTTGCGGACTGGCAGCTTTTGTTTGACAGAACCTTCGTCACTGTTTGGATGCCATTAGTGTCTGAAGATTAATAAAGTTTGTTGATTTTGTTTTGGGGAGTGAATGGAAATTGTTAGCGATGTAAGTTTTCGATTTTATTTTTGCCCCCTTATACCCATGTAAAAAAAAATTGTAAACTTATATCGTACTTAAACATTACTGGCAAAACGTGGGTGTCCATACCCCCTCACTAATAAACTTTGTATAGCCTGAAGCGTCTGTATAGTTACACAACGCTTTGTCTTCTTCTTTCGAAAGTCAAATTACTGCCGACTGAAAGAGAGAAATTAAATAGGTTTGTAACTATTCATCTGATAATACGTTTATTAGTAAGGAGGTTAAGATACAGCTCTGCCAATCCCTTCGGGAAAATTTTATGTTGTTGTTGTTGTTTATTTTTTAACATAAAATCCTAATAAATGGTTTTAAGCACAGGTTTTAAGCTACAGCGTTGAAGGGACTTGCAATGTTGTTCTTGCATAAAATTTATATAAGTCATATTGTGAAGTTATAAGCTAAATTAATCCGTTCGTAACCCTTACCGTAGTTGACTAATAGGATATTTGTTCGTACAAATGTCCTATTAGTTAGGGTAGGCACTAATGACGAAATTAGAGCAGCTGGTGCTGCCGTCACCAATCAGTCACAACCCACTACGACATACGATAGGAAATGACTGACAATCCATATACTTACACCTATATATTACGTAATCTACCATAGATTGAAATTGAATATGATAGCAAAAGCCACACAAAATACTTCTTAATCCCAAAGCCCACATTATAAAGAAACTTCAACCAATAGCAACCATACAAGTACTTATCCCACTTTAAAAATTGAATTTACTTTCCCCGTACTTAAAATCACACTAATATTATAAAGGCGAAAGTTTGTGTGTGTGTTTATAATATGTTTGTTACTTCTTCACGCTTAAACGGCTAGACCAATTTTGATAAAATTTTGTATGGAGGTAGCTGACACCCTGGATTAACATATAGGCTACTTCTTATCCCAATATTCCCACGGGTCGACATTTACGCGGGTGAAATGTCGGAGCGCAGCTAGTTATACATAATGTCTGCACTAACTGGTGGGATCCACCCAAATAACGCGATAAGGCCACCCATTGTATGTTTTGTATTCATAATCTTATTTTTTTGTTATGTATTTTCTAGTGTACAGACGCCAGCACATCAAGCTACCCGAAACTGTCAAATTTTCCCAATCAACTTTGAACCTTATTCTTTAGTTTAAAGTTGAAAATCTATTTAAGAAATTTGACAGATTGTAGTAGCTTGATGTGCTGGCGTCTGTACAATAAAGTATAAATAAATAAATATTTGCGGTTCTTTCCTCAAAAGACCATATTCTTTAGCCTGTCATGGTCCTCTAAAGCTTGACCATGATTATGTCTGGATTTTAAAAGAGACTGTGATCTCTGAGTTTGTTTCAATCTTTCATCTCAGAGCAGTCATATAAGAAATACCAAAATCATCTAGTTTTAAAATTTACGTTATAATTGACGTGTAAATTGTTTTTAAACCAATTTACAGAAATACATTTATTATTTACGTAAATCCCTTAATTAATGAATCGATACAAAATGGCTGCACGACCGTTACTTCGTAATACGGTGGAAGATTTAATGAAATGTCCCTAGAACTCTATAAATTAATTAATAACGGTCTCGAGCGGACACATTACGGACTCCGGCTGTAATTACTGTTGCGTTGGTTCAATAAATGGGTTATTGTCTATTAATATTTCGAGTATTTATGAAGGGTAAAATTTTTGAAATGGCTGAAATAACGTTAATTTAATTTTCAGCATTAAAATCTTTTAGTTCATTTTGTTTAGCTGATAATATTAGACAGCTTATAGAATAAAAAAAAAAACACTGTTAAAGGCTCGTACACACAGGCGCGACGCGACACGCGACACAAAGGCACCGCAAGTCGCGCAACGAGCGGTACCTTTGTGTCGCGCGCGATTCGCGTCGCGCGTCGCAGCTGTTTGTAGGAACCTTACCACGGGGTAATTGCGTAACACACTAACGATTGCAATGCCTTTCATTTTGACAATTCGGCAACAATTTTTTTTTTTTAATATAAGGTCCCATTAAAATAGATGGACAAACTTTTAGAAATTATTCAGACCACCAAAATAAGTTTAAAAAAATATATAAGAAAAACACATAGATACTTACAAGAAAAATAATCAGCTAACAAAAATACACTAATGTGCCGAACAATTTATTATTTTAGGTCAAAATATAATCACTTTAACCAGTGTTTTTTTTTTTTTTTGCTAGGATATCTTTAGTTGACGTGAGCACTGTGTTAAAATTTGTCCATCTATTTTAATAAGGCCCTGTATATGACGGAATGAATTCGATTTAAAGTGTGTTACGCTATTGGGGTGCAGATCAGTACCTTGGACAGTTAAGTTCTTTTCGACGAAGTTTTATAAGACACGAAACCATTTATAATTATTCCTAAGTCCATTGAACTATATAAATGTAATACCTAGAGCACGCCCACATAAATACATTTCAGTCATCAATAATAAATACTCTGTTAAAACATGGCTTTCCTTCTGGGGCAATCGGAAACAAAGAGATAGAGTCGTATCTCCAAAAAGCGATTCTTATCGGACATAAACTGTAACACACCACTAATCTTGACCAACCAGCTCTCAAACAACGTTTTCACAAAAATATATCACCAATTATCTATAATATAAAAAAGCCTACCTATTTTTATTTCTGTCGGACATTTTCCCGATCTTTTTTCCAAGGGTTATAATATAATATGAAATGATATAAATGACGTCATTTTACGGAACAAGTGAATGGCTACGTCATAAAATGAATCCCCCTGTCCGGGACATTTGTCGGAGTACTCGCTGACAACTGAGGGATAGGGGATCGGAGGATTATGCGGGGGACGCGTACTGTGAGCATGGTAGGTCGTATGGATGTGATGGTTCTATTGAATAAGGGATACTGTTTATTTTGTTGGAGTAATAAAATGTTGTGTGAAACTTGTTGTGCAGATTTTGCAGTGTATTCCTTTTCTTAATAAAAAAAAAACAGTGGCACTCCGGGAGTGCCGACAGAAGTGAAAACTTGAACAATTACGTGTGTATTTTGTGAATCGTTTTATAAACAAAACACGCGCGGTACCGCCTACGGCCATCCGTCTTACGAATTTTCGATCAGGTCACGTGTCCTGATGCGAGTTTAACATTTTTTACCCATTACAAAAAAGCGTACAACGCCGCTAAAGAAGTTTTCACTTCAAAAATGTTGAGGGACCTGTGGCTAATTAATGACAGCCGCACAGGTCGATCGATCAGGTTAAGCTACGCATGCCGCGGTTGGTCTGTGGATGGGTGACCATCTTTACATACCTAGACCCCTCCGTGCCTCGGAAAGCGCGTTAAGTCGTTGGTTGGTCCCGGCTGTCATTCGTGGATCTGACAACCAGTCTTACCAAGGGGTATCGTATTACCCAGTAACTGGGTTGTGGAGGTCAGATAGGCAGTCGCTCCATGTAAAATGCTAGTATTCAGCTGCATAAGGTTAAACTGGAAGCCGACCCCAACATAGTTGGTAAAAGGTTAGACAGATGAATAAAAAAATGTCGAGTTCTTAAATGGAGTTTTAAGTAAAGTTTTTAAGAAATAAAATACGTTTATTTGCGGGAAACATGACGTATAGAAAGAACACAAAAATAACAAGTTGGGGGAAAATATGCGTCACATCCATTCCAAGCAAAATGGTCATCGCTTAGCATAATGCTACGACCCTATGCAAGACATAGCCCCAGCGCTGCTGGTTCAAAACACTCAAGCTTTTGGGCTCATGGTAATTAAAATAAGTCTACAGGGTTTTCTATTCAAACTACCAAAATGCTTCGTGAGCCCAAAGAATTATCAAGATGTCAATACTGAATACTGGCTTGCTGTCTCCTGTATTTAATTCCATTTCGAATCATTATTCTTGGAGCTAAGGCCAAAATTCTACAGACAAAAGTACCTAAGGACCAAAATTTTTTATAATACAAAATAAAAGGTGCGACACGCGATATAATCGACATACATCATCTGCATCTGCCTATCTGACCTCCACAACCCAATTATTGAGTAATGCGATACCCCTTGATGAGACTGGTTGTTAGACTTTCGGGCTTCTGACTACCTGTAACGACTGTCAAAGATCCACGAATGACAGCCGGCACCAACGGCTTAACGTGCTTTCCGAGGCACGGAAGGGTCACGGTATGTATAGATGGTGACCCATCGACAGACCAACCGCGGCAAGCGTAGCTTAACCTGATCTATCGACCTGTGCAGATGTTATTATTTAGCCACGGGTCCCTCAATAGAATACAAAATTAATGTAAAAAAAATTTGTAATACAAAATTAATTCTTAACTTAATTGGGACAAACCATTATGAGAGAAAATAAATATTATTGATATTATTATTATTATTCATTCCCGCTTCGTTTTTGCTAACGCTACATTCAATACGAGAGCTTTGTATACAAGCGATTACAGATCGGCATGGGGATGGACGCTATTGATTTTCACAATTGCAGGATTATGACTCACTCCGCCTTTGTTTGTTTTACATATTTCCATGCGTAGCTTATTAATTAATTTTGGATTTACAATGTTCAAAGGGTCCGATGAATAATGGTTAAAAAGGTATCTTCTGGGACTTGTAACGGATATTTTATTTTTTAAATGATGATGGAACATCATTTTTTGAAAATTAGTTACCATTCGTCAAAAGAAACTCTTGTATTTGGCGTTTAATCATAATCAAAAGTCATTTATTCAAACTAGGCTGAGAATCAGCAGTTTTTAGACGTAAAAAAATACATAAGACAGTCTCTCAAAACACCCGCCCTTCACCACTGCCTAGTGCTTTAGCTGGGAAGAAGTGGCGCAACAAACTCATCAGCAGCACAGCTGTCTGTAGAAGAACATGATTCTATACAATGGTATGCAAAGTAATATACATTACGAATCACAAATCATTAAATTAAATAATTTTCCATATGTCAGCTAGCACACGCCAATAGACCAACAAAATATACAAGCAATTAGGTATTCTCCTTATCGTAATTATATTTCAATTTATATATCCTACACAAGCTTTGACCAGAAGTCGGCCATTTCGACAGTGTTACCGTTGACCTCGCAAAGGTCTTCCGTAGTAGTCTTCAGGTGTTGTTGCACAGCGAGCACGACAAGAAGTGAGGCATCGTTTGTGATGTGGGTCAGTCGTACAGTCGTGACTCATCGAACTACCCCCCACCTGACTTAAACCCAAATACTACATGATATTTAGGGCCCTATATTTAGGTGATGTTTTTTAAATATATTTTTTTTAAATACTCTTCCTCTCTTACTCGTATTACACCATTCCGATTTAGGGAAACGGTCCCTTAATATTGCGTAGTGTAATAAAGCCTTAAAAGTATATACGTGCAGCGGGCTACCTGACTTCTTAGACAGTTAAGAGATGTCCAGTTGGTGGCCCGCTGGGAGCTTTTCTGCAGGCTCAACATAGTTAGCTGAAGGGGGATGTTGATGTGAAGCCGCAGTTTTAATCGCGCTGCACTAGAACTGCAAGTAGGTAGGTAGTTTCAGTTAGTAACATTTCCGAGGAAGACCACAAGAGTTGTATGTTTATGAACGACCTGTCACCCAAAACTGTCAGGCATAACCAGGTATAACATTAAAAGTAAAGACGACAAGTAAACCTTACGACATAATGAAAATAATAATTAAAAATATCCTCATTCTTGAATGGAACTGAATTCCAAGCGGGATTAAATTCCACTTTACGTGTGACTTTCCCATTACAGCGAGCAGTTCCCGCCTTTATCACGACGCCATTTTCTGTTTTCCATTTTCAGAACTGAAATTAAAGAAACAAAAGTTTTTTTTTTTTGTTTTGTTTGCTAGTATGTACCTACAATAGCATTGAGATATACAAAATTGGATTATTCGTGCTACTTCGTGCCACTGATGAAAATCATAATTAGGTATATTCTTTCTCCCAACCCCTACATACAAATCACAAAAGTTAATAATATGTTTCTAATCCATCAATACAGTTTGAAGAGTTATTAACATCTGTCATTGTTAACTTTCCGCTGATAACGCCGTGGAAGTGTCGAGGTTTTGGAGCGACAAAATTTAAACTACTGTCGTGTCTGCAACACAAAGAGGAAAAAGAACCCTTAAAATATTGTACATCATACAACGATTTGTTTCTGTCCAAAAGCAATAAGAAAATCATTAGTTACAATTCAGTTTAAAACCTTAATAGGAAAGCTCTTAGACCTAAAAACGGCAGCGCTTCAAATTAACACTAAGTAAAAACATACTACATGACTTCCTCAAAAACCAAGAGCCACTACAATAAGCAGTCTTTAGGGAAACCCAACGCTTAACAGCAAATTTTAGATCCTTAACTTAGTATGAAATGAGAGAGTTTGTTCGCTCTAACTTGCAATTATTTGAAAAACTGCGCTCTCGCCGTTATCTGAATACCATTCATGTTACCTCTCATAAAACCGCTTTTTTCGGCAAAAGTGTGCTAGGTATGGCCCTAAAAATATATAATAGTATACTAGCAGCTATTAGAAATAAAGATTGTCTGGGATCCTTTAAGAGGTCTTTGTTTAAATTCCTTTTAGATAGATGTTACTACTCCATCACTGATTTAATATTGATGAACAGAGGTATGACGATTCCGACTTGCCAATGAAACACATGATTTTATTTATTAATTAAATATGTCAAAGTCAAAGCATTTATTTCAAATAGGCACGAAGGCACTTTTGAACGTCAAAAATTACAAGAAAATAGAATTGATTCTAGTCGCCCATTCCAAAAGGTAGTTTTCGTATGGAGAAGAATGAGCAAGAAACTCCACCGTTTTTTTTTTCTTTATTAAGGGCTGGATCTACGCCATTGACCTTGCTCATGTGGGCGTTACCAAGACAAAGCCCCCCGCGTGCGCCTCCCCACCCCTAACAATAACTTCGTGCAACGCGAATATAATTTTGTGCTAAATGTTGCATCATCGCAGCGCCCGGCGCCCGGCCCCCGCCGCCCGCCGCATGCTATCGCTATCGCTTCCAGTAGCTGTATCTAATGCAGAGGTGTAAAACCTTTTGAATGTCCAAGACCGAAAGCAAGGGAAAATATAATTATGTATATTGTATAATTTATAGTTTTTACGCGTTTTAGGTTTAACTATGATGAAGAGACTTTTACATGTTACCATTGTATATCTTGATTTACTCGATAAAATTTACTACTTTAAAAAAATCTGGGAATTATGAACCTGGAAGGACCGGTCAGATTTACCAAAACTGTCAATCTGAATCCATCCTTCCGAGACCGGGTTACCTATAACATCGCCAATTTGCGTGATTTTGAAGGGTTCTATTATACTAACAAAATGTATATGATGTTGCTGTTGTGTTACCATGACAACAAAATTATACCGTTGTCAGACTACTAAAACTGTTAGTTGAAAATATCTATTACTTATAATTACATTGGTAAAACTTATTGCAGAAGTATTAAAGGAAAATAAAAAATCATGGAACATAATATGTATATATGAAAAAATTAAATTTTTTGTTTACAATGTTCATATGATAGTCGTACATTTTAGGCCGGATGTGATGTAATTTCTTGAAATTGATCGTGTCCACATCCTGCGACTATTGTACCAACCACACCACATGTATTTAGGTTATTTTTTTTCTGGACTATTGTTTCCATCGATTACAAAATCATATTGCATAAACGACACTTCAGCGTCAATTTAGTCATTAGGCCTGTCAGTGGTTCAGATATAATTTCAATCGACTGTAAGCCGCAATTCAAAGGCTCATGGGATGATAATTATATTCTGTAGTTCTTTAAAAAAATGGCTTACATTTACAATACGTCTACCAATAGATTTTACTCTGAAACAAAATTAATTTAAGTTAATGGAACAAACTGTTCTATCTATTTCACTCAAGATTGTTAAAGAACATAAAGAACCTGGTATCTTCTGTTTCTTTATCATCTGTTATTTGGTTTCGATCTTGTTGCAAACTATGTTCAATAAATAGGTGGTGACTCTTGAGTACTTGGGGGACTCTTGGTAGTAGAACTGAAAAGTCACGAAGATCATTGTGTAAGTGTAATAAATAAATGTCGTTGTTGCTATTACCCAATTTCTTTCCTCAATCTGTAATATCTTGAGTCGTGAGTTTATTTAAAACAAAATTATACATGTTTTCTCCATAATTTATTATATGCACCGATTTTTGTTGTACGTTGGGTGATAATAATTTATTTATTTAAACTTTTCGCACAAAAAGGTACAAAGGCGGACCTAATGCCTTAGGCATTCTCTACCAGTCAACCAAGGGTGGTGAAGAGATTGGATGGCAGGTGCTTTGTTTGAGAGGAACAATGACAAAAAAAAATCTATTAAAACTAGTCTATTTATTGGCAGTGGAGCTGTAAACAAACAACGATTTTATAATGCAAAATGTTGGGTTCAATCACGGAATAGAAAAAAAAGAGTGAAACTGTCGATATTCATAAAATAACCGCTGTCACCAAACTGACACAATATTTGAGTGTACGTCATCATTGCGAAGTTCATTACCGCGATGTACGTTACTGCGAAAGTTTGTTATTGCAAACTTACGTTGCAATAACAAACTTTCGCTGTAACGTACATCGCAGTAAAGAACTTTCGCGATAACGTACTTCGCAATCAAGAACTTTCGCGATAACGTATTTCGCAGTAAAGAACTTTCGCGATAACGTAGTTCATAGTAAAGAACTTTCGCGATAACGTAGTTCGCAGTAAAGAACTTTCGCGATAACGTACTTCGCGCGCCTCAAAGAGCTCTCAGCAATCTGACGGAGCCCCCATAGAGGGCCAAACGCCTGCCCGGGTCGTGGGACTGTCTTATCAGGTAACCGTGACCCTGAAACGTAAAGGGCTATTGATGAACTCATTGGATGATACCTAATCGTACAGTGATTGTATTGTAATTCATTAATGATTGTATTATGATAAAATTTAATTAAAATATTTTTGGAACAAAATATAACATGGGTGTAAAAATTATTGGAATCGATTCAGTTACTGATTCTGAACAAACTAGTATATTCAGGTTTCGCATATCCTAAAAATAATGTTGTAGATATCTACACAAACTTTATAAAAGTAAAATTGACAAAATGTTTAACATCCATGTTCGTTACTTATACTTTCATACTTTTTGTTGACATAGTTTTACGTTCATAATACCGAAATATCAACCATAAATGATTTACAAAATAATAGTGCCCTTCAAAACATTTTTGTGTGACAATGGCGGATTGGCGGTGGCTAACGGCTTCTACAAAGGCAGACAATACGAACAGAATAATAAAACGTTTTTCCCGTCGAAATAGAGTTCATTATTAGTTGCGAGGTGCTCTTTTCTATGAAAATATTGGGCCGAAATAAGACCTTATTTTTATAAAGTTAACCGTGTAATTCGATTGTGCATCGGATTCTCAGAATAATTTTAGTAAACTGCGTACTTACCTAGTTTAGAAAAATTTTTAGTTTTCACCGTTTATGGTTTAGTAATAAAGACCTAATTCTCTTTTCGTATTAGTTTATGTTATAGAGTCTGTACCGTATACCTACTAATTTTGTGTATACCTACTTTAAAATTCTAATTGGTTGGGCTACCGACAATAATTTTGTTTCTTTCTTTCTTTTTAAAGAAAACGTTGCCCGACAATAGTAATTGCTCCTGTATCGTGGATGCGCGACACAAACAGCCAGACCCGGAACAACTACCTGTAGGCAATACAAATATTTGTTCCGTGCGGGAATCGAACCCGCGACACGCAGCGCAGCAGTCAATCGCTCAGCCACTGCGCCAACCGTGTCGTCAAAGTGTGTTTGCGGAGAAAAGTATCACAGGTCCGTTCAGCACAGCGTCTCGTCCCGCACTGATTTATTGGGCGCCGGAGGGGTGGCTACGCGATCTGCGAGTAGCGATTACGTAAAAAAATCGATTATAAATAATTAAGAAAGTTATTGGCAAAAATAAGCCGAAGGGGACATCGGCGTTACTTAATATAATATATTGGTGGCAATTAAAAGATCCTGTGATTGATAGTTTAGGAGAAAAATGGTAGTAAGTTACAAAAACAGAGGTCACTTTGCGTATTTATTTATGATATTTCAAATATATTTTTATTTTTTTTGAGCCGAAGAGGACATGCTTTATATTGTGTAGATTAATATATATTTTTTTGAGAAAAATTCTTGTAAGGATTACGGAAAAAAATGGTTCTAATGTATCCTAAATGAAGCCCAATTCACATATATCGACGCCTTAAGGAGCTTTGTCACAATACTATGTCGCTCCATCATAGCCAAATTTTGAATTTAAAATTAATTTATATGATTGAACTCCACCGTTACTCTTTTAAAATGTTTATGTTTATGAATGTGTTTATTTAAGTATGTAAAATAGTAATGCCTCAACTATCTAACATATGTATTTTAAATTGAATTCTTTTTTAATGTGACAAAAAACACCACGTTTTTTGTGTGTGTGTGTGTGTGTGTGTGTGTGTGTGTTTTTTCTATTGACATGCCACCTTAATTGTAATTGCTTATGATAATTCTGTACGCCATATATAGGCAAAACATAGTGCACATATTTTAAACAATAATACTAGGTATCTGTAGCATATGTTTAACAAAATAAATGATTGATTGATTAATCTTACAATATTTTGTTTCTGTCCAAAAGCAATAAGAAAATTATAAGCTATTTATCTTAAACCGCTAATAAAAAAACTCTATGACCTAAAAACGGCAACACTTCAAATCAACATAAAGCTACTACATGACTTCCTCAAACACCACTACCATAAGAAGTCTTAAGGGAACCCAAACCTATCACAAATTCATTCAACAGCCATAAAATGCTGCACAATAATTTATTTATATCATCCTAAAACCGTGTCAACAACTCCAGCTTACTGCACGAACGTGATCACAATTTGAAGGAAGAACTTCCCCAATGACGAGAGCCAAGGGACCCAACGCAGCGTTCAAAATGGCTCGTAGCGACATTTTATCGCCCCGACATAGGATTGCATAGTCGCACGTGATATAAGATGAGAACTAAACCTACACGTATTTTTCTTTGATGGCCTCTTTCAGGTTTATTTCGATTGTCTTAAAATGGAGTAGCTGGGGATTTTATTAGGCTGAAGTTTATGATGTGGATAAAATATATGGTGCTCTTTTATGGCAAGAAAACAGTCATTTAATGGGCTAAGGAAACTTCTAAAAGGTATATACCTACTTAAGCAAAAAAAAGGCCTGAAAATTCTTTCGAAAACTGTTAAGAGCGTTTACGACGTACCTACAGCATTTCATACAAACTTTCAAGACCTTGTTTTTCGAAATGAATGAACTGATTTTAATTAAACTTCATACGAATAAGCAGGATACAAAGGTCTAAAAAGTAACTTAAGAACATTTTCGAAATATTTTATTTAAAAAATAATAACTGGAAATCTCTGTTTCCATGGAAAATTTAAAATCGGTCTATATTTGACTGTAACACTATTTTTCGAAAACGTTCTACTTTTACTAACTTTTTAGACCTAGCTAGACCTTTATATCCTGCTAATACGTAAGAAGTTTCATTAAAATCGGTTCATTCATTTCGAAAAACAAGGGCTTGAAAGTTTGTATGAAATGCCGCACGTCGTAAACGCTCTTAAGTTCCTAACTTGTTATAAGAATACACCAATGTCTGTTTCGTCAACTGAAATTGAGGTCCCTTGATAAACCCGAGCTTCGAAATATTACCGTCTACATAAAATAATCTTTGGGCTATCAATAATACCGACTTGTATTTCAAAGTAGATTAGATACATAATACAGTTCGGCTATCACTACGCAGGGTCCAATTGAATTAGCTAGCGAAACTCCGCAGGCGTGATGAATATCGATATCTAAACACGATAAAACAAAAAAAAACAGATTATCTCAACTCTTACTTCAAGTAACAACAACCACCGGCCGTTGAACCTAAAAAAAAAAAAAAACTGGCACTCCGGTAGTGCCGACAGAAGTGAAAACTTGAACAATTACGAGTGTATTTTGTGAATCGTCTTATAAACAAAACACGCGTGTTAAGGTGTGTTCCTTATTTTATAGGGTTTTTTGCAAATCAGGTATGATGACCAAAGTGACTGGTTTATTCTTCTCGTGAAAGGAATTTATTCAGATTTACAAATAAGCACACAGGATAGACTTCAGTTCGTGGTGTTGGTCGCGGCAGTGGTAAGAGAAGCAAGCCCATGGAGCTCGTCGTCAGTTATATATCCGTGGTTCAGCGCCATCTCGTCGTTGTTGGATGAACTACGTAGTTAGTACGCGAGGCCCTCGTAGTTCTTCCCGATGTGCATAGATGGCGCTGTCCTCAACAACGCGCGTCTTTCGTTTTACGTCTTACGAATCTTACGATCAGGGTCACGTGACCTGACGCGAATTTAGAAGTTTTTACCCATTCCAAAAAAAGTACACAGCGCCGCTAAAGAAGTTTTCACTTCAAAAACATTTATTTTTTATTTTGTCATGTTTAGATATCGATTACGTCTGCGGAGTTTACCTAGCCAATTTAATTTGGCCCTGAAGAGACATCAGAAAAAATACAATTCACTTCTAGCACTAGTTCGTTACTTTGTACATTTCATGCACAAAGCATTTGGTCCTTCTACTCCTAACTTAACTGACTTAACTTTGTCGTTAAAGCGCCACTTCCCAGCATTTATGCACCGGTAAAAGATTGTCTCTCTTGAGAACGTGATACAAAGAATGTTCTTACGCTATTCCTTTTCTAATAATAAAGTTGTTCCTTTTGTTAGAGCACTTGCTCAACCGGTTCATTAAACTGTAGTAAGTACTTATCTGGTCTGACTTAAGGGGTCCGTGGCTAAATAATAACAGCCGCACAGGTCGATCGATCAGGTCAAGCTACGCTTGCCGCGGTTAGTCTCTGGATGGGTGACCATCTTTACATACTGAGACCCCTCCGTGCCTCGAAAAGCACGTTAAGCCGTTGGTCCCTGGATGGGTGACCATCTTTACATACTGAGACCCCTCCGTGCCTCGAAAAGCACGTTAAGCCGTTGGTCCCGGCTGTCATTCCTGGATATTATACTTCTTTCACATAATCTTTTTATTATTTGACATTTTATAACACTAATAAAGAGGTGAAAAATTATAATTGTCTGAATTCTAATTTTTCACCTCTTTATTAGTGTTTGTAATGGCAATCATATCACTTGGTTTTAGTAGGTTTTATATTTTATTTATCCTTTTGATATATTCTTATTTTGTAAATTTGAGGACTTTGTAGGCCTTGTAGACTTTAGATCTGTAGACCATTTTTTTATTTTATCAAGTACCTGGTACTTGTTGACAGGCCTACGCTGTCCTCCCATACCTACTGTAAATTGAAAACATTGTAAAAGCCAATTATTTTTAAAAAGATTAACCGTGAAGTTTCTCGCCGGCTCTTCTCCACAGGAAACGACCAATTGGAACCATGCACCTAGCTTCTGACGTTTCATAAGTGTAGGTTTATGTGAAATGAAATATTTTGCTTTTATTCATGCGCAATTTTTATATTTTTTTTATATTAGTGTATAAATACATTTTGTAAAGTATATACCTGTAAGTTTGTACCTCTTTTGAGATTTTTTGCATTGTTTAATAATTATTTAACGTTCAATATTCGCTCTACAATATGTATTTTGTCTAGTACCAAAAACGACAACTACCCAGTTATTTGTTTTTCAAAACACCTCGGAAAAGCAAACCGTTCCGTTTCGAGTAAGAAAAGAAAGTAGGCAATCAATAGATTTCTTGGTTCTTCGGTCCTGGGAATTTTATGCCTTGTGTTAGGGTTTACCGTTATGCAATTTATATCCGTCGATTCATCAAAACCTTATCGAAAGAATTATCAAATGAGTTCGATACAAATCTCTATACTTACGCAGAACATGAGCTATGACATAATAACCCTACCGATAGCCACCCCATGCGGTCCGCACCCCAATAACATTAGCTTTTTAACTTCACACCCTATCAAGTAATATTAAACTTTATACCTATCGCTATAAAATACACATTGATATACAACATACATATCAATTCTATAGAACTTTTTTACATCGAAAGTCTGGCTATGGCAACAATAGAAAAGTCTTCAATGGCGACCCTTCCGCGCATGCGTGCTGTTAAGCAACTAACTTCACTACAATATACCAAGCCACGGTACTCCACAACTTCGTCCCGATACCTGTATATACATCATAACAATTTCTCCACATTATTTAACAGTTTAATAATACACTAAACGTAAATTAAATCCGTCTTCAAACCGCGACTTTTCAGTCAACGTCTTATTTATAAGATACGGTGATCGCCTTTCAGTAACGCGCGCGTTAACGTTACGATTGCGTATAGAAAATACTTTTGATCAATAGGAGCTCTTTATTAATTTATTTGTGTTCTAGATAAGAAAGCATCGCTTTTCGCTGCTCAAATGTGTTCTGGTATATCGTATTAATTGTGATAAATACGTATTCAAGCCTAAGTGTGACAACGAACGAGTAAATAAGCTTTACTGTGTATTTTAAGTAAAAGTGTTTATATTTGAAGTCAAAGCGTCAATTTTGATAGGAACTCGGTGTTTTGTCGGGTCAGTGAATAGTGTAATATGTCGAAACCTAACACGCTGAAGGCTCACAGACTAAGTGCAGAATTCGCGGAGAAACGAGCACAGTCCATGAAGAAAACAGATCCATCGAACTCATAGCAGCCAGCCGTAAGTACAGCGTGTTATTGTCACTTGAATCGATCCTCTAGGCCTTTTATAACCTATAAAAAACTAAAATTCAGCATTTCACTACATCTTGCCATAAAGAAGTCGGATTTCTGTTACCTGAGCAATATTCAACCACTATAAAGTTTTTTTCTTAATTTTATACGTGCTGTGCTACTACTAGTAATTCTGTAGAAGTCGTAAATTAGTCCAACGAAAATCTTTATACAGCTACAAGTAGATAGCCTGGCCACTTAGACAAATTAGAAATCGAAAATCGATTGTTCTTCAATTTATAATGAGGTTGAGCCTTACCTACATTCCGGCCAATCAGATGATTAGATTAGTATTATTAGTACAGCCATTCGATTAAGTAAATTATTTTCTATAATTTAGCAAATATAGAGATTCAAACATTTTATATTCCATACATATTTATCTCATGCTTGATAAACCTAAGTATATTTTGTTCTTGGTGTAGATTTGTAGTGCTACATGAATTAAAGTCATTTCCAAGGATGAGAAGGTAACTAACAAAAATCTGCTCTAATATTGCTTTTGTATCGTGAATATTAGAACCAAAAACGTGAAATAAAAAGGTCAGTTGTAAGCAATAGTATGCCAAGCACATGATGTCTACAAACCAATATGGCTGCCACTCAGCTGTTCAGTACGGTACGCATGCGCGATGGGTTTCCCGCCATCTTTGAACTTTGCCCTAATATGCGAGACGCCAGTAAAATGCTGCTTGGAATGTAATAAAAATCGGGCGGATTTCCTGAGAATATTGTTTTTGAGAATGGAGTAATTGTAAAACATGTATATAGGTACGTTAACTGTTTAAACCCAAATACCAGCACATTCTGTGTTAAATAAAGGTAAAGGTAAAGGTGTCACCTGTAGCTATGCAAATGAGAATTTTGAAGTGCCCCATTACTTTGTAGGTACCCAATGTTCCTTTTAGTTAAAATGTATCGCTAAATCCATAGGGATTTATAGATACATTTTGAATAATAAATAGTTAAAGGACTTCATTCAGTATGAAAATGTAGAAAATGGATGTGGAGCTATGTCGCAAACTATGCTCCACCTTCAATCCTGCCCTCTGTGTCCCAAAACATGAGTCAAAGTGACCTCTGTGCTGCCACCGACGACGCCGTGGAAGTGGCGAAGTGTTGACCTACCAAGATCTGAAATACAGTCGTGCCAGCGTCACGAAAAAGAAGAAGAGTGTAGAAAATATTTTGAAACTATAATGGTTGCTCCAAGACACCATTAGGTACAGACGCCAGCTGTCAAATTTTCCCAATCAACTTTGAACGTTATGCTTTAGCGATGAAGTTGAAAATCTATTAAAGAAATTTGACAGATTGTAGTAGCTTGATGTGCTGGCGTCTGTACATCTCTTGTTTATCAAGCCTTATTAAAAACCACCGATTTTTTTTAAATCATTTGTATTTATTTATTTATACTTTTCGCACAAAAGGTACAAAGGTGGAATTAATGTCTTAAGCATTCTCTACCAGTCAACCAAGGGTGATGAAGAGAATAAGATGAATTTTTTTGAATAATATTTGCTCACTTTAAAATATTCTTCAGGCTCCTTCAAACAGGCGCGACACGCGATAAAATCGCGCGCGACACAAAGGCACCCCAAGTCGCGCAACGAGCGGTGCCTTTGTGTCGCGCGCGATTCGCATCGCGCGTCGCGCCTGTTTGCAAGAGCCTTTAGATTTAAAATATTTTACGAACGTTTCGAGATTATTATATAATAAATTTGGTAACAAGCACATTGCCTGTCTGCGCATAACTATGTAAGTAGATATGCAAATTAATTGTTAAAACACGCAGAATTTCGGTCACGCAATGTCACCAGGTTTTTGGAAGTTTCCACTAAAAATGTCAGCCTTTTTATGTAAAATAGCAACAGTTGATAAGGTTATAAATACTTACGATACGATAAAAATAATACTGAATTAAGAAGCACATCACCACTAGTGTTGCCCAAATGCAAGACCAAGACAAGACCTTAGTCAGTCTTGGTCTTGGTCTTGCGTCAATACACCTGGTCTTGGTCTTGGTCTTGGTATTGCGCTCTCAGTCTTGGTCTTGGTCTTGGTCTTGCAGCAAGAGTCTCGCAAGTCTTGCGAGACTCTACTACTTAGACTAAACTACATTCAAATACCTATTAGCCTATTGCCTATTAAAATTTTCTTACGTTTTTTGCAATTTGCTGGTCAGTATTAAGTTGTATGTTGATTAATATATGATTCGCGGCCGTAACAAATATGTATTTACAGAATTAAAATCATTAAAGTCATCAACACAACTCTCTAAGACCACGTAACTCCAAAGAATAACTGTTTCATGAAATCGTCATTCTTCGGAGTTACATGGTCTTAGAGAGTAGTGTTGATGACTTTAATGATTATAATTCTGTAAATACATATTTGTTACGGCCGCGAATCATATTTTGATTGACGTACAACTTAATACTGACCAGCAAATTGCAAAAAACGTGAGAAAATTTGAATTTCGCGGGCTACCTTAGCGCTTACCCCTTAAGTAAAGAAGATTAAAAAAAAACGTGCAGAAATGTATTGATAGTCACGTAATTTTTCGATATTTTTTTATTATCAACATTAATTTTAGTTTTGAATGCAATTCAACAATGTAATTTACTGTTTCATAAAAAAGAATACATCCATATTCATTTAAGTTTGTAGTAGCTTGATGTGCTGGCGTCTGTACCATAACATCGGCTGGCTTAAAACTGCTACTAGTACTAGACCTACTCGACTCGCTGTTGGTTTTAAATTTTGCTGAATAGAAGAATAATATAAACTTTGAAACATAAATATCTACATAATTTTTACCAACCTACTAACGTTAGATCTGCACATTAGACTTATACAAGTATAATATAATACTCTAAGTAGATATATACCTACAAGGTATGAAATGAACTTTGCTAGGAAGTTATGCTAGGTACATTTTTATCACATATGGGAACAAAGTAAGTAACACGCTACCTACCTACTTAATAAATAGTCGAAACATATAATAATCAATACAATACCTTTTAGTGTTATGACGATACGGGTTTGATACTGGGGAAAGTCTATCACAATCGGGATTGAAACCAAATACCTACTATAACGCCCAAATCTCAGTTTGACTTAACTGCGAGACGCAAGAGTCTTGCAGGCTTAGTCTTGTTCTTGCTCAAGTCTTGCAGGGTTCAGTCTTGGTCTTGGTCTTGCTACAATAAGTCGGTCTTGGTCTTGGTCTTGGTCTTGCAAAAATGCAAGAACAAGACCAAGACTGCAAGACCAAGACTGATTTTGGGCAACACTAATCACCACCCAAAATGTAGGTACCAATGGTATGGATAACTTCTTAAAGTTTCGAAATTGTAACACAGTTAGCCAACACACCAGGTTCGAGGGTAAATAATAACTGCCGCAGAGGTCGATCGAAGGTTAAGCTACGCTTGCCGTGGTCGGTACGTGGATGGGTGACCATCCATTACATAACGAGACCCCTCCGTGCCTCGGAAAACACGTTAAGCCGTTGGTCCAGGCTGTCATTAGTAGATCTTTGACAGTCGTTACGGGTAGTCAAAAGCCCAAAAGTCTGTCAATCATGGGATATCATGTTACCCAGTAACTGGATTGCGGAGGTTAGATAGGCAGTCGCTCCATGTAAAATACTGGTATTCAGCTGCATCCCGTTACACTAGAAGGAGTTTGATTTTAGCCAACAGACAATAAATCGCGTCTTTTTTAAATATCTATACGATTCTAAAATCTAAACAATATAAATGAGAACAACTAACTATTCTTCCAAAGCTAAATGCATTATCTTATAAATACAGCCGGTATTAGATACTGTGTAATTATGTATAATATGTAGAAACTACACAAAAACACAATTACAACACACACAAATAAAAACAAAAAAAAACCACAAACACCACAATTATTTCAAAAACCACATACCATCTTCTCCACCAACAAGAAGCATACTTATAATGTACAACCATTGTTTGGTAAGAATTATAGGCAATCCATCTATGCCAGACGTATATCGTAGAAAACAATGGAAACAGTACCTACGCCTCGTAAGTGATATTGGAAAAACACGAATGAGGAAGTGTCGAGATACCCATTTGCTTTTATTTTACTACCACCACTAAATATTAAAATATTTTACAAAGTTTATCCCATAGACAAGAAAACTTTCAAACTTTAAAGTTTTCTTGTCTATGGGATAAACTTTGTTGTTGTTGTCGGAGTTAACTCTTGTTTACGACTATAATTTTTGTTTAGCTTTTATATTTGATCCAACTTGGGAAAAGACTATGTCCAGTAGAGTTAGATAAAGAATTAAAAGCAACATTGAAACATAAACCAATGATTACAATTGGAAATCTTGATCATTTATCTTATTTTTAACGGATGCCTTATGTGAAAACCAGTTTCAATTAAATATTAATCAAGAAGATGATTGACCCTTTCATTGCTAATACATTCAAAATGGTGATCTCTAACCCGACACGTTACAGCTGTAAATGTCTTTGAGCCGTGCCGATGCACTTAATGTAAGTCCTATGGGGATACTGTTCTTGAAGTGTGATGGCAGTAACAGACGAGGCAACCTAACCTAACCGTCTTATAAGAACAGTAAAGTTTCCAAGTAATTTGTGTTATAATAGAAATTGAAATGAATCGACCGTGGTCGTCAGGCCGTAAAGAACTTCAGCTACTGTCAGATTTGAGAACATAAAAACTAAGTTGATTAAGAAAGAATATAAGCGGTCGAGATTGGATAAGCGGTCGAGTTTGGATAAGCGGTCGAATTTGGATATTACTTCACACACCGTTCATTCTGCTGAAAGAATACCTGCACTCTAATTGCGTAACACACTATCAATTACAATCTGAATCATTTTGAAGGATATTGCTAATCCATTGCTTCATGTAATCGAACAATTTGTCTGCTCAACTACGTAAATAACGCAATGAATGTTGTGGAGCTGTCAAAATGGAAGCCATTCCTACTGTTAGCGTGCTGCGAATTACCCCTCTGGTACAATCTACAACGTAGTAAATTTTATCGATAAGATGACAAGACACAGTCAGAACTAAAACTTGGTATCCCTGCCATGTTCAATACCTCAATAAAAACGTGAGAAAACAGTGTTCTTAAAGCGTGAGTTATGTATGTTTACCAACCTCGCGAGTAAATCTCAGCTCAACCCATAAACTCACAAGCAGATCACATACGCGAAAACCATAACTAAGGTCCATAGTTGCAAACGGCCATGAGTCAGAGGGTGCAATAACCCTGCCCAGACGTACCGTTGTGGATCAGTTGCTAGATTAGTCCGCGGATCTAAGCCTCAAAGAAAGCGCTGAAGGAACGATAAAAGAATTTTATTTAGCGCTTTAGCTCACAAATCTAATTGAGGCTGATGAGCTTTGATTTTATAGGGGCTTGAAGCGATTGAAGCGAAGAAATGGCATTGTTCGCAGCGAAAGCCCGGCTTGAATTTCAAAGTTTAGGGTTAATTGAACAACTTTTTGTCTGAAGTTTCCGTAGTTTATGGAGTACATTAGTCTTTATTGCGGACTTTGCAGTAATAGGAATCACACGGATTTGTGTTTTATATGTTTTTATTTTGTCTTAAAAGTATATTCGGAACATAGGACCAAAAAACATACACAGTCAACAAACGTCAACAAAATGTATCCACATGCCAAAATAGTTCTCATAAGCGATATTAAGTGATAATAGGTTAAGGTACTATTCTAAGGTACTATGGAAGAAGTGATCCCTGGTGACTTAATAAGTCTCCACATGCTAAGCTGAATTGGTCCTTTGAGGCTGTAAAAGTTTGTGAGGGCCATCTCCGTATGACCGGGTCAGTGGGACAGGTCTTTGTTTAATAATTCACTACCTACTGATGCTTTTGAATTTATTTCTAAGTAAGGCTCCTACAAACAGGCGCGACACGCGATAAAATCGCGCGCGCACAAAGGCACCGCTCGTTGCGCGACTTGCGGTATCTTAGTGTCGCGTGTCGTGTCGCCCCTGTTTGAAGGAACCTTAAAGCGTTCTTCTTCGTCAATGGCAATCTATATAGAGTCAGCCCAGACGTAAATCATTGAATATTAACGATTTTATATATTGAAGTTGATAGTTGTGTTGAAATTCGTTACTCTTGAGAAGAAACAAGAAAACAAAATTGTTATATAAAAACGATCTGAGATTTACAGAGATGTTTTATCATTTGATAGCAAAAGTCATAATTTTAAACTTGCCAATTAAACATAATATCATCTCGCCGGTAATCCCCAAAGAGTTAGACAGAAGACAAAACTGGTGAAATGTGGGTGTACTATATATTTCACCAGTTTTGTTTAAGTCCCATCCATGCCATCAACTCGGCACAAATCCACACTCCGAGCTGCTACTATGAAATTCCTGATGGAAAAACCCAACAACACTGTCCGACCTGGGAATCGAACCCAGGACCTCAAAAGTCAAAGTCAAAGATTTATTTGCCGTTAAATATGGTTACAGAAGTTCTTAAAAAGATATTACAGTAGCTTAACATATTCAATCATAAAATAATCACGTGCAAATTTTTGTTACAATTAGATTATTTTTTAAGCTGAAGGAATTCTTTTATATTATAGAAAGGATTTTCAATTAACCACCTCATGCTCAGAATGCTCGTTTGCGAATACAAGACCAACGGGGCAATTAAAATACGTAATTTATTTCGACAACGCCGTCGTCGCCGAGGCAGGCCTGAGAAACGCTGGCGTGACGATTTGGACTTGTTCCTAACCGATTGGATGGAGAAGGCACAGCACAAGGAAATGTGGAAGAAAATGGGGGAGGCCTTTGCCCAGCGGTGGGATAGTATAGGCTAACGGAAAAAAAATCGACAATATAGAGCTACTGAAGTAGTCTTCCAATGCATTGCATTAAACATGCACATGCACAGCAACAATGCACACCGCAGCGTGACACAGCGTGTATGAATAAAAGCTACACAATACACATTATTTACATCAACCTAGAAATTGCATTACACCTCCCACGTAGCGTAAAGTTGAGCCGATAAAGCTTTCGCGCCACAAAGCATAAAAGCGTTGATACAAGCACTAACTTAGTTTGCGGAAACTCTAGTTATTACACTGGTATTACTAAAACTAGACGTTTCATTATAAATTTTAGCTACAGCGTAGAATTCAGGATGTATATTTGCATGAAGGTTTATTGTGGCTCACAGGTCGATCGATCACGTTAAGCTACGCTTGCCGCGGTTGGCCTGTGGATGGGTTACCATCTTTACCCCTCCGTGCCTCGGAAAGCACGTTAAGCCGTTGGTCCCGGCTGACATTCGTTGATCATTGACAGTCGTTACGGGCAGTCAGAAGGCAGAAAGTCTGACAACCAGTCTTACCAAGGGGTATCGTATTACCCAGTAAGTGGGTTGTGGAGGTCAGATGGGCAGTCGCTCCATGTTAAATACTGGTATTCAGCTGCATCCGGTTAGACTGGAATCCGACTCCAACATAGCTGGGAAAAGGCTAAGCAGATCATGAATTTATTTAATTTTAATTTAGGTACATATTTAAATTTAATTACTAACATAACATCTAAATAGTCTGAATTATCTCATGATGATTTATCGTACATATCGCCGGCCAAGTCGTAAAGCGCATTTTAATGAATTTTATCTGACTTCCTCGTTGGTCTAGTGGTCGCAAGCTATTTTGCTGAGCATTAGGTCCATTCCAGTTCGATTTCCAGGTAGGACAAAGTGTTGTTGGGTTTTTCCATCTGGAATTTCTCAGTAGCAGTGAGAGTCTAGATTTGTACCCGGTTGATGGCAATAGGCTGGTCCTCTGTTACGTGGGACTTAAACATAAGTGGGTGTACTAAAATAATATACACTACTATCTTCTGCCCGCGACTTCGTCCGCGTGAAATTTCACCCTCCTCTCCCATTCACCCTCTCAAGAGTGGAATTTCTAAAAACTTTTTCTTAGTAAATGCCTACTCTTCACAAAGAACACATCCTCCAAATTGCATGTCTCTAGGACCAGCGGTTTAGGCTGTGCGTTGATGTTTCAGTCAGTGAGAACTTTGAATTTTATATATATAGATAGAATCGGCGCCACGAAGGATCATTACCCATAATTTCATAGTATTACAGTCTCCTCCAATGTTACCCTAATCTTCTAAAGCCTTAGGACCAAAACTATTCTGGTCCTCCGGTGCACTATCGAGAGAGACATTATTCATTGAGTTTTGCTATTATCTATGACTTAACTCGGCGCTACCATAATGCATGCATTCGGAATGGCACCCACGTGGATTAATCGGTAGTTTATTAACTTACCTTAAATTTAATTTATATGGTATTCTAATGAAAATCCCATTACATTAATATAAGCTAGGTATGAACCTAAAATCTATTAAAGTAACTTAACCCCGATTTTTAAGAAGCCATTGAATTTAATATGTTGTCTTATCTCATGTCAAGAGAAGTGATTTGATTAGCTGATTCAAATTAAAATTCCACCCAGAGCGGGAGGGGTCATTCAATGATACCCCAACCTGAAAAAAACAATCCTGATTAAGGCACACCATACAGGGTGACAGGATCATCGACGCGCAAACTCTAACCATAAATTCAGCACATGATTTAAAGACGTAAATGACGAAAATGTTCGTAGGAAATCAAAATAAAAACGCTGTTTCATGGAAAATGCAATACCTACGCGGACAAAATGTTATGGAACAGCAATATTTTTTCTTCAAATTTTTCGTGGGTTTTTTTCTTCAAATTCAACGCTGGGGGGTCCAGAATCATGTACTGAATCCATGGTGACAGGTTGCGCGTCGATGTCCCTGTCAACCTGTATATAAAAAAAGAATGAAAAAACTCAGTAGGTACAGGTAAATTTTCCCAATCAACTTTAAACCTTATGCTTTAGCAATAAAGTTGAAAATCTATTAAAGAAATTTGACAGATTATAGTAGCTTGATGTGCTGGCGCCTGTACAACACGGCTCATGTGTTATGTTTTGTGTAGATCTTTAGCCTTTCAGAAACCGAGCGTGCCGAGTCAGTGAAGTTCAATCAAAAATGCTCACGACCTAGTTTTGATAATTAAATAGCTAGGTCACCTAACAATCAAACTTCTTCAATCTTCTAGACAATCAATTTCTTTAACCATAAACACAAAGCATAAAGGTTTGGGTAACTGTATCTTGAACAGACCCTTTCAAAGGATAGGGTTGTCGACATGTATTTAAACTTTCAACCGGGACTAAAGGACCAGACGATACACGTGCTGATCTAAAGGCCGTAGATGTATACATACATAGCATAGTTTTGAGTGAAATGAGCATTTATATGAAATTTATAATACCCACACTTGTTACTTTTTAATTAGGCAACTGGCACGACGCGGTTGACACGGTGACTAAAAGAGTGATGAATATAAATGTTGATGGATGGAGAGGAGGGAAGGCCAGAGAAAAGATGGATGCATTGTGAGAGGAATGATATGAGAAAGAAGGAAATGAACGATAGCGTGACGTTTGACAGGGGAGAATGAAAGAAGAAAACTTCTAGCGCCGACCACAAGTAACATGGGACGAGGGCAGGAAGACGATAAAATGATGATGAACGATGCAGATGCCTGATGTTTCCCCCCAATCGCAAATTGTCGGCACTTATGAGAGTATCAGTTCTATAGCTACTATATACCTTCCCTTCCCGACCCCCTTCCGTTCCTTCCTTCCCTCCTCTTCTTCTTTTCTTTCCTTCCTTCTTCCTTTTCGTTCTTTTTCTTTCTCTTTTATTTTTTCCTTCCCTTTTTCCTTCTTTTCTTTTTTACCTTCTTGCCTGTATGAGACTTGCAACTAGGTTATTGTATCGCAACGTTCAAGTCAATAGACAAGCGTAGCAAGAGCTGCAAAAGAACACTGTTATACTGGTTTGTAAGCTGGAACAGAAAATATCCTACACAAATGAGAGCAGTCAACAGTTTCCCTTAAACCCCGAAGCACATCGTTTAAGAGGCAACATCCGGCCTCATGAAGTTTTTATTATCCAGTATCACCTCCAGCAAATATTCGCAGCATATAAACAAATCCGTTTCTCCGCTCATCGTTTCATATTTATCGCCACAATTCCGATACTGACGTGAAATATTTATATGAAAATTCTTTATTGTGTCGAAGATCTGCAGCCCTGAGGTGGAATCTCCATAATTCATGAGTCTGCATGGCATGACGCATTGCGCATTTACATAGATTCCCAAACACACCCGCCCATTGGCCACAGCTGTGCCAGTAATACATTTTTTATTATTTTCTCTTTTACTGAAAATAGTTTTTGCATTAGAAGAGGTTCTAAACCGATATCCAAGTGTCCAGCATCTTGAAATATTTCTCGTGCGGATCTGAAAATGGACTATTGATAACGACCATTTTTGTTTGACCAGACTAGTGATCGTTATTTAACAATGGCCGGTAAGGTAACAGGCTTGCAAATGGTTATAAACATTTGGCAAGTCCAAACCTTACTATGTATTTTCTTCCTCCAAGAGTCCTCTTTGATCTACAAATGAGTTTCTTGCCTGTTCTTCTCTATAACTACGCTTTGGAATGGGCAACAAGCTTCACATTTCTGACTGACCGACTTCTTGTCAATTCTAAAGTACCTTGTAAGTTATTGAATTGAAATAAATGCTTTGAGTTTAACACAATACGATAAAAAGGAACCGCCAATATGAAGGATCTGGGTAAATCATTCCCGATCAACGATGATGAAAACGATCAAGCATCTAACTAAATGCTAGCTAATACTCTTCCACAAATGTACCTACTCATGCAGACATAAACTTCCTTCTTTCCTTTTCATTGTCTCCCATGGAGGTTCGGCAGAAACTACAGAACCCTTACGTGCTTCGAAAATTTCTCGACAAGTCATCAACATCATCATAGCCATCAACATCATCATTCTCCTGTATAGGATCGGCGCAACATGTATTTTTCCCCTATACTTCTCTATTCTTCTTCTTTTCTTTTCTTTTTTTATTCTCTTTTATTCTTCTTTTTTTATCTCGTTAGTCACCTCTTTTCTAACCATATCATTCACCCAGTCCATCCATCGTTTCTTTGGTCTTTCCCTACTCTTATTGCCATCAACATTCATACTCAAAACTTCAATTTCTCGACAAGTGCAGTACTTAATTACATGAGACCGAGATTTTCGGTTTTTCAAATACCACCACCACCCCCTGAACAATGAAATGCTATAACAAACTAAACCATTTTCTATCCTTATATCAAGTTCCTGTATCCGTAACAAACTGCGTTCAGCCGTCAATTACCCGGTACTCTTGACGAGGGTTAGCACGTTGTGGCAAAGTTTTGATGATAGCTCGACAGGTTGAAACAAATACCTGACATACCTGGTCTGTCTGGCGAGGGAGGTATTGTAGAATTGTCTGGGTTATTGTTAAAACAAAAAAAAAAAACACTGGCACTCCGGTAGTGCCGACAGAAGTGAAAACTTGAACAATTACGAGTGTATTTTGTGAATCGTCTTATAAACAAAACACGCGTGTTAAGGTGTGTTCCTTATTTTATAGGGTTTTTTGCAAATCAGGTATGATGACCAAAGTGACTGGTTTATTCTTCTCGTGAAAGGAATTTATTCAGATTTGCTCGTCGTCAGTTATATATCCGTGGTTCAGCGCCATCTCGTCGTTGTTGGATGAACTACGTAGTTAGTACGCGAGGCCTACGTAGTTAGTACGCGAGGCCCTCGTAGTTCTTCCCGATGTGCATAGATGGCGCTGTCCTCAACAACGCGCGTCTTAAGTTTTACGTCTGACGTTAGTACGCGAGGCCCTCGTAGTTCTTCCCGATGTGCATAGATGGCGCTGTCCTCAACAACGCGCGTCTTACGTTTTACGTCTTACGAATTTTCGATCAGGGTCACGTGACCTGACGCGAATTTAGAAGTTTTTACCCATTCCAAAAAAAGTACACAGCGCCGCTAAAGAAGTTTTCACTTCAAAAAATATAAAACAATTTTTTTTAAACACGTTCTACCATTTATGGTAGATGGTGTTTTTAGGGTTCCGTACCTTAAAAAGGAAAAACGGAACCCTTATAAGATCACTTCGTTGTCCGTCTGTCTGTCCATCTGTCAAAATCCTTTTTCTCAAAAACGCATGAAGTTATCAAGTTGAAATTTATGTAGCACAAATAAAGGATAAATTCCGAAAACCCTAAATTTGTATTTATATACCCACAAATTTGTACGGAACCCTCGGTACGTGAGTCCGACTTGCACTTGACCAGTTTTTTTTTTAAGCTGTCCAGTTCTTTTAGATGCCAGAAAATTAGTATCGAAGATATTACGACACAACTAATCTCTGCCTGTTTTATTGTAGGCATGAACCAATCTACCAGCAAACCAACTGGAACCTCCTTGAAGGTGGTATAACAGACCATAAATTAAACATAACATCACGCCTGTAATTCCCAAGGGGTTAGGCAGAGCTGTACGTATAGTACTGACGCCAGCACATCAAGCTACCCGAAACTGTCAAATTCTCCCAATCAACTTGGAACGTTATGCTTTAGCAATGAAGTTGAAAATCTATTAAAGAAATTTGACAGATTGTAGTAGCTTGACGTGCTGGCGTCTGTACAAGCGCTTTTCGCCAGTTATATTTCAGTCCCATGTAAATAGACCCTATTGTCATCAACCGGGCCCAAATCCAGATTCCGTGCTGCTATATTAAATATATCTGTTAATACGAAGTACCAAATTAAAAGACTTTTACTAACTATATAAATAAATATAAAAACAAAAGGATATTTAGATGTCGAAGTGCTCGTCTGCATCGCTGTCATTCGGAAACGTGCCCAGAAGACTGGCAGCAATGCCACGTTGACTGGCAATGCTAATTCTTTGGCCAAAGAACGACCCAGCCTGGTCACGTGAAGTGTCGATTAATTATTTGTCTGTTAATTATTCGATTTAAAAGAGCTCTTTTTTCAATTAAACAACGACCAAAATGGACCGGAATAACTCGTCTTAACATCGTCTTAAAATATCCATCATTTGTTTACAGTATATAAACAAAAGAATCCATAAACTCCTATTATGTATCCAAACTAAAACTTACGCAACGTTACAACAGGAAATCACGTCCAAAAATGTCACAGGAAGTTGTTCGTAAAGTTTCCTTTATAGTGGGCAACACTGACAACAGGGACACTGGCAACATCGTCTCCATATTTATTATGCGCCCGTCGTTCGTCCATCATTCTCGTAGATACGGCTGCAATAGACAACGCGACTCTGTCCAAATATTGTGCTGTAAAGGGGCTTGCATGATGGATTACTTCAAAGTTTCAAAAATAGGAGAAGATTTAATTTTGAATGGTGTCTAGACTAATTAATGTTAGTTTTTGTACATTTTCTTTTGAAAATATTAATGACTTTCTTTCCGAAAGTTTGTGTGGAGAGTTTTATTCATTATCATAGGAAGCTCATCTACTCATTTCCGACTAAATTTAGATGCGACAATTAGTATACTGTCACTGTTAAACTACGTACGGTCCAGAGGGAGACAAAACTTGAATCTGTGCATAGCTATTAATTTCCAATTTATTATTAGATCTAAGCATAACATTACTTATGCCCAGTAAAAAAAAACTTATGTTGTTGGATAAACTGCGCTGTTGAATTTTGCTACTTTCGGTGCTGGGCCGAGCGCTGAAAATCCAACAGAGCCATTATATTTAGGTATTTATTTAGTTGTAGCCTAGTCTTCGTGAAAACGGGCATTAAAATAAGAACCGCTTCGTGACATTAGCTTTAAAGATGAATTAATATTGTCAAACTCAAACTCAAACTCAAAGCATTTATTTCAATTAAACCATTTACAGGCACTTTTGAATTGTCAAGAAGTCGGTCAGTCAGAAAATATGAAGCTAGTTGCCCATTCCAAAGCGTAGGTACCTACCCTACCTATGGAGAAGAACGGGCAAGAAACTCCATGGACACTCTTTTTAAATCACATTTTGCAAAAATATTAGTTACATCATTACTTTTGATATTAAAATTATATAATGTGAGAAAGATGTAAAAAATTAAAAAAGACGTACGCGTTAAAAGCGTCCAGAGTACAACAAATAGTACTTAACAAACAACAATCCAAAATTAAAATAATTAAAAATAAGCCGAGGCAGCTAAGTGATGACCAGCCCCAACTGACGGCGCCCGTTCACGTACCTAACCATCTTTTGTTAGTTACCAGTTTATACACCTTTACACGAATCTTGTTTAACAAAAAGTCGTTGATGTACCTGCGTCCTTATTCAGACTGATTGGACAAAACACGTGTGATTGCCGTCCATATGTGGTACAATGGATTTGGACAGATCGTTAATTACGTATTGACAGGCTAAACGTATGTACTTAAAGGTAGGGAGGGGTAAACGGCCGTCCGTCATTGTAAGTGGCACATGGGGAAATTGTGGGTGTAAATTCGGGCCAGGTTTAATTCTACCAATTTCAAAAACAGATAAGGTCATTTCGGCCTATAGGTAAATTTAAAAACTAAACATAGCTTCGGAAAACAATACAGTATTTGCTAGGACAGCAGTGTTTTCAACTATCTAACTATTGAGTCAAAGTTGTCATTCGTCTCCATGTTTAATTATTACTTAGTTATGAAATTCTGTAAATTAGTTTCCCAAAAATACATAAAATTCAAGATTAAAGATTCATTCATTAAATTCAATTCAATTAATTTTCACAAGACAATTTAGGGTAAATCATCTTAAATCCTTTAATACGTATTCCAGACTATTTCCCAGAAATAATAAAACAATCGAGTATTTTTTTTATAAATTCTTAGGCAAGATATTTAAAAATTTCCGTATATTTTACCTTTAACTACTTTAACTAGTTTACTTAATTACTTATCAGACATGTCAATACTTGCCTGAAAAGCTTGTTACTGATTGAGTCAGGCCGTCTCATTCAGTGTCTTGACTACTGAAAACCCAAACCCATGATGAAAGCCTCTCTTCTTTGTAGATGCGTGTGACCATTACCATTACTTAATAAATAATCAAGAAACAAAAATAAACATTAATTTCGCTAAACGAAAGCTTTCCAAACGATACTAAAATACTCAGAGCATTAATTTATCATTTCATTTTACACTTTTCATCCATTTTGACAAATGAGGTGTCATGGCGTCTTTGGAATTTCCCGTGGTGTCACTTGAACTGTTGTCAACAGTGCGGAAAGACGGATGCTGTAAGTTTTTCTTGTGTTAAAACCATTGTTAAATGCATCCGTCGTACTATTTCTCCACTAGGTACTGCAAGTATTGGGCCATCATCAGCCGCTGCTTATATAGTTCTATCAGAAGTCAACTACCGCATAATACCTACGCAATGTTGACTATGATTATACAATATCTATTGAAAGATCCACACAACTGTCAAAATATTTATACTCCCGTTCTACGCTATGCGAATAAACAATGACAATAAATTATCCTGTTTATTTAATTATCATAGTTTATAAACAGTACTATTGTCTAGATTTCTATTTTAATACGTATCAGTCTAGGCATTCACGTTGGATAAGTCAATCAATGTGGACTACTGTTACCTACATTATAAGGAAAACGATTTTGTACAGCCACAATGAATTGATAATTAGCATCCAGATCATTTATTGTGTTTTGAAAATGCTTTATAGTGCTTTTAGCATGGCAGTGTGCTTCAAGAACCAAGTAAGTAAATGCCGAATTTTATTTTATATAAAACTAGCTGTGCCCACCGCGACTTCGTTTGCGTGGTTGTAAGAAAACAATAATATGTTTCTTTACTATTATATACTTTTTATCATATAAATAGATGTGTTTACTCCTTAAAACATCAGCTATCTGCTAGTGAAAGTCCCGTCAAAATCGGTCCAGCCCTTTCGGAGATTTGCCGGAACAGAGACGAAAAATTTATAAATTGTTTTTTTTTTCGTTATGAATAACGTATATACTTTCATATGCATTTAGTAAAAATATATTATTTTGACAATGCAAACGAGATATATTATGTAAGTTTGTCGGCAACATACATACACAATATACATATCTGTGTGTCTTCAAACTTTTCCTTACTAAATTACCTATCATTTTGGACCGGAACAGCTTCAATTCTCATCTCACGATTATCAGATCTAATGAAACTTATTTCAAACCTAAAGAATGGATGCGTTGAGTGTAAGTAGAACTAATTATAGTGCGCTTAACGCTAGTCTTAAGTTAAAACTAGCGGTTTTAGCATTCCATTCCATTCCATTTTTTTAGACTTTTCGAGTCGAATTCAGTGCCTCATTAAGTTAAGAAAACATCGCATACAGAATTTCCCCAACCCTTTCGATAAAGAACTTACCACTAATGACTTTATAATGGTTATCCTCCTTTTAAACTCAACAAGAAACACCAACAATTTAGTCCTACATACACGCATAATATAATATATCTCGCTCGGTATCTGGCTGTGAACTATGACTGTATTTGGACACGCGCCAGACCGTGGCTCCGGTCGCCACTTGCGTTTTTTTAAACTTTTTAATACTAGTACACAGACACATTGCTCTTTTTGTTCGTAGATATCCGTAATGGTAGCTGTGTTCGAGAGATTTATTCGTAGGATGTGACTGTAACATTAATTTTATAAGAGTGAATAAGGATCGTAAAACGTCTTGGTGTATGTAGTCATCATCGAACCATTTGCTAGGATAATTATGAAATGATGTATCAAAAGTATGAGCGATATCATGGGGCTAAAATTATATTTCATCTTCCTTTTGATCTTAAAAAATCGTTTAATTCAGACTATTTAGATGTCCATATTTTGTTAGTATTAAATTATCTTTAAACTATGTTAGTAATTTAATTGAAATATGTACCTTAATTAAAATTTAATTGAAATTAAATAAAATTTAAATAAATTCATCATCATCTGCCTGGCCTTTTCCCAACTATTTTGGGGTCGGCTTCCAGTCTAACTGGATGCAGCTGAATACCAATATTTTACATCGAGCGACTGCCTATCTGACCTCCACAACCCAGTTACTGGGTAAAAATTAAAATAAATTATTAAAATACTAAATATCAAATATCATGTAGCTTGATGAGCCTCCTGATACGGGTCTGTCTGCAATCATCCTTCGTAATCTTCCTTTGGTTTCCTTATCCCATCATCATCTGCCTAGACTTTCCCCAACTATGTTGAGCTCGGCTTCCAGTCTAACTGGATGCAGCTGAATACCAGTATTTTACATGGAGCGACTGCCTATCTGACCTCCACAACCCAGTTACTGGGTAATACGATACCCCTTGGCAAGACATGTGGTTTGTTGTATGGTTGTGTGGTTTCCTTATCTTTATGATGTAAACTTTGTTTAGGTTCAAAGAGGTCAGAAAACTGAAATGGAAATATATATATGAGGAGGTTAACTGTGATTCTTTAACTAGCCAAAATGTAGTAAGTGCGCTACGCAAATCGAATCGCTTTAACTTTGCTTTGCGTAGCAGCGCACGGTGTTAAAGTTAGTGCCGGCTGTAAAAACAGACTGCTTTGCACTTAAATAGGTAGCTTGTTTATTACGGTTACTATGAAACACTATATCTAATTTATTAGGGTTCCGTACCAAAATGGTAAAACGGAACCCTTATGGTGAGAGTCTTTCTGTCTGTCACAGCTGGATAAAAAAAATACCGTTCCCACCCCTTATCTCCGAAGTTAGCAAAGAGAAAAATCTGAAATTATTCTATGTGATAAAAGTTTATGTAAAGATTACAGGAAAAATAAAACGAAGTCTCTAAATAGCACACTTTTTCAGAAATCATCAACAAAAGTTAAATTGGTTCCACTATCGGTTAAGAGATGGCGCTGACATAAAACTGCAATATTCTATACCGCAGTGCACAGTGTTAAAATTCTCTGACAAATATAGGCCTCGCCGATGAAAATTTAAAAACATGATGGTACGGAACCCTCGGTGCGCGAGTCCGACTCGCTCTTATCGTTATCTGACTGGCTTATGCTACCCTACACTTGGTCAATTATAGTTCCCTCCTTTTACACACTTCTTGCAACCCATCTTTAACATTTAAGAGTCTGTGCTCACCACGTTTTTTAAACGCGCCGTCGACGCGCGTTTGTAGCGATATAGACGCGATACGCACGCGAGTCAGACGCAGCCTGTAGACCTTCTGTAGGATAAAAGCGCACCGTCGACGCACGTTTCTAAAACGCGCGTCAACGGCGCGTTTAAAAAACGTGGTGTGCACACGCCCTTAGAGTGTTTAGCGAATACCAAGGTCTCTCTCTGATCATGCCAGAGGGACACTCGGCAAGGTAGGAGTGGGTTTTAGCCGATAGGTGTCCAGCAGTGCCCCATCTGGCTCATTAGTTAGGTAGTCTGGCTGTCCTTGAGGATTTAACAGTCCTGCCAAAAAAAAAATTGTGTTTAGCGTGTGACCCCGAAAATATAGAAAAGAAAAGACGCAAAAATAGTAAGCAGTTACTTTTAGTAATGAGGAATCTGTAATTATAATATTAAAAACGCTTTTATACGATTTTTTCTCATTTCCATATTCCTTAAAAATACCAATCTTTCTTCACAACACCGCGTGTACTTCATTTGTACCACAGGAGTTTTAACAACGTTTGAACTAAAACCAGGAGTGTTGGCTGAATGCCAGTCAGTGACCATTTTGTTTATCATTTTATCTGATTCTGTACCTTGTCGTCGTGTGTCGCGACCCTTAATGTCATGTTGATAGTTTTATTTGTCAATTAAAGTTAATTATTATCAATTATTATCAGGGTGCTAGGCTCTGATTTCTTCATTTATTTTGGATCTATCTAAAGCTCGCATTTTAGGACGATACTCAGCCTAGATTTACAGGCTTACGTTTATACGATGTGGCTCATAAAGTATCGTCTGATTCTGTCAAGTATCGCAATACATGGACTGCTTAAAGGCTCCAGCAGAGAGGCGTGATACGATTCTACTAGAACAATTTATTTGAAAACTTCATGGAAATTGTTCTTCAAAAGTAGCGTCGCGCCTATCTGCAGGAGCCTTTAAGCATGTATTGCGATAGTTGACAGAATCAGACGATGATTTATGAGCTGAATCTCCAGGGTACCGTAAAGTATCATTGACATTTCTGGTACAATTTCCTCTCTGAAATTATCTTCATGGAATAAATGAAGTACTCTCTTTAACACAGTTTTCAGGCAAACCGAGCCAAGTTTTTAATAATCTCTGTCTTACCTATAATGACTTGAAATGGTGAATACGGAGATGATGGCCAATAAAAATAAATGGAAGAATGATGAATAGGATGATGAAAGATCTTCAACAAACCGTAAAGCTAATTTCGACTAACGGTAGAGCTACTTATCCAGGCAAGATTAAAATCACACCCGCTAAAGGACATAATCTCGCTCTTCACAAAAAGCCTTTATCCCTCAACATACTCTTATTAAAACTAATAACTAAACTGAGCTGAAACTCAAGCAGTCGTGAAGCGAGTGGACGTGTCTCCAAAGTTTGCCAAACGTGTTTACCCTTCAGCAAAATACTTCATGCTCAGATGTGTGTAGGGTGATATAGAGATGTGTTAAGCCAATCATCAGTATATGACACTGCTAGGATATCTTGGATTCCATTATGTTTTCTACGGAGATATTCTCAGCTGTGGACCGCATTTTCATAGCAGTATTAAAAACCCTGAATTTGTGAAGATTTTGGGATTTTAATATGTCGTGGTTAAACCGCTATTAAAAACCTCACTTTGTGAAGATTTTGGGATATCAATATGTCGTAGTAAAAAAAATATTGACTACTTTTTTCCGAATGTATCGAGAAGTTTCTGTATGACACAAGCTCTCATAAATTTTAATGGTGGCAGCGTCGCCTAACTGGGCTTATTTTTTTTTTTATTGGTCTCGTTTATTGTCGATATACCTTCATCATCATCTAGACCTCTCTTTTCTTGATAGTAAAAATATAGAGGTACCTTTTATTTTATTGGTCTCGTTTATTGTTGATATACCTTCATCATCATCTAGACCTCTCATTTCTTGATAATAAAAATATAGAGGTAAGGTACCTCTATATTTTTAATTTTCTCTCTAGCCAAAGCGCCAATCGTGACACCGTGTGGCTATGGCCATATTTCTGGCGCTTTTTTGTTTTACTTTCAGGATACACCTACTAAAAATTATCACCAACAAGGAGCTTAAATTTGTACTCACACAGAGACAACAAACCCTGAAGTTAATAACTTCTAAACCCCGACTGAAGCTACGTGCCTGTAAAGTTACCTAAACGTGTTTATCCTTTTCCATTGAAAGTTTTAAATCCTCTAGAGTGTTGGAACGTTATTTTAGTGTTTCTGCAGATTTAGAAGTGAAAATACATTATAAACAGTCTGATTGAATAAGGCCTAATTCAGTGTCTTGATTGCCCAAACCCTTAATGAAAGCGTAAGTTGTGTTGATATTTTGATTTTCGATTAAAGCTTTGATAAATAGTCATTCATTTTGCTCAATGAAAGCTTTTAAACGATATACAGTGCTTGTGTACAGTTCTCATGTTCTTGTAAACTTTTCATCCATTAGGTAATCCATTCTTGACAAATGAGGTGTCATGGCGTCTTTGTAATTTCCCGCGCTGTCACTGAAGTGTTGTCTATTTGCGGAATCAAGGCATCGATATCCAGAAGGGATAACTGTGTCATGAATGTTGGAACAACATTGTCTGTCCAACAACAAAGAGCCTTTCATGTTCCGCTTCATCTGGCAATATCACGCGCTGTTGTGCAACTTTGTAAAATATTCACTCATCCCACCACGAACCCATAAAGGAATTTACTATGACCGCTAGCTTCTACCCGCGACTTCGTCGGCGTGAAATGTATAGTCTTAACATAAAATATCGCTCGGCAATACTGTAGCTTGCCATTAGTGCATCAATTCTCGGGATCGGATCAGTAGTTCTGTAGATTACCCCTTACATACAAACCCACAAATTTTACCTCTCTGAGAAGTGAGTACCTTAACAACCTATTTTAAATTTCGTATCCCGGGTAGCCCTACTTCCACACGACACGGGACATGACACTAGGGTAGGGCACATCGTAATTCCACCCGATACTATAGTATATACTATAGTACGCAAAATACACGCATTAACGTGGAGTTCCGGACACCAGCCCGTATTACCTATTACCTAGTTGTGCTGCTGGGAGTTTGTTGCGCGAGTTGTTCTTTCCAGCTAAGGCACAATGAAGTGATGAAGGGCAAGCGTTTTAGAGTACCTACTGTCTAACTGCTCATAAACACGAGTGACATGCATCTACGGCAGCGGCAACTGCAGTCGTCGACAACATGCTGCTCGTGTATTTGAGCAACGTACTTAAATACACGAGAGGGTCCGTAGCTAAATAATTGTGACGAAAGGGGTATGCGTGGCGCAGGTTATATAGAAATAAGACCACGCATCCAAGTCAACATAAAAAATATATATTTAGAAAAAGGTGTGGGTAGGTCTACGGTTCACAATTCCCAGAGTCCACCCTGTGGGTAGCGCTGTACTGCCCTGTTAGCCGGCGTGGCGATGACCGCAGCGGGGTGCCACGCTGGATGCGTAGGGGTGCCGGTCGTCAGGTGTTCGCGACGACCGCCGTTAAACAGCTCGGCCCACGTGGCAAGATGGCCAACAAATGGGACGTCCGATGCCGGTAGTTGCAGGCACGCACGAGTCACGACGGAATCAGCCGCGTGGCTCCAGATGTGCTGCCGTTAAGCTTGTTGATGTTCCCTAACCGGAACTTTGGACCCTGGAACATGACGTCCAGCGTGTCACGAGATGACCATTGGTCAACTCCGCTGATTGCGACACCAAGCTAAGCAGAGCGAGTAGCAATAGCAGTGCGCTAATGAAGGTGTTGGTGGATTGTCACAATCAGACGGAGTTTACAAAATGGAAGAGTGAAAAAAGGCATGATGCAATACATTTTGAGTGTGAAGCACGAAAAGTCAAAATGCATTAAGCTGAAGGCCTTAGATTAAAATGAATTACATTATTTAGCGTATATTAAATTCAGATAAAATAAGCATACATGCCAAGTTAACCTGCAAGAAAAAAAGAACACAAAATATACGCATGATCATGCTATCCAACACTTACCCAGTATGGGGGTTTCAAAGACACCGAATTTAATTGCTCGATGGCGGAGAATTTCGTAGATTAGGTAGTTGTTTTTAAGCCCGGATAATGGCGAGTTAAGACACGTGTGAAATCACTGATATCAATTATCTGGTGAGACGTGTGACCGCTTCGGGAAAAACCAAAATTCCTAATGACGAACGAAAGACGCGTTGGATAGAGATGGGACATGCGCGAGCGCATAGATAAATTCTCACTCGCGCGCCGATAGCTGAACATTTTGTGCTTTTAGTAATCACTATTTACTACCGCACTAGGTACTTGTAATATTCTGTGGACGTCATATTTTGACGTCTGCGTTTGTTTGACAGTTGAATGATGTAAACATTGGTATGTTGCTGTGTTTTTGTTGTTAATTAAGTTATTATGTGTTTAATTGTGCAAAATGTAACGTGCGACGTTACAGTACCCCGCCGCTTGGTGAGGGTTTTTACCTCAGTAAAAATCCTTTACTCCTGTTATACCTTCATCTGAATTACGACCCCTTGTATTCTTCATCGTTCATCCATCATATCTCATATTCGTAATCTTTGTATACTGGCAGACTACCTTAACAAGAGGTGAGTCCGCGCCCTAGCAGCTATGTGAGAGTTACATGTCTATAGTTGACTTGTTACTCGCGCAAAACAGACGTACATTCGGCTTATAGAAGCAAAGAACTTACTGGGTTTATACTATTGAAAAGGAATTTAGGCTTATTTAAGGAGTATCCACCCGCTCCTGCAAAGGCTTAATTAATGAGTTGCAAACCGCTCAGATAAGTTAAATTGTATTTGGAAATTAAAAAACTGGACGAAGGCTTATTTAAGGAGTATCCACCCGCTCCTGCATAGGCTTATTTAATGAGTTGCAACCGCTCAGAAATAATAACTCCCGGTAAGTAAAACGTACCGAGTTTGGCAACAACCAATCCAGAGGTTCCGATAAATGTGGAGAGACCACGGGTAAGGCACATGATAGAATCAAGTGAGCGTGGTTCTCCATCGGGGCTGAATAAGGAGGCCGAAAAAATTTGACGGATTAGGACACGTGTGAAGACACTGATGATGACATCTAGTGAGCGTGTCTCCGTCTGAGATTGTATTTATGCACTACAGTGTTATGCAGTGGCTTAAATATAACAAAGTAAAAAAAAAATGAAGTTAAAACAAGAAAAATATGTTGTTATTTCAAATTGAGTTCAAATGTAAGAATATTAAGTTATCCGTAAGACTGGTAAGTGTTGGGTAGCAATCCGCATGGTATGATAAGCGTCAATTACTCCGACTGTTACAAAACAAACTAAAATTAACGTCTTGGTTGTTGTCCGTGTAAAGTGAGGGAAACTACGTTATGAATTGTAAAAAGTTGAAAAAAAATTTTTTTTTTCTTTTTTTAAAGTTTGAAGTTTGTAAACAAATTGTAAATATATAATACATAATCGGTGCAACTAATGTGTACGCTTATGGTATTAAATTCTATAATTGGTGACAATAATAGTTTTTATAATTAACATATCGTCCCCGTATTTGGAAAACTAAATAACTTCGTTTTTGGCGATTTTGTCTTTTCCCTATTTTTAAATAATCCAAAACATGACGCATGTTTGAGTCTTACAGGAATTTACTTATCTTATTCCGTTCCAAAAATATAGCCATTTTTGTCGTTCAGATGGAATAATGCATATCTTCAAACTAATTCTAATTTTTTGAAGGAAAAATAAACAACTCAATAAATAAATCAATAACTGTGGTCAATGATTAGTTAAATTTTTAATAAATTAAATAAAATAAGTTGTTGATTTTTTCTTCAATTTACAAATTCTATCATAAAACTAACAAAGTTCTAGGAAAACTAAATAACTCTACTTAATTAATTTTGCTACTCAGAATTCTGTCAAAACGTACATTACTTTATAAACACTTGATGTTATCTATTTCTTCTACAACTAGATAATTATTAATTACAAGATGATAGGCAAATAAAATCAAATAGATTAAGTTATTTATATTAAGTTATAATAGATTAAGTTATTTATAATTGCCACGCGAAATATTGTAGTGTCTATTCAATGAATCGGAACAAGGAAGTGCGCGGGGGGAAGCGCGGGTGTCAGCGCGTGTGACTGATGCATCGCTCGCGTCACAAGCATTTTAGTGTAATGCGTAACCTTCAATTGCGTTGACGTCAGTGACCCAGAGTGAGAGTTTTACACTATAATGAATTCGCGGGGTAGATTTATGGTGAAAATGTGCCAAGAAGAAGATAATTCATCTGAGGTATGTAGCTACTTTACATACATTAGGTAATGTAAACCGAATGCATTTGGTTTTTTTTTTATTAAGTACTAAATTATTTACCGTAAACCAATCTTGGACCTGAAGAATAGAGTTATTCACGACGTCAAGATTTTGTGACCGTCGGTCTATTTTAAAGATCAATGATATGTCATCTGCAAATAACACCATCTTCGGTTGATTTTGAAGTAATTGGGGTAAATCATTAATGTAAGCTAAAAAGAGGAATGGACCCAATATCGAACCCTGAGGAACGCCCATTGTCATTTCTGACCCCAATGAGTTTACGCCGTTTACTTGAACTTTCACCTTTCTATCTTTCAGGTATGATCTTAGCAAATCAAGTGCTGTTTTTCTAATTCCATAGTGCTCCAGTTTCATCAGAAGTGTCTCATGGTTTACACAATCGAACGCCTTAGAGAGGTCGCAAAAGATTCCAATGGCATCTTGTGCTTCTTCCCAGGCGTTAAAAATGTTCTTTATTAAGGTAACACGGCGTCAGTAGTGCAACGCCTTTTAGTGAAACCGTACTGGTGTTCATGAAAGATGGAATTTTTATTAAAGTGACGTAACATTTGATTGAGCATCTACTTTTCAAACACTTTACTGAGAACTGGCAGAATTGACACGGGTCTATTTGTTGGGTTCTTTACTATCACCGGATTTGAACAAAGGTACTACTTTACTATGTTTCATAAGATCCGGAAAGACTCCTTGGTCAACACTGGTGTTAAATATGAAAGCTAAATAGGGCGCAATGGTTTCGATGAAAGATCTACATACTTTTACAGACATTCCCCAGAGATCTTCTGTTGATTTAATGTTAAGATCTTTAAAAATTTTTATGACAGCCTGGGGGTTTGTATGCTGAAACCTTAACTCCAAAGGGCATGCCTTTAAATTATTTTTAAGTAAGGCAGCAGAGAGCGTGGGGGATGAATTTAAAGCTTCAGTAGTTTTAAGGGGAATATTAGCAAAAAAGTTTTCAAATTCCTGAGCTATTTCTACATCTGAGTTGATGGGGCCATGTGTGCAGTCTCTAAATTAAATTCAGTATTACGCTGTTTTTTCCTACCTGTTTCATTATTTATTATTTGCCAGGTAGTTTTTATTTTATCATCAGCTGATTTTATTTTATTGCTAATATAAAGTGCCTTAGCTATTTGGCACACACTTTTAAATATTTTTGAATATTTTGCAACATACTGATGAAAGTTTGTATTATTCATATATTGCTTTAAGCCATAGAGTTCAAAAAGATTTTCCCTGCTTTTACGAATACCTGGAGTTGCCCAGTCACTAAATAAAAACTTTGTGTAAATACTTTTAGTTTTCAGTGGAAAAGTTTCATTAAACTGCGCATTTAGTATTGAAAAGAACTCGGCGTAGAACTCATTTGGGTCACCTATATTATTAAAATTCTGATCACATAATTTACTGGCCAAAGAATTATTTAATTTCTCTACCTTTTTACATGTTATTGTCCTAAACCTTATTTGAGTTTTTTGTAAAGGCATGTAGGAGCCAAATGTTATTGTTTGTCCACTGTGATCAGATGGCAACTTATTTACAATTCCTTTGTGTAAGTAATCACAATTACAAAAATATTATCAATACAAGTGGCAGAAGAAGCTGTCACTCGGGTTGGTTCAATAAAAACATTATTTTGACGAATCAAATGATCTAAAAAGACTTAACAATCTGACAGTATTCGAGTTATTTTCCAATAAATTAATATTAAAATCTCCACATACGATTATCGACTTACTACTTGTACTGTTTCTTTAACACATCTTCCATTACAGAATCAAACATAGTTAGATTCTGGTAACTTGGAGGTCTGTATACGCATACTATAACATGCTTATCAAGCTCAACACAGGACAATTCAATGGTGTGTTCAACAGACAGCCCAATTATGTCTTCTCGTTCTTTAGATTTAATAGAATGTTTAAGTAGTATTAATGACCCGCCATGTATCATACGTTTCCGGCTGAAATGGCTAACTACACAATAATTTTCATAATTAATTGACATTACTTGATGATCTTTCAACCAATGCTCTGTTAAACAAATGACATCAAAATTGGTGTTTTCCAAAAACAATTCTAATTCCAGTAATTTGGAAGCGCAACCTTGGATATTTTGATTAAATAATTTTAAATTATGTTGCACTCCCTTTGATTTTTTAGTATTATTAATTATATTGTCAGAAGATACCTTTTTATTATTCTGTAATAATAATTGGTTATTTAAAGGGGTAACTTCTGTTGTCTCCCCGACTAGTTTAAAAAATTATCCTGAGTGACCTCCACAACTACAACTGGAGAGTTTAGATTGCCCGAATAAGTTCGAGCAGAAGGAAAATACCCTATCTGACTGGTAGTGGTCTCCAAAGATGATGGTATTATAGGTGGATCCTCCTTCGTACATGACGATTCATAATTAATCACTATGTTGTTAGTATAGCTAGGCAACACAGACTCGTCACTAATACTAGAATTCGTTATATTAGCTATAACCTCGTTAATATTATATGCTATCAACATAGCAATCAGATGTCTACATATCAAAGTAATAAACGTTCAACTTTTACATTTAAACATATTTCAAGTTTGATAAATTCAATAACTGCATTTATTTCACCTTCTTTTACTCTACCAGATGGATCTAAGTTGTAGGAAAACTAAATAAATAGCCGAAATAAATAACTAATTGCAGTTACGTTACAAAAAGTAGTTGTGGCAAAATTAAACAACTTGGTTTTATATATTTTATTTAGTTATTGTTGAAGATAGAGTCCAGTTTGTTTAAGCATAATGTTAAAGATAATCAGGTCCACAAAATATAAAATTACCGACAATAAAATTGTCTCAATTTTTTTAACAAATGAACATTAATTGAAAAAAAAACACTAAATCGCGTTTATCTCAAAACTAGAAAATCGGAGTTATTTAGTTTTCCAACTACGGGGACGATATAAGTCACTATTGACATCCAACGACATATTTTTGCTGTTGACTGTACTCTGAAAATAACTATATTGACCAAGGCAAGGGTATCAAGTTAATAGGCAGGTAGACTGTTAGTAGGATAATTATAAATTAAAAGGAGGTAGGTGGGAATTGTGGTTGCAACACTTGTTGGAAACAGCTGATAAATCAATGAAATAGTACTGTGCTTTTGAGTTGTCAACAATAGAAACGTTCACTGTATGGAACATTAGTGAACTAGGTCAAATGTAAACAAGTACAAGATGTATTGATATTTAGGCTATAATTCCAATATAAAAGTTTGTAAATACAAGTTGTGTGATAATATTTTTAGTATTAAGTTCTAATGCTTGATTTTATAATTGTTAATTAAAGTTAAGTTCTTACTATGTTTTTTTTTTTTTTAAATAAATGATTCTAAGTTTTATTAAAAAAAGTGACTAAGTTATGTTTAAAAAATTGACACATATGAGTGTTATTAGATAAAAACACTGTTTGTGTACCAGTAGACAATGTTGTTAAGTCTAAAGTAGCCAGTAATTGAAAACCCGGCAACCCAATCCCTTCATCCGGCACACAGCAGAGCTGCTTACCGGAAGAAATAGGAATGAGCGTGGTACCTCCCCGGGGCGAGCCGTTACTATTGGCCCTACCACTATAAAAGAACGATAAATGCGTCCTTTATTTTAAATAACAAAAAAAAAAAAAATTAACAATTAAGTTGTAACGGAGCAATCCGTTCCTACCTAACAAGAAAAAAAACAAGGTAGCGCTGCGTACACCTTAGTTGCTGGCAACCAGAACGTTTTACACAATACAACCACCAAAATACACCAACATACAAAAAAAAAAATACCCACAAGGTAACCCTGAGGAAAATGAGACCGTAAAACCACGTTTTAGGGCGCCAATGTGACGAAAGGGGTATGCGTGGCGCAGGTTATATAGAAATAAGACCACGCATCCAAGTCAACATAAAAAATATATATTTAGAAAAAGGTGTGGGTAGGTCTACGGTTCACAATTCCCAGAGTCCACCCTGTGGGTAGCGCTGTACTGCCCTGTTAGCCGGCGTGGCGATGACCGCAGCGGGGTGCCACGCTGGATGCGTAGGGGTGCCGGTCGTCAGGTGTTCGCGACGACCGCCGTTAAACAGCTCGGCCCACGTGGCAAGATGGCCAACAAATGGGACGTCCGATGCCGGTAGTTGCAGGCACGCACGAGTCACGACGGAATCAGCCGCGTGGCTCCAGATGTGCTGCCGTTAAGCTTGCTGATGTTCCCTAACCGGAACTTTGGACCCTGGAACATGACGTCCAGCGTGTCACGAGATGACCATTGGTCAACTCCGCTGATTGCGACACCAAGCTAAGCAGAGCGAGTAGCAATAGCAGTGCGCTAATGAAGGTGTTGGTGGATTGTCACAATCAGACGGAGTTTACAAAATGGAAGAGTGAAAAAAGGCATGATGCAATACATTTTGAGTGTGAAGCACGAAAAGTCAAAATGCATTAAGCTGAAGGCCTTAGATTAAAATGAATTACATTATTTAGCGTATATTAAATTCAGATAAAATAAGCATACATGCCAAGTTAACCTGCAAGAAAAAAAGAACACAAAATATACGCATGATCATGCTATCCAACACTTACCCAGTATGGGGGTTTCAAAGACACCGAATTTAATTGCTCGATGGCGGAGAATTTCGTAGATTAGGTAGTTGTTTTTAAGCCCGGATAATGGCGAGTTAAGACACGTGTGAAATCACTGATATCAATTATCTGGTGAGACGTGTGACCGCTTCGGGAAAAACCAAAATTCCTAATGACGAACGAAAGACGCGTTGGATAGAGATGGGACATGCGCGAGCGCATAGATAAATTCTCACTCGCGCGCCGATAGCTGAACATTTTGTGCTTTTAGTAATCACTATTTACTACCGCACTAGGTACTTGTAATATTCTGTGGACGTCATATTTTGACGTCTGCGTTTGTTTGACAGTTGAATGATGTAAACATTGGTATGTTGCTGTGTTTTTGTTGTTAATTAAGTTATTATGTGTTTAATTGTGCAAAATGTAACGTGCGACGTTACATAATAACAGCCGCACAGGTCGATCGATCAGGTTAAGCTACGCTTGCCGCGGTTGGTCTGTGGATGGGTGACCATATTTACTTACCGTGACCCCGCCGCCGTGCCTCGGAAAGCACGTTAGGCCGTTGGTCCCGGCTGTCATTCCTGGATCTTTGACAGTCGTTACGGGTAGTCAGAAGTCCGAAAGTCTGACAACCAGTCTTACCAAGGGGTATCGTATTACCCAGTAACTGGGTTGTGGAGGTCAGATAGGCAGTCGCTCCATGTAAAATACTGGTATTCAGCTGCATCTGGTTAGACTGGAAGCCGACCCAAACATAGTTGGGAAAAGGCTAGGCAGATGATGATGACTTAAATACACGGGCGGCACTTTGTCGACTAGTTGGATCTGCACCTTTGACGAGCGTCGCTCGTGTATATGCACACTTATGTAATTTTGACGTTCGAAAAGTGCTGATCGCTTTTGATAAGATTTTATCCTGTATTCGTACATAGACAGAAGAGCTTCTCAATATAATGTTCTAGTTCCATCTATCCTTTACGTAGTTAGCCACAAACCAGACGTGTCTCTAAACTCAGCGCAACATGTTTATGCCTCGTTAGTTCCCGTTTGTTATCCTCAACCGTGATATTATTTACGACGGTACTGAATGGCCGCCTGGCCGCCGACTCATCATTTTAGGATGTATGTTTTTGCCTCAAGTTTGAGTATTCAAATAAATATAACCTCAAAGGAAAGACGTGAAAGCTAAGTTTTAGTTGTAGGATGTGTAAACGTATGTTTATTTATTTATAGATCTGAGATTTCGGTAGTAGTAGAGCTTCTTGTAAAAGGTTTCTAGGAAAGTACCACCACCATCATTTTTACCAGCACTCTAATTGCATACCACACTTTCGATCACAATCTGAATCATTTTGAAGGATATCATTAATCCAATGCTTCATATGTTCGAAATATTTGTCTGTTCAACCTCTTAAATAACGCAATGAATGTTGTAGAACTATCAAATTAAACCGATTGCCATTGCCACCGATAGTGTGTTATGCAATTACCCTGCAGGTATCATTGCTGGCGAATTGCATTAAAGGAGGATGTGTGGAATTGAACACGAACTAGGTCTCTTTCCCAATCCATCAATAGTTTATTGACTCCGCCAAGTCATTCCTGTTGAACATGAAAGGACAATAAAATACCCGATTGATTCGATCGATTCTAAAGAACAATCGATTGGACTCCAGCAATTGTTCTCCATGACACGCCGCGCTCTGATTATTTGCTCATGACCGCACAGGACAATAAAAGTATATTATTTTATGTTTACTGACCATCTCACTATAGGCATGTACAGTGGCCTCCAAAAGTTAATTGACATTTTTCCACTTCAGCTGTGATGCCACATTATCATTTAAAATAAGTAATAATCAGGTACTCCTAAAGGACTACTTGATTATGTTTTCTGATTATAGTCCGCGCGGAACTAGTTGGCCGCGCCTTAGGTATGTGAGTGGTGGGACGGAGGGGCCGCGCTTTGTCATTATTGAGTACGTGCGTTGCGAACACTAGGCAACCCCGCCGTCCTCAACCCCGTCCCCACCTAAGGCGCGGCCAACTAGTTCCGCGCGGACTATATTTGGCCGCACCTTAGGTGGGGACGGGGGTGAGGGCGGCGGGGTTCGGGGTTGCCTAGTGTTCGCGACGCACGTACTCAATAATGACAAAGCGCGGCATCTCCGACTATAGTCAAAGTTAGTTGAATTAGTCAATAAAATCGATATAGCAGTTCAAACATTTGGATCACTATAATTTTAAATCATAATGTAGTGTGTTAAAGCTGAAGTGGAAAAATGTCAACGGAGGCCAATGTATGTATGTGAAAGATAAAAGAAGAAATACCTTCGTCGCATGTCGATACCTTTTTCACAGGCACTTTTTCATTCCAATTTCAAAACTGTCAAACGATTGTTAGGGATCGAGTCAGCATCGTAGCACATCGATTTAAAAGCACTCAGCTTTACACTCACGTTGAATGGAACTGCATGGCATATTTTCGCTCTAAAAGGCCAGTATTAAACCCAGCAAGGCATAAAGTCTTCAGGATTGACTGACGCTGAATACTTTTTATTTTGAATACCTATTCGATTTTTTAATCGTTGTCAGCTGTTGGCAGTCTTTCAGATAATCTTGACGAATTTCAACGAATTAAAAAAAAACTATATTTAAAATTAGAATTCCGTTAAATATTTTTGAAGCTCCAGTTAACTTCAGTCAAGTCGGATACGACGAAAGTAAACTATATACGATGGCTGTTTCGCTTCAAGTCAACCCATAAAAAGAAAAAAAAATCCGTCCGCGATTTTAAGTCCAGATAATCTTGCGCTTAATCTAAAAGATGCTCCTTATATGGAAAGTGAAACATAACACATTAAACTCTTTCTAATATTAAAAGCTGTTCGCCTAGCCGGCGCCATAGATGCGTGGGTTAAAGGACGCGTAATGCAAACGCTACTCATGCATGGAACCAGGGCTGACAAGATACTATTCAAAGCTGACGTGTTTTGTTGTTAAGGTATTGTTAAGTTCTTTTGCTTTGGGAGACGGTGGAGATCTTGATGTCCTGTTTTTACCTAGCTTTTTGTACGTCAAAGAAATAAAGAATAACGTATAATTGGACACAGTTCGGGAAACACAAAATACAAGTAACTTAATAATAAAAAAGTGATAATAATGTTTGCTAAAACGTCACTAGTTTTCTTATACCTCTTGCGGATGATGGCCATGCACTTACTTTTTTTCTACACTCTAGTGCTTATAATTTTGATTTCCCTTTTGCATATCAAGGTTTTCTTTTGAAGCCGTAAATCATTTTGTATAATGGCCTCTTGCGCCACTTGAGCTCTTACTTAAAGAACTCGAATTTGATATTCATATTGAAATCCACAAAAATATTGGGGAACAGTGAAAGAAAAAAAAACAACATAAAAAATCGCCATGTTCTTGAGAAGTCGTGTCTTCTCTTAGGCAATTCGGCTTATTTCCTGAACATAGATAAATCTTCGCTCTTTATGTGGAGGCCTTTCTTGATTTACATTTTCAATTTTATTTTTTTAATTTCTACCTGATGCAAACGTGCCAACCCTCCCATCAGCCGGGCGTCGCCGCTCCGTGGCTCGGCAGTTTGTCTTAATACGGCTCCTTTGACTTCAACGTCTTAGACGCGTTTTAATATGAAAGGAAACCATCTTTTTATTATTTTGTATGCCCTCCACTCTTTGGGTGTTCGTGTGAAGAAGGGTCCTCCCCTGTGTGTAATTTTCGTCCATTACTTATTAACAGGTGACCAATTCGCACGGCGGCTATGTGTCACGTTTCGGTTAAATATTTTGATGAGGACGTGTTCGGTTATTTTCTCTACTAAGTTATTACCAAAAGGTCTACCTGTTTCAGTGCAGTGGTGGCCCAGTGCAGTGGTACTAAGACTTACGATTTGTAGGTCGTAGGTTCGAACTCAAGCAGACACTTTGTGTAAATTATTTCATCACCACTGCTCTCAAAACGGTGAAGGAAAACATCGTGAGGAAACCGGCATGTCCTAGAACCAGGAATTCGAAAACATGTGACATCCGCAAACCCGCACGAGGTCCGCGTGGTGGATTATGGCCCACTTCCTCCCACAGAGAGGAGGCCTGTGTCCCAGCAGTGGGAACATTGGCTGAATATGTTACCTGTTTCATTTATATAATTATTGTTATTATTGGACATCAGAACTTGACCTTGGCTCCGGTCTTCAAGAGGCATGGTCTCATCAAATGTTAAACCTGATAGGAGTGCAGTATACTTCTTCATCTCAGCTAAACCACTAGGAAGTGGTGAAGGGCGGGCGATTCTCAGCCTAATTTAAATATGTGACTTTTGATAGCAGCCAAGTTGCATTAGCTAATCTCCATACATAATTATTGGTAGGCAATAATTCATTCATTATAATGTATATCTAATACAGCGCACTCTTGAATTTCCTCCTTAATCCACTGCTTTAAAAAATTAACGTCATGCTTTAATCCAATCCTGCTGAAATGTCAGCTTTGCGACGCGTAACCTATTTTCCCCCGTGACCTCATCAAGCAACATGAGTTAACATAATTAGTCTGGAATAGATTAATCGTCTTCCGATCTTTATGGTAAGACTTTAAAAGAAGCGGAATTTCCCTTGGAGACGGAAAATGTTACCCAAAGGAACAACTGTATTAAGTAATTGCCGATATTTATTAACTAGCTGCGTCCCGCGGTTTCACCCACATAAGTCTCGATCCCTATATAATATCGGGATAAAATGTATCTTATGTCCTAATCCTGGTCACGGGCTACCCATATGCCAAATTTCATTCAAGTCCGTTCAGCCGTTTTAACGTGAAAGCTTAACAAACATACAAAAAATATATCCTTTTCTCTTTATAATATTAATATTATAGTTTAGATTTCCTAGATTGGCAAGATTATTTACACTACTAAAACAATTAGGTAGGGAGTATATTTTACCAGACAAATAGCAAAACGACTGCACGTGACACCACACCAACCACTTACTATAATGACAACCTCTCTCTTATTCTCTAGAGCATGAAAATTATTTTCAATTTTCTCACAAAGGACTTCTAAAAACATTTTCCTTGTTTTCTTTTACATTTTCCGTTCCTTAGCATTTCATAGCCACAACTTAGAACGCGCGATGCGAGTACACAGAGAACTTGCTTACAGAAAGCAGAAAGTCTCGGCTACATACAGGGCCGTCTTCAACCTATTGGAGGCCCTGGGCACATAAGGACCACGGGGCCCATAAGAGACAATAAGAGAAACATACTAATAATTCATAACTGGGGGAAACTTATTGTAAATCGTAGCTTTTTTTTTCATTGAATCGGGTACTAATAATGCGTAATAATGTTTTTTAATGAGAGCAGGCCGGGGCCCCCGAAGATCGCTGGTCCCTGGGCACTTGTCCAGAGTGCCCAATGAAAAAGAGGGGCCTGGCTACATACAAACAATGAATGACAACGGAATGACGCACACATAGACACACACGAAATAATTGCGTAAGACACTAACAGTAGTAATGACTTTCAGTTTGACAGTTCAACAATATTCATTGCGTTATTTACGTTGTTAAGCAGACAAATTGTTCGATCATATGAAGCAATGGATTAGAAATATCACTCAAATGATTCCGATAACATAACACACTATCAATCACAATTGACAGTGTGTAACGCAATTAGGGTGTTCTATACGTAGACACATACAGCGAGTGTGTGCACTTACTACTGGCATTCGTTTTGACATAGTTTGAATTGCGTTCGCCTTACGCATGCGCCTGTATGTGTGTGCCCTCTTTGTAAAGAGCTGGCCTTCTGTACCTATATATTCAAAGGCGAGTGCGCCGGGAAAAGCGGTAGTTTTAATTAAATTACTCCGGTGGTCGCCTCAGGGTTGTTTGCTGGAGCTTCGCAAACGAAGTCTTTGTGAAACTTGACCACTCCATCAGGTGTTATTTGGTTTTAATCTAGAATTTTCCATGAGTGCAGGTACTTACTTCTTGAGGGTGCTACAACATTAGACTGTGGAGTTCATTTCATAGGGCTTGGAAAAGTATATTTGTATAGCTGTTAAATGAAATTGTTTATTCTGTTAATAGGACATCGGAATCATTTTTGCATGTCATAAAAAAAAATAAGATAGATGGTGTCGACATTTCCGATCTGACTACGAATAAATGGAGAAACTAACGAAGGGTCAAAGCTCTTTTAAAGTCCAGACATAATCTTGGTGAGATCATGTGAGAAAAATGACGATTAGTGCATTAAATGTTTCTTCTCAGGAAAGAATCACACAGATTTGAGTGAGCCAGTTCAGTCAGTGATAGTATTTTGAGCCTTAAAATTGCATTTTAATCTTTAAGAATGAACGAGCAATCTGCTTCTACATACTTCTTTTCTATGAGTTTCTTGGTAGGCTAAAAATACGATGGATGTAAGTAGAGGTCCCATATATTTCTGTTTCCTATTTCATTAACCTGGACATTTTCCTTGGCCATTAATTACTCAGCCGTCGCCGTTAGTAAAATCACAAGAACATTTTATTTCATCAAGCTAATGGCCAAATATTTGGCCACCTTATGCCTATAATAAAACAGCATGCATTCGCAAGCCGTCCTAAAAATCTTATCGCAAAGACATAAAGTTCAAAATCCTTTAACATAGGGTGAGTGGGGGGAAGATAGAAAACGGGGTAACACAAAAAGTTGTCCATATCGTCAGATTTAATGCAGTTTTTGCAGTGATGGCAACATTGTTAAGATCGCCATTTTGTTACGTCGCACATCTCAATCAGCGTTTACCGCTTTGAGTGAATGGTTGTGTGAAAAATGCAAATTTCTGCGCAGTGACTTTTACGCAAATTAATCGAGTGTTTTAATCTTACCCCGTGTCCTATAACTTTACTTACGAGGTGGGTACGAATGTTTTATTGGAATATCTACTCATTATTTTTAATTCTTAGTTGTGTTATTACATCCAAATATGGCTATTTTTCGTATTTTAGGATTTATTTCAATTTTCCATCTTTACCCACCAATATTTGACGGGTTAAGAAGAACATTTAAAAGTTTCGACCTTACCCCGTTTTCAAAAGTCATACAAATAGTCAGATGTTCTCAAACTGTTCATGATAAGATAAGTATACAAAATAAATTAATCGGTACCTACCCTTTTATGATGTTCTTATAGAATATCGTTTATGCAAAGTTTGAATGAATTAATTTTGTGTATAATTGATTAGTGATTACAAATATTATTATTATAAATACCAACTTAGGACTACCGAATGACTATTCAATAATAATTGCATTTTGTCAATTCAGAATCACCATGCCACGTAATTACGTCCGGACATCTCTACGCGCAACTTCCTACACCCATGACGATATTGCTAACGCCATAGAGAAAGTAAAACGGAAGGAATGTTTATAATATAATACGTCATAGTGTGAAAGAACAAGACATCCCGAAAAATCCGTGCCGAAGTCGAGATTATTATGTTAAGAATTAAGGTACAACTTCGTAGCTAACTGCAAGCAGCAGCAGCAGGCGACGTGTCGCCACGAAACTACTGGTTTCTATGTGTTTCTATGAAATACCTTCCGTAGCTAGCGACACGTTGTTTTCATAGAAATACATAGACCCCAGTAGTGTCGCAGTGACACGTCGTATGCTGCTGCTGTCTGCAGTCGACTACGAACTCGTACCTTTAGATGTAATAAAGATTAAAATTGAATCTTTAAAGATATTGATCCTAAATATGGCAAATTAATGTAAGATAAGTGATTTGTTATTGCTTTTTTGCCTTTGAAGAGTCTTTTTATGTTTTTGTTATGAACATGAAGCCATACATTTTTTATTTTTCTAAGATGTTGCTTGGATAACTATTTAATTTTGAAATATTTTATCTTTATGTCACTTTTATTTGTTACGTATTGCGCTACATTTGTAGACTCAGATGAAAGAAAAATGCAAACTCTGTTTTGTAATATCTCGGTAAGTATTAGGATAAAGTGAAATTAAAGGATATATTTGATTGATAGCAATGTTTTATTTTCAGTATAACCTTAAGCAATTAAAGTGGAAAGTTTGAGAACCTCTTTGTCAATCTTCCCCCGGTGGGGTAAGATTGAAATATATAAAAATATAAAAACGTTATATCTTTCTAAACTAAAGGAATTTTGACACTTCAGTCAGTTCTCAGTTTTTAGGGCACTTCAAACTATAGACTAGTGACCACCAACAGCGTCTGACAATCATTTAAACGATTTTAGAAACTATTTCGATCTTCCCCCATCACCCTTTCATCTTTCCCCTGGTTCATTTTCGTGATAAAAACATTTAATTTAATTTTTTTTATGCTTTGGAGCAGATTTAACAGGATGTTATCAATATGATAGAAAAATATACTCTTTGCTCTTTACTCAAACAAATAATTTTTTAGCATAAGCTCATATGTACTGTTCTACAAGACTTCAAATACAACACTGCTCATCTCATCAAAAAACCGTTCGATCTTGCCCCCACTCACCCTATATTATATTTATAGTTTAATAAGATCCCTTCACATGAGTCAGCTCTGTAACAGAGGGTGCTACATCTACCCTACTTTTAAGGGTTGACTTTGACTCACTAATCGATATTTTTGCCCCAAATATTATAATGAGTTGGTCCTATGTGGGTCGTGGACAAAAACTAGAGCCAAATATGGTTTTGGAAATACTCCAGGGAAACCCTGACCTTACTTTTATGGAAATGTTGGCAGTCATTTCGTCGGAGAAGTAGAAATATATTTTCTAACGGATGCTTTATGAAATTAGTTGTCTTAGTTTTGCTCCATAAATATGGCACAGTCTGTGTTATAGATTTCTACAGTCCATTAATTCTAGAACATTGTTTCAGCTAGTGATATTTGTAAATACCTTACAACTACCCTTACCTTACTTGGTTTTTTATTTTGCTGTATTTAGTTTAGTTTGTGATCTTCCTGTACGAGTCGCAATAAATAGTTTTTCTTTCTTTAACTCCATAACTAAACTAGACAATATTGATCTTCCCCACTATCCAGTGTATTTCCGTAACTAACTTTCGGAGCTATAAAATATTCAGTTAAACAAGAGACACAACACTACTGTTCGATTGTGGTAGAACAAATCACGTTCCCAATTGCATTGATTGCAAATTGAAATGGTAATAGCTTCGCCCTTAACACATGGGTCCTAATTTCGCCACAGGCGAAAAGTTGCACGGCATTCTACCTACACACTTCTGTTAGTACTCGGCGGTTATTTTTATTACTTTCAGCCAGTGTTTTCGTACTGTGCACTGCTTTCTTTGTGTTTTGTAGTTGCTTACCTATCCTTTCATCCTCTTTGCATTCAACTGGTCATGTCCATTGCCCATTCATTTGAACTAATCCCACAGCCCTTTAGTAATCGATTCAAATATGACCCGCTAGCGCGTCACTAATGACTGGTTTTATTATTGTTTAGTGGTTAAAATGTACCATTAATGTCTTTGATAGTTCATTATTAAGTAGTAATTTATATTTATGGTTATTGCCTATTAGGTTTTGGTGTACGTTTGTTTTGGCTAGCTTTAAATATGAATGCTTTTACGGACAGTCAGATAACTTTAATAACTTTGTTTTTTTCCCAAAATATTTCAGTTACATATTTGAGATAAAATTTTTATGTTATTTTATTTTGTAAGCCTAATACTGAAATACAAAGTAAAGCTCAAATGTTTCATAAACGTCTACAATGTAGTAATCACGATAGGCAACACGCCAATGACGAAACTACTCCAAGCAAGAATTTTACAACATCCATAAAAATGAAAATTTCAAATTCAAAAGACTTGGAAGTTAACAGCATACTACATCTCGGTGCATCGAAGGAAACTGTCGCAATGACGACGTGCTCTAGATTAGCTATTCTGGAAACTTTCCAGCAAGCAATTGATATCGACTGAAGTCTGAAATATACCTTACATCGAGGTTTTCTTTAATCTTCCAACTTTGTGCTGCGAGATTTTCAATTTGAGTTGGGACGGAAATATGTGGTTATGCAATACTGAATAAGAAGGTCCCATTCCTAAGACAAAGTTGTAGAATAAAGGTATGTTGGAATTATTGTTGCTGGTGTAATGATGAGTTTTCGACAGGTTTCGCACAAACGCCTTTGCCTTTCGCACAAACATCTATGCTTTATTACCTGGTAATCAAGTTGAATTAAAGAAGATAATTCATATTCTTCTTCTTCAGTAAACATTCTGAAACTGCCGAGCTATCTTTAGGTACAGACGCCAGCACATCAAGCTACCCGAAACTGTCAAATTTTTCCAATCAACATTGAGCCGTATGCTTTACGGATAAAGTTCAAAATCTATCAAAGAAATTTGACAGATTGTAGTAGATTGATGTGCTGGCGTCTGTATATTAGTATCAATAATATAACACAATATCAATAGTATTATATAGTTTTGATTTTTACTTTGTTTTCCCATAATGCAACAGTAGATTGCTGACCAGTCTCGCCGGAAACATAAAGACATCCCATCCAACATATTGTTACGAAACGAACAACATATACATACCTCTTCCCAATTCCGTGTTTGGCACGGAAATCTATTGGTGTTTTCAAGGCGTCTTTAGCCTTGAAGACTTGTCCTCGAGATTCTGGACCATATCCAAGATTCGTCATGGTGTTCCTATATATTCTAGCTCCAATATCATCTATAGTTTCCTAGACTAGTCTAGTTTTATATCCGTGGTATATGCTGGCGCGACGCGTTGCAATAAAAATGGTAGAACTTTTGTTGTGGCCATTCTTATGTCTTTCTTTTTTAATCTTCTTTGATTTATGATTTTGGAACGTTTAGCTTATTGAGTTTTCTCTTTATGGTACGCTATAAAATGGCACTACCCCTTACATTAGACATTTAAAATTACGAATTTAGATTTTTTTATTCAATCTTTAGGAGGACTGAGAAATAAGATTCTCTTTTATATTTTCCCATGTTTTAGTGTCGGCGGTGACCGATAACGCTATGCTTTTGTTTTTTCTAAATACAGTATTTTTTATTCAGACTTGGTGAGACAGTGATTTAACTGTCTCCATAATAATGGCTCCCTAGCATACATGAAATTTGATTCCAATTAAGTGAAGACATGTGCAATGAATCATGTCCTTATTGTGACGTTGTTTATTTCACATACATACATAATGAGGTTTTTACATAAAACGGCGTGGAGAGAGTTAGCAGTTACGAAACGCTTGTACATTATAATTCATCATGGTTATTAACACTGATGAAATGATAACGCTTTGTTAATAAGCTCATGTGAGCTAATTGGGACACGTTTGCGTACAATCAAAGGAGACCAAATGTACTCGTAGTGGTTACAATTTTCAGCTTGTTAATTCATAAAAAATGCTGTATACCTTTTTATTTGAGGTAGATTTGAGTAACACTAATGCTTACTGTATTATACGAACGGTGTTATCATTATACTGATTCTTCGGGTTTATTTTACATTGCTCATTCCAATTTTTTTATTTCACTTTTCTCTTAACGTTACTACTTCTACGTATCATTGTTTCATTCGATTTCCATTTTTTTTTATTTTTATTAGCACTGATGTTTTCTTTTTCTTACAAAAGTTTTCGGTCTATTTACTTTATATTTCTTCTTCTTCGGTTGCCTCTCCAATAAGGCTGAACATAAGAATAATGAATAAGGTTGAATGAAGGCTGACCATCAATTCCTAATATTTCTCCATGTCCTTTTCTTTATAATACTTGTTTTAATTTGTCATTTTGAAGTTACTGCTTTATGATCATATTTAGCTCTCCAAATAAAGACCGATAAAAACCTTTCGCTAAATTGAAAATTATGTCTTATTTTTATCCCAACGTCATTGTCTTCGCTCATTCCATGTTCAATTTACTTCCCATCGATAACATTTGAACTCAATTGCCCACGGTTCACGTAACCTCACCAATTACATTCATTGTTTGAACGTCAGCCAATTAGGTTGATTGTCGGTGCCCAATTACTTATACCGATTGTAATTATGTTGTACTAATCGATCTTGCAACTATCTCTTTAGATGCTCTTTCTATATCTCCCAAAATTATTCTCTTTGTTAAACTTTTGGTTGTATTTGGTTAATATTATGGAAGCTTTTGGAGTTTTTACGATGTTCTGCTTCGTTTGACTTTAGCGATAAACGTAAATCGTATTCACACGTGTAAATACATGCCCAAGTATATACCTGAACGTACGAAATTGCGTTCCCGTTCGAAATCGTTCCTCTGATCTATGAACCGAAACATTTCAGATTTATAACCCATCTATATGCTTACATATACAATCTCTTTTGTAAATCGTAAAGCTGAAACACACTATTTCGTGCGATATATGTAGAATAATATTATTCGGAATTCAAATTAGAAATTCATAGGACGCGGATTACGATTCTCTGTCGGGAGTTATTGGTATGCAAGTTCGCTCGTTCACCGTCTAACTTGGGATTTCTTTGACGGAGTTACTCACTTGATTCAGGCGAGTATTTATAAATGGCGTAAAAATAGAGCGGGATATTGATGCTTGACATTATTTGACACTGGGATCAAGTTAACAAAGGGCTAGTGGAGAAACCGAGATGTTATGTTGTTCATAATTTTTTTTTAAGACACGGCAAAGTTTGGTTTGTATGTTTCTACTGTTTTATACCGCACATAAAACAATTTTTTCCCGACTTTTGATTTTCTTTTTCACGAAAAAAAAATTGTCGTTATATTCGACCACGCAATATTTTGTACCAACCTAATTAAATGTTCACCGGCACACCACACCGGATACACAGTACATCCAATAATTAGTAGTAACTTAACATTTGAATATTAAAAGCACTATGTAAATATCGATCCTCATAACGTAAACGCGACACGTCCTTTAGGATATCCTCAGTTCAGTTAGTTCTCTTCCGTACCGCACTGAGCGCGCACGTCGCGTTCCAAATACCAATTATAAAATAAACCGTAAATGAGCATTCCGCGCAGCCAGTCCATATGACTGTGCCCTTACCTTTATAATACGTTTATTATTGTGAATTTGTGTGGTTTTTAAATAATTTTATTTACTGTTTGTGTATTTATGAAGATGGAAATTTTTGTTGGAATGTTGTTCGACGAATTCAACATGCTTTGTGGTGGGTAGTGTGGAGTTTATTTTGATACTTATTTAATTTTATTGTGACAAATTGGAAACAGGTTTACCAGGTTACAGGTTTTTTCCTGTAGTTAAAATTTTTACTTTGAATTTATTGAACGTCGTGTAAACGAAGATTAGAGCTGTTGTAGAGTGTCAATTAAGTTGTTAATAAAATGGTAAGCAGGTATAGGTAATTAAGTATAGTTAAACTTTATTTAAATTATCGGTTAATAACTAGGTAGATAATTTCGATACAAAGAAATTGCGTAGATATTGGATTTTTTTAAATTTTGAAAGGTCAGTAAATAAATAAGTCAAAACAGTATTTACATTTTTTTTTATAGATACCTAAGTTTATAACTTTATCCTTCATAATATGGCGAATTTTACCAAACTTTTATACATACGTAGAATAAGTCTTATCCTGAGAATAAATTTTGAATATTTGTCAGTTTTTCTATACTAGAACTTACTGTCAGACGACAATTTTATTCCACGGATAAAAGATAACTGACTTCGGTAAAATCGGCCCTTAGTAAGTTTTTACTTTTACTCATAAAGATCACTTTCCTATCTAAGTGCGCTTCCACACCCACTCCACCAATTAGAGTGTAAGTGATATGATTATCTACTAGCTGGCCAGTGTACTGGATGCACTATCGACAACGTTATTACCTACTTAACACCTACTCTGTTCCTGATTGGTAGGAATAACGAATGACGTGATGAGTGGCCGCGAGGTTGAAATTATTAAGATAATGTTAGTCTGACAACCAGTCTTACCAGTAACTGGGTTGTGGAGGTCAGATAGGCCGTCGCTCCGTGTAAAATACTGATATTCTAGCTGCATCCGGTTAGACTGGAAGCCGACCCCAACATAGTTGGGAAAAGGCTATAGGCAGATGATAATGATAAATAATATGTTAGTGTGTTTGTGTCTTGTCTCAGGGTAAGGTGCAGAGACAAAACGTAACGTATACTCTTAAGCCCGTAATACACATGCCTGTAGCTGGTACAAAACTATGCAAGTAACTTGCATGCCAATGTATTTCCGATTGGTGAATGACACAATGGCATGCCAGCTACTTGCGTAGTTTTGTGCAAGCTACAGGAATGTGTAGTATTGGCTTTACGCGACGATCTGTCAAAATCAAAGCCATTTGGCGTGATTTTGACAGAACGATGCATAATTTCCGCTAAGTTTACCTCCCTAGAGCGGGACGAGTAATTGTTCGTTAACACTAGTTCAAAGTGAGTGGTCCAGTGACCACTGACTGAATTTATCTTTTTATTATCAGTAATCAGTGATCGGTATCACTGATTAAAATTAGATTAGATAAATTTAAATAATATTAAAAATTGTTCCAGTTATTTGCAAATATATTTGATTGCATTTTAAATTAAGCAGCTAATAAAAGCTCAAGCAATCACTAATGTAATTAATCATAAAACAATCAGGTTAGGCAATTATTTTTACCTACTGGCGTGGCTATGAGTATCACATGAGTACTTATGTATTTCAAATATACCTACTTCAAGTTTTTAAACATATTTACGACTAGCACCCGCATAAATCCTGATCCCGTGAGATTATCGGGGAAAAAAGTATCCTATGTGTTATTCTGATGTTAGCTATAATACTGTAAAGTTTCATCAAAATCTTTTCAGTAGTTTTTCGTTGAAAGAGTAACAAATATCCACCCATCCATCCTCACAAACTTTCGCGTAAATATTATTAGTAGGATATACGTTAGACTAGACGTGTAATACCAGCTTTACTTTGTGCCAGCACATAAAGCTACTACAATCTGTCAAATTTCTTTAATCGATTTTCAACTTTATCGTTAAAGCATAAGGTTCAAAGTAGATTGGGAAAATTTGACAGTTTCAGGTAGCTTGATGTGCTGGCGTCTGTACCTATTTCCTTTATTAATTTCTACTCTCTTCGTTATTTCTAACGTCAAACAAGCAGACTTTACCTAGTTATATTGAACTAAGTTCTAAGTCATTTCCCGGCTCTTCCTAATGCAGAAAGTCTGTCATGCCGTTAGATTTATGTGGCCAGTATTGCTAATTTATTATTAGACTGCAGTGCGGTGTCGCAGAACTCCCCACAGTACATATTATGTGCAGCTAATTAGCTCTGCTTAGACTTGAGATGTCTCGTATGTGAGGTGAGTGCAAGAAAGATATCCCTTTTAAGAAACTTGGGTAAACTATAAACACCTACCCAAGCTTCTTTAAAGAGTTGTATGTGTGTAAAAGAGGATGATGGACAAAGGTTCATCATCCTTTTTATAGGTACCTAATGGAGTCCTATCGAATTTCTAAACAATCAATCAATCTACCTAGTCTTTTTCCCAACTATGTTGGGGTTGGCTCCCAGTCTAACCGGTAGGGTTGCCACCAACCACTTCTTGATTTAAGGGTTACTAGCATCAAAAATAAAGGTCTTAATACTTTTTTCGGAAGACAATTGAAACAGCATTGTTTAATGACGATTTTTTAAATTTATTTTTGCTGGTTGAAGAAACAGCTTTGGATAGCTGTTCATTTTGTGAAGGAAATTTATAAAAATCTTTGGCTTTGTTTACCCCGTAATAAATTATTAAAATTAATACTGGTTCCTACATTAGTAAAACCGGAAAACCGGGGTTACCCCTATAGTAGTACCTAAGTAACGTATACTTCTGCCGAGGCTACTAACCGGATGCAGCTTAATACCAGTATTCTACATTGAGCAACTGCCTATCTGACCTCCACAACCTAGGTAACGGATAACACAATACCCTAGAAGCTTTAACGTACCTACGTTTATTTTTTAGGAAGATATTTTTTTTATATTGGAGTGCCGTCGGATTCCTTACCAACAACACAAATAAAATATGCAAGATACACCAACGAATACTAATCACAGTGCATCTGTCTTTTCTCCAATTTCCCTTGAGGTCTAGATAAACTAAAAACATGAGCATAGGTTTTGAACATTCTAGTTCTAGTTAATGATTATGGACAGAGAGCTCATTTCATTCCAGTAAGCAAAGGAATCAATGGAGAGCAGTGGTGGCCCTGCAGTTACTACCGCGACTTACGCGTTGTAGGTCGTAGGATAGAACCCAAACAGAGGCTTTACTTTGTGTAAATAATTTCATCACCACTGCTCTCAAAACGGTGAAGGAACCGGCATGTCCTAGAACCAAAAATTCAAAGACATGTGACATCTGCCAACTCCCACTAGGCTCGCGTGGTGAATTACGGCCCACTCCCTCTCGCCGAGAGGAGGTTCGTGTCCCAGGAATGGGAACCATATAGGCTGAATATAATAAACAATGGAATCGAAGAAAACACTGGGACCACCACAATTTTGTTTGAACGAACCTAATCTAAACACATCCTGACGGAATTAAAATGTATTCTAAACGCCAATAGAGACAGATTGTCCAGTGATTGAAGAGGGGCGAAACCCACTTTCACGGCTGACAATTCTTGGAATAAAATGTAACAGACAGATCAATGTAGCTTAAGGAGTGAGTCTTGTAGGTAGGTAGGTTGTAAGGATTAGCATACGGAGATATATTAATCTTGAAACGAAACTAAGGAGAAATTGTATGGATTGGTCACTAGTGTAGCAAATACTACTTTTCGAACTATCTGGTCAAAGATTGTTATTAGAATTTTGGACCGATATTTCTTTAAAGGACATGTCAAGTAGAACTATGGACGATTACCTAGGTAGTTAAATCAATGTACAGCAATGATTGTTATATATATTATTATAATCGCCGTGTGTTTATACGATGTCAATAAGTTTCAGGAGTCAAGAACTTACCGTAACTTCGTAACTTGTCAAAATAGGTTTTATATGCCGGGGATTTTGTTAGTTTCTTTTTATATTACATTAATGTGCGATCAATAGAATGGAAGGATAAAATATAATGGGTGATGTGGATTTTAGAAGTCTTATATTTTTAATTCCAATTTAGTTTATCGTCGTTCGATCTACGCTAGTTGGACAGCGGATACTGCAGTCGCTTCGTGTAACACACGGTCCAATGCACAGAAAGCAGGGCTTACACAAACTCTTGTATCCGATCTGTTCCAGCCACATAAGCACTAGACCAAAGTGTCGCCAATAATCTTATTTAGGAAAAACTAGTAAAGAAACAAAGTGAACGAAGTTAGATTAGATCTAGTTCCAGAGAGGCACCGTACGAGAGGGACTTCTTAAACTACTTGGATTCCATTTAACTAAGTTCTATTTCTGTGAGACAAACAGTTTTCTACAATTTCCTTCTTTAATTCCTTTTTTTATAATGCTTTTTGATGACCGTGGCCATGGTGGTGTGCAAAATATGTTTGCATGGCTAACATGGCCAGAGATCGCAGAAAATAGAGAGGTTTGAAAGGTAAAAAGATAGATCCTTGCCTAGCAGTGATTTTTGTATGCAATTGCAGCTCATCTTTAACAACTTCAGCTTTTAGACCACCTGTGAAAGCATTTTCAACATCCAAAGCAAAAAACCTCATGCTCAAAGACTGGCTTTTTCAACTCATCTACCAGCTGACCATTCCTTCCAAATTCCCAAAAAGAGAAACATACACACTATTAACAAGTTAACAGCTCAGCCACCCACTTAGTTCCCAAACCCGAATACCAAGAAGTACGGATGTCTCACTTCGGAGTCGTAAGCGCAACCGATTACGATACGTATTCGAAAAGATCTTTTTGATCTATTCTTGGCGCCAAATGGATCGTGTCAGTAGTTAGAAGTACGGATTGATTGCGGTAGTAAAGAAAAAAGCATGTCAGTATCGTCAATCAAGTGTCTATGGCCACTTAGGAATGATAAGCTTGTGTTGAAGGAATTTCGGTCATAATTTCGGTGTCGAAGAGTTTGATTAGTAACTTTTTGGTCCTTGGTTGGTTGGCTCAGGTTTTATACATAATCAGCCTATAATGTACCCACTGCCGAGCCAAAATCCTCCACGCGGGCCCAGTGCGGGTTAGTGGATAGATCACAGATTAAGCAAGCAGAAGTGGCAATGGGCAGGCCATATCAGCCGGAGAACCGATGACCGTTGGGGGCAGTCGTGATCTTGAGTGGAGACTGCGAATCGGCAAACGTAAGGTAGGACGCTCTCAGGCTAGGTGGAGCGACGAAATCGCAGGATGGCTGGTTGCAGATGGATGAGAGTTGCCGAAAATCGAGTTGAATGGCGTGCAATAGAAGCATATGTCCATGAGAGAGGTGGGCCGAAATCCTCCACGCGGGCCCAGTGCAGGTTAGTGGATAGCTCACAGATTAAGCAAGTGGCAATGGGCAGGCCATATTAGCCGGAGAACTGATGACCGTTGGGGCAGACGTGTTCTTGAGTGGAGACCGCGAATCGGCAAACGTAAGGTAGGACGCTCTCAGGCTAGATAGAAAGATAGCGACGATTTTCGCAGGATGGCTGGTTGCAGCTAGATGAGAGTTGCCGAAAATCGAGTTGAATAGCGTGCAATAGGAGAGGCCTATGTCCAGCAGTGGACTGCTGTAGACTGATGATGATGCCCAACACCGAGAGTCAAAAATCCAGTGCGCGAATAAATCCCGCCGCGATATTTTTACGTCTATGCGAACGTCGGCTTAATGTGACTAAGTTAGGCTAACATCTAGAGATACAGATATGTAAATCGAGCATGTAGGTACATACGCCAGCACATCAAGCTACTACAATCTGTCAAATTTCTTTAATAGATTTTTAAAATCGCTAAAGCGTAAGGTTCAAAGTTGATTGGGAAAATTTGACAGTTTCGGGTAGCTTGATGAGCAGCTGGCGTCTGTACTTAGTCTAATTATGATATCTAAGGATCTAAGGTACAGTACAGTTGTAGTGCTGGTGATATACATATCTCTAAAATTATATCCACACTGGAATGTAAATCACGCACATAAAAAGTAAAAAATGAAGCATTACATTTCCTAAGTCTCTACCTTGGCCATTTAAAAGCATTTACTGGATGTAGTTTGCACTCTATCTACCAAGATGGGTCTGTAATCGAAATCAGTAATGGCAGCTAAGTACTTGCCGTTAGATAACTAATCTTTAGTGGTAATCAACCCCTACTAAAAGCTCTCAAGCTTCTTTGGTGTAAAGTTAAGTTCCGACCACTCTAAGGTTTTTTTCTCGGCAAAAAGTATCAAGACTAATGTGTCAATTTGTGGCCGCTTACCTGAATACTTTGTATTTGGATGACCTGAATCTGTACTCCAGAAACAGCTTGTTGAAAAGGCAAAAAAAAAAATATAATTTAGTTCAGTAGATAAAGTAGAAGTACCCTCTATGCAGGCAACCTCATTAATATTATAAACTTATCTGCTCAACAAGTAGGTATCTACTTAGATCTTCCTGCATTGCTGCAATCAGTCAGGTATCAGTGTAGGTATTTGGAAATAATTGTAAGTCTTGGAACTATGACCGCTACGCAACGGTTTTGTAGGCTCCTCGAGGGAATCATGGCATCCTGCTTAGTCACAAGATATTATATTATCTAGAGAAATAAATATGTAGGTATATGTATTATAGGTATTTCATGCCAAGTCTATTGATTAAATAAATTCTCAGTCGGGAATCGGAGCAGCCATTTCCTACCTTCTAAATTCATTATCGATATAATTTGCTCAAGATAACTACGGGCGCCGCCGCCCTTTCGGAGATTGATTTCGTAAACTTAGCATTAACTTAGCGTCTGATACTAGAGAGCTACTTAGAGGCTATATGCATAGATAGGTATGATAACACTCCATAGTTACGCTTTTCAGCTTTCAGCACACGAGATGTGGTAACAAAGAGTAATGAACAGATAAAAAGAGAACATAGCACTAATTTATACAGCGTATTCACGCTGTATAAATTAGTGCTATGCTACTATCCTATGTGTTTGTTGCTCGTTTTAAACTTTTTATTGCCTCCAGCCCCAACCATTTACGTTTTTATTTTAGTTAGTCTACAATCTACGAATCAATATTTGAACTGGGTAACTAATTAGCTAAGTACCTATCTAAAAAGTGAAAATTCTGAAATTTTTTACCGAAAATGCTGAGACAATAGGTAAAATTATAGATAATAAGACTTTCTTATGCCCTAATTTTTAAATTATTTATGATAGAAGTTGTAAATAAAACGAACGAAAAATAATATCTACTTTAATAAAAGTAATAAAACTGTTTGACTTATCCGGTGGCTCTTACCGATGCGTTCAGTAGCGATTTATTTTTAAACCATAAATCACAGAGTGGCGACACTTGACTAATTTTAACCCTGAAATTACTCTTTACTTTTTTTTCAACATGCCGGATCTAATATCAGTATGGAGACTATCAGTCTACCTACTTATTCTTTAAAAATGTGTGTTTCGTCTATGTGGGGACATGTCAATTAAAAAAATTGTAAATGCACAGCAATTAATTCAACACCTCGTCTTTATTGCTTGTTTCATAACAATGTCATTACGGAATTAACTACCTACTTGTTCAAGCTGAATAAACAAGGAAGACTGTAACTCTACAATTAATCACTGCTAAGTTTAATTACACAGCGCTTAGTAATGAACTAACTAGCCGTATGTTTGCTCCACTTGTTGTTTACCATTGACCACAAAATCAATTTGAGTGACAGCAAAGCAGGTATATTTGTTAAAATTTATTATTTTTATTTATTGATAAGTTGGCTTTCAATTCCAGACTTTTTTTCAAATATTTTTTTAAGGTACAAGTTAAACCTTAACTGTCATCAGTTCATCTTATTCTAGTAGGCATTTTCGACTATACCGTCTTGATTTTAGATAACATTTCAGTCGGTACTCAGAATCACTCTACAAGCAAGTACTAACGACTGATTATTTTTCATCGCGCCGCTGTCTGAGTGTTGCCCGATTTAGAAAGTTCCCGATATTCGTTGCGTCCCCTCTTGTCGTGAGTCAGGCAAATTATAGCGTTTGTGATTAATGCGAGCTATTCCTGGGTGTATCCTTCACCCGACGATTCACCTTTCTTTGTTCTTCAAACGCCTATTGTAAAACTAGGCACAGCCAAACCTTGCATTGACTTTCACGTGAACAATACAAATTGCTTAGACCAACTATGTTGCCAAACCCATCCAACTTTTGAGTGACGCTGTTTTTAGTGAACATAAAGTTTTGGTTAACAAATCAGGGTCAAAGAACTGATTTACTAGGTTGTAAAAAGCATCTTACGTCGTGTTTTATAACAGCGGAAATGGTGTACCTACGTCGGCATGTGCTAAGGATTATGGACTGTGTAAAGTGTAGCTCCGATGATTCAACGACGAGCCGTCGAAATACTGAGACGTGAAGCCATCGGTATGCTGTTTACTTACTATAATTATATGCTTGAACGATTTTGAGTATATTAGCTGTATAACATGTACATGTGACTCTTGGTGTATTATTATGATATAATTGTTAGGTGAGTGTATGCAAACAAGATTTAAACTGATTGTTTATTAAACAATCAATCAGTTATGTACAACAGCTTGGTAACCTTCCATGTTTACATCTTGAATATTGTTATTCTTATGCGCGTTCCAGTCATGCAATTGTCTTTAATTTGATCCAGAAAAGTTTTGATAAATAATTAGTGCTGCGATTTAAATGATAAAACGCAGAATTTATTTAGTTAAATTCTAATAGTCTTGAACAACGCATATGGCTCAATAAAGTAGCTTTATTTCCTTAACTAAACTTAATCAATATTAATATCGGTAATCGGTAGCAAGTTAAATAGGGTGAAGGTGACGATAATCCTTCCCGTATCGGATAACCGTTGTTTCAATTCGAAGTAATACTAGTTAATCCCCACTTCGTGATTGGATTAATCTGCTCAACATGTTTGAATGCGCGTGCTTCCTAATCTACACATTTTATTATACAAATACGACGAGATTCACACTGTTTAAATTGATAGTATCAATATTAGTTTCACTTTGATTGGATTTAGTTTAGATTGTAAGGTAGATTTAATTGAACGTTGGGGTTACGGAAGATTGCCCTTTGATTGTTGCTTGTAGGGTACAGAATGCAATTCAAAGTGGAGTTAGAGTAATACAAAATAAACAAGGCGTATTAATTAAGGTAGCGCAGTAGGTATTGCTCACAAAATAGTAATACCTACTGCACTACCAGTAATGAAAATAATGCAATTAAAAATCTAGTTTAGGTATTGTGCAATACTATAGGTACTTACCAACGATATCAGGCATAATGCGGTTAGCCACGCTTGAAACTAGCCACCACAATGCTTTGATACTTATCTATCCCAACACAACAGTTGCAACATCGTGGTTTGGTTTTAAATCTCGTGGTTTTGGCCCGGCCCTGTAGCTGTGGCATGTTGGTTGGTTTTATTGCGACAGCTTATACATAAGCTTCTTATTGCAGGGTTGAAATTCTATTTTGAGTTGTAGTCTGCCAAGTATGAATTTTACACGTCACGTTTATAAGTCTATCAAGCCGTGAAATTTAATCTTTTGAAAGTAACTGCTATTCTATCTTTGTATTATTAGTTATACAGGCAACTTTCAAAAAATAAATTATAGTACTGTTAGAGTATTTGTTTATAATGTTATGTTCTTTTTGTTACAGGTCCGCGCCATGGAGCAGCGGCTGTGCGATTGGCCAGCGGGCACTGATGGTGCACCCCGGGCCATTACGCGGCTAGAAGGCCAAATAGAAGAGCAGGTATGACTTTATCCTGCTCTGATATTATTTTACTCACAAATAATGTTGTATCAGTTAAACGTTTGAACATTCTGAAACAAAAAATAGACTGACGTGACTTTCTGAAATGTTCGTGAGAGTGAAAAACTTTTAGTATCAAACGGCTATAATTTTAACTTAAAACATTTCCTAATCTCATTCTAATTAAAGTTCATAGACTTTTTAATTAGAGCTGCTAAAGTCTAAAACATTATTTTGTATTAAAAAATATATTTTAAAGAAAGCTACGAACGCGTCCAAATATTTGTTGTTGCTATGGTGTCGTCATAACCGGTTTTGGAACTTGAACCGAACCATAGAGACTTGAACTTAGAAATGTCATTATGACGTACAAAGAAAGCAATGTAAACAATTTGATTTTCGTAATTAAAGCTAATTTAATGAATGAAACAGTGTAATTATATAATGTTATTAGCAGTAATAAGTTATAAACTGTTGTTTAACATAAGTTGACCTGTTGTACAAATCAATAAAAGGTGTGAGAAAAGACATGAATTTAGAAAGTGCAAACAATAAACAAAATGCAGGTAAATAAAGAAATAACTTGTTTTTATGAATAAGTATAAATAAACTACCCTTAACTCCACTCAGAGTTCACGTTTAAACTTGGTAATAAATTTTTATGCGGCACTGCGGATTCTAATAATTTTCTAATTTACTTAGTGTGAATAAAACAACGCATAGCCTAAACCGCTGGTCCTAGAGACATGAAATTTGGAGGGTGTGTTCTTTGTGAAGAGTAGGTATCCAGTAAGAAAGGGTTTTTCGAAATTCCACCTATAAGCGGGTGAATTGGGGGAGAGTGAAATTTCACAAGGACGAAGACGCGGGCAGAAGCTAGTTGCTAATAAATAGCTAATTCATCCATCTTGACTCTTGACACCAACCCAATATGTAGGTAGTTACTGTTAGGACTGAAATCCTATGGTTCCCTTGACTTCTAAACTTTTTACTCACTACCTTCCTGCATAGTCAAGTAATATTTAAAGTAATAAAGACACCAGAAGAAAATCTATCAAACATAGTTAATAAAAAAAAATATATTCTTTATTCCAACTAGAAGTACTCACAATCCATAGAGTATTAGTAATTTTTTATAAACTATGTTAGTATACTTTTACAAAATTAAAAATATGTGACCCAACTCGAACTGGGCCTGCGTGGGGGATTATGGCCCACTCCCTCTCACTGAGAGGAGGCCTGTGTCCCAGCAGTGGGAACACTATAGGCTGATTATGTGTTTATGTATGTGTGTGTGTGACCCAACACACATTGGCACATGCCTCTGTATGCCTTTTAAAGGGACTCTTTACCTTTTAATGAAACTTCAAATGCCTGCTTAAGTACCATAGGAAACTATATATACCTAACAATATACCTTACAAATTACTACAACTTAAGGCATACTGTCGGCAGAAGCAGCTAAGACTCCAGGACGCGAAGCAGGTGGAAGCAAAGGCAGCCCGTATCAAGGAGTGGGTCACGAACAAGCTTCGGGAGCTGGAACACCAGAACCAACAACTACGGGAACAGAACGACCGCTGCAACCAGCAACTTGAACTACTTAGGAACCATATTGCAGCTTCGGGCAGCAGAAATAGTACTGTAAGTTTAACAATCAATATTATTACAGTGGTTAATTCCGTACGCAAAATACGCGCATTGACGTGGAGTTGCGGACACCAGCCGTATTACCTACAGTAGTTAATTAAGACAGTAATAAATTCTATTTGAATTACAGACAAGGTTTTGAAGAAATAGATATCTACAAGTTTATTTTACTAAACATCAATAAAGGGTTGGACAGAGGTACACCCATACCTATAGTACACTCAACCCTGCCCAACCCTTCAGGGCAACAAGTTGTTATGTTACATCAATAAAATAACATGTGGCAAATTCATTAATATTTACATTGGTAGTGGATAACATAATTATTGCCGTACGATTACTTCTATTGTACTCGACTCATTCATTGTTGAATTTAGGCTCACTCTCAATTGTTCTTTCAAAAGCTATATGCTAATCAAAGCTTATAACATCTTTACATGATGCTTAAAAAGCTTACTTCATTGTGACTAGGAGAAATTACTTTTTCAGAAGACGCATCTACAGGAGTCCTCTATGATATTATGAAACTTATTGTTATTATAAAGATGACAATTTTATTGTCAAATGAGATCAAAAAGACCTAACAAGTTTTTTTATGGCTACTTAATTGATTCATGGGATAATAAAATGTTATGGTAACCAATCAATATACATAATTCCAAATTATAGTGTTGGATTTTGGACTCCGGGACCAAAAAACTTGAGAGACCAGTTTTTGGTTATATAAAAGTGTTGAGGAACACTTTTATGAAGCTATTGTTTACCCCTACTTTAGTCCAGTCTTTAGAAGTAATGCTATAATTATGTTCCTCCGAAAAACCCTTCAGTCCCAACCATTGACGTCACCCAACTGTACTTCCCACTTCCCCAGTTCTTACCGACTCGAGCAAGCCTATCTCTAGAAGTGAGGACTGATGAAGGTTCCCCTCGAGCCACATCAAGCCTTTTAGCCGCGAACAGACGACGATCAGAAAGCCTAGAGGGGCCCCAGGTAGTTCGATGTTGCCTTTAGGGCTAGAATTTGCGAATATTTCGTTGCGAGAAATTACTTTGTTAAGCTAAAAATGTTTAGTTTTTTATGGCACTATGTTATGTGGTTCATTAAGGTAAAAAATAAGTTAATATTTTTAATTTTATAGATTGCACTTTGATAATTTACTATGTATACACTTCTGCCTTCTCCTTTGGACAAAACAGGCGTGATGCTATGTACTGTACTTCAGTTTGTCTATTATGTAAAAATCTCACCATGTAAACATTGGTGAAATGTGCCGTTATTTCACTTGACACTTACTTCAAGCTCACTTCAGTCAAGTTTTCATGGTGAGATTTTTTTAGATGGATAAAAACCATGATTTTTATTTCACTAACTAAGTAGGTACATAATTTATTTTTTACTGCTGTTAAGTGGCAGAGCTGTTTCTTTTATTATGCTCATTGATGTTAAAATTAATTTGCTATAGATCTATCACTTTGCTAGGCTATATTTTTTGTTGCACAATGTTTTCTCTGTTATTTGACCATGGACTGGATTTTTTAAAGGTTTTAGTTGGATAAACTAAAGGATGTGGGCTGGATTAACTTTACAGAACCCTTGACTGCACTTTACGAATTCCGACTGTGGGAACATTTCAACTCAAAGTTGCAATGGCTCTTTCTTCAAAAAGCCTTTCCAGAATTGGCCTGCATTACTCATAAAATCGTAATAATAATATGATTGGACTTTAAAGGAGACCAAGACCTCTGAGTTTGTTTCGGTATAATTTTAAAATAGTATTATATTTTGGCATGTAAAGGTATCTTAGAAGATTTACTCCAAAATAATTTTTATCAATTTTATTAGAACTAAGATGGCAATGTGCATAGTAATATCTGCTATTGTACTTTTTTTTCAATTATTTTGCTAAGCTGTGGATAAGGTATTCTACCTTGTTGTCTTATGTATTTTTTCATATCACTATCTCAACAAATAGGAAAGTTTAGATCATGTGAAATGATCTGAAATAGCCATGGGCTTTTTTTTCAGTATGGGAAATCATCAAATGACCCCTCCCGCTCTGGGTGGGGCGGCCATGGGCTTACCTACTCTTTCAAATACAACGTTAAACCGTTATGAATTATATTAATTTAAATGTAATAGGTGCTTTAAATGTCCTGTCCTGTAATTTTAGTGGTTAAGGGGTATACGCTAATGTTACGGTCGCGAATCATATTTAAATCAATATACAACCTGACATTGACCTGTAAATTGCAAAAAACGCGGGTTACCTTAGCGCATCCCCCTCAAATTAACTCGTTATTCGAATCTCAAGCAAAGTAAAGGCAGGCAAGAAAAAAAAATTCTAACATTCCTCTTTCAAACTCCACAGTTACCAATAAACTCATCAGAACCCCACTACAGTACGCCGGTCCGACATAGAAGGAACCTGTCGATCGGTACTACCAACATAGCGAATAACGTGAATGCTGCCAGCCCTCCCATCTTAAACACCATGAACAGGACTATGGACGAGAGGACCACCGCCAGCTTATTGGCTGATGATTTGGCTGTAAGTATTTTTGTTCTTTAACGAATATTTTTAACCCGGCGGCGAGGTTGTGGTGACAAAATGTTACATTGTGTATGTGGTGGGGTTTGACATACCCACTTACTAAATTGCACCTAAATGTCATAATATGAATAAAATTATTATATTACTTTCTGAAATAATATTTTATGATATTAATATAAACAATATAACTTTAAACGAAATAAGTTTAGTATTAAAACATTTTTTTTTTGTTAATAGCTAACAAAATCAAAAGAAACTAAATTTTATAAAAAAAATATATATACATATGTATAAACATCCGAATTGAGAACCTCCTCCTTTTTTGAAGTCGGTTAAAAATAGGCACTTTCTTAAGTATACCAGTACAGTGAGCTTCCTCTTACAGAAAAATGGCCTGAATCCTAGCAATGGAAACAAAATGGGCTGATTATGACTTGTTTGAAGATTACTTGCTTACTTCAGCCGTTTTCCCAGACAAGTGACATCAGACTATTTTGAATTAAGACCAATATAGATCAATTGTTACTTTTTTTGAACGTGAAATCCATACAGCCCATAGCTAATAGATTTCTGCGTTAAAACATCTGTGTTCTTAACAATAGTAATGGCTTCTCAAAAAGCTTAAAACAAATTGATATTTATTTTACTCTCTTCTGTTTCAGGCTGCTGTTGAAAACTTAGTGGTGCTACCAACGACGCCAAATACTTCTACTGATGGTGACACCACCCATGACTATGCTGAAATTTATACACCTAGCAGAGGTTAGTTTCATTGATAATTACTTTTATTTCTATACTAGCTTCTGCCCGCGACTTCGTCTGCGTGACATTTCATGTTACTCCGACCCACCCCGTCGCATCGCATCGCCTGCCCGAGCTATTACTTCGTTTTTGCTTAGCGTTCTTTCTGACTTTTTTTCTTTTTGCTCGGCTCCTAAAGGTCACAGCGTGATGTTAAATAGCGTATAGCCTTCCTCAAGAATTGGGCTATCAAATGCAAAAAGAATATTTCAAATCCGACTGGTAGTTCCAGAGATTAGCGCGTTCAACCAACCAAACAAACAAACAAACTCTTCAGCTTTATAATATTAGTATAGATTAGTGTGTGTGCGCTTGACTCCTACCGTAAGGACTGGCCGGCACTAGCAAAAGACAGAATTCTCGACCTGAGACGCATTAGGTCTGATCTGGTATTTCACAAGTTTAGAGGAGAGCCAAAAGAAAGATCTTGACAAAATCGTGTCAAAACTATTGTTCAGTATCGATTAGGCTAGCAAAAATAGTATAATGTTTTAGATAAGTCTTATACCTTTGTATTAGTATGGTAATAAAACTAGTCACAGTATAATAATAATAATTTATTAATCAAAAACTACTTTTTCGGTGTCATCCAACCTTATGCTTGTACAGAGTTATTAAAAGACCAATCCTTTTAATTTTATTTACTGATCCAACTTTATGCCTGCAATTTTTTGGTAAATTCAATGCGTATTGTAAGTTTTTTTTTTTAACATGTAACATTATGTTTGACAAAAAAATAGAAATTAGTTAAGTCCGATCTTCCGAAATATTCAGGTACGTAGCTTTTAAATCAACTATTTATGAAATACATAATGTCGGAATCAATAAAATGAAATTAAAAAATAATCAAAGCTAAAACATAATGACTTTCAAACTAATTTTTTCAACTAAAAAAGAATAGCATAATAAGCCTTACTATGTAAAAAGATTATTAAAATTAATTATTATTAAAAATTTAATCAAATTCAGGAAAATCTGGCTGACTCTCGGAATTTTTTAAATTTTTATAATATGTATGGAATTCTTGTGGAATCCATTGTAAAAGACTCATCAAATCATTGTATTTTGCTGTTGATTCAACTTTTCAGTTTGACATAGACTAGGTAAATGTTGAGGGAACTGAATTCGCTTAGAAGCATTTCGGATGAAAGATATTTCGGTAAAATCTTCTGCAAATGTATTTTTATAGAATAATATTCCGGGCTGGTCTTGTTTAATCTGAAGCCAAACACATTCTGATATTTTAAAATCTTTACCATTTTTATTCTTCTTTCTGGAAACAAAAGGACCATTTTTTTATATAAAGACGTAACGTCTTTAAAATTATAGAGTTGCATATCATAGACGTTGAAAATTCTCCTTCCTCCATAAGTTCGAATAAACTGAGACCAGTCTCGGGGTATCGCAATCTGCATTGTTTTCAGTTGTTTTTTCTTTTTCTCAATTTGTGAGTGTATTTGATCGATTTCCATGTGTGTATGACCCTTCAGCATAAATTTGTGGTTTATTATTTTCAGCTGGGGATGTTCGTGCAATATCCACATGTAAGCCATCGCTACCATCAAATTTCGGTTTTGGCCCGCCTAGTTATCAGACCACAGAGTTAATTCCCTCACATTAGTAAGACTTTCAATATTTTCTTCAACCCATCTAATCAGACAAGAAGCTATTTCGTTTCCTCCTCTACCACCTATATTTTCAGATCATAAAATGTTTGCAACTCTATTTGCTGTAGAATCAAATATTGTCAAATTTAGTGTCCAAAGCTTTCGTAGATAAAAAGATTTACTATTAGTTAAATTCGGTGTGGCCAAACACTTCTGCAAATCAAACATCACTACTTTTTTTCACCTGAACTTGATTCTGCTTCTTTTTTGTCATTTCTCTTCAAGTTATATCTTTCTTCAGCATTCTTGACATGAATTTCTTTTTCTATATTATTTTTCAGCTCTTCATCCACAACATCTGTTAGCTTTCTCTCAAATGCATCGCAATCATCACAAGTGTCGACTGACGGTAGTTTGAAGCTTAAATTGAACTTGGTGTTAAAAATATTTCGGTATAGCCATTCTTTGGCTACCAAATTCGGAGGGATCTCTTTAGATTCCATCATCTCCTTATATGTTTATACATAGTAGGGATATTCAAGTCCGGTCCTAAAAATTTTCGTCCGCTCTTTTGTCGTGAATAATGACTCTCATAACATGGATATAAGTTAATGTGATCTAACACTGATTGGACTACCACGTCTGATGATTTATTACCAGCAATATGCTTTCCCCTCTGATCTGGAGCTACCAACCCTCCATCGAGCTGTTTCTCCAAACTCACCTTAACAAACTTTTCTCCTATAGATAGCGTGTTAAGAAACATATTCCGGCATATTTTTTCGCTCTTAGAATTGACAATAAGTCTATATTCGTAGGAAAACTTTCTTCGGTCAGTGTTTAAGTTCCCATCTGTCCTCATCATGCGTTTTATTTTCTTTGTGACATGAGAGACTATAAACTGGCGACGTTGATCCCAACTGGTACATTTTTTCCAAAATTCGTTGAATATTTGCATTCTTGTTTCACTAGGTACTTTCTCATAACATTTAAACTTAGACATGCATGGAGGTTTCAGCTCACAACCCTCTATTCCAGGATTTTTTTTAGCTACAGTTGAGTGATAGGGAGAAACTTTCAGCCTTGCAATTTTAGCAGCAACTCTTTTCCATTTAGTCACGTTTTTAACTTTCTTTCTTGTGTTAGATTTTGAAGGGACTGCTTTATCGATCTGCTGTATGTCTTCATTATGTCTTATTTGTCTGTCACCTGGTATATAAATATTCCCATTCATATCTGCGACCAGAATACCGGCGCCGAAAACGGCCGAGTGATCGGCGATAATGTCCGAAGCCACTCTATCGCGTCGGTGTGCGGTCACGAAGTCAATGGAATAGTGTTTCTTTTTCACATATGCATTTCTGTACAACGATAAAGTAGCACTTTTTAAAGGCATAAGGACTAATTATGTTTGTAGACCTTAACCAAACAAATAAAATTTTTGAGGCATAACACTATATCTCGAGGTACGTCATCTGATTATTTAATTTCAAGAGGCATAAAGTTCTATCTGACAATCCGTATTATTTTTAGCAACAATCCTTGTAGAATAAAGTCGAATGACAAAATAGTAAAATAATTACGCGTAAAATAATTTAAAAGCATAAATGCTCAAGTCAATATTCGACCTTCGAATTATACCAAAATTTTAAGCATAAACACTGTAGTTGATAACAAGCCTTAATCCACGATATAAATTCAAAAACTCGACAGATACGACCTTATGAACTTGTATATCTATCAGAACAAAAAGAGATAGAATTATGATTGTTATATGCTTAGAAAGAGCGCGAGATACCGGTTTCAGCTGTCTATTAAAGTTATTTTGCTCCAATCTCGAAATTCGACCTTATGCGTCTCAGGTCGAGAATTATGTGGAAAAGGGAGAGGGAGGCCTTTCCCCTGCAGTGACAGTACAGGCTATAGTTGCCGCCAGATAACAAAAAAAAAAGTCATTGATCCGACTTGTACCAAAAAGTTCAAACTTATTCGGCATAGATCGCTCGTCATACAATGATGACAGATGATTATTATTTTCACTTTATGTATGCTTTTAATTAATCTGTGAACAGCGTTGTGGGCTGCAATATTGTCAATAAGTCTTGTATAGTTATATGATGTTTATGTTTTATATTATAGCTGTTTGCTGTTCCATTTGAATAAAATAAAAAAAAACTGTCGCTAATAATGCTTCGGTCTACTTTCATAATAGCGTCAAGGACGCCCCTTACCGCGATACGTTTGTGTTGATCGTGTTAGTGACACTACCCTTAGATTTTTTTTGTATCGTTTAGAAATATTGGAAAACATTGGTAGACGGGTGTCAATGACTTTTATTTTTTTGTTATCTGGCGGCAACTTTAGTTAGATTAGATTAGTGTGTTCCTCAGTAGTGCACTTCAAAAGTGTCCAGAGTACACAATCCATGTTATCCAAAAAATTATAAATGCGATGCGAAACTGATGATCTGAGGGGCTCGTGGTTAAGTAATAACAGCAGCATGGGTCGATCGATCAGTTCCAAGCTACGCTTGCCGCGGCTGGTCCGTGGATGGGTGACCACCTTTACATACCGAAACCCCCCGTAACTCGGAAAGCACGTTAAACCCCTTTGGGCGCATTATGTCCAATTCGCAAAATGTCCAACTGTCCAATTCTCAACTGGTCCAGTTCGCAATTGGTCCAGTTCGTAATTGGCTCAGTTCGCAATTGGCTCAGTTCGCAATTGGTCTAGTTCGGTCCCGCCTGTCATTCTTGAATCTTTGACAGTAGATACGGGTCATCAGAAGCCCGAAAGCCTGACAACCAGCCTTACCAAGGGTTATCGTATTACCCAGTAACTGGGTTTTGGAGGTCAGACAGGCAATCGCTCCATCTAAAATAATGGTATTCAGCTGCGTCCTGTTAGACTGAAAACCGACTCCAACTTAGTTGGGAAAAGGCTAGGCAAATGATAGATATACCATCATCCGTGTACTTTTTAGAACATAGGATACTGTTTATCCCGGTACGATCCCGTGGCATAATTACCGATCTTCACGCGTGCGAAGACCAGGCAAAAGCTAGCAGTCTAAGAATTGAAAACTAATTTCCATCCTTTTCCAGAACGCACCCCCGCGTGGCAAGGCCCCGTGAACGTGATCGTGCAGGGCAACAGTCGCGGCGGCTCGTCCACGGGCGACAGCTCCGCGTCGGAGCAGCCGCGCCCGCCCACGCCGCCACTGCACAGGTTCCCGAGCTGGGAGGCTAAGATCTACCAGGTAAGAGGCTAACATCTACCAGGTACAATGCGTGCCACGAAAGATGAGACTTGACCCCGCCTCCCCCGCTCTTTCCGCCGCCCCTATGACGTCCGGTCCCGTCCCGCACTCAGACCTCATACCGCTAAAGATACCTAAAATCGTGTACTGCGCATGTCAAACCACGTGGTGTGTCAAGTCTGATCTTTCGTGGCACGCATTGTACCGTAACTGTCGTGTAATCTCGGCTGACCATCCGGGAATCTTCAAGTTATGAGATATAGACTAATTTAGCGCAAGAACTACTACGAGCTACTTTTTTATAACGCCTAAACTTTCCTGTTATAACTGCTATCTAACCACTTTTTACAGAGTTTTCTAGTTATAAAGTAAATTGTTCGGTTACCAAACCAGCACCAGGCAAGATTATTGCTTCACGGCATTGTCCACCGAAAGGCAACACAGATTCGCAGATTTCGCGTATACATTTAAAAACTCTGTGTTTGTCTCATAAATGGACGATTGACTAATAAAGGACTTTGTCTCGTTTTTGCGTTAATCAAAAGTCAAAACATTAATACTCTAGCAGGCATTATTAAAAAAAAAACATCTAATAACTCTTCTATTGCTCTCAGGTGGCAGACGACGGTCTCCAACAATCAGTGGAAGAAGAATTAAGTCCCCCTCCATGTCCGCGCCCCATGCACGAGTCCACCAGCTACCAGGATATATCCGTCCCCGTATACGCCACTGTTAAAGGGGTAAGTTGAATTCCTACAAAGAACTTTTTGATACACCTTTCACGATTTTTAAATATCTCCTACTGGGAAAGGGCACTGGCTCTTGAAACACAGGTCTATCACCTAGCACAGGAGTCAGGGCCTTCACACTATTTTGTAACCACTTTCTTGTGTAATAAAGATTATTATTATTATTAAAGACTAGCTTCTGCCCGCGACTTCGTCCGCGTGAAATTTCTTGTTACTCCCACCTACCCCGTCGCATCGCATCGCCTGCCCGCGCTATTACTTCGTTTTTGCTTAGCGTTCTTTCTGACTTTTTTCTTTTTGCTCGGCTCCTAAAGGTCATAGCGTGATGGTAAATAGCCTATAGCCTTCCTCAAGAATTGGGCTATCAAATGCAAACAGAATTTTTCAAATCCGACGGGTAGTTCCAGTGGTTAGCACGTTCAACCAAACAAACAAACTCTTCAGCTTTATAATATTATAGAATAGATATCATCGGTCCTTTCTAGAAAAATACACTTATGATGCAATAATGCTTAATGTCATCATTATCTTAGGTTTTAACCCTTCGTAACATAGATCCACGCGAGACACAATGGCTTTTTGTTTCTGTAATTACATCATTCAACCGGTTACACTACATGCAACGCCAAAATAAACAAAACACAGAGACAGAAGTGAAATCACAATTAAAAAAGAATTATTAATCTTAGTAAAATTACAATCAGAGGAACAAAATCATCATTAATCAAGTTAAATAAATCTACAAGAGAATAATGAGATACTAGGCTACGGACAGCGCTTCCATACGCAACGTTGCAAAAACCATAGACCACCAAACAAAAACCTCATCCTGCGACAGCCTCCTTTCAGTGACCGCGTCCTCCGCGCTCCTGGGCCGGCTAGTAGTACCTATCCAACAATATAATAACCAAATTCAAAGCACTCATTATATAAGTGGCACTACTAATTGGTATCAACAAGTACGTTTTCTGATCCATGTGTTTACATTTTCATCACATACTTTCGGAACTGGCTAATATCTCACTCATTTTTGACTTTGTCAGGCTAAGTATCCGATTAGCAAGGTTCTAGCGGGGTGGGCATGTCCTCTCATGAAAGCTAGCTGGCATGACTGGCGATGACGACGATAATATTTACAACAAATCATGAAGATTGTTACTAACATAATATTTTTTGTTCCAGCGTGCTAGTCAGATAAGATCGATGCCGTTCACCGGCGACTCGTCAGACGACTCGTCGGACGGCGAGGAGTCCATGGGCGTCACCGTCCACAACACACCGCACCACCAGCTCGTCAATGTCAACCCTATATTCAGTAAGAATCTATTTTATAATAAAAAACCTGTGGGGTCGGGGAACCCCCGGCAGGAACGAAGTTTAAAATAAAAACCAAGATGCCGGCTGCGAAAATACCAAAATGACGAAAAATGGTTAAATTTTCGCAGCCGCCATCTTGGATTTTCATTTTGACCTCACTATTGACTTCAGGACCCTCCAGAAAACCTAGAAAATTCTCTCTCTCTTTCTGTCTCTTTCTATTATATATATGTCGCAGCCAACTGGTTAAATTAGCCGTTTAGTTAACCGCCTGGCCTTTGGAAGTAGTGCTCGCCTCGCGTCGCTCTCTCGGCTCGCACGCGGTTGATCACAGTTCTAACTTATCTCATTTGGTCAGGGTGCTCTGGCTTAGTTACTGCGACCAATTCCGCTCGCGCGTGATTGGTTTCAGACTTCCAACCTAAACTATAATTAAATATCATTCAGGCCGTTAGTTGAACGGCCGCCGTTTTGTTAAAAGGCTAGGCGGTTAACTAAACGGCTAATTTAACCAGTTGGCTGCGACATATAGATGTTAAAGTAGTGCTTCTTTACGCCGAATTTAAAAGATTGACAACAATGTGTAACTTATAGAGTCAAATATCGTATTGGTCGGATAAACAGTAGACTCTTGCATGCTTATAACCACGATAACGTAACTAATATTTTTCCCTCAACAGATCCCCAAACATCAAACCAAATGCCAATCAACAATGTGAACCTAACCAGCGTCCTCCCAGCCTCAATACAACAGACTTCCAACGGCCTCGTCCTCACGAACAGTGCGAATGGACAGTGTAGCTCGTCTGACACCAGCTTAAGTGCCAGTAGTCCGTCGAAGAGTGTGAAGACGAGTTCTAGTCTGAGTCCCGCTAAGAGGTCGAGCAGTGGCTCGCCTAGTAAGCAGAGCAAAACTAGAGGTATGTGTAAGTACTAAGTTATTTTTTACTTATTTTTCAAATATAAAATATGCGTTCTTCTTTTTTCGTGTCGATGGTATTCTTCCTCCGCACGGATTGATCGATCAGGTTAAGCTACGCTTACCGCGCTTGGTCCGTGGATGGGTGACCATCTTTACATACCAAGACCCACTCCGCGCCTCAGAAAGCACATTAAGCCCAAACGGCTTCCCGGCTGCCATTCGTGGCATCTTTGACAGTCGTTACGGGTCGTCAGAAGCCCGATAGTCTGACAACCTGTCTTACCAAGGGGTATAGTATTACCCAGTAACTGGGTTGTGGAGGTCAGATAGGCAGTCGCTTCATGTAAAATACTGGTACTCAACTACATCCAGTTAGACTGGAAGCTGATCCCAACTTAGTTGGGAAAAAGGCTAGGTAAATGATCCTACCCTTTTGCTGTGGTCTACAGGGTCCATAATGATCTAAATTTGACGACACGATTGGCGCAGTGTCTGAGCGATCGACTGCTGCGCTGCGTGTCGCGGGTTCGATTCCCGAACGGAACAAATATTTGTATGACCTACAAGTATTTGTTCCGGGTCTGGCTGTTTGTGTATGTGAGTTTAAATGTTTGTAAACGCACCCACGATACAGGAGAAATTCCTAGTGTGGGGCAACGTTTTTTTAAAAAATAAAAAAAAAAAATAAAAAAAAATTATAAAGTTACCACCTAAGTACGCATTATGGTAAAGCAATAAAGATATTGAGTATAATGATGGTATTCTGCTTTGTGGTTTTCCTATTGTTTGAGCCCAGTAGGTGACGACGTTGATAGCGGCATCAGTGGCATTCTGTAGGCCAGCGGAGGTGCAGGTGAACTGGCGTTTAGGACACTCCAGCAATTGGAGAATAGTCTGATCTTAAATTTCTGAAAAATATGGGTGTATGACAATATTACAATATTCTAACTATTGAGCCATAATCAGTTTTTATTTATTTAGTTTACTCTTTGAATCTTTGGTATAAGTTTGTAAAGTAATTTTCAGTTCGAAATGAGAAATAATTAATGAATGGCTAATAGAGGACCAAAAAATGCAAATAAAAGCCTGTAATCAAAAATCAATCAAAGCTTTGCTACATATCTAATCTCTTCACCACCGTTGGTTGACTGGTAGAGAATGCGTAACCTCCTTACTAATAAACGTTGTGTAGGCCTGTATAGTTACACTTTACACAACGCTTTGTCTTCTTCTTTCGAAAGTCAAATTACTGACGACTGAAAGAGAGAAATCGGTGTGTAACTATTCATCTCATATAATACGTTTATTAGTAAGTGGGGTAAGGCATTTAGTACCTTTTTTGTGAGCGAAAAGTTTAAATAAATAAATAAAAGCTCGTTTTCTTGCAAAAAGTGAATACAGGGCATAATAAACCTATGGCCAAGAGTATTGAAGTAGGTTTTGAACATGTCTCCAGTTATTTTGTGTCTTGATGGACAGTAAATTGAGGATAGAATAATAGGGCCTGCTCGGTCCTCCAGTCTAAGATCTTGCATCTGAGTTCTGTATTCAGACCCAACAAGAGCGTTGTAGATGAGCATGAAATTCACACAGTATTGGAACAGGATCTGCAGATATGTATGCCTATTATACCAACAACACCTAAAGAAATAGCTAAGAAAATCAGACTGCTGAACTCGAGAAAAGCCCCGCGATTCGACCTGATCACGCCTTCCATACTTAAAAATCTTCCCAGGAAATGCATTTCTTTCCTAGCTAGTCTGTTCAACGCAATATTTCGAACATCTCACGCCTGTATTGTCCAAACTGTGGGAGAGGATATTCCTTAACCGACTGAAACCGTGCATGGACGCCAATGATGTTGTTCCGTCTCAACAGTTTGGCTTTAGAAAATCTCTCACAACAATAGAACTGGTTCACCGAATTTACCATAGAGGAAGACAGGCTTTTGAATGTAAAAAGTACTCTGTGCTCTCTGTAGTCAACAAGCTCCTAATCTACAACTCGATCCTCAAGCCATTATGGACCTACGGGATCCAATTGTGGGGCGTTGCCAGCAAAATCAACATACTCTGCCTACAAAGAGTCCAAAATGGTATCTTAAGATCCATAGTAAACGCACCTTGGTTGGCTAGGAACGACGAAATGCCAATAGTAAGCTCTGAAATCGAGCGGTATAAGGAACAACACAAGGCACGCCTAACCTTGCATCCAAACCCACTAGTTGCTGAACTGTTAAACCCGACAGCGGTGGTGAAAAGGCCGAAGAGGAACCACCTTCTATAAGTGGGAGGCGCAGCACTGGCTGCTCCACCACAACGCCATTTCGTCATGGAACAAATTCGCTTATGGTCCAACGGCCGATTGCAAATGGAATGAAAAAGGAGTGAAAAAAATGTCAAATAGATTTGAAGAAACGGTTAATATTGGGTAATTATAATGAAACAAGAAAGAATATTATATCTTTATTTCACTACAATCAAAAGCTGGGTTTGCTACAACATTAAATAACACTGACAACCAGACAAAAACAAAAATAGACTTTAATAGTGTGCCTAAAAACATATTATTTTAAACACTTAAATAATTTTATAATATAGTCTACTTCAGCATCATCCAGTTGCGCTAAACATTTTTAAAATCTCATTCGGTCTCTATAATCTTCAAATTATTGCCAGAAACAGAACGGTGGTTTCAATTCGTTAACTGCTAAACATATTTAGTAATTTGAGATGCAAGCGGGCCTAAACAGCATCAATAAAAGTATTCACTTCAGCAACGAACCATTATCAGACACATAATCAGCCCCAGTAATACTGCTCGCCTTATCACCAGCTAAGAACAGCACCAGATTCCCTATTTCCTCTGGTTCGCCGACCTTTCTCAAAGGCAAAACTGGAGAGATACAGTCCCAAGAAGTTTCATCCCCTGCATTTAGCAAAATATCAGTTTTCACGGGCCCTGGACTTACTGTATTGACTCTGACTCCGTACTTTGATAGTTCTAAAGCCAATCCTTTGGTGAAGCTATCGACACCAGCCTTGGAGATACTATAAACTGTCAACCTGTCAGGAACGTGCTTCCCAGCAATGCTTGATATGTTGATAATATTTCCTTTGGTTTCGATTAGATGTGGTACAGCCAAACGAGTGACATTGAAAAGCGATCGTAGATTTGTATTTATCACCGCATCGAAAGTTTCTAGAACATTCTCGTCTAGTATACTATTGTATCTGACTATACCTGCGTTATTCACAAGAACGTCTATCTTTCCATGAGCGTCAATTGTTTCTACAATAATTCTCTTTGCTTCTTCCTCCTCAGTGACGTCAGCTTTGATAACGAGTGGGTTGTCGCATTGTCTAGCGACCTCAGCTAGCTTCATCTCGTTCCTTCCCACGAGAACTACGTTAGCGCCTTCTTGAGAGAAAAGGATTGCAGTAGCCGCTCCGATCCCTGAACTAGCTCCTGTTACTACAACGACTTTGTTTGCGAAACTCATGGTTGTAGTATTCAAGAATTTTGGATTTTTAAATTACTGATGTTTTCTGTTCGAAGTTTTGATTCCGACTGAAAGCAATAAAGTCTTCTTCGCTTTTATAGTACCTACATCCATTTGTCCTTAAACATGACCTTTAAGTGTTTAATATTTGCCCTAAATGATTAATGTGTATGACGGGTGTCATTAGTGTTGAAAGCTATAATTTACCGAATTGGATTATTTTCCAAAGTGACTTTATGAATCATGTGTTTTTAACTTTGTTCCACGTGTAGATTCAAGGGCGATGCTAGTAGATATATTTTATTTGACGAGAATTAGTAGGTGGCGTATGAACTTAAAACTTGGCGATTTCAATAAAAGATAAAAATGGTTGAAATCGCCAAGTTTTTTTTATGGTTCAGTAGCTGAATGTTAAAAAATTAAATTATTTGACCTAAGTACTTTATAAAAAATGTGTGATGCATGCATTCAAAAACATAGTACCTTTGCAACATAAGTCATCACACCTTAAGAACACTCCCAGACATACTTTTAAACCTACAAAATACATTCACACGCTAACATTGCTAACAATACATTGATATTAAGAGCGTTTACGCTGTACGGCATTTCATACAAACTTTCAAGCCCTTGTTTTTCGAAATGAATAAACCGATTTTAATGAAACTTCATACGCATAAGCAGAATATAAAGGTCTAAAAAGTTACTTAAGAACATTTTCGAAATGTCTTATTTAAGAAAAGATAACTGGAAATCTCTGTTTCTATGGAAAAATTAAAATCGGTCTAATTTGCCTGTAACACTATTTTTCGAAAATGTCCTTAACTAACTTTTTAGACCTTTATATCCTGCTTATGCTTATGAAGTTTCATCAAAATCGGTTCATTCATTTCGAAAAACAAGGGCTTGAAAGTTTGTATGAAATGCCGTACGGCGTAAACGCTCTTAACAAACAAAATGAATTTCCACTATCACACAATCTGAATAATTTTGAAAGGTATTGCTAATCCATTGCTTCATATGTTCGAAAAATGTGTCTGCACAACAACGTAAATAACGCAATGAATGTTGTCGAACTGTCAAAATGAAATCCTTTGCTACTGTTAATGTGTTATGCAATTACCCCGCTGATTTACTTGTCTGTGGTATACCATAAGCAACAATGCAAATTGTATCGTCAATTTTATTGTATAGCACAGGCATGAAACTTGCATCGTGTACATGGAACTTTATTCATTCAGACACTTCATTCGAATCGGGCATGTCGGACGACTACGCGATCCCGCCAGACGCCGTGTCGTGTGACAGTACTGCATCACCGTCGCTCGCGTCTTTATGTCGCGCGCCACCCACAACGGACTCGCCCAGGCGACACGACGCGTTGGAGAAGAGTGGCCATCTTGCTAAGTTGGGTGGGAAGCTGAAGACTTGGAGGAAACGATGGTGAGTGACGTCTAATTCTGTATATTTGAAATATAGTGTTTATATGTCAATTGAAAGATAATGATATCAGCGTCTATTTTTCAGTTTTTTCATTAATCATGTAGCAAGCTAAATAGGTTCCTTTATTTGATTTTCTATGACTTGTTCTATTGTCTCAAAATAGATTTGTTTATCATTTACTAGCTTCGCCCTGCGGTTACCGGTACCCATGCTTCATTCCCTGCAGAGATGTTATGATATGCTTCATAATATGTAAAATATATTTTATTTTTTTTAAATCAAACTTATTGTCTTGTACAACATATGACTACATTTTAGTGTTTTCTCTTAAAACCCCATATTAATAACGGTCGTCTTAGTAAAAAAATAACTATAAGCCAAGACCTTTTAAATGAGATATGTCTCAAGTCTGACTAAGTTTTTAATCCGGATTGTAGGTACCTACGGGCCTACCCAAGTGCGAAGCGGATCTACCCAAGTTTGCTATGTCATGGAGAATAAAATACAATATGAAGTACCTATTTTAAGTAAAAACCAATACGATTTTCACTTATTTTTGAATAATCAAACTTATTTTGTACTACAGTTGTACCATTATATATCCTTCTTTTCCCTGAAAACCCCATACTTTTGACGGTCGCCGCCTTAGTAAAGAACACAGATATAGATAGACCTAGATAATGCAAGTATCACGATCTGTATGAAACCAAGCGTGCCATTTTTGACTACCTACTATGACGTCACAAACACTATTTTATTACAACAAGATTCAAAGACGCCGCCGCGTGCGGCAGCCGTCTAGCCCCACCCCCATGGCCTAGCGCCAGCGTTCACACTCACTCAGCCAACAGTACTACAGGCCTGAGCGCGAAAGTTGCGGCTTACGATTTTTGTACGTAACCTGGGCACGCGAAGTAGTTGCTTTTGCGTTATCTAGGTGTATCTATATCTGTGGTAAAGAATGATTATTAAGCCAAGACCTTTTAACTGCGATACGTTTCAAGTCTGTTGAATAAGTTTCAATTTTGGGGACGCTAAGTCCCCATCGTCCTTTCATCTAAATCCGTTCATCCGTTTTAGCGTGAAAATATACAAAAAATTAAGTATTTTCTCTTATAATATTTTTTCGGACGTATTTTCATTCTTTATTTCTTTTTTTTAGAAATAATTTAGTACTGACGAATTATTCCTTTAAAGATACTCTGTCTTGAGAATGAAATGTTATATCAATATCTCTTATATTAAATACAAAATATACACTTACCTTTTTGGCCTATCAGACAATAATCTGAAAGGCATTTGAAAAATTTTTAATCAATAAATACATACCCCTCGACAGATTTTTTTATTTTTTTATCTCAAAATTAATATTCACCAACTCCATTTAACCAGGTTTGTCCTCAAAAACGGCACCCTCTCATACTGGAAGTCTCAATCCGAAGTAAACCGCAAGCCTCAAGGCCAGATAGGTCTCGGTGAAGCCTGCAAGATCTCTAGGAATGAAGGAGCAGCCACCTTCGAAATCTTCACCGGCAGCAGGACTTACTATCTGACGGCAGATAGCATTGCTACTATGGAGGACTGGATCAGAGTTTTACAGGTTGGTAACATTTTTATAATTTCTCTTTCTTAGATGCCCTTTGTGCTATGATTATTGCAAAACGGTGAAGGAAAACATCGTGAGGAAATCGGCATGCCCTAGAAAGAAAATGTCAATGACGTGTGACATCTACCAACCCGCACTGGGCCCGCGTGATTGATTACGTCCCACACCCTCTCAACGAGAGGACGCCTGTGTCCCAGCAGTGGGTACAATAAAGGTTACTTATACTTATGATAATTGCTGTACATAAAGGTCAAATCACAGTTTGGATTCATTTACTTGAGCAGCTAAACAAATTAACAAAAGTTTGAGTACCAATATTATTCGCAGTATTACTTTTGGGTGGTGATTTGCTGCCACACCACAGGTCAAAAGGTTAATTGAGTAACAGTTCACTATGCTAATACGCTCAGGTCACAAGGTTAATCGAGAAATAAGGTCATCAATGAATCATCGTAGCCCTATCGTGATACACTGGCCAAATGGGCCGTATGAATGCAATCGCAATGAAATACGACACCCACGATACAGGAGTAATTCCTAGTGTGGGGCAACATTTAAAAAAAAGAAAAAGATTAGGAAAGTCATCATCATCAGCCTATAGCAGTCCACTGCTGGACATCTCGATTTTCGGCAACTCTCATCCAGCTGCTACCAGCCATCCTGCGAATATCATCGCTCCACCTAGCCTGAGGGGGTCCTACCTTACGTTTACCGATTCGCGGTCTCCACTCAGCACACGTCTACCCCAACGGTCATCGGTTCTGCGGCTACTATGGCCGGCCCATTGCCACTTCAGCTTGCTTATTCTGTGAGCTATGTCGACAGCTTTGGTTCTCTGCCGAATCGCCTCGTTGGGAAAGTAAATAATATTTATTTTATTACTAGCTTCTGCCTGCGACTTCGTCCGCGTGGAATTTCTTGTTGCTCCGACCCACCCCGTCGCAACGCATCGCCTGCCCGCGCTATTACTTCGTTTTTGCTTAGCGTTCTTTCTGACTATTTTTCGTTTTGCTCGGCTCCTAAAGGTCATAGCGTGATGTTAAATAGCCTATAGCCTTCCTCAAGAATTGGGCTATCAAATGCAAAAAGAATTTTTCAAATCCGACTGGTAGTTCCAGAGATTAGCGCGTTCATCCAAACAAACAAACTCTTTAGCTTTATAATATTATAGTATAGATTATTTTTAGCCTGTATTGTCCTACTGCAGGGTAAGGCCTCCCTTTCTCCTTTCTACTCCTTCCACTTCCACTAGCTCAAGATTGGGCTAGTGTGGACCAATATCGTCTGTAGGCGTCAAGCTCCCCCGCCATCTTCTCCTGGGCCTGCATCGATGTCGCCGGATGTTTTTCACTGTGGTAGATTTGGCCCATGACCCGTTCGACATTGAGCAAACTTGTCTGGCCCAGTACCACTTAAGTTTGGCTGATGTTTGGGTGACGTCGGCGTTTTGTGTTTTGGAACGCAGCACTGTGTTCCCAACACGGTCCGTTAATCTGACTCTAAGAATGCTGCGCTCCATATCTCGCTAACAAACCTCAAGTTTAAACCTCTGCTGAACTGTCAAAGACCAGGTTTGAGTGCCGTCTCTGAGGATAAGTATGCACATGTAGGTACATTAATTTGCGTTTAGGGCAAATTGGTAAACAAATACACAAAATCATAATAACGACTTCAACTGTACATTTCCAGAACGTCCAAAGGCGAAACGCAACGAAACTCCTTCTAAGCAAAGAGGACAACAAGCCCACAATACAAGGCTGGCTCACCAAGGTCAAGAACGGACATGCCAAGAAGAGCTGGTGTGTTCTTATTGGCAAGATGTTCCTGTACTTCAAGTCGCCTGGCGATCAGGTATGTAACTGTGATGTTGATGTAGATTTCAGACCCCAACTGAGTTACTATTGGAGAGCAATAGTGACCCAGTAGTAACAACCCCGACTTACCAGTTGTACGTCGTGGGTTCAAACCCAGTTAGGCGCGTTACTTTGTGTAAATTATTTCACCACCACTGATCTCAAAACGGTGAAGGAAAAATATCGTGAGGATACCAGCATGTCCTAGAACCAAAAATTCGCACTGGGCCGTCGTGGTGGATTACGGCCAACTCCATTTCACTGAGAGGAGGCCTGTGTCCCACCAGTGGGAACATCATAGGCTGATTATGTGAGGTACCATTTACAGAAGGTTTTACAATAACTGCAATTTTAGAGTTAGTTAGTCATAGTCCATTTATTTGTCAGAATATTGTTACATGCTTTCCAAAATTCATAATATTCTGCCGTTTCCGGCGTACAAATACATTTTCAGGGTTTTGGTTATTTTGTTAGATATAACATTGAATTAAATAAATTAGAATAACATTCAAATTGCAAATTAGTCAAATATTCCTAAAAAGGAAAGGAAGGAAAGGTAAGAAGGAAGGAGGTAAGGAAATGTCAAAAAGATTAAATTAAGTCAATATAATTTATTCTAATATTTAATTCAACTTTTCATTTCATTCATAAAATCATTGGTCGAGTAATAGCATTTACATAAGAGATAATTGAATAATTTAGATTTAAATTTCCTAAAGAGTTTTAAAACAGTCTGGTAGTTATAATAAAATACCAGACTGTTTTAAAACTTTGGTCGCCATACAAAATACATTATTAGAAAATAGGTTATTATTTCGTCTAGGTACACGAAGCATGTGGACTTTCCGGCTAGATCTAGATACAAGATCATTATGCAGATTAAATTCGTGCTTTATTATTCATGCTTTATTCATGCGTTAACTATTTTATCGTCCTTGGTTGTATGTCATTATGTATTATATTTTCTTGAATATCGTATATTTATCAAAGTATTGTTTCGGACAGCAACTATAAAATTATAAATAATAAACGATTTATTTCTGTACGACTTTTACACGTCTATCAATAAATGTGTTTGTGTTATATTGACTTTTAGTATAGCAGCTATTCTTTAAAAATATGTTTGATATTCTTTAGACAGTGAAGTACTTTAATTCAATACCACATTTCTGCAGCATCCAGCATTGCTATGCTCCCATCTGATCAGTGATCGAAAAAACAGGCACATAAGACATATCAATTTTCTCTAAGCCCAAGTGCGTACGAACGTAAAAACACCTAGAGCTGAAAATCCAGTGCGCGGTCGTGACGCCATAGGCACGACCGCGCACTGGATTTTCAACTCTAGGTGTTGGGCCGAGCATTAAGAATCCAAAAGCGCGTCAAAAAAAAAAAAAACACTTGGAATTTCCACTACTCTCGGCGCTATGCATCATCGTCATCAGCCTATAGCAGTCCAGTGCTGAACATAGGGTACTCCAATTACACGCTATGCGGCGCGTTGAAAACCCAGTACGCGAAAAACAATCCCCCGTGGGAACCTGGGTTTAAGATTATCAATGCAACAACAAACCCCTTGGTGGTAACCACTACCCATCAGGACTATAACTTGTGTATCAACACTCAATGTGGAAAAACATACTTCATAAACACATATGTAAGCAAGTAATAATTATGAGCTAAAGACCATCCAGCACCCAATATTATTATCTCTATCTTGCCCTCAGAATCCCACCGGCCAAATAAACATGCGCGACGCGCGTGTAGAAGATGTGGAACACGTGTCAGACTCCGACTCCGAAGAGAAGAACGACGACACTCGCAACCACCTCACTGTCGCCATCTATCCGCAGCACCAGGTAACTGGGGTCAGTGGTACTTTGATTATATTGTAGTTTTAGTCGTGTATAAGTAGTATTTTTATCTCTCGACGTGACACGCGATTTACTTGTGATAATTAAGTGTACAGACGCCAGCACATCAAGCCACTACACAATTTCTCAAATTACTTTAATAGATTTTCAACTTTATAGCTATAGCATAAGGTTCAAAGTTGATTGGGAAAATTTTACAGTTTCGGGTAGCTTGATGTGCTGGCGTCAGTACAAACACGATGGGAATGTATGCGAGAAGACGAGTACCGTCAGCACATAACACACACACAGAATCTACTGAATCTATATCGTATCTGATATACTATTTTTTTTTGCTGTCGCGTATACTATTTACGATTTAGATTTATCGTTAAAAGGTTAAAAAAATAGTGCTTATATTTAGATTTTCGAAACGAAAGATATGACTGGACGCTTTGGTTTGAGAATTTCATGGCTTTTGGTTGAACGTGTTAAGGACCGACAGATAATTTTTATTCGAGGAATAAAATTGACGTCTGACAGATAAGAAGGAATAATTTTGAATTTTTGACAGTTCCATACAAATGGAACTGTCAAAAATTCAAAATTATTCCTAGGATAAAATTTTCTGGCGTTGGAAAAATCCGCGTTTAGAGTAACAAAAGTCGGGCAAATAATCCACACCGGCAAAAGATTCCCAACAGCCAAATAGACCCAGCTCTCCCAACACACATTATAAACTAAAATACTAGTGATCTATTCCCTAATTTCCAGGGTCCGACCTACCTTCTATTCGAGAGCAAAGCCGACAAAGACTCGTGGCTGTACCACCTCACTGTGGTCAGCGGAGGTGGCCTGAGTCAGGGGACGCACTTCGAACAGTTGGTGCAGAAGCTAATGGAGACTGATGGCGATCCTAGTAAGTCAACCTGTGTTTTGTATTCGACACCTATTTTGAAATCTGTTTAGGAATACTTGAGTCTGTAGATTATAAGACCAAAATTCATAGCAAGAAGCTCTCTATTCAGAGTGCCAGGTCATTTAAAGGGCCCATTGAACCTACCTATATACCTCAGTAATTATTTCACCCTTTTTAAGGACTACGGTGGTTCAATATTTTCCTAGTCACTTTCTGTCCATAATTCAGGAATACATTTTAGTTTAAACTGGGCGATAAAGACAACCACCCAATGAAGATGCACAGGTTTTTGGGAAAGATCTAAAATATTTTTACATTTCGTTACAGATTGTGTTCTATGGAGGCATCCAACGCTTCTCTACTCGAAGGAAAACCTGACGTCTCCACTCACCTCACTGAACTCAGAGGCATTACAGGCAGAAGCTTTAAAGTTATTCAAGGTGTGTTAATTCTTTAAACTTAGTTAAATTTTTAACTAAGTTTAATAAGCAAGTTGAAGCAGTATGGGCAGGCCATATTATCCGTAGAACCGATGACCGTTGGTGTAGACGTGTTCTTGAGTGGAGACCGCGAATCGGTAAACGTAAGGTGGGACCCCCTCAGGCTAGGTGGAGCGACGATCTTCGCAGGATGGCTGGTAGCAGCTGGATGAAAATCGAGTTGAATGGCATGCAATAGGAGGAGATGAATTTTTAACCTGATTCAAGATGACAACTTAGAAGATAGGAGGATTTTCGTACCGCCAATCATACGCACCACAACGATGAATCACACTCGGTTACGTTTCCCGCGAATTCACAACGTCACCTAACGGCGTCGTCCTAAGGCGATGTCCAAATAGAACCCGAATTTGTATTGTAGCAACATTGCCTCAGCGAGCGATACGTTACCCCTCATTGCCTCGTTTATCTGGTCCCAAGTGAAATGCGCGTGTAATTCGTAACGATGTGTTGTTGAAACGGAGCAAATAAATAATTATTGTTATGTTTCTGTGCACAGTGCGTCCAATTATTCATGTCAGTGGCAGTAGAGCAAGCCGGCATCGACTACCACGTGGTCCTAGCGCAGAACGCACTCGCGCAGTGCCTCGACGTGGCCGAGCTGCAGGACGAGCTGGCGTCCGTGCTGGCGCGCCAGACCACGCCGCACACGCACAGCAAGCACGGCGTCCAGGTACTGACGCATGCGTCGCAGCAGACGCTCACGCCCAATGCGCTACGACGCACGCCCAAGCTAAACGTTAAGGCCGCCAAGCTTAAGAATGTAAGTTGGGTTTTGTTTTTTTTTTGTGTTGTAAGGTTTTGATTGACAGTTTGACGCTACATAAAATAAGTGGATTTTGCACCCCTGCCAAAGTACACTTTTATTCGGAATGACGATGAAAATAATTTTCCTTTCATCATCGTCATCACCCACAGTACTCAATATCCCACTGTTGAAACGGTCTCTGTTGACTCTTTTTGAATGATGTTACTCACCTCCATCAAATTCAACCTCATTTTTGTTGTACACATACAACTAGATAAGCCCCCATTCAAAGAACTCGAATGTAATCAATGAAACTCTACATACTAATCTCAAATAATTCGGCCGCTAAAAACAAGGCCAAACATACACAACGGCACTAAAAATCGCAATTTTCTCACAAGGAAGGCCAAATATTCACACAAGGCCGAGGTCAGTTGGTAACACTGAAAATATATGATTTCACGGTCAGTGTCACTGTATCATGGCCAAGGTGACCGTTCAAGACCGAGGCTATAATTTTCAAAGTCATATCTACTACAATGACGCGATTATTGTTATCATGGTCGAGGTTACTATTCAAGGCAAGGATTATTTTCGAGGCCGCGTTCATGAAAACTCATAGCCTTTTTGGAAGCCATTTTTAATCCAGTTTATTGATAAATGAACTGGAAATGACGTCAACTTTAAAAATAAACTGAGTTTTCACATGTCTATCAATCATTTATATATTAGCCTCTGTATTTTTTAGCTTGGCTAGAATTTAGCTAGCTATTTTACAGACTATGATGTTTTGGTATAGTTCTAAAAATCCTATATTAATTAATAAAAGCCATTAATATTAAATACTGGTCTTCAGGTGAAGGTCGAGTGGTCAATTATAGTGAAAATTAAATTACAGACAATTTTCATGAAACGAAATTATTCGTTTCGGACTTCAATTTAATATCAGTTGGTACGCCCATCGATTTGTACTAATCAAGGTTAAGGGTTCCATTAATATTGCAAAGTTATCATCACTATTTTAATTTTCCCTCTTTTCCTATCTGGTTAGTCATAATATTGATTTTGTAAGTTTTGTTTTTTCATGGTCGACGTTTAATTACCAGACTTCCGCATTTTAAATTGTTTATCAGTCAAACTGTTGATCAATAATCTGACATATTGGTGGGTTCAAAATGTAGGGTAGAAACTTACTCGTCTATTTGAATTCCACTGTATGAGAACACCTATTTAGAGTTCTGAATCGTAGTAATTACGTGATAAGAATTTTAGAGCACCATATTTTGGAATAAAGAAGACATTGTGCCCAAAAAATCTTATTATGTGGTTAAAAAAATTTATTGTTTGGACTGCAGTCTTAATTATCTCTAATTATCACACAAAAATGATTCTTAATTTTCCGTTACAAGCATTAATTACTAAGTAAATTGTTGTTCTCATTCCTATGTAATCTTTTGATGTACTCTTTGCTAGATATTGCTATAGTTTTTGCTAAGATTTTGTGTTATTAAATACAAATATTTAACTATATTGTTGACAAAAGAGTACACCAAATACTTGTTACGTTTTTGTTTGCTGTACATACAATACAAATAGTTTCCTTTATTTATATAAAGGAAATTATACATTCTTATAAAAACGGATTTAAGCATGGCTTTAAATGTCACGGACACGGCAGTCATGGAATCCAACAATAAAAACTTGGACATTAAACAAACCTTTATGGAATATAAAGCTTATTGGTATTTATTTTGACATTGTGAACTTTACAAAGAGAAATGTTTCATACATGCAATAGAAAACGGAAAATTCAGTTAAATTAACAATTTATTAAAGTCTTTAACTGAAATATTTTATTATCAATGCAATATTTGGATTGGTAAATGTAGAATAATTTGATAATTTTAAACAAAATTTTATAATCCGAAAATATCTGTTTCCCTGCATTTCTATCTTTATATGCAGGTTGAAGCTTCTTAATAAATCGTTTCCTGTAAAAACATGATATCAAAATAATTGCTGATTTATTAACAAATCGTAGGTATGTTTATACCGCTTTATATTCGCAACGGCTTAGCTTACGGGCGACCGCTTCGATGCTTTTCTCATATGTTATCATCATATAATCATATACATAATAATACATAATATACCACTCATCGGTTATATACAAGAGTGTTTAAGGTTATATTTCGCTTAGATATTATCTGTAGATTCTTCTAGAATATTGTGCTCTATGGTGTTTTTATTATTTTGTTTTTGGGGAGATGACACAAATGTGCACTGTAAAATATTCGAAGATGGCCACTTTAGTTTGCCCAAAAATGACTCTTACCATAAAGATAATATGGCATATAGTATTGGACACCGAACTGTAAAACCTTGGGCCGATAATGGTGCTTTTACACAACCGTTTTGTGCACCCCAATATATATTTATTAATTGATCTTGCACCTATAAATACAGCAAGCAAACGCACTGCACATATTATATATAAAATTATCAGTTCTAAGCTTCATAGAAAAGAGCACAATATATTTTTATACAAAGCTTTAAAAATCTTCTATTTTATTTGCGTTAAATACTGTAAATATACACTAACAAACCATTTTTGTTATAGTAGAAGCTTTGTGTGTCGCTGTTATAAAAGCTTCGTTTTGTGGTTGATCAATTTGGAATTGTGTATTGTGAATACCATTATATTGGCTTCAATGGAATATATGCTACCATATGCAACAAAATTTCTAACGAGGAATTGAAACAAAAGAGTTTTTATTCCAATTTGATCCGTCCTAGTTCTGGCAACATGTTACGAAAAAGGTTTATGTAAAAAGTGTTGCGTTCGAATTTGAAACACAAAAAGATGTTGCCACAACATTAAAAAAGAATGTTGCGTTGCAAACTTTCAAATGGAATGTTGGTGTAAATTTTTTCCCTGTTTTTATTTTATTTCATCCGAGAATGTTTGTCCCCTTCCCCTATAGATGTAGGGAATGTTATTATATTTCGTTTATCTATCATTCATACTCTGTCATAGCTAGTGTTCCTTCGCACTGTTCGATCTCCTTTGTAATGAAAGGTTGATGTTGCAAGTTTTTTAGACTGTTACCTATAGCCCGTATACTATCCCCCTTACTAATAAACGTTGTATAGCGTCTGTATAGTTACACAAAACTTTGTCTTCTTTCGAAAGTAAAATTACTGGCGACTGAAAGAGAGAAATCGGTGTGTAACTATTCATCTGATAATATAAATACGTTTATTAATAAGGGGGTAAATATTTATTTTATGTATAAGTACCCACATCCTTAGATTTGGTAAGTATCTAGGAATAATTAGGATTAAGTTCTTCAGATGTAACTGCATAATTTGTCAATATGTTATTTGCTTATCAATGTGAGTTAAATTCATGATATTTGATTCAGCTATATAGCTCGAATGAAGTATGAAAACGTTTGTATGTGTTGTTACATTTTGATTCTGTGTAAGCTTTACATGTTTTCAGTGAAACCCTTTACTATTTAAATTAATAAAAATACTTAATAAAAATGCTTTGCACACACAAAAATATTAACTAAATTACAGATATGCCTTACGTTGACTTTAATTTCTAATAAAACGAAACTATTCTGATTTGTTCTATGAATTTTTAAGACATCTTATGCAATTCATCAAAGTATATAAGCACACTGTACAATGTATCAAAAAACTTAACTGTATATAACAAACACTGGGTGACACTCACTGAAATAATTAAATTATAATATAATACGGAAACTTGGGTTTTAAAAGCACAAAACACATTGGCGTTCGCACTGGCACTAACTTTTAAAATAAATTGTACATTATCAAAAATTGCACATAGAAGAGACTCGTTCAAAAATAAATACAAGATACTTATATTATTTTCTACTTTAAAGATAACATTTTTATTGTGCATGCACAATAAAAATGTCTTAGAGAAGATATATTAATAAAATTTTATCGATGGCACTTTGTTAACAATATGGATATAATGCAAGTTGCTGATTGTCGTGGAAAAACTGTTGGCTGCCAGTAACATTGATTTCGTATAATAAACTCTATATTCTTAGGTTCCTTTTCACATGCTGAGGCTGCTGGGTATCCGGTGGCGACACGTGCTGGCAGATTTCAGATAATTATTTCATCCTTCACGATGAAGTTTGAATGACGTAAAACCATTAGTAAGTCATTGCAATGTAACTCTTATCTCATTGTAATAAAGTATAAATTAGAATTATTCCCGTGAGTTTTATAAAAAAAACTGTCGGCAATCATTCTAATTTATACCTTACCTTGCTGAGATAAGAGTCACATTCCAATGACTTACGAATAGTTTTATGTTGATCGTGAATGAAACCTAACATTCATCACCGGATCTCGGCACCCGATTAGCGGACAGCCTGAACTCGTGAAAAGAGACTTTGTCGGTTGCGGCAACACACTGTTACTTAATAAAACAGAGAAGAGCTACATAATCATGCGCATATTTGGGTTTACATAGCCGCATTATTTTTTAAAATGCATGAAGAAGCTTCCTCGTGTAGCGCTGTTTGTTCCGCCAGTTACTCACTGAACGCTCGCGTTCGGCGCATCCTGGACAGTCACACCCAACACCTTACTTGACTTGCCAAGTCTTCCCTTGCGGTGGCAAGGCTAACGCCCGCCTGGTGCAGTGTGCGAAAACCCCTCCCCCCCCTCCCACCGGAGTCCGGCGTCAAGCAGCCTGCTGTGTTTCGTCGCCGCGTGGGAGTTCCAGTGCCTTTTTTTTCAGGTTGGGAAATCATCAACTGACCCGGACGGAGTGTCAGACTCTTACTGACTAAAACCCACCCGTGTTCCTTCCTTAGCCCTTTATGTTCCGAGCCAGCGGTAACCCTTTCGGACAATTCCGCTGACCCGGCAGGCTTCGGCCCTGACGGGCCCCTTCGAATGATCTCTGTGAGGCGCGCGTGGAACACGTACGCGCCGTCCGGCATGGGCCTGGTCCTGATCGGACGGTGAGCTACCCATTACTCTCCGCCCGCAGGCCCGCGCCTACGGTGGCCGGGAGTCATCGCGCGGCTCCCGACGCCCGGAGCGTCTCCCGAGTTCCAGTGCCTTAGGCATCTTCTGGGCACGCTCGTTCAATCATAGACCTCATCCATTGTTTTCCATCAGGCGTGATAGAGGTCAAGAGCGGGCCCATAAATCAATTTTTTTTTAATTGTTACAAAGCTGTTTAAATACAGTAAAAAGAGTTTAAGGGCAGTCTCCAGTGTTTTTAAGGCAATAAACAACTATTTCTATTGGAAAAATACGTCGAAATTGCCATGTGTGGGGTTTTCGGGGCCTGCAAAAGCATTCGCTGCAATGCTTGAAGGTTATGGGTTATACACAACACAAAACGCTTACAACTAGCATTATGTATAAGTACCTAAAGTATCCGTCACGAGAAGCTATAAATTATGGAAACACACATTGGTTGTGAACCCTCAGGGGTTCGCAACCCTTGGATCAAATAAAAAAAACCATTTTTGTAATGATTTTTATTTATATACTTATAGGGATATAATTATGTTAACACACATCTAATTACTGTTGTCAGCCGATTCCGAGTATTCTGCATCTGCATTCTGCAGCATTGACAGCGTTAGCGTGAATTTCCTTCAAAATGGTGATCTAAATGTTTACATCGATGATTCAGACTTCCAGTACCACAGCGCACAGCGCTTTATATCGCTAAAATATAACCCGACCAAGGGAAATTGATCGTTAGTTTCGTATTACACGTATGTTACTTTGAATTGATTGAATTTGGGATCATTTGTTGTTGATTGAATCGTTGCTACGTAACTTAGTAGAAGTTCTTTATTTACAAAATTTATAGCTTCTCGTGGCGGATGGTATATGTATTTATATTAAGTATGTTTAATAAATAATGCATTAATTTATTATAAATATTAAAATAATATGTACAGACGCCAGCACATCAACCTACTACAATCTGTCAAATTTCTGTAATAGATTTTCAACTTTATGTCTAAAGCATAAGGCTCAAAGTTGATTGGGAAAATTTTGCAGTTTCGAGTAGCTTGGTGTGCTGGCGCGTCTGTACCAATGTGTAAAGAAAAAGTGGAACTTCACTCCCACTACATCCGATAGAGTTTTCTCTGGCTGTCCTCACCCAGCGACGCCCTAAGCCGAGGCCGTACCCCACAGGGAGTGCCCTTAGCGTGTAGTCACTTTGTATATAACTTTTATGCCCTGGTTGGAGGCCTTATTTATAAGGCACCTTCAGGCAATCTCGGTTAAGCAGCCAGCAACCTCCAAGGTTGACCTGCAATACACTGCCAGTCTAAAAAAATAAGAACTCCACTTTTTTTATTCGTTTCCCGAAATTAAAAGCGTATATATGTACATACTACTCATATAAACACACCTACACAACACAAGCAACAGTATACATACAATTTAGACAAATCTTAACAATTTTACAAAAAATATGTATTTCACATGATTCAAAAGAACAAGAACAGTACAACCCATTCCCAAAAGGATACTATACCTCACCCCCGTACAACAAACAGAGCTCACTGTACCTCCCGTACTCCCAGCTATACAGCCTGCCCCTATCGCCAACATTTCATTTGTTCAGCAACTGCTACTGTGCGCGACTCAGTCACTGTTCACGTGTGACACGGGCGCGTCGTCCGTCGGCGGCGACAACAAGAGCGACGTACCGCCCAACGCCGCCGGATCGCCTAGCTCGATACAGGTAAACGTTATAGGAAATATAGGCATTGATAAAAGTAAGATTAAGTATACTGCGTTCCCGATTTAGTTTCCAAACATGTAAACAACAATGTGTTTTTGGAAAAAGAATTTTAATACCCCACATATGTATAAAGTTCAGTTTGCGCTACAACTTCAATAATTGTTTATAACTTTCAATTGTACTAGTTAGTCTAGCATCAACTTAATTTAAAATAACATTAAGTTGATATTCGTTGAAGTGGAAATAACATCAAATTGAAACAAGGATTCGAATAGACTAGTAATTTCGCCTATCTGTTTGGGGTATTAGTATAATCGAGTATAAAGTCAACAATGCCCGAAAACTGCTCCTAAATATTATGACATTATCTACTACAAAAAATTACACTTTTGGGTGTAAAGTGTCAAGTTATTTCCCATACATGACAAGAGTTAAAGCTCGTCAAAGATGTAATTGACAGACATAATTTACAACAAAACAAACAATATTTTGTTGTAGCCCTGTTATAATAAATGTGTTTGGGCTCTTTCTTATAATATTTGTGTTTATCGGATCATTTTATTTGCATTCATCGTGTGTATCACGTAACACAAAAAGATGAAGATTCATCAATGCACTTATAGTTAAAATATTCCTGAAGCCAGTAATAATTTTCACAATCTGTAGACGTTTTTGTCCTGTATTCGTCTTTATAATCATATGAGAAAAGCAAAATAAAAAATCCCAACATTATTTTCAAAACATGAAAATAATAACCTATGAAGATCATTGTTAAGGTGTGAACACACTTACGGCATAGACATGAGAATTAATTCTGTTTCAAATGTTCGAGAGATTGTAAGTGCAGAAGCTCAGTGTTCTCGTTTGTCGTGCTGTTCACACCAAAACAATATGAATAAATAATGAGTAAGAAAAGTAAAAAAAAAATTGTAGGAAACTATGACTAATTAATTAACAATATTCAAAGTACCGTCAGATGTGGCTCACAGTCAGTCGCTTTGAGCGAATTACTCTTAGCTCTCTTAGCGGGTTCTGATTTTAAAAAAAACCTTAAAACAAATCAAAAGTCATTAATTCAAACTAGGCTAAGAATAAGCACTTCAAAGTTTCATAAGACCCCCAAACGCCCGCCCTTCACCACTTCCTCGTGCTTTAGTTGGGAAGAAAAAGTGGAGTAAGGTACTCCTCAGAAGGGGAGTTTAAATGAGTAAAAGGAAATAACGATTCTTCAACCTATTCGCACATATCACTAACTCTGAGTCACATCCGACTGTTACCCCACACTTAACAAAAGTGTACAAACAATTAACACATTTTTATCATTTTCTACCAACCAAGGAATGTTTCCAGGCCCCGTTGTTGTCAGTGGACTGCAAGAGCAACCCGCCCACGTATAGCTTTGTGCAGGGATGGCAGCTGTTAGCGTTAGCTGTCAGTCTGTTCGTGCCAAGGAATAATAGACTGCTGTGGTATTTGAAGCTGCATCTTAGCAGGCATGCGGATTCTAAGTGAGTACCCTTTCATTTTGCTTCTTTGTAAGTTGGTTTTGATTTAACAAAGGTTAACAGATTAAATGAGCATTGATTTCTAATGCATTAAAATTGCCAAATAGCTTCGCAGAAGTATTGATATCAATATAGTCGCAAATAACGATCGTGTCTCAAATTATTTTTGTGAACATTCACTTAGATGGTTTTAACTACTAGAATGACGCGCGCTCGCGAAATGCAACAGATATGAACCCAGAGTTGTATTATACAGGGTGGCAGGACATCGACGCACAAACTGTCAACACGAATTTAGCACATGATTCCAGACCATAGTTTTAGTTGGTTAAAAAAAATAACAAGTATCAAAAAAAAGGTCACTTTGGCAGAATCATAAATGGATAACATTATGAATCATAATATGGTGAAGACAGTCCGTGTTTTTCTTTTTTTCGCCGTACTACGTAGGTATAATCAAAGAGATTGGGATTGGATTTGGATTAGATTGGTATAAGCACAGACGCAAAAAAAAATAACTGAAAAGTCCTTCACCAATGGGATTTGATAGGATTAACTTAACAGTTAACTGACCATTATGATTCATAATGTTATCCTTTTATGATTCTGCCAAAGTGGTATAGCATACTTCGTCGCGGTAATTGTCTAATGAAGAGAACCGATGTACTGTACCTGGTACTTTGCTGTTTCCCAGGCAGCTAAAAAATAAGAACTTTTTATTTGTTTTTATTTATCTACAATTGTTTACATATAAATTACATTTCTGTTAACCCCTTTAGCTAAGTATGCTATTAATGAAAGGAGATTCACAATTAAACCTTTATATTCTCAGAACGGAGTGCGGAAAATACGCGGCGTACTGTTCACGCGCGCTCGAGCGTACTATACGCAATGGGGGGCGGGAAGACAAGCCGTCTCGGATGGAAGTGTTATCTATACTGCTGAAGAACCCCTACCACCACTGTCTACCCCACGCCATACCTGTTCACATGCTCAATAATACATATCAGGTATGATCTCATATTTTAACCATCAAGATTTTTCCAAAAATAGGCCGAACCTAACATACTTAAGTTACATGAACCGTGTTTCAAGCGGCTTTATTAAAAGTTGGCTGTTTGTACAGACGCCAGCACATCAAGCTACCCGAAACTGTAACATTTTCCCAATCAACTTTGAACCTTATGCTTTAGCGATAAAGTTGAAAATCTATTAAAGAAATTTGACAGATTGTAGTAGCTTGATGTGCTGGCGTCTGTACAATATCATCATCAATCAGATCTATCTCGACGAAGTACTTAAATATTATAAGGTTTGATAAGCCTGAATCAGCAGAACTCTCCAGAAGGCCAATTCTCGTAATTTAAAACGTTCAAAATCTAGTCGCAGTCTCATCTCAGCGACAAAGAAATGTCAAAAACTTGTCAAAATGTAGGGAAATTTGAAGTATTTTTTGACAGATTGAGACTGAGATCAGACTGTGAACGTTGTTAAAATTAGTAGAATTGCCCCTCTGGTCACTACGTTCTGAGGGGTAAGTGCGTAGTAGGAATGGCTTTCATATTGGCAGTTGAACAACATTCTGACCTTTACCTTTTTGTATTTTATACAAAGAATAAAAATAATTATCAAAAGAAGCAAATCATAATTGTTTTAACAGCTCCTAATAGATACCGGACTGTTTGTATTTCGTGCGACAGAGATAACGCTCTACAAAGGCGAAATTAGCCGATTGTCTCTTTCCAAAGGTCGGTGTGCAATATTTATCGCCGTGTACTATAATTGGTTGCTGATCAGACAAAATTTGAGTCATTGACATGAGAAGAAGAAATAGCCTGAAATAACGTAGATAAACTTTAATTTTTTGCATGTTACCTGCACCTTTATAATTTAGGTCACATCTTCGTATTTCTGATGCATTCACAGTTGGTGGTTCGACTCATGACCTGGCCACGTGAAACTGTATCAGGGCGCAAATTGTCTAACGTTCCCAAAATAGATCCCTGAATGAAACCATAAATCGTTGAAAAATTGTATTACTGTTTCAACTTGCTCAAACATCCGTTCTCTAACAGGTAATAAGCTTCGACGGCTCAACAACAGTGGAGGAGTTCCTATCAACGTTAAGTACGGAGCTAGGATGCAGGGAGTCTGCGGCGTCTGGGTTTGCGCTGTTCAGCGACGATCCTATTGAGAAAGACTTGGAACACCATATCAAGCCTGATAAGAAGGTAAAGTACATTTCAAAACGAATTATATTATAATCAATATTATACCAGTCTATAACTGTACAGAGTATTTGCCAGAATTATTTTTGTTTAAAAATGCGTACACACATACATAAACTCGCATTTTATTCCCATGGGGGTAATGCAGAAACTATAGAACGCCACCTGCTACGATCCTTACGTAGTCCTTTTGCCTCGTTTACTTTCATACATCTGAGTCTTAAGTGTGAGTTTTTTCACTCACGTTCGATTGCGAGCGCTTTAGAATGTTTTATGGGATAAAGTTATAGCGCCACCTGGTGGTCACTAGGAGAAACCTAATTTCCCATACAAAATTCTAACGCGCTCGCAATAGAACGTGAGTCGAAAAACTCACACTAAGGCCACTGGACATACGCGCAGGCCGATTGCGTCTGTTTCAAAATGTTAATACATAAAGTCTTGGTTGGGTTACTATAGACAAGCTAAAGACTTCGTTTCAGTCGTACCAATCAGTCAATAACTCATGGTTTTTAAGAAGATAAAAAAATTACGTTATAAATCAACCGAATAATTACAATTATCGTAATTTCTACACGTACGTGTACATTTTTCAGAAACCCTTTCACTTTCTATATTGTTTCCAGCTATGCGACGTAATATCAAAATGGGAGACGGCACTCAGAGAGAAAGGATCTGGAAAGTTCGAGAACTCTCGGGTGATCCGTCTGACGTACAGAAATAGACTTTACTTCAAGAACTCCATCAGAACCGAGACTGATAAGGAGCGGCTCCTACTGTGTTACCAAATCAACCAACAAGGTATGTTGTTAAATTAAAGGTTGTTAAAGAAGAAATTGCTGGCAAATCGTTGTCACGCAGACATTCCAAGTTTATTTGTCTACATGATGTTTTACAAAACAGCAGGAAAGGATAATTACTAAAAAGTAAAAAGTAATTAATAATAGTTGTTTTGTGGAATAACTACTTATTGCTGGTATATTGTACAGACGCCAGCACATCAACTTACTACAATCTGTCAAATTTCTTTAATAGATTTTCAACTTCACCGCTAAAGCATAAGGTTCAAAGTTGATTGGGAAATTTTGACAGTTTCGGGTAGCTTGATGTGCTGGTGTACTCTGTACATGTAGAAGTAAAAGATGAAGCAAATAAAATACTTTTTCTCTTTTTATATTTTTAAAACTTTTTCAATATATTAGTTTTCTTTGAACACTTAAATTTTTCAAGTGTATCTTCTTTCCTTATAGTGGTAGCGGGTCGTTTCCCAGTAACTCGTGAACTGGCGGCCGAGCTGGGCGCGCTAATGGCGCAGCTCGACATGGGAGACTACTCGCCCGTCAATACACAACACAACCAGCCGCTCGCCCATCGCTTCTACCCTTACAGATATAGAGCCGGCCTTAGTAATGATGAACTTAGGTAAGTATTAAGAACACATAAAAAGTAAGAGAATAGAATTGCTTTTCGAAATCATCAACCGTCATATTATTATAAAACGAGTTCTACAACGCTACAAATATCTTTAGGCGCGTGGCCAAAACCGGAACTAACGCCGCCATTTTGTTTTTCAATACAATTTCTGTGACAACTACACAAATGTTTACCAACAACGCCACCCTGTCAATGTCATTCAGGCGCCAAAAGACCCTTTATATTTAGATTTATTCTGACGGAAGTAATACAACATGGACAACTAAGGCTTTTAGTCAGTAAGAGTCTGACACTCCCTTCCGCTCCATCAAGAGCGGGAGGGGTCATTTGATGATTTCCCATACTGAAAAAAAAAACTCGGCTGGCCTCGGCTCGGCACGGGCTTCATAGTAAAAAATAGTAGATTGTTTGCCAAGGGAGCAAACAACTATTTTGAAGGCGAGTGTTTCTTTCTACGTCACTCAAGCTTAAAATAGTGTTGCTATGAAAAATAAGTCAATACAACTTATGAATAGTACGTTTTTATAATTACATACAATTTTGAGTAAACAATTACGAATGAAGACAGAATGCTTTTCGCGCGTTTTTTTTATATTTTCACTAACTTATTTTTTATTTGGCTCGTGCGCGTTTTACTTTATCATACAGCCTGTTACTTATTCATACAATGTTCGTGATTGATCTCTTTAGATTGGAACTTTTACTAACAATATCCACATTACAAATTCAAACCACTTTTAGTCCCTAGGGATTAAATAGCTATTTTAGTCTCTGTTTACGAAGAATACACTAGCTCTTTTTTAATAGATGTGATAAAAAATAATAAAATTCTAAATTGAAAATTAGCTCGATGATTTAAAATGGGGTCTAAAGATAAATCTTGATTTGTAATACGACTGCAAAGGTTATCTGCAATGTTCCTTACTTCCCTTTTAGTTACAGTGCTAAACAATGCAGTCCCGCTTGAGTTTTTTTTGTGTCATCTCACAGGTCACCTAGGAGGTTGCCGGGCTATCCGGTGGATGTCTTTTAATGCTGTATTTATACTTCAGGGATGTTGAAGAGAAGCTGCGATCAAAGTGGGTGGCGTTGAAAGGTCGCAGTACAGCGGACTGCGTGCGGATCTACCTCAACTGTACGAGGAAGTGGCCGTTCTTTGGTGCTACGCTGTTCCAGGCTCGGGTGAGTAGTGTATTCTTTAGATTTCGGTAGCCAGATGAGGTCCTAAGTAATCAAAAGTTTACTTGACTTTATAGAAGTAATTGAGGGACAGGGTGAAAAATAACTAATATACTTCTATACAAAAGGGGGGATCCCCCGACAAGACGGGTTTTGTGTCTGGTGGACTACTGCCTAACGTTTGTTGTTGGGTTTCATTATAAAATACTAGTGGCCCGCCCTAGCTTCGCACGGGTGCAATTTGTTTTTTTTTTCGGATTTCCGATTTTTTTCTAGCATACAAACCTTGTCCTGGCAATACCGAACTCAACAAAAAAATAATTATCCAATTTGGTGCAGTCATTCGGAAGTTATGCGCGTACAGACATTTTGGCGACGTTGTTTTATACTATGTAAGGATGTTAAATCAAGGATAACTTTGCTTGCGCGATACAGGATTTGCGTCATGTCAGGTGTGATGCGTACTGAAATCCAATGTTCCAGTTTTAGTGCAGTCATGGTTTAAAGCGTAGATAGTGTTTATATTTGTGTTGAATTTTAAAACCCTGCGATTGCTGTCTCTAAAAACTGCTCCCTAATCATTTATGTAAACGTTACAAAGAAGAAAGCGTTAAAGTTCCAGCTACTTTTCTTTTCAATGACGTCTTTAATTTGTCTCAGTGTGTTTACTTATGTCTAACTAACTACATTTACGAAAACTTGAGTAATATCATGAGTCATTTTAAAAAAACCAACACGTATCTCTAATTATATTTTTTTAACTAAATGCATTTGTGTTTGTATTTTTAGATAAAACAACCAGACTTATCAATGGTGTGGCTGGCAGTGTCAGAAGAGGGCGTGACGGTGCTGGAGCTGGCGTCCATGGGCGTCATCGGGCGGCACGCGCTCAGCTCCATCGGGCTGTTCGGAGGCTTGCAGGTCATTAAAAACGCTTTACTACATACAAAAATCGTTTCTAATTATAATTAGAAACGCACACTTCATATTATGTCAATGATTTTTTTAGAGATACTGTGGCTTTTCTTGCAGGTTGTTCTACTCAATAAAAGCCAATTTGTAACCATACCTCTTAATTATGATATTTCATAAGTCTGTGTACGTTTATGTCAAAGTAAGATATTCGGCGCAAGATATATTGTACGAAATTGGACTGAACGCGAGATGAAAATGTAATTTTGGTATTTTCCAGGACGATCTGATGATGTTGATCGATGCCGAAGACGCAGCGAGTCCAGTGCACAAGATGTTGATTAGTCTCAATAAGCCTAAAGTAAGATAACCTTCAAGTTACCCAACTAATACCTATTGATTTTATAAACTATCTAGCTGCACGCCGCGGTTTTACCCGCATAAGTGTCGATCCCGTGGGAATATCGAGATAAAAAGTAGCCCATATGTTAATCCAGGGTGTTTTGGATTCTGTTGGTTCCCAGGGAAATAAAGCGACTCTTCCGGGTATAAAGTTATAATGTCTTTATAATCTTATTGTGCTAATTACAAGTTACAAATTGCTAAGAAAACCGTTATAATTTAAAAATACAAAGTTAAATAATCGTTATGAATTTTCAATTGTCCTCCGTTATATTAATGCGAACGAGCGACAAAAGGGAGCGAAGTCAGAGTCTCGTCGAGTGAACCAGGGCGACGGCTTATATACTGTAGGATGCGTAGGAGACTGCGCCATCTCGTCCGTCGCTCCGGAACTATTTGATCTGGTTCGATGTGATGCACGTACACGCGTGCGCCGTTGCGTCGCTCAGTCGCTAGATGGCGGTAGGTGTCGTCAACACAGGGTTATCAAAATTGGTCCAGCCGTTTGAGCGTGAAGACAAACATTATAAACACACACACTCACAAACGTTCGCCTTTATAATATTAGTGTGATGTTATTCCTATCCGATAGAATACTCTCCCTTTTCTGATCCAGTCGTAGACAAATAATGCATCCTCATAATCTCCCTGATTCGTAAAATAATGAGCAGTGTCGAAACTTTTTAAATTATAATACATATATTAAGGCATTAAAGACAACTTTTTTCTCACAGATGGCAGAGCTAACGCATCTAATAGCGGACTACAAAAACGCAATGCTTCGTCCGGGCGGCACAGGGACCCCTCAGATGAACTCTCTCACCCGCAACGGCAGCCACCGCTCCGTTCGCAAGCCCACCAACACACTCCCACACTCCAGCCCTTCAACCCTCCCACACACACACCAACTCAGCCACTCACACCACACACACCACACCACAGGACACAACACGTTAAACTCACACGCAACTACCATGACATTAGGCTCAGACCGCAATGCCACACTAACCCTAAGCTCTCACACATCAACGTTTAACCAACATGTGGAAGCAAGAGTGCTTTCACACGGACAACCAGACATTCTGAAGTCGACGCCAGATCATCATAGGAGTGAGAAGAAAAGGAGTCATACGCAGGACAGTGGGGTCGCGTGATTGTAAGTGCAGTGACGGACTATACTTGGATTGTTTAGTGAATGTTGTGATTGGAGCGTGGAACGACCGTTTTGGGGAACATTAAAGTATGATTTTTTTATGTTTTTAGAGAGTTACATTGTGTGCAGTTTTCAGTCATGGAGTTATCACTGCACCATGAGAAAATATTTGCCTAATATCTTGCGTATCGAGATATTTCATTGTAATGTATTATCAATACCTGCCAAATATTGATGAAATAACATCACATTTTATCTTTTATATACAGCTATGTATAGTATTCTTACTTCAATATCACAAAACGGTCGCGTCATTGACTTAGGATAGAAAATGGCCCCGCAAACAGAAAGTAATAGCATTCCACCAAATATATAGGTCGATGGGAAATAAACGAAATAATAATATACCTCATATTTTGTAGCGAACGATTCAGCCTATTTTAATTGGCTTTTTAATGATAGATTTAAAATTAATAGTTTATAATTTATTTTTTCAGCGTAATATTATGTTTATAATTGTTGCTACGTTTAGTGGATTCGGCTTGAAGTGTATACATGTGTGATTCGTACGGATGTGTCGATGTTTATACGCAGTCTAAATGCCAATTTTATACACGTAGTTAAGTATGTATGTGTACAGGGCTCGATAAATCATACGTAGAATGTTGTTAGGTACTAATATTTTTGGGACCTATTTTATTTTACACAGCCTACAAAGACTCACATTTTTCATCAAACCTTTACTTATATTTCCCAGATATGACAGCACAAAACAGTATAATACAATTTCAATAAGCATTATTTTATTATAAACCCTGCAAGCTAATACCAATACATTTATCTACCCCTGTACAGTTAGATCGAAGTCCATTTATAGCATAATAAATCGGGTTTAGGAAGACCCTTACGATTGTAATCTTTTATACTAAATGTGCTAGTTCGGGTAGATCTGTCTTTCAATCGACTGATATGAAGGTAGCGTTACACTTGCGTTTACTATACCTACCTAATGATTTAAATTGCTAAGCAAAACAACGCACAATCGATTTTCAATTTTCGGCGCTAAGCGGAGCGTTGAAAATCCCGTGCGTAAAAAATGATCATTCTGCGACCAGGAACTTTTTCGAAAGTCAAACTCGTGGATTCTAGAGTTTTCCCTGAATTAGATGAAAGAGAATTTAAGGTGCTCTTTTAATAAAATAGGGTACATAACTACATACTAATTATAATTCAACCAATGCGAGAGGAGGGCGTTATCCTCTTTCGTTTTTGAATGATTTAAAATCTTAATAAACGCAAGTGAAACCACGCCTTATAATTAAAAAGTGTGACACGTTGTGCGCTAGTGTGAATCTCAATGTAGAAAGGACGAATGTAGACTGGCTTTACTTATTTTGTATACTTTTGTTCTAGTTTTTTTTTTATTATCATCTTGAAGTAGTTATTCAAAATAGTGCCAATGATTATTAGCTTGAATATATCGTTTGTTAACCAGACTTTATTTTTGAGTGATTGCTGTATTAGAATAGTATGATGAGGTACTTATGCCTATTACGAGGCCGATGTTTGGGGCAGTTTGTAGTGTATTATGGCGCTCCAACTACTAATTTACAAAAACGTTAACAGAGAATTAGTCTTATTATATAGTTACTATAACAACCTCGTCACTTACCTCTTCGAACGTGGATCCACGCGAGACACAATGCCTTTTTCATTGTTTCTGTAATTACGCCTTTCAACTGGTTAAAGGTGAGCACAGCACTAAATTCGTCTTGCAGATTTTATTAAATAAAACTCCTGCGCAACTACGCAAAACCGATCTTATGACTTACACCATCTTCCCAGGAAGTTTAATCCTTTTGTATTGAAGAAATTACGTAATGGGATAAGAGTTACCCTGAGCCAATCTTACCATAGATAAGAGAATTTTGTTAGCCAACGTGAGACCGTTGGCTAACAAAAGTAATTCGTACGGATAATCTCAAAATATTCTAATACAACAATTTAAATAATATTCATTGTGCTTTGTTTAAACGTTCTGCCGTAATATCTAATACTTACTTACATAATAAGCACATGTCGTAATTGGTAACTCTGAATGTCTGTAGAGGTGATAAAGACTAATGGACTGAATTATATTTAAGATCTTCAACGAATCTAAACGCATTATTTATGTTTTTGATTGACCAATGAAATCGGAACGCAGTATTTTAACACCATTTGAAGTTTCAAACAGACTGACGCGAGCGCAAGTGAATACTGCGCATGATTTGAGTGTTTGAAACTTACTTTAAATAACTTTTAGTTTAACAGTAAGATTTAATTTGTAAGCCAAAATTTTAAGCGATATGAATCTCAGAACTTTCATAACATTATGTAAGTAATTTGAAAATCTTTAAATATTTAATTTTAGGGTTCGTCAATTCTTTAAAGGGACCCCTAATTAGTTTGGTAGAACGTGGAATCGATGTGTTCTGTTATTATTGGTCTAATAACTGTGTTTTATAAACCATACTATTAGTAAAATATTATACTGACAAAAATACAAAAAAATTAAAATACTCAATTTTACAAATTAGTACGAAGAAATAATAACAAGCAAGAAAAGCAGTCATCATGGGATTGACTGCAACATGACTCAAACGTGTATATTTTGACAGTGTAATATATGAAAGTGGGTACTACCCATCCATATGTATGTAGTTACAATCTGTGGGCATTTTTAATATCAATCTATAACATCTATTGTAATATACATAGGGTATATTTTATGTATTTTTGGCATCATTATTGGAGTTCCGTGCATCAAAAAAAAACTATAATCTCGTTCAAAATTAGAAAGAAATAAAAGAAAAAATATACTGCTATGCAAGAATTTTAAAAATACTAACCTCTATTGTTTTGTATGCAGTACCTAGTAGTTTTAGTTTGGTAGTGATAATATTAATATTAACAAGGAAACAGGGCCCCAAAATAATTAGAAATAATGAAACTTCAGCATAATGCTGCCCATTAAGTATTGCTTCTCATCTAGTCTTAACACGGAACTCTGAAGCGATATAATTTTATACTCGATTAGCTTTCATAGATATTTCTACCAAATTTTATAATAATTCAAAGAATTTTGTTACCAGCTTATTATCTAAACATTTTACTGTGTCATGCAATAAAGAAGATTTTATGTAGAAACGAATAAATAATAGTTTACATTTATTTTGTTAAATCACTTGTAGATACTTAGAAAATGTTTTTTTTTTTTTTAGCTTTGAATTAATTTTGTTATAATCTTCTTTATTGCAATGATGCAAGTGATGGACGGGCTAATTGTAAACGGCTACAAAAACAATCGGCAACTAAATAGAGGTAGTTTTATAAATCGTAAGCAGAAATAGACCATAGAAGTTAATGGCAACGGTAATCATGTAATTTTTGACCAATTCGCTTCCATGGCCAACCTATCTGAGCGGACTTTAACAGGCCAAGACTTGAAGAATTTAACTTTTGTTCATCAAAAGAGGCCTTTAAAGCACAAAAATTTCTTATTTTGTCGAATATCTAAAGGCCAAAAGTTCTCTAAACCCTGGCCTGCCATACGCGATTATAGCCCTTATCAGTCCATAACTAGAATTTAATAATTGCATAATAAAAGGGTATCACAATAAAGGCTAAAATCGCGTGTCCCGTAGTCAGCTATTTAGAAAATTAAATTAAATAAACCCAATATTTCGATTGCACTTTTTGCATAACACTTAACTGTTGATATAATTATGTATAGAATATTATAATGTATATTTTACATTAGAACCGATCATTTAATTATATTATTGTATGAAGAATTTGTAAGTTGTAACTTATTTTGTAAGTATTTATTCTATTTTGTTTTACAATTGGTTGTTTAATGTTTTTTTAATAATTTTTGACAAGTCCAGCTTTTTTGTTAATGATGGCCTAACTCGAAAACTATCCACTTGAGGCCTAAAATTGGTATTTGTGGATTATATTTTGAATGTATTTAGACGATTTTTGTTTGATGATGCAAGAATAAACTTGTATTACTGAATCATGGCATTTTATTTAGTTTTTACTTCAATTGAAATGGTCAGCACCGGAACAGCTGTGCTAACATTTTTGTAAGTAACCTTGACCTTTTTACCTACTCTGTCAGCCAGTTTTTTGGTCATTGTTACTACAATGGCTAACTGGCTGGCAACTACTTAATTTTTTCACCGAGAATCTCTTCATCTTCGATTTGCGTGGGAAGTCCGGGAAAGATAAAGGAATTGACGCCAGGGATGTCTTTTACTCTATATAATGCTACAACGCCTTCAATTGCCTAAAAGTATATAAAAATTATTAACTACCTACTCAGAAAGTAATGTCCATAAGAAGTTAAAATTTGAAATTTAAAAGTGGTAATCGATTGGGCACAAAAATATATAACCTATACTTACCCAGTATATGGTGTAGTATATAGTGGGTAAAGTCGGGCTGTGGAAGATGACGAATCGATTTAATGTGGCCCCATTAGGTATGTAAATTTTTAGAGAACCATTTCTCTTTAGGTAATTTTGTGCTTTTTGGATTCATTTCTTAAAGGCGAAGGTGCTGATATCAATCAGCATCTTCGCCTTTCAAAGCTATCAAGCTTCAAAAAGCTTTATTTCTTAATTTTATTCCATCAACTATACTAAACAGGAACCTCTGAATATATAGTATACCAATTTCTACATAAACTACCTACACATTTTTAAGTAGATAGGTAAATTTTTTTTAGGTACCTATCACGCTCCGCTTCCGTGATGATTGTATTTATATACTCAGTTGTTTCTAAAGTTAAAGGAACATGACTTCGCAATTATTACCTAATTATTGAAGTTAAATTTTTTTTTTTAGTTAAGACATGTGTTTCATTCCTTGAGTCATTTATGTATCACTATTTTATAATATTCATCAAGGTCACGAATGAATATTACCTATATACAAAATGACATGAATTTTTACTTTGTAAAGTATTATTTTCCTTTAATTATTGTGAATGTGAGGACTATGTGGTCATTCTTTTTTTCTTTCGCTGTTAGAGGGTTCATTAATGTTTCACCAAAAGTCCCTTGATAAATTTTTAGTTTACAACCAACGTTTCGTATACTATTTATTTTACAAATAACTCATTCCGCAAATGTTTTATTTTATAAACACTCGCTATACAAACATTTGGCAAATGCTTCTCTTTACACATGTTTCGGATGACATTTAATCATTTATACTTTTAATATTTAGATTATTTTGGAAAAACACGTTTATACAAAATATCATTTTCTAAACCAGTCACAAAGTGATCATCACGTTATTTTCCATTTGGGTTAAATAATCAGGCAAGTAAGTAGGTACTGAAGTTCTTTAATAATAAAAGTATTTTTTTCTATAATATAATCTAGTGGTTTCTGGCACTCGCCGGCCACAGCCGCGGCACCGCTCGCTTCGCTCGCTCGGCTCGTGCGTAGGGGTCGCAGTTTTAACCTAACCTAATCTTAATTTTTTTTTTAATAATTAACTTAACTAACTTAATTAACTTAATAATTAATTTATTAATTTTTAGTTAGGTTCCGGGTAGCCTATTAAAAATAATCTCTTTTTTCTATTAGCGCAAGTCGATGAAAGAATGAGTTTAATTTTTAGGAAAAGTAATAATAAGTCAATGTAAAACGTTTTTATTCACAACCTTGATTTATGAGATAAAATGAATTATTTGTCAAATATATATCACGTTATTAAACAAACGTTTACCTGGTAATTATTTTGTAAAGTGATTTATTTGGCAAACTTGTTGTTGTATAATAAATAATGAAACGACAAATCATGTTTTTGCCAATCGTTGCTTGTCAAGTAAAAATTCGTAAATAAATTTTTGGTGAACTGACAGGGCGCCCTGTTGGAGTTAATGTTGTCTGGCAGTTTTGAGTAGGTTGGTACTTTATGCGCCCTACCCAAATGTCTTTTTTTATTGTTCGTCGAGTCGTTGAGCTCCTCAAGTTTGAGCTACACGATTAGGTACCTACTGACAAAAGCTTGCACTGACTGCATTGATCCACTCAAATCTGTGTGGTACTTTCCTCAAAAGACCATTTCAGATATCAATCTACATCTGACCAAGATTATGTCTGGACTTTAAGAGAGACTGTGATCTCTGAGTTTTTTTCGGCCTTTCTTCTCAGAATAGTCAGATAGGAAAAGCCGACCTCATCTAGCTTATTTTTTATATGACGTGTAAAAGTGATTCCGATATCCAAAAACCATCGTGGTTTCGCGATGTAAAGTAAAGTAAATTTACTTTAATGGTTTTTGCTTCACCAAATTTCCACAAGTGATTCATTGACGGCTCAGATATCCTATGTGTATGCGATATCTCTCCACAGACAATGGCTCACCGCCCATCTTGCACTGCATCACAGTGCCCCCCACAAATTTTTTTTTGCTTGGCTTAGTTTTAGTTTAGCTTGTGGAGGTTATCCTTCTTGCGGCTGACTTGGGTACGAAGTGAACCTATTTAAGATTTTCCAGGCAGGCCACGGTACCTAGTGCCCGGGTTCCCGAGGCTCAATAAAGAAATAGGAGGTTTAAGCAGTTCTTGTCAAAAGTCATATCTTCCTGTGGATGGGTTGCCATATGCTAGACTCGACCCACGCACCCAAGAATTTTTTTGGGGTTTTTAAGTCTCTGTGGCACTGGGTTAAAGTTGTGCATTGAGTGGCTTGGGTCACCTGTAGCTTTGCCCTCTCGATGCGGCTGGCTATAGTTCTGCAAATAAAGGCGCGATGCCAGTCAGTGGATACAGCATTCGCAACGGGGTCAGTTTTAAGCTACTAAGCTGTCTCTCACATTAATGTCTGCATCTGCATCGACAAGAATACAATAATTTCCAAGTGTTTGCAAAAAAAAACGGATATAGTTTTTGCTGGATAGCAAGCGGACGGACCTTTTATTTCTGAGATTACTGGTCAAGCATTTTTTTTAAATGATCACTCATTTTTCAGCTTTCAGAAAAGTATCTAAAAAAACTGGCCAAGTGCGAGTCGGACTCGCACAGAAAGGGTTCCGTACCACAAGGCAAAAACGCCGAAAAAAAAAGGTTTGTTGTATGGGAGCCCCCTTTAAATATTTATTTTATTCTGTTTTTAGTATTTGTTGAAAGCGGCAACAGAAATACATCATCTGTGAAAATTTCAAGTGTCTAGCTATCACGGTTCATGAGATACAGCCTGGTGACAGACAGACAGACAGGCGGACAGTGGAGTAATAGGATCCCGTTTTTGACCTTTTGGGTACGGAAACTTAAAAATGTTTAGAGTGGAGTAGTTTTTCAAAATTAATTGTTATGGTCAAAAAATTTCCAAAAATCGAAGAACCGACAGCCTGTTAACCATCGAGTTTTGACTCCTAGTTAACTGGACTTAATTTTCTGCTAATGACCTCTAGTACCTATAACCCCTTTCAAGGAATAGGTAGGTACGTCAAGTTTCCCTGTCACCCTGTACCTATAATTTTGTATAAATATAAGTATTTTACTATATTAATTGTCTTTAAAATCATGAAAAACAACAAATAGTAAAATATTTCTTGCTTTTACTACGTTAATTTTGTTTTCAAATATCACAGCGACTACTATTTACACAGTAAATACATTGCTCCAACCGCAACCAAAGTATATCGCTAAGCGACTAAACAAGCAATGTAAAAATCACAAAACGATAGGTACTTTATTTATTTATGCGGTGCATCGCGTGGTTCGGCCGCTGCCTCTTGCGGCGAGTTAGTGATGTGATATCTCCTTATTTCTTACTAGAAATTTCTTGTTACTCCGACCCACCCCGTCGCATCGCATCGCCTGCCCGCGCTGTTACTTCGTTTTTGCTTAGCGTTCTTTCTGACTTTTTTTCTTTTTGCTCGGCTCCTAAAGATCATAGCTTGATGTAAAATAAATATCTATCAAATGCAAAAAGAATTTTTCAAATCCTACTGGTAGTTCCAGAAATTAGCGCGTTCAATCAAACAAACTCTTCAGCTTTATAATATTAGTAAGTATTCATGGACACAACCCTACACGGTTGTGTTTATGTACCAAAAAACCACTAACTCCCAAAATACAAGCCTGCGGGGTAATTGCGTAACGCACTATCAGTAGCAATGGGTTTCATTTTGACATTTCAACAACATTCACTGCATTATTTACGTTGTTGAACAGACTAATTTTTCGAACATACGAAGCAATGGATTAGCTTATTAGATTATTCTTCAAAATGATACCTACAGATTGTGAGTGATAGTGTGTTACGCAATCAGAGTGCCGATTTAGTTTGGGAGTTGGTAGATCATCTGTTATGTGCTACTTACTGTTCAACCATCAAAAATCTTAACGAATTGTACAATGCGTGCCACGAAAGATGAGACTTGACTCCGCCTCCCCCGCTCTTTCCGCCGCCCCTATGACGTCCGGTCCCGTCCCGCACTCAGACCTCATACCGCTAAAGATACCTAAAATCGTGTACTGTGCGCATGTCAATCCACGTGGTGTGTCAAGTCTCATCTTTCGTGGCACGCATTGTACTTCATAGATTAAGTTGTTGTTGAACTTTGAGAGCGAAATATATGTAAACATATCTCGCGATCCTATGGGGTTCCCTCAAAAGGCGTACAAGGGACCGAAGCCAACTCGCAGGGCTTCTACGAATTGGCTTTTAATTTGGCACCTCGTAGAAAAGCAGGAGTTAGTAGGAACCTACTAATATAAAAATAAAAAAAAAGAAATATACCTAATAGAAAAGGCTTTATTAAAAAAAAAAACACTATGCACTCGTTGACATGGAAAAAAAGATCACAAAGTATATTTTTAAGACATCAAGAACCATCTTCAAGACCATAAATAATATAATAAGTAACTGCGAAAAAAATAACGAAAAAAGAATGGATTTATTCTACATATAAACCATCAAATAAAAAGTAATAAAAATGAACTTCTAAAATAATGGAAATAATTTAAAAAGAAACAACAGGAATGGATTTAATCTATAAATCACACTTCATGGTACCTATCAATCTATTTATTAAGAAGGAATTCTGTAGGTTTCACGTCCAGCGCCTTTAATATAGCTTCGGTATCATACGGCACCGCTGCAAAACAATAAGCATATAATGCCCGTTTAGAATTAAGTTTTGAAGATTTGATTCAAGAATAGTATGAAAGCTGTCATTTTTTAATTGAGATTCATACGTCTAGGGTCGTGGATAATATCTCCGCAGGCCACGAATTGATCATTGTTTTCTACAAATCGTTAAACCACCAGTCCTGGTAGTCAACCGAACACCTAACAGTCATAGCGTCGTTATGAAAACGATTCCGACAATATTTAAAATTCCTACGAGCTTCTAACTATTGTTATTATAGGTATAGTCGATTCAGCCAATCTAGTTCTAGTTATATATAATACAACCATTGCGAACTTTTCTTCCCGTGGAAAAATCACAGTAAACAAGAATACTCACGAATATGAATCCATTCGTTAGGGTCGTAGCCAGAGTCCTTGCGGGACTCCATGATACACTGTAACAGCGCATGCGTCACACCGTGGGACGTACACATGCCCATTTCGCCGCAAGCTGGGTCAAAAGTAAATTATTATTATCAATTTTTGTAACGTAGAAGGTAGAGCAGACGAATGGAGATTCTGACATCATGTCATTGCTAGAAATAGTTCAATAAAATTGCCATTACGATCATACTGGGCAAATGGATTGGTACGTTAACTGATCGCTACTGCCTGAAATTCAACAATTAAGCTAAATTCTTTGCCAGTAAAACACACATGCAGGACGATCAATCTGCCTAACATTTTCCGGCTTTGCCTAGCAGCCGGGACGAACGGCTTTACGTGCTTTCCGAGACACGGGTGGTCTCGATACGTAATGGATGAACCATCCACGAACGGACCGCGGCACGTTACTTAACCGTGCGGCTGTTATCACTTAGCCATGAGCGCCACGAAGACACACAAGAAGTTCTCCCTAAAATCAATGTCATAATAAGTTTAGTAGGTTACTCACTTTTCGATCCAAGTACTCCGTTCGGATTCTTGTGGTTGTACCTCAACTTAACGTTGTACTTGACCGGTATGTCCAAAGCGAGGGGTACATGGTACGTCAAAGAGCGGTTAGACACCAGTTTCCCTGTCTCTTTATCATAAATCATCTTCTCGCAAGTGAAGTAACCGGTACCTTGCATGTAGGCACCTTGCACCTTAAAATATATATAAATAAAAATTAAGTAAAAATGTTATTGGTCCTTTTATTCTTCTAGTCCAAAACATTTAATGCAACTTAATAGTAATAATCAGTAGAATTATAAATTTATAAACAGTTGGTAGTAAGGTAGCAGATGGCCGTGGCAGATATAATTGCTACATCACTACTTATGATGGTAGGCGCGCACGCCCAAGAGTGTCCAAGATGGTTTATCAGAGTAGGTTCTGAAAACCATCATGATACAAAAAGGATTACACACAAGATTAATAACAGTAGTCCACTCACCTGTCCGACGTCTAGCTTAGGGTTGGCACTAACACCGACATCTTCCAAAATATCCGCACGAACTATTTGGAACAGCCCAGTCGTCACATCTAGTTGTGTCTCAATAATGGCTACAGCGAACGCACTATACCCCTTCAGATTTTCGTCTGAGTCTTTCATCATGAACAAAGAAGTCAACTCCACTTGCTCTTCACCTGCTTTCTTTATGATTTCCTTCCAGGTAGCTTCTGGCATACTTTCCCTTATCGGGGCCAACCTTTCTTTCAAACTTTTGCATGCTCTTATAATAGAATAGCAAACACTTTCAGTCGTAATACTTGAACCAGAAAACACATTGTTTGCAGCCACGAAAGTGTAATGGGGAACAATATTCACATATTCGAGAGGCACCCCTAGCTCGTATGCGCAAACTTGTGCAGCTTTAGTGTTGATCCCTTGTCCCATCTCTATACCTCCTGTGGAGACAGTAACTGTACCATCACCTCTATAAATAGTGACGAGTGCTGAATAGTTTCCGTAATAGATGACTGGGAAGCACATAACATTGATTGAAATAGCCTTTTTCATCCATCTATTTATTTTATTAAACTGTTCAATCTCTTTAACTCGTTGATCGTAGATAGCGTCGTTTTTGAGAACGTCGATCAGTTCTGGAAGGTCATTATCCTCTGTCCTCATGTTAACTTTGCGCACACTAGTCGGGTCCTTCTTTATGGCGAATGCAATGTGCTGCATTATGTGTTCAATACTTGTTATACCCTCGCAAGTACCTGTAAAATTAAGTAGATCGCTAAATTACTGACTTAGTTTTTTTATTGACCAAATTAATTTAGACCGAGACTCGCACTTTTTGTCTGGATTGTTTTTACTGCATCATAAAAAAAACTTGTAAAACAATTATTTTTTATTTCTGTTCTGTTTTAGTTTTATTCATGTTTGTTAGTATATATCATATAAGCCGATCAGTTTCGATCCTGTGGGAATATCGGGATAAAAAGTATCCTATGTGTTAATCCAGGAAATGGTCTATCTATGTGCCAATTTTCATCTAAATCTGTTGAACGGTTTACGCGTGATTGAGTAACAAATATCCAAACATCTTCACAAACTTTCACATTTATAATATTACCAATTATTGATACTCTAATAATAACCTTAGTACCCATGTGTGTACCTACTAATAAAATTTTAAAAACAATTAACACAGCAACTGCTTGCTTTAAGGGAAGTGTAAGTATTATTTTATTAAAACAAGCATAAAAAGGTTACCAAACAATATGATGAAATTGTGGAACCTCTTAATCTGAAAAAAGGACTAAAAGACAAAACTAACCTGGTGCTCTAGCGAACGTATTAGAAGGAGTATCAGTAGTGACTGTAGCCGTCTTCAAGGACCAGAACTTAGTATCGTAGCAGTTAGGGAAGCCGCTGACAACGAAGTCGAGAACAGTCTCGTTGTTGGAACAGCCGTTGTCTTCGATAATTGATGCGTTTAGATACTGGATTTTACCATCGTCGTCAACTCCAACCTATTTAAAGTATTTTGTTTGTTGGTTTAAAAGAGAGAACTTATAATAGTCCTCCAGATCGTATTTCGCTTTGGCGGCCAATCTCAGAGGAGACTAGCCTTCGGCGCGGGAGATATTATAGTGCACAAGTGTGTGCACAGACACAGGTGCGCTCTCTCTTCTCTCACTCTCATAGTCCGAAGGGACGGCAATCCGACACGACCGGGGAGAGATCAGGCGCAGGACCAACGGCTTAACGTGCTTTCCGAGGCGCGGGGGTATCACACCGCCAAGTTCCAAACTCCGGACTGTTACAAGAAATGCCTAATGGAAAAACCCAATACCACTGCTCGACCTGGGAATCAAACCCATGACTCCAGGCTCAGCAGTCGCGAAAAGAGTGAATGTATAATCTGCTCCCAAAGTATCTGATTAAAATAAACAAATGGATCTAATGTGACTGTTGATTCCAATTTGTAGTGCTACTGACAAATTGAGTGCTTTGATCAAGATTATTTTATTTATTTATTTAAGTAGGTACCTATTTATATTTAAATATTGAATCCTGAAATTCTAATCTTTATTCTCCTTATTTATAGATGTTTTTCTTTTGAGAACTGAGCTTAATTTTATAATCACAGTTTTCGTGGATGATTTTTCAATTATAATTTTATAAAGTTATTTAAACAATATTTGTTGGGAAAAGTGGTGATTTGAAACCTTGTAAGTACATACCGATGAAAGTTACTAAATCCTTTTAGTTGAGTGATTGCGTAGTAAGAATTTAACCTGATCAGGGTTTGTTTGCACTTTCGTTAGATACTTTGGGACAGACTATGGCCAAAGTTAAGCTGACAGGTTGCTTTCAGTAAATAGAGACGAGTAAATAAGCCCACTTTCGAACAGACGTAAAAATATCGCGGAGGGATTTAATCGCGCACTGGATTTTCAACTCTCGGTGTTGGGCTGAGCATTGAGAATCCAACAGAGCGGATCCCAGCGCGTCAAAAAATCGAACTGTTGAATCTTCAACTCGAAAATCCAGTGCACGAAAAAAAAACGGTCGGAATTTAAAATCGGGATTTAAAATACTTTTGGTGTGTTTCGAGGAATACCCCCAGTATTCCTCGAAACACACCAAAAGTATTCCTCGAAAAAAAAATTAAATAGGTTTTACTTAATCAAATAAAAATATTATATTTTTATTCCTCGAAATGCATGAACGATGAAACATAGAAAGAAAAGAAAAAGAAAAATTACATATAAAGAAAGAGAAAAAGAAAGAAAAATGAAAGAAAATGAAAAAAAAAAAAGAAAAAAAAAGAAAAAAAAAAAGAAAATGAAAGAGAAATTACATATAAGGATAGACGTTTCATTTGGTGTTTTTCAAAGTTGGGGCGTTATGAGGAATATCCCTTTTAATGTACAAAGTTATTACCTCGTATTCACACTGACACGGCAGTCTCTTCCCAGCTATGGCCATGTTCGTCTGCATCGGCAAAATGAACCTACAAGGTCTGTCCAGTTTCTTGGCTACTAATGAACATGCTGTAGCAACCTGGGCGCTACGACTAATCTTGCCTCCAAAACCGCCGCCAACTCGACGAACTTTAACAAAGACTCTGGAAGAAGTTACCAATATTGTACATAAGTGTAAGTAGGTATGTAGGTATATTTATTTCATAGTGCAGGTACACAAAGTGACCTTGATTTCATTTGGCATTTCATATCTTTACTGTGGTTAAATCAAACAACAATAAATATTTGTGCTCTCGATACCTACATAAAAAAAAAAAAACAGAAAAAGAAGAAAGTTTAAAGTGTAAAAAAAAGTAAGATAGATTAAAATTGCTTAGGTGTCGTTTAGCTATCCTTGATTGTTGTTATTCTTTATAGGAAACGATAAAAACAATATTAACAACAACAATGGGGGATCCCACAAAGTTCGATTCCGAACTATTTTTTGTATTTTTTTGCTAGATGATAACAACTGTTATAGCCATATTTACCTAACAAGGTGTTATATTTATGTAAGAAGATATCGATTACGTGCCGTATATTTGTACATAGTATTGATGCAGAATCTAGGGAAATCATTAAAACAATTTAGAAGAATAGTAAAATAAAAAAAAAATCCAATAATATTCAAAATGAACGGAGCGATCTTGAAGTGTTGTTCTCTATTTCACATTTGAAATTCGTATAAACAGAACTAAATAGTGTTATAAATGTAACTACACAGGGTAGGTTTTACTTTGAACCGGTACCTATTACAGAATGATAACTTACTCGCTTTCACTGATTCCCAAAGACCTCGCAATAGTAATTTGCGTTAAGTCCATCCATTGCGTTGAATCGTATACTTCTAGCATCTTGTCAACAGGTACAACAACGCATGATAAGGGTTCTATATAATAATGATATTGGGATCCCATTTCAAATACTCCTTTTATGACCTTTGTAACATTGTTGCCTCTTCCATCCGGTTCTATAGATGCAGTTCCAGGAACGTATCTCTTGCTATCTTTCTTTGCTTCATCAATGGTCAGTACCGGAGCTGCTGTGCTAACATTTTTATATGTTACTTTGACCATTTTTGCTACCTTCTCAGCCAGTTTTTCGGTTTCCGCTACCACTATGGCAATCGGCTGGCCGTAGAACTTGATTTTAGTTGCTAGAATCTCTTCTTCATCTGTTTGAAGTTGAATGCCTGGAAATCCAAAGGAATTGACGCCAGGAATGTCTTTGGCTGTATACAGAGCTACCACACCCTCTATTGCCTAAAAATAAAAAGTTGATCATAATTATAAAAATGAAAATTAACTTAAAATGACCTTGAACCACAATCGTCATTTTATTTATAGACTAATTAATGTTCGTGTTATTAAAATTTAAAAAATATTTTATACATCAATGCCTAATAATATTATCTCGTATTATTTATAGCAATTAAAATAACAATGTTCAATAAATATCTAAGAATACTTTATTTGTATAGATGTTTTCAAGAGTCAAACATGACTGCGTTATTCAATATTCATTTTCCATAACATGGAAACATATTTTCTGTAATTTTCTTATAACAGTACAAATAGTAGAATTACTTGAATCGTGTGATCTTCAAACTTTCAAGGATTTATAACACCCAAATAAATTTGAAGAACCTCCATAAATATAGCTTAAAAACATTACTAAGGAGGAGGTGCAAGTCACGTCACCGACCGTCGTGGTCGAGACACGGCTTTGTAATCTAACAACAAAATTACAGTAAAACATGTTTTCATGTTAAAGAAAATGAATATTCAATATGTAAAGTATTGTTTAAGCCATGATAACGCACGGTGCTCTAAGGAGTGAAAATGAATTGTAATGAGTAAAATGGGTGACAACATTTAAACATGTTTATAGCACTGTGTGACCTAAACCCGCACTTAAGTCACGCTTTTCTGTGACTTAAGTAGTATATTGTTGCACAGAAAAACGTGACTTAAGCACGGGTTTAGGTCACACGAGCTACAAAATAGTATACAATAGGTAACGATGAAACCTTAAATCTGAAGAATAACAGTGCCAAAACGAACTCCTAGATATCTTAAAGCCTGTCAATGAATTAAAAACTGCCAAAGTAAAAATCCCTGCAGTATTTTGTTCTCTGATCAGCTATTAACTATTTAAAGACAGTCTCTCACCAAAACTTCTTCAACATCGATAGCATCAACTTCCCCAATGTGTACTTTGGAGAGTACGAAGGCACCAAATACCTCCCTTGGTAACGGAGGGATATCATTCGTGAACACAGCTTCACCCCCCGCTTGAATCTTCGCTTCAAGCTTATCTACGGGCTGGTTCAAGGGGAACAGCGAGGAGTCAGTCTCATAGTCTTCCTTGCCAGAAGATACAGGCCTTTTAAGAAGTTCTCCACCAGAAGTATACTTTGAAAGAGCAGTGCCAGCCGGACATATGTTAAGAATGAACTGCAAGGAAATCAATTGTAAGATATAGGTATGGGCAATGTATATATATAATATACCAGCTTCTGCCCGCGACTTCGTCCGCGTGAAATTTCACCCTCCCCCATTCACCCTCTTAGGGGTGGAATTTCGAAAAACCCTTAGTGGATCACTCTTCACGAAGAACACACCCTCCAAATTTCATGTCTCTAGGCTCATTTCATGTAAGTTTAGGCTGTGCGTTGATATATCAGTTAGTCAGTCAGGACTTTGAATTTTATTATTAAATATTTATACTATAATTTCTTATTTAATTATATAAGAATGCCTAAAAGTCCCAGGCTACAAAGATTTTATTAGACAGTGCGAGGCGAGAGAGTAACTCATGAGGTATTCAGTGATTAAGGAAATAAAAAAAAAAAATTGTTGAAGGTTTTTAAGGACCACTTGAAAAGAAGTTCTTAAAATCAAATTACAATTCAATATCAATTCTACAAATCACTAAATGCGCTAAGCCTTAAACATATTTAAAACATAATTCTGTCTTTGTCAGTTTAAGGTAAACAATTGACTGAAACAAAAAGATGTTTTAAATTCGTATTATGTTTTATTTGATATTTGTGGTGCAAGTTTCCCAAAGAGGGTTAAAAGTTAAGTATTTCTCAATTGAGTTCTCGTAGCGAACAGAAGAACCAGAATGATTTATTAAGATTACTTCAATGTGTTTACGAAATCATTTACTTACCTTATAAAACAGCCCCAGAGCCAACTTCTTTCGGAATTTTATAGAAGGTTCTCCAAGTATTTCTACGGGTATCAGCTCACTGCTCAGCACTTTTATTGCTTCTTGCAAGTTCTTGTCATTGAATATGTTCTTTCCGATCAGAAACTTTTCTGTTTTTTTGGCGTGATAAATCTTCGGATCTATATTACTGTACACTATACTTGCGCATTCTATTTGGTTCTTTTTCCCCATCTTTAAGAGATATGCTGAGTGCACGAGTGCTAAAGAGTTCTGGTTCCTTGGCATAATCTGCAATTATTTTAACGTTCAAAGGGAGACAGCTCATCTTTCTCTTGGTGAGATCTTCATAGACTTGATGAATTAAGCCTATGAAGATCTCCCTTCGATCGAAAAAGAAGCTTCTAACATTACATTGAAGAATTCATAAAGAATTAGGCGATCTTAAAAATTACCTGGAATTTCCTTGCATCAAATAATTTACCTTATAACTCCTGAAAATGTGTGAACTGCTCAGCGGCGGCAATTCCACGTTGATCATCAACACACCTTGCATGTCAAACTTTAGGAATTCCTCCATTGTCAGCGTCTTTGTTTTACCATCAGAGAAACCTTAGGGCCAAACTTGTTGAATCACTAAACGACACAATATTTTCAGATTTATCTTAAATTTTATCATTTCTCAGGATATTATTGTATTCTACTTTGCTGGCAGCAAAGTGTTCATTGGTACACACAAGAACAGTTTCTTATTCCGAAAAATCGGTAGATGTTGCTATTCGTCTAATACAAATGTTTTAACTACCTTAAGGTGCTTTTTTGTTTGTATACAAATCAAGATGCTACAGTCAAAGTTAAAAACCGCAGACCGGAGCGGCCTCCGGTGCAGTGTGATAACCGCCTAACCCTGCGAGGATAACAGCTATCAAGGATATTTTCGATTAAAAGACATAGTACTTACGAACAGTAACCGTGGCGCCGATGCATTCAAACAGTAAGAAAAGATCTGACTTGTACGTTGGTAAGGCGTGCTTGTACATCAAATTGCCAGCTATGGAGCCAATCTAAAAATGTATTAAACCCATGAAAACATTATCGACGACATTGAAAGTCAGCCGGCGTGCGTTTATGACTAGATATATGAACGTAAAAGAGGCAAAAGGATTATTAAGAATCGTAGCTGGTGGCGTTCTGTTATTTGTGCCTACTCTCATGGGAAGGTGGCGTGAATTTATGTATGTATGTTATGTATGAAAGTCAGCTTGTGGTAATAGAAAAGCCTGTCAATTTGAGACTTGGACAAAATGTCTCGTGTTGTTCTCAATTATTATATTGCTATTGCAAAATTGTAATACATATCTCGTCATCCCGTGTGCCTATAACTTCACTCATACCGTGTTATGTGGTACTTTCCCGGAAAATATAGGGTGGTACACAAAGGCCTACTTAACATCAACAAAATCTGGAGTCACTAATTTATTTGTCACTCTCTTAAGCAACTTACCTTTCTAACGGGTATATGAGCAATAAGTTTAAGATGTTTCACGAACTCTCCCAAGTACGCAAAGCCGCTCTTATTGCTAGCTTCTTTGAATAGCTTGATACAGTCCTCTATAGAGACGTTGGCTCCAAGGACCATATTTTGGTCGTAATCACACGTTTTAAGAGAAGTCACTTCGCTTATGTCTATCAAAACTCTGGGATATTCAAATGTCTCAACAATACCTGAAATGTTATATTACGGTTACCATTTATGTCATTAGTGAACCGTTTTTTTTTTTGTTATATTAGCCCATACTGTCCCACTCCTGGACAAAGGTCTCCCTCGACACTTATCACTTGTCACGGCTGTTTGCTGTTTGTGTAATCCATTAAGTCTACAACTACAATTAAACAGTTATACGCTTCATCCGTGTAATCTTCATCTTCGTGTAGGTCTTTCACGGCGTTGCTTTTGCGTTTGGCAACCATTCTGATGTTGACTTTACCTAGCAATCCTCTGATATTCGACATAATAAGTACCTACATGGCCTGCCCAGTCTTATTTCAGTTTGGCGGACTTTTCCCCTACATCGGCAATTTACGTTGTGGAACGGAGTATTGTGTTTCCTACGCGGTCTGTTAGTTTGACTCCCAAAATACTGCACTCCATGCATCGCTGGCAAACTGCGAGCGTAGACTTTTGATGATTTGTCGAAGACCATGTTTGACAAAAAAACAGTATTTGAGCAGTTTTCCGGTCATCTGATCTTACATGAACCAATAGATCTCCCAAGCATTTTTAGTACGACGCATACTTTCGTCCATCTTATCGTGTCTCGCAAATTAAATTAACGTATGATTTCAGTGTCCCCATTAAAATTTGCATAAAAGAGCGTTTACTAAATTACTTCCTTTACCTCTAAAATAACCTATTTTCCTCGCGCAAAATAGAACATAAGATTATTTACAGGTTTTTTTGCAAACTTATCTAAGTACTGTTGTTTAAATTAACTTGAATTCGGTTTTTTAACTTCTTTAATGATAAGAATTAAGTTACTTCGTAGATTACAAATATCTATCAAGTTGCCTAACATATACTTAAGGTGATAAATTGTCCATAAAGAAATAAATAAATATTTCTAATTGCTTTAAGTAAGTGTTATTTAAATTAGGCCAGTACTCACCCTTTCCAGTGTTTCCATCGACAAGCATATACGAATCCACGCCATGCTTGTTGAGGATATCAAAAATTGCGTTCTCATCATATACCTTAAAGAACTTGTACTTTCCAAAGTTAAAACTAAGAGTGCTTTCACTTTTAACATCAGCTACTACAGTCCAATCACTGCAGTCACTCTTTATAGAACATTTTCTCTCGCAGGTTGCAGGATTTTTGGAACACGTATTGAGCTCCTCAATATCCCTGACTTTTTGGCATATTTCAGGGGAGGCATCTATAGCAAACGACTTGATTGTGTCTAAAATATGTCTAAATCCCGTACACCTGCATGTATTGCTGCCAAAAGATTCTTCTAGTTCGGACATTGTGTGGTTCTTGTCAATTAAACTGAAAGCAAGTAAAATACCCTTAAATTACCCTTTCTTCTGTTTGCTATATCTTGAACTGTATCAATAGAAACTTAGAAAAGTCGCATACCTGGTCAGTTGCATTATCCACCCTGGTGTACAGTACCCACACTGAGAGCCGTTGAACGCCACAAGTCGCTTTTGTATGTCGCTGTAGCCGTCCAAGCGGTTGCCGACACCTTCGATGGTCGTCACCTCCCAACCGTTACAGGAAAACACCAGCACCAGACACTGTGGACGAGATATTCAGCTGCTTAAACAAGTCGGATTTATGTAACTATTCATTTCGAGATGGTAGTTAATTTTATATAATTTATTTTTTGACAAAAATACATAACAAAATACCCAAATGTCCTTTCTTTGGTATTGTTCGTCGAATCGTTGAGCTCCTCAAGTTCTGAGTTGAGCTGCACGATTTTTGACAAATGCGTGCACTGACTGGACAGGTCCGCTCAATCTGTGTGGTTCTTTCCTAAAAAGACCATTTCAGACACGGGACACCAATCTACATGGTCTCACATGATCTGACCAAGATGGACTTTAAAAGAGACTGTGTCCTCTGAGTTTGTTTCGGCCTTTCTTCTCAGAATACTCAGATAGGAATCGCCGACCTCATCTAGTTTAAAGAAAATATGATTGACGTGTAAAAGTGTTTGTAAGAACATACTTACAGAAAATGAATAATTTATCATAGATCGGATACTCCAAAATATACAATGGGCGGCTTTATCGTTTTCTGCTGCTATCTCTTCCAGGCGACCATGGAATGGACAGTGATTTGCCTGCCCATAAAATGGTTTTTCGTCTCTCGTATCGGAACAAGCTTATAAATAATACGTGAATATTATAAAATGCAGTGGTAAAAAGTTAGCCAATCAGTAAGTCGTACATGCTTTTGTATAGAGATGAATCAACCCTACGTGATTGGAGCTCCCTTTTGCCAAGAAGCACAAAAAGTCGCATAACTTCGTTTTTTGGACTGGTGAGAAAGCCACTTACGGAGTTAACAGAGAAGGTCTCGACCAAACGGCTGGGTAACCGCCTCGCTCGCACCATCACGATGCAGGAGCCGCAGCCACCTTCTTGACACATGGACTTGGTGCCCGGCAGAGCGAGCACGTAGCGGAGGTACGCGTTCAGCGTTGTTTCCCGAGGGGTGCATTCGTCCACTGTGAAACAATAAATTTCATTTATTTAATTTTGCATAATTTAATGCATGGAAAGATGGTTTGTTCAAATAAAGGAAACGTCATTTCCTTTGTCCAACGGAGCTATTGAAATCCTGAGGTCATGTTTATTTCTAGTCCTTATAAGATCACTTCGTTGTCCGTCTGTCTGTCCATCTGTCAAGACCCTTTTTCTCAGGAACTCGTGGAGTTATTAAGTTGAAACTTATATCAAATACTCAGGGCTGCAATCCCTTGAAGCAATGAAAAAAACAAACTTCTAAGTCAACGCAATCAAAAGATATAGGCGTTTATATTGCGGAATCAAAACCTATAGGGTACTTCCCGTTGACCTAGAGTCATTAAATTTGCCAAGAAGCAATGTCATGGAGCACAAGTAAAGGAAAAAATCCGAAATGCGTAAATTTTTTGTTACATACCTACAAATTTGTACGGAATCCTCGGTGCGACTCGCACTTGACGCGGTTTTTTTTGGCGACCCTCAATAATAATTACATATTATTTTTAAAGTACGCATAATATATAACTCATTATTTTTTACTAAGGTATCAAAGTCGAGAATAATTTGGCTTCGGAGATATCTTAATATACTCAATTCTTCTGTACGTGTGTTTTTCACCTAACTCCTCCTAAACGACTGGACCGATTTGGATGAAATTTTGTGTGTATATTTCAATGGGTTCCTGGTTGGTTTGAAAACACAATTGGAGCCGGTAAGTGGCGCTGCTGTCGATATGTCACCAAATCGAAAGGGCTAGATTAAAATCAAAAGAATTTAAAGAAAGGTTCTCGCCAATACTTCCATCGTAGAAGATTTGGAAGAAAATGAAGAATGAAATAATTTAGACATAAAGACCATAGAAAATAGTGAGATATCAAATTGATGACTCAACCGTAGATTCCTTAGAAGTCATTATGCAGAATCGCAAATTTAAAAAAATGTAAATCTTAAATTTAAAATATCATAAATATTTAATGTGGCGCTGCTTTTCCGGACAAGACGACGTCTGCCGGGTCCGCTAGTACCTATTATATATATTTGGAGGCGGATCAAAAGATAAGATCGTTGATCTTTGTCGTCAAATTCATTACAGCGTTGTCTACATACAAATAAATGTTTCTACTACTGCGACCATTCAAATAAAATGTATTTCATTCCTAGCCTCCGCCTTTTAATTTTTTTATCCCAAGTCATCGTTAGGAACTTTGAATACGAGTAGAAGTGACAGAAAAGGAATGCGAAACCTCGTTTTGGAGATACACTAAAGAATTTATTACAACACTTTAGTGAAGTGTGCAGAACAGGCATATTTTGGGGCACTCACGATTGTTCCATCGTACAAGATCAATCAAGTCCATTTCGTAATAAAAAACTTCACCTTTTTGCCAATTAAATTAGCGCACTAGATTATAAACTTCCTCATTACTTCCTGAAAGTCTAATAAGACCATTGTCAAATCATTAAATCTGCAATTAACTCCCGTGTTAGCCGCAAAAAGGTAGCTAATCTTAAGTCGAAAGTATTGTAGCATTTATTTAGAAATAAATATATGGTAAAGTTGAGGATTGGTATGGGAAGTTGAGGTTTGGCGAAAACACTATTCCATAAAATTCTCTCGGTAGAAATAAATTACAAAGTTACCTCCAAACCGAACCATAAACCGCTAGTATTAAAAAAATACTCCAAATTAGATCATGAAACTTTGCATGACAACTTAATTAAATATATTTCTATATATGATATATTTCTTCGCAGATATGTTTCTTATTTTTTTTAAATTACTACCATTTTTTTCACTGTAAAAAGCAAATATCTAAACTATTCGTCTCACTATCACTCAGTCCGCGAGCAGTATTGTGCGAACGAGATAAAGAGTAAATTTTGATGAGGTAATATGGGCTCTTATGGAGCCACTAGTCGATATTTTTTCCATACAAATTTCGGGAGAGTATTACTACACTGTTTGATATTGTGCATCCAAAGTTAAACATGATTAGTGTTGCCCAAAATCGGTCTTGGTCTTGCAGTCTTGGTCTTGTTCTTGCATTTTTGCAAGACCAAGACCAAGACCAAGACCGACTTATTGTAGCAAGACCAAGACCAAGACTGACCCCTGCAAGACTTGAGCAAGAACAAGACTAAGCCTGCAAGACTCTTGCGTCTCGCAGTTAAGTCAAACTGAGATTTGGGCGTTATAGTAGGTATTTGGTTTCAATCCCGATTTTGATAGACGTTCCCCAGTATCAAAACCGTATTGTCATAACACTAACAGGTATTGTATTGATTATTATATGTTTCAACTATTTATTAAGTAGGTAGGTAGCGTGTTACTTACTTTGTTTCCATATGTGATAAAAATGTACCTAGCATAACTTTCTAGCAAAGTTCATTTCATACCTTGTAGGTATATCTACTTAGAGTATTATATTATACTTGTATAAGTCTAATGTGCAGATCTAACGTTAGTAGGTTGGTAAAAATTATGTACCTAGGTATTTATGTTTCAAAGTTTATATTATTCTTCTATTCAGCAAAATTTAAAACTAACAGCGAGTCGAGTAGGTCTAGTACTAGTAGCAGTTTTTAAGCCAGCCGATGTTATGGTACAGACGCTAGCACATCAAGCTACTACAATCTGCCATATTTCTTTAACAGATTTTCAACTTTATCGCTAAAGCATTAAGGTTCATGGTTGATTTACCTTAGCGCTTCACCCTTAAATCGATGAAGCTTTAGAAAAATAATTATCCCCTCATAACGAATCTAAAATAAAAGTAGTAAATGGGTCATTCAATTATGTAGATGATTAAAATGCCTCATGTGACGCGTCTGTTAGATTCATTGGGATTCATGGCCGACTCGACGCCGCGCGGGGATTCCCGCAATCTTCCGCATTTTTTGTCAGGTTCAAGCATTTGTGCACTTTATTGTAATAATTTTAAAATTTATTTTCAAGTGCGTTAATAATACGAGGAGACCGCTTGGCGCTGCGGTCCCTTTGTCGCGGCATTTGAAAGCGAATAGCGTGAGCGCGAAGACAGTGTTGACCTCGCAAATAAACTTTAGCAATACAGCTGATCAGGTAGCCCTTTCGAGTTTTATTTACATTGCTGTTTTAAGTGAAATAAGTGAATTTACTATTTTTTATTTAAAAATCTTATTGGGTCAGATAGAAATAATGATTTTATACAGTTTACAGTAAAAAAAATTGCAGAAAAAAACGTAAAAAATTAAGAAAAAGCCGACGAAAAATTTCAACGCAGGAGGGTCCAGAATCATGTACTGAATCCATGGTAAGCGGTTGCGCGTCGCGTTGTCCCTGCCACCCTGAGCAATAGACTAATAGGTATTTGAATGTAGTCTAGTCTAAGTAGTAGAGTCTCGCTCTCACTTGCGAGACTCTTGCTGCAAGACCAAGACCAAGACCAAGACTGAGAGCGCAATACCAAGACCAAGACCAAGACCAGGTGTATTGACGCAAGACCAAGACCAAGACTGGCTAAGGTCTTGTCTTGGTCTTGCATTTGGGCAACACTAAACATGATATCGTTTTATCTTACTACTAGCTTCCGCCCGCGACTTCGTCCGCGTGAAATTTCTTGTTACTCCGACCCACCCCGTCGCATCGCATCGCCTGCCCGCGCTATTACTTCGTTTTTGCTTAGCGTTCTTTCTGACTTTTTTTCTTTTTGCTCGGCTCCTAAAGGTCATAGCGTGATGTTAAATAGCCTATAGCCTTCCTCAAGAATTGGGCTATCAAATGCAAAAAGAATTTTTCAAATCCGACTGGTAGTTCCAGAGATTAGCGCGTTCAACCAAACAAACAAACAAACAAACTCTTCAGCTTTATTATATTAGTATAGATTAATGTTGTCTGTACGGAGACAGAATACTAAAATAAAAAGCCATTAAAAAGATATGAGCCAACAATAATTCGTTTTTCTTGCTATTTTTAACGTGACTAACTGTAAAATCTTCAAAACCAAGTCCGCACAGACTAAGCTCAGTTATCGAAGAGTTTAATAAACTCTATTTGTAATTGATTTATGCAGTGGTTTTTTCATAAAATTCGGTTTTCCGAAGCACTTTTCGAATTTTTTTACTCGCCCATCAGTTCCGAACAGTGTTTCTGTGCGTGAGAACTAGACGTTGTTCGTGTAAACCAGTGTAAACTACCGTCTAACTGCTCATCACTGATACTAGCTCTGTCGGACACGAAGTCAGGTGAGACAGCGTGCTTTTTGGCCATGACCACCAGTGAGTTCGAGCTCGCGACTAGTTTACTCTTAAGTCAATCAAGATCTGACACCAGATTACCATGAGGCTTTCATTTTTAAAAAGGTTTGCTTTCAGTGAAATGATTATAATTATTATTACTTTGAATTAATACTCTAAAGCGTGCTACGTAGAAAATTGCTGGACATGTCGATAGGTTTACTACGAGAGGAAATTGCTATTCATTATGTCGTTACTACCGCAAGACATAGGTTATGGCATGTTATTATGGTTCTACTTACATAATAGTAGGGAGATTACTGTAATTATGTCGTAGTTTTGTCATCAGTATAGGCAATGAGGTTGGGGCACATGTTGGGGTTAAATGCGTAGGTAGGTGCAATATTCTTTGAAATTCTGAAGTATAGAATCATATCATGATATTTTTGTCTATCAATCATAATTATCGGTTTATTGTAAAGCACAAACTGCGATAATTATGCTGATCAGTATCAGAAAACTGATGCATAGGTAATTATGAATAATTAAGTTCATACATCATAATTACAAGCATCATTTTCGAACTGCTTCTTGTCTGAGTTTTTTTCGGCCTGGGAAACGCCGACCACATCTGGCTTATATTTTTTTTTAATAATATGACGTGTATAAGTGATTCCGATATCCATTATACAGAATAAACAATTTCACTTCATTTTATTTCTTAAAATATTTTGCCCCGTGAGGATTATTAGGAAAGGAACCAAAAAAAAAGAGTTATATAAATATAGATAACACTAATCCTACCTGTACATTTTTTTCCATTCACGGTAAATTCTATTTTAGACATTTTGTCTGCTGTTATACCGTTCGGTATAAACGCGCGGGTAAGACTGTCTTCGTTTGAAAGGAGCAGTATTTTATACTAGATACGAATATAATTTCAAGCCATCACGTTTATTTAATAAATTTTGTTTTAACTTCCAAGTACATTTATATTAACTGTATGCACAGCTGTTTATGTATTTAAGTGCGTATTTTATTAAACGACGTGGTAAAATGGATAGTTTTCACTTTACCTCATAAAATAAAGAGGTTGGCAGGGGTGTTAGAGAACCCATATTTCGCTGGTTATGATAAAGTTTAAAGTTCCACGGGCTGCAATTGAAAATAAGAGACAAGATAGAGATGAAACTTAAAAAATAAATAAATAAAAAAACTCTACCAACGAGGCAGACTTTTTTGAGTGAGTGTCAAGAGAGGCAAAATCGCAAAATCTTGCGTTAACGTACAACTGCAAAGTAATTTTTATCCATACTATACATATACTATAATAATATAAATTCGAAAGTAACTCTGTCTGTCTGTCTTCGGTCTGTCTGTATTATCATACAATTTACAATTTTATTATGATACAATTTTATCGAAATTCATTCAGTGATTTAGGGTTACCTTTTCACGCCTAAACCACTGAACGGATTTCGATAAAATTTCGCAGAGAGATAGATTGCATCCCGGGAAAGGACATTCCAAAAACTCCTTCTTAGTGCTCCTCTACATTATAAAAGGAAGCCGTGTGCAAAAATTCACATTCCTAGTCAAGTAGTTTCGTCTATGCGTGCGTTGATATGTCAATCAGTCAGTCAGTCTGGTTCCCTTTTTTTTTATAAAGATTTTTAAGAAATTAATAGCCCGGTTTTTCAAAGGCATTAGGTAAGTTCGCGGAAATGCACTATCCGCATTGACCTGAGGGGTAATTGTAACACACTAGCAGTAGGAATTGCATTCATTTTGCCGGTTCAAAAACATTCATTTTTAGGGTTCCGTAGTCAACTAGGAACCCTTATAGTTTCGCCATGTCTATCTGTCCGTCTGTCCGTCCTCGCTTAATCTCGCTGTGACCGTTAGCACTACAAAGCTGAAATTTGGTACCAATATGTATATCAATCACGCCGACAAAGTGGTAAAATTAAAATTGGAAATAAAAATTTTATTAGGGTAGCAACCCTATATGTAAAGTGGGAAGTGATTTTTTTTTTAATTTCAACTCTAACGTGTGATATATTGTTGGAAAGGTATTTAAAAATGAATAGGGGTTTACTAAAATCATTTTTTGATAATGTCAATAATTTCGGAAATAATCGCTCCAAAAGTAAAAAACAATGTGTCCCTCCTCTAACTTTTGAACCATAAGTTTAGAAAATATGAAAAAAATCTGAAAAGTAGAACTTTATAAGGACTTTCTAGGAAAATTATTTTGAACTTGATGGAAACAACAGTTTTTGTACAAAAAAGACAAAAAGTTGTACAAAATAATTTCTGGACTAAGTTTGTAGTATAATCGTATATGCAAGCATTTTTTTAACTTCGTTTACATATTTTATTATCCTGAACGTATCTTTTTTCAAACAAAAACAAAAAAGAATTATTAAAATCGGTTCTCGCAATCCAAAATTACCACCGAAAACTTCTGGCACGTCTATGTATTAATTAGTAACCCAATTCCCCGAGAGATGGCGCTGTAGGTACTTATTATATTGGGTCGGGTATTATCGAATTGTTCGGTTGCTCTCTCCTTGGCATTGGCGGTATCTTATAACTACATAAAACTTCTATCAGGAACATGCTAAGGCAATTTAGAACATAACTAAAAATTTTAAGTTGTGTTACCACTATGTTCGCGCTCCAGCAGCGCTCCGCGCTCCTGCAACTGCTCCAATGGATACGTCGCGCGCACTTCTACATGCGCTCCCCTTTGACACACTCAGGGTCTTTTCACTTAGTACATTTTTATTTTGTATTGACAAAAAGGCTTGAGCTATAGTTCCGTCGTTACTCAACAGATGGCCTATCTGTACCATTTTCATGTATAATAAAATTTTAAAATTTTAATTTACTCTATACCCATATATATTAATGTACTCTGTGGACACACTGCGCTCCCCTTTGTGTTCGCGCTAAAAACCGTCACGAGACGGAGCGCCTGCCGCGGAGCGTGCAATGTTGCACGCTCCGTATTCGCGCACGTACAATGCGCGCCACGAAAGATGAGACTTGACCCCGCCTCCCCCGCTCTTTTCGCCACCCCTATGACGTCCGGTCCCGTCCCGCACTCAGACCTCATACCGCTAAAGATACCTAAAATCGTGTACTGCGCTTGTCAAACCAAGTGGTGTGTCAAGTCTCATCTTTCGTGGCACGCATTGTACCCAACCCACTACCGGGAGCAGTTGCAGGAGCGAGGAGCGCTGCTGGAGCGCGAACATAATGGATACCCACACTTTTAAACTCATAAGTGGGAACACTTATTGTGACGGACGGGAAACTACGGAACCCTACACTGAGCGTGGCCCGACACGCTCTTGGCCGGTTTTTATTTTACATTTACGTCGAAAAATCGTCGTCGTCGTCGTTCGAAAAATACAACATAACACACACACACACACACCATAACATATGAACATAATTATGAAGTAATGGATTACCAATATCTTTCAAAATTATTCAGATTATGATTGATAGTGTGTTACGAAATTCGGTAGGGTGCCCGGTAAAGGCTCATTCAAACAGGCGCGACACGCGATAAAATCGCGCGCGACACAAAGGCACCTTAAGCCGCGCAACGAGCGGTGCCTTTGTGTCGCGCACGATTACCTATATCGCGTGTCACGCCTGTTTGTAGGATCCCTAAAGCGAGATGCGAAAGCGATCTAGCACGCATGGCGCGATGACGCTACACGACTCAATTTGTGAAGGTAATTGTTTTGAAGGTTTTGTATATTTTGAGAATTAGTTTTATTATTAGTTTTTTTGTTAAGCTGTTCATTCTGTGTCATTCGTGGATCTTTGACAGTCGTTACGGGTAGTCAGAAGCCCGGACGTCTGATAACCAGCTTTACCAAGGGGTGTTGTATTAGGTAGGTACCCAATAACTGGGTTGTGGAGGTGAGATAGGCCGTCTCTCCATGTAAAATACTGGTATTCAGCTGCACATACAACATACCTAGTTGGGAAAAGGCTAGGCAGGTGAATAAAAATTTAATTCATAAAATAATGCATACGGGTCATACACAAAACGGGTTATAAAAATATTCGAAATAAAAAGTCGTTGATTTTTTTTCAAATCAGTCTCATTTATTAGGTAATCATACAAGTAATTAGAAATTAATCAAAAACCAGATCGTTATTCAGATTTCAGCAAGTTATTTAACTTTAATTTTTTTTAACGTCCACAGAAAAGACCCCTTTCCACAGAAGAGAGGTTAGTCACTCTCATATTGATATTTATTTGACATTTAAACTCGTTATAATTAACGAAAGTTATCTAGCCAATTATATGTACTTTGGAAAAAAACAAACAAAAAAAAATCTTACCAACTAACCTTTTTTTTGATAATATTAGTAATAAAATGTAATTGTTCAATGGCGCAAATATTGAAATTATACCAAATATTTATCCTCTCTCAATTTTAGCCTCTTATCTTGATCAATAAAACGTCAATTAACAAAAAGAAATAACAAAAAATAAGCTTTCAAAAAATGTTTTCATCACTATCATCATTTTCATAGAACGAAGGTCGTACTTTAGGTTTTTTAGGTGGTGTAACAGAGTCATCAGAATAGTTATTGTCACAGAGAATCCTCTTTCGCGGAGTACACGGTTGACTAGTCACATTGTTTAAAAGTTCTGGAGAAGGTATAAACATTAATGGCGAAGGAGGTCTTGGTCCAGTGATAGTTGAGACAGATGCTGTTCTATGAGAAGATGGCGAACTAGCCATACTTGACGAAGGCCTTGAAGAACCTACTGATGAATCTTCTACAGGATCTGAGACACATTCAATATGAATTTGTCCTATTTCAAAATGAGGACAACGAACGTGAGTGGCGCATGAAATACAGCTTAATCTCCTGGCATGAAGTAAATTAGGTTCAGTAGCGGTCCATGCAACTTGGTGGATTTGGAAGGTACCTTTAAACGGACGACATTTATTTGCATCCGCTATTCTCTGTATTTTAGGAACATGGGTATCATCAACAGGAACTATTTCGATACCTTTACAATTGTCCTTCAAACAACTGACAAAACTGTAAATATTTGTAATATCTCTTCCATGGGCAACAATATTGTCACACGTCCGTTTTACGCAGCCACCAACACCATCAGGTGCCCCCTTACCGTGTCCAGCTTCACTAAAATGCCACACGATCCTCTCTGCATTGGAGATTTTACTTACATAGTTAACAAATAAATGGAACATAGTCTTGTTCCGATATTGCGTTGTAGGCCCATCGCTTAGAATATGTAATTCCTTCAAATGTGGCGAGACAATTTTAATTTTTTCAATTATAGGTGTCAGATGTGCGCAAATAAGAACGGGATCGTGTCTTAAATTTTCAGATACCGAACAGAAAGACGTAGTTTTTACTACGTTTTGTGGCGTTCCTGAATTAGCAGAATAGTAGACGCACGTGTGTAATGAAAGCTGCGATTTCGATCCTCCAAAATGGGCTGATTGAATTTCAGATCCGTACTTGCAACAATAGTTTTCTGAAAAGTCTATATGTAGTAACCCCTCAGATGGCGAAAGACTTTGTTTTATGAATTTTATAGCGTTATACTGATTAGTGATCTTGGCAAGATGCTGCATGAATATAGGTAGGTTTTTATTTAAAATATTAACAAGCAATTGATGCGATGTCTTTACGCTTTCTTTCACAGTTTTCTTGCAAATCTTCTCATTGCCTTTAATTGTTACAGTACAATTCTTAGTTACCCATCTTTGGTAAATTATTGTATCATTGCCATTTAACAAAGTGTACTTTGGAACTCTCTCAGAACATTGTGAACATTTCCGTTCCAAGCAAGGAATACTAAAAGTATTATTACAGCAAAGAGATTTAGCTAAATCGGTGGCAGAATTATGATTTAATATCTTATTTTGGTGTAAGGCTTGAACAATATAATAATTATTCGTATGAACGGCACACAGGGAAGTATTTCTTGACGCGGCTTTAGGGAACATTACCCAGAATGGACGATGTCGGCGGAATGTTTCGTATGAGATATTCAAACCAGTCGTATTGTTAAATTTTTTATGAAGGTTTAGAAGTGTATCATTTAGAAGACGTATTTGCTTTTTGACTTTTCTGCGCGTGATTGTTTCCTTTTTACCAGCTGTTAGTCTGCTATTTTCATCATTGATTAAAAATCCATGTATCCTTTTTCTTAAGCTAGTATTTACGATAATCTCCTGTCTTTTATTTTTTTTTAATCTTATTATTCGCATCCTATATTTAGAGAGCTTCCGTTCAAAAATATTTAATCTTTCTTTAAAAATTGATTTTGAGCCTTCAATATCCGGCGATTTCGTAATCGTATTGCTTTACCCACCTCTACACGTGAGTGTGATGAGCGAGAAGAACTAGGAGAAGAAAGCGGTGTATTCACGCGTACTATTTCTTCCGTTTGTTTTCTTAGTCGATCTCTTTCACGTCTTAGCTTGGCTTTTTCACGCCACATTTTTCGCATCTGTCGCTGCTGTCTCGGTGTAAAATCTTTAATTGTCTTCAATAACCCATTTTGTTTCTTTAGATGATATCTTTCGCGTTCTTTTCTACGTCTTTCTTCTATGACAGTAGCATCTAATTTAGCTCTAGCTCTTCGCATGCTAAGTTTTTTCTGTTCACGACGATGTATTTTCTTCTCTTCGTCAGTTAATTGGGTTCTAGACCTACTGGATCGAGGCATTGTACCTGAAACAAACCCAACCATGCTAAGCACCCCATATTTTGCAAAAACAAAGTCAAGCTCCTTTTTCGGGTTCCGATACCAATAATGTAGTATTTAAATCATGCTATCTCAGCCTGCCCGTTTGTTTGACCAACATTATAGCTTTGTTAGCATAGAAAACCGATAAAATGTTATTTTTTGTGGACATGTATCTTTCCTGTGGACATTTATGTTCACAGGAAAGATGTCCACAGGAGAGATATTTCAAACTAAAATCAAAGCAACCATTTTATTTTTAAGGTTAGAAAAACGACAAAAGAATCTTTGAAAATACTCCTCAAAAGGCACATTGGCGCAATATTTACTAAAATATGTAATAATAACTTACCAAATTACAACCCAAGCAGGAAAGACGCACTGAACTTTGACAAAAACCACTTAATTTTATTTTAAAACTTCGTAAATTAGAAAATAACACGTAGCTGTACTGACAAGGACTCCAACAAATGGCGGCTATCCAGTGTTGTCAATTTAAAAAATATTCGATACATGGTAGCTTTAATAGAAATTAAAATTTGGTTGATTTTTAGGTCCACCAAAAAGACCTAAATTCGTATAACAGCATGTTTATTGGAAATAAAAAAAATATATCTTGTGCAATTATTAACAACTTTCTAATAATAATAATATTCATTATATATCACGTAAATGCGACAATGATGTTTTGATAAACATGTACAAAATAAATAACTACATCTATCCAAACACTCTTACCCCGAATCTGAACAGTCCACACGAAGAGACTTTTGAAACATTTTGATTTTTTTTTAAATAAAGAAATATCATTTCATAGCTTGAAATAATTATGAGTAAACAGAAAAGTAACAATGATTAAAGTAAAAAATAAAAGTCTTCAGTTACTGTCGTAAATTTTTAAGTTATTTTATCCGAACGCCCATATGTGTATGACCCATACGAAAGAACAATAAATCGATAATTTGGAGGCCATCTATATTCAACAATTTTCATGTGACAAGCGAATTATGAAATTATGATAAGGGCCCTATCTCACTAGGCCACCATGGTGGCGCAACCAACCATAATTATGTGCACCGACCGGACTGGTGAGACATCCACCATAAAGTTATGTTACGAGGGTGACACTGAAAGTTCTTAGTAAATCAAAAACTGAACAAACTAGCAAGTTATTAGTTTTATTATATCTTTTTTAAATAGTGTCCAAATGGACACTAAAAAACATCGGGTTATATGTTGGTATTTTAGCATCAAATGCCTATTTAAACCGGAACTTCGGTATCATTATTTTTAAATCCTTTTTATCTAAATATTGCTAGATGACCAGTATTTAATTTTTATTCGCGATCCTTGCTCCCTCTAAAAATATATTTGCCGGGTAAAGAAAATACAAATTATAAAATTACATTAGTATTTACTTTTATTAAAATAAAATAATAACAGAACATCCAGGTGGACTTTAACAATTATTTACAGGCATTATAGTCGTAACACATTGCAGGCAGGCATCGCAGGCATTGTAGTCGTATTTTAAATCTTAAATGAAAACATAATAAACACAAAATGAACTAATAGATAATAGGTAACATAATGCAAAACAATCATTACTTAGATTAAGAAACAATTTAAGATTGAGCGTAATCATCTTTTCTAAAAGTTCAAGCACTTTTGAAAAACAGATGCTAAACTCTTCACTCCTTTCAATCTTTAGCCTTCTCCTCATCTTCAGATAAATCGAAATTGATGCGCCTACTCCTTAGGAAGTCCACACCCTTAATGCGACGTAGTCTTGGTGTCATCCACATTGTTGTCGATGGTGTCTTTTCAGGAGAACTAATTTGATCTGTTGAGTCGGAAGTCTCTGAATCCGGTGTAAGTGTAAAGTTTTCCATTTTCACATACGGCGTCGCTTTAATACCTGGAAAGGGGTAAAAATTCATGAATATTTTGCCCTTGTCTATAGACGGAATGAAAAATGCCTTTATGGCCTAAATTACATGCCTACATTTAACTATTCAAAACATTGATTCAAAAACATTTCAGAATTATGTGAAAATAGTTAAAATTAGAGAACAACCAATACTTTAAACCTACCACAGCAGCTGGGATTATTTTATTTTATCGATCTAACCGTGCGCCAATCAGATTTTTTTAAATTCTAATATTGATACTTACAATAAAAATACTAAATATGTTATGTAAATAAATCTATATATATACCTATATAAAAATGAATCGCCGAAATGTATATAAGTATCTACGCGCGTAACTTCCGAACGACTGCACTAAATCGGATAATTATTTTTTGTTGTGTTCGGAAATTCGAAAAAACATTGCACCCGTGCGATGCTGGGGCGGGCCGCTTGTTACAAATATTAAATAAACTAGTAAATATTTTAGGTACTCACCTCTACGATTTTCCACCGTTCGCACCAGAACTTGTTCCATTTTCTTTTATTTTAATTTTTTTTTTTTGACAAAAATAAGTTCACTACTGAGACTATCACTCGTTGAGATCCAAAAGGGTTATGATCAAAAAAATAAATTGGGACCCTTTTTATAGGAGCCCATTAAGGGTAATTTCTAATTAGTTAATTATAATGCGCCATAATTAAGAACTTTTTGTTCTGAAAATAGTAATTAGGTATTAGGTAGGTATTGTCATACTATTAGCTACCTGCTGATTCAATATAATACTGTAATTAACTCGTTAGTAAATTACCGCATAATTATAATTATATAAATATCGATGATGTAAACATGTTATTCTCTATAACAACGTAGCTAAATAAATTACATAGGCTTATGGAATAGAGGCAAGAGATGACCAAGTACTTTTTATTTCAAACTCATTTAGAAACTGTACGTGCGCTGCTGGGGAGTTCGTTGCGCCACTTCTTCGCAGCCACTAGGAAGTGTTGAATGGCGGGCGTTTTGGGGGACTGTATTATGTAATTTTTTACGAACAAAAAGTGCTGATTCTGACCCTAATTTAAATAAATAGACTTTGATTTGAAAAGTTGTTATTAACATTAATGAGCTGCATTAATGATAATAACAATTTAAAAAAAAACCGGCCAAGTGAGTGTCGGACCACGCATAATGAAGGGTTCGTAATTGGAATGAACTTATCCTAAGAACAAACTTAACATTGTAGTTGAAAATCATGTTCTCCCATACATTGCATCTGTAAATGTAAGTTGGTCGACTAATAACTCGCAAACTTGTAAATCCTAATTAGCTGTTGTTACCTAGTTTTCCTTTTAACTTCGTTATATAGGTATGTCACGGCTAATAGCCGAAGTGCGGCTACACCTAGTTCTAGCCGGGTACAACTAGGTGCAGCCGGCCACATGCAGTTCGTGTGTACCTACTTCGGGAGGCGACGTAGGATGCAAGAACGAGCGAAGGGCACCCCGAGGTTAGGTTTGGTTAAAACTAAGTGTAGCCGCACTTCGGCTATTAACATATACCTCCTACCGTGAATTTTTTCACATATTCCATAAACAATTATTTAGCTGGCAGGGGGGGGGGCATAAAAATTAGCACTTTAAACCTTATTATTTCACAAACGGATAACTGAATCTCAAAATTGATTTCACAAACCCGCAATATTTTTGAAATACTTATCAGACGATACCCAACACCATGGGGTCTGGTGGGGTTTTTTTTTCTCGTCTACGAGAAAAAAAACATACCCACTTTACGTAGATACCTACTACTTCTTTAGCGTGATTATATGTATATCCATGCCAATTTATAACTTTCTAGTACTAAGTCTCTGAGCTGGCAAAACTATTAGGTTACCTACCTTGTTGACTACGGAACCCTGAAAAGGGTAAAAAAGATTAGTAATTAAAAGAGGGCTCAATCATCGAATGTGCACTTATGAATAAAGGCACCATTATCAGAGCACGAAGCTGCAGTAAGACTGGAATTATTTTATCTTTACATAATTGGAAGCATAACAGTGCGAACAGTTATATAATGTAACTAATATTTTGTATGGAATTTTTTGCTCGTTCTTCTCCCTAAGTACCTACTTACCTACTACGCTTTCAAATGAGCGACTTCATATTTCTGACTGACCTACTCCTTGATAATTCAAAAGTGCTTGTAAATGGTTTAATTCCTGTGACGAAAAGAAAAGTACCTAAGCAAAAGTTCAACTCGGTAGGTAGTCGAATTTTTTCTAAAACTCGGTACTGCAGGGCTTGGAACTGTACCTACTGGTACTTTGTGGTTCTTGGCATTTTGATACCTGGGTACCGGTACTCCACCTAACCGGTATCATTACTAAATTCAGGTACCCGCCGCAAACCACATATATTTGTACGAGGAACCTCGTACGGTTGGCAACCTTCAAGTTATTTTTCTTTGCCTATTTGTGAATGATGTGGTCGCCTATAATTGGAAGCGCACACTTGTATTTGGTCCCTATTAATGTTAGCATTGTGTAGCGTCTGTTGGCGATCCAATAAATAAATATTAATAAATAAATATCTTTTAACTTACTATATCTGTTTTTGCCTTCTAACTTACGGAAATATGTATTTGTTGGGTACCAGTTTTGGTACCGGTGCAGTACCAATACTGATTAGAAATACCAATAGCACAAGCAGGTACTAACTAGTCTGGTACCGATATCAATAGCACAGGTACTACTCTGGTACCTGGTATCACACCAAGGCCCAGGTACTGGTTCCCAGAAATACCGGTATTTCAGGCCCTACTCGGTAGCGCCTATTGTATTTAACTAATAGAAAAACAAACGCCAAATATTACAAAACTGCACTTTATTTAAGCTTAAAAGTATGTAAACTAACAATATCGTGTGATATTTTGTCAATCACTTGCGAGAATAAGGCACAAAGTTAACTTTTATTCAGCCGAAACATAGATATTTAGTCAAAAATATTGTACTAAGTAGCAACAAAAGTTTTAATTTAAAACATTAGGTAATAATACAATAACCATTTTTGTTCCCAGGTATATTTTCAATCAACCATACTTTTAGGTCAGATAAGCAAGCTGATTCAGATTTACATATACTAGTTTTTTCGGTACTTAGTATGGTTCTGACAAAATATTGCAATAAGTAGAAATATCCAAACTTACATACACATGCTTAATTAACTACAGTAAGAATACTTTGGTATTGTCACAGCTTTATTGAAAAGAATCAAAATTAAGTATCCATAAAAATATGGAAGACAAACTCGTTTAAAATATTACTTAAAAATATTTATTGATTCCTTTCAACTCTACCAAAGTCATTACACTAATACTAAATTATAAAGAGTTCATGAAGAGAAAAATATTTGATATTAAAAGTATAATCATTTTTTAAATGCAATGAAAGGCACAATTTTACTAACCGGGAATACATAAAAGACCTTAATTTATAATTAAAATGATACTTTCAATTAATATAAGTAATTAAGTATGCTTAATTGAATTTTGATTAAATGGCAATGATTTCATTTATATTATACGAAATGAGTTCACAATATTATGTTGCAAAAATTCGCCCTATTATGTAAAATGGGACTACCCTCAGCACTTTCAAGGATGTCAAGTACTATTAAACGATTTATTAGAGAATTGGTCAAAAAAATATCCTCAAGAATCATTTGCCATAGTGGTTTAAAGAAATAGGCCCATATTCCATAGCGGACACAAAAACGGTGATACAATAATATAAAAATAAAACAAAAGATTGCATCTACAATCTTAATTGAGGTAATAATGAACTTTTAAAAGAAATCAGATTCTATAATTGTATAGGAAAAAAAATTAAGAAAAAAAATTTAGGCCACATCAATAAAAAAGCAAAACGATTTTTTACAAAATGTGACTTATTATTATTTTTTATTTTCAGATTAAGTAAATATAATTTTATAAGCACGTATTTATCAATAGTTCATTGATGTGGACGTACCTTTATCAGTCTTATATTAACAATTATAGAATCTGTTACAACACCACTCTCCATCTTATAAAACCATTGTAAAGAATAGAAATTACAAGAAATCTTGTAATTGACCTTGAACATATTTCAAACATGACGATATTTCCTCACTGTCTGCAACCATTCCTTGCAGTCTGTCCTGCACATCAACTAATATTTCTCTATGCATACCACCCTTTTTTAGCGCCGTCATGCAGAAATTTGTAAGGGCCTTAAAGCATTGTTTTCTTTGGGCATTATGTGGCTGGTTGTCCCAAACAGGAGTAGCTTTAACATAGCTCCATGCTAGAAAAACATACTGGATTACTGACTCCCAATGTTGCGATTCAATCAAGACCTTGCCTTGTTCGACGACACACTTCTTAAACGCAGCCAAATGCGTGGAAACCCGAGAGTATGCTGGAGAATCAGTTCTAGAAGTAAGACGAGACGTAGGGAGACTTTTGAAGATATTGCTCTTCAAATAACTCAGTCTCTCTTCAAGAGGCACTAGGTCCGGCACTGGCATATCACTCCTGATCTCCTGTTCAATTTCAGGGTGCTTGTATGTGATAGTTTTGATCATATGAATGAGCTGAGTAGGACTCAACCCTTTTAGAGCAATATCAATAGGTCCTTTGAACTCTGTATTCAATGTTCTTTCCAGTCTACATCTTTTCATTGGTGGGGTGCTTTTAATGGGGCTGGTGATCTTGAATTTCTGAGGAGTGCTAATGTCAGTAAAGTCGATCTTTTCCGGAGTTAATGGTATGCGTTCGGTATCTAGTAATAGGCGCTTTCGTGGTGTAGAGCGAAGGGTGACGCCGAGTTTCAAGGGTGATAAGTGGTTGTCTTTCGGTGGTGTGCGTATGGTGGAGTGAAATGAGGAGTTGCGTTTCAGTTCGATGTCCGGCGACCATGTTACTGGCAGGCGTTTGCGGCCTGCAAACGAAAGGTTGCTTGAAAGAATTTGGCTTAATGTTTTAAATTTTAAATTGTAAATGTGTAAGTTTTTCAATAAAATGGCAAAAAGTGAAAAAAAATATGTTGATATTCTTCTCTTCTTCAGAATGTACAAGGACTGTAATATTAGTAATACATAGTATTTATTTTATTATAGTTTTACTATATGGCCTGAAGTACATATTACAGTTATAGTAAAAGTAAGTTCAATCTATTCAGTATGCTGGGAACAGCAGTAGGGTGTGGATGTGGAGCTGAGACACAAACTATGATCCATGTCCTACCCTACCGTCTGTGCCCCAAAACCCATCGATAAAGCAGTGGAAAGGGCGAAGATATAGGTCAACAAAATTTGAATAACTGTTGTGCCAGCGACACTAAGAAGTATGCTGAAAGTTTCAATATTTTCAAGCATGTTGGGAGTGGTCCTAAAGCAGACCTTTATTGAGTTTGGTGTGTCATTTCAGTAACTATACAAAAGTGTGCATACAATCATAATGAGTTTCTTTACTTTTGTAGCAATTTTATTAAAATTTTACTGTTGTTAATCCCATATCAGTAAAGTAACTGTGGAATTATAAGTTTCAATAGTGAATGTCTGTTATTAATATTAATCCACTGTAATATTATTTGTGTGAAATTGTATTTGATTGTCACATTAAAGAATAACTGAATTAGTTAACAAATCTCATGTCTATATGTTGAATCATCGCAATGCATTGTCTTCGAAACAGCATCAACATGAAAAATTTCAACTCCATAAGATAAGAGAAAGTGGTTTTAATTTAGCTTCCAAGATTTGACCAATACATACTAACTAAACAAGGTAAATTAAATAAAAGCTTGTAAAAATAAAACATGTGGGAGGGATATAAGATGAGAGAAGTCTATTTGTTGTACCTCTCTGCTGAATCAGCAGTTCGTCAGGCGATGGTGCGGGACTGAGGTACCCAGTGGGCAGGGCTGGGGAGCGCTCCCGAATGTTAGTGACAGGCTGTAGCGGGGTGACACGGAGACGATCAAGCCGGACCGGGATTTCGGCGAGCGCCGTGCGTGTGCGACGCCCTCCTTCTGGTGTCACCGCGCCCTCCATTGGCGCTGGAAAAGGAATATGAAGTGGTTAGGTAGGTTATAACAAAACAAAACACATAATAGTAGATAGGACCTGATTATTTAATAACAGATAACGGCTTGAATACCACAGGTATTCATTGTGGGTCTTCTAATAGGTACACATAGTTTTACACACAATATGCTCAATATGCATTAATGTAAGGTAAGTCTGAGGACTAAATTAGAAACTACTTGGTGCCATCAGTGCCATGTGACTAGTAACTAAGAAATTGTACAAAGAGATTTATTAAGGTACCTACAATACCTAAGTATATTTAAACGTCTTCGATATGATACAACATAGTATTACTGCTTGGATACGTAACTAGGCCAAGATAACGATAGTTGACATAATTCTAAATAGGTAGCATTTTGATTTGGGTCAGAATGGACCTGGGGTTTACTTATTGACGATATTATGACTTGTGATCTCGAGTGAGGCTTCGTAAATGAGGCTCAATGCGCCATGTGGAGACCACATCTGAGATAAATAAGCAAAAAATAAACAACCTGGAGATGCTTGCGTTCGATTTTACCAGTACAAATGTAATAGCAAGAAATAACTGAATCTCGTAGTAAAACCCCGGAAATTACTACAACGTGTAAATTATCGCATTATGTTTGTGTAAGAACTCTTAATTTGTAGTTTACATCATAGTTTATATGGAATAACGATCTACGAAAATAGCGCTCACAATGACGCTAGTAATAACGGTAGAACATAAAAATTACAAAAATTTATTATTTTTCAATGCATTACCTCTGTGTAATATCGATAGATGGTATCCTCAAACAAAATTTCACGTGCAAAACAGAGAGTGAGAGCGAAATAACAAAATAAAAATACTAATGAAATTGGCGCAAAAATTGACAATCAACTCTACAAAGCAAAGCACAACGGTTTTTTTTTTAGTTAACGTTCCAGGTGTTGTCACCATTACCAAAGCTGGGTTACGAAGCATGGAATCTGTTATGGCGGATGTACACGAGCATGAATGAAAAGTCCCATGCAAATTGTATTTGCATGGGACTTGAGTTGAGCTTGAACCAATTTTTGCATTTGATTACTCAGTGCAAGCTGATGAGCTAACAATAAACAGCTACTGCCATTGTAAGGTTGGATATCAGGATATCCAATCGCTCATCTTCTGAACCTGTCGAGTAAAGCCTCTATACCTATTAATAAAAAAGTACTCTGTGATCCTTTTACAATATCTGTAGTACTACTTTGTCTATGGTATCTGTGGTCGGAGTAATTAATTCCATCCATTCATTCAGTGAATGTCGTGAACGTGATATGATATTTATTATTTTTTGTCAAAATCATGCACGGCAAAAAATTCGATAAAAGAAAGTAGGCGATAGTACTTTTAATTGACTGAAATTCTATGTTTCATATCTTTGACTGTAGAAAGTGTTCTTGATGATCGTGCATATTAATATTAAAAATAAACATTCCATTAGATTCGGGAAGGACATACGAAATGTACACTTTTGTTGTGATCCCGTATGATAGGTTGCTGTTTTGATTGTGTTTATTTGCTTTTTGAGTTGTTAGTGTCATTTCGTCTTGGAATTTGTAAAAGGGCAGGTGGGAAGTAGGTCATAAAAGTCGGAGTGGCGTAAACAAAGTGAGCCGGTGCATCGTATGTTCTAGATTTTGATGGCACGTTATGGGTTTGCTTGAGGGTCATTAGGGGCGATGGAGAGGTTGTCTCATGACCTTAACCTGGCTCTGGAGGAGAGTAACTGCGGCCGGCAAGAGCGGAGGAAGCTAGGCCTCCGCCGACGTACCAGATCTGCTGGAAACCTACGTAAGTGTAAACCGTGCTTCTAATTTTCATTCAAGGATTTGTTGTTTGATGATTCTTTATCAGTACACCTACTCTTTGATATTGTATCTGGTATTTTTTGTTAGTAGAACTTGGTCAGTGGGTCGTCTTAGGGGCGGGACTTCTTTTTAAAATGATAAATGGTTATTTTGGAGCAGTAAAATTAAATTAGGACTACTTTCCCTCAAACTATTAATTTTGGAGCCAACAAGATTTAAAATTGTGCCAACCATTTGAAATCTTGCCAAGCTATTGTGCAAATTCTAACTTGCATTGTTTAGACGAATTTCTGAAACTTTTATGAGCTTAGCACATGAGTTTGCTCAGCTTTATTTTACTAGGTTCATTCAAAAGAATGAAAGAAATTGATAGACGTTCTAGAAGTGTTTTTCAAAATATTTATTTATTGTGATGGACATAATCTTGCATTGTAATAAAATAGTTTTTTTTAATACTTTTATGTGAGCAATATTATATTTTTTTTTTACAGTCCTTGTACCTATCATTACTGTAACATTCATTAGCTATTAGCTCATAATTTGTGAACATTCTATTGAGTCACTTCACACAAGAGTAAATTCCAACATTCAGTCTGTCATGACTGTACCCATACTATAAGGAATGATTTGTCTAAAATTAAATTTGAATCATAGTATTCTCCGCATCCGAAACAACTACTTAAATTTTATCGACAATGTTGTAAAACTTGGTTTTTTTTTTCTTCAAAATGTTAATTCATAATATTGTTACTCTTTGTTGATACTAGTCATAAATCCAATCAGGTCCTTAGGCTTTATTCCTGTTGTAATTTCATAATTTGACAATAACAAATCCCTTGTTTAAAAATTGTCCAGTAAAAAGGCTTCTTTAAACGTGTCTCAGTCCTTAGATCCACAAAATCTTTACAGCAGCCGCAGTTACAGTGAGCCTCGTTGAAGATGGAAGCTCCAGCAGTCCTCCGCAGGCCCCACTCATTACCCAGCCATTATCAGACTCAGATGATCCCCACCTCAGCTTGCACAAATCCAGCCTAAAATCTAGGCATTACTGTCAGATCGGAAACTTTGAGTCGGATTCATTCAACGAGAACTTTTCGCCAACCAGACCGGCTAATGCTAGAAGAAAACGGAAGTATAAGAAGATGCCCGTAGAGTATACGGATGGAAAGAGATCACCACCTGTTGAAATTTTGAGTGTGACTACTGAGGTGAGTAAAATTTTAAGGAATTGTTTGTAATTAGAAACAATATAAAATCTTTTTTCTCATTGGTACAAATTAGTCTTGTTCAATCACACTAATATTATAAAGGTGAAAGTTTGTGAGTGTTTGTACGTTTGTTAAACTTCTTCACCCACAAAGGGCTGGACCAATTTTGATAAAATTTGGTATGGAGGTAGATGACACGCTGGATTAACACAGGATACTTTTATCCCGATATTCTCATGAGATGTTGAAACTTATGCGGTTGAAACCGCGGGGCGCAGCTAATTATTCATAAGTATTATAATTATATAAGTGTAATTTCTCTCAGATAAATTTAATTAAAAATGATGAACGAATGAGAACTTGTTTTAATTCATTAATTATGTTATTACCTGTGCATAATGTAGTGCATGCTATTCTTTTCTATAAGTAATGGGGTTGACTTAAGTTTGCAATGTACAAATTGTGAAGTAACAGTTTATTGAAAAGACTAATAATAAAAAAAAATATATATTTTAACTAGATTCTTCTACATTGTACAGACTCCAGCACATCAAGCTACCCGAAACTGTCAAATTTTCTCAATCAACTTTGAACCGTATACTTTAGCGATAAAGTTGAAAGTCTATTAAAGAAATTAAACAGATTGTAGTAGGTTGATGTGCTGGCGTCTGTACAACTAATTTCCTTTTGAAACAAAATTTTTCACATTAAACAGAATAACACTTTCCTCTTAGTAACTCAATGTTTGTTTCTGAACCGGAATAGTTTTTCCTAATAAGTATGCTAATACTCGTATTACCTTGGAAAAATCAGATTTATTATAATTATTTTGTGACCTCCACAACCATTTATTTTGTTAGTTTTAAGCTGTATTAGATATTATAATTATATTAGATAAACTTAAAAGTTTTAATGCTCTTTTATTTTTTTTATTATTTTCATGATTTTGTTAGACATTTTAATGTTAATTTTTATTGTTTGTATTTTCCGTGCGTGTCTCAATTAAAAAAAAATTTTCTTTCATTTAGTTTAGTACTTAAAACAGATTGTCTCTTTAGTGTCCAAATGTCTGAATGAATGCTTGTTTTTTCAGCCCAATGCACTGCCTGCCACAATCATTCTTCAGAGCCAAGTGTTGTCTCCGGCAATACATGTTAATAAGCACAAGACACTCACGAAACCTGAAAGGTCGGTACTCTATGCTCCATTATTTTATTTATTTTGTTATGAACCCTCTAGTAGCCTAGTCTAATTTTATTTCACCTTTTCACATTTTTTTTTAACTTTTTTAAATTGTGCAAAATTCCGATTGAATATTGATTTTTATAAAAAAAAATGGCAGGTATGGACTTTTCTTCCCGGGCGAGCCATTTTTTTTTTTTTTTTGTAGTAGCTACTGCATCCCTGGTGAGACTTTTTTGTTTAGAATATTGCGTTTATGCCTTCTCCAGTGTTACATATACTCTTATGTATTTCAAAGTTGAAATTTAAAATCTTATTCTTTAGAATTAAACATTGCAATTTCGCTTTATTACTGCATTAATTACTTTGTTATGATAGAAATTACTGTTAATCACTAATTTAATACTTAACTAATTTGTATGTTATAAAATAGTTGATTATTCCTAAAATTAACTGCACATCATCATAAGATTAATAGTCGCTTCACACTTGCGAAGAAAGTGCAGTTGTCTCTGGTTTTGTTTGTCCAAGAAAACAAAATATCATAAACAATGATGTTTTCCTTAGACCCTGCAACATGGGAAATGCTATACTGAGTTCTAATTCTTAGTTCCCAGACTCCCACTATTGAATCAACTGTTTTGGGATATAGTCTTTGTATTGTTTCTTGTTATTTACATAACTACTATTACACAAGGAAAGTTGTACTAATCCGCAATGTGTTGGCTTGTTAGCTGCTTTTTCAGAAACGCGTTCTGCGGCAAGAGGAAATGGTCTCACCGGGACAAAGGTGATGTTTGCGAAATGAGAGAGAGATCATTCAGTGGTGGATGCTCATCGAAATCCGCATACTTCTCTAAAACCGATTTTAAGTCAAGAAAGTACGATACGGATCTCCCTAAAAAAGACCTTGTGTTGCAGCCAGGCAAAATTGTACTCAAATCTCAGAATGCTGAAGGCACAAAACCGACTACACTCACAAACACTCCTTCATTGCCAGGAAGCTCAAGTTTCAACTTCGTGTATAAGAATTCCTCCAAAAACGGGACACCGACTCTATCCAAATTGACAGGGTACAAAATAACGACTGACTTACCACCTTTCTTCAATCCTACAACCAGCTCGGGAAAGAACAGCTTTGATGGAAAATACCACCGAAAGTTTAAGATGCTGAACAAGACTCACCCTCCATCCTTAAGGAATCCTTTGATGTTTGATGATTCTATCAGCGGGATGGATTTCGCTGGGAACGAATCAAGCTCGCTGAGCAGCAGCGATTCTGATGGAGTGGTAACAAATGATAGCGACAGAGAAGGAGACGACGAACTTACTGACTGGCCAGGCATTGAAGAGCTGAAAGTCTTCAACAAAAGCCTCACATTCAAATCCTCGAAGTCCGTAAACAATAATTCTCCTAAATCGGCCAGTAACATGCCACCGCCAAAAAGGTTGAAGAAGGAGAAGTTGCTCGTCAAAAGTGGGTGGGCTAGTTGCAAGAACAGGTTCAAGAAGAAAAGGGCTAAAGTCGATTCGGGAAACGACGATGACGCAATGATGTCTGATTCCAAAACTGTAGTCGATCTAGAAGACGAGGCTATTTCAAAGGAAAATAGGGACATCCTCCAACCGCATTCCTCCTTCAGTAGTTTCAGCGATATAAAAAACGCGGGTGTATCTGGCCAAAACGCAAATGAGACGTTTTTTCAGTCCTTCCAAGCCTTTCAGGAGAAATCGGGGCAGCAGGATGAATCGTTTAATCAGACGCCACGCACGAATTTTTCGCTACAGAAAACGTCATCGAGTGACTTGAATTTGAGCGAGAAATCTCCACAAAGCGATCATTATTATAGTGAGCATTCTATGGGGAACGCTGTCGTGACTGAAGTGAGAGAAATAAGGGCTGGGTGTCGCAGAATAAGGGACGAAAGACCTGGTTTCCTAATCCTGAGTGCTGCTAATGAACAGCTTTCCAAGTTCCTCCAAGACTCGTGCCAAACTGAGTTGAAGTTGCCAAGTCTGAATGATCCTGAGGAGAAGGAAAAGCTGGAGTCGCTAGCTAAACTGTACTCCTTGGAACTTCAAGTGGAAATGGGGCGACCTGTTCTTAGGAAAACCAGGTGACTATAATTCGTCTGTTTGTATAAAAGGTAAAAGTAATTTTCTGAATGTATGAATGGTATTTTTCTAGCCTTTAAAATGTTTGTTTTCTTATTAATTTGGTCAGGAAAAAGTTAATTAGAAAATGTGATGTGTTAGTACTTGAATAGTTTTACCATAATCTTTTTAGCTTTGATACATTTAATAGTCAATATCTATTAGCACGTTTTGTCATTGAAAAGATAGTACAAAATAAGTATAGTTCAATCAAATTATAAGAGTAGGAACACATTTTAGGGCAGAAAATCTAACATATCATTAACACTTAATACTGAAACATGATTTTCTCTTTACAGCAACACAATGCAAGCGATTCGCGTCGAACATTCCTACCACAACTTTCCTTCAGACCACAAGCGTCGTTGCTATGGCGACGACACAGACACGAGCCTGTCTCTAAGCGATCAAAACTCGGTAAACTCCATCGAGGACACACTGGACATACCGCAAAGACTCTGCGACATGACCCCACAAGATTTGGTAGATACATTTTCACATACTATTGATAAGTCACTTTTGCACCCCGGTGAAATAGATTGAGTTTGGGCGCTATTTTTGGAAATTACGCGCAGTTGAACTTGAATCAACTATATTTACGCAGGTTGAAATTGAATCAACTATACTTACGCGGATTAAAATTGACTTTACGTGAACACGAGGCTACAGGAGCTAGTGCGAATCTTGAGGTTCATTCGATTAATCGAGTCTGGTTTAACCACGCTGGGATCGGTGCGATTCATTCATTCGATTCACGCGGTCATAATCGAATCGTTTATAGCTTCAGTGAATGTATGTGCTAAGTTGAATGTAGATTGGGTTTTCCTTAAAAAGCCTTAGTTTAATTATGCGAGTAATAATTTCGTATTATTTGTGTTTCCGTGTCAAAATAAGCCAGAACACTTACAATTATACGTAAAGTTTATTTCAATTCCTGTAATAAATGTAGGTCTTACCAACTATGTTTATTAGAAATCATATTTTAGACATTATTTTATATACCAAGATTAAATTATGTCAATCTATTTAAACTAATTAAAAGGTAATTGCCAACTGGTAATGTGCATCTTTAATGCAAAGAAAGTAAAACGTTAATTCGTAAAAGAGATTTTGTAAATTTCTTAGGACGTATCAACGCTGAGCGTGATATAAATCAGGGACTTGAAAACGAAATTAATTTCGTTCCGTTAGCACTAATGTTATCGTATAACGTTCCAAAATTTGTAACGATACGAAAATCTAAAAATATCAATAACGATATAAAGAAAAACGTTATAGAATATCATTTTAGTAGAACAATATTATAAGTAACGTTATATGTATCAGTAGCATTAAGCTCATTTGCTTGTAATAAAGTTACAGGTGAAACATTACGATTCATTTATAACGTTATTCTTCATACTTGTCATCATCTTTTATCTCATTAAGCTGGCAAAGTTGAGTATCGAAACGAATAACGTTATTTTGATCATATTGTTAGTGAACAGTTTAAGATTTCGTTCCGTTTGTCAGTATCGTTATAGCCAAGGAATTAATTTTGTTACGATCCTGGTGGAACGGTATAAATTATCGGAAGTGGAACTTCGCGTAACATTATTTTGAGTAACGTTTCAAGTCCCTGATATAAATTATATTATGTGTAATTTCTCTTATTTTGTACGACAGTATAGTTAATGTTGTTTATTTTCTTTTTTCGATATATTTTACTTCAACTTAGTGACGGGTTGGATGTCAAAGTTACAAAACTTGCGGCAGGGGAAAAAACAAGGTTGGAATTTATGCGAATTTATAAGGTTTCGCAAATGACGCAAAATATTCTTTGAAGCTGTGTACCTAGCGATGCTGAACAATGTAGCTAGCATAACACAAAAACCTTTTAAAAAAGGTGACTGCTTTCAACATCTTTTGTCGCACCAAGAAGCCTTATTTTCCCATAAAACAATACACAAAGTGAGCAACATCGTTCGGTTAAGAAATCTTAAAACAAAAAATAAAAAGGGGTATAATAAAGTAACGTGACTTCCACAATCCGCCTTTATTTTTCATAAGTCTGTCACATGTCCCGGAATTCACGTGCAATGACGCAAGTCTAAGGCCTACGAAACACTTGACGGACATTCCGACGAAGAATCGGTCGGTGCGCGGAGGACGGAACAGACGCCGAGGGCGAGGGGTCCGCGACGGAGCGACCGATCTTCCGCGTAGTGTGCCCGTTATTAGTCATTTATATGCAATAACATGTAATGGCGTTCCGACGCCGAAGATCCGCGACCGAATTCCCGTCAAGAGTGGCGTGGGCCTAAAGAAAAAGTGTACCTACTCTCCTTTTAAGACGTCGAAGTAAGCTCTTCACTTTGAAATTGTTAGTTAAATATGATGTTGTGACATATCTTTCTTATTTGCTCATTCCTTTTGTTTATAATTTAGTTGTATGGCTTTAATATTTCCTTTGTCTTTACTAGTGTAGGATTATTTTCTCTGACTTCTAGTTTTTAAATTTTAGTTTAGGGACCAACAATGTACGCTTGTTGGTATATTCTTTATGTAATCTTCGATCTTATCGAAACGCTAAGGAGAAGAAGTCAAAGTTCTAGTTAAAATGCTTCGATTACTTAAATAGTTATATATTATGTATCATTGGGTATATCGGCAACTTAAAACAAATTTTTCAATTATGAATGAGGCTAATTTTCTACGAGATTAGCTTAGTTATCTATGCACACGATATTAGTCGTTATGTTCACAGGTTACTGTATATTTTGGTATAAAGAATTTTGCTACAATTATGTAGTAAGTTTGGCTAAGAAGGGAGGCAAAAATGAATATGTTTCTTGCCTATAATCTGGGATAGGGCTTGATTTGCCCGTTTAGGCTAAGACTAATAGTCTTTTGGTACTGATAATATTCTTATTTGGGTTTTAAAGATTTCTAATGAGAATTCAGTTACATTTGAAAAACTAGTGTGAATATTATCAGATTATCATTGTACTATTTTTTGTAAGAACGTTAAAGCCTAGTATAGTTTCGTTATTCAATAACTTATTTTGGTTGTTTCGACGTAAACTCGTAATGAGATTGAGATATTGTAAACGTAACGTCAAGGTAGCTAAAATTTGTCATTTTGTAAAGGACTTAATAAATAGATGGAAATTTATTTTTCAAAATTTCCCCGCTGGCACGGGGTAGCTCCATGAGTGCAAATTGTTTCCTAGAGCGTTTTCGATTTATAGTCTATTCATTGTATAATATTAGCATATTAGGGAAGTTTCCACTGATGCTGAGGAAACTGTGCAATCGATTTTACAACTGCTGGATAATGCTACGTATTTAAAGGTATCCCAGTAGGCAGTATACCTACTTCTGAATGTCTCGCTCAGTGGACACGTAGTCTTAAATTATATGGGAAATAAAATTTGTAATTTGCGCTTTTTGGTCATCCGATTTGTAACTATAGTATTTAGGTAAATATAGCACGTTGTTGATGTCCTAGATTATTTTGTGATACGTTTCAGAGATATATGTATCGTTAAAAATTACGGTGATCTGGGTAGAAAAATGAATGCTAAATTTTTTTACCCTGTAGGATAACATACATTACATATTTAATCGAGTTCAACTAAAAGCTTTAGGTTGAGTAAACTAAATGCTATGTGCTAAGTTATACTTACCTACTATTAAAATGTATACTATACAAATGTAACTTATTATTAATTATGAGACATTTATCTGACTATAAACTTTGTCAGTTATTTTTAATGTAAAAGAAGTCACTGTGACAAATATAATTAAGTACCTAATTAAAAGCTAAATAATATAACTGTTGAATACGTTTTTAACTTTATAATACCGTATTTTGGCCTATATAATTATCTAGTCGCAATCTCATCTCAGCGACAATCAATGTCAAAAATGTAGGGAAATTAGAAGTATTTTTGAAAGATTGAGACAGACAGGAGTGAGGCGTATATATCGTAACAGTTAAATATAACAGGTATCACAAGATAACAGACTAACTGTGACAAATAAACTGAAATAATAGCTTCTGTTCCACGGCGAGATAACAGTATCCATCCAGTCACAAGCTTTTCTCTATTCATGCTTATGACAGTTACCTTAGTTAGAATAAGATAAAAAAAATGTTACTGGTACACTGTGACACCCCTGTTAACAAGCTCTTTCCTTTTCTACACCTTAGAAAGAGAACCCCAATCCCCACCAGAGAACCGTGTATCAGCTGTGGTAACAGAGAATACACAATAGTTTGTTCCCACATAGTATGAAATAACAGCCCGTTATTTTGGAACTGTTAATTACGTGGAACAGGAACAGGTGGAACAGATATGCGATTTTACCTGTTACAATTCACTCCTAGACTGAGATCAGACGAGAATTGATCCTCAGAATTCCTGGATAAGCTTAGCAAATCACTGTAGATGTATAGGTACTCTCTTCTGCATTAATTTGGTACCACTCACACATACAAATACCTACTTTAAAAGGGGGCTGGGGTGGGGGTAACCAATTAATGCAGGCATTCGAAACTTATGTCCTTTTCATTAAAATGTACTTAGTATTTTCACAGATTTTTGATATTTGAATAGCCGAGAATTGGATGCCAAACACGCAAGATATACATATGATGTGTCGATGCCATAAGAGTTTGTTATATTTACGAGATACTGACGGAAGAACATGGACTAGATTACGATGTATATAATTAGGAATTTCTAGCGAAAGGAAATAATCAAGGAATATCAAGAAAGCTGTTAATGCAATGGCAATTCATTGGTAATCTCATAAACAGTGGTACTACCAATTTTATTAGTACCTATACCTTTTCCATTAGGTGTGCCGTCGTCTCGTCTGACACCTTGATAAGACTCCGTGCAGATCAGAAAGGACCCTCTATCAGAGAATTTTCTGTAGACATTGTATAATATACTTTGTAGTTGAGTGCCATAAAGTGCAAAATTGTACGAATATGACGTATACATTGAACGACTCGTAGGGCGTCTCGTTTGTACTTTAACACGCTGATAATAAGGATTATTATCCAATGTCATAAAAATATGCTAAAAACATATTTATTTATTTTTATTTTATAATTTATGTAGGTACACACAGTAAAATACACGGATATGACATAATTATAATTTGAGTACAAAGGTACTGCTTATTTCTTAAGAAATTTCTTCCAGCAGACCTGCGAAAGGAGAAGTAATAAAGAAATGTGGACAATAGTGTGTTAGAACAAGAAGAGGAAAATATGAATGTGTGAAGTCTAAAACTAGAATATTAAATAAACCTAGACATATATTGCAAAAAAACTAACATAAGTATACTTTATATATAATATAGATGTTCGGTTCTCTCGTCCGTAAATCAGAAGGCCAATTCGCGTAATTTAAAAAGTTCAAAACCTATTCGCAGTCTCATCTAGACGACAAAGAAATTGACAAAAAAATTACGAGAATAGGGATGTTGCCTGGGTAAAAATAAATCGATTCGATTTAGTCCCTCAGTAAGATTATTAAAAAATATTGAACACGTATTTTTTGTTTTATCAATTAGATAAAAAATTACAAAGATATATCACATCAACGTTCAGGAGTACGCGCGTACGCGCGCGCGCGCGTTCAGGAGGGCTTTGACGTAATAACGTGCTAAAATTTGTAGCACGGCGTGACGTCATACGAAATTTCCAAGCGCTGTATCTTCGTAATTTTTTGTTTGCCAGACAAAAGAAAAAATACGTATACAATATTTTTTAGTAATCTAACTGATGGACTAAATATATTTTCTTAGTCAACTACCCTATTGCCCCTCAGGTCTGTTTGTATATTAAAAGCCGGTTCGGTCGCCCCAAACGTAATTTAATCGAAGTTTAAAGACTATTTAGTTGTAAACTATTTTTTCTTTTGTCGTAAATGTTGTTTAACAATTCATATGCATTGGTTTACACTAACATTGTATCGAGTATTTGTAGTTGTATATGAATCAATGTTACGATTGGGATGGAAAATATTGTATTATCGAATTAATACAGAAATATACTTTTGAATTATATTATTAGAGTTTTATTTACTTACACATTTAACTAACAATACGACTACAATTAATATTGATGAAGTAGGTATACAAATAAAATATAAAGGTTCACTATATAAAAACCATTTTATTAAATAAAAACAAAGTGATGCTGATGGATTTTAACAAATAATGAATAACAAATGAGCACCGGAACTCGAATCGTTTTACGATAACCAAGTAATAACAATAACTTAAGTACAGAGAAGTCACAGGTTAGAACAAAAAGGAATAAAGTGTTGTGACGTGTCTATACTCTTTTAATGCCTCACAGACTGAATTTTAAGTTATTGTAACTTAACGGTACTTTAAAATATGTTATATACCTACGTAAAATGTGTAAATAATAGGTTAAATGCTCTCAGAGATTCAACCTCAATAAAACCATACTGGGTTTAATTTTCTGTAAGCATAGTACTAGTTGTGATAGGCCGCATTTTCACATACTTACGACAAAATTCCTGTGCGATAAGAACTTGCAAGAAAATAACTGCGTAGCAAGTATAAGTACATAATAATAACAAAAAATAATAATGAAAAAAAAAATAGTACCTAATAATTACGCTTATACTTGCCAAGTTAAGAAAGCTTGGGCAAGACTGTTTGATGAAATGTGGCTTTATAAAAAGTAAAATTATCTTACAAGTTGTACCTTTTTCCTTTATTCATGTTTAGTGTTGAATTCAGTCTGTGAGGCCCCTAACATTACACCCTGGTTACGCATTCCATGTTATGTTCCACTACATTCTTACATATTTCACTCCCTAACAATAACTATTCGATTTGCGAAGATATTTTCCATAATATATTAAAACTATTTTCCATTCACTTTTGTACTGTGATGTTTTTAAGTCACTGTAAATTGACACTATTAAATAGTGTGATAATATCACATTTTTATACGAAATGTAAAACCCATTCATGATCATTCTTTATATTATACAAAATAATGTCTTTTTTTTCAATAATTTTCCAAAAATTTATTCAACGGAACATTCATAATATAAAAAAACACTTAAAATTATCTATTAAAATGCTAAATATTTCTACACATATAAAAATCATAATTCACTTTTTTGCGAAAATGATTTTGTGCCGGATTAAGTCTTATCACAAAGCTGTCATTCAGAAGTGGACTTTATGTTTAGTCCTCGATGGTGCAGATTAGGTCGTCTCCTTCTAGTTTTTGTCCGTTGGTGATGGATACCGTTTTGACTGTTCCCGCTTTGGGTGCTTGTACGATCATCTCCATTTTCATGGCGGAGAGGACTGCGATTGGTTGTCCTTTCTCGACCTTGTCACCTTCTTTCACCTTGATTGCTGTGGGGAAATAAGAAGGTTAATATTGTATCGTAAGTCCTCAGTTGGCCGTGGGGCAATAGTGCTATTCTGTAAAAATCTCACCGTGATAACTTGGGTGAAGTGAGCTTAAAGTGAACTGTCATTAGTGTCAATCCCTAGCATCAAATGGAATGACAGCTCACTTCACCTAATTTCTCACGGTGAGATTCTAACAGAATCGACCGGCTGGTTGTGTTGATCAAAATATGATCCCCGACCACAACAAATGTGTATTTTCAGGATTATAACAGTTTAAATCTTCAATACATAGCTCTAAGTTCTTAAATTACCCTATTAAAAACTATTTATGAAATCATATGTCACTGGACGTCAATTTTAACAGAGTGGTATACTTATTGATGATTCTCATGATTATAATACTGTAAATACGTAGGTATTTGTTAAGATCACGGATCCTAATATTTTGATCAACATACAACCTGACAACTACCTGCAAATTACAAAAAAAAATACTTAAAAAATTTGAATTTTGCGGCCTACCCAGTGACGCTTTCACCTAAAGTTGATAAGTACTTACTGAGTACTGTTCCTGGCATGGGCGCTCCAACTTGGTTCTTGTCTCCTTTGATTGCTTTGGGGTGGATTTTCATTTCCTGATAAAAAGAAACGTATTTAGTGAGATGTTGGCGTAGCATTGCCTACATCATAGTTATAATAAAATTAATGATAGATGAAAAGTTTTTTTTTCATACTATGCAATAATGGAAACTTTTAAATTGAACATCGCATTGAGCATCGCATCGTCCATCGTCTATAACATATTGATTTCATCTATCATGTCAACCAATAAGTTCTCTGCTGTAATTCCAGATTTATAAGCTGAAAGTCTTGAAAAGGTGAAATAATATCTATTTTGTCCCTCAAAAAACACGAAGCAGCGACTGTCTTGCTGTCTGACGTCGTACCTTGCTAGCGTTCTCGTCTTTAATGAACACGGAGCGCAGCTGTCCGTTGAGTTCAAAGAACACCTTCCTCTCTCCCGCCGCCCGCTGTCATCTCGTCTGACACGGCGGCTGTCTTGCTGACTGACGTCTTACCTTGCTAGCGTTCTCCTCTTTAATGAACACGGAGCACAGCTGTCAGTAGTGTTCGAAGAACACTTCCCTCTCTCCAGCTGCTGTCATCTCGTCTGACATAGCGACGGTCTTGCTGTCTGACGTCTTACCTTGCTAGCATTCTCGTCTCTAATGAACACGGAGCGCAGCTGTCCGTTGAGTTCGAAGAACACCTCCCTCTCTCCCGCCGCTGTCATCTCGTCTGACACGGCGACTGTTTTGATATCTAACGTCTTTCCGCGCTCGATCTTTACTTCTATCGTTTCGCCAACCTGTTGAAAGTGATATGTTTTATATTGGATCTGGATAGTTTAGTTTCTTGCTTAATCATGTAATTTTAAGTAGCGTATCAACGGCGCCCAATTCTGGTGTGAGCCATCTAAATATAGGTAATTTAATAGACCATTGTGATCTTTCTCTCTTTCATAAAACAAAAGAAGACGGAAGTTAATCAGAACTGCAAATTTTTTTCTCAGGATCTTTGCAATTTGCAGGTCAGTGTCAGGTTGTATGTTGATTAAAATATAATTCGCGAGCGTAACAAATGTGGCGTTACAGAAATATAATCTAGTACTTTTAAAAATAAAATGAATACCGATGTATCATCAAGTTACGTTTTTTAACATTTGTCTAATCCAAGAATGTTAGGAAATTGGCCAATGAAGAAAACTGGTTTACTTTCGTGTAAAAAAAATCTAATGATTCCTGAGGCTTTTTTAGCCTGCAAGCGTTGACTTATTGCTGGCAAGTCTCTTATTTTTCTAAATTTCAGTTTTGTAACACTGACCGTACCACTTGGCACTTGGCAGATTTAAGGCGAAAGCGCCAGATTAGCCCGCGAAATTCAATTTTTTTTAGGTTTTTTTGGAATTTGCTGGTCAGTATTAAGTTGTACATTGATTAATATATGAATCGCGGCCGTAAGAAATATGTGTTTACAGAATTATAATCATTAAAGTCATCAATACAACTCTCTAAGACCACGTAAGTCCCAAGAATAAATGTTTCATGAAACAGTTATTCTTTCATTCATTCGTTTCATTCATTTCGTTTATTCTCAGAATTTCGCGGGCTACTGGCGCTTCCCCCTTAACACGGACTTACTTTACTTAGGGAGGATGAACATCTAACGTGGTCGGACCTCGGTCGAGAGTCCGATAGGTAGCTGTCACGCACGTGTCAGAGAGATTTAATTTTTTCATTTAAGTAGTGGATTTTAGTACTTACGTGAAATTGGCAAAATTGTGGTGTTTATTCCACAGAAGCCATTATTCAAGAGTTGAAGTTGTTGAAGTTACTTTACTTAGGAAAAATAAGAAACCGATGACTTGACTTGGATTTACTTACTTTTGGATAAATATCAAACTAATGACTTTAACTGGATCCTACCTTAGTTATCAAAAAATAAACTGATGAATTTAACAGAAAAATACTAACTGATGACTAGGCAGCATGGTCCCTGACCCTAGCCTGTTCCACAAGGAACAAAAAATTCGCACTACTCAACTACTGGTCACTAGTGTCAGTGTCACTACCCGTTTATAATGTATTTGTATTTAATTATTTATGTTCTGTGGTCACCCACCACTACTGTCAGTCTCAGACTCTCAGTAATCAACTTCAACTTCAACTCTTGATTAATGGCTTTTGTGGAATAAACACCACAATTTTGCCAATTTCACGTACTTAGAATGATAGACCATCAAACGAGGGAGATTGTTCAGTGAAAAGAAATTTAGACGGTGAAAATGAAAAATGTGAAAACTCAGTTATCTCCGAGTCACTGTTCGCGCGCGTTTTTTGATACGTAATTAATTTTATGCTTATAATCTTCTATTGTGATTTTGTGAATTGTTATAAACTGAAATTGCTGTGTCTGTGTGAAAATGGATAAATTACAGTGCTTAGTTTGTGGCGAAAATGCCATTTGTTTATATAAATTACGTGCAAACCCCATAAGTCAGTTTTCGTTTGTTGACAAAACAAAAATAGTATCTCTTTGTAGACCAACTCCCAAGCTTTCTTTAACTCAAAAAAAGGGTAAACATCTTAGACACTTTAACTTAAAATATTATGATGATTACACCTGGCTAACTGGGTGCCGCCATTCAAATCTTTTATTCTGTTATCCTTGTCTATTGTTTGCTAATTCGAAATGTGTGTGGAATGACGCAGGATACGGTGATCTTATCAACTTCACGAATCTGGCCAAAAAACATGATCAATCGGAGCAGCATATTCAGGCGTATAAGGCAATGATTTCTTTTGGTCAGAATCAAAATGTAATGGGCTCAAGCGTACAGTTAAAAGACGACATCGAGCGTTATAATGCTAAAGTCTACTGTAATAGAAATGTTTTTAACCGGTTCATTGATGTTGCTTTTGCCTTGGGTAAACTGGATATGCCTGTTAGAGATCATGATGAACCAGAGTTGTCTTTAAATCGAAAATTCGTGGAAATGATAGAATTATTAGCCAAATATGATAGCCTTCTTGGACACCATCTTGAAACGTTAACAAATGATTCCACTTGGTTTTCAATTAAAACACAAAATGATCTCATTTCGTCAATTGCTTCTGTTATTTTAAGACATATTCAGATGCAAATTAGTCAAACTGATTTTGTAGCAGTTATGATAGATGAAACTCCTGACATTAATGATACAAAGCAACTTGTTTTAATTTTACGTTATTTTGTTAATAATGAAATAGTTGATCGATTTGTTGGTTTCATAGAAGTTAGCTCTGATCGATCATCTGAAGCGCTCAGTAAGATTGTTCTAGATACTTTAGACAATTTCAATTGTTCTTCAAAATTAGTTGCTCAAACATATGATGGAGCTAAAGTCATGTCTGATGATAATGGAGTTCAAGGGCTTGTTCGAAAGCAATGTCCACATGCATTATATGTCTGGTGTTCTGCCCATAATCTTAATTTTGTTCTATCTAAATCCTGTGAAATGAAATTTATTAGTGGAACTAGTAAATTTTTTAGTATTGTAAAATCAATAAGCAACTTTTTTAACAATAGTCCTGAACGAGTAGCATATTACAATGAGTTTGCTGATGCAGAAAATATGCCACGAGCAGCACCTACTCATTGGATGCATAATTCTCGAATAGTCAATGTTATTTCACATGAAGTCGATCATTTGACACAAGTTACTGATAATATTGATAATGATCCCGATTCCTGGGATGCGAAAACTTTGTTTGAAGCCACTAATATTTTATATAATCTCAGAGACTTTGAATTTTTTTTTTTACTGAATGTATTCAACAAAATCTTTGAAAAATCTGATTTGCTGGATAATTTTTTGCAGACGCAAACCGGCGACATTAATTGTTGCGTGAGAGAAATAAATAGTTTTGAATATTTTCTAAACCAATTCATTGACGATTTTGATACCATCTATGAACATGCTGAAAGAAAGTGCGGCCCACCCAAACCCAAACGCAATATTGATGACATGAAAATTCATTATATGGGCATTTTTAGAGATATTATTGACAACATTCTAATGGAGTCACGCAATAGACATGGCAATATTAAAAATCTTACCTTTATACAGTTGCTTTCCAAGGAAAATTATGCAAAATATTCTACAGATTTTCCTCATAGTTATTTTAATGATTTCAAAGAATGCTATAGCTCATTCAATTTTAACTTCCATAGTTTGCGTAGTGAGCTTAAATGTATTTATGGAAGCGACGAATTCAGAGAATTGGATCCTTTACAAACAATAGATTATATAACTGCTAATAGTATGTCCCAACTTCTTCCTGAAGTCATTCGTTTAGCTAAATTAATAGTCACAATACCAGTTACTAGTTCATCTGCTGAAAGATCATTTTCGTCCCTAAAATGCATCCACACATATTTACGAAACACAGAAGGGCAAAAGCGTCTAACTGATCATTCTTTAATTAAAATAGAAAATGGGCTTTTGTTAGATTTAAAACGATCTGGAACTTTTCACAAAGAGATTTTAGATATATATCTTCAAAAAGAGAGATGCATTGATCTCATTTATAAATAAATTTATTTATAAATGAGATCAATGCATCTGTCTTCTCTGCTTATCTGCAGTAAATGTGGCCCCAATCCCTAAACGCGAGTTAGTGAAAAAACTAAACTTATTCCTTAGCTTTTCTTTAATGAATAATACCAAGCCTAATGCGAAATTATTTATTTAAGAGCGTTTACTGCGTACTTACGGCATTTCATAAAAACTTTCAAGCTCTTATATTTCGAAATGAATGAACCGATTTTAATGAAACTTTATACGCATAAGAAGGATACAACGGTCTAAAAAGTAACTTATGAACATTTTCGAAAAATATTAATGAAACAGAGATTTCCAGTTTTCTTTTTTTAAATAAGATATTTCGAAAATGTAAATTAAGTAACTTTTTAGACCTTTGTATCCTGCTTATGCGTATGAAGTTTCATTAAAATCGGTTCATTCATTTCGAAAAATAAAGGCTTGAAAGTTTGTATGAAATGGCGTACGTAGTAAACGTTCTTAAATAAATAATTTCGCATTAGGCTTGGTATTATTCATTAAAAAAAACCAAGGAAATTTCTCTAGTTGGTTTAAGTAAATAATTTCGCAAATAATAATACTTAATTAATAAATAAATACTTAAATATTTTTTTTTTATATTTTCGTATTTTAAAATTGATTTGTATAAAAAATTATGCATAACGGTTTTTAAAGTTACCCAAGAATGTTTTTTCGACTTTTGTTTTGTGGTTTATGCTGATCTCGGAAAAAATTGAACATGACACATAGCACTACTTAGTCGCATGGGCCTGCTTGTTAATCGTCGAAAGACGAACTCAGTGTTGTGTGGCTGTAATGCTCAATGTACCTCGTATATCATGATGATTTCTTGTAAAAAGGGATCATGACTCTGTGCTGTACCCGCTTCTCAAATGCCTGTGTAAAAAAACCAACTTCTCACCGCTGTTGAGACCTGTGAGGGGCTCCAAACGGAATGACGTGGCAATTTCGGCAAGGAAACAGCCAGATGAACGATGGAGAAACGACAGATTTGCTTTAATTGGATCAGTGGCCTATGTACCAATGTTTTGTACATGGACTAAAGCAGAGTTGCCATATGAGCACCAGATGGTCATAATATCCTGTATGACAGGAAGAACGTTTATCTAACTCTTATCATATCCCGTCAACTGCTCACAGTTGTGGGTTTATTAGGGTGTGAGAGAGTACATTCAGACACGTGGCTGGCGTGTTCTGGCCCTGGTGTTGGCCTCTGCATAAATCATGATCCTGCAATTTTCGTCTGGCGGTTTGCATGCTAAAATGGCCACCTCATTATTGGAGCTCCTGTCAGTTGTCAACAGCGGTAAGAAATCGTTGGTTCACAGTCATTATGATATTATTGTGGTCTTCGCGAACTCTGGTGCACCACATTCTATAAACTTTTGGCCGCCGCGTTTAAGAAGTGTCGTGATTGCATTTTACAGCAAATCTTCAGGATTTACGAGGTACATTGAGAATCCGTGAGTCCTGGCACAGTTCGCCCTTCGACGATTTACAAGCAGGACAAAGCGGCCTACTTAGTGCTGAAGCATATTTTAATTTTTTCTCATCTTCATTGAAGATTACCAATTGGAACCGTGCCCTAGCCTCTGACGTTTCAAAAGTACCTACCCATCTAGATTTATGTAAAATGAAATATTGTGATTTTTTCAATCAATAAAAAGTAAAAAATAAAATTTTTCAGAATGAAAGTAAAAAAAAAACTTGCAATCCTGGGGAACTTTAAAAACAGCTATGGCATAATTTTTTACACTAGTCAATTTTAAACGAAACCAATGACCAATTACAAACCTGCTTGAAAAGATACTTGGCATCTATTCTCATAAAAAAAAACCTAATGAATAGGTTTAGTTTTTTCACAAATGCGCGTGTAGCGATTGGGCCACTTTTATGCCAGTGAGTGTATCTGTGTATAATAAATACTAATAATAATGTTTATTTCCAGAAAAATGATGAAGAAAAAAAAATTTAAAAAAAATGATGTAAAAAAGAAATAAAAAAAATATGATGATGTATGTTAATAGTCTATGATTAAATTTAATGAAAGAATTTCATAAATTACTTTATTTTGCTATACAAACAGATAGATTCTTTGGACAAATTTTATTAATAGGCAGGCACACAACACAGAAATTTCTTTTTGCAACAAACCCACAGTGTTTTCGATAGTTATTTTACATGCGGGTAGTGATGTGAGATAAAAAAAGGCTTTTTTCAAAGCCACTACAGATATCCAAAAAATGACATGTCTGATACATTATTTATTTAGTGTATCAATACCTATCATTCATTTTTGAGATAGTTGTGGTGGTCGTAAAGTCCAACGCACGAAAAATGTTTGTCTTGAAAAATGTCAAGAAGAGATAAAATAACTAAAGTGAGTAAAAAAAATATTTTTTCTTCATCTGCTTGGTCTGCCTACCTAGGCTGCCACTGCACGACTCTGTTAGACTAAAACAATGTAATGGGCAAGTAAACCTGGTGGTACTTACAGTAGGGCCAGTCAAGAAAGTCTTGGTGTCCAAATGCTTGACGGGTCCATACTTGTCACGGATGCGGAAGAAGTCATTCGCCACTTGTGGGTACATGGCTGCAGACATAACATCTTGGTCGGTCACCTAGAAATATTGGAACAATGAAAATAATATTAAGTATTTATAACACAATATATAATAACTTTGGGTTCCAAATTTTAATATTAGGACATTAGGAAGAGTAAATATATTATGATTGATCGGATTTAATCTCAGCGAACTTAGGAGTTACGAGCTTGGGCTAAAGCTAGGGTTTCCTAGGACTGCGTTGGCCGCCACATAGCGTCCGTAATTTACCGTTGACTGACGTCACTGAATCGTTATTTATGAAAATAAGTTGGTGTTTCCTAGAGGGTTTTTTGATCCCGTAAATTCAAACCTTGATGCCTTCATTTTCATGACTGGCTGTTGTAGGAAACCCAAGCTTTAGATAACAACTATTTTTATTTTTCTGATGATTATAGGTTCATACAATCTTTTTTTTAATAATTTTTGTCTGGCAGAGTCGTATTGCTGGGAAGTTGCGTCAATTCTACCCAACTTAAAAACTGAAGTGATGAAGTGTGCAGTGTTTTTGAGATTGTCATTTGTTCTATTTTTTTTTTTTAATTCTTGGCCAAGCGATTTGATTATTGCTTACCTCAGGATATGTTTCCTTGAGATCTGATTTCAGTTTGTCGAAGTCCAGAGGCTCCAACTCCTTGCCCGGCCTATCTGCGATCCTTGGCATGTCCTTTAGCACTTGAGATCTGAAATAAACAGAACAAGTTTTGACATGTAAGTACTTTTGAAATAATGTATTACTCGGAACAAAATATCTGAAACCGACTGCTCGGAAAATCCTCCCTTTTCTATTGCGGATGAGTGAACATTACAACCTGTTCCTCATAACTATTTAATACCCACTTTAACTGAAATTCAGTAACCTTGTTTGTTGAAAGTTAATTTATTTACAGTCCGGCCCCAGGTAAAGTAAGGAAAGCTGAGACAAGTAGAAACGCCCAATCTGATCTTCAATCCATAGGCGAAAGGTTCACAGCAAAGTTAATTTAATAGTTTTAATTAATTTGCAAAACTGTTTGGAACTGGGGTAACAATTGGTACAACAGCAGCAGTATGCAATATGGCCATCCTTCCGGCAACATCTAGCTGCGCCCCGCGGTTTTACCCGCTTAAATGTTAATGCCGTGGGAATATCGGGATAAAAAGTAGCCAATATGTTAATCGAGGGTGTCAGCTACCTCCATACAAAATTTTATCAAAATTGGTCCAGCCGTTTGGGCGTGAAGAAGTAACAAACATATAAAAACACACACACTCAAACTTTCGCCTTTATAATATTAGTGTGATTATTTATTTTTTTTTTTTTTTATTAATCTGTCACTGAAATGAGTCCCAAAATAAAGAACTTATTCGAACTTACCTGAGTGGTTCAGGGAATCCTCCATGAGGAATACCGATGGCTCCCTGCAGGTACTCCACAACAGACTTGGGGAAAGATAACTCCTCAGCCTTTTCTTTGATCTCGTCAGCTGTCAGCTTATTTTGTACCATAAACTGCGCCAGGTCTCCCACGACCTTCGATGATGGAGTGACCTTGATAATGTCGCCTAGAAGGAGATTGGCTTCCCTGGAAAGTAAAGAGGGGTGAAATCGGGTAGTCGAAGTTTTGGCGTTATATCGGCGCATATAGTAAAAAGACTACTACCTTATATGATATTCGTTCGAAAAAAAATTATCGCCATGACTACTTTCGTCATCAAGCAATTATTAGGACCCCAAACCCAAAGCCTTGGGTGATAAAATATTTACAGGCATGTCATCATGAGACCAACAATGCCAACAATGTTTTTGAGAGTATCTGCATGTTTTGTGCCACAACCGAGCTAAGGCCTCTCTACATTCCTTGCATATGTTGTTTCTTCCTTCCAATTCCTCAGGAAGACCACCAAGTTGACCTGCATGGCTATTCACAACCACTCAATGCGTTTCTGTATCGTATCAAACATCAACCAATGTTGTTATTGGAGTCCTCTAAATACGCTTTCCTCTAAATTTTGTCAGTTTAAATATATAGACGACCGCTATTCTTCAGACAGCTGTTTTCTATCGGGGGCCAGGCAAATCAGGTTATCGAAATGTGTATGCCTGTCGGATGGTTGTGAATAGCTATGCTACTCAAAAATCTTACCTGTAAGCCTTCTTAACTTCTTCAAACTGGCTGCCAAGACCAAGCGAGAAGGCCTGGAACTGCAAGTTGGTGTATTGTCCTCCGGGGATCTCGTTGAGGTACACATCTGCGTTGCCTGACTTCATGGTCGCTGTGGCTTCGAAGGGCCCGTACAGGGTACGAGCCTGTTCCCAGTATGCTGAGTATTCTGATACGGTTTGGAGGGCGATATCTGCAGGGAGAAACGTTTTTGTTGTAATGCAATGGGTTTTTTTAGAAGAGAAGATAATAAAGGTTGGTGTATTTAGTTAATGTAAGGTACGTAAGGATAAAGATATAAATTCAGCGCCGTAATTGCGTAACACGCTATCAGTAGGAATGGCTTTCATTTAAGCAGTTCAACAACATTCATTGGAACAACAGGTATTGTTTTACACAATTAGGGCTCAAAGATTCGTTGCTGACCTATAAGGTTTAGTTTACCAAATATATTAAACATTCTTTCAATGGTTTCCCTATAGCTGTCCTCAAGACCGGGGAGAGAACAGACCGAAATGCTGTTTAGCACGGGATTTCTCCATCTGTTGTATCCTTATTAACTCACTACAAACGAATAATTTTTTGAGGAGTTTTCTAGCTCACCACTTAATTCAGTGCACCATTTCGTTACTTTTTGAACCTGTTACCATTTCGGTTGAAAAATGAACAAAGGAAACTCACTAGTATCCAACTTAGTTCCCTGCAGCGATGCAACCAGAGCTCCCATGCTGGGCTGGCTAGTGAGCCCGGACATGGAGTCCACGGCCACGTCCACGACGTCGGCGCCCGCCTCGGCGCACGCCAGCATGGCCGCCACGCCCGCGCCCGACGTGTCGTGCGTGTGCACGTGGATGGGCACGTCCGGGTGCTTGTCGCGGATCGCGCCGATTAACATCCTGAATGGAGAATTTGTGTGAGTTAGTTATCTGTTTATTTATTCGTAAATAAGTATTTTTTAAAATACGTAGTCGTTTATTTATAAAAGATGCACATTTAAATTAAATAACTTGACAATGAGTATTTAAATAAAAAAAATATGCAATTAAAACTTAAGTAAATAAAAGTAAAATAGCATGTTGTTAGCGGTTCTATTTGCAGTTATTAAGTAGATTTGTTATTTCGTGTTCGCACCAAACTTGTTGATCGCACTGCGCAATAGCGAATTTGATAATATTGCCCAAAGAAAATTGATTAAAGCTATTCTCCACTGTTTTAAAATCATATTGGGATCAGTAGCGGCACTGATTTTTCCATGCAAAAAAATATTGGGCTAAGCTCATGCGAAGCGAGCTTACCAAACTGAGATATGGCAGTTTGGTAACTGGCATTCCGCATTCCACCACTTGATTGAATAGCTGTGGTAATTAGTCGACTCATTGCTACTGCACATGTGACTACCATGCATATTAAAGACTGGGTGCTTTTGAAATTAAGGAAGGTCTAAAAATAATCGAAATTACTCACTTAGCAGCCTGAGGCTTCAACAACCCAGCCATATCCTTGATCGCCAGTACATGAGTACCAGCCTTCACGAGCTCATCAGCCAAGTTCAAATAGTACTTGAGGTCATACTTCTTCTTGTTAGGGTCTGACACGTCACCCGTGTAAGAGATGGCGGCTTCCACTACTCCACCGGCTTTACCTGCGGCTTCCATGCCGAGGATCAAGTTGGGCAGGTAGTTGAGGGAATCGAAGACTCTGAAGATGTCCATGCCGTTTTTGACCTGTGGTTTGAAATGCAGTTGTAATGAGTGACTTGGGGAAAATAAGTTGGTTGGGGTTTATAGTTGACCACAATACATACAGAAACTCGTGTCTTTTTCCGTGCTTCAATAGAATACATAATATAGTTTTTTTTGGCCAATCTTTTTTTAAAGGTCCTTTCAACAACAATTTCAAGTGCTTTAAAAATGTAATAAGTTTTTTCCAAAAGTTTTGAGTAGAAGATTCTCCATTCTAGTGTTTTGGCGGATTTTTTCTAAATTAATTTTCAATCTGTCTACTGTTTTCATCGATACAAAAAAAATGTCGTTAAACTCACAGCCATATCACAGAACTCGAACACCACGTTGTCGGGATAGTTGGTGTAGCCGACCGCGTTGGCGCCTCGCAACAACATCTGGAAGGGGATGTTTGGGATCATCTGACGCATGTCGCGGAGACGCTCCCATGGACACTCGTGCAAGAACCTAGAGACGAAAATTTTTTGTTACATTTTAAACCATCATCATCAAACAGCTTCTGGAGGGCCTTAAGAACGGGTTTGCCTTAAGGAGTTCAGCCGTAATACCGTCACCACCCGGCCTGTTTGTCGTTTTTGAGCTGCTTCAGAGCCATCCTAATGTCGTACAAGCTGACGCCCGGGATGCCTTCGGTAGTGTCGGTTCAATCTAGCTCTTGTGTCGTTTGCCAGATTCCGTAACGGGGTTATTTGTTGACGTGTATAATTCTCTTTAAAACCTCTCGATCTCTTTCAACAGCTCAGGTTGGGACAACCAAGATTTCTAGAATTCTAGAATCAAGGACAGCTAAAATTACTGTCACTTCACGAAGTTGTAAGCTGTATCGGAAAACTTATAAAGGAATAGCTGGTGATCCTAGATTTTAGGTTACGAATATTTAATGTCACAATCGGAGCAGAAAGTGTTTAATCTTTTTTTATAAGGTACATGCCAAAAAAAAGTACAACAAGTGAGCACTTCGAAAAACAAAAATTATTCAGAAACTCACCTCAAAGCGACATCGAAGGTAGCTCCACCCCAGTTCTCAAGCGAGTACAGGTTGCTAAAATTATGAGCCACATACGGGGACACGGCCAACAGGTCATGTGTCCTCACTCGAGTCGCAAGCAGAGACTGATGAGCGTCTCTGTAGGTCGTGTCCATGAGAAGTAAACCCTTGTTCTGACGCACGGCCTTCGCGAAGGCCTCTGGACCTCCTTCGTTGAGGATCTGCTTGTAACCTTTCGGTGGTTGGACTGCTGCAAGGTTTTAATAAGGTGCATTTAGTAAGTTCTTATAATAGAGGTGACAAATCGACCACTGGATTGGCTCAGAAAGAGGTCTTACCCACGCGTGGACCAACAGGATCTCATTGCGGTTTCCGTCCAAGAAAATACCTGCTTCTTCTAACAATACCAACTAAAGAGGGGCGTATCTAAAAGCATCTAATGCCATTTCCATCGCTTTCTAATGACCACACAATGTAATGTTACCATACAATGTAATGTTAACACACACTAATTTTGGTATGCAAAATAAATTCTATTTCTTTTCTCTCTGTTGCCATGCGATATTAGGCGAAGTACTTAAAAACGTATTAATAAAAACACTAGTTTAATACAGCTGTTTTTTTCGTTTTATTTTAAAACATGCAAATGTAGGGATAGTCTATTTAGACGTTATGTTTTTATCTATAGGTAGGTACTCCCTTCGAATATATTTTTTTACTTCCGAGATCAGCCACGTAAATTTTCTCGTGTGTACCTACATTCGAATCGCAATTAAATTAAAATATCATAATTTAAAAAAAAAGCAAATAAATAAAATATATAAAAGAAACAATGAAAATATTAATCACAAAGCACATTCCATTCTGGAACATGTATGAAGCTTATACACCACAACCAAGAACATGATCGGGCGAAGCTTAAAATTAACACAATCCTAAATCGAAGTAGTAATGGACATTATTGCTATTTCTCGATAAAATCCGTAGCACGCAAATAATTTCGTTACGTAGCATGCTACGGAAAACGCTACGCTATTTGTTATTTTCTGTAAAATCACAATAGCCATAGCATGCGATTGCGCTACACGATTTTTTCCCGGTTCTTTTGTGTTTCATTTTGCGAGAACGGTTCCTAGGTGATCAATTCATTTATTTAAAATTCATATACAGCAGACGGACTTAATGCCACAGGGCAATAATAATTTTAGCAATAGTTGAATGTAGCAGCTACAACAGTGTTGCTGCTTGATTCCATCACTAGTCCGAAGTTAAATCTAGAACATAAAGTAGGCTCACCTGTATTCTCCCCTGTTAGTTCTTGTCTTTTAATAGCCTCAGGGGATAGGTCTGAAAAACATGTTAACTGAAATAATGACTGTGCGAGAATGTGTGACGTGCGAATTAAATAAAAAATGACTATGAATTCCAGTACAGAAATACAACATCAATTATATATTTTAGTGATCATGAAAGTTTTGTAGCACTTATAAAATAGTAGTGTTAATGTGTGTTGTTTTATAAAACTTGGCAAGTGGCTTGAGTGTTTGTGTACCTCTGCCTTTCCGGTCAGGAATTTCAGGCGTGATGCTGTAAATAGCTGTTACTGATCCGTTATTAGTTTTATGTAAAACAAAAAAAGAGTGATATATTTTGGCGTTGGCTTTGACATCAAATAAGTATCAAGCAACTAGCAAGCTATTATATCGAAATGGAAAAAGAGCCCAGGCCAGCAGTGGGACATAAATGGATAATAAAAAAAAAGCTATTATATAAGTGGCGCAAAACTTTTAAAATCAGCGTATCTCCTGTGAGTTCACAAACAGGATTAAAGACAAATTTAATGGCAATAAAAATAAATCATAATATTAAAAATAAAATAATGAAGCATGAAATTTTAGTCATAAAAATGTACTTATAGAACATAAAATAAAGTTCTTATTCCCGTGCTCCAATGGCATGAGTCGTGTCCCAAATATAATTATTACAATTAATTTGCTAAATAAATAGACTAAGCTTAAGGTTATACATTGCTCATAATATAATAGTACAATATCGCAAATATAGCTTATTTATAAAATTCAACTTGAAACCTACCATACCCATTGCGTAAAACTGGAAAAAATCGATCAAAGTTGTTTAAATTAGATTTTTTTCACAACACTTCATCCACCATTGTTGACCATTAATTTTTATTAATGGGGACATAACCGTTTCACTTCGTGTTAATTGTTGCATGATGTTAATAATTGCCAGTGTTATTAATAGCAATTTTATGTTTGTTTTTATTGCTCATGCAAAATCCAGGTTAATATTCCAACTGGTTTAAAATGAAACTTTTTTATTCTGGCCCTCTTAGCTATAAAAACAAAATTATTTAATTAAAATTAATGCTTAACTATTCCCATTTATTAGAAATGTAACACCCAACTACACCATTAATCAAACAAACATATATTATTTGCTAAAACACCTTTTAAAGTCTCACCTTTCGACCTCATTATTTGACATTCAGGGACATCTAAAATGGAGCACGTCGTATTTTATCTTTCCCTACATTTTGTGAACAACTTACCCAGCGGTACCGTTGGTATGTATGGCTTGACGACTGCAGGCGGGATTTTAGTGGCCAGAGGAGTTGCGGGGCCGTTGACGATGACTTGTCCGAGGTAGTTCAGGATCTTTTGAGCTCTGTTCTGTGATGCTTTGAACATGAAGAGCTGGGGGTTCTCGTCGATGAAGTATGTGTCTAGGGCGCCTGTGGATGAAATTAAAATTGTTTTAAAGTGTAGATATTGGTTTCCACGCGCGCCTCAAAGAGATGTCAGCATCAACCGAAGGGGCCCGTCAGGGCCGAAGCCTGCCGGGTCAGCGGGATTGTCCGAAAGGGTTACCGCTGGCCCGGAACATAAAGGGCTAAGGAAGGAACACGGGTGGGTTTTGATTTCCCATCGTTAAAAAAAAAAGTGTAGATATTGGTGCCGATTCTGTTGTTCACAAACTAACCTACATTTAAGTTCAGTGCATCTTTTTCTTTCTATTTCATTAAGAAAGGGACAGAAGATAAATTTAGTTTAGTCCTGTCAAATTAGTCAGCGCCTGACATAAATTGATGTAATTTTAGTAGGCAAAATTATAATAATATATATGGATGCGAATTAAGAGCCCATACTATCTCAGCTAAGATTCACTCTTTATCTCGCTCGTACGATATTGCTCGCGGACTGAGTGAGAGCGAGACAGAGTGCGGTGCTGGGCGGCAGGCAGCGCCAATAGTTTAGGTATTTGCATTTTACGGTGACAATAAAGGTAATTAAAAAATATAGGACCTGCTTTATAGTTAGTTCAGTTAGTATGCAAAGTTACATGATCTAATTTGAAGTATTTTTTGAATACCAGCGGTTTATTGTTCGGTTTGGAGGTAAATTTTTTTCTATCGAGAAAATTTTATGAAATCGTGTTTTCGTCAAACATAGCATTAATACTCAACTTTGCCATTATATTTATTTCAAAATTAATGCTGCAGTATTTTCGACATAACGGAGGATCATGCTAAGCCAGTTGAGGTAGTACAGGCTCTTAAGTGTGTCTGTCTGTTACCTCTTCACTCTTAAACCGCTGAACCGATTTACATGAAATTTGGTATAGAGATAGTTGGAGTCCCCGGAAAGGATATAGGATAGTTTTTAGACACTAATGCGGGTGAAACCGCGGGGCGCTGCTAGTTTATAATATTAAGTAGTATGGATTTCTTGATCGTAATTGACAATCTGTAAATAGTTATTTTTACATACCATTCAAGAACTTCTGGTTCTCCAGCACGTTGAGCAAGAAAGGTATGTTGGTCTTAACACCTCGGATACGGAACTCGCGGAGGGCGCGGTTCATCTTAGCAGCTGAGGATGGTAGGTCTTGTGCGTGGGAGATTACCTGTGTAGGGAATATATTGTTAGAAACCGTTTTGGGTTTAGAATTTGAATTATGTCAGTTGTTTAAAGTTAAACGTTATAAATAACATTATATGCGAACCAACTTTGACTTTACTCAAGCAAAGTGTAGAAGCGATTCATACAAAAATTAACCTGATTCGTACAATGTTAATGTTCATATTCGTATGAACCGCTTGATCACAGTTATTTATAGTAATATGCACATTAACATCATATGAATAAGGTTCATTTTCGTATGAAACGCTACTTACCTTGAGTAAAGTCTGACAGTTCGATTTATCAAGAGTGGAGAAAAAATCGGAGAAGGCTTTAAATCTTGCTAGACAGACTAATACCTTGTTTTCGTGTTTACGCTATTTAAATCGAAAAGATTTTTTATCCACGAAGGTTAGAAATTCAAATCCTGCAAAAGAATCTTGAAATTTCCGGTACAAAATAAGTTGGTTCAAAATACTTGCCTTGACAAGAAGCGAGTCGTAGTAGGGAGATATGACAGCACCGGCATATGTAGAAGCGGAGTCTAGACGGATACCCATACCCTCACCAGACCTGAGAGGAAAATACACTTTATTGAAAAGCGTTAAAGTTCAAAATTGTTCTATTCCTCTTGCCACAATGGTCACCTTCACAATTCAATTCATAATTCTTTCCGTGTATTCAAATACCGGCCGCAACAATCAAGAAATAAAGTTCAATTTACTTTATTCGTATACCTATAATCTCAACATCAACTAAACACACTAGTCCTTCCATTCAAATGTGAAACTTAACTTTGAAGATACAAAATTGACATCACACCTGAATTCTTTTCATACAAATCTAAACCTTATTCTTATAACCACAAAGTTAAACTTACCTAAACACCTCAATTCTTCCGGTACTAGGCTGGAAGTTGTTAGCGGGATCCTCAGTAGTCACACGGCACTGTATGGCGTATCCTTGAGCGTTAATCTTGTCCTGTGTGAGACCCATCTCAGGGAGAGTCATACCTTCTGCTACCTTGATCTGAGATTGTACCAAGTCGATACCGGTAACTTCTTCTGTGATTGTGTGCTCTACTTGTAACCTGGAAGAGAAGGGAATAGTTTGATTCTACGGAAGGTTTCCGGGGAAAGAAAAGATTTCGCGCCGATCCCAAACAACATGGGCCAAGGACATGCAGAAAAGAAGCGCACCTCGCAGGGCTGTCTTCCCATCGCCCGCAAATTATTCTATTCTTCGTCGAGTTCGCGTAAATTGAGACATAAGGTAGAAACGAGTGGTTCTCAAGCGAGATATCTCACTGATGTTCGCAAACCGGCCTGTAAACTGAAAACTAGCCGTTGGCGCGTGGACGGTGAGCTGCCAAGTCGCGCCTTAGGCAAGTGAGCGATGGGGCGGAGGGGCGGGGCCGCTTTGTCATGACTCAATACGTGCGTCGCGAACACTAGGCAACCCCGCCGCCCTCACCCCGTCCCCACCCACGGCGCGGCCAACTAGTCCCGCGCGGACTATAGTAAGCAGCGCGTGCACAACTAGCTGTCACGTGACGGGCGCGTGCCAGCGGCGAGCGGGCGTGTTGCTGCCGGCGCGTTGGCAATAAGTGGGTGGATTTTTTCCGACCGGGCTGTTACTGCACTGGAGCGGTGCGGTTATAACGGGAGACCTTTAAGGGTACATACCTAGCGTTGACTTCAAAAGTTTGTAGTCTGTCATTTTATTTTGCTAGTCTATTTTAGCTTCTATTGTTAAGACGGGTACATACCTAGCGTTGACCTCAATGAAGTAGAAGTTGCCTTTATCATCGAGCAGGAACTCTACAGTACCAGCGTTCGCATAGTTGACGGAGCGAGCCAAGTGCGTGGCGCAGTCTGTCATCTTTTTTCTTGTCTGAAAACATTTTACATGGGTTAAGTTTTAGCCAAACTGAGGTGAAACCCGCGCGAGGTGCTTGCGCCGATTGTGTCAGCTGACTTGAGTAAATGTCCATTTATGTTTCATTCCCCTCCCTGGCGCCTGCAGCTGCATGTGCTGAAGACACCAGAGCCATTAGAGTGCTGCGCTACTCCCAAGAAACCTTAGGGAAATCTTATCTTATTAAAATTTCTCTGTACTTTCTTTTATAAATATGATTTTTTATGTTGACAATTTACGTGGTCTTACTTCTTTCCACCCACCACGTAAACCTCATTCGTCACAATCGACGAAACTACATAGGAATGAACGTTCATCTGCTCATTTCATGTCATTTAATGATCGTTCGGTGGTAGCGTGAAAGATGTCGAGTGCCGAAATCTAACATTGTTGGATCGGTTCACCAATTCATGAATTAATTTTTCACTTTTGTCTTATTTCAGGTTCAGACGTTTCACCGATACCAAATGAAAGAAAAAAGAACTGGCCAGGTGCGAGTCGGACTCGTACAAGAAGGGTTCCGTACCAGAAGACAAAAACGCCGAAAAAAACACGTTTGTTGTATGGAAGCCCTCCTTAAATATTTATTTTATTCTGTTTTTAGTATTTGTTATAGCGGCAACAGAAATACATCATCTGTGAAAATTTCAATTGTCTAGCTATCACGGTTCATGAGATACAGCCTGGTAACAGACAGACGGACAGTGGAGTCTTAGTAATAGGGTCCAGTTTTCACCCTTTGGGTACGGAACCCTAAAAAAGATCAAAAAGTGAAGCATATTATTATATTATATGCTTTACCTCAGGGTCCAGTCCGGGCGCGGGGGCGATTTCTACTACTTTTTGATGTCTTCTCTGTACAGAGCAATCACGCTCGTATAGATGGACTACGTTACCAGCGTGGTCACCTGAGGATAAAAAAATAATTATCAATTTTCATCGTTATACAGTAACTGTAAATAAGGAGCAAATCGACCGATCTATTCTGTAAAAATCTGACCGTCCGTTTCGGTGAGATTTAGGTGAGGAGAGAGATTTTAGGTGATAAGTATATTGAAAAAAATGTGGTTTTTCTATTTCATGTAACATGTTAAGTATGTGGAATAGGGATTTAACATTTTGGTATATGTTTTTTGATTCTTTGGTCTAGTATCATGTAAAAGGAATACACGATTAAATGAATTTTTCTCGATACAAAAAAATTGCAATGTTATATCTATTTTTTAACTTTTTTCAACATCACGGCGTAACGCTTAAGAGTTATCCAATGGACTTTAGTTTAAAACAAAGAGAATTATCATATCAAAGTTTAATCAAAGTAGTTTTAAATTTAATTCATTTATTTTGTTAAAAAAGGTAAATTTGTTTTGGCACATACGTCGTTTTATTCCGAGCACACGCCATCACTCTTTCAATATAGCCATCACTCTTCTTTTGCGTTTCAAAAGTAATTGCATCACTTTCGCTCGCTTAGTAGGTTTTCGAAGATTTTAGATTTTCGAGGTAGCGCCTTAACTTAGGTGAAGTGAGCTGTCAATAGTGCCAACCCGAGGAAATGACACGTGTTCTTGCTGAGGTTTTTACAGAATAGACAGTTGCCTAAAGTGCATGTTCAGACAAGGCGTTTACTCAGCATAACGCAAGCGTAATAATTCAGTTGGACCTATAATAAACGTTTTTCATATTCATGAACACTTGTATCTCTTGGAAGGATGATGAGTTCAAAATTGGATCCGACCGAAAAGGTTTTTATTTCCGAATTCCCCTCAGCTTTCTTCTTCGGGGAATAGCGCGATGCTGTGATGCTGTATGATCGTGACATCTACTACTAATCCGCACTGGGCCCACGCACAGAGAGGAGTCCTGTGTCCCAGCAGTGGGAACATTATGGGCTGATTATGTTTACTATGATTGTGTATGTAAGTAAATCCTCACCCAACAACTGCACTTCAATATGCCTTGGCCTCTCAATGAACCTCTCAATGAACATGGATCCGTTGCCGAAGGCCCCGAGCGCCTCGGACGAGGCTCGCTCGAACGAGGACTCCACTTCGTTCATCTCTTTCACTACACGCATGCCTCGGCCGCCTCCACCGAATGCAGCCTGGAAAGTAAATAAAGATAGTATTTTTTTTATGCGGAATGACAGGTCCTCCGTTATGTACTTGGGAACAAACAGTGTTTTGTTTCTATGTGATTTAGGCGTGCTATACACTTGTTCAAATAGACACAGTTGGGTACATCAGATTTTGCCGTCTGGCTGTGCCAATTGATGCCAACACGGGTAAATGTGCAGCATCTCCAACTCTCTTGACATGCTGCCAAAAAAAGGTCGGCGCCATCGCCATAAGCTAATCATAATGATAATGACAACTATTTTGTGATCTACGTAGCTTGATTAGCAACTTTTTGAAACTGATAAACAACGTATGTTGATATACCCACAATACGTAAATAACACAAGTAAGCATAATCGATTTCTTATCGGCCAACATTTTATATATAATCGTGCATACTTACTAATTAATTAATATCAGATCAAAACAGGGACACGCCCACATATTGCATTATGACATTTTAGAATAGAAGATTATGTAGGTACGTACGACTAAACAAGTAGGTAAGTATATTAGTTACCTTGAATATAACTGGAAGACCATGTTGTTTGCAGAACTCTAAAGCTTCTTCCTTCGTGTTTACTGGTCCGTCAGTACCGGGGACGATTGGCACCTCTGAAAACAAACAAATAATTTAAATAGGTACCGGAAAAGTCTGTCGTTTAGAATAGTAGACGGAAACGTGATATCGAAAAGTAGGGTGTTTTGCTTATAGTCCGCGCGGGACTAGTTGGCCGCGCCTTGGGTGGGGACGGGGGTGAGGGCGGCGGGGACCGGGGTTGCCTAGTGTTCGCAACGTACGTACAGTACCCGGCGATAAATATTGCTCATCGACCTTTACCTTTTTTGTATTTTATACAAAGAATAAAAATAATTATCAAGGGAAGCAAATCATAATTGTTTTAACAGCTCCTAATAGATACCGGACTGTTTGTATTTCGTGCGACAGAGATAACGCTCTACGAAGCCGAAATTAGCCGATTGTCTCTTTCCAAAGGTCGATGTGCAATATTTATCGCCGGGTACTGTACTGAGTAATGACAAAGCGCCCCCGCCCCTCCGTCCCACCGCTCACTTAGCTAAGGCGCGCGCGGACTAGTTAAATAATAAATGATTTAAAAAATATACAGTAAATAGGCTAGAGTCATGTTTTCAGTGTAATGTCCTAACAAGAGTAATCTAGTTTCTCTACAACTGCACCCTCTTGGCCAAGGCTGCCGTGACAAAAAATCTTTGTCATGGGAACTGCAGATATATGCTGTAAAAATTTCTCACCGTGAAAACTTAGGTGAAGTGAGCTTCTAGTGAATTTTCATCCCATCTGCATGTCGATTCCATAAAAATCTCACCGTGAAAACTTGTGTGGAGTGAGCTGTCATTGTCATCCCACTGATGCTAGGGATTGACACTACTGACTGCTCACTTCACCCAAGTTTTCACGGTGAGATGTTTTAAAGCCGGTCGATTCTGTAAAAATCTCACCGTGAAAACTTAGGCGAAGTGAGTTTGTTTTTGCTAGGACTTGACACTATTGACAGCTCACTTCACCTAAGTTTTCAGGGTGAGATTTTTACAGAATAGCACTTCTGGACGACCTAAAAGCACCTATCTACGTGGAATTGGTCTGTCGCGGATGAGGCACTTTGATGGCGTTGGGTGTCTATCCGTACAACATTGTATTTAATGGTTTCTACTGTTTCTTCTAAAGAACTGGCTTTCAATTCAATATCTATGCATATAACAACAACTTACTGGCATCGATAGCAGCTTTCCTGGCGGCGACTTTGTCACCCATCTGCTGCACCACGACGGGGGAGGGTCCGATGAACCGGAGACCAGCATCGAGGATCGCTTGCGCGAAGTCTGCCCTGTAAGGCAATAGAGTTCGTGTTATTTGTGTTGCAATATTGGAATCGTTTCTGTCCGTACCTACCTACACGCGATTTATTCGAAAAAAAAATTAACTTTTTAGCGTGTAAAGCTGGCTACGATATCAGAGGGGTAATTCTACTAATTTTAACAACGTTCACAGTCTGATCTCAGTCTCAATCTGTCAAAAAATACTTCAAATTTCCCTACATTTTGACAAGTTTTTGACATTTCTTTGTCGCTGAGATGAGACTGCGACTAGATTTTGAACGTTTTAAATTACGAGAATTGGCCTTCTGATCTTAGGAAGGCTTTTACTTATTAAAGCCTAATAGTAGCATTTGTTTTTTAATCCTTCCTATTTGTTTCTCGACCAGAATGGGACAAAATACCTAGATCATGCTGTGGAAAACTAAAGATAAAATATTAAAGAAGTCCTTACCTCTCAGATAACAGACCATAACCAGGATGTACAGCATCAACGTCATTCTCTTTAGCTACCCTGATAATCTCCGGAATGCTGAGGTATGCTTCTACGGGCGGGAGACCCTTACCAACGATATATGACTCGTCGGCTTTTTGTCTGTAAGTAAATATAAGTTATTGGGTGAATATTATTAATATAAAGTGAATCAGAACTACTAATATGCTGTTAGTAGAGTTACCTACTAACATATTTCGGGCCGACATTTCGCCAACCTGCACTGGGACTGCGTGGTGGATTAAGGCAGGCCCCTCCTTACAGAAAGGGCCACCTTTGTGTAAGAGGGGGCCGGCCGTATCCCATCCCAATGTGTCTCAGCAGTGGAAACATTATAGGCTGATAATGCTAGGGCCGACTTTTAAACGATCAGTATAGCCATTCACAACCATCCGACAGGCTATCGTATCGAAAATGACACATTTGGATAACGGTTATCCAAATGTGTCATTTTCGATACGATCAGGCAAATCAGGTTATCCGATAACCTGATTTGCCTTGCCCCCGACAGCAAACAGCTGTTGGAAGGCTAGCGGTCGTTTATTTGATCTAAACTAACAAAATTTTCAGGTTTTGGATTTGTGAACAGCATTTAGAGAAAATATTTATAAATACTACGTAGGTATATAATTAGGCTTTCGAGTGAAACAAATTCAACTCTGAAAGATGGAAAACAATTAAAATCGTTTTACTGACAATTACATTTTATCACTTGTAATAAAATAAAAGCTCTAATTAATCATTTTAATAACAGGGTTTTACTCAATGTAAATTCCATGAAGCTAGCGGTAACTGCCGCCACTATCGCAAGTACGAAGTAATTAATCATTTATAAGGATACCTAGGTACTCTCACTAATTAATAATTCTGTGAATAAAAATAGACACAACATACCAGATACCCATGTCTATTGTATTCGTCATATGGCAATGTTTACGTTTTAGGATTATCACAGCCTCTACAATGCGTTTATTTTTGGGAAATATGTAGGTAGGTATGTAAGTAATTGATCCTCTATGGTATAGATACTTTTTTTTTAGATAAATGTGTCCCTTTTTTCAAAGATGGTCGCAGTAATTAAGCTAGGTTACCCCGGCCAATTGGGTTCGGTTAGCTTAGAACCGTGAACTGTGATCAACCATGCGCGAACCGAGTCAGCCACAGTTACCTAGTTGGCTATATTTAGTTTTTTAGAACACCAAAATCGGACTTATTTGAGGCTCACAAAAAGAGGCGCATTTATTATTTTAGAGTGTCCATTTATATTTTTAGGAAATAAAAACGGCTAGTATTTGAGGTTCGATTGAATACTATGATTCGGTTCAATTTAATACTTACATGCCTTTGTTTTTTTATCACATCCTTTGTCTCGGATTTATTTGTTTTCAACTGTGCGTAGCTCAAAGTGAGGTATCATGGATGTCTATAGGTAGTGGCTTATGATTATCCGCTATCAATCGGCAGTTAGTCAGGGCAACGATTGAGAGGTGGAATAAGGTGTAGAGGTATTCCGTCTGTAACGCTTACTCACCTAATCACCTTATACGAATATGAACATTATTTGCTTAAAATAAGGTTCATATAATCTGAGGGACCGCTAACTGGCATATTAAAGTCACAGTGCGATCTGTGAATCTTGCCATTACGTTCTTTATTCCTTTCTAAATCCAAGTCTAGATCCTTACCTATGCATCTGCAGTTTGTCCTGTTCGCTGTAGATAGCGACGGAGCGGATGCCCAACTCGGTACATGCTCGAAACACTCGGATGGCGATCTCTCCTCTGTTGGCCACCAAGACACTTCTGATTGGCTTGTATTCCACATTCTTCGCGTCCTGAAACAAGGAAACATTGATACGAATTATGATTGGTTGAAATAGCTCATTTCTGGGGGTCTCGGACAGGAAGAAGATATTAGATATTCATAAAATGCCTAAAAATACAGAAAGATCAACTAACGCATGAGGTTTGTCTGGAATAGACACTAGACAGCAGCGACCTCTCATCTGAGGGGCTATTCTCGTAATTTTAAGAACGTTCACATTCTGATCTCAGTCTCGATCTGTCAAAAATACCTTTAAACTTTTGACCGCCACACGTCAAAAAATCAAAAACGTGCCCTCGGCGTAAGTCTGTCATGTAGTCGAATGAGTCGAACCGTGTCGTGCTGGGCACATTTTGGTTTGTCATCTATACATGACTGTGACGGTCAAAAGGTTAATTTCCCTACATTTTGACAAGTTTTTGACGTTTGCTTGTCGCCAAGATGAGACTGCGACTAAGTATAATAGATTTTGAATGTTTTAAATTACGAGAATCGTACTGTTTCTCGCAGTGCTCGCACCCACTCTTTATTGTTACTAAAATATAACAATTCCCACGTCACCCACGTGGTGGTGAAGTCCGCCATCTTTGTTTTTCTCCTAAATACTCGCTACCTTTTTTGAATCTTTGAAGTTCCTAGCATTTGTCGTACGCTCAGAATGGATAGGTAATAACGTATGTTAGGAAATTAACTGTTATCATCAATGACAACCAAACTGGAGTAGTGAAGTGTAGGGTTCTAGTTGATTGTTTATCCTGGCGTTAAATATATGTACAGATGTTTCATGGTTGAGGACGGATGTTTTGGAGCTATGCGAGCTGGGCTATGCGTTGTTCTGCGTCGGTCTTGTTGATTTGTTTATGAAATATCAACATGTTGGGTGGTAGGTAATCTATGTTAGGGAGATCTAAGGGACGGAATCATGGCCAAGAGTGAGCAATTGAAGCGTAGGAAGGCGTGGCAAGATAAATAGAAGACACAAAATTTTGCAAAGGCTAAATTGGACCAAAATGGGGAAAAAATGGCGTAGACACGAAAAACACACAGGCTAGATCCAATCCTTCTCATTAGAAGGAATCCCACATTGTAGTCACATGAACTTTACAATTTTGATAAGTACATAAACTTATCGTTAAGTATGTTAACAAAACCTGGGTCAACATCATTATCATTCAAAAGTTAATTAACGGTGAGACCGAAGTTCAATAATTAAACGGACAGCTGTGATGCAATTTAACCACCGCAATACCTACATTAATAATGAGAATTCGATTCAAGAATGAGAATTCATCATTGAAAATATATCTAACTAGTAACTATAGCAGCGCTTCGCGGTTTCTCCCTCATAAGTGCCGATCCCGTTCGAAAGACACGTGGCGCCAATTATTATCATAATAACGTTATTGTTGTTTTCCTCGGGAACAGCACTTTCTTTCGGGATGAAAGATACTCTATGTCCGTTTGTGTACACCTGACATACTTATATGCAAATTTTCAGGATGATCGGTTCAGTGGTTTAGGCGTGAAAGGGTAACAAAGAAACTCACGTTCGCATTTATAATAATTTATTATAATATATAATAATAAAAAGTGTATCTAATTCTTTCCCAACCCAATGCGTCACTTAAACAGCAAATCCTTATCAACAAATAAATACAACAAAATCTTGTCATTCACGAGTGTTGTAAATTTTCGTGGTCGTAAACATAGGTAACCTTAGATAAATACCTACGTGAGTGCAATAAACACATAAACTTTACGCTCATCTCAACTGCTGTTGATAACGATATCGCTAGCGAACAATTTATGATTATCATGACGGTCGGCCGTGGAATTAGTACTTGCATAGCTCAAACTCAAACTCAAACATTTATTTCAATTAAACCTTGTAGTACAGGCACTTTTGAATTGTCAAAATTTAAATAGTCTGTGAGTTAGTCAGAAAGTTGAAGCTAGTTGCCATTCCAAAACGCAGATCTCTATGGAGAAGAACGGGCAAGAAACTCTATGGACACTCTTTTAAATCAAGATATTACAAAATCCTGGGTAGGTACATTATTCTTGTTGCTTTTATATGTGAGAACAATGTAAAAAAAAGACACAATGACGAAACAATTCAAAATATAAGACTTGGGAGATGACCAGTCTCAACAGACGGCGACCGTTCACGAACGTGACGCGAGAATCAGCATCATCCAGCTCAACCAATTTGTGGGGAATTGAATGATCCAACACACTAGCCACTATCAGTGACACATTTAAGTGAGCATGACACGTTCTCAACTGCCATGCTCTTTTAAGTCAACATCAAAAAGTCACAATAAACGGATACATAGTTCTTAAGGCTCCTGCAAACAGGAGCGACGCGCGACGCGAATCGCGCGCGACACAAAGGCACCGCTCGTTGCGCGACTTGCGGTGCCTTTGTGTCGCGTGTCGCGTCGCGCCTGTGTGTACGAGCCTTTATACATTTACATAATTAAAAAAATTCTTCTAAATTATACAAAACTATAGTTTGCAATTTATTTGAGAGATTAAAGAAATTTTACTACCAAACAGGAATAGATATTTAATATTGTTTTTGTTTTTATTCAACAATTAAAACTTGATTGAATAAAATAAAAAAGAAAATTATGTTCGTAATGTCAGAAACACTAGAAAATAAAAAGGGAAGCAACTCCTCCAAATATTGAAATTTTAACTAGTGAGCTCAAGTACAAGTACCTGTGGAGCAGGACCAGCATTAAGCCAATCATTTTTTATCTACGACATTTCGTTTCGAGAAGCTGATTTGCCTTCTTTCAAGAGCAAAAAGCTGTCAGAAGAATAACGGTCGCCTATTTGATTTTAAATTAGCAAAATTTTCGGGTTTTGGATTTGTGAACAGCGTTTAGAGGAGTCGTACGATAACATTGATTGATTTTCGATACGGTACGGAAACGTATCGAGTGGTTGTGAATAGCTATGCTGGTCCGCGTGAGGGATATGGATGAAAGGAGACTATGTATTATGTAAACATACTTTTGGAGAATGTAATTGAGAACTGAGAAGCTATTTGCTGGAATTCGAGAATCAGTTACATACAACATACTCGTACCTAATCGGAGCTCACCAAGTCATCAAGTGAATATCACAATGGACGCGGAATTAGAATAACTAACAAAAATGGAAGTTAAAGGTCCAATGCATCGAGAAATGAATGCGTGATTTATTGCTAAGAGCGGAAGTAGAACGGACGATTAAATAATATAATAGCCATAGAAACTGCGGATGCTAGAAAATACTTGGGAGTATACTACCACGGAATTGGACATGTTGAAGCTGAAGTATTTATTGATAGCGATTGTTTGGCTGATCCCGATCGGTTCCCACTTAGTGAGATTCGTTAGAAAGGTGAACAAAATTAATATTTTGATTCCACCATTCCACTGGAGTACAAAATAAAGATTTGATGAAGATCACACCAGTAAAGCAAACGATGCAAAATATGGCGCAGCCTAATGCAACCCAGAGATCGCTTTAACAAATTTTAACAGGGCCCACAAAGGCTGACAAAGGATCTTCACTTCTACAGTTGAACGACCGGTAGGTAAACAATTATTATCTATCAATTGATTAAGCATGATTGATCAAGCAGCATGCAAGAAATCATTTTTTTTATAGAACATGCAAATGGCAAAAGGAGTAAAGCATTTAAAATGCAAGCTGTAACATTTTTGAGGAGTGGCACATATGCACAATCCCATCAGTATCGGTTCACCAATTCTTGAGAAAACTGCATTGAACAAAATCAGTTAGAGTAAGATTAGCACATCTTACATTACGATTATGATAAGATCGTTGTATCCAGTTATCTAAAGTTATTGTTACGCAGATAAAACGACAATTCTATCTGTATTTTCATTCAACTTAAGATTGTACGAGTATGTGCGTTAATGATTTTTTAACGGAGAATCTCATCATCTTAGTATTCACATAGGTACAGACGCCAGCACATCAAGCTACTACAATCTGTCAAATTTCGTTAATAGATTTTCAACTTTATCACTAGGTACAGCATAAGGTTCAAAGTTGATTGGGAAAATTTGACAGTTTCGGGTAGCTTGATGTGCTGGTGTCTGTACCTACATCATATATTAAGTACCTACTTATTTTCTGTTGATCTCGTCATCGAACTACAGACAATACTTTAGCACCTGTAACGTTCCCACTGCTGGTATACAGGCCTCCTCTCAGTGAGAGGGAATGGGCCATAATCCACCACGAGGGCCCAGTGCGGGTTAGTGATTGTCACACGTCTTCGAATTTTTGGTTCTAGGACATGTCAGTTTCCTTCACCGTTTTGAGAGCAGTGTAAAATAAAGTGCCTGCCTGGTTCGAACTCACGACCTCCAGCTCGTAAGCCGGGGTCGATACCACTGCACACTGGGCCACCACTGCTCCAGACAATAATATGAATCTACTTATTTTATACTTATTTAAATTCATTTCATTTACTGTTATGGTCATGGAAGACATTATGCCAGCTCGTATCTAATCATCCACTGCACATGGGTGAGTTTTTAAATGCATAGTTATGTCTCTTTCTAATAACATAATTATTCTCCTGCCCACATCATTTCTTTGGGTCGGTGCAGCATTACTTCTTCCAGACATCTCTTCCAACCGTTATCACATTATGCACCCACTTTCTATCCAAATCATCTTCCACATAATCTATCCCTCCTCTGCCTAGCCTTTTCCCAACTATGTTGGGGTCGGCTTCCAGTCTAACCGGATGCAGCTGAATACCAGTGTTTTACATGGAGAGACTGTCTATCTGGCCTCCACAACTCAGTTACTGGGTAATACGATACCCTTGGTAAGACTGGTTGCCAGACTTTCGGGCTTCTGACTAACCCGTAACGACTGTCAAAGATCCACGAATGACAGCCGGGACCAACGGCTTAACATGCTTTTCGAGGCACGGAGGGGTCACGGTATGTAAAGATGGTCACCCATCCACAGACCAACCGCGGCAAGCGTAGCTTAACCTGATCGATCGACCTGTGCGGCTGTTATTATTTACCCGTGGGCCCCTCTAACCCTTTTCCCCGCATAATCTATCCATCGCTTCATATTTCGTCTTCGCTATTCTGCAGAATATGGTATAAAAATTATAATTTTCAACCACCCTTAGTGGATATTTATTTCTTTTAAGTTTTATTAGTGCCGAAACACGGATGTTTTTGTTTGTTTCCTTCAGATATATATTATCTGTTTACATGTTGATACAATATCGTCACGCTTATTAGGTCACTTAAGCCGGGCTTACATTAAATCACAAACCGAAGATAACTATGAAGATAAGTATCTACCTACACTTTACATTTAAATGAACCTATAGTTTTCTTCAATCACAGAAACACCTTAATATTTTATCTAGGTTGCCTGGAAGAGATCGCAGAAAGCGATATAAGGCGGCCCATTGTATATTTTGTATTGTTCGATATATTTTTTGTGGAATAAAGTATATATTATAAACAAGCAGCGCCCCGCGGTTTCACCCGCATAAGTGTCGATCCCGTGGGAATATCGGAATAAAAACTATCCTATGTCCTTTCCCGGGACTCAAACTATCTTTATACCAAATTTCATCTAAATCGGTTCGCGTGAAGAGGTAACACACACAGACACACTTTCGCCTATGGATAAATACATATACCTAGATACTTCCCAAGTAACATTTAAGCGGAAAAATATTATATTTACCAGCGCATTACCAGCTATAAGCTTAATAAATGATGTACAAGAGTGTAAAAATATGTATAGGACTGTACTTTAGTATAACTGTACAACTGTATACAGTATAGCTGATTAACGGCTGTATAGAGCCAAAATTTTTACCTTTAGCTTTTAAATAGCATTGGAAAATGCTAAAATACAGACCGCGGCGTAAAAAACTGCGTTCAGCAACTTTATAAGACAATAACTGTATACTGCTCTCAAATTATACTTTTATATAACCTACTTCTGCACAAGAGCATTAAATATTGTTATAGCCTGAATATTGGTGTAAAATTACTCTATTGTTCAGCCTTCAAGTTAAGCTTGATAATAGCTGTACAACGGAAATCTAGGATACTCTTAGCAAGCAGTTCCCTTTATAATAGTTTAATTCAATTCTGTCTCATGTAGAAGAGTTTAGATTTACTCCTTTTTAAAGCCTTATGCGATTGGCGTACATTTTTCCCTTTTTACAGTTTTTCGTGTTTTAGAAGATTAAAGTTATTATTATAGTGTTGGCATACACAATTATCCAGCTTATCGATTATTTTGAAACTAATATAACCTAAAATCAGTCTATTTATTGGATACAACTAATAACAACACGGAGTCATAATTTTGATCAGTTGCCAATTTGTTAAGTGAACAAGAGTTAAGATACAAATATATATAAAATAAAAATACATTAAACTGTTGCACTCTGTAGTGTTTGCTTCAGTATTTAAATTAGATACAATACATATCTATAAATAAAAACAATACATTGTTTCTTTTCGCTATCAGTAACTACTATTTGGTAAATTATTATCCGATTCCTTGCTCACCGCCTTACGGGCCTTGGATCATAATGAGGTTTTCTATATTTTCAACTGAACCCTAATTAACTGTATTAATGAATATGAATAAGAATTTAAGGCAGCTTCTACAGTACTTAAATACTAATGTACAGACAATGTTACTCTTTAGGCTGAGATACGTTCTTAAATAACGACTCTGTTATGCAAAAAGCTGTATTAAGGGGTACTAGAAGAGCAAGAGCTGTATAAACTAAGAACGCCATTTTATAATAATTTATAAATTGCATTGCAATTTTACGAGATATTTTTTTGTTTGTTTTTGAAATTTCAGTACAAAATTACAAAAGATTTTAACTGTATAGTACACACAATTACGTTTACTATCAATAGAACAGTCCGGGTTACTCTCAAAACTGTTTTCAGATTTGATCACATATTTGTTGTTACAGAAAAAATGTATGTATATTCCTTATTTCGAAGGGGCGTGAGTTTTGAGCTTAAAACTAGTATACATACTCACATAAAAATATCAGTCGCAAGCATAACAACAACGATAAACAGGAAAGAGTACCTACTTACCACTTGGTTATTAAATATTTTTTCACTTATCTTCAGATATGGCACATAGTAAATAAAATGGAGAATGAATTCAACCACGAACACAATTATAATATATTTATTCTTTTATTAAGATTTTCACAAGCCTGAGTCTGTATAAAAGAATAAAAAAGAAAATTAGAGAATGGAAGCTGTATAAAAGTATCTAAATAGTATCTTAGCCAGCCAAATAGTACAGCTATTATGCAGCTGTTATACAGCTAAATCTACACTTAAAGCTGTATAATTTTGGGGCCCATTTCAGAGTTACAAGGGCTGTATAGCTTGCTATACAGTCTTTATACAGCACGTTTAACAGCCTGCAGTAAACAAATAGTCCATAATACAGCTTTTATACAGTTTAAAATGTTACTTGGGTTAAATAGTATTATTCAATACTCAATACTCAATCTTTATTTGAATTCCACAATGTGTAATGTGTGTATTATTTTAGTGACAGTTATCGTGGCCTTATATTAGGATATACTATGCAATATGGACCATTCAACATAAGGAACAATAGAATTCAATACGTGATGTGTGTGTGCACACTGCACAAATTGGAAATGATAGGTAGTTTTTATTGTTTGTAGATACTGTGTTGCCATCGTCAATTAATTTGCGTAGCCTTTTCCCAACTATGGTGAGGTCGGCTTCAAGTCTAATCGGATGCAGCATGCAACTGACCTCCGCAACCCAGTAACTGGGTATGGGTAATAGTTTATCCTTTGGTAACACTGGTTTTTAGACTTTGGGCTTCTGTCTGATCCGTAACGCCTGTCAAAGATCTACGAATGACAGCCGGGAGTAACGGCTTAACGTGCTTTCTAAGGCACGGAGGGTCTCAATATGTACTGGATGGTCATCTTCCACGATCCAACCAAGGCATGCGTGGCTTTTTTTCGATCGATCCGTGTAAAATTAAGTTTCTACATAGGTATGTGATATTGATTGGCGAATAGGTAAGTAATACCCATCATTATTACATTGAATCTTCCCTATAGGTAAGCAGACATGACCTATTTATAATTTTTTCCTCATCGCGCTATTTTCATCAAATTGGCTGACATTAATATTACTGGGCAAGATCAATACAACAATACTACTAATCTCTAGCGAAGAAAAAGGAAGGAAATAATAAATCAAAGCACAGATCTACAACCTAATTGCGTAAAACACAAAATTTTATCAAAATTGGTCCAGCCGTTTGAGCGTGAAGAAGTAACAAAGATATAAACACACACACACACACACACAAACTTTCGCCTTTATAATATTAGTGTGATTTTGAAGGATATTACTAATCCATTGCTTCGTATGTTCCAAAAATTTTCCTGCTCAACAACGTAAATAACGCAATGAATTTTGTTGAACTGTCAAAATGATAGCTATTACTACTGTTAGGGCGCATTCCACCAAACTTTTATACCTAGAACTAGCTTCTGCCCGCGAATTCTTCCGCGTGAAATTTCTTTCCGCCAACCCACCGCGTCGCATCTCATCGTCTGCCCGCGCTATTACTTCATTTTTGCTTAGGGTTCTTTTTTTCTCTTTGCTCGGCTCCTAAGGGTCATGGCGTGATGTTAAATAGCCTATAGCCTTCCGCAAGGATTGGGCTATCGAATATAAAAAGATTTATTCAAATCCGATTGGTAGTTTCAGAGATTGCCTGCTACATACAAACTTACAAACTTTATAATATTAGTATAGATAAGTCTTATACTGAGAATAAATTTTGAATTTTTGACAGTTTGTCCATACTAGAACTGTCAGACGTCAATTTTATTATACGAGTAAAATATATATCTGACTTTCATAAAATCAGCCCTTAGTGTGTTACGCAATATCCCGTTGATGGTTCTCGAGTGAGAGCAGTCTAATTGATCAGAAAAATGTTCACAATATTTTCAAAACAAACGAAACTCCCTCCTTCATACTTATTACTAATACGATGAATGTGACAATGGGTAAGCTATGTAATTTTCTCGATAAGATAACAGAAGCGTGTTCTATATTGACACGAAGAACAATGGAATCTAATCAGTCTATGTAGGGGACCAAAGTACAAAGGCTGGCCAAGTGGCCATATTTACGCGAATAAAAGATTATCTGATTACAGGTAGGATTAAACATCAAAATAATAATGATGACGACTGATAGTTATCTGCATGTCATGTCATGTCTGACAGTTACAACTCATATTGTGAGAGATACCTATATATATAATATGCTAGTCAAAACAAAATAAGGGCCACTTGTGAATTTTAACATTCGGACTAATTTAAATATTTTAAAGCGTTCTTAAACGACATAATCTTTTGTGTGGTACCTATTTCTTGAAGTGTTAAAAAATATAATATGAGGATACTACTTGCATAATTTTTGAAGTGGGTACTTTGATACTTTTTGAAGTGAAAACTTCTTTAGCGGCGCTGTGTACTTTTTTTGGAATGGGTAAAAACTTCTAAATTCGCGTCAGGTCACGTGACCCTGATCGTAAGATTCGTAAGACGTAAAACGAAAGACGCGCGTTGTTGAGGACAGCGCCATCTATGCACATCGGGAAGAACTACGAGGGCCTCGTGTACTAACTACGTAGTTCATCCAACAACGACGAGATGGCGCTGAACCACGGATATATAACTGACGACGAGCTCCATGGGCTTGCTTCTCTTACCACTGCCGCGACCAACACCACGAACTGAAGTCTATCCTGTGTGCTTATTTGTAAATCTGAATAAATTCCTTTCACGAGAAGAATAAACCAGTCACTTTGGTCATCATACCTGATTTGCAAAAAACCCTATAAAATAAGGAACATACCTTAACACGCGTGTTTTGTTTATAAGACGATTCACAAAATACACTCGTAATTGTTCAAGTTTTCACTTCTGTCGGCACTACCGGAGTGCCAGTTTTTTTTTGTAACTAGTTGAATTTACCCTATTCTAAGACGAATTCTTAAGTCATTTAAATTGTGGATTCTTTTGTGAACAGTCTTACATTTGCTAAGTTAGAACGTGAATAAACATTTTGAAAGAGCTATGCCGAGGATTCGAAGACATACGGACCTGCAAACCGCAACTAGAGCCATCACATTGATCCAAGAGGGACATTCGCAGCGTTCTGTAGCTTTACAAGGCGAGCGATCCAGAATGCTTGGAATCGATTTCAAGAGACTAGAAGTGTAACCAGAAGACGGGAATCTGGCAGGAATCGACCAATCACCTCACAGGAAGACCGCTACATACGTTTGACTGCGCGAAGACAGCGCGTCGTCGTCGTCGTAGGGAATCCCTAGACGACGCTGGTATACATGTCTTCCCGTGGCCTGCCAAAAGTCCGGACCTTAACCCCAACCAACACATCGCACCCTTAATAATATAAAGACACAATTCAAAAAAGTAGTTTTTTGAATTGCGCCCTTATATTAATCACATTTGTTAAAAAAAAGTGTCCGGGACACAAATTAACCCATACATAATGAACGACAGCTCATTAACGTGCTGAAGTGAAGCTGGGAACAAATTTCAGAAGAGACAGTACGACATCTGGTGGAGAGTGTGCCATCCAGGCTTCAAGAATATGTTTGAAAAAGAGGACACACGACACACGATACTAAAAAAATGTGTAAAAAAGATAAAAATCTTTCGACGTTTTGTTTTAACCTCTTTTTTAGTTAGGTAAGTATTTTTTTGCTAAAATTGCATTTTATACAAAAAAAAACCTAATCAGATGTTCTTTTATCTATCAATAAATTTAATTTTTAGGTTTTTGCATTAAAAATTAGCTAGCTAATTCAATTTAAATATTTATCTACCCTCAAACCCAACACATTTATAAGAATACAGAGAATACATGGTGGCCCTTATTTTGTTTTGACTAGTATATATCTCATTTCCTTTTGCCTACAGTCGTCATAACGTATGACGACTGTAGGCAAAAGTAAATGACTTGGGGTCGGTCAGTCGGTGAAAAATGTTTTCTCTTCCATCTCTCCTATCAGCCGTCCCGTTTCCCTTTATATCATTCCTCACACCATCCATCCGTCAGTTCGGTCTTTTCTTTAGCCTTCCCCTTCATTCTGTCTGTCAGCATTGTAAAGTCTCTATTGCTAACAGAGTCCTAACCTAATTTATCAAGTTATGATGTAGTCATAATTTAAATTTAAATCCTAGGTCGGGGCTTGTCTTTTTTATTTATAGTTGGTTTTAAAGGGAGCCATTTTCGGCAGTAAAAATCTGTTTGTCCAATTTTCGGGCCGTTAGGATTGTGTTTGGACATTGCACCGGGTCAATTTTATTGTTGATGCATTTAGATAAAACCGTCATTACCACCATTGAAATGGCATATTAACTATAGGACATTTTCGTAAGTAGTTTATAATTGAGGTTGACAATACTGTAGGTACAGACGTCAGCACATCAAGCTACTACATTCTGTCATTTTTCTATAAAAGATTTTTAACTTTATCGCTAAAGCATAAGGTTTAAAGTTGATTGGGAAAATTTTACAGTTTCGGGTAGCTTGATGTGTGCGTCTGTACATAATATCTGTTTACTTCTAACACAAAATACAGAGTTCTGTTTTGTGCTTCTAACCCTACCCACGTAAACATTTACTGCGCAAGCGTCTTGCCGTGGTACACTTTTATTATTTATCTACTACTAGTTGCGCCCCGGGGTTTCACCCGCATAAGTTTCGATTCCGTGGGAATATCGGAATAAAAAGCTCAAGCGGGTAGCTCTTATGTTAATCCAGGGTGTCAGCTACCTCCATACCAAATTTTATCAGAATTGGTCCAGCCGTTTGAGCGTGAAGAAGTAACAAATATGCAAACACACACACACACACACACACACACATTAACAAACTTTCGCCTTTATAATATTATACAAATTCTTAGTGTGATTGTCTGCCATGATGATTTAAATTGTTTGAACTTTGATAAGATTCGTGCACGAGGCACAAACGTAAAGCGTGAAATTAAGTAGTGATTAGAAAATTGAGAGTATTTAAGGGTCAAAGTCCCTTTATAATTATGGCCTGTCTGGATGATACACAGTACCCTAATTGCGTAACATAACATAATCATTTTGAATTGATATTGCTAATCCATTGCTTCTTATGTTCGAAAAATTCGTCCGCATAACAACGTAAATAACGCAATTAACTGTTAAAATGAAAGCCATTGTTACTGATAGCCATAGACACGGTATACTGTGCCATAGACCATAATTGGTTCCGATCTCCCGCAGATCTTATCTACCCCTATCTTCTCCTCCGTGTCGTTTCGAACGGTACATCTATGTTTCTAAATATTGTTTGGGTCCAGTAAGTGGCCACATTTATTGCGGCGTCAAAGGCGTTGTTCAGATCGTCAAGACTGCAGGTAAACGGACATTTGGGACACTAGCTAGCAGATGGGCCAATTGCCTAAACCAACCGATATATAATTTTCTGTCTAACTAACTACCCAACCACCGTCAGGTTTTGAGACCAATCAAGCATTGATCCCTTCTATAAAGAGTGAGGATGAAATACTTATGTAAAGTCCAACCAAATTACACTTCAGTACATACTTACTCTTACAGTTAAGGCACCCCAATTGCGTGACACGCTATTATCAATTAAAATCTGAATCATTTTGGAGGATATTGCTAAATCATTGCTTTATAATATGTATGTAAAATTGTCTGCTCAATAACGTATTTATATAATATCGCAATGAATGTTGATGAAATATCAAAATGAAAGCCCTGTTAGTGTGTTACGCATTTACACAGCAGGATTGGGAACCGTAAAAAGGTGTCTACTTTTGGCCACACACACCATAGATAAGGAATTCAATAGCCAGAAGATAATATTGACCAAAATGGAAAGTGAATTGAAAATTAGAACTCACCGAAGAAGCAGTCCTTCCTCTCGCAGAACTCCATGCTTGAAACTGTGAAGCAGTCGCTCTCAGAGCGAAACGTGCTTTTAAAATCTGCATATTTACACTTATGAACAAAACTTATTACCGAATAAAATAAGTACAAATCTTAAACTACTTTAATAACTCAGTGGTTATCTCATTTTTATATTTTGTAAAAAAAAACTGTGAATTTATTTATGACTAGATTTTTTTATTTCGTTTCGAGTCGTGCCTTCGGCGTGTTTCGGTTTCAAATCTGGAACAAAAGAAAAAATTAGTTTTTACGAGTCATCAGGGTCAGACCTCAGTCATCGTCATTCAGCCTAAAATTTAAATGTTTATCAACTACATTAAGTGTACCTATGTGTTTATCTAATTATCGATGATCAACAGGTAGAAATGCTTTGTCATTTTCTATATGCCGTTTCCGACATCAACAAACCACGAGCCAGGCCGTATCGCTTTTTAGAATCAATAAATCTGCCTAGACTTTTCCCTAGTATGTTGGGGTCTGCTTCCAGTCTAACCGGATGCAGCTGAAGCCCAGTATTTAAGGTACATAGAGCAACTGTTTAACTGACCTCTACTACCCAGTTACTGGGTAACGTGATACCCCTTGGTAAGACTGGTTGTCAGACTTTTGAGCTTTTGACTACCCTTAATGACTGTCAAAGATCTACGAATAACGGCCGGGGTCTCGATATGTACTGGTCAACCCTCCACGAATCGACCGCGGTAAGCGTAGCTTAACCTCCGATCGACCCGTTCAGCTGTTATCATTTAGGTACCTACTACAAAAAGACATTGTATGGTCCATTTTTCGTAGACAGATTGGCGAGGCAGCGCAAATGTAAGCATATTATTATCATTGCTGTTCCATAAACTTTGCACGGCATAAACAGCAATGTCAATTTGTTCAACAAGAGTTAATTGGCTTTAAACGCTATAAAACACTGAATCAACGCGTGTACGTGATGCATCTATTGGCGTACTATAGGTACAGGCTGCCCCAAAAATTGTGTCAAGCGGAAGTCCAGAGATAGAGCACCCCTTGGGGTACCCGAAGCACCCCCATGTATGTTCCGCGATTTTTCATAGTTTTCGTGTTATGATTTTTTTTTTGTGAATATTTGAAATTATTCACCAACCTTCAAAATCATGTTTGGATTTACACCAACATTTTCATAATTTAGGTCAAACGAAGCTGATTATTTTATGCATAAAAGTACAATTTAAGATGATTCAGTTGGAGAAAGAAAAAAATTAAAGTCTTCTACTTAAAAAAAAAAAAATAAGCCTAATAAGCTTAATATTCTAGTTTTAGACTTCACACATTCATATTTTTCTCTTGTTCTCACGCACTAATGTCTACATTTCTTTTTTACTTCTCCTTTCGCAGGTCTGCTGGAACAAATTTCTTAAGAAATAAGCAGTACCTTTGTACTCAATTTATAATCATGTCATGTATTTTACTGTGTGTACATAAATTATAAAATAAATACATAAATAAAAAAAACTTTTAGGTCGAAAATTCTCAAAAATTCGGAAAAAACATCATAACTCGAAAACTATGAAAACTTACATGGGGTGTTCGAGTACCCCAAGGGGTGCTCTATCTCTGGACTTCCGCTTGACACTATTTTTTGGGACACCCTGTATATTGTGACTGTCCGTCACTTACACCTATTTAATAACAAAATATTATATTTATTTTAAGCTGACACTTGGCGCCGCCACTTGGAGACACATAAATTCTCTATTTTATGGACAACAGACTGGCACATATGCCAGCCATCCGTCGAAACCAATATTTTATAGGTAATACGTCACTTAAGATGCAGTATTTTGTACGAATTCTTAGAACAACCCAAACCCAAAACGGACCCTTGAAACAATTGAGAAATTGTATAAACAAAGGCGATAAACAGATGTTGCAAAAGTAGAGGAATGTGGGCTGAGAGTGGTGTGAATGTTAGGATGTGAGAAATTATAACGAGGACGAAGAGGCAGTCGGGGTTGACCAGCGTTAGGAGACGGACTTGCTTGTCCGGCTAGATTAGTCAGGAGATTTAGTGAAGACTAGGAGGCCATGTCCGAGTTGATTGCGGGACGTAGAGGAAGACAGTCGGGGTTGACCAGTTTTAGGAGACGGACTTGCGAGTCCAGGCTAGAAGTTAGGAGATTTAGTGAACATTAGGAGGCCATGTACAAGTGGGCTGTCGCGAGATAGCGAGTATTAAGTTTTAAGCTAAATATAATTGGGTTGAAGCCCAGATTAGTTATTTTAGACTAGGTTATATTAGTCTACTATAATGTAAGTAGCGTGGAAGGCGCGTGAATCTCAGTGAGTGTCTATGAACGATTGGATTGGGTGAGTGTTGAATATTTTATCCTTCCTAGTTCCTTTTAATGACCTAATCGACGTATCCTACACATGCGTTTGGTTTTAGGGACTCGGGGAAAGCCATCTATGGGGTGCGACAGACTATATACAACCATAGCCAGGACATGATCCTTGGGCAGTCACACAACTTATGGAAGGCTGAACCGAACTTGCAACTCGTTAGGGCCAATTTGAATTATAGTGCTACCTTATAGTATGTTGTTCTTGTTTACGAACACAAACCAATCAAACGTTAGTGATGGCTACCTTTCCCTTATGGACTGACTAACTGCAGGATATCTTAGATTGTACTTGATGTACGCACACTTCCTGGGAGCGGGGGTAGGCTTCACCAAGTACCACTAACTGGTTTGATAGCCGTTCTAAGGAACGTTAGAAATTGTGTCTCGTTAAATCACACCCGGCCCCCGTAGGCCTCTTACTGATACAAAAAAATAATATTTAGCGAGACACATAATTTTGGATGCCCAGATGGAAAGGCCCCGCTGCTAGATAGGTATACAGAAATTATTGAAGGACGCCGATTACACTGCAAGCATCCCCAACTTGGGTAGATTAAAGGAAGTGAGAAGTGACGATTCAAAATAACCACTTCGGCGTATAGCAAGGCAATTCGTAAGGAATTTTGCAACCGACTGACGATGCGGTACGCTTGCGCTAGTTTTGTATTGTCTTAGTAAAGGGTGAGTAGGCCGTTATAAGGGTTTATTATTACAGTACGCGTCCAGCACTTCTGGAAACTTGTCTCGCTCAATGGTAGAGCCACTTCGCAGTCCTTTACCTTAGGATTGGGTAAGACATGCTTGAGTATAGGGAACGTGTCCTGCTGGTAACGTAGCAGGCCCTCTCTAGGGCCTATGCACTTTAGAAGCAGGACTGGCAGCACACGTGAGGCGTAACAGCTGTTATAAAGTGTCGTGCCCTACGTCTCTGTTCTCTGGGGTGGGTTACCAGATTATTGTAAGAACTTTCAGTAACGTAACTCAAAACAATGTATTCTCCAACGCAAGTGTTACGTATCAATTACCCTTTTGTATTCCTCTCAAGTCTCGTAACTTTCATAAGCAAAAGAAAAGTAGATTTCCTTTCCTTAATCACCTTATAGATGGATTCCCAACCTTATTTTATATTGAAATTGTTTTCTTGTATCCCCCCTTGTTCCCCAGCTTCCTAAGTCGGGACAAGGCAAAACACTTCTTGGGAATTCATTACAATCGGTGGGAGAGTGTCCAGTCTGGAGACGAGCTCTACAGAGCCGTACGGCGGCGGGGTGCGGCTCTTCCCCATTAGGGGGAACCGACCTAAACACTAATAAGTAACAGAATTAGGAAAAACGAAAATTTTATCAGCCTAGGGTAATTTAGGAACAGTCACAATATGTAAATCACCCATATACGCGCCATAGAACCAGTCCTAAACATTTTTCTTTTTAGTTATCCTGGCCTTGGTCTTCAATAAAATCATGTACAAACTAGTTTTTTTAATATTTGAACCTCCAAAGACACTTCTGCGAAATGCTCCATTATTTTTCTTTATTTTTATAGCCAGTATCTACTTTAATCTTATTTATCTACTAAAATATTTATATTAGACCGTTCTATGGTTCTACATAATGTACCAGACTAGACTGTGCGTCACATAACATATCTGCCAGTATCAGCTTATCTCTAACTTGTATCTATCTCGCAATTTGCATCATACAGCTTTTAGTTTCAGTATGCAGCAGTAGCGTAGGGTCAATTTTTGTAAGAGGTAAGCCGGAGTAGATTATCTTTAATATGATTATATTATTTGTCTATAGAATACTGACTGTGCCATTTTTCAAAGGGAAGCCGGTAGGAATCGAATTGTATTCAACCTTCGCCACTGGTATGCAGAAAGGCATCGATTTGTCCTGAATAGGGTATCCTGTGACGAGATAACTGGGTCATTGAATCTCATGTCGTGAGCGTTGCATTCATGGAATATAACATTCTTTATAATTCCATGGATAGTAGATATCTTATATTTTTTCACTTGCAGGTTCGAATCGATTAGTTCTTCCCTCAGACCAAATAAAAAACCAAGACAGAAGGCAGTCAATAGTAAACTGAAGCCAGTTTCGTTAACATATGTGTACATAGTGACGTGTAGTTTGATTGTAAATGGTTGTAAATGTGTGCGTGTGAGCGTGTATGCACAGAGCGGAGGTGTAGTTTTTGCATGCTTCACTGTATTGTTCGCAGCGCTACGTCTTTAATTTTTTATTTGGTCTGAGGTTCTTCAAATATATTTTCAATTAGCAAAAGATGCAGCCAACAGATTTTTATCTTAGTTATTCCGTGCCTCGGAAAGCACATTAAGCCGTTAATCCCGGCTGTCATTCGTGGACCTTTCGACATGTCGTTACGGGTCTTCAGAAGCCCGAAAGTCTGACAACAAGTCTTACCAAGGGGTATAGTATTACCCAATAACTGGGTTGTGGAGGTCAGATAGGCAGTCGCACCATGTAAAATACTGGTATTCAGTTGCATCTGGTTAGATTGGAAACCGACCCCAACATAGTTGGGAAAAGGCTAAGTAGACCCCAGATAGAATTAACCGCAGATTTCCTAACAAAATAACTTATTAGATAATACTTTTAAATCTGCAATAAGTATTCGTTACAAGTTCCGTCTACTGGCGTTCCAAATGACCGAAACGCCCTGAATGACATTGACTTGAGAAAATCATCTTTGGATAACGTTCTGTTAAGTTTATTTTATTCTATTATACAAACAAGTTGGTCTCGTACACTCGTAGATACTTAGTACTGTCGGTAGGGTTTCCCCACATGTGATTTTGTGCTCGGTTCCTATAAACAAAAACGAATCGTTATGCTTACCAATGGTAGCATTTTTTAACGCCAAATTGGGCATGAATAGATTCGTGAGCTAATTTTACCTGTGATTGCTACTTCCCTATGGGAGTTTACTATGCAAAATTATGAGGTCTGGCTTCATTATTGGTAACAATACAAGAGTCTTCATTTCAACCAATAAAGGTCCGTAAATTATAGGAATCGAGAATTAGTAGATATAGGTAATTAAGGCAATATGTATTCCAAATTGCAAATAAAGAAGTTGAAAAAATTTTTACCAGTTTTACCATTTTTTCTCTAGTTTTAAATGTCTTAGTTAAAACTAGAGAAAAAAGGTTCATGTTTAATTGCAATAGGCATTGTTCTAAAGTTCGAAGCCTCGAAATGATTTATTTCCGGTTTGGGACTAGCCGATTTATTCTGTAAAATTCTAACTATGAAAGCTTAGATGAAGTGTGCTAGGCATCAGGGTGGAATGACAGCTCCCTTCACCTACGTTTTCACGGTGAGATTTTTACAGAATAAACCGGCTGCTTCAATTATATTTTCTCAAAATGATGAGTTCAAGTTTGAAGTAAGTATCTCAAAATATGCCGCGGTATAGCAGGATGATGACGTAATCCTTACGACATAGGTAAGTAAGTGAAAGGTAACAATAGGATAACATAGGTGATCTCCATAATCTAATATTAATTACTTTAAGCTTTATATCAATAATTACTCGGATATAATTACACCTAGTTGTGTAGATAAATAAATAAAAAAATAACTATAGAGAAATAAACAAACGCCAAGATAGTAATGCTAAGGTGTATGAACTTATGGAATTTCACATAGATGCGATAACTGAACGGTAAAAAACTGTGTAGGTACTTACTGAATTTTTTTTACGATCATGGCGATAATTAAAGAACCATTCTAATAGTACAGACGCCAGCACATCAATCTACTACAATCTGTCTTTCTTTAATAGATTTTCAACTTTATCGCTAAAGCATAAGGTTCAAAGTTGATTGGGAAAATTTGACAGTTTCGGGTAGCTTGATGTGCTGGCGTCTGTACATAGCTAAGTTAAAATGCTAAGTTTTTTCCTACAGAGGTGTCTTGTACACATAGTGGCTTATGTTGTAAGTTGCAGGCAATATGTGAATGACAATATTAATTAGGCTTGTGTAGCCACAAGCCTAATTAATATCAGCCGCACGGGTCGATCGATCAGGTTAAGCTACGCTTGCCGCGGTTGGTCCGTGGATGGGTGACCATCTTTATATACCAAGACCCCTGCGTGCCTCGGAAAGCACGTTAAGCCGTTGGTCCCGGCTGTCATTCGTGGATCTTTGACAGTCGTTACGGGTCGTCAGAACCCTGAAAATCTAACAACAGTCTCAGCAAGGGGTATTATATTACCCAGTTACTGGGTTGTGGAGGTTAGATATGCAGTTGGTCCATGTAAAATACTGGTATTCATCTGCATCCGGTTAGACTGGAAGCCGACTCCAACATAGTTGGGAAAAGACTAGGCAGATTTATTTATTTATTTTATTTAAAGAAGGCTTACAAACTAACAAACCAATGAAATAAAGAATGTAATATTAAAATGCTAATAACAAGCCTCCACATAAGTATAGTTTAAGAAATAGTCGATAAAAAGTAAGTACATGACATACAAGTTAATATAATTAGTAAGAGTATAGTAGATAAGTTAACTATCCTTGAAAAAAGAATGGACAACAGCCGTCTTAAGGTCGTCACACTGGTGCAGAACGAGTCGGCATTAAGGTCCCTAGGAAGCCTCTTCTTATTGAGAAAAGATTTCGCCTGTAACGATATAATACGATATAATAACGAAAGATGACTATTAAGTAATTAGGTTCTTTTCGCACACAAAAAGGCACAAATGCGGACTTGAAGCCTTAGGCATTCCATAGCAGTCAACCAAGGGTGGTGAAGAGATTAGATGGCAGATGCTTTGGTTGAGCCGAACAATGATAAAAAAAACTGGCGAGTCGGACTCGCATACGAAGGGTTCCGTACCACAAGGCAAAAACGCCGAAAAAAACACGTTTGTTGTATGGGAGTCCCCTTTAAATATTTATTTTATTCTGTTTTTAGTATTTGTTGTTATAGCGGCAACAGAAATACATCATCAGCTGTAAAAATTTCAACTGTCTAGTTATCACGGTTCATGAGATACTGCCTGATGACAGACAGACAGACAGACGGACAGTGGAGTCTTAGTAATAGGGTCCCGTTTTTACCCTTTAGGTACGGAACCCTAAAAACTATTAAAATTATTGAATTATAAATAAAATATACAAATTTAAGAGAGCGATAAAAAAAATTAAAAGACCCTACGAAAGATGAAGCCTGAAGCACGGACGTACTATAAAAAGCGGTTCGTGTAACATTTGATGTACAGTAAAAGCTCCTTATTCGCGCTTCACTATTCGCGGATTAAAAAAATGCGACCCAATTCCTATATTCGCGGCTAAAAATTTCTTTATTCGCGGATCTAATTGATCGCGCCGCCTTAGCACTGCCGCTTTAGCACTGCCGCCTCTTGTCAAAGAATGCCGCACCCCGCTAACGACACTACCCAATATTCTTTGTCAATGCCGTCAAATGGACTAATAGAAACAGTAAAATAGATCTTATTGTAAAATAGCAAATGAGCTCTGCGATTTCTTTATGAACATTGATCCATCTATGGAACGAAGTCTTATTTTTAAGAGGCAAATTGCTAATGCGACTGCTGCGTATCAGTCTGAATTGAAGGAGCTTTTAAAAACTGCCAAGCAAGAGAAAATTACAAAATTCTTCAAACCATAAGATAATTTAATCAAAATGTTCAAAAACTTGAATTAAGTTGATTTTTTTATACATTTGCTTTTTTTATTTTGTCACCTAGGAACGTATCCCATATAATCCCATATAAATTACCATTCCGTATTCACGGTTTCTGTATTCGCGGCATATTTTTGGAACATATGCCCCGCGAATAAAGAGCTTTTACTGTAATGTAAAAGTCAATGAGTGAAAGAGGTTATCATTATTATGAATTTGCGATCTTCGACCTTATAGCGTGACTGCAGGACTTGGTGACGCTATACTGACGTATTTACTTAGGCCAATCGTGCAATAGTGCAGCTGGAGCTATGAACGTGATTGGTTGGTGCATGCGATGTTTGAATTAAGAGTGCCGCAGGGGACTATACTTGGTCCTCCATATTCGACTGCGCGGAGTAGATACGCTTTTTATGCATTCTTTAGAATAGCCTTGGGATTTATTAAAGTCTTCAAGTGAATTAAAATATAATGGTTATTATCATGACACTCAGGGTTAGTTCATTTTTTTAATAGTGGAAAAGATAGCAAGAACTTCTGCCCAAAACGTAGGTAAGTATTGGAAACAAGGCAAAAACGCTGAAATAAAAAACTTTTTGTAGACCCCCTTTAGGTAATTTTTATATTTATTTTATTTTTATTATAGCAGCAATAGTAATACACACTCTGTAAAAAATTTAACTGTCTACCTATTACGGTTCATGAGATACAACTCGCTGACAGACCGACGGGCGGACGGACAGCGTAGGCTTAGTAATAGGGTGCCTAAAAAGCAACCTTTTGCAATAGCTGCTATTGCAAATTAAAAAAAATATATGTTTGTTTAGATGACTGTCACCGTGTCTCGCACGAGTAATATAATAAGCTAAGACTTTTGAAAAATGGAGAACTGTAACAAACAAATGTCATTATGGTCGTATTGGTCGTGCTGATTACAGCCATGACTAGTCGTTGACCATTGCCACAGGACTTATGTAGATCCTAATCACAAGTATAGAACGAAACACGATCATTACTCATAATGCAAAATAATGGACTGAATGCATTGAGCAAACCGTGATGGAAATTGAGCAGTTTACGAAGAAAAAATGACCTTCAATGTAAGTAATATTTACTTTAGTGCTGAATATTGGTTCAATAACACATACGACGACTTTTAATAGCAAAGTGTGGCTAACTGAAGGCCAATTCTTATAATTTAAAGCGTTCAAAATCTAGTCGGTCTCATTTCGGCGGCAAAAAAAATTTCAAAAACTTGTCAAAATGTAGGGAAATAGAGGTATTTTTGACAGATTGAGACTGAGGTCAGACTGTGAACGTTTATAAAATTACGAGAATTGCCCTCTGATTTTATGAAAAAAAAAAACTCTTTCTTACAAACCTGTATCGACTTCGATTTGGTAGAACCAAAAATCCAGAATAAGTCTAACATCATCAAAAACAACTATGTTCCAACTATGTTAGTCGAACTGCCAGTCTTACCGAATGCAGCTGAATATCAGTATTTAACATGGGGTGAATTATCTGACCTTCACAAACCAGGTAATGGGAATACGATACCCCTTGGTAAGACTGGTTGACTTCGGGCTTCTGACTACTTGTAACAACTGTCAAAGGTTTACAAATAAATATGAAATAAGAATTAGTCTAACAACGTACCTAGTTAATTAAATTTTAATTACCTATTAGTTAAAAAAATGTTTCGGTAATTAGATCTATTTTGCAGCGAAATCGTACCGTCTGACGTTAATTTTACAAAGGTTTTTGAACTTCAGTTCAAGTGGTTCAAGGTTTTGGCCTTGGCGCCTATTTCTTTTTATTTTGACATCTGTCACTAGAGTGGCGCTAAAAATCGGAACTAACCGGTGTACACGATAACCAAATAGGTTTTACATATCAATGGCGATTCCCTACGTATTTGAGTCACGTTTACATAGACAGCAGACATATGTAATGTTTTTGTATTTGCGCATAATTATGTAAATAATCTACGTGAAACAAGCGAGAAACCTATTATTTGATTATGGTCGTATATGGATTACCTACATGTGTACAACTACGTACTTACTCAATATTTTTTTGCGTCAAAATTATGGCATCTTAACATGAATTCGTATAGTTACTTAGCTTCAAATTTTCAAGTTTAAATAATATATAGTAAGTAATGGTAGGATGTTCAAGTGGTTATACCTGGTCTATATGTCAGATGATAAAATGGTAAAAAAAAAACACTGGCACTCCGGTAGTGCCGACAGAAGTGAAAACTTGAACAATTACGAGTGTATTTTGTGAATCGTCTTATAAACAAAACACGCGTGTTAAGGTGTGTTCCTTATTTTATAGGGTTTTTTGCAAATCAGGTATGATGACCAAAGTGACTGGTTTATTCTTCTTGTGAAAGGAATTTATTCAGATTTACAAATAAGCACACAGGATAGACTTCAGTTCGTGGTGTTGGTCGCGGCAGTGGTAAGAGAAGCAAGCCGCTCGCATGGAGCTCGTCGTCAGTTATATATCCGTGGTTCAGCGCCATCTCGTCGTTGTTGGATGAACTACGTAGTTAGTACGCGAGGCCCTCGTAGTTCTTCCCGATGTGCATAGATGGCGCTGTCCTCAACAACGCGCGTCTTACGTTTTACGTCTTACGAATTTTCGATCAGGGTCACGTGACCTGACGCGAGTTTAGAAGTTTTTACCCATTCCAAAAAAAGTACACAGCGCCGCTAAAGAAGTTTTCACTTCAAAAATTTTGCAGTGGGTTCAGCAATAATTAAGGATACATGAATGTTAGGAAAGTGTAACCGCCGTATTACTACAGGGGCTTGAAAATCAGATAGTTCATTTCAAATGCACTCGTTCACAACACTGTCAATGCATTGCCATTCAGCGCAATAACACAGTCCAAACTTAAGGTCATACATGTCATGAATTCATGATCCAGTCACGTTCCGGACATTAGGGACATTGCACTGATGTGTACTGATAAACCTTCTATGTATCTTTATGATTTCAGAAAGTGCTTAATAAAGTAGGATTATGTCATAAGATTGTGACGTAGCGAATGGCTTATCAAAAGATGGCTGAGTGACTGGCAGTCATGCATCATTTATTACATGTGTGCAATTTAATGAGCTGCTGGATGTCGCAGACGAAACAAAACTGATTAACTACAAGATGAATGAAGATATTATTTAAGCATAAAGCAGCATAATTGAACATAAGGTTTTGTCCTTTGGAGCTTCCAAATTTAAATTAATTAAGTAAGTTATTTCGGATAGATACGGTTTTTTACTAACCCGCACCCTATTTGCATAACAGAATATCAATCATCTTCATAATATGGTCGAAAAATTTGTCTGCTCAACAACGTAAATAACGCAATGAATGTTGTTAAACTGTCAAAAAGAAACCCTTTTGACAGTTCAACAACATTCATTGCTCTAATGTTAGTGTGTTTATGATGTGTGTGTTATTGCTTAAGCTTCATACTTTTAAAGTAGCAACAAATACTTGAAGCGACACTATAAAAATACAAGACGTTAAGACTGAGATTAAAAGAAATACCAAATGGTAAAAACCGGTAAATTTAATAAGATTCCAGACTGGTTTTATCAACTTATTCTTTTTATTTTGGAGAGATCAAGCGAAAAAGGTAATGGTCAACTTCAATAAGTCGACTGGATATCTCGAGATAAAACAAAAACAAACGCAGTAAGGGCGTTTGTGCACTACAAGGAATTTTACTGTCCGGCAGTCCGATTTCATTTTTTTATTATGTCGTGCCATATGGGACCGTAAAAAATCGGACTGCCGGACGGTAAAATTCCTTGTAGTGCACAAACGCCCTAAGTATAAGAATATTATTTTGCAGTCTTGCTCGTGCTTGTACATACACACATACACATAGTTACTTGGACATTATTTGAGAGATTCTTTTATCTCTGAGAGCACTATAATGCTAGACAGAATATGTTCGTAAATCTAGATGTACTTAATTCATACCTACGTATGGTTGTAATAAGGCTCAGATTTGTTATTGCTTGGTCCTAGCTTTGTCGGGGTTGAACTTCGCAGTTTGTATACAATTTTCGTGTCCCCAATACGAACCTCTCCGCCGTTCCTGCCTATATCCCGATGATTCTGGATTTGTCCATTTTTTCTTTTATTCACTGGTCCCTTCTTCCGCATCAAAACCCCATAGGTACCATAAAAATCCATTTCAACAACTCGGCAACTTCTCGGTCACCGCACCGAGCCGCATTACTTTCAGACTGCAGAAATGAATGATGAATGCATAAAGCATTATTCATATATCACTTATCATTTTGATGGCTTGCTTGGTTGAATCAACAGTTCAACACAAAAAGACTTGTTGTTAGTTGTTAGACAATCAAAGACAAAAAAAGTTAGATACTTAAAGAAGATTATCTAAGAATGGCGTTTGGCGTCACAACTACTTAATACTTACTAGTATCTACCACTTTCAAACGCATTATCGTATTTATTTTACCAGACTTTAATACCATGCTAGAGATATGCATCAAATCACTACCACTGATAGTTACAGGTATGTCTAGAATCGAGATCTAACGGTTGGCTGACTGTTCAGTCTTATCTCTTGAGTCTAATAAACTTTGATACAATCTCACCATCACGTTTTTATTTCCAGAAGGGAGCCGTGTATTTGTATAGTACCTACGCATTTTCGCCAGTTAGGTCTAAGTTCCATGAAGGGTGAGGCTATTCACGTCAACCGGCCCCGAATACAGGCTATATTAAGATGGAAAAGTTTAACTTTTTGACCTCCACACGTCAGAAAATAAAAAACGTGCCCTCGGCGTCCAAAGTCTGTCATTTAGTCGAACCGTGGCGTGCTGGGCACATTTTGGTGTGTCATCTATATGTCGCATCCGGTCATGCATTTGACTAGTCGGAACGCTAGCGCCATCTGGTGGCGCTTGACAGAGTCTAGCCTGAGTCCGTGGGGGTTAGAAAACAGCTCGACAGAACGATGTGGAGCTCACTTTGGACTTTGGACTTGGAGATTGGACATCGTACGGACAACATGTGCTCAGAAACTGTCCAGCGTTCCGTATCTGGTTGTGTCGTGTACCTACAGTGTGTAATTTGCTAGTGTGACTAAATTGTTCGTGAAATTATAATCTTATTTGAACTGCAAACGGTTTTTCTATTGCGCAATAACCAACACATACCCACTGTACGCCCACAATAGTTAAATATGGCTGATAATAACGAGACACACTATACCTTCTCCGTCATCAGAAGTGGGATTCGTGTTGGTTGATGCGCAAAATCAGAACGCTAAAAGTGAAAGTGACCGTTGACATTTTAAAAACAAAGTGCAAACTGCGAACGCTTATTAAATAATCGTGTGGATCTGTTCGAGTTAAACCCAGACAAGCCAGATACGGATGCGCGATCATAGTGAATGTTGTTTTGGGCATAGGCTGTATGCCGAAACACCTTTGCCCAGTGACGCGCCAGTTGCGCCCAGTTGCGCCCTACCGCCATGTTAGAAAAAAAAAGGTGTCTAAAAAGTAAAAACCGGCGTTTGAGTCTTTGAGATTAGCAAACGCGATAGGACGCGTGTGCAAACGTAACAGCACACAATACGACAGCTGATTTGTGTTTTGCTGAAAATTCACTGCAAGGAGGTCAACTTGTGGCCGTCATTAAGGCGCACAAAGGAAGCAGTATCAACGTGGCTATCGTAAATGGTACGAAGGACGTAACGTGGAGCTACCAGTGACGTGGGGTGACTTCAAGAATCGAGCCAAGCAGCCCGCAGCCTTCGGTGAAGCCCTTCGTGTGCTGCAAGTGAGGGAATCCTGGACATGTCGCGACCCGGTGCACGAGAAGTGGCAGCCAAGCAGATGATGGAGGTGGAGCACGCGCTGCAAGCAGCAACGGCGAGTGGATGTTTGCGTCGTACAACTACGCTCAGGCACGTTAGAACAAAGGTGAGCTGTATTGTTTTGTGTTACGATTCTGGTGCTGAATGCTCGTTAGTAAAAGCGAGTTGTGCAGCCAAATTAAGTGGCAAACGAGTTAATAATGTTGTTACGTTGACTGGTATTGGTTAAACGCGTGTATTCAGCACAGAACAAATCATAAGAAGCGTTGCGAATAGCGAGCCACAACTTGAGATTCTATTACATTTCTACACGACATTTACTTGCAAAGTATTATTTTGGGTAGGCTATTTTGTGTTATTAGAAAACGAAGAGTGAAATCAGAATTATCAGACTAAACTAGATCGGAAGTTCAGAGGTCCGTTTAAGGGGGTGGAAGTTTTGACAAGTGATCGTTAGGTATGTTTTGAAGTCCCTTTCTTCCGCCGGACGTACAAGTACGCACACGACCGACTGCGTAAAATAACTGACGTTGACATGCACGTAGGTGACGATGACGAGACTAGCCATGACGAAAATGATAACGCTGACAAGACTAGTTGAATACTAAGTAGTCAACTTAAGATTTAGATTACCTAGCATAGTAAGAGTTTTCTTATAATCTATAACGTTATAGGAAAAATAAAGTAACATGTTGAACAAAACCTACTTTAAGAATTATTTTGATAAAGGCTCGAAATGATTATCTTGATGGTGTTGTTTGTAACCGGATGGAGGTTACATGTGGAGGTGACCGGATGGAGGTTGCCTTTTGTGTTTGTGACCGGATGGAGGTCGATTGGTTTGATGCTTATGACCGGATGGAGGTTATAAGTGTGATGATGAAGGCCGGATGGAGGTCAGAGTATGAGCATTGCAATATTTTAATGAGTTTCCTATTATTTTAATGAGTATGGGTGTTGTTCGACATGTCGGCTTTGAAAGAAAGAGTTTGTTGTGATTTTCATCAGAACCTGTAATAATTTTGGTCAGAATTGGCCGAGTGGAACATGCACTGCTGTTGATTTTTTTGGTTGCAGGTTAACACACAAGGACTTGTGCAAGCCGGATGACAGTGAGGGACGGCGCTGCGCTCTTTGGATCTCCTGTACGAGTGGTCGCTGATCAGGGACGGTGCTTTTCGAGCGAGGAGTTTCAAGACTTCTGCCAAGGAGGCAGTGGATTGCATCCACTACAGCCATTAAGCCAACTACAGATCTATTGTCTTTTGAATTTGGTGAGTCGTTTTCATTATGTTTTGACTCGGGTACAGAGTGCTTCCCTGGTAAACAACGGCAAAGAACGGTTACATTGTTAGGTATAGCCCAATCTAGTTAACGATGCAATTTTTAAATACGCTCACGATAGGTTATGAATGATGCCAGTAGGTTATGTACCAGTCGAAGTAGATTGTGATCACAGTGGTAGTGAGCTATGAGCGAGCCTGGGTAGTGGGAACCACGCGAGTAGGGGTTCTCTGTCGGCCGTAGTAAAAGGTGTGTAGTCACAGGGGTGATACACGTGGATCCATGCGCTGGATGTGTGAGAGCAATGCGATTGCTGGTCGGCCGGAGTGCCGTGGCGTTAGAGTGGTTTACTCGTGTGTGGGTTTCCAGGTATCTAAGGCTCTTAGTGAAAAAGATTATTGTTGTAATGTGGATAACGATGGTACATGGCTCTGGTTGATTTTTTTTGTTATGATTGATTAAAGTTTGATTACATGGATCTAGTTGAATCAAGTACACTCATGAGGCTGAGGCATATGCCATGGCACAGGCCAAGGGATCAGATTATTAATGACGAATTTGAGGAAAGCAAACTAGAAGTCTGGTTGATGAAACAGAGTAGAGATTAAAGTCGAGTGATAGTGGTGAATCTTAGTTCGGCTGGTCGGGGTCTTGTAGAGACCATAGAGTCCGTGGGACTCGGAATTCAGGAGGAATTCAAGGTAACAAACATGAGATTTGTTGTAGGGGCTTAATGAAAAGCCACAGGCCACGAATAAGATTCCTGCTGTGTTTTGTGATGCTCTAAGGATGTTTTATTAGCTGCTCTATCATGTTTACTTGATTATTTAGTTTGTGATCTTGAGATTTGAGTATCAAATAATGATTAATACTCTGAACTCTGCATTTTTTTTAGTTTGTGCGAATTATCATTGTTGTTGTGCCTGTACCATATTTGGTCAGGAGTGACCGAGCTATGAGATACTTTGCGGGGTATGTTTGTTTACAGATTAACACACGAGGACGTGTGCATCGCAGGATGGCCGTGTCGCATCCGGTCATGCATTTGACTAGTCGGAACGCTAGCGCCATCTGGTGGCGCTTGACAGAGTCTAGCCTGAGTCCGTGGGGGTTAGAAAACAGCTCGACAGAACGATGTGGAGCTCACTTTGGACTTTGGACTTGGAGATTGGACATCGTACGGACAACATGTGCTCAGAAACTGTCCAGCGTTCCGTATCTGGTTGTGTCGTGTATCTACAGTGTGTAATTTGCTAGTGTGACTAAATTGTTCGTGAAATTATAATCTTATTTGAACTGCAAACGGTTTTTCTATTGCGCAATAACCAACACATACCCACTGTACGCCCACAATAGTTAAATATGGCTGATAATAACGAGACACACTATACCTTCTCCGTCATATACATGACTGTGACGGTCAAAAGATTAATAAAACTTTGCCTGCCCAAGGAATCTTTTCTTATTGCTAAAAGGGCCTGCTCTTGACCTCGACCACGCCTGATGGAAAACGATGGATGAGGTCTATGATGGAACGAGCGTGCTCAGAATCTGGATGCCTGTTCACTCCTGCTTTGAAGGCAGACGGGTTAAATGTGGAAGGGAACACAGACGCTGACAGAGAGTTCCACACTTTTGCTGTGCGCAATGCGCATAATAAATCGAATGATTTAACTAGACCACGGTGAACACAAGGCTAACAAAGAAGCTATAGTACAGAAACACATACAAAATTCATGACAGGTTTAAAAACTCTGCATAGAAATAAAACGAACTGTTGCAGTAGGTATGCTTTGCTTTATACAGGATGAAATTGAAAACTTACGCCAACTCGAAATAGGAGGTGCAGAAACTGCTACATAATTATTATAAATTATCATTTCCCAAATCTAAATTCTTGAGCAAAATCGTGTAATTATCGTCTTAGATAGTGCAACTGTGCAAAGCCTTCAAGTAGATACTAATTATCGTCGTTCCAGTACAAAAAAATATAAACTTAATCTATCAAAACAAATAAGAAAATCAATAAGTAGGTATATCAATTTTAGCGCGTGCCCGATAAGCAATCCATTGATCGCAGAGTTCACAACATGAATGAAGTTGACAATGCGTTGAACTATGTACTGGTATTTGCCTAATTTTGACCGTTCGTTCCTATGAAAAAAAGGGCGCGCGACGCAACGTTGCCAAATTGGTTACCTACGCGCACGTATGTGCATCCCTTTCCTTAATGACATGCTCTAAATTTTCCTTATAACACGTTGAATTAGACGTGTTAATTTGACGCACCTATTACGTTCTAGCCTGTGTGTATGTGTATTGGTGTAAAAAAAATTTAAGCAATGTTCAGGCTTCCGATTGTTACAGAGGAGAAACAAATCAATCGACAATCATTGTTCCAAGGATTCTTTTGCATGGCTTCAATTAATTGCCAGATAATATTACTGTTCGTATAGTTGTGTTGTACCTATTTAAGCCAAGTGCTCGACTTGGAACTGTCTAGACAGATTTATTTCTAGCCACGAGTGTCTTCAAAAACAACAAATGAATTATTAAAACTGTAGACAACCATTGAATAGTAATATTATTTACTGTTAGTGTGATATAATTTATATTACAACACAACACAAAATAGGAAGGTTTGGAGGTTTTCATCATGACTACCTAATTAGCGAAGGCGTATCTTACTGCGAAATTAACAGTTACAATCCGATGGATTTCAAAGAAATTCATCTATACTAATATTATAAAGAGGTAAAGTTTGTAAGTTTGTATGTAGGGGGTAATCTCTGGAACTAGCAGTCGAATTTGAAAAATCTTTTTGTATTTGATAGCCCAATTCTTGAGGAAGACTATAGGCTATTTAACATCACGCTATGACCCTTAGAAGCGCAAAGAACGCTAAGTGAAAACAGTAATAGCGCGGGCAGGCGATGAGATATGACGGAGTGGATCGGGGGACAAGAAATTTCACGCGGATGAAGTCGCGGACACAAGCTAGTATAAAATAAATGTTTAAAAAATTCATCTGCTCGACAGCGAATCACGCAATGAATATTGATGAATAATGAAAAGGAAAGTTACTGGAATTGTGTTACGCAATTAGGTCACTGAATGGGTTACTAATAATTTACCGAGATTTATGGTCAATCGAGCCTGGCCGATCCCAGATGATGTTTGAGTTCTAGCACAGCCGGTCGATTCTGTAAAAATCTCACCGTGAAAACTTAGGTGACGTGAGTTTGTTTTTGCTAGGAATTGACAGCTCACTCCACGCTCACTTCACCTAAGTTTTCACGGTGAGATGGTTACAGAATCGCACTGCAGTATACAAAATAGTACTTACCAAACTTACAAGTGTCCTAGTACGGGTCAGTAATTCAGTAAGCACGTAATGCCTGTAACTTGCACAAGTCAGTCTGCAAGTTCAGGCACATGTATTTGCCGCTTTAGGTAACCTAAATACTTAATTAAGTAGTGCAACAGCTGCAACGGTTAACGATCAATATCAAACCTATTATGTAGATAAGCATGCTTGCAGTGTATTTTTCTCATACCGTACTACGTATAATAATTAACGAGCACTAAATAAACGCCGAAAAAACAAGTTGTTGCGACATTTATTGATAAAATGTTTGGTGACATAACCACACCCTGAGGCAAGTACACAAATCGGTAAGATTACCCGAAGGCGTAGTGCACACAACTTACCGATTTGTGTACGTATCGAGTACACAAGGCTCGGTCAATAGGTACTCAGCCTATAATGTTCTCAATGCTGGGACACGGTTGGTAGATGTCACATTTCTCGAATTTGTGTTTCCAGGACATACCGGGTACCTCACGATGTTATCCTTCACCGTTTTGAGGGCAGTGGTGATGAAATAATTTACACCAAGTACAACGCCAGGGTTCAAACCTACGACCTACAACTATGAAGTAAGTCACGGCCATTACTACTGGACCACCACTGCTCTCAGTCGGTACCACTTGGCACAAATCATAAGTCGGTAAGTATTGATTTCCTCTAATAAGGTTAATGTCTAGTCTAGACATAAACCGCTAATCGAGGACGGTTAGAGACCATAATAGGATTAAAAAAGTACGGTATTAGATACTTTTGATGACGAACCTAGACACATAAGTCTAATTAAAATGATTGTAGGTTAGTAGAAATAACAAAATTATATCCTAACTTAACTAAAACTATTCACGAACTAAAATATAGGGTTGAGATTCATCCGCATCGCTGTCGACTGGTAATGTATCCAAGAGACTGGCAGAATTCCTACGTTGAATGCCAATACTCTGGCCAAAGTAAAAGCTAACCCTTAGGACACGGGAAGTGACAACCAGCCGTTTCGAGATTTCCTTAAAAAGACCACTAGCACTCAGATCTCGGAACCCACGGCCCAAGTATTAGTATGCACTATTAGTTATTCTGTGGTATTAGTAAGTAAATCTACTTACATTTACATACAGCTAAACTAGTTACTTAATAAGCTACATAATTATTTTTACTTTGTAGTATACACGGGTTTGCACTCTCCACTTTATTTACATGTGTTATTGATGGTTTTCAGCATAAGAAATGACACACCTCAATTACTTATTTCATTAGTGTATGAAGCAATAGTAGGTTGTTTGCCAAGGGAGCAAACAACTATTTTGAAGGCGAGAGTGTTTCTTTGAATCCAAATAGTGTTGCTCCCGAAGTGGACACTCTACTTTTTATCACCCTCTATGAAAAAATAAGTAAGTGAAACTTATGAATAATAATAGTACCTACGTTTATTTATTTACATACAATTACGTGAGGTAGACAAGACATACTCATCCATCCTAATATTATAAATTCGAAAGTAACTTTGTCTGTCCGTATGTTACCTTTTGACGCCTAAACCACTGAACGGATTTTGCTAAAATTTGGCAGAGAGATAGATTGCATCCCGGGGAAGGACATAGGATAGTTTTTATCGACATACCTCACGGGCGAAGCCGCGGGCGGAAGCTAATTTTTTATAAAACTAAGTAAAATCCTAATTTGAGTACCTGTTACATTTTTTTTTATTTATTTAATTTATACAAAAGAATACAGGATTATTCATAGCAACCAACAACCACTAAGGTTTAAACTTGTGCTAACATGAGACTATCTCAATATCGAACTATACAATGAAGCATTTTATATGTATGGCTTTATAGTCGATAAAATTAACAACTAAATAACAACAACAATTAACTTGTTCATACAATGTTCGTGATTGATCTCTTTGGTGATTGGAACTTTTACTAACAATATCCTCATTCCAAATTCAAATTACTTTTAGTCCCTAGGGATTAAAGAGCTTTTTTATTCCCTGTTTACGAACAATACACTTGTTCTTTTTGAATAGATGTGATAAAAAAGTATTTTTATTAATCTGTCTGGAATTTGCGAGGAGATAAGCAGATGGAAAACAAATATGTACCTACCTACATACATAAGTAGTACCTATTTGCTACTAACCGTTTTACCGATTACCATTTTTGGAAATGTGAAACTCCTGTGGTTGAGACAGCAAAGCAGGAAGTGCAATAAAAAAAATTATTACCCTGGAGACTGTGGATCCTAGAGGATTAGTGTCTTTGGCCTTTTGAAGGTGTTGCTTGTATCAAAAAGGAAAATAAATTGACTTTCAGAATTTGCACTAGTACCAACGGTTACGTTATGGTTTTTTTAAATAATGTTGAATGTCCATTGGTAATTTCGGGTATCTAGATTTCCTCTAGAATACAAATATTCAACTGAAAAGTTTGTCCAAAAAAAGCCTTGTGGTGGCTCTGTTTCGACATTTTACTCAGAACCACAACTTGTGTTGATCGTACGGTTGTTTGGCAATGGCAACACACTCGAGAGTCGAGTGCCAATGCCGGGCGTTGAACCCATACCTGTTTGTTGTCGTTATGCAAATAAGATTAACGAACGAGTCACATGACTGGGTCATTTTTTTCCCTGTTTGATTTGCACTTACTTTTTTTGATTTGCGTTTTAATATTTTTGTTATTTTTTTTTTGTAATATAAATAAATAAAGTATAATAAATAGGTATATACAGGGTCAAATTAAATTAGCTAGCGAAACTTTGCAGACGTGATGTGTATCGGTATGTAAACACGATAAAATGAAAAGATTTGATGTCTTTTTCTTAGGGGTCGACGACCGCTGCTAGTGTTGTTACTTGAAATATGAGTTATAATAATATGTTTAATCGTATTTAGATATCCATACTAATCACGTCTATGAAGTTAACACGAAAAAAAAAAACTGTTTTTTAAACTGATATATCAAGCGAATACATTAACTGCGGCCGATAACCGCACAAAAAAATCATCAAATTAATTATTTTTTTGTTTTATCAGGTTTAGGTATCGATAGTTCGATACCCACCACGTCTGCGGAGTTTCGCTAGCTAATTTAATTTGACCCTGCATTGGCACTGATCATAATTTGATTAGACAAAATTATTTAACACACGTAACATAACTTTACGCCTGTAATCCCCAAAGGGTTAGGCAGTGGTGTACCTACAGTACACCCACATTTCGCCAGTTATGTGTAAACTAGCTGCTGCCCGCGACTTCGTCCGCGTGAAATTTCTTGGTACTCCGACCCACCCCGTCGCATCGCATCGCCTGCCCGCGCTATTACTTCGTTTTTGCTTAGCGTTCTTTCCGACTTTTTTCTTTTTTCTCGGCTCCTAAAGGTCATAGCGTGATGTTAAATAGCCTATAGCCTTCCTCAAGAATTGGGCTATCAAATGCAAAAAGAATTTTTCAAATCCGACTGGTAGTTCCAGAGATTAGCGCGTTCAACCAAACAAACAAACAAAACAAACTCTTCAGCTTTATAATATTAGTATAGAAGTATAGATAGATGGGGCGAGCGGAGAGCCTATTGCCAACCGGGCTCAAATCTAGAGTCTCGTATGGAATAAGTTCTTTGCAAATTAATTTGTCGAGTGAATTACAAATACCACTTTAACAATGTATTCATGTAGGTATATTATTAACATAAACCACGACTCTAAAATGATAATTGTCTTATTTATTCATAATTTGAAAACCGTAATTTCTCTAAAAACCGGTAATTCTGGAAAGTACCGGTTGCATCGGACTTTGACTCCTCTAGGTATTGACACGAAGACGCGGTTACTATCAAAAAGCGATAACTAAAAAAACTTATAGGTACATATTGACAGTAATCTTTATTACATTAACAGTAATCCTGTAAAGTTATCAGTACGCACAAACAAATTGTTTTGTCAAAGGGACAACTATGACCCTTGATTAGCAGATCTAGATTTAATAAGCTAGTAGCTATGCAATGTGTGTAAATGGCGATGTTCATTTTATATAGACGATTGTCTGTAATATTGTAGTTTGGGTAAGTGTAGTGTGTAATTGAATATTAAAATAAATACAAAAATTTAATTTTTTAGAACATTTTTTTAATGTATGGGAGTAAAGGTGTAACTTTTAACAATAATTACCACATCATGGTAAATTTTAGTAACTGCCATAGCAAAATTAAAGTTCAACTCTTGAAAAAAATAATAAATTTACCTATCGAGGTACCTTTTATTACGCATCGGTCAAAGATTGAACTTTAAGTTGTAACTTTTATTTCCATTAAAAATTGCATTATCCTCCTATCATGTCATTGCTAAAAAAACCTTCACAGATTAATTGAGTTCTGTGCAATACACCTGCATAGATATTCTCATTTCATCTCGATTAAAATTTGTACTTGAAACCCTACAATGATACATAAAATTAGAAGAGCAATTACTATGTCTCGACTCTCGTGTATAAGATAACTTTGAATGATAAACGTTACTAATGAGCGAAGGTTGTCAATATGTAGGTACTGTAAATTAATAACACATGGTTTCCTTTTCACACAGTCCCAAAGTAAATCCGGAAATTTACAGAACGGAGTTAACAAAAAAATACACAAATTAAATTGATTTACCTTAAAAAAACTCGCACCCGAATATAAACAAAGTCGGCAAAAACTAAACACGTCCACACGGTCCGGCTGCCGGCACGCAACTAAAGATTTCTGTTCTGAGGTTTTGTGAAACATACACTATACAGGTCACAGCGACCTCTAAATAGGCTTATCAGTTAGGTTCAATGGCAATAAACGGCTGGTGATATCTGTTACGTAATTAGGATATTTGAAACGTGATCGTGCTGCAGTCCCGTCAATGAAAATGTCATGTCTGGACTGGACTTTGTATTATACAGCATATTCTAGATCTGCAACATGCGAACAGCTACAGCTGTGAACGTTTTTATTAAAACCTAGCCTTCTTCATTACCATGATGTACCTAGCTAGGTTTTAATTAAAATGTGAATACTTTTTTTCCATGAGTCGAAGTTTTTATTTTCTACTTTATGATCATAATCAGAAGAGCAGATTGAAGCATTGCAAGTTTGCAACATCAATTACTTAAACATAGAGATCCTATCAGATTTCCCCATTTAGATTATACCATTAATGTCGCAGCTTTTGGGTTGTTGAGCTTGCTTATAAGTTTTTGTTTATTTATCTAGTTAATACTTCAAGCACATAAATGTCATAAATGGTCCACAGGCATTTTCTACGAGGTATTATTTTGTTTTCACTAGAAGTTTTTCTGTAAGGATAAATATAATATATCCATGAGCGTAACCACAAGAAAACAAACAATACACCATAATTTACCGTAACATAGTTATTTAAGAGCATTTCATTCAGGAAACGATAACGGACCATTAAAAGAGTATTACGAGAGAAGACAGTGCCAAGAGAATGTTGTACAGAAATAGCATAACGTACACAGGGGACACAGTCATAAGAATGCACGAATATATTTTTGTACGGACATGTGTAAACGCTGGCACTGGAGCTTTCTTTGGTAGCACAACAATTAGTTACAAACATTGCACATTTTTGTGCAGTTTCTGCTGGTACCAAGGTCAGAGTTTCCACATGTAAGAACATCGGTCATAAAATTATAAATGTATAGTTTGCGAATATTTATTCTCAAAAACGCTCAAGGATGAAGGGGAAGCGAAGGAAGGGGTAAAGCGACGAAGTCATAAGCTCACAGTAAAGACTACTGCGGTTGTATTCGGAGCTCTGCGGCTCATAGGTAATACTGCAGTCTTGCTACCGCAAGACTTTCCACCGGCGACTTCACCAGCGGCGAGCCTACCAGTCCGCGGTGAAGTTATCTGGTGGATCAGGTCCTTTAAAGGTGAAGTCGAATGAAGTAGCAATTGATGCCCTTGTCTTACACCAGTAGTTCTGAACTACAGATTCGTAAAAACTGAAGTTGGACAGAAAAAAACAGAAATAAAAAAAAGCTATAGTGCCTGCGCTCTGCCATTGCCAGCTCTACTCTACTCGATTGATTCAGACAATCTGGCGTAGATTATACTGGAATTATACAACAGAGGTGAGTTTTGATCATTAAAATCTGGCATTATGCCTAAAATAGATCAAGAAAAAAGAAGACATCACGCGCTGGGCGCTAGAATTTCGGTATGGCACACATCCATTCCCTGTGCGTGACCGTGAAGCATGTTTCGGAGTAAACAAGCAAGGAATGGACTGCAAATGTGATACGATTCCGCAAAAATATCCTAGATACCCTGACACCTGAACTCATAAAGGCCCTTATGGACGCTACTGAAAATAATAATATGCTCACTTCAGGTTCTGGGTCTACAAATTACACCACATATACATTATATTATAGGTATTTTGATATCGGTAATTTAGATTGACAAAAACAGAACGGAGAAAACATCCTGCAGCTTTGCTTCGTACCTAACAAATGGACATCAATGTACAACTGATATTGAATACATAAAACAAAGATTATTATCGGTTAATTTTCAGCCCAGTTAATGATTTAAAAAGACATGTTGCGCCGACCCCAAATAAATTAGGATAAGGGCAGGAGAACGATGAGTGATTATAGACTGAAGACTCCACGAGAGAACATTTGTTACTTTTAACGAGTCGAATCGTAGGTACAGACGCCAGGACATCAAGCTACCCGAAACTGACAAATTTTCCCAATCAATCTTGAACCTAATGTTTTAGCGATAAAGTTAAAAAGCGATTAAAGAAATTTGACAGATTGTAGTAGCTTGATGTGCTGGTGTCTGTACATGAAAATTAGAATTAAACAGTGGACGAAAAAATACATATATAACTGCGAATGCAACTGTATCCGTCTGTTACCTTTGACAGGTAGGTAGTCTGGGGCATTTAGAAGGACATTCCTGGATTGCAGACGAAATCACGGGCAACAGCTAGTGTGAAATAAAATAAGTACCTACAAGTAACTGTCATTTGTGTGACGTAAAATATGCAAGTATGCATCAGTTACTGCTTTAACTAGTGATTGAATAGTCTATGTGTACACAATTAGATTACATTAATTATTATGTATGATGCGCTTGCAAAGAATACCTACACGAATAAATAACTGTTACGCGGGAAATCCCGAAGAGACGTTGACTTACAATTTACAATAGGTATTAAAATTTAATGAATAAAAATATTTGAAAGTCGCGTATAATTATTATTATTTCTAGTGAATAAAATTATATCTTACCTAGGTATTCAAAATAACAGTCAGAATAGTTGAACAATATTCAGCTAAGTAGGTATAAGAATGGAATTTTATTGTATTTTCTAATCATCTTTTACCTTACCTGTGGGAAAGCTGTGTTGTGTTTTCTATAATGATTACTATTAATTAGCTAAAGTTCTTTTTAATATTTTTACTATTCAGTTGCTGTCTATGCCAGCCTCAAAAATTTTTTTTAATTTTTATAAATGAAACTAAGTAGGACCTATTCAAGGTAGTGAATGCTTACTGCACAAAGGCATAATAATTTGCATTCTGTCAATATGATTAAACAAATACTAAAAAGGAACTTACATTGACTGACATTAGGCTGCTTTGGTTAAATGACCTAGATATATTTTATTTATTCTTATAAAAAAAACTTCAGTAAGTACCTATGTATAACCATTGACTTATATATTACTAGCGAAAATCCAATTATTCACGCCTATTTACGATATAGTCTATCATAATATTTTGACATGGAAGCTGTGACTTTCAGGACATGGCAAGTTACTTTATAATAATTATGGACACCTAGGCTCAATCAGGGAATCACACACAACACACTCTTATAGCAAACTCACAATAAACCTACAATACGTAAAAGGTTGATAAAACCAACATAGTTATGAAACTTACAGACCTTGATCTGCTTTCAATGAATAAAATAAGCAGGTAGGTACCTACCTAATATGTGCACTTATTAATCAATCTTCACTCATGTTTTAAACCATGCTCATAGTAGGTAGGTAATGCTTAAACCCAATGTTAAACCAGTGCATTTGGAATATCAACTTTATGTATTTTTCAGCAAAGCTGTAAATTGGGTGTATTCAAATTGAGAAGGTTTGAGTGTTCAAGGATGTAGTATGTTAAACCTTTTGTAGGTGCTAAGTTGTTCAAGTAAGGACCTACCTATGAGATTTTTTACCAGGTGGGTGGGTCCATTGGACTTTTAGGGTTTTTTTTTCAGCGAAAAAAAAAAGCTTTGTAAAACAAACAATCAAATTACTTTCAATCAATAATTATGAAAAACACTGTCAACATTAAATATTAAAAAAAAAATAGAAATTAGAGGTGTCAGAATTAAAAACCGAAACAAATTGTTTAAAAAATGTACGGTTTAAAATTGAATTAAAATAATAAAATTAAAGAATACATTTTATTTAAGTTGCAGCTGTATTAAAAACAATCAAAAACTAAAATTGATTAATTAGTTTTACCTCATTATTGCGCAGGTATTAAATTACACAGCTGATTTTAATTTAAAATAGTTAACAGGTACTATCATTAAGAAACACAATATAAATAATGATTTTCAACTTACCGGTAAAGTAGGAAAACAAACGTAATGGCTATCTATTTCGTTATGTTCGTGTTTTATTTTTAAAATTATGCACGCGTGAATTTTTAAATGATTACACCATTGGATTACACAAGTTTAACTTGGTGAAATGACATGACAGCTAAACTGAATGAAAGGTTTAGTTTAGTAGTGATGTGATGTGCTTGAATTCAATTAAATGGCTATCGACGACTTAGAGAAAATTTCCAAAAATGATTGCTAAACTTATATGTGAGAAATAAATATGACTGTCGGTCTGATTTTATATAGAGATATAATTAATCGCCATAGTTTTTCTTAAGAAACACGATACATGTTGAAAAATTCGCTCTAAATTTAATAATATTATTGGGAAACAATAAATAATTATTTGTTAGTCCAAGTTTTCCTTATCAGGAGACGATGATTATTTAATTATGAAGAGATGGGGAAATTGGCATTGTTTGCTAGGTCTAACGACAAGAAAGTACCATTCGTTTACAAACTTTTTACTAAGCTTTACTGTTCCCGAAACAGTTAAAGCTTCCGTCAATTTAGGATAAGGTCAATATTATGATACTCATTCTGCTATTCATATTTTCATTTTCATTAAAATTAAAATTCTAATCGATTATTAAAATGAAATGAGAATCGATAAACTGTAGTCGCTTTCAAAACTTTTACTGCTCTACACTATTTCTGTCAATTTTGACTTTTGTCAATTGTCTTCAGTCTTGTCATTACGGGAAAATTATGGCCGAAACGCTAAACTCTAAAGTACTCTGTGGCCGAAGTCGAACCGAAATCACAAAACTCGACCAAACCAAAGTTTATAGTTGATTGATATTTTCCTATTTTTCATTTTAGTTCCAAGTGGAGAAAAGCCTTCAAAGATACGTTAAAACAATTAATAAATATTGCAGAAATAGCATTTAAACGGCGATGAATTTCAATTTAAAAAACTTTGATTTGTGTTGTCGTACTTGCTTACGAGATGTTTCTGAAGAAATGTTTGAAATATTTCACGAAGGATTTGACTTAGTAAATATTGCTGAATTAATAACATCTTTTACTTCAATACAGGTAAGATACAAGATATTTCTCGTTTACCCGTTATGCATCAAGTTATGAAACATACTCCTTTCATAAATTGTGATTAAAAATTGAATGCTTGCTATTGAATCTTGTAAGTATATTTTTTCAGGTGAATATGGAGGACGGGTTACCAAAGAAGATATGCAATAGTTGCTACAGTTGTTTAGTAAACTTTCACGAATTTAAAATCACTGCATTAAATGCTGATGCTGAGTTGAGAGAGCATTTTTCCCAAATTATTGGTGATAATAGCAAAGATGTAAGCATAAAGGTAAAGCATAATAATAACTTAATTACTGTAATTAAACTTGAAGACGAATACAATCAATATCAAATTGAAAATAACTTAGATGATAGTGTTGATTCTGAAATGGCAGTTAAAGAAGAAATTGACCCATATAATATAGCAACAATGTATTCTGATATATCTGACGCAAGTTACCTTGAAGTACAACAAGCAAAATGCCACAAAACAGAACTAATATGTGAAGTTTGTGATAAAAATTATAAATCACAGACAAAACTAAACATCCATAAACGAAAACATAAACAATACATCTGTAATGTCTGTTCAAAGACTTTTACTTACAATTACAAATATCTCAAGCATTTGGTATCACACAAATCAGATCCCGAAAGTAATTCCTACATGACAGAAATTAACCATAATACAGACCAAAAAATACAATGTGATGTTTGTTCAGCGAATTTCAAGTCTGTGAACTCTTTATCTGCTCACAAAAGGAAACATGCATCGAAAGACAGAGTTCTATCATGTTCAATTTGCAGCAAGATATTCAAAAAACTATCCCACTTAAAAAGACATGAACTATGTCACGAGAATAATCGCCCATTCAAATGTTCCAAATGCCCAAAGTCATTTGCTACAGAGGCTACTTTAACAGAACATGAGAATAAGCACAACGGAATAAAACCACATTGCTGTCCAATATGTCCAAAGTCTTTTGCTCATCTATCGACATTAACAAATCATATAAAGATCCATACCAGAGAAAAGCCCTATTTATGCCCTACTTGTGGAAAAAGGTTTGATTCAAGCACTAATTTGAACCAGCATATGAAGAGGCATTTAGGATTGAAGTTATTTGCCTGTAACTTGTGTCCGAGGAAGTTTGTAAGTAAAGGTGTGTTTTCAAAATGATTTCTTGCATGAAATTTTGGCTTACTGATTGTTTATTTATTTTATTTATAGTACAAAACATTTAATATCAGTTCTAAGTCTCCGTGTGCCCTTTGGCAAAGTTCTCCTCCAAACCCTTTCAATTATCGCTGCTCCTTGCCTGTCTAGTCAATTTCTTTCCAGTAGTCCTCACCAAGTCATCTTGGTTGTCTATTAGCTAATATGTCATAGAAATCTCATAGAATACGTTTTTCACGTTCACATCATCAATTTTTGCTCTTAAACATAATAATATATTGGTCAATATTTGGAACATCTATTAGACTATTTCACATAAAACACTTTTTATTTTAAAGTTCCATATTGTTGCTGCTTATTGTCCCAAAATAAATAAAATAAAATAAAGGGCCATGATTTACTTGCCATTTAACTTCATGTCTATTCACTAAAAGAGATAATTAACCAGCGTCATAGGATATAGTTGAAATTTAGTAAGAAACCAATGGATATTGTTGAATTAAATTATATTTGATAAATGAACTGTGTATTTTCTATTAATTAAATAAAATTTTATTCAAAAACGTCTATCGTTTTTTACTAAACTTCAACTATATCCAACCTAGTTACTTATCTCCTTTGGTGACCATATCAACCTTTATTGTCATTTCAAAATATTTATAATTGCGTTATGAAGTGACTGGCAACTAATGGATGTCAAAATAATTTCAGGTGAACTCAAATCTCACAGCGTGACTCATACAGGCATGAAATCATACTCATGTGATCAATGTAATGCGACATTCACAAACTGCAGTTCTCTGACCAAACACAAGCTGAGGCATCTGGGTATCAAACCCTATCAATGTGATGCTTGTCCCATGAAGTAAGTCATATTACCACTCTATACATCAATATCTATACAAATCAATAAAATTGAAGTGTCTGTATGTAATGTCAAAATAACAGCTTCTTACTAAATGTATATAAAAGACTATAAGGCGCTTTAAACAAAAAAAAACTGTCTATTTCTTTGCTTCGGCTTATCTCCGAAACGGCTGGATTGATTTTGACGGGACTGTCGCTGGCTAATAGCTGATGTTATAAGGAGTAACTAAGGCTACTTTTATTTTAGAAAAGAAAAATATATAGTAAAAAGACACATTACTGTTTTCCGATATCCACGCGAACGAAGTCGCAGGCACAGCTAGTATTACAATAAAAATTTATGAATTTCAAATCTGGATCGTAAAGTTCAAACTTGTACGTGCATCAATGCAGAAATCTACCGGCTTTTCGGGCGACGTGCACTTTAAGTCACTAAAGTTATGGTCTATTATCTAATGTCAAAAAATTGTGTCTATACCAGCCGATTTGTGGCTAGTTCATTCATTCATCTATCAGTCGTGAGAGTCGTTTATTAGAGGCTGATGTATACGTAAATCGCTAGATGGCGCTGATTTCAAAATTTTAATAATTCGAACTGGCCGTATTAATATTGTTTTTTTTTTAATTACAGGTTCACATGCAAAGACCATCTGAAGAGGCACAACAGAATACATACTGGTGAAAGACCTTACCGGTGCGACCTATGTGATCGAACTTTTACACAAAGCACTGACTTGGTAAAACATACGCGCTCACACTTAGGAATTAATGTATATAAGTAAGTGTAGCAGGAACCATTTGCTAGAGACATGTAGCTTCGTGGCTTTTGAGCAGTTCAGTGAATTTCACACGGCGTTCAGTATGATATTTGAGTCTTCCAAAAGATGGCGCTGTTAATATTTCTATGAAAAAAATGTCGATGGCAATAAGGTTGCCGAAAATAATTATGACGTGTTCTAACTTTAATATTTATTTCACAGATGCAATCAATGTGCCCAAAGCTTCAGACTAAAGACGGAACTTCGCCAGCATATATCGGAACACTTCATTTCTTCACAATTGGAAGCATTGAAAATGAATAACACAGTTATACCTCCAACTGAGATCACCAGTAACGATTGTACAGCGAGGGAGCCACAGGAAAATGGAGTGGTTCAGAACAACAATGATAACTTCAAAACAACTGTCCAATGAAACTTGTTATAAGTAAAAAAAAGAAAACTGCTAGTACCTTTGAGAGAAGCAACCAAGGATCAAGTGCCTAGCGATAACTATGGTGGGAAAGTCAAAAGATAAGCTACAGTCCTTTCATAGTTATTTTACCTCTGATTTTGTATCACTGTCCAAATCACAGTGATCTTTATTCTCGTTCTAATAAGTTTGCTTTTGGGTTGCTGCCACTGACAAGTCTGTCAAAATCATTGTGATCTTTATTCTCGTTACAGTAATGTTGCTACTGTCAGGGGTAAAATAACTGAACGGACTATACCGAAAAGCTATGGCAGTCCTGCTGACTGGCCACTTTTCTAGGCCCTATAGAATAGAATCTATTTTTCTTATGGAGTGATCATGAATGACAAATTTTGAAGAAGATTTCATATTTGACAGCTATTATATTGTGGTGAAATATCATTAACTTCTATAGCTAACAGGCGCACCCATAAACTATCTACAAGCTAGTAGAATAGAAATAAGATGCATTTTATGGGTGTAGGCACCAATTTATAGGGTCAAACCTACCCATGTAACCAAAGGTCTATAAATCCATTTAATTTAGATTGGTGACCCAAATCACCTAATGTATTCTTAAATAAGTCGACGGAAAGCAATATCTAACGAAGTTGCCTATTCTGTGCCTCTTTTAAAGCAATATAAAAGAGTTATATTATTATCTTTATCATACGTAAAATGAAAGTATACATATTTAAATGATTAAAGTTAGTTTTTATTAACTATTTACTATTGGTCTGATTTTTAGTCCTTTTATCTGTAAGTACCAAAATATTCCCTAAAACGTTGATATGCATAGGAAAATACGTCAACGACCACGTCTGATGTAGTTTACACCCATTTGTTTCAGCTAGAGACTTCGAAAAGTTAAAAGAAATAAACTACAAAACAAGCAAGTAACGACGATCGAAACGGAAAGCTTGTAGTTTGCTATAGTTGTGGTGAAATCAAGAAGAAATTGCACACAGTGTAACCGAAGTAGATAACATCTGCATGGTTGACTTGCGACCTGCCGGTTACACGTAATGGGAGTTGGTTGCGGTGAAGACGCCTTGCAACACGCGAATGTCGAAGACACAATCTTGGGTGGATAACTAGGTTGAGTGCTACAAGTATCTTCTGGCGCCTGATTGCCATTGACAGGGGGGCGTTGTTGATAAATATTTGTGACATTTAAAAAATTGCGCCAAAACAAGATGGCGGCGTTAGTTTCGATTTTGGCCACGCGCCAAAATAAGCTTGTAGCGTAGAGCTATGCTGCTAATTCGATACCTTTTAGGCATTAAGTCCTGCGAGGAACATTATGGTGACACTACCTAGGTACGACCAAGATGATAACTATTTATATTAAAGAAAGAAAGAAAGAAAGAAAGAAAATACATTTATTTAGCACAGACTAAGAGACACACAATACACCAGGTAGTTAGATATTAGTCGTACATCAGAATAAAAAATAAGATAAAAATAAAAAGTGCAAAGTCCGATGTAAGAAATTAGGAGGAAAGTGTGCCTCACGGCTGCGCCAAAAAGGCCCAGTTCAGCAAAACTGCCAGACAACTGGTGCCTGACGCTGGTTTTCAACTGGACCTGATGTGTGAGGTGACGGATGTAAATAGGTGCATATGCATTGGACTTTGTGTGGGTTCATTACAGCCTAATTTGCAGTACCTAGGTATGTACTTCGAGGTGCTCGTGCTCCATACATTTAAATGTTTTGTAGATTCAGCGATAGGTCATAACTAGCTGCCAGTACCAAACGCAAAGTTTTGGTCTATGTAGGTAGGTAGGGGACAAATCTCACGACCATCAATCATGGCAACGCATTAGGAAACCACGAACTCAACGTAATTTAAGATGGTTAAATGTTTTCATTCATATACCTACTCGTAGATATTTATGCAAATGCAATGATTGTGAACTTGCGGTCAGGACTTGATGGTGGCTGAACTGCGTGGGGTGAATAACCCATTGACATCAGATTATGCATTGGATGCAAATGAGATGCCGAATGACATTTTGTGTTCAGAAGTTTCTAAGGTCTTAGGATAACATAATATGCACATTCTGCTCAGCTTAAAAAAAGTGTTTTCAGAGGACTCCCGTCAGGAACGAAGATCCTTACGCGCTACTCGCATGCACACACACTCGTATATAATAGCACTAGCTTCTGCCCGCGACTTCGTCCGCGTGAAATTTCTTGTTACTCCGGCCCACCCCGTCGCATCGAATCGCCTGCCCGCGCTATTACTTCATTTTTGCTTAGCGTTCTTTCTGACTTTTTTTCTTTTTGCTCGGCTCCTAAAGGTCATAGCGTGATGTTAAATAGCCTATAGCCTTCCTCAAGAATTGGGCTATCAAATGCAAAAATAATTTTTCTAATAAATAAATAAGAAGCTCGGCTTTTTTTAAAATGATTCTTATGCTGAATGTGTCTGCTCTTGACCTCGATCACGCCTGATGGAAGGCGATGGATGTGTTCAATGATGGAACGAGCATGCCCAGAAGATGCCTGTTCACTCCTGTTTTTCCTTGGCGTGACCATTACTACCTGTCAACTTCTATCGCAAGTCGCGTTAGGTTCGCCCCAAAAATATTACTACTTATACGTATTGAGGCTGACTGACTTTTTGTTACCACAACTGATTGAGGTCCAGGAGGGAATGGCGGAGAAACGAACTATTTGATAAGAGATTCCCCAAGCTGATTATATGAATGAAATTAGAAGGAGGGAAGGGCAGTCTTCGCCATGCATGAACTAATCATAATAATTAAGGGCACATGTAACCTTTCGTGGTCCACTTGGAGGTCCAACCGTCTCAGGACACAAGTGAGAAGATGTAATTTGAACCTGATAAAGTGTGGCTACTTCAACGGAACTGCAGTAGGGAGAGGATGTGGAGCTATGTACAGACGCCAGCACCTCAAGTTACCCGAGACTGTAAATTTTTCCCAATCAACCTTGAACCTTATACTTTAGCGATAAAGTTGAAAATCTATTAAGGAAAATTGACAGATTGTAGTAGCTTGACGTGTGTACGTTACCCCAGCAAGAAAGTGTCTCCTAGAGTTATAGGAGTAGAACGTATAATATGTGCCCTATCTGCTGTAAATGTGCCCCCAAATAAAAAATGTGTGCCCCCTGTCGTTTTGGAAAAAAACGGAAAAAACGATTCCTGCTGGGGTAACGTTTTTCTAGCAGGAAAATTCTAAACGAATGATCGGAGAGAGAAAAATTGTGCATGGCCAGAGAGCTTATATGTGTGCCAAAATGTGCCCCCAAAAAAAAAATCTGTGCCCCTTCAGGTTTTCGAGATATTGCATTTCCTGCTGGAGTAACGTTTTGATGAATCGTATATCTCTACAACCATTGCATGTGCCCCTGTAGAGTAAACATACACGAGTAGCTCTTAATGTGTGCCCCTTAGTGCCCCAATTAGTTTTAAGAAAATATTTATAGTTTTCAAGTTATAGCGGTTTTATGAAAACCCGAAAAAACATCGCAGCGCCTAAATTAGACAAGAAACAAGTTCGCTGAAAACTGTATTCGGTCCTTCTTGACGCTAATAATAACCATACAAAGTTTCAAAACTATTCATGCATGCGTTTTTGCTAAAAGTCAAAACGATGGTGTCCTAACTTTGACGGCAAAATACAAGGAACCGGCTCAATCCGAGATGTGTAGGTGTAAACCAAAATCATGTGCCTTTAGTCAAAAATATATGGTGAAAATATTCAGCTTGGAATGTTTCGCATTAAGTAAATATTAACAAAAAACCAAAATATGTAAGCAACGGCTGGTTATCCGACCAAATTTGAATGACTACTAAAAAGCGACGGATTCATACATATCGATGACCTTCTTTACTTTACTCACTAACCGGTTCACACGTGTTGTGCCTGAGTATACACTGACTTAAAAAAGTAATAAGTAATTAAATAAAGTTGTTATTGGATTATATTCTACTAGCTGTTTCTATGACGTTACACATGATTAAGTACATTATAAATAGTAGCCTAAGTGCTATTCCAAGGTAAGCTATCTTCTCGATTCTAAATTTCATTAAAATACATCCAGTAATTTATGTGTGAACGAAAGAAATACATCGAGATATTCGCCAGGTCTTTGACTTGGTCCCGATGTTTAAAAAAAAATATAGTTCATGAAATGTGTGATGAATACCTACTACTAAAAAGAGGTAGCTTTTTTTGTATATAAATAAAAAGCCCGTATTTGTCTTTTTATATTAGGTACATATATATTTATTGATAAGCCGTAGGTTAGATAAATTAACAGTACAATGCGTGCCACGAAAGATGAGACATGACCCGCCTCCCCCGCTCTTTCCGCCGCCCCTATGACGTCCAGTCCCGTCCCGCACTCAGACCTCATACCGCTAAAGATACCTAAAATCGTGTACTGTGCATGTCAACCCACGTGGTGTGTCAAGTCTCATCTTTCGTGGCTCGCATTGTAAGTTTTTCATCATTAAGGGGAATGCTCCAACTAGCCCGCGAAATTCAAAATTTCTTGCGTTTTTTGCAATTTGCAGGCCAGTGCTAGGTTGTATGTTGATTAAAATATTATTCGCGGTTGTAAGACGTATATAGTTACAGAATTATAATCATCAAAATCACCAATACAACCCTCCAAGTTCATAAAGGCGTAGGAACAAAAAAAAAACAGAAAAAATTTGAATTTTGCGGGCTGGTTGGAGCATTCACCTTACTTAATAGAAGATTCCCTTTTTTCGCCTCCCCACACCGCTGCATATATCTCTGGCCCCGCGGCATCCGCTGACGTCGTGTCGCAAGGAGTCGCTTTGTCTAGCTTGGAGAAAGTGAGACAGCTAGTACGCGTACGGTGTTAATGTGACAGAGACAGGTTACGTGTAACGTCGCTCTATTATGAATACGAAGTGTTTATTGAGGAAGTGCGTTTGGATTATTACTTGGTACTGTTAAACAGTTGCAGTTATGTTATGACGCCAAGGACACTGTTACGTTGAGTCACGCAGTTGCACTGATACTGTTTGTTTACTTTTTTTTGAGTTGGTTGAAAGTGGCGTATTAAGCATTTTATAACAATTATGTGGTTGTAGGGGTGTTGAATTTTATGGCACGATCTGCGGTGGTAAGTATTTAATGGCATTGTTTTGACTTACCTATTTAAAAATACTTGTCTTATCAAGTACTTGGATTTTTGACGTGACAACGTCTAATAAATCGATGAAGCTGGCTGCACTCACGAAAAAACATGACTCATGTAGCGTTACCTCGCGGCCTCGCTCTGTAGCGTTCCATGGCGCGGGCGGCTTGAAGTGTAAGCGAATATTAACAAATGCAATGCAACTATTCCATCAGTATTTTCTTATGACGTTGTCACGTTCAACTATCGTCAGTAAACCGACTTTACAGACAACCGATTTTTTTCATTACTTTATATACTAATTTCTAATATTTATAGGTAGGAACTTTGATCTGTGATTTGATGCAATAATTACTTTAAGAATTAAAATTAAGGTGCATTCGGGTAATGTCGAAAATCGGCATATTCCGAAAATTTCAATTTCCTACCAAACGCGACGATATCTTATAATGTGGCAACATTTACCTAGACGCCAGTTTAATACTCCCCCCGCTTCTGTTGACTCAAGTCGCTACTTGTAAATGTACGAGTCACAACGCCGCATTTCTCGCAGTGTGTCATTTTTCGCGCGTTTTCTAGTTATCGGAAATTACACGAACATTGTTATCTCAGAAATTTGGTAAGTTATTTAACTGATTGTTTTTTTGTTTAATAGATTTTCGTTTTTAATATAGTTTTTAATGGGTTCGCGCATCCTAGGTATCTTTTTCTGTTTTTATTGAAATTACCCGAAGATGGGTAAATCCGAATCAAAAATGATTCGGATTTAGCCGATGTTGCTTTTCTATGGAGATTGTCAGTGGTTCTCAATATTCTCAATCTATAATTTATTTGGGTAATTTCGATGGTAGGTTAGTTCTGTCTAAACGTGATATACCTAAGCAGGGGGGGTGTCATTTCACAGCTTAGGTCTGATCGGCCGGCCCGCCTATTGGTAAGCAAATGGCAGTCGGTTGCCACTCGGCTAGCATGCTCGACATGTCTCGCGCGTATTTGAATATCGTATCGACAGTGATTTGTTATACCTAAACTTGTATTTTGTTCAGGAGTGATCCTTTTGTACGCTAGTTCTATTACTAATACTGTGATGTAAGCACTAATCTACATGAGTTTTTTAATACAATCGCTATACAGACGGAGTTATTTTTGTTCTTTTGACAATCAAGACACGGAGTTCTTGTTGTGCTACTCAAACTTGACAGTAAAATATAGGTACGTCATTGCAAATTATTATTGATAGTTTTCGTAATTTATTTATTTAAGGACAACCAACAAAGCATACACAAAAATAATTATAAACACTGATTGTTATAACTTGTCAAAATTTATTTTATAAGTTTTGAGAACTTCTTTGTTTAGTTTTTTTTTTTTAATCTAAAACTTCGAATAAAGCTTTATAATTTGTTTATGTTATTCAGGTGTCAGAGAGAGGCTCAACTATTTTAGTGTGCATAACTGAGATATCAAGTTAACATTTTTGTTTAATTTATATGTCAAATTTATATGTCATAAAATTGAATTATAAAATTAACCCACTTACAAGTAGAAGTGGGTTAATTTTATAATTCAATTTGACTATTTATTTGTGATTTTGCTACATAAGTAGTAGTTTAATTACTTACTTAATTTTCAAATAAATCTTTATTTTTTATTATATTAAGTCTTATTTTCAAACCCAAGACCCATGATTATTTCCATTCTTATTACAGAAAATCTTAAACGTTTTGATCGGATCTCAGCAGTCGCGACGCGGCAGCGCTGCCGAGTCGCAACTGCCGAAACTGCCCACATCTTTGTATGGATTTTTTTGCAAAGCTCTTCGATGCAAGCTGCCCGTCCCCGCGCTGCCGGGTCGGGCTACACGACCGCGTACCTACATCGGAAGGGGTAGCATACAAATCCATACAAAGATCTGAATGTTACTTTTAGTAGGATATGCGATCATTTTGATTACGATACAATAATATCTTTTAAGCTATGAGAATAATCGCGTGGGTAAAAGAATCATATCCGCTCTGTACCTGCTAAAAGATTGAGAACCATTTACCCATGCGACGGGTAATTCCGAAATACAAGTGTCACACAAACGTGTTTAGGTTATTCTATGACAAATATCGTGAATATTATTTTTGGAGAATAATAACGATATAAAAAGAAATATGTACCTTTTGTCAAAAGTGAATAAAATCCACTTTTAACCGTCATTCGCAATTGCCCGTACATAATTCGAAATTACACTAGTGCAAAGAAAAAAAAAGTAAGTTTTTAAACACTTTTTTTTTTAAACTACTACGATATTTATGAAGGATCTCTGAATAGAGCTCTAGGCTATACATTCAAGAAGACGAAATGACTTCTTTAGAAGACATATAATCCACTGCTTCTGCCTGGTTCATCAAAATACACACATTCCATCAATTTGTCTGAAAACCATTCGATATTACCCGAATGCACCTTAAGGGAATAAAAATAATAATTTCCACATCAACAAGCTGTTTCATTTATTATAGTCACAAGGTGCATTTAATATATTTTTTAATTAGCCCCCAAAACTTTTGAACGCGACTGTACGGACAACAGCTTAGGTATAATACGTTCAATAAAGAAGGTCATCGATATGTATGAATCCGTCGCTTTTTAGTAGTCATTCAAATTTGGTCGGATAACCAGCCGTTGCTTACATATTTTGGTTTTTTGTTAATATTTACTTAATGCGAAACATTCCAAGCTGAATATTTTCACCATATATTTTTGACTAAAGGCACATGATTTTGGTTTACACCTACACATCTCGGATTGAGCCGGTTCCTTGTATTTTGCCGTCAAAGTTAGGACACCATCGTTTTGACTTTTAGCAAAAACGCATGCATGAATAGTTTTGAAACTTTGTATGGTTATTATTAGCGTCAAGAAGGACCGAATACAGTTTTCATCGAACTTGTTTCTTGTCTAATTTAGGCGCTGCGATGTTTTTTCGGGTTTTCATAAAACCGCTATAACTTGAAAACTATAAATATTTTCTTAAAACTAATTGGGGCACTAAGGGGCACACATTAAGAGCTACTCGTGTATGTTTACTCTACAGGGGCACATGCAATGGTTGTAGAGATATACGATTCATCAAAACGTTACTCCAGCAGGAAATGCAATATCTCGAAAACCTGAAGGGGCACAGATTTTTTTTTTTGGGGGCACATTTTGGCACACATATAAGCTCTCTGGCCATGCACAATTTTTCTCTCTCCGATCATTCGTTTAGAATTTTCCTGCTAGAAAAACGTTACCCCAGCAGGAATCGTTTTTTCCGTTTTTTTCCAAAACGACAGGGGGCACACATTTTTTATTTGGGGGCACATTTACAGCAGATAGGGCACATATTATACGTTCTACTCCTATAACTCTAGGAGACACTTTCTTGCTGGGGTAACGTACACGCTTGACGTGCTGGCGTCTGTACCAACCTGTGCTCCACATCCTATCCTGTACTTTGAGTCCCAAAACATGCAGTCAAGTGACCTCTGCGCTGCCACCAGCGACGTAGAAGTGGCGAAGTTTTGGGCCAGCAAGGTCTGAAATACTGTCGTATCAGAAAAATGACATTCTTGTATAGTTTGGCACATAAAGAAGGAGAGAGATTACATTGCATGTGGTCATTGAACATACGTTTTCAACATTGCCCCACCTATAATGTTACGATCTACGCGGAAAACGTAAAGAAACTCTACACTACCTAGTTTTCCACTTATGTGTGCATTAGGCAATAATCATAGTAATGCAACCGTCAACTTTACAACGCAAACGCATGCTTTCTTACCGGAGGAGCTAAATTTGTTTCCGCGGGTAGGTACATGTGATCTTGTACGTATATACTTACCTACATCTTTACATTTAGCGTTAAGTTTTTAATTTGGGCTGAAGAAAATGAAACTTTAATGGAAATTCGAAGGTGCCTACATTCCTCGTATATATCTACATACACATTAGGTAGGTACCTACCTAAATAACAAAAACAGAAATAAAAACAAAACACAAACAGAATACTTTGTCATAACTCACCGACATATCGGATATACATTAAAACTGAGTACATCCCGAGGACAGCCGAACACATTCGAAGCGGGTATTTATTTCATCTTATAAACAAAACACGCGCTGTGTCGCTTACGGTACCAGTGGCGCGAGTTCAATGGTTTTTTCCCATCTCAAAAAAAGCCCAACGCGCCTAAAGAAGTCTTTACTTCAAAAAAAAAATTCTAATTTAACTAAACCCAATAACAAAAATTACAACAATAAATGGTACCTACTGAACATTGGAGTGAAGATGGAACTTGTAGTGATAATTTATTGCGAATATTCATCAGTCACACAATCACACCCCTTCTTCCACACTGTTGACGATCGGTAAAAAATAATTTCGTTCGTTCCCAGTGTACGAATGGAACTTTTTCTAAACTTTTGTTTTTTAAACTGATCGGGAATAATCGATTTATTGTGAACTGTTCTACTGTCGCGTGGGACAGATCTACTCAAACTGCATGACTGGTTGGGCTGCTCACACATAGTATGCGTGCCACGAAAGATGAGACTTGACACACCACGTGGTTTGACATGCGCAGTACACGATTTTAGGTATCTATAGCGGTATGAGGTCTGAGTGCGGGACGGGACCGGTCGTCATAGGGGCGGCGGAAAGAGCGGGGTAGGGGGGGCCAAGTCTCAGCTTTCGTGGCACGCATTGTACGGTTGTACCTACTCTGATTTTTGACAAAAGCGTGCAATCCTGACTTAAAAATTATCTCCTTCGACCTTTAGTATACAGTTAGGAAGTAGGCTCTGCCTCATGCTTCAGCTGTAGGTAGGTAGAGATTTTGTCTGCACCCTGAATGCGTAAACACACTATCAACTCAATCAATAATTTTGAAGGATTATTGCTAATCCATTGCTTCATATTTATGTTCGAAAAATAAGTCTGCTCAACAACGTAAATAACGCAATGAATGTACAGTGCGTGCCACGTAAGAAGAGACTTGACACACCACGTGGTTTGACATGCGCAGTACACGATTTTAGGTATCTTTAGCGGTATGAGGTCTGAGTGTGGGACGAAACTGTCAAAATGAAACCCATTGCTACTGATTGTGTGTTACGCAATTAATACCCCGCTGGTTGGCTTTACCAACCGATCTCCACGAACGATTCTTATGTTCTTGCTGGCATGTTGTTAGAGATAAACACAATTTCTTATTTATTAATACAAATAAAAAAACTTAAGTTAAAAAAAATGAAAAACTAAAACCCATTTTAAATTAAATGATAGTTGGAAGCAGGCGGGACCCATTTGAATTTGAAAATATAATAAAAATGGTATGGGTCCCGACGCCTGCTTCCAACTTTTATTTAATTTAAAATGGGCTTGTTTTTAGCTTTTCAGTTTTTTTAACTTAAGGTTTTTTACTGCAGTCGGGTTTTTTATTTTTTTTAATTACTTTTTTTATTTCCAGCTTTTTAGTTTACAAATGTGAAAGATTTCGCATACGATTTAGTTCTTGGTATGTGTTTTTTTACGATTTGTCACTTGGAATTACTTTTAACCATACCTATATACTTTTGCAATCACCTTTTTAAACCCTTTGTTTTGATTCCCCACTCGATATGTTTTGAGAAATAAAAAATTTTTGAAGACAATATTATGACGTCAAAAATCGGCCGTTATAATTTTTTTTTCAATTTTGATATACCCAGTCTCACTCTCACAATTAAGACGAATCTAATGGCACAACTCAAACTGAAATCTATCAAGCCGTTTAGGCTAAAGAGCGTGCCAAAGAAATATACATACACTCGATAAACATAACCCTCCTTCTGGCGCAGTCGGGTAAAATGGGCTCTTGCAGTAGGTAATTACGCCAGAATAGGTAGGACATAATTATTTCGACGTATCATCATAATCAGACTATAATATTCCCACTGCTGGGACACAGGCCTCCTCTCGGTGAGAGGGAATGGGCCGTAATCCACCACGCGGGCTCAGTGCGGGTTGGTAGATGTCACATGTCCTCGAATTTTTGGTTCTAGGACATGCCGGTTTCCTCACGATGTTTTCCTTCACCATTTTGAGAGCAGTGGTGTTGAAATAAAATTTACACAAAGTAAAGCGCCTGTCTGGGTTCGAACCTACGACCTACAACTCGTAAGTCGCGGCCATTACCACTTGGCCACCACTGCTCAACGTACGTACGTACGTACGTTTCGACGTAAAGTCAAGGTCTTATGTGTTTAGGCCTACGGTTAGACTTAACCCATTGAGTGTCTAATTAGCAGACACAATAGAATTTAATTGTTCTTATGTCGCACTGTGTAACATAAGACATTCGAAAGGTTAACCTACTTATTAGAGTGATTAATTATGTACCTACCTGATTTAATTAATGTTGCTGCTAACAAAATTAGTATGTCATTGCATGTAGGTCTGCAATAAACTTGAGTTAGGTATAGCAATCAAGCTATTTAAATTTTAATATACCTTTAAATATTTATATCGCAATTAAATATACTCTTAATATTATGTAAATCTTGCTGCGAATTGTTTAGAAAGTACAAAGTATATCGGCATTCTTCAAAACACCAGGATTAACAACAGGAGTACCTATTTGGCGCGTTTTTTTATGGATCTGGTAATACCTACTAGTAGGTACCTAGATGTTATCTTAAACGTAAGGGTCATGGAGTTTCGTCATCTGAGGAGTGCGTAATTCACAGGCCAGTTAGGGCTGCTGCGTAATGAATGAATTAAAAGAGTGTTTGTTTATAACCTAGTTTGTTAATCATTAGCATGTGGCTTTTTCTGCTCTTTTATTAGCACTTAGCTCTTATTTTGTCTGTTATTGAAAAATCTCTTTCCAACTCATGTCTATTGATATTTTTGTAAGTAGCTAGTTGGAAACTTTTGGTTGGGGTAACATTTAATTTACAGATGTAGTTAAGTACCTACGTACCTACCTTCTTGAGGTTAAGTGATAACGCCTCACGATCGTACGATCAGGTTAAGCTGCGCTTGCCGCGGTTGGTCTGTGGATGGGTGACAATCTTTACATAACAAGACCCCTGCTCCGTGTCTCGAAAAGCACGTTTAGCCGTTGGTCCCGGCTGTCATTCATGGATCTTTGAGAGTCAGTCTGACAAACAATCTTACCAAGGGGTATCGTATGGTCAGCGGGATTGTCCGAAAGGGTTACCGCTTTCCCGGAAAATAAAGGGCTAAGGAAGGAACACGGGTGGGTTTTAGTCAGTAAGAGTCTGACACTCCCTTCCGCTCCACCCAGAGCGGGAGGAGTCATTTAATGATTTTCCATCCTCAAAAAAAAGGGGGTCTCGTATAACCCAATAGCTGGGTTGTGGAGGTCAGATTGGCAGTCGCTCCATGTCAAATACTGGTATTCAGCTGCATCTGGTTAGACTGAAAGCCGACCCCCAATAAATACCTACATATTTAACAATCAACATCAAGAAATTGGCGAGAATTTGTTATTATTACAAGGAAAACTTCTATAATTTACTGGAATGTATAATTAAGCTGCACTCGAAGGCTTAGTAAAATACGAGGTTAGTGTGTACGTGATCTTAAGGTTGATAGATATACGAGCGTTAGATACAAGTGTGGAGACTTCTTTATTTATATCCATCGTGTGACCAAGGAAGTTGTCACCACCGTCCGTCGTGGATATGTTATGTTCTGCGTTAAGCCTCACAATGGTCTGAGGTGTAATAGGCAAGATCCTTTTAATTTACACTATGTAAGGATAGATGTAAGTTGAGAAATAAATAAATAAATAAATTTAAAGTTCATCTTTTTGCAAAGCGAATTAGAATAAAGATGAATGAAATTCCATGTCTTTGTTTACTTTTCTTGTGTAAAGTCAGGAAAATAGATTGTTAGGCCATTTGATTTCAAACTGTGTATAGGTGTGCATTTGTATGAAATGTTTTTATCACGGCAAGTTGACGTAGGGTGTCAATTTGCTTAATAATTAATTTCCCTTTTTTTTCAGGATGGGAAATCATCAAATGACCCCTCCCGCTCTGGGTGAAGCGGAAGGGAGTGTCAGACTCTTACTGACTAAAACCCACCCGTGTTCCTTCCTTAGCCCTTAATGTTCCAGGCCAGCTACTTTCGGACAATCCCGCTGAATGAGAATGTGGCTTTGTGTTTGCTTAGCTCTGCAACACACTGTGCCCATTGTACGTAGGTACATCCCCCAGGGATTTATATAATCTAGCTTCTACTTTCACTATCTAATCTGGTAATGTACGTTAATGCATACCTACTCAAAGCGGAGGTAGGTGTTTGAGCATAACTAATAAGAGTAATTAGGCCTTATCTTTGTTAGATAGCCTCACATATGAAATAAAAAGGATAGCCTATGTTGTAGCCTTCTGGAGTAAGACTTGATGACGTTTTGATATTGCATTGTTGTGAGGTTAGTACAGTCATGTTCAAAACTTGTAAAGAATTGGGATTGTGAAACGTGACAATTTTTTTTAAACTTTTTTCTATTTCTATGATTTCGAACACGCTAGTATGTGAGTAGGTAATAACTATAAGGTGTTAATGTGTAATATTTTTCTAGATATTTTTTTACTTCATGAAACTAACTTGTGTGAATTAAGAGATATTTAGATTTCTTTAGGCACTTTGCTTTTGGCTTTTTTATTGCTCGCCAGTGTAGTTTGGAATTCAAATAATAGATTTCGGACGGCTTTTCAATTTCAATAACAAATTATACCAAAAGAGGCTATACTGACCATCATTTACTCGTAGATATATTTTTATAATCCTATCCTTTCACGAAACTAATAACGACTTGATCCATTGATCGTTTTGCTGAGACTAGCCCAATAAAGTCTTATGGTATAAAATATGAATAGTATTATGTATTTAATTTAATTTAAATTGCGCTTTCCTACTCTTGGACAAAGGTCGAACTCCACTCCTTTCATTGTTTGCTAACCATTTATTTACTTTCTTACTTTAAATAAATTCTAAACTTAACACATGATCGATTTTTAAATGCACCATCGATGCGTTAGCGCTGTTAAGGAGAGCACGTGACAAGCGTTCTTAATTTGAAAACAAAAAGAGAGCGGCGGCACCTTTTCCAAAATAACGTTTTTTTCGATACCTATTATTGATGAATTTAATTTGCAGATAGAAATTTCACGTACCCAACAAGCCGAACTCAGAAAAAAAAAATGCAAAAAGCTGAGTAGAGCACAAACATTTCAGCTTTTTTTAGGTATATGAAACACAGAAAGCCAATCACTTAACCAATAGAGCGAACCGTTTTTTGATGTTCCACTAGCCTATCGCTTTTTTTCTCGTATTTCGATGGTCCAGAGTAAATTGGTAAGACAGTTTTATTTTATTTGTAAAGGAAAACAAACACCAACTAACTACATTGTTTACAGATTGCAACATAGATTTATGCTAAATATAAAGGCTACTTCAAACAGGCGCGACACGCGATAAAATCGCGCGCGACACAAAGGCACCGCAAGTCGCGCAACGAGCGGTGCCTTTGTGTCGCGCGCGATTTATCGCGTATCGTGCCTGTTTGTAGGAGCCTTAAAGAAAAAAAAAGTTAGAAAAAAATTATAATTTGACAAATGGCAATTCGTTTTTCAGACTTTCGTTTTAACACACCAAATTAAGAAATAATAACAGATGCTGACGCTAAATGTTTTGACATAAGACATGATTAATCGCTGCTACATGAACGGTAAAGGTTGTAAATGCACTGCCCTCAATTATTTTGCTCTTATACTGGTTATAAAAGAATTGCATTTGACAGGCGTACTAGATTTTAATGTTACGTATGAATAAAAGGTGGGAGATGACCTGGTATTGTATTTGTACAGACGCCAGCACATCAAGCTACTACAATCTGTCAAATAGATTTTCAACTTTATCGCTAAAGCATAAGGTTCAAAGTTGATTGGGAAATTTGGCAGTTTCGGGTAGCTTGATGTGCTGGCGTCTGTACTACAAGAATATACCTAGTACAAAGTACAATATCAGGTCCTCGTCAGTCAGGTCAGGTCGTCGTCATTGTTGAGGATTCGTCTTCGTCTCCGTATCTTTCGTCTCACGTACCAATTAGCATCAACAATACATCATCATCATCTATCGCACTCCATCCATCCACTGATGGAGATAGGCCTCCGCAACACCCGGTTCTCCACCTTCCGCATCATACCTTCTTAAGGTCGTAGATCCGTGATCCTCCCAGGCTTCCTTTGGCGACTATAAAGTTGAGACCTCCTCAAATTACGTCTTACCAAGCCTTTGCCGGCCTTCCTTGAGGAGTAGGAGTGGATCGAATGATCGATGTTTCCACCTGTACTCAAAATACGCGCTTGGACGTGGATTTGCGGACACTAGCCCGTTTTACTATTTATAATAAGATCATCAGAATATTATGGTACTCCCAGTGTATACGGCATAGCGATTGTTGTAGGTACTCGTAGTAGGGGCAACCCTGTATTTCGCGGGTGTCGTGGTAGGGCACTGTTAGTTGTGGTAACGCGCGTTCGACGCACGCGCATCGAATAGTTATCGATTATTTTTGAAGTTCGAACGATTTTGTTTACGTTGCACCTTTTTTGTTTTTGGATTTTTTGTTTCTCTTTTTTTAAGGTAAGTTTTTATTGCGTATTTTTTATAATAATTTAGGGTGTTTAAAAATGTTTTCATTCATAACTTTAAAATCAGAGTGTTCTTTGTCTATTCCTACATTGGCGTGAGGTTTTCCCAAACAAAACACAGTGTTTAGAAATGCGTGTACGCACGTCAAAAAGTATAAGAAAATAATTATTTGTTTTCAACAAACTACTTATATTATTTTTACTTAAAAAGTTAATCTAAGGTCACTTTCAAGAGATACGGTTCAAGTAGAGTATTCGGGCTGTCGCAATAAAATTGCTACTTAATTCATTCGGTTCGTTTTGTTAATAAAATTAAATAAAGCGAAAGTTTGAACTTTTACCTAAATCTTAGTGCTAACCTTGAATTTGGTTACGACATTTTTCTTGGTAAATTATTTATTTGAAATCATTTGGAAAGTTACTTACCGTCTTTCGTCAGATTATTTATTTCTTATGTCAAGTTGATTAATTAATTAAGTTTTGATGGCTACCCTTGTTTTCTTACGCGAAAAATCAAAGAGATATACTTATCTCTTATCGCTTCTGTGCGCTAGTGTCCTTTTTTCTGACTTTTGTGTCAATTGCCTAATGCGTATTTCTGGATTTATCGACTCGCCCACAAATAAATTAATTTCGTGTGGTTCGCCTACAGAAAAAAATTATTAAATTGACGCATCGCACATTTTGGGCGAGTAAGTTCGTGCGAATCGACTAGTAAACCGGCTCCGGGCTTTACCATCAAAATCACAAAGTTTATTTCGGAAAAATATATTACACTAGCAGTGCCCCGCGGTTTCACGTGCATAAGTGTCGATCTACTATCTCTATACCTACCAAATTTCATCTAAATCGGTTCAGCGGTTTAAGCGTGAAGAGGTAACAGACAGACAGACAGACGGACACACTTTGGCATTTATAATATAAGTATTAGTATGGATTGTAAGTAACAGTACTAAGAAATCTTCTTACACTAAACATGGCTTGAGTGTTAACTGATAGCATTGGTACCAGCAGGTACCTACTAAATGATTCATCAAAATGTAAAAAAAAATAGATTTTATCAATTTATCAGGCCTAGATCACTAAGTAAGTATAACAAATTCTGAGTCTCCATGAAGTGCACATAATGAACATACATTTATGTAGGTAATAAAAATGCGATGATTCTCTCTCAGTTTACATAGATGTACGTATGTTCTGAATATATGCACACAAAACTATAGAACTAACTTTGGCAAAGCACTTGAAATAGGAATTTAGTGCTGTTCATCTCGGAAAGCCACGTCGGCCAGTCATTGGCCCACTGTCAATTTCAAAGAACATTTTGACCAGTTTCCCCATACCTAAGCACTTCTTTCCAAACTATACTTAATCCAACTCAAACTAGATTTCTAGTTCAACATACTAAAAACATAATATAACAACCTAATGTAACTTAAAAAAATCTTACTCCATTTGTTTACACATTTTCATTACGGAATCTGACAGTTACATCATTAACACATTTGTTCATACTTAGATCTGTATTCAGTGGTATATGAGTACTTGAAGTGTAGTAACACGCGAATTGAGTAATTATTTCTTAATAATCTGGTAGTGTAGGTGTACCACTTAAATTACATAAGGAATAACATAATTGTGTATATGTTCTTGAAACTTGAAAGTGCGTATCCCGTTAGGAGAGCTGAATAAGGTGATATTTAATTATCTCTAGTCAGTAATGACACCGACTTTATAGACTATAGAGAATCAACTAAAAGTAATCATCATTTTTGCCGAAAGACGTCCACTGCTGGACATAGGCCTCCCCCAAGCACCTCCATTTCGACCGGTTCTGTTCTTCTCGCATCCAACGGGTTCCTGTGGCCTTCACAAAGTCGTCGGACCACCTTGTGGGAGGCCTTCCAACTCTAGGTCTTCCGGTACGCGGTCGCCACTCCAGAACCTTTCAGCCCCATCGGCCATCTGTTCTGCAAGCACTGTGCCCTGCCCACTGCCACTTAAGTTTGGCAATTCTTCGGTCTTAAAAATAATAGGTACTTGTGACGAAAATATACACTTGCGTGAAAAAAATTGGCCCACCCCGTGTTCTCCATTTAAGAGACGAATGAGACGATATCTCAAAAATCTTAGTGAATATAAGTTATTATTTTTATATTGTGTGAAGGTAGGTAACGTGAATTTTAATTTTTATTGCTAAAACATAAGGTTTAAATTTGATTGAGAAAATTTGACAGTTTCGGGTAACTTGATGTGCTGGCGTCTGTACATACATTCAGGAAGGTATAACGATATAATTTAATAGGTTGTGTCAGTAAAACTTGAATTATAATGTTTCAAATCGAAGAGCTCGGAGTGGGCCGATTTTTTTGGACGCAAGTATTATAAACCTTTAAAAAAGGCATCTTCTCATAGATACGAAAGGACGACCATTGATCACCACAATTGCTCACTGCGAGTTGGCGATCTCATACAATTTTTACTTTCAGTTTTTCTCACGATGTTTTCCTTCACTGTAAGTCACAGATTTTTAGATTTACTGATCAAAATGCTTATAATGAAATTGAAAACGTAACATATTACCTAATACTAGAAAATTCTAACGATTTTATTCATATCTATTGGTTTATACTCATTGTAATTGCGATAAAAATTTAAACCCTATAATAATCGCCTGAAACACAGGATTACCTAGTTTAGGCACAAATAATGGGTGAACTCGACATAGATTTAAGAAAAACTGTATTTAACGTTAGGCTTTATATTTTTGAATAAATTTTGTTATTATTCCTTTATTCAACTAAATACATATAAATTATACTTTTAAATATTAATATAAAAAGAAATATAAAAACATTTAAAAATATAAAAAATAGTAATTCACCGGTATCGGGAACAGGGTCCAAGCTAACGGCGGTCAGGGTTCCAGAGAGAGGAACCTTCTAACAATGCGGGCCGTGTCCAAAAGTACCGCTCTCTGAATCAAGCCCTTGATCCAGCTGCCCAACGAGAGCCTCCTTAGGTGTTGGTCGAGGCTCTTGGCTATTAAACCATTGGCTGTCACGACTATCGGCACAATGATCGCTGAGTCCACATCCCACATGTCGACAACCTCGTGAGCCAAGTCAAGATACTTGATCTGTTTATCTTTCTCGGCTTTTGTTGTTGTATCATTGTACCTATGTTCGATTAAAAAATCCTTCGGATTTACGTTACGTTTACATCGCTCGTTCGTGCTAGGGCCTCCGCCATCTCGTGCTTGAGAAGCGGGTCTTAAACTTCCTAGCCAGTATGTCATTTTAATCCAAGAAATATGGTGCCTAAGTCGTGGTGGCATTCGATTATGTCACGCGATTAGATTGTGCCTGAGCTTGTACCGGGGTACAGTGCGCTAGGAATGCATGTCTGTCTGCTGTAAGCGGAATAACATTTAATAATAATGGAATGGGTAGCACGGTTTAAGCCTTTATCTTTCAGAGCAACACTCGCAGTCGTGACTATGGGAATATTCTGTAGATCCAAATTAATGACTGGCTGGTCGATGAGATACTGAGTTTATTCTACGTTGAGTTTTTTTTTCAGATCAATATCTACTTTCGATTCTACTACAGCTCATAAGAATTACGTACAGTGCCTTCTAAAAGTTAGTTGACATTTTTCCATTTCAGCTGTGTTGCCACATTATGATTTGACATTCTAGTTTCAAATGTTTGAACTGTACACTTATCGTTTTTATTGACAGGGCTGATTTTTCCATCGCCAGATAACTTTTATTCGAGGAATAAAATTGACGGTTGACAGTTTTTGTATGAAAAAACTGTCAAAATTTCAAAATTATTCCTCGAATAAAGTTATCAGATGATTGAAAAATCAGCCCTAATTCATTTATCTATTACTAGCCTCTGCCCGCGACTTCGTCCGCGTGAAATTTCTTGCTCCCCAACCCATCGCATCGCATCACCCGCCCGCGCTATCACATCGTTTTCTCTTAGCATTCTTCCTGACCTTTTTCTTTTTGCTCAGCTCCAAAGAGTCCTGGCGTGATTAAGCTTTCCACATGGATTGGACAATCTAATGCAAAAATAATTGATAATTCCAGAGATTAGCATGTTCAAACAAACAAACAACAGTTTGTTTTTCTGTTCTATTAACTGCTAAAGGTAACTTTATTTAATAATAGCTGTGCCCCGCCGTTTCACCCGCGGTAATTTCAGGAAAAAACCTACTAAAAACTTGTTGACAAAAAAAAACAACCGACTTCCAAAAAAATACAAAGTGAAAAATAACTTTAATTTCGGAAGTCGGTATCGTTGGTTCTGTATTTTCATTTTTTGACACCGACTTTCGAAATTAAAGTTATTTTTCACTTTGTAGTATTTTTTTTGGAAGTCGGTTGTTTTTTTATTTTTAAGTTTTTATTTTTCACTTTTTAGTTGTACCTGCCTACCCCAAACAAATTCATATAACACTACTTGGTATATGAATATCAGTGACAGGAAGCTATTGAACACATCTGCCTACCCCTTTCAAAGGTACAGGCGTAATGTTATGTTGTGTGATTGCGTAAACAATGCATACATATGCTATAGCAGCAATCGCGGTTGATTTGCTGGCATTTATTGAAGAGTTCCGTTGTCTGTCTCCGAAACTCATCATCAGATCTTTATGAAATTTAAATTGGTCCTATTTAAATTTCATAAAGATCTGATGATGAGTTTCGGAGTAAAAATATTTCCGGAATAAAAATATTTCGAATAAAAAAATTTTTTGCAAATCCGTCTGTCTATACATATTATATGAGGGAGTTATGCCCGAATATACATAAAAAATAAAAAATAGAAACATCCGAATTGAGAACCTCCTCCTTTTTTGAAGTCGGTTAAAAATATATTCCATTACTTTAAGATATTACTTAAGATTATTACTTATACATGTAAACTATGCGACTATATTACTTGTAAACTATGCAACTCCTAAGATATTCATTGAAATCAAATGATGTCAAGGGCAATTTTATTCAAAATTAAATACTTGTGATGAATAACGTAGGTACCTATTTATTTTGATAAGGATTAATATCATGTTTATAAAAAAACCTTCGCAAATAATGCATTAGTTTAGAAGAAATTTGATTACCATAAAAAAGGTTATAGTGAGTAAACCTTAAAAGATAGACATATGCTGTCGCGGACTTTTTTTTAGAACTTTTAAAGGGAAACAATTCCGTCATACATGATTTTTGCGTAACTTTAACCGTTTACGCAGCGTACGCAACGAAAGCTCTCAAAAGGAATATTTTTTTCCCGTTTTTGCAACATTTTTGATTGATGCTCCGCTCCTATTGGTCGTAGCGTGATGTTATATAGCCTATAGCCTTCCCCGATAAATGGACTATCCAACACAAAAATATTTTTTCAATTCGAACCAGTAGTTCCTGAGATTAGCGCGTTCAAACAAACAAACAAACAAACAAACTCTTCAGCTTTATTATATTAGTATAGATATATAGATACTTATCATGAAAAATAATCAGGTAGTCTCTTAGGATGACCTGTTATTTTTTTTTATGTGTCAACACTGATGAAGTGGAAAAAATGTCATCTAACTTTTGGAGGGCACTGTAGGTAATTTCGTTATGGTGATGGTAAGTAGGTACCACTGTTGTAGATGAAGTTCTAAAAAGTGCCAGTAAATCGGTTTGTTAAAATCTAGTAAAAACTGTAAGAAAAATAAAATAAAGTTGTTTATTGGATCTAATTTTCTGATAACATGCTTATTCACGATGAATGACAGGATTAAACCATGCAATTAGTGAATATTGAAGGCAGAGAAAGTGGTGAATTACGTACGACGGTAATATATTATGTTATACATAAAATATACCTATAACAGATACTTATGTCAAGCAGATTAGAGAAATCAACGTGGTATTCTGCGAGCTCGGCTTACTAATAGAGTGATATATAACAAATTGGTGATTTAGATATAATATGAGACTTTAAAGGCGTTTAAAATAATAAACTTTAAAATATACAATAAAGTGTATTTCATATTTTGGTCATAGCAGTCATCTCTGTGCTGACAGCAATTTTACATACCTACATATTTTTCGGTTACATAAATTATATGAAATGAAAGACAATTTAGAAAAACATTACGTCTCTATAGATGTTCATTACTTTGTTTGTGCCTTCTTTCAAGAATGATGTATAGAAAATGCATACCAAGACGAAGCAGACAGGTCAGAAGAATGCCAATGCTTCCTTTTATCGTAAGCGGATCATCTGTTAATGACAACTTTAATAAGTTTCTTTCTAAATCTTGGTCTCTAAACCTTTGCCTTACAGGTCTTTTTTTGGTCCTTGAACTATTATAACGATTACCCGAGCCTTTTAACCCTGGTTTACTTTGATGTCTGATATGCTAATAAAAAAAAAGTTTTTGGGGACGACCCGTAGAAAATAATGATACACAAACTCTCCTGAAACTCGTAAGAAATCGGAGAAATAGGTCGGTGAAGGCTGTCCGATTAGTATGTCTAAGACACACGATTTATCTGTAGTAAATAATAATTTGAATTACCAACTGTGCTGGGGCAGATTCCAAAGAAGTATTAGCCTACCCTACCAGCAAGTTATTAGCGATGCTGTCTGTCCGTGGTGCGGTGGTCACACACTTGGCTCTTTGTACACACTTTTTTATACAGGGTTAGTTTCCAAAGACCCAGCCAAATTTAAGGGTGTGGAACAGACCATCAAACCGAACAATTTTGTCCATCGGACCAACATCGTACTCGCAAATAAAAATTCAGCCGTGTCATACTTTTAGGTCGAGTAGGTATTTCAGTTTTCTATGAGACAGTTGATAAATTTTTCGCGATTGCGATAAAAGTCCCATGGAGAAAGTTGTTCAGTTTGATGGTATGTACCCTTAAATTTGGCTGTTCTTTGAAAACTAACCGTGTATATTATACAGGTGATTTTTTTACCGGTTCCAAATTTTTAAAAAAATCAGCTGTTTCATACAAAAGTTCAATACCGACTTGACCAAAATGTATGAAACAGCAGATTTTTTTTTGTGATTTCAGAGTTGGGCCCATAGTGAAATTGTTCATATTCACGGGTAGAACAACCTGTAAAAATTTGGCCCCGGTAAATATAATTCTGTATGTATTAACTACGGTTTATTCGCCGGGTACTATGGACGTTTGTTGACAGACAACTTTTTCTACGGCGCGGTAAAGAAACCGTGCCGTGTAAAAATGCCACTTGTAGAGGCAACTCTAATGCACCGTACGAAATATTAGAGCGTCTATCAGACTTTTGAGCTTCTATCTTCCACTCCACATGACAATCTTGGATGACAAGACTGGCGGTCTAAAGCATGAATTGACACAAAAACCGTATTTTAGGTGCGATTGCAATATGTCAGTCGAGATTATAATTTGACAAAAAATGAAATATACCAAAATTGATATAGCAAATGACAAAACAAATGGCATTCAGTAGCAACGGTCGCGTGTATTAAAACTGCCAATAGGGGATTTATAGGTAATTCAAAAAAGTTAAAGCTATTGTTTCCAACACTTTGAAACGGTCAAGAATGATTAGAAGACGTTGAGGTGTCGTCGTAAATCTTTATACTACCTATTTGTTACAAGTTACAACTACAAAAATCTCGTTAAGGTTCTAAGAATTTTCATTGTCTAAATATTATCTTGTAAGAACGTGTTGTTTATCGGTTTTGCTTTGTTCCAAAACGTATGTTTTTTAGAGATATATTTTTCTGCTTATTTGATGGTTCTCTTCCTTATTAGTAGTTTGTTAAACAGGCTTTCTAATTCTGGTAAACGCAAGTATCATTCAACATCGACTGGGATCCTCGATTCGTTCGGCGAATGGACTGATTCCTCAAATCTAAGCATTCAATGAGAGGCCTTTGAAGCATATGCATCATCAGACTATAATTATCCCACTGCTGGGACACAGGCCTCCTCTCTGTGAGTGGTAGTGGGCCATGATCCACCTCACGGGCCCAGTGCGGGTTGGAACATGACACATGTTATCGATTTTTTGGTTCTAGGAAGGACATGCTGGTTTCCTCACGATGTTTTCCTTCACCGTTTTGAGAGCAGTGGTGATGAAATAGTTTACTAAGTAAAGCGCTTGTCTGGGTCCGAACCCCCGACCTACAACTCGTTAGTCGGGGCCGTTACCACTGGGCCACCCCTGCCCCCACTGTCCACTGAGGCCTATGTTTACCACATAAACTTGCTGTCACTATAATCTCTGCACTACTCAGTAAGATTCGTAACGTTATTAGGATACGGTGTCCCGACTTCACTCCGCTTGGCTTCTTACAACCCGTTTCCCCACTCAGAGATAAAGTTCCGATAACTTAATCACAGCTTAACAGACAAGAAAGGCAGTAATATCCTGTATTAATATAACATTTTGTCTGTTAACAGCCAGATTTTTATCAGAAACTATGATTTGAAAGTGGTGAAACGGGCTGTTCGTGCCCTTTACTTGGACTACGTCTTGATCGGGCTGATAGCGTTGATAATGAATATGAGACAGACAACAGAGTTTAATTAAATACTGGTGTTCACATCCTGCATCCAGTTAGACTGCAGCCAACTCCAACCGAAATGGGGAAAGGCTGATGAACATAGTTTAATAAATAAACAAATCCTATGGAATTTAATACATTTTATTTCAGATTAATTATTTATTTTAAACTTGTGAGTGACAAAGGTCTTAAAACTATGTTAGTCAATACTAAAATTAAAACAAAACATCATTCATAAAGGCTCTTACAAACAGGCGCGACACGCGATAAAATCGCGCGCGACACAAAGGCACCGCTCATTGCGCGACTTGCGGTGCCTTTGTGTCGCGCGCGATTTTATCGCGTGTCGCGCCTGTTTGAAGGAGCCTTTATATTCAAACAAGAAAGCAATAAGCTATGAGTAAAATAGTAAGATCCATTTTTTGAAAATGTTCGAATGATTACCAAAGCTCTATTCATAACTCATTACTCAAGTGATATTTTTTCAAACGAATGTTCGTTTCTTGGTGTTTGAAGATGAGCCTTGACCTTGTGCCTATTTATGACAATGTAGCCATAGACGATGAAAAACAGCAACAGAGAACCAAAGGTATTATGTTGCCCATTCTCTTCATTTGTTTTGTTAATTCTATGCATCATTATGGTAGTGAGAAATAAATTTCTTATAGCAGAAAATTTTAACAACTGTAAGCCTTGGACGAACAAAAGGCGATTCCCAATCTAACATAAAGAGAAATACACAGTTTAGACTTTAAGATAAAACAATAATATAGTATAATTTGGAAATCACGATTCGATCCCAAAGACATTACAAACTTATAAAACGTCGACCCTGGAACGAATAGAGGATTTAATATATTTTCAAATGGCACGAACTATCAGACTGTTGGGATAAATCGAGAACATTTTAAGAGAGATACAATAGTCGTATTGTATTGTTCCAGTTTCAGCTTATAGATTTTAAATCCAGTATTGACAACTTGAAGTGTGTTCGTAGATCTACGTATTTTGGACCTTTAGAGCTCGGACTTATGGAATTTGTTAGCTACTCATTATTGAGAATATGTAATACTGTGTGTGTATGTTTGAACCATACCACGTGGTGTTCTGTAGAGGTGTCTGTCTGTTCGGCGCGAGAGATATTATAGTGCACAGTCCCTCATTCTCATAGTCCGATGGGATCAATCTGACACGACCGGAGAGAGATCAGGCGCAGGTCCAATGACTTAAGGGGACTACAGGACCTAAACGTAAAAAACGCAAGTTTTATAATGCCTAAAAGTCAGATAAGAAAAAGAAAATCAGGTAATATCGACTACAGTTCACAAAATCAGAAAAATGATATTCTTCAGGATATATGTTAGTTAGATAGTGTGTTGAAAACATATTAAAACTAATTTGATACGATAGAAAAAAATCATGAAGATGAGGTATCTTCATGAAGAACTTTCTTTTTACAATAAAAAGCATACCTACTAATATACTTACAATCATTCTGATTTTTTGTCAGATTATTCTACAAGCAACATACTAAAGCACTAGTGTTTGAATTTTATAGTCCAAACAAAAAAAAAACACTGGCACTCCGGTAGTGCCGACAGAAGTGAAAACTTGAACAATTACGAGTGTATTTTGTGAATCGTCTTATAAACAAAACACGCGTGTTAAGGTGTGTTCCTTATTTTATAGGGTTTTTTGCAAATCAGGTATGATGACCAAAGTGACTGGTTTATTCTTCTCGTGAAAGGAATTTATTCAGATTTACAAATAAGCACACAGGATAGACTTCAGTTCGTGGTGTTGGTCGCGGCAGTGGTAAGAGAAGCAAGCCGCTCGCATGGAGCTCGTCGTCAGTTATATATCCGTGGTTCAGCGCCATCTCGTCGTTGTTGGATGAACTACGTAGTTAGTACGCGAGGCCCTCGTAGTTCTTCCCGATGTGCATAGATGGCGCTGTCCTCAACAACGCGCGTCTTACGTTTTACGTCTTACGAATTTTCGATCAGGGTCACGTGACCTGACGCGAGTTTAGAAGTTTTTACCCATTCCAAAAAAAGTACACAGCGCCGCTAAAGAAGTTTTCACTTCAAAAAAAATTGTAATTAGATAATTGCTTCATATTTTGCAATAAATTACCAGCGTTGCGTCATCGCGCTTTTCTTTCTTTTCTATGCAGTGCGACAGTGACCGCGCTTTAGGTCATGTAGTCCCCTTAACGTGTTTTGAATATACCATGGACAAAAAGCGTGAGGCTATGTAGGTACGTTTTTATGAGTTGTGGTGGTCACTTGTATACTTTGCTTAAAATTCAGATGTATCCTTTGTTCTTCCTCCTCCTCGTCGTTTACTCACTGCGGAGCGTCGTGATGTGCCAAGATAATATAATCACTTTGACGATCTCCCTCTATTTGAGACGACCTTTGGCTTGCTGTAATGGGTCCTTATCCTTTACACTTTATACGTTTCAGTGCGTTCTATGGCTGTTCGAAGTCTCAATAACATTTTTCTACCCTTTTCTACGCTCTTTCCAAGTATTAGTAGGCAACACAGTTTAAATTAAACGTTCCACTATGAAACTCTACAATGGACGGTATTATCTTCGTATTATTTCCGTTTCCGTCCGCATTTCAATCCAGCCTGCATCAGCTGTTTTCTTCAATAAGGAAATATTCGAGGCGACGATTTACAATGCTTGATATTTCTCTTCCTTTTAGCTGTTAATGCTGGTAGAGATTGAATTTCCAGTGAGATTAAATCGCAACGTCGCGCGTCGCGCGGTTGCGGACTTGGTTGTAGGTAAGTGTTGTAACAACCAACTATGACCTAAGTATATACATATGTATACAACATATCCCGGAATTAACGTACACCACTAGACACCCCAATTAGAATATTATGTTATAATCTTAAGACATATATGTACTAAATTTTTACTATATATTGTTTATTTATTAAATTAGTTATACTTAGGTACCTACTGATTGTGTGAGAAAATTGTGGTGACATCGCACGTACACATTTGCACACGTTTATGGGTCTAGCGTTGTAGGTACTACTTCGTCCATTTAAGTTTGTTTTCCATAAGTTCCATGTTTCCATTTAAGTTTGTTTTCCATAAGTTCCATGTTACCATTTAAGTTTGTTTTGACTGTAAAGCGGAAGTGTGATTGTAATTTACGTAGTTTTAATTATTTTATAAAACATTACCTATATTAAAAATTACAGAAATCGATCCAGTAAACGATTCTGAATCAACTACTTTCATAACGTGCATTAATTCAGTTACACATTGAATAGGGAAAGGGATATTTAAAAGGCTTTTTAATTAAAATTTAATTTCTCAAATTCAGTAACAAAATAAAATACTAACTAACAGAGTATCACAAAGAATTATGACAGAATTAGGTAACAGCGGGTCCCAAAAAAGGCACAAGCCTGTATCTAGGTGACCTAGATTTTAAAAAGTTAATAATTTAAACTGTTCTGCTAGCGAAAGATTAAGAAGCAAAATTTATTACAGCTCTTTAGAAAATCTTTGCTAAGTATTTTTACCGCTTTTTATAATGTTCCTCGTTAATGCTATTCTAGTTATTAAAATCAATTTGGGCTTTCAATATTTGCATTTTTACATTTCGTGGGCCGCATGATATCTATGGCCGCAAGGGTCGATCAAACAGGTTCAGCTACGCCTGCCGTGGTTGGTCCCTGGTGGGTGACCGTCTTTACATATCAAGACCCTTCTGTCCTCGGAAGGCACGTTAACCCTTTGGTCCCAACTGTCATTTGTAGATCTTTGGCAGTTGCTACAGGTCGTCAATAGCCCGAAAGTCTGATAACCATTCTTACGAAGGGGTATCGGATTACCCAGCAACTGGGTTGTGTAGGTCAGATAGGCAGTCGCTCCATGTAAAATACTGGTATTCCTGCATCCGGTTAGACTTGAAGCCGACCCCAATATAGTTGGGAAAAGGCAAGGCAGATGATGATGTTGTCTACATGTCGTGGGCGTGGTACCTTTTCTCTTCAAGATTTTCCGTAAAATGACCTTGTAATATTTTTTCACACGGTTTTAATAGGAATTTGGTAGGTAGTCTCAATTTAATTATGTCTGTGCAAAAACTGGCAATGGTAATATTTACACAATTTCTGTCTACGACCACAATAATGACGGAGAGGAGAAGACCCACTCTAGGCAACATGTGAGATGGATCTTGTGGTGTTACATCTTGTCTGGTTTTGTTTTTTTATTTATATTCGTAAAGGATGATGGGGATATTGGCACAACCTTCCAATAGCGATTTATTTATTTTATGAGTAAAATATTAATGGAACCTTCAGGAACTCGGTATAGAGGTTTCGAGCGCTTTGTTTCTTGACATAGCAGGGCAGACTAGTGTCTCAAATCGCGATAAATCGGAGAAAAAAGTATCTATCATTCAATACGAAATTAACTAAACAACTCGCAGATATAGCCTGTACGAGAGAACTATAAAATTTATCTACTAAATTTATTTACAAAATTCATTTTCTCTCGTACAGGATAAATCATTTATTAATTTTGTACTAACCGATAAGTAGGTACAGACTTGTGTATTTCTTTCAGCTAATAGGTAATTATTATGTAAATATTATACAAAGTCAATTAGCCAACGTCTACTTAATATTAGTTGTATGATGATTATTAATTTTGCCGGCAAAACTGGGTAAACAGCTTCGTTCTAATAACATAGTTCGATGAAATTAACGAGCTCTAGATGCAAGAATAATGGCTTTACACCATACAAATAATTATAAAATCTAGACCTACGAGGTTCTTGACATTTGAAATGAAATATAGGTTCGTTAGACGTTAGATAATAATCGCAATAATTATGCAGAGAGAACTTATATCATTGAGGGGTCCATTGCTAAATAATAACAGCTGCACAGGTCGATCGATCAGGTTAAGCTACGCTTGCCCCGGTTGGTCTGTGGATAGGTGAACATCTTTACATACCGAGACCCCTCCGTGCCTCGGAAAGCACGTTAAGCGGTTGGTTCCGGCTGTCATTCGTGGATCTTTGGCAGTCGTTACGGGTAGTCAGAGGTCCGAAGGTCTCACAACCAGTCTTACCAAGGGGTACCGTATTACCCAGTAACTGAGTTGTAGAGGTCACCTAGGCAGTCGCTTCATATAAAATAATGGTATTCAGCTAAGGGATAGACTGGAAACCGACCCCAACATAGTTGGGAAAAGGCTAGGCAGATGAGAGAACTGATATCATAATCTTTCTGCTAACATTGCAGTTTATAAATCTCGTACTGCTCTGGCCCCAATTAAATACAATCCCTTTAGCAGTACGTGCAGTGCGTTTTGTGCAGTACGTGTTTCGGATCAACCCCACGATGGAGGAAGCCGTCCTGATCAAAACGTCTAAGTAGCTAATATATGAGGATGTCCACCGCGCACCAAAAAGGGGACATCAACGCGTAAACTGTCACCATAAATTCGGCACAAAAAAAAACAGTGGCACTCCGGGAGTGCCGACAGAAGTGAAAACAAAACTCAAACAGAATACTTTGCTATCACTCACTGACATATCGGATATACATTAAAACTGAATACATCCCGAGGATAGCCGAACACTTTCGAAACGGGAATTTTTTTAATCGCCTTATAAACAAAACACGCGCGGTGTCGCTTACGGTAACAGTGTTGCAAGTTCAATGACTTTTTCTCATCTTAAAAAATGCCCAACGCGCCTACAGAAGTTTTCATTTCAAAAATATCTGTTGTTTCATATAAAAAATTAAAATAATACCTACGCGGTCAAAATGTATGGAACAGCAACTATTCTTTCTAATCGACGAAACATTTCAACGCAGGTAGGTTTAGAATCATTTATTAGTAGAATCCATGGTAACAGGTGCGCGTCAATGTCCCTGCCACCTGGTACGATAAAGATTTTACAATCACCAACCACCTTTTAAAATGTAATGTATAGCATTTAAAATTCACATGCTGTGACCTTATCACAGTCGCCCTATCACGTCTGCTTTGTGAACTTTAAATTGTAATTCCATATTCGGCAAAACATTGTACAATAACTCTTGTGATATAAGAAAATACGTCTAAAAGGTAGGTGTTTACATGTCATGTGTGGGGTTGCGTCGGCAGCTCCCTTAGGGTGCATGGGTAACAAACCCTTCCAGTTCATTTTCCAACTGAAGTTGGATACACTACTAATGTACTTAATGAAGTTAATACATATCGAGCCCTATACTGGCCCGTCCGTAAATATTTTGATACTTCGGAGTGAACTCGTTTCGTACGGGAAAAACACATCGGGAGTAAAGGCAACTGTCAAATCTTGTTGTCATTTATTCCTTCTTCGGGCCTCAAACTAATCTTATGTCCGTAAGTGATATTGAGTAGGAAGAGCCTGTAGCTCCGGCCGGAACTACGGATTTCATGCATAGGGAGTAGACCTCCTGACCTCCGGCTTATCGTACGTAAGCGAAATTTTTAAGAAAATATGATTTTATCGTAAACGATATATGCAGTTTTAAATGTCGCTTAGGATAAAAATTGTATTTACCTACTGATGTTGGCACCGCATGTAGATAAGTTTGTTGTTTGTCTGCATACTGTTCTCTTTACATATATTACCATTGCCACTACTAATGTCAGGCAGTCGACACACTGACCCAAAGCAGAGAATTATATAATTATACGCGAACTGTAAGAAAAATCATAAAATTAAAATATGCGTTGTTGATATAATCTTTTGACGTACCTAATATTGCGTGGATCGTGTCCGTGAAATGTCCCTCCACTTTTCAAGTTTGATTATTCCTTCGACATCTTTTGGTTTATTGCTATAGAGGTGACGTCACATCAAAGTTCATTAACACATCATCATCATTTCTGCTCGACATTAGGCTCTCAAGTGTCATGAATTTTTTATTGAAATTGTTCGCGTCGCTCCTGTTTGCGGGAGACTTTATGCTTCTCGCATTCACCGAATTCCCGGGACTTCACCAAGTCATCGGACCATGTCGTCCTGGGGGTCTCCTTCAGCCGTCCTCTCTCATTTCTGATTCAACATCAATTAGTTAATTATTATCATAAGTATATCGTCACTTCTGTGTTTATTCCAGGCTTTTTATTTCGCCTTTCCACATCTTTCTTTAGGTTATTAGGTAGGTAATAATATATTTCCCGAAGAATTGCCAAACTTATGTGGCAGTGGGCAGGGCACATTGCTCGCAGAACAGATGGCCGATGGGGCCGAAAGGTTCTGGAGTGGCGACCGCGTACCGGAAGACGTAGCGTTGGAAGGCCTCCCACAAGGTGGTCCGACGACCTTGTGAAGGCCGCAGGAACCCGTTGGATGCGAGAAGAACAGAACCGGTCGAAGTGGAGGTGCTTGGGGACACACACCGACTTCCGAAATTAAAGTTAGTTTTCACTTTGTACTGTGTTTTTTGGAAATCAATTGGTTTTTTTTTTTTAAATTGTTTTTATTTTCACTTTACAGTGGTACCTACCCCACATAAATTCATATAACACTACTTGCTATATAATTTAATTATCACTGACAGGAAGTTATTAAAACATTATCAATATAAAGTGGAAAAAAATCGTATTATTGAAGTTAACTCAAAAACTAGCGAAGCAAAGTTAATAAAATTTATGAGGTGACACCCCTGAGGGATACTCTAACCGTAAAAAAAAATTGAAATTGATTTACAATTGTTGGAGATATCGCGTAACGAACAAATAAAAGTGGCTCTCCAGGAGTGCCGACAAAAGTGAAAACAAAACACAAACAGAATACTTTGCAATCACTCATTCACATATCGAATATACATTAAAACCGAGTACATCCCGAGGACAGCCGAACACATCGAAAGCGGTGTCGGTTACGGTAACATTGGCGCGAGTTCAATAGTTTTTTTTCCATCTCAAATAAAGGCTCGTACACACAGGCGCGACGCGACACGCGACACAAAGGCACCGCAAGTCGCGCAACGAGCGGTGCCTTTGTGTCGCGCGCGATTCGCGTTGCGCGTGGCGCCTGTTTGCAGGAGCCTTAATGCCCAACGTGCCTAAAGAAGTTTTCACTTAAAAAATCATACAGTTGAAATGAGAACTCCTTTTTAAAGTCGGATAATACTACACCATTGGTTCGTTACTTAACTTGTAACAACTTTGGAAGGTATATTATAATGTCACTGTAGGACCAACCCGCACTGGACCCGCGTGGTGGATTACGGGCGACTCTCTCTCACAGAGTGATAGATAGATAGATAAAACGTTTATTCAGTGCAACAAAAGACACAATACAGGTATTAAAAACATCAAAAAAGGTGAAAAAAAAATTAAAAAATAACAAAGATTAAAAAGATAAATTGAACCATAGCCACCTAGCTCATAAACATCTATAACGGTCGATCACTACTGAGCGGTGTGTGTCTCATGGTTGCACTAAATGGGAGTCCAGCTAAGCATATGCCAGGTACAATACCTGACGCTGGTATTCTGCTGCATCCCGTTAGTGACACACGGATGTCGAGAAGACACATCTGAGTTTCAACAAAATGGTACCTACATAGTTCGGCGCGTATATTATAAAGGTGGTAAGTACCCACAGTTGACTTGCTTTTAAAAACCGACGGAAAGAAAGATTAAAGAGTGGAGGCCTGTGAACATTATAGGCTGATTATGTTATGTTACTATAAGTACACCTCTGCCGAACCCTTCGGCGATTACAGGCGTGATGTTATGTTACTATAATGTTCTACTCTCAACAATCTAACAATCTAAATCGGCGGACCTACATTTAAGGGGACTACATGACCTAAAGCGCGGTCACTGTCGGTCTGCATAGAAATGAAAGAGAAGCGCGATGACACAACGCTGGTAATTTATTGCAAAATATGAAGCAACTATTTACAAAAAATCTATTGTTTGGACTACAAAATTCAAACACTAGTGCTTTAGTATGTTACTTGTAGAATAATCTGACAAAAAATCTGAATTATTGTGTGTTATATTAGTATGGTTTTTATTGTAAAAATAAAGTTTTTAGAGGCATCTTCATGATTTTTTTATAACGTATCAAGTTAGTTGTATTATGTTTTCAACACACTATCTAACTAGCATATATCCTGAAGAATATCATATATTTTCTGATTTTGTTTACTGTAGTTGATCATATACTTTTAGGCATTATAAAACTTGCGTTTTTTTGCGTTAAGATTCTGTAGTCCCCTTAATAGGGTCTGCGTAACTTGAACATGTCCGAGGGAAATGTTGTAGATGTTGACTTTCAGTGTTTGATAGTTCAGTCTAACTCGTAACTTACCATCTTAAGATACGACTAAGTACAACTAAGCTGGGCTTTCAGGATTTTCTCTTTGTTCCTAGGGATCATCATCTGCCTTGCCTTTTCCCAACTATGTTGGGGTCGGCTTCCAGTCTAACCAGATGCAGCTGAATACCGGTATTTTATATGGAGCGACTGCCTATCTGACCTCCACAACCCAGTTACTGCGTAATACGATACCCCTTGGTAAGACTGATTTGTCAGACTTTCGGGCTTCTGACTACGCGTAACGACTGTCAAAGATCCACGAATGACAGCCGAGACCAACGGCATAACGTGCTTTCCGAGGCACGGAGGGGTCTCGGTATGTAAAGATGGTCACCCATCCACAGACCAACCGCGACAAGCGTAGCTTAACCTGATTGATCGACTTGTGCGGCTGTTATTATTTAGCCACGGGCCCCTCTAAAGGGAAAAACAATTAAAATGCATGTTAACCTTGGACCATCATAGTATTTTATGCTTACTTTGAATGAAGACATAGCAGGCTGCAGGTGGGTGTGAAAAAGTTAATACTTTTAAGACATATTTTAAACAATTTTGGTACATGGATTCAAATAGGTACGTATTTTCAATTTTTTTTTGCTGCTAAAAACGTATATTTCTTCACAAAGTAAACTTAAGGGGCTTACATGAATCAGCGGGATTGTCCGAAAGGGTTACCGCTGGCCCGGAACATAAAGGGCGAAGGAAGGAACACGGGTGGGTCTTAGTCAGTAAGAGTCTGACACTCCCTTCCGCTCCACCCAGAGCGGGAGGAGTCATTTGATGATTTCCCATCCAGAAAAAAAAGGGGCTTACATGACCTAAAGCGTGGTCACTGTCGGAACGCATAGAAAAGAAAGAGAAGCGCGATGACACAACGCTGGTAATTTATTGCAAAATATGAAGCAATTATTAATTTACAAAAATCTATTGTTTGGACGTACAAATAAAACACTAGTATTTTAGTATGATGCTTGTAAAATAATCTGACAAAAAATCAGAATCATTGTATGTATATTAGTATGGTTTTTATTGTAAAAAGAAAGTTTTTAGAGGTATCTTCATGTTTTTTTTCTATCGGATCTAATTAGTTGTATTATGTTATCAATACACTATCTACCTAGCATATATCCTGAAGAATATCATATATTTTCCTGATTTTGTTTACTGTAGTCGATCTTAGTCTTTTATTGTTTCTAAAACTTGCGTTTTTTGTGTTAAGGTCCTGTAACCCCCTTAACAGAATCAGAAGTAAGAAAGTAAAAAACAAAAAAAAAATTAAACTGTTTGTTTAAAAACTTAACGTTTGTTTAGCGGCTGGCATACCCGGTCAACCAAGTGTCAAGGTTTTTAGATAACCGACGTGTTCGGTGTTAACTCATAGTTATGTAAAGGGGTTTTTTATTTGAACTGCTTGGAACGTTGTTATATTGACGTTTGAGTAGTAGTGTTGACAATGTAAGATTTTACTGAGAATTGGTAGTTCTTTTGCCCGGCAGGATGTAACTACCTAAGGTCGGTACCTGTCCTGTTAGTAGGTATAAATTGTTAATGTTATTTTGAAGTATTTTTGTACACATTTACCTACTTAGTGACCTTATTATAATTGGCAATTTCCGGGAACTTTTTCCAATTTTCCTATCGCTAAAACCTTACTCGAACTTTAATGAGGAACATTAATAAACTTGTAAAACCCCTCTGTTTTTGTCGGGGGTTAAAAATACCAACCAACCCGCACTGGTCCCAACCAATCCCACTAGGCCTGCGTGGTAGATTACAGCCCACCTCTCGAAGAGAGGACGCCAGTGTCCCAGCAGTGGGAACATTATATAGGCTATTCATGCTATTAAAAAAAAAATATGTCGAGCCTTTTTCAAGTGATGCGCTGACCAGCGAACAGTATTTAATTTTTATTATTTATAAACATGTAATCAACAAGCTACCGTAGGATATTCTGCCTATATTATAGGCATTTAATTCATCAAGGCAATGCTTAAAGACGGTCAAGGAACGAATCATATATTTCTCTGGGATTATAAACATTCGATAAAGGCGAGCCACTTGTGCACGCGACTGCCAAAAAGTAGCATTAAATAATTGGGGACAAGGCACCTTTTTAAATCTTTTGATTGAGAATAAAGCTATATTATTATTTATATATTATTATTAAATATAGCTTTTATATAAAATATAGCCTTTATATAAAATATAAAGGCTATATTTACCTTATTTTTATGTTAGCTGCTACACCTGTCTTTTATTACGAAATATTTTAAATAAAATGAAAAATAAGACTCTTAGAGCGAAGAACACTGCTCCGGTGCGTTGCGTTACGTCGTTGCATCGCAATAATTGGACGCATCGAGTGCCACACGTGCAGTGCCGCGGGCGTCGTAACGCAACACAGAAGTTTGCGTCGTCAGCGTCTCAGTGAGTACAAAAATAACTGCGCGTTTACCTGCGCTGCGTTGCCGCTCCGACATCGCACCGCATCATCCTCCTCCGCTTTTCCTTGTGCGTTGCCGCAACGCACACGACGACGTAACGGACAATGTGGCAATGTGACAAATGTTTGTTGATAGTTTTAGTTAGGTTAGGATATTATATTTTTATTTGAATAGTTTGTTAGTTAATTAAGTATAAAATGATTATCCAGAGTATATATCGCTCCCCCCACCGAATAATATGGTAATCGACAAATCAAAATTTTACAGGAAAAATAAAAAACTGTTTTATGCGTATATCTCGGCACTGGTAGATCGTAAGGTAGACATTTAAACGTCAAAACAAAGCTAATTTTTTTACAATCTAATTTATATTATGATTTTTTTGTAATACTTTTATAAAATAAAGTTATTCACAAAAATAATGTTACTGAAATTAAATGGCAAAAGTATAGTATGCAACGCATCATTACCATATTATTCGCGTGTAAACGCAACAATATCGTAGTCAATATTAATGCATTATAGTATTATTCGTTGTAATACAGTGTCAAAAAACCTAACGGCAATATGATATTACGATATTATTCGTGTGAAATCCAAGCGATAGTGTATAATGTAATATTACATTACAGTAATATTCGTCGATGTGTGGTGTCAAAAGATTAACAGTAATATAATGTTGCAAATACATGTTTTATTAAATAATCCAGTACTTATTATTTGATTTTGCAGAAAAATAACAATAATAGAGGAAGTTGATATTAATACTGGATAATTTATAATAGCGTTTTATTAAAATTTATGAAATAAAACAAAGGTTTTATTATTTATCATAATCAGTCCTTTTATTTATTAACTAGCTGTGCCCGCGACTTCGTCAGCGTGGAATAGTGACTTTTCGGGCAGCATATATTTTGAATTACATATACCGTCGTTTGGGTAGCTAAAAATTTACTTTACAGTAATGCTTCTCTGTATACGATATTTGACGTATGGCCATCGGGGATGAAAGCATACAGGCTCCTAGGATTGCTAACCCGTGACAGAGCCACATACAACTGAGCGTGCGAGAAACAGCTGATAATTAGGTCTACACCTACAACTTTTAGCGTCTGACCTTGGGCTTTATTAATTGTCATCGCAAAACATAGACTGACTGGAAACTGGACTCGTTTAAAACTAAATGGAAAATTGTTTGGAATGAGAGGAATCCGAGGAATGAAAACACTTTTACCTTTTCCACACCGTGTTAAAATCTCTGCTTCTATCAGATTTCTTTGTAAATTGGTCACTTTTAACCTGGTGCCATTGCTAAGTTTTGGGGGGCTTAAATTTCTAAGAAGCATTATCGGTACGCCTACTTTTAATTTTAATTTATGTGCTGGTAGTCCAGGAGCATTGAGGGATTCTAAAAATTCTACTGGGTAGCTTGTAGATTTTCCTTCTTCCATGACTCTGTTAATGGAGATATACTCAACATAATCCCCCGGAACATAGCTCAAAATTTCAGCGTTTATTGTTGCTGCTTGGTCGTTTCGTGGCGTCAAAATAGCTCTTTCGCAAAGCCAGAAATTTTCGCAAGTTGGTATTTGCGTTGCGTTTCCATACACAGATGATATGAGGTCTCGCATTGATGAAACTATGTTGCATAGGTTTTCATTAAGAACAACTTTTCCTTGTTCCTGCGGTAACACACCGTTACCAATCTCAAGTAGCAAATCTGAAAATTCTTGAGCATTTTCGTTGCCTCTAATTTGCGCACGCATATTTAATGTCAAATGCAAAGGTATAATGTAATGCCACAGTCGAGAACTCTTTAGGCAGGCTCTAACTTCAACAGCCCTTGTTCCACGTGGTATTACAGGGAGAGTCTGACGAAAATCGCCACAAAAAAGCATAGTAATGCCATCCATGGGTTGATCATTTTGGTTGACATCACGCAACGTTCTGTCTACTGCTTCTACTGCTTTTCGATTGGCCATTGTGGACTCATCCCATATAATAAGGCTACAATCACGAAGAACCTTAGCTTTATCGCTGTTTCTTGAAATATTACAAACAGGGCTTTCTGTGCGGTCTAAATCGATCGGAATTTTGAACATTGTATGAGCAGTTTTCCCACCTGGCAACAATGTGGCTGCTATGCCTGATGAAGCGACAGCAAGCGCGATTTTACCTTGGCTTCGTACCTTCGCCAAAATAACTTTCGTAAGAAATGTTTTACCCGTTCCACCGGGTGCATCTACAAATAGCATTTCTTCCAAAGTACTATCAACGCTCACCAGATCAAATATCAAACGCTGTTCATCAGTTAGCCTCGAGAGTGCGCGTCCATGTACGTACTCTGATAGTATACCTTAAAAATGTCCGCCGTGATTCTTTAAATTGACATAACTTTTTTATTTATGAACCGATTGACATGAAATAAACACTAAATGTTAAGTGAAGCTTACTACAATATATTAGTGAAAACGGCATCTAAATCGAATAAGCCGTTTCTATTATATTGTAAACAAAAATAATACACAAATATAATTGTTTTATACTTTACGTGGAAAAAGGCATGCATTTCTTACGCGAATATAATGGTAATCGTCGCTTACCGAAAAAGTTAACGATTGCATGATCTGTAATAACATGTTATGGTATTATTCGTGCAAAAAGTGTGTTTAGATTTTAAGGGAATAATGTTGTTATGTTCATTACGGTACCATTGAAATTATTGTACTTTTATAAATATACATAGAAAAAATACAAAAAAAATTACAAGATTGTAATTAATGCTTTAGACACCGAATATGCAATAAAACGAAAACTGTCGTAGTACCACATTACCATGTTATTCGGTGGGGGGAGCGATATTTTAAGTAGCCATAGTATTTATTTATCTAAGTAGATGGGTACTTCTAACGTCTAACTTCTTTGTAACTTGGAAAGATAAAGTTATGATTTTCGGTTGCTTTCAAAAATATTATCATTTCATTAATAAATAATTAAATAAATTAAACAACATAATTGAAAAAACGAATTCAGTCACATTAGTGACTGAATTCGTTTTTTTAATTAATGAAATGATCATATTTTTGAATATTTGAAGGCAGTCTTCGGTAGATTACATAAATAAATACATAAATTCACGCTTTCTTCCCATAGGGATGGGCAGAAACTACAGAACGCCTCCTGCTATGAACCTTATACAGGGTGTTTGGTAGAAGAACCGACACAATTTTCTTAGGGATAGACACCCGTGTGTCACGGTAGGTAATTGAGATAATAATAATTTTCTTTCTTAATCACCCGAAATGTCGTCGCAACTTTTTTATGTGGTTCTAATAGAGCGCAGTATTTTTTAGTGTTATTCGCAATTTACATTTATGTACATTGGTTCTAAAAAATGACTTTGATGTTTCCAAAGTCGTAAATTGTGTTAAGGAACGAAAGCTTTCAATTTAATAATTCATAATAAAAAAAAAAACACTGGCACTCCGGTAGTGCCGACAGAAGTGAAAACTTGAACAATTACGAGTGTATTTTGTGAATCGTCTTATAAACAAAACACGCGTGTTAAGGTGTGTTCCTTATTTTATAGGGTTTTTTGCAAATCAGGTATGATGACCAAAGTGACTGGTTTATTCTTCTCGTGAAAGGAATTTATTCAGATTTACAAATAAGCTCGTCGTCAGTTATATATCCGTGGTTCAGCGCCATCTCGTCGTTGTTGGATGAACTACGTAGTTAGTACGCGAGGCCCTCGTAGTTCTTCCCGATGTGCATAGATGGCGCTGTCCTCAACAACGCGCGTCTTACGTTTTACGTCTGACGTTAGTACGCGAGGCCTTCGTAGTTCTTCCCGATGTGCATAGATGGCGCTGTCCTCAACAACGCACGTCTTACGTTTTACGTCTGACGTTTTACGTCTTACGAATTTTCGATCAGGGTCACGTGACCTGACGCGAATTTAGAAGTTTTTACCCATTCCAAAAAAAGTACACAGCGCCGCTAAAGAAGTTTTCACTTCAATAAAACAATTTTGTGCTACCATATGACATTCCTAAACCCTCATGAAATTGTGTCGGTTCTTCTACCAAACATCCTGCATACTCCTTTTGTCTCGTTTACGATCATACCTTCATGTGGTCATCTACGCTTGCCGATTGCGAGTAGGTACGGTCAGCAACAAAAGTAGATTAACACTTCAGTTTTTTTAATCTCAGTTATTGAGCAAAATATTTGTTCAAGATTGCAGCAGAAGTACAATTCAATTTTGAACAAATATTTTGCTCAATAACTGAGATTAAAAAAACTGAAGTGTTCATATTTTGCTCAATAACTGAGATTAAACAAACTTAAATGTTAATCGACTTTTGTTGTTGACTGTACTACGCACCTGACCTTTCTGTCCTCTGTCGAAGTTCCTTAAAATAAGTAATCCATATCTTTATCCTTACACGCCAAAACGACTGAACCGATCGTAACGAAAATTGACATAGGTATCTGTCAATTTTCGTTACCTGGAGCAGGACATAGGAATGATTTTTTTCATCCTGGATATTCTTATAAAAAAATATGAAATATTAACTAGCTAACTACACGCAAATAAAGTCGCGGGAAACAGCTAGTTAAATAAAACCAGCCCGTCATTTAGTACTTCTGCAAGGCGAAGGCTTTTTCTTGTAAGACCCAAAATTGTTCATCGATAATTACTAATGAATATTAATCGAGAATTAATTTTTTCTACCGGATGGAACAGAAATACAATAACTTGAGGCCGGTAGTAAGAAAAAGATTGTCCACTAGCCATACTATGAGTGAACTTAAAATAATTTGATAGGATGTATCGACCTTGACCTATTCAAAGTCAAAGTCAAAGCATTTATTTCAAATAGGCACATAAAATGCACTTTTGAACGTCCAAAATTACAACATAACAGAATTGATTCTAGTCGCCCATTCCAGAAGGTAGTTTTCGTGTGGAGAAGAATGGGCAAGAAACTTCACCGTTATTATTTTAAAATAAATGTATGCGACGGCCTCCATCATGGCAGCAGCGGAGGCGGCCCTTCGGCCGGCGAAGTGGCCGAATTGCGGGCGGAGGTCGCCCGCCTGACGGCCGCCATGGAGCTTCTCCAAGAAGAGAATGGGAGGCTCCGGGCAGAGCTAGCCAGCCTGCGGGTCACCGGGAGCGCGCATGCAAAACAACCGAGCCAGCCCGTCCCGGTGGTGGTCGCCTATTCCAGAAGGTAGCTCTCGAATGGAGAAGAATGGGCAAGAAACTCCATCGGTACTCTTTTAAAATGTTTTTCTATTTACATCATAAACCTCATCCGAGCTGCAGTAGGCCCATTCAGCAATAAAAAAAACGTGTGCTGTCTTGGGACCCGTCAGGAACCAAGTTCCTTCGTGATACTCGCACACACACACACTCTTATATGATAGAAAGAGGCAGAGAGAGATAGAGAAAATATTGATTTCTATCAGTCAACTCCTAGCGTTTGCCTCATTAAGGAACTTCGATCCGAAAAAAAAACCTTACAAATTAATGAAATAAAATTCATTGTAAGTAATGACTTTAATTTAAAGGAAACTGTTTTGTAAATGCTGCGTATCTACCATAGAAATAATTGCGTATTTGTTACTAGTAGGTACCTAAATACCTGGTTTCTCTTAAACCTAAGTAAACTAACGAACAATACAATACATAGCCTATGTTTATTGCAAACAAGTTTTAGGATTACCTACGACGTAATAGTGGTGATAGTAGTCACACTAGTTCGATAATGATGCTATATACATTATTATACACCATATTCTTCACGTTATCCATAAACTTTGCCAAACTCTTCTATAGCTTTTACAAATCAAATCTAACAAAGGAAGTAGTACTTAAAAAGGCTTCGTTACAAAGATATTTGTAAATCATTTCATAAATTTAATTGTGCTATGCAGTAAGAAAGGGTCTTAACTTAGTTTTGACAAGTGCCCGTCAAATCTTATGAATGAAAATTCGTCGTTGCCAATTCGGATAAAAAGGCATGCTTATCGGGTGATTACGTCAAGGTATTTAGTTTGTAAGAAAATAACAATTCATTAATGTGTCCATAATGAAAAATGCTTATATCAATGGTCTGAACATCTGGTCGAAGTTTATGAATATCGACCGGAAACGGTGTATAGTTTTCCTAGAGAAATTTGTTAGGTATGTAATGCAAATCTATTAAGTGTCTCATTTTGTATACATATTTTTTCTTTTTGAAAACTTGTTTTTATACGTAATCTTACCTAATGGTTTTTCTATATTTTGAAACGTATATAGGTGTGTCTACGATTTCTAATATTGACGTATCTATATGTTACCGGCAAAGCATATATAACAGTAGCGAAGGGTCAATTTTTGTAAGAGGTAAGCCGGAGTAGATATCTTTAATATGATTATATTATTTGTCTATAGAATACTGACTGTGCCATTTTTCAAAAGGAAGTCGATAGAAATCGAGTTTTATGGAACCTTCGTTACTGATATATAATATAATTTAGGGTATAGAATACCTAGTCATAATATAGGTACAATGCCGAGCTCGTCTAGGCATTGTATATAGTATTTTATCTATCGTTTATCATTAGTCAATGTACCTATGCAGTGCCTCGGTATTGTATAGAATGCCACGAGATGGTTAGGTAAAGAATTTCAAAAAGCACTAGGCACAGGAATAGAATAGTTTTGTCCATAATTCCAAGGACAGCGCTATACAGTAAAAACAGTTATGCAATGTGTGTGTATATTTAATGCTATACCTGACAGTATTAAAATCTTGCCCACGTATAAATTTGCCAAGTGTCTTAAAGTATGGTTAAGGGAAAAGAATTTCTACTCAGTGAGTGACTTAATTAATAAGAAATTGGAAAATTAATATTAAATTAATTACTATAAAATTACTGACATATTTTTTTAATTATTGATGATTATTATTACTAATATATTAATTAATACTAAACTATTGACTATTGCCTACTACTATAATGTTGCTAGTCTTTAACTATTGTATGCCTAAAGGCGGTTCATAGATGTACTTCACTTCATAAACTGTAACACCATATTTTTACCTGTGTACCACAATAAATAATTTGAATTTGAATAAAATGAAGGACAAATAAAACATCTTTTGTTAACTCGAAATCGACTTTACTGAAAAGAACATTTTTATAACAATACGAGGGTTTTCTTTTAACATCACCAACATTTTAAAGAAAATATTGAGTACTTACTGAACATCCAAAAGTGTACCTATATATTTAATAATTACCAAAAAGTATACTTGCCTAAAGAGGGCTCGCCCCCTATTACGTGGAACTGGTGAAATGTGGGTTTAATATAGGTATAGGTACACCTCTGCCTAATCTTTTGGAGAATAAGGCGTAATGTTATGTATGCTCTAATGGATAGATGGTGGTGGAGGTGGGTAGGTGGTTAAGTTTGATGTAAAGGTAAATAAATTCCAAACGTTCAAAATCAAAAGTCATTTATTCAAATCAGCATTTTTCGAACGTAAAAATTACATGGTAGGTCCCCAAAACTCCCGCCCTTCATCACTTCCTAGTGCTTTCGCTGGGAAGAAGTGGCGCAACAAACACTCCAGCAGTACAACGATATACATTTTAATCCTAAATTAATTTTTTGTTAGGTATGTACAGACTACAGACGCCAGCACTGAATTTATTAAAGAAATTTGACAGATTGTAGTATGTTGTAGGTACATTCAACTGTCTTCTTGGAATATTATTCAATTTTGACTTTATGAAAATGATTTTAGTTGTTCATAGGTACTATAAAACTGAATAAATTCCTGTAAAATTTGCATTTTAATTGAATAAACAACAATCCAATGCATTCGAGTGACAACTTCAAATAATCGGTTGTAAGCAAGTATGTACTATTAATTAAAGGTTACCTTCCGTGAGGAAGTGTTTATCATAATTTAATTGTTATCATAAAGAAAGACGACAGGAAAGGCAACCTTCAATGATAATAATTACTTTTATGATAATTATTTCCTTATTCATGCTTAGATGCTAATTAGTTAGTAAGTATTGAATACCTGAGCATATTGTGCGTATTATTAAATAGAAAGGATGTATTACTGGTAAAGTTTATAGGTAATAAATAATTTAATGCAAAAATTTATAGTGAAAATATCAAAATTTTACTGAAATTCAGTCTTGCTCAATATTTACCACCACTTAAATTAATGATAATTTACTTAAATTATTCACTTAAATTAATAATAATTTAAGTACGCGCCAATTTGCCTAAATGAGTAAGCTCATCCAGATTTAAAGCTGGAGCAGAAATATAAATCGTTTCCTCAGAAAAATGTATCGTAAAGAAATAAAATGCTAGCATAAAGTTTATAGCAGCGGTAAGGACATTACGCAAACGAACAAGGATGACGCAGACTGACATCAAAACTTTTTAAAGTAATAAAATATACTTGCGTAACTGTAATAATGCTTTATCCTCAACTTATGAGAAGTTTCCTATAAGGGGCACGGTTTGAGGAAATCTTCTCACTAAAGTTAAGTGGGCACCATTATATCTTAGAGTCACACGTGGCCTCATTACAATATGAATGACTTTTAGGAAGCAGCCAAAATTTGTATAACAAAAGACAACCAGGTTAGCTGAAATATCTGAGGGGCAATTATTTATTAATTATTTAAACTTTTCGCACAAAAGGGTACAAAGGCGGACTTAATGCCTGGCAATTCTCGTAATTTTAACAACGATCACAGACTTAATCTCAGTTTCAATCTGTCAATAATACCTCTAATTTCCCTGATTTTTTTTTACACTTTTTTGATATTGACTGTCGCTGAGATGAAATTGCGACTAGATTTTAAACGTTTTTAATTACGGGAAATTGTTTACAAATAAACCCCCATATCTTGTATATTTATAAACTTACCTCCTAATGCATGCCATTACTATATCGAATCTCATTTTTGTCTATCGCGCTTCTATATTATGTTCTCTGTAAATTGAGAGGTCTGGCTCTTGTGATACAGGACTTCCTAGTACAAGAGCCAGGGCCCACACTGATTTTTGTGTCTTGAAGTGGAAATAAACAAATTATTATTAAAAAAAAAAAAATATCTTCAGATAATAATATCTGAAGATATGGTGTTTATTTAAAAACGATGATTAAGTTAAGTGACGTTCAAACGTCAAAATATATGGTTAAACAGTCCCTCAAGTAGGTAGTGATTAACTTTAATTAACGTTTATGCATAAAGGGGTTAGTGTTCAGTCTGTTCAGACTAATAGTCGTGATATTTAGTGTTCAGTCTGTCGAAAAAATTTCTTTCATATACCATTAACATTATTATTTATTTTTTAATTGCTCTGGATTGATGGATCTGGCCTACTGGCTTTTGGCAAAACTTAAGTTAATGTTAATAATATGAATGTTGCATGCCGAACGGTGAAATATGGCTGAGCTTTCATGTATTTTAACACCTGTATTACTATTACCCATATTTGTAAAATAAATGTCTATTCTGTTCAATTTTTTAGAAAAGGTGAAACACATTTACGAAATTACTTTTTTCTACTGACTGAAGACTAAATATCTGCTGATTCTGACAATCGAGGCAGAACGTATATTATAACAGTCTGAATAAAAAAAAAAGAACTATTGCTTCTTTTCAGCGTAATTGTTCGAGTTGGCGCGAATCTTGACTGAAATGAATGTTCACAAAATAATCAAAAACCGAGACACGACTTTCTTACTAGGTATGCTAGACTGCAATTTAGTATTTAGTTGTTTATTTTTTCTCAAAACTTTTATGTAGAGACGCCACGGCAGCACATCAAGCTACCCGAAACTGTAAAATTTTTTCAATCAACTTTGAACCTTATACTTTAGCGATAAAGTTGAAAATCTATTAAATTTGACAGATTGTAGTAGCTTGATGTGCTGGCGTCTATAGGAGGTAGGTAAAATAGCAGATTCGTTTGATTTCGGTTATTTACTTTTAAGAATTGGAGACCACACTAGCTCGAGATAGAGAGGAGTTGAAAGGAGAAAGGGAGCCTTTTCCCGTGCAGTGGGACAACATAGGTACAAATATAAATAACTAGCTGCGCCCCGCAGTTTCACCTGCATAAGTGCCGATCCCGTGGGAAAATCGGGATAAAAAGTAGCCTATATGTTAATCCAGGGTATCAGTTACCTCCATACAAAATTTAATCAAAATTGATCCAGCCGTTTGAGCGTAAAGAAGTAATAAACATAAACACACACACTCACACACTTTCGCCTTTATAATATTTGTGTGATAGATCCATAGAGCACATTAATTTTGATGGATTCCTCGAGTGCAAAGAGAACAATAGCCCATGCCATGTCCATGTCCATGATGCATAGTGTCCTAGTCATGATACTACTTTTGCGTGAGCTATCAGAACTATCAGACGAGCTCAAACTTTTCCTTAAGTATGGTGGGGTCGGTTACCACAGATACCAACTAGTACTTACTTAGTTACAACTTAGTTACTTGCCAGATATTGTTGGATAGTAGTGGGTAAAGTTATGCTGCATATAACAGCTCCGGTCCAGTAACATTAGCAAGCAGTTTCTTTACTTATTTTTTTCCTTTTTTTTTAAATAGTGAGAGATATTAAAGCCATACTTAGGTATTTCAGTAAGTTTTGTTATAAAATAAACGTCTAGTTTTTGACATTAGCGCGAAGCGTTAGTGAAACTGTTATTTTATTAGTCATAAAAATGCAGATTTCATCCGAAACAATTATAATTAGTTACATTTACTTACGCAGTAAAAGCCATAAACTACCGTTTAAGAACTATTTTTATAAACAAAAAAATATAAAAAAATATTGTTGTTTGTTTTTACTTTCATAAACCGCGACTGGGAAACCTCATTGCCAACCACAATCTGAAACACAGTTGCAAAACATTTACATAATGGCATCCAATGGACCGTCAACTCAATCATTTACCAATAACCCACCAAAACTATCGGTTGGTATCGAGACCCTCTCAGAGCGAAGCAAAAACCATCAGAGACAGACACTCACTTTCACTAACTCACTCACCATTATATTCTTCTTTTTTTGCAGGCGTCAAGCCAGAGGAAGTGGTAATATTCGGTGCATTCAATTCAGACAGTGCTGTGAATTAAAGTGAATGACTGCTGGTTTAGTGAGTTTTATGTGATAAGTGTCAATCTTAGTTTGTTTTTGTGAACGACTATGAAAATGGTGAGTTGTGTTTTTTTTTGTTGTTGTTAATCGATTAGGCTCTATGGGTGCGTGTCTTTGCCAATTGTTTGCGCGTGAAATGAAGATGGCGGATTTTCCCGCGGTAGAACGAAATGTTTTTTTTCAATTGTCGTTAAAAATGAAATAATTATGCCAACAACATTCAAATTCCTATGTTCCATAGATCTCGAGATAAACCTTTGTGATAGATACAATAGGACGACACGGTGGCGCAGTAGCTGAGTGACCGACTGCTGCGCTGCGTGTCGCGGGTTCGATTCCCGCACGGAAATAATATTTGTATTGCCTACAGGTAGTTGTTCCGGGTCTGGCTGTTTGTGTATGTGAATTTAAATGTTTGTAAAACGCACCCACGATACAGGAGTAATTCCTAGTGTGGGGCAACGATTTTAATAAAAAAAAAGAAAGATGGACAAAAAAGTGATGTTATAAAGGTACCTACCGTGACAGACAAAAAACAGATGTTATAAAATTTTTATAAAAATTATTTTGGAACCTTAAAAAGTTGTAACGAAATAATAAGCAGTGGGTTTATTAATTGGCTTAAGGTCTTAAAAGCTTTGTTCATGTTAAAGTTCATTAACATCAATAAAATTATAAGTCAACTTTTGTTAAGATTATTATGTTCGAACTTCTATAAAGTGGGATACAATCTGAAAGTTAATTACGAAATTACGAAGTAAAATTATGAATTAATTATAAAAAGTGGTAACCTTACTTTAAACACTTTGAGAAGTTAAGACATTAGGGTAGAAATTGTAGGTATATAATTACTGCAGGCTGACTTACATTGAACCAGTTAGTTCAATCCAGCCTTGCAATCCATAAACATTGGATAGAAATAATACCTATATAAAAAATAATGGAATACTCTTTATTTATTATGTACACCAACCAAAAACCCAATCACCAACCAAAACCCCAATCACCAACCAAAAACCAAACGAACCAACTAACATAACGTAATCAGCCTATAATGTTCCCACTGCTGGGACACAGGCCGCCTCTCTTCGAGAGGGCTGTAATCCACGCGGGCCCAGTGCAGGTTGGTAACTGATGTCACGTGTCTTTGAATTTTTGGTTATAGGACCAGTAAACACTTCAATCCTGTCGAGCAACCAATATCTGAATTTTTTCCATTTGCTCGGCTCTTACGGTATTCCTCAAAATTGGGCTATTAAATCCATAAAGAACTTTTCAGAACAGACTGGTTCAGCGCGTTCAAAGAAACTGTTCAGGTTTATTATTATAGATTCATTATTTATGTAATGCAGTCATTTATTTATACAGCAAACAAACAGCCTAAATAAAGAATGCTGTATTAGATAACACTTTTCGCAAAACGATTTATAGCTAACGTTGCGGATAATTTGAGAGCAATCAGCATGTTTTTAAAATTACCGCATATCGCGTGCCTAGAAACGGAACTTGAATCAATAACAACCAATAATTCCTCAATTACTAAGATGGGAATTTAAACATTTCCAAATGAATATAAATGATTGCTTACGATCTATTAATTGTATAATTATTAAACTTAAGTATTTCCTTACAACACGTAGAAGCAAGGTAGCGCCTACTTAACTCTAATATAACTTTTTACAAACGAAAAACACGTAACAAAAAAGCCCCTTCATACGCACTAGTTCTCATGCCACCTGCTCGATAATGTCTAATTATGTCATGAAAATTTCAAACTAAGCCATAATGCGGTCTAGCGTGGAATAAATTTGTACTGAATTTAATTATAACTCACACAAAATTCGAATGAAAAAAATAAATAAACCGAATTGCTTTTTATTACCTCTGAGAAGGTGTGTGAAAAGTAGCGTGTTCTGTTAAGATGTCATCGTTTTGGGCGAGCTTCTATTTCCTTAAAGCGTGCGTGACATAAGACACTGCTTTATCCACTTGGTAAATAATGTAATATTTATTGAAAGTCTCGTATTGTTTCTGAGTTCGGTATCTTTGATTTTGTTGATTTTTTTAGCCACAGACATATTTGTATTGGTCGATGATGTTGCAAACTTGCTTACAAGTTAACTCATCTATTCACTCGTGACATTAAGATTATGTAATTATATGTATTGCAATTTTGATTTTTAATATTTCGTTGAGTTACCATTTTATCGACATCGTAATTTATCATGCTAACCAAAGTATGTCATTATGTCGATACTAATATTATAGAGGTAAAATTTGTGTCTTTGTAGGGGGTAATCTTTGGAACTACTAATCCAATTCCGAAAATCCTTTCACTAATACGAAGCTGCACTGCTGCAGTATTACCGAGTATTATTGGATATGTTTTAAGTTAAAACAAGAAATTTCACACAGATGAAGTGACGCACAGAAGCCAGTTAAAGATATGAGAAAATACGAAATATGATAATGAAAAACTACAGACCCACTGTTGAGCATAGTTCTGTCTTGGATAAAGACCACTTTCTTCAAATCCGTATCTTATAACTCATCGCTCGCCCACACAACATTGACCTTAAGTCCTCTAAAGATTCTTAGGACAACGACAAACAAGCTTCCTCGTCATAAAGCCATGTATTGTCAAAATGGCTCATTATTCTATTATTTATCAAGACCACAATGGGTAGTTAAGACAGCTCCGTTTAGACGCAGTAACTGCTGATGACAAGGAAGACATAAGGATAAAATTAAGGCACCACTTCTGATTGCAAATGTTTTAATTAGATTATCCTGATATAAATCTTGGATGCTTAAGCGTAACAGGATATTTTGATTAAACAATAGAAGTTTCATGAATTAATGTGCTTGAATGCTTGTCCTAAATACTTGGTTTTTTTTTCTAAGTTCTAAGAACTTGTAAAAAAAAAACAAAGCAAAAGAGCTAAGAGCTGTACACACCATTCAACGTGGAAACTATGCCCAATGCCGGCAAAGTACAGACGCCAGCACATCAAGCTACTACAATTTGTCAATTTTTTAAAATAGACTTTCTACTTTATCGCTAAAGCAACAAGTTCAAAGTTGATTGGGAAAATTTCACAGTTTCGGGAAGCTTGATGTGCTGGCGTCCGTACATCAAAATCGCTTATAAATATTATACCTACATTATGACATAATAGCAGGCTGATACCAAGGGGTGTCGTATTACCCAGTAACTGGGTTGCGGAGGTCAGATAGGTCGTTCCATGTAAAATACTGGTACTCATCCGGTTAGAGTGGAAGCCGACTCCAACATAGTTAGGAAAAGGCTAGGCAGGTGATGATAATAGCAGGCAATAATTAGTCAGTAATTTATGGTCACATACGTCATCGATTAAAAGAAATAATGGGAATGGTGAATTCAAACTAATTATTTTTATTTGCATACAAATGGTAGTTACTGCGTATGGAATGGTGATAGTTACTGTTGAGCCTCGGGTCTTTAGCCTCTGAATTAAAGACACAAACAAGGCTGTTACTCAATTATTAACTGAAAAATCCTCCTATCCCTCTATCCCAAGACATGCAGTCAGTGACCTCTGCGCTGCCACCGACGACGCTGTGAAAATGGCGAAGTTTTGGACCTAATTGCGTTACACACTATCAACCGGAATCTGAATCATTTTGAAGCAAATTGTTTATCCATTGCTTCATAAGTTCGAAAAATTTGTCTGCTCAACACGTAAATAACGCAATGAATGTTGTTGAACTGTAAAATACAGTCGCGCCAGCGACACAAAGAAGAAGTAGAACTGAAATATACCTAACTACTTAGCTATTGCTAGCTTGTTATTTTGTTTATTTTTATGCGTCATGTTTGCCGCAAATAAACGTATTTTCTTTCTTTCTTTTCTTTCTTTCTTTTCTTTCCTTCTTTTCTTTCTTTCTTTTCTTTCTTTCTTTTCTTTCTTTAGCTTCTGCCCGCGACTTTGTCCGCGTGTCACCCTCCCCCCACTCCCCCTCTTAGGGGTGGAATTTCAAAAAAATATTTCTTAGTGGATATCTACTCCTCACAAAGAACATACCCTCCAAATTTCATGTCTCTAGGACCAGCGTGAAGCGGTTTAGGCTGTGCGTTGATATATCAGTCAGTCAGGACTTTGAATTTTTTATAAATACTAGCTTCCGCCCGCGGCTTTGCCCGCGAGGTATTATTAGGTAGGTACCTACACACCACCACCTATGTTTCGCGTCTTCATGTCCAAGGCGTCATGTTATGCTACTCATAAATCATAACTGCATAATTTTTAAGCTAAAATCTCAGAGACTACGCAATATTTGTTTACTAAATAAGACACGCTAAAAACAACACACTTAACGAGGTAGTCAAACTTTTCTGCGTTATGTAAATTTTAATTAGGTACCTACTAATCTTAGCGACTTTGAAAACAATTGGCGTAAATACTTCATGGTTTTTAAGTTCTACGGCAAAAGTTTATGGATGGAATCGGAGCCGTTGTAATTAATCAACAGTTTCACAAATCTGACTAGTCTTTTCCCAACTATATTGGGGTCGGCTCTCCTCTCTTTCAACCGGATGCAGCTGAATACCAGTATTTTACATGGAGCGACTGCCTAAAGCCACAGACACATTACTGTGTCGTGTTGTGTCGTGACTTGGGATACACCAATCAAACGAATCTTTTCAGAACTACGTCAAAATACAACGAGTTTTGATTGGCTAACACTGCGTCAGGGGGCGTCACGACACGACACGACACAGTAGTATGAATCCAGCTTTATTCTCTCTTTTTTAAATATTATTATTTCCTTTACCTACATTTATATAAAACTAACTGACCACGAACTTCATACCGCTTCAGATTTTTTTTTGTTATTTTATCCCATGTTTTAATAATTAGGAACCCTCACGGGCGTTCGCAGAACACCCTACCATTAGTTTCATTAGAATCTGAAGAAATTTGGCAAACATAGCTTATGATCAGGATTAACACATAGGTTACTTTTTATCTCGATATTCTCATACTTATGCGTGTGAAACCGCTGGGCGCTGCTATAAGTAAACTAATAAGTAATTAAAATATAACTTAAACTGCTAAGTACAGTAAAGAATATAAATGAAAAGGAAAACCTTTTATGTAATATACAAAAAAATTAAAACTATGAATTTCGTTCTTTATAACACTAAAATCTAGTCTGATTTAGAATCTAAGTTATATCTTGTTGTACTATCGACACATTGGGGACTATTAAAATAAGTGGATGTTGCCAATAAAAGTTCTACATACGTAACGTTATAAAGTGTGCGGGGTTCCATTCTCGCGTCGATCTCTTTTGATTCACTAAACAGTCTATAAACATTACGATGAAGTTATAGTTGCGAATTTTAGTCTGTTACGTTAGTGCGGAGTGTAAAAAATGTGTTCGTGTTGGTATTATTATTATGGAGATTGTTAGCGTGTGAAATTTAAATGATGATTGTTTACCCACATTTGTTATAGATTGTTTTATGATGGAGTCTAAAATTTATGAAAAATTGTCCGCTTATTTCATACTTACACAATTATGTACTTCGCCTTATTGATTGTAGGTTATTTTGCCAATTTTGCGAACAAAGTTTCCTATAAAAGTGCCTATGTAGAAGTGAACTTGAATATGAAACTCTGTTTATTATTAACATGCATTTTTTCTCCCATAGAAGCGTCCACATTAAATCCACAAACAAAACATAAAATAACATGGCGACGGATTTTCACTGAAGGGTTAGTTAGGCAGACCTGTGTAAATAAATAAACTTATAAATAACGAAATCGAACGATGACCCGAATCGATGACCATTGCGAACATCGCGTGATATAACATGAGCATAAACATAATTTTTAATATAGTTAAGATCAGACAACTGGATCGGTTACACAATACGGACATCCTGTTCCACGAAAATGCATCTAACACTTATATATTTAAGGTGTAATTTAGGAAAAACATTGTAGGATATCCGCATGGTTTGAGGCCAAGGAATTGTAATCTTTAATTATAGTGTGATAAAGTTTGGAATGAGTTGGAGCGTGGGGAGGTGGCGAAAGTGTTTCGCGTCCACTGGCTCATATATTTTTTTACTCTCACCGTTTGCTGCGGTCACGGTCGATGTCTTCGGCCTGCTATGGGCGGACGTACGTGACAATGGGTGGATTTGGCGCGATAATGAATGATGGTGACTCAGATATGAAATTGTGAGGAAGTTGGGATATTTTTGGCATCTAGTGTGACACGCACGTTCTTTTTTCTTATTTATTTTTGCATTCTGTAATCAAAGCAGGTATCAAGTGTTGCCATATTGTAGCCACAGCATAAGATGAGGTTTGACGAGATAAAAGAGCCTATGTGACTATCGAAAATTTCAGCAACAGCACGATAAGTAAGGTTATTATCGTCTTTCAAAAGTACGGTCAGCAACAAAAGTCGATTAACACTTCAGTTTTTTTTTTAATTTCAGTTAATGAGCAAAATACATGTTCAAAATTGCAGCAGTGCAATGCAGTTTTGAAAAAAATATTTTGCACAATAACTAAGATTAAACAAACTAAAGTGTTAATATTTTGCTCAATAACTGAGATTACACAAACTGAAGTGTTAATCGACTTTTATTGCTGACTGTACCTATTTCGTTTAATTATTTCTAATATTTAAAAGGCCATTTTAAATAAATGGGCTTAATTTTGAGGAAAGGTTCTACGCTTTTAATAGCGATAATTGAGCAATAGGATAATAAAATCAACAGTAATACTGAACAACCGATCCTGAAATTCCATAACTTAAATTAACCCCATGATTGCACAGTAGGTAGCTGATAAACCTAAGCATGTATTTAATCGAATCTCAAATAACTCCTATGGATTTCCTAAAAATATTATTTAACGCTCCTAATAATGATTGCGCCTCTTTTTGATAACCTCAAATAATTCCCATTTTCGGGTCCTAAAAATACTAAATAGCCAGGTAACTGCGACCAACTATGATGTAGTTGATCACAGTTCTAATCTAACATAACCCATTTGGTCGGGGTGCCCTAGCTAAGTCAACTGTGAGAAAAGGTCACATAGTTAAAAAAAGAGGCCCAATTATTAAAAAAAAGTGTGCATCACGAGAAGCGCAAAAAAATTTTAGAGTTTAATTAATTTTTTCATTAGGTTTTAGAAAATCAGTTAAATATTTCCCATAAACTTATACCTGTCTCTTTCACACATTAACGTGAACAAAGGACATTGGTCTTCACGTTCTTGATCTAGGGCACTTGCCATAACCATAGGTTGTAACTGACACGTCTCGCAAATCAGCTGTGGGTAATTAAGAACTTTCACTGGCTTTACAGAGGCTACCTAACCATGGAACTGCTTCCTGGTTAGAGTTCAATGGTGCTAGTTTGAAGGAAGCCAATGAATTGGTCCCATAAAATGTCTTTGACTTTGGCTGAGCTGGTATATTCTAGACGTAAATTCGCAAATTGGTAGGTAAAATTAAAAGGTCAGCATACGTGAGAAAAAAACTTAAAAATAATGAGTATCTAAAAAGGGCTTTAAAAATAATATTTTACAGGGCCGCTCGTATCGTTGCGGAAGTCAGGGTGGGGTGGCAAGGATGAAACTAAATCAAAGAGGAATGTAGGTAGGTAAATATTTCATATGCATGAACGTATAAAAATATTCTTGTAACACGCGTATTAGTATAGTTTTCATTGTTTTTTTCGTATATTGGCGCGTGCTAGCTGACATAATAATATTATGGCAAATATGTACTTTAATTTAATGTTTTGTGTTTCATAATGTTAACTAATATTACTCACAGAATCAAGTTTTTCTAATTGTACAGACAGCTGTGCTGGTGGGGAGTTTAAAGCACTAGGAAGTGGTGAAGGGTGGGCGTTTTGGGGGATGTCTTATGTAATTTTAACGTTCAAAAAGTGCTGATTCTCAGCGAAGTTTGAATATTAATATTTTCGTTTGTCCACGACTTTAATTATTGAAATCGGAATCTTCCCATTTCAGTACCCTATTATCGGCAATAGAAAGTACCTAATTGTTAATTTTAACTCGGCATGACAAGGAACCAATTAAAGTGCAGTAATTACCCACAATTAAACATGAGGCAAGTCTAGGAAGGCCAGTATTAGTGCTTTCTATTTTACTAAATTAGAATCTAGACTTTGAAGAGTCATGCTACACGTAGGTAGTTTTGGTTTAGTTATGCCATGTTTCTGTCGAAGCGTGGCTAAGTGAGAGTCAAGTTAAGCTACGGTTTCCTAGATAAGCGGTATTGACAGCTGTCATGAAAATGATGACACAAAGATTTAAATCGTTAGATTTGCCCTACCGAGTCAAAAGATTATAGTTGCGCTTCTGTTTTGTTTTGACACCTCGGAGACACAATGATGCAGTGACTTGACTTGATTGTCATGGAAACGCTTTTTAATAATGTGTGAGCTCATTCTTCTCAGTGTGGACACTTTTCGCGTCACTAAGTACGTTATTTAAGAATGTTCTAGATTTCAAAAACTAGAGATTCCTCATTTCCTAATCAAGCATAAGTAATGGCTTAATCTTTTTGTGCTTGATACAGCAATTATAATTTGGGCACCTTGAGAATTAAAACAATCTTTCATGTTCTTAGAACCAGGTTCTTAATAATTAATTACAATCTAGTCTGAAAGACTAATAAGCAATTTTAATGTAAATGTATCATATACATAATATTCCTATCTAAACAATATAATTAAATTCATTAACGCCAACTTTTCATGTGAACTGTACCTGCAAAAATTCGCTTTAGGTTTAAGCTTACTGAATATATTACGCGTGTTGAATGAAAAGGTTTATCTAAAAAATATATATCGAAATAACATCATCAGACAAATGTATATACGTTACGTTATTAATGCCTTTTATAGACTTATATTTATAGACATACAATTATTTTGTCACATTCACGGTGTTAAGGCTTTGTCCAACAAAATCGATACTGTTAATTCAGGTTCGTTAAAAGAGATTTAGAGTAAGTATTAAATGCCTTAAAAAAATGCTATTTCAATATTCTGCAATCTCGAAAATGGATCGCAAAGCTTTCCGGATAAAGCTTTGTCAAAATAGAACGTGATTATTCGAACGCTGGAACTTTATACAAATATACGATTTATAACTATGAAATTATGTGTTATAATTGAAATTCACGTGATTATAGCATACATTTGGATTTACACGGTGCAAGTATCTTGCCTGTAGCACAAGACAAATGACTTGCATCGTCAACAAACTGTTTTGACTGTGCCACTTTTATTGTTTTGTTGCAAAGGCAACTAACTCGTACCGTGTATACCAGCTTTTAGTGCGGTTCGAAGTTCGCATGGATCTAGCGGTGACTTATGCTAATGCGCCTTATGCATTCTGGTATAAGGTTCTTCTACTATATTAATCAACCCAAACTTATGGTTAGTCCAAAGGTTGACTGGAATTGATCGCCATATGCGATAAGACCTCCTTCTTAGAAAGAAAGAAAGAAAAAGTATTTATTGCGACTCGTACAGGAAGATCACAAACTAAACTAAATACAGCAAAATAAAAAACCAAGTTATATAAAAAAAAGTAACAAAAGGAAAATTAAACAGAAAGTCCTATACGAGGCCAAAAGGCTCCCCCTATCTCAGCACGATGCTACGACATTTAAAAAATAAATGTTGCAGCGCTGGTATCTTCTCCTTTCGATGACTCAATATTTTGTACGATCAGTTACATAGTGACCTACGGGTAGGAGAGAAGATGCGGTATATCTTGTGCTGGGGCTCCAAAGTCACACTATGTTAATTTAGGATCTTATCTGTCAGTCGTGGGTTGCGGAAGGATCGTACGTTCTCGCGACCCCCGGCGTAGGTGTGTGATGGAACACCGGATGGAACATTTTTAGTCAGCTAGGCTGCCTTTCCACCAGAGATGAGCGAGGATGCGTAGTGAGGGATGTGTGAGAAACCAACCAATACCATCACTTCATTTTTATAGCTTGAATTAAGTTAGCGTTGGTATTAGTGTTGCCCAAAATAGGTCTTGGTCTTGCTGTCTTGGTCTTGTTCTTGCATTTTTGCAAGACCAAGACCAAGACCAAGACCGACTTATTTTAGCAAGACCAAGACCAAGACTGACCCCTGCAAGACTTGAGCAAGAACAAGACTAAGCCTGCAAGACTCTTGCGTCTCGCAGTTAAGTCAAACTGAGATTTGGGCGTTATAGTAGGTATTTGGTTTCAATCCCGATTATGCGAAAATGGATGTATTTTTTTTATGAAACAGTAAATTACATTGTTGAATTGCATTGAAAACTAAAATTATTGTTGATAATAAAAAAATATCGAAAAATTACGTGACTATCAATACACTTCTGCACGTTTTTTTTAATCTTCTTTACTTAAGGCGAAAGCGGTATTAGGTAGCCCGCGAAATTCACTGACCAGCAAATTGCAAAAAACGTAAGAAAATTTTAATTTCGCGGGCTACCTTAGCGCTTCCCCCTTAAATCGATGAAGCTTTAGAAAAATAATTATCCCCTCATAACGAATCTAAAATAAAAGTAGTAAATGGGTCATTCAATTATGTAGATGATTAAAATGCCTCATGTGACGCGTCTGTTAGATTCATTGGGATTCATGGCCGACTCGACGCCGCGCGGGGATTCCCGCAATCTTCCGCATTTTTTGTCAGGTTCAAGCATTTATGCACTTTATTGTAATAATTTTAAAGTTTATTTTCAAGTGCGTTAATAATACGAGGAGACCGCTTGGCGCTGCGGTCCCTTTGTGGCGGCATTTGAAAGCGAATAGCGTAGGTACGAAGACAGTGCTGACCTCGCAAAATGAACGTTCAAACGCGAGATAAAAACAATGACTTGTTCACCAGGGAGATGTATGTTTTAAATATGTACATAAGTTTCTAATGACATGCGATCAGGAACAGGGAGTGTTTTGTAAATAGCCGAGGGTGAAGAGTTTTTGGTTGTACCTAAACAAAATTGAAACAAAAATTTTATTTATTTATTTTAAAACACATTTATAACTATCATCACAGGCTTACCTAATACAATAATGTAGTTATACTAGCTTACAATTGGATTTACAATTATATATTACTATTAAGGGGCTTAACGCAAAAAGCGCAAGTTTTTAGAAACAATAAAAGTACAAGATCGAATACAGCAAACAAAATCAGAAAATAGTACATTATGGTACAAGTGTGTAATGTTGGTGATTACCGCTGAGGCGCCATTGAGACCCGAGCCGTCAGGTGAGGGTCTTAAGAGAGCCGAGGACGGTAATCATCAATACACACGTGTATCATACGACGTTTTTCAACACACTTGCGAGGAAAAAACAAATATGTATTGCATAAATCGTTTAATTATTAAAACAATTGGTGAATGTACAATTTTCAAAACGATATTGGATTGTTTTTGATGGCAATTTCACAGTTTGTGTTACATTGGTACTTGCCACTTCTTTAGTACCTTCATTTACTTCTTGTGTAAATGTCGGCGACAAAGGTAAATCATACAAATTACTGGAAGGAGAGGGCACCAAATAACTCACGCTAGTAGATGTACATGGTTGTGGTTCGGGGCAAAACTTTTTTGCCTTTGGCTCCAAATTAATGGCTTGCGTTATTTTGTCATTGATTTTTGCTTTGTTATGAATTGAGTCTTCTATGTACGATTCAGCGACTGCGTCAGAACGCCATCCACCATGTCGCTTCAAAGTTAGTATATCAGCCCCCGAATCAGCCAACATTGTAGCCGACGTTCTTCTAAAACTGTGTCCAGTGTAAAAATCGGCCTCAGGCAAACCTAAATACTTCGCTATTTCTCTTGGCATATTACCAAATTTGTTAATACCGATTGTTTGTGCAGTACATTTTCCTTTCTGAAAGTTTTGGAAAAAGCGGTCATTCTTTGTTTTTGTTGAACGGAGATCTTGGTATTTTTTCACTATTTCACGAAACGTTCCTTGGATTGTAAAAGATCGTGGAATCTTGGTTTTAGTCTGGGTAATTTTGACAAGAAGCATATCTCCGTGGATTTCTACATCTTTTGTTGTAATATTGTACAGCTCTTGTCGTCTACAAGCACCAGTAACACCGAATATTAAGGCAACCTGCAAAGAAATCAATTAATTAGTTCTAAGAAATTATGCTAAAGTTACACACTTGTATATTGTAGATTCGTTTCGATTAAAAATATGAAACGTACCTTTGTTGCTAGATACTGACTATCCGGAGCCTCATTCAAAAACTTTTCAACGTCGGCTGGTGACAAAACTTTAGATTTCCGACCAATATATCCATCCGAGCGTCTCTTCAAAAATGCCATCAGGTTACAGTACGTTTTGATATCAACACCATGTTTGAGCTTAACCATGCTTCTTAACATGGAATAGATGCACCACAGGGAGCTAGGTTTTCATGTATTGGCGAGTTCAGAGAAATACGCCAAAAACACATTTTCAGAAAATGACTGGGTTTTTTTGTTGCTCTTCCATTGCAGGAAACTATCGTAAGCAGCTAAATACTTTTCTCTAGATTTTGCAGGTATTAGGCTTTCGTTTGCATTTTGTGCTGCATTTAGTATTTCTGGCGGGGTTAAATCAATCAATTGTTCATCTTCTGTACTAAAACCTGACATTTTTATAATTATTTACCACACAGCAACAAATGCGATACAAACAAAATATGAAAATTAGGGGAACATTGGGAAATGGCGCGCAATTTTTTTTTTTTGCACGCGCCAAATGTAAGTTGATTGATTACAGCCATACAGCCTACTTCAAAATGATAATTTTTGTGATAAAATGCAAATATTTTATAAGAAATTATTGTGAATTATAAATAATTTGATAATAATAAATGTTTTTTCGTCTTAATTAGGGACACATTTATTTATTTCAAAAATGTAAATAGATTTTCGGTGGCATAAAACCTCTTTGTTGTTACAAAAAAAAAAAAAAAAAACTGTATTAGGTACCCGGTTAAATTGAAAATGCTCTGTTTACTCGCATATAATTTGCAGTTAGGTACTAACTTAACTTTGTAGGGATCATTCTATTATGCACTAGTGTGTAATATTATTATGCACGTGTATGTTATAGTTCGGTTTATGGCCCTAAGAACGATATAATAAGGCTCACTTTACGAGCAAGTGTGTTGAAAATGTATGATATTCTTCAGGATATATGCTAGATAGTGTGTTGAAAACATAATACATACAACAAATTTGATATAATAGAAAAAATAATACATGAAGATACCTCTAAAAACTTTAATAAAACCATAAAGTATTTCAAATAATAAAGTATTTTGTGCTGTGATTAGAATGAGACAACAATTGAAATAAAAGTATAAAGGCTCGTGCACACAGGCGCGATGCGACACGCGACACAAAGGCACCGCAAGTCGCGCAACGAGCGGTGCCTTTGTGTCGCGTGTCGCGTCGCGCCTGTGTGTACGAGCCTTAATACGCGCCGTGATAGAGACTTGACGAGCTCAGTACCTAATGTGGAGCTTGCGCAGGTAAGTTGTATACGAAATAGTTACCCATAATATGTATTTATCTATTTAGGGATTTATCGATGACATTTAGATTAAAATTCTTAACAATATATAATATTTATTACGAAATAATAATGTTTAAGATAAAAGTCAAATCTCATCTTTCGTGGCGCGTATTGTAACCGTTTGTTAAATACTGAAGAAATGGCAGACTTTTCAATATTTAGATATCTAACTTTTATCTCAGTCTACATAAGTATGGCGGTTTGACAGCTTTTGTAACGAAAATATGTCTAGCTGTTATCTATATTCTTCAGTTAAAAAAAATCAGCCCTTATTATTTAGATAAGAAGAGCAGAAAACCCTATTACGCAAATTTAATACACACGAATTGTGCATTTTTTATAGAGAGATAAAGCGCAGAGTACAAAACTAAAGTGATTAAAACTGCGCTTAACACTGCTTAGAGTTTAAGTACGTAAGTTTAAAACTGGAATACGTTTAACGGTTCAACTTCAAACGGCTGGAATCAAAGGATGGGGGCAAAGGATAAACTTCTAATGTAACTTAACTAAGTGAAGAAGTGAAGAGCGTGAAGAGCTAACACACAGACAGACACACTTTCGCATTTATAATACATATTAGTATGTATTACGTGGTTTGTCCAACTTAATTTTAACTTCTAACTCTTTATGCACTAGACTCGCTTGGACGAGTGATGGCGAAGACTTGACTATCAACGCAGAGCACGCGTGCGCACTTTCATAGCAACATAATCAACCTATCATGTTCCCACAGCTGGGACGCAGGCCTCCATTCTGTGCGATCAGCACCATGCGAGCCCAGTGCGGGTTGGCAGATGTCACATGTCTTCGAATTTTCGGTTCTAGGACATGCCCGTTTCCTCATGTAATTTCTTTCACCGTTTTTGAGACCAGTGGTGATTAAATAAATTACACAAAGTAAAGGCTCCTTTAAACAGGCGCGACACGCGATATAATCGCGCCTGGCACAAAGGCACCACAATAAGTCGCGCAACTAGCGGTGCCTTTGTGTCGCGCGCGACTATATCGCATGTCGCGCCTGTTTGTAGGAGCCTTAAAGCGCCTGCCTGGGTTCGAACGCACGACCTTCAACTCGTCGGGGCCGTTACCACTGGTCCACCACTGCTTAGGTATCACAGCAACGGTTTATTTGAAAACTATCAGCGCCCCGTGGTTTTACCCGCACACGTGTCAATCCCGTGGGAATATCGGGATAAAAACTATCCTATGTCCTTTCCCGGGACTCAAACTATCGCTATACCAAATTTCATCTAAATCGGTTCAGCGGTTTAAGCGTGAAGAGCTAACAGACAGACAGTCAGACACACTTTCGCATTTATAATATTAGAATGTATTACGTGGTTTGTCCATTGTTTTTATACCTAACAGCCGTATTTATTGTGAAAAAAATCTAACCCACCACCAATTTTAATTGGTGGTGTGTGAGATACCAATTAAAATTACGAGTTCCGTTTACAAAATAATTATACGCTGCAGGAAATATGCGTCAGATTTCAACGAAATTACCCAATTTTCGAAACAAGCTTTTGTGATAAGAAAATTAAAGATCACGTTTTCCGAATATATTTAAGAAAAGATGAAAAATAAAATAAAGTTCTCCAGACCCAATTTTGGCCATGGCGAATCTCAACGGAGACCAACCTTCGGCGCAGGAGATATTATAGTGTACAAGTGCGCGCGCAGACACAGGTGCACTCTTTCTTCCCTCACTCTCATTGTCCGATGGAATGAAAAAATAATTAATTGGAAATAAAATATAAATAAAAACAAAATAAAATCGCATACAACTCGAATCTCTTAAAAGTAAGAGTGAAGAGGCTTCTTCTGGGTAAGCTCACTCCATCGTCGACTTTGTCTCTGTCACCTCTGACCTAGAATGGAAATAGGTTTGCTCTTGACTCTAGAGTCAAGAGCAAACCCATTTCAAATTAAAAAAAAACTAAACGTAATTTAAGTTACCAATAGTTTATTTTAACAGGCAAAATAGATACGAATAAGCACAAAAAGAAAGGACACGAATTATTCAGTGTTATAAAGGATATCGCAGAAGCCCTATAATCCAGTGACTTTATTTCCAAGGATTACGTAGAAAATCTGGTGATTGACAAAGGAGCAAGGTGCAAAAACAAAACATCTCTCCGATAACAAACGTATGAATTAGACTAACAACGTCGGATAACGTACGTACTTACCTACTAACAACGTAGGGAATCAAAGTTTTTTTTTCAGAGTATTAGGATACTACGAATCATAAGCTGGAACCAGTGTACAGGTTCTGGATCGGTAATTAGCGGTTCTTGGACTTTTAAATTTTCGATTGTCGATTTGTTTACACACCTTTCATTTTATAAAACCCTACACACTTTTATATCAATTAATAAACAGTTAGATAATATAAACATACCCTATTTATAAAACACTTCTAACAGCTTAGGTTCAAGTAATAGTTTTACGTCATTGGTTGTACCATCAGCTTTCTAAGGCTTATCATACAAAATCTCCGAGCATTTTGCGTGTCAAAATACAATTGCGAACTAAGGAGTTTCTTTTGCCTACTTACGACGAAATAGAAGAAATTTGCTACATTTAAATATGTCTTGTTATAAATCAAAATGTAATCGTAATGTATCATTACTTTGAACTACGTAACGTAGAAGGGACATAACTTGACATATGAGGGATATTCCGCGGTGGTCTTTCGATTTACAAATAGACCATCGCCATCAGGGATAGTCCGTTTCTTCTCATATCTGTCATGTGGTTGGTCCTTGTTACATTCAGATCTTTTGACACTTAAAATATGAATATTTGAATTAAGAACTTGAGATAAATTTCAAGTTATGGAATAACTAACTAAATGTCATACTTAACAAAGTTCAAATTTCAATCAAACATTTCATAATAGGACGTTTTTGTTACAAATGGTCACTCAAAAATCAATTTAAAATACATTTCATTAAAGTAGATAGCCTGATTAAGTGGCGGTGGAATGTAAATTATCTGGGATTATGAATACATTATAATAATCGTAATATAACCTATAGCAGTATTCTGCTATAGGTATTACGATTGTTATGATGATGACATAGCGTTTTATGATGGCGGACCTGACCTAGAGGTCAGTGACCCCGTTGCCTAGAATGTTGAATAGTTTACTACCAAGAATGTTTTCAGCAAAATAAAGCAATATTTCGCATAATTAACGCTTTTTCGTCACGTGACGATTTTTCCAATTTTACTCCTACCGCTAGTTCCGTTAAAGAACTTCATTCCTAAAACTTTAACCACAGTTAATTGTTACCTAGTACAGACGCCAGCACATCAACCTACCCGAAACTATAAAAGTTTCCCAATCAACTTTGGACCTTATGCTATAGCGATAAAGTCGAAAATCTATTAAAGAAATTTGACAGATTGTAGTAGCTTGATGTGCTGGCGTCTGTACACTGCTGACCCAAAATGTATGTTGTAATTATTATCATTAGAGGTATAATCAGCCTATAATGTTCCCACTGCTGGGACACAGGCCTCCTCGCTTCGGGGGAGTGGGTTGTAATGCACCACGCGGGCCCAGTGCGGGTTGGTAGATGTCACATGTCTACGAATTTTTGGTTCTAGGACATGCCGGTTTCCTCACGACGTTTTCCTTCACCGTTGTTAGATCATTAGACGTAAGAATGACTACGACTTAAAGATAAAATAAGTTATGTCATTCTTGTTTTGGCAGAATAAGTTATAAAATTTATAGCTTCTGTGGAGCCATAACGTGACAGTCAGCATGACGAATCAAATCAAGTCACTATTATAGAGAATGTAATGTTACATGTAGAAATTTTGCATAATCCATTCATGGAAATTAATTGATATTGAGCATTTTATTGGCTTTAGATTTATAGCAAATAAAATGACCTTTTATAGTATAGTCAGGAAAATAATTGTTAATCAGTGACACGCCAATTTGCCATTTCATAAAACTGTCAAATAACTACAGTTGTAACTTGAATATACGGACAAATTAAATTGGTAGTCAATGTGCTGTACAATTCATTTTAGGCACAGACTTTACAAATCTAATTGACGCTGCTCGAAGTTTTGCTTAATTTATGTGAAATTGAAACTATTCACATCTACCGGATGGTTAATTGGTGGTATAGAACCACTAAAAGTGGAGCATTGTAGAGGTAGACCACGATAGTGAGTCACCACTATCGCGGTCTACCTCTACAATGTTCATTCCGTCAGGGATGAACCAATCCGATCCGATCTGATCCGATCTAGAGGGTCAAATTAAATCAACTAGCAAAACTTCGCAGACGATAAAACAACATAATTTTTATTGTGGTCAACGACCGCTTGTGGTGTTGTTACTTGAAGTACGAGTTCAGAAAACCTGTTTTTGATTGTTTTATCGTATTTAGATACCGATATCACAGTATAAAGACATACAGTATTGTATCTCGGCCGTAACCTTGATGTAAATGCCTACAGCCGCGCGGTACGTAAACATGCGATAGGGCTGCCCGCCTCCAGTATTTTAATTACATTTGCCTACTTGGTGTTTCCATTTAGTTTTGTTATTGTATTTTACTGTGTGTACATAAATAATAAAATAAATAAATAAATATACCTACTTCTTTTTATATAAACAAATAAAATACTTTGTGAATTGAATAGGAAGTGTTTAATAAAAATGCGTGTTGTTTTGATCGCCGCCGCACGACTCCAGCTAGTGAGCAGCGCGCTGTTGCTATTCAAATTTCGAACTAATCGCCGCGCGGCGCCAGTCAGTAGGCAGCGCTAGCGCGCTGTTAAAATGGCGGGAAAGCAAGTGTGCATTCACAGATTGATTTTATTTAAAATTAAAAAAAAACAGTTTATTCGGTAATTTAAAAACTTGGCTGCATGCTCTAGTGTCTTTGCCAACATTTTCACGCAGCCACGGCAGAAAATAATCCTCGCGCCATTTTATCTCAAATTTTCTTTTCTTTGTACTTGTATTGTGAAATGTTTTTTTTTTCTGTTTCCTCGCAAATGTGTTAAAAAACGTCGTACGATATACGTGCGTATTGGTTATAACATGCTCGGCTCAATTACGCCTCGCATGTTATAATATCGTAATGTACTATTACAGAATAAATTATAATCATTAAAGTCATCAACACAACTCTCTAAGACCATGTAAGTCCAAAGAATGATGATTTCATGAAACAGTTATTCTTATTACAGTAACAGTTATTCAATAAAAATAATTAATTTTATTCATAAAAGTATGCAATCATTTCATTAATGTTTTGTTATGATGTTGTCACGTTAAACTATCGTCCGTAAATCGAATTTACAGACAACCAATTTTTTTCTAGTATTATTCATACACACAGTACAATAAACAACTATTATTAATAATAAAAACCACGTCTTTACTTTGAATTATACAAACTAACAAAACACACATGCCCCGAGGTTTTAACACAAGCGTACCTACCGTATAATGATTCATGAACCGCCTATAACTACCTATTTCACTCGTGTCTATCACTTTCCTTTACTTTAATCACTTTATTTATTAATCCAGACATCTTTTTTTCCGGAGGTAATAGGAAATACTTATCCATTAAAAAGACACACATTATGTACCTACCCACTAGTAAGTAAAATAGTCTTACCTTTCCGAGTTTCCAGGTAATGTAAAAAAAGCTATCTCTGGATGCGTTATTGACGAATTCATGCAATCAAAAACAGCACAATATCGCCTACTCGTCATATTAAATATGTACTTGAACTTATTTTTAGTGAAAAAATCGCGCGGTTATTGTTATAAAAAACAACACACCGTCCGTTCGTCACTGTTGCACAGTCGCGACTCCGAGCCGCCTGAGCGCACACGGTGATCGAAGCGCGTAGGTATAGCCCGCGTTTCGTCCGTTTGTATGAAGACGACCTACTGTATATATTATTACCGTGCCGATATCTACCACGTCTGTGAAGTTTACACAAAGAAAACTGGTATTTCCACAAGTGACTAAGGACTACACTAACTGCTATTAATGACACAAAGGAAAATAATCAAATTATTTTTGAAGTGAAAACTTCTTTAGCGGCGCTGTGTACTTTTTTTGGAATGGGTAAAAACTTCTAAACTCGCGTCAGGTCACGTGACCCTGATCGAAAATTCGTAAGACGTAAGACGTAAAACGTAAGTCGCGCGTTGTTGAGGACAGCGCCATCTAAGCACATCGGGAAGAACTACGAGGGCCTCGCGTACTAACTACGTAGTTCATCCAACAACGACGAGATGGCGCTGAACCACGGATATATAACTGACGACGAGCTCCATGCGAGCGGTCATCATACCTGATTTGCAAAAAACCCTATAAAATAAGGAACACACCTTAACACGCGTGTTTTGTTTATAAGACGATTCACAAAATACACTCGTAATTGTTCAAGTTTTCACTTCTGTCGGCACTACCGGAGTGCCAGTGTTTTTTTTTCCTCATGCTTAGTTATCGATTCCCATAACGTCTGCGTAGTTTCGCTAGCTAATTTCATTTGGCCCTGTATTATTAACCAGCTTCTGCCCGCGACTTCGTCGGAGTGGAAGTCAACTATGGCACTCTGCAATAGTGTAGTTTTCTATCAGTGAAATATTTTTTGTAATCGAAACAATACTTCCAGAGATTAAGTACCTACCTCTAATCTTCCAAGGCAAAAAATCAGTTTTACCTCTTTGTAATATTAGTTTAGATATAACCAGAAATCAAGAGGAGAGAGTCTTTGCTTAGCAGTGAGATATTGTATTGTGTAATGGTTAGTTATAAAACCCTTTTCATCATATCCATACTAATATTATAAATTCGAAAGTAACTCTGTCTGTCTGTCTGTATGTTACCTTTCCACGCCTAAACCACTGAACGGATTTCGGTAAAATTTGGCAGAGATAGATTGCATCCCGGGGAAGGACATAGGATAGTTTTTATCGATATACCTTGCGGGCGAAGTCGCGGGCGGAAGGTAGTCTGTCTATATATATAAAATTCAAAGTACCGATGGACTGATGTATCAACGCACAGCCTAAACCGCTGGTCCTAGAGATATGCAATTTGGAATCTACTAAGAAAGGTTTTTCGAAATTCCACCTATGAGAGGGTTGAATGGGGGGAGGGTGAAATTTCACGTCGCAAGCAGGAGCTAGTTTAATACAAAATCCTTCCTTCCAAACTACTTTTAGTAATAAGACCTAAACAATATTCTTGAAAGGTTAATGTGACCTTTTTGCGTCGATTTGCTAGTAATTTGCCGAGTTCCATGTACTCATGTACCTAGTACAGACGATTTTGGACCTCGTTATAGTAATAGTTCGAGAAAATATCAAATAACAGACCAGAATATTATTATGAGTTTCTTACGGTCCACGTGGACATAAAAAATAGTTGCGACTTGCGAGTGAAATAATAATTTTTTATTGAATATTAAAAATTTGTTGGCGAAATTTTAGGTACAGACAGATTTAAAAATCTAAATTTTTAGTAATAGTTTGAGAAAATATCAAATAACAGACCAAGAATATAATTGTCTTACGGTCCATGTGGACATAAAAATTAGTTGCGAGTAAAATAATACATTTTAATTGGGTATCAAAAATTAGCTGGCGAAACTTCACAGACAGATTTAAAAATCTAAATTTATTGTGATAGTTTGAGAAAATATCAAGAATATAAGTGTCTTACGGTCCATGTGGACATAAAAATTAGTTGCGAGTGAAATAATACATTTTTATTGGGTATCAAAAATTATTTGGCGAAACTTCACAGACAGATTTAAAAATCTAAATTGCAACTGAATCAAAATCTGCAGTCCTTTCGCAGTTATTTTGCATCTGACAGTAGTAACCTAGTTGCAACCCTTTTGTAACGAAAACAATAGTAGATTTTACAACAAGTGCACAAAACAAACCATTTTTATCCGAGACTTTTAGCAGCCCGAGCCGAAGGCGAGGGCTGATAGTAATGTCGAGGATAGAAATGGTTTTGTGGACGAGTTATACCCAAGTAGCACATTAGCGATGAATTAGGTCATAAAGAAGCTACATTACAGTCTACAGCTTTTATGCAGATGTACTAAAGGATAGGACGAGTCTTTAGACTGTACTAAGGAAAGATTATACACTATTAAACAGCATAGCTGACTAATGACTTTATACTCGCGAAAAAATATACTAAAAGCATTTAAGTAGAATTTTAAAATGATCTAGTCCATCTTTTGGCTGCAAGTGATACTACTAGCTGGTTTAGATGTCCAAAGCTTGTTAACGACTGGTTAATACGGAAAGTTTACCTCTCTTGTAATGGTGCGGGCTGCATTGAAGTATCGAATAATGCCACTGGCTTTTAATTGGTGTACACTAATTCTATTCTAATTCTACTTCAATGAGCTTGTTAATGGCTGATTAAAAGTGGGTATGTAATCTCTACAAATGCCGCTACATTTATAAGAGAATCATTAATTCACCTTGAGTTGTAAATTGGAATAGGTGTACTCTATCCTAATGCCAATGCATAAAGTGTAGCTGACAGCTATTTTACAGCTTTCGGTGTTATTTAAGAGTAAATCTAGATTATTGGTGTTTTGGTGTTTAAATTACGTCAGTATTGCAAAGGAGCAGTACTGATTGATATTTACAAGCCAGTGTCGTTTACGCATAGTGAGGGTTCCGCACAAATAGATTTTGATCAAAATATTGATGCCTATAATAATGATGCAGTTGATATTTACAAGCCAGTGTCGTTTTCGTATAGTGAGGGTTCCGGACAAACAGGTTTTGATCAAAATATTGATGCTTATAATAATCAGGATTTTCATGAACCAAGCTGCAGTAAAGAGAAAGCGTCGCACAAACAGAATTCCATACGTTTAATGGATTCCGACAGAGACGAATTTGAATTAAGTACACATGAAGACAAGGAATAATTTATTAAAAATATACAATTTAAAAATAGTATAGCTACTAGCTGCCTCGGAATTGTAATCAACGCTGCTGTGTATTATTACTCTTTCCTCATCATCTGGATAATCGGTCGTATCACTACAGTTCAACATTGTTTCAAGGACTTCTTCAGCTTTATTGTAAGTAGGAATAGATGACCGTTTGACTGTGCACTCCATTTTAGTCCAGTCTGGTAGAGGTGTCGATTTGTCACTTTTTATTACCAATTTTAAAGAAACTTTTTTTCCTGGCCATCTCAAAATGCCATTATGCTCCCAACCACTTGGAACAATTGTTAATCTTTCCTTTTTCAACGGTTTTGATTATTTTAAACGGCATTATTATTCCTGAAAACAAAACTAAAGTAATTAGCAATCATAATATAGTACGAAAACGGAAAATCAAAATAAAAACAAATCAAATGAAGTGAAGGTTTGTAGGTAAATTATGTACGATTGACTAAAGGTTTTCTGTCGAGATTTCTTTATCCCTGAAAAGCTATTTTATGCTCTCTCTTTATACCAGTACGCAGTAAGAAAGATAATTAAAATCCTTTGTCCAGCCAGCATAATGCTATAAGCTGGTACATAGACTTGGTAACACCACAGTATACAGTAAATAACTTTTGAAAAGAATTTAAGGAGAATTTGTGCTGGATAACAAATGGACACCATTTTAGGTTTACAGAAACGATTTGTTATTAAATATCCAAATGATTTCTTACAGATTTCAAGGATATTAGATAGCTTTTAATTCAAACAATATATTTTCCACTTATTTCCTTATAGAATACAATAAGTTAGAAAGCAATAATTTAATTGATAAATCTATTAAGTATTCGTACACCATTTATCTTGTGAAAAATTTTCGCGCGTGTAATATTTGATGTAATTACCTATACACATTTACAGTAAAATGGTACTCGCAACTCAATTTACATACGAGGACATTCAAATCCAACGTGAAAACTATTAAAAATATCTTACCTTAAATATGTCCGCCCGTGCACTTTAACAAATAATAAATGTCGTCTTCTGTCACAAATAGGTACACAAAAGATTTTTTTTTTGTGGTTTATACTTTAATAAAAGCTGTTGCCAAGCCTCTAAACATCTAAAAGCTGTTGAAGAGAATTAAAATAGCTGAATATTAGGCTGCAATGACTGTTTTATAGCTGTATAAGCCATTGTACAGGCCTTGTACACCTGTTTCAATGATTATACTGCCGTTAACCAGCAACTGTAATGCTCAAGGCTGGTTAATTTGGGGCCCAAATTAGAATTACAAGGGCTGCATAGCTAACTACACAGGCCCTAAGCAGGAAACTAAAACAGCCTTGAGTATTCACAAATTCTATAATCAAGTCACTGTGCGGCTGTCATGTGCTACTTGGGTAAACTCTGCTTTTCACTTCGATTGCGAGGAAATAAAACAGTAGTATAACATAACATTTCTTTAATCAAAATTCAAAGTAAAATTAGAACGGTTTGAATACTGAAGGAAATATTTTTTTTTAAAATCTTACGACATTGATATTAGGCTGCAGACCTATACAGCCTACTATTAAATTAATTTTGTAATAATAATTTTCTTAAATCAACTAACCTACCATACTTGAATTAAAATTTTAATATCTATTATATCTTAAAAAACACACAAGGCAAATAAATTAAAGTAAATATTATATAATAACAAATTCTATCTATGAACTTCTTATTGCATTTGGCTGTATGGCTCATTTTCTTTGCCTTAATATAATACATTTATGAGTAGATACGTTAATGCCCTTGTGCACAAAATTCGATTTTGTGCAGCCTATACCCTGCACAAAGAAGCACTTTCAGAGCATGAGCAGTGAAAAGATCATTGTGATGTTGACACGCTTTTCAATGGCAGCAACCTACTCGTAACAGCAACCTTATTCCAATGGCAATAAAGATCACTGTAATTTTGACGGTGATGTCAAAACAAAGGTAAATTAACTGTATATAAATAAAAAAATAAAATTAGTTTAATTCAAGTAAAAATACTTATATACAAACATATACATAAAAGGATACAGACAGGATACAAGAACAGACAAAAACTAACAATCACACTAATATTATAAAGGCGAAAGTTTTTGAGTGTGTGTTTATATGTTTGTTACTTCTTCACGCTCCAACGGCTGGACCAATTTTGATAAAATTTTGTATGGAGGTAGCTGACACCCTGGATTAACATATAGGCTACTTTTTATCCCGATATTCCTACAGGATCGACATTTACGCGGGTGATACTGCGGGGCGCAGCTAGTGTAACAATATATCTGCTGCAGCATTGCCGGTTTAAAGGGCTATCAAAAGTAAAAGTACTGTTGTTCCAATCTCATCTCAGCGACAAACAATGTCAACAACTAAACAGAAATACCTCTAATTTGACTAAGATTAGAATGCGATCGTTCGTAAAATACGAGAATTGCTCCTCAGGACTTTTGCGTCCTTTTGCCGAGTTTCATGTGGGTCCCACATGAAACTCGGCAAAAGGACGCAAAAATCCTGCATGCTACGCCAAACCGCTTGTCCTATATTATAGGACAAGCGGTTTGGCGTAGCATATACAAAAAAATATATGAGTTTCTTTCGGTTCATATAGACATAACAACTAATTATGAGTGAATTTATATACTTTAAATTGTAATTCAAGAGAAAAACTAGTAAGCGAAACATCCACAGGCCAAATCCAAAAATCAAAATTACAACTGAATTTGCATGAAGTTATCTGTAAGTTGTTATGTTAACCGATACATGTCTGTAGGTGGTGAAACAGTGATTTTTTTTCGTCGATATGTTCTAATAGTTGCCTAACTTGGTAAGTCGGAAATGCCCAGTGCCCAGTTAAGAAAAAGAACGGTGAGTATGAATTACCACGCACTGCACTGTAATTAATTGTTGTACGTAACCGCAAGAACCACCTACATGGACTGGTTTAACGACCTTGTGGTGCGTAGCTTCTCTGATCACTGATTCCAATATCCGAAAACGTATGGTTATAGTCCGCCCGTTCGCGATAATGCCTTTTTGACACCTGTCAGTGCGATTCTAGCCCAAACTAATATTATAAAGAGAAAAGATTAGATTTATTGTTTGTTTGCTGAATAGATTGGATGTAATTTAGCACATGGGTAGTCCTTAAACTGGATTAGGAGATAAGATACTTTTTATATCGATAATCCTACGGGATCTCGACTTCTGCGGGTAAAATCGCGGGGCGCAGCTAATAACAAATAAAGAGCAAATTCGTAAAACATGTATTTGTTTATATGAAACTGACGGGTGTCAAGAACGCATTTTTTCGACGACCCGAGTGTAGTTACGCTTACTGCTTACCGCAATGGTGTTGTCAAAGTAGGTAGTCCTGTCAAATTGAACTTCACAGTTACTATTAGGTACATACGTTTACTAGAAACACTAGTTTTATTAATAGTTAATGGTCCGTATGTTAAAAGAACTAAGTAATAACTTAGGTAAATTATTATAGACATACAAGTTTTTATTTTTTATTAAACACAAGTAAAGTCAAAGTCAAAGCATTTATTTCAAATAGGCACATAAAAGGCACTTTTGAACGTCTGAAATTACAACAAAACAAACAAATAGAATTGATTCTAGTCGCCCATTCCAAAAGGTAATCAATATACAAGTAAGTCGTAAATTCACCTAAGTGTATATTACTAAGTATACTTTAAGTAATGAAAGAGACATCTATGCTAATTCCTATAATTTTGACTAAAAAGGGCATAAAAATCTGAACGAAATCGCACTAAGGTGCTATTTGGAAAGCGCTCTCACGACTAAAATATATATTTTTTTGTTGACCACTCAGACATTTTGTGTTCCATTTTACGTTCATATTTCGAAATTGTAAATAAGAATGTGTTGTAAGTTATAAACTATTGCGAATTAAAGTTACAAATTAAAATACTCGTTGGATTACGCAAAGTATAAAAACAAATACTTATTCAAAAGACGAATTAAAATTAAAACAATTTTGGAGAAAAACAAAGCAGCATCGTATTTTGTCTCTTTATTTTTATAATTAATGATTTTTTTTTTTATAATTATTACTTATTGGTTGGTATAAATTAGTGCAAAACGGTGAAGGAAAACATCGTGAGGAAACCGACATATTCTAGAACCAAAGATTCGAAGACATGTGCCATCTACCAACCCGCACTGGGCCCGCGTGGTGGATTACGGCCCATTTCCTCTCACTGAGAGGAGGCCTGTGTCCCAGCCGTGGGAACATTATAGACTGATTATGATAAATTACTGGTTTTTATTTTTGCCTATTTTTTCGTCAGAACAATTAAAAGGCCACCTTAATGCTTGTCTAAATTAAACTACCTACCAGTGGCGAAGATTCCATACAACTCGATTCGTACCGGCTTCCCTTTGAAAAATGGCACAGTCAGTATTCTATAGACAAATAATATAATCATATAAAATATATCTACTTCGGCTTACCTCTTACAAAAATTTACCCTTAGCTACTGCTACCTACCTTAATTAAAATAGAGACAGCAATATTATCATATTTTTTCAGTTTCACCAGCTTCGCCATTTCGAATTGACTACAACCAGTCATTAATTAGTAGAGATTTTAAAATTCTTTTCTCACTTTTGCGTCAATGACTTGAAGAATCAAAAACAAATATCATACTTAACACTAATATTATAAAGGCGAAAGGTTGTGAGTGTGTTTGAATGTTTGTTACTTCTTCACGCACAAACGGCTAAACGGATTTTGTTGAAATTTGGCATACAGATAGTTGAGTGCAAGGCGAGAGGCGATACGGTGGCGATCCCTTTCCGAATTGATATGTGTGCTATGACCTTCATCCATATTCTACCCGCGATGGCAACAATATGGTTGCTAGTCACTAATAAAAAATTATGACGTCAGTCTATACCTTGTCCCAAACCCTACTAGGAAGAAAAAGAAAGGTAAACATTGTCTGTACACGCGGCGTAATAACTTTTCCTATTAACCGACTATTGTGTTACGTAACACACGCAATGATAATTACACTATTAGTATTGGCAGTAGGAATTCCACCTAGTTTTCGTTATTTATTTACTTTCCTTACCATTTTGGTTCGAGAACAGCCGGTCGATTCTGTAAAAATCTCACCGTGAAAACTTAGGTGAAGTGAGTTTGTTTTTGCTAGGAATAATTGACACTATTGACAGCTCACTCCACGCTCACATCACCTAAGTTTTCACGGTGAGATTTTTACAGAATAGCACCGAAAATATATACACGTGTTATAAAATGCTTGCCGATAAGCACCCTTATTGTGTAACACATTATAATTTTGAAGGATATTGCTAATCCATTGCTTCATATATGTTCGAAAAATCGCAATGAATTTGATTGTTGATTGTTGTTGTTGGTTGGTTGTTGTTGTGGTTTGTTTGTTGGTTGTTGTTGTTGTTGATTGTTTTGTTGTTGGTTGTTGTTGATTTGTAAAAATGAAAGCCGTTGCTATTACTGTTTGTGTGTTACGAAATTACCCCGCAGCAATGTCGTAGTAGGACTGAGTGCCCAGGGAACAGTAGGCCGGTCATCAGTGGTGACAAAACCAGTTTAAGCTGGTCTCTTAATTCTAGGTCAGTTCAAGGTCATAATGTCGACGTGATGTCGACTGTATCTATCTGTTTTTAATGTCTATTGTATCTATAAATGCAGCTGGAATGTAATTTGTGCGAGAATAGTCTCTAAGCTTAATTGCCACGGTCAAAACTATGAGGTGTAATTATTTGACTCTTTTGTGCCTCAAAGAACTTCGGTCCCTATGGACACTATGCAAAGAATCACAGGACATGTGGTATACGCCCTGTACCTAAAGACAGAGAACTAGTCAAAGGCAACTGCTCTTTAGGAATGAACTCAAACAATCACACATCTACTGACATTGGTTTCTCTGAAGCTATTTTATTGGATTACAAATAGTGTTATAAGCACTATTTTGGAATACATTACTTAAGTCCATCGCAATTTGATCAGTTATGAAATCATTTTGGTTGATTTATCTTTCCTCTATAAAGTCTGTTATTTTTTTATGGCACGTGCCACCACAGGAACTTGGAAAATACAAGGAATATTAAGTATCGAAGTGGTTCCACTAATCAATATTTTTCTTAAATTTGAAAATCGGTTTCAACTTTGCGTTTACCGTATTTCACGAGTATTTTTCCTTAAACTTCTTTTTAAGTGGTTAAAGAATACAAAGAGCTGTTGGTATAACTAAATAACTATTAAGGATAAGCTGTATAACTTCCGACCTGTTTGAGAAAATAATTTCATTTGTATGGATTCTTTGAACTTTGCATAAAGCTATTGAACTTCCTTGTAGGACGATTTTTAACTTATATTTTCTTCTGAAGTGGTTTCATAATTTTCTAACCGCTTTTCTTAGCCTTTAAAGGTTCAGCCGATTGCCTCGAAATGGCGACAATCACGAAAGTTAAAGGTGAATTTTTAAATCAACAGTCTTGCCATCCAGCTTGCCTTAGCTGATTGCAGGAGGACGCTCATGGGCAGGAGCGTCCTCCTGCAATCAGCTAAGGCATCACCTCATCTTGCTCAAGTTGATAACATTGATAAGACATAAACTCGGCATACGCAGACATGGGCATTTATTTACCTTATTTATGTGATCTCCATATTAAAAGTGTTCTATTCTATTCATTAAAATTTGACCAGAAGTCTTTTCCTTCTTCACTTGTATCGGACTGAAATAAATAAAAATATCTCTTGGTTCAGTAAAAAATACTAGCAGTCAGTAAGGTCTGACAGTCTAGGATGTGCCAGACGCACAATTAGTATTGCCATTTGCAGAGGTTAATGTAATGAATGCACTCTATGATGCTACGAGGATAATAACAAATTGAATTGAGTATGCAAAAAGTCACTAGTTGGTACATGGACTGGCATCTAAAAGATTAATAGTTACGAAACTTTATTCATAGGATTTTATAGCTTCTATCATGTCGCTGCAATTTGTTTCGAAGTGCAAAATTACTACTCTTGAAATTACGACATTTCTTAAATAACTATCTTGTGGACTTGCACGTACGGGTTTTAGCATGGTTAGGTTAATATTCTTTTGTAATTGTTGATTGGAAATCCGTAACCTATGTGGTAATTAAATATATATATGCACATTGTTATTTGATCCTTTCATATAATTCCATCTATTGTGACAAGTGACTCATATCCCTAATATTTTTATTCTGTTGTTGAATTGACATCCATTTGTCCTCATTTTATTTCACACATTCTTCAATTATTGCCTCTAACGAACGTCTCTTTATGTTTGCTTCTTCATCAAACACGTTTACGACCCTCACTTATTACTTCTTGGATATAAAGTTTCAATCTTCTTCAGTTATTTAATTTTATACATTCTGCATTTCATTTATACTTCAACTTATATTTTATCATCTGTTTCTCTTATATCTCTTTTTTATAAGCCTTCTTTCTTTCTCCTATAATATGTAACTTTTTTATTCGTGGGGAAATCCTCATGGATAGACCCTCAGACGGAGGATTATGCCGGACTCCTACCAACTAAAACCCTACTGTTCCTCCTAGTACTATAAGTTGGGGGCCCGGGAGATAATTGTACAATTACCGCACCCGCGACTGGTATCAGCCACCTTAAGACCGCGTCGCTGATATCAGTCGGGGGTGCGGGTCTCATTAAGACTACGTCTAAAGGTTTTGCAACATAAGGGCCTACTACGTGCTATTACGTCAATCACCTGTATTTCGATTTCACCAATACAACATTAATTTAATGTTGCTCAATGATTTGGTTTGCATGCCCTATTGCACGATCAGATCAAAATACGTTGATGTGATCTAATTGTGTGTTTTAATGACTATTCTGTCGAAATTTTATTGACTAGATCAATGTAACACATGTGGCAAGAAAGTGTTGACGTTTTATTTGGTAATAGTGAAGGTCGTAAAGTACTGGTATTCAGCTGCATTCGGTTAGACTGGAAGCCGACCCCAACATAGTGGGAAAGGCTAGGCATATGATGATTAGTGAAGGTCGTAAATACGAGTTATGCCGTAACAAGTCGTGGGCCCGATGAGATTTCCCACCGGCCAAGAGGATCAAGCTTCCATACAAAACATCCTCATTTAACCCCTTTAGAGGATTAATGTACAGAAATCACATACAACCTGATACTGACCTGTAAATTGCAAAAAACGTAAGAAAATTTGAAATTCGCGGGCTAACCCTGACGCTTTCGCTTAAAGAGGTCAGCTTATACTGGTTTTGTTGCTACTGAGGTGGCCTACCGTACCTTACTAAATTCCCATGTCTTTACGATTGAATCTACTACATGTCAATACATTCACTACTTTACCGCGTTTTTGTTGTTTACCTTTTGAAAAGTTAATTTATTTCGCGCGAACAGACCGCTTATACAAATCTATGCAGCAAATTATATTATAGAATTCGTTGTAATAAACGATTATTTCACATCAACTCGTGAATTCTGTTAGGTGCGCAATTGCAATATTTTACGTTTCACAATGTTTTGAGACAGTGAGGAATTGCGTTTTTTCGTTTGTGTGATCTAAGTAGGATCCAGTCATTGATACGGTTGAACAATAACGAACGAAAATGAAGAAAACTAGAATGCAAGACTGTAAAGGCTCTTACAAACAGGCGCGACGCGCGACGCGAATCGCGCGCGACACAAAGGAACCGCTCGTTGCGCGAGTTGCGGTGCCTTTGTATCGCGCGCGATTTTATTGCGTGTCGCGCCTGTTTGAAGGAGTTTTAATGCTATTCTCTAAACGTCATTTCTGACACTATGAAGGTGAATCCACGATAAAGTGACAAAATATTATTAGATAAGTATAATAATTTAGTAATGTAATGGCGGACGGGTTAGACGGTCCCTTTCTCAACACTGGATCGCACTCCACGAGTCTATTTGATTTCGTTTGTTTTTTCTTTTTGTGGTTTTCTAACTTAGGTCTTAAGTACTTAGATACTAACACAAATATGGATGTTCTGTAATAAATAAGGCTCATTAGTCTACTGAGGCCGCTCGAACCTATCCCGCGGGATGAATTGACTAAATAATTCATTTTATTATTTTTCCTTTGTCAACTGATCCCACTTTAAAAAAAGATTATTATTTATATATACCTACATACATATGTACACACGTGAACAAAATTCTTTGGGGGAAAAAATGATACACCATATATCTATTATACATACAACAAAGTCGGGTTAGTTACACCATTTATAACTCAAGAATCAATCTCGAGTTCAAAATGCCCCAACACAAGTATTATCAATTAGGTACTTACTAGTGATGTCTCATTTATAATCCATGTAATTGTTTTGGTACAAATAAACATTTCTTGCTTTAAAAATAAATCAATATTTGTTGGATTTGTCTCCGTCCCGAATAGCAGAATAACTATTAAAACATGCGAAAAATTCACGAAATAAAATAATAATAAAGATAATTCATTTTCTCATACATTTGTACGGAACGCCCCATTGATTCTGAGGCGGATCGAAGTTCGTCGGGTTAGCTAGTTGGTATATAAAATGAATTCACATGCGGAAGATTAAAACTGAAATTTAGAAAATGGTAGGTAAGTAGGTAAATTAGGTAGGTAATTGAAAAACAATTTCGAGGAATAGCGTTACTGATCATTACGGACTAATTAATTTTGAAAAATATTCATATGTTATTGATATTTTTGATAAAATACGATTGACCTTCTTTGCCCTTCAAATTACGTACGACTTTGGCCGTACAGTTTTGTATCGTTGCCTCAGAAAATAAAAAGTAAGAGGCAAGTATTGTCTACAATCTGTCAAATGTCAAATTATTGTAAATATGTCAAAAATATAAACATTCTTGTTTATATCTCATTATTACATTACATACATTATTTCAACACTCGACAATATTTAATATACTGGAAGAGTTATGGAATACAGGAAGTGATTTGTTCCAACTTGCAGCAATATTAGTAATAATGTCGCCGCGTGCGTTATTATTCTATTTCTAAGTCGCCGCGTCGATTGTTCTAGTGACGATAGAGAGTAGTATATTCCTTGGAGGACACTTACACATAAAAAAACCATTTGTAAATAAATACGCTAAGCTAGGATTCGATTATTTAAGACGTCTATTCGGCCTATTGACACTTTGACAGATGTGACATTGTTGACGTTGTGTTGACAGATTTAAATTTTTAATTATGTACTAGTAAGGCAACGGCACTTAATCTTTATGCCACTGGATGACGTCACCTACCTTAAAAACTTAAAATAATTAAATAATTTTTATTAAAATAACTATTGAGCCAATCATCAAAATATTCAAATTAGTTTCTCAAAATGCTCTAAATTTACAAAAAATAAAATAAAATATAATGGTTTGAAATTTTGGACAATCCCCATTGGAACTTTTACGCAAAATAGTGGCAAAAACAATCGGCAAAACAGTTCCGTTAGTCATGAACTGCGGTATTAAATTAAATTTCGGAAAGTATTTAACACTTCCTATTAATTAAACTATAAATATCCCGACAACAGTCCGGTGTCCACCTGTCAACCCGTTTCTCTTGAACTGTTGGGACCTTGCAGAAACATTTACGGCCCTTTGGGGACATACAAAAAAAATTGTTATGTGTTTAAGTTCGGCGTTGAAATTCTCGATAAATCCGCATTGGTTTTACATGCGGTTTTGGGTTGTGTTAGGTTGTAAAGTACCCTTACGTCTACATGACTCTATAGTCAACCATAAGCATAATCAGCTTATAATATTCTCACTGCCATAATCTACCACTCGTTCCAGTGCGGGTTGGTGGATGTCACATGTCTACGAATGTTTGGTTATTAGAAATGCCGGTTACCTCATGTTTTCCTTCACGGTTTTGAGAGCAGTGGTGATGAAACTAAATATACAAAGTAAGTGTCTGTCTGGGTTTGAACTTACGGCCTACAAATCGTGAGCCACTGGGTCACCGCTGCTCTAAGCAAGAATATCAACGCCAAGAATGACGATCGTTATTGGCGTGAAAACAAGTCATATAGACAAACTTACTTTCTTCAGGTAAGTTATATTATTAACGCGGAAGTTTGTGAGGATGGGTGGATGGATGGAAGTTTGTTACTCTGTCACGCAAAAACTATTGAACAGATTTGGATAAAATTTGGTTATGACCTGGATAAACATAGGATAGTTTTTATCCCGGCAGTACGTTCCCGTGGATTAATTTTCAACCTCCGCGCGGGCGAAGCCTCTGGCAAAAGTTAGTACGAAAATAAAAGGTAATACAAAGTTAGTGTAAACAAGTGTGATGTGATATTATGATCCATCCACCGGTAATCCATCTCACTAAGGAAACTCCGTAACATTTTAATAACACAAACAATAATAACAAATATCAACGTAATCACTAAACTAGTCCGAGAGAGTGCTCACGTAATAACAACATAGTTGTAGAGGAAGATAGTCTAGGAGACCGGTTTGTTATCCAATCGATAAATGTAGGAACTTGACGAGCATTTTGTTGGACAACTTGCGAATCGAAGACCTAGATTAGTTTGGACATCTGCCGGTCGATACTATATAAATCTCACTGTGATAACTTAGGTGAAGTGAGTTTGCTTTTGCTAGGAATTGACACGATTCGGCGGTATTTGTTGAACAACAAAGCCGACCCGAAGCAATAGCTACTCATAATTGGCTTTCAATCGGCTCGTGTGAATCGGCAAACTCCGTTCGGCATTTAATTTTCATTTCCTAACGTGTGTAACTGTCTTTAACTGTTTGTTTTGTGCTTTTAACTGCTTTTATTTTGTGTTTCTTAGTTTTGTTTTGATGTGAATTATGTAGTTTTTTAAAAAGTGTGTTGAAATATGGATATTTTCTGAAATACATGTTTATTATTATTATTTCCTTTATTTACCTTCGCTGGATTATATTCGGATCGGATCGGCACAATTCCAGCCAATCCGAACGTCTTTTTCCTGAACATTCTCGATTTTTCCGCCTGGCTGTGCCGAATGATGCCGGCTCGAACAAGTATGTACCCCTAAAGCTGCAATTCCACGGTTCACTTTACCTTTTAAATTTGATGAAGCAAGCAAATTGAACATGTAAACATAAGTGAATCATTCAATATCGGCAAAGCCATTTTTGCGCCTTTCAATCAAAGTCAAACAATTTGGTTAAAACGTGCAATATTGCCGTAACCGAAACGGTGAAATGTTGTTGTCCTACTTTGTTGTACGATGACCGACAGAGATGACACCGTTTCGAATTACATGTGTTTTATAATATGTGGTTTCAGTTGGGTTGCCACAACGTATTTCACGTAAGTTTTTTTATGGAAGAAGCTTTGTGGCAGGCTTTAGTTTTTGAGCTTGGTAGGAATATACGGGGATTTTACACATAATATATTATATACATGAGCAAACTGAAGTGGCAGTGGGCTGGTCATATTGTCGAAGGACCGATGGCCGGTGGAGCAGAGATGTCCTAATGAAGACAGCATATCGGCAAGCGCAGAGACGCCCCCCAGCTAGATGGACCGACGAAATCGGCAAGCGCAGAGACGCCTCCCAGCTAGATGGACCGACGAAATCGGCAAGCGTAGAGACGCCCCCATCTAGATGGACCGACGAAATCGGCAAGCGTAGAGAAGTCCCCCAGCTTGATAGACCGACGAAATCGGCAAGCGTAGAGACGCCCCCAGCTAGATGGACCGACGGACTGGGACAGGTTGGATGCGGAAGGTGGAGGACAGGGTGTTGTGGCGCAGCCTGGGAGAGGCTTATGTCCAGCAGTGGACTGCGATAGGCTGATTGATGCATACATACATAAACTCACGCCTCCTTCCCATGGGGATAAGCAGAACATACAGAACGCCACTGCTACAATCCATAGATACCTACCTACACTTTTTGCTCCTTTTTTTTGGGGATTTTAATATTACTTATTCGAAATAATCTTAAAGCTTCTGCATAGTTATTGTAGAATCTAGGTAGACCTAGGTCGTTAGTTTTAGCGATCTCTCAGGAGGTTGAGGTTCAGCAGTTGACGTTAACGACTTTTAGGAATTTATGAGCCCTCGCTAAGTACGCTGTAGGTGCTTACTGTATATAATTACTGTTATTATACTTAAATGAAAATCTCAAGAGCTTCGCAGAAAATGTATATGCGAGAATAGAATTTTAAATGTCAGCAAAATTTAATTCTTAAAAAACACTGACAAGTTTTGTATTTCATTATCATCTACCTAGCCTTTTCCCAACTATGTTGGAGTCGGCTTCCAGTCTAACCGCATGCAGCTGAATACCAGTATTTTACATGGAGCGACTGCATACTCCACGACCCAGTTATTGGGTAATACGATACCCCTTGGTAAGACTGGTTGTCATACTTTCGGGCTTCTGACTACCCGTAGCGACTGTCAAAATTCCACGAATGACAGCCAGGACCAACGGCTTAACGTGGTTTCCGAGGCACGGAGGGGTCACGGTATGTAAAGATGGTCACCCATCCACAGACCAACCGCGGCAAGCGTAGCATAGTCTGATCGATCGACTTGTGCGGCTGTTATTATTTAGCCACGGGCCTCACATTTTCACTAACCGTCTCAAACAAGAATGAAAACATAAATTATACAAAGTATCGCAGAAAAAACTAACAAACTAAATAAAACTGTGTCGAAAAATTCCTCCGCGTCGCTATCTATCTTCCTACTAGTGTTGTGCCCAAAAGACTGGCGTAATATTTTTGAAGTGAAAACTTCTTTAGCGGCGCTGTGTACTTTTTTTGGAATGGGTAAAAACTTCTAACCTCGCGTCAGGTCACGTGACCCTGATCGAAAATTCGTAAGACGTAAAACGTAAGACGCGCGTTGTTGAGGACAGCGCCATCTATGCACATCGGGAAGAACTACGAGGGCCTCGCGTACTAACTACGTAGTTCATCCAACAACGACGAGATGGCGCTGAACCACGGATATATAACTGACGACGAGCTCCATGCGAGCGGCTTGCTTCTCTTACCACTGCCGCGACCAACACCACGAACTGAAGTCTATCCTGTGTGCTTATTTGTAAATCTGAATAAATTCCTTTCACGAGAAGAATAAACCAGTCACTTTGGTCATCATACCTGATTTGCAAAAAACCCTATAAAATAAGGAACACACCTTAACACGCGTGTTTTGTTTATAAGACGATTCACAAAATACACTCGTAATTGTTCAAGTTTTCACTTCTGTCGGCACTACCGGAGTGCCAGTGTTTTTTATTTTTTTTGTAATGCCCTTTATTCTGAATTTCTTTTTTCTCTTCTGTTTAGTTGTTACAAAATGTCCCTTAATTCAGTGTGCCTTTTGGCAAAGGCCTCCTCTAGCTCGTTCCATTGTTTTCTGTCACGAGCCACTCTCCTCCAATTGGGGCCCGCTGTTTGTTTCAGTTCATCTTCCCATCTCCTTATCTGTTTCCCCTTGCTGCGTTTACTTTCCCTTGGATACCAGTCAGTTATTATTTTACTCCATTTCTCTGTATCTGCTCTCATCATGTGGCATGTGTAATACACAGTTAATAAAGACACATGTATCATTTTTAGGTGATTGATTGCGAATAACATGAAAAAAGATATCGGAAAATTCTTGTTTCGTAAGAAGTTTTGATGACCATCCCGGCTAGGGTTGCCACCAATCACTTATTTATTTATGGATTACTAGGATCAAAAATACCTACGGGTTGTAGTTTTTTTACGGGAGACAATAAAATTGAAACAGCATGTTTGAACGACGATTTCTTAATTTTTCAATTTATTTTTGCTATTTTAAATACAACTTTCAAAAGCTCTTTATTTTATGAAGCAAACATTTTAACTCAAAGTTACAATTAAGGCTCCTGCAAACAGGCGCGACGCGCGACGCGAATCGCGCGCGACACAAAGGCACCGCTCGTTGCGCGACTTGCGGTGCCTTTGTGTCGCGTGTCGTGTCGCCCCTGTTTGAAGGAGCCTTTAACTTGAAGCTACCTTCACAGTTTCAATATTTAGTCAGTTTCGGCTATCCGTCCACGCATTGCTGCACATGGAAAACTTTTTACTATTTTTCTTTTTACTGGAGCATTTGAAGCTGGAATTAATAAAACCAGCTGTAAAAAAAAATGACGAAATATTCGTAAACCCGGAAAAACGCGGTAACCCGAAAAATACGGGGCCTCTGGCAAGGTTAATCCCAGCCCAAATTCCAAACTTCCTACCTACCTATGCGCCTATGATTCATTTATGTGAAAATACGACTGTATCGTTTCGTCGTTTAGATGAAACATCCGTCCATATTTCATGTAGCATCGCATACCTATGCATCGCAGAGTCATGTCACGTCGCGACTATCATTTTACGAAATTTGCAGAAGCAGCTATGTGTTTCAGCTATTCTAAAAATATTGGCAAACAATGTTGCCATATTTTGTCGTTTTAAGCAAGACATGTTTGGTTGAAAGCTTTCCAGTTTGTAAAGTTTTCACCGTCCTTGAACTCCTTAGAATGTATAATGATTTTAACAGGGTGCATTCAGAAAGTTGGAAATATCACAATTAGCTGTCAATTATTTCATTGTTTTGATTACAACATAACATCACATATCCCGCCCTCTATATCCCAAAACAGTCAAAGTGACCTCCGTGCTGCTATTGATGACCCCGTGGAAGTAGCGAAGTTTTGGACCGACAAGATTTGAAATATTATCGAGCCAGCAGTGACACAAAGAAAAGTAAGAAGCGTCTTTCTTTTCGCTTTATTTTCATCATCTACTTATCTTGATCGCATAATACAGTGCGTAATTATAATTTTATAAAAACCACATACTACAATTTATGCAATGCAAATGCAACTCGCCCAATGTCCTTGATAAGTGTTAAGGTGCCTACAGATTTGTTCCATATTTGACGCTCGTTACTGTCACTCGATTTGCCGTATTTTGACGATCAATAGGAACTGTCAGCTTCTTGAAGATTTGTTCGGTTTCATCGATCGTTAACAGCGGTGCGATTCTGTAAAAATCTCACCGACAAGAATTTAGGTAAAGTGAGCGTGGAGTGAGCTGTCAATAGTGTCAATTCCTAGCAAAAACAAACTCACTTCATCTAAGTTTTTACGGCGAGATTTTAACAGAATCGACCCGCTGGTGCCTGTTAACTGTCGATAAATTTGAAGGTTAAACCGTGGTTGCCTTCCCCCATGAGAAGTAGGTGTGAATTATGTACATTTATGTGCCTAAATCGTGGTTGATTTACTGACAAAAACGATCCACGGTAGTGATCGACATAAAATAGAAAGAAAATAATATTTTCTTTCTACTTAATTAAATTAAAATTCGTCATAAGTAGAAACAAAGAATATCTATTATGCACTGGTCATAAGTCCACACAATAAAAAAAAAACTAAACAAGTTTATTCTAAATAATATGATGTCGATCGTCTGCTGTTTACACATTAACTCGATTTTGTTAGTTTACGCACGTGCTCACGTGTGCTCGATATACATGGAGCAAATCTGCAAACACCTTAAATATATACATAAAGATGTTAAGTATCACCATACGGTGCATTCACTCGACCTTCGGAAACTGGTGCATGTGTTCAATCCTAAAGAAAAATAAGGCTAAGTAAGTAAATAAAAGTAATACTGGTTTACATTTACAATGTATTTTAAGATTTGAATGTGATATATGAGCAAGGGTTTCGATATACGGATATTACGCGTGGGGTTTAATTACCTACTGTAGCATGAGAATGGAAATTTTAGTAATTAATTTATGCATGATTATTGTACTTAGCATGGGCATAATCTGCCTATAATGTTCCCACTGCTGGGACACAAGCCTTCTCTCGGTGAGAGGGAGTGGGCCGCAATGCACCAAGCAGGCCCAGTGCGGGTTGGTAGATGTCACATGTCTTCGAATCTTTCGTTCGGTTAATACTTTCGGGTATAGGTTTCGGGTAATATGTCGGTTTCCTCACGATGTTTTCCTTCACCGTTTTCGAATTTCACATGTTTTCGATTATTGTACTTACTTATCATAAATACTAATTTACAGTACCCGGCGATAAATATTGCACATCGACCTTTGGAAAGAGACAATCGGTTAATTTCGGCTTCGTAGAGCGTTATCTCTGTCGCACGAAATACAAACAGTCCGGTATCTATTAGGAGCTGTTAAAACAATTATGATTTGCTTCTTTTAATAATTATTTTTATTCTTTGTATAAAATCGATAGGATCGAATAGGTCGATGTGCAATATTTATCGCCGGGTACTGTAAATAAGTGCGAGTCAGTCTTGCGCACCGATTTGTAGGTATGTAAATAGTTTATCACGTGATTAAAAAAAAAATGTATCTACAAATTTACGGTTTTCGGCTTTTCCTTTTACTTATGCTACATGACCTTACTTCTTGCCAAATTTCATGATTCTAGGTCAACGGGAAGTACCTTATAAATTTTGATTCCCTTGAGAGTGTCGAAATATACCTACGTTTTTTACCGTTTTTTCCTTTTGAGTTACGGAACCCGAAAAACAAAGCTTCTAGTCTACTACACTGAACGGTCTCGTTGGTCTAGTGGTCGTAATCGCTACTGCTGAGCTCCTGGGTTAGATTCCCAAGTCGGGCAAAGAGTTAGGAGAGAGAGAGAGAGAGAGAGAGTCGGGTTTTTCCATCATGGCCTGGATTTGTGCCCGGCTAATGGCAATAGGGTCGCTCCCAATTACATGAGACATAAACATAACTTTCAAAATGTGAGTGTACTATAGGTGCAACACTGCCTAGCCTTTAAAATAAATACAGGCGTGATGATATATTATTATTTATTATTGAGTTATTAAAATCTTCCTACCACTGTCATTACAGGTGTATACCTAATGCGATAGCGTGATAAAGAAAGAAAAAGTATTTATTGCGACTCGTACAGGAAGATCACAAACTAAACTAAACACAGCAAAATAAAAATCCAAGTTATATAAAAAAAAAGTAACAAAAGGAAAATGAAACCGAAAGTCCTATACGAGGCCAAAAGGCTCCTATCTCAGCATAGTGCTACGACATTTAAAAAAATAAATGTTGCAGCGCTGGTATTCTGATAGGGCCCGCTGTGATGTCACGGGCAGTTACAGAAATAAATAAATGATAAGTAAACAATAGCAAATAATAAAATAAAAAAATATGTAAATATTTTTTCAATCTGCGCCAGACGTAACCTCATTACTTGTCTATGCCTTGAGAGTCAGAGGCACTCTATCTATATGATCCATATGATCTTACAATTAACCTAAGTACCTACTTACAATTTAAAACTATGAAAACGTAAAAACTGGTAGGTACTGTTCTGTAGTATTGTGTTAGTTTACTAGAATCACGGACTTACCACCGGTGGTCAAGGCTCTAGCGAAAGGAAGATCACTCAGATGGTACACTATGAACCAGCATTGAAATCCATACTCGAGTTTTTTTCAACATTCTCCATCATCATCTGCGTAGCCTTTTCCCGACTATGTTGAGGTCGGCTTCCAGTCTAACCGAATGCAGCTGAGTATATGGAGCGACTGCCTACCTGACCTCCACAACCCAGTTACTGGGTAATACGAGACTCCTTGGTAAGACTGGTTGTCAGACTTTCGGGCTTCTGACGACCCGTAACGACTGTCAAAAATCCACGAATGACAGCCAGGACCAACGGCCTGACGTGTTTTCCAAGGCACGGAGGGGTCTTGGTATGTTCATACACATTCTCCATAGTCAGCAGAGATTATTACATTTACTCAGAAATCTGACTTGTCCCGCTATTTTCTTCGGGGCTTAACTACCACTTTGTCGTTTTTCACTGTCTGGTTATTTTCGGATATTTTTAGTATTGCCTTCTAAATACTGTGACGAGTGGGATTATAAAATGATACAAAGTTCTAATTATTATATGTATTCCAAGCGAACGTGTTTATAGCCACACGCTTAAGTATATTATCACTGTTATTCAAAACAAAAAGCCTACCTACTAAAAATGATTTGAAAAATCATTCTAAATTCACTTGAATGTTCGAACGCAACCAAAGTTATTTTTCTGCTAGCCTGTGCAACATAATGTCGACTATTGCAGACAACGTTTACAGTACCTATGCAGCTTGTGAAGCAGGCTCACGTCTATAGTGCAAGGAGCGAGGTTCGAACTCACAGTCACGACCTTTCTCTCATTAGTCAACAAGCGTTAGGTCATTGTAGCTTTGAAGCACGTTACGTCAAAATTACGTACATAAGCACGTTATAAAGCCTTATTCACCAGACGAAGACATCACAAATAAAAACAGTACGAAAACAAGCTATAAAAATACGAACCTTGTCGAATTCATACGGGAATTATGTTTTGCTCAAAAATAAATTGTTTTTGCTTATAGCCTATTAACGCGGCTGTCAGTTGTCAGTGAAAACAAAAGCTTTTCAGGGCTTGATTCCGTGTTTCTGTTATTTAATTTTTGGTTAGAATTTTGTTAACACGCTTTTTCTTTTTATTTATGTTGACATTAGGATATCTTGTCTTTTTATAAAATTTGTATTTCACTTGTTTTTAAAGTTATATAACAAATCTTATTTCAGACCTGTAAAAGGCTCAATGTATCAAACTGTAGCTGTACTTTCGTAAGTATTATATTCAATTTGAGGAAGATAAATAATTATATGAGTTATTGATAGATACTAAATGCGAATTAGTCGTTGAATAATAAAAGATAAACGTCTGTTCTTTTATGAGTAAATCATTAAAGGTTATGGAAATACGCGACTCGTTCATTTTATGGTATTCCTAAGTGATGGGTGTGTCATTCTTCGGATATTAAAAAAAATAGCTGATCCATACGTTGCTCATACCTTGTATAAGGTTCAACTACATCCGTACTTGAATATTATATTTAAATCGATCAAACGAGCGATCGATGCAAATTCAGTTATAAGTCGCCGACAAATCTACGCATTAGACAAATTAATTATGCAAATAGCTCATTAAAAGTACGGGTCATGCATAAAAACGCAGAAGAGTAAATACACAGAGCGATGACGTATGTACAAACAGAACGAAGAACACCCACGTGACCATTGACGAAAACGTGATCAATTAATGACGCTTGCCTACCATACACAGAGACGAAACTGAACAAACGAAGCTGACGAGCCCACGTCATTGGTCAACAATTTCGTCTGTTTTATGTCATTATTTGCTTCTGCTTCTAGGAATGTTCGTTCTAGCTGCTAAATCTTTAGGCCTTAACATCTCACACAGTTTGGATTTTAAGAAATGAGGCGGCATCCCCGGATGCTGAATGTAAAACGAATTCAACTCTACTCGCGAGAATGATACCTTTATGCTTGTGCGTAGAGTGGAATTCAACGAGAACGTGACAAATTTATGACATTTTAAGCCTACCATAATGAGAGATCAAACTGAATAAACGAACCTGACGAACGTACGTAGTTCTAGCTGCCAAAACCTTGAGGCCTTTACATCCACACAGTTCTGAAGGCCAATTTCCGTAATTAAAAACGATTCAAATTTTGTGGCAATCTCATCTCAGCGACAATCAATGTCAAAAACGTGTCAAAAATGTAGGGAAATTATAAGTATTTTTGATAGATTGAGCCTGAGATCAGGTTGTGAACGTTCTTAAAATTACAAGAATTGCCCCTCTGATTTTAAGAAATTAAAATTGGCATCTCGGGACGTAACGTAAAACGAATTCCACAGCCACAGGGTGTTTTTTTTTTGGTGAATAACGCGTATGGCATGAGCTCTCCATTTACTTACTACTCTGTCACCGACACGTATGTTTGTAAAGAAACTGATGAGCATCACAATAAGTCACATGCAACACCTTACAGAGGGAGATCGTTAGTACTTATATGGGAGACCACCATAGCAAAAGCATTGTTTGAGAAAGGTATTCGTAATACTTCCATAAATATATTTTAATGTCGCGGAAAATTATGGAAAATGAATGTAGGTATTGTAAAAATTGTCTGATAAAGTCGACCTTATGTAGTGCAGGCTGACAATTAAATAATTCTGGTTGCATTCTAACAATCAAGCGAGTTTAGAATGAGCTTTCAAATTTTTGTATTAGGTTTTTGATTAGAAAAAAACAGTGATAATATAGCGGGAGTGATGAAAAGACGTTCGCTTGGAATGAATGTAGTAAATCATAACGTATGATATTTTACAGATTTAATAATTAAGAGGAAATGCGGACTGAGAGACCTTTCAAAAAGTCCAACTAAAAAGTCATAATTACTCATAATTCGAGGTTTGGCTCTTGCCTATTTCCTCCTCAAATATTGTACCAATTTAATAAATATTTCATAAAATGAATAAGAAGGATATATACTGTGTCCCTTTGTTATTCTTTTTTCATTAATAGTTGTCAAATCTGTGTACACTAGAACTCTGTCGACAGCGGTTTAAATCGGCATTTTTTGAGGGTTCTAGTGCTTATAAAAATAATGTATCATCAAAAAGGAAAACATATGGAAATACAAGTAGTTAATATTTATTATTCTGTAAAAATCATTACTTTTTGGTCATTAATCAAAAAGAAAACAGGCGAGAGCGTTTCTATGGAGACACGACCACCCGCATTTCCTCTTAATTACGATAGTTTTATTTTTTCGGAAGGCCTAGTGGCAGAATAATACAGCCCTAGGTCGGTCCATGATGGATCATTACATACCTGCTAGACCCATCCGTGCCTCGGAAAGTACGTTAAGCCGTTGGCCCCGGCTGTCATTCGAAGATCTTTGACAGTTGTTTCGGGTAGTTAGGTAAGCCTGAAAATCTGACAACCAGTCATAGCTAGGGGTATTGTGTTACCCGTAACTGGGTTGTGGAGGTCAGACAGGCAGTAGCTCCATGTAAAATATTGGTATTTAGCTTCATCCGGTTAGACTGGAAGCCGACCTCAACATAGTTCGGAAAAGGCTGGGCAGATGGGTTTTATTCTATCGCATTTGGAATAACTTTGTACAGTGCAAGACTAGAAAAAGCTTGTTGCCCTTGACTCACAAACTGGAGGCATCTGTGAGCCAAGTTAGGTAATTTCTTATACGGGATTGAGTTATGGCATATCAAGCCCTAAGGTAGCTCCCAAGTTTAATGTTTTTCTCGTTTACATAGTTTACTATGATGTATGTTAGTCGTTATGGTTATACCTTAATGACTTACAGCCGGTCGATTCTGTAAAAATCTCACCGTGAAAACTTAGGTGAAGTGAATTTGTTTTTGCTAGGAATTGACACTATTGACAGCTCACTTCACGCTCACTTCACCTATGTTTTCACGGTGAGATGGTTACAGAATCGCACTGCAGCAGGTCGATTCTGTAAAAATCTCACCGTGAAAACTTAAGTAAAGTGAGTTTGTTTTTGTTAGGAATTGACACTATTGACAGCTCACTCCACGCTCACTTCAAGTGAGATTTTTACAAAAAAAACCCCCGCTGTATACTAATAGTACACGTCTTGATTTGCTGATAAATCATTTATTTCTGCGGGGTGATTGCGTAACACACTAACAGTAGAAATAGTTTTCATTTTGACAGTTCAACAATATTCATTGCGTTATTTACCTACGTTGTTGAGCAGACAAGTTTTTCGAACTTATGAAGCAATGGATAGGCAATATCCTTCAAAATGATTCATATTGTGATTGATAGTGTGTTACGCAATGAAAAGATTTTTTGATATTATTAATTTCAGGTATAAGGCACCCCCTTATACCTGAAATTAATAATATCAAAAAATCTTTTCCTTCACAAACTATATCTGTGCCTGCACTCGAAAAAGAATAATGTATATCTTTAATAGCGTTTCAATACTATCTATTAATTATAATGAACTAGAGGCCCGCCACAGCCTCCCACGGGTGCAATTTTTTTTTCGAATTTCCGAAATTTTCTGTCATACAAACCTTGTCCTGGCAATACCGAACAGAACAAAAAAAAAAGAAGAATTATACAATTTGGTGCAGTCATTCAAAAGTTATGCGTGAACAGACATTATAGCGTCTTTGTTTTATACTATGTAGGATACTTAAATATTCATTTGACTTGTTTAATGTTGCAGTAAGTTCACCCATTATTGTTGCTGTTTATCGTTAGCCTAGCCAAACCAAGACTAGTTTGCAAATAGGCTCACTGCTTGGTACAAAATTAGCTGGCATGTGGCATGTCATGAGTATGTATAAATATTCAAAGTTCACTGACCCAAGAAATAAATGTTTAAATATTGTCATTGAAATGTTTGGCTGCTTATATGCAAATTATATGCCAATAGTTTAAATAAATAGTTACTTTTATATTACCTCACTGAATTTGTGTTGTTATAAAAATATTTTGTAACGTTGGCCATATTATTGAGCGATCAATAAATTATTGAAAGCTTATGTAATGTTACATTTGTTGTAACTAGCTGGGCTGAGCTTTTTGTCATATCGACTACTTTGCTCCAAAGCAGGAGACATAACCATAAATTAACCTCATCTATCGACGTCCCTTTTTGGACATTGGCGTTTCACAAGGTGCGTCCCCCTGAGGGATTTCGTGAAAATTTACGACACCAGTTGGCACCACTTTGACAAGAGGTCTTCTATTTCGAGAATGAATATAAAATATATGATGACGTTGAGCATTTGTTTCATTCATTCGTTCATCAATCCGTCATGACTAAAGAAAATATAGGCTCTTTGACAGATGCCTGGACCTGACGTGTCAGTGCTGCCACCTAGCGAACGTTATTTCAGAAAAACCTCATTCCGAAGACTTGTCTACTTCAACGACTATCGGTTTTTCAACAGAAATCAACACAAAACAACACATACAACCCTGAAAAAAAAGTAGAATACATCCTAGAAGTAATACCACATAAACATTTATTATATAATTATTTTCAAAATTGACTAGTGAGTGAGCATGCGTAGTTCTTAGTACCAAAATAATTTGTACTTAAATCAAAGATATTCTTAATGTAGTGTGTATTTATTCCGATTGGATTACAGAATATCCTCATGGTTCCCAAATATATATTTTGAATGGACACTGATTTAAAGACGAGATATGAGAAAAATAAGTTTTCTATAGAAATTTGAAATTCCTCTTAACTCGTCTATCAGTGTCCTTTCAAAATATATATTTGGGAACCTAGGTATTTTGTAATCCAGTCGGAATAAATACACACTAAAGAATATGTTTGATTTACAAATTCTTTTGGTATTACGTTTGTATGAACTACGCATGCTATGCCGGCCCCTTAATGCCTGATAATGGACAATAACCACTTACTTTGAATAATATATTATCTAAGTAAATTTTTAATTATAAATATATTGTATACCATATATATAGGTATATGTTACAGCGATACTTCATGTAATAATTGTATGAACCGACTTTCCACCTGTGACAACTAATAGATGAATTTAAATTTGCTTTAGTTTTCACCAGTAACGATCAGAACGACGATAAATTCAAGTTCTCTAAGGTCATTGAATATTCTTAAAGATAAAATTCTGAAGATGCAAAAACTAATAGCTTCGGCGCGGAAAGTTACCTTTATTATTAAATCATTCGTCTAGCGAACCAAACGTACAAAACTAAGAAGTAACTTCCCGAACTTTGCAAGTGAAGTTTTAAAGTTCCAGTTGAATTCATAATTCATGTTTTCCAAAATGGTAGCTTTTTATAATTGAACTAGCTTCTGACCGTGGCTTCGTCGGCATGAAATTTCTTGTTCACCCCGTCGCATCGCATCGCCTGCCTGCGCTATTACCTACTTCGTTTTACCTTTGCGTTCTTTCCGATTTATTTTCGTTTTATTCAGCTCCTAAGGGTCTTAGCGGGATTGTAAATAGCCTATAGCCTTTTCAAGAATTAGGCTATCAAATGCAAAAATAATTTTCCGAATCCGACTGGTAGTTCCAGAGAATAGCGCGTTCAAACGAACAAAAAAACAATCTTCTCAGCTTTATTATTAGTATCGTTAGATATAGAAGATAAACAAATGTTTATAGGTTTGTCTTAAGGGGCTCACATGACCTAAAGCGCGGTCACTGTCGGACTGCATAGAAAAGAAAGAGAAGCGCGATGACACAACGCTGGTAATTCATTGCAAAATAAAAAATCAATTATTTAAGTACAAAAAATCTATTGTTTAGACTAAATAATTAAAACACTATTGTTTTAGTAATCTGACAAAAAAATCAGTATGTATATTAGTATGGTTTTTATTGTAAAAATAAAGTTTTTAGAGGTACCTTCATGATTTATTTCTATCATATCAAATTAGTTGTATTATGTTTTCAATACATTATCTACCTAGCATATATCCTGAAGAATATCATATATTTTTCTGATTTTGTTTACTGTAGGGGATCATATACTTTTATTGTTTCTAAAACTTGCGTCTTTTGCGTTTAGGTCCTGTAAGCCACTCAAGCAGACACTGTGATTGATATTTAATTATTTACCAAGGTTTTTTCTAAATTGGGATCGACTTATCACCCATGTCTATGCCATCGGGGTTTTTCATGAGAAAATTCTCAGCTGAAATCCGTAGTCCGCGCCCTGTTAGGGCTAGAACCTATTACGTTTTGGAATGGAGAACTAGCTTCATCTTTTTGACTGATAGACTCCTAGACACCCGCCTCCCCCCCCTCATCCTCCTCCTCTTATGTTTGTAAACGCACCCACGATACAGGAGTAATTCCTAGTGTGGGGCAACGTTTTAAAAAAGAAAGAAAGTGACAATTCAAAAGTGCCTGTAATTGGTTTGATTGAAATAAATACTTTGGAGTTTGAGTTTGTTAATAGGCTCGCTTCTCTGGGACTTCAAAATACATGACTAGCCCAAGTCTGTACTCCCATGAGTACTATAGAACTGTGCCTACCCCCTCGGCACAACCGTGATATTAAGCTAAACTACCGCAGTCCCACAATACCATGAGCTTACCAAACAGTTTATAGGACAACTTGATATACATAGGTAATGCGTGTCTCCACATATGCGGACTTGCCACTTGGCTAATGTTATGTCAACTAAGGAAGTGTATACATGAACTCTACCTACTTTCTAATATCAACCTTGTGTTGCGTAAGCTATGGTATGGTTTGCTTTGACCGGGTTTCGTGGAGGGAGATAAAGGTGTTTTATGTTTGGCCTGGATTCAATTTTAGACTTATAAGTATAACAACAACACACAACAACACAACACTGACATCGAACATTAGTATAAATCCTAATGGTCGACTAGGGTTGTCAGTGTTGCAAACAACATTGTTTGGTAAACATTTTTAGATCTCAGTTTAGAAAAGTACTTATTTTTTTTTTACATATCTCTCAGGTACGAGTTGTAGGACGTAAGTTCGAACCCAGACAGACACTTTACTTTGTATATATTATTTCATCACAAGAACAAAGAAGGAAAAGATTAGAAGGAATGGATTAATGGATGGCATGTCTTAGAACCAAAATTCGAAGGCATGTACAGTACCCGGCGATAAATATTGCACATCGACCTATTCGATCCTATCGATTTTATACATAGAATAAAAATAATTATCAAAAGAAGCAAATCATAATTGTTTTAACAGCTCCTAATAGATACCGGACTGTTTGTATTTCGTGCGACAGAGATAAAGCTCTACGAAGCCGTAATTAGCCGATTGTCTCTTTCCAAAGGTCGATGTGCAAATATATTTATCGCCGGGTACTGTAAAATCTACCAAGCCGCACTGGACCCGCGTGATATACTACAGAACAGTTCCTCTCGAAGAGAGAAGGCCGGTGTCCCAGTAGTGGGAACATTAAAGGCTGGTTATGTTAAGTTAATAGAAATACTTTTACAAGTCATAATTTTTATATTCTCAGGTTATGGTTTGTTTATAAAAACCGCACATCGTCAATTCCTATAGCCAATCCGTTGCAAGTGAACGAGTGTCAAAGACTGCATGTCTTTGACACTCGTTCACTGTAAAACTTTTTGTAACATGCGTTTTTGGTCAAAGTGTTTGTCATTCAAACGTTCTCTTACTCTCTCAATACAACTCGCGCTATTCTCGCATTGCGAAAAAACTGCAGAAACGTCACCGCCACGTGGATACTACGGACTTTGCATACCCCTAGCTTCGTTAACGTTCATACAGAATTGCGAAACCATTCATAATTTTATCACCGTAGTTCAAGGCTAATGAACACCAACCATACGACAACCTCTAATCCTATCCTACTAACCTTGTGTAATTTGTATTGTAGGTAATTATGGAATTGTATTCTGAAATAAAGAGATTATTTTTTATTATAATCTCCTAAAATGTCAGAAGAATTTATACCATCATCCACTTTCACTTTGACACACATCATGATAATTTGGGACCATGCTGGCGCCTTAAATGCTTCAAATTTGACAACTTTTGAATGGAATTTTGATGTGATTTTCATGGTTAATGTCCCTTGGAATGACAATATAATAAGAACAATTATTGTGGATTTCTGTGAGGTTGAGATGCACTTACGTAGATTTGGTGAAAAGTTTTAAGAAAAGTGTTCAGCGCGCGTAACAAAAGTGTGATACTTATACGAGTATGTACGATCCGACGCAATTTGGGTAGTGAGTCTCGCTACCACATTGCTGAAATGTGAGTGAGTTTTTAATCATTATAGTCCAGCCGATGCGAGAGCAGTGCTGGCTCAGTGGTAACGGCCGCGACTTACGAGTTGTAGGTCGTAGGTTCAAACCCAGCTAGGCACTTTAGTTTCTGTAAATTATTTAATCACTAGTGCTCTCAAAACGATGAAGGAAAACATGAAGAAACCGGCATATCATAGAACTAAGAATAAGAAAGGAAAAAAAAAGTTGTTTATTGGTACCAGAAAATCATTCACAATATTATTATTTCAAAATAAAAGGTTCGCTAATCGTAGGAGTTGGTGATACTGATTCCCAAACTAAGCTATCGCTTGTATTTTGGGACACAGCCGCGTTCAAATGTGGATAATGTTGCAATTTGGTGTATTTAGGTACATTTGTTGTGAATGTGAATATGAATATATTTTTTTTATTAATTTATAATTTTAATAATTTTTAAGGGTTATAGTAAGGTGAAGGGGTGAGTGTGTGCGTGTGAGTGTTTATGTGTAAGTGTGTGTCAGTGTGTGTGGGTGACAAAGATCATGGACTACACAGTAAATTTTAGTAAATTTTCAGTCTTTTGATAGTCCATTTTGAGTAGCCAATCAGTAACTATATCTTTTACTTTGCGTTTGTTTAGTCCTACAATTTTTAGTTCGTTATTAATATAATCGAACAGTTTGCAGCTAAGACTGTTGAATTGTCCTCTGGCAAAGGATGTCCTTGTAGGGGAACGAAGGCATGCCTTCATCCTTCTACGGGCATTAGGGGCATGTGACATCTACAAACCCGCACTGGGCCCAAGCGGTGGATTACGGCCCACTCCCTCTCACAGAGAGGAGGCCTGTGTCCCAGCAGTGGGAACATTGTAGGCTGAGTGGGAATCTATGACGATATCAAACACCGTCACCCATAAATCGAGAAGCATTTATATTTATTTAATTTGATGTAACTCGAAGAAATGAATGATATTTTCATTCAATGTTTCTGTCCAACATTACAATGAGTTCACGTTTATCAGCGCCCGCGCATTAAAGTTTTCTGTGCTAGGTCCGCTTTATGCAACGCGTTTTCCAGATTTTACGCTCAACACTCATGCAGATTTGATTGCGTAATTTTATGTGCATTTTTGCGTGGGTCTGTCTGGGTTTGTTTTGTTGTGTTGTCCTCATGTTATGCAAGTGACTCCGGGGCATGTTTAGTGCCATTATAGTAATTGATTCTAGATAATTGTTACACATATGTACCTATCACTTGGTGGACAAACAAGAAAAGCAAGAGACTACATGATGGAATTGACTAACGTAGGTATATTACCTACTGGCTAATTCCGGTAGGTATTCTCATGCTTAATGGCACGCACTTTAGCGTATGCCGTGGGAATATTATTCTTATTACTGCTGACATGTTTGATTAACTGTCTAAGTTTTAGCCCTTTATCTTACAAGTCAGATTTGCGAAATATTTTCAAACATTTTTATTCTAAGATTTTAGATTTGCCGAAAGGAAATTGTTAGTAGGTGTAGCAATCCGAAGTCTGATGTCTGATTACTTGGGCTAAACAAGCACAACTTGAGGTAAAAATTTCAGTGTACTTCTAGACTTCTCTGGCCAGTACCCCAATTGCCCCTTTTTGAAGGATAATGCATTAGCATTTTCCTTCAAAATGGGGACAAAGAATTACCTTTGCTTCATATATGTTTGAAAAATTTGTTTGCCCAACAACGTAGGTACGGTCAGCATCTATTGCTCAATAACTAAGATTAAAAAAAACTGAAGTGTTAATCGACTTTAGATGCTGACCGTACCTACCTAAAAAACGCAATGAATGATGTTGAACTGTCAAAATGGACGGCATTGCTACTGATAGTGTGTGACGTAAATACCCCGCTAGCCTTTTGGGCCCGGGCTCAATAGGCTAACGCCAGGCTAGGCTAGCCTTTTATATTAATTTCATGAAAGCCCGTGTACTCCGAACTATAGCTGAAGAATCAATTGTTCGAATAAATATCGATTAGGTAAGTGCAGGTCATAAGAATGAATATAGACAAGGGTTACGATGTCAACAGTACATTGAGGCTCCTACAAACAGGCGCGACACGCGATATAATCGCGCGCGACACAAAGGCACCGCTCGTTGCACGACTTGCGGTGCGTTTGTGTCACGCGCGATTTTATCGCGTGTCGCGCCTGTTTGAAGGAGCCTTTATTCAAGTATAGGTATGCTAGTAATCTATGAAGCCATTTAGCCGTTGTTATTGTCAGAAAGTTCAATAAGAAGTCTTAAGCTTGATTTAATTTGTTGGAATTATTCCGTACCGCAGAATTATGTAGGGATACGGAATTGTAGTTACTGTTGGTATATGTAGGTACTTGAAACCATTTGAAGTAAAAATCTCTATAATCGTCGATTTTTCGAAATGAGTAAAGGCTCATGCAAACAGGCGCGACGCGCGCGCAACACAAAGGCACCGCTCGTTGCGCGACTTGCGGTGAGTCTGTCTCGCGCGGGATTTTATCGCGTGTCGCGCCCGTTTGAAGGAGCCTTAATGCAAACAAATCTCTAGCACGCGTGGGCCAAATTACAGACATGTTAAATACAATGTACACTAAGTTAAAACTGATCTGTCTTGAAGTTTACACTTGCTGAAGCAAAATTAATTTAAACTTATGAGGGTTAACTTTACTAAACTCTAAAATATTTCTGCCATTACGATTCGCGTTCGTTTAAACGCGTTAACTTTCTGCGTTTTAGAGGCATGAGTGCATGTCTGCCGGTGACATTCGAGGCACAAACGACAATCTAACTTTAGCTCTTAGCTTAGAGGTTGTTTTGGCACATCTGTTGTAGACCTTACTTGAAAACCACTTTCCATTGGGCTATAATAATAGCACAAACACAATCGAAGCCCATCTGACGTTGACAATATGCCAAACAACCTTGATCCTTATTTTGCTAGCTAGATATTACAACAAACGAAACCGACGTTGATCGTGTCCTATAGATCCTTAATACTCGAAGAAAACGAAGCTTTGGTTGACTGATGAATAAAGGCTCCTACAAACAGGCGCGACACAAAGGCACCGCAAGTCGCGCAACGAGCGGTGCCTTTGTGTCGCGCGCAATTATATCGGAAACCACTGAACGGATTTCGATAAAATTTGCAGAGAGATAGATTGCATTCCGGGGAAGGACATAGGATAGTTTTTATCCCGATATCCTACGGGATTGACACATAATGTCGAAACCGCGGGGCACTGCTAGTACTACATAGGTGTTATAATAACGAGGGCCTACGTAATATAGAGAGACCAGCTTCCGCCCGCGGCTTCGCCCGCGAGGTACGTCGACAAAAACTAACCTATGTCCTTCCCCGGGATGCAATTTATCTCTGTCAAATTTTATCGAAATCTGTTCAGTGGTTTAGGCGTGAAAAGGTAACATACAGACAGACAGAGTTACTTTCGAATTTAGAATATTAGTATGGATAGACTATCTACGTACTGTTACCAAAGGATTCTCGATTACTTTGGTCACATTGCCCGTTGGGAACCAGATAACCTTGAACAGTTGACGGGCAAGGTAGATGGGAAAAGACCTCGCGGCCGGTCAGACCAAGTTCAGACCAAGTAAAGCACTAAAACTATGAAAAAAAAGACTTGTAAAAGTGCAGTCGGATTGTCGCCTGTCGGTTTTTTTAAATACTAGCTTCCGCCCGCGGCTTCGTCCGCGAGGTATGTCGATAAAAACTTTCCTATGTCCTTTCCCGGGATGCAATCTATCTGTCTGCCAAATTTTATTGAAATCCGTTTACTGGTTTAGGCATGAAAACGTAACATACAGACAGACAGAGTTACTTTCTAATTTATAATATTAGTATGGATGTGGTGACCTGACTAATAAAAACAGCAAATCGTATTAATGAAATTTTCTCTTGTCCTCAGAACAGGTCGCGATGGCCGTTCCTCTTCCTGCCGATACTCCTGGCTGCGTCGGCGTGCGGCAGCGACATCCTGATGATCACCATGGGCGGCACCAAGTCACATAAGATGCCTTTCTGGGAACTGGCGAGAGGACTTATTAGGAGGTAGGTATGGACAAGCCAAACCTTTGGGTATGGTTTCTTTCATGTGTTGCCAGATGTCCAAACAAACTTATTAGTCTTGAGTTTTATCTAGCTAGATATAAAGCTAAAAGGTCAATATCAAGTAGATTTTTTAGAAACCCTGTATAAACCTGGTAATAACAACAACAATTAATAACTACTAACGTTGACCCTCATTTGTTCAGTGGCTAAAAGTGATTACTCGTGTTATCTGCTGGGTTTAGGTAATCCTTACCTAATATTCTCTATGGAGCACTGAATGGCTGTCATGAGATGATCTCTATGAAACCGAAACCTATTACCGTAATTTGGCCAAAAAAATGCATCGGCCGGGAATCGAACCCGGGCCGCCTGCGTGGCAGGCGAGCATTCTACCACTGAACCACCGATGCTTGTTATCGGTAGTTATAATTCTTAATCGTGACCTAATTACATTATTGTATTATTTTATAATGTGGCAAGCAGGTGTACCATTTCACTTAAAAAAAAACCGGTAAGTAGTTGGTGGGATACCAACTCATCATCTACCTAGCCTTTTCCCAACTATGTCGGGGTCAGCTTCCAGTCTAACCGGATACAGCTGAATACCAACCAGTATTTTACATGGAGCGACTGCCTATCTGACCTCCACAACCCAGTTACTATGTAATACTTGGCAAAATTTTATTGCAATCAGCTAAGTTATTAAATTGTTTTTTCCAGAAGTCACAACATCACCTTCATAAGTGCGTTCCCAGCTGACTTCCACATCAGTGGCTTGGAGGAGATCGCTCCTGAGGGCTTGGTCACCTACGTGAGGAACTACATGTCCTTCGACCTGGTGGGGGCCAGGATGAGGGGCGAGGATCAGATGCCCGTCAAGGATATACTTCGATATGGCTATGAGGTGCGTTGACAGGATGCGAAAGAAAAAAAAACATTTATTTGCCACAGAAAGTCTTTTTTAACCAAAACAGGTATTTAAAAAAGCAGATGGGACCTATTGAATAAATAATAAATCAAAATGAAGTACCTAATTAATAATAATTATAATACTTACAATATAAATAACATAAAAGTATATCAGTAGGTGCGTGTTTACCGCACGCGATGCCTACTGATATAATACTTACCTACATAAACAGAGTACACACAAAATTAAATATCCATTCATAAGACGGATCATTTTTAGAGTTCCGTACCCAAAGCGTAAAAATGGGACCCTATTACTAAGACTCCACTGTCCGTGTGTCCATCTGTCACCAGGCTGTATCTTATGAACCGTGATAGCTAGACAGTTGAAATTTTCACAGATAATGTATTTCTGTTGCCGCTATAACAACAAATACAAAAAACAGAATAAAGTAAATATTTAAGGAGGCTCCCATACAACACACGTGTTTTTTCGGCGTTTTTATATATTCATATACAATAAGATTTAAATAAGGTCCAATTTGGGATCATTTATTTATCGAGGCTTTTATTCCTAACAATATACCTTTATCATAGGAATTGATTTTCTCACGGACCACCAAAAACATCGTTACAAATCCCAGTGAGTAAATTGTTATCTATCTAATTTGTAAATGCTAATAAAGCCTTAAAACAATCCCTTGTCGTGCCAATCAGACGAGAAGCTTTAAATAATGTCGAAATGTAGAAAACGGCTTTACTGAAAACCCATAATAATTACGGCAGCAAATTGGAAATCTTTTAAGCAATATCTATCAATTGATCGTTTTCTAAATTTTATCTCAATTTCGAAAAGCGTTTAACGATTCAGTCATCGAGATTTCGTTTTAGGTCTGGCAAATGTATTTTATGTCTCAATCTTGTTAAGAAAACAATTTAGTTTAGTACAAATACTGTCATAGAAACAAAACGATGATTAAGTGTAGATTTCGAAATTGTTTTCTAACGACAATATTAGTCATTGGTATACCAATAATGAAGATATACTTTGAAGTTATTTAGCACACTTCAGTTGCTGCGTAGGTTTATTATTAGGAATCTTCATTATTATTTAGGGATAGGAATCAGGAAATTAAGGAAGTGAAAGGAATGGGATTAGGATCCTAATTAGCTAGACATCGTTACTTAATACATAGTGCCAACTTTTAAATTCTTATTATTAAGTAATTCAGTGTAGTGTTTAAAATAATAACAAAACTTAATTATTTTTATACCTATGATAATTCACTGTTCTTTTTTGTTCCAGGCCTGCGACGCTTTCCTCAGTGACCCTGAGACCAGGTCCTTCCTCAGATCAGGAAGGACTTTCGATCTCGTCATCCTGGATGGAACCTATCCCGAGTGCGCTCTAGGAGTAGTATACAAACTCAAAGTGCCTTTCATGTATATCAACACCGTTGGCTTCTACACCATGCCTTTGAGCAACTCTGGCAGCCCTGCTCCGTATTCCGTCACCCCATTCTTCGGTAAAGGATTTACTGACAACATGGGAATTATCGACAGAGCCTTAAATGCGGCCTTCCATGCTACTATCCTCCCATTCCATGCCTTCAGTATGCAGATACTCCAGGGTGTTCTTCGAAGAAACTTTGGCCAGCAGATGCCCCATGTGTATGATATGGCCAAGAATGTGAGCTTTATACTGCAGAATGGACACTATTCGGTGTCGTATCCGAGACCTTACCTGCCGAATGTTGCTGAGGTAGCCTGCATTCATTGTAAGGAGTCGAAGATATTGGAACCGGTAAGTTATTAGTACGATGTTAGGTAATACTTCTTCAGTAAATTGCAGTCGCATGAATAAAGTATGTATTCTAACAGCATTGATTGCATTATTTACGTTGTAGAGCAGACAATTTTATACATAATTATGAACCAATGGAATAGCAATATCCTTCAAAATGATTTAGATTGTGATTGAAAGTATGTTATACAATAGAGGTGCTGTCCGTCGATGACCATTCTCTGCGTGTTAACCTATCGTACCTGGCTTTGGCTTAATCCATTAGTCGTGTTTGTAATACAAATATTATATGTATAGATAAGTAACCAGCACTTCTACAGGTGGAAGACCTCGAAATCCAAGCTCAGCACGTCGTTAATGCAAAGTTATTGGATGAGAGGCTAGAAATTAGTAATTCCATGTAGGTACCTACTTACTCGTAAAATATTCATATTCAGCTGTGCCTTTTTGGTCTAGCATATCACCAGTCAGATAATCTTCCTTGAAAGCATAAACATTAAGCTTAGCGCTTACACCAAGAGGTGTGTGGGAGTCAGCGCCACCGAACTTAGGCATAAAGTATTCCTAACATTAATTGGATCCTAGATTCCTGTGATCCAAGACATACTCGTATGTGTGACTCCGAGCCTAGTTTAAGTAATCAAAGTAACTATATATTATATTACTTCTAATTGAGTTCTAAGCTAAGGCTTAGAACTAGCTTAGAACTCAATTAGAAGTAGTATAATATATAGTTACTTTGATTGCAAGTCTCAATTTAAGTTTGCAGAGTTACCCAGACTTCTGGCCTTACTTATTTAGGTTACAGATGTAAGTTTTTGCGAAACTTAAGTTGAAATTAGTTGCTTAACTTATCGTAAAGAACATTGTTTTCTAAGTATTTGACCTATTTTTCTTTGGGAGTAAGTTTCTAATTACGGTTATACCTAAGCTCACGCCGCGGTCGTCTTCCCATGGGGTTATGCAAAAACTACAGAACGCCCATTGCTACGATCCTTACGTAAGTACATACTCCTTTTAGTCCGTTTACATTCAAACATCTGGTCATACGCGCACACCGGTTGCGAGTACTAGGCACCTGACCTCTCCAAAGAACTCCACCAATAAGGAATTTACGTCGTTCAAGGCAGATGTGAATGGAAACGCCGATATGGGACATCCTCTCGGAGTTTCCTCCCACATCTGCCTTTTATTTATTTATTTATTTATTTCAAGCGACGCAGGCCAATATATAAATACCTTAACCTAAACATACATATTCTTATCATAAAACAGTACTTCACTAGCTAACTCTTGAGCAGTTCTGTGGTACTTGTCCGCGGAAGCGATGGAACACCAAGTCCTGCGGCCAGAAGTCTTCTTCCATGACGACGAGCAGATAGCAATTCGGCACACGCATCACACGAACGCCTTGAAGTTGATGTTGTGGTGCGACTCCAGTAACTGCACCCTCGGCACGTACCTCGTCTTCTGGCGCACGTACTGTCCAATGTCCTCCGCCTTAGTGGTGTATAGTGTACTTTTATTAGTCGCCTTTCATTCATTCTCTCAACATGACCAAACCACCATACTCTTTTCGATTTTTACATTTTCTTTCAATCTGATCTTCGTAATCTGTTCTTACATTTTTTGCAATTTGCAGGTCAGTGTCAGGTTATATGTTGAACAAAATATGATTCACGAGCGTAATGTATGTATTTGTTTATGTATGTGTATGTATTTACAGAATTAAAATCATCAATACAACCCTTTGGTCTTTTTAAAGAAATTTCGAAATGGCTGGTTGACACTTCCCGTGACCCAAGGGCTGGCTTTTACCTTGGCCAGAAACTAAGCATCGCCTTACAACGTGGTAATGCCGCCAGTCTCTTGGGTACATTACCAGTCGACAGCGATGCGGATGAGTTTTTCGACGGTATTTTTTAGTTTCTGTATAGTTTTAGTTAAGTTAGGTTTTAATTTTGTTATTTTTAGATTTGGATAAAATAAATATATAACCCTTTATTTTCTCCATCCTATTGAATGACTATTTCATGAAATAACAATCAACAGGATTACATTGAACTGAATTTCGCGAGCCACCCGGAGGCTAAAACTTTGATGTCATGAAATCTAGGACACTCTTTTGCTCAAAGTGTCTTAAAAGTTTATGTGTGTTTCTGTCAATCACACTTTGGGTCGTTAAATCCCGGCGGTACTGTCAAAGAGTTTGTTTCTTCGAAGTTTGTAAAGAGAGTTTAAGAGAGCTCTCTCTCTTAAACTCTCTTAAAACAAAACAAACAAATAAACTCTCTTACAACTCAACTCTCTAATTGGGTTGTAAGAGAGTTTGTTTGTTTGTTTTGTTTGTTTATTTGTTTTTTATCTTTGTAATTTCTTATTGAGAAATAAATTTCTTTAACCATATCATTTACAGCGGCAGATACTTAAAAATGCATTTCTAAATACTATTTGTGCATGGATTTCGACAATAGGTTACCCAACCAGCACCATATGGTAAAAAAAATATGGCCAAAGGCCAAAAAATAGGCCAGCCCTCTGGTCACGTGAAGAGTCGACCAACCGCTTGGTGATGTCTCGAAATAATAAGTGGGCACTCGGGTCCCATGGCCCTAGAGTTTCAACCCCAAACGGATCAAACATATAAGTTCCAAAGAGATTGGAGTATTTGCGCCGCTTGAGGTTTTCCTTGGGAATTTTTATCCTAGGCCTTATGGATTATTTGTTGTTATTTTGGTCTAATTGTTATTTGGTCAATCATACAATTAAACTTAGTAATTGCTTTCTGCTAAAGCACTGCAAACCCTAACTTCTAAAATTCTTTCCAGAGATAATGTGTAATCCTGAAATTAAAAAACACATTTCAAACCCTCAGGAAATCGAAGAATGGATCTCCGGAGCCGGTGAAACTGGTTTCGTGTACGTGTCCATGGGTTCCTCGGTTAGGACCACGAAGATGCCTCTGTCAGCCCATCGTCTCCTGGTGGAGGCTCTGGGAAGGTTACCTCAGAGAGTGCTGTGGAAACAAGATGCTGAGCAGAACATGACTGATATACCTTCGAACATTAGGTTGTATAAGTGGCTGCCACAGCAGGACTTGCTCGGTTAGTAGAATTCGAGGTACCTAATTGCTCGCCTGTGTGTAGGTGTATATTAAGGGGGAAGCGCTAAGGTAGCCCGCGAAATTAAAATTTTCTTATGTTTTTTGCAATTTGCTGGTCAGTACGAAGTTGTACATCGATCAAAATATGATTCGCGGCCGTAACAAATATGTATTTACAGAATTATAATCATTAAAGTCATCAACACAACTCTCTAAGACCACGTAACCCCAAATAATGACATTTCATGAAACAGTTATTCTTTGGGGTTACGTGGTCTTAGAGAGTTGTGTTGATGACTTTAATTATTATAATTCTATAAATACATATTTGTTACGGCCGCGAATCATATAATAATCAACGTACAACTTAATACTGACCAGCAAATTGCAAAACACCAAAAAAAAAAATTGAATTTCGCGGGCCACCCTGGCGCTTTCGCCTTAATCAAAATCATCATCTGCCTAGCATTTTCCCAACTATAAAATATGTTGGGGTCGGCTTCCAGTCTAACCTTATGCAGCTGAGTGCCAGTATTTTACATGGAATGACTGGCTATTTGATCTCCACAACCCAGTTACTGTTACTGGGCAATGCCATATTGGTAAGACTGGTTGTCAGATTTTTGGGCTTCTGATGATCCGTATCAATTGTCAACGATCCACGAATGACAGCTGGGACCAACGACTTAACGTGCTTTCCGAGACTCGGAAGGGTCTGGGTATGTAAAGATGGTCACCCAGATAATAAGCTATAATAATTTTGAAGGCAACAAAGAACTTAAATAAACAGCAAATAAAAAAAAGTATATTCGAGGCCACCTTTACCTCTGAATTGCTTATTATATTAGGTATTCAATTTATTACAGAAAATAACTTTTTTAATTTTCAAATAACTGTTCAAGACTTTTATGCTCCAATCTAAGGTTCATTAGAAAACCAGCGTCAGACAGCGTCTGTCTGGCATTAATGCTGAAATTAACCTTTTGTGGCGCAGCCGCGAGGCACACACTACTGTTGTTCGAAACGTTATTTTTATTTTGTAAATTTTTGTATTTTGTGTTTCACGAACTTTGTCCAAATAGACTTTATTCTTTCTTTCATTCATGATGAATTACTAAAAAGAGAAAATTGAGTGACTGCAGAATTTTATAATAATATTTGCAAAATAGCATCAGTCTGTTCAAGCAGACCTGTTATAACTAAGTTTACCTAAGTATTTCATACAGTCGTAGACAGGCAAAGTCAAAGTCAAAGCATTTATTTCAAATAGGTACAAGAAAGGCACTTTTGAGCGTCAAAGTTTACAATAAAATAAAATTGATTCAAGAAACTCCACCGTTACTCTGCTAAAACGTTTTCACTACAGTACACTCTATATCCATGACAGGCACACAGTTGACAGGTGTGACTGCCCTTTTGTGCTTATGTCTAGACATTACGGTGAACGCACCTGTTGTAGTTCTCAAAAGCACTCATTTGGAGTGCTGTCAGATTATGTACGGTACGTTTATTTATATACCTACAATTAATTTTCCTAGAACTGAAATTTTCTCATATTGTAATTATTAAATAATGCAGTATTTTCTGGAGTCTTAAATGAACACAGATCGTTTAGTTTCAAGCAAAAAATTAAAAGAAACCATAGTAATAAAATAATTATGCAATAAAAAATATTTTTGATTTTGGATCCCAAAAATCGGTGACGTCACAGTCAATAAGGTTAAAGAAACAGAACAAGACCAACTGGTGCTCGATTAAGGAACTTATAGTAGAAATGTTATAGTGAACTTAACGACACTGCCAGTCACGACTAACCGAGCGGCCATATTGGTCATAAGTCATTGTGAGAAGATAAAGACAATATATATATTGTCTATATACAGGGTTATTCTCACGACTATATAGCTATATAGCTTTTATTAATTCATCAGACTCATGCAAAAATAGATTTAGATTTGATTATAGATTTTCTGTTACGAACTCTACGTGAAGTCAAAGTAAGCGCTAGTTAGGTAAACATACTGCCGTGTCTAGTACAAAATTCAACGGAGGGGAGCGGAGGTTAGATAGAACAACGAAATTTTGGAGGTTTTTTTTGGTAAATGTATTATGTTTTGTAAAAAGTCATAGAACAAAAGTTATTGTTTCTGATGTTAGTGATCCAGTCCTGCAAGGTTGTTAGTGTTTTACCAATAACCCTTTATAAATAAATTGCACCTTTAAGTTCCCAGTCAATTGAGGTACATAAACCGCAGACCAGGGGGCCTAAAAAGGTCACTTTGGCGAATCATAAAAGGATAACGTTATGAATCAAAATATGGCGAAGACAGTCCGTGTTTTTCTTTTTTTCGCTGCACTACGTAGGTATAATCAAAGAGATAGGGATTGGATTTGGATTGGACTGACTAGAATTTTAGCACAGACAAAAAAAAAACTGAAAAATCCTTCATCAATGGGATTTGATTCAATTAACTTAACAGTTAACCATCCATTACGATTCATAAAGCTATCCTTTTGTGATTCGCCAAAGTGGCCTTTTTAGGCCCCCAGAACTTCGATGCTATTTGGCAAACTGCACCACAAATCACTAGTTAAATACATTTAGCATCATCATTGATCTATTTTGGTCTATAGTTGTCTGCCATTTTGGCTGAACTGCCGGTCGATTCTGTAAAAATCTCACCGTGAAAACTTAGGTGAAGTGAGCTTGTTTTTGCTAGGTATTGACACTATTGACAGCTCACTCCACGCTCACTTCACCTAAGTTTTCACGGTGAGATTTTAACAGAATCGCATCGCTGCACTCTATTTGTGTAAAACACTATCAATATCAATCTTCATAATTTTGGAGGATATTGCTAATTCGTTGCTTCATATTTTCGGGCAATGTGTCTGCTCATCAACGTAAATTACGCAATGAATGTTGTTGAACTGTCAAAATGAAACCGATTGCTACTGATAGTGATACCCCGCTGGGTCTTTTTGGCGCAGCCATGAGGCGCGCTTTCCTGTTAATTTCTTACATCGGACTTTACACTTTTTATTTGATTTTTTATTTGCTTTTATCTGATATATCGACGGCTGTAAGTGCCAATACCTCATAACTGACATTTTTTTGAGAAATTCACTTTTTATCGCTTTGAATTTAAAGGCGTTATTCGCATGTTTTAGTGAAATCGCCTAAGTATATTTTTTGTTGCAACAGCATTAAATTAAAATGTGGAAATATGTACCTCTCAACTAAACCAAAGTGTCTATTTATGAACGTTTTTTTCAGTTTGTGTAATTTTTTGACATTGTCAGTTAGGTGTTATTGGCACTTCGCCGTCGATATGCATCTATCTGGTGTATTGCGTGTCTTTTAGTCTGTGCTAAATTGATGTATTTTCTTTCTTATCTTACAATCGTTTGAAAATGACAGAGTTAGAATTATGTTTTTAATATACATACATAATCAGCCTATAAAGTTCACACTACTGGGACACAGGCCTCCTCTCGGTGAGAGGGAGTGGGCCGTAATCCACCACGAAGGCCCAGTGTGGGCTGGTATCTACCAGCCCTTCTACTACTCCTTCCCCAAGCGTCGTCACATCGACCGATTATTTGCTTCTTGTATCCAGCGGACATCTCGTTTTAGCGCTTTATTATCATAATTAAATTCCACTATGCTACCTTCATTTATTTAACGTACCTATTAGATGCCACAAGAGGCGACAAAAATTTACCCAACTCTATTCCAAAATATACTCAAGTTCAGCCGAATCGTGTCACGATCCAAATTGAAATTCAAGTCAAAATCAACCAAACTCGGCTGAAGCTTTTTGAAAGTTTTGTATTTGTGCATAGCTAATAGTACAGACGTCAGCATATCAAGCTACCCGAAACTGTCAAATTTTCCCAATCAACTTTGAACCTTATGGCTTAGCGATAAAGTTGAAAATCTATGAAAGAAATTTGACTGATTGTAGTAGTTTGATGTGCTGGCATCTGTACCTACTAGAAGCCTTCCAAGATTATTATTATGTTACTTATTTATGTTGTATTTTCGAATTCATTTGACGGTCTTGTAGGATTTGTGTCCCGAATTTGTCTCACTAAACTCTAATTTAGTTTTCTAGCGAATTACTTTACTAGGGTGAACATTTCTAGAAATCGTTAGTAGGTTATTCTCGAGTTATTTTTGTATTTTCTAGAATAACAGAATAGTAGGTATTTTGAGCACTTACACATCATCGTTATCTTCTTATATTACAGGTCATCCCAAAATCAAAGCGTTCGTGACACACGGAGGTCTCCTCAGCATGTTCGAGACAGTGTACCATGGCGTGCCCATCGTCACGATCCCCATCTTCTGTGACCACGACGCCAACGCCGCCAAAGCTGAGATCGATGGCTATGCCAAGAAACTGGAACTCCAACACCTCACGCCGGAGAAACTGTACAAAGCCATCCTAGAAGTAATCACAGAACCTACATACAAAGTAGAAGTTAAGAAAAGGCAAGTTTTATTAAGAGATCAGAAGGAAACTCCATTAGAAAGAGCTATCTATTGGACTGAATACGTAATAAGGCATAAAGGAGCGTACCATTTGCAGTCTCCAGCTAAAGATATGTCTTTCTTCCAATACTATTCGCTAGACGTATTCCTTCTCATAATTTCTGTACTTGTATCTCTATACGCTCTTTTATCGTACGCGTTAAGGTTAGGTTTCAATAGATTAATAAATTATGTGCAAAAAAAACAAATGCACAAGCTCTTGGGGAAGTCAAACGATTTGTTGACAAGGTCGAAGTTATTAAGGCAAGCTACGGTAGCGAAGAAGAAATTGTAATTTACAAATGTAATTATAATGATAGTCTTTCTTTTTTGTTGAACTGTAAGAAAAGAAAGAAGGAAAATAATTGAGATAGTTTTTAATAAGGATAGGTTTGACCCGTCTTTGAATTTACTTTAAGATGTTTTTTGTGATTTTGTGAGGATTGAAATGAATGTGAATGTTTCTCACATTGTTTAATATAATAATGTACATATAACGGTGATATTAAAATTAGTCTTGGTTCCCAAACAGAACTTGTTGGGTGGAAAGACAAAGATTGAAATATATAAATTAAGGATGATAAATGTTTTGAAAATGAGGGGTCCGTGGCTAAATAATAACAGCCCCACAGGTCGATAAATCAGGTTAAGCTACGCTTGCCGCGGTTGACATACCGTGACCCCTCCGTGCCTCGGAAAGCACGTTAAGCCGTTGGTCCCGGCTGTCATTCGTGGATCTTTGACAGTCGTTACGGGTAGTCAGAAGCCCGAAAGTCTGAACCAGTCTTATAAAGGGGTATCGTATTACCCAGTAATTGGGTTGTGGAGGTCAGATAGGCAGTCGCTCCCTGTAAAATACTGGTATTCAGCTGCATCCGGTTAGACTGGAAGCCGACCCCAACATAGTTGGGAATAGGCTTGGTAGATGATGATGAAACGTTTTGAAAATATAGAATATTTGGAGGTATACAAAGTATGAAATATTTTATTTTCTGAGCTTAAAATTGGAGTAATATCTGTAACAGATTCTGCCGAGGCAAATAATTTAATATCTGTCAAGAATGTATTACTATTTGAAACGGTGATGTTCTCTGATATTGCTTTTATATTTGTGAGAGTTATTCAAGTAAGTGACAATTCAAATGTATTCAAAAGATCCAAGTATTATTATCAAGAGTTTTCTAAAATATTCCACCGTAATTGTGAAGTTACCAATCAGAGTTACCATTAATTTTAAGCTAATTCGTGTAAAGATTGTAAATATGGATATAGAGTAAGATTGTAATACTTTATTTCGTTTAAGTATAAATATTTGCTCATCGGTGTAACTTATGACTTACCTATTTTAATTTTAAATAAATAATGTCTATTTGTTTGTGTTTGTTTTTCATATAATCCACATTATTAAAGTCAAAGTCAAATCATTTATTAAAGGCATTTTTCAACGTCAAAACTTACAGTAAAATTGAATTGATTCTAGTCGCCCCTTCCAAAAGGTAGTTTTCGTATGGAGAAGAATGGGCAAGAAACTCCACCGTTACCTTCTCTTTTAAAATGTTTTACAAGGTTTGTATACATAATATAATTATATGTGAAGACGATGCACCTAGACTAAAAGAAGTCTACCACAAAAAAATAAAATATAATTAATAATGAAGCAATTACAGGTAAATCAATTATGTGATGGATACATGGTGCTCACATACTTACAAATTATTTACAAATATTGGAAAAGTAGATGATTTTTCTAGAATTTTAACAAGTGTGTGAGTTACTGTAGTCACAGATTGTAAAAAAAAATGTCATAAAAATTTAAAAAAAATATAAATTAAATTAGGAACCAGTTTGATTTTGTCTAGACACTAGATTGTCCTATGGAGCAGGACCAGCATGTTTCCAAGCATTCTTATCTTGGATATAATCCTCTAATTTGTAATATCCTTGTTTACATAGTGTAGGTACTTTTAATATTAGTGGACTGACGACCTTAAGATGGCTGGCTGGGACAGATTGGATGCGGATGGCGGAGGACAGGGTGTTGTGGCGCAGTCTGGGAGAGGACTATGTCCAGCAGTGGACAACGATGGGATGAGTTGATTGTTGTTGACATTATTTATTTATTTGTTTATCTACTTACATAAACCATTACAGGATTATCCTAACTTAAACCTACTAAAATCTATAACTTATTATAAATAATGCGTTCCTTGTGAATTTACTCAGAGAACAACAGAATCAGTCAGTCCCTCTCGCTATGAGGTTGAGTGCACGCGTCAGGGGCGCCTCCCTTAAAAGGTTGGTCCGAGCACGCGGTTCCTGTTCTTGACGCTCTATAAAAGATTGGTTGGTAGGTATTCACCCTTTATCTATATATATAAAATTCAAAGTCCTGACTGATATATCAACACACAGCCTAAACCACTGGTCCTAGAGTCTTGAAATTTAGGGGGTGTCTTCTTTGTGAAGAGTAGGTATGGGGTTTTTTGAAATTCCATCCCTAAGAGGGTGAATGGGGGGAGGGTGAAATTTTACGCGGACGAAGGCGCGGGCACAAGCTAGTATACCCATAAAAGTGTGGGGATCGGTATGGACGTTAAGAGGAATTCATATAACCTATGTAATGCGAACTAAAGGAGTAAGCAAGAATAATCAAGTCAGATGAAAGAAAACAGAATATCTAGATAATATAATTTATTAATTCTGCTGTAAATTAAAATGACTACGACATTGTGAAATCTTATGCTCTAAATTCTTAACTATTCTAATCAGGTAATCATAAGTCTAAAAATCTAAAAAGCAGAGAGACAACTAAGTGTATATAAGTAAAAATTTATTATTATTAACTAACTATAGGTACATACACATAGGTAGGTCCTACTAGGTACATAAGTTGTTGATCATTTCGGAATTAATATTTTGAATATATCATAATGGTAAAACTTAACATAATTGGCGAATGTGGCTGTACTATAATAGGCACACCTCTGCACAACCCTTGGGGAAAACAAGGCGTGATGATATGTCATGTGTGTGTGTCGTGGTGTGTTGTATCATAATGCTAGTCTTTGAAGTATTCCCTACTCATAATGTGAATTGTTTCAAACAGTAATAATAAGCCAGTTTTATTGACTGTTCTTCACCAACTTACGTCGCTGACCGTAACTATTTAATAACTAATATTAAATAATTACGAACATTTGATTGCGACGAATATAATGACTAGAATTTTCCTAATTATGAAAGAATACAAACTTATAATAAAACTGATTGTAATGAAAAAGCAGGTGCAACAACAGGAATTACAATAAAGATATGATCTTCAAACGATAAAGTTAGGTCAATAAAGTAGGCGATTCTAAACCAGTACTAAACACTAAAAGAATAGATATATGTAGCCAACCTCGTAATTCCTTTACCACCTTAAGGTTGAATATCGCTTGCACGGCATAAAACGACAAGATCTATATGGATGTATACCGTATGTGACATTTGGATTAAACTAACTAAAAAAAAAAATTAACGAGAAGCGAGTAGAGCTAGCAACTAAAAACTAGTTGGCGAGCAGCGAGTGCGCGACGGCGACGAGCGATTAATCGCTGGTGTGCGTCTCTACAGACGCCAGCACATCAAGCTACCCGAAACTGTCAAATTTTCCCAACCAACCTTGAACCTAATGCTTTATAGCGATAAAGTTGAAAATATATTAAGGTAATTTGACAGATTGTAGTAGCATGATGTGCTGGCGTCTATACCAAGCGTGAGTCTCTCAGCGAGTGTTCTGCCCTCCAAGCGAGCGTCGCTGATTGAGTACTCTCTTTGATAGCTCTTGTCGCTACGACAAACGAGTACTCGCCGGCAGTGTGAATAGTCAGCGATGAACTGTTAATATATTATGTATCTATTTAACGGGACCTACAATCTTTTGTACGTTTCTTGAGCGGGAAAATTGATGGTAACCAGTCGGTTCCACGTTGGCAGTGGGAACTGTTGTAAAAAGTGGTAAAGCAATAACGAGGTCCACTAACACAGCGTCTTGATCAACTAAAAAAGCATTTAATCTAAGCCCTTCTTTGCCTAACAAGGTATCTAAAAGTTTGATTCCATATCTGCCTCTGCCCTAACCCATACCGACGGCTCCACACGATCGCCAAGCGCAGGAGCCGCCCGAAGGTCGATTATATGTTGATCTTGGCTGGCTCCTGCACCGAGCCGATGACACTGATGTCCTTCTGCTCACCAGGTTCCTCGGGTGTCACTTTTGCCACCTTCGTGTCTCCAGAAACTGCAAGACGCATTATGTGATCTATAGACAAATAATAAGGTATTATTCAGGCGGTGATAACTGTTTTTTTAGTCTAAGGTTGTATCCTAACCAAAGTAATAGACGCGCGAACACACAACCGTCAGTCGCGATTATTTTGTATGGCGAACCCGAATGCGTCGTCGCGCCGACATGGATTCTTCTAGGTATTTGAACAAAAGAGACATATGTATATGGTATGAACGCGACAACAAGCCTCTTCGCGCGACCGACCTTCAGTTAGGACACGGGGTAATTCTAAGTTCCCAAAATGCTTTGCATATTGCAATTTCACTTTTATGGTAGTTAGTTACTGCAACAAGTAGAATAATAAAATACTGAAGAGCACGACGCAGAAACAGTACACAACCTATTGGTTGGTCTCTAAGTCATCATCTGCCTAGCCTTTTCCCAAATATGTTGGGGTCTGCTTTCAGTCTAACCGGATGCAGCTGAATACCAGTATTTTACATTTTCGGGCTTCTGACGACCCGTAATGACTGTCAAAGATCCAGGAATGACAGCCGGGACCAACAGCTTAACGTGCTTTCCGAGGCACGGAGGGGTCTTGGTATGTAAAGATGGTCACCCATCCACGGATCAAACGCGACAAGCGCAGCTTAACCTGATCGATCGACCGGCTGATCAGCTGATCGGTTGTTGATCGGCTGTAATTATTTAGCCTCTTGGTTGGTCTCTAATTATGACAAATAAATCTTGAAAACTTATTTCATTATAGAAAGGGGATTGATTATTTTTTTATGGGGCCAGGTGTACCAACTATCCGCAATTATGCTATTTTTTCAAAATGGCGGCCACGCTTGAAACCTATATAACTCGATAGCGACATCAAATCAAACAAAAAACATAATAGGACCAAACCCCGTAAACCGTCAAGTTTCCGAGATATTAACGTTCAAAGGTAATCACGTGACTCAATCATCAACTTTTCTATTTGCATTAATGTCAGCTATCGATTTTTATAGCATTCATGCGTGGCCGACATTTGGAAAAAAAAAAACAAAATGGCAGACAGCAGGTATGCCACGGATCTTGAAAGCCCTTTAAAGTCGCTAAATATACCATCACAAAATGTTTGGCACTGTTATAAGAAAGCTTATACATATACTTACCTCTGAAATGGAATATAATGCCGATGACAGCACCAAGGCTTCCAAAGGACACCATCCACCAGCGAAGCACACCCACCACTCGCTTAGGAATGAACAGCTGATGCTTGAGCATTTTCACAAATGTCTTGTTTAGAGCCAGACCCTGAAGGACACCAAAACATGTGTGAGTTTTGTTAAAATATGATAAACTATATTCATTTCTTAAAATTGGTAAAAAAAAACCACTTTTATACGTTAAAAATAACTTAGGTTTAAGACTAGATAAGGTCTACGTTTCTTTCTGACTACTCTGAGAAGAACGACCGAAACAAATTCAGAGGTCGCAGCCTCTTTTAAAGTCCAGATATAATCTTGGTCAGGACATATGAGGACTGGGTAGATTAATATCCGAGATGGTCTTTTGAGCAAAGAACCACACGAGTGGACTTATCCAGTCAGTACAAGCATTATTTTGTCAGTAATCGTGCAGCTTTACTGAAAGCGTTTCTGCACTGCATCCAATCCGAATCCTAATTTAAGGTCCGGGGTCAATCCGAATTGAGAATGTTCTAAATTCGGACGGACAGAGTTCGGATCTAGTGCGCAACCCCTCATACTAATAGGATTATGGTCACTTCGGACGCCTTCTCGGTTTCGGATCGGATGTAGCGCAGAACCGCTCCCAAAACTTAAGGAGCTTAAGAACTCGACGAAAAATACCAGAGAAAGGATATTAAGCTAGTGACACGGATTCTATTCTGTTGTTCTCTGAGTGAGTTCACAAAGAATGCTGATAAGGAGTTAGTAATAAGTTAGGATAAGAGTTTAGATAAATGTACACTATCGCAATAGGTTTCCCTGTAAGGATAGATGTAAGTTGAGAAATAAATAAAAGTTGAGCCTTAGGCCGCATAAAGATATTTTTTTTGTGTCCCACTGCTGGGCAAAGTGCCCCCCCCCCCCTTTTGCCTTCCAAACCTCCCTACCTTAAGGGACCTGACTGAGAAAAATCCCATTGGTTGACAGTCATCATTGTCGGGGCAGCAAACAGACTAAAAAAAATAAAAAGCTTGCTGACATGCGTCGCCTCAATTAAATATGCTAATCATTTAAGAGCGTTCATCCCGCACGCGCTAGCTACGTCGCATTTCTAGTGGTTTTTCGCGATGATTTTATTAAAATTAAACTATAGTAAGTAGGTACTATTGTTTTGACAAATTACAATGACAATATGTATTTTATAGAGTAAAACCAAAATAACTAAAAAAATAGCATACAAACTTATAAATAACAACGACCTAGTACTTGGCTGTAAAAAAAAACAACGTGGCCAGCTCGCGCGGTATAAACGCTCAGTTCTTACCTCATCGATCCAGAATATAGGTACAATATCTCCAGAAAGATCCTTGAAAAGGTCTATTTTGTCGGTTTTTAGCAGCGGAAGATTAAATTGAATCCTTTGTTTGGCCACCATCGGTGTTCCTGATATCTGAAACCATTATAATCACCGACTCCATTGTGACGTAAAAAACGTGTTTTATAAATGGAGGGTATGAAATGCGCCGCGCAACTCACAACCTGCTAAAGCAGGATATCAGGCATTTCACTTGAATGAGGGTTCATTTTTGATTCATTCCACATTCAACCCCGAATACAAAAATCCAACATCGTTGGATCGGTTCAACAATGAATTAAACGCCTGATATCAGTTTAGCGTGCGAGCCGAGCAGGCGCGTGGTTATAATTGAGTGAATAAAGAAGCGGTTTCTGGGTATCCCGTTAAAAACAACGTCGGTGCCGATCGAACGGGTAAAATAGCTCCGTATTAACCTTATGTGCGCACACAAAGAAACAAAAACATGAAATAAAACATGTACAATGCGTGCCACGAAAGATGAGACTTGACACACCACGTGGTTTGACATGCGCAGTACACGATTTTAGGTATCTTTAGCGGTATGAGGTCTGAGTGCGGGACGAAACCGGACGTCATAGAGGCGGCGGAAAGAGCGGGGGAGGCGGGGTCAAGTCTCATCTTTCGTGGCACGCATTGTAACCGTTTGTTTAGGCCAATTACACGTTCAAAATCTAGTCGCAACTCATCTCAGCGACAAGCATTTGTCAAAAATTCTGGGAAATTAGAGGTATTTTTAAGAAGATTAGAATGTGAATGTACCGGGAACGTATCGGAATTTCTATGTACCGGAAAACCCGCTTTTTTATAAAGTACTAGCAGCGCCCCGCGGTTTCTCCCGAATAAGTGTCAATCCCGTGGGAATACCGCGATAAAAAGTATCCTATGTGTTATTCTACTACTTTTATATACCTGTGTATATGCTATATTACTGTAAAGTTTCATCCAAATCTATTCAGTCGTTTTTGCGTGAACGAGTAATCCAATAATAATTTAATAGTAATTTCATCCATCCATCCTCACACACTTTCGCGTTTATAATATTATATTTTAATATTATATATATTCAGTAGGATCCTACGCAATATAAATAATAAAAAGTACTTAAGTATAGTGTTTTATTGAAGCCTAAAGGCTCCTTCAAACAGGCGCGACACGACAGGCGACACAAAGGCAACGCAAGTCGCGCAACGAGCGGTTCCTTTGTGTCGCGATTTTATCGCGTGTCGCGCCTGTTTGTAGGAGCCTTAAGAGCTTGTGAGACTTAAGATTCTCTACACACATAACAGAATACGACAATTATATTCTCCGAAGAGGTAAGCAGAGGTGTCAGTCGACTCAGCCTATCGCAGTCCACTGCTGGACATAGGCCTCTCTCAGGCTGTGCCACAACACCCTGCCCTCCGTCTTCAACAGAGGTGTACCTACACCTCCGTTGAAGACGGAGGGCAGGGTGACGGAGGGCAGGGTGACGGAGGGCAGGCTGCAATCGGGTAAAAACTTGGTTGTGCCATATGTTATTATGTAGGTACCTACCTACATAATAACATATTGCACAACCACATTTTTACCCGATTGCAAAGACTGTTCATTTTCCCCTCTACCTGAACATAATCCCAATCCCCCTGTACTGGTCCTACCCGCCTTACGGCATACGGACCATGTGTAACCAGTTCTCTGTATTTTCATCCTATATTAATTAAAAAGGGCCTTTAGTTTTGATAAATTAATTAAGCTGGATATAATTTCGTAATGAAACCCTAAATGGCCAACAGCCATATTAGACAAAATAGCTAATAATTATTTTTATTAAAACCATTAGCAGTTTCTAGAAATGTGAGACACGTTACCTACTAGACGAATTAATACAAAAAATATTTAGAATTAAAATAATATGTAAATAATTAACATATAATTAATCAATAAAAATTAAAAAAAATATGTCCTAACTTAACTAAAACTAAAATATAGCGTCGAAAAATTCATCCGCATCGCTGTCGACTGGTAAAGAGACTGGCGGTATTACCTACCTCATTGCTTTTAATGAGGTAATGTAAAATAAAAAAAATAATACGTAAAATATAAAAAATATAAAAATACGCGCATTGACGGGGAGTTGCGGACACCAGCACGATTACCTATTACTTACCAATGAGGTAAAGCCGCCAGTCTTTTTTTAGTTTAGTCAGTTTTATTATGGCCATAATAAAGCCAATAAAAGCTAGCCCTTGGGTCACGAGAAGTGTCAACCAGCCGTTTCAAATTTCCATAAAAAGAACACGAGCGAGTATATATAAATAAATGAGCACTCGTACTCCACGGTCCGAGGGTTTTATTTTATTTTGACGAATAAATTGAATAAAACTTTGAAGATAGACATTTTTATATTAAAATATGTACACGTGTAAAGTTTGAAAAGGGGTAGCTAATTAGTTTTAAGGCGCTGCCCAAACGCAGGACACCCACACACTCAGTTTTTTGTTGCACAGTTAGGCGTATTGGTAGGTACCGACGCCAGCACATCAAGCTACTACAATCTGTCACAGTTCTTTAATAGATTTCATATTACAAGTCAGAAAAAATTTTGTGTATTGTCAAATGTTAAAAGATAAGACGTAAGTATTCAAAAATATTTCATAAAAATAAAATAGTGTCATGATAAGACAACCGTAAAACAGTGCTCGAAAAATATTTATAAACGCATAATTCTCAATATTTTAAGCACAAACTATCATATTTTATATAATGATAATAAAGGGAATTCAATCAGCTATAGAAATATCTAAATATTCTTTCACTAGGCCGTGCTATAAATAAAAAAAAAAAACTGCAAAGTTACGTTTATTTTGGTGGTCATTCGATTCAACTAACATTAAAAGCATCGTTGTTTTGAACCTTATTTGTTGCCGCGATGCGTTATTGTCAATTAACTAAAAATTTGCTTCTTACCGCGCCTGAACAAAATTGTCGATAATTACCCTTTTAATTGTTAACTAGCTCACATTTATTATGACGTGTAACTAAGTTCCATTCTTCTCTAACAATGGCCAATATTCTAAGATAAGAAAAGATTTGCCTGCAATTAATTCATTATACAACTTAACTGTCTAATCCAACCAAACAAAAACACACATAAATAGAGAACATGGGCCTTAAACTTAACTGGCATTTGGGTGGTCTATAGGTACTTTGCCTAAACCTTCGAAGATTACAGACTTAAAGTTATGTTATCTTATGAAAATAAAGAACCAATGCAAGAAATATTAAACATAAAAAAAAAAAACAAAATCGGTTCAGCCGTTTGGGAGTTACGATGCCGCAGAAAGACACACAGATACACACGTTAAACTTGTAACACCCCTCTTTTTTCGTCGGGGGTTAAAAACACTAACCGGTTCAAAATCTATCTCGATTCCATGTTGATTGACGTCAGGATTCAATCCTTTCACACTATTCTGCAGAGCAGGATCGCAGTCCAAGAAATGTGGCATGGAGGCGTACATAGGAGCTTTTATGCAAGGCGCCAGATCCATAAGGCCTTTAAGAGGGCATTGGCTAGGCTCAGGACAAAAGCACTGAAGTTCTGGGTCCTCCGCCAGGTTCCCGATGGTGGCTATGTAGCGGTTGGTCTTAATGCCCCGGTAAGATGTCTTCTTTTGAAACCATGGTTTGAAGGACCTGGGGACAATAATTGTGGCTGAGATTAACATTGCTCCCTAGAATTAGGCTATACCATCGCACAACAGCAAGTACGGAGGATTTTTGAAGTGAAAACTTCTGTAGCCGCGTTGGGTATTTTTTGAGATGGGAAAAAACCATTGAACTCACGACACTGTTACCGTAACCGACACCGCGCGTGTTTTTTTATAAGACTATTAAAAAAATACACACGTAATTGTTCATGTTTTTACTTCTTTCTTTTTCTTTTAGACAGCTGGTTAAAGAAGCACTATGCCGCAGACTTTGGCTCAGCTGATTGAACGAAGCAAAGTAAATGGAGTCATAATAACACCAGTCTATTATTATCTCACTGCAAGGCAAAGGCATCTTCTCACGCAGAGAAGGCACGAGCATTGATCACGTTTGCTGGTTGCACCTGTAAGGCTGGTTTTCCACCAGAGATGAGCGAGGATGCGTAGCGAGGGATGTGTGTAAAATTAACCAATACCAACGCTAACTTAGTTCAAGCTATAAAATTGAAGCGATGTTATTGGTTGGTTTCACACATATTCCTCGCTACGCATTCTCGCTCATCACTGGTGGAAAACCAACCTTAGTCCAGGTCACCTCATAAAATTGTCAACTTTTTATATGCTTGAGTACGAGGCTTTTTATTATTCTTATTTTTTTCATAATCATAAAGTTTATTTGTGAAACATAGTATACATATACAATGTAAATATATATATTATATTTTATGTCTTTTTTGTAATTTGCGTTTTGTTTGTGCAAAATAAACAATTTTTCTTTCTTTTTTTCACGTTTTTTTTTCTTTACCGATGTTAGTGATGTCTAAGATTAAACCCGCAGCTAAATTGTCACTCCTATTGCTTAGCGTAAGTACTCTTAGGGCATACAAAATATCGATAACTTTCAATATTTTTAATTTATCTAATCGATGTGAGTGTGTTCACACCGAATCACTCTTATCAGATAATGGTGGATTCAAATTTAATTCATGGAAGTGGAATAAGCTTAAGGTAATGCCTGAAATAGGTAAATTAGAGATGTTCTGTTAAAAAAATAAATAAACGAACCTTTGTTCGTTAAGGTTGGATAATCGTCCCGAAGTAATAAAGGACCATTTATTTACTTTGAGTCCCGGGAAAGGTCCCGGGACTCAAAGTATCGGTTCAGCGGTTTAAGCGTGAAGAGGTAACAGACAGAGGAGACAGACAAACACACTTTCGCATTTATAATATTAGTATGGATTCAGTGCAGGCTACAGGGTTGTAATTACATTTATGTATTATAAGTATATTTAAGTTATTAGCAAAAATAAATTGTGTCTGAAAAGATTATGCTAAATATACTGACTAGTGGTAATGCTATACCTTTTATAGTAGGCGTTTGACCGAATCGCTCAATCTAACTGGAAAGGACATTGTCCAGACTTGGCCATTTTTAAACACGATGCTATGCAAAAAAGTAATTTACCATTATTTGAAATTATATTTTAGTAATTATCTGATGCAAATAACTTTGTATCAATCAGCACTGTAAAAAATCTATTTTTTTTTAAGTATCTTATTTGATCTACACAGGTTCCGACTTTGGATTTGGTTCGGTGTTGCCAAACTAAAACTCGTTAAAACAACAAATTCAAATCGATTTAAAATACAGTGCAATCTCTCCACTGTATTTAACATAGTTTTCGTTAAATCACATAAGTAAAAATGCTAATAAACGATTTAGGACATAAAAAATGATAAACTGACGTTTTGTACATTATTTCTGGAGAACTTATAACATTTTAATCGATTTTGGATGGATCGATATAGTATTGTTTTTTTTATGGCAACACGGTGCTTAAAAATATTGTGTCAAATTGTCAAAATGACAGATAACATTCGCTTTGTTTCTTTAATAATAATAATAATAAACTCTCACGCAGACAGACTACACACACAGGCACAATCAGGTGGCGAGTGTAATTCACCAAAAATTAGCTCTCAAATACACACTCATACAAAACACAAACACTCCTTACTATAATTACACACCACAAACAATATTAGAAAACGACACACACAAACTTTACTACGATCGCGCCATTCTTACCGACAGGACAATTCACTACAATAGACCGGATATAACCCTACAGGATAAAATAAATAAAGTAACTTACCTAATAGATATTGCCGTTCCCAACACACACAACATTCAGAAGACAATATCTGAAAAAATAAGTAAATACGCAGAACTCAAAGATGAAATAACTAGAATATGGCGCCAACAAAAAGTTTATGTAGTCCCTATAGTCCTCTCCACAACAGGCGTCATCCCAAATTACCTTCTCCATAGCCTTAAATTACTAAACCTAAAAGAAACCCTGTATATCACCCTACAAAAAGCTGCAATTTTAAATACATGTCGCATTGTCAGAAAGTTCATGCAAATAGATGAAAACGAAATAGGTCCTCATCACAACACATCTTTAACTTAACACACCACAAGCTGCATTTACTTGACTTCGGTCCGTAAATGTTGCAAAAACCAGCCAAAGAGCTGAGAAGAGAAAACACTCTAAAAAAAATAAATAGTTTATTGTCACAAAAAGAAATACATACATTAGTATACATTGTTTAACATGGAGCTAATTAACGCTGCAGTAGTTTGTATACAGATATTGTGAGCCCTGCCTCTCAAACTAGGATAACCTGTATCTTAAGAGACAGTGTTCAGCTGTGAGGTTACTTACAAATAGGGATCAAACAACTGCGGACTGTGCCAACTTATATAGGAACGCGTTAACAACTTAAACAATCTTATTACCTATGGTTGAAACATGATTGAAACTATATTATATTTAGGAAAAAAGGAAAATAATGCAAGAATTTACAATTTAAAACTTATGTATGTGAGTGGGTGAATGTGCGTGAGTATGTTTGTATGATATGTATCTATGTGTGGTGAGTTTTGTATGGAAGTAGTGAGTGTGAGGTGTTATATGTGAAGGAGTAAGAGCAAAATAAAAAATTAGGCAATACATTTTAGTAGAGACTCAGTTTGTGTATAGTCCTGTTTTAGAAGCCATTCCATCAGCCTAGTTTTCACTTCATACTTGTTGCAATCCATTATATTTAATTCTTTATGAACTTTTTTGTAGATCAGTGAACTTAGGGTGAAGTATTGGTTTTTGGCAAAAGCAGTTTTGTGTTGTGTAACTGGGGGAATGTTGATTCGTTTGGTGGGATCAGACGGTGGGACACTGGAGTGTCTTCTAAGAATGGATTGCAACACGTAGAGCTGTCGAACTGTTAGTACCTTACAATCTGAGTAGAGTTGAGTTGTTGGGTAACGATAAGGTTTTCGTAGCATTACTTTCAATATTGCTCTCTGAGCTCTCTCCACTCTAAGAAAAGTAGTTTTAGCCGCACCACCCCATACATTGATGCAATACCCAAGGACTGACTGACACAGAGCATAGAACACCATTTTTAGAGTATCAGGATTTGCGGAAACTCTCAGTGACTTAAAGATGTGTATCAGTCTCAACGTTCTCGAGGTTAGGGCATCAATGTGTTTATTCCAGCGTAACCCGGCATCAATTTGAACACCCAGATATTTGACGTAATCGGTACGCGTGAGTGTTGGACATTGGCATGAAGATGACTGTTTCAAGCAAGTGTGCGCTATTATTGAAAGGGTGTGGTCCGGTGCGGTGTTCTGACGGATGGCGAAAGGAATATATGAAGTCTTGCTACAGTTTAGGGTAAGCAGGTTTAGGTTGAGCCAGTTTATTATTTCACGTAGTGCCAATTCCGCGTTACTTTTAATACAATCCCATGTTGACCCGTCAACTACAACCACGGTGTCATCGGCATATACAAAAATTGTCGAGTTTGGGAGGGACATTCTGCATAAGTCATTTATATATATTTGAAATAAAATAGGTCCTAAGATGCTACCTTGGGGCACTCCGTAGGATAAGGTATTATCATCACTGAAGTGATTTTCAATTTTGGTTCTTTGAGTACGGTTTGTCAGGTAATCTTTGAATATTTGCAGTGCTATACCTCTAATGCCGAGTCGCTCTAATTTGGCTATAAGTATGGGAACAGAAACTGTGTCGAATGCCTTCGAAAGATCTAGGAATATTCCTAGACATTTGGTTTTCCTATCGAGATTCCCAGCAACCAACTGCGTTAATTTGAGTACTGCATCTTCAGTCGAGACACCGGAACGGAAACCATACTGATTATCTGCTATGATCTTGTATCTTTCCAAGAAGTTCTTAAGCCGATTACTAAGAATCCTTTCCAAAATCTTGGAAAGAGCAGTCAAAACCGAAATAGGTCTATAGTTGTTGACACAGCTTCTGCTCCCACCCTTATGGATTGGGTGCACAATTGCTTTTTTAAGTGCGTCCGGAAAAACACCCTCGCGGAGACAGCAATTAAAGATGTACGTCAAAGGTTTTATTAGTGTCTGACGGCCCATTTTTAGCACTAACGGTGATATACCGTCCCAACCCAGTGCACAGTCATTACGTAGCTGCGAAACAAGAGAGTCCACCTCAGATTCGTCTGTATCAAGCAACACGAAGGAGTTAGCGGGAGATAGTGGGTTGTTATAATCGTTACTACGAACCTGACTGCTCATGTCAGCGGGGCGCTGGCTCTGTGATAGTATTTTATCCGCTAAGGTTTTCCCTACGTTACTAAAGAATTTACCAACTTCATTTACGGATGCTTTAGGACTGTCACATATTTTCAGTAGTTCCACAGGACTGGTTTTTATTTTAGCTGTATTTGTAATAGTTTTAATAGTGTTCCAAAGGGCTTTGGGGTTATTTTTTGTTTTCTCAATTTTATTCCTTTCGTGGGCAATTTTTAGCTTTCGAAGCAGGTCATTGCAAAAGTTGCGGTAGCGTGTATAAGTTTTCTTAAGAATTAGATTATCTGGTTCATTACTTGATCGAATATGCATTTTGTCTCGATTTTGGATACACCTCAATAGGCCTGGGGTTATCCAGGGTTTGATGGTCCTTTTTTTACTTGGAATCTTGACATACTTGGTGTGTTTAGCAATGACCAGAGTTAACATAGTTATAAAAGTATCCATCATTGTGTTTGGGTCGTCCAATTTATAAATTGCCGCAAAATCGAGGTTTTCTAGCTCTAGCCTTATTGACTCATAATTTATGGAAGTAGAATATTGACAAGTTTTACGAGTGGGACTTGTGCTGGAGATGGTAAGGACAAGAGGTTTATGGTCTGTGATGTGTGATTCAAGAACTAGTGTGGTGGTAGGCAAGCTAGATTTTATGAACGCGTGGTCAAGACAATTTCCAAGCCTAGTAGGTAGAAGGTGCGATGGTAGCAGGCCATGCGATGAATTAAGTATGAGGTAATCTAGACATCGATCATTTCTACTGCTTATGTTAATATCAATATTCAGGTCACCAATAAGAGCAGCAAAAGTCTTTGCATCGTGAGTGTGGTTTTTGTGAGTTTTTTAACGACTACTTTGGTTTTTTTGTTAAAATGCATTCCGATTCTTCCCTTCTTGACGACCCTGGCACTTCTATGGACCCCGAACCTTGTATTTACGTTGAACCTGGCACACCTACAGATTCGGAGCAATTAAATGTAAAAAAAATATCTAAATATACATCTTGATACAAAACTAGGTTTATAGACTCATTCTTACTGATATGAGCTATTAAATCAATCACATACTATTAGCTGAACTGATTGTTTATGAGTGGCCAAAGTCCTATAGAAAATGGACAATCCCCTTTAATTTTGCATACCTATAACCTACTATCAGTAATGTTAATGTTTTGTTATTTAAGTCATCATCTGCCTAGCCTTTTCCCAACTATCTTGGGGTCCGCTTCCAGTCTAACCAGATGCAGCTGAATATTAAAAAAAAAAACCAGTATTTTACATGGAGCGACCGCCTATCTCACCTCAACAATCCATTTACTGGGTAATACGATAAAGCTTGGTAAAGCTGGTTGTCAGTCTTTCGAGCTTCTGACGACCCGTAACGACTGTCAAAGATCCACGAATGACAGCCGGGACCAACAGCTTAACGTGCTTTCCGAGGCACGGAGGGGTCACGGTATGTAAAGATGGTCACCCATCCACGGATCAACCGCGGCAAGCGTAGCTTAGTCTGATTTATAATCTACGTCGCCGCGAATCTCTCAGGGAACTTTTTAAAAGGATTAATATTATGACGGTACCTTGCCAATTTATTTATGAAAATATTATGTATGTAAGAAAAAATCTACATTTTTTTAATAAAATAAGCGATAGACATAATTTTAATACTAGAAATAAAGATAAAATACATCAACCATTTTTCAGATTAGCCAAGGTACACACATCTTTTATGGGGTACTGTGTTAAATGTTACAATAAAATACCTTGTGATATATTGCAATTAAATGAAAGAAAATTTAAAACTCACATTAAACGTACACTTTGTAAACAAGCATACTATAAATTAGAAGATTATATCCAAGATAAGAACGCTTGGAAACATGCTGGTCCTGCTCCATAGGACAATCTAGAGTCTAGACAAAATCAAACGGGTTGCTAATAGTGTTGCCCAAAATCGGTCTTGGTCTTGCAGTCTTGGTCTTGTTCTTGCATTTTTGCAAGACCAAGACCAAGACCAAGACCGACTTATTTTAGCAAGACCAAGACCAAGACTGAACCCTGCAAGACTTGAGCAAGAACAAGACTAAGCCTGCAAGACTCTTGCGTCTCGCAGTTAAGTCAAACTGAGATTTGGGCGTTATAGTAGGTATTTGGTTTCAATCCCGATTATGCGAAAATGGATGTATTTTTTTTATGAAACAGTAAATTACATTGTTGAATTGCATTCAAAACTAAAATTATTGTTGATAATAAAAAAATATCGAAAAATTACGTGACTATCAATACACTTCTGCACGTTTTTTTAATCTTCTTTACTTAAGGCGAAAGCGGTATTAGGTAGCCCGCGAAATTCACTGACCAGCAAATTGCAGAAAACGTAAGAAAATTTTAATTTCGCGGGCTACCTTAGCGCTTCCCCCTTAAATCGATGAAGTTTTAGAAAAATAATTATCCCCTCATCATTATGAGGGGATAATTATTTTTGATGAATTGAATGACCCATTTACTACTTTTATTTTAGATTCGTTATCTAAAATAAAAGTAGTAAATGGGTCATTCAATTATGTAGATGATTAAAATGCCTCATGTGACGCGTCTGTTAGATTCATTGGGATTCATGGCCGACTCGACACCGCTCGGGGATTCCCGCAATCTTCCGCATTTTTTGTCAGGTTCAAGCATTTATGCACTTTATTGTAATAATTTTAAAGTTTATTTTCAAGTGCGTTAATAATACGAGGAGACCGCTTGGCGCTGCGGTCCCTTTGTGGCGGCATTTGAAAGTGAATAGCGTAGGTACGAAAACAGTGTTGACCTCGCAAATGAACTTTAGCGATACAGCTGATCAGGTAGCCCTTTCGAGTTTTATTTACATTGCTGTTTTAAGTGAAACAAGTGAATTTACAATTTTTTAATTAAAAATCTCATTGGGTCAGATAGAAATAATGATTTTATACAGTTTAGAGTAAAAAAGTTGCAGAAAAAAACGTAAAAATTAAGGAAAAGCCGACGAAAAATTTCAACGCAGGGGGGGTTCAGAATCATATACAGACGCCAGCACATCAAGCTACCCGAAACTGTCAAATTTTCCCAATCAATTTTGAACCTTATGCTTTAGCGATAAAGTTGAAAATCTATTAAAGAAATTTGACAGATTGTAGTAGGTTGATGTGCTGGCGTCTGTACCTACTGAATCCATGGTAAGCGGTTGCGCGTCGATGTCCCTGCCACCCTGAGCAATAGGCTAATAGGTATTTGAATGTAGTCTAGTCTAAGTAGTAGAGTCTCGCAAGACTTGCGAGACTCTTGCTGCAAGACCAAGACCAAGACCAAGACTGAGAGCGCAATACCAAGACCAAGACCAAGACCAGGTGTATTGACGCAAGACCAAGACCAAGACTGGCTAAGGTCTTGTCTTGGTCTTGCATTTGGGCAACACTAGTTGCTAATTTAATTGTAAATTTATATATATACTAGCGACCCGCCCCGGCTTCGCATGGGTGCAATGCTGATACTAAAATAATACACTACAGAAAAACTGTGAACGTTGTATATAAAAACATAGCGGCCCGCTCCGGCTTTTTTATAGGCACGCCCTTGCCGCACCGGGCGGCCGGCCGGTACCGCCGCAAACGCTACGTCCCGCAATTTTTAAATCTGTAATATCTTCGAAAATTTTCACTTAAATCATACGGTGTAAAGGGCCATATAGATCTATATTAAATGAACAATGTATTCAAGGTATTTAATTGGTTAAGGATTAATACTGTATTGGTTAAAATCGCTTCGAAATTTAGCCATTATTTGTCGTAAAAAGTAAATGACAAAAAAAAGTTATTGTGGGTTATCCATAAGAGATAGACATATACCATCACGGGCTTTTCTGTAGACCTTTTCAATGTGTACAATACTTAGTACATTATTTTGATAAAACTCGTAGGGTTCAGCCTGCGTTTGCAATGTAAGCGGAAAAAATGTAATTATTTACGACATCACATTAGAAACCTCAAAAATAACAGTACTTCTCCACTATTTAATGGATGTTATTATACATATAAACCTTCCTCTTGAATCACTCTATCTATTAAAAACAAACCGCATCAAAATCCGTTGCGTAGTTTCAAAGATTTAAGCATACAAAGGGACATAGGGACATAGGGACAGAGAAAGCGACTTTGTTTTATACTATGTAGTGATTTTTTTTTTATTTAAATTGAATTACACTCTGTAACTACTTAACTCACACCCTGACTTATTACTTCTATTTTTTATTTTATTTTATTTAAATGAAAATCGTTTACTTTTACCATGTTTGTAAATATGTGAGCACCATGCATCTATCAGATAATTAATTTATATGTCATGGTTTCATTTTTAATTCTTTTACCTATTGTGGTATAGTAATTTTATTTTAGGTGCATCGTCTTCACATATTATTATGATATAATTAATGTATACAAAATATTGTAAAACATTTTAAAAGAGTAACGATGGAGTTTCTTGCCCATTCTTCTCCATACGAAAACTACCTTTTGGAATGGGCGACTAGAATCAATTCTATTTGTTGTAATTTTTGACGTTCAAAAGTGCCTTTAATGTGCCTATTTGAAATAAATGCTTTGACTTTGACTTTGACTTTGATCGATCGGCCCGTACGGCTGTTATTTTTTAGCCACAAGCCCCTCTGTTCTATCTTCAATCTTCTCTGTTCTCTGTCAATTTTGTTATTTAAGTACACAGTAAAATACATTAAATAACGACACATAACTTTTGAGTAGAAATAGTTATATGCCTGCTGCATATTTTTTATTACCTATGCTTTTTAAATTTTTTTTTTCAATCACCCTGTTTTGCTGGATCCAGCTGGAACCTTACCTGCACAGATCAGTAGAGAAAGACTGGAGTCGGTCTGTTTCCTTCAGGAAGGGAGGAAACACCGTGCCGTCAGTTCCCTGGTACTCATTGCAAGCGTCTTTCCATATCGTCTGCTGCGGCTTGCCATCAATAGCCACCACTTGGCCAACATCCATGACGTTCTCGATGCCTCTCTTTACTGTTAATACATGAGGATCTATCGTGTTGTTTCGCTGTAAATTCAGATTGTATTCCAGTTACCGTTTGTTTTAAAATTGAGCATTTTGTTACAATAAGTCAGTTTAGCAGGGGAACACTAATCAAAGAAAAAGCCTTTGAAGCAATTCTTGCCTAACAGTGTTGTAATAGCATGGAATGGGCTCCTCCCGGTAAATGTTGTGTCGGCTCCCACACTGAACTACTTCAAGAATCGACTGGACAGATAAATATCTCCAAGCTATTTGATACACACCCATCAGCTAATTAGCTGCTAGTGTGTCTAACTTAATAGTTATAGTTCTAATAACTCCACAAATATAAAAAAGAGGAATACTTACAAAAACACATTCTAAATGTATAAATAAAATGTTGTCATCAGCGTTAACCGTGAGACCTCAGACAAGATTTGAGTTAATATATAGTAGCAGGATAAGCATATAATCACACTAGCAGCGCCCCGCGGTTTCACCCGCATAAACAAGTGTCAATCCCGTGAGAATATCGGGATAAAAACTATCCTATATCCTTTCCCGGGACTCAAACTATCTCTACACCAAATTTCATCTAAATCGGTTTAGCAGTTTAAGCGTGAAGAGGTAACAGACAGACAGGCAGACACACTTTCGCATATATATAAGTCAATGATTATATCGCATGAATATTCCTTGTACAGACTTTCACCTTCCGTTATTAATTTTATAAGCGTTTTTATGTACGTGGACTGGACTTGGTCATTATAATTAATTATCTAAAATATCATCTATAATTTTTATCATATACGTACCGACTTCATTTACAAAGTTTCAACTTGTTAGGCGAAGCCGATGTTGACCAGTATGTGCTCGCAAGATGAAGTACATCAGTGCGATTCTGTAACCATGTCACCGTGAAAATTTAGGTGAAGTGAGCGTGGAGTGAGCTGTCAATAGTGTCAATTTCTAGCAAAAACAAATTTACTTCACCTAAGTTTTCACTGTGAGATTTTTACAGAATCGTCCGGCTGATATTCTATTTCACGAAGCCCGTTCGGCTTTGATTGTAGTAGTGACGTATCCCGACAACGGGATACGTCAGAGAAAATTTTATTTCGATTACTAAATCTCGACTTGAATATATATCAGATTTCTTTGTTAACGTTACCCACTTTTACACACGCAAGCGCACTTGTCGGGATACGTCACTACTACAATCAAAGCCGAACGGACTTCGTGAAATAGAATATTTATATGTTCTTATTGCTGAGACACAAGCCTCCTCTCAGTGAGAGGGCCGTAATAAATTACGCAGGCCCATACAAATATTGTCTTCGAATTTTTGTATCTAAGACATGCCAGTTTCCTCACGATGTTTTCCTTCACCGTTTTGTGAGCAGTGGTGATCAAATAATTTACACAAAGTAAAGCGCCTCTTACAGTTCGAACCTACGACCTGTAACTCGGTAAGTCGCGGCCGTTTCCACTAGGCCACCACTGGCTCTCTGAAGCTAAACAAATACTTGCAGACTAGTACAGTGCGTGCCACGTAAGAAGAGACTTGACACCGCCACCCCCGCCTCTTTCCGCCGCCCCGATGACGCCCGGTGTGGGACGGGGACCGGGCGTCATCGGGGCGGCGGAAAGAGGCGGGGAGGCGGGGTCAAGTCTCTTCTTACGTGGCACGCACTGTACTTAAATAAATTAAACAATGTAGCATCAAAATAATTACCGTTCCAAAAACCGAGAACCGGAACTGATTATTAGCTTCCAAGACCAGTCCATTGACGGCTTCCTTCTTCAACGCAGTACAAGTGGCCTTTGGAGCGAACTCGGTTCTCGCACAGTTGATTATGATGCCCCTGAATAAAATGTCTAGGGCTTTGACCCTCATGAAAATGTCGGGAGGGTTGTCGAAGATACCGTTCATTGCTTTTCCGACCATGTTCAACATCGCCGGTTTCTCTCGGTGAACGGTTAACGCCATACCCTGAAAAGAAGCAATTTGATAGTCTTACCAAAGGGTGATCGTATTACCCGGCGACTTTTTCTTAATGTTAAAGTTCATCAAACTGTTTTTTTTTATATATTTAGAATGTAGTTGATATTATTATTATTTTATTTATTTTTTTACAATCTCATTACATTTTTAAATATTTTTTACAAAAAACAATAAAAAAAACATTTAAAAATATAAAAAATTGTAGCCCACCGGTATCGGGAACAGGTTCCAAGCTACCGGCGGTCAGGGCTCCAGAGAAAGGAACCTCCTAACAATACGAGCCGTGTCCAGGAGTACCGCTCTCTGTATCAAGCCCTTGATCCAGCTGCCTAACGAGAGCCTCCTCAGGTGTTGGTCGAGGCTCTTGGCAATTAAGCCATTGGCTGTAACGACTATCGGCACAATGATCGCTGAGTCATTATTATTATTATTGTTACGCATGGAATACCAAAAATTATTGAACAGCTTTAATTGTAAATATCCATTTTGGCTCTGTAATAATATTATGTAAAACCTAAGCGGCGCATGTTGTGTTAAGGCTCCTTCAAACAGGCGCGACACGCGATAAAATCGCGCGCGACACAAAGACACCGCAAATCGCGCAACGAGCCTTGCCTTTGTGTCGCGCGTGATTCGCTTCGCGCGTCGCGCCTGTTTGCAGGAGGAGCCTTTAGCCTGTAAGTAATTGTTGTACTTCAGGAACCCTAAAAAGTGCAATACGTACGCGGTCAAAATGTATTGAACAGCAAATTTGTTTTTTTTATAATTGACTGAAAATTTTCAACGCCTCTGGGTTTAGAATCATGTAGGTACTGAATTCTTGGTAACAAGTTGCAGGTCGATGTCCATGCCAACCTGTCTAAGTTGTTATATTTTTATTTGTACTGGTGTGCTCCCTAATTTTATTGTATTGTTATTTTTTTCCATGTGATATGGAAAAAATAACACTCGATTTCGATTTCAGATGTACAGACGCCAGCACATCAAGCTACCTGAAACTTTAAAGTTTCCTATTCAACCTTGAACGCAATTCTCAATTCTTGATTGCATTCCATATGTATTAATTACATAGCTGGTATTACAAAGTAAATGATCAATATGAACCCTGGCGGGCACAGTGAAAAACAGGAGAGAGGAAGAGGGCTAAGTAGCAATTCAATATTATTATAAAATATTAGATGTGCTTAATTGGGTAACATACTGCTTTGGCGATAAAGTAGAAAATCTATTGAAGAAATTTTACAGATTGTAGTAGATTGATGTGCTCATTTCTGTACAAACATTCCTATATTTATTATACTTGTAGTCGGTAAAATATTGTCTTACGAGCATAAAAATGTGCGGCATGATAACAATTTCTTCCCCCGTTAGTCCAGGTGCAGACAGCTCAGGATTGAAGTAGAATACGTCTTTTTTTTTGTAAGTGATTGTGTCGTCTTCTTCGTGGTCTTCAAGTTCCACTTTCTCCTTCCATTCGCTAAGAAAAGAATAACTTTAATTAAACCAGACAGGCCCGAGTTGGCGCCGCAGTGTTCCACACGCGCCACTCGAGAGTAGGTGCGGCCATTATGGGAATGGCCGCACGGGGAGGTGGGACCCGCTGAAGGACAGCGGGTCGAGGACTGTCGGGGGAGTGGTGAATGCTTATGCGAATCCAGCACCCCCGGCCATAGGCAGAGGTGGAACACCGTGGTGATTTTAGCCGGTAAGAGTCCGGCATGTCCCTCTGTCACCACGATAGAGGAAGGAGGATTTCCACCGCGCAACAAAAAAAAAAATAAAAGGTATTGTACCCAAAAAACGTTAGTAAGGCCATACATTACATAATCATCCGATAATGTTCCCACTGCTGGCATATTAGGCCTCCTCTCTGTCCTCTCTGTCTCAACGGAGGTGCGCCGTAAACCACCACGCGGGCCTAGTGCGGGTTGGTAGATGTCACGTCATCAAATTTTTAGTTCTAGAGCATGCCGGTTTCCTCACGATGTTTTCCTTCACCGTTTTGAGAGCATGGTGATAATATTATAAATTACACAAAATAAAGACCTAGAACTCGTATGTCGGTTGTTCCGTATTTTCTTTGTCCTATGATCTGTTTTTGCGCTAGGCACAGGCGATAAGGTGTCAGCAATTTATTGTTCTTGCCGAAATATTCGTATTCATCTACTTAGTTTGTGTGTTCTTTTTTATTCGTTGATAAACTGTACTAGTGAATTGATCCTATGATCCGCTACCGGACACGTAAGTTTCGGGAGGTTCCTGCACATCATCAGGCGGGAGGAAACGCCCGGGTGTCACCATTGCCAGGATCGCCCAGAGGACACGGTGGAGCATACGGTGGAGGTCTGCCCCGCTTGGGCGGAGCACCGCCGTGTCCTCGTAGAGGCGATCGACAGCAGCGGCGGCGACCTCTCGCGTCCGGGCCTGGTTCAAGCCATGGTCCGGGGCGAGAGGGAGCGGGGGGCAGTCGCCTCCTTCTGCGAAGCAGTCATGCTAGCGAAGGAGGCGGCGGGACGGCTGAGGGAGAGAGCCTTCCGTCCCAGCCGCCGCGGAAGACGCTCCGGGCGTCGGGAGCCACGCGACGACTACCGGCCACCGTAGGCGCGGGCCTGCGGGCGGAGAGTAATGGGTAGCTCACCGTCCGATCAGGACCAGGCCCGTGCCGGACGGCGCGTACGTGTTCCACGCGCGCCTCAAAGAGATGTCAGCATCAACCGAAGGGGCCCGTCAGGGCCGAAGCCTGCGGAACATAAAGGGCTAAGGAAGGAACACGGGTGCGTTTTAGTCAGTAAGAGTCTGACACTCCTTTCCGCTCCACCCAAAGCGGGAGGGTCATTTGATGACTTCCCATCCTGAAAAAAAAATCCTATGATCCGCTTTTCATATACTTAGCCATCACATTTCTGATACATGCAAAATAAATGAAAAGAAAAACAAAAATGGACGTAAAATTTTCTTTTTTTAAAACAAACAGTTGCTAAAGCATATAGCGAATATTCTCATTGATGTTTTTCACATGTGCCATTATCGATTCACCTCATATGCAAAATGGCCACCACGTTTTGCCAAATGGCGCGGTGTTATAAAGCACTGAAATTATTACCTTGGCATTTCAAGGTGGATAAGTGACAGGTATTGCTAGAATCGTATTTTTCCATAAAGTCTTGGGAATTAGAGCAAAGTGAATTGCGTATTACCAGCTGTGGTTTAGAATTAGTCATTCTAACACGCTGTAGGTTGCCGTCAAACTACATGTTTTCCAGTTTCTGCGTGAAATTTTAGGGCCTGCTCATCACCAGCAGTCAGGGCAGTAGTGACCCAGTAATAACAGCAGTGACTTACGAGCTGTAAGTCGTAGGTTAGAACCCAAACAGGCGCTTTAGTTTGTGTAAATCATTATATCACTACTGCTCTCAAAACGGATTCACCACGATACATACTTAAATCCTGAAGCACAAATAATTACATGTTTGGTCTTATGTTTATCCTGGAAATCGCTATGCTTCAGAGCTTAGCTTAAGAGTATCCACCGCTTAATTCTCACAGATCTACGATCTTTTTCCGTACCTATTAAGAATTTCATTTATACACTTTTTTTTTGTTTCCGCAACCTTGTTGTAAACCTCGATTTTAGCACTATTTGCATCTACATTTCATTCATTCTCCACCCCAGCCTTTCTATTCTGTAAAAATCTTAGATGAAGTGAGCTGTGATTTCACCTGATGCTACAGATTTACAGCTCACTTCACCTAAGTTTTCCTGGTGAGATTCATACAGAATACGAGTACATCGGCAGGTGTGTTCTTTCGTTTCGTACATCACGCAGTATACCGTGGACATAACAACTACTTACAAAGTTATTACGTTTCTCATAATGGTATCATTAATAAACCTGTACTTACTCGTCTTTGTCATGAATGAAATACTATGTCATTAATCTATGAGCTTCCTTTATTGGCATTTAGTTTAATTGTAAGTCTTTAGTCAGAATTACAGGCTTTTTTCCAGTAACGTGATCACTTGCGTAAACGTTTTCAATTATGTGTTTATCGTTGCGCGTTTGTGCGATGTGTATTGACTCATTAATTTATTTTGTAATGGCATATCTTCTTGTGGATTGCGTTATCCGGTTCCTTCACTAAGCACAATTATTTCTCATGTAAAGTGGCACGCACTGACTGTTTTCACGCTTCTATGCGCAAGCGGTGTGCGACTGTGCGTCCCTGGTGCGCCGGGTGCGGGCCAGCCCCAATACCATCTTGGCAATGATCGCCGACAGGCTGGACTGCCCCTATATCCGGCATAGCTGTGACAGGCATATTGCTATTCGTCAGGAAATTATAAGTATTATTATTTTATTTTATGACCGAGCTTGAATAAATTTTTATTTTGTGTTTGTATGTGTACCTAATTATTTTATATTGACATTGACATTGTATGCTTAATAATTGTATGAGTCTGTGTTACTTGATTAATAAATAATAATAATAAAGTAAAATAGTTTTGGTTCTTTTAGAAGAATTTCGGCGCCGGTGATTTTATATCTAGTAGATACAAGGGGGTGACTACCAAGGTGACGACTAATTAAGAAGTATGGAAAAAAATACATGTTTCGCTGATCCCAAATAAATTTGGACAAAGGCAGGGTAATGAATGAAACATGCAAATTTTTATTTTCATTTTTATGGCAATGAAAGGCATTTTGCAGTAGAATTGAGTTCCTAATAGTTTAAGAAGTATTTATCATCATTGTAATAGCACAAACTTTGAACACAGATAATAGTTCTCTCAATGACCGAAAACTGTTCAGCATACACGGATGTTCTCAAACAAAACAGTTATAACTAATCACTTAGAAGCTGGCGCTTCGACCGACTTAACAAAAGCGGATTCCAGTCACAGCCCTAACTAGCCCCGGGTCTTTTAACAAATGCCTTTTTGTCAACAGAGTCACAAACAGCCCACTGAGCAAAGCTTCCATGGAGGAAGATGAGACAGCAGCTCATGTGATTCTAAACTGCCCAGAGATCGCTACATACAGGGCCAACTACTTCATTAACCCTGGTACGTATTCTCCATGAAATCGTCAGTAACCTCAAGGCGTTTTTGATCTTTCGCCAAGTATTGTGGTGGATCAAATGATGATGATGAACTATACTCACTCAAAGTGGTATGGTCCGACTTCTTTTAGGATAGGTTTGGCTCCCTTCTGCACTTCCTCGGCGTTGGTGTAGTTGAACAGGTACACCTTGAACTCCAGGGCGAAGGGGATCTGCTCCCACATCTTGCGGACGTCGGTCTTCTTTGAGAGTGCCATTTCCTGGGAAATAAGAGATTTGTAGTTATCGAATTTCGGTTGCGGAGGCCAATCAGAACGGAGATTAGTTAAGTACGCAGGAGATATTATAGAGCACAAATGTATGCACAAACACAGGTGCACTCTCTGTTACTTTACTCTCAAAGTCAGATTGAACGGCAATCCTCCACCAAACTCGAGGCTGTTATTGATAACTTCTTAATGGGAAAACCCAATAATTATTTGCCCAACCAGGGAATTGGACCCATGACACCAACTATTATTTAGGTTCATACTAAGACTTGCACATAGGTACTTAGCAGTTAAACGATGTACAGACGCCAGCACATTAAGCTACCCGAAACTTTAAAATTTTCCCAATCAACTTTGAACCATATTCTTTAGCGATAAAAGTTGTAAATCTATTAAAGAAATTTGAAAGATTGTAGTAGCTTGATGTGCTGGCGTCTGTACATTATTTAAAATCAATTTATATGAACTCAAAATATGTCAATAAAAACATTTTTAATGTTTGTAAAGGCGAAATATAGCCTATCTAATAAAAAATATTCATGATCTGTGTACAAATAGAATAAGATCATTTGTAAACACTATTGTAACAAACTTTGTAGTAATGAAGACCTTGAAAAATCAAATCAATCATTCAATAGTGAGACCAACAGGGTACAGTACCCGGCGATAAATATTGCACATCGACCTATTCGATCCTATCGATTTTATACAAAGAATAAAAATAATTATCAAAAGAAGCAAATAATAATTGTTTTAACAGCTCCTAATAGATACCGGACTGTTTGTATTTCGTGCGACAGAGATAACGCTCTACGAAGCCGAAATTAGCCGATTGTCTCTTTCCAAAGGTCGATGTGCAATATTTATCGCCGGGTACTGTAATACAGTAATCCTAATCCTAACTAATATTAAAAATGCGAAAGTGGATTTGTTTGTTTAATTTGGCACATCGTCTGTGATCCAGGATGACACGAAGCCTGTCCTTACCCAGGTCATGGTCTATTTGTGTGCTAAATTTCATTCAAATCCTTTCAGTCGTTTTAGCATGAAAGCGTAACAAACAAACTTACTTTCGCATTTATAATACTAGCAGTGCCCCGTGGTTTCACCCGTATAAGTGTTGATTCCGTGGGAATATCGAGATAAAATCTGTCTTATGTCCTTTCCCGGTACTCAAACTATGTCTATAACAAATTTCATCTAAATCGGTTTAGCGGTTTAAGCGTGGAGGTAACAGACAGACACTTTCGCATTTATAATATTAGTATGGATTATAGTTAGGATTACAAAGATTTTAACTGTTACCGATTGGTTGATATGAAATATATAAAACTGACTGATATATATCAACGCTCACACAGTTTCTAAGTTAGATTTGTATCATAAGAACATATCTCTTAAGGAAAAGTGCTTATGGAACAAATAACTTAAAGAGATAATATATATTAATGATACTAATGACTATAATTCTGTAAATACATATCTATTATAGTCGCGAATCATATTTTGATCAAGATACAACTTGACACTGACCTGCAAATTGCAAAAAACGTAAGAAAATTTTAATTTCGCGGTCTACCACTGCGCATTCCCCTTAAAGCAACTTAGTTTTATAATAGGCTAATGTAATTAATATGAGAGGAAGATAATGACAATTACCTTCTTTAGCTGGCTCTTGAGTATGACAGGGAACAGGACCCATCCGAAGATGAGTCCAAACACTGCCACTCCGCCCGCGATCGCAGCATACTTCAGCTCCTTGGGCATTAGCATGTTGAATGTACGTTTGCTCTGTAAAAAAAAAAAACTGATTAATGACAGGAATAATTATCAACATCATATTTCTAGTACGGTAGCCTCTAGCCGGCTCTCAATTTGTTAGGTTAAGACGGCGGTGCAAGCTGGAGAAAGCAAACGACCAGTTGTTCACTTTAGCACTGGATCGAAAGAGCTGGAAGTCATGGGGAGAGGGATTGCCCATCAGTGGAATGATACAGGCTATTAGTAGCAGTAAACGAGGGACATGCTTTTCCCATATTTCAGGATTGGTAACATCGTACAAGTTGTTCAGTTTCATGAGTATAATAAGCAATATGTGGGGACTTAAATATAAATGGGTGTTCTGGGGTGCGATTCTGTAATAATCTCACCGTGAAAACTTAGGTGAAGTGAGCGTGGAGTGAGCTGTCAATAGTGTCAATTCCTAGCAAAAACAAACTCACTTCACCTAAGTTTTCACGGTGAGATTTTAACAAAATCAACCGGCTGTAGGTGCACTTATGGCAACCCTTTGGGAAATACAGGTTGTTTGGTAAAAGGACCGACACAATTTTCTTAGGGATAGGAAGTATCATTCTATTCTAGTCTTCACCCATAACACCTGTCTTAAGTATTACGTTACCTACCAATTACCTAATTGAGATAATAATATGTTTCTTTTTAATCACTCTAAATATCGTCACAACTTTTTTGTTTGTGGTTGTAATATAGCGCAATAATGTTTGGTGTTATCTGCAATATAGGTACATTTATGTACTTACAATTGGTTCTAGAAAATTACTTGGGTGCTTCCAAATTCGTAAAAAATTTATTTAAAAAATTCATTATATAAATTGCAAAATAAAACAATTATAATGTGCTAGCAAATGACATAACCAATCTCTCTTAAAAAAATGTCTCGGTCCTTTTACCAAACACCTTGTATATGATGTTATGTTTCATGAGTACCACATTCCCTAACAAACAACCTGTTTTCTTATTGCCGTACAAATATATATGCAGTTACAGGTATGTATTGATATTGGTATTGGTCGGGACCACAGAAGTTTGTTTGACTTCCATTACCCAAGTAATACTTTGCGTGCCTCTCTTTTAAAGATGTTCCGGTTGACTTTTATGTTGACTTAAAGTTGATGAGCTTTTCTGATGGTTATTATCGGTACGGTTTTTGCAACACTAAGCGGATGCTGCTGAATACCAGTATTTAACATGAAGCGACTGCCTATCTGACCTCCACAACCCAGATACTGGGTAATACGATACCCCTCAGTAAGACTGGTTGTGAGACTTTCAGGCTTCTACCCGTAACGACTGTCAAATATCCACGAATGACAGCCGGGACCAACGGCTTAACGTGTTTTCCGAGGCATGCAGGAGTCTCGGTATGTAAAGATGATCACTCATTGACAGACCAGCCGCGGCAAGCTTAGCTTAACCTGAACGATCGACCTTTTATTATTTAGCCGCGGGCGCCTCGTGTTTTCGTGTAGAACCATAATAATATGTCGGTTGAAAGACTGTCGCGACTGAGTTGGTAATAATGGCATACCTCAGGGGATAGTGTATATGGCAGCCTTGTTTTTTGAAGTGAAAGTTATTGCTGAGGTTGATGGATTATGTCTGAGATTATAATCTTAATGGTTGAATACGAGGTTTTGGACTTGCTTGTGTGTTGTCCTGATGCTACCCGAGCAAGAATTTCACTCGTGCCGGATGGCGCGTACGTGTTCCACGCGCGTCTCAAAGAGATATCAGCATCATTTGAAGGGGCCCGTTAGGGCCGAAGCCTGCCGGGTCAGCGGGATTGTCCGAAAGGGTTACCGCTGGCCCGGAACATAAAGGGCTAAGGAAGGAACACGGGTGGGTTTTAGTCAGTAAGAGTCTGACACTCCCTTCCGCGCCATCCAGAGTGGGAGGGGTCGTTTAATGATTGCCCATCCGCAAAAAAAAAGTATAGATGAGTCAAGATATGAGATAGAGATAGAGATGATAAGTCAAATATAAATGAAAATCAATTTCCCGTACGTTAGTCTCGCAAAAAACTCGAAAATGGGTCGACCTATTGTGATGAAACTTTAATAAATTGTGTACGCGCCAGACAAGCTCCCTAACGAAAAAACTAAGAAGGCATTGCAACATACACTGAAAAAAAAGAATGATTGATTTTACTAAATTCCGCGTAAATTTTATCAAATCCGTGGGTTATATAGGTCCTACACACGAAATTGTTGATTTTACCAAATAGAACTGGTTGATTATGAGATAAGAAGAGATATGAAAATCAACAAAGTGAAAATTTTGTTAAATTCACTCTTGTTATAGTAAAATTAACTATGAAAAGGGTTGACTATGACAGATCATTACTCAACCTACGCTACTTTAGTACATTCAACAATTCTTTTTTTTTTAGTGTACATATTAGCTAGTGACTAGTAGTTTTCAAGAAAACACTTTATACCATTTTTGTGACCTTAGTCGACGATGATTAAATTAACAACTCCTTAGAACTGCCCATTAACGATATCAATCAACCAAGTTATTCATGACAGCTGTATTAAAGAATTTCTTTGATGGGATACCATCATACCAATCACCGCATTTGAAATGTGTCTCGGTTCACATGCACTTTCCTTGAGTACGTATATTCCAAGCTCACATTGACGATGGGAATAGCTGATGAGGAAATTACCCTGTCATGTTAGAGAAAATTGATTTACGGTGTAATGAGTAGTGCGGTGCTTGAGGGTAGTTTTCACATGGCTCCTTCAGTGTCTTTAAAGTTAAAGTAGTTACAGTTTTTATGGACTTTTTAGTTGACATCACAGACTTATAGTCCTACTTTCTACTAATATTATAAATGTGAAAGTTTGCGAAGATGTTTGGATGTTTGTTACTCAATCACTCGTAAACCGTTGAACAGATCTGGATGAAAATTGGCACATAGATAGATCATTTCCTGGATTAACATATAGGATAATTTTTATCCCGATATTCCTACGGTATCAAAACTTACGCGGGTGAAACCGCGGGGCGCTGCTAGTAAATAATAATAATAATAATTTTGTTATTGCCTTATTCTAAGGATAACTGAAACTTAGAAGTTAATTTTAGTATCGAAGACCGTCCGAAGTGATTCTGATGTAAAGTCCTTGGTTATTTTTTATTTAAAGATGCTACATTTTATTCATAATCTTCCCGTGGACTTTCATTCTTGACTTATGACGACATTTCAGGAATGTCAGTCTTTGAGTTTCTCGCCACTACTGTAGTCTATAGTCCAAACCTTCAAAGTCCTTCTTTAAGAGTAAACTATTCGTGAGCTCGAACTCACTGGTGGTCATGGCCAAAAAGCACGCTGTCTGACTGTCAAAATGACAGTGATCAATAATTTATTATATTATATTATTCTTCAATTATACTCTTTGTAATTAAGTTATCGTTATTTTGCTGCCACTAACAAGTCTGTCAAAATCAAAATGATCTTTACTATCATTAATATAAGGTTGCTGTTGGGGGTGGCTGAGCTGTCAGGTTGCTGTCAGAAGTAAATAACTGTGAAAAGACAAAAAAAAACCTTAACTTCGCTCACTGACAGACAACGCACAGCACAGAGTACTTTTTATACGCACAGTCAAAACGGCTGCGTTCCTTTTTTAACGAAGGAAGGATTGTTTTCAAAATCATTCCTAAAGAGGTTTAATAGGGAATGAAAATTTGAATGGAAATGGTAGTTCGTCATTTTTGCCCATGGGAAATCTCATCGGGTACTGGCTTGTTACTAAATGAAATGATGAAATATGGCTCTGTAGTAGACAAAGGTATTGATTATGAATAGTAAAAATTAATAATATTACACTTAAAATTTTGTTTTAGATATGAAAAAAACGTTTGGAAAATTAAAAAAGATTTTTGTAAGTCAAGTTCAATATTCAGTGTTTATTACAGGGCGATATTTCATACTTAATTTAATTTATTAATAAGGACAAGTTCTATAAAATATTTGGATTTCTTAATCAAAAATACTGTCACTTTCCAGGGACATTGCAACCGTAACTCTTTTCCCGAACTTGAAAACACACTTAAAAAACCTCCCACAAGTGATATTTCTACCTAGTTAGTAAATACTCCACGTTCACAAAAATCTTTCCACAATGTGACCCAAGGGTCCTCTGTGTCAAGTAAGATTTCTAGAACATGAATGTTACTACCCATATCATTTATATGCTCCATAAAAAGCTCAGTAAAAAACATGACATAGGTGGGAACGTCGGAAGGCAGGAGTAGAATTGTAATTTTAACAAGAATGTGCAGACGCCAGCACATCAAGCTACCCGAAACTGTCAAATTTTCCCAATCAACTTTGCACCTTATGCTTTAGCAATAAAGTTGAAAATCTATTAAAGAAATTAGACAGATTGTAGTAGCTCGATGTGCTGGCATCTGTACCTCATATTCTTAAATTACTATTTTCCTGTATTTACCTCTGTTACGATGGATTCTTCTATGATTAATTACATGAATCTCGGAAATGTGGTTTTTGGCATACTAAGTCCTTCACTGGTCCTGAGTGATTATTTTTAGTAGGTCGGATCTTTCATTTTTGGGACCATTATACCGGGAACGTATAGACTTTAGGCGAAATCACATTTGGTCGTTAGCCCGTATTCGGGTTCTCGAAAGATTTTACTCGAATTCGGGCACACGATGCATTAATTGCACTCCTCATCGCACTGGAATACGGGCTAACGACTGCGAGTAGTTTGAATGATGTCGAAAATACTAATGTGGGGGTTTGCAAAGCACTCATGGAAGTGAAGAGACTGGCGTCGGGTATTCGAACCCAAACGATAAAGTTGGACTAGATTGTCCGAAGACGGGCGTACTCGACCCCGTTCATTTACACTTGGTCGTTTACCCGAATTCCATAGGCAATCGAATTCGATAGAACGAGCAAGTGTAATTGCGCGATTTCAATGTTTGATTTTCTTAGAGGTTTTTCACTCGCTCGGTCCTGTGAATCGGATGTAATGTTTAAAAATAAGTTTTAAAGACACTTTGTCTCCGGAAAAGAACTGGAGTTACCAACATAGCTTGCAGAGTAAGCAAGCTGAAGTGGCAGTGGGCTGGACGTGGACATGTTTGTTGTCGAAGGACCGATGGCCGGTGGAGCAGACGAGCCCTGGAGTGGAGACCGCGTATTGGCAAACGTATTATGGGACGCCTTTCATGACAAAACTTGCACCCTTACAACCACTGAAGCCTAACAGCGAGGACACGGTGGAGCATACGGTGGAGGTCTGCCCCGCTTGGGCGGAGCACCGCCGTGTCCTCGTAGAGGCGATCGGCAGCGGCGGCGACCTCTCGCGTCCGGCCCTGGTTCAAGCCATGGTCCGGGGCGAGAGGGAGTGGGGGGCAGTCGCCTCCTTCTGCGTAGCAGTCATGCTAGCGAAGGAGGCGGCGAGACGGTTGAGGGAGAGAGCCTCCCGTCGGGAGCCGTGCGACGACTCCCGGACACCGTAGGCGCGGGCCTGCGGGCGGAGAGTAATGGGTAACTCACCGTCCGATCAGGACCAGGCCCGTGCCGGACGGCGCGTACGTGTTCCACGCGCGCCTCAAAGAGATGTCAGCATCAAGGGAAGGGGCCCGTCAGGGCCGAAGCCTGCCGGATCAGCGGGATTGTCCGAAACGGTTACCGCTGGCCCGGAACATAAAGGGCGAAGGAAGGAACACGGGTGGGTTTTAGTCAGTAAGAGTCTGACACTCCCTTCCGCTCCACCCAGAGCGGGAGGAGTCATTTGATGATTTCCCATCCAGAAACAAAAAAAAGCCGAACAGCGAGTCAGTTATATCCAGAGGGCAATCGCTTTCAAAGCGTTTCGTATTACTACAACCACTTTTAATAGGATTGACATTAGCCTTTTGGCTGCTTATGTCAGTCCCATACATTCTTGACTTTTCCATTATCGTTATTGCTGATAGAATGTCACTACCTCCTATCTTGCCATCTGTCAAAGTGACCTCTGCGCTGCCACCGACGACGCCGTGGAAGTAGCGAAATTTTGGGCCAACGAGATCTGAAATACAGTCGCGTCAGCGACACGAGGAAGAAGACTCCTGTTAAATCTTCTGAGGCCCTATACAAAATGACATTATAGCGATATATAGTTTCACGTCCACACCCTACTGCCGTTCCGTAAAGATAAGACTCTACCCGGTGGAGTTATATCTTTACACTTGGGTCTGGAGACTGTTCAAGTACTTCCAAGTGACTTACGAAAGGACCCTAAAGGGAGATGTACCTTCGGTGGTAGATAGTAAGTAGGAGGGGGAAGAGTATCCTGCCACAGTTTGCAACGGTTGTCTGCCAGGATGGGACGGTAACACTAGTGCTTGGAACTCTACTGAAAACCGATGACATTGATTCTTCTTGCTAGCCTAGGTGGTCCTGGATTGCCAATAGCGGCGATACTGGTATAATTAGGTTTGTTTTGCGTCCGCTAGTTTGCTTTCGACCAGAATCGAAATCATGATTATGTAAATCACTTGTAGATACTAACTTATAGGTACAAGAAATATCCTATTCAAGATGGGCTACAAACGCGTAGCCGTCGGATAATGAAATTGCTGTCATGTTTAAGCAGGTAGTCTTCAACGTTATAAGGTTTATGAACTCGCAGACACGCTTTTATGAAGTAATTCTGTAATTCCCTAGTTTAGTACCTATTTTACACCAACTTGTTCTTATTGTGTTTGTGTTCTTTCTCTACGTCATGTTTATCGCAAATAATTATTTATATATATATTTTTTATCACATGTATTCAAAAAGAGCTAGTGTATTCTTCGTAAACAAGGACTAAAATAGCTCCGTAATCCCTAGGGACTAAAAGTGATTTGAATTTGGAATGTGGATATTGTTAGTAAAAGTTCCAATCACCAAAGAGATCAATCACAAACATTGTATGAACAAGTAACAAGCTGTATCATAAAGCAAAACGCGCGAGCCAAATTAAAAAAGAGTTTATGAAAACATGAAAAACGTGCGAAAAGCATTCTGCCTTCGTTCGTAATAGTTTACTCAAATTAGGATTTACTTAGTTTTATAAAAAATCAGTATGTCTTCCTCAAGTAATTGTATGTAAATAAATAAACGTTCTATTCTTATTCATAAGTTGTACTTACTTATTTTTTTATAGATGGTGATACAAAGTAGTGTCCACCTCGGGAGCAACACTATTTTAAACTCGAGTGGCATACTTTGAAACCCTCACTGCGCTCAGGATTCTACTTTAGAACCCCTCGCTGCGCTCGAAATTCTACTCTAGAATCCTTCGCTCCTCTCTGGATTTAAAGAAACACTCTCGTCTTCAAAATAGTTGTTTGTTCGCTTGGCAAACCATCTACTATTTTTTCACATCAAACTCCTTAAAAAGATAGACGCATTTCTTTTTAATAATTTTGGAGAAACGTGTCAAAAACAAAAAAGGGATTTTAAGAATACCAGCCAGTAATTTTTCGATTGTAGGGCAAATTCTCCTTTTCATAAAGGGAACAAATGAACATTGATCAAGTCTATAGAAATAAAAATTAAATGCTGTTCCTTGGTAAGCGCATCTTTTGAGAACGGCCGAACTGATCTGAATATTATTCATTGCTTTAAAATGTTCGTATTAGGTCTCTAAGTAAAGAAAAAATTCAAAAGTGTCCCGAAAAAAATTTTAATTCGGGTAAAACTAGCCTACATAGTCCTTTTCTATGGGATTTTTGTATGAACACAAGACCATATTAAAATTTTGAACACGAAAACATCTGTCGGCTCAGCGAGTATGAAATAAAAAGATAAGTACGTACGTGCACGTGTCCGCGTGTTAAGACGGTCGGGAAGCGACTTGCGATAGTGCACTACTTTTAATCAGCGGGCGGACCAAAGTACACCCGAACGAAATGCTGTCTTTAGGTAGACTTTCTTTTCAAGGTATGTTTTTGAATTTTTCTGTGAAGATAAAAGCTTGATCTAGATTTTTATTATGTGCTCCAGACTTACACGTTAAACTCCGTTGCTAAAAGGTGAAACTTAAACTTTGCAAACAAAATTCTTACATGTTCTTTCATTCTGGGATACACTTCTGTATTCCAAATGGACGATTATTTATTTCAATCCTTCTACATTTAAATGCAATAAGCAAACTAAACTCTCTTTATAGTTTCTTGAAACTAATTATTCTAAACAAGACAACAGGATGTTGATGGTTAACTATATAATCCGAACCTACCAGTAGCTTCCTAGTCTGTATTTCACGTGGCACGTGTATTTTGGCACGCATCACTAATAGCGAATTAGCCGAATTAAATACATCGTTCTATATCTGTCAGTCGTTTCAAGATGAGACAAAATTGTTTTTAATACGTTTAGTGTTGAAAGCATTTAGTGATTTGTTGTGTAAATGGGCCTTAATTGAACATTGCACATACCAACAGCACTAGTATAGTCAAGAAAAAAAAAAAATATAAAAAGTACTACATAAAATATATTGCTGAAGTCCAGTTTTCAGTTGACGTGTACTAACAAGGGCCCCAGGCGGACTGTGGGATATGCGACACACGTCACGATTAAGGGGTGGTTCTGAAGTATTTGTATTGTCTTGACTTTCTTTGGAACTACTATTAAATTGAAAAAAAAAGGTCTGTAAAATATGTACCTATAATAAATAGTTCATCGTGATTTTTTTAATCGTTTGGGAACCGAAGACATTAAATTTTGTTCGAGATAAAAAGGTGAAAGATTGGAAACTAATTTTATTTACAGATGTTTTTTAATTTTAACTGACACGTTCAAATTAAAAAACATCTGCAAATAAAATAAGTTTTCAAATGCGTTTGAATGTTTACAGTCACTCTGTCATCTTTACGTATAGGTACTTTGTTTCTTTTCTTTTCATTTCTTTAAAGGCTCCTTTGAACAGGCGCGACACGCGATAAAATCGCGCGCGACACAAAGGCACCGCAAGTCGTGCCTGTTTGTAGGAGCCTTAAAGAAGGAGACTAGACAAAAATGCTGAATGATATAAGCACTACTTTGGCTATGAAATCTACCACGGGCTGAATTCCGAAACAATAGTAAAAGAATAAACGCAAGTCCTGGAAGTAGTTTATTCGTAATTGACTACTGAATTCGATTCCAGTAACTTTTAATATAGGTTTTTTTTTAATTATGTATTTTCCCATACTGACCGCCCATTGAGCCAAAGAAAATTAAATCATTTTTATTTTTTATTTATTTAAAGGGCTTTGAAAATGAAATCTTATTTTGGTATGTAAAGTTGGCCACCCATCCATAGACCGACCGCGGCGAGCGTAGCTTAACGCCACGGGCCTTTCCGTTAATTTTGTTATAATATTGTGTTAATAAAAATCGCATTCACAGAACCCCCATTTTATTAGAAAAAATAAAATAATTATGAGCTATGAAATTATCCTGTCATTGCTGGCTTATTACCTATTGGTAACCTCTCAATCTGAAACGTGGTGGCCTGTGATTTTTTACTTTGAAGTATTTGTTATTATACACCCTTTCCCACTTACTGCTGTCCATATTTTATTACCAATTCGTATTGGTTGGATTTTTCCTATTCTTGTATGTCATTTTAAAGTCTTGACGTGGCAAGGAGGTTAAAGACTACAAGCCGCTTGCCCGATAGGATTTCCCATCGAAAAAATCATGAATTTTTTCATCCATACTAATATTATAAATTAGAAAGTAACTCTGTCTGTCCGTCTATCTGTATGTTACCTTTTCACGCCTAAACCACTGAACGGATTTCGATAAAAATTGGCAGAGATAGATTGTATTCCGCGGAAGGACATAGGATAGTTTTTATCGACATACCTCGCAGGCGAAGCCGCTGGCGGAAGCTAGTATGTTTCCACTGCTGGGATGGGATGGGAGGGTGAGAGGGAATGGGCCGTTGTACCGACCGATGGTAGATGTCACATGTCTTCGAATTTTTGGTTCTAGGACATGCCCGTTTCCTCACGATGTTTTCCTTCACCGTTTTGAGAGTAGTGGTGATGAGATAATTTACACAAAGTAATTTTATAATTTAACTAGCTTCTGCCCGCGACTTCGTCTGCGTGAAATTTCACCCTCCCCCAATTCACCCTCTTAGGGGTGGAATTTCGAAAAACCCTTTCTTAGTGGATACCTACCTCTTCACAAAGAACACACTCTCCAAATTTCACGAGGACCAGCGGTTTAGGCTGTGCGTCGGTATATCAGTCAGTCAGGACTTCGAATTTTATTTAAATAGACTAGATTTTGGGCGTTGCGCGAGCTGCAAGCAGCTCGCGGGGTCGTGTTTTTGAGGAGTATTTCTTACCCTTGTAAAATTTTGAGAATTGGACAGTAATCCTTAGCACTTATAGGATTTTGTAATAATAGCTATTTATTCACCAAGGGGAGTAATCTGTACTTACCCTCGAGTGATATATACTGCTTTATACTACACTTGTGGAGTTGTTGTTAATAAATTGCTATAATTGTCACTGGAATCACTTATTTTAACTTGTGATTTACACCGCCAAACTTTAAACTATACCAAGAAAATTGTTTCTACAAAATACGTCAACCAACAAAATAAGTCTTTTTTTTTTCTTATTTTAGCGCGTCAAACAGTTTTCGCGCCAAAAGACGTTAAGCCGCATGGCTCTAGTGGGGACGTGGCTTAACGTCTTTTGTGATTTGTTGTGATCAACAACACTCAACAACACTCAACAACACTTGACAACATTCAACAACACTCAACCACACTCAAAAACACTCAACAACACTCAACAACACTCAACAACCCTCAACAACACTCAACAATACTCAACAACACTCAACAACACTCAACAACACTCAACAATATTCAACAACATTCAACAACACTCAACACTCAACAACACTCAACAACACTCAACAACACTTAACAACACTCAGCCACACTCAACAACACTCAACAACACTCAAAACACTCAACAACACTCAACAACACTCATCAACACTCAACAACACTCAACAACCCTCAACAACACTCAAAAACACTCATCAACACTCAACAACACTCAACAACACTCAGCCACACTCAACAACACTCAAAACACTCAACAACACTCAACAACACTCAACAACACTCAAAACACTCAACAACACTCAACACCACTCAACAACACTCAATAACACTCAACAACACTCAACAACACTCAACCACACTCAACAACACTCAACAACACTCAACCACACTCAACATCACTCAACAACACTCAACAACACTCAAAAACACTCAACAACCCTCAACAACACTCAACAACCCTCAACAACACTCAACAACACTCAACAACCCTCAACACACTCAACAACACTCAACAACACTCAACAACACTCATCAACACTCAACAACACTCAACAACACTCAACAACACTCAACAACCCTCAACAACACTCAACAACACTCAACAACACTCAACAATATTCAACAACATTCAACAACACTCAACAACACTCAACAACACTCAACAACACTCAACAACATTCAACAACACTCAACAACCCTCAACAACACTCATCAACACTCAACAACACTGAACAACACTCAACAACACTGAACAACACTCAACAACACTCAACAACACTCAACAACACTCAACAACATTCAACAACACTCAACAACACTCAACAACACTCAACAACACTCAACAACACCCAAAACACTCAAAACACTCAACAACACTCATCAACACTCAACAACACTCAACCACACTCAACAACACTCAACAACCCTCAACAACACTCATCAACACTCAACAACACTGAACAACACTCAACAACACTGAACAACACTCAACAACACTCAACAACACTCAACAACACTCAACAACATTCAACAACACTCAACAACACTCAACAACACTCAACAACACTCAACAACACCCAAAACACTCAAAACACTCAACAACACTCATCAACACTCAACAACACTCAACCACACTCAACAACACTCAACAACACTCAAAGACACTCAACAACATTCAACAACACTCAACAACACTCAACCACACTCAACAACACTCATCAACACTTAACAACACTCAACAACACTCAACAACACTCAACCACACTCAAAACACTCAACAACACTCAACAACACTCGACAACCCTCAACAACACTCAACAACACTCAACAACACTCATCAACACTCAACAACACTCAACAACCCTCATCAACACTCAACAACACTCAACAACACTCAACAACACCCAAAACACTCAAAACACTCAACAACACTCATCAACACTCAACAACACTCAACAACACTCAACAACACTGAACAACACTCAACAACACTCAACCACACTCAACATCACTCAACAACACTCAACAACACTCAACCACACTCAACAACACTCAACAACACTCAACAACACTCAACAACACTCAACATCACTCAACAACACTCAACAACACTCAACAACACTCATCAACACTCAACAACACTCAACAACACCCGAAACACTCAACAACATTCAACAACACTCATCAACACTCAACAACACTCAACAACACCCAAAACACTCAAAACACTCAACAACACTCAACAACACCCAAAACACTCAAAACACTCAAAAACAATCAACAACACTCATCAACACTCAATAACACTCAACAACACTCAACAACACTCAACAACACTCAACATCACTCAACAACACTCAACAACACTCAACAACACTCAACAACCCTCAACAACACTCAACAACACTCAACAACCCTCAACAACACTCAACAACACTCAACAACCCTCAACAACACTCAACCACACTCAAAACACTCAACAACACTCAACAACACTTAACAACACTCAACATCCCTCAACAACACTCAACAACACTCAACAACACTCATCAACAACACTCAACAACACTCAACAACACTCAACAACACTCAACAACCCTCAACAACACTCAACAACACTCAACCACACTCAACAACACTCAACAACACTGAACAACACTCAACAACCCTCAACAACACTCAACAACACTCAACAACACTCAAAACACTCAACAACACTCAACAACACTGAACAACACTCAACAACCCTCAACAACACTCAACAACACTCAACAACACTCATCAACACTCAACAACACAACAACACCCAAAACACTCAAAACACTCAACAACACTCAACAACACTCAATAAAACTCAATAACACTCAACAACACTCAACAACACTCAACCATACTCAACAACACTCAACAACCCTCAACAACCCTCAACAACACTCAACAACACTCAACAATACTCAACAACACTCATCAACACTCAACAACCCTCAACAACACTCAACAACCCTCAACAACACTCAACAACACTCAACAACACTCAACAACACTCAACAACCCTCAACAACACTCAACAACACTCAACAACCCTCAACAACACTCAACATCACTCAACAACACTCAACAACACTCATCAACACTCAACAACACTCAACAACACCCAAAACACTCAAAACACTCAACAACACTCATCAACACTCAACAACACTCAACATCACTCAACAACACTCAACAAAAGTTAGGATTACGCACTAATACTATTGGATTACGTAGAAGGCCGCTTCTAGGTGTGCCTTCTGCCACTACTAATTATAGGCGTAATGCTTTTCTTATAAGAAGCGCTCGAAGTTTCAATGATGTGTCTTCTAAACATGATATTGACTTATTTTGCACTAAGATAGGCATGGCAAGGATGCTCTTAGCCAAATCATTTTTTGTGAATGATGCGCTGGCTAGTGGTTCTTAAACTTGTGTGTAGTACTTACTTATTTAAATTTTTAAAAAAAACTAACCTAACACAATGTACCTACTTTAATTGTTCGGCTTTAAGTAATCGGTATGTTATATAACTGTGGAGGCTTGTTATTAGCAACTTGATAACGTGTTGTTGTTACCTATTATTTGTAATTAGTCTGTAAGCCTTCTTAAAAATAATAAATAAAAATAAATAATAAATAACACTCAACAACACTCAACAACCCTCAACAACACTCAACAACCCTCAACAACACTCAACAACACTCAACAACACTCAACAACACTCAACAACCCTCAACAACACTCAACAACACTCAACAACACTCAACAACCCTCAACAACACTCAACAACACTCAACATCACTCAACAACACTCAACAACACTCATCAACACTCAACAACACTCAACAACACCCAAAACACTCAAAACACTCAACAACACTCATCAACACTCAACAACACTCAACATCACTCAACAACACTCAACAAAAGTTAGGATTACGCACTAATACTATTGGATTACGTAGAAGGCCGCTTCTAGGTGTGCCTTCTGCCACTACTAATTATAGGCGTAATGCTTTTCTTATAAGAAGCGCTCGAAGTTTCAATGATGTGTCTTCTAAACATGATATTGACTTATTTTGCACTAAGATAGGCATGGCAAGGATGCTCTTAGCCAAATCATTTTTTGTGAATGATGCGCTGGCTAGTGGTTCTTAAACTTGTGTGTAGTACTTACTTATTTAAATTTAAAAAAAAAACTAACCTAACACAATGTACCTACTTTAATTGTTCGGCTTTAAGTAATCGGTATGTTATATAACTGTGGAGGCTTGTTATTAGCAACTTGATAACGTGTTGTTGTTACCTATTATTTGTAATTAGTCTGTAAGCCTTCTTAAAAATAATAAATAAAAATAAATAATAAATAACACTCAACAACACTCAACAACCCTCAACAACACTCAACAACACTCAACAACCCTCAACAACACTCAACAACCCTCATCAACACTCAACAACACTCAACCACACTCAACCACACTCAAAAACACTCAACAACACTCAACAACCCTCAACAACCCTCAACAACACTCAACAACACTCAACAACACTCAACAACACTCAACATCACTCAACAACACTCAACAACACTCATCAACACTCAACAACACTCAACAACACCCAAAACACTCAACAACATTCAACAACACTCATCAACACTCAACAACACTCAACACACTCAACATCACTCAACAACACTCATCAACACTCAACAACACTCAACAACACCCAAAACACTCAAAACACTCAACAACACTCAACAACACTCATCAACACTCAACAACACTCAACAACACTCAACCACACTCAACAACACTCAACAACACTCAATAACACTCAAAAACACAAAACCACTGTATAATGCTTTCTGTCTCATTTGCTGCCACGTTAAATCTTATGTCTATTACATTGACAGTGACAGCGCTGTGAAGTTATTACCCATCCAAATTAGACACTACAGGCTAGCATAATGATCCCAATGCGTTTTCGAACTTCTCAAGTTGAAAGCGTTTTATTTTATGCTACTAAATATAGATGTCACCAAAACTCGTGTTGACTAATTCTAACGACGTGACTTCGCAAATGAGTACACTTATATCATTCGTTCATTCATTCTGAGCGAATGCTGATTGCCCGATTTAATAATCACGGTTAAAATATTCGTGGTGAGCAGTGAATACTTAACCGGCTGCATAAACAATGTTTAGGAATTCATCGGCCGATTACTCAAACATTGGTCAAATGACAGTCCGTGAACTCGGCCCTTAGGCAGTCAATTTTAAACTGAATAATTGACTCAAACGCACCCCAAACAAAAACGCTGTCCGCCATGTTAGTATTCCTCCCCCCCTTCACTCCATTCGGTCTCGCAGGTTCGCTCCACTCAGGACCTACCTACCACCGGAAAGCTATCGTGACCTTATCCCTACGCTACGCTACGCTTCGCTTTACCGCTACCTAGTTTCCGAGATACGATGGGGGGAGGGGTGAAGGGGGAAGAGGGGGGAGTTTTGAAAAAACGAATTTTGACCTACTCTGGGCCCGCGGACATGAATCTGAAAAAGAAAATGTTCCAAGTCTTAACTTCCGAGATCCGCCTAAAGGGGGGAGAAGGGGGAGAGAATGGGGGGAATTTTGAAAAATGGTTTTTACTTTTCCGAGCCTCCTCTATACGAATCCGTAAAAAAACAAAACCCAGGTTTCTTCATTTCCGAGATACGATGGGGGAGGGGTGAAGGGGGGAGAGGGGGGAGTTTTGAAAAATGATTTTGACCAACTCTGGGCCCCTTGATATAAATCTGAAAAAAAAATGTTCCAAGTCTCTTAACTTCCGAGATCTACCTAGAGGAGGGGGAGAAGGGGGGCAACTTTGAAAAATGGATTTTACTTTTCCGAGCCTCCTCTATACGAATCCGTAAAACAATAAAACACAGGACTCTCAGTTTCCGAGATACGATAGGAAGGGGGGAGAGTGGGGTGGAAAAGGGGAGGTTTGGGATTTTTCCCATACTCGTGAGAGTTACTTCTATACGAATCTGTAAAAATATACCCACCTCCATCGAGCTTTATATAGTATAATAATGTTCCAAGTCTTAACTTCCGAGATCCGCCTAAAGGGGGGAGAAGGGGGAGAGAATGGGGGAATTTTGAAAATGGTTTTTACTTTTCCGAGCCTCCTCTATACGAATCCGTAAAAAAACAAAACGCAGGCTTCTTAATTTCCGAGATACGATGGGGGAGGGGTGAAGGGGGGGAGAGGGGGGAGTTTTGAAAAATGATTTTGACCAACTCTGGGCCCCTTGATATGAATCTGAAAAACAAAATGTTCCAAGTCTCTTAACTTCCGAGATCTACCTAGAGGAGGGGGAGAAGGGGGGCAAGGGGGGCAACTTTGAAAAATGGATTTTATTTTTCCGAGCCTCCTCTATACGAATCCTCAAAACAATAAAACACAGGACTCTTAGTTTCCGAGATACGATAGGAAGGGGGGAGAGTGGGGTGGAAAAGGGGAGGTTTGGGATTTTTCCCATACTCGTGAGAGTTACTTCTATACGAATCTGTAAAAATATACCCACCTCCATCGAGCTTTATATAGTATAATAATGTTCCAAGTCTTAACTTCCGAGATCCGCCTAAAGGGGGGAGAAGGGGGAGAGAATGGGGGAATTTTGAAAATGGTTTTTACTTTTCCGAGCCTCCTCTATACGAATCCGTAAAAAAACAAAACGCAGGCTTCTTAATTTCCGAGATACGATGGGGGAGGGGTGAAGGGGGGGAGAGGGGGGAGTTTTGAAAAATGATTTTGACCAACTCTGGGCCCCTTGATATGAATCTGAAAAACAAAATGTTCCAAGTCTCTTAACTTCCGAGATCTACCTAGAGGAGGGGGAGAAGGGGGGCAAGGGGGGCAACTTTGAAAAATGGATTTTATTTTTCCGAGCCTCCTCTATACGAATCTTTAAAACAATAAAACACAGGACTCTTAGTTTCCGAGATACGATAGGAAGGGGGGAGAGTGGGGTGGAAAAGGGGAGGTTTGGGATTTTTCCCATACTCGTGAGAGTTACTTCTATACGAATCTGTAAAAATATACCCACTTCCATCGAGCTTTATATAGTATAATAATGTTCCAAGTCTTAACTTCCGAGATCCGCCTAAAGGGGGGAGAAGGGGGAGAGAATGGGGGAATTTTGAAAATGGTTTTTACTTTTCCGAGCCTCCTCTATACGAATCCGTAAAAAAACAAAACGCAGGCTTCTTAATTTCCGAGATACGATGGGGGAGGGGTGAAGGGGGGGAGAGGGGGGAGTTTTGAAAAATGATTTTGACCAACTCTGGGCCCCTTGATATGAATCTGAAAAACAAAATGTTCCAAGTCTCTTAACTTCCGAGATCTACCTAGAGGAGGGGGAGAAGGGGGGCAAGGGGGGCAACTTTGAAAAATGGATTTTATTTTTCCGAGCCTCCTCTATACGAATCTTTAAAACAATAAAACACAGGACTCTTAGTTTCCGAGATACGATAGGAAGGGGGGAGAGTGGGGTGGAAAAGGGGAGGTTTGGGATTTTTCCCATACTCGTGAGAGTTACTTCTATACGAATCTGTAAAAATATACCCACTTCCATCGAGCTTTATATAGTATAATAATGTTCCAAGTCTTAACTTCCGAGATCCGCCTAAAGGGGGGAGAAGGGGGAGAGAATGGGGGGAATTTTGAAAAATGGTTTTTACTTTTCCGAGCCTGCTCTATACGATTCCGTAAAAAAACAAAACCCAGGTTTCTTAATTTCCGAGATACGATGGGGGGAGGGGTGAAGGGGGGGAGAGGGGGGAGTTTTGAAAAATGATTTTGACCAACTCTGGGCCCCTTGATATGAATCTGAAAAAAAAAATGTTCCAAGTCTCTTAACTTCCGAGATCTACCTAGAGGGGAGGGGAGAAGGGGGGCAAGGGGGCAACTTTGAAAAATGAATTTTACTTTTCCGAGCCTCCTCTATACGAATCCGTAAAACAACAAAACACGGGACTCTTAGTTTCCGAGATACGATAGGGAGGGGGGAGAGTGGGGTGGAAAAGGGGAGGTTTGGGATTTTTCCCATACTCGTGAGAGTTACTTGTATACGAATCTGTAAAAATATACCCACCTCCCCCTTCACCATCTGGGAGAACAATTATGTCAGTCAGTCAGTGAGTGAGTGGTAATCGAGCTTTATATAGTATAAACTAGATTTTGGGCGTTGCGCGAGCTGCAAGCAGCTCGCGGGGTCGTGTTTTTGAGGAGTATTTCTTACCCTTGTAAAATTTTGAGAATTGGACAGTAATCCTTAGCACTTATAGGATTTTGTAATAATAGCTATTTATTCACCAAGGGGAGTAATCTGTACTTACCCTCGAGTGATATAATATACTGCTTTATACTACACTTGTGGAGTTGTTGTTAATAAATTGCTATAAGTCGTGCGTGACATGTCTGTCTTTCTTTTCTTTCTTTCTAGTTGCAAGATGACCTGTATAGGTTTTAATTATATTGCATCCGTAATAAACTCCAATTAAATGTCTCAAAATGCTTCCTCCTAACATTCTCACGTTGTACTTCTTTGCTAAATTTCAATTACACCATTGACGGTCAGCTCATTAGCAGGCTAAATAGTATAAGAGATTTAGGGGTAATCATGGACAGCAAGCTTCTGTTTGATCAACATGTAGATAGCATAGTTGCAAAGGCATCCAAAGCTCTGGGATTTATACTACGCACAACGGCCTGTTTCCGATCTCTTAAACCGGTTAAAATTTTGTATTGTTCTTTCGTGCGCAGCCATTTAGAATATGCGTCTCAGGTTTGGAACCCGCAGTATGAGACTTATAAGTCCCGTATTGAAGGCGTTCAAAGAAAATTTCTGCGATATCTAGATTATAGGGCTCAGCAATACTCAGTTGACTACGAGCACCGCTGCAAACGGTACCACTTTCTTCCTTTGGAGATGAGACGTAATATTGGAGACATGAGTTTGCTGTTGGGTATCGCAAATGGCCACATTGACTGTCCTGAACTCGTTGCTAATCTGTCATTGCGCACGAATCTTATGGGATTACGTCAACGGCCAATATTAAATGTACCTTTTGCAATGACAATTAGGCGGAATGTTTTCTCAATAAGAAGTGCACTTAGTTTCAATAGGCTTCCTAGGGACCTTAATGTCGACTTGTTCTGCACCAGTGTGGCGACCTTAAGACGGCTTTTGGCACAGTCTTTTTTCAAGGATAGTTAACTTGTCTACTAATTATATTACTAATTATACTCTTACTAATTATATTAACTTGTATGTACTTACCTTTTATCGACTATTTCGTTAAACTATATGTGGAGGCTTGTTATTAGCATTTTAATATTACATTTGTTTATTTCATGTGTTTGTTAGTCTGTAAGCCTTCTTTAAAATAAAATAAATAAAATAAATAATAAATAAAATAATTGTCACTGGAATCACTTATTTCAACTTGTGATTTACACCGCCAAACTTTAAACTTTACCAAGAAAATTGTTTCTACAAAATACGTCAACCAACAAAATAAGTCTTTTTTTTTCTTATTTTAGCGCGTCAAACAGTTTTCGCGCCAAAAGACGTTAAGCCGCATGGCTCTAGTGGGGACGCGGCTTAACGTCTTTTGTGATTTTTTGTGCTCAACAACACTCAACAACACTCAACAACAATCAACAACACCCAAAACACTCAACAACATTCAACAACACTCAACAACACCCAAAACACTCAACAACATTCAACAACACTCAACAACACTCAACAACACTCGACAACACTCGACAACACTCAACAACACTCAACAACATTCAACAACACTCAACAACACTCAACAACATTCAACAACACTCAACAACACTCAACAACACTCGACAACTTTCGACAACACTCGACAACACTCGGCAATACTCAACAACACTCAACAACACTCAACAACATTCAACAACACTCAACAACACTCAACAACACTCAACAACACTCAACCACACTCAACAACACTCAACAACACTCAACAACACTGAACAACACTCAACAACACTCAACAACACTGAACAACACTCAACAACACTCAACCACACTCAACATCACTCAACAACACTCAACCACACTCAACAACACTCAACAACACTCAACAACCCTCAACAACACTCAACAACACTCAACAACACTCAACAACACTCAACAACATTCAACAACACTCAACAACACTCAACAACACTCGACAACACTCAACAACACTCAACAACATTCAACAACACTCAACGACACTCAACAACACTCAACAACACTCGACAATACTCGACAACACTCGACAACAATCAACAACACTCAACAACACTTAACAACACTCAACAAAACTCAACAAGATTCAACAACACTCAACAACACTCGACAACAATCAACAACACTCAACAACACTCAACAAAACAACACTCGACAACACTCGACAACAATCAACAACACTCAACAACACTCAACAACACTCAACAACACTCAACAAGATTCAACAACACTCAACAACACTCAACAAGATTCAACACCACTCAACAAAACTCAACAACACTCAACAACACTCGACAACACTCGGCAACACTCGGCAACACTCAACAACACTCAACAACACTCCACAACACTCAACAACACTCAACAACACTCAACAACACCTAAAACACTCAACAACACTCAACAACACTCAACAACCCTCAACAACACTCAACAACACTCAACAACACTCATCAACACTCAACAACACTCAACAACCCTCATCAACACTCAACAACACTCAACAACACTCAACAACACCCAAAACACTCAACAACACTCATCAACTCAACAACACTCAACAACACTTAATAACACTCAACAACACTCAACAACACTCAACCACACTCAACAACACTCAACAACACTCAACAACACTCAACAACACTGAACAACACTCAACAACACTCAACCACACTCAACATCACTCAACAACACTCAACAACACTCAACCACACTCAACAACACTCAACAACACTCAGCAACCCTCAACAACACTCTACAACACTCAACAACCCTCAACAACACTCAACAACACTCAACAACACTCATCAACACTTAACAACACTCAACAACACTCAACAACACTCAACAACACTCAACAACACTCAACAACACTCATCAACACTCATCAACACTCACCAACACTCAACAACACTCAACAACACTCATCAACACTCAACAACACTCAACAACACTCAACCACTCTCAACAACACTCAACAACACTCAAAACACTCAACAACACTCAACAACACTCAACAACCCTCAACAACACTCATCAACACTCAACAACCCGCAACAACACTCAACAACACTCAACAACCCTCAACACTCAACAACACTCAACAACACTCATCAACACTTAACAACACTCAACAATACTCAACAACATTCAACAACACTCAACAAGATTCAACAACACTCAACAACACTCAACAACACTCAACAACACTCAACAACACTCGACAACACTCAACAACACTCAACAACATTGAACAACACTCAACGACACTCAACAACACTCAACAACACTCAACAACCCTCAACAACCCTCGACAACACTCGACAACACTCGACAACACTCGGCAATACTCAACAACACTCAACAACACTCAACAACACTCAACAACACTCAACAACACTCGACAACACTCAACAACACTCAACAACACTCAACAAGATTCAACAACACTCAACAACACTCAACAACACTCGGCAACACACGGCAACACTCAACAACACTCGAAAACACTCGACAACACTCAACAACACTCAACAACACTCGACAACACTCAACAACACTCAATAACACTCAACAACATTCAACAACACTCAACAACACTCAACAACACTCGACAACACTCAACAACACTCAACAACACTCAATAACACTCAACAACACTCAACAACACTCAACAACACTCGACAACACTTAACAACACTCAACAACATTGAACAACACTCAACGACACTCAACAACACTCAACAACACTCGACAACACTCAACAACACTCAACAACACTCGACAACACTCGACAACACTCGACAACACTCGGCAATACTCAACAACACTCAACAACACTCAACAACACTCGACAACACTCAACAACACTCAACAACATTCAACAACACTCAACAGGATTCAACAACACTCAACAACACTCAACAACACTCAACAACACTCAACAACACTCAACAACCCTCAACAACCCTCAACAACACTCAACAACACTCAACAACACTCCACAACACTCAACCACACTCAACAACACTCAACAACACTGAACAACACTCAACAACACTCAACCACACTCAACATCACTCAACAACACTCAACAACCCTCAACAACACTCAACAACACTCGACAACACTCAACAACATTCATCAACACTCAACAACACAACACCCAAAACACTCAAAACACTCAACAACACTCAACAACACTCAATAACACTCAATAACACTCAACAACACTCATCCACACTCAACCACACTCAACAACACTCAACAACACTCAACAACACTCAACAACACTCAACCACACTCAAAACACTCAACAACACTCAACAACACTCAACAACCCTCAACAACACTCAAAACACTCAACAACACTCAACAACACTCAATAACACTCAATAACACTCAACAACACTCAACCACACTCATCCACACTCAACAACACTCAACAACACTCAACAACACTCAACAACACTCAACCACACTCAAAACACTCAACAACACTCAACAACACTCAACAACCCTCAACAACACTCAACAACACTCAACAACACTCATCAACACTCAACAACACTCAACAACCCTCAACAACACTCAACAACACTCAACAACACTCAACAACACCCAAAACACTCAAAACACTCAACAACACTCATCAACACTCAACAACACTCAATAAGACTCAACAACACTCAACAACACTCAACCACACTCAACAACACTCAACAACACTGAACAACACTCAACAACACTCAACCACACTCAACATCACTCAACAACACTCAACCACACTCAAAACACTCAACAACACTCAACAACACTCAACAACACTCAACAACACTCAACAACACTCAACAACCCTCAACAACACTCAACAACCCTCAACAACACTCAACAACACTCAATAACACTCAAAAACACAAAACCACTGTATAATGCTTTCTGTCTCATTTGCTCCCACGTTAAATCTTATGTCTATTACATTGACAGTGACAGCGCTGTGAAGTTATTACCCATCCAAATTAGACACTACAGGCTAGCATAATGATCCCAATGCGTTTTCGAACTTCTCAAGTTGAAAGCGTTTTATTTTATGCTACTAAATATAGATGTCACCAAAACTCGTGTTGACTAAATCTAACGACGTGACTTCGCAAATGAGTACACTTATAGCATTCGTTCGTAGTCTCTGAGCGAATGCTGATTGCCCGATAATATAATAACTCGGTCTCGCAGGTTCGCTCCACTCAGGACCTACCTACCACCGGAAAGCTATCGTGACCTTATCCCTACGCTACGCTACGCTTCGCTTTACCGCTACCTAGTTTCCGAGATACGATGGGGGGAGGGGTGAAGGGGGGAGAGGGGGGAGTTTTGAAAAATGATTTTGACCAACTCGGGGCCCCTTGATATGAATCTGAAAAAAAAAAATGTTCCAAGTCTTAACTTCCGAGAGCTACCTCTAGAGGGGGGGAGAAGGGGGGCAAGGGGGGCAACTTTGAAAAATGGTTTTTACTTTTCCGAGCCTCCTCTATACGAATCCGTAAAACAACAAAACACGGCTAGTTTCCGAGATACGAGGAGGGGAGGGGTGAAGGGGGGGAGAGGGGGGAGTTTTGAAAAATGATTTTGACCAACTCTGGGCCCCTTGATATGAATCTGAAAAAACAAATGTTCCAAGTCTCTTAACTTCCGAGATCTACCTAGAGGGGGGGGAGAAGGGGGGCAAGGGGGGCAACTTTGAAAAATGGATTTTACTTTTCCGAGCCTCCTCTATACGAATCCGTAAAACAACAAAACACGGGTCTCTTAGTTTCCGAGATACGATAGGGATGGGGGAGAGTGGGGTGGAATGGAAAAGGGGAGGTTGGAATTTTGAAAAATGGTATTTACTTTTCCGAGCCTCCTCTATACGAATCCGTAAGAAAACAAAACCCAGGTTTCTTAATTTCTGAGATACAATGGGGGGAGGGGTGAAGGGGGGAGAGGGGGGAGTTTTGAAAAATGATTTTGACCAACTCTGGGCCCCTTGATATGAATCTGAAAAAAAAAATGTTCCAGGTCTCTTAACTTCCGAGATCTACCTAGAGGGGGGGGAGAAGGGGGGCAAGAGGGGCAACTTTGAAAAATGGATTTTACTTTTCCGAGCCTTCTCTATACGAATCCGTAAAACAACAAAACCCAAGTTTCTTAATTTCCGAGATACGATGGGGGGAGGGGTGAAGGGGGGAAGAGGGGGGAGTTTTGAAAAATGATTTTGACCAACTCTGGGCCCCTTGATATGAATCTGAAAAAAAAAATGTTCCAGGTCTCTTAACTTCCGAGATCTACCTAGAGGGGGGGGAGAAGGGGGGCAAGGGGGCAACTTTGAAAAATGGATTTTACTTTTCCGAGCCTCCTCTATACGAATCCGTAAAACAACAAAACACGGGACACTTAGTTTCCGAGATACGATAGGGAGAGGGGAGAGTGGGGTGGAAAAGGGGAGGTTTGGGATTTTTCCCATACTCGTGAGAGTTACTTGTATACGAATCTGTAAAAATATACCCACCTCCCCCTTCACCATCTGGGAGAACAATTATGTCAGTCAGTCAGTGAGTGAGTGGTAATCGAGCTTTATATACATAGTATAATTTAGTAACAAGTCCGATGAGATTTCCCATCACAAAATATGACGAACTTCCATACATAAATGTATCCTCTATTGAACCCCTTTAGGGGATGATTTTTCATAAACCCTACTTTTGTGCTTTGTGTCACTTTCGTCATATATGACACTCTAGTGCCAAATTTCGTGGTTCTAGGTTCTAGCCCCAGGGGCTTAGGCGGTGCGTTGTGCCAATACATGAATGAATTTAAGAATTTTATTAAGTAGATGTAGGCTTTTTAATTAAAATCCGGTTATTTTATACGGGATTGAGTAACGTACATAAACAATCAAGCTACTACAATCTGTCAATTTTTTTTAATAGATTTTCAACTTTATCGCCAAAGTATTAGGTTCAAAGTTGATTGGAAAAATCTGACAGTTTCGGGTAGCCTGATGTGCTGGCGTCTGTACAATTATAAAATTAAAGCGGTAGGGTAGGTAAGGGGTAGGAAACTACTATCTATTTTGCCCACGTCCTTTTTTATCAATGAAAGACATGCCCTTTATTTACTAGAACATTAACTAGAATAACATTTAATTATGAAAAAACCAAGATATATTTATTTTTATTTACACCGAAGGTTTTAAAACTAGAATTATCAAGATCTAGAAATATCTAAAAGACAAAAAAGGGGCGAAGAGCTCGCTGGGCACCAAAAACTCATTCGCATTGTAATAAAAAAATAAATAAATAATAATAATATTTATTTGACACTATGAATTACATGTTACAAACCAGTCATCATAAAATAAACATGAATGTATTGCCACAAAACTGATCCTCATCCCCAAACTAGGCCTGGACCTGTATTTTGGGGAAAGATGGTTAATTTCCACCCTTTAAGAAATTCTCTCTTCGTTTTCCTTTACAGAATGTAAATTTCTTTATTTTCCCTCTACATTATGGTGGCGACAGAAAGAGGCCAAACCCTAATAACATGTTATCATACCGCCCCTCGACCAATAAATACTCTGTGTCGGTAAATTACAACGTACACCATTCGATTTCTCTTCAGTTCAAAGTAAAGGGTGAAAAGTTCTATAAATATTTCAGTGGGGTAAGTTTTCAAATAACTTCTTTAATGGGTGTATTTGGTTGTGAACTTCTGATTTTGTTTATTTTTGAATAGGTAAAGATGATTTGTTGTATAAAGTTTTTATATAAATAAGTTAGTATTAGGAGGTCTCATCATCTGCCTGGCCGTTTCCCAACTATGTTGGCGTCGGTTTCCAGTCTTATCGGATGCAGTTGAATACCAGCTGGTCGATTCTGTAAAAATCTCACCGTGAAAACTTAGGTGATGTGAGTTTATTTTTGCTAGGAATTGACACTATTGGCAGCTCACTCTGTATTATTGTGGGCTTCGGAATGAAAGATTGTTTGTCTTCAGTTGTATTTATATTTGTTCACTTTAGTAATTTAATACTTGTATACGAATCTGTAAAAATATACCCACCTCCCCCTTCACCATCTGGGAGAACAATTATGTCAGTCAGTCAGTGAGTGAGTGGTAATCGAGCTTTATATACATAGTATAATTTAGTAACAAGTCCGATGAGATTTCCCATCACAAAATATGACGAACTTCCATACATAAATGTATCCTCTATTGAACCCCTTTAGGGGATGATTTTTCATAAACCCTACTTTTGTGCTTTGTGTCACTTTCGTCATATATGACACTCTAGTGCCAAATTTCGTGGTTCTAGGTTCTAGCCCCAGGGGCTTAGGCGGTGCGTTGTGCCAATACATGAATGAATTTAAGAATTTTATTAAGTAGATGTAGGCTTTTTAATTAAAATCCGGTTATTTTATACGGGATTGAGTAACGTACATAAACAATCAAGCTACTACAATCTGTCAATTTTTTTTAATAGATTTTCAACTTTATCGCCAAAGTATTAGGTTCAAAGTTGATTGGAAAAATCTGACAGTTTCGGGTAGCCTGATGTGCTGGCGTCTGTACAATTATAAAATTAAAGCGGTAGGGTAGGTAAGGGGTAGGAAACTACTATCTATTTTGCCCACGTCCTTTTTTATCAATGAAAGACATGCCCTTTATTTACTAGAACATTAACTAGAATAACATTTAATTATGAAAAAACCAAGATATATTTATTTTTATTTACACCGAAGGTTTTAAAACTAGAATTATCAAGATCTAGAAATATCTAAAAGACAAAAAAGGGGCGAAGAGCTCGCTGGGCACCAAAAACTCATTCGCATTGTAATAAAAAAATAAATAAATAATAATAATATTTATTTGACACTATGAATTACATGTTACAAACCAGTCATCATAAAATAAACATGAATGTATTGCCACAAAACTGATCCTCATCCCCAAACTAGGCCTGGACCTGTATTTTGGGGAAAGATGGTTAATTTCCACCCTTTAAGAAATTCTCTCTTCGTTTTCCTTTACAGAATGTAAATTTCTTTATTTTCCCTCTACATTATGGTGGCGACAGAAAGAGGCCAAACCCTAATAACATGTTATCATACCGCCCCTCGACCAATAAATACTCTGTGTCGGTAAATTACAACGTACACCATTCGATTTCTCTTCAGTTCAAAGTAAAGGGTGAAAAGTTCTATAAATATTTCAGTGGGGTAAGTTTTCAAATAACTTCTTTAATGGGTGTATTTGGTTGTGAACTTCTGATTTTGTTTATTTTTGAATAGGTAAAGATGATTTGTTGTATAAAGTTTTTATATAAATAAGTTAGTATTAGGAGGTCTCATCATCTGCCTGGCCGTTTCCCAACTATGTTGGCGTCGGTTTCCAGTCTTATCGGATGCAGTTGAATACCAGCTGGTCGATTCTGTAAAAATCTCACCGTGAAAACTTAGGTGATGTGAGTTTATTTTTGCTAGGAATTGACACTATTGGCAGCTCACTCTGTATTATTGTGGGCTTCGGAATGAAAGATTGTTTGTCTTCAGTTGTATTTATATTTGTTCACTTTAGTAATTTAATAGTTAATATTAATATAATAAGTTACAGAGAGACGTGCTCCGTTCACGGTCTCCATTCGTAAAGGGAAGTTGCCATAGCCAATCCCATAGATAATTAAATTAAAGAGGACATCCGTCAAACACTAGTGACGTTCCGTTACTACACACTCCACGCACACTTCACCTAAGTTTTCACGGTGAGATGGTTACAGAATCGCACCGCAGTACTTTATACGATTCCCCTTGGTAAGACTGGTTGTCAGACTTTCGGGCTTTTGATTACACGTAAAGACTGTCAAAGATCTACAAATGACAGCCACACAGCTTAACGTGCTTCCCGAAGTACGGAGGGGATTAGTAGGTCGTCTATGGAATGAAAAATGCAAGGTAGTTTGTAAAACGCCCATTTTATTTATCGATAAATTAATACAAAATATATCTAGTAAAACACAACAATGTCAATGTTGTTTTTAAATAATTGAACATTTATAAGCATTTTTATAATACCAGCGGTGCTATTCTGTAAAAATCTCACAGTGAAAACTTAGGTAAGTTTTCACGGTGAGATTTTTACAGAATCAACCGGCTGGGTAGGTAGGTACAGACGCCAGCACATCAAGCTACCCGAAACTGACAAATTTTCCCAATCAACCTTGAACCTGATACTTTAGCGATAAAGTTGAAAATCCATTTTAAAAAATTGACAGATTGTAAAAAAATTGTGACACCTGTACCTAACTTTTTTTACCATAGTGATATTCGATAGCACCATGGAAAAAACAAAGTCATATTAGATATCAAAAAGGATATCAGATATCCTCATGGGAGGGTTTCGGGCCCTTACCGACTAAAACCCCACTGTACCTTCTACTAACTTAAGTCGAGGGTCCGGGAGGTACATGTACATTCACCGCACCCCCGACTGGTACAACCCTTCCCAAAAAGATATTCACAAGATTTTGAACGAAGTGTGTTCCATATCCACGTATTTATTTTACCAAAATAAAATAGACATTTGGTCCCAAAACATCTATACACCATATTTACAGGAAAATAAATAAAAAAATCCTCCAGTCCGTTTCGAATAGAATAGAGTTTTATTTTGCAAATATGGGTAATACATAATAGTTCTTAAGATTACATTTAGCCCAGCCACATTTTACCAATCGGCATGCAACGGAGACAAGCCTTCGGCGCGGGAGAAGTTATAGTACACAAGTGTGCACGCAGACACAGGTGTGCTCCGTCTTCCTTCACTCTCATAGTCCGAAGGGACGCCAACCCGACACGATCGGAGCGAGATCAGGGGGCCTAAAAAGGCCACTTTGGCAAATCATAAAAATATAACATTATGAATCGTAAGCGACAGTTAACTGTTAAGTTAATCGAATCAAATCCCATTGATGAAGGCTTTTTCAGTTATTTTTTTTGTCTGTGCTAAAATACTAATCAGTCCAATCCAAATCCAATCCCTATCTCTTTGATTATACCTACGTAGTGCAGCGAAAAAAGAAAACACGGACTGTCTTCGCCATATTTTGATTCATAACGTTATCCTTTTATGATTCGCCAAAGTGGCCTTCTTAGGCCCCCAGGTGCATACATAATTAATTATGTACATCTATAGGCACTGTGGGCTGGTGGCTCGCCATGCCTAGCGGGCCCCGTCACCAAGTATCTAACCTACATATTACATTTTGTGGGTATTCATTTTGAAATTCCGCACGTGTAAACCAAGATTTACAAACATACCCGCAATGAATACCTAATAATAACAAAACAAACCTTTTCCCTTCTCCTTTCCCGTTTATGTAAAAATACAACAATATTATTTACGGTTTAAAGCTGTGCTCAGTCTGTGGCGAATTCCGCGAGGGGTATGTGATAACAGGATGATAATGGTAGAGCTTTTATAAAGATACTAGCCTCGGCCCGCGATCGCGTATTGCATCGCCTGCCCGCGCTATTACTTCGTATTCGCATAGCGTTCGTTCGAACTTTTTTATTGAAGTGAAAACTTCTTTAACGGCGTTGTACACTTTTTTTTGTAATGGGTAAAATGTTAAACTCGCGTCAGGACACGTGACCTGATCGAAAATTCGTAAGACGGATGGCCGTAGCCGGTACCGCGCGTGTTTTGTTTATAAGACGATTTATATTGTGTTTACTTAAAAAATGTTAAATCTGTGTTTTTGTGAAATAAAGTTTTATTATTATTATTATTCACAATATACACACGTAATTGTTCAAGTTTTCACTTCTGTCGGCACTCCCGGAGTGCCACTGTTTTTTTTTGCTCAGCTCCTAAGTGCCAAGGGTTAATCCTATGGGCTTCCTCAAGAAATCAGCTATCAAAGAAAAATTTCTTTCAAATCCCACTACCCACTAATACCTACCAGTAGTTGCAGAAATTGGCGCGTTCAAACAAACAAATTCTTCAGCTTTAATAAGCTGAAGAGTTTGTTTGTTGTTTGCGGGGAGTGATAGACTTCACCGCGTCCCGCGCGGGATTCACCCCAGTCTGGTTAAAGCTTTAAACACGTGTCGAAATTAAATATTCAATTTTATGAATTAAGGCTAAAGTTAGTAGGTATAATAATTTAACCGCAACCGTGTTTAAAAAAATGATCAAAATTTCACGCTTCTTTTGGTTTCAGAAAAGTTTTGGGCGCAATTAACCTAATTATAATTATTTTAGCATTGCTTTTTTAGAAATTGAGTCTAAAGTCATATGGATGAAAGCCATCATTATTTTAGAACGTAATGTTCTAATTTATGGTCTGCAGCCATGAAGATATTTTCCACTGTGCACGGATTTACTGTAAGGGAAAAATTAAAATTAATATTATATAATACAAAACAAAAAAACTTTAAATCACAAATAAACGATGTTTAATAGTATATTCTTGAACTTGTATCAAACAAGATCAAGAGAAAGAGAAACAGTGAATGAAAAAACTTTTTTTATCTGAAAGAAACGGAGAGACTTTTGAAAAAGCCTAAGTAAAAAGTCATAATTCGAGGTTTGGCTCTCGCCTATTTCCTCCTCCAATATTGGACTAATTTAAAAGATATTTCATAAACTAACTAAGAAGGATATATACTGTGTCCCTATGTTTTTCTTTTTTCATGAATAGTTGTCAAATTTGTATACTAGGCCTCTGTTGACAGCTGTTTAAAGCGGATTTCTTGAGGGTTCTAGTGCTTATAAAAATAGTGTATCATCAAAGGAAAATATAGGGACTTAAAAGTAAAAATTTATTGCTTTATGGTCATTATCCAGAAAGACAATAGGCGAGAGAGAGCGTTTCTATGGAGAAAAGACAACCCGCAATTCCTCCTAAGGGTTTACTCAACTATTTACTTCCATTTTTGTCGCATCATTTTCACTCACAAACAGTCCAGTGCAGTCACTACTAAGATAAATGAATATGGCTCAGATGTGGCGAAAGCAGCGACGAAGTTTGTGGAAGATCGCATTACAGGAACTTACGCTACAAAGAAAATAACGGATATCGAAAATAAATTGTATAAGTGAAGGAATTACGTACGTATATCAAACCATTGATCATCATAACCAGCTTCCAAACGTGCAGCTCTTACTGATTCTCGTAAAGCATGGGTTAATACTGAAGCGAGACACAATGCTGGTTCACCGGAAGCTAAAAGAAAAATATTTTTGTCAGAAAACCGTTCACTATACATATAATTTAATTTATTAGTTAGTTAAAACGTCAAAAAGTATAGAACCTTTCGATTTTAACACTCCAAATGGGTTTTTAGAGTTTCTTCGGAAATAGACTCTAAAATCTGCTGGTATGTCTTTGATTCCTGGAGGCTTGTAAGTCCATGTACGATCAGTGAGTAGCCTACCGCTTTCGGGGTCAAATACTATTTTCTCTGAAGTCCAGTAACCAAGACCCATAACAAAGGCTCCTTCGATCTAAAATTATTTGAAAAGCTTACAATCATCGACTTTATTCTTGAACGGATAAGCATTAAGCATCATTATTTAATTCGTCGATTTATTATAATTTAGTACATAAACACACCTGAGCAACGTCTATATTTGGACTTAAACTCCTTCCAGTATCCTCCAGCAAATCTACCCTTCTAATATCATGATTTCCTGTCAAGATATCAACTTCAACTTCGAGGGCACATACTCCATACACATCGTAAGGTTTTACATCATCTTTGCTTGAATACATGTAAGAGGCTTGCAAATCAACTCCCACCGTATAAGCTTTCTGAACAAGATCCTCCCACGAAGGGTTACCCATCTTTTCTCTTAAAGGAACCAACCTTTCTAAAAGAATCTCACAGGCTTTCATTGTGGCAAATGATACGCATTCACTTCCAACACTGGCTCCAGTCGCCATAGCATTTGGAGAAGTAAAGCTAGAACTTGGCTTAACGCTAATCTTCTCCAAAGGAATCCCAAGTGTGTAGGCACAGACTTGAACAACTTTTGTGTTGATACCTTGACCCATTTCGATCCCTCCATGAGTTATCGCTACTGACCCATCCGCGTGGTAAATGGATATAAGTGAATTATATGGTCCAATGTAAAATAATTCGTAATTCATTGGCATAAGTGCCAATGCGCGTTTCCTCCACCGATTGTTTTTGTTAAATTGTTTTACTTCTTCTAGTCTTTCGTTGTAGTTTGAATCTTTTTTTAGATGGTCTATAAGGTCTGGTATAGGATTGTCGTCTGTAGTCATATTTACTGATTTGACGTGTAACGAATCTTTTCCGGTTGTATGGGCAATTCTTTCCATAATGTTTTCTATCATTGCTATGCCTTCGCTCGAAGCTGGAAAGTTAATAGCTCCGTATTTATTTTACATACGACAAAAATATGAAACAAAAATTTGTCTGACTTTATTTATAGAATTTTCTTCGTATATCTTTGTATTTAAACGCTTAAAATTATTTAGAAAGTTTGAATGTAATGTGCAAAATCTACCCTGTTTTATTTTTGTGATGAGTAAGATTAACATAATGTAAACATAAAATACCTCATGTGTATATAGCTTTCTATTCCTATTTCTGGAGATTGAAGCACTTATGATTAGGGAAATCTCATTATCAAACACCAAAGCTATCTGACGCAACACGCAACGCCAAAATATAGAATGGGAAATCGCCTTCAAAAGGATTTATCACCATTCAGAATACATAAATATCGGACATGTCTTGCGTTATAAATACCCACTCAGTTCAGTTCCGAAGAATGTGATACCTTGTTATTATAAAAAAAAGTATCTGACATCACTATAGCGGCATAAAAACTTGACCATATACATGCATGCTGGCTGTAGATAAAAATACCATTTTATAAAATAAGTACCTACTATATCAACAATCGTGTTTGTTTCGTGTTTTGATATTTTACAGTCGTTGCTGGTAGTCAGAAGCCTGAAAGTCTGACAACCAGTTTCGTATTACCCAGTAACTGGGTTGTGGAGGTCAGATAGGCAGTCGCTTCGTGTAAAATACTGGTATTCAGCCGCACCCCGGTTAGAGTGGAAGCCGACCCCAACAGAGTTGGGAAAAGGCTGGGCAGATGATGATGATGAATTTAAGAATTTAAACAAATTATAAAATTAAATATATCCGCTTAAAATATTCTTCATAACAGACAATATATGTGTACAATACATGCTGTTTGTGGTACACCCCCTCTGGGCGGGACAAGTATATTTTAATTAAAAACAAAGAAATGCAGTAACGAGTTTTGCTTTGTTTTCAAACCTCGATACTAAAGTAATATAATATTTATTTGGCAATACTTACACGGCCCTCTACACCAAGTGTTAGATGGTGTGTCTGTAATAACACTGTTAGCTTCAACATACCATCGTCGAGAGTCATAGCAGTTGAAGAAATGGTTCACAGTTATAGGAGCGATAGTCTCGTTGGAAGAACATCCATTGTCCTGGTAGAAAACATTCTTCAGATATTGGATTTCACCTTCTTCATTGACTCCAACCTGATCGTATTAGGTTTATAAAATAAAATCATCTTTTTCAAAAGGCACAACTTTATCTGAGGAATAAATATTGAGGTTTGACAGGTTTCGCATTGAAAGTTGCCTCTGCCGTCGACAAAGTGCCGCTCGTGAAATTCGAGCACGAGCGGCACGTTGTCGATGGCAGTCATGACGTGTCGACTGCATACTGCACTGTGACTTGCACTTACTGTCATAGTTTTTCTTCAGAAAAAAATTACCTGACTATTAAAAAAACAGCGCTAAGCCTAGTTAATAAACAAAGAGTAAATGACTTGGTTTAAATATCGGAAGAACATTCTAGAACTTAAACACATTTGTTGAGGAAAAGGAAAATTTTTTTTTTTATCATCGGATACATTTATTTAATACCCGCCCTCATTAAAGCGGTTCTATTTATAACGAACGAAAGTAAATATCATGGAAGGCAAAAGTAAAGAAATAACCTTTCGTAATGAAATACTGTTTCCATAATTATGTGTGTTTCTATGAGAAATAATAAATTAGTATTCATGAACAAAACCAAGAGTACACTCAAACCTTACCTTGTAGCAGTTTCACTAGAAGTAAATTAAGATTCTCAAGTAGCATAAACCTGATTAACACTTAATAAGGGTCCCAACTTTAGTCATTAGTTAGCAAGTAGGTAAATGGCCCTAAAATCCTGGTACGAAGTAATTCTGTAAAAGGTGTGATGTATTCATTTACCTCATAGCTGGAAGTTGTGGGCAGTCGTTTCCCCACAATTCTCATATTAGTTTCCAATGGTAGTATGAATCGGCAAGTTTTTCCTAGATGATGGGTAACTAAGGCTGCAGCACAAGCTATTTGACAGGATCGTGTTATTTTACCTCCGTAGCCACCACCCACTCTTCGTACCACCACTTGGATGCTGAAAGCATTGCATAGTTTTTGTACAATTCTTGGGCATGTCATTATTTTCATTTCTTCTATTTTTCTTCTATCCATTTTTTTATTTGTTACTATTTCATTTATTACTTTTCTTTATTTATTAATTGGACAAACTTTTAATACTAAATAAACTAACAAACTATTTAATAAAAATAGAATATCCTAACTCTATTAACAAACTATTGTTTTCAATTGTTTCTTGTTTGACACAACGTTGTGATAATGTCTGTTAATTCTTCTGAATTTCAACAAATGGAATAAAAGTATAATATTTACAAAAATAGGCTACACACCTGTTTGTGGGCATATTCAAACATTGAGCAATAGCAACATTCGTCAAATCAAGCCACTGTGTCGAAGATATGACCTCTAAGCCGTCTTCAGTAGGCCGAACGATACAAGTCTGTGGCTCCATGTAAAAATGATATTGAGATTCCAATTTATATTCACCATTAATCACATATTTTACATCGTTACCGACCTCTTTTGGGTGTACAGTTCTATTATTAACTACCCTTTTGTCCTTTTCAGGGGATTTCAAAACATCATCTATTTTTAGCAAAGGCTTATTATTGCTAATATGTTTATATGTTATTTTCACGAGTTTTGCTGCTATGTTGGCTGTTTTTTCTCTGTCAGCAACTATAATTCCTACTGGGTCTCCATAAAACTTGATTTGGCTTGAGCAAAGTATTTCTTCATTTAGGTCTACAAGATTACAACTCGTTGCTGTAAAAGAATTCATTCCGGGTATGTCTTTAGCAGTGTAGAATGCTATGACGCCTTGCAATTTCTAAAATAAAATGCTGTCATGAATACTATGCTTTATTTTTTTAAGAAAGCGTATACAGTCATCATCGTCGTCATCTGCCTAGCCTTTTCCCAACTAAGTATGTTGGGGTCGGCTTCTTGTCTAACCGGATGCAGCTGAATTCCAATATTTAAGTAGGTATGTCTGGTAAAAGAAGCGACATATATAAGATTGAACTTCTTATAAAAAAACAACTGTTACATTGCATAAATTCTGAAAAAAAACAGCTGTTCCATTTAGAAGTGCAATCAAGTATTAACACGATCAAAATGCATGGAACCGCTGTTTACATTTTAGGTACTACACAGGAAATGTAGGTGTGTAAAGTATGACCCTTCTTTTACCTAATTTATTTTAAAACGCGTTTTGTTATTCATTTATATTATCTTACAAAAATATGTTTGATAGTTACTATAGTATTTTAAAATTCATACTAACAAAAGCCTCAGTGGTATCAAAATTGCTTATGACACTTCCCGGTGTAACATCAGCAGTAACAAAGGCTGCAAACACTTCATTAGGTTGTCTTGGCAGATCATTGGCAAATATAGCCTCACCACTGCACTGTACTAGCCCTTCCAATTTTGGTATAGGCTGATTCAAGGGCCAAATACTTTTATCAGTGTCAAAGATTTGGGTTCCATGGGATGTGTGCCTTTTTATCGCTTCGCCTCCTGATTTTAGTTTTGGATCTACTCTGTCATCTGGGCACAGACTGAGAATGGCCTGCAAAATTTAACTCCACAATAAAAATTATTAGGAACAAGAATATGTTTATCATGCAACTGAAGTTGTATAGATTTCTTTTGTACATTTAAAATGTTATATTCCATTACTTACTTTGTAATACAAAGCAATAGCCAACATTTTTCTAAAAGCAGCTGATGGTTCAGGAGGAGCTTCTTCAGGCATTATTTCTGTACTTAAAGACTTTAAAGCTAATTGAAGTGTTTCGTTTGTAAAAGGGTCTTTACCAGCTAGAACTGCTTCTGTTTTTATAGCGTGAACGAATTTTGGTGATATACTTCCGTATACTATAGTCGCTTCTTCTAACAGTTTTGAATTGCCTTTGAATTTAAATAAGAATCCAGCATTAACTATTGCATGAGCGTTTTGAGATCTGGGCATTATCTGAAATAGATGAAACAGTGTAAATTATAAATTACATTTATCAAAAAAAAAAAATTAAGGCTCCGCTCGCGGCCTAGAGCAATGAATGAGTTGCGACAAAACTTGCGTCAAAAGAAATGCGTGCGCGTGGCCAAAAGGTTTATTAGATATAATATTTGTTTTACCTTATATGTCTTAATCTTACTATTGGAAGAAAGAGGCGGTAGCATAACGTTGACGATTAATTTTCCTTTCATGTCTGTTTTCAAGAAATCTGTGAAAGACACCACATTCATAGCACTAACGCCTTTGGCTGAAAACAAAACGTTTTGTAAAATAAAAAAAAAATATATAAAAGAAATAACTCAAGAGGATTAAGAATTTTCATACCAATTGTGATCATAGCTCCAACAGTTTCAAAAAGCAAAAATAAATCCGATTGAAATTCATTGTTGAGGTATTTTAAAAACAAGTTACCACCGATTGTGCCAATCTAAAAAAAAATATCATTAACTATGATATCAAAAAAGATTACATAGAATCACGCCTTATTTCCCCGAAGGGTTGGGCAGAAATATACCTATAGTAAACCAATACACTTATATTAAAGTCCCATGCAATAGGGGGCGAGCCTATTACCATCAACTGGGCACACATCCAGATCTCGTTCTGCTACTGAGAAATTCCATATAGAAAATCTCAATAACACTTTGGCCAACCTGGGATTTGAATCCAGGACCTCATGCTCAGCAGTAGCACGTGCGACCACTAGACCAACGAGACAGTCTAATAACTAATAAAAAACAGTTTAGATAAATACAAAGTTAAATAACTTACATTTCTAACAGGAATGTGAGCTACGAGATCCATATGATCATACAATACTTTCAAATAGCCAAAATCTTCATTAGTTTGTGATGTTACAAGAAAAAGTTCCATCATTTCAGAAAGTGGCATTCCTGCTCCAATAATTAGATTGACATCTATTGTGTGAATTTTAAGTTCCACAACATTAAAAATATCTATCATAGTGGGAGGATAATTGGTGATGTGGTAAACTCCTAAAAACAATATTAATGTTTTACAATAATGATAGTTTTCAAGTAAAATCAAATGAAAATACCCGTATATTATAAAAAGTATACATACCGTGTCCAGTATTTCCAGCAATCAGTTTATAATCACTATTTTTGCTGATCACTTTGAAGACGTCATCTAATGTATAGGTTTTAAACCATTTAGTTGTGCCACAATCTACTACTATAATTTTATTGCTACTGTTTTCTATTACACACCAAGCTTCATCAGGTTTTTCTTCACGAGCTTTGCAACTGTCACTTGTTTCTTTACGGCCGTCATTTTTATTTTTGTGAACGCAACTTCTAGAACATTTCTCACGGCAACATTTTACATCAGATAAATCTTCTAGGTCTATGAGCTTGTTCATAAGATCTTCGTCTACGTTGTTGGCAAATGTTTTAAATGCATCTACTATTGGCCTGTATCCAGTACATCTGCAGATATTACCAGCAAAGGAATTTTCTACTTCTTTCATAGTCAGGTTCTTATTTTTAGCTTCGTAAACGCTGTTATAAAAATGAAAAACAGACAATTTTTAGTTCACCCTGTGATGCTGATTATTTTGATAGGTACTTTACATTTTTTTAGTGGAGTACATATTATGTGTTTTAGTTTATTGCTTAATATTGTCATGCGAATTTTATTTTGGGTCAAATTATAAGAGAAAACTGGGCTTAATAACTCACATTTTTATGGTTACGTGGGAAGTTATAAGATTCTTTCAACGAAAAAATTTTATATTAATATCATCGGAAAGGTCAAAACACGATCGATAATCTAATAAAAAACCACAGAGACAAAATTTCTATTTCATTAGCTGAGGTCCAAGAAAATTGTTATAGGCAAATTGTCTGGTCATTTATACGAGTACTTCGATTTACAGCTGTTATTATTTAAGTTATGTTGAAGAAGCTGTTAAGTTATGTCGAATTTCAACTGCAAAATTAGACTCTCTATAATTAAGTCTGTTAAGATTTAGGTGCTATCTATTATGGATTACTAGACGCCCGCCCCAGCATCGCACGGGTTCATTTTTTTTTCGAAATTCCGATTTCTTTTTTATACAAACCTTGTCCTGGCAATACCGAACACAACCAAAAAGTAATGATCCAATTTGGTGCAGTCATTCGGAGGATAGGCTGCGCGTACAGACATTTCGGCGACTTTGTTATAAACTATGCAAGGCTATGGACGAGAGTAAGGGAAGAAAGAGAGCGCCTGTGTTTACACACACATGCGCATAATAATCCTGCGTCAATGGTTGGTGGCATGACCAAAATTTGGTTAGATTAAGTAGCAAGTGAAAGGACTACAATTTCAGCTATGTTTTAAAAGAACTCATACCTGTACATATTCATGACCCATCCAGGAGTACAATACCCACACTGGGTCCCATTGAACTTCGCCAGTCTGCTCTGTATGTCATGGTAGCTGGTCATCTTGCTGCCGATGCCTTCAACTGTAGTCACTTCCCAGCCATGGCAGGATAGCACTGACACTAAGCACTAGAAATAAATTAATTAAAGAACGTTGTGATTTTATGGCAATGTATATTTCACTCCATAGTTTTCTTCTACCTACACGCAGTAGGTAGAAGAAAACTATGTCAATCTAGATACATGAAACAAAAAAAAAAACGATTTATTTATACTTTACTAGCTTCCGCCCGCAGCTTCGCCCGCGAGGTATGTCGATAAAAACGATCCTGTGTCCTTCTCCGGGATGCAATCAATCTCTCTGCCAAATGTCGAAATCCGTTCAGTGGTTTAAGCGTGAAAAGGTAACATACAGACAGACAGACAGAGTTATTTTCGAATTTATAATATTAGTATGGATTGTACACTATACGATGTGCTTGAGTTTGACTTAGTGGTGGTTAAGTCATAATAAGGTTGAAGATGGTGAACCATTGCATAGAATAATCTATTTACTGAATTACAAATGAATTTATAAGCAAATAATTAGAACTAGCTTACGGAATTGACTGAGAACAGTTTGAGTTCATTGGTAGGAGGTAAGGCTGCGCGTACGGCGACGATGCAGGCGCCGCATCCTCCCTCGTGACACATCGCCTTAGTGCCGCGCAGTTCTGCCACAGTGCGGATGTAATCGTTCAGAGATACGTCTGGACCGAATTTTCCATCGGCTAAAAGTATATAGGATTAGAATATTATCTTTTGATTTTTCAGATGATCATAAAGAAAACCTATTTTGCCAAAGTGGTCGCTAAAGAGCGGATTGGTGAAATAGTTAATGTAAATCTACGCGAAAACCATAATGATGCGATGAAAGATGTAGTAAAACTATAGACGTGTATAAACAAAATAAACATCTCTTGTTATAAAGATGGACGAAATTGGAATGACCAGACACCATTTCCAAAAAATTTTTTCATACATTTATTGCTAACTAGCTGCGCCTCGCGGTTTCACCCGCGTAAATGTTGATCCCGTGGGTATATCGGGATAAAAAGTAGTCTATATGTTAATCCAGGGTGTCAGCTACCTCCATAATTTTTTTTTTCAAAACTGGTCCAGCCGTTTTAGTGTGAAGAAGTAACAAACATATAAACACACACACACACACACACTCACAAACTTTCGCCTTTTTAATATTAGTGTGATTAATGTTCTACAGTTAATCTGTTCTGAAATAAATTATTATGATATTAACAATGCTTTCACTTACCTTCATATGGTTTCCCATTAATTTTGAACACAATTTTAGCCATGTCCCCTTCACGTTTATTACCAAACTAATTTGTGGTTCCGTCGTTTGTAGTACCAGCCTCTTAATCAACTCAATTGGCACTGGCACAATAAGGATGCCTTATTGTTAAATTTAATGTGGCTAGCGGAAATAATAACACAATTGGCAACCTGTGGACTAATGAACAGTTTGCTTTTAGTTTACTTGAAGCTTAGTGTATAATAAAAAAATTGTGTAGTGTGTACACTGTAATTTTTATAATGGTTGGTATATTATTGCGTTATTGTTGGTTGACAGCTATCTTATTATAATCTTTTTTACTTGGTATGCCCGCGACTTCACTCATCGATATTTTTATTTATTTATCTACTGATTAAATAAACCTCCCAAAGAGCCGAAGGCCACTCTAGTTAGTCAGTGAGAGTCTGACACTCCCTTCCGCTCCACCCAGAGCGGGAGGGGGTCATCTGATGACCCTAGTTAAACTTATCGAGCTAACCGTCGAATAATTTCTGCATTGAATCACATCACACTAATATTATAAAGGCAAAAGTTTGTGAATGTGTTTGTGTGTATGTGTTTATATGTTTGTTACTTCTTCACGCTCAAACTGCTGGACCAATTTTGATAAAAAAATCATGGAGGTAGTTGACACCCTGGATTAACATATAGGCTACTTTTTATCCCGATATTCCTATAGAACCGAATAAAGAAATTATTGACCTATTCAATAATAATACGTCCACAGCCTAATAATAGATGCTCAAAAGTAAAGTAGTTTTTAAAATAAAAATGTATTAAGTTATTACTTGTAACTGAAGTTGTTTTATAAAGCCACTAATTAACGAGCTCGTAATTAGTAGCAGTCCGTAATTAAAATGATTACCTATTGATTATAAAATTATATTACAACGAATGCTAGTTATGGCAGGCTTCAATTACTATATTGGAAAATTACACTAGTCTACTATTTAAATTATAGATTTTTATTTAACACTAACTATTCCGGCAGTCAGCCCGAAGAATTGTCAAACTTAAGTGGCAGTGGGCAGGGCACATTGCTCGCAGAACAGATAGCCGATGGGGCTGAAAGGTTCTGGAGTGACGACCGCGTACCGGAAGACATAGCGTTGAAGGCCTCCCACAAGGTGTTCCGACGACCTCGTGAAGGCCGCAGGAACCCGTTGGATGCGAGAAGTACAGAACCGGTTGAAGTGGAGGTGCTTGGGGGAGGCATGTGTGTGTGAGCAATGGACGTCTTTCGGCTGAAATAATGATGATCCCGGCAGTTCATCATTATTTATTTATTAAAACTTTATGCACAAGTAAAAAAACTTTACAAAGGCGGTATTAATGCCTTGGGCAGCCTTCCAGTCGTTACGGGAAGTCAGAAGCCCGAAAGTCTGACAACCAGTCTTATCATGAGGTATCGTATTACCTAGTAATTGGGCTGTGGAGGTCAGATAGGCAGTCGCTCCATGTAAAATACTGGTATTCAGCTGCATCCGGTTAGACTGGAAGCCGATCCCAAAATCCGAAAAGGGTAGGCAGATGATGATGTTGGGGTTGGCTTTCAATTCTAACCAGATGCAGCTGAATACCAGTTTTATTACACTTTTGAAAAAGCATAAATATAAAGTCATAATTTGAGGTTTGGCTCTCGCCTATTTCTTCCTCCAATATTGGACCAATTTAAAAAGTATTTTATAAACAGAATAAGAAGGTTATATACCTACTGTCGTCAAATTTGTAGATAGATGGATAAAACGTTTATTCAGTGCAGCAAAAGACACAATACAGGTATTAAAAACATCAAAAAAGGTGAAAAAAAAACAAAGATTAAAAAGATAAATACACACAGACACACACACACACACACTACACACACACACACTAGGCTACAAACACACACACCCACACACACTAAGCACACTCACACACACTTGGCTTTTGTTGACAGCGGCTTAAATTGGCATTTTTTGAGGGCTCTAGTGCTTATGAAAATAATGTATCATCAAAAAGAAAAACTTAGGGACATACATGTAATGTCCGTATTATTCTGTAAAAAATCATTGCTTTATGGTGAATAACCAGAAAGAAAACAGGCGAGAGCGTTTCTATAGAGAAACGACTACCCGCATTTCCTCTTAATTATCCCGGCAGTTGCTGTCAATAATTCATACAAGAAAAGACGTTCAGTTTTTGCTGTTTTTGATGATTTTCCGGGAAACTTTTCCTATTTTGCTTTCCATAAAAACTAGATTCGGACTGACACGAACTCAAACTCAAACTCAAACTCAAACTCAAAGCATTTATTTCAATTAAACCATTTACAGGCACTTTTGAATTGTCAAGAAGTCGGTCAGTCAGAAAATATGAAGCTAGTTGCCCATTCCAAAGCGTAGGTACCTATGGAGAAGAACGGGCAAGAAACTCCATGGACACTCTTTTTAAATGATATTTTACAGAAATATTAGTTACATCATTACTTTTGATTTTAAAATTATATAATGTGAGAACGATGTAAAAAAATTAAGAAAAACGTAAGTGTTAAAAGCGTCCAGAGTGCAACAAATAGTACTTAACAAACTACAATCCAAAAATAAATTAATTAAAAATAAGCCGAGGCAGCTAAGTGATGACCAGCCCCAACTGACGGCGCCCGTTCACGAACATGACGCATAAATCAGCACCATTTAGCTCAACCATTTTGAAGGGAGCTAAATGATCTAACACACACGCCACCGTCAGCGAGACATTTGAGTGAGCATGACATACTATCAGCTGCCAGGGCACATTCGAGTCAATGAAAGACATATTATTACCCGGTAAATGGTAGCTATAGGGTACATAGAACTCACATCTGTGCTATGCAGTTATACAATACAAAGGAAATTGATTTTATACATTGCAAAGATAGTCTTACAATCTTCAGCAGCTCCAACAGTATTTTCATGTGTTAATCAATTAGTTGTGGTTGTGGAGCAGGACCAGCATTGAGCCAGGCATTTTTGTCAGCGATATAATCCCCTAACTTATAATATGCCTGACTGCATAGTGTGCGTTTTATACAAGACTTGAATTTTGTCTCATTCAGTTGAAGAATGTGGGGAGGTATTTTATTATAACATTTTAAACAGTACCCCATAAAAGATGAATCTACTTTAGCCAGTCTGAAACCTGGTTGAACTAATAGGTCCCTATTTCTAGTACTATAATTATGTCTTTCACCTCTTTTACTAAAAAGATGTAAATTTTTCCTTACATACATGATGTTTTCATAGATATATTGACAAGGCACCGTCATGATGTTAATTTCCTTAAACCGTTCCCTTAGAGAATCGCGCCTGCGGAGATTATATATGGCTCTGATAGCTCTTTTCTGCAGAATAAAAATAGAATCGATGTCTGCAGCCCGTCCCCAAAGTAAAATACCGTAAGACATGATGCTATGAAAGTAACTAAAATAGACTAGTCTCGCGGTATCTACATCAGTAAATTGACGGATTTTTCTGACAGCATAAGCTGCTGAACTTAGCCGTCCTGCAAGAGATGTTAAATGAGGACCCCATTGTAGCCTTGAGTCGAGCGTGATCCCTAGGAAAACAGTTTTATCGACGAATTCTAGTTTCTCTTGATTCAATATTATCTCACAATCACTACCCTTGACATTTGGTAAAGAAAATCTTATGCACTTAGTTTTTTTTCCATTTAATACTAAATTATTAGCAGTGAACCAATTTTGGACCTGCAGTAGGGCGTTATTTACGTCGTCAAAATTTGTAGCATGTCTATTTACCTTAAAAATTAAGGAAGTGTCATCAGCAAATAACACCATTTGTGGTTGATTTTTTAATAAATGGAGTAGATCATTAATATACACTAAAAAGAGGAAAGGACCCAATATCGAGCCTTGTGGCACACCAATTTTTACTACTAAACCAAGTGAATTGACACCATTTATTTGAACTTGTTGTTGTCTATCATTTAAATAAGAACTAACTAAACTGAGCGCAAGTTTTCCAAGTCCATAATGCTCAAGTTTCAAAAGCAAGGTTTCGTGATCTACGCAGTCAAATGCCTTGGAGAGGTCACAAAAGATTCCTATGGCGTCTTGGGCCTCTTCCCACGCGTTAAAAATGTGTTTTAATAAAGTTACACCGGCGTCGGTCGTACAACGTCCTTTGGTGAAACCATACTGTTGATCGTGTAGGATTTTATTCATGTTAAAATGATTAAGCATTTGATTAAGCATTATCTTTTCAAACACTTTGCTGAAAACCGGCAAAACGGATACGGGTCTATAATTATTGGTGTCCTTACTGTCCCCGGATTTGTAAAGTGGTATTACCTTACTGTATTTCATTAAATCGGGGAAGACTCCTTGATCCACACACGAATTAAATACTAAGGCTAAGTAGGGCGCAATAGTCTCAATTATGGAGGTACAGACCTTAATGGACATTCCCCAAAGATCTTCGGTCAATTTGATCTTAATTTGCTTAAAAGCCTTAATTACTGTTATGGGGTTAATATGCCTAAAGTTAAATTCAATCGGGCAGGCTGAAACGTTCGCCCTTACTAAATCAAAAGCGAGCGCGGGCGAGGAATTTAAGGTTTCAGTTGTTTTGAGTGGGATACTAGTAAAGAAATTTACAAATTCTTGAGCCACTTCTTTGCTATCGCAAATGAGACCGCTTGACGTCTGCAGTGTGTACTCAGAATTATGCTTCTTATTCCTGTTCGTTTCATTATTTATAATTTTCCAAACGGTCTTTATTTTATTGTCTGCTGATTTTACCTTGTTGCTAATGTATAAGGCGAACGAACGAACGAACATTTTGAAACAAAAAATAGCCAAATCGGTCCAGCCGGTGATACACTTACCAACGAGCAGCATTTCATTTTTTATTATACAGGGTGGCAGGCACATCGACGCACAACCTGTTATCACGTAAACCTTAAAAAAAAAATAAAACATTCAATTCAGACAAGACCCATATTACATTTTTTTTTCTTTACGTGATTCTGAACCCGCTGCGTTGAAGTGTACTTATCGGACCAAATTCAATGAAGGGCTCCGTAGTTGGGATCAATTTATCCCAAGAACAAATTTAACCTTGTAGTTGAAAAACATGTTCTCCCAAAGATTTCAACTGAAAAGTAAGTTTGTACGCACAAAATTGAGAGATTTACCATGTAATTTGAAGACCGTAGACTTCTTATAGATTTTCATGTAATGTATAAGTAAATAAGTATTAAATGTAACTATTATTTGTATTTTATTCGTGTTAAAAATGTCAACTTAATCGGTCTTTTAGATTCGGAATAAATGGACTGTGACAGACGGACAGATAGACATATACACTAGTGATCCTATAAGAGTTCTATCTTTTCATTCGGACATACAAAACCTTAAAAAAAGAAAACTAATGTCATTTTGTAAAAAAATAAGAAAGAGATAGAATTCTTCGTACTTAGATTTGATACTTGTTTACTACAAATATTCAAGTTTGAAGATGTTTGAAATTGAAACAGTCTACAAAATAATAATTAGCTAGCTAAACTGGCAGTAAACTAATTATGTACATGTGAAGTAATATTGTTTATAGAACAAAAGCCAGTAAAATCTCGTTCAAATTCAAACTCACGATTTGACAGATTCCTTACTAATTCGAGAGAAACCATGAGTGAAATCATCAAACATTCCGTCCAAAGTTATTTTCATTCATAACTCTATATTAGGAATTCATAAGGAATGAAAAATACGTTTTGACGATTATCGAAACCGTACATCGAATTCTGCGAAACATTTTTAATAATCGTAAAGTTCTTTATAAAAAAGTTAAAAGAGATTACGTATTCAGTTAGCTTCCCACACTAGGAATTACTCCTGTATCGTGGATGCGTTTACAAACATATAAATTCACATACACAAACAGCCAGACCCGGAACAACTACCTGTAGGTAATACAAATATTTGTTCTGGACGGGAATCGAACCCGCGACACTCAGCGCAGCAGTCGATCGTTCAGCCACTGCGCCAACCGTGTCGTCGAACTTTTCTGATACGTAGGTACTTTTATCTGTATAATTTTATAATATCATAGCTTCTGCCCGCGACTTCGTCCGCGTGAAATTTCTTGTTACTCCGACCCACCCCGTCGCATCGCATCGCCTGCCCACGCTATTACTTCGTTTTTGCTTAGCGTTCTTTTTGACTATTTTTCTTTTTGCTCGGCTCCTAAAGGTCATAGCGTAATATTACATAGCCTATAGCCTTCCTCAAAAATTGGGCTATCAAATGCAAAAAGAATTTTTCAAATCTGACTGGTAGTTCCAGAGATTAGCGCGTTCAACCAAACAAACAAACACACAAACTCTTCAGCTTTATAATATTAGTATAGATAGTATAGATGACATTTTGTTTTCACGTCGTACGATTTTTGAAGTGAAATCTTCTTTAGCGGCGTTGTACACTTTTTTGTAATGGGTAAAAAATGTTAAACTCACGTCAGGACACGTGACCTGATCGAAAATGCGTAAGACAAATGGCCGTAGCCAGTACCACGGGTGTTTTGTTTATAAGACGACTAGCTTCTGCCCGCGACTTCGTCCGCGTGAAATTTCTTGTTCCCCGACCCACCCCGTCGCATCGCATCGCCTGCCCGCGCTATTACTTCGTTTTTGCTTAGCGTTCTTTCTGACTTTTTTTCGTTTTGCTCGGCTCCTAAAGGTCATAGCGTGATGTTATATAGCCTATAGCCTTCCTCAAGAATTGGGCTATCAAATGCAAAAAGAATTTTTCAAATCCGACTGGTAGTTCCAGAGATTAGCGCGTTCAACCAAACAAACAAACAAACAAACAAACTCTTCAGCTTTATAATATTAGTATAGATTCACAAAATACACACGTAATTGTTCAAGTTTTCACTTCTGTCGGCACTCCCGCAGTGCCACTGTTTTTTTTTTATATCGTTGTTTCTGTAACCATGAAGAAATCGAAACTGCGCGCTTTTTTCGAATACCAGTTCCGTAGTGGACCCAACGCAGCACAGACAGCACGCAATGTTAACTACGTGTATGTGCATGGAACCTCATGTGAATACACGATCCGTTTTTTTTGGTTTGATAACTCCCGTTCTAAAAATTTTGATCTCAACAATGGCCGACCGGAGATGAAAGTTGATAACGATGAATTGAAATCCATAGTAGAAGCAGATTCATCTCAAACCACGTTGGAATTCGCAGTAGCTTTCAACGTAAGTGATAAATGGATACTGATTCATTTTCTTCAAATTGGAGAGATAAAAAAGCTCAGAAAGTGGGTACCGTATGTATTCGCTGAAGAAAAACAATAAAATCACTTTTTTAATATTGGAAACATTTCAAATCCAATGAGGCGTTGTGAAGCGCCTCTAAAAGAGTTAATCGATTCCCGTTCCCAGGATTTTTATAGTAGAGCCATCAACGAACTTCCACTAAAATGGCAAAAGTGCATTTTCAAGAACAATTAATACTTCAATTAAAGAAAACGATTTTTTGAAGTGAAAACTTCTTTAGCATCGTTGTGACTTGAAATTTTATGAAACGAAAAAGCGACAGTAAAAAGAGATTACATAAGATTTAACGTGGGAGAAAATGAGATAGGAAGCATTATACAGTGTTTTTGTTTTTTATTATTACAAATGACATCACATTAATCCTATGCTACTAATTTGTGATGATGATGGTGGTAATTGTGATTGTGATTGTGATTGGATGGATGGATGGATGGATGTTCTTTAGCATCGTTGTGATTTGAAAGTTTATGAAACGAAAAAGTACGTCGATCAAAATATGATTCGTGGCCGTAACAAAATATGTATTTACAGAATTATAATCATTAAAGTCATCAACACAACTCTCTAAGACCACGTAACTCCAAAGAATGATGATTTCATGTAACAGTTATTCTTTGGACTTACGTGGTCTTAGAGAGTTGTGTTGATGACTTTAATGATTAGAATTCTCTAAATACATATTTGTTACGGCCGCGAATCATATATTAATCAACGTACAACTTAATACTGACCAGCAAATTACAAAAAACCTACAAAAAATTGAATTTCGCGGGCTACCCTGGCGCTTTCGCCTTAACGTGGGAAAAAAATGAGATAGGAAGCATTATACAGTGTTTTTGAAGGTTTCACATCTACCACGTGTGAATTGCACACATGCTGTTTTTTTTAAAGAAGTAAGTTTTTCTAATGTAAAAAGGCAATTTCATAGGTAAGGGCCTAGGTAATAAGTAATACGGGCTGGTGTCCGCAACTCCACGTCAATGCGCGTATTTTGACGGATGACATTTCTTTACACCATTTTTAAAGTAGTATACTCATCGTCCATTTTTTTATGATGACCTCCGCTTTTCAGATAGACTGACTCCTAATTCTTTTTTCTGCCTTCTAAATTCGTATTGGTGTTTAACTCCTAATTTTATGCCATTATCTTATAACTAGCTGCGTGCCACGGCTTCACCTGCGTAAATGTCGATCCCGTAGGAATATCGGGATAAAAAGTAGCCTATTATGTTAATCCAGGGTATCAGCTACCTCCATACAAAATTTTATCAAAATTGGTCCAGCCGTTTAAGCGTGAAAGTAACAAACATATAAACACACACTCACAAACTTTTGCCGTTATAATATTAGTGTGATGTAATGTGATTACTAGAAAAGGTTGCATGCCACAAACTATGCATGTCATAATCTCTACACTAGTTACTGAAACCACGATGTATGAAACCCTCATAGATTCCTAGAGTCAAGAGCAAACCCTATTTCAAATAAAAAAATATCAAGGAAATAAAATTTTTAACCAACATTACGATTTATGGATTTCCCGGCGTTACCTTCGACTTTCAGGACAAAAATAGCGCCATTATTTTCTTTTCACAGAACGTGTCGCAGTCAACAGTGGTTGAGCGCTTAAAGCTATAATTTTCGACGTGAGAGGTTGCAGGTGTATCGATGGCCGGCTTCTACATTTTTATTTTTTTTATTGCGAGTTGTGTCATTGGAAAGCCCCTTTTATCACTTTTCATGGCCATCATTGAATAAAGACTCAGTTTCTTTTGAGACTTTAATACAGGGTGAAGTGACCTTGTGAAGGCCGCAGGAATCCACTGGATGCGGGAAGCACAAAACCGGTTGAAGTGGCGGTGCTTGTGAGAGGCCTATGTTCAGCAGTGGACGTCTTACGGCTTAAAATGATGATGATAATCAGCTGATCTACCACCACCTGCTCTATTCTGTATTGACACCATTGATCGTTTCGAGAGCTGTGGTGATGAAATAATTTACACAAAGTAATGCGCCAGTCAGGGTTCGAACCAACGACCTATAACTCGTAACTACTCGTAAATTGCGGCCGTTACCACTGGGTCACCATTGCTCATACGGCGTCGATTCGTCGTCATGGCGTCGATTGCGAGTTAAGACTAAAAAAATAAATACCATCGCACACAATACTAATAATTTACTCTTGCCTAATATTAAGGGACTAAGAACTATTCTATACTGTCCCTCCCATACATACATGTTGTTGATAGATATATTGTCATGTAATTATAGGCAATAATGTCTATGAGAATAGGTAAACGTTACGATATTGTCTTGACATGGAATACGATTACACATCGCTTGATTCCTGTAACTTACCAATATTTTTTTTAACAGAATCGTGTATCATTGCGTCACTCCTTAAGAGTCAGCTCTTAAGGAATGACGTTCACCCCTTTACTTCTATTGATCTCCTTGCACCAAAAGAATTTTCTCACAACAACGCATTTTTTCACGGCAACTCAGACACCAGCTCCTCACATTGCTAATAATTTGTGAAACCTAGAATAAGCTTGTCACTGTGAGGAGAAATAAAGAACTTTTTATTATTATTATACGTCATAATTTTTCTGCCCTTAGGTACACCAAATGTTCAGGGTACTTTTTTTTTGTTTTATGTCAAATTCCTATCCTATGTAAAATTCTTATATTCAGCTGCAGCCGGTTAGACTGGAAGCCGACGTTAGGCAGTTAATGATGATATACCTATCTAACTAGCTCTGTGTTCTCTTCCTCTCAAGCTCACACGATTCACATATCTTTTCTTTGGTCTATACAGGAAAGAGAAACAGGTTCTAAAGTTCACTTATCCTCCATAGAAAAGGGGATAGACGGGCGTTGTGTGTAGTGGGCTACTCCCCGACGTTCGATATCGGGACGTTGTAGATATGCTAGTTGCGCAGTAAACTCTGCTTGCGCGATGCAGGATTTTGCGTGACGTCAGTGTGATGCGTAGTTCGCATATGGCGATGCAGATAGATGCCGCCACAGGTCTTCCTCTTTTCATATCAGTGTTTATATTGAGGACGAATCATTCGGGTTGAATTTCATATCGAGTCGGAATCGTATCGTCTAGTCAAAAAAGGTCCTCCTATATGTCAATGATCGGATATACATATTAACGGATATAATATGTTACGTGTATAGATCACAACTCTATCTGTCGTGAACGTTCAACGACCTTCTCTGTCCCGTCGAGATATTTTTAGCCGCAAGTGGGACGAAAACTTTATAGATTTTTCTTCATTTCGCTTAGAGCGTTGGGTCGAATCTCATTCATAAGTTAAGGGCAAAGAGACTTTCATAAGTTTGTTCTATTTTTGTACTTTTTCAATCAACTACTTTAAAAGAATACCTATGTCTTGCGAATCTGTTACATCTCGTGGTGTCCTGGAGATTGATTGATTCATGTGTCGTGTGTATGAGGGTAGGTAGAAACTACGGAACGCAATCTGCTAAGATCCTTACAATATTTCTTTTGCATCGTTGACGTTCATATTATACACCCAACAACGAATTTAATGCTCGTTTTCATGAAGACTAGGCCGCACCTAAGCGTAATATATGCCTGAACAAATGTGTAAAGTAGGATTTTCAATGCTCGGCTCAGGTGCGAGAGTTGAGAAAGCGTTGCATTTAGGTGTTGCCTAGTGTTAGTGAAAACAAGCATTAGTGTGTACTCAGTGCAACTTCGTCTACATATACAGGATGTCCCTGGAAGTATGGATCAAATCGAATAGGGGCGTGGGCAACGCCATTTCCAAACATTGTTATGACCAATTTTTAGGGTTCCGTAGTCAACTAGGAACCCTTATAGTTTCGCCATGTCTGTCTGTCCGTCTGTCCGTTCTCGCTTAATCTCTGTGACCGTTAGCACTAGAAAGCTGAAATTTGGTACCAATATGTATATCAATCACGCCGACAAAGTGGTAAAATAAAAATTGGAAAAAATGTTTTATTAGGGTAGCCCCCCTATATGTAAAGTGGGAAGCGATTCTTTTTTTAATTTCAACCCTAACGTGTGATATATTATTGGAAAGGTATTTAAAAATGAATAGGGGTTTACTAAAATCATTTTTTGATAATGTCAATAATTACGGAAATAATCGCTCCAAAAGTAAAAAACAATGTGTCCCCCCCCTCTAACTTTTGAACCATAAGTTTAGAAAATATGAAAAAAATCTGAAAAGTAGAACTTTATAAAGACTTTCTAGGAAAATTATTTTGAACTTGATGGAAACAACAGCTTTTGTACAAAAAAGACAAAAAGTTGTACAAAATAATTTCTGGACTGTTTGTAGTATAATCGTATACGATGGATGGATACCCACTTTTAAACTCATAAGTGGGAACACTTATTGTGACGGACGGGAAACTACGGAACCCTAGACTGAGCGTGGCCCGACACGCTCTTGGCCGGTTTTTGATTTTTTCAATCACTTCGCATAGTGCTCAAAGATAAAAATTATTACAAAAAAACTTTCAGGGCTGTCAATTTAATTTTATTACACAGCCCGCATAGTTTTTTTATGATTTGATGATGATGATGGCCGTGGGGTCCGAGTGCTCATGTTCTTTTTAAGGAAATTTCGAAACGGCTGGTTGATACTTCCCGTGACCCAAGGGCTGGCTTTTACCTGGGCCAGAGGCTAAGCATTGCCATACAATGTGGTAATGCTGCCAGTTTCTTATGTACAGACGCCAGCACATCAAGCTACCCGAAACTGACAAATTTTCCCAATCAACATTGAACTTTATGCTTTAAGGATAAAGTTGAAAATCTATTAAAGAAATTTGACAGATTGTAGTAGCTTGATGTGCTGGCGTCTGTACATTACCAGTCGACAGCCATGCGGATGAAGTTTTCGACGATATATTTTAGTTTGTTTATAGTTTTAGTTATGTTAGGATTTCATTTTGTTATTTTTTATTAATTCATTAGGTATTAGTTATTATTTGCTTAGTTATTTATTGTTATAAATATTGACTCAAATGTAAAAAAAACCACAATGTTTCAAATGGACAACATCTTTGCCACTTCACCTATTTCGATTAGATTAAGGCAGTTACTTAAAACTCTTGTGATTTAAAAAGATGTTATTCAATCTATGTTCAGTGATGAAACTCTAGTTAAATATCAGTATATTTTGTTGGACCTATTCCTAAGTAAACAATGGTTTGCTTACCAACAAGGGTTTAATATCAAAACATCAAGGAGATAAGTATAAGGTAGCCAGCGAAATTTACAGATCAGTGTCAGGCTGCATTTTGAATGAATCCTATTAATTGATATTCCGAAATAGTAATTCATTAGAATTATACATACATTAGACCCGTAGTAATTGTATGAATGTTCGTAATATTTCCCGATAGGAAATCCCATCGGGCAAGTTTGTTTCATAATTAAATTACATGAATGAAGGAAATAAGGATTGGAAGATAAAGCTAAAAAAAGGATCAAACACTAATAGACCTGTAACACCAGTAGCAGTTTTTTTTTATTTAAGTAATTAGGTATTGAAAAAAATATTTTTTTATTTCAATTTATAATGCTCCAGCTTGTGTTCAACAGCCATGAAGATATTTTCCACTGTGCAAGGAGTTGCTGAAACAAAGATGATTCTATATTAGTACTTTGAAATTCGGACGTGCAGTGCAGCGATGCTATTCTGTAAAAATCTCACCGTGAAAACTTAAGTGAAGTGAGCGTGGAGTGAGCTGTCAATAGTGTCAATTCCTAGCAAAAACAAACTCACTTCACCTAAGTTCCCACGGTGAGATTTTTACAGAATCGACCGGCTGGTTTTACTTCTGGTTTTGCATCACTGTCAAAATCACAGTGACCTTTAGGCCTGAATTCCTGTTACGCTGACGTCGGTCGCGTAAGATCAGTACCAACATACGCGCCGCTGAAGTCACCGTCGCAGTATGGTATGGTGTTTTACAGAACACAATGTATGTATATTCACACGCGCGACCGACGTCAGCGTAACAGGAATTCAGGCCTTATTCTCGTTAAGATAAGGTTACTGTTGGGTTGCTGCGGTCAGAGATAAAATAACTGAAGGGATTTAGGAACGCACACGATTCAATAGCGAACTCATTTGTTTTACACATCTTGACACCGTTCGAAATTCAAAGTGTTTTTTTAATGCAGAACTTTTCTCTTCGTAGTTCTTAAAATCATACATTTTTAGAGTAATTGGTATCCTAAAACAATACGCACAAAGTTCCATTTTCGGAAATGCCTTTCCTATCTTTTTTTGCAAGGTACCTACCACAGAGTTCAGACACGTGTATAAACTATTAACCGTCTGATTTATTACTTTATTATTTATGTACAGACGCCAGCACATCAAGCTACTACAATATGTCAAATTTCTTTAATAGATTTTCAACTTTATTGCTAACGCATAAGGTTCAAAATTGGTTGGGAAAATTTGACAGTTTCGGGTAGCTTGATGTGCTGGCGTCTGTACACAATAACTACGTTTATGTTTATGTTATTTTGTTGTCCCTGCAGGCTACTGTCGTTTTCAGGCAAAATCCCGCTTACTGATAATTGTTTTCTAAGGATTAAATGGAATAATAAAAATAATACTTATTTGAAACGGTAAAAATGACATTATAGATATTATTTTGTTTTAATGTTTGAGTAAAATTCACTGTGCCTCTCTGAGCATGAAATCCGTAGTTTTGGCTGAAGTTACGGGCATTCTATACTCCGTATCACCTACGGACATAAGATTAGTTCGAAGCCCAAACTAAGAATGAATGACAACATCATTTAACAGTTGTCCTTACTTCCGATATATTTTAGCCCATCCGAAGAGGTTAATTAATCGGGAATAGAGTTCATTCCGAACTACTTTTATAGGGGCCCGTATCCTCGTTGAGGTCTTAGAGAATAGGACCCAGTTAAGTAACGCTAAACCAAATAAATGTAGTTTTATCAATACCTATTGACTAAATTGATAAGTAAAGCACATTTACACGATGCAAGTGGCATATTGCAATAAAATTAAAGCAACAAATGCAACAACTTTTATTGTTGCTCCGCAGGCAATTAAATAGCAAATTGTCTTTCAGGCTTAAATTACTACTTTAGAATTAAGCATACTTTGAATTTTAATTTTTCACACTTGTGCTCTATAATACCTCGATTGGTCTCCATAGCCGAAATTCGGTCTTATTTTTGAAGTGAAAACTGCTTTAGGCGCGTTGGGCATTTTTTGAGATGGGAAGAAACCATTGAACTCGCGCCACTGTTACCGTAAGCGACACCGCGCGTGTTTGTTTATAAGACGATTAAAAATATACCTGCTTCGGATGTGTTCGGCTGTCCTCGAGATGTACTCGGTTTTAATGTATATTCGATATGTCAGTGAGTGATGGCAAAGTATTCTGTTTGTGTTTTGTTTTGACTTCTGTCGGCACTCCCGGAGTGCCACTGTTATTTTTTTTTAACACAAAAATCGTAATTATCTTACCTAAATCAAACCACACGTCTTCGTAACCGGCATCCAAACGAGCAGAGTGTACAGCTGCGTGAACCGCGTGGAGGAATACTGTTGCCAGGCAGAATGAGGGCTCACCGGTCGCTAAGGACAAAAACACGTGTAAATACATGTGATGAAACATCAGCCTTGTTATGGAGGGATTAACAGCGCGGTGATAGATTTTTATGACAAATCGAAGCATTACAGCTATCGCAAATCCATTTTTCTATAGAATGTGTTATTCATAAACACTACTCAATATAAATACTAGGTGGCATTTGTCGATGCAAAACCTGCTACCATGGATTCAATATGATTCTGGACCACCCTTTTTTTTTTTTTTTTTTTCAGGATGGGAAATCATCAAATGACTCCTCCCGCTCTGGGTGGAGCGGAAGGGAGTGTCAGACTCTTACTGACTAAGTTGAAATATTCGTCGGTTATTTTTTTTAAAAACAGATGTTTCTTATAAAAGTGACATGATCTACGCGGTCAAAATGTATGGAATAGCAATTTTTTCAATGCACAGTAATGGATTCAAAGTACCTAGTAGTTGACCAGTATTAGTTTCAAAATCACTTGAACTTAAGGAAATCTTGTACCACTCAAGTATAATTAGAAATCTTGAGAATTAATTGGTCAGTGTGAATCTTTAGACTTCAATAAACTATCCAATTAATGCTTAAGTAAGTGATCCTATACAGAACCTATGTTAAAGATAAATGATTACGGCTACATTGTGTAGTACGACATACAAATGTTAGGTAATCAATGTTGATTAAATTAATTAACAACGTTTATTTGAATCACAACTGTCATTCTTTGACGTTTGTGATTCGTGTAGTCATAGATTACAGTTCGACCACTGTTGTCGAAATCCCAGTGACCTTTATTCTCATTCTAATAAGGTTGGGTTCGGTTTTTGCCACTGACAAGTCTATCGGAATCATAGTGATCTTTATTCTCGTTACCATAAGGTTGTTGCTGCCAGAGGTAATATAACTGTGAGTCCGTTCACAGTGTAGCTACTTTTGTTTGTGAACTAAAATTTATATTTTTTCTTCATTATTAGAACTAGATAATAGGGTCCTTAATAATTACGTAAAATTGCTTTGTCTGACGTTGTTAAGCTACTATCTAATTACATTCTTTAGCGCCCTATTCATATTGAAACGTCTATCATAATATTATAAAAATAATACTGGCATAAGTTCACGTGATTTTGTAACTATACCAAAAGATTTATCCCTAATTTTAGTACAGTAACTAATTAAGTGAGAGTTACGTAAAGTCAGTTCGTATTGTTCAATATCGCTGCAGCCACATGGAGTAAGAGGTTAATAATAGCTTAATGAATTTCATATCCAAAAACAAAAACTCTCTTTGCGACATAGTTTTCGTCGTTAAGACAAATGATGTTCAGTGTATCAACTACATTAGTAACTACTATTACCGTCCGGCCGTCGAGAGGAAGCGTACCTGACACATATTCAATTGTATGAAACTGACGCGTGTCAAAACGCATTCTTTCGTCAGCTGGACTGTAAGTCTTAAAAAAACAAGAAGAATAGTTGCTGGTCAGTCGGTCTTGTCTTAATTACTTTTGTGTTCAAGAATGAGTGATTAATAACAACCAGGGTTGTTTTTGCGCAGAAAATTTAAATTCATAGATTGTTTATTAGTCCTGAAAATGATTGCCCGGAAGTCTTTCTGTCAGCAAGAGACTATGGTGTAAATACTATTTGCTATTGTCCATGTTTACTATTAAAATTTAATAAATTAAAGGAAAGTGGATAATTACTCCTTGTCACAGCTGTCAATCTACAATTTTTTATGGAATAAAACCTTACTTCACTAATAGTTTTTCTATTTGTCTCATTTTCTCTCGTATCAGAGACATACATAAATAAATACCGTAGTAAACTTCTCACCTTTAGACTGCAATATACCAAGTTCATTATTTCCATTACGACGGAAGTAAATCCTCATGTCAGATGGAATGTCTTTGATTCCCGGAATCTTGTAGGTCCAAGTTCTATCAGTGAGCAGCTTCCCAGTTGAACCATCGTAAACTATTTTTTCTGCGGTCCAGTATCCAAGACCCATAACGAAGGCCCCTTCAATCTGAAAAACGTGAGATGTGATTTAAAAAAAAGTAAAATATGTAATTATTTTTCTTAGGTATTATACCATCTAAAAGTTTCAATATGTTTCTACTCAGAGAGATATTAAAACTAATTAAACTTACTTGAGCAACGTCAATTTCTGGACTCAAACTCCTTCCAGTATCTTCCAAAATATCAACCCTTATAATGTCATGGTTTCCAGTCAAAATGTCAACTTCCAATTCCAACATTCCAACAGCATAAACATCATAAGGCTTGCCATCACTGAGGTTGAACATGGAGGAAGCTTGAAGATCTAGACCTGCGTCATAAGCTCCAGCGATCAGTTCTTCCCATGTAGGTGTATCCATCTTTTCTCTAATAGGTTTAAGTCTCTCGTTTAAAACTTCACAACCTTTCTTAACAGCAAATACAACGCATTCACTTCCTATACTTCCTCCAGTGACCATTGCATTGGGAGAAGTAAAGCTATTACTAGGCTTAACACTGATCTTTTCCAAAGGTATACCAAGAACATATGCGCAAACTTGAGCTGCTTTAGTATTTAAACCTTGTCCCATCTCTATTCCTCCATGGGTAACCACAACGGAGCCATCGCCATGGTAGATTGAAATTAAGGCATTGAAGTTGCCTGTATAAAATATATCAACTGTTAATGGTATCATTTTTATAGCTCGTTTTCTCCATCGATTACTTTTATTAAATTCTTCAACTTCTTTCTTCCTGTCGTCGTAGTTTGCGTCTACTTTTAATTGGTTTATCAATTCTGGGATTGGATTGTTCTCTGTAGGCATGTTTAGAAGCCTCACTTTAATGGAATCTAGTTTTAGACTGAACGCTATCCTCTCCATTATGTGCTCTATCATGGCAACGCCTTCAGCTGAAACTGTATTGAAAAAATAAGTTAAATTTGTCTTTATTGACTTTACAAAGGAAAAATTGTTTAATGCACTAAAATAATATTTCTTAAAAAGAAACATTTCCGGTTGACTTGTTTGTTTTATCAAATAAACTATGAGTAGCTGGTCCAGAATATACCATTTGTGCTTACTAGTTCCTTTGAAGGAACTAAGGGTTGCAGAAATATCGACGCGCAAACTAACAATGAATTCATATTTTTTTTTATAACAGACGAAAATTTTAAACGCTTGGGAGTTCAGAATCATGTACTGAATCAATGGTATATTCTGGTAGTGCGTCGATGCCACCCTGTATTAGTATGTTAATCAGTAATGATTGATAAATAAAAAATCTCCTACACTTGAACAACCAGAGTTTTTGTTTGAATTACTTGTGGTCGTTATTTGTTTATGCTACTGACCAACCTTATACAAGTACGCCTTGTTTATTACAGGTCAGTTGTTTATGTTGATTGGCAATTTGACATTGGCAATTTTTTGGAAAACCAAATGCTAACGATGTGTTAGTGTGTAGGCTTTTCGTAAATTCTAATTGTTTTCCGGAAAGTGTAACTGTTTTGTGGTTAACCGCTATAAATTATTAATTGTTTCAGTTTCAGTGAAATTTGAATCAATATGTTTGAAATCGATTGTAATATCTATCAGTTATATTGTTTTATTATCACTGCGACTTCAAACTTTTGGATCGGTAATGAACTTATTAAAAGTATAAGAGCAATAATGTTTTTTGTCAGAATTATTAAACAGAATCAATAGAACGTAGGAAAAATCATCAATAGAAAATCAATCACATTTTGTTTACTTACACGGCGCCCTACACCAAGTGTTGGATGGTTTGTCAGTCAAGACACTGTAAGGAGTGATGGACCATCTCTTGTGATTATAGCAGTTGTAAAAGTGTGTGGTAGTGAGCATTGTGAGGACCTCGTTGTAGCTGCAGCCGCCATCCTGGTAGAAGGTATTTTTCAGGTACTGGATTTCACCTTCGGCGTTTACGCCAAGCTGAAAGAACCAAATTTGGAGAATGGTAGAAATAATTACTAGAATCTTCTATTTTACATAATTTCAACGTTTTCATCATCATTTTGTTTAACCATTTCATGAAGAACCAATTCGGTTATTTAAATAGGCAATTTTGTTTTTAGGGTCAGGCAAAGTTGAATTAGTTTTTTCAATCTGGTATTTTCATGCAGCCCAGAGTCAGGATTTGCCTGGTTGATGGCAATAGGCTCGCCGTCGGTGAGTACAGGCGTAATGTTATAGCAATCCTTGGTTTAAAAGAGAGATCCCTAATTTGCTTAGTTTTAATTTTGTACCTCAAAGTTGCACTTGGTGGGAATTCGCTTTCCAATTGACTTCATATTTGTCTGCAAGGGTAGAATCATTCTGCAAGTTTTGTTCAATAGATGGGTAACTAGTGCTGCAGAGCACGCAATTTGAGCAGATCGGGATATTTTGCCACCGTAGGCACCCCCAACTCGACGAACGATCACGTTTATACTGAAATCATCAAGAAGAGCTAACTAGTAATTGTAATTAAAAGTTAAATGCTTATTTTTGAAGTGCTTATTGTCTAAGCAGAAAGTTCAAAACCGATTTCCATAACATACCTGTTAACAGGTACTTTCAAACTCTGTGCGATAGCAACGTTGGTTAGATCAAGCCACTGTGTAGACGAGAACACTTCCATACCATCTTCGGTAGGTCTAGTCACACACGTTTGGGGCTCCATGTAATAGTGGTACTGTTCTTCCATTTCCAATTCTCCAAGAATAACAGTTTTAACATCATGTCCAACATCAGTCGGTTCTACGGCTTGGTCTGCTTTCACTCTTTTACTCTTTTCTGGAGATTGTAAAACCTGGTCAATAGTTAGCATAGGTTTATTCTTACTTATTGAACTATATCGTATTTTGACAAGTCGAGCAGCGTTGTTTGCTGTTTTCTCTCTATCTGCTACTATTATGGCTGCCGGTTGTCCGTAAAACTTGACTTCTTTAGGACAAAGTATTTCTTCTTGATCACTCATAAAAGGTATATTAGAGGGGGTGAATATATTATCCCCTGGGATGTCTTTTGCTGTGTAGAAAGCAATTACACCGGGTAATTTCTGAAACAGATTATATATTATTCACGTAAGTATGTAGCTAACAAATTACAATTGTGTAAAGTTAATTGTTTTACGGTTAATTACTATGAAACTATAACTGCATCTGTACTTACAAACGCTTCAGAAGTTTCAAAATCTTCAATCATACTGCCTGGAACAGCATCGGCAGTAACAAAGGCAGCAAATACTTCATCAACTTGTCCTGGCAGATCATTAGCAAATGTAGCTTCACCACTGCATTGTACCAATGCTTCTATCTTCGGAATAGGCTGATTTAATGGCCATATGCTCTTGTCAGTTTCAAAGGATTGCATGCCTTTGGATTTATGGCGTTTTATAGCTTCGCCTCCTGATTTGTACAGTGGATTCATTTTTTCGCTTGGACAAAGACTAAGCATTGCCTAAAAATGAAGTGACAGTTAATATAAGTAAATAAAAATCTGGCTTCTTACCATGCATTCTCATTATATTCATTCTATATTGTAAAAAAAATTTTGTTCATTTTGACCGCGTCAAAATATATTGCACTTTTATATGAAACAGCCGGTTTTTTTTTTATAACAGACGAAAAATTTCTACGCTAGGGTTTCTAGAATCATGTGGAAAACATGGTTACAGTTTGCGCGTCAATGATGCCACCCTGTATGTATATAGTGTAGCACTATTAAATATAGTTTGCCAATATACCTTATAATACAAAGACAACGCTAACATCTTCCTGTAAGCTGCCGAAGGTTCAGGCGGTGCATCAATAGGATGTATCTCTTCTTGTAACGTTTTTAATGCTAGCTGCAAAGTCTCATCAGTATAAAGATCTTTGCCAACTAAAACTTCTTCAGTTTTCGATGCATGTGTGAACGCTGCTGAAATACTGCTGTAAACAAGTGTAGCTTTTTCTACTATGCTTGTATCTTTTTTGAATTTGAACAGAAATCCTGCGTTAACAACTGCGTGTGCATTTTGAGATCGAGGCATAATCTGTAAGAAAAACAGGACGTAAGCTTTAAATAAAACTTTGATCCCTGAGTTTATTGCTTCTCAGAGGTAGTCAGATGGGAAATGTCGACTCTATCTAGATTTTTTTTAACATGACGTGTAAATATGATTCCGACATATGCCTATTTACAAAACACAAATTCATTTCATTTTTAAGATCATTTTATGATGCCTTGAGTACTGGCTCAAGGTATCATAAAACTGATTTTTGGAAAGACCATAGCTGTTTGCAGCCTAGAAACCTGTTTATATCATTCTGTAAAGAAAACAAAACATGCTATTCATATAGACAGATTTTTGCCATACCTTATAAGTTTTTACTGCACAGTAGTGCGAAAGCGGTGGCAGCAATATGTTTTTAAGAATTTTGCCATGCATAGATGTTTTGAGAAAGTCTGTCATTTTCATCTTTTCTTCCTTGTTTACGCCTTCAGCTGTAAGAGATTATTATGCTGTATTAGACAAACGAATTATAAAGTGATGAAATGATTTAAGAAGATCAGTCCAGAATAAGTTATAGCAAACGATCATCTGAAGACCGTGTAGATTTGTGTCTGAAAAGGTCTTTTGAAGAAAGAACCACACAGATTGAGTGGACCTGTTCAGACAGTGCACGCATTTGTCAGTAATCACGCAGCTCAACTCTGAACTGAAGGAGCTCAACAAATTAACAACGATACCACAGAAAAGACATTTAGGTAGGCCCCATAGATTACTCAAAATGCCAGGCCATGATTAAAACTAACTGAGAAAAACAAACCCACATAGTCTTCTCATTCACAAAGATTGACATTATTGAAATCTCATTTATCAAGTTTTCACAGTGAGATTTTCACTGAATTGATCAGCTGGTGACAGTGCGTTATGAAGATTTAATGTAACTGATACGTAAACAGAACAGCCGTACTTTTTAAATGGTATTAATTTCAAGTATCAAGAGTTTTAAATATTCATGAATATAAGCAATCCATACTAATATTAATATAAATATTATTAAATATAAATTCGAAAGTAACTGTGTGTCTGTCTCTCTGTATATTACCTTTTCACGCCTAAACCACTGAACGGATTTCGATAAAATTAATAGGACTTGATAATCATTGTTTCCCTTACCAATTGTTATCATTGCTCCAACAGTCTCGAAAAGTAAGAATACATCTGATTGGAATTCATTGTTGAAATGTTTCAAGAACAGATTGCCGCCTATTGTGCCGATCTGAAACATACAAGTTTAAAAATCAATTACGACCGCATGTGTCCACACACAGCTCTGTCTAACTCTTCAGTGAAAATAGGCGTGATTATTTTTGTTATGTGTGTTATTTTATTCTAGCGACATGTTCCTGATATTTAGCGCAAGTGCAATGGCGACATGTCAAAAGGTCGAGATATCTGCTCTACCTAAGTTAAATAAAGTGCATTATATAATGCTGAAATCCATTATGGAGTTACAATATCTATGCGGTCATATAGACAGACACGAAAAGTGACTTTGTTTTATACTACATATATAGCTTGCAGAGAAAGCAAACTAAAGTGGCAGTGGGCTAGCCATGTTTGTCGAAGGACCGATGACTGATAATAGAGCAGACGAGTCCTGGAGTGGAGACCAGGTATCGAAAAGCGTAGCGTGGGAAGCCCCCCAACCGACGACTTTAAGAATGTGGCTGGTACAGACTGATGTGGAAGGCGGAGGACAGGGTGTTGTGGCGTAGCCTGGGAGAGGCCTATATCCAGCAGTGGACTGCGATAAGCTGAGTAAACATAAGTATAGATATAGATACCCGTATATGTATATATATGTTTTACTGTTACCTTAGGGCTTTATGTTATTCCGACAGGAAAATTACAATATTTGATTATACTTACATTCCTCACAGGGATATGAGCCACGAGATCCATGTGATCGTAAAATTGTTTTAAATACGAAAACTCTTCTTTCTCTGTCGACAGTTTTAGAAAAAGCTCCATCATCTCCGACAATGGCATGCCAGCGCCCAGTATAAGGTTCACATCAATCGTATGACCCTTTAGTTCAGCCACGTTGAATATATCAATCACGTTTTTCGGATACTCCGTGACGTGGTATACACCTGCAAATAAATTATTATAACTACATATTGAGTGCCTTATAGTCTCTGCTGAATAAATATTTTTTTCTTTACATTCATTGGATGCTTTTATTAAAATTACTAGATGACCCGACAGACGTTATCTTGTCAAATTTTCAATAGTTCATACAATTTTTTATGGAAAATACACTTTCAGTTTTTCCGAAATTTCACATTTTGCCGGCAACTTTTCAAATTTTTCTTTCCGTAAGAACCTGTTTTATATTTTAAAACAAAAAATTGCCAATTCGGTCCAGCCGTTTTTAAGTGATGCGGTTGCTAACGAACTCATTTCAGCATTTCATTTTTATTGTGTAAAAAATATTATGAAATGCCATGTAAAGTTTGTTAATATTACGTATAATGTGGAGATAATTATATGATGAACTTTTGACCTATAAGATAAATTAGAAACAAATGAACTATGCCACATAACAAAAAACATTAACCTTATAAAAAAAAAACTAGCGGATATCCTTGTACGATTTTTTCTGTTGTATAAGAATGTTCGTTACCTTGACCGGTGTTCCCAGCAATCAGTTTGTAATCTCCAACACTCATAGCTTTAAAAACATCATTCAAATTGTAAGCTTTGTACCATTTATGTTTACCAGCATCCATTACCATCATCTTTTCATCACTTAATTGAATGAAATCATCGTCTGCTTTTACATCTTTATTATTATCATCATTGGATTTAATAACTCCTTTAAAACATCTGTCTTTGTGAGAACATTTTTGAGTGCATTTAAGTGCACAGGGACTGATAAAGTCCAAATCTTCAAGATCACATAGTTTGTCTAGAAGTGATTGATCAGCATCCTTAGCGAATGTTTTGAAAGCATCAGCTATGGGTCTGTATCCGGTACACCTACACATGTTACCGGCGAAAGAATTTTCTACTTCCACTGAAGTTAGGTTTTTGTTTTTTGATTCGTATAAACTGAAAATAGGAAAATGTTGGAATGAATATCTGCTTGATAATAAATTTAAACTAATTGTACCTCAGGTGGATCCTGGATTATCCGGTATCATCGTGCTGACCTGCTTTTACTTTTACCTCAGCACGAGTCAGATCTATACAGGATGGCAGGGATAACGACGCGCAAATTGTAACCATGAATTTAGTACATGATTCTAGACTCCCTAACATAGATATTTTTCGTCGGCTATCAAAATAAAAATCTCCTGTTACATACAAAAGTGCAATACCTACGCGATCAAAATTAATAGAACAGCTAACTTTGTTTTAATAACGGACGAAAAATTTTGACATTTTATTGCTGAGGGGTCCCGAATCATGTACTAAATCCATGGTAACATGTTGCGCTCGATGTATGCCACTCTGCATACTTAGTGCCATTATGAGAGAACAACAGTAAATTACACAAAGTTATTTAGGTCTTAAAAAGATACACATTCGCACAAATGATACAAGTAATAGCGATATTGATGACCTAGTTTTATTCAACTTTTTACGGCATCGTAAAAGATTATTTAGTATCCTTACCACGTCAGCATTGGAACAAAAAATATAAAAAATTGCGTAGGTTTCACAAAATCGCTTGTTATTCGATACTGGATTGTTACACAAGAAGTGGATGTTTTGTGAAATATGTGAAAAATGGTTGGTATGTGGAGTATCGTTTTTATAACAGAGTAGAATGTATTCGTAACATTATATTTTCCCCGTTTACTTGTAAATGTGTGTCTTAAAGTTAATAAATGATAAACATTTGTTAAACCATTTTTTTTCGTTCAAATTTGTCATAGCAAGCAACGTATACGTAAATAAAAAGTTAAAATAATTGTCATACTCTTCATAATCTTACCTGTACATATTCATGACCCATCCAGGAGTGCAGTACCCACACTGGGTGCCATTAAACTTGGCAAGTCTGGTCTGTATGTCATGGTAACCTTTGATCCTGTTCCCGATACCTTCCACTGTGGTCACCTCCCAACCATGGCAGGATAGTGCTGATACCAGACACTGAAAAAAGATAAAGAAACATTAAGATATATCCAACTATTACTGACTTTGGATTTACATCGATGTAGAATCGATAACCATCGCAGCAGACGAGCCCTTGAGTAATGACCGCGAATCGACAAGCGTGGAGAGGAACGCTCTGTTACTAAGCCGACACCGTTTGTCTTTTAAAAAAACAAACAATTATTCTACTGGAACCACTTTAATTCACCACAATACAAAACACACAGACACACAAGTTTCACCAGTACAAATCACAGGAACACAAGTTCTTGGGTGCTTATATTCTGGCAATCTCCCTCTTAATTGCTCCCTTAATTTGGGCAACTAGTTTACGCGGCAGGCAGCGTGCAGAATCTAACTAACACAATTATCCATATTATTTCTGTGCATTGGGTAAAAATGCAACATCAGTACTTTAGTAAAGGAAAAGTTCACTATAAATAAGTAAAATCTGACTTAGGCTTTATTGCCTTGTAATAAGGGTTATAACAGCCCCATAGCATCATGGACTTACCAATTTAGTAAGGGTGGCTGGGTGACTATAGATGCAGAAGACGGAGAATCAGAAACTAGGGCTATTTGGCAACGGCCTAAATATTATCAGTAGTAAACTGCGATATGTTAGTTAAATTGAATTTTAGCTTGACATAACTTAGGTTTTTTTTTCTTTTTTTTTCTGGATGGGAAATCATCAAATGACTCCTCCCGCTCTGGGTGGAGCGGAAGGGAGTGTCAGACTCTTACTGACTAAAACCCACCCGTGTTCCTTCCTTCGCCCTTTATGTTCTGGGCCAGCGGTAACCCTTTCGGACAATCCCGCTGAACATAACTTAGGTTGCCATCGAAATTTCTCAATTTAACAAGACGTATATTTTGTGTGGAGATTTTAAATTGGGTACGAATATATAAAATTGTAAATGTTACTCATTGCAGAAACTGTTTTCAAATAATTTGTGTTTTTCTCAAACGGACAACAAATGCCTTTCAAGTCTTCATTTAGTGCTTAAGTTAAGAGGCTCCGAGAGAGGTATAAAAAGAGAGATATACAAGAGAGGTATCGAGAACGATACCTCTCTTTTATATCTCGCTTTTTATGCCTCTCTTTTATAATATTTAGGCGTTTAGTATCACTAAGAAGTCTGACATAAAAACATCTACTTCTTATATCTTGACTGATAATAAAAAAAACGAATAAATACGTCGTCTATTTAGGTGGGATGGCTGTCATTAAATGTTTCAAAGAAGCCTAAGAACGTTTAGGAATAAGTACTACATACTTAGAAAAAGACTGGTTAGAAGTAGATATATATACTTATGAAGGTATATCTACTTTTAAGCAGTCATTTTCTAGCATACCTATAAGCATTTTTACAAAGGCCTTTGATTCTGTGCCAGGGCATTACTACAGATGTTGGTGTGTCATATCCTACTAATATTATAAACGCGAAAGTTTGCGAGGATGGATAGATGTTTGTTACTCTTTCACGCAAAAACTACTGAACAGATTTTGATGAAACCTTACAGTAATATAGCTTAAATATCAGAATAACACAAAGAATACTTTTTATCCCGATATTCTTACAGGATCGACACTTATGCGGGTGAAACCGCAGGGCGCTGCTAGTCACACTAATATTATAAAGGTAAAAGTTTGTGAGTGTGTGTGTTTACATGTTTGTTACTTCTTCACGCTCAAACGGCTGGACCAATTTTGATAAAATTTTGTATGGAGGTAGCTCACACCCTGAATTAATATATAGGCTACTTTTTATCTCGATATTCCCACAAGATCGACACATATGCGGGTGAACCGCGGGGCGTAGCTAGTTAAAAATAAATGTAATACCTCATAATATTACAGGGTAGTAGGAACATCGACGCGCGACCTGTTACTATGAATTCAGTACAAGATTCTGAGCCCCCTGTGTTAAAATTTTTCGCTGGTTATTAAAAAAAATCTTGTCCATACATTTTGACCGCGTAGGTATGAAACAGCAGATTTTTTTAAAAGTGAAATCTTCTTTGGCGTCGTTGTACACTTTTTTTGTAACGGGTAAAAAATGATAAAGTCGCGTCAGGACACGTGACCTGATCGAAAATTCGTAAGACGGATGGCCGTAGCCGGTACCACGCGTGTTTTGTTTATAAGACGATTCACAAAATACACACGTAATTGTTCAAGTTTTCACTTCTGTCGGCACTCCCGGAGTGCCACTGTTTTTTTTTTTGATAGTCGACTAAAAAATTCTGCCCTAGAGGGTCTAGAATCATGTGCTTAATTCATGGTTTCAGTTTACGCGTCGATGTCCCTGCCACTCTGTATACACCGGAAACAATGTTGGGCGACAATTGTGCAACATTTTGATGTTCCGAAATATTATTTTGTTAACCATATATAATAACTATTACCTAATTAATTTATAAAAATAACAAAATTAAATCCTAACTTAACTAAAACTATACACAAACTAAAATATAGTATCGAAAAATTCATCCGCATCGCTGTCGACTGGTAATGTATCCAAGAGACTAGCGGCATTACCACGTTGTATGGCTTTATTTTATGAATTAATTAGGTATTTGTTATTAATTGCTTTCTTATTATTCTAATTTACAACAATAAAGTTAATAATCGACAAAAAAAACACATATACGAAACATTAGCAAGTTGCTAGCAACATTAGTTCACGCATCACATGAAATGTTGTTGAATAAATGTTGCATAACTTTTCCCCGGTATATGAAAATAAATACTACCTTGAATTAGATTAACCTATGAATATCTAGGGTAATCTGCAGCTTTGCCTAGTCCTAGAACTAGATCCTTAGGTCAAAGTAACCAATGTCTGCTTTAATTTTTACAGAGTTACTCGTATTTCAGTTATCAAAATGATCACCAAATGAGCTGGTTTAAAAAAAAACATTTGTTAATTTTGGTTCCATCATCATCATTGGTATCTACGTCAATTTATGTGTTTTTTGGTGAAATGTGGATAAATCATCGTTGTTTATATGGTTTTGCAGTACTTTGCCTCATTATAATAAACATTTAGATTGTAAAAAACGCATCATTTAGGGTGAAGTAATTTACTTCCCCCTAAATGATGCGTTTTTTAATATAATTATAAAAACCGACGATATTTACTTCAAGTAAATATCGTCGGTTTTTATAAATTGTTTAATGCCAAAGGATCAAAGGTTGGAGTGGATCAAGCCTTGACTGGGTATCGCAAAAAAATAAATATAGCGACAAACAAAAGCCGAATTCTTGTACTTAAAACCGGTATTCATGGCTGTACCGCGCACGCAAATAACAACCAAACTCTAATAGGCGGATTTAATAAATAAATCAACAATTTTTTATATGTATACCTACATATATACAAAAACTCAGGCGCTCCTTCCATTGGGTTTAGGCAGAAAAACAGAACGCCACCTGCTACGATCCTTACATACTCCTTTTGTCTCGTTTATACGTTCATACATATGGTCATACAAGCAACGCCGGTTGCGAGTACTACGTACATTCATTCTGAAGAAGAATATTTTTGAAAATGTTAAATGTATTGGTAAGGTCACTATTTTCTCAGTTTACATTTGCTTTGTAAATAATATCTTTAGTCGCCTTTCACTCATCCTCTCAACATAACCAAACCATCTAAGCATGCTCTTTTAATTTTTTGTCCCTTGATCTTCTTTTAAACCGCATCTTTGCGTTGCCTTATTACATCATTCCTCAGCCAAATTCATTAATTTATTCATAGACCAATTCATCAATTCTTAAACATATTTAACGCTCAAAAACATCATTCTGTCTTTGTCAATCTTTAAGCTTATAAAAACATTTTAATAGCCCAGTAATCCTTTTATGAATTTATGTTAGCACCTCACAATCTCACAAAAAATGCCCATGACAAAATGAGTTACTTAATGATTTGTATGTTCTGAACTTTTCGTGTTTTTTTACGCAGTTTGCATTTAGTGTGTGTGTTTAAATAATTTTGATTTATAATTTTTATCCTATGTTCCGCATCTTTTAAAGAAGCTATACAGGATTGGAGTGAGAGGACTTCCTCTCTTACATTTGAAGACTATCTAAACAACCGTACAAGAGGGTGAGGATAGACAACTGGACCAGTGATGAGATCAATGTAAGCTATGGTGTTCCGCAAGGAAGTATTCTTGTACCCTTCACTGTTTTTAGTTTATATCAATGACCTTTGTCAGCTACAACTTCATAACGAAAGAATATTAACCTCCGCTGACGACATTGCACTCTTGTTCTACGGAAATAGTTGGGACGATGTATTTCGTAATGCGCAGGATGGATTCCAGACAGTTTGCACATGGCTGAAGTACAATGTACTTACGCTGAAAGCTGCTAAAACAAAATGTATAACATTTGCTCTTAGAAAAAACCTTCTCTCTTCTACAGTTTTATCTTCCATTGCTCATACATGTCTCCACCCGATGTGGACTGGCTGCGACTGTCCGACCCTCCAAAGAACGGATTCTATAAAATACTTAGGAGTCATTATAGACCAATCCTTTTCATTCAAACCCCACTTAGGGGTTCTGGTCACCAGACTTCGCAAGGTTATTTACGTATTTAAGACACTCAGATACACTGCTGACCGCCAAACAATCAAAATGGTATATGATGCCCTTTGCCAATCTCTTATTAACTATTGTGTAAGCTCGTGGGGAGGGGCCGCAAAAACTCACATTTTGGAGGTTGAAAGAGCGCAGCGGGCAATTCTCAAGGTTGGCGCTGGACTTCCTTTTCGATTTCCAACAGCACAGGTTTAAAAAAATGGGATCTCCTGATGGTCTGACAGACGTTCTTATTACACATAATATTTAAAAAAAAACACTCCCAGTTGAAGTACAATAAGGATTTATCTAAAGGAAAACGCAGGAAGGGCACGGTATGCTACTAACACTTGTTTAAAACCAGCTTTTCTCACAAATTCTATTGCATCCTTGGTTCATTCATCTACAACAAGGCAAACACCGCTCTTTCCATCTACCAGAAGCCCAGAAGTGGTTGTAGGGCTTCTGTGAGTAAATGGCTAAAAAGTATGAAGCAACTGAAAAATTATTGATTCCCTTACTTGACACTTCTTACTTACATTAATTATCTCATATAATAGTACATTATGATATAAGTGCGGTAAGTTGAAAATTACAGCCGAGGCGATATTGCTTGCCCGAGCCGTAGGCGAGGGCTAAAAGAAAGCAGAGGCTGTAATTATCAAAGCGCACGTATGTCATACGACGTTTTATAACATATTTGCGAGGAAATAAATAAAACTAGGACTTCATAATAATTTTTACTTCTTAACAAATAAGCGATGCGCGCGCGTTCGCGCTTTTTTTTCAGGCATAGGCACAAAACAGCCAGTATTATTAATAAAGTAAATTAATATTTTTGTTTTTGTTACAGATATTAATGGTTGTAATTTATTGTTAAAATTAATTAAATTAAAGAATTAAATGTTTATTTATTATATTTTATCTCCCAAAGTTAATTTTATTCATAAAATGTTTACTACTTTTCTGAAATAAAAACTCTTTGCTAAGATTTAAAAAAGTACCGTTCGATTTGACGGAGCATCTTGATAAACCGTGCGATTTACTTTACATTACCGCACAAGTGCGTAATGAGATACATTACGATATTGAAATTGGTGAAATAAGAGACCCTTTACGAGCAAATATGTTATAATAGTACATTATGATATAAGTGCGGTAAGTTGAAAATTACAGCCGAGGCGATATTGCTTGCCCGAGCCGTAGGCGAGGGCTAAAAGAAAGTAGAGGCTGTAATTTTCAAAGCGCACGTATGTCATACGACGTTTTATAACATATTTGTGAGGAAATAAATAAAACTCGGACTGAATTTGCATATTTGCTTGTTTTCCATATGATGAAATTTTGATACGCTTGTAAGTATCTATCGGTCGATTTCTCAGGCAAGAGGCTTAGAGTAGCCTTTTTCGCTGCCTCTGAGACTTCTGGCGGTGTGGAATTAATAAATTCATCATTACTTGACGACATTTTCAAATAAAAAAAAAGTACAGCGAAAAGAAAAAGCGCGCGGAATAATTTTTACTTCTTAACAGATAAGCGATGCGCGCGCGTTCGCGCTTTTTTTTTTAAGGCATAGGCACAAAACAGCCAGTATTATTAATAAAGTAAATAAATATTTTTATTTTTGTTACAGTTGTAACAAAAATTTATTTGTTAGGTTGTAATTTATTGTCAAAAATAATTAAATTAAAGAATTAAATGTTTATTTATTATATTTTATCTCCCAAAGTTAATTTTATTCATAAAATGTTGACTACTTTTCTGAAATAAAAACTCTTTGCTAAGATTTAAAAAAGTACTGTTCGTTTTGACGGAGCATCTTGATAAACCGTGCGATTTACTTTACATTACCGCACAAGTGCGTAATGAGATACATTACGATATTGAAATTGGTGAAATAAGAGACCCTTTACGAGCAAATATGTTATAAAACTACTTACGCTACACTTAGACAAATCAACTCACACTTAAACATGCACACAACACTAAGACTAATTCACGCATAAAAGTTTCGTTTATCGTTATGTTATTCTAATTACGTTACGTTATTTTTTACCTTTTTTGTATTTTTTTTTCTCTTTCTTATAATGTTAATTCTCTTCAGTCTCACAAAAGCACCCAATTTAAGCTTATACTTATTATGAAGCGTCGTAGGGCCCTGGTGACAGACGTTGCTTGCAATGCCAATTTCAAGCACCAGTCTCTCTCAAATATAAACTTATTTTTAAGCTAGTTTTAAGCACTACTACTGTACACTTGTGAAGCGAAAATAAATAAACTTATTATTATTATTATATTGCAATATGTTAATTTGGTATAGGTAATGGGCATTGTTCATATTTTTTTAAATGTTGTAATTGAAAAACCATTTCGAGGAATAGCGTTACTGATCATTACGGACTAATTAATTTTGAAAAATATCCATATGTTATTGATATTTTTGATAAAATACGATTGACCTTCTTTGCCCTTCAAATTACGTACGACTGGCTGTACAGTTTTGTATCGTTGCCTCAGAAAATAAAAAGTAAGAGGCAAGTATTGTCTACAATCTGTCAAATGTCAAATTATTGTAAATATGTCAAAAATATAAACATTCTTGTTTATAAATCTCATTATTACATTACATACATTATTTCAACACTCGACAATATTTAATATACTGGAAGAGTTATGGAATACAGGAAGTGCTTTGTTCCAACTTGCAGCAATAATAGTAATAATGTCGCCGCGTGCGTTATTATTCTATTTCTAAGTCGCCGCGTCGATTGTTCTAGTGACGATAGAGAGTAGTATATTCCTTGGAGGACACACACACATAAAAAAAACCATTTGTAAATAAATACGCTAACCTAGGATTCGATTATTTAAGACGTCTATTCGGCCTATTGACACTTTGACAGATGTGACATTGTTGACGTTGTGTTGACAGATTAAAATTTTTAATAATGTACTAGTAAGGCAACGGCACTTAATCTTTATGCTACTGGATGACGTCATCTACCTTAAAAACATAAAATAATTTTTATTAAAATAACTATTGAGCCAATCATCAAAATATTCAAATTAGTTTCTCAAAATGCTCTAAATTTACAAAAAATAAAATAAAATATAATGGTTAGAAATTTTGGACAATCCCCATTCTATGTATCCTTGAAACTCTGCTCTTACAGTCCCAGACTATTTGTCTATGCCTAAGTTCCACCTGGTCAACATGTATGTTCCGCCCCTATGTAATGGGTCAGTCCATTAAGGTTAATTGACCTCTAGGAGCGGAGGAGAGGATAGCGGCCGCCGCTCTCTCGAAGCGGTCTCGTGGAATTTAGGTCATCTTTGTCGTTTGAATAACTATGTAGATCTACGACAATTAGATTTATCGGTGTTTCCTATGTGTGTACCTCTGAGATTATAACTGCTATAACTCACAAGTTCCTGTATGGCATATCGAGGTAAGAGCCATGTAAAATTGAGTCAACATTTTACAAAAACGGTTGATTTTCATAAAGATGACCTAAGCTAAACAATTACCCCCCCGGTGGGTTCCCGCATTGTCGAGGCGGGGGGGCTCAGTAGCCGTGGCTTGGACACCCACGGTGAAGCGAAGAGGAACCCGAGGAGGGGCCGCTCGTCAGGGCTTTTGCTGACAAGCCGACGACGTAGCGGCCAAAGGTAGGTTGCGGTGTCGCTTGGGCGACATCGCAACTGAGGCGGGCCGCGATGTCGTACCGGAGGCATCGCGGTTGAGGGTTGGAGGCCGCGGCGGAGAGGAGTGCCGGTACTACGGTGCGCCGCTCTCCCTACCTTCCGCGGCCTTGACGGGGTCGCCACCGTACGATGGCGGACGCGGTGGGGCTGCAGGGGAAGAGGAGTGTCGGTATTACGTTGGCCGCTCTCCCTATCCTCTGCAGCCGAAAATTGGCAGGCGGCGGGGCCAATGTCCTGACCCGTCGCAGGGGGGACCAAGGGTGCCCAGACACGGGGTCGTCTGGCGCCCATGTGCTGGTTTGGTCCCTGGGGTGGTCACGGCGTGCTATGTGTTCTGGTGCGCCGGTGATGGGGAGTACTCCCCAGAGGAGGGTCCGGTAACGGACGGCCGCGGCGGATTCACGGATGAGTGCTAACGAGTGCCCGTGTTCCCGCCGTAAGCGGCAGAGGAGGACACCGTGGAGTTTTAGTGGGTTAGAGTCCCACATAACTGCACTATCTCCCCGTGGTAGTGCAGTATGCATGAGCATTTCACCACGATAAAAAAAAAAAATAAGCTAAACAATTAAGTGAGCATAAGCGGTTTGTTGGACATTTTTTGTTTCGCATATATATCAAGACAGACTAATTTTTGCCAATGGGAAATCTCATCGGCATAAATTTGTCTAACATCTGATAACCAGTCTCACCAAGGGGTATCGTATTACCCAGTAACAGGGCTGTGGAGGTCTGATAGGCAGTCTCTCCATGATCCGTAAAATACTAGTATCCAGCTGCACCCGGATAGACTGGAAGCCGACCCCAATATAGTGGGAAAAAGACTAGACAGATGATGAGGGGAAATTCCATAGGGCACACGGCTTTTTGTGCATTAATATTGTATTTTTGTACTGTAAAGACATCAATCAATAAAATTATGAATTCTGGAAAAAAAGCCTCTTGAAGCGTTCAATTGTTTACTTACAGAATTAACAGCGAAGGTCTTGACCACTTTGGCAGGTGGCAAGGCTGCGCGTACGGCGACGATGCAGGCGCCGCATCCTCCCTCGTGGCACATAGCTTTAGTCCCACGCAGTTCCGCCACAGTGCGGATGTACTCGTTCAGAGATACGTCTGGACCGTATTTGCCGTCCACTAGAAATATTTACACAATTCAGATACACTATACTTATTACATAAAGATTAACAGCCTTTAAAGTTTCCCTTCGGATTATGCCAATAATCAGACACAAACTATTTCTGATAGGGTGTTCGTGTCTAAAAGAAGAAAAAAAATGAAGTGTCACTATAAGACTCAAATTACATTGCCGTGGATTGGAATGAAATCGATTTCTTGTAACGAAATTGTACATAGCAAAATGAACTTTAGCTTTTACAAAAATTCGATTCCATTCCGATAATTAAATTGAGCCTAACTCCTAAAACAGGCACTAAATAAATAATTTTCTTACCTTCATATTCTGTTCCGTTGATCTTAAATTTTATTGAGGCCATTTTTTATTTGGAGCTGCACCTATAACTGAACAAATGATACATTATTACTTCCGATGATATCCATAGTGGGATGAAATTTTTTAATCTGTAAATAATATACCGGATCAATTTTACACGTCATATTATTAAAAAAATAAGCTAGATTCTGAGAAGAATGGCCGAAATAAACTCAGATGTCTCTTTTAAAGTCCGGACATAAATTAGGTCAGATCATGTGAAGTCCATGTAGATTAATGTCTGTAACGATTTTTTGAGGAAAGTAATACACACATGTATAAATACCTCCTTAGTTCTAACTAATAATTTTATTGTTGTTGAGCGAATATGGTTGAGTATTTTATGGAAATCAGTATACGTATCTACGTAATGTATTTGTCCTCCCATACAGCAACATTAGACAAGCAATGCAGTTAAACTATCTCAAAGCAATTTAGTTATGTGTGCATACCGGTAGACCTGAGCTAACGCTATCAAGAGTGAAATCATAATATTGATTCCAAAGTGTGTTTTTTTTCTTTAATGTCATAAAAAAGAGAGCCATAATATATATATATATATTTTTTAATAAACGTTGCCCCACACTAGGAATTTCTTCTGTATTGTGGGTCCACTTACAAACATTTAAACTCACAAACACAAACAGCCAGACCCGGAACAACTACTTGTAGGTCATACAAATATTTGTTCCCTGCGGGAATCGAACCCGCGACACACAGCGCAGTAGTCAATCGCTAAACCACTGCGCCGACCGTGCTGTCAATTACGAGTATGTTTATTACGAACAGCGAAGTGCTTACCTATAAACGGGGTGAATCAATCGTTAATTATAATACAAACTACTCGTATATTATTTTAATGTTAAAATCCATTTTAAAGTGTCGTCCCGATTCAACCATGTATCCCTATTCACCCCGATTGACGATATGCTCGTGGAGGAAAGGATTGTAATTCGATACACATTGCCGAGTGCTTATTGTTTTGTCATACCATACAGCGAAGTTTGTTTATTCGATAGATAGGTACCTCTTAATCGTATGTGTGTGATTTAATTAGGAAGGCTAAATAAAGTAACAAAAATGAACGCTATGATATAACGCTCAAGCCTGCCGGGTCAGCGGGATTGTCCGAAAGGGTTATCGCTGGCCCGGAACATAAAGGGCTAAGGAAGGAACACGGGTGGGTTTTAGTCAGACACTCCCTTCCGCTCCACCCAGAGCGGGAGGGGGTCATTTGATGACTTCCCATACTGAACAAAAAAAAAAAAGTGAACGCTATTTTTGGATTAGACACGAGGATATTATACATAATCAGCCTATAATGTTCCCACTGCTGGGACACAGGCCTCCTCTCTGCGAGAAGGACTGGGCCGTAATCTACCACGCGGGTCCAGTGCTGATTGGTAGATGTCGCATGTCTTCAAATCATTATTCTAGGACATGTCGGTTTCCTCACGATGTTTTCCTTCACCATTTTGAGAGCAGTGGTGATGAAATTATTTACACAAAGTAAAGCGCCTGCCTGGGTTCGAACCTACGACCGACAACTCGTAATTTAGGGTCGAGGATATTATGACACACCATAAAATGAAAGGAAAATAAAAGGTATTTATTCATGGGATAAATAAATATACATAAATATTTAGACTATGCAGAAACTCGTTTTTAAGTGTGGTCGTTTGTCGTCATAAAACAGTGGTAGCGACACGACCCAAACCTTGAGTAGAAATATGGAAAAAAATATGTTTCGACGGTTTTTAAAGGCGTACGGAGGACTCTGAACTTGAAGCTTTGGTTTTTTGTACAGATGCCAGCACATCAAGCTACCCGATACTGTGAAATTTTCCCAATCAACTTTGAAACTTATGCTTTAGCGATAAAGTTGAAAATCTGTAAAAGAAATTTGACAGATTGTAGTAGCTTGATGTGCTGGCATCTATACATTTTCGGTTATTGGGAACTACGTAGCTAACGAGAGTTGAGAAGCATCTTGCGGATCTTGCGATGCATAAAAAAATAAGTATGTTGTTTAGTGGCGTGACTGTTATAGTACACTATCTATTATATATTTAAAGATGATAAACCAATAAATATTAAAGTTAATTAGCATAAAAACTATACATTACAAAAATTCAAAGTAATCTTCAAAGCTTGCGAAAATATAATTTGTTCACGTTTTTTGCAAATTTCAGCTCTATTTTTCGTTATATATGTTAATCAAAATTCAATACGTGGCAATTTTGATAAAATAATTACTAAATTATAATCATTTATAATCATTTCAACGTGGTAATGCCGCCAGTCTCTTGGGTAAATTACCAGTCGACAGCGATGCGGATGAATTTTTCGACGCTATTTTATAATTATCTGTATAGTTTTAGCTAAGTTAGAATTTAATTTTGTTATTGTTCCTTTTTTTAAATAAATGATAGTTCAAATAGGTAGGTAAAAAAAATCATTTAAATCATCAATATAGCTCTCGGAAAAAAAAATGTTGCAAATACAGATATTTCATGAAAATATGACGATTTGCGAATATAATTTCGAGAGCACAAAATTAAACGGAATGAAATAATATTAAGTGTAGCCCGCACTTAATATTTTTTAAATTTAGTACACATATTTTAAAATATACTCACATGCAGTATTGTAACGAAGATAAATAACTTTTTATTGAAACCTATCTTATTCCATTTCTATAAAGTTAGCATCTACCTCACATAAGTCTTTACGAAAATAATGGAAAACCGATACTGGCTCAAAAATAATATATTAACACAATGGTCTTGAAACACGTCACTATTCGAAAACCTATGATATTGAACTGACAGGAAGCCGTTACCATGGCTGCTAACTTATAAAGTAATACTTAACACGATGAGCTATGTATAAAAGTATAATTTATACACACACATATTAAAAACCAGCTTCTGCCCGCGACTTCGTTCGCGTGGAAGTCGTAAGACTATTAAATTTACTAAAATAACAGTCACTTTTTTATAATTTTTTCTGTATGCTACGTATGTAGTTTTGGTAGGGTCGGGACTGGTGACGCAGTAGCAAGTGACGTACAGTTGTCCGTGTGAGAAGCAGCTCTATTCCTGAGGTCGACACCCGGGTGAGTTTTCTTTAGTAAGTACTTTTCCCATTGCTCGCGAAGTCTTTCGTTTTTGTGAATTAACTAACGCCTGCGTTCTTAGAAATTCCATTAGAATCGTTCCCAGACCTCGCAAAAATTATTAAAAAAATATATACATAATTCAATGTCCAGTTTTGGTTCAGCTACGATTTTAATATAATATATATGTATGTATTTTTCGTGTTAGTCTGTGTGACCGCGTTATTCTTCTTAACTACTTAAAGATTTTGATGCAGTTTTCACTATCATTTAGAGAATTTATTACGGAAGTTTTATATGTATAGGAAATAAATTAGTATTATACTTACATAAAAAAAACTCCATGTTTTGTCAAGTCGTAAAAACCGAGCGAAGCAGGGGCCGGTCGCTAGTGAATATAAAATATGTTGTAGAATTTGTTGCTTATGATTTTTTCCGTGTTCAATCGGAAGTGTTTAGAAATTTATTGAAAAGAAATGTAATGAAAGAGTTCTACAGAGTATTGACTAACAATAGGTACTGTGAGGGGTGCAGATGGGAGCTTCACGATATAATTGAAAAAGGCTTCGACTTGAATAAAATATATTTACGATTTTACATTATCACGTTATTTCTAGCACTGCTTCTACTAAACAAAAAAACCATATTAAAATATTTGACAATTGCTTGAACGTTCGAATGGAACACACCGGCAATTATAACCAGCCTGTACTACTAAAGGTAAAGCTACACAGATAGTCTCTACAGTACCATATCATCACGCCTGTATTCCTCGAATGGTTAGGCAAATGTGTTCCTAAATTACAGACGCCAGCACATCAAGCTACTACAATCTGTCAAATTTCTTTAATAGATTTTCAACTTTATCGGTAAGGTAATGGTTTAAGGTTCAAAGTTGATTGGGAAAATTTGACAGTTTCGGGTAGCTTGATTTGCTGGCGTCTGTACAACCACATTTCGCCAATTATGTTTAAGACCTATCTAATAGCCCCCCTATTAGTCTATTATCATCAACTAGTCAACACCTAGACTCCGGGTTGCTACTGAGAAGTTCCAGATGGAAAACCCAATAGCATATTGTCTTTTACTAGGATGAATGAAAAAGAAACGAATTTATACTTATCGAGAAATAGAAAGCATATCTACACAGGAAAATAAATACAAAAATAATAGTTTTTTTTTTACAGTATTCTCAAACTCAAAGCATTTATTTCAATTAAACCTTGGACAGGCACTTTTGAATTATCAAAATTTTGAATTCTGGTATTCATATCCAAAAACAAATGAAATGTAGTTTTATAAAAGGGTAGAACTTTAAATGAAGAGCCTTTTGGTCTCGTATAGGTCTTTCTGTTTTATTTTCCTCTTGTTACTTTTTTTTAATATAACATGGATTTTTATTTTGCTGTGTTTAGTTTGTTATCTTCCTGTACGAGTCGCAATAAATATTTTTTCTTTCTTTCTTTCTTTCTATATTTTATTTTTCTTTCTATATTTCAATCATAATCTGAATCATTTTGAAAGATATTGCTAATCCATTGCTTTGTATACTCGAACAATTTGTCTAGTTTATATTTTTAAGGGTGAATGTTTACGAATTTACATGTTGGTATATAATATTATATTGTTATGTTATGGTTTTATAATAATTATATTCAGTGAGTATAGCATAATTTGATTATATATTTTCTATTGTAATACCTATGTTATATACGTTTCGTTTTACACAGTTGTCTCAAACTTTGTCTACAGGATAACGTGTAGTAGACAAACATGTCGTATGGAGCAGAGCCCCAGCCATCTGCTATATTATGGACGTGTTTGTGACGGTCAAGCGCAGTTTTTTCTGAGAGTCAATCTGATACCGCCGCCGCAATCGACTTCTAAAGGTACCAAGTGTTTATATCATGCGTCATTTATGTGTATCTAACTCGAATAATAGCGCACACAGAACGCTGCCTTGAGGGACACCCACACTTAGAAGTAGAAGAAGTGAAAAAAGATCAAGCATCGGAACACATCACTGGTGCTTGGTAGCAGAAATAAAGTATGATACACCTAACACTTCTCTAAAATAATGTTATGTCTCAAACGATGTGTGGCAAAGGTTTTGAAGGTGATTAGTTATGTGAAACGCTTGTTTGAAATCGTAATACCTTTGAAAAGATAATGAGCCTTTGTCAGCAACTACACGCTCTACATATTCCCGAAAACATAATAAAACGATTTTTTTCTCAATTTAGTTGTCAGTTACTAAATTATTTCCGGAAGTAGCGACCTTTAGTAAGAATTAAAATCGCATCAAGTGGCCAATTACTTGATAATACACCGTGGTGTTGCCGGTGCGCTAATCAGGTGTAATTGCCTTGCAGTGATGATGTTTTTGTAGTTTTTCTGCTCATGAACATAAGGATCAATGTCAGGTTCTTATAGTGATGGCAGTGCATGTAGATATTAAGTTATTAAGGTAATTAAAGGGGAAGGTCACGTAGCTGCAATGAACAGTAATTATTGGAACAATCACAGAGCAACAGACGCCTCGGCGGTCGCTGTTAGAGGCGGCATCGGCATTGATAACAGTTAGCTAACAAACCAGGCGCGTCACCGTTTGTTTTTTTCACGGCATATCTTACACGAACATTACAATCATAATATTTACAACCTTATCTAATAATTATGTACAGACGCCAACACATCAAGTTACTACAATCGGTCAAATTTCTTTAATAGATTTTCAACTTTATCGCTAAAGAGTAAGGTTCATAGTTGATTGGTAAAATTTGACAGTTTCGGGCAGCTTGATGTGCCTGTACCTACACTGCATGTACATGTTTTCTCGCTCTACGACACAAATGACTTGTAGAAACTTTTGTAGACAGTTTTGAAGGCGGTCCTTGACAGAAGTTGTGCTAATACTAATAAAATTATTTTTAGCACGGTGGTACTAATTCCTTGGCAATCTCTAGACTCTGCCGGGCGGGGTGATTTCGTGCTCTATGGGAATAATCTACGTACTATTTATCTTTAAGAATATACCAATGGCACAGGATAAATAATATTATCGTCTGGGTGGGATTCTATACCGAATTACCGAGATATTTATGTAGACTCCCAGGTGTACATTTTTATTCCTTTTTGTTTTTAAAGCTCCGACCTAAAAAGGAAAAACAGAACCTATAAGAATCCTTATATTTTATTTAATAGGCTCCCTTTTAAAACCCAGCGCTGGGGTTCAGCTGTGTCACGCAAAACGATAGCTGTTTTGCGTGGATGTGACGCATATTTCCCCCAACTTGTTTTTTTTTTGTCTTTGTGCACTTCTGCGTCATGTTTACCGCAAATAAATATATTAATTTCTTTCTTTCTTTTTGACCACCTCATGGTAAGCGATGACATAGTTGACGGCGGTGCATGCTTGCCTAAACGTACCTCGGTTTTGGCTATCGGAAAACCTAGGCCTCATCAAGAAGTTATAATCAATTGCCGTCGAAACGAAGAACGATCTTATGCTGTTGTTTTAACGTATTAATTATTCTTTGTTTACGTTAGATTAAATCCATGCGTGTGTGCGTTGAAACCATGGATATCGAGGGATAAATCATAGAGGCGTGTCACGTGTCGCCTCCATCCGATCAAACTGACCAAAAATTTAATTGCGTACACACAATCAGTAGCAATGGGTTTTGTCAGTTCAACAACATTCATTGCGTTATTTACGTTGTTGAGCAGACAAATTTTTCGAACATATGAAGCAATGGATTAGCAATATCTTTAAAAATAATTCAGATTGAGATTGATAGTGTATTACGCAGTACAGAGTTGCATGTGTGCATTCAGTGACTGTATCTATACTTTCTAGTGCCCGCCCCTTTTGGGCATGTGTAGACTAAGATAGTACAAAAGTGTTACGCCTACTTTCTTGCGTGTGTGCTATAAAAGCATCATGTGGGTCATATCTATTTCTTTTGTTTTTGTGTGAGTTTCAGGAGTGGGAAAAAGGTGCCGACATTTGAACTCGAACAAATATAGAGTGAAGGCATGTCTCTCGGATATCTATGGTCGAAACTAATCTTAGTAAAACTACACCTTAGCAATCACGTGCAGATTTACTAAGCTTAGGTTCTATTATGTAAATCGATAAAAAAATTAAATAATAATAATAATAAATACATAATAAATCGTTTATTTCTTCAAAATTCAGTAGGACTAGTAATAACATTAACAATACTTTTTATTGTACAGACGCCAGCACATCAAGCTACTACAATCTGTCAAATTTCTTTAATAGATTTTCAACTTATCGCTATAGCATAAGGTTCAAAGTTGAGTGGCAAAATTTGGCAGTTTCGGGTAGCTTGACGTGCTGACGTCTGTACAAGAGCTGTGTCAACAAAGTATCACATAATTCAATTTGATCCAGATAAAAAAATGTCGATGCCTCGGGGAACATTTTAATAAAATATAGAACACATTACATTCCGATGAGGTCGGTAATATTATTGCAAAGAAGAAAGAAATACATTGTATGTTAAACAGAAATCATTGCTTTATTTGTGGTCTGGCCACCCTGCTTTTGCCGCTTTGTTTTCGTTTTCGACATATTTTACTCAAGTGAAAGAAAAAGACCAGGGCAGGGTTACCTCATCGGCGGAAACGACATGCTATCATTGATTGTCTCGCTCAAAAACGGCCAAAAGAATGTCGGGTCCGTATAAGTAAAAGATAAACATATAATAATAGTTGACATACTGCAGGCGAGTACTCGTTTGTCGCAGCGACAAGAGCTATCAAAGAGAGTACTCGCTCACCGACGCTCGCTTGACAGGCAGAACACTCGCTGAGAGACTCACGCTTGGCAGACGCCAGCACATCAAACTGCCCGAAAATCTCACAAATTTTCCCTATCAACTTTGAACCTTATGCTTTAGCGATAAAGTTGAAAATCTATTTAAAAAAATTGTCAGATAGTAGCTTGATCTGCCGAGTCTGTACATACGCATACCTGCGAGTATGTGCTCGTCGTCGTCGCTCTCTAGCTACTCGTTGCTAGCCACCCGTTTTTAGTTGCTCGCTCTATTAGCCTTTCCTTAATCGCTGGTGGTGAGACAGGTATCTGAGACGATGGTCAAATTCATCGTCATTTTACGGACTTTGCTAATATTTCGGAAACACTTGATCATTATCTGCAGGTTTCTTTTTTTTTCTTTCTTCGTTTCACTCTTTCATTTTTCTCATTTTCATTTTTACACTTTGTATAGCTTAGGTTAGTTTTGCCTTTTTTCGTTCCTATTAAAATATTCTCACTTACGTAAATATCTTGCCTTATATATTGGTATTATTAAAATTTGAACTGCTTCAGTTTGTGTCCCACTACCATGAAGAGAGCAGTCGTGGCCCAGTGGTAACGGCCGTGAGTTCGAATCCTGACCGGCGCTTTACTTTGTGTAAATTATTTCATCACTACTGCTCCCAAAACTGTGAAGGAAAACATCGTGAAGAAACCGGCATGTCCAAGAACCAAAAATTCGAAGACATGTGACATCTACCAACCCGCACTGGGCCCGCGTGGTGGATTACGGCCCACTCTCTCTCACCGAGAGGAGGCCTGTGTCCCAGCAGTGGGAATTTCATAGGCTGATTATGCCATGAATATATTATCCTTTGTGCAAGGGATATCTGTAAAAGAAATAACAAAACCTACAAATTTAATTAATTCTTTACAATTTTTGTGTCATTTATTTGATTACCTAACCGTTAAGTTTACATACTATAAAAAGAAGTATCGGATATACGGACGCAGTAAAATACTTATTTGCAAAAAAGGACATACTTTCCACAAACCCAATTAGCGAAACGGGCAATTAATTAGTCGAGTTTTTATTTACCAATCTTGACCCCGATGGAATAAACATGGAAACTGTTGCCATTCTATTATTTACACAACAAAAATGGTTTCGGCATGACCCGAATAAAAAGACAAACGAAATGGTCTATTATGATTTTGGTAAAAAAACATGCGAGGACACAGTAAACTTTCTTCTGCATTTGTGACTCTCTGTTTCTAATTTTAACTTCCCCATTTACACCAATCTACATAAATATTATTGAATTAGTTAAAATTTTAATTTCAGTATTTCACTGTTGTGGCTTATGCTCATATAGTTTTTCCTCTTGTCTCTTTACATCAAAGTTTGTTCATGTATTTATATATTTTAACCCTAAATTTTGCACTTGAAAGAAAAGCGTTTGCTCATTGTTCGGTTCAAAAGATGGGTAACCAATCATAATGTTGCAGAGCAAGCAATTTGAGCAGCACATTAAAGTTTAGCGCCAAAGCCGCCTTCCAGACGACGAACGATCACGTTTAAGCTAAAATCAGAGAGTAATTTAGAAAGGTCAGCGAGCAAAATGAATTGAAGTAAATAAATATCTTAATGAACGTGGTTGATTTCGAAAGGCTGATGTAATTTGAGAGAATTTTGTCCTGAAATATGAAACTAAGATATTGAATTAGTTAAATTTCCCGTAACACTTTAACAAACAAGAACTATGAGTAAAAAATGCAAGACACAATGCACACTACTTCATTAAGTGGTTACCCCTCCAAAAGACATGTGCGTTCAAATCCGTGATAGGCCCAAGTTGGTTTTTGTATTTTGCAAAAACATTTTAATTCAATTAATTTATTGTTTTAGTGAATAAATAAGTTTAAGATAGTATTTATTTTTTAAAATTCTGTTTTTATTATTGTTTTTTTCAATAAAACGTTAATACTTTTATTATTGCGAAAACGACAAGCAATAATAGGGTTAACATTTACGAACGTTTTATTCATCGTCTAAATAGACTAGAGGTTTCAAGACCGCTTGCCGTGCCTATGAGTGGAAGTTCAAATCATAGGCATGAAATGTGCTTTTTGTTCATTATAATTATTATTTTAGTATATTTTTCTATTTTGTTTTAGTAATTATTTATAAAGAATTTAAAAATAAAGAAAAATAAAATACCTTAATAATCATATAATAATATTTATTATTGCTATTATTTAACAAAACTATGATCTTATTTTACAACAAAGATTTATTTTGATTTGATAATTTTATTTACAGTTATCATAATATACTATTTTGCCAACTGACACAATTGGGTTCCTAGACAAGTGGCATCCTATTAAGGTAAACGATAAAATAGTAAGCGGTAGAAATATTTTAGATTGACATAACCTAACGAAATGTCACGTGACCTGTCATGTCGTCTCAGCATACAAATTTGACATTTGACAGTCTGACAAGTGACATCGAAAGAGACAAGTTTTGAAGCGTTTGCAACTTGTCTAGGAACTAGAAGTTAGTTTGGCAGGATTACAATCATGAGCATAATAAGTGAATAAACATGTTATCAATAGATAATCAATTAACATCTCTTATTAGCTCATGATATCTACTTAGAATATTTTGCTATACGAAGTAAAATAGTGGAATCAAATGAGTTAAATGTCTTCGTTGTTTATTTTGTTGTCATAATTAATATAACTGCTATTTCTGGGCAAATCGCAATCGTTCTATTCGATGCTCTTCTGTTAGACATATTTTGCAGGTCGATAACTGTGAATGTTCGCTGCGTGTAAATGTCTTCGAACCGTGGACAGAGAGATATTCCATGCCGTTGCGAACTGTAACGAGTGGATGTAAACGGCGGTGTAGTGTGAACCTTAACAATATCCGGATGATGTTCAGATTGGTCCGTATAGATCCCAGTAGTTCTCCGACCCATGGTCATTGTCTTAACATCGCCGGTTTCTTGAAATCTGCGCACGCATAAGCGCACCGTTTGTCTCTGTATAGAAAAAAATGGTTTTAAATAAGTTATTAAATACCACACACAAGATACCTACCGCAAATAGCTCAACAAGAAAAAAATCGGAGAACACAATTAATATTATAATGAACTTACTGCTATGCCAAGCTGTCTCGCAATTCCTTTTATGCTCACATTTTGTTCACACAGAACAACTATTTTAGGTCTCATAAAATCATAAATCATTTTAAAAATTAATGAATAAATCGTAGTCGTTTACTCTTCGCCGTTTTAAGTGAACGTATACATCAAACGTTATAGTTATAACTTGAGGGTATGGATTAATTTTATAAAGACAACGTAAGTAAGTAAAATTAATGGATACCCTCAAATTATAACATCTATCGATTAGACATCCCACCTAAAGATAAAATGACTCAGACCATAGTAGATAACAATTTCAACGCAATTCATATGGGCTCGCTGGCTAGTTCGTCAAACTGCCGGTATGAGTATGACGACGTTCGGTGATGCGATGGTTCGAATCTGAGTCGAAACACAATGGGTTCTTTTTGAAGTATTCTTTAGATTATTTGTAAGGAATTTAATGTGTAACATTTTAAAACTTGAGGGGTTAGCACATACTGACGCTGTCTGTACCTATTGTAGTATCCGGGTGTCCATACGGAGCCTGAAAAAGACACTGCCACACACAGATAAGGGTTACTTCGATGTAGAAAACCGAACCTCTTCTAAAACTCCATAACCACTCACACGTCCCGATTGTCCACTTTCCGCGGTTACGTCATCTAGAATTTCCCAGTTCATTTTTTTCGACGGGCCGCGGCGCTCTATCGCCACTTATACACAACTTGTACAGAAAAAAATTCTGTGGACCGCTGTTAAACTAATAGCTGTTTCTTCAAGTGGATAGACGAGGATACATTACAAAGCTTGTTTTGTAACTTTAAAATATGATTTTTGACTTTGATTTTTTTCAATAATTGTTTATTTTTAATTTTTGTTTACATTACGACAATTAAAAATTAAATATATCGATACCGGAAATTTCAATTGTCGTAAAGGACAAAACACGACTTTTCAGTAGAGACAAAAAACAAAAAAAAAATTGTTTTTAACTCATAACTTTTTCAAACAAAGTACAATATTCATGATGTCAAAAGAAACCCCAACTATTTTTTCGTGTTCTATCCCTTTAAATTAATAAAATAAACCAAACTTAACTATTGACGAAAATGAGAGTCCTTTACAGCTCACAAAAATAGAACTTAAGTCCTTTACAGCCACGAAAAATTGGTTATAGTAAAGTCAGATGAGTCGCAAAGGACTAATCTTGATCATTAATGGGTAGTACAAGTCAATTAAATCAGAGACTAAGGTGGTAAAAGGAACAAAAAACTAAAGATCTAGTTAAGAAATACCTACAATAGGTAGTAAAACTAGGTGAAATAAAAGGATTTTTTATTATTTTTTATTTATTAATCAATATATTTTATAAAAAAAAGTAACAAGAATGTTATTCTAATAGGAACTCAAAACTTAAACAAAATGTGATGCTATTTTTTAATTTAAATCGCAAGTAATCGTTGCGATGCTGAAAAACAACTAAATTTTTTGAATAATCAGCTAATAAACTAATCTACTAACTAGTTTTTTTTAATAATTATTAATGAAACTCAAACAATATTGATCAAAACAGTCTTATATTTAAAACTAGCTTCTGCCCGCGACTTCGACCGCGTGAAATAACGAATTATAAGTGGTGTGTTTTAAATCCATGAATTGATTTATCATCAGTTAAAACCTATGTTCATGCAAAACAGTCGGATTTTTTGACTTTGTCAGATAACACCTTTGTCCACTTAACCCTTCATTGAGTTCAGAGCATTAATCATTATTTGATTACTAATTACGATTATTACAATGTTACATCTAAAGCATGAAAAACTGATTAACTACCGTTTGGTCATCCTGCTATTGTTTCTGGTCCGGTCAAGTTAGACCCTTCAGATATTTAACCACTTGGTCCAGTCAGCCATGACTCTACAAGACTTGTTTCTTGGTCCGGTCAATTTCTGACCCTACAGGATTAGCTTCCTGGTCCGGTCAATTTCTGATCCTACAAGATTAGCTTCCTGGTCCGATCAGTTTTTGACCCTACAAGATTAGCTTCCTGGTCCGGTAATTGTTTTGCCTTTCAGGTGTGTCCCTACAGTTAAACTGCACCGGACGTAGCTAGGCCGAACAAGTATCGTTCCTTTAGCTTAATTAACAAATAGCTCAATATTTTGGTTGATGTACAAGTGCTTCTGTTATAATGGTAATTGACTCAGGACCAATTGATTCTACTGAAGTAGCACGTAAACCAGGGTTTCTACAATTTGCATTATTATGAGAACTGGTAGATATAGTGGGACTTTTAGCAGACATGGTATCACTATTGGCAGACATGGTATCACTATTGGCAGAGATAGTATCAGTATTTGATTCCCAAATCTCAAGATCACAAACTAAATAATCAACTAATGATGGAGCAGCCAATAAAACATCCTTAGAGCATCACAAAACACAGCAGGAATCTTATTCATGGACTGTGGCTTTTCATCCCTACAACAAACTTCATGTTTGTTTCTTTGAATTCCTCCTGAATTCCGAGTCCTACGGGCTCTATGGTCTCTACAAGACCCCGACCTCCGCCAGAGTTAAACACGCATCGCGCACCCACGGACTACTTGAGTTGCCTCAAGAGACACCGATTTCTACAGGGCTACGACTATGTAATAACTACTGGTATGGTCCCCGACCAGCCGAACTAAGATTCACCGCTATCACTCGACTTAATTTCTACTTTGTTTCATCAACAAGACTTTTACTTAGCTTTCCTCAAATTCGTCATTAATACTCTGATCCCTTGGCCTGTGCCATGGCATCCTTAGCCTCATTAGCGTACTTGATTCAACCAGAGCCATGTAATCAAACTTTAATTAATCATAGCAAAAAAAATATCAACCAGAGCCATGTACCATCGTTATCCACATTACAACAATCTTTTTTTACTAAGAGCCTTAGACACCTGGAAACCCACAGACGAGTAAACCACTCTAACGCCACGGCGCTCCGGCCGACCAGCAATCGCATTGCTCTCACCCATCCAGCGCATGGATCCATGTGCATCACCCTGTGACTACACACTTTTTACTACGGCCGATAGAGAACCCCTACTCGCGTGGTTCCCACTACTTAGGCTTACTCATAGCTCATCACCACTGTGATTACCATCTATTTCGATTGGTACATGACCTACTGGCATCATTCATAACCTATCGTGAGCGTATTTAAAAATTGCATCGTTAACTAGATTGAGCTATACCTAACAATGTAACAGTTTTTTTTGCTGTTGTTTAGCAGGGTAGCGTTCGGTACCAGAGTCAAAACATAATGAAAACGACTCACCAAATTCGATAGACAATAGATCTGTAGCTGGCTCAATGGCTGTAGTGGTTGCAACAATCCACTGTTTCCTTGGCAGAAGTCGTGAAACTCCTCGCTCAAAAAGCACCGTCTTTGATCAGCGATTATTCGTACAGGAGATCCAAAGAGTGCAGCGCTGTCCACCACTGTCATTCTGCTTGCACGTGTCCTTGTGTGTTAACCTGTAACCAAAAAAATCAACAGCAGTGCATGTTCCACTCGGCCAATTCTGACCACATTTAATAATAACAATCATTGATAACAAAAGATTCCTCCAAGCCTTGGTAATAATTGTTCAGGAACTGCATCAACTTACGAGTAGATCACATACAACGCTCATGGCCTGCCTGAACTCATACTAAATGTTTATCTATCTCACTATATGAACTTGCATCAAAAGGAATACTACAGGTTTTATTAATGTCAAATTAAGGAAACTAAACCACAATATTAATGCACCAAGTATTACAATAGTTCAACTCATTCCCAGTACTCCACGCTGGTAATCAATTGTGAAACAAGTGGGTCAGTAATAGCCCTTTTCGCTACTATGCCCTACATACATACATGGGACAGTATCACAGTACTAGTCCTTCTTTCTGCTAAGCCCAGTACCAAAAAGCAAGTATCAGTCCTTCACGCTGATAAGCCCAAAACAGTATGCACATTACCGGACCTTCTCTCCAGTAAATCGTAGGCATAAGACATACAATATGCATTAACATTAATCGGAACGAGCTGATGGGCCTTCACCAGCATCTTCTAACATCTAACTCTTCCCTATTCACATCTAATTCGCTAGGGACCTTGTGGTATCCTTCTTATGCGATCATGAGCATACTTGTAAGTACGGTTAGAATCTAAAGCTTATTACGTATAGCGATCACTTGTCAAAACTTCCACTACCTTAAATGGACCTCTGAACTTCCGATCTAGATTAGTCTGATAATCTGATTTCACTCTTCGTTTTATAATAACACAAAATAGCCTACCCAAAATAATACTTTGCAAGTAAATGTCGTGTAGTAATGAAATAAAATCTAAGTTGTGGCTCGCTATTCGCAACGCTTCTTATGACTTGTTTTGTGCTGAAAACACGCGTTTAACCAATACCAGTCAACGCAATAACATTATTAACTCGTTTGGCACTTAATTTGGCTGCACAACTCGCTTTTACTAACGAGCATTCAGCACCAGAATCTAACAAAACAGTACAGCTCACCCTTATGTTCTAACGTGCCTGCTGGTGCTGCTTGCAGCGCGTGCTCCACCTCCACCATCTGCTTGGCTGCCACTTCTCGTGCACCGGGCCGCGACATGTCCTGGATTCCCTCACTTGCAGCAGACGAAGGGCTTCACCGACGGCTGCGGGCTGCTTGGCTCGATTCTTGAAGTCACTCCGCGTCGCTGGTAGCTCCACGCTACGTCCTTCGTACTATTTACGATAGCCACGTTGATACTGCTTCATTTGTGCACCTTAATGACGGCCACAACACGATCTCCTTGCAGTGAATTTTCAGCAAATCACAAATCAGCTGTCGTATTGTGTGCTGTTACGTTTGCACACGCGTCCTATCGCGTTTTCCAATTACGGGAACCAAACGCCGGTTTTAGACATTTTTTTCTAACATGGCGGTAGGGCGCAACTGGCGCGTCACTGGGCAAAGGTATTTCGGCATACAGCCTATGCCCAAAACAACATTCACTATGATCGCGCATCCGTATCTGGCTTTTCTGGGTTCAACTCGAACAGATCCACAAGATTATTTAATAACCGTTCGCAGTTTGCATTTTGTTTTTAAAATGTCAACGGTCACTTTCACTTTTAGAGTTCTGATTTTGCGCATGAACCAACACGAATCCCACTTCTGATGCAGGAAAAGGTAAAGTGTGTGTCATTATTATCAGGCATATTTTAATTACTGTGGGCGTACTAAGTGGGTAGTGTTGGTTACTGCGCAATAGAAACACGGTTTGCACTTCACATCCGATTATAATTTCATGAACAATTTAATCACATTAGCAAATCAAGCACTGTAGGTACACGATACAACCAGATACGAACGCGAGATAGTTTCTGAGCACATGATGTCCGTACGATGTCCAATGGTCAAGTCCCCCGCCGCTTCGTTGCTCGCTCTTTTATACTGGTGTCAAAACAAGTCGAGCAGTTGGGCGGTGGGAGAAGTCGAGTGACGTACTTGTCGGTGGCGTGATCGGTGCATGTGTTGTTTACGACAACGCCGCCGACATATATTATTTCAAAATCGAAAGCGGTGATCCTATTTTTTTATTTACATACTGTGAATCAAAAATCTAAATATTTTATTTCCCAAAAACCCTACATTGGCAGAAACGTCAGAAGCTAGGTGCATGGTTACAATTGTATTGGTCGTTTCCTATGGAGAAGAGCCGACAAGAAACTCTACGGTTACTCTTTTAAAAATAATTGGCTTTTACAATGTTTTCAAATTACAGTGTACAGGTATGGAAAATTTCAAAATAAAAGAGAAAGAGGTTTTCATGTAACTAGGAGCAACTTTTGATTAGGAAATACCATCTTGGCTTTCTCACGTAGACGTCAGTTATCGTTCTTCATAAGTTGCCTGCATGTTTGATTAGGACATTACCATATCACATCCACAATGCCACATTCGGCATTCAACTGACTGAAACTGTAGTTCTTGACAGTTAGGTGGTAGCGAGTTCGACTGGCTATTCCATATTCAACTCATTGCTTCCAATTGAATGTTATTTCGACTAAAACAAATATTGACGGTAAGCTAGCGTAAATTAGGTGGATTTCAGAATGACAAGTACCTACTGTTGTAATAATTATAGGAATGTTTGAAGTTCTGGCCTCCAAAAGTTTCTTATTATTTATTTATTAAATGGACAAACTTCGAAACACTATAATAATTGTGTTTTGTTTATTTTTGTTTAAAACAGCAACATCTTTTTAACTTGTGTCACCATCTTAGGAATGCAGTGAACTCGCTTCCAATTTTTTTAACAATGATCATAATTTTTTCTTGTACCCGCACTGATATAATATTATTAGTAGATAATAACATTTAAAGTTCTCCGTAGTATAGGGGTCTGTGGATGGGTGACCATCTTTACATACCGAGACCCCTCCGTGCTTCAAGAAAGCACGTTAAGCCGTTGGTCCCGGCTGTCATTCGTGGATCTTTGACAGTCGTTAGGGGTAGTCAGAAGCCCGAAAATCTGTCAACCAGTCTTACCAAGGGGTATCGTATTACCCAGTAACTGGGTCCTCGAGGTCAGATAGGCATTCGCTCCATGTAAAATACCGGTATTCAGCTGCATCCGGTTAGACTGGAAGCCAACCCCAACATAGTTGGGAAAAGGCTAGGCAGATGATGAAGATTTATAGTTCTCATGTAAGTGACGATTGTGTTAATGAGAAAATATAAAGTTCTATAAACTGAACTTTGAATATCAAATAAACTACCAAACTATTAAAAAAAAAAAAAATAATATCCTAACCCAACCAAAACTATTAACAAACTAAAATCTGGCGTCGAAATATTCCTCCGCATCATCTGGTAATGTCGAGAGACTAGCGGCATTGCCACATTGTCTATGGCAATACTCACCCTCTGGCCAAATTAAAAGCCAGCCCTTAGGTGACAGGAAGTGTAGCTCATGCTCCAAAAGTTGTAATTTTTCCAATTCAACTGTGATTAACACAGTCATTACGATATAAAAGCAAAAAATAATCAGCACCCTAATTATCAATCAGAATCTAAATAAACGTAAAACATTAAAAAAAAGGTAAACGTAAAACATTATCAATCAGAATCTGAATAATTTTGAAGGATATTGCTTATCCATTGCTTCATATGTTCGAAAAAAATTTCTGCATAACAACGTAAATAACGCAATGAATGTTGTTGAACTGTCAAAATGAAACATTCCTAATTTCCTACTGTTAGTGTGTTACGCAATTACCCCGCAGGTATTCCAGAGGGATTACTAGATTTTTTTATGATAAGTCATGGGTTGAATTAGTCAATAAAAACGTTGTAGTGGTTCAAACATTTGGAACTGTAATTTTGAATCATAATAATGTGGTGTGTCACAGCTGAAGTGGATCCTTTATCCACTTCAGCTGTGACACACCACATTATTATGATTCAAAATTATAGCACATCGGCCTCGTTTAGGCCGCTGTGCTATTTACATGTTTGGAAACTGTGTAGTTATTGCGAACGAAGAATTGGATGCGTCGTACATTGAAGTATTATTTCCATGATTCATGCTTTAAGCATAAAGACACATTAACATGTATACACGCAATGACTTTTATAATGGAGGTACATTGACTCCCAAATCACAGGTATAGACATAGTTTGGGAGCCAGGGGATCTATGTTTGTGATACTACTTCTGTATGTTGTACTTAAATGTAATATATATCTGTAACAATGTTTTCACTTTTTTGAAAAAGTTAATTGTTTATATATTTACCTTAAATATGCAAATCGTTTTTACTGTTGAACCTTGTTTGAAACTATAAAGGCTCCTGCAAACAGGCGCGACACGCGATATAATCAATCGCGATATAACAAAGGCACCGCTCGTTGCGCGAATTGCGGTGCCTTTGTGTTGCGTGTCGTGTCGCGCCTGTTTGAAGGAGCCTTAAGGCTCGTACACACAGGCGCGACGCGACACGCGACACAAAGGCACCGCTCGTTGCGAGACTTGCGGTGCCTTTGTGTTGCGTGTCGCGTCGCGCCTGTGTGTACGAGTCTTTAACGCTGTTCTTTTTTATAACTTTTGATTGCAGATAATCACGTAATAAATACTGAAAAGGACCAAAACCTACCATTTTAATGTCATTCACATCCGCTAACTAGACAAGATGATTGCAAATCACAACAGCTGTGAATTAGTTGAATAGACCAACCGTAGCTTTACGGCTTAGGGGGTCTTCACACTGAAGGTACGGTCACACCAATGCGTTGAACATGCGTCCAGGGGCACAAGTGTGGAAACGTAATTGTGTCAGGAAGGCGGGTTATTTATTTATCTATTTAAGGGGCTTACAGGACCTAAATGCAAAAAACGCAAGTTTTAGAAATATAGGTGACTATTATGAAATTAGAGTACGTTGAAATTATTTTGTAGATGCAGTTGATACACTTACTAGAAGCTGGCAAAGCGTAGACATATCACAAATTTAGTTGTTTAAGAATTATCACCATGCTGCGTCATATTAACAGTAGCTTGTTTTACAATATATATGGTCGCTGCTAAATCGTTTTTTAGACGCTAAAAGTTCGTCGCTGACCTATTAATTCATTTCGTTTTGAAAGGGACCACGGACAATAATTAAGGTGAATGCGCAGTGGTAGACCTCGAAATTCAAATTTTGTTACGTTTTTTGCAATTTTCAGGTCAGTGTCAGGTTGTATCTTAATCAAAATATGATTCGCGACTATAACGGTACGTCTTTGCAGAATTATAATAATTAGAATCATTAATACATGAAGCTAGTTACCCAGTCCAAAGTGTAGTAGGTACCTATGGAGAATAACGATAACAATAATTGACGCGTTAATTTATTACGAAGATAATTCTCCCCGTGTCCTTCATTTGTCATCATCAAACTCTAAGACTCTCCATCAATTATTCTCTCCAAGGTCATAAAAGAAAATTCCATGAATGTTGAACGTAAACATCTCATACACGCTTGTTATTTCAACATGCATGTATGGGAAACGTTTCGTAACAGTAAATAAGATACGATCACTGGGTGGCGGAACAAAACGCGACATTACAGCCTAGATATGCATCTGATCGACGTGTCACAGTACAACCACAGAGTGTATGGACTTGGGTACTCTGGGGACTATATTAATATTCGGGAATGAATATCGTAAATATTTACGCTTATCGGTATCCACAGCATTGGATATTACCTCGTATTTTATTTTCATATGTTGGCAACCACTCCTACAGGCCTCAGTTCCTGTACAGCGTACATACAGACGCGCCAGCACATCAAGCTACCTGAAACTGTCAAAATTTCCCAATCAACTTTGAACTTTATGCTGTAGCGATAAAGTTGAAAATCTATTAAAGAAATGTGACAGATTGTAGTAGCTTGATGTCCTGGCATCTGTACCATAAACATTTGCAAGGCAGTTTAAGTGGGTAGTAATTGTTGCACCACACATGTTTCAAAATCGCTTGAAACTATTTTTTCGTCTAATGTTGACTTGCTCTCTGACAAATATTAAATATGTTACCAAAAACGATAGAAGTGGCGAAAACCTGGAGTACAATTGCAGCTGGGCGAGATGGTGTAGATAAAGGATGGCCAGGCCCCTCCCAATCGATGCTAGGACGCGCAATTCACCTACAGCCAACGGCGTGCATCGCATGGCCGACGTGCTCACCACATCCGGCACCTTGCGACAAGCTTACACTTTCCATGTCCACTTCCAGTGAAGGATCAGAGCTGTACTGCTGGGGTGGCAACATGTTAAAGCTTTGCGTATGTGGGCAAGTGCATGCACACACATTTGAATGACGTATATTAGCGTGGAAGATTCTAGAAGTCTGCGCAACCGAGGCGCGCACACGACAGGCGCACCTTCCTTAGTCTTTTAACTAAACTACGTTTTGACAAGAAGAATGTCAAATTATTATTTACATGAATTACGTTATCTTTAAATTAAATTAATATTCATTTATCTAATTGGGAAACCGTTGACTTCCATTCATCGCCTCAAAACGAGCATCATTGTCTTCACAACCTACACAAAGGGAATTGCTAACCACCAGGTGCCTACCAACAACTGCAATACACATAAGACGAAAGTTTTCCCATAAATAAATGTCTGTTTTTGCGTAAGACACTTCTTCACTCATATATACTGTCTTGTGTCTTCCTTCACGCACCTCATTTGTTTTTCTCAAGTGTCACTTCAACTTTCTCTGAAAATGTATTAAACAAAAGATATTTTTGGTGAGACTTTTTATTTTTGTGGATAAATTCTAGTTGGATGATTTATATTCGGGTGGTTTCTCAGGATCAACAAGATCGTTTGTACGGACCTATGTCAGGGTTGGTAGGGACTTGTAACCATAAATTCAGCACATAATTCCACGAGTAGAATTTTAAGTCGGTTCATCATGTGCTCAATTCAAGATTACAGTTTGCGCGACGATGCCCCTACCAACCTGTATTAACTACACTGGTTTTAAATACCTTTTTATTACTTTCTGGAGCTTACTCAGGTTATTAATTCCTTCAAAATAATAGTGACATAAAATTATACTGAATCACTATCTTCTCTATAACATCCAACTGTTAGTATATGGGTGTCATACTGTCATCAAGCAGACAGCACGGTACACTGATGGTCCATGGACGAAGCTCCAAGCCGTAATTAATACATATATTACAGAGAATTAGGGTACTCAGAAGCCCGAATGTCTGACAATCAGTCTTACCAAGGAGTATCAATCAATCTGACATACAATCAGATTGATTGATAATATGTAAATATCCTACTAAGATGCAATTTCAATTCCATTTATATGATCTTACTTATGTCATATAAATCAGTCGCCTATAATCGGTATTTTAGACCTTAAGGTCTAAGGTCTTAAATACCGATTGTGAGGTCACAAGAACAAGAAAGAGAGGGGCTTGTGGCTAAGTAATAACAGCCGAACGGGCCGATCAATCAAGTTAAACTACGCTTGCCGCGATTGGTCTGTGGATGGGTGACCATCTTTACATACCAAGATTTTCCCTCCGTGCCTCAGAAAGCAGGTTAAGCCGTTGGTCCCGGCTGTCGTTCGTGGATCTTTGACAGTCGTTACGGGTCGTCAGAAGCCCGAAATTCTGACAACCAATCTTACCAAGGGGTATCGTATTACCCAGTAACTGGGTTGTGGAGGTCAGATAGGCAGCATGTAAAATACTGGTACCCAGCTGCATCCGGTTAGACTGGAAGCCGACCCCAACATAGTTGGGAAAAGGCTAGGCAGATGATGATAAGACCTCACAAGGACACACTTATAATTTTATTACACCTATAAAGTACAATTTTGTGCTATAAAAGTTAGCTCATTACACACAGTTTGTGGTTGACATTCATATCGTTAGTACTTACATCGTCATAATATATTTTTTATAATAGTCAGCCACCAGTGACTGTGAGATGATTAGTTGTGAGTACGAAAACATTCAAAACATTATTATTTTGTAGTTTATTTTCTTCTTCCATAGAGCTGTTTTAGTAATTGTTAGTAACTCTTGAAGTTTTGAGTATCTTAGTGAATGGCGTGAAGCGCGGGCGTGTTGGGGGCTGTCTTATGTAACTTTTACGTTCGAAAAGTGATTAGTTTCAGCCTAATTTAAATAAATGACTTTTCAATTTAAATATATCGAATCGTAGCCATAATAAATCAAGAATAGGATTTTCATGTAAAAGAGTGTCCATGGAGTTTCGTGCCCGTTCTGTCTCATAGAAACCTACTACGCCTAGTAATACAGCAGGCAACTAGCTTCATCTTTCTGACTCGACAGTTCAAAAGTGCCTATGATTGGTTTAATTAAAGTAAACGCTTGAAGTTTGAGTTTAAGTTTCGAATTTATAATATTAATAAGTGCTTATAATAATATAATATAATTATTTGTTTATTTCCACTTCAAGACACATACAAGTATCACATATAAGTGTTTGATCCTTTAGAAACGTAAACTGCCTAATGCGTATGTGGTATAAGAACTATGATTGGTCAGCATGATTAGTTGACGTGTCTTGTGGTTAAGTAATAACAACCGCACGGGTCGATCGATTAGATTGAGCTACGTTTGCCGCGGTTGGTCTGTGGATGGGTGACCATCTTTACGTACCAAGACCCCTTCGTGCTTCGGAAAGCACGTTAAGCCGTTGGTCCTGGCTGTTATACGTGGATCTTTGACAGTAGTTACGGGTCGTCAGTTACCCGAAAGTCTGAGTATCAAGTATTACTCAGAAACTGGGATGTGGTCGCTCCATGTAAAATACGGGTACTCAGCTGCCTCCAGTTCGACTGGAAGTTGACCCTAACATACTTGGAAAAGGTTAGGCCGATGATTAGTTGCAAGAGCTGGTAAGCAATAGGTGCTTCACAAATGATCGAGTTTCTGTGTAATCAGAAACGGCTGAATTATATCTGTTGCTAAGCCTTTCCAGAATTTACCAGAACTCTGGTTTCAAACAATGTCATGATAGCCACTGATGGTATTTTGCCATTTGATGATGACGATGAATTTATAGAATGTCTTGGAAATAATAGAAGTACAGAAGAAGAAAATGTCGACCATGCGCATAAATACATGGAAATATTTTGGAACAAATAACAAACGCAACATTCTTCCTTGTAAACAATTAGTACATCTATTGTTTATAAGGAAGAATTTTGTGTTATGTAGTGTCATTTGCAACATACCGTATCTTCTTGACACCCGATAGTCGCTTTATTTCTGACAGAAGTATTATAATTCCAGCGCAACACTTCCAATTGATATATATCTTCAAGTGTCTTTTCCTTGCGGAATTGTATGCTGCCACTCTACCTCACAGCGATCCAGCCAAGTTTTCAATGAGTTCACTCTATGATTCGACACTGTCTATGATACATCCTGTAGTTGCAGCTGGATCTAATCGATGTAAGTCATTTTAAATTTATCTAGCTGACGAGACGGATGTTGTCCTGTCCAAAAAAATCCCCTAAAAATGCACTTTAAGTTTTCTCGAATTTTCCAAACCCTGCAACTTTAAAATTTTTTTGGCATAAAAACCTGATTCGAATACGAACATTTTAAAACAAAAAATTACCATATCGGTCCAGACGTTCTGTGTAAATCATGAAACTTTTATTTTCTCTTGACTGTACTTACCTGTCAAAAAGAGTAAACCTAGATAAAGTCGATAAGACAGAGATTAAAACAGAAGACGAACTAGCAGGAGCTTGAGGAGGGGGGGTTCAGGAGATCAGACCGGAATAAATCGAAGTGATGTGCTTACCAACGAACGACGACTGCCTTTTTGGTCTAGTGATCCCAAGCGCTACTGCTAAGCATGAGGTCCTGGGTTCGATCCCAAAGTGTTATTAGGTTTTCTATCTGGAATTTCTCAGTAGAAACTCGCAGTCTCGATTTCTGCCCGCCATTGATGGCAAAAGGCTCGCTCCCAAATACTTAGTTGTAATTGTTTATTAGACTGCTGGAAGTTAAACATAACTGGTGAAATCAGGGTGTATTATAGATGAACCTCTGCTCAATCCTTCTGGGGAACAAGGCGTGATGTTATAAAACAATTCATTTTTAGGGTTCCGTACGAAAATGGTAAAAAGGAACCCTTATGGTGCGACTCAGTGTGTCTGTCTGTCTGTCACAGTTGGATATCTCAAGAACTACTATAATGCTATCAACTTGAAATTTACGAGTAGAATAGTTTTAGATGACGCTTGCCCACCTATTTTGCAAATAAGAATGAAATATATATTTTTTTTCTAGCAACAGGGACTGAAAGTGGGTCTGAAAATTTCGAAGTGGGGCTACTAAGGTCCAAAAATGCATAGTTTCAAAAATATCATGTATCTAAGGTTCATTGATAAATACGAGTAATTATTTTTCATTTAAACCAATCATTCATTATTTTAAAACTAAGAAAATGCGACGTCATATTTCACGTAAGGGCGTGACTTTGTCGAATTATTTTGTATGAAAAGTTAAACCAGAAAAATATATAATTGAAAAATAATTCATATGCCAGTTGATTCTTTGATATGGTCTCATTCATACCCTAAAGTTATGGGATATCAAAAAAAATACCTTGCAATTAAATGTAACATAATTAACACAAGACCTCATAAATACCACATTAGAGTATTGAGACAATGACCAAAACTTATTTTTTTTTAAAACTATCTATTGTTCTAGCATTACTTGATGCATTTAAAATTGAGTCTTGTTGCCTTGAAATAATTTTTTTTTTGCTCAATCGATTGTCCGTATGGCAAAATACATAATTTAAAAAAAAAAAAATACCTGTATAAAAAACTGAAATCGATTTAAGTGTCAATTATGAACAAACTACTTTCAGGACTTGTGTTTATACTGTTACTTCTAGTAGGTATAGCATGTCTTAAGAAGGTGTAGTCAAAAAGGGTGTGGTACAGACCATTAAATAATTTCTTCTCGACATCCGTGTGTGACGGGATGCAGCAGAATACCAGCGTCAGGTATTGTACCTTGCATATGTTGAGCTGGACTCCCATTTGGTGCAACCATGAGACACACACCGCCCAGTAGTGATCGACCGTTATAGATTTATGAGCTAGGTGTCTATGGGTCAATTTATCTTTTTAATCTTTGTTATTTTTTTTTTCACCTTTTTTGATGTTTTTAATACCTGTATTGTGTCTTTTGTTGCACTAAATAAACGTTTTATCTATCTATCTAAATAATAAATATTTGCTAGTAATTGAGGTCAGATAGGCAGTCGCTCCATGTAAAATACTGGTATTCAGCTGCATTCGGTTAGACTGGAAGCCGACCCCAAAATGGTTGGGAAAAGGCTAGGCAGATGATGATGATGGTACTGACCATTAAACTGAACAACATGCTCCATGGGACCAACATAATCGCGAAAAATTACCAGCAGTCCCATACAAAACTTCAATTTCTACTCAACCCAAATGTATGAGACGGCTGATTAAATGTTTTGCTGACTATCTGATACATTCTGTATTTATAAGAAGCCTCTTAAGGGGTCCGGAAACGAAGCAATTTTCCGAGCCAGTGCCGTTCAAAGTCCAATCACTGGTCTTAGACTGGCCTCGCGTATGAATACATTTGAAGCCTCAGTCAGTACTATTTGGCTTCGTGTACACGTGAGGCACCGGGACAAGCCACTTAAGAGACTTATTCAACTGACTCGCAAACATATCTACAAAGCTATTGACAAACATTCGTTACCCTTCCATACCTAATCGAACATCAATCGAATGTTATGGAAGGAGACTTCTAAACGCTGTGAACAAATCCGAAACCTAACTGCTAGTACCTATTTCGACAGGTATTTGCTGCCTGGGACAATGCAAATCAGGTAACTGAAAATGTGTCATTGTCGACTTGAAAGCCTGTCGAATGTTTGTACATAGCTATGCTTACCTCGTGTCTGGAATCCATTAATATAAATATTAGAGAGGGACGAGCAATACTTGATATATTAATTGATATGAAGCAATGTACAATAATTGCGGTTACCCATTTGGATGATGCTAAAATTGATACAAAGCCTTTTCAATTGCGGTTATCCGTAACTGATTAATTAATTTATAGGGTCAAGGGTAGCGTTCACATTCAGAAATTTGAAATTATTTATCTCCATGGTTTTAGTTAATAACGTAAATTTGCACAAACATTTCTCTTCCATTTAAAGTAATAGGAACACTATAATAACAGACATCTCGAGTTTTGTAAACTATATTTTTGTGATCCACGTTCTAGAAATCCACGCAACGTTAAATTCATATAACCAAGTTTTTGTCGTGTCCACCAAAGTTAAATTCGATTCAAGATGAGTTGGACCGTATAAGCCGAAAAGTAGTTAATGTTTTTCTTAAATTCCCAAATCGTATCTACGGTCCACTTTGAAACTTTGATCATTTATAACTTACTGGTAGAAATGAATTGCAAGGAAAGGTAGGAGTATACAGTGGTTTGTGCCCTCAGGATTGGAACTTTCCTAGTTAATATTATTAACTTGATATATAATTTCTGAAGAAGTTTTTAGTGCTTTGTAATTGTAGTAAACCAGAAGCCAAGTTCCTTGCCATCCTCTCGGGACCAACATGTGATTTCATTACAATACAAATGCTGGTTTCAAAATCTATTGGGAAATCAACATACAGGAATTTGCTAATGAAATATGTCTGTGTATGCACCGACCATAATGATCGGAGAAATGATAGAGTATTGCATTGGGGCTTACTGAAGTAACAGTTGTAAAATGTTTGTATACCTACTAATCGTGGCGAGAGATTATCACGCGCATTGTGAAACTAATCAGAACAGTTGTAGCCCAGTGGTATCGGTCCCGAGTTACGAGTTTTAGGTCGTGACTCATCATCAAACATCGTGAAAAAACGGCATGTCCTAGAACCAAAAATTCGAAGACTTGTGACATCTACCAACCCGCACTGGGCCCGCTCACTCTCACGAAGAGAAGGCCTGTGTCCCAGTAGTGGGAAGGATTATGTATTGTGGATCACCTCATGCGCTTCTACTTGAATTTGACGAAATGCTTTTAAAAGCATCCTACTAAAACCAACCAAATTATTTCAGGTGAGGCTTTCAAAAGCTTTTTCGGCATAACATACGAGCAAATGCAAGAGAAGAACAAAGCCAACTTCCAAGAAGTATTAAACATAGATCTGATCACCAAGAACGGGAATGTCAAATACAATCTGACAGCAACGACCAGGATTAATCGGTTGATGGCTCATGCTCAAACTATAGTCATACTGATTCATGGTTTCATGGAGAGTTCCGAAGGCTGGATGGTCAACGCCATAGCTCCTGAGCTTCTGAAAAAACCAGAGTTGAAGGTGTTTGCCCTGGACGGGAGGAAGGTTATCAATTTGGAGTACTTCCGATCCTCAACCAACGTGAGGTTTATGGGAGAACTACTCGGAATGTTTTTGGCTGATGTCATTAAAGGTGAGTGTACTCGTCATTATATTTTTATAATATGTTTCACCATTAGAAAATACTAAGAGTTCCAACAACTAAATATACAATTGACCAAGAATCTAGAATTTCGGGCCCAGTTAATATTGATAATATAGTCCTTTACTAATATTACAAAAATAATAATTTTGCTATAAGTATCATTATTATGTTGAAATGGATTGTCTAGATTGAAAACTTTTATAAAAAAATATGTAGCGTTTGAGCACATATGCCTGAGCTATTAACATTTAGTGCTGTCAGATAAAATCTGTAACATGGCAGATGACGACGGGCTGATTGTGTATTTTTGCCTCATCATGTACAGTATTTTTCAAGGTAGGGAGGTATACCTCCCTACCTTGAAATCTTGAAAAATACTGTACATGATGACTAAAAAGACTATAGTCTTTTTCAATAATATCTGATAACAATGTAAACAAATGGATCAGAAAATGGATCTGTGGTTGGTGGAGTGGTTTGATTTAATTAATAAAAATTTTAAACTGCAATTTTAAATCAAATTAAAAATGAAATGTTTATCATTTCAAAATTATTGAGGTTAACTAAATTTTCGTTGATGATTTTTCAATTTCCATTTAATAATGTTATTCAGTCAATAACTATTGGAAAAAGTGGTGATATATAAAGTTGAAACCTTATAAATACAGATGAATGTGTTAGTCATTCCGTTTAGTGAGTGATTGCGTGAGGATTCAACATGAAATGGGTTTGTTTACACTTTCATCAAGTATTTTTTAAACAGGCCGTACATATTATTTTCACATAAGTTTTCTGAATTTAAGTTTGATGTAACACTTTTCCAGCTGGCCAAGATCCATCCAAAATTTACATCATAGGACACAGCCTTGGATCGCACATTGCAGGAGTAGCAGGAAAGAAGATTCATGAACTTACGGGCAAGCTTATTGGACGTATCACTGCCTTGGACCCAGCTGGACCTTGCTTTAGCAACGTTAGTGCCAGTGGAAGACTTGACAGGACTGATGCGGTATACGTTGATGTTATACATAGCAATGGAGGCTTTTTGGGTCTTAAAGAGCCTGTAGGTAAACGACGATGTTTTTGTCTTGATTTTAAATTATTTCTTTAGGATACGCTTTGCTCTCTGAGTTGTTTTACCATGTAGGTATCTATTATTATATGGCTACAGAACGGCTCCTGTTTCCGAATAAACCCTGTCATCTATTACCCCATGATTGTCATATAAACTAACTTTTACATGACAATCATGGGTAATAACAACTAATAACTGCCCCATTGGTCTCGTGGTTGCAAGCGCGACTGCTGAGAGTGGGGTCCTGGTTTCAATTCCCGTGTCGGGCAAAGTGTCATTGGATTTTCCATCAGTAATGTCTCAGTGATAGCCCGGAGTTCGGAAGTTGGTGGGGTGTTGCCCCCGTGCCTCGGACAGCACGCTCTAAAAACGGTGAAAGGAAACATCGTGAGGAAACCAGTATGACCTAGGACCAAAAATTCGAAGACATGTGACATCTACTAACCCCCACTGGCACCGCGAAGTGTATTACCACTACCTCTCACAAAGAGGAGGCTTGAGTCCCTGCAGTGGGAAAATGATAGGCTGATTCTGCTAGTAGCGCAAAGCTCTTTAACACAAAGTAAAAATATATATCTAATCCTGTGCTACACCGTACACAAATACTTTCAAACCACGGCGTCTATGTACTTTGAGCAAGCAGTCTTTATTGACGAAGGTATTACCGAGCGCAGGCCTTTGTTCTAAAGAAGAATAAGTGGTGTTTACTGATGTCCTTATAACGTCCTTCACTGTTTATCAGGGACCACTTTTCTTCTTCTAAAAGTTTTGTGAACGGTATTAATATGGTGTAAGCTACTTTTGTATCTGAAGTGTCTAAAATGAGGATTCTTGTCTCTGCTTTTAACAATGATGGGAACCAAACTTTGAACGAAACGATTGTCAATTTTTTTTGCAACTGTTGCAAGCAACTACTGTGTTCAAGTTCAGAGTGACTGCTCACAAATAGTTTACAGTTTTTAGCCGACTGCAGACAGTAAACACATCATCATCTGCCTAGCCTTTTTCCAACTATGTTGGGGTCGGCTTCCAGTCTAACCGGATGCAGCTGCAGCTGAATACCAGTATTTTACATGAAGTGACTGCCTGACTGCCTGTCTGACCTCCACAACCCAGTTACTGGGTAATACGATACCCCTTGGTGAGACTGGTTGTCAGATTTTCGGGCTTCTAACGACCCGTAACGACTGTCAAAGATACACAAATGACAGCCAGGACCAATGTTCCGAGGCACGGAGGGGTTTCGGTATGTAAAGATGGTCACCCATCCACAGACCGACCGTGGCAAGCGTAGATTAACCTGATCGATCGACCTGCCACATGGTTAAAAATGTTCAAAACAAGATCGCTTTTCAAGCAGTCTGATGCAGTTGGTGGCAGTTATTTTAGATCGATCTAAGATTTGATGCCACCAACTGCATCACACTTTTTGGGTTTTTTGAATATTGGTCAATATATTAAATACTAGTTTTTGCCCGCGGCTTAGCCTGCGTGCATGTTGAGAAATATGCCACGGAACGTACTATCGAGATTAAAAGCATCCAAATCTGAATCCGGAACATAGGTACCTACATCCAGACAAACGGATATAAAATTATGAGCTAAAAACTATATTATTCGGCATCAAACTCGCTCCCACAACTCGGAGCAATTACGTTTTTCAAAAATATTTAATGTACCTACAGTTTTGACTTCGTTACGTTTTGACTTATTGTATGTACATTATACAGATTTTAAAGTAAACCCATTAACTATTGATCTAAATTTTTGTTTCCCAGGTCACAAAGACTTTTATCCCAACGGAGGTGTTTCACAACCAGGATGCTATATTTCCATTTGCGACCACAGCAGAGCTTGGGAGCTATTCGCTGAATCTGTCGCGTCGCCAAAACATTTTCCCGGTAAATGGAATTTTCTTTTAAAATTAGTATTTAATGTCTGCAAGCTTGGACGAGAGACTTTGCTATTTTTGTCCACCGGCGTCCATGTAAAATACTGGTATTCAGCTGCATCTGGTTAGACTTGAAGCCTACCCCAACATATTTGGGAAAAGGCTAGGCAGATGATGATCTATTTCATAGAAAAGTGCAATAAAAAATTTGTTATAATATTTTTTTTAAACCGACTTAAAATCTCGACGCAGGGGTTCATGTACTGCATCCATGGTACCTAACAGCTTACGTGTCGGTATCCCTGCCACCCTGTATACTTTTAAAAGGTTGGTAGTGAGATAATCCACGGTGCGATGGACGTGTGAAAGTCGTCGCTCATGGAAGCTTTCATTGCTGATTTTGATAATGAGTCCTTCCAAAAAACTTTTTATCATCCTAATTTTGTTACAGCCCGAAGGTGTGGAAACTGGTCCATGTTTGGCGATGGTCTCTGCTCCAAGAACGAGATATCCTACATGGGTATTGAATCCGACAACAAGAGTCCAGGTCTCTACTTCCTCACTACTAAAAAGTCTGCACCTTTTGGCATGGGTTCCGCAGGTAGTGGATGAGGGCAATACTGAAATAAACTTTTTTGATATGAATATTAGGATTTTTAGTATACTCAATACCTACTGAAATGGTTCCCGACTATGAAAAGGCTCCTTAACAGCGGCTTTTTTTAGAAAGTTATTTATGGGTTTTGCTTAGCAGCATCTGGTCTGCATCATTTTGTGTGACGTATGTATGACGCGTAGTTCGCATGTGGCGTTTGTAGATACCGCTACACATTCATTAATTGATATTTTCATGATACTTGCTACAGATGTCATAAGTTATTGCCATGGTAAAATTTTATTATTATGCTTAAGTTCTTTTAATCAATCTAGATCTACCTAGCCTTTTCCCAACTATTTTGGGGTCAATTCAATTCAATTCAATCTTTATTGCATCTATGATGTGCACATACAGGTGGTAAAGAAAGAGTCGCATTTTTTTTTTTCAGGATGAGAAATCATCAAATGACCCCTCCCGCTCTGGGTGGGGCGGAAGGGAGTGTCAGACTCTTACTGACTAAAACCCACCCGTGTTCCTTCCTTAGCCTTCCTTTATGTTCCGGGCCAGCGGTAACCCTTTCGGACAATCCCGCTGAACCGGCAGGCTTCGGCCCTGACGGGCCCCTTCGGTTGATGCTGACATGTTATTGAGGCGCGCGTGGAACACGTAGGTACGCGCCGTCTGGCACGGGCCTGGTCCTGATCGGACGATGAGATACCCATTACTCTCCGCCCGCAAGCCCGCGAAATACCGAGCTTACCTTTTGAGTGCGTTAAGTCGTCGCCGGATGGTCAGTAGCCCGAAAGTCTGACAACCAGTCTTACCAAGGGGTATCGTATTACCCAGTAACTGGGTTGTGGAGGTCAGATAGGCAGTCGGTCCATGTAAAATACTGGTATTCAGCTGCATTCGGTTATACTGGAAGCCGACCCCAAAATAGTTGAGAAAAGGCTAGGCAGATGATCTAAATTGACACATAATTATTCGATAACTATAATCTTAGAATATTTTATTTATTTTCACTTGAAGACACAAACATCAGTGTAACCCTGGCTTTTGTATTAGGAGTTCTTTATCACAAAAGCCAATGATACATTGTATTTCAGCATTTCATATAACAGCTAAGTGTTAATATTATATTATTTTTGTTTCTATTCCGATTTTAATTAAATGTTTAGGATCCATCCATGATTAGGATTTTAAAAAACAAAAGTGTTACCTAATCGACTTTTGTCATCGACTGTACCTGCTACCTCAAAAAAGAAGATAGGGACCTTCTTTTTTGAGGTAGCATCACTCAACTCGTGCGAAACTTGAATCATGAACTGCGGCAAGTTCATTGTTACTTTCCTGTTCGAGTTAAAGAAAAAACCTCTGTTATAAAAAACTTTCAGGTGCTTCACAAAATTTCCACATAAAAAAATTAAAGGGACCCTAAATTAATACAAGTGGGGTAGTTTCTTACATAAACTCAAACTATATACTTATTTCAATGAAACCATTTACAGGAAATTTTGAATTGTCAAAGGAGTCAGTCAGTTAAAGAGAAGTACCTACTTGTCACACCCCAAAAAAAATGAGAAAAAAATGAATAACCACGCGACAAAAATAAACGTTGCTCACGTGGACCGTTTTCTTACAATTGGCCCCTAGACACGCGTTCCCGAAGTTTTTTTTTTGTAACAACGAGCCCAAAACTTTTTATTTCACCATAAAAGGAATCCTTTAGAAGTGGTCGCACTTTTTTAAGGTTCGTTGAGTTACCATGTGGAGTTACTTTCCGGATATTGTTGTTTAATTGTGTGGAAATAATTGTTTTTAATTTACTTGATCAACCCTCGTTTCGTGAACAGAACAGGGAAATTCAGAGCATTAATTCTTTAAAGTAATTTATTTGCGACATTATTTTGTGTTGTTTTGATAAAAGGTGCTTAATTGCCTTATTAGGTTCATCGAAAAAAGTGTTCAAGAATAGGCTGAAGACTAAACATCTTCAAGACAATATTAGGAAAGTTTGGATATAAATAAATAAATAAATATCCAGTCGGAGATTAGATAAGATTTTATTTATTTCTTGATACTATATTTCCAGTACGCACAATGACTCTATTTCCTTTTTTAGATAAGATTGAAATCTTGGAAGCTCATAAAAACCATTCAGTAGCTTACTATCCACAAGAGATCATTTTGGCGCCTTATTTTTCGTCTCCTTTGATGAGGTCATAACCAGTCTTACCAAGGGTTATCGGTAAATGGGTAATTGGGTAATGGGTGGTACCCAGTAAATGGGTTGTGAAGGTCAGATAGGCAGTTCAAGTAAAATGCTGTACCCAGTTGCATCAGGTTAGACTGGAAGCCGACCCCAGCATAGTCGGGGAAAGTCTAGGCTGATGATGATGAATATATAAACAAAGTGTAGAAGTAAACCAGTAAAACATGTTTCATATTATTTGTTTATTGACACTCTTCTTAAGTACAGACGACAGCACATCAAGCTACTACAATCTGTCAAATTTCTTTAATAGATTTTCAACTTTCTTGCTAAATCATAAGGTTCAAAGTCGATTGGCAAAATTTGACAGTTTTGGGTAGCTTGATGTGCTTGGCGTCTGTACAATGACTGAAATATGCTAATTCAAACTTATAATAAGTAGGTACAACTATATTTTGAAGTGATAATCATCAAGCCAAATCTTAATACTTACACTCTGTGCAGCGGCGGGGTAATTGCGTTAAGGCTCCTTCAAACAGGCGCGACACGACACGCGACACAAAGGCACCGCAAGTCGCGCAACGAGCAGTGCCTTTGTGTCGCGCGCGATTATACCGCGTGTCGCGCCTGTTTGTAGTAGCTTTTACACACTATCAGTCTGTAGCAATGGGTTTCATTTTGAAAGTTCAACAACATTCATTGCGTTATTTACGTTGATGAGCAGACACATTTTTCAAACATATGAAGCAATGGATTAGCAATATATTTCATTTATTCAGATTGAGATTGATGTGTTTTACGCAATTAGGGTGCTGGATCAATAAGAAGCAAAGGTGCAATGATGTATCCCTTAATTAGTTTCTCTAGTTAATCTGGAGATATTCTAATACAGTTCCTGCCAACACGAGAGAAAGTGAAATACCTTGTGAGGCACCTCTTCCACCGTCGACGTGGAGGCTACTAGCTATCAATAATTTTCTCGCTTAAGAAGAGCTCAATTGATTATAGGACCCGTGTAGGGCGGATCATGCACAACAACGCGCCTCTGGACTGGGCGCGGGAAACGGAGTCAAATTTCCCGCGTGTTCCAGCGTGTTTTTATTGGATTTGTAATATGTAAAAAATAACGCGCGGGGCCGCGTTATCTGCACGCCGTCGCGTCACCTGGTGCGTTGTAGTGTGTGTTCCGCCTAAGTAAAAGAGATAAATAATTTGATAGTTCGCTGACAGTTTACACCGCCGGCGAGTACTTGTTTGTCACAGCGTCAAGAGCTATCAAAGAGAGTACCAGCTCAGCGGTGCTCGCTTGGCGGGCAGAACACTTACTGAGAGACACACGCTTGGTACAGACGGCAGCACATCATGCTACTACAATCTGTCAAATTTCTTTAATAGATTTTCAGTTTTATCGCTAAAGCATAAGGTTTAAAGTTGATTGGGAAAATTTGGCAGTTTCGGGTAGCTTGATGTGCACACTAGTACTACATATGCATACTAGTGAGTAATTGACCGTCACTGTCGCGCACACACTGCTCGTTACTCGCCTACATGTTTTTATAGTTGCTAGCTCTATGTGGCTCTACTCGCTTTTCGTTAATCGCCGGCGGTGGGAGAGGTGCCTAAATAGGAAAATATTATTTCTCTTAATCCACGTAAGGCCAGACTACATTCCTCTTGAAATAAATCCTTTCAGCGACAAGTATCAACAAAGATATGACATAAGTACACGCCAGCACAGTGAGAGGTATCGAAATTTGTGACAAACGAATCTGAACAAGGTGAGATCTCGTACATTTCGGTTCTTCAAAATCGGTTGATACTATCCGATTTAGTATGCCCGCTTCTTTGATGCGTAGTGTACTGAAAAATTAAGAAACTATTATTATGGAATAGGTATAATAGAAGAAAAAACTTTTATTTATTTAAGACAGACTTCAGACCTAGAGCATTTTTTTCTCTTAGAATAGTCAAAAAATCAATAGAACATAGGTTCAATTGAATTTATTTTTGGAAACTGATGTTAAGTGGGGTTTTGTGGATGACAGTTTGTTGTAGACACTTATAAGAAAAATTGCAGACGACGGTCACGATAACATGTGATACGTATTTTCATTTTTGTATAATGGTCTTTGATCAATATGGCCGTGGCTAAATTATACAGCCTTACCAAGGGGTATCGTATTATCCAGTAACTGGGTTGTGGAGGTCAGATATGCAGTCGCTCCATGTAAAATACTGGTATTCAGCTGCATTCGGATAGACTCGAAACCGACCCCAACATAGTTGGGAAAAGGCTCGGCAGATGATGATGGTGGCCTTTGATCAATATTTCTAGTAAAGGCTGTGGAAACTTCTACCAACAATAAATTGATAGAAAGGATGAAAGACAAATATTCTATTAGGGGGAGAGGGGGACAGGAAATACAAATAGTAAAAAGGAGCATTTCAAAATTACATTAAAAACAACCAAAAAAATAAACGAAGAAAAAACATGATGCTATTGTTTATAGGTGATGAAGGACTTACCCAATTTTAAACTGATCCCTGTATTTGAATTTTTTATCAGTGTAAAAATATTTCTGGATTTTGGAGGCCAGATGGACCGAAACCAATTTGCAGATGTCATTGTTATTGTATGCTGAAAGAGAAGTTGATTTGTGTTATGTTTACCTATTTAGATTATTATTATATCTGCATAATTTTTCACAAGTGAGGGCTGATTTTTCAATCGACAGCTGGCCTGCTTTTTAACCTACTGCGCCAGAAGGAGAGTTATGTTTTTCGGAGTGTATTTATGAAGAACAAATTGGTGGGTATGACATTATAAAGCCAAAATAATATTAGAAAGAGAAAATATTTGATTTTTTGTATGTCTGTTTGTTACGGTTTCACGGTAAAATGGCCGAATTAATTTGGATGAAATCGTAATATCACAGGGGTAGATCATGACCTGGATTAATACATAAAATACAATTTATCCCAATATTCCCACGGGATCGAGACTTATACGGGTGAAACTGCGGGGCACAGCTAGTTTTTTTTTTATAAAAAGCTGCATGAAACTACCGAATATAATTATGTTTCAGAAGACCTTTAGCGATAAAGTTGAAAATCTATTAAACAAATTTGACAGATTGTAGTAGCTTGATGCGCTGGCGTCTGTACATATTTGTACAAAAAATTATAGTCTTATGTCTGTAGCGGTATCTACAACGCCACAAGCAAACAACGCGTCATACTGACGTCACGCAAAATCCTGCATCGCGCAAGCAGAGTTTACCGCGCAACTAGCATAGATACAACGGCCCGACATGAATCATCGGGCAGTTGCCCGCCAGACACAACACCCGTCTGGTCGGAGGATCCTCCCTTTTCTATGGAGGTTGAGTGAACTTTACACCCTGTTCCTCATACCTATATGTCATATATATTAAAAACTACTCAAAAAAACTACAATGATTTCGGGTACCTACACACAAGGCTGAAATTACGTTATATTTGAACTTACTTCTTCTAATATACGGATAAATGGTAGTGTAATCGGAGAGTAGAGCAACATGACCCTTCTTCACAGCATCCAATCCATCTTTGACTGTCACAGATTTTAGCGACATCACCTTGCCCAATATATTACTGAAGTTGCGGTTGTGTTCTCGAAACTGTTTAAAAAAACATTATTAGTATAATATTCATAAGATATTTAACATAATTATTTATTTTTGTAAAAGATTGAAAGCAACTAACATAATTATGTTTCCAGCTTGAAATCACTGGTGTAGCGTGCGATTGTTCTGCCGAGTGAGCCCCCATAGTCCACTCAAAGAAAAATATCTTATTTAGCATATACAAATCTTAATGATATGTATGTAATTTATTTGTATATAATATTCTAGCAGCAAACAGCGGTGTATAAAATATATTAATATTTTGGTGCGAAGTCGCATATCTTCTTCAGTTAGGTTGATATTAAACGCTTCACAGGTTTGACTAGTTCATTCGAGTGAAGTTTCATTTTTTTTCATTTCGCGTTCACACGACATCGAAAAAGTTACACAGGAACGAAGGTTTATCTGTTTATTTAGTTTGTTTTTAGATCATTCGATGGGCGAATGAAAGAAATGCAACATCGTTGGATCGGTTCACTAATGAATCCATTTTTTACTATTGATTCATTTTGTGTAGCGACGTTTCATTCGTTTCAGTGAAAGAAGTCGAATTAAACATAAAATGAACGAAAATGAAGCTTCTGGTATCTGCGTTTTAGCAACTTAGTGCCTGGTAATAATTGCGATATATCTGACGTTGTCATAGAAAGTATAGGACTATTGCTCGATTGCTTTAGTGAAACTGATAACATCCGATTGAATTATCAATTTTCGCACTCACTCGCTTAACTACAGCCACCATCATATAATCGACAATAACACATTCGTAGTCACTGTCAGCCAGGGTGTCCAAATTCATATCATGTTCCTTATCATTCACCAGGTTGGACAGCAGGTTCGAAGTATAGAACGTGTAAACTATGTAGGCAAACACGAAGAAAATGAAGTACGCGATCCTTCGAGATGGCAGCTTTGCATCTGTTGGTGGGACTGTGGAATATACAAGATGTTATACACAAACACACGGGCACACGTGATGTTCAAATTGAATTGTTTTATCTGTCATTGCTTCATTTTTCATTATTTTAACTATTTTGCTATAGTAATTTACTCTAGGTGCATCGGCTTCACATATAATTATATAATTCATGTATCCAAAATATTTTAAAAGAGTAATGGTGGAGTTTCGTTCCCATTCTTCTACGAGTACTTATGAAACTGAGTTCCGTACGGTATTTAAGTAGATAGTAGTAATAATAGTACCCTTAATAATTCTATAGTATACAGTACGGGCAGATCGGGACTCAGAAGGGGCAACTAGAATCAATTCTATTTTATTGTATATTTTCACGTTCAAAGATGCCCTTTATGTGAGGCATTTGAAATAAATAACATTTTGACTTTGATGTGGAGTTGATTGTATAAGAGTATGGACTATGCATCATACGTTACATCCATGGGAGAAGGGGACAGCAGCTCTTCAGTCATCTGCTTTACTGTCATAACAATATTTATCATCACTGCTGGTCTTGATGTCTTTGGGTAAAAAAGGGTATGAATTATCTGAATCATTTGCTCAGAATCTAATTTTGATAAAAAGTTCGTTATTTAAAAAATGGTCATAGGAAGGGTCGTCTTAGGGGCGGATTTGTTGGAGTTGAAGTACACGCTTAGGAACACCATGAGAATCAACTAAAAAAATTGTTTGAAAAAATTTTTGGGACAATTTTCGTAAGTATTTTTTTTTAAATCTACTAATTTCATTGCAGTATCGGGTTAACCATAGACCATAGAAATTATTTGTGTTCTGAGAAGCATGGTCCTAGGACGCACCGTTTCAGAGCTATAATACAATATAGAGCGTTCTATAAAATCAAAAGCTCCTGACTCGGAATGGTCGGTATTTATATATGTATTTGGCAATTGGTATAATTTTGAATTTTATGCAATAAACTATAGAAAAAAGGGCACTAGCGCACAGCGCACATTTTGAAACGTGTGCTTTTTTCTTAACTTCATTGCATAAAAGTTCGCCCACAAATAAATGATCGCGTATAGAAAAAGTGTCGATTCGCCCGTATCGGGTGAGTAAATTCGTGCGAATCGACTAATAAGCCAATTTTGATATTTGTTTAGAGAGCAAGAATTCTCTTAAGTCCTAAAAATAATGATAGAAGTGTAACATCAAAATGTAACCTTTTGACGTGACAACGTCTAATAAATCGATGAAGCTGGCTGCACTCACGAAAAAAACATGACTCATGTAGCGTTACCTCGCGGCCTCGCTCTGTAGCGTTCCATGGGGGCTTGAAGTGCAAGCGAATATTAACAAAGGCAATGCAACTATTCCATCAGTATTTTCTTATGACGTTGTCACGTTCAACTATCGTCAGTAAACCGACTTTACAGACAACCGATTTTTTTTGTTGTTACTGAATAAAACTTACTATGCTGACAATAGGCACCAATGACCATCAGAGATTCATACGCGTAGCTGCACTGCCATCCACCCAGTACGCTAAACTCAAATCGTTTGAGGATGTAGAAAAGAAAGCTGATGAAGAAAGCCATGGCATACAGGCAGTTCCAAACAAGTCTGGTGAAAGGCTTGCTGAAGAACGTGTTGAAAAATTCTTTGTCGGTTCGGCTAAGAAGGAAGCCAAATCTGAAAAAGATAAAGTTTGCTAGGCATTAATCTAAGCTCGATTGAAGAATGTAAATGTTTCTCATTTTTAGTCATGGGAAATTACGATGTTTTATTTGAGGTATTAATTTTTTGTGAGTTTATAACCTTAGAACCTGCACCCCACAATTCCACCCGCATAACGGCTCCTACACAAAGGCGCGACGCGCGACGCGAATCGCGCGCGACACAAAGGCACCGCTCGTCGCGCGACTTGCGGTGCCTTTGTGTCGCGTGTCGCGTCGCGCCAGTGTGTACGAGCCTTAAGTCTCGATACCGAATACCGGGATAAAAAATATCCTATGTCCTAACATAGGATATCTTTTTTATCCCAATATTCCAGGGCATGTATATAATATATCCTGGTCATGGTCTACTCATGTGCCAAATTTCATCCAAATCCATTTAACCGTTGTAGCGTGAAAACGTAACAAACAAACATACAAAAAATTATAAAAGTTTATACCTAATATTAGTTTAGTTATTGACTGATTCTGAATGAAGGAAAAGTTAATGAACTGTTTTCTGGTTTGGAAAACGTTCGTCAACACAACAATGTATTTTTGGAGTGGTTCTGATTTGTTAGATTTGTGATTGTTAGATTGTGTTTAGCAATTCAAATATTGTTTGACAATTTATAAACTTATATTATTTGTGTAGTTATTTAAAGAGGTGGTCTTTAAATAAATAAAGTGTAGCTCAGTTCTAGACCTTATATATTATATTTAAAACTAGCAGCGCCCCGCAGTATCACCCGCGTAAGTTTCGACCCCGTGAGAATATCGGGATAAAAAGTATCCTATGTGTTAATCCAGGAAATGGCTATCTATGTGCCAATTTTCATCCAATCTGTTCAACGGTTTACGCGTGATTGAGTAACAAACATCCAAACATCTTCACAAACATTCACATTTATAATATTATATAGTAGGATGTATGAATATTCTTAGTCATATTCATATTCGTGAAAGAGAAAAAAAAGTTAAATGAATCGATATCGGATATCGATGAAATTTGGTACACAGGCAGACCGTGATTATTACATACGATATGTTTTATCCCGGTAAAGGCTCCTTAAACAGGCACGACACGCGATATAATCGCGCGCGACACAAAGGCACCGCTCGTTGAGCGACTTGCGGTGCTTTATATCGCGCGCGATTTTATCGCGTGTCACGCCTGTTTGAAGGAGCCTTAATAGCTAGTTACTTAATACAGTAACTAAATATTACTTTCTCTATGGACCGTTATCATTTTGTGCCCATTGCCGTGGAGACCATGGTTGCTTGGGGCACTGAGGCCAGAAAGCTCATTAGTGAGATAGGGCACAAGCTCCGTGATAAAACGGGTGACTCCCGCTCCGGCTCGTTCTTGGTGCAAAGGTTAGCCATTGCCATTCAACGTGGCAATGCAGCAAGCGTTTTGCGTTTTGGGCACCTTTGCGCCGGGAACGGTTAGGAGCGGGTTATTTGACTAGGTTGACTTGTTGTGACTGTTACTCTTATTATATTAATAATGTATGACATTGCATATTAATAAAAGAATAAATTCTTTCTCTGTGATAAATTAATACACACCTCCAAGTATTAACAGCAAAAACAGGACACAAATGATCCAATAGATCTGTTGTTAAGCTCATAGATCTTGTGAACACGTCAGCCGTGCTATTTTGATGAGGGGTTGGATGTATAGGCTCACCGATGACAGTCACATTTGTTGAAAGTTTGTCGTTTACGTAAGATACACTGTAAAGGAAAATTTAAGACTGGTAAAATCTTTATGGTGCAGCGCAGACGGCAGACTTTTTGTGCAATCGAGTCTGCGGCACACAAAAATTCTGCATGGCGCGCAAAAAGTCTGTCGCGGATTTTTCACAGACTCAACGCACACGACGCACATCTTCGATCATTCTGTCGGCAGAGTTGTAGGGACGTAGACCCTATGGAAATCGTGCAGAGATCGAGAAGTATTATTTTGTACATGAAGTACAGAAAAAGAAGAAGAAATAGACAATTTTGGGTACATCCTATACTTTTGGAAAGATTACTGAAAGGACAGTTCCATACTAAACATTTAATTCTGAAACAACATCCGGAATTTTTTTTTCAAATATAAAATGTCTGTTACTACATTTGATGAGTTGCTATTTATTTTAAGACCTGCTTTGACTCATTCAGAAACAACAATGAGGAGGTGTATTGGTCTTCTCTTCTTGAATTAACATCGTTACATCGACCTCTGGCTCCATGATAATAGATCGCGTGCGTTACATCCACCCCTAGCAAATGCAGATTGCCGACTAAAGTGTGCGCCGTCTGCGTTAGCGCGCGTTGAAGCACACGTTCTATTTTTTTCACAGACTTTTTGTGCGGAGCCGCGCGGCCCGGCGCGGTGCGGTCTGCCCGAATTACACGGATTTTTTGTGCGCCGGACTTTTTGCGCGTCGTGTGCGTTAATACAACAACAACAACAACATATAATTGCATAGGTTCTATTTTCACAGACTAAAAAGTCCGTCACGGATAGTCTGTCGTCTGCGCTGCACCTATCTATATCTAAACATATTATAATTTGAAATCGCCGTTCGTGTCTATGTGACCGCGTTGTACTTCTAAACAACGCCACTATTAGATACGGTTTTCACCATAATATTGAGAATTTATTCCGAAAGGTTTGAGTGTTTATTAGATTAATATTTTTTTACGACTATTATTTTTTTACTTTATTGTTTTTTGTTTTACTTTTTTTTTATTTCTTTTTCAAGTCGCAAAAATCGAGCGAAGGAGGGGTTCGGTTCGCTAGTAGTCCATAAATCTCATTTCATTTCATATTTTAAATTAATATTGCGAGGTAAAAATGAGGGAGTAACTCGAGATGCTCTTCAGACAAGATAATTGCAAGATAACATAATACACTGGGCCGCAAAGAAAGCGGGTCGGTTATAAAAAATGTGATAACTTTTGAAATATTTGAGCAATCCTTTTTAAAGTAAAAACTAAATTAAAGTTTATTTAATTCCAAATATACAAAGAAGGTTAGTTTTTAGTGATTGTATTAAAAACCATAAATAAAAAATATAGACAATTTTTAAAATTTGAACAACTTTGTAACCATTTGAAACCAATTTTTCACGCTAGAAAACACATGAATTGAACTCTGGATGACTGATCTGATTGATGATGTTTTCGGACGAGTCAAGGTTCATGTTATACACGCTCAATGGGAGGCAAAGAGTCTACAGAAGACCAGGAGAGCGCTGTAACCAAGCTTGCATTGACGAGAAAGTGCTATACGGCGGAGGCTCCATACATGTGTGGGCTGGAATTTCTTCCGAAAGTTGCACTGTGCCAGTGGTAATAGAAAAATACGTGAATGAAATCTTGAATTAGTATTTTGGCCCATTTTTAGTAAACATGGGCGAGAACCCGAGAACGCACGAACGTTTGCAAGATAACTCTCGTCCCCATACAGCTCGGTAAGTGTTTGTCTACCTTGAAGATGTCGCTATCACACGTATGGAGTGGCCAGCACGCACCTCAGACATGAACCCTATCTGGGATGAACTGGGACGACGTGTACGCCAGCGAAATTCCCCTCCAATCACGCTTCGTGAACTGAAAGAAGCACTGATAGAGGAATGGGAGAATATTCCTCAGTATCGTCTCAGAAATCTGGTGGAACGCATGCCAAACCGCATAACAGCAGTATTAATAGCTCGTGGTGGCAATACAAAATACTAAAAAGCGTAAAAATTGCATATTTGATACCATAGCACATTTTTTGAAATCTAATGAAAATGGTAATTTTTACTTAACTTACTTTTATTCAAAATAAACTTCATAATCTTGAACTTCTATGTCATTGATTTAGAAACAATCAAATTGTCTATAAAACAGTCTTTATTTCAATAAAGCTAACTCCAATATTTTGGAAGTTATTGAGGTTATTGTTACCGACCCGTTTTCTTTGCGGCCCAGTGTACAAAAATAATGGAATCATTTCATTGTTGATTCAGATTTAATTTGTAATATTGGAATAGTACCTATTTATTCATAATGTGAGTTACCCAATTATATAGGGAAAGAAAAGAAAAAACCGGCCAAATAAAAAGAGTCGGACTATTTGCTGTTATAGCGTCAATCACACACACACACACACACACACACACACACACACACAAACACACACCCTCTCACACACACACAACACACACACTGAAAATTTCATCTTCTACCTATTACGGTCAATGCGATACAGCCCGCTGACTGACAAACGACGGACGGACAGCGGAGGCTTAATTTTCGTTGGCACCCATTGGGTATGGAACCCTAAAACGGTTCACTTTAATAACATAATTCACCAGCATAATATACCTGCCATTAATTGACAGGTGTCAGTAAATGTTTGATTAACTTTAACTTACAATTCTGAGTACCTAGCAAGTAGCTGTGTCAAAAGAAAAACCAAACTATGAACCTTTCTATCTTAATTCTCCGTTTTTTTCCTACTTACTTGAACTTATACATATCCCGCAGAAGTCCCAGGATTATGCAGCCAGTGACAGTTTGCCGCCACATTGGATCATACGATCCGACGATGGATTTCAGGTGTTCATTGAGGGTCTCACATTCCCATAGTGAAGCCACTGTGATTGTGACGTTCTTCATATCGACAGACCTCATTCTGTAATCAGGCCTATAGAGCATGTATGAGAAATATGTGGTTATATTTAAGAATGACAAACCATGGGTTTTACGGCTAATGTGGCCATGGGCCGGCCATATTAGCCATAGTACCTACCGATGACCGTTGTGGTAGACGTGTTCTTGAGTAGAGACAGCGAATCGACATATGTAAGGTAGGACGCCGTCAGGCTAGTTGGAGCGACGATCTTCGCAGGGTGGCTGGTAGCAGTTGGACGAGAGTTGCCTAGAGTGCAATTGGAGAGACAGATCCAGCAGTGGACTGCTATAGGCTGATGATGATGATGATGACAAACCATCAAACACATGAAACAGTTGATATTTTTTTCGCGATTACGATATTGGTCCCATGGAAAAAGTTGTACTGCGGTACTGACCAACATAATAACAACTTTTTCCAAAAGTTGTTCATTATGTTGGTCAGTACCGCAGTACTGACCAACATAATGAACAACTTTTACCATTTCAATTTATTTATTTTATATTTAAGGTTGCGCCTTTAAATATAAAATAAACAAATAAAAATAAAATCATTTTAATTCGAGTATCACTGACTCATAATATAAATAAGTAATATAGATACTCATACGGTCACTTTACAAACACAACACTACAAATTCAATTCATTCATAAATAAAACAATAATAAAAAATGATCACAATTAAATTCACAATTTACATAAAAAATGAGGTTAGTCGCATGAGCCTGCCACGTGTCGCTAACAAAAGTGGGAGATGATGGAGCAATCAAGCCTCACCGCGAGCGCGGCCAGCATGCTGTTAGCAGTAATATGACCACACCTTTCATACATGCTTTATTTTACTTCACTGCCCCGCTGGTTTCGTGGTCGCAAGCGCAACTGCTGAGCGTGGGGTCCTGGGTTAGATTCCCGGGTCGGACAAAGTGTTATTGGGTTTTCCATTAGGAGTGTCTCAGTAACAGCCAGGAGTTTGGAAGTTGGCGGTGAGTGCCTCGGATAGCACGTAAAGCCGTTGGTCCTGCGCCTGATCTCTCCCCGGTCGTGTCGGATTGCCGTCCCTTCGGACTATGAGAGTGAGAGAAGAGAGAGTGCACATGTGTTAACGCACACACTTTTTTTTTTTTCAGGATGGGAAATCATCAAATGACCCCTCCCGCTCTGGGTGGAGCGGAAGGGAGTGTCAGACTCTTACTGACTAAAACCCACCCGTGTTCCTTCCTTAGCCCTTTATGTTCCGGGCCAGCGGTAACCCTTTCGGACAATCCCGCTGACCCGGTAACGCGCACACTTGAGCACTATAATATCTCCTGCGTACCCGGCTAATCTCCGTTGAGATTGGCCACCGTAACCGAAATTGGTCGGGAGCATGTAATGTAATAATTTTACTTTAGGAAGAAAATTGGATTATTGGCACAAATACAAATAAAACACTTTAAAAGTAGCATAAAGCATCATACATAATCAGCCTACAATGTTCCCACTGCTGGGACACAGGCCTCTTCTCTGTAAGAGGGAGTGGGCCGTAATCCACCACGTGGGCCCAGTGCGGGTTGCTAGATGACACAATACATGTCTACGAATTTTTTTGTTCTAGGGCATGCCGGTTTCCTGACGATGTTTTTCCTTCACCGATGGCAGTGATATCCAATGTCAACTCAGAAAGTAGATACCTATGAATTGAATAAGTCATATTGGTACTTGCCTGGATTTGAACTCAAAGCCTCGATAATTTAATAATAATATTTGGGTTTGATCAAATATACACGAGCAACCAACCGTAGCGGAGCACGGAACAACACGAAATGATGACACGTCGGATAAACAAACCAATTAAATGAGCTCTATATAATACAGACGTTGCTTTTGCTTTAAATAATATGTTAATGATTTGTTTTGCACCAGGTGTATGAATTGTTTAATCTTCATTATACACACATCAAAAAGAAAAGACAGGAACTCGCCATATGTTATAAAACTATGTATTGGTTACTCGGAAGGAAATCCTGCCTATCACTACATAATCTAGTACCTATATAAATTAAATTCAATGTTTGTATGTTTGTCCTCTATGCGTTCCGAAACCATTGGTCAAATTGTGATGAAACTTTGGTAGGGTATTCTGGAGACGCCCGGTGAGGGTTCCTCATCATTAAAACATGGGAAAAAATAACAAAAAAAAAATCTGAAACGGTACGAAGGTCGCTGGGTCTGCTAGTAAAATTATAGTATACAATACAAGCATAGTCTTGTGCAAATTTGGACGTATGGCATCCAACTTTGGGGCTGTACTAAACGAAGTAACGTTAAAATAATCCAACAATCCCAAAATAAAGTACTCAGGGATGCTGTAAATGCTCCATGATACATTAGAAATGACGACCTCCACCGTGACCTTAAAATGCAACTAGTCACCACCATCCATACCAATATTATAAATTCGAAAGTAACTCTGTCTGTCTGTCTGTCACATTTCACGCCTAAACCACTAAACGGATTTCGATAAAATTTGGCAGAGAGATAGATTGCATCCATGGGAAGGAGATAGGATAGTTTTTATCCCAATATTCCCACAGGATCGACACTTATGCGGGTGAAACCGCGGGGCGCTGCTTATCATTCATAAAGGACATTGCTCGTCGTCCATACATAGTTGGCCTAAGATCCAACAGGGAGGTGTATTTACTTTTGGGTTTTAGATAATGTATATATTCGATTGAACTTAAATTAAAACAACGGACACTTTTGAGAATTCGGAAAAAATCAAAACACTTTCGGATTTTGAGGTTATAATTACGTCAATAAAAACATTCGGTATGTAGCAATAACAGAAGGCGCGCGCCAAGTGACTTTACTACCAAATGTCAAATGTCATCTGTCAATTCATCAATTGTCAGTGTCCATATTATTGCTCGTTTGACGTTTCAAACAGCGTTCAATCGAGTTTTTTTGATAAGCCGTATTATGGTTCCGCGACATCATAGCGGACGTGTACCGGACGTGGAGCGGACGTCTAAAAACCATTATCGTATATCAAGCGTTGAGAATACTGACGCTTGTCTGTGTCAAACTCTTATTAAGAGTGCTGTTACAAAGACTTGGCTGTATGAGCTATAATACCTTTGCCTATTAAAAACCTCAAATTGAACCAAAAAATAATAACACCGATGATTAGTTGAAAGTAATGACATACAGGAACTTTCCGCTAAGGTAAATGCATTGTTGGCAGTTTTTAAATCTTGGTTTGGAAGTAACAAGCTTTTAATTAACGCTGAAAAAACCAATATAATGTTATTTAGTACAACAGCACGTAATAAAGACAACATGACGATCGTTCTTAGTGAAGTTAAAATAGACATAGTTAATGACGTAAAGTTTCTAGGTATATACATTGACAAATACTTAAATTGGAAAAGTGAATTGAAAGCTATTGATTTATATATTTCTTCTGCGTGTTATGCCTTACGCAGTCTTAGGGACGTAATAGGTATAAAACACCTTAAAATGGTATATTATGCTCTTATAGAATCAAGGTTGAGATATAGCGTTCAGTTTTGGGGTAATAGTTTTAAATATAACTGCCAGAGAGCCTTTGTGCTCCAGAAGAGAGCAATAAGAACCATGGTACGGATACCGCAAGTAGAGAGCTGTCGGCCCCATTTTATAAATTTAAGAATTCTTACTGTGCCCAGCCTCTATGTTTTAGTATTGTTGGTGAATTTTAAAAAATACCTTCCTAATTACGAAACAGATGAGGAGAGACAGTTGAGGGAAAGTACGCGCAGGAAGGACTTTAAAAATAAAATAAAACCCCAACTTAATATTGTGCACCATAGTCCACAATATCAAGCGGTGGAGATTTTTAATAGGTTGCCATTGGACTTAAAAAGTGAAATTTACAAAAGCTCATTTAAGTCGAGACTCAGAGCATTCTTATTGGACAAATGTTTGTATTCGGTAGATGACATATTAAAATTTTGACTGTTTTTTTTTACGTTTTGACTTTTTTTAATTGTTTAGTTTTTTTTTTTTTTTTTTTTTTTAATTGGACATATTGACATTTTAACTTTTTGACTTTTTTAATTGTTTTATTTCTGTCGTAGTATATGACATATTCATATTTTGGTTTTTATTTTTAATTTGATGATTTTTGTTAATTCGTAATTGTTGTTGATGTTATAGAATTTTCGTTTAATTTTTTATAATAGTATTATTGTCTGGATATTTAATTAATTTTAATATTTTTAATGTGCATGTTTTATGTTTTTATTTATTGATGCTTATAGATATATGATTTCAAACACAATGTAAATTGTTATCTGAATAAATTGAATTGAAAATTGAATTGAATTATGACGGATGTGAATACTTTTTAAAATGTTTTCGAAATTAAGAAGTGTCCATTCTGTTAAAATATTTGTAATGTATATTATTAAAAGAACTAGTAATTATAGTAAACTAGCGACCCGCCCCGGCTTCGCACGGGTGCAATGCTGATATTAAATACACTACAGAAAAACTGTGAACGTTGTATATAAAAACATAGCGGCCCGCTCCGGCTTCGCACGGGTATAAAATATATAGCCTATGTGATTAAAATCGATTCAGTAGTTTTGATTTATTCATTAGGTACTTATAATTACTATAAGTGCGATTTAAAAATTAACCTTAGAATAGAATATAATTTATATTTTAAAACTACTATCATACAATTATTTATCGTAACTTACTTATAATTACTGATACGTTGTCGCGCTGAAAAGCACGTTTTTATAATAAACGCGTCCGATCGCTGCTAAATTCAAAGTGCTATAGGGAAAACCGCGTTTTTTTTTTTTATAAATGGCATCTCGTAGTTGACCTTGAGAGGTCGTGACTACTTAACCGGACAATCCTGCGGCTGCCTTGAGAAAACTCAAAGCCTCCAGCCAGGGGCTTAAAACTAACTAAGTAAACTAAGCGACTATACGCTAAGGGCACCCCCTGTGGGGTACGAACCTCGGCTTAGGGCGTCGCTGGGGGGAGGGCAGCAAGTTGGGACAGGCTGGATCGAATTTTAAGGAAAACCGCGGCCTCAGACGCGCTATTTATAGGCACGCTCTTGCCGCACCGGGCGGCCGGCCGGTACCGCCGCAAACGCTACGTCCCGCAATTTTTAAATCAGTAATATCTTCGAAAATATTCACTTAAATCATACGGTGTAAAGGGCCATATAGATCTATATTAAATGAACAATGTATTCAAGGTATTTAATTGGTTAAGGATTAATGCTGTATTGGTTAAAATCGCTTCGAAAATTAGCCATTATTTGTCGTAAAAAGTAAATGACAAAAAAAAAAAGTTATTGTGGGTTATCCATAAGAGATAGACATATACCATCACGGACTTTTCTGTAGACCTTTTCAATGTGTACAATACTTAGTACATTATTTTGATAAAACTCGTAGGGTTCAAGCCTGCGTTTGCAATGTAAGCGGAAAAAATGTAATTATTTACGACATCACATTAGAAACCTCAAAAATAACAGTACTTCTCCACTATTTAATGGATGTTATTATACATATAAACCTTCCTCTTGAATCACTCTATCTATTAAAAAAAACGCATCAAAATCCGTTGCGTAGTTTCAAAGATTTAAGCATACAAAGGGACATAGGGACAAAGAAAGCGACTTTGTTTTATACTATGTAGTGATGTTTCATGCGTGTTGATTCATAGGCCATTTTTTACAATGTCCTTTGCTGAAGCCCACGAACAGAGACTTCACCGACGTGTGAATGTCGAGGCAATTCAGCTGCTAGATAACACGGACATAGTGCGTAGGCTAAAGAGAAAAAAACCATTTGAGTTAGTGTAGTATTTATATATGGAATGAATAATATTGCGGTGCTATACATGTAACACATGAACAAAGTGTTTTATCAATTGTCAAACCCTAAGGAAGTGCTACGAAACTATGTAAATGTTCAAATTGACACTATTCTTATAATTATAACATAATCTATCTCGTAAAATATTAAATTAGAGTTAAATTGCTTATTAGTCTATAAGGCTGGTTGTAATCAATTACTAAGAACTTTAGTTCTGGTTAAAAACGAAAAACAATAAAGGTTGTCTGTCCGTCTGTCAAGACCCTTTTTCTCAGGAAAGCGTGGTGTTATCAAGTTGAAATTAATATCAAATACTAAAAAAAAAGGCTGCAATCGATTGAAGCAGTGAAACAATCAAACTGTGTAGCTTTTAGCGGAATATAATATCATAATAGGTAATGTTTCAGTAATAATGTTTTGAGAAGACAAGAACCAAAATATAATTGGTAGTCATAAATAATTTTATTCAACCGTCACTCAAGTAGCACGAATGTAGCAAAACTACGGACTAAAAGGTTCGAATTCCGGTATACCTTTGACAGAGAGGAGCGTTAAGGGAGCGAAAAGGTACTGTGACGCCGTTCCAGATATACAATTGGTAGCTTGAGACAATCTTAGGGCTTTTTTTATTTTTTTTTCAGGATGGGAAATCATCAAATGACTCGCTCTGGGTGGAGTGGAAGGGAGTGTCAGACTCTTATTGACTAAAACCCACCCGTGTTCCTTCCTTAGCCATTTATGTTCCGGGCCAGCGGTAACCCTTTCGGACAATCCCGCTGATCTGGCAGGCTTGCGCGTAAGCAAAGAGTGATATTTTGTCAATAATAACGATGATGGAGTCAAAACTTTACGGAGATCCTGTTCATTGTACACTAACTTTTGCTGAATGTCGGAAAATATCCCAAAAGAACGTACTGCCGGGATGGACAGAACCCTATGTGTTAATCCTGGTTCTGTTTGCTAACTCGCATCAAAATCCGTTCAAACGTTTTTTCACCAATACGGATTAAATTATTTGAAGAATTAAAGAAAAATAGGGTTATTTGTCACAAAAACACCTGCATATAAAAAGATCAGTTAACTCGAATAACCAAGAAAAAAATGTATACGGGTATAAGTAAGTCCATTTATTTTGCCAACTTAAACACCCACGCCACACTTTTAGCAGAGAAGAAAAAATAAAAATAACAGCAAGCATCCACTATTCCAGGATACTTCGCAAAAGGTCGGCGGGATAACGAACTCTATGACAAGCACTCTCCAAAATGATTGTGTACAGCGTCAGTCTTTTGTTAGAGTCCTTACGAGTCCTGTCACTTTATTTTGAAGACCCTCAACGTTAGTATTCGACACCATTTTGATGAAGTTTTTCCTTCTGAGGATACTTTGATTGAATGGAGCTATTTTTTAGAATCATTTCTCGAATACTGGTATATAAGAAAATCACTGAATTTCTTTATCTGATTCTTGATCAAGGAAAGTAAGAGGTACCTATTTGAGGACTCCGTTTGCGGTCGAGGGACCTCCATCAGGAACGAAGTCCCACGCGTACACATACGTATAGAACAGTACATTTTTTCTCTTTCTCTGTCTCCTATACGTGTGGTATAGGAAAGAGACAGAGAAAGAGAAAAAATGTGAATTTAATACGCGTTTTTAATACAGAGCTATCTAATATAAGTTTTTAGAAGCTCTGATAAAGTTGACGCCATCTTGGATTTTAACTTTGACCTTACTTGGCTTCAGCAACCTCGAAAAACATGAAAACGACACTCATGACGAAAAAAATGAAATTTTCCGCAACTGCCATTTTGAATTTTAATGTTGACCTCACTATCGGCTTCAGCACCCTCAGCATATATCACACTAATATTATAAAGGCGAAAGTTTGTGAGTGCGTTTGTTACTTCTTCACGCACAAACGGCTGAACGGATTTGTATGGGCACACAGTTTATAACCAGGATTAACACATAGAATATTTTTATCCCGATATTGCCACGGGACGGACACTTATGCGGGTGAAACCGCAGGGTTTAGCTAGTAATAATATAATTCTCGAGAGAAAGGCGCATCTCCGACCCCAACATAGTTGGGAAAAGGCTAGGCAGATGATGATGATGAGAAAGGCGCATATAGGCATAACGCTTTTTCATAATGTGACGAATCTTTTATAAAAACCATTTAATACAATAAAACGTTACCATGACGTGGACGGTTCAATCAGGATGGCTAAGTCACAGGACATTTATTAATAATAAACACACAAAACATTGAGGATTTTTTTTTAAATTATGTGGTTAGCCAAGTTAGCTCCCAAGAAGTTCGTTGGAAGATTTCCTTTGCACAAAGGTGCACTTTTTGTCGGTGTTTTTATACTTGTAAGTTACTAAAATGCTATCATGGTTTCTTTACAAATTTACCTGTACGGTGGGCCTATGACGTTTGTCGTGTCAGTATGAGCTATCCTAATTATTACAAGAATATACCAGGCTGTGAGGGGTCCGTGGCATAATAATAACAGCCGCACAGATCGATCGATCAGGCTAAGCTACGTTTGCCACGGTTGGTCTGTGGATGGGTTGGCCCGCTCTGGGCGCAACTCACGCACGGCACGCAACGTATTTTGGTTTGCATCGAATGAATTTATATAGAACTTGCGTCCACTATCGGTACCGCCCGCAGTGAGCGCACTGTTCATTTCTTTATAAAAAGCAAACCAAAATCCGTTGCGTGCGTTGCGACCGGTGTGGACCAGTGGACGATCACCTTTAACCGCCATCTCAGTAGGCACCTCCTTTTTAGCTATATCATCTTTGACACAATCCATTATTTCTTCGGCCTAACCTAAACCTGCACTTTATAGTGTTTAGAAGTATATTTTGTCATTGAAAGTTTGTGTTTCAATTTCCAGGGCATCAGCATAATATGCGTGATCAGCCTCGCAGTAGAAATCTCGTACTACAAACAATGCAAGGACTGCACCGTGCTTGTCATGCACAATGCGTACAGCTTCAGTATCAACGCCATCATTTACTGCATCTTCATGGTTTTCATCAATTTGTGGTACATTTGGGGCGTTAAGTACGTAAGTATTTCGGTATTTTTTTGAAGTGAAAACTTCTTTAGCGGCGCTGTGTACTTTTTTTGGAATGGGTAAAAACTTCTAAATTCGCGTCAGGTCACGTGACCCTGATCGAAAATTCGTAAGACGTAAAACGTCAGACGTAAAACGTAAGACGCGCGTTGTTGAGGACAGCGCCATCTATGCACATCGGGAAGAACTACGAGGGCCTCGCGTACTAACGTCAGACGTAAAACGTAAGACGCGCGTTGTTGAGGACAGCGCTATCTATGCACATCGGGAAGAACTACGAGGGCCTCGCGTACTAACTACGTAGTTCATCCAACAACGACGAGATGGCGCTGAACCACGGATATATAACTGACGACGAGCTCTATGCGAGCGGCTTGCTTCTCTTACCACTGCCGCGACCAACACCACGAACTGAAGTCTATCCTGTGTGCTTATTTGTAAATCTGAATAAATTCCTTTCACGAGAAGAATAAACCAGTCACTTTGGTCATCATACCTGATTTGCAAAAAACCCTATAAAATAAGGAACACACCTTAACACGCGTGTTTTGTTTATAAGACGATTCACAAAATACACTCGTAATTGTTCAAGTTTTCACTTCTGTCGGCACTACCGGAGTGCCAGTGTTTTTTTTTTTTTTTAATTTTAATTTTTGTCGAAGATTAAAGACAGGTTCTACGATCAGAAAACTTTTTGTACGAAATCCTCGCGAGACGATTGAAGCTGTCAAATTGTTTCGTTATTTTTAAACGTAGTTGAATATGTATTGCCATATTTTATCAAAAACTATGGCATTATAAATTGTATTAGAGGTACAGCGGATCGCATGACGATGGTAGCGCTTTTGACCTTCAGCTGACCTAGCGTAGTACCGCGGTTTAATATAACAAGAGACCAGCTTAGACTGGTTTTGTTACCAGTGCGGCCTACTGTACCTCTGTTAAAAGTTGAAATTATTTCACTCTACAGCGCCTATTACACCATGGGGTTTGAAGTCTGTCCTAAAGTAATAAGAATAAGCCAGTTGTTCGGTCGGAGCCTGTCTAGTAGACTTTAAGACAAGTCTTAGTGAGATAAACTTGATGACTTGATACCGCATAGGCTCTTTACTAAGCATTCACTCTTGATATTTTAATTTTTATATCTTTCAGGAAAAGTCCTCAGTGGTGTTAAGTTGGGTGGTGATAACCGCCATGTGGTGGGCACAGTCTTTCTTGCTGGTCTTCGTGCTGCTGTGCATGTATATCACGGATACCAGTATTGGATGGATGGTGGCCCTCGCCTGTGCGATAATTGCTTTCAGTAAGTTTTTTAATATTTTACCTATTATTTTATTTGGGCGTGTGAAATATGCGTGTCGTAAGACAGTTCCAAAACACGCAATTTCTAAAAAAAATCTCACGCCTAGCACCTGTGGGTTTTATCGTTTTGCTAACGACCAAAACTTGAATCTTATCGCCACAATTCATAAATTATAACATCTTCAGCTCTTGTCGAAGACTTAAAAATATTGACAAGTCCCTAAATTCATTCAACTGAAAAGTTGGCAGCAGTAGTCAAAGATAACTTATCGGGTTTGTGCTAAAAATGTCAGACTTGTGTTTAATCTTATTTTTTCTAATCAATAGTTATCTTGTGTTACGTTGTTTTTTTTGTATCTACCTAACTGAAGACTGACTGAAGTTTACGCTGGCTGGCATAACCTTTTTTATATTTAGGTTTATTATAATTATATTTATATTTAGATGATTTACTTACATTGTTTGATATAGTTTGTTGTTTCTTTGCCTTCCAATACCAACCCACCTTGCATCTGGGCTTTTGTTCCCTTACCACCAGAGGGACAAAATCTCATATGTAACACTTGTTATATCGTGATTTTCATTATTGGGAAAACCAGAAGACTTATTCTCGTTCTTAAAAAACTTTCAAATTCAATTCGCAATCTCATCATAGAGACAATCAATCTCAAAAATATATGTAAATTGATTGTATTTTTGACAGATTGAGACTGAGATTAGAACGCGAACGCTCTTAAAATAGGGGAATTCCCCTCAGGTTTATTCATCTTGTGAGATTACACCCTGTAGAATCCCATAAGATAAAAAGAAATATACATCATACGCGTTCTAAACATAACCCTGTCTTTTCTGACACGCAGTGGGCTAAATAAAAGAACATTATTCTTACCTTTTAGTAGTCCACATTTGGTTGCAAATGAAAGGCAACTAAATCAAGTTCAAATAAAACTGATTCCCAAATACCAAGGTTAGGGTACCATTTACGCAAAGGAATGAAAAGGTATGCTCGCTAGTCCGCCTACATTCGCTCTACTGAATATTATAAAAGGTACAAAAGATGGTTTACTTATTTTAAGTCAAAAATATTCGGAAACATTCTTAGCCTGACAACGGTTGTGCCATCCGCGAAGATTATACGAAAATCTTTGCGATGCCGAGATTCAGTCGGAACAGAAATATTTGAGGGACTAATGGTAATCTAAATATTGTAATTTCTTTAGCATTTGCCTAACATCTCATTACAGTCTTGTGGTAATTTAAAAATTATGAAATTGTTGCGGTATTCTGATAAGAATCATTGATCACAGATGCTGTATTATTCTACAGTGATGCGCAATCAATGAGTGCTTCGAGACTGTATCAGTTTTTGGACGTACGTATTGCTGGGGAGTTTGATACGCCATGTACTCTTACCAGCTAAATAATAGGAAGTGGTGACGGTTACGCGTTTTGTGGACTATCATTTTTTGTAACTGTTAACATTTAAAGCACTGATTTTCTATTTGATTTTGTAAATATATGACCTACATCCATTGGATTCCTATACTATACATTGCCTTTATTGCTATATCGATATTATAAGTCACAATGCTAGGTGCGTTAATAATATTTCTCCTGTTTGTTACAGTGATATTCGCATACTTTATATTAGTGGGCTACGGATACTGGCTACAGATTCGAAAAACATCGCAACCTCCTGTTGAATAGAGCTTGAATTACAATGATAAGCTGATATGACTATTAAAAGACCTGAAAGTAAATAAGAGGCGTTTTCGTCTTGTAAAGTATGTATACCGGAGTATTGAAAAATCAGCTCTAAGACATGCGTCTTAGGGCTGATTTTAACTTTTATCTGAAGAATAATAGACTAATGTCAATTTGACATATTTTCCAGACAAAAGTTATCCGACTATTGAAAAATCAGCCTTTTTTTCTAATTATCATCATTCGATTGCCTTTATGCTTATTAATTTGGGTCGACCGGTACTTCTGTATAAGTCTTCATCTCAGGAGTGGTCCCCTTTCAAGCCATATCTACTTTCACACAGTCTACCCATCGTTTGGTCGACCCCTCCTCTTAAAGCAATCCACATTCATACTCAAAACTTTCCTCACGACATTTTCCTCATTCCTCCGCATCACATGCACAGCAAAAAAAATACAACCATTCGACAAACCGATTCCACACAACTTTTCAGTCACCGGCGACACATTCAGACTTTCTCACAAAAAAAAATAAATAAACTCAAATCTTTTTTTATTTTTATTTACAAACAAAATAAATAAATTTAACACATGGATGCTTGGACAAATATATTTATGCGAGACTCGAAATATCTAATTGATGTTACAACTTCGTACAGTGGTGGTGCTATTGATCCTTAGAACGTCCATTTAATCACTGGCTCATATCATAACAAAATACAGTCGTAAGGGACCGTCTCCACGAGCGAGAGAATCGTGGCGATAGTCTCGCCGTGCCATCAAATTTTCGCCACGATGATATCACCGTGTGAAGACACGTTCTAAGAGATTGTATAGAAATACGTGCCACGACGATAATATCGCCGCGATTCTCTCGCTCGTGGATTCGGCCCCTTAGTCGGTAGAAACCTTGACTCCAATGTAAAGCTTCTAAACGTCTATGTTTTCGTTTTATTCCCTTCTTGAACGATATGTGTTTCTGGGGACAAACCTTGGCCCCTAGTGTATCGTTCTCCTGGGGCCAGGGTTGAACAGTCAAGCTCCGGTAAGGCCCTACCATCGGCCGACTGGGTTCGTCCTGGTCCTTTTCGACGGAACCAAACTTGACTCATAGTGTCCTGTGGAGCCGGTGTCATAGGGTAAATAAAAAAAATATATGTATCAATTAGAAAAGCTATTGTTTTGTGTAACTTTTTGCACTGGCCTTGCGTAACGCCTCTAACTGGTCCTTGCCTCTCCGGAAACCAGAGGGAGAGTCAGGCTCTATAGGACCTGCATCATTTGGAGGCTCTGTATCCTTCGGAGGATCTTCAGCCTTTGGAGGATCTGGTGCCTGTGGAGGATTTGGTGATTGCGAAGAATCTTGAGATTGGGGCTTTCCGGTCCCATCGATGAGCGCCTTGCGATGACTGTTCACCACCAATATGAAGTAGACTGTTACTGAAAATAATTTAAAATTTTACATTCCGACTTTCGACACAGTTTTTAAAGACTGTTCTGTTACTTTATTTTGTGAATTAAGTGGGACAGCAATATACATCATAGTATATTATTTATGCATTTATGATAAGACTAGGTTTTGCTCGCGGATCCGCTCGTATCGAGGTCAGAAATTATCCCACGGGAACGTACTACCAGGATAAAAAGTACCCTATGTCCTAACCCAGGTCATCGTTCACCCATGTGCCAAATTTCATCCAAATAATTTTCGCAAGTTTTAAGTACCTATTACAACCACACCACACAGCAGCGACCAAATGTGGGCAAGCAGTGGTCAAGTGTGAATAGTGTCGGTGAAGCTACCTGCAGCTGCGTTATGGTAACTACACAATGAAATCAATTGGTCGACGAAACGTTGTGCTTGCGATGTGGCCAGCCGCTAGTGCGCGGTCTCACTGGTGGTTGCGTTGTGGCTGCGACGTGACTTGATGTGGTCGGTTTCACCCACACGGTTGATTTTGTCGGCCAAATATGGTCCGTGTGAACAAACTATTCATTTTCATACAAATCAGCGCCCGTTTATGTATTGTCGTTGTGATGTAATTGTGGTGCATGTGATCGGGCCCTTAACGACACAAAAGGTTGTATAACATTTTATTTAAAATATGGTAAAAACCTTTCCATATATAATAAGTATTGATAATATCAACGAAAGCATTGGCAAACCAGGAGCTACATAAATTACATAATGGAAGAAATCAAGATAGGGGGACTCGTTTCCTTCATAGTCAAGGGACTGGAGTATTAAAGTAACTAAAACATACTCACATATATACCAAAGTATTCCTAATATGATTGCGAAAACCTTTGCCTTCTGATTAGTTGCGGTGAAGACCAGAGCCAACAGGATCATCAGCATCAGCATTATCACTATGAATACCAGGGTGTACCAGATCCATACGTCAATGAGTAGAATATCATTCTGGAGAGAAAATTAACTGATTTGGTTAGGCCTGAATAATGCTAGGTTACTAGTAAATATTAACAGGTACAAGTTTCCCAGAAAAACTAGGCACTTCAGCAATCATCGTCTATCTTCAGAAATACGCACGCGCGATGATGAAAATATTTATGAATCATGTCCTAGAACCAAAAATTCGAAGATTCGAGATGTGATATCTATTAACCCGCACTGGGCCGGCGTTGTGGATTACGGCCCCCTCCCTCTCACCGAGAAGAGACCTGTCTTCCAGCAGTAGGAATATTATAGGCTAATTATGCTTAGGCTGATGATGAAATCTGGAGCTGTTACAACCATGGAAGTAGTTATATATTTTGTAGTATCATGTGTACAATTTTCCTGCGTGATCGAATCAGGAATGAGGAGAACCAAGGTAACCGACATAGGCCGAAGAATTGCCAAACTTAAGTGGCAGTGGGCAGGGCACGTTGCTCGCAGGACAGATGGCCGATGGGGCCGATAGGTTCTGGAGTAGCGATCGCGTACCGGAAAACGTAGCGTTGGAAGGCCTCCCTCAAGGTAGTCCGACGACCTTGTGAAGGGCGCAGGAACCCGTTGGATGCGAGAAGCACAGAACCGGTCGAAGTGGAGGTGCTTGGGGGAGGCCTATGTCCAGCAGTGGACGTCTTTCGCCTGAAATGATGATGTGTACAGAAGTAGAGATTACACTCTATGCAATACCAAAAAAACTTTTAAGATCTTTCTGCGACCGGAGTAGGTTACTCAACAGACGAAGCTTCCTACAAACGCGCAATGTTGCAAAAAGCGTGGCAGTACAAAAATACGATACGATAAAGTCGCATGGAGCATAACGCTTTTACTTTACGTGACGCTTTCTACCAGTTTACTCCTACAGCAAGCCGCGTTAAAGAACTTCGTTCCAAAAATTTTATGCTTTGCCTCTGTGGGGAGTTACTCATTGGGGCGACGTTTGTGCTAATTCGGAAACACGAATATTACCGAAGCGCATACTTTGTCTGGTTTACCTGAATCTTTTTTTGTTACTCTTTCTTGCATACATTGAGGAGTCCAACAAATAGCACAACGCTAGCTGCGAAGAACATCGCTAGCAGTATCCAGATTGTGAGGAGAAGATAACTCATGGGCATGAAGATCGTGCATCCGTATACCAGAGGGTGGACCTGAAAGATAAAAATTCTATACTATATGGCATAAACATTATCAGCCTATAAAGTTCCCACTGCTGGGACACAGGCCTCCTCTCTGGAAGAGAGAGTGGGCCGTAATCCACCACACCGGCCCAATGTGGATTGGTAGATGTCACATGTCTTCGATTTTTTGGTTCAAGGACATGCCGGCTTCGTCACGATGTTTTCCTTCAGCATTTTTGAGAGCAATGGTGATGAAATAATTTACACAAAGTAAAGCGCCTGCCTGGATCCGAACCCACGACCTACAATTCGTAACTCGGATCCGTTACCACTGGGTCACCACAGCTCTCCCAGTTACTTTAAGGATAAAAAAAATCTACCGGACCAACTGAGGTGCTAGGAAAGTCGAAAATCGCAAAAACAAATTCTATGCATTTCGTAAGAAATGAGACTTCAACATACTAAATGGTGCAATGGGTGGGCATTTAAGCTTATTTCCTTTGCGGGCTAAAAGCGGGTTTCGATAGCGGGATTTTAATTCCGATAATTTTTTTTTTTGGTATAGGAAATGAAGCAGAGTGAATGCCATTGCTTTTGAATAAAATTAACGGTCTTATTCATAAAAAGTTATCTAACAAAGGCTTGCTAAAGTCTGGTTGTAAAAATTGTTATTCATAAAGGCATTTTAGCACTAAAACGTTCTTTAAACCTACTATATAGTTATAAAACCCAGAACCCTACCATAACAGATAAAAATGGCCGACTCTACATCAGCTGATTAATAATAAAATGACATTTGAAGACAATTTACCTGTACAAATTAAAAGGATTTATTACCATCTAAAGTTATAATGAGTGCGTTCATGGTCGTGCTACGAAGTACAGACGCCAGCATACAAGCTACCCGAAACTGTATAATTTTCCCAATCAACATTGAACCTTATGCTTTCGAGATAAAGTTGAAAATCTATTAAAGTAATTTGACAGATTGTAGTAGTCTGTACAATACAGTCAAAGCATTTATTTCAAATAAGCACATAAAAGCAAAAAAGGCACTTAGGAGCGTGAAAATTAACAATATAGTAGAATTGATTCTAGTCGCCCCTTCCAAAAGGTGGTTTTGTATCGAGAAGGCAAGAAAAAGTTACCGTTACTCTTTTAAAATATTTTACAATACTTTGTATAATAATATAAAATTTTGATGTAGGTATTCATTCATAATCGAAATATAAAATCTCTTGAAATTTTTATATACCATGCATACAGCAGAGATTATCATGGAACCGGTCTTCAAATCTAACATCCCCAGGAATGTGTCCACTTTAGGCAGATTGTTCAATCCTACCATCTTCTCATCATTCATGATATTGAATATATAATTATCCATTATTGTTGTTTTTAATTGGAAACTGGAAGGTACTTCTTCTTCTTCTCTTCGTTAATTTGGCGTGCGATTGACAAATTCTATTACTTTACTCTATGGACAAATTTTAATGACATTTTAACACTCAATTTTGACGTTAGGCTCACAGAGTTTCTGTTTGGGAACAAGAAGGTTATTATATTCTTTATCGTTTAATTATTATTTGAGTAAGTAAAATGAGTAAAACGAGCTACATATTGATGCTTTTTTCATTTTATTGTTTAGACAAAGTGCTTGTGAGCGTGAAGAGAAATTCCCAAATGTTGGAACCAAAAATTTAATAGCTTTGCAGAAGAACAAGGTATCAAAAAACCTCAGTATGATGTCTGTATATATGTCGTAGGTTTTTCATAAAATTAGGTTTTTGATGAAAAACCTAGGTTTTTGATGAAAAACCGGAAGATGACACATTTTAAACTCAATTTCATCATAAACCTCTAACAATCCAGATTTTTGATCAAAAACCTGAACTAGTTTGGCTTTATGATAAAACGAGCGCGCAGTATTATTTCTAACGACGTCAGGTCGACGGAGCCCCGCTGCGCGGGGCTCCTATTTCTGTCTTCAGGGTTTAAAGGAACCTAACCAAACCGAACCTCGGGGTGCCCCTGACGTCGACCGTCTTCTTCTGGTTCAAAAGCACAAAAATAGACAAAATCACGTTTTTAACCGTTTCGTTTTTCGCCGTTTCACACACACATCACACATATTATTTTTTAAACATATTATTTTTTGATTTATTTGTTATGAAATTACATACCTACAGGTATGTAATTTCATAACAAATAAATCATTGTTTATTGTTTCTTAATTGTTTTATTTATTTAAAGAAATAGCAACCAACATTGTTTTTATCATAAAACTAATACAGTCTAGGTTTTTGATAAAAAAACTGGATTTTCTCAGGTTTATGATAACATAAAGTAATAATTTTGTCTTCTTCCGGTTCTTGATCAATAGCCTAGGTTTTTGATCAAAAACCTAATTTTATGAAAAACCTACGACATATATACAGAGGAGAAACATTGTTAATATGTATATATTATTCTAACTGGATCTGAAGAAGATATAGAGAAAGTGGTGAAATATCTCAAAATTTATTTTAAAAAATATTGGCTATCCTTAGTCATTTTTAGGAATGTAAATTGAAAAGCTGCAGACAAATCTTAAATATTGTTCAATAATAATATTAGTTAATGTTGTAGCGATTTGAATCTATGACAGGGGCAGTGTTAAACTTTTTGTTTAGATGTCTAAACGCAGCCCATGATGTCAAATTCTGTCAAAGTCACAGACTACAATATACTATAGGGTAAAGAAGACTGAAGACGAGGCGGTATGCTCCAAGACCTTAGCCTGCCCGAGTAGGGCGAAGGAAAAAAAAAATATAGAGTAAAGTCAATAAGGTCAGATTTAGGTTTGTCGAGCTTGCCTCAAAATTTTCAGTCTATCAAAAAGTACACTGTGCTCAAAATTCTACTTCTGTGAAAAAGCGTGTGACGCGCAAATAAAATTCCAAAACTTAAACTAGCTAGTGGTCGCGACTGTTGAGCGTGGTTTTAGTTAAATAGTTGATACATTCTTAAGCTCAAACTCAAAGCATTTATTTCAAATACACCATGTACCTACAGGCACTTTTGAATTGTCAAAATTAATAGTCTTTTAATTGCTTCTTGCCAAATTTCATGATTCTTGGTCAACTGGAAATACCCCATCAATTTTGATTCCGTTGAGAGTGTCGAAATATACGTTTTTTGCGGTTTAATTACTGCTCATTTTACGTGGAAACAACAGCACCAGGTTTTATAACAGCATTAAAGTTTAATTATTCAATTGACCTGAATTGGCGATAATTCCTGAAATAACACACACGGTCGTAACGTAATTCCTATGAAAAGCAACAGTTCAAAGTTAACAACCAAAACACTAACTACTGACGTAACAGAGCCCTTTCTAGTTCTAATTGGATTATTCTGGATTAAACCGGTTTGCACTGGACTTTTTTAGAATTTTGAATCCTACGCTCCGCTAACAAAGGGTAACGATATAAAACTAAAAGGTTAATAAATCTGGTGTCAACCGGACTTAAGAGATAAATCATTTGTGTAGCTTTCAAATTCGGGGGAATTGATAAGCTTTTCACAATCAAGCTTTCAATCTTCAAGCTCAAGCTCAAGCAAGATCAAGCTCAAGCAATCAAGCTTCAAGCAAGCAAGATCAAGCTCAAGCAAACAAACAGGCTTCAAGTAATCAAGCTTTTTTCAATCTTTATAGAAGTTGTTACAGCGGGGATTACGTATTCTCGATGAAAGGGCCATGTGAGGCTTTTTAACGAGGTAAGTTTTAGCAAATTCCCCCTTTAAGAGGGAACAGGGCGTGTGATTCTCCATACAAATGTATTTCCCTTTTTTCTTCCTAAATAATGCCTCTAGAGCAATTTTTTTTTTTCATAAAATTAAGTTCTTCTGTAAACACGTCTTTAAATTACCCAAAAACTACACCAGTTTTCCCTTACGTAACCTTACCCTACATGCTAGATGAGATGTAATTCAATACACAATCCCACAAATCTGTCGTATGCACGTCAAGAACTGCAATAATGTCGAGAGTTTATGAGTTAAAGTTAGTTTTACGGAAACCAAGTTGACAAAATGTAATTACAAAATTGAAATTAAAGAAATTGCGGTTCCTATTCTTACAGTTTTCAAGCCTTGCATACGCTAACTTTTCAAACTAGTACGTAACTGTACTATTGAAGTTTCAAAAACTATACAGGAAACTAACCCTTGGAGTGAGTGAAAGTGCGCCTTCGTAAAATCTAACTGCAAACAAAAGAGGTTCTGTTTCTCTGCGAGTATAACGGTAATGAGCTATTGAGATAAATGAAGGAGCAGTCATAGGTAAAATAAATTACTGGAGTAAAACTATAGTGATGAATAAACTGAATATGAAGTTCTTACTTTACTTTTTCCGATCCGCGGTCTCCACTCAAGAACACGTCTACCCCAACGGTCATCGGTTCTACGGTGAATATAGACGGGCCATTGCCACTTCAGTTTGCTAATTCAGTGAGCTCTGTTGACAACTTAAGTTGTCTGCCGAATCACCACCACCCCTTAGAGGGATTTCAAGCATATCTCATTCCTTAGCTCGCTAAGCGATCTAGAATTTAAGGATCAGCCGGACCGTGTGTGTCGACGTTTCGGATCCGTAAGTTATCACAGATAGGACGCTCTGAAGGGCAATTTTAGTAATTTTAAGAACGTTCACAGTCTGATCTGTCTCAATCTGTTAAAAATACGTCTAATCTATACTTATCTATAATATTATAAAGCTGAAGAGTTTGTTTGTTTGTTTGGTTGAACGCGCTAATTTCTGGAACTACCAGTCGGATTTTAAAAATTCTTTTTGCATTTGATAGCCCAATTCTTGAGAAAGGCTATATGCTACTTAACATCACGCTATGACCTTTAGGAGCCGAGAAAAAAGAAAAAAGTCAGAAAGAACGCTAAGCAAAAACGAAGTAATAGCGCGGGCAGGCGATGCGATGCGACGGGGTGGGTCGGAGTAACAAGAAATTTCACGCGGACGAAGTCGCGGGCAGAAGCTAGTTTCCCTATATTTTGACAATTTTTTGACACTTGTTTGTCGCCGTGATGAGACTGCGACTAGATTTTAATTCGCGTGCGTGCGGGTTGGTAGATGTCACATATCTTGCTAGCTGCTTGCACACTTTAGTGTTACAAGCGAGTTTATTTGCGACTTAAACAACCACAAGCAAAAGCCATTTCCTATCATAACTTATTATTGAACATAAGGCAGTGACTCCAATCTCAAATTGATTTCTAAGTGAACTCGTGAGTAAACTGAGTAAATAAAGTACCCAAGAGGCCCATATCGGGGAAGGTTTATTAAAATATCTTTGTTTTACTGGATTGGACCACGCAACAATAAAGTCATTGTATATGGGCACTTCCTGTTATTAAACTAAGTTCCTGGATGTGGCTTGTTTATACATTATGTAGTCATACAGGCGTATTATAGAAATTAGACCCTAGCGGTGCTGTTCCATAAACGATGGGGCACTTTAATATTGTGTCCTGTGTGTCCTGACGTCGGCACATATTACAGGAACTGATGGAGTCTATTTAGATTTCCATCGACACGCTTAGAAGAAGAAAAATATCTTTCTTAAAAAGGTTGATAGGTAGGATACCGACCTGCCATTTTCTTTTAGGGATCAGAGGCACAACGTCAACGACATAAATTCGACCGATTTTTTAATAAAATCAACTGTAGTGCTATTTTGTAAAAATATCACCGTGATAACTTGTGTGAAGTGAGATTAAAGTGAGCTGTCATTAGTGTCAATCCCTAGCATCAGATGGAATGGCAGCTCACTTCACCTAAGATCTCACGGTGAGATTTTAACAGAATAGACCGGCTGTTCTATTGATAGCACTTTGCGAAAACGTGTTGCATAGGGATTTGCAGGTGGACTGCGCAGGCCATCAACTAATAAGTTAGAGAGATAAAAGAAACTAACTGGTTAAATACTTATCAGGGCGAGCGAAGCGAGCCCTGCTATATCCCACAACCTGAGCATTTTGTGGTACACTTTACGGAAAAACTATTACGCCTATTGATTTGTGCTTTAACATAATAATTTCTATTTATATGTAGATGTGTTATCAGTAAAAAAAAATAATTTAAATTATATAAAAATATTAAAAAAAAACTGCCTTAAAGATTATTACCACGCAGAAAAACGACGCGAGCCCTCACAAAGCTCTGCTTTTAGCTAGTAATTATAATAGGTTAGTCGCAGGTTTCCAGGTAGCGTTCGATTCAGCACACCGTGCAGTTCTGGGCAGCGTGCAGTGTGAAGTCGTCAAACAATATACCTAGATCCATAGGGTTATACGTTGCTACGTTACGAGTATTCAGGCGTGGAACCCACCTAACGAGTACGTAACGTGTCGTATAAGGTGTTGTTAGGTTATCTAATTACGTAATAACTTAAGACTTGTCCCTTAAGTAGGGACTGAATAAATAAACCGACTTGGTATTACATGGTTCTCACAACTTTTTACGTACGTTTTGTAGAAGAACTGAGTTGCGAGACTTGGCTTTTTTTACAAATTATGTTTTTGATGGCATCTCACTTCTTTTTGTATAGATAGTCCTACTTTTTTTCTTTCCGGTACCTTTTAACATTTTTTTTTTACATAATCCGTTGACCATTTTATAAGTTACCTTTGACCATAATTATATCTAGGTAACTAATACTGACATAGTTACCGAGTCAAGGACTTTTTGCCGAAAAATTCCGCTCACACACACACACACTCGCAATTTTCTATGCACCACTAATGCATTATTTGCGTAAGTAATATTTCTTTTTCTTTCTAATTGTAGTATTTTGCGGGAGTGGGCGGGGCGTGTCAGATAGGGATCGTATAACACTTTTCTCTGTCTTTCAAGCATCTATCTATTGCGAAGTAGAGAATAGAATCGTACGGTTTTGCACAGGTTCTTGACCTTACAATGTTTACCTATTATTACGGACTCAGTTCTACATCATGTTGAAAAATAAGAAAATGAAAAATAATTTCCTGTGGCTAAAGTATTCATTGGATTTGATTGATTTTTTGTCTAGGGGTAAAGTGGATGCCACTCTTTACGTGGTTTAAAGGAATGTCAATCGTCCTGCCCCACATTGTATTTGTTACTTCTCTACGCACAAAGGGCTGGACCAATTTTGATAATATTTGGTTTGGAGGTAGCTGACACCCTGGATTAACACATAGGATACTTTTTATCCCGATATTGTCACGGGATCGAAACATATACGGGTGAAACCACGGGGCACTGCTAGTTCTATAATAAATTTTTCTTCACCTCTTGGGAAATATGGGTCTTCTATTGCCTTTGTCTGGTTGCCTTTGTTTGCATCTCCTAGGAAAGGCCTCTTCGCAGCAGTAATGTTCATAGGCTGTCACGTTTTATGTTTTTGTTCAAATATTTTGGCTCTTATTTTACTCTTTATTAAAAAGTAATTAAAAAGTCAAAAACACAATAGCGCAGTTTCCATCACAAAATTTCCATTTACGAACACCCAAACAATTTATTTATTTCAAAATACTTGGCTTCGTGTGACACATACATAAATAAAAACAAGTATAAACATCAAACATCACGAAATTTAAAGGCTTCTTCAAACAGGCGCGACACGCGATAAAATCGCGCGCGACACAAAGGCACCGCAAGTCGCACAACGAGCGGTGCCTTTGTGTCGCGCGCGATTATATCGCGTATCGCGCCTGTTTGTAGGAGCCTTAAGTCCACTGACGAATCTCAAGCAATTCATAAAAAGAGATTTTCATTCGCTATAAGCCTGGATTTAGTGCATTGCGCTGCGTATCGTCGGTCACGTTTACCAAGACGCTAAAAATACGTCGACGTGTAAGGTGTAGCATCGACGGTCAGCGAGCGCGAGTCCATTTAAATCTGTACGCGACCGATCTCAGCGCTGACCGTCGGCCAAGCACTAAGTCTAGCCATAAGATAAATTAGATAATTTTCCATACATATCGAAAAAAAAAATTATAAAAACATTCTGTTTCGAAAAACTAATTTTACGTCGAAACGTTTTGTCTCATAATCTTCTGTGTTGCCACTTGTAAATTTGTATGCTGATCCCGAATCCCAAATTTGTGCACCCTTTTTTTCAAAAGACTCGTTGGTAATATAGTTACGAGAAGGCGGAAGTAATTCCGGGATTAATTTAATTATGTCGAGGCTTCTACCACTAACAGGCTTTAGCCGATTGCTACGTGATTAACAAAAGGCATTTTGTTATTCTTTGTTTTTTGTTATACTTGTAGTATTTTATGGATCCTGCGGCCGTTTAGTGCTCATATACCTACACGAGCGCCACGTTGCCAACTGCAGCCGTCGTCAGCAGCTCTGCCATTGGCAACATGTGTTTTAATCCAGTCAAAATAGACAAAAATAAGTCGTAACTTAGACAAAATTCGCATAGAGCTGAAAATTGGCCGAGATGTTAAATACATCATTATAAATGAAATGTCAAAAATCCCCTTCGATCCTACTTCTGCAAAAAAAATTATTCAAGGTCAAAAGTACAAAATTAAGGTTTTTTCCATTTTTCTCGAAAACAGTAAGTATTATCGTGAAAATAGATCAGACAAAAGTTGTAGATCATACAATTCTCTACAAAAATGGTCCTGTCACTTTTTCTCTTACGACTCACCATTCGTGAGATATCGCGGTTTAAATCATTACAAATTTCATATTTTACATAATATGCACACATTTCCGCACCACCTATGAGGTAATGTACTTAGTACATTTTTTCTAACGTGGTTTCCCCAGTAGGTGATGGAGATAGCCCTTCAATTAACTCCCCTTGACTTGTACATACAGCAGGAAGCGGCGCTAGCCGCCTTCAGGCTAATGCATCTGGGCATATGGGGCAAAAACATTACCAGTCCACACGCTAAAATCCTGGACCGGGCGATTGAGTACCAGCCAAGCGATTGAGTAATATAGCGATTAGTTAATATAATGAACGATTGATATAATTTTAAAATAACTATTTTTTACAAGCATAACATACATTACATATAACATCGTTTGACATAACATACATTAAATACAAAATCGTTTGACATACCACTCAAAAGATATAAAACTTATGTAATATATGATGAAAACGCCTACTTTAAAACTTAAAAAAACTTTGTTTTATTCTTTGTAAGTTCTATCATAGTTATAGGTAATAGTAACCTAAGTAGATATTAAACATTACTAGTAACTGATTACCACCTGCGCTAAGATAGGTCGACGGAGCCCCGCTTCGCGGTGCTCCTACTTCTGGGTGGTTTAAAAAAAAATAACCACGAAGGCTAAGGCGGGAGCTCCGCTACGCTTCGCTCCCGCCTTAGCCTTCTAACCTAACCTATCCGAGTCGGGGTACTCTGAGTCGGGGTGTTAACCATAATGACGTTTTTTATATATATTAAACGTTAGACCTAATGATTTTCGATACGAACGCACGAACGACAATAACAATTACACGTGATCAACTCAACTCGTCGTTACATGAATCAAATGGCGCTCTCTGATTGGTGCAAATGGCCGGTTGCGTACTCGCGCCAAATCATGCAGTGGCTATTTTCACGATAAAAGAATATGATGTATTATTTTACATGATAAGTTATAATAAATGATGCTGTCTGTAGAAACTTGATTTATATATTTTTGAGGACATTGTGTTGAAGCTGTACAACGTAAAATGGTGATGAGATGTAAAATCCGTGGCCAAATTAGTAAATAAGGTGGCAATGTATAAATAAGAAGGACAAGTCACAATAACTGATGATCGTTACTTGACGCTTTCTATAGAATATTTAGTTGGCCTTGTAAAAAAGACGAATTCGTTTATTAGAATCCATGTCATTTTCCCGTTGCTTAGTTATAAAATTAGAAGTTTAATCACGTGGCCAATAAATAATGTTGTGGCTTGACTTATAATATCCCATTTTCTAATGATTAAAACCGCGATATCTCACGAATGGTGAGTCGTAAGAGAAAAAGTGACTGGACCATTTTTGCAGAGAATTGTATGATCTACAACTTTTGTCTGATCTATTTTCACGATAATACTTACTGTTTTCGAGAAAAATGGAAAAAACCTTAATTTTGTACTTTTGACCTTGAATAATTTTTTTTGCAGAAGTAGGATCGAAGGGGATTTTTGACATTTCATTTATAATGATGTATACGTCTCTGCCAATTTTCAGCTCTATGCGAATTTTGGCTAAGTCAAATGTCTATTTTGACTGGACTATTTGAAGACGTACTCAAACAAACGAGCAGCACATTTTCGACGGTAGCTGCCGACGGCTGCAATCGCCTCTATCGACTGCTGCAGTTACCTCTGCCGTTGACGCGTGCCTCTCGTGTGTAAGTGTTCATAACTTACTTGCTCGAACACGCCGAGTAGCTGCGGAACAGTTTGACTAAAGAAACGAACAAACATGACGTGAATAAATCCACAAATATGTCGTGAAAATGTCCCACAACAAATACTTATAAACCTAATAAGTACTTACTACTTATTTACTTGCTTAATATTTTTTAATTACCTAACTAACTTTGATTCTTTAGGGTTGATAAACTATTTCCCCAAAAAAAAAAATACACTATATTTACGGTTTTACCTACATGCCTGACTATAAGCGGCGATTCTTAATCTTTGGCCAGGACTTAGCTGCTGGGAGATGAAACAATCTTTTCAAACGTGGAATGTAGATGATGTTTCTTATTTCAAATATATTGAAACAAGAAATGACGTCATTATATTTTATGGAACAGCATTCGATTTAAATTGTGATCTAGCGAATGGAAAAGCGAATTGATTACTTTAGTAGATCATGCTTCAAAGCAAAGCTGCTGCTGCTGCTCTTCAAAGTAAGAGTGAACAGGATTCTTCTGGGTAAGCTCACTCCATCGTAGAATTTGTCTCTGTCACCTCTGACCTAGACTAAAGAGCGAACCCATTAAAAAAAAACTGGCACTCCGGTAGTGCCGACAGAAGTGAAAACTTGAACAATTACGAGTGTATTTTGTGAATCGTCTTATAAACAAAACACGCGTGTTAAGGTGTGTTCCTTATTTTATAGGGTTTTTTGCAAATCAGGTATGATGACCAAAGTGACTGGTTTATTCTTCTCGTGAAAGGAATTTATTCAGATTTACAAATAAGCACACAGGATAGACTTCAGTTCGTGGTGTTGGTCGCGGCAGTGGTAAGAGAAGCAAGCCCATGGAGCTCGTCGTCAGTTATATATCCGTGGTTCAGCGCCATCTCGTCGTTGTTGGATGAACTACGTAGTTAGTACGCGAGGCCCTCGTAGTTCTTCCCGATGTGCATAGATGGCGCTGTCCTCAACAACGCGCGTCTTTCGTTTTACGTCTTACGAATCTTACGATCAGGGTCACGTGACCTGACGCGAATTTAGAAGTTTTTACCCATTCCAAAAAAAGTACACAGCGCCGCTAAAGAAGTTTTCACTTCAAAAATATCGATCGTATAAATGATGATAAATATGTATCTTATAAATCTAACAAAAATGAGCAGCGGTGGCGGTGGTGGTGGAGCCGCGACTTGCGAGTTGTAGGTGGCAGGTTTGAAACGTTGTCTATACAACGTTTCGACTCGTTCGTTTCGTTTTGACGTTTCGAAATAAGAAGACAAAGCGTTGTGTGACTATACAGACGATAGCGTCTGTATAGTTACACAACGCTTTCTCTTCTTATTTCGAAATTCAAATTACTGACGACTGAAAGAGAGAAATCGGTGTGTAACTATTCATCTGATTATAGTACACGTTTATTAGTAAAGGGGATAGGGTACTTTTGACCCCGGTAGTACTTTGCCGTCGGATAATTTCCGTCATCCGCACGAGCGAAGCCATGGTCAAAAGCCAGACAGCAATAATTATAATTATCTTCTACATTTATTAGAAACTGGAAAATCTTTGACGGAATATAAAAAGAAGATGATTTTTATCAATATTTTCTTAAAAAAATTGCTGTTTTTCTAAGAACTCATCAAATTAGAAAACAAACAGTAGGTAAATAATATAACAGCAATTACTTGGCTAAGTACATAATTATCTTGTTGTTGACCTAATATTTCCAAAAAATCTTCAATTTCCTGAATTATAAATTAATTATTAGATTACCTACATTTTTATTTATTGGCAACTAGTTATGAATGTTTGCGTCAATGTTTATTGTGAACAGTGGAGGCTCAGTGGTAACGGTCCCGACATACGAATATTTTAGTTGTGGGTTCGAACCCAGACAGATGCTATATACCTATATACCTATACCTATACTAATATTTTGAAGAGGTAAAGTTTGTGAGGTTGTATGGGATAGTCTCTGGATATACCGAACCGATTTTGAAAATTCTTTTACTAATTGGAAACCACATTATTTGTGAGTGTCATAGGCTATATATTGTTATTATTCATATAAATGGATATCTTAAAAGATATCAGAGATTTAAAAAGCGGGAGCGGTGCGGCTGACGGGGCGGTACGAAGTTCGCCGGTAAGTTAGGGGGGTTCAATTTGTTGCATATTGGCCCCCCTATCCGCTCCTGACAGATATACGTCGAATTACAAGTAACCCTGTATAAACACAAACTTACATTATACAACGTGCCGCTACAATGGCGACGTTAATTTAACACACGTTGCCAACCACAAAAAAAAAATTATAATAACATAAAATAATTCCTTATTTGAAAACTACCGCCTGCGCTGCTCGTTGACATAGGGCTCCCTCTCTTTCCTTCAATTCGTCTACGCTTCGCACGTTATTCGTTTTACTTTCATTGATGCGGTGTTATGATCCGTAACCCCGGCAAATGAAAATATATTAAGAACCTAAACATACTCTTTTTTTAAATGTTAATGTAAAAAATAACTGAATCGGCTCAGATTTCGAGGAGAAAAAAGGGGAATACGAGACGTCGATCTCGTCAAAATGTTTGTGATAATTTCGGTCTGAGCTGCAGCTGTCCCTATCACACACTACGGGGGACTTGAGGTAAGACGACGCCAATAGTTTCTTCAAATACCTATTTTTCAAATTCCTCGTAGGCCCCGTCCACAGGGGACGCTTCTTATTACCAAAATAACACGAAAAGCGGTTTACAAATTTACTTATATTAGACTGTCCTTTGAAGTGTCCTTACATAAGTCCTTATTTAAGTATAAGGCATACAACGGCTCTGTACTTTGTTGCCTCAAGTACTTATTTGAGGCACAGAAGGGAGGGACCAGGTAGAGGTAGGTAGGTATAGAAGGTAATCCGCGTAAAGTTTCAAAACGATCTTTATTACCAACGGCTTCTCTGTGAGGATTAAGGAATAATTATGATTTAATTAATTTGGAATAGATAGATAATGCCGCTTAATGTAGGTAAATTTAAATGAAAAATTCGTTAATTCACGGATGGAACTTTTGCTGTAGGTACTATACTAAGGCTTCTTGTCAAGAAAAGTTTGTGTTAGAATGTACAACAATCTGAATAGATTTAGAATGAAGGTTTTTGTGTGTCCTCTTTTCATTTTTTTTTAAATTAATGAAACTCGTATCAAGCACAAGCATAACTAGAGCAGTGGTGGTCCGGTGGAAACGGCCGCGACTTACGAGCTGTAGGTCGTAGGTTCGAACCCTGACAGGCGCTTTACTTTGTGTAAATTATTTCATCACCACTGCTCTCAAAACGTTGAAGGAAAACATCGTGAGGAAACCGGCGTGTCCTAGAACAAAAAATTCGAAGACATGTGGCATACATGTCACATATGTATCAACCCGCACTGGGCCCGCGTGGTGGACTACGGCCCACTCCCTCTCACAGAGGAGGCCTGTGTCCTAGTAGTGGAACATTATAGGCTGATTATGAATCAAACACTTAGTGGTCTTCCACATGCGTCAACGGAGAGGCAATTGCAGTCGTCGACACTTCTTGACGGCTGCAAAGGCCTTTGCAGTTGTCGCGTGTTGATCGTGTGTATGCACACGTACATAACATATTAGAGATATGTCTGGGATGCATGAAGAAGCCTCCTCGTGTAGCGCAGTTTGTACCGCCAGTTGCTCAACTGAACCGAGCGCTCGGCGCATCCTGGACAGTCACACCCAACACCTTATTTGACTGGCCAATTCTTCCTTTGCGGTGGTAGGGACATCGGTCCCTGCGACCCTGTTTAATTTTTATTTAACATAACTAAATAAAAACTAAACAGAGCGTCTAGTACTGGAAGTAAATACTAAGTTTGAAGGAACAAATAGAGTTCAAGCTGATAATTCACCATATGAGGTTATGCCTGAAGCCATAGAACCATACTTACTAACTATATATTTTTAGGAATATAATATTATGAGAATTCAAAACCTTCACATACCTACAATCTACATATCTATTCTGGGAGACGTTTCCCAAGTTCTATTACTAAGGAGAATTTAATTGCGAAAACAATTCCACGAAAAACTCAATTTACGTGAATTTCGTCAATTTACGTGAAGTGGGTCGTGAGTTGTTCACAAAAATAACTTTTTTATGAAGCCCTAACAAGTAACTCGAAACACAAAGCGTATTTAGAGAAAAACCACCTTTTCAGTAAGTAGACAACAATTCAAAAGCACAAAGGCCTCATCCCATACAGATGCTAAAAAATTGTTTTATAAATATTAATTAAATTATGTCATGTCAAAATGCCCATGTAACACTCACTCTCACCCGTTGTCTTAGGTGAACGACAAACGCAGTAATGCGACGCGACGCGAAAATATCAAATAGTCGTTATAATTATGTACTTGTGGCCTACGTTGTCGGCGACAACGTAGGCCACAAGTACATATATTACGGCGACAACTTGTCGCCTTAATCAGTGTACGATAAAACGCGACGGATTGCGGACTTGTTTTTTGCGCGACGAAACGCGACGCAGTGTGAAGTAGGCTTTTTCTACAAGAAGTACAGTTTATTTGATTTCAGAGAGGGTAAATAATATATTGAATAATGGTACTCTTTTTTATTAATACAGATTAATAAAAAAGAGTACCATTTATTCAATTTAAAAAAAATGTATTTATTAGCACTTTCGGATCTAAATGATGAAACTCTCCAAACTTATATCCTTCTAAATATTATGATATTTGTTGTCTTCCTTGTTTACGAAGATTTTGTAAGGCTAAGTATTTAGAATGAATTTTCGAGTATACATACGCAGTAGGTATACATGCCCATGGTTACAACAATAATGAACTGAGATTGCCGCGTCTGCTGCTCACGAATGACTACAAAATTAGTACACACGTCACGTAAAGTATTGGTCGCATTGCGTCGCGTCGCGTCGCGTCGCTGCGTGTCGCATCCCGTCGCTCACCTAAGACAACGGGTCATGAAGATCGGAGACGCTACACTCGAAGTCGTGGACGAGTATGTTTATCTAGGACAAACTGTCCAGTTAGGTAGGTCCAACTTCGAGAAAGAGGTCAATCGTCGAATCCGACTCGGCTGGGCAGCGTTCGGGAAGCTACGCAATATCTTCTCGACCCACATACCGCAGTGTCTCAAGAGGAAAGTCTTTGACCAGTGCTTGTTGCCACTGATGACATATGGCGCTGAAACGTGGTCGGTCAAAATGCGCCTTATTTGAAGGATGAAAGTCACCCAAAGAACAATGGAGAGGGCGATGCTTGGAGTTTCCCTGCGTGATCGAATCAGAAATGAAAAGATCCGCAGGAGAACCAAGGTAACCGACATAGCCCGAAGAATTGCGAAACTTAAGTGGCAGTGGGCAGGGCACATTGCTCGCAGAACAGATGGCCTATGGGGCCGAAAGGTTCTGGAGTGGCGACCGCGTACCGGAAGACGTAGTGTTGGAAGGCCTCCCACAAGGTGAACCGACGACCTTGTGAAGGCCGCAGGAACTCGTTGGATGCGAGAAGCGCAGAACCGTTCGAAGTGAAGGTGCTTGGGGGAGATCTATGTCCAGCAGTGGACGTCTTTCGACTGAAATGATGATGATGAATTAAATTATGTTTAAAATTAGTTTAGCCTGGCTTAAGAAGCCTCTACATGTGTCGTAGATACCTAAAGATGATATTTCAAGAATATGTCAACATTTTCCCTTTTATTTTCATAGACAAAAGGCTTTTTTATACGCTAAACACAATCCCGGAAATCATATATTATATAGCTTCAAAAGAAATAAACTGTTGACTTTACCTCCTTTGAATATACAGTTAGGTACCTACGAGTACTACAATAGAATAGAATAAAATAGAATATTCTTTATTATGTACACCATATAAATTACAGACATAAATACCTATATAGAAACTGTACAAAGGGTGACACAATGGGCGGTCTTATCGCTAAGAGCGATCACAACAAACAACAATGTACTTTTTTTGTAATTGACTTTCTACCCTCAACACGTTTTTGGGGAACCTGAAAGCCCGCAAAATCCATCAAAACTTATTGAAACACGTTCCTAAACCATACGTTTAGAAAAAGCAAAGGAATTTCGGGACAGCCGTTCTGGAAGTCATAAAAACAGTTCTCTAACCTTTTGTTTAACGCTTTTTCCTACAGGTGGTTGCAACAGAGTATTTCAGCGGTATATATAGGATTCGCAACCCCTTCTGAACCAGTTTCGCGTAGCGCGCCGAGTCTAACGGACGTCCTGCGTTCCTTGTGCTAACAAATCGCACTTTGGTTCTCGAAATATTTTCTCAACTTGAGTTTTTCGGAACGTTTGGTTTTGAAGTGTTTCTTCTGGTTTTAAGTGGATTATTATGCCTTAGGTGAGTTTTAAGAAGTTGTTTATTTAGTTGCGACGTATGAAAAGTTTTCTAGTATCGGGATTTTCAGTTTTATTGTTTAGGAAAAACTTGAGAATAGTGGATACGATAGCGGTTTTAGTTCCATGTTATGAAATTGATGTGGGAACCACTTTGTATAGTGATAAATGAATAAAATAATAGTGTAGGTAACACTTTAACAATAAAATCAATAAAAAATTTAAAAGTAGAATGTCCTGTAAATACATCGTGGCACAATGCATGTACAATATTAAACCAGCAAAAAATCCCATCAGCCTTTACTCTACTCTTCTTCAGCTCCTTCAAAATATGTAAGTGAGATAATGTTTCTGAAAAAAAGTTGTACAAGTATATAAAAATAGAAGAATTTCATTCAAATTAGCATACGGATTTCTTTACGCGGAATAAAGAATTAATATGTCATCGTGAACTCTGCGAACTGAACAATAACACTTTGTTAAATTCCACGCGGACGAAGTCGCGGGTAACAGCTAGTCGTCAATTTTATTGAATTTAATAACGAGTTGCCAAAAGCGCTGATTGCAATTTCGGTGCTTTTGTGAAGTATTCATTTAGCGAAATCGTCTTTGCATGGCAATTCATACGACGCATCACACCCTCTAACAACCACACAACAACTTTTTTCAGTATTGGAAAGCATTTAATAACAACTAGCAGTGCCCCGCGGTTTTACGCGCATATGTCGATCCCGTCGGAATATCGGGATAAAAAGTATTATATGTATTATTCTGATGTATAAGCTATATTACTGTAGAGTTTCATCAAAAACAGTTCAGTAGTTTTTGCGTGAAAGTGTAAAATCCATCCATCTTCACAAACTTTCGCATTCATAATATTACTAGCAGCGTCCCGCGTTTTCACCCGCATAAGTTTCGATCCAGTTGGAATATCACGATAAAAAGTATCTTATGTGTTAATCGTGATTATAAAATATCTGAGGCCAAATTGTATCCGAATCAGTTTAGTAGTTTTTGAGTGAAAGAGTAACAAACATCCATCCATACATCCTCACAAACTTTCGCGTTTATATTAGTAGGATTTTTTTTTGAGGATGGGAAATATTAATATGATTATAGTAGGAGGTAGGATAGGATAGTGTACCGGATTGAGGCGCCGGTACAGGATTTTGACGAATCTGTGGCCTGGTGTTTGGGCCTTTTTGAGATAAATTTCGGGAATAGAATAAATCAAAATGCTTCGACGTTGAAAAACCATAACCGTGTATATTAAAATTCAAAATGGATACATAGATCGAGGAGAGAGGGGTAAGGGAACAATTATTAGCCAATGCCAGAGCCGTATTTCTTGGATCGCGTGATATATAAACGTTTTGATTGGTTCGGAGATCTTGAAGTTAAATACGAAGAAGTGGGAAATGCATGAAGATCAAAAATAGTTGACGTAATCCTAAACATGCCCCCGGCCTTGGAAGCAGTCGCTTTCAATGTCCTTGAAGTTTGAAGAACCCTCACTGCTCAGCCTGATCTTGAAGGAGAGGACAGATCTTTGCGTAGGCCCGTCGAACAACGCCCGAAGCAGTCCGTATCTCTGCCACCCTTGAGATCCCGTCCTTGCCTGGGATGGTTTTAAGGACTCGACCCATGTGCCACTTTAGAGGTGGAAGGTTGTTGTCCTTGATCAGCACAAGAGAATTGTCCTTCAGCTCTGCCTTATTTTGGGTCCATTTACTCCGCACCTGCAACTCAGTCACATATTCTTTGGACCAGCGGGTCCAAAAATGCTGCCTTATTTGCTCCACTCTCTGGTACCGCTTCAGCCTGTGCTCAGGAACGTCGGTGAGGTCATCGCAGGCGGGTGCAGTCAGCGGTCGACCAACCAAGAAATGAGCGGGAGTTAAAGGAGAAAGGTCTTGAGGTTCTGTGGAAAGAGGGGAAAGTGGTCGGGAGTTGAGGACTGCTTCTATCTGTGAAAGAACTGTGCTAAACTCCTCAAAAGTAAAATGCGCATTCCCTACCACGCGGCGTAGATGATATTTACAAGATTTTACTCCTGCTTCCCACAGACCACCAAAATGAGGCGAATAAGGAGGAATAAACTTAAATTTTATTTGTTGACTAGTAGCGAATTCTATAATATCAGAACTACATTTGCGTAAAAAATCTGAAAAGTCGTTCATTAGCCCGACGAAATTACGACCGTTATCGGAATATATTTCTAAAGGTTTGCCCCGACGAGACATAAACCTATTAAGCGATAATAAATATGCTTCGCTAGTGAGATCACTGACGAGCTCCAAATGTATTGCGCGCGTCACAAAGCAAACAAATAAACAAATATATGCTTTCGTAGTTTTAGCTCCCCTACCTTTACGATTAAGTATGAGAACCGGCCCGCAGTAATCCACTCCACATCGAATGAAAGGAAAGCTAGGAGTTATCCTTTCCTTTGGCAAATTGCCCATCTGAGGCGTTAAAATCTTACCCCTAATGCGAGTACACATAACACAATCGTTCACTATGCGCCTAGCTATGCTCCTACCACCCAAAGGCCACCATGATTCACGTAAGTGACAAAGTAATGCCTGAGGCCCAGCATGCAGGAGCTGCAGGTGCTCATGGCGAAACAATAAAACAGTAAAATAATGTTTACTAGAAACTAACATTGGATGCATTTTATTAAAACTAAACTCACTTGAATTACCTAATCGGCCACCGACGCGAATAATCTTGTTGTCATCTAAAAATAAATTTAATTTCGATAAATTACTTTTACATTTTATTTGTGCGCAATTATATAATAAATTATATTCAGTAGGAAAACTTTCCACTTGAGCCCACCGAACCAAAATCATCTCAGACTCATTCAACTCGTCTACAGTAAGGACACCCGTTTGTCTATTATGTTTATTGCGAATATTGTGTATGAAACGCAACATAAACGCAACAGCACGCTTCATACGCTTAAACTGCGAAAATCTAATAAACGAGAAAGGTGAATCCGATGAGTCATGGGTCACAAAGGAAGAAATAGAAGGCCTAACCTCAGGGAGGTCTTCGTCCACTACGATCACTGTATTATTATGTAATGAAAAATTTGAGTTTGTTAAGAAGTCTGGCCCCTCCCACCATAAAGAGGAAGAGGAAAGTTCTTCCAAGTTCGAACCTCGCGATGCCAGGTCAGCGGGATTTTGCTTGCTGCTCACGTGGCGCCAAAGAACGTCTTGTGTGAGTTCATGAATCTCCGAAATTCTATTTTGAACGAAAGTTTTTAGTTTATTCGGTGACATGCGCAACCATCCTAAGACAATGGTTGAGTCAGTCCAAAAAACAATATTTTTGAAATCACAACGCAACGAACTGCGAACCTTGTCGAGTATTTTAGCACCCAGCAAAGCACCGCAAAGTTCGAGTCGCGGTATACTTATAGGTTTCAATGGCGCCACCTTTGCTTTAGAGAAAAGTAATCTAACTAAAATCGTGTTATCTATATTTACTGTGCGAACGTAAACGCAAGCGCCGTACGCGGTCTGCGACGCGTCACTAAAAACATGCAGCTCCATATACATAGGTTTGCTACCTATAACGTGGCGAGGAACATTAATCGTATTGAGCGCTTGTAAAGAGATAACAAACCGGTTCCACGTTCGCGCGACACTCGATGGAACTATGTCATCCCAACCTATCTTATGAAGCCATAATTGCTGTAATAAAACTTTTGCGATAATTATCGTAGGACTTAATAAACCGAGAGGATCAAAAATTTGGGAAATACTAGACAGAATATACCTTTTAGTGATAGGTTTGTTATCATTAAGAAATTGCGTGTTAAAATAAAAATTATCGCGAACGTTGTTCCAACTTAAACCTAACGTTTTAGAACTAATGTTTTCGTTAGATTTAATTTCTACAGAATGATTCGATAATTCATCATTATCGCATGGGAAGTTGTAAATCCACTTTCGGAGTGGAAAACAACCTGCTTGCAGCGCATTTGTTATATTTTCGCATAATTGTAACAAAATAGACTTATCATTAAAACCCGTTAGCAAATCGTCTACGTAGAAATCCTCCTGAATAGCCCTTTGAACCTCAGGGTCAGAAGATTCAGCCCCCAGCTGCTTTAAACACCTCACACTAAGAAAAGGGGCGGAGGCGGTTCCGTACGTGACCGTATTTAATTGAAATATGCCTAAAGGTTGCGATGGATCATCGCGCCACAGAATCATTTGAAAGTTGCGCTGGTCTTCGGCCACCCAACAATTTCTGAACATCTTCTGGACGTCCGCGCATACAACAAACTTGTGCTGTCTAAAGCGTAAAAGAATAGAAATCAGATCACCTTGTATTGCCGGACCAACTAATTGCAAGTCGTTAAGTGACTTTCCAGAAGTTGTTGGGGCACTGGCATCGAAGACCACACGCAACTTGGTTGTGGTACTATGCTCCCTGAATACGCCGTGATGCGGCATGAAATAGCATGGACGCTCGTAAGAGCTAACAGGACTCATATGACCTAGGTCTAGGTATTCTTTCATGAATTGCGTGTATAATAATTTATATTCACGCGAACGCTGTAAACGTTTCTCTAATGCGAAAAAGCGACGTTCGGCTTGCGTGTATGATTCACCTAAAACATCAGGTGACTCTTTGAACGGAATGCGTACACAAAAACTTCCTTCGCCATTGCGCGTAGTAGTGCGAATGAAATGTTCCTCACATACACGCTCTTCCTGAGTGCGCGTATCCCTGATTTTAGGAAGCTCCTCAATCTCCCAAAACAAACGTAGTTGAGAATCTAACGAACTGCTTATATTACAGTGAATGCGCCTTGCGCTGCGCGTATCACTAATAGTGCCTGAAATAATCCCACCTAGCCTAGTGTATTGAAGGTAGGGGCCATTGGGAAGTCTTATTTTACCTTCTCCTAACAAGTCCCAAAACCTATCTGCGCCTATCAAAATGTCCACGGTTTTAGACTCTAAAAATTGCGGATCTGCCAGCATTATGTTGTCTGGAATACAGAATTGTGTGTTTACTTGACATAAGGCCGGCATCGTAGACGTTATTTGCGATAGTACAAAACAAGTAATGCGTGTTTTGAATGTATTATCGACTCGCGATTTAATTTCAATGCTGCAAGTTTCAGAACATTGCACCACTGAATCTCCTACACCCCTAACTTCATAAGTGGAGTTTAACATCGGTACGTTAATTAATTCACAAAATGATTTAGTTATGAAACACCGTTGGCTTCCACTATCCAGCAGTGCGCACGCTCGATGATAAACACCGTGAACGTCGGCTACCTCGATCACAGCTGTGGATAATAGAACCGAGTGCGTACCTATAGATTTATTATGCATATGTGCCTTGTTTACGTGAATAGGTAGCGAATCCGCGACGGTTGAGGTGGCGGGGTCTGAGGCAGCCGGCGCAGGCGCAGCGCCTTCACTCCCAGTGCAGCCCGCAGTCGCGATACTTGAATGGCATGTGACTAAACTATCTGCGTTATCAATATGAATTAGGGAATTATGTTTACGGTTGCATTTCCTACACGGCCCAAACGGACATTTATCTGGTGCATGTCCCGAACGTAAACAATACTCGCATAGTTTATGCTCGCGAATTAACTTTAACTACGATTCTAAGTCACTATCGATAAACTTTTGACAAGAATAAAGTGGATGTGCATCATTACATTTCACGCAAGACTGTTTGAAGCGAGACTTACGGTTGTGATTCGGTTTATGTGTAGAAACATTGCAGTGTGATGTGTTACGTAATTGTGAAATTTGTTTTTTATTGTTGATTTGAGTATTATGTGAAAGCTGCAACGTTTCTAACATATCCGCTCTGTCTTTTAGGAAACCAATCAACTCATCCACCTTAATTATGCGTTTAGAATTGTTTTCGGTCGGGAACAATGTGCATTTATGCGTCTCCCACTCGCGTTCGGTCGTCTTATCCAATTTAGAAACAATAATATAATTAATAAGCGTATCCCACGAGTCGGTAGGTTCATCTAGGATTTTTAATGCACGTAAATTCTTTAGTATCGTGTCAATGAGCTTTCTAATGTCGGAAGGCGACTCCTTAGTTAACGCGCTAATACTAAACAAGGCCTTTACGTGATTGTGTACCAAAAGTCTATTATTATTAAACCTATTTAACAACAATTCCCATGCAACCTGATAATTATCAGAGGAAAATTCTATGGAGTTTACGACCAACTCAGCGTCGCCTTTCAGGGAAGACTTTAAGTAGTGGAATTTTTGGATATTACTGATACGTTTAGAATTGTGTACTAACGATAAAAAAGTGTCTCTAAACTCCAGCCAGTGCTGATACGAACCGTCAAAGGTAGGCAAAGAAATAGTGGGAAGTTTAACTGACTGCGGTAGTTCGCTACAGCAATATTTATTGGAACTGTCCGTAACCTCATCATCGGTCAGCATCGATTCCGCGCGGGCTAATATGCTATAGTAGGAGTTTTCGAACGATTCTCTATTGTCTAATTGTTCAGAAATATCACTATCAGAAACACACTCTTCGATTTTACTTTGAATTTCATTAAATTCGTCAAGAAGATTAGATGCCCCTCTAACGCGTAATTTAAGATCAATAAGATTTCTAGGGGATGGTAGCGATTCATTAGATTCTAAAGATGTTAAATAACTTGAGAATTTTATCAGTCTACCCTTGATTATTCCTCGTTTCCTAACTAGGTCGCGAAATAAATTAGGATCGGCAGATGGGTGAGCACTGTCTACACTTAATAAAACAGGGGATTTGTCGCGTGATCTAGTACCTTCTGTAGGCATTTTGGTGGTCAGTGAAAACAGGAGTACTTACGGTTGGAAGCGAACACGACAGCGGTGATAGCGACGTCACCAGCCTTGCGAATTGACGAACTAATTCAACACTCTTCCGCGGAAGTCTCACTGAAATCAGTTTAGACACAGTTATCACAAAGAGAACTAGGAGGTGATAGGGAAAAGAAAGGATGGTTGGTCCCACCAGATTGCGTATGTTCGATGAAATGCCAATCCAACTTCGATTCCAATATGCGCTTAGCCTCCAGTTTGTCTCCGTGTCCAGATTAGTGCGTCTTCTCTCGTAGCCCAGCCACGCAGCCACAGCCACGTATTCCACAGGATGCTGATTCTTGATATCCGGCTCGAAGGACCACATGTACCGGATTGAGGCGCCGGTACAGGATTTTGACGAATCTGTGGCCTGGTGTTTGGGCCTTTTTGAGATAAATTTCGGGAATAGAATAAATCAAAATGCTTCGACGTTGAAAAACCATAACCGTGTATATTAAAATTCAAAATGGATACATAGATCGAGTAGAGAGGGGTAAGGGAACAATTATTAGCCAATGCCAGAGCCGTATTTCTTGGATCGCGTGATATATAAACGTTTTGATTGGTTCGGAGATCTTGAAGTTAAATACGAAGAAGTGGGAAATGCATGAAGATCAAAAATAGTTGACGTAATCCTAAACAGATAGGATTATTTTGTGCAAAACATTTTGAACTTATCTACAAGTCAAAAAATCAACCTGCCTGGCCTTGTCCGAACTATGTTGGGGTTGGCTTCCAGTCTTACTGGATACAGCTGAATACCAGTATTTTACATAGAGCGTGTACACATCTGACCTCCCCAACTCATTTAATCGATAAAACGATACCCCTAGGTAAGACTGGTTGTCGGACTTTTGGGCTTCTGATTACCTACCCATAAAGACTGTCAAAGATCCTAGAATGACAACTAGGCACGGAGGGGTGTCGATATGTAAAGATACGCGACAAGCGTAGCTTAACCTGATCGATCGACAGGTGCGAGTGTTATTACTTAGCCACGAGCCCCTCCTTTATTATTTATTGAAGTGAAAACTTCTTTAGGCGCGTTGGGCATTTTTTGAGATGGGAAAAAACATTGAACTCGCGACAATGTTACCGTAACCGACACCTCTGTTTTAAGTTTTAGCCATTATAAAGACATCAAATCGTGGTACATTTTCTTTGTATCCGAATCAATGACAATGACCTTCAAACATATTTATAAAATTACTATCTATGCTTTTTCAAGTTTTCACTTCTGTCCGGCAATCCTGGAGTACCACTGTTTTTTTTTTGTATATACATACCTATACTTTATTGTGCACCATAAAAATACATGACAAAAAATAGATCGAACACTTTAAAATATTCAATGGGCGGCCTTGTCGCTTTCTGCGATCTCTTCCAGGCGACCTTGGAATGGACAGGGATTTGCCAGGAGCAAACAATGGGGCGGGTTATTGTTACTACTTACTTTTAATAATTGCCTACAGGTAAAGGAATCAATAATGGAAAGAAAAACAGAATTTGATCCTGAATTACTTTCAATTTTGTAAACAAAACTAAGTTATCAGACGATAATAATAATATTTTGTTTTAATCATAATATTCGAATATCATAATAATCAAACAGTCCCACAGTTTGTTCCTACGCAATACGTGTAGTGAATTTTTATTGTAGTTTTAACCTACATTTGGTAGTACATTGCTGCTTCTAAAGTAATGGTCTAGATATGCATTAATTATTCTATACATGGAATAGGGACTTATATCTACTACGTATCATCATCAAACACCGAATTTGAAAAAAATATAAAACGCCCTAATTTCCCTGAACGGTGAATTCTGTATGACAATAGTGAGGTCTAAGGAATAGTTACGGCTATCAAAGAAAATATAAAAAAATAACATAAAATAGAATAGAATACTCTTTATTATGTACACCACATAAATTATAGACATAAATATAGAAACTGTACAAAGGGTGACACAATGGGTGGTCTTACCGCTAAGAGCGAAAATATCTAGATTTAATTGAAAAATTTCTAGTTACCTACTCAAATAACGAACTTTTATATATGACTGTGATTACATAACATCACGCCTGTATTCTCCAAAAGGTTAGACAGAGGTGTAGCTATAGTACCTACCCAAAAAGCAGTTAATCATAAGTGGGACTGGGCTGGACACGTTTGCCGCATGTCGAACGAGTCATGGGCCAAATCTGCCATCATGTGGGTCTCAGAAAACGTCCGGCGACATCGAGGCAAACCCAGGAGAATATGGCGGCATGAGCTTGACGCCTACAGAGAGGCAATACCTACGAAGTCAAAATGAATGGAACAGCATTTTTTTTTGTAACCTTCGCAATATTTCAACTCAGTTCAGAATCAATGAATCTATGGTCACAGGTTGTACGTCAATGTCCTTGCAGCCTGTACAGCCAGCGGAGCAATTGCGTAAAGGCTCCTTCAAACAGGCGCGACACGACACGTGACACAAAGGCACTGCAAGTTGCACAACGAGCGGTGCCTTTGTGTCGCGCGCGATTCGGGTCGCGCGTCGCGCCTGTTTGCAGGAGCCTTAACACATTTATCAATCGGAATCGGTTTCATTTTGACAGTTCAACAACATTCATTGCGTTATTTACGTGTTGAGCTGACAAATTTCTCGAATTTATGAAGCAATGGATTAGCAATTTGCTTCATGTGTTACGCAATTAGGGTGCTGGAAGAGTAGCGGTGGCTGATTACCGGTTTTTCATTCTGGTACCGTAATACATTGAAAATATGAAGTTCAATAACAGAAAAGCGCTGAAACATTAATGTCACAAAAAGAAGATAATATATTCAATATAGTATAAGTAATTGCTTATAGAAGCGTTGAATATTGTATAGAAAATGTACCAAGAAACGTAAAAAGAAAATATGTACAAGGATTTTTTTTTTATTCCTACTATCCTAGCCTTAATAATTTACCCAGAGTCGAACCCAGGACCTCATGTTGAGCAGTAGCGCTAACAATCACTAGACTAACGAGGCAGTCATGTCAGTGGCGTGCCTGGGGGTCAAAATTAGGGCAAGCCCACAGATTTTTAACGTATAAAAAAAACGCCCAACTGAGGGATTGGCTGATTTTCAGTTATTAATGTTTGTGTTCGAGTTCATTGACTGGTATTTTTTTTATATATTTATTTATTGATAGGTTTAAGTAAGTTTGTTGTTGTGAATTATGATTTTATTAGGGCAAGCCGGGCTTTTCGGCTTCTATGAAGGTACCGCCACTGAGTCACGTATGTACGTACGACTTATCCTCATAAGTTGACATAATAAAACTCTTTGAAGGAAAATGTCGAATTAATAATCCAGCATTAATATTAAAATAATATAAATGCCAAGCACGTGTTTGAAAACCTTCAACTTTCACCCGACACGGGTCTAAAGCTCCCGTAATTCGCAATTCCAGTCCGTGTTCTTTTAATTGATTTCCTTGAAAGAACTTTATTCTAAAAATCCTGAATAGGTTTTCATCAAAATAATAAATTGCCGTTTGATCTCAGAAATAGAATTGATTGGTTGCTTGAATACTAATTACGATATGATCGTTTCTCAATCAAAATTACAAGAAAATCTCAACGAATCACTTATCTTTCAACACGTTTTCAAGATATGTAATTTTCTTTATTTCTTTCTGAAACTTATCATAACTTGACATCACATCTGTGTCTCCCGAAGGGTTGGACTGACATCACGTGTGTGTCTTCCGAAGAGTTGAACAAAGCTGTATTGTTTAATACATCAACATTATGTCGGTTAGGCTACGGACACGAAGTCAGCGGGCGCGGGGTGGCGGCGGCGGCGGCGGGCTGCGCGGATGTAGCGGCGCGTTTCAATGCATAGATTTATATGGAACTGGCCTCGAAGGCAGCGGCGCGGGGAGCGGCGTACGAGCGATGCGCACCAGTCTTGTGCATTTAGTTTTTTTGCTTTTTAACGACCGACGACGACGTTTCAAAATGTTGAATCAAAAAGATGTGTCGTCGCTGTTTAGACATTTCGTTCGCGATCAAAGACACTAATTTCTCATAACATAACATTACGCCGCTCGCGCGCGTTCTGCCCGATCGCTTCGAGACGGTCTGCGTAGCCACGCCGCTCCCCGCGCAACCGCCGCCGCGCCGCCCCGAAATCGCTGACTTCGAGACCGAGGCCTAATGGATATACTGTTATGACACTAACGACCTAATACTAAGGCTTATTCAGATCAAATTTAAAATAACCACTCATATTATCAAAAACAATTACTGTCAAATACACAAGGGTATTAAAAAATTGACCAGCCTTTGTCGTTCATACAATCGAAATAATGACGGCATTTTAATTAACAGATTTCAATCTTTGTTTTAAACTAGGATAACGTATATACGCTTCATGAAACTTTTAGCCCAGGTTCGGGCGTATTTTTATCGCAGTGATTTTTATTCGACAGCAAAAATAAATAATCGATACTTCAATACGATACTGAATACAGTGGGCCCAAAAAAAATTATCCCCTTTCACGCGGATGAAGTAGCGGGCAAAAGCTAGTCACTAAAAAAAATCAGTGGCACTCCGGGAGTGCCGATAGAAGTGAAAACGTGAACAATTACGTATGTATTTTTTGAATCGTCTTATAAACAAAACACAAACAGAATACTTTGCCATCACTTACTGACATATCGGATATACATTAAAACCGAGTGCATCCCGAGGACAGCCGAACACATCCGAATGTAGCGCGGTGTCGGTTACGGTAACAGTGTCGTGAGTTAAATTGTATTTTCCCATCTCAAAAAATGCCCAAAGCGCCTAAAAAGTTTTCACTTCAAAAATTTTTGAATTACTTTGTTGAAAATACTGACCGTGGCTCTCTTGCTTATCACTCAGGTAAGACCTTAAAATATGCGTTTAGCTACGTTTTTACGTTTACGTACGCTTAAACTTCAGATTCCCATCACAAGAGACTTCATCACAGTGTTCCAATTTTATAAGACTCCGTTTATCAGACCATCTTCGCACCAATATCAACTTCTAAACTGTTTCAAGAAGTACTTAGGCAATACTTGAAAAGGCTTAATTCAACAAATACCTTTCAAGTACTTAGGGACTTGAGCCCTTAAATATCGCACAATCAGATCTAAAGATCAATCTCGGTTTTAAGAGGTACTGACACGTTTATTTTCGGTGAGTACCGTTTAGGGCCTGTGCACACCACGTTTTTTAAACGCGCCATTGACGCGGGTTTTAGAAACGTGCGTCGACGGCGCGCTTTTATCCTACAGAAGGTCTACAGGCTGCGTCCGACTCGCGTGCGTATCGCGTCTGTATCGCTACAAACGCGCGTCAACGGCGCGTTTAAAAAACGTGGTGTGCACAGGCCCTTAGATTGCCAGTCATTGTTCTTGTAGGTGAGTTTTGAGCATAGGGTCCGGTTCGACGCAGGTACAGGCAAGGAGTTATTGGGAAAGGAACTGCCTCATTGTCTCGTGGTTGCAAACGCGACTGCTGAGCGTGGGGTCCTGGGTTCGGTTCCAGGTCGGACAAAGTGTTATTGGCTTTTTCATATAGGAATTTCTTAGTAACAGTCTGGAGTTTGGAAGTTGGCGGTGTGATACCCCCGTGCCTCGGAAAGCACGTAAAGCCGTTGGTCCTGCGCCTGATCTCTCCCCGGTCGTGTCGGATTGCCGTCCCATCGGACTATGAGAGTAAAGGAACAGAAAGTGCACCTGTGTTTACGCACACACTTGTGCACTGTGATAATTATCTCCTGCGTACCAGTGGCTAATCTCCGTTGAGATTGGTCACCGTGATCGAAATCGAGGCTATTATTATTATTAAAATACCCATTAACTGGGGTGTGGAGGTCAGATAGTCTGTCGCTCCTTGTAAAGTACTCTCATTCAGCTGCATCCTGTTCCAGACTAGAAGCTGACCCCAACATATTTGGGAAAAGGCTAGGCAGATGATGATCTACGTATTAAAATACTATCTTTTTATCGTTTGGGGAATCATCCGCTAAATTATTTTTGTTTTTTTAATTTTTTAAAGGATGGCAAAATACATGGCAATCCGTCGTACTTGACAATAGTGTAGCTTTCTGTGAGGGAAAGAATTTTGGAAATCGGTTCAGTACTTCCAGAGATTACCGATGACCTCTTACAAATAAACAAATATACCTTTATAATTTATTATGGCTTGATACGGAAACTTTCAAGAAAACTAGATTTTTTTCCGAGAATATGTTTCTTATTATCTTTAGCTCACATCGTAACCATCCTGCAAAACTAATTTCATAAGGTATTGTTTTGTTGTTCTTTTGATTTGGTTTTAATAATAATAAAATAATCTATTTGCGTAAAACGTGGTATACAATGGTGTTAAGCATAGGTCAGAGTGGCACAAACATGTTTAGCTAAGATAAAACATAGCATGCAAAAAATTAATGTTACAGGGTAATTATATTTAAGTACATAATGTTAGAATATAATTTCAATATTTTATGTCCATAATTTTTTTCAAACTATAACAGCTACATTCATTTAGCCATTTGTATATTTTTTTTATAAATAATCTTACATTTAATAGTTTGAAATTGTTTGCTATTTTATTATAAGTGCGCACACACATCGCTAGACAACTATTATTACCTATATTTGGATAGCTTTGGCAAATCATTTAACACCAGTCCATAAGGATCACGTCTGCTCCAAGGATATACATCGCTTGCTGTCTTGAATGATTGTTTATTATTGGACATAAACACACATATTTCGTAGATATAGAGAGATGGAAGCGGTAACAAACCAAGTTTTTTAAATATTGGCTGACATGTATCATCCTGCTGAAGTCCATAAATTGATCTTAAGCACTTCCTTTGAGCGATGAACGCTTTATTTAGATCAGTGCTATGCAAACTCGATATTGCATTGTTCGCTATCACGCTGATACATATAGGTAAAACTAACCAATACAAATACTAGACTCTAACAGATTGGTACTATGCAATCCTCACACGTACTTGAACTACGAAGATCGACCTTACTGCTACGAAATAAAGACGTTGTCGAAGCCAAATTGTCATCACACACATTAGCGGCACCTATAACAGGAAGATATCATTTTATTCAATACTCAAGATGGTGCGGATATAATTATTTAAATCATTAGCTACCGTTTATGTAATCAGTAATTGCCTCGACGCCAAAATATTACATCAATATTATTTACATATTGAATTCGGTTACGGTGACGATTTCGGTTTGTATTTAACAAACTGGGCGGTCCATGTCTAAAAGGAGACGATAATAATATTATTTATTTTCTCTTCACAAATGTACAGTAGTGGTGCTTAAAAAAACTAGCTTAAGGATAAATTTACATTTGAGAGAGACTGGTGCTTGAAATAGGCATTGCGAGCAATGCCTGTAGTACAAGTCACCAGGGCCCCCACGACGCATCATAATATGTACATAAGCTTAAATTGGGTGATTTTATGAGACTGAAGAGAATTAACATTATAAGAGAAAAAAAAATCTCCATCGTAGACTTTGTCTGTGTCATCTCTGACCTAGATTAGAGTCAAGAGTGTGGGGACTGTGTCTCACGTACCCATCCCTTGCATAGTTTTAAGAATGTAATATTTTTATAGAGGAAATTATTGTAATTATTTTTAGAAAGTTTCATTTTTGTGTTTTTCCCACGTTGAACATCTGCAAGCAATTTAAGTTATAGGTACTATTGTCTTTCATGATTCTTTACTTTTAAGGTTCATTGTTCTATTTGTTTAGTTATCTTGTATTGTACCTATTTGCTATTTATAGTTAAGGTTCATTGTTCTGTTATTTTCAGTTGTCTTGTATTGTACCCATCTGCATTTCTCGTGTTTTATTATACTTTTAAAAGGCAGATGTGGATTTGCCGCGTCCTTTGTTTAGTGAACGGCAGATTTGGGAGAGTTTTGGTTCTGAGCTTCAGTCTGTGCTGAACTACGATCGTGCGAGGTCCTCTCTGACTCCCGATCATATTTTACTCGCCGAAGCTCGCCGTAATAGTTTACGGCGAGCTTCGTGTTTCTAATAGTTTTACCCTTCATGTAACATTATTTAATTTTACCTTTTCGTGTCAAGTGTAACTACTAGCTTTAGTTACTTGATATCGTAATAAATTAATCGTTACTTATTTACAACTTACTTCTGTGTATCACTCGCCCACGCGGTCACGAATGCCGCACAAGAGCAAATACATTTCAAAAAAAAAAAATTAAAAAAAATATATCAAACTCAAACTCAAACTCAAAGCATTTATTTCAATTAAACCATTTACAGGCATTTTTGAATTGTCAAGAAGTCGGTCAGTCAGAAAATATGAAGCTAGTTGCCCATTCCAAAGCGTAGGTACCTATGGAGAAGAACGGGCAAGAAACTCCATGGACACTCTTTTTAAATGATATTTTACAAAAATATTAGTTACATCATTACTTTTGATTTTAAAATTATATAATGTGAGAACGATGTAAAAAAATTAAGAAATACGTAAGTGTTAAAAGCGTCCAGAGTGCAACAAAATAGTACTTAACAAACTACAATCCAAAAATAAATTAATTAAAAATAAGCCGAGGCAGCTAAGTGATGACCAGCCCCAACTGACGGCGCCCGTTCACGAACATGACGCATAAATCAGCACCATTTAGCTCAACCATTTTGAAGGGAGCTAAATGATCTAACACACACGCCACCGTCAGCGAGATATTTGAGTGAGCATGACATACTATCAGCTGCCAGGGCACATTCGAGTCAATGAAAGACATATTATTACCCGGTAAATGGTAGCTATAGGGTACATAGAACTCACATCTGTGCTATGCAGTTATACAATACAAAGGAAATTGATTTTATACATTGCAAAGATAGTCTTACAATCTTCAGCAGCTCCAAGAGTATTTTCATGTGTTAATCAATTAGTTGTGGTTGTGGAGCAGGACCAGCATTGAGCCAGGCATTTTTGTCAGCGATATAATCCCCTAACTTATAATATGCCTGACTGCATATCATACATAATCAGCGTATAAAGTTCACACTGCTGGGACACAAGGCTCCTCTCTGTGAGATAGTGAGCCGTAATCCACCACGGGGGCCCAGTGCGGGCTGGTAGATGTCACATGTCTTCAAATTTTTGGTTCTAGGACATGCCGGTTTCCTCACGATGTCTTCCTTAACCGTTTTGAGAGCAGGTGTGATGAAATAATTTACACAAAGTAAAGCGCAAAGTAAAGCAAAAGTCGCGATCATAACCCAATATAAACGGCCTCGACTCGAAGGTATTTGAAATACCTTTAGGCGTTTTAAATTCATTTAGCGCTAAATATTATATTTACTATGATTAGTGGTGCATGTGGGCCTTACAGACATGGTATACTTATATCAATATCTGCCTAGCCTTTTTCCAACTATGTTGGGGTCAGCTTCCAGTCTAACCGGATGCAGCTGAACGCCTTTTTTTTTCAGGATGGGAATTCATCAAATGACCCCTCCCGCTCTGGGTGGAGCGGAAGGGAGTGTCAGACTCTTACTGACTAAAACCCACTCGTGTTCCTTCCTTAGCCCTTTATGTTCTGGGCCATCGGTAACCCTTTCGGACAATCCCGCTGACCCGGCCAGCTGAACGCCTCTGTTATTATTTAGCCACGGGCCCCTTATGCCAATAAAAGTATTCTAGAATCAATCTCAGCTTTAAATATAGATTAAAGGCACGTATTCTAGAACGGTGCTCAAGCATGTATTTCGATTTAAATCAAGATCGAGTTTGGCTCTTCTTGTTAATGTCTGATTCAATTTAATAGTTATATTGTCAAACCTTTGAGGCTTATAATTGGTTTTAAGGTTTTGATTTATAATTTTCCGAAGAGAGATTTCACAGCAGCGCTTTATCTATCTATCTATCTATATATCTATATATGATTTGTGATTGAAAACTATAATGTAATTGTTATTTATATTTAATTTGTGTACCTACTAACATAGATCTTAAGCTCCTGTTGTACTAACCATTATGGATCATTTGTAATCTGACATATATAAATAAATTAAATTAAATTAAATTTATCATTGTAGCGGTATCTACAACGCCACAAAGCAAACAACGTGTGATACTGACGTCACGCAAAAACCTGCAGTGCGATTCTGTAACCATCTCACCGTGAAAACTTAGGTGAAGTGAGCGTGGAGTGAACTGGCAGTGTCATCTTACCAGATACTAGGGATTGACCAAGCATACATTTACAATCATAATCGAGATTTTAATAATATTTTTTTAGCCTAATCCTATTGATATTTTTATATAATTCAAAGCTAGTATTTTAGTGGTCAAAACATTAATATTTTGTGGGGTTTTACTTACAATAAAATAGCAAAACAGAAGCGCAGTCAGAATCTCAATCCTGTTTTTTTTTTATTTTTTCCCTAGTCTAGTAAGTCCTTATATAGACTGAGGTGCGAGCGCGTCACGCACGAACAGTAAATAAAATTAAAACATTCACGTTTATGACAGCTAGACTGATGAAAATACGCATCGACATTGTTTGGTTATTATGAGCAATTGTAGATCGAGTCTAGTAAAGACTGCGACGATGTTCAGCGTTGTTATTAACCCAAATCTATTGAATTAGAAGAGATAACCGAGTGTGTCAAGTCATCGAGTGCTAACGGATGCCTAGCTGACGGACCATAGAATGTAATCCCACGTAGTTTGTGTGGCGTGATCACTCCACCCGATTCACGACATTAAATGTCGTGAATCGGGTGAAGTGAAGGTGAAGTGATCACGCAATCTGCAATGTGATAATGACAGTGATTAACGCGCAAGCGCGGCGTGATCTTATTACTTCACCTTCACTTCACCCGATTTACGACATTTAATGTCGTGAATCGGGTGGAGTGAAGGTGAAGTGATAAGATCACGCCGCGCTTGCGCGTTAGTCACTCATTATCACATTAGAGATTTGTTTTTACATATTTAACTTGTAAGGCGTCATGTATAAGAACATTAGGAAAATGCAATACCAACGTCAAATAAGTGCAAATATTTTATCGCTCATCGCGCGCCCGTGTTTGCACTGCACCTCTAGTAACCCTTAAATGAAGAAGTGGTTGGTGTCAACCCTGAAGTGTATGTATGGTCCCTAATAGTGCATAACGTAGTAAGTACCTACACTCCTTTAGAATATAAGTAAGCAGTTTACATCAATGCGCATTGTAACATAAATTCACTAGATATTCATTAAAGTACATTCTATCAAGCTGGTTGTCTAATTCTAACGACCCTTGAACCCCCAAAATTTCATGGCGACCTTCGATATGGCGACCCTGCCTTAGAGTCTGCCAAGGGGCAGATTAAGCAAAGTTTTCGTTGAGCGATTTTCAAAATGTGTAACTCTAAAGTAGAAAAAGACGAGGTATTCGCCAATCAAAACGCGGCTGGTGGAGGTGTTGACGCCGAGGTGGTGTTGCCATGGTTACGAGATTCGAGTGGAGTGATATATGGTACATTCCGAATTGCACTGTAATCGACTACAGCGTGCTTACACCTTGACCCCAATTCTGCTGTATGGTATTTATCTATTATTCCCCGCATAATCTTACCACGCCGTACGGTTGTCAAGCGTGGTATTTTGACAGTTCAAACCGGTTTCGGTCATTGTGTCATAGAGAATACGTTAATAGCAGATGTAGTAGGTTATTAAGGAATTGACGTGGTTTCGAAGTAATGAATCATTAAGTGGTCATAGTGAATTAGGGCCCTTTTCTGAATTAACGTGAACGCGATAACGATGTCCCGTGAATCGACATATATGAAGTCATGGCATGTGCCATCTTGCGATAACGCCGACTACCGACCATGCCCTAAATTAATAATTATCACCGATCTTTAAACTAACGTGGCATTTTCGAAATTGTGCTTCTGGCTACAGTCGCCACCTTACCAAAGAAGAGGAAATTCGTGGTGTATATGTCGTAGGTTTTTCATAAAATTAGGTTTTTGATCAAAAACCTAGGCTATTGATCAAGAACCGGAAGAAGACAAAATTATTACTTTATGTTATCATAAACCTGAGAAAATCCAGTTTTTTTATCAAAAACCTAGACTGTATTAGTTTTATGATAAAAACAATGTTGGTTGCTATTTCTTTAAATAAATAAAACAATTAAGAAACAATAAACAATGATTTATTTGTTATGAAATTACATACCTACATTTAAAAAATAATATGTGTGATGTGTGTGTGAAACGGCGAAAAACGAAACGGTTAAAAACGTAATTTTGTCTATTTTTGTGCTTTTGAACCAGAAGAAGACGGTCGACGTCAGGGGCACCCCGAGGTTCGGTTTGGTTAGGTTCCTTTAAACCCTGAAGACAGAAATAGGAGCCCCGCGCAGCGGGGCTCCGTCGACCTGACGTCGTTAGAAATAATAAGTACTGCGCGCTCGTTTTATCATAAAGCCAAACTAGTTCAGGTTTTTGATCAAAAATCTGGATTGTTAGAGGTTTATGATGAAATTGAGTTTAAAATGTGTCATCTTCCGGTTTTTCATCAAAAACCTAGGTTTTTCATCAAAAACCTAATTTTATGAAAAACCTACGACATATACACAAATAAATACTATAATCCAACCATGAGTAACTATTCAAGTGAATAGGTATATTACTGACTCTCAGCTGCCATAGTGGTCATTTATCTAAATCGGAAAGCAAATTATTCATGTGAGCGATGATGACTTAATTCGGAATGAGCCATATTTCACGCCGCGCAAGCGCGTTAGGCGCTGGCGAATGTTTTGAAAACTAAAATACTAGCTTTGAATTATATAAAAATATCAATAGGATTAGCATTAAAAAATATTATTAAAATCTCTTTTATGATTGTAAATGTTTGCATGGTCAATCCCTAGCATCAGTGGGATGACACTGACAGCTCACTCCACGCAAGTATTCACGGTGAGATTTTTACAGAATCGACATGCTGCATCGCGCAAGCAGAATTTACCGCGCAACTAGCATAGATACAACGGCCCGACACGAATCATAGGGGCAGTTGCCCGCCAGACACAACACCCGTCTGGTCGGAGGATCCTCCCTTTTCTATAGAGTATGAGTGAACTTTACACCCTGTTACCTCTATATCATCATCACCATCATTTCAGCCGAAAGACGTCCACTGCTGGACATAGTCCTCCCCCAAGCGTCGCCACATCGATCGATCGTATGCTTCATGTATCCAACGGATATCTTGTTTTAGCGTTTTATTATCATAATTAAAATCCACCAAACTACCTTCATTTATTTAACGTACCTATTAGATGCCACAAAAGACGACAAAAACTTACCCAACTCTATTCCAAAATATACTCAAATTCAGCCGTATCGAGTCACGTTCCAAATTGAAATTCAAGTCGGAATCAACAAAACTCGGCTGAAGCTTTTTGAAAGTTTTGTGTTTGTGCATAGCTAATAGTACAGACGTCAGCACATCAAGTTACCCAAAACTGTCAAATTTTCCCAATCAACTTTAAACCTTATGCTTTAGCGATATAGTAGAAAATCTATGAAAGTTTGACAGATTTATTACCTTAATGTGCTGGCGTCTGTACTAGAAGCCTTCCAAGATAGTTTTTTCGAAAAGGGTATTTGACGGTATTGCGGGATTTGTGTCTCGAATTTATCTCACCGAGCTCTAATTTAGTTTTCTAGCGAATTACTTTACTGGGGTGAACATTTCTACAAATCGTTAGTAGGTTATTCTCGAGTTATTTTTGTATTTTATAGGGGTGCGTCTCATAACGTATAAACTCATTTGGTCTAATTTCATTTTATTATCGTTCATAAGATATAATCAACGTGAGATATACCAACTGTTGATATAATTTCTTTACATATAACATTTATTTATTCTAAAACTTAATTAGTATAACGTTGTTTGATATAACGTTTATGTAATCGAAAATCATTTGGTCTAACGTTTAATATGTATATTGTTTATTTAATCGAAAATCATTAGGTATAACGTTTAATATATGTATATAAAACGTCATTATGGTTAACACCCCGACTCAGAGTACCCCGACTCGGATAGGTTAGGTTAGAAGGCTAAGGCGGGAGCGAAGCGGAGCGGAGCTCCCGCCTTAGCCTTCGTGGTTATTTTTTTTTAAACCACCCAGAAACAGGAGCCCCGCGAAGCGGGGCTCCGTCGACCTATCTTAGCGCAGGTGGTAATTAGTTACTAGTTATATTTAATATCTACTTAGGTGACTATTACCTATAACTACGATAGAACTTACAAAGAATAAAACAAAGATAAAATACTTTTAAATATTTCTTAAACAAAATACAAAGTTATTGTTTAATTAGACCAAATAAGTTTTATATCTTTTGAGTGGTATGTCAAACGATTTTATATTTAATGTATGTTATGCTTATGAAAATTAGTTATTTTAAAATTATATCAATCGTTCATTATATTAACTAATCGCTATATTAAATAAAATTATAGGTTCCGTTGTTATATATTGTAAATATTAGAGATTTTGTTGTTATATCATCTATTACTTACCCATTTTATAGAATTACAGAATAGTAGGTATTTTGAGCACTTGCACATCATCGTTATCTTCTTATAAATATTACAGGTCATCCCAAAATCAAAGCGTTCGTGACACACGGAGGTCTCCTCAGCATGCTAAAAATAATCATGTGGTTTTATGTTGGAAATGCATAGCAAGGAAGAACAATTATCAGTAAGCGTCGTATCGAAGACTAGTGAGACAAAAGTCCTCGTGGTTTTTAATAATAAATGGTCCAGGCAGTTGGTTCCTCTGGTTGGAAGAGTATGGGTAAGAAGAAATCATGGAATGCAAGAGTTTTAAGGTAGTCATGTGAACGAGCGTCAAGTGACATTGGTTTTATATCGATATTAATGTCACCAGTCATAGCTACAGTTTTGACATAGGAAAAAGTGGGAATACAGTTGTTGAGAGAGAGAGAGAGACTTTTGAAAAAGCCTAAGTAAAAAGTCGTAATTCGAGGTTTGGCTCTCGTCTATTTCTTATATTATGTAACCCTAGATCACTAACCATATTTTTCGACGCTTTATACTAACCTTCGTCGTTTCGACTACGGTGTTTTTGGCAAAGGGGTTAAGGGCTTTATTAAAATAAACTGTGTACATATTCGTTTTTATTATAAATGATAAGTATTTATTTGTAATTTTTTTATATTTGTATTTATTATATGGCATATTTATTTATCAAACAGCCTTATGAATGAGATCATAGTTTTCATACAAAATCGTAACCGTAACATATTCAAATCTCTTAATTATTATTTTTGAAGTAAAAACTTCTTTAGCGGCGCTGTGTACTTTTTTTGGAATGGGTAAAAACTTCTAAACTCGCGTCAGGTCACGTGACCCTGATCGAAAATTCGTAAGACGTAAAACGTAAGACGCGCGTTGTTGAGGACAGCGCCATCTATGCACATCGGGAAGAACTACGAGGGCCTCGCGTACTAACTACGTAGTTCATCCAACAACGACGAGATGGCGCTGAACCACGGATATATAACTGACGACGAGCTCCATGCGAGCGGCTTGCTTCTCTTACCACTGCCGCGACCAACACCACGAACTGAAGTCTATCCTGTGTGCTTATTTGTAAATCTGAATAAATTCCTTTCACGAGAAGAATAAACCAGTCACTTTGGTCATCATACCTGATTTGCAAAAAACCCTATAAAATAAGGAACACACCTTAACACGCGTGTTTTGTTTATAAGACGATTCACAAAATACACTCGTAATTGTTCAAGTTTTCACTTCTGTCGGCACTACCGGAGTGCCAGTGTTTTTTTTTATAATGAAATTCAGAGGAACAAACTTAAAATATTAAAAATAATGAATCTTATAAACTAATGAAATATGTGTGACATATGTGAAGTTTGTGCTCTCCGCACAGCGATTTTTTACACTTGGTGCAACTAATTTTCATCATCCGTCTCTTTGCAGTGGGACATAAGGCACATATTTTCCTTTTTTTTTTTGCTTCAAGCCGTACTTACATTAGCTGTTAGTATTATTTTGTTCAGTTTCAATTGTAGAACATATGCTGGATCGACCTCAACGTGGTCTTCTCTCTCACTCCCTGATGAATTTTCGTCATCGCTTTCATCTTCCAATAATAACTGACGAATTGTAGCGCGCCTAGAAGTTTATGCGATTTTTTTAAATCCGCGTCGTCGAATCGACGAAGGTTAGTGTTCTAGGGTTAACTAGCTGCGCCCCGCGGTTTCACCCGCATAAATGTCGATCCCGTGGGAATATCGAGATAAAAAGTAGCCTATATGTTAATCCAGGGTGTCAGCTACCTCATTACAAAATTTTATCAAAATTGGCCCAGCCGTTTGAGCGTGAAGAAGTAACAAACATATAAACACACACATACACTCACAAACTTTCGCCTTTATAATAATAGTGTGATTTAGTTCGCGTCAATACCTATCGGGAAAGCAGAAGCATATTGCCCATTTTCGCTAACACTAGGCGGTACCTAAATAAAAGCACGCTGTTGGATTTCTCTTTCCCTATGGAAAAACCGTGTTTTTTATATATGTGTATTGAAAATCCAAAGCCATTTTCAATCAAAAGTCTCTATGGCAGTACTAAAAGAATTCTCAGTAAATAGGTACACAAAACATTTAAAATGTTTAATTACAAAATCCGTTGAGCTACCTCAAAGAAACGGATCTCAACGGATTTCGGAGATCGGACGCGCGCTAAAATTCCTATTGTCCCAAATCCTTTGTAACCGAAGCTGAAAAGGATATTTTTTATTTCCATTTCATTGTACGTATCGACCATTTGCATGCATATAAAGGGGTTGTATTTGAAGAATAGAACATTTCACCATCACCCTGATCCTGATTTCGTAACACACTATCAAACTCAATCTGAATCATTTTGTAATGTGTTTGCTAAAAAACGTACTTATATAACGCAATGAATGTTGTTGAACTGTTCACTTTTAAACCAAAAAGAAGAAAACAGCACAGCATTAACTCAGCATTATTTCTCAGGCCGGACTACAATCTGGCCGTAGGTATCTGTGACAAGCTTCTAAAACGTCGCTCTATATTGATCGAAAGTCGGTTCAGACAAGCATTCAAAGGTCGATAAGACAATGGATATCAGAAGGCCAGTTCCCGTAATTAAAAAGGTTCAAAATCTAATCGGCAATCTCATCTCAGCGACAAACAATCTTGTCATAAACTTGTTAAAATTATGAAAATTTTCCTTCAGGTGTTTACAATTTGCCCTATGGAGTTAACTTGCTTCTGTTTTCATAAACAATGTCACCACTTTATCGACACTTTTCAAGACAACATTAAAATCAAATTCAAAAGTCGTTTTACTCAAACTAGGCTGAGAATCAGTACTTTTCAAACGTCAAAATTACAAAAGACAATCCTCCAAAACGCCCGCCGTCACTACTTCCTAGTGATTTTGCTGGGGAGAAGAAATGGCACAACAAACTGGGGAGTTTGTCACAGCTGTCTGTTCAGTTAGAAAACACTTGATTGTATACAATACTAGGTATGCAAATTAATTAACATTACAGGACACAGAACATTAAATTAAATTATTTGCCATATGTCAGCTAGCCACGCCAATATACAAACAAATACAATAAAAACTATACGTACTCAAGCAAAAAATAATAAATTATAATTAAAAATGTAAACAAAAACTTACTACCTAAATAAAAGCCTCCAGGTATAAAGGGCGTGGATTCCGCACAACACAACAGCTCGAGGAGTGCCCTGCGTGGGCCTCCGAGCGGCGGGTCCTGGTTGCCAGGATCGGGCGAGACCTGTCTCTGCCGGCAGTAGTGAGGGCTATGTTGGCAGAGACAGAGAGTTGGACGATAGTAGCCTCCTTCTGTGAGACCGTGATGGTCAAGAAGGAGGCCGCCGAGCGGGATCGGGAGAGGGCTGATCCTGCTCGGAGAAGGAGGCGTCGGGGTGGCAACCGCCGTGGCGCCTAATACGCCGAAATCCGCTTACCAAACAAGGCAGGTGGACCTTTGAGGTCGCGGGCGCACAGAGTGGGGACTCTATCCGCCCACCAAGTGACCCCAGGGAAGACGGTGGCACAGTGATCACGTGCTGCCGTGCATAGCGAGGCTCAGGGGAGGCCCCTTTACAGTCTCCCCAGGGATGTGCCTTACAGGCGTTGCAGGGGGGTTCCGGAATTGGTCTTTTAAGAGGAACCGGGACCACCCCTATGTGCTGATGGTGATCACCGGGGCGGTTTTAGTGAGGTAAAAATCCCACACTCCCCGACCTCCCTCCCCGGAGGTCGGGTGCCTTTAGAAGGTTTCCCCCGACAACAAAAAAAAAAAGTATAAGGGGCGTGAAAGCTTACATATTTTTGCAATGCTGGGTTCTGTTCACATAGCTGTCACTTGAAGTCACAAGTGATAAACTAAGACCATCGAAGACCATCATAAATAAACAAGTTATTGCTAATAACAACAATAAAACCATGGTCGGCAAAACGACCAGTCATCACTAGCAGCACCCGTTCACTAGCATAACGCAAAGATCAGCCATTACCCCCCTCGCCATATTTGAGGGAAGGAGCCAGGAGGCAACCCGACCCCCGACGCTACCGCAAGCAGTGACATCTAAGGAACCATGATGAACTTGCTGCCGGTTGCTCAGGCAAGAATAATATGATCAGTCAGTCAGTATGAGGTCGCTAGCTAACCATATATTGCAATCAACTTTTAGAATTAGAAAACATTGAAATGAGTAGATTATGTCAAGAATAAATTAAAATAAAATTAAACAGAATTGACATAAACATTCAACTAAAAATATAAAAAACAATTATATGAACTCTTAAAACCTGTCCGTAAGCTAATTCTGGAGAACGAAAATAAACTTTTAAGGATCCTTAGAGAATGGTGGGCAGACATAAAATGCGGCCAACATGGCCTATTCGTTATAAAGGCTGTAAAAGCCAATGAAGTAAAAATGGCACTTATCATGATGCCAGATCCGTTTTGCCGGTTTTCAGTTTAATTATTTTAATTTTGAATTGTTGTTTGGTTCTATTTGCTGTACTCTGGACTCTTTTAACGTGTACGTCTTTTTTTACATCGTTCTCACATATAATTATAAATTCACATTAATGATGTAACTAATATTTTTGTAAAAATATGATTTAAAAGAGTGTCCATGGAGTTTCTTGCCCGTTCTTCTCCATAGGTACCTACGCTTTGGAATGGGCAACTAGCTTCATATTTTCTGACTGACCGACTTTTTGACAATTCAAAAGTGCCTGTAAATGGTTTAATTGAAATAAATGCTTTGAGTTTGAGTTTGAGTTTGAGTTAGTAACGGTCTTGGAAGCCAGCCAACATTATCACGCTCTTTTTAGGGTTCCATACCCAAAAGGAGCCAATGGAACCCAATTACTAAGTCTTCGCTGTCTGCCCGTTCATCCGTCCGTCCGTATCTCATGAACCGTAATAGGTAGACGGTTCAAATTTCAGAGTGTGTATTCTATTGCCGCTGTAACAGCAAATAATAAAAATAAAATAATGTTAAAAATATAAGGGGTGTCCAACTGTCCATACAAGAAACGTGTTTTTGTCCTTCGTGAGTGTCTGTCGACCATTTTAGTTTGAATCCATCCCATAGGTAAACGCATCTTGTAGGACAAAATAGTTTAGACTGCTCATACCTTAAGGGCTATTTTTTCAATCATCTGATAACTTTATTTATTTATTTTATAATTTATGTACACACAGTAAAATACATAGGGATATGACATCATTATAACTTTATTCGAGGAATAATTTTGAAATTTCGACATTTATTTCATACAAAAACTGTCAAACGTCAATTTTATTCCTCGAATGAAAGTTATCTGGCGATGGAAAAATCAGCCCTAATTTAAGTAAGACAACCTGACAGCCTCACATCTGAAAGAACTAAAATTCGCAAATTGTATTTTGGCATTTATTTTTGTGGCACGTGTATTTTTGGTACAGACGCCAGCACATCAAGCTACTACAATCTGTCAAATTTCTTTAATCGATTTTTAACTTTATCGCCAAAACATTAAGTTCAAGGTTGATTGGGAAAATGCGACAGTTTCTGCAAGGGTAGCTTTATTGTGCTGGCCTCTGTACATAGAAAGCCCCCAAAAATCTATGAAACTCTTCCCATAATATTGTTTCCTTCTATAACATTATCAAAAGAGGAGAACAAAAGTTTTTTGAGAGTTTGCGAAAGTCTGTACAAACCTTGAAAGATCTTCTATTCAATAAATCTGTATACCAACGGCGTATTGTACACTTCCCATCCCATCCTCTCGCTCGCCCGTGCTGTTACTTCGTTGTCGCATAGCGTTCTTCTTGTTTTTCCTTTTAACCCGGCTAACATGCATGATATGAATAGCCTATAGAACTCAGGAATAATGGAGCTATCTACCTGCGATTTTTTTTTAGAATTGGATCATCCGTTCCGGAGTTATCCAACTTACAAACAAACGACATGTTTTGCACTGACGTTTTTTGCACGCATCTCATCATCTGACTATCTTTTTCCCAACTATGTTGGGGTCGGCTTCCAGTCTAAGCAGATGCAGCTGAATACCAGTATTTTATATGGAGCGACTGCCTATCTGACCTGCACAATCCAGTTACTGGGTAATACGATACCACTTGGTAAGACTGGTTGTCAGATTTTCGGGCTTCAGATTTTCGGTTTTTTGCACGTGTCCGTAACCATAAATTACAGAGCAGACCTATTCTTGAATTCGCTCGCTTTTACTAAAATTGCTTCTAAAATAGAATGAACAAATGGCAAGTCTTTATTCATTTCTAATCAGTATGGATGACGTCAATTCCATTCAAATAGATTTAGTTTTTAAGAACCGAGTAATTCACAGACTAGATTTCTTAATCAACTTAGAGCTGATTTTTTAATCGACAGATAATTTTTATTCTTGGAATAAATTCGACGTCTGACAGTTTTTGTATCGAAGACAGAAAATTCAAAATGATTCCTCCGATAAAATTATTTGACGTTGGTAAAATCAGCCCTCAGTTTAATAAACCCAATTGTTACGTCCAAATAAAAATATCGGTCAGAAAACTAAGATGGAAATAATATTATTATAGACACCTAATAGTAGATTGTTATACAAGGGGCTAAAATGACCCATAATACGAGGTAGTTTTACTCCCGAGCTTTAGCGAGGGAGTAAATGGAAACCGAGTTATAATTGGTTTTTAGCACCGTGTGTTACACTCTACTTTTCACTACGATTGCGAGAAAATAAAATAATCCAATTCAATATTAAAGAGTTTATTTTATTAAAAATTTAATGTACAATTCTGGAAAAATGAGATGTTTTTTCCCGGCAACTTAATTACAGTCCTCTGTGAAAATGAATGTTTGTGTTTTGTGTTGTGTTAGTGTTGTGTTATGTTAGTTGTCTGTGGGGTAAACGTGGAAGATATACGTAGTTCTAGGTTTGAGGGGATCGTTCGAATGTTCTGAGTAGAGAATCGGCTGAGCTGACTCATCCCTTGATTTCGATGGTCGTGGGCTGGTTGGGAGTCTGGGAGAATATTGATGCGTTCCATGATACGCTGGGTGATACCAAATTTGTTTCTTTTCCTTTCTTTTTCATTTGTAAATTAGCAGGATACCAGCCGATATGTTCTCCAAAAATGTCACTGTGATAACTTAGGTGAAGTGAGCTATCCTTGGCATCAGGTGAAATGACAGCTCATTTCAAACTCGCTTCACTAAGTTTTCTCGGTGAGATTTTTACAACTGCCTTGATAATTTTGATACCCCGTTGAGGTGTTGTACGTGCGCCCCTTCTAAGCAAGTAGACACGTAGCATGCAGGTTTGTAACAGCTGAGTCAACCTTTTGCTTCCGCATTATCAACAGACAAAATGGCTGACACACACTACTTAGAGATACTACGTATGGCTGAGACGTGCCGTGCAGTGTGTGCATTCCACAGGGGAACCCCTTTTGTGCTGAAATCGACTACTGTAAATTCTTCCAGTGAATTTCCAACATTCGACGAAAAGAAGCCACATGCTTGATATTATCGTCTAGGGAGATTGCGCATAGCGTGTCAATTTCCTTATAACCATAACGTAAAAAATCACAGCACCTGAACGCGTTTACTAAATATCACCAAAATGTATTACGTAATAAGACAATGATAAGAAACTCTAACCTTTACCGTCTACTTAAACGAAAGTTGAACTACGTTATTTCCCTACATTACCAATACAGATTAGTAAAAAAATATTGTATTCAAAAAGTCGTTGAAGTGAAATTGATTAAGATTTTATTATGACTAGAAGCCAACCAAATTCGATTTTCGAGCCAACTTATTTTTTACCTAAACTGAATGTGAAGGTCATGCCAAAAGCAATAACATTGAGCTTGTAACTTGTCTGGGAGTTTAACGCAATATCTGCGTGTCACTGATTAAATTCGCACTAAATAGGCTACCTATACATATTATCACACTCACTTTTACATCCTGTGCGTGTTTCGAAACTTTTAAATATTCTATTATAATTATCACTAGAAGCGAAAACTGGGATTGATTTTGAATTTTCGAACGTCAAACGTCCGACATCTTTTTATGCCTCGTCTATTGAAATGCAAGGGACTGACAAAAAATATCGATACGTTGGTAATGTCCTGAACAAAGAATACATACGCAGCGGGATTTTATCGCGCACTAGATTATCAACTTTCGGTGTTGAACCGTGCATTGATAATCCAATGAGTGCAACCCAGCGCGTGAAAAAACACACTGTTGTGCAGACGGCACATCAAGCTACTACACTGGCAAATTTCTTTAATAGATTTTCAACTTTATCGCTAAAGCATAAGGTTAAAAATTGATTGGGAAAATTTGACAGTTTCGGGTAGCTTGATGTGCTGGCGTTTGTTATTTCAACTCTCGGCGTTAAGGAGTGCGTTGAAATCCAGTGCGCATAAAAAAATCGCAGAAAAATGCGGGAAGACGCGCCCATGCTACCAAGGGTTACGTTCCCACTGCTGGGACACAGGCCTCCTCTCAGCGAGAGGGAGTGGGCCGTAATCCACCACGCGGGCCCAGTGCGGGTTGGTGAATTACTGTATTTTGTCATACCAAATATTAGATTTAATAATATTGCAACACTCATATGAGTATGTACTGGTTGAATTTCATATCAATGAATCAGAAATTTTGTACTATTTACATTACAGGTCAGAATAAGAATTTGATCTGGATGGGGAGGCTAGCACTGTAGGTATTTACAACAATTTTTTTGTCAAGTATAATAAAACTTTCATTTGTTTCCAGGTAAAAGAAAATCTGGCCAGTTTGAAAACGATGTGTTTCAAAAGTGAAGTGTTAAGTGTTCTAGACTACATTAGTGAAGTGTGAGTGAGACAGTGAGTGAATGCGTAAGTGAGTGAGTGACAATGACGTCATTCCCGGAGCATTTCAACGATACGGTGGTGAAGGTGATCGATGAGGGGTTCCCCTTATTGATGCCCAGATGGGGATATGTGGTGTCAGCTTTTGTGCTGTTCCTGATCGGATTTTTTGGATTTTTCTTGAATCTGATGGTGATATTACTCATGTTTAAGGATCGACAGGTGAGTTTTTGTTTTTGATGTTCACAATCGATCATTGAAAACATACGCAAAATACGCGCATTGACGTGGAGTTGCGGACACCAGCCCATATTACCTATTACCGACTTCCAAAAAAAACACATTTTAAAGTGAAAAATAACTTTAACTTCGAAAGTCTTTGTCAAAAAATGAAAATACGGAACCAACGACACAGACTTCCGAAATTAGAGTTATTTTTAGTTAGTGTTTTTTATAAGTGAATTCATAGTTATGTATCGTTGAGTTTAAAATTACAGGATTAACTTGAACAAAGTTTTCTATCTCTTTTAAAAATGTTCAGAGGAAAACCTAAAAACAAACATACAAAGTTAGAACTTAGTACCTATAAAAAATCTAGATGTCAGTATATCGAGTTTATCCCGTCATCATCCACCCGTAGCGTCCGGTAAAAACTTAAATTTCCTGAGATCCCAAGGGAACTTGAAATTGAAACTTCCTGCAGTTTTATAGTAGTAGGAAACCACTTAGATATGTATTTAAGTTGATTACAGAACCTAAACGCAAAAAACGCAAGTTTTAGAAGCAGTAAAAGTAAACAAAATAAAAAAAAATGATATTCTTCAGGATATATGCTAGGTAGATAGTGTGTTGAAAATATAGTACAACTAATTTGATACGATAGAAAAAAAACATGAAGATCCCTCTAAAAACTTTCTTTTTACAATAAAAACCATACTAATATACATACAATCATTCCGATTTTTTGTCAGATTACTCTTCAAGCAACATACTAGCACTAGTGTTTTAATGTTTTAGTCCAAACAATAGATTTTTTGTAAATAGATAATTGCTTCATATTTTGCAATAAATTACCAGCGTTGTGTCATCGCGCTTCTCTTCCTTTTCTATACAGTCCGACAGTGACCGCGCTTAAGGTCATGTAAGCCCCTTAACTTTGTAGCGGAGGAGTAATTTTCTGTTTATACTATGTTGGTGGGTATTTATTATTTATAGGTATTTCGATAAAATGGAGTAGCTTCAAAGTTTATAACTTAAAGCTAATCCGTTTTATCAAAGTTCGTGTTTATAGCATGAGGCGTAACTTTGTGGAAATTGAAACAAAATATTGAAATTGCTACATTTTACTTTCAAAATGTGATGATAGTGTGTAGCTTTTAAAGTTTTGGGAAAAAATATGGTACAATGAAGTTTATAAAATTCATTCAAATTTTTTAATACTTATCGACCTTTATGTACCTACCGAATTCGTATCGAATCGAGTATGCATAGCCCTCATACATAGATGCATCTCATTATGTATGTACTGACGCCAGCACATCAAGCTACCCGAAACTGTCAAATTTTCCCAATCAACTTTGAATCTTATGCTTTAGCGTTAAAGTTGAAAATCTATTAAAGAAATTTGACAAATTGTAGTATTTCTTTAATAGATTTTCAACTTTATCCCTAAAGCATATGGTTCAAAGTTGATTGGGAAAATTTGACAGTTTCGGGTAGCTTGATGTGCTGGCGTCTGTACACGCATGATAACTAATGCAATATAAATAGAAATTCCTTAGAACCATTAAATCATTATACCCATACCTACTAATATTATAAATTCGAAAGTAACTCTGTCTGTCTCTCTGTATTTACCTTTTCACGCCTATACCACTGAACGGATTTCGATAAAATTTGGCAGAGAGATAGATTGCATCCCGGGGAAGGACATTTATAATAGTTATTATCGACATACCTCGCGGACGAAGCTACAGGCGGAAGCTAGTTTATTATAAACCACTAGATTGGAAGCTGACCCCATGATAGTAGCAGCAGTAAATTTATATTCAAATTATAATAATGTCGTATTCCATAAGTAACTACTTTACTTTGTGCACATATATAAATAGTTTGGAAAAGGCTAGGCAGATGATGATTTATCATAATATTTATTACTATTAAAACGTTCTCTCCTCTCTGAAGGATAGGATCCGTAACGAATACATCCGACAGAGAACGAAAGTTATCGACATAGCTCAAAGAATTAGCAAGCTGAAGTGGCAGTGGGCCGGCCATATCTCGCGAAGAACCGACAACCGCTGGGGTAAACGAGTTCTTGAGTGGAGACCGCGACTCTGCAAACGTAGTGTAGGACGCCCTCCGGCCAGGTGGGATGACGATCTGCGCAAGACTGCAGACAGATGCTGGATGCGTCAAGCTGAAGACAGGGCGCTATGGCGCTCATTAGGGGAGGCCTATGTCCAGTAGTGGACTGCTATAGGCTGATGATGAAAACGTTCATCAAAGACCACGCAGAGCATGCTTTTCAGCTATTTTTTCTTCAGGAGACAAGGTCCAGTTTTTCACTCCCAGGTTTTTTCATCACCGTGTCTCTGATGTCCAAGTTGAACATACAAAGTGAACAGTTATTACATTCTCCTAAAATGGTTTAAAGGATTCTTAAATCTACCATTTCGATGCAAAATTCGAGTCTCTAGTTCTTATAATCTAATAAATACTCACACGCGCTAACAACAGATTTATCCTGTTAACTTTAGCCGCTGAACAAGACGCATGTTGATCACATAATCTGATTTGCATAAATCCTAAACCTACAACCCCTTTGGCACTTTCCGTCATATTATTTTAATTAATATATTCGCTGTCGATAAACCGATTAGCTTGTATCTCTGATCAATTTAATTAAAACATAATTTACTTACGAAGGTATGGTCGTGAACGGAAGAAATATTTCACGTGTTTTGTGTTGAAGGCTTTGGTCAGTACTATAAGGACTCTGGTCGCTGCGTCCTTTATTACCGGGTCGTAAAATGAAAGATATTCATTCATTCATTCAAATTCTTTATTTCAGACATGAGTCCATAGTGAATATTTAGCACTAGCTGTTACCCGCGACTTCGTCCGCGTGGTTGAAGGCTTTGGTCAGTACTATAAGGACTCTGGTCGCTGCGTCCTTTATTACCGGGTCGTAAAATGAAAGATATTCATTCATTCATTCAAATTCTTCATTTCAGACATGAGTCCATAGTGTATATTTAGCACTAGCTGTTACCCGCGACTTCGTCCGCGTGGAATTTAACAAAAAAGTTATTGTTCAGTTCGCAGAGTTTACGATAACTTATAAATTCTGTTTCTAAGTATTTTATGAATCGATATTTTGTTTTTGTACGCTTTTTCTATTTAGTCATTTTCTTTTCGTTTTTGCTTTTTTAGTTTTATTATTATTTGTTTTTAGTTTTTCTTACTAGCATTATTGAAACATTTCTTTATATACAATATTTGGTGTACGATTTTCGAAGGTAGTGTGTGCACCTGATCTCTATCCGGTCGCGGTCGTGTTGGATTGCTGTCTCAACGTACTATAAGAGTGAGGAAAGAGAGTGCAACGTCACCGCACACATTATGCATTCTCCTGCGTCGATGGCCAGTCTCCGCTTCAAATTGCTCGCTATGGCCAAAATTCAGTCTCGAGGACGATTATATGGTTATTCGTCAACACCGGCTGTCTCTGAAAACCAGCGCTGGGGCTTTGTCTCGTATAGGGTCTCAGCATTATGCTGAGCGAGAGCGATGGCCGTTTTAAGAAAATGTGACGCGTTTTCTCCTGAATTGTTATTTTGTTATTTTTTTTTGATGCGTCATGTTTCCCGCAAATAAACGTATTTTCTTTCTTTCTTTCTTTTTCTTTCATTGATGCCATTTCAGGCCTCATTTTATAATAATTAAAGTCAATGTTCATACTTTTAATCAGTCAATCGTTTTGATTCGTATCTGAGTTTATTTTAGCTCAAATCAGTACAGCGGTTTCCAATTAGCTTTACCATGATGGCAATCAAAGGATAAATTTGGTTGATGAAAAGTTACGCGCCAAAAGTCTCTTAATCAATCAATCTATCCCGTTTTTTGCTATGGCTGTCCACAGTGTGTACCCAAAATACTTTCGTATTTTTTAGAACTGTATTCCTCGGATGGCACATCAAGCCGTTGGTCCCGGCTGTTATTCGTTAATCTGTGAAAGTCGTTTGTTGTAATATTAGATTGTAACTACCCACCAATCTAGTTAATTTAAATTTTCCGTAAATTGCAATAGTACCTAATGTTTTTTTTCTTTGTTATTTTATTAAAATAGTAATGCTAATTTCTTACATAATAATAGGACACAATGTTAATTTGAATAATTTGTATTGTATGCCCAAAAGGCGGGACATAGCTGATCAACATCACTGTAATTCTTAATACTGTACCTATGATCCACAATAAACATGATTGATTGATTTATCGTTACGGGTCGTCAGAAGCCCGAAATTCTGACCACCAGTCTTACCAAGGGTTATCATATTACCCAGTAACTGGGTTGTGGTAGTCAGATATCAGCTGTATTTGGTTAGACTAAAAGCCAACCTCAACACAGATAAGAAAAGGCTAGATAAATTGACTTTATTATACACCTAAAATAGTTCATTTATTTTGCATGAAAATAAACAAGTTTAGATTTAATAGAAATTATTTACATAATCGATTCCAGTACTATGAAAGCGTTCATTTGAAATGCGAATACTGAATTCTATAACAATCAACAATTTTGTCTGCAGCAGGTACCTATATTGTATGGGTTCGTCTGATTGGATGAAAAAGTTGGTTTAGCGAAACACTACGAATATTTTTTCAATTTCGGGGAGATTGTTCTTATGAAAGGAACTTGAATAGATGAAGCAATTAAAACAAATTAACGTTAATAATTTCGGACTTGCGCAGATTTTTTTTTTTTTTTTGTAATGTAACTACATATTTACGGGTTTCGAATTTTTTCCTTTACTTGTGCTACATGACATTGCTTCTTGCTAAATTTCATGATTCTAGGTCAACGGGCACTACCTACCCTATAGGTTTTGATTTCGAAACATAAACGCCCGTATCTTTTGATTGCGTTGATTTAGAAGTTTGATTTTTTCACTGCTTCAAGGGATTGCAGCCCTGAGTGTTTGACAATAATTTCAACTTGATAACTCCACGAGTTTCTGAGAAAAGGGGTCTTGACTGACGGACAGACAGACGCACAACAAAATGATCTTATAAGGGTTCCGTTTTTCCTTATTTATTATTTAATACATAACAAAAAAATACGATTATGAATACAAAACATACAATGGGCGGCCTTATTGCTTTCTGCGATCTCTTCCAGGCAACCTTGGAATGGACAGTGATTGCGTGGATATAAAAAATGGGGTTGTCTATGGTGCAACATATTATACTATAATAGATACATAGATATATATATAATGCTGTATAATAGATACATAAATAAATACATACTAAATATACATAGGTATAAAAAATGAAAATAAATGATGACTATAGATTATTGCAGCTACGAAAACAAAATCACATCAACAAGTAATGTTCCTTCACGAGTATCTTAAATACAGCTAACGATTGCGCGCGTTTTATTTGAACTGGCAACGCATTCCATAAACGAGCGGCCTGAACAGAAAAGGATTTGTCGAAAAATGTTGTAGAATGCATTGGCATTTTAAGCATTAAATTATCCTTATACTCAGCGGGATTGTCCGAAAGGGTTACCGCTGGCCCGGAACATAAAAGGCGAAGGAAGGAACACGGGTGGGTTTTAGTCAGTAACAGTCTGACACTCCCTTCCGCTCCACCCAGAGCGGGAGGAGTCATTTGATGATTTCCCATCCTGAAAAAAATAAAAAAAAATTATATTATTTCTTTTTGAGGTTCGGAACTCTAAAAATGGAATTTTCCGACACCGGCGAAGCCAACTATGTGCGTACGAAGTTATACTAAGGGTGCTTACATAAAGCAGGGCCATAAGACGTGTTTTCCGGTAAAGATCGCTGCAGCCTGATCTACGGAAAGAAACGGTCACAATGTTTTACCTGTTTCTTTATTTAAGAGCGCATAAGTTAATACGGGGATATTTTACACCCACCGATCAGTACCGGCTTGTTTTTACTAAGACCCCGCGTCTTTATATACGCACCCTAACCATATAGTGTAAACCACATGAAAATCTAATCTATAAAATATAATATACTCTATCTAAAAAAAAATATATTGTGTAAAAAAAAACGCTGCCGCGCTGAGATCTATCTCAGCGGTCTCATAAAAAGCGACCGGCGCGGCGGCGCGACAAGTGCGAGATAATTTAAAAAAAACTTCTCAAGATCGTCTAACTTGTGAGACTGGGTCACATTATGATATTCTTCTGAAGGCTTTCTTTTTGTTTGAAGTTTTAGCAGCTTAATTAATGAATATTTTAGGTCGAAAAAGTGGGTGTGACCTATTGGACAAAATGGGTCAACATTTAGGTCGCCAAGGATTAACACTAAGTTCACTCTTTGTTGTCTCTTCTTCCCCTTTTTGCTCCATCCAAAGGTTGTCTTTAAAAGATCGCTCTTAGCGATAAGACCATCCATTAAGAGCATTTACGCAGTATGGCATTTCATACAAACTTTAAAGCCCTTGTTTTTCGAAATGAATGAACCCATTTTAATGAAACTTCATACGTATAAGCAGGATACAAAGGTCTAAAAAGTTACTTAGGAACATTTTCGAAAATTAGTGTTACAGCCATATTAGACCGATTTTAAATTTTCCATAGAAACAGATATTTCCAGTTATCTTTTTTAAAATAAGAGAATGGAAAAAGGCGAGAGCGTTTCTATGGAGAAACGACCACCCGCATTTCCTCTTAAAACGCTCAGAACGTGTTATGGCTTTTCTTAAAAAACACCTCGCATGGTAGCCGAATCTCAAGTGAATTTTATTTCGCTTGGCTTTCTGAGATAGTTAATTGGTTGTAGCTGTGTCTACAAGTGCCACACCACGAATTTCGGAGTCCCGTACGGTATATAGAATTACCCTTGAACGATATAATTGTCTACAGAATTAAAGCATGGTTCACCGTTGAACGGTAATACGAAAAAACTATTATTCGATACCACTAATTAGCGGCAGCACGTTTCGCCAAATAATAAAGGGTGAATCATTTATTCAGAATTAAAATTGATAAAATAACGTTACAAAGAATAGTTGACCGATGTCATGGTTTGCCGGAACATGCTTGAACTAAATAATCTGTTACCGATAACTAGGTACCCGTATAGTATGTTATATTAGTGATTTTTGATGTAGGTACATTATGTGAACTAGCCTACCTATGAATGTTTCTGTGCTCATCTCACTCTTTTAGGACAAGTGCTTTTCTAGAAATGTATTACAGAATTGTAATACCTTTTCTTCTGTCATACATATTGTATTTGAAGTTCAAACTCATCAACGCAATAAATTTTAGGTGAATGTCCCTTTAAGTTTCTTCAGCCAATTTTCAAATCGGAAAGTAACTAAGCATAAAGCGACAAAGTTAAGCATGAAGGCAATTTTAAAGTAGCAACAATTTGATTTAACCTTACACGTGTAAGCAACTAAAATACGGCTAAATAACCTTTCATTAACACTTTAAATTAAGCTTCCACTTAGAAACAAAGAACTATGAATGGTAAGAACAAAGACTGCCCATAGAGACGTGGTCACGTCACGTTCCTCTCCCACGTTTTGACGACACGTTTCTAAGACTGCTACAGTTTGTCCTATGTAACTGAAAACGTAGCAAATTGGCTGGAAATATAAAGTTCCGTTAGAACGATGAATATTTGATAGGAAAAATAAAAGGTATTATGAATTTGAGACAAAATTCTTACAAGACTTTATTGGGCTGGATAAAATGTTTTTGGTAGGTATCTTAAAGCCTGAATTTAAGAGAAAAAAGATAAAATAATATTTTATGAAAGATGGTATTTACATCCGGTGTAAGCCCTAGTCTGCCGGGTTAGCGGGATTGGCCGAAAGGGTTACCGCTGGCCCGGAATATAAAGGGCTAAGGAAGGAACACGGGTGGGTTTTAGTCAGTAAGAGTCTGACACTCCCTTTCGCTCCACCCAGAGCGGGGGGGGGGGGGGTCATTTGATGATTTTCCATCCTGAAAAAAAACGCCCTAGTCTGCCACAGCATAACCAGTATAAAATTCTCACTGCTGGGACACAGGCCTCTTCTCTGTCAGAGGGAGTGGGCCGTAATCTACCACGCGGGCTCAGTGCGGGTTGGTGGATGTCATATGTCTTTTTTGGTTCTAAGACATGCCGGTTTTCTCACGATGTTTTCCTCCACCGTTTTGAGAGTGGTGGTGAAATAAAACACACAAAGTCTGCTATAAATACGCTAAATCTAAACAACACTTAGTGCTTTGTGAAATCTAATCTGAAATTCGATTAATCATTTCGCTCGTAACTTTACTGAGATCGGGTCGTAATTTTACTACAGAATCACACAATTTAATTTCTATTATAAAGCTTTGTGTATAGCGTTAACTAATATTGGAATTGTACGTCGTAGGCTGAAACCCTGACAGGCGCTTTACTCTGTGTCTATTATTTCATCAGCATTTCTCTCAAAACGGTGAAGGAAAACATCGTGAAGAAAACCCGCAGGTGCATGTGACATCTACCAACTCGCATTGGACCCGCGTGGTAGATTACGGCCCGCTCCCTCTTACGGAAAGGAGGCCTGTGTCCCAGCAGTGCGAAAACAATAGTTCATAATAGGCTCATTATGCTAAATGTTGAATTTATATTTAATTTTCCCGCCTTACCATTTTGACTTAGTATCTATTCTGTAGTCTGTGGTACTTACATAATAAAATTTGTCTATGTTGCTGATTATCATGAGTGGTTTATTTTATCTCTTTAATTAATATTAATCTCAGTTAATTACACCAAACTTATTACTAAAGGCTAGGTTGTATAAAAAACTTATGAAGAATGTAAAAATATGAACAAAATGGTTAACAATACGTCATTAGTGAAACATTGCAAGACATATGTCTTGCAATGTTTCACTAATGACGTATTGTTACACGTATTGTTACGTTAGGATTACATGTTTTTAACACGACATGTTTTTTACAAGACTTAACATCATCAACCTCCAAATAGCCAGTTTCCACTGGCACTGACGTTCTGAATTCAGAACCAATTTCATTTATTAAATCATAATGGCCCGGCACTCAATTGTCTACGTTGACTGACCAATGGATGGAGTACCTAATTCACGTTGAGCAACGTCCAACGTGATCCATTGTATGTGTAGGTACTATAAATGTAGTGATGAATAAATTGAAAATAGATGGCAACGTGATATTAAGGGCAGTCAGACTCAAAATATAACACGTTTTTCAACGAATTCACGGTTTCGTTATTTGAAAATGGTTGAAATTCTCGTACCTAATGAAAAGAGTTCATTGGAATTTGTGTAATTTTTTTATTAAATGCATTTTTATTAAAAAAAAAAACTGTAAAATTGGAACAATCCTCGATAATTTGTAATTTATTTTACTGAAAACCGAAAGGTTTCATATTACTTTAACCGGCTTGAATGAAATATTTAATTAACCCAGTACAGGGAAAAAAGGTGAATTTCAGTGGACTCTCCTATACAAAAATGAAAAAGAGGATACAAACTGTAACGCCTGGCATTTTGTCGTTGGTTACTTCGTTTTTTGAATATCAGTGGGTCAACAAGATTAGAAAAATAAAACCACCACCATCACCACCACCACCATCACCATCATCATCATTTCAGTCGAAAGACGTCCACTGAGGCCTCCCCCAAGCACCGCCATTCGACCGGTTCTGTGCTTCGCGCATCCAACGGGCTCCTGCAGTCTTCACAAGGTCGTCGGTCTACCTTGGGCGTTCCAACGCTGTCTTCTTTTGTTTATCTTCAATATAAACTGCCCCAACAACACACGTGGGTGTTTATCCATTCAGAGTTTATATTTCACAGATTTCATTGGTCGAACTGTTAAACCGTGGTATTATGTCAAACCTTCACATTCAGAGTATGGAATAAATATTTACTCAATGTTTTTTAGGCAGTAGTGTTCTATAGACAACACTGATGTGACCATTCTGGGACAAGTGTTCCTGACAGAACTTGATTTCTGGAAAATAATTGATAACTATTTATGTAACACTCTTAACTCAAACTCAAAGCATTTATTTCAAATAGATCAATTACTTTCTAAATGAGAATGTGAAAGTGTTTTACAAAACACGTAAAGATTACCCCGCGCCCCTTCGTCCCATCGCTCACATACCTAAGGCGCGGCCAACTAGTTCCGCGCGGACTATAATAGAAAAGTATGGAAGAAATAGACATGTTGAAATAAATTGGGTTAAGCGCAGGAGTATCATCATGATGAGGTCGTCTCCACATTGTATAGTGTCAACACTTAACCTAGAAGCTTAATATGATTTTATTTGTTTTGTTCCAGTTATGGACACCGCTGAACATAATCCTGTTCAACCTCGTCTGCTCAGACTTCTCGGTGTCAGTCCTGGGCAATCCTTTCACCCTCATATCAGCACTCTTCCATCGCTGGATCTTCGGGAAGACCATGTGTGTTCTCTATGGGTTCTTTATGGCTTTACTAGGTAAGTCACTCATTTTCATACTAAATGCAGATTTGCTTACTAAACTCTTGCCCCCTTTTTATAAAACAAGGTTTTTCTTTAGATCAGAAGGTCAAATCTCGTTTAAAACATTCAAAATCTAGTCGCAGCCTCATCTCGGCGACAAACAAATTTCAACAACTTGTCAAAAATGTTGGGAAATGAAGGTATTTTTGACATATTGAAACAAATCAGGGGGCCTAAAAGGGCCACTTTAGCAGAATCATAAAAGGATAACATTATGAATCATAAAATGGCGAACACACTCTGTGTTTTTCTTTTTTCGCTGCACTACGTAGGTATAATCAAAAAGAGATTGGGATTGGATTTGGATTGGATTGATTGGTATTTTAGCACAAACCAACCAGTCCAATAACTAACCAAAAATAACTTAAAAATCCTTCACCAATGGGATTTGATGTGATTAACTTAAAAGTTACCTGTCTATTATGATTCATAATGTTATCCTTTCATGATTCTGCCAAAGTGGCCTTTTTAGGCCCCCGGACTGCGAACGTTCTTAAAATTATGAGAATTGCCCCTCACCAGCGTCAGACAGCATCTGTCTGGCATTCATGCTGAAACGAACCGTTTTGGCGCAGCCGTGAGGCACACTACTGTTATTTGAAACATTATTTTTATTTTGTTAATTTTGTATTTTGTGTTTCACGAACTGTGTCCAAATAAACGATTTTTGAAGTGAAAACTTCTTTAGCGGCGCTGTGTACTTTTTTTGGAATGGGTAAAAACTTCTAAATTCGCGTCAGGTCACGTGACCCTGATCGGAAATTCGTAAGACGTAAAACGTCAGACGTAAAACGTAAGACGCGCGTTGTTGAGGACAGCGCCATCTATGCACATCGGGAAGAACTACGAGGGCCTCGCGTACTAACGTCAGACGTAAAACGTAAGACGCGCGTTGTTGAGGACAGCGCCATCTATGCACATCGGGAAGAACTACGAGGGATTCGCGTACTAACTACGTAGTTCATCCAACAACGACGAGATGGCGCTGAACCACGGATATATACCACGAACTGAAGACTATCCTGTGTGCTTATTTGTAAATCTGAATAAATTCCTTTCACGAGAAGAATAAACCAGTCACTTTGGTCATCATACCTGATTTGCAAAAAACCCTATAAAATAAGGAACACACCTTAACACGCGTGTTTTGTTTATAAGACGATTCACAAAATACACTCGTAATTGTTCAAGTTTTCACTTCTGTCGGCACTACCGGAGTGCCAGTGTTTTTTTCCTTCTTTCTTTTTCCTCAGGTTTAAACCACCGAGCCAGTTATTGAATTAAAAACCTAACTATTATAGAAATGGAGTTCTACAAAAAATACAGTTTAGTTCGGCGCTAAGTTTTCATTTTAGTATTAAGACCTAAATCGAAATAAAGTTCAAAATACAAATAAAGAAAAGTTATTGGAATACCTATGTATTGTCGGTTCTTGAAAATCTACTTCTGAAACGAAGTGAACATACAGTCGTTTTGTTGACATTATACATACATACCTTGTAGGTAGTTCTGAGTCGAGATCATTAAAGCATCATCATCTGCCCAGCCTTTTCCCAACTATTTTGGGGTCGGCTTCTAGTCTGCAACTGAGTACCAGTATTATATATTGAGCGACTGTGTATCTGACCAAGAGAAAGTTTTATAGTTTAGTTTTTTTTATCTTGTTCGATGAGCAACTATCATTTATAAATATCGCTGAGATCTACGTTACGTCGCCGTCGCGCATCGGTGAGTTTAAACGTACGAGTAAATGCACATTCTGTCGCGTGACGTCTCGAGCCATAAACGACGATATATTGCTATGTTTGGCGGTGTTCGCCTGCTATATCTACCTAAAGTACAGATCGAACTGAGATGTTTGATCGAGCGACGGCACGTTGACGACAACAAGTTCGAAGGCGCTCGTCAAGCAAGGATTAGAGCGCTTGAATCTTGCTCATCGAGCATTTCGGCTCGATTTCGAGCAATAAGTCCTAAGCCATAAAGGTCTATTACGTTCAAATAAAAGGAAAAACGAGCATGTACGTACGTGGGAACTTAGCATTTAAGTATTTGCAGAGAAAAAACAAATTACCTAACTTTTTGCAACGAAATACAGTGAAAATGAAACTTTTTACTGCTAAAGGTAATATATGTATTAGTAAACATGAGTTTTAGGTTAAAAGGATATCATTTAGATACGAGTTATAATGTTCTACACACGTCGCGAGCTAAACGCTCAAGCAACGCGCGTTTTGCAACAGCGTCCGCGGTAAAAACAAATGAAAGAAGTTGCTTTAGAGCATGCCACAAGTCACCGAGACGCAGCTTGCTGAGCGACAGACGCAAATAGGTGACGCGAGCACGTGTCGATTGACAGAAGCCATATCAAATACCATCATAGTGTTATTGCTTTTTCACACGTTCCGTCTGCCAGTGTCGTTGTCGGGCACCGTGAAGTTTGTATTAAAGTTTGAGTATGTATATAAACTGTACAGGTACGTGTAAAAGCTTTCGTGCACGTACCGGTACAGTTTACACGTCTTACCCATAAATTTACCACTGCCACTGGTAATCCGAGGCGGCTATCCGGCAGACAGAGCGTGTTTATAGGAACTTATTATGTAACCATCACTTCGAAATTCGAACGCTATAGAGGTGAAACCGCAGTGATAAACAGTTTGGTAATTTGACACGGTGTATGCAGGGCATCCAGGTACCTTAACCAATGCAGGAACAGGAAACTTTTCTCAAAGAATTACCCCTAACTTTTAAAGTACCTACCTAATAACCGAACTGCATTCACAAATTTTGGAAACATGCTACATTCAGCTAGAAAAACAACAATTGTCACGTTATGATTCAAATCAGTTTTCCGAGATGAAAAGCCCCTTTAAATTTTCCCTCTATATTGCGCTAAATTCCATTAAATTATTTTAACTATTTACTAAATAATTAAATACGGACACGACACGGCAGACGAGACAGATAATTATTTTCTCATTCCTCTAGCTAGAGCTTCTGTGGTATAGTAATTTGGTTAGGCAAGATACATTTATATGTAAAATTAAATAATTTGCGGCTCCAATTTACCGCATACGAAGCCCCAGTCTTATTTAATGACAGAAATATAACACAGCGTCCTAATTATGTCTCATGTTACATGTTCTCTGTGGTTTCTACTCAGGTTTCGAGCTCTTGACCAAAAGTGAAATTATCTATTACTAGCCTCTGCCCGCTACTTCGTCCGCGTCAAATTTTGGCTCTCGAGCCGCCGCGTTGCATCCCAACGCCCGCTTGTGCTATTACCTACTTCTTTTTGCTCGATTCTTAATAGTCATAGCGTGATGTTAATGTTCGTTTCTTGCCCGTTCTTCTCCATAGAGATCTACGTTTTGGAATGGACAACTAGCTTCAATTTTCTGACTAACTGACAGACTATTTAAATTTTGACAATTCAAAAGTGCCTGTACAAGGTTTAATTGAAATAAATGCTTTGAGTTTGAGTTTAAGTAACATATAACCTTCCTCAAAAATAGGGCTATCAATTGCATAACATTTTTTTTTTCAAATCCGACGGGTAGTTCCAGAGATTGGCGCGTTCAAACAAACAAACAAACTCTTCTGCTGTAGGTGTCACTGATCAAGCCAGATTTCAGGATAAAACAGTTTAGCTTATGTATAATTCGCCCGAAGCACGTCAGGATCGATTTGCTTAGCCTGAGCTAACTCTATGCGTGCTAAACGGCATGTCCCCGAACCAAAAATTCGAAGACATGTGACATCTACCAACCCGCACTGGGCCCACGTGGTGGATTACGGCCCACTCCCTCTCACAGAGAGGAGGCTTGTGTCCCAGCAGTGGGAAAATTATAGGTTAATTACGTAGTTTACTAAAAAAAATTAAATATAGGTATTTGCTAGAAAAAAGTGAAAGAACTTAATCACTTCGGCAACTCTTTATAAAAATTACTTTGACCTAGTTTTAAATTCAAAAAAGTTTGTAACGAAACACTCATTATTTTACAGATTCTGGGTCAAGGTTTTTTATAAACAAAATTACAGCAATAATAACTTTTGTGTAGACTCTTAGACATCGATATAAGTAATTTATTCATGAAAATACCGAGGGTTATATTTATTTATCGTTCGACTTGTATCTAACGAAGTGAGAAAAAGTACTGACGGTGTGAGGAAGAACCTAGTGGAGTGCTAAAATTCTAAGAATGATTTGTCACACGCACGAGTTTTGTCCGAAAATTGCTCAATATTTTCAGCAGGCTTGTGCAACTTCATGAAATTCTGCCAGTGAGGTTAGTAACAGGATTAGCTACCCTTTTCACCCAATTACACAATAATTTATACCCCTCTGGATCGCTATCAACGTACCGTTTACAGGGTCAAATTAGCTAGCGAAACTTCGCAGATGCTAAGGGTTATCGATATTTTTAAACATGATAAAACAAAAAAGAAATTATGTTAATGATTTTTGAAGTGAAAACTTCTTTAGCATCGTTGTGATTTGAAATTTTATGAAACGAAAATGCAACAGTAAAAAGAGACATATAAGATTTAACGTGGGAGAAAATGAGATAGGAAGCATTATACAGTGTTTTTGAAGACAAAACTTCTTTAGCATCGTTGTGATTTGAAATTTTATGAAACGAAAATGCAACAGTAAAATGAGACATATAAGATTTAACGTGGGAGGAAATGAGATAGGAAGCATTATACAGTGTTTTTGAAGGTTTCACTTCTACCACGTGTGAATTGCACCCATGCTGTTTTTTTTATTGCTTCATGGACCGCAGTTTGTGAAGACACTTGAAATATCAGTTTTTTTTTTGAAGTGAAAACTTCTTTAGCGGCGCTGTGTACTTTTTTTGGAATGGGTAAAAACTTCTAAATTCGCGTCGGGTCACGTGACCCTGATCGAAAATTCGTAAGACGTAAAACGTCAGACGTAAAACGTAAGACGCGCGTTGTTGAGGACAGCGCCATCTATGCACATCGGGAAGAACTACGAGGGCCTCGCGTACTAACTACGTAGTTCATCCAACAACGACGAGATGGCGCTGAACCACGGATATATAACTGACGACGAGCTCTATGCGAGCGGCTTGCTTCTCTTACCACTGCCGCGACCAACACCACGAACTGAAGTCTATCCTGTGTGCTTATTTGTAAATCTGAATAAATTCCTTTCACGAGAAGAATAAACCAGTCACTTTGGTCATCATACCTGATTTGCAAAAAACCCTATAAAATAAGGAACACACCTTAACACGCGTGTTTTGTTTATAAGACGATTCACAAAATACACTCGTAATTGTTCAAGTTTTCACTTCTGTCGGCACTACCGGAGTGCCAGTGTTTTTTTTTTCGTGTAAACTTCACAGACGTGATAAATATCGATATCTAAACACGATACCCAACACGGCATGTCTGCAGAGATTCGCTAGCTAATTAAATTTGACCTTGTATAGGTAACTAGCGACCTTCCTCTGCAGTGCGATTCTGTAACCATCTCACCGTGAAAACTTAGGTGAAGTAGAGCGTGGAGTGAGCTGTCAATAGTGTCAATTCCTAGCAAAAACAAACTCACTTCACTTTAGTTTTCACGGTGAGATTTTTACAGAATCGACCGGCAGCTTCGAGATTTTGAATTTTATATATACAGGGTTATTGGTAAAACATTAACAACCTCTTAAGAGGTCATTGTACTCATCATTATGAACAACTTTTAATATGGGACCATAGCTGATATCGCGAAAAAAAATGTTCCTTACTTTTTTTTTTCGTGCAGCTGTTGTAACTTAGCCACGAGCCCTTCAGACCAAGTAAAACAGAATTATTTAATTGAAAGTATGAGGTACGGTACATAACCTAAGACAGTGTCACGCAGCAGTACACGTTACGCGCGCGTGCGCGTGCAGTGTGTGTGTGTGTGCGCGTGTGTGTGGCAGTGCAGTGTGTGTGTGACAGTGCCTGGGACTGGCCTCAGACCACGTAGGATATGGCGGAACGAGCTGGATAGGTTCCATCAAAACTGGGAGGTCACGTGGGCCAGTAAAAGACGGAAGGATGGAGGGAGACCTTTGCCCAGAAGTGTACGAACAATCTAGTAGGTACTTTTTAAACGTCGTAATTAAAGTTTGAAACAAGTGAGTACCTACCGCCAGAAGGTCTATTCTCAAGATACTTAATCAACTTATTTTTTCACTTGAAAAGTGTCATACATTGTTAATTGGTTTTATATACATAACTTTCACAATATTTAACACTACTATTTACACTAGATACTAAATTCATGACTAACTATACAAATAAATAGGTATAAAAACAAAAGGAAGCATGTCATTGTGATTTGTATGTAGGATGACGCAGCGTCACCGCTCAGGCGTCGCAACGCTTAAAGTGGCTTCACTCTTAGGCGTCGAAGTACTTGTCCGTATCACTGTCATCAACAACGTATTGTTCGCAGTATTTATTTTACACGTGCATGTACAGACACCAGCTCATCAAGCTACCCGAAACTGTCAAATTTTCCCAATCAACCTTGAACCTAATGCTTTAGCGATAAAGTTGAAAATCTATTAAAGAAATTTGACAGATTGTAGTAGCTTGATATGCTGGCGTCTGTACATAAATAAGTATTATGAAATGTTTCAAGCTTTGCCAGCGACAGTACCGGAATTTATTACCTTAATAAGGACGCTCTCTTGAATTTGCCAAGATATAAATCTTGGCAAATTCAAAAGAGCGTCCTTATTTTGTTTCTATGAGAGTCGCGGTACTCAATTACACGTATATCTGCATATTTTTTTTAAATAATGGTTTAAAAGAAACAAAGAATAGAAATAAATATAAATTGATTATTCTGCACAAACAAAACACAACTTACAAAAATATCGATATACAAAGTAGCCAAAAGTTTTATTCAACAAATAAAAGTTTAAAGTTTGACAGTTTTGTCCGTTATTTTTATTATTTATCAATTTCTTAAACTAAGCGATTACTGAAAGCTGAAACACATACAATGGACATTTCGAGTTTTTGAGACGGGAAGTAACGGCAAAAGCGAAATCTATAATAAAGAGAGAAAAGTTTTGGTTTAGCCCATCAAAATAGAATGCTTTTTTTCTTAAAAGAAAGACGATAATAACTCAATTTACATACACAAACAAATTGAATTAATCTATATCTGGCACACCTCACATAAAACGCCATATTCCGTATCTCTTATCTTGATGCGACATCTAAATAGGTTCATCAGTGCCTTGTTAACAAGACCACGTGCTTCGAATAGCTAAATATTATGTAAAACTACCTTCTGCCCGCGACTTCGTCCGCGTGGAATTTTTGGTTCCCCCAACCCGACCCATCGCAACGTGTCGCCTGCCCGCGCTATTAAGGCTCCTTCATACAGGCGCGACAAGCGATAAAGTCGCGCGCGACACAAAGGCACCGCTCGTTGCGCGACTTACGGTGCCTTTGTGTCGCGGGCGATTCGCGTCGCGCGTCGCGCCTGTTTGCAGGAGCCTTTACTTCGATTTCGCTTAGCGTTCTTTCTCTTTTTTTCTTTCTGCTGGGCTCCGAAGAGTCGTAGCGTGATGTTAAATAGCCTATAGCCTTCCTCAAGAACTGGGCTATAAAATTCAAAAATAATTTTTCAACTGATACTGACAGATGGTGGTTCCAGAGATAAGCGCATTCAAAAAAACAAACTTTTCAGCTTTATTAATAATAATATGCCTACAATTACCTTAACTCATTTGATATACACCGTGTTCTTCACGTTATCCATAAACTTTGTCAAACGCTTCTATAGCTTTTACAAATTAAATCTAACAAAGCAAGTAGTATTTAAAAAGGCTTCGTTACACAAAGATATTTGTAATTTCATTTAGAGAAATTTAATTGAGCTATGCTGTAAGAAAGGGTCTTAACTTATTTATGACAAGTTTCAGCCCGTCAAATCATATGAATGAAAATACGTCGTTGCCAATTCGGATAAAGCGGCATGCATATCGGGTAATTTACGTCAAGGTATTTAGTTTGTATGAAAATTAACAAAAAATAAGAATTCATTAATGTGTCCATAATCAAAATTTTTTATTTCCGTGGTCTGAACATCTGGTCGAAGTTCATGTATATCGTCCGGAACACGGTGTATAGGAATAATCGTACAACAGAATTACGAAGAGGAGAACGAAAGAAGTACCAAACAACCGATAGAAAAAAATTGTTTTTTTTTATGTAATATAAGGTTGTCTTACCTGTGGATGCATAAATAAATTAAGGCCTCCAGCCAGGGCTTAGAAACAAAACTAAGCAACTACACGCTAAGGGCACCCCCTGTGGGGTACGGACATCGGCTTAGGGCGTCGCTGGGAGAGGGCAGCAAGGGATATTGCAGGCTGGATGGGAATTACTTAGGGACGAATTTGAAACTACAGGCTCAGCGGTGCTGACTGGCTCGAGCAAGGGTCGATTCGGTCAAGGTATGGGGCGTCGCAACGGGCCTCGGCGGTGAGAACGGAAGGACGGCTGTCGGGTCAAGTATTTTCTGAGAGTACTGGTAGCCTTACTATTCTCCTGGAGGAGGGTCGTGGCGTCGTCGAGAATGATAAGGGTATGCCTCGGTCGGCGAATCCTACTTGTAAGGGATCGAGTGAATCGGGCGGTTCTTTATTTCAGTATCAAAGAAACGCTTGGAGAGGCGTTTGATGAACTGCTGAACGGTGGGCATTTTGAGATCTAAATGTAGACTTTCATTGCGGACATAGAAGATATTAATAAGCGGATATCAAAAGCTCTGAAATTAGGAACAGTATGAACTCACAGAACACACAATGGACCGTCTCAAAGCTATAGGAGTTACGACTGGAAACTGTCACCCACCATACTTACCAGGCCTTACTCCAGCTAATTTCCATTTTTATTCGGAATATGAATATTTTTATACGGGGAAAAATTTCAAATCCAACGAGGCGGTGAAAAACGCCTCTAAAGAGTTAATCGGTTCCCGTCCCCAGGATTTTTATAGTAGAGCCATCAACGAACTTCTACTATAATGGCAAAAGTGCATCTTCGCTAATAGCCAATACTTCGATTAATAAAATACATAATTTTCTTAATAATATATCAAATTGATTTTTTCTATGTAAAACGGCAATTTCATAAATGAGGACCTATTATTAATATACTATATTCACTCGGGCGAAGCCGCGAGCAAAAGCTAGTATTTTTTTATTTTGTAACCCCGAAGCCTAGTCGTGACTCGTGGTGTCATATTTAAAACGCTATTAAAAGTTATAAATGATTTAAAGTGTGTTTAAACTACAGATTGTGAAAGCAGACTTCATTGTGAAACTTCTCGGGATCGTATCATAAGTTGGGATTAATTTTCTAACATATCAGATTTATTGGATTAATTATATCTGATATTGAGTTTTCGGAACAGTTTTCTCTTAGGCCATAAAGTTAGAAGGATAATATTAACGCTCGTCACTCTAGAGGGCTTCTTGTAGTGCCTTAATGAAAATTTTAACGGTATGTGGAAATAGAGGGCTGAGGTCAGAGGAAAAGTAAAGAAAATATCACAAACTGGTTTATTCTGGCAAATAAACTAGTAGAAAACGCAAAAATACATTTTATGTTAACAAAATCGTCAATATCGTCCTGCAAAAGCAACTTTTATTCTACCTTTTTAAATATCTTTCACGTCATACCCACGTCGTTGGCATACATCATTTGTCTTCTTCTTAGCGTGTCGATGGCAATCTAAGTGGACTCGGCCCGGAATTCAGTTACCTACGTGTTTGGCGCCATCACTAGCGTCCATCATCTCCGTAACGTTACATTTATCTCACTTACTTCTTAGCATTTAGCTCTTTCACACAGTCATGCGTTTCAACGTTCCATTCATACAGATATGTTTCAGATTTGATTCCATTGTGGAATAACATGTTTTAAACAGTCTATTTTTGCAGATCAAATAAGATAATATTTACATAATATACAAGCTAACAGACTAAGGGCTGATTTTTCAATCATCTGAAGGCCAATTCTCGTAATTTAAAACGTTCAAAATCTAGTCGCAGTCTCATCTCAGCGACAAACAAATGTCAAAAACTTTGAAATGTCAAAAACTTTGGAAATTTGAAGTATTTTTTGACAGATTGAGACTGAGATCAGACTGTGCACGTTGTTAAAATTAGTAGAATTGCCCCTCAGATAACTTTATTCGAGGAATAATTTTGAAATTTCGACAGTTATTTCATACAAAAATTGTCAAACGTCAACTTTAGTCCTCGAACAAAGGTTATCTGGCGACGGAAAAATCAAACCTTAAAATAATAAATAATAGTACTTATGTACCTATATTTGTACAAGTATAATACAAAAATAAAAATGGGTACAGGAATCACAATAGGAAAAGTGCCCAAAAGGCTTGCAGCATTGCCCCATTGTATGGCGATGCTGATTCTTTGGCCAAAATATAGGCTAGCTCTCTGGTCACGTGAAGCAAGTACTAACCAGTCGGTTACACGGATATCTAGGGTCGGTTACATTGATTTCGTGTCTACCCAAAAAGTTGACGCATGTTGCAAAATCGTGACAGCTGGCTCAATGTCACTTACTCTAAAATTCGAAACCAATCGCTTATTACGATAAAAAGCTCTCAGTCGCTGGTAATATACAAGTCAATGCTCTCAGTATAAAGACAGGGACGAACCTTACTAAAGAATAGGAAATAATATTTCTTGTATAAACTGAACGTATGGCCCGAAAATGCGTGGTGGTTATAAATCTGTGGGAATTCGCGACTGCGTGGACAAGTAATACACAGAAGTAAGTTGTAAATAAGTAAAGATTAATTTATTTAAGATATCAAGTAACTAAAGCTAGCAGTTACACTTGACACGAAAAAGTAAAATTAAATAATGTTACATGAAGGGTAAAACTACTAGAAACACTAGGTTACGGCGAGCTTCGACGAGTAAAATATGATCGGGGTCAGAGAGGACCTCGTACGATCTTAGTAAAAAACAGACTGAAGCTCAGAACCAAAACTCTCCCACATCTGCACTACACAAAGGACGCGGCATATCCCACATCTGCAGTTCCCAAACAAAGGACGCGGCAAAACGATTGCCTTTTAAAAGTATAATAAAACACGAGAAATGCAAATGGGTACAATACAAGACAACTGAAAATAACAGAACAATGAACCTTAACTAAAAATAGCAAATGGGTATGATACAAGATAACTAAACATAATAGAACAATGAACCTTAACTAAAAGTAAAGAATCATGAAAGACAATAGTACCTATAACTTAAATCGCTTTGCAGATGTGGGAACGTGGGAAAAACACAAAAATGAAACTTTCTAAAAATTATTACAATAAGTTCCTCTATAAAAATATTACATTCTTAAAACTATGCAAGGGATGGGACGACACAGTCCCACAAATCGATTTTATACCCGATGCAATCGTCTACGTCCCGAAGCCGTAGTAGAGTAATAGCGAGATTTTAAACGCATTAGAGATCTTTGATATGATTCCATACTAATAATTCGTTTTACCCAACTACGGCGTAGCAAAAAGGAGGGTTATAATTTAGATAGATAGATAAAACGTTTATTCAGTGCAACAAAAGACACAATACAGGTATTAAAAACATCAAAAAAGGTGATTTTTTTTTAAATAACAAAGATTAAAAAGATAAATTGAACCATAGACACCTAGCTCATAAACATCTATAACGGTCGATTACTACTGGGCGGTGTGTGTCTCATGGTTGCACCAAATGGGAGCCCAGCTCAGCATATGCCAGGTAAAATACCTGACGCTGGTATTCTGCTGCATCCCGTTAGTGACACATGGATGTCGAGAAGACACATCTGAGTTTCAACAAAATGGTACCTACATAGTGCGGCTTTTGGAACGCAAATTTGGAACGGTATGTATATTTTTGCTAGTCGGTAATATTCTTTCGATATCTTTAATTCGATTCCGACCCAACAGACACGACTAGACAGGATATCATCATCAGGCTCATATATAATTCATAGAATACTGTTACTCTTCAGTACCTTCGCATTCGATATACCCTCTAAACATTTCTAGATCGTAGTTACACCTCATCTTGTCTCCGCTGCGCGCCGTCGCCAGCTTGCGAAGCACAGCCCACTTCTCTGTTTTGTTCGCGCTAAGCAAATATGCGATATCTCTCCTCTCTGCTCAACCGTATCCACTGAAGCTAAGCCGAAACGAGATATGAAAGTAACGAAATCCTATTGGTTGTTTCTAACACATCTCTCCTCTCATGCCTTGGTAATAATATTATCCCACTTTCCACAATGATAGCGAGGCTGACTGCCCCAATCATTTCCATTTAGACCAATTTTAAACATTTTACCGTCACATGTGTAGGGTCGGCACGTTCTGGCGGAATGTGGGAGTACTATAGGTACAGACAAGCACATCAAGCTACTACATCTGTCAATTTTTTTTTATAGATTTTCAACTTTATCGCTGAAGCATAAGGTTCAAACTTGATTGGGAACATTTGACAGTTTCGGGTAGCTTGATATGGTGGCAGTGGTGGCCCAGTGGTAACAGCCCCAACTTACGAGTTAACGTCGTGGGTTCGAACCCAGGCAGGCGCTTTACTTTGTGTAAATAATTTCATCACCTCTGCTCTCAAAACAGTGAAGGAAAACATCGTGAGGAAACCTGCATCTCCTGGAACAAAAACGCTACATCTAGGTAGATGCGTAGGTACACTGATCTATATTAAGGGCTAATTTTTTCAATTGCCAGATATTTTTTATTCGTGGAATAAAATTGACGTCTGACAGTTTTTGTATGGAACAACTGTCAAATATATAAAATTATTCCTCCGATAAAATTATCTGGCGTTGGAAAAATAAAATAGACGACCGCCGTTCTTCCAACAGCTATTTGTTGTCGATGGTAACGCAATTTATTAATTGAAAAATGTGTCATTTTAGATTAGACAACCTGTCAAATACTTGTGAATAGCTATGCTGGCCTAAATTATCCATTATTATTAATTTTGTCCAGACCGTAATCTGGGTACCTGTCTTCCACTTTCGTTCGGGTATCAAATATCAAAACTCGCAAACATCCAAACTTTCACAATCACAATGGATTTATTTTCTCACCCTGAAGAGATCCACATTATCGAAGCAAAGTACTTGCGAAAGGAGATATACAACAATAGACCGTTATGTCTTCCCTTCTCACTTATGTTTCATGGTATGAAGCTGCTGATAAACACACGTACTTTACGGTGTAACTTAATTACTACCTTTACATTACCTTACAACCTTTCTACGATCTAATTTGTAACCTATAGCAGTATTTTCTCCTTTCAAGATTGATAATGAACACGGAGAATAATAAGGCATTTTAAACCGCGTAAATATATTACAAGGTAAACGCCACGATTGGTTTACCGCTCGTAGCCTCGCGTTTGTATTTCGAATTTCAGTTACGGTCTCGTGTTTGTTAATCCGTCACTGTGGCGACAATGTGGAGATTCGTTGAGCCTATGGCATCGTTCATGTTGAATGCCTCACTGTCTCTGTGTTAAACTGTTATTTAACATCGTGTAAAACCTTGTACATGCCTTTACTATTGAGCTAATGAGAACATAGTGTGACCCAGTTAATTAATATAAATGGGCTATAGAATGACAGGAAATGGGTAGCTGTCCTAAAGGCTGCCGGAAATGTTTGCTTACGACTTATGGCCGATTCCTATAACGTACGGACTGTTAAAGGTTAAAATTAAAGACTCTTTTATCTTTACCAATAATGAAGCAAAGACCTCAGAGCTTTGCATAGTAGACCCATAACTATGGAAGCAGCTATCACAGGTACAATTAGCTTACGGATCTATTTATATTCCCAGTTTGGCAACAAGAAAATGCTACTATTGGTAAGCAAAACCATCGTTTTTGTTTATAGGAACCGAGCATTAGTTGGTTGATAATATCATGGTTTAGGACCTTAGCACACCTACGATGGATGTGAAAATAATGATGCGAAACCGCTAAACGAATTCCGCTGCGAAACATTACTAAGAGTACATTATGTCGCGATTCGAGTAGTGGATCATCATTGAACAACAGTTAAATTATAATATTCGGCACAAAATGTCGTTGGTTTTGACTTAGTAAATATAGGTCTACTTTGAACCTCTTGGATTAGTTCTTCCATAAAATCAAAACCCACTTAAAAAAAAATAAAAAAGTTTTGCTTTATGAACTTGTCGACTCTATGATACGTCGGCTTCCGAGCAGATCCTTGTAATCATACGGGCAGGAGATAGAATCATAATCACATAATATGTATCTTAGAACAGGTAGTTTCACTTCTGTTTCGTACAACGGGCAAGTCATGGTGGAACTACTTCGGTTTCGCTGCGATAGTTTCGCGACAGAGGTGTGATGCCTGCCGAAGCCATGTATTTAATATTAAATTCTTTCATTTATACTCATGTATTTAATATTAAATTCTTTCATATATACTTTGAAACTTATTTCATTTAGTTTTACGATGAAAGCTTCCCATTGTCGGTAGAAAATAACTTAAGTAATAAATCGTTATTTTTTGCAGTCAAGCCAAAACAATTTGTATCCGTCTTCGGTTAGACTTAATTATTTATTAGGTTAAACCGCCCAAGTTACTTCTTCGGAATTTGGCCATTGTATTTTAACATAATATTTAAAGTACCTATAGGTATTTTTGAGCTAAAAATAAAATTACTTATTTGCAAATTACTCCGTCGTAGCACGTAGCTACGCTATCGTAGCGGTTGCTACGCTGTCGTAGCGGTTGCTACGCTTACGTAGACCTGAAGCCACGGATAGCTAGAAGACTGGTGGCTGCCAAATACGTCCGTAATATTAAAATACGGAGCATTTGTTAACACCTTAATGTCAAATACTGGTGAAAATGACAGATTTTTATGACGTTCGTTATAAACATGACGGAAACGCCGCTTTAGGAAACCGTAGTTGTGATTTCGTACCAATTTAAGTGTCGCCCCTGTTCCAAACAGTTCTAACTTTTTCGTTTAATTTTCCTTTATTATAAGGTAACGTAGAGATTAAAGTCTATTTGTTGCTTAAAGGCAACCTTCAGGAATATTTTGAAAAGTAAGCAAACTAATGTAAATATAGCTAAGTAATTTTGTGTCGGCGCGGAAACGTGTGTGTATTCAGGCGTGATGTTCTATGATGTATCAGTAGGCAGCCCGGAAGACACGTTTGTGCCGGTATATAACAGGCGAAATCTGGGCGTATTATGTAGTAAAAGTTCACCAGACTGGATTTCGGCCGCGGCGGCCAATCTCAGCGGACACTAGCCTTCAGCGCGGGAGATATTATAGTGCACAAGTACGCAGACACATGTGCGCTCCCTCTTCCCTCACTCTCATAGTCCGATGGGACGGCAATCCGACAGGACCGGAGAGATCGGGCACAGGACCAACGGCTTAAGGTGCTTTCCGAAGCATGGGGTATCACACCGCCAACTTCCAAACTGCTACTAAGAAATTCTTAAAGGAAAAACTCAATAACAGTTTGCCTGATCCGGGAATCGCAACCAGGACCCACGCTCAGGAGTCGCGCTTGCCATCAGACCAACGGGACAGTTATTATGTACTACACACCTCTTCCTACACAACAGCCCAGCAGACAGCAGCGTGGCAGTTCTTAATAACAGCCGCGCGGGTCCATCGATCAGGTTAAGCTACGGTTGCTACGGTTGCTACGTTGATGGGTGATCATCTTTACATATCAAGACCCCTCCGTGCCTCGGAAAGCAAGTTAAGCCGTTGGTCCCTGCTGTCAATCGTGGATCTTTGGCAGTCATTACGGGTCGTCAGAAGCCCGAAAATCTGACATCCAGTCTTACCAAGGGGTATCGTATTACCCGGTAACTAGGTTGCGAAGGTCAGATAGGCAGTCGCATCATGTTAAATACTGGTATTCAGCTGCATCCGGTTAGACTGGAAGCCGACCCCAACATAGGTGGGAAAAGACTAGGCAGATGATGATGACCATTTCCTACACGTCTGAACAATATTTACAAATGTTACCTCCTGAGACCGTCATTATCGATTTCATTCACTTCGTTTTCTGCCAAGTCTTCAATCAACCTTCAATCTTCGAGAGAATCACGCGTGTAATGACACGCAACCACTCTGTGTCTCCGTCACTGATGTTTCATCTAATGGAGATATAGAGTATAGTGGCTGTCAGAGATTGATTGACATTGAGAGAAATTGTGTCTTCGGGTTTGTGGGTACGGGGTAAAAATAAGTTCAAGGTAAAAATCGCAGTGTTCTTTGTGATCAGTGGAATTCTCAAATGTATTATAGAATAATGTTGTATTTTTGAGAATTGGTATTTGCTTTTCCTTCTAAGCCCTGGTTTACACGAGCGTATTTTTAAATAAATTTCGTTGTGAAACTATCTACCACAAAAAAAAACAATTTTAATTTAAGTAAGTAAAATTATTTAGAAATGTCTTGATTTTAAAATCATAAGTATGATTTCCTTAACTTCATTTATGTGGTCATAACAAGAAAACAAACAAAGCTAAAATAAAACAATTTAATAAAACTACAAAATACTCGTATACTGATAAAAAACTAAAAACATTACATTAAATCGTCCGGGCAATCGAGACTTCCCTCGACATTGATGGAGACATAGGCAACATCATAGGCTCTCGATTCGAAAGCAATACAATTACTAGATCTGCCGTCAACAGCATTAACGAAAATATTGGCAAGATGGCATTCAACACGAGCGCAGTACTAGCTCTGCCAACTTTCTTCAGTTCTTGAAACACAGATATAGATAACGCACCTTGCAGAATGGAGCACGCAACAAGTGAGTACGCTTGCAGGAACTTCGAAGCTTGTTTCTCACGAAAACCGCTGATGATGTAGTTGCCAATCATGATGTAGGTTGTGAATATAGCAGCTGGTGCTAACAAGGAGTGGTGTAGGGTCGCGGTGTAGGTGGATCTTTCGTTGATCAGGTCGCTGGTGTTCACAACGAGCGCAAGGAACCGTACCTTGCATGAGCACCTTTCGACGATCATTGATGAATCGACGCTGGTGTAAGAACAAGTTCCGTTTCTATTTCTTTATTTTCATGCATCGCTTTTTCTTCTAAACATTTTAATTGCAATTTTTATTCAATGATACAGACCTTGTGTGATGTTTGATGTGAGGGATGACAGTAATTTATTTATGAGCAACAGCCTCAGAACTAAAACGTTACTTCTAAGAAGGTTTTAATGCAATTGTTAACATGATAGAACTATTTGCATGTTTTTGGTAACTTTCAAAAACTTTATTCCAAGAATGTTAGATACAGACGGCAAGCACATCAAACTACTACAATCTGTAAAATTTCTTTAATAGATTTTCAGCTTTAGCGCTAAAGCGTAAGGTTAAAAGTTGATTGGGAACATTTGACAGTTTCGGGTTCAGTTGCTTGATGTGCTAGCGTCTGTACACACGCAGCGACTTTAGCCGGTGACACGCTAGCGAGATCAAAATCTCACGTCCACACACAGATTTTGAAATCGCTAGTGACAAATTAACGAGTCGCCGGCGATATCAGTCGCTACGACAGTCAATTTTATATTAATAGAATAGAATAGAATATTTATTTGCGTAAGATATATAAGAGATAGAATAGAATATTTAGTTAAGGCCTTGCCTACCGCAAAATCAGCCTATAATGTTCCCAATGCTGTGAAAGACTAACTCTGCTAAAGGAAATTGAGTTTATACACAATTGTATAAACTCAATTTCCTTTGTATTGTATAATTGCATAGCACATGTGTGAGTTCTACGTACTCTACAGCTACCATTTATCGGGTAATAATATGTCTTTCATTGACTTGAATATGCCCTGGCGGCTGATAGTATGTCATGCTCACTTAAATGTCTCGCTGACAGTGGCGTGTATGTTGGATCATTTAGCTCCCTTCAAAATGGTTGAGCTGAATGGTGCTGATCTATGCGTCATGTTCGTGAACGGGCGCCGTCAGTTGGGGCTGGTCATCACTTAGCTGTCTTGGCTTATTTTTAATTATTTTATTTTGGATTTTTGTTTTGTTAAGTACTATTTGTTGCACTCTGGTCGCTTTTAACGCGTACGTCTTTTTAATTATTTACATCGTTCTCACATTATTTAAAAAGAGTGTCCATGGAGTTTCTTGCCCGTTCTTCTCCATAGGTACCTACGCTTTGGAATGGGCAACTAGCTTCATATTTTCTGACTGACCGACTTCTTGACAATTCAAAAGTGCCTGTAAATGGTTTAATTGAATTAATGCTTTGAGTTTGAGTTCTCGAAAACAACTAAAGTTAAAAGCCCTTTTCTCCAATTGGGGTTGCTGTGAATGAACAGGGAGGAATAAGTTGCTTTTGATGTGGTGGAGAGTTGACAAAAGATGGGAGAACCAAAGGAATTTGTGGGGAATTAATTAGTAAGCGTGATTTTTAATAATTGTCAGTCGACAGTGGTGCGACCTTAACAATTAGGTGGACCTCTAATTGGTGTAGTTTTAGTTGTTATTTGACGTTTTTTATCAAACAGGTATGATTGATTAACTCGCAACTCTATTGCACACTTTCAATCACAATCCTTTTGATTTTGAAAGAAATTGCTAATCCATTTTTTATTTATACTGAAGGACGTATTCCTGCTATTTCAAATTTTCATTTCATTCAAACCTTGCCATTCTGTCTGGGAGTAGTGGTGGCCCAGTGGAGCAGTGGTTCTCAGGAGCAGTGATAACGGCCGCGACTTGCGAGTTGTAGGTTGTAGGTTCGAACCCAAACAGGCGCTTTACTTTGAGTATATTATTTCATCTCTACTGCTCTCAAAACGGTGAAGGAAAACATCGTGCGGCAACCAAAGGAGAGGAAACCAAAAATCGAAGACAAGTGACATTTACCAAGCCACACCGGGCCTGGCACACTCTCTCACAGAGAGGAGGCCTGTGTCCCAGCAGTGGGAGCATTTTATACTGATTATGCTATTCTGTCTATATGTGGTGGCGTTTGAGCCTTTTCGTGGTTATTGGTTCACTTATGGCTGTGGCTAAAGTGTTGGTATGTGACGTTATTCGACATTTATATGACTGTATCCTGTATTTTATTTCCTCTTTTACTGTTCTGATTTGTAGATGCTCATGTAATTCTGAGGTCTTCATAAACCAAGGAGCATTTGATACTAAAAATATATGTAGCTATATGCACTGAAAATGGTGTTCCAATTTATGTCTTCCTGAACGATGTCATAAAGCTACATTTTTTTTTTCAGGATGGGAAATTATCAAATGTCCCCTCCCGCTCTGGGTGGATCGGAAGGGAGCGTCAGACTCTTACTGACTAAAACTCACCCGTGTGAGCCCGTCCTTAGCCCTTTATGTTCCGGGCCAGCGGTAACCCTTTCGGATAAACCCGCTGGCCACAATCCCGCTGACCGACATAAAGCGACTGAATGATTAATATATTTTGAGGAGCAGTGGCATCCACAGATAAATTAATTCCACGAAAGCGTGGTTCGAAGAATAACAGAGAAGATCAATTGCACATTTATCTAGATCTTTCGATTGAGAATCGCTATGCAAATTGACTTTATAATATTTTATCGATGGTTAGTATAAATTATGTAATAGACTGTGCTCGGTCATGGCAATCTGCCTAGTCTTTTCCCAACTATGTTGAAATCAGCTTTCAGTCTAACCGAATGCAGCTGAATGCCAGTATTTGACATGGAGCGACTGCCTGTCTGACCTCCACAACCCAGTTACTGGGTAATACGATACCCCTTGATAAGACTGGTTGTCAGTTTTTTGGGAGTCCGACTACCCGTAACGACTGTCAAAGATCTACAAATGGCAGCCGGGACCAACAGCTTAGCATGCCTTCCGGGGCAGGGAGGGGTCTTGATATGTAATGGATGGTCACCCGTCCACGACCCAACCGCAGCAAGCGCAGCTCAACTTTCGATCGACCCGTGCGGCTGTGTGATCTATATTATTATGATAATTTATATCAATCTTGACCAAACATCTTTAAAACTGAACTAGAGTTGCCTCCATATAATATGTTGAAAGAACAAGGAGAAAAAAAAGAAATAGGTTTCCAGCAAAACAGCTATTAACAAGATAAGGTACTTTCAGAAAACTATAAAACTACCTATTAATCCTAGAACTTTATATATACTACTTTCAGGTAACTACACTTCGAAAATCCTCGTAAAACACCGAGAGCTTTCTGACTGCACGTGCTCATTAGGAACTTTACTGAAACGACCCGATTTGATGTTAAAATTGCTTGGACATGAGCTTACTCGACATAAGTGTTTTTTAAGCGTGTTGACGGATCTCACCTCGTGTCTGTAGATATGAGAATGGAATCTAATAATTACCCTTTACTTTTCTAAAGAAAGAAGTCTTTATGGGACTCCTACAGGACTACCACAAACTAAACTAAACATAATCGTAAAAATATGAAAAAAAAGTAGGTATATCACACTATAATAATATTATAAAGGCGAAAGTTTGTGAGTGTGTATGTGTGTGTGTGTGTTTATTATGTTTGTTAGTTCTTCACGCTCAAACGGCTTGACCAATTTTGATAAAATTTGGTATGGAGGTAGCTGACATCCTGGATTAACATATAGGCTTTTTCTTATCCCGATATTCCCATGGGATCGAAACTTATATGCGGTTGAAACCGCGGATCAGCTAGTATACAAATAAACGTGTTCTGTCGGGGACCCCATCAGGGACGAAGTTCCTTACGGTACTCGCACGCACTAATACTTTTTTATGCCAATAAATAATTTATTTATTGTTATTTATTAATACCATGTTATTTAAATACTTGTATTTTTAATAGATAATAAATAACAATAAATAAATTATTTATTGGCATAAAAAATGTGTACAAGCAAAGTGAAGCACTGACTCCTGCACTAGGTAACAACACATGTGTACAGGAGCCAGTGTCTTCTTCGAAACAGTAGGTTCTGGATTTTATGCGATATACCTACATCGTTTGTAATTACGAAAAACAAAAATAACAACTAAATTGTCATTGTCAAAAACATAATTATACCAAAATGTTAAATCCCTATTCCACATACTTAACAAGTTACACGAAATAGAAAAACCACATTTTTTCAATATATCACCTTAACCTCTTAATCACTGCTAATGAGACACACCTTAACCTCTTAATCACTGCTAATGAGAAACACTTGATTTTCTATTGTAATGGACCGATATCATACCACGCCGGGATTGAGTGGTTAAAACATTGCATTCCAAAAACTGAAATAAAAACAAAAAGGCCAAAAGGTTTGTCAGCTGTTTTAAAAACCAAAACGACAAACAATGTTTTAGGTCTATGTTTTAAGGCTCCTTCAAACAGGCGCGACACGCGATAAAATCGCACTACATAAAGGCACGAGCGGTGCCTTTGGGTCGCGCGCGAGTCGCGTCGCGCGTCGCGTCCGTTTGCAGGAGCCTTTAACCTTAACATAAGTTGGGTACCTAATCAATTAGAGTAAACGAGACTCCCAACTTCAAACTTAATTCCCCACTTCCAGCCAATCCTTGCTTAAACTTTGATAATGTTTTGTTAGTTAGGATTATATAAATCCTTATTTTAGATCCTTTGAACTCATCGTCTGCAGTTGACTTCAAGGCTAAAACCAGGCCACAGTCATTTTGGTAATAAGCCTCTTGTGCAAACACAAGAAGGTTATAAAATACTAGCTTCAGCCCGCAACTTCGCCCGCGTGTAATTAGGAAATTATCCCACGGGAACGCTCTACCGGGATGTGTTAATCCAGGTCATAAACTATCTTATCTTTATCATACACCAGTTGCGTCAACACGTCAACACCGGCTGTCGCTGACAACCGGCGCTTGGTCTCTATGTTGCAAAGGATCGTAGCATTAAACTGAGCGATGGCCGTTTTGCATGGATGTGACGAATATTTTCCCCCAAATTTTTCTTTTTGTGTTTGTGTTATTTCTCTACGTCATGTTTACCTGAAGTTAACGTATTTTCTATTATTATTTTTTTTTATTTTCATGCGTGCTAAAAAATTCATCCGAATCCATTCAGCTGTTTTTGCGTGATAATAATAAGTTGGGTTCGACTGTGTGGCACGGATTTTATCCACGGATCTTGTTTCCATTGAATACAAAATATTCTTGCTTATGTAGACATGTCGTGATGGCCCAAAAGTTAAAGCCTCGCCTCTCATGCACGAGGTTGTGGGTTCAAATTGCGTTGCGGCTCTGCAACACGACGCGGCCGTCCTCCAGTTCAGCTTCCTAATTGTGTAACACAGTTTTAATCACAATATGATTTAAAGGATATTGCTTATCCATTACATATACAAAAAAAATATATGTTCGAAAAAATTTGTCTGCTCAATTACGTAAATAATGCAATGAATGTTGTTGAACTGTTAAAATGAAAACCATTGCTACTATTTGTGTGTTACGTACTCGTAAATGTAAATGGTACAGACGCCAGCACATCAAGCTACCCGAAACTGTCAAATTTTCCTAATCAACTGTGAATCTTATGCTTTAGCGATAAAGTTGAAAATCTATTATATAAATTTGACAGATCGTAGTAACTTGATGTGCTGGCGTCTGTACACCACAGACTACCTGCAGTATTGTCTCTCCATGGTACACCATAGACTACCTGCAGTATTGTCTCTCCTTTCTCCATCTTCTCTCTCAATTCATCCAAAGGTTGCCTTTAAAAGATCGTTTTTAGCGATAAGACCGCCCACCATGTCATCCTTTGCAAAATTTCTGCATTATATTTGTAATATTTAATGTGTGCGTAATAAAGAGTATTCTATTCTAACAATTACCCCTCTTGCTGGTCGTGTGTTAACGAGGACTTACCAATCCTTGACATTAACCATAGTTTATCCTTGTTTCAGGAATAACATCAATAACAACACTAACAGTGATATCCTTCGAGAGGTACATGATGGTGACCAGGCCACTCAACTCTAGGCACCTCAGTACCAAAGGGGCTATCATATCGATAGTCTTCATATGGACCTACTCGCTGGCACTTACCACACCGCCGCTGGTTGGGTGGGGACAATATGTTAATGAGGCTGCGAATATCAGGTAGTTATTTTTAGAATCTATAGTTTCAATTAATTAGAATACTTACTTCCTTCCTCCTTATTTCATGTTATTTGGGGCCGGCGTAGCAGGTCTTCTTTTTCATCATCTCCTACCCACCCTGTAGCACTTAACAAAAATATATTATCACAACAATATAACGACACTCCTCTAAAGATATAACTTACTAGAATTAGTCGATATGCCGACTAGTCGTACTGAGCTCTTCTCCTCCATATTATTATGCGCACTTGACTTGGTATTTAAGCTCCGTTGACACATTGCAAGTTTATTGCTTGTGGCATATCGTAAAATAGAAGCGACAATTGACTGGGACCGTCTAAAGAATGTGCAATGTTGCACGATACGGGCAAGTTTGTTGCCGTTCAAAACTGGTATACAATAAAATTGCATTCAATTCTGACAAGACAATTTTCTATCTTTCGAACATGAGTGCTTGAGTGAGGTTGTGTTAATCGTTGCTGCTCTTTTGAGGCAATAAATCCATACATAAATGTACAAGGACGTGCAACTCTATGTTTAGATGAGGCAAAACTTGCATGCAATAAATATCGCCTTGCAATAATTGCCTTGGTGTACACAGAAGTCGCATGCATTTATTAAATAGCAAAACTTGCAGTCAATTATTGTATGCCATTTTATGGAAATCGCACGCGTGTGCACTCAATAATTGAAGGTGCTTTATGGCATGCAATTATTGCTCTGGAACTTTCCAGAAACATGCACCCTGTAAATGGGGCTTAGGGATATATCAATCGACCTAGGTCGGTCTACAATAGATGTTAGTCAATACTATAGATCTTGTGGGTGTAAGAACATCCTAGATAACTATTAACTGTACAAGAATAGTACAAGTAAACCAATTAAGCTTTCCTTCCACAGTTGTTCAGTAAACTGGCACGAGCAGTCGATGAACACGCTGACGTACATTATGTTCCTGTTCGCAATGGGACAAATCGTGCCACTCGCCGTCATCACCTTCAGTTACGTCAACATCATCAGGACGCTCAAGAGGGTACGTTGTGTTTTGTTTTTCAATACGTTGTGACTCACTGACCTATAATAGACAAGTTCAATTTTCGCCATTCCGCTGATAGCAACGTGAGCGTACGTGGAACTAATATTTTTAATAGCGAGTTTTACAAAATGCGTATACTCTCATGATAAAAATGTTCTTATTATCACGTAATTAACACAGTAATAGTAAAGTAAAATTTGGGAAAAAGCTAGGCGGATGATGATGAGGATATTATATTACGTAGTAAATACAAAAAAAAAATATTCTACGATTTAGACCTAAATGTCAATCGTGTGTGTCAATTTTAGTTCCTGAGACGCTCGAGCGGGGCGCTTTAAATCGGCAAAAAAACAACTGTTATAATTATCTTATAGTATATTATTATTTAGTCCAGCGTACTTGTTTATGAGAGGTCGGTGCTGTGACTACATTTATTATGCCAGTTGTTTGCTAGTAATACCATGCATGCCTGTACCAAACCATCTTGTGACACTTTATTTATTAATACGTGTACCATTAGCACAATATATACAACCTCCTAGCGTTTCGTTGTTCAAACTACTTTTACTCCCATCCCTTGAGCAAAAGAAAACCAAAGTGATTTATAATTTGCCCTTGCATTTGAAGTTGTAAATGGATATTTCTCATAAGTGGTAAAGCAAAATATTCTGTAAAAAAAAACCTTTTCCTCTAAATGCAACAAATCCTTAAAGGAAACGGAAAACAAAAAAATATTTAAGAGTGAGAAAATAAAAACAACACCGGACTTAAATTTAGATAACGCCTAGGTTTAATGCAAAAAGGTTTTCATTAATATCAGCATCGATCTCCATCTTTAGTTCCTAAAATTTCTTCACTCTAAAAAGAAACAAGTATTTAAATGTCTAAACCTAGGCATTTAAATACTTGTCAATCAAACTAAAAGTCTGAATTGTTTGTTGTCCAGGCCGGCCATTACGATAATGTCTTTAGCAATTTGGACAATCCCCGCTAGAATAATGGACGATGCCACGGCTCCTTTCGAATTCATTTAGATTCCAGATGTTTTGTACAAAGTAATTTCGAATGTCCAATGTCTTCTTTTGCTTTGAAGTCTGGGAGACCATCGCATGTTATAATTAAAAGTAACTTACTTTATAGCCTCTCCGTTAAGACAATATTAAACGGTTCAACCTGTGGTGTCTAGGGTTGAGGTTATATAAAACACAATAAAACACTGTTTTTCAAGATCACTGTGTTAGGCGTGCTGTCGCTACGACTGCTCGGACAAGACTGAGAGTGCGGTGCATCGCCCCGCACTCCCTCCACCGCGCAACCCCCACTACAGCACGCATAACTTATTTATTAAACGTCACACAACCAAACTGTGACTGTGAAAAAACAAAAGTTTGATTGATTTCTGTCTTTTACGGGGTCTCCCGCGATGCCTTCTAGCTGTGTCAGGGCTCCACGTGGTGTTATTTTATGTAAAACACACATGCTTCCGTAATTTTTCCGATGAAATAAAAGTATTTTGCCTTTTGAGTAGGAATTGTCTCCTATTTAGTTAAAAGACATTTTGGGAGCTATAATCAGGTAAAGCAATTAAGAAAATTACTCATCACGCTAATTTTGACGTTCCACGGCATAAAAACCACTTCGAAATTAATTTGAAAAATAATATAGCTTAGAAAAATTAAATTACAAATTTAATAATTACGCGGAAACTGGACTTGAATGGTATTACTAAGTTTAATATTAATTTTGTGACAGCTGAATCGGGGCTTCCGCTGAAAACTTTTGCCTTGTTTTTAGATTTCGTTAACATTTTTCAGCGACAAAAATTGTATTTCTTTTATTTAAATTAGGGCTGATTTTTCGTTGGACGTATGCCAGATTTTGTATAAAAGAACTGTCAAAATGATTCCACCGATAAAAATATCTGTCGTTGGAAAAATCAGCCCTTGGCCAGTCTTATTTAATTTATAATTAGAAAAAAAGCTTGTACTAAATATATGATTCAATCCTGTTGGACGGGATTAGAATGTAGTTATACTTTTGAGTCATACATTGTCGAGTTGTCAAGTCAATCAACTCAGCCTGTCGCAGTCAACTGCTGGCGTCCTCATCATCATCTTCCAGGCTACGCCACAATAAGCTGAGTGGCAATTCTCGTAATATATCTCTAATTTCCCTACATTTTGACAAGTTTTTGACATTTTTTTGTCGCCGAGATGAGACTGCGACTAGATTTTGAAGGTTTTAAATTACGAGAATTGGCCTTTAGTTCAGCATCCAGTCTGCCTCAACCATCTTTTTAAGTTCGTCGATTCATCTAGCTGGAGGGTGTCTACCCGTGTCGAATTGTATTAACTTGAAGTTCCACCACACCTACTTCTGAACCTTTTCTACGTACCCATTTCAAAGGGCCGGATTGCATAATTATACAAACTTAATTGCGCGATTATTAGCACTTACGTAAATCCATATTAAATACGGGTAATGGTCGATTAGCCTCGCTCACGTGTTTACAAAGAGCGTGGGTCGATCTCAACGGTCGTTTATGCGACAGGCCGCCATTATGTTTTTATTTTATGGCAGTGAAATCGGAAATTTCCATTGATGCGAATTTAGCTATCGAATAGTGACAATATACAGGGTGGAAGGACATCGACGTGCAAACTATAACGCGAAAAGTGAATAACGGCGAAAAATTTCTACGTAAATGAACTGAATTTGACATCTTCCTACACCATCAGCGCAGCCAAGTCGAATTGTGTGTAGGCACAGTATCTAAATCCTCCACGTTATTGTTTCCAGAACTCCCAACGCCTGGGCCGCGTGTCCAGAGCCGAGGCGAAAGCGACAGCGATGGTGTTCATCATGATCGTGTCCTTCACCGTCGCGTGGACACCATACTCGCTCTTTGCGCTAATGGAGCAGTTTGCTACTGAAGGAATTGTAAGTTTAACATACTAGTGCTGAAATATTATAGGATATCAAACTTGGAGAAAGGGCTGACTAATCCACACTTCCATACAAATGTGAGAAAGTAGCTCTTTCACTCTGTCTGTCTATTACCTTTTTATGTCTTAGTGGCTGAACGCATTTTGATGAAACATAGCTCACAGCTACCTACACCATCACTTATATAAGGACAAAGCATACTTTTTATCCCGGTAGTAACAATCCCATGGGATAAATCCCGATATACACGTTGGCGCGGGTAAACGCTGGTAACCCCATAAAAAACATGATATTTTGTAAACCTATGGGATCCTCTGCTCCTATTTTGTATTCCCCGAAGGAAAAAGCAGAGCTCACTTCAGCTAAGTTTTCACGATATGATTTTATACAATAGAAAATTCACTTATTGAAAAATCTAGAGGCGCGACTTTTTTCTTTTTGCTCGGCTCCTAAAGGTCATAGCGTGATGTTAAATAGCCTATAGCCTTCCTCAAGAATTGGGCTATCAAATGCAAAAAGAATTTTTCAAATCCGACTGGTAGTTTCAGAGATTAGTGCGTTAAACCAAACAAACAAACAAACTCTTCAGCTTTATAATATTAGTATAGATTGTGAATACAAAACAATACAATATAATTCAATAGTGAAAAAAATATTTTGAAAACTTTGCCAACAAATTACTTAAATTAGATTACTAATAATATATGAAGAAAATATGAATAATATATGAATGAAATAATATATAAGTATATGAAGAAAATATGAATAATATATGAATATGAATAATATATGAAGAAATTTTTAACTTTAACTTAACATTACTTATATTACATATGTTTCGATATTCAAAACAAACTTAGGGCTGATTTTTCCAAAGCCATATAATTTTATCGTAGGAATAATTTTGAATTGCTGACAGTTCTTCCACACAAAATCTGTCAGACGTCAATTTTTTTCCTCGAATAAAAATTATCTATCGATTGAAAAATGAGCCCATAGTTGAAAAACTTTATATTACAGTAAATGTCACAACATAACGACACGAATCCACATGTACGAGTATGTGTGTGTGTAATGTAACTTGTCATACTTTTTGCTAACTTTATTAGTTTTATTGCTGATATTTTACGTAGAGGTTTCTAGATATCTGCTTAGTAATTTATGCCATTATTCTACTGATTATTATACTAAATACTCAGGTACCTTTCACGGTTTTTAATTTTAATGAGGATTCTTCTATGATAATTAGTATATTATTTGAATTAATTAACAATGGAGTATTCAGTACAACATTAATCAACCTGCAATGCGCTAAATCCAAGCTGATTATGTTTTGCTATCCTTTCCTAAATGTAGTACTTATATTTAAATGGAAACGGACAGTAACATCTAAATTAGCTGTCATCGCAATAGTAACAAAAAACTACGTTGATAATGTTTTTTGCGTTTGGTTTATTATTACGATTTTATAAGATCTTTTGTATTGACACAGTAACACACTTTTATGTCAATGTCGGCACAGTCAAGGTTACGTCTATTTTTAGCGGAACTTAAAAATTCATTTCGTTTGTCTCGTCTCAGAAATCGGACCACTAGTGGTCGGGGAAGGTTGTTGTCAGGCTCAGCTGTTATATCGCCATTGTTGTGTTTTGGTGGCGCGGTCCAACACGCGTCATGCGTAAATGTGCCGCGGTCGCAAACACGTTAAGCAGTGAAATGAAATTTATTTGCCAGAATATTGGTGCTTACATGATATGGTAAAATAACGGTACCGGCTGTCATTCGTCGATCTTTGACAGTAGTTACGGGTAGTCAAAATCCCAAAAGTCTGACAGTCTTACCAAGGGGTATCGTTTTACCCAGTAACTGGGTTGTGAGGGTCAGATAGGCATTCGCTCCATGTAAAATACTGGTATTCAGCTGCCTCCGGTTAGACTAGAAGCCGACCAACATAGTTGGGAAAAGGCTAGGCAGATTGGCAGATTGAATACAGAAACTCATAAACTACACACACTAGCTAGAGGAATTGTATTTCAATACCTATTTCGTATTTTAAGTCCTTGAATATTATTAGAAATTCATTTCTAATAATTTTCAGGGACTTCACATTCAAATTTCGAAACTATGTATTGTCATAAATAAGCCTTTGATCATATGAGAAATCGAGAACTTTATCTATGGATTTGAGGAAACTGTCAGGGTTAATGTACCTTTCTCTATAACAGGGTGGAAGAATAGACAACTTTGTGAATATATATCGTATGATTTCGAATACTTGGATATTCACATATCTACTTTGTATGATTGATTCGATTTCCTTTATTGAGAAAGATAAAGAATTCAATTGTAACTGCGAAGCCAGATAAATATGTAAAAAGACGTATTTACAAGATAAACCGCATAATAAAACGTCATAACAAAGAATAGTTTAACCGTACACATGATAGAAGTAAATCTTCTTAAAAATTTAGAAACTTAATACTCAACACAATCAAAAAATTTTGTGATTAATATTGAATCTCTAGTGTTCCTTATTCGTAGCTGTAATTTATGTATATTTAATTTCATGTGAGTGTGTCCGACTTTTACTTTATCAACATTGTCTTTGTCTTTTTGTGTATCTGTGGGAAACGTTGTTGGTTCCACATTTGTATAATTCCTTATGTTCCATTTATTTGTAATACATATATAATGTGTAACTGTTTGTACTTCCGAATAAAAAAAAACAATAAGAGAGGTTTAGTGTGAGAGGCAAAGAGAGTTATATTCCACTTCTCTCTCATGTAACGAAACGCGACCCGTCCTTGAAATTTTACCCTCATTTTTCGTCCAATTATCGAATCGCCGCCTAACAAGTTACACTTCAACAAATCTAAATGTGTTATCCTTTAATTTATCAAAAAAGGAACCCACATATACAAAGGCATTTGCCTAACCTTTTCCCAACTATGTTGGGATCGGCTTCCACTCTAACCGAATGTAGCTGAATACCAGTATTTTACATGGAGCGACTGAATATCTGACCTTCACAACCAGTTACTGGGTAATACGATACCCCTTGGTAAGATTGGTTGTCAGATTTTCGGTCTTCTGACGACCCTTAACGACTGTCAAAGATCCAAGAATGACAACGGCTTAACATGCTTTTCAAGTCACGGAGGGGTCTCAGTATACAGGATTATTGGTAACACACTAATAACTTTGCCGGACTGCATTACTAACATCATAAACAACAACTTTTGTTCTATGACTTTTTACATAACATTTACCGCATTTACCAAAAACAATCCTTTAAGATTTCGTTGTTCTATCTAACCCCCGCACGGGCTGCTGAATTTTGTTCTAGACACGGCAGTTTGTCTACCTAACTAGCGCTTTCTTTTACTATGCGTAGACTTCGTAACAGAAAATTTAATATTTTTGTATGAAAATGTGATGATTTAAAATCTGTTGAATTAATAAAAGTCATAGAACAAAAGTTTTTGTTTGTATGATGTTAGTAATATAGACCTGAGAGATTGTTAATGTTTTACCAATAACCCTCTATAAGATGATCACCCATCCACAGACTGACACACAATCGTAGCTTAACCTGATCGATCGGCCCATCCATTCCATCCGTTCCATCTTATCATGTTTTATTTCCCAAACAAAACACCTGCAGGTTTAAAAGTGGAGTGAACTTGCGAACCTACTTCCGTATCGCAGAGTTCATAAAATGTTATTTAATAAATTGTCAAGGACTATCGTATGTTTAAAGCTGAAGGATATTACTACGGAAACATTTACAAAAGAAAATTATTTTGCGCCACTTAACCTCGCTTAGAAATATTCTTAAAAAGGTTGATTGATCAGAATTTAACTTTCGTATATTATATATTAACTTTATATTTAAAGTCAAAGTCAAAAACAAATCATTTATTTCAAATAGGCACATTAAAGGCACTTTTGAACGTCAAAACTTACAGTAAAATTGAATTGATTCTAGTCGCCCCATCCAAAAGGTATTTTTCGTATGGAGAAGAATGGGCAAGAAACTCCACCGTTACTCTTTTAAAATGTTTTACAAGATTTTGTATACATAATATAATTATATGTGAAGACGATGCACCTAGAATAAAATAAGTCTACCACAAAAAAATAAAAGAATTAAAAATGAACAATTCAACATAATTTGTCCCGTTCTCCTTGGTTTATTAACTCAGAACTGTCTAGACACACCATAGTATCTGCTATGAGACTGCGTTCCGGACATATCCCACTGAATAGTTTTGCGTACCTAATGGGCAAAGTTACTTCTAAGAATTGTACTGACTGCGATTTTATTGAGGACGTTTTTCATATTTTAGTGGAATGTGTTCGGAACGAAGCCGAGAGGTTATCTTTTAGGCTTGCTTACGGCATTAGCTTACACGACACCGGTCTATGTAACACTATTCTAGCGATGCCCTTATCAGAGGAAGCGAGATTCGTATATAAAATGGTTGATTGTGCTCTAAAACGTAGATAAGATGTGAATATGTAAAATGTATGTAACTATGGGGATGACATGATCATGTATGATCAAATCCTCTTTTTTATTAATAAAGATTAAAAAAAAAAAAAATTAAGCAGTTACAGGTAAATCAATTATGTGATAAATACATGGTGCTCACATATTTACAAATATTGGAAAAGTGGATGATTTTTCTAGAATTTTAACTTTATGAGCAGTGGTTTTCAGTGGTATCAACCCCGATTTACGAGTTTGTATTTTGCGAGTTCGAACCCAGGCAGGCACTTTACTTTTTGTAAATATTTCATAACCAATAATTTCGACTTTTTCGTGGTAGGTTACGCAACACCACGCAGCGCAACACGATGCCGACACCGTAATCACTTCATGCATAATAGTTTGTTTTTATAATTAAAACATGTAGGTATTTATGTATGGGCCTGCGTCGCCTGATTTAATTGGATTATTATTATTATAACCACTGCTCTAAAAACGGTGAAGGAAAACATCGTGAGGAAACCGGCATGTCCTAGAACCAAAAATTCGAAGACATGTGATGTGTACCAACCCGCACTGGGCCCGCGTGGTAGATTACAGCCTACTCTCTCTCAAAGAGAGGAGGTCTGTGTCCCAGCAGTGGGAATATTTCAGACTGATAATGATTATAAAACTGTTATAATCATGCCGTTTATAAATGAGTCTTATGAAGGGTTAAATAGATGTTATAACCTTGATAGCCGATATTACACTATCTCGGAAAATGGGCATGTGAAACCCTGCTTAACTCGTTATTTTTATTGTCATGCAGGTGTCCCCTGGAGCCGGTGTCATACCAGCACTGGTCGCCAAGAGTTCCATCTGCTACGACCCACTTATTTACGTAGGAATGAATTCACAAGTAAGTCAACGACCGATCAAAATACATCTATTTTTATCCAAATTCTATCTTATTCGATCATGTATTGTTACAGTTCAGAAACTCCATCAAAAAGATATTTGGAATCCATACCAAGGGAAAGGATTCTCAGGCTGAAAGAGCCTATAACAATACTCTAACGTCGCCGGCCAACAAATTATCCAGCGTCAACAATACGACCCGCTTCAATTCAACAGAAACTAATCTGTCTAGTAATAAAAATTCTAAAGGTAAGAAATTCGTCTTTAACGACGATGTCTCAGAGATGACGACTAACGAATATCAGCGAACTTTCACGAGGGATCCCGATCTGTGCACTATACCAGAGAATAAAAACTCTGACGCCGAAAGATCAGTTGACACAATATTCGATGAAGATGGTAGCAATAATGGTGGTACTGTCATAGAGCTGGACTTGTTCGGCGAATCCTGCAAAGTGGTTAGCGAAATATCTCCAGTTTTAACTTTTATGGACTCTGAACGCCTACTATGCACCAAAGTCCCTGAACACGCAAATATAGAACCGAGTGCTAGCAATGTATTCGGCCATGATGCGTTCAAAGATCATTTGACGGACAAAACCAATAAAGACACTCACAAAACTGAAACTGACCAACAAAACGACGGTAAGCAAAATATAATACGACCAAGTTACTCATTGGACTTTCCTCGCCTTTCAAATGATAATAAAAAAAGAAAGCTCTCGATAGAAACTAAATTGGAAAGTTTTATCCAACCGAAAGGTTTTTTCAAGGTTACATTTAATAAACTATTTGACCAGGAAGCGAAACAAGGACATTACCATATCAAGAGTTATCTGTGCAAGACTAAGGAAGAAGTAGGTCATGACAACTTGTAGCTCTAAAGAGGTATCGCTCTTGTGGGATCAATGTCAAATTATTAGGAGATACCTGTATACTGACAGGGAGATGTAGTACTTACGGATTATAAGTACCAAGACGTGGTTGCAGACTGCTGAAAATCCCGCTTACTGTTTCCCATCAGTTTACGGGCAGTATCTGCACAAAAGAATGATCCAATATGTTAAGATTAATAAAGAATTTCTGAGAGGTACAGAATTTCCAAAAAGGCTAACGTTTTTCTAACCATTTTTTATTTAAAAAACAAGTCTTTACGACCGCTCGTTCTTAACAATTCTCATACCAAGTAGGTTTCACAGACTAAAAATTCTAATGTTCTAACTAAGGTATATTAAAATTAATGGTAGAGCTGTGCTGACCTGCAATGAAAATGTACGTACTTTCATAAGAATGGCGGTATTAGTCAAAGATCTGTGATACGAGTGCCAAGGTAAAAAATAAGAAAATTTATTTTTGGGAACGAAAAATGTAGACTTAAGGCAAACTTAATCATTGTTCTAAGTAAATGAATAAAGTTAAGGTTAATTTAGTTGCTTTTTGTCTCAATTTCTTTTAAAATTAGCCCATAAGTATATGTCATGAACTCATGATGGACTCATCGGAAAATGTCTGTCGGTATTTTGTCCCTAAACAGACAATTTATTTCGTTGATGACGTCAGCAATTTTTCAACGGAATTTACTGTTACATATCTCAGAATATGAGTTTTAGAGCTCAATGTACACAATTAATTTGATACTAAAAGCAACAATAAATTATTGTTAGCGACTGCGACGCGATTATTTGTCGCCGGCAACAAATAGGGGGCTGAAATGGCCTAGTGTGTACCAAATCTTATGTTAGGATACTCGTTATATTGGTAATTTTACGTAAAATTTGCCTGCGTATTAATAAATTATAGGATACTTAAGTGCGTGTAGATAGTTCACATTTTTAACGACATTTGTGTATTTTGTAGGCGCTATCAGCTGTCATAAGTTGCGATTATATTTTTTTGTAGTGATGGTCTACATGCTCAGCCTATAATGTTCCCACTGCTGGGACACAGGCCTCCTCTCTGTGAAAGGGGGTGGGCCGTAACCACGCGGGCTCCGTGCGGGTTGGTAGTTGGTACATGTCACATATGTCTTCGAATTTTTGGTTCTAAGACATGTCGGTTTCCGGCGGTTGCCGGATGGCCTAAGTTTTGTATAAGTGTTTAAATGTAAATTATATAAAGGTACACAGGTGTCGTTGCGTTTTAAATATTTTAAATAAAATAAGGTGGTGCTGGAACGGGTGAAAATGAATTTAAATCATTCGGATTGTTCTAGTTCGGATATCATTTTTATAAAAATGTGTTGCTCATAAATTTTAAATGGTATGTCTTAGATTTTTTATTGTATTTAATAAAAGAACGAAAAAATATAAAAAAAATTAGATATGTAACTGTATTAATTAAGTTAAAATAATTAATTAATGTCAATCGATATGATTAAATCCACTTATTATTTGGTGACAACATATTTTTTTACTTAACTCATAGTTTTTAATATTTTTCCTTTTTTATAAATAATTGTTATAGAATAGAATAGATTTTTTCTTTATTAGAGTAACCAAGACTCAAACAAGATTGTTAGTAAAACTCCCATGAGAGATGGCACAACAGTGACCCACGTAAACACAGTCCAAGCAACTCGCAACCTTGTTTGTACATACTTTACATTACATTTATTTCACTAATAAACAGGTAATTACTGTTATTATAATAATGTACAGATGCCAGCACATCAAGCTACCCGAAACTGTCAAATTTTCCCAATGAACTTTGAACCTTATGCCTTAGCGATGAAGTTGAAAATCTATTAAAGAAATTTGACAGATTGTTGTAGCTTGATGTGCTGGCGTCTGTACATACTAAAGGTACCATTTTGAAAATGCCCCATAATTATTCCATCCCGGATCTAAAATACCGGCTCTGCGTCCGGAATTCCGGATGTAAGGGACAGCCTTATTATCCGCATACGGCCGTAATGAAGGTACTTTAAAAGCAGGAAGGCATTATGTATGTAGATTGTCTATCGAAAATTCATATGACAAAGTCTTTGTAAAGACAGAATCTGTATGCCTGTCTATAAGCTACATACAATACAAGCTGCTTACATTTTTTTATTGTTTGTTTCATGTTTACTTTTGTTTAATTTTTAACCACTACGTGGAGCTCTGACACAGGCACAGCTAAAAGGCGTCGCGTCAGACTCCTTATGATATGGCGGGACGAGCTGGAGAAAACAAACGAGCAATGGTCCACTTTAGCCCTGGATCAAAAGAACTGGAATTCATGGGGAGAGACCTTTGCCCAGCAGGATGTTGTAGGACAGTAATGCTGTCAGGAAATTATGTTTACTTACTGTTAAAACCAATTTAATTGTGTTTAATCGCTTGATCCCCGCTAATGAGACACAATTGATTTTCTATTGTAATGCGCCGCCAGAGGCCCGCACCGAGACGGAGCGATTAAAACACTCGAGATTATGATATTTTTCAGAAATAAATTTTCATTTACCTACGTCAATGTCATACTTGGGTATTACTTAAAATGGGAATATTTTATAAAATCGCTATGTTTTAAAGTCCATGTTTCATACAACAATGAAGCTCACTGACAATTTAATTTTAAACAAACAATCTGTCTACGCCTGAACGCATCCAATGTCAACGGCGCTCGCGACAGGCTTCACGCGGACGAACCGGACGAAAGTCACTGCACTTCACGATTAGCGCGCACCGCCATACTTGTCGCGACACATATAATTGTAATTTTCAATAATAAATTTCTTACAAACTATCATCGAGGTCGATCTCTTATTTGTATCGCCCACACAATCATTAGTTTAAAAAAAGGAAATTCCGATTATCTCAAAAAAAAAAAAGAAAACTAAAATATCTTTCACAAAACTAAGGAGCAAAATAAGTTCCTTTTTCAAATAAACGTCGAACAAAATTAACGTTCCGTTACACTTTGCAGTATTAGTGGCATTTCGGAGTAGTGTTCTGGCAGTCATCAGTCTGGCACATTTCAAAGAAGCTGGTCAATGTTTCGATGGCGGCCTGTCAACTCGTTGTAATACATTCTCCGCTGTAAAATACACTCTTTGACCATTTTCCAAATGTACGGCCAAGTGAACAACAGTAGGGTGTCTGTCATGTAAAGCAAATGAAAAAATACGTCGCATCACTTCATTCCTGTTAAACTAGCGGCCCATTTGTAATTGAGTGACTTCATCATATGAATTTTCGGCGACAACTCCGAACACAGCCACGTGAGTACCTTTGTTCACGTACTTACAAATGTATTTAATAGATTTTACGGAATTTTATTTAATTTCTTTATTTTATCTATAGATTCCGACCGATGCAGTTTGCAGCGCATGATCTGTCAATCGCGCGAACTGTCAAACGACTGATACTTTATGTGAAACGCGCTAAGGTTACATCAGAAAAGTTTATACATATAGGTAGTCATTAAGTTTTCTTAAATTTGTTAATTTTCTGTGCAACTTTTTATTTTTTTTCCGTAAGAACCTTCTACAAAGTAATACAAATTAAAAAAAAAACAGTGGCACTCCGGGAGTGCCGACAGAAGTGAAAACTTGAATAATTACGTGTGTATTTAGTGAATCGTCTTATAAACAAATCACGCGCGGTACCGCCTACGGCCATCCGTCTTACGAATTTTCGATCAGGTCATGTGTCCTGACGCGAGTTTAACATTTTTTACCCATTACAAAAAAGTGTACAACACCGCTACAGAAGTTTTCACTTCAAAAAAAAAAAGATGGATGAAATCGGTAAAGTCATTCTCAAGTTATGACGTGACCAAGCCAATTAATACCTACAATTAAGTTGATAAGAAATAATTATGGGTTTTTATGTGAACATATTAATCAAAACACAAGTTTTGGTATCTAACTATGATAGAATGAAAGAAAATGTCCTTGTTTTAACTAGTTTACCGAATTTGAAATTATAAAGCTGCGGTGAGAACAGTAAAACTAAAAAACTTTGATGAAGGTTTGAATAACCCTCGTTTCTTTAGCATTTTGTACACGTTGGTCAGCAGCGTATAATTGCGTAAGATCTATCAATTAGAATCTGAATCATTTTGAATGATATTGCTAATAAAGAAAAATATATATAATAAATAAATTGTCGGCTCAACAACGTAAATAACGCAACGAATTTTGTTGAACTGCCAAAATGAAAGTCATTGAAAGTCAGTGTGTGTTCTGTATTTAACCCATGATTGGACGAATTTGAGAGTGAATGTCTGTTTACGCTCACTAAATCGGCACGCGATTGGCTGTGCCGTACCCGCGAACTGCTAGCGATTGGCGCTAAAACAACGAGCGCGCCATCTGTAAAAAGATGGCAGGCGCGCGGCGCCGGGTAGTCTGTCGTCGCCGCTAACCCGATGAACTGTCTAATTTTTGACTCCGTGAGTGAAAATTGATATACAAGGACAAATTGTGCACTACCGTGTGGTGTATTCGTGCCAGTCTCCGTGGTCAACGGTCTACTCAAAAGACCATTCGGATCAGCTGTGAAGCAGTGCCGTAGCAAAGAAAGGTGAGTCGTACTCAGATTTTTCTCTGTGAATTTGTTCCTGGATTGGGTGAACGGCGAACTCCGTTCGAACAGAACTACCTAATTCTCATTCTACAACCAGTTTAACTTACAGTCCACTCCTCTATTCCACATTCTGGTCATTCGAGCACGAATTTCGTCAGTCTAGACCGTATTTCTTAATTTCATTTTGCTAAACCCACGCGTCCAAAATGGCGGAAGCGGAAGGTTTAGAAACAAAACGTAAAATCTTAATAGTTAGAAAAGAGTATTTATTTACGAAGATACAAAAGCTTTATGATCATTCCAAAAAGTTGGGAACAGATCCAGATACATTGCAATTGTTTACAGTATTATTGTCGGAAATGGAAAGTGTTCGTGCGAAGTTTGAATCCACCATATTTGATTTGTACGAAATAGAAGTGCAATTAAAACCTAATGCAAAAATGTCAATTAGTGAACTTGAAACATTTGACGAAATGTATAATGCATGTCGGTTAATCGTTAGTAAATATCCTAAATCAGAACCCGATCTCTGTACTGTACAAAATGATACAGTAGTACCGGCACCCGCGTTACCAAAGATAACATTATTTCAATTTGACGGAGAAGTTGAAAATTGGATAACTTTTTATGACACGTTCTCATCATTAGTTCACAATAGAAATTTCGCAGATATCGATAAATTCCATTATTTACTTTCATGCGTCAAAGGTCCTGCTTTAAACATCGTTAAAAATCTACCTATCACTGCCGCTAATTACACATTAGTTTGGCAAAGTTTAATTGAAAAATATCACGACCACAGAACACTAGCATGTAGGTATTTCGATAAAATGCTCAACTTCTCGCCGTTAACTAAAGATACTACGTCGAACTTAACTTCATTTATAGAAACCTTTGATTATTCACTGAAAGCGATTCAAGCATTGAAAATTAATAACTTAGACGATTTCTTATTGTGTCATTTGGCATTACAACGACTCGACCCTCATACGCGTAAATTATTCGAAGAATGCCGTGATCAAAAGTTGATACCTACGTTTGCGGAACTAATATCGTTTGTAAACAAACAAATTAAAGTTTTAGAACACACTTTTACAGACAGCTCCTCGAATAACACGTCGAAGTCTAATAGTAATACTACACAAAATAAAAACCAAATTAAATCTTCGTCTAAGTCAGTTCTTAATACGACACGAGCTCCGCACAATAATAATAACAACCGTAATAATAATAACTCAAATTTGTCTTGCGTAATTTGTAAACAAAATCATATGATTTATCGATGTGATCAATTTCGTAAATTGTCTGTTGATGAAAGAATGAGCCGTGTTCATTCACTAAAACTTTGTCATAATTGTCTTAAATCTGATCATCAGTCTAGTGCTTGTAAAAGTACGATGAGTTGCGGGGTGTGTGCATCATCGCATCATTATTTATTACATAAAGATAACGCGAAGGAAGAAAGCGCGGGAATGTCGTCCGTGACGAAATCCTTAAACGTGCTGCCGTCTCCTGCACACACGCAGCAAGCGCTAGTGTCGTCTCACTTCGTAAGTGACACAACACACACACCGATACAGCAAGCATTAATCAGTAATAACTGCGATTATGGAGTAGTGTTAGGTACTACACTTACGCATGTTATTGACTGTGTTGGTCAATATCAAGATTGCCGTGCAGTCATTGATTCAGGCGCTCAGAGTTCTTTTATAACCACTGAATGTGCTCAGAAACTAGGATTACAACGTAAAAAATGTCCTTTTACCATTCACGGAATAGGTGGGGGCATAGTTAAAAATCAAGGCATGGTTACTTGTACATTAAAACCAAGACATGCGAAGGGTCCAACATTTAGTGTTAATTTAGTAGTTATTTCAAAGGTGTCCGCTGATATGCCTAATATCTCTTTCACAGATAATGTCATCAAAGAATATGACACTTTTAAGTTAGCGGATCCATTGTTTTTTAAGCGATCACGAATAGATATTTTGTTAGGTAATGACATAGTGTCAGACATCATTAGAGATAAACCATTAGTAATTAAGAATGGTATTCCGAGTGTTATTAAAACAGTTTTTGGTTATGTTATTAGTGGAAAATTATATCCACTTAATAATAATAGTTCGAAAAATCTTAATTTATCGGTTTCATATAACGAAGAACAGTCGATTGAAAAAACTTTACGCAGTTTTTGGGAAATTGAGGAAGTGCCGTGCACACCTTCAATAAATCCAATGGATCAATTAGCCGAGGAAATATTCTCTAATGGACATACTCGAGAGTCGAACGGGCAATACGTAGTGCCGCTGCCTTTTGCGCCTGAACGCTCGCCGCTAGGTGCAACACGCGCTGCGGCTGAGCGCCGGTTATTGTACACGGAACGTAAACTCGCGCGTACTACTGATTTAAATAAGAAGTATAAGGAATTTATGCGAGAATATGAAGACCTCGGTCATATGGAACTTTATCAGGGTGACCAGCCTAGCAAATACATTATTCCACATCACAGTATTTTGCGACCTACTAGTACCTCCACGCCTTTACGTGTAGTGTTCGACGCGTCCGCAAAGAGCAGTAATAATGTGTCCTTGAATGATATACTATTAGTCGGCCCTAAGTTGTATCCGGATATTGCGGCAATTATTTTGAAATTTCGGCTATTTGAATATTGTTTAGTAAGTGATGTTTGTAAAATGTATCGTGCCATCGCATTAAGAAAAGAAGATCGCTTGTATCAACACATTTTATATCGGGAATCGCCTAACGATTCAATAAAATTATACGAATTAAAAACCGTGACGTACGGACTTAGTTGTTCACCGTTCTTAGCAATTCGGACGCTACTTCAGTTAGCTAACGATGAAGGAAAACGTTTTTCATTCGCTGCTCAGGTCCTCCGTGAGGGAGTTTACATGGACGATATTCTATATTCATGTAATACTTTTGAGCAAGCTTGCTTAGTACAGGATCAACTGATTGGTATTTTTAAAAGTGCCAACTTTACCTTAAAAAAGTGGATGAGTAACAGTGAAAAGTTACTACAACGCGTGCCCTCGGAAAATAGGGAGAATTCCGTAACATTCGTTAAAGATGAAAACGATAGTACCATTAAGGTTTTAGGCCTTAAATGGATTCCAAAATCTGATAATTTTGTTTTTTCGGTTAATTTAACAGACAACGAGTCAACCAAACGATCAGTACTAAAATTGCTAGCGTCGATTTACGATCCCGTGGGTTTTATCGCACCATGCACTTTTGTAGCGAAGCAGATCATGCAAGAGCTGTGGAAGCTAGGCATCGGTTGGGACGAAAAGTTGCCCGATAACATTAAAAAATCGTGGCAAAATTTTATTTTGGAACTTCCTCTGTTAAAAGATTTACGTATAGAGCGTCACATGCTATTACCAAGAGAGACGGAATGCGACTTAGTTGGATTTTGTGATGCTTCATTGCGTGGCTATGCAGCATGCGTGTATGTTATCAGCCGCGATCAAGAGGGTAACGTAAAAGTTCGTCTAGTGACCGCGAAGTCTAAAGTCGCACCAATAAAACCCGTCACGATTCCTCGGTTGGAGTTGATGGGTGCTGTTTTGTTGAGCAAATTAATTAAGTTCGTAGTTGATACATTTACTCGTGTTAAAATTAACAAAATAACAGCAGCTTCAGACTCGACAGTCGTACTGTCGTGGCTTCAAACGGAACCTTATAAACTGAAAACCTTTGTCAGTCATCGCGTTACGAAAATTATTGAAGTTTTACCCCCTCATTTTTGGCGGCATGTGTGTAGTGAACATAATTTAGCCGATATTTGTTCTCGCGGAGCGTCTCCGGAACAACTTGTCAGTTGTAATCAACGTTGGTTACAGGGCACTGATTGGATGTATCAAAATTATACCGATTGGCCCCTGACGGTGTTTGTTAATGAGAGTAATATTAAAGTACCGGAATTAAAAGCGTCTGTTAATTTCTTGACTGAACATCAAAATAATGATAATTTTAATGAATCTAAAACAGAATTTTGTGAAAGAATCTTTCAACAGTTTTCATCATTTTCCAAATTGCAAAGATCGTTTGCTTGGATTTTAAGATTTAGACGAAAAACTAGTGACATGAACATTAACCACAAATCGGGAGTATTATCAACCTTCGAATTAAACGAAGCTCACGATAAATTGATAAAATTAGTTCAAAATGCTTATTTTGAAGCGGAATTAAAATTGATTAAAGATAAGAAACACGTTTCATCGTTACGAAAATTATCTCCATTTATTGATTCCAACGACTTCCTCAGGGTAGGGGGTCGCATCGGTCATTCTGAACTCCCGTATAATTCTAAACATCCGCGGCTTCTTCCGAAAAATTGTTTATTTACCAAACTATTAATAATTTATTTACACAAAAAATATTTACATGTAGGACCGCGAACATTGCAAAGTATAATCAATGAAAATTTTTGGATATTGTCTGCTCGTAGCGTCATAAGATCCGTTTTATCTAAGTGTAAAACGTGTTTCAAATGTAAACCGTCTTTACTGCAACCCGAAATGGCACCTTTGCCACCAACTCGGTTGATACCTAATAAGGTATTTTCTAACGTCGGAGTTGACCTCGGAGGTCCATTTTTTATTAAAGAAAGCTTACGTCGCAATGCTAAAGTGACAAAGGCATATTTAGCATTGTTTGTCTGCTTTTCAACAAAAGCAGTACATCTGGAAGTGTTATCTTCTCTCTCCGCAGACTGTTTCCTTGCGTGCTTAGATCGATTCGTAGCTCGTAGAGGTCTATGCGCTGTTCTCTACTCTGACTGTGGTACTAATTTTATTGGCGCCAGTAAACATTTGTCTGAAATCAAAAGGTTCCTGCGTGAGAGTCAAGATGACATTTCGGATGGTTGCTCTAAAAGACAGGTTGATTGGAAATTTAATGTACCCAGCGCTCCACATATGGGTGGTCTCTGGGAAGCGGGCATAAAGTCAGCAAAATATCATTTAGTGCGAAGTGTAGGGGAAAAGTCCTTAACGTTTGAGGAACTTTCCACGATATTTTGCAAGGCGGAAGCCATTTTAAATTCGCGCCCCTTATGCCCATTACCGGCTAGCGATAATCCCAACGAATTTAATGTTTTAACCGCCGGACACTTTCTCATTGGTCGAAGCTTAACCTCTATACCTGAGTACAACGTTCAAGACGTAAACATTCACAGATTGTCCCGTTGGCAGTATCTTCAGAGATGCTCCCAACTTTTCTGGAAACGCTGGAGTCATGAATATTTAAACACTCTTCAACAGAAATCCAAGTGGTTTACGTCTTCCTCTAACCCAAAGGTTGGAGATTTAGTGATAATAAAAACTGATAATGTTCCTTCCTGTAATTGGCCTCTTGGCAAAATAGAACGATTACATCCAGGTCCCGACGGTATAGTTCGGTGTGTGACGCTGCGCACTGAAAAAAGTGTCTTACAAAGACCAACTAATAAACTCTGCCTATTACCTTATACCAACTAGATTCAAACAAAACATTTTGTTAGATATTCTCGTAGGTACTTAGTTTAAAGTTTATTTTTTATTTTAGGGCTCTCTTTAATGATATAGTAATATAAGGTAATCTTAGTTCTCTGAAACCATCACTATGGTTTCGGTAGGGGGTATGTTCTGTATTTAACCCATGATTGGACGAATTTGAGAGTGAATGTCTGTTTACGCTCACTAAATCGGCACGCGATTGGCTGTGCCGTACCCGCGAACTGCTAGCGATTGGCGCTAAAACAACGAGCGCGCCATCTGTAAAAAGATGGCAGGCGCGCGGCGCCGGGTAGTCTGTCGTCGCCGCTAACCCGATGAACTGTCTAATTTTTGACTCCGTGAGTGAAAATTGATATACAAGGACAAATTGTGCACTACCGTGTGGTGTATTCGTGCCAGTCTCCGTGGTCAACGGTCTACTCAAAAGACCATTCGGATCAGCTGTGAAGCAGTGCCGTAGCAAAGAAAGGTGAGTCGTACTCAGATTTTTCTCTGTGAATTTGTTCCTGGATTGGGTGAACGGCGAACTCCGTTCGAACAGAACTACCTAATTCTCATTCTACAACCAGTTTAACTTACAGTCCACTCCTCTATTCCACAGTGTGTTACGTAATTACCCCGCTGAATACAACTAGCACATAACGCAACTGAACATAACGCAACTGAACATAACGCAAATGAACATAACTAGCGAAATTTGGGTGTTCTATAGGTACACCTCTGCCTAACCCTTCGGGAAATACAGGCGTGTTTTTATGTTTTGTATGTTGTTCAGACAGTTCAGAATCCAGCACCCTAATTGTGTAACACTATCAATCTCAATCTGAATAATTTTGAAGTAAGCTAATCCATTGCTTCATAAGTTCTAAAAAAGTGTCTGCTCAACAACGTAAAAAACGCAATGAATTTTGTTGAACTGTCAAAATGAAACCCATTGCTACTGATAGCGTGTTACGGAATTACCCCCGCTGTTTTAAACTAACACAGTTTAAAACAGCGGGCTATTTACACGTTTTATTAATTGATAATGATGTAATATTTTGTTGTTTTCTGTATAAATATTATTTTTTAGAAGTTAGCACATAGCATAAAAATAAGAATAGGTACATTAACAATACCTACCTAAATAATATATATGGTGTAATAAGACTCATTGTTTCCATTATTGTGCCGATATTACAAAACATACGGCTTAAAGGCTGCGGCTACAGTAGGCAGCGATTTGCGATGCGACTGGAAGAGCAAAACGAGAAAAACATGGTATGGCTACATTACAAGCGAAAAAAAAGCTATTTTCTAATAAATTCGCTTCAATTTCGCTCATGTTGATGTAGCCGATGCCGTGATTTCAGTAATGTTGTTCCTATCGCATAAAGAAATCAAAGATCGCTAGTAATATTATTTTGATGTACGGTGTAGCCATATACGTGAGCATTCATTTACTTGTTTTAATCGCTCATGTGTCGCAGGTCGCGTCGCGGCCTAATGTAGCCTCAGCCTAAAGGCCTCGTATTAATTTTGTATGAGTAGTATTTACCCATTAAGTGTTTTTTTTTTAGATAAATCATTCTGTGTTGTCACTAAGTTAAGTACCTATGTCCAGATAATACTGAATAATTTGTTTTTAAATTATTATGGACAATAATTTTTATTGATTAATATTGTTAAGGAACAGACGAGTTTAGTCTTGTGATGAAAAAAAAATTGAAAAATTTGTTAATTGCAAAAAAAAATGTAAATACTAAGTTAATTTTACCATGTTATTATAATATCGGAAATATCAGAACCGTTTTGGTGATTAAGAAATAAATCAATACATAAAATATCAATCATTCGAATTAAAAACAATTTTTTACTAATATTAGCCGCAAAGTCCACATGCTTCGTGTACCTAGACGAAATAATAAACTATTTTCTAATAATGGATTTTATATGGCGACCAAAGTTTATTATAAACTACCAGATTGTTTTAAAACACTTAGATAACTTTAGGACATTTAAATCTAAATTATTCAATTATCTCGTAAATGTACTACTCGACTAATGATTTTATGAACGATATGAAAAGTTGACTTAAATCTATACTAATATTATAAAGCTGAAGAGTTTGTTTGTTTGTTTGTTTGTTTGTTTGTTTGATTGAACACGCTAATCTTTGGAACTACCAGTCGGATTTGAAAAATTCTTTTTGCATTTATAGCCCAATTCTTGAGCAAGGCTATAGGCTATATAACATCACGCTATGGCCTTTAGGAGCCGAGCAAAAAGAAAAAAAGTCAGAAAGAACGCTAAGCAAAAACGAAGGCAGGCGATGCGGTGCGACGGGGTGGGTCGGAGTAACAAGAAATTTCACGCGGACGAAGTCGCGGGCAGAAGCTAGTATTAGAATAATTATATTCTGTTTTTATTATCTCTTTGACTTAATTTAATCTTTTTGACATTTCCATTCCTAATATTTGACTAATTTGCAATTTGAATGTTATCCTAATTTATTTAATTGAATGTGATATCTAACAAACCAACCAAAACCCTGTAAATGCGCCGAAATGCTGTACGCGAAACGGTAGAATATTATGAACATTTAAAACTATTTATAAAACTTTTAAAACTATATAAATTGTAACTCTTTAACAATATTCTGAAAAATAAATGGACTATTACTATTACTATTAAAAAAATACAATGGAATTCGTACGATCTAAGTCGCTTATTAAAATAGTTATTTATGATACTAGTGCGGTAAGTTGGTTTTTACAAACGAGTAGACGAATGTAAGCCCGAGACGAAGTCGAGGGCTTACCATAGTCACGAGTTTGTAAATACCAATTTCTGCACGTGTGTCATACAATGTTTTTCAACACATTTGCGAGAAAACAGTACAGTATGTAATTAGACAAACTTTTTCATTTGACTATTTTTAATAGCAAATAAGAAAATAAACAGATAGGTCACTACTCTTGGAAATTAATAGTAAAAATTGAAATTCAGTGAAATTTGCTGCTTTGGAAGCTTAACTGACTGACTGATTTTGTTTATTTAACAGTGGGAAAGTCGCAACAATTTTTGAAGTTTCTCATATGAAAATGGCGCGAATTTGCAAATGGCGCCACGTGCACGTGGTGAAAATTAGAACTACATCTTTCGTCTCATTTACTCTTTAGTATTAAAGTGAGACAACGTATTGAGCAAAAGCGCTTCCAAGGAGGTTCGATCAGTCAGGTTGTTTATTCTCATAATGTAGAACTCTTTGGTGGAATTCTTATATTATTTTTATGGAAATTAAAAAAAAAACCGTAAAGAAAACGCACGGTGCTATACAACGGAACGTGCGGTAAAATAGGTACTTAGGTGAGAGTACCTATTTTACCGCACGTTCCGTTGTATGGTGCGTAATTTTTAACTTTCGAACAATGTATACAGGCTTTGTAAATGCATTTTTCGAGCAAATGTGTTGAAAATATTATTTATTTTCTACCCTAAATAGATATTCAATTGTTTCCTGTATGTAGACGATAGAAAAAAATATTCATACGATGAAAACAAAGAAATATAAATAAAAATGTCAACATAAATCAGTATTCATAGTACGAAAACTGTTATTATTCAAATACATGAAGGTTCAGTATCGAAGAATTGTATTGTCTTATTGTTTTAGCTACGAACAGACGTTCTAGAATATTCTTAATTGAATGTTTTAATAAATTATTGTCATTCTGATAAACGTTGTTTTTTTCCCTACAATTTGAGGCAAAGAACTATTCAATCTTGGGTACGATTCCCAGGCTCTACATACAAATTTAAAAAAATCTGGCCAAGTGCGAGTCGGACTCGCCCACACGAAGGTTAGGTACACGACAGAAACGCCGAAAGAAACACGTTTGTTGTATGGGATAAATATTTATTTTATTCTGTTTTTAGTATTTTTTGTTATAGCGGCAACAGAAATAAATCATCTGTGAAAATTTCAACTGTCTAGCTATCACGGTTCATGAGATTAAGCCTGGTGATAGACAGACATACAGACGGACAGTGGAGTCTTAGTAATAGGGTCTCGTTTTTACTCTTTGGGTACGGAACCCTAAAAATGAAATAATTCCAAGATCTCATACAAAAAGGATTACCTCGAAATATGGAACAAAAGCGAAGGGTTGAAATGACGTAAGAATTAGGACCAAAATACCGTTCCGTCAAAGGTCCTTTGATACGGATCCGGATGTATGCATAAGCAGGTACAGGTGCCTTTGAGATTTGTACTACCTACTTAGGTACTTACGGAACCCTAAAAATATGTCAGAAGTACCGTCTTACATTTGATGATTCGGGACGCCAGCGCCAAGTGGCGCTCGGCAGAGTCTAGCCTGAGGTCATGGGAGTCGACGAGAGCGCTACAGAGCGGTAAGGAACGTCTCTTGACCAGCGGCCATCGTACGGACAACATGTGATTCGCTGGTGTGACTAACTTGTTCGTAAATTATAATCTGGTTTGAACTGCAAACGATTTTTCTATTGCGCAATAACCGCCCACAGTAGTTAAAATATGACTGATAATAACGAGAGAGAGGCTTGTGGCTAAGAAATAACAGGCTAACGGGTTAATCGATCAGGTTAAGCTATGCTTGCTGCGGTTGGTCCGTGGATGGGTGACCATCTTTACATACCAAGACCCCTCCGTGCCTCGGAAAGCATGTTAAGCTGTTGGTCCCGGCTGTCATTCATAAATCTTTGGCAGTTGTTACGGGTCGTCAGAAACCCGAAAGTCTGTCAACCAGTCTTACCACGGGGTTATCGTATTACCACTTATCTGGGTTGTGGAGGTCAGATAAGGAGTCGCTCCAAGTAAAATACTAGTATTCAGCTGCATCCGGATAGACTGGAAGCCGACCCCAACATAGTTGGAAAAAGGCTGGGCAGATGAATAACGAGAGAGACATACCTTCTCCGTCATATAAATTTAGAACTAACACTATCAGATTCCTCCTAAATCAAGATCAGACTTCGCACGCACACAGTTTCGGATTTCGTCCTGAGTTATATCTGTATAATTCAGATCGAAATCGGAAACTATGTGCGTACGAAGTTATACTAAGGGTGCTTACATAAAGCAGAGCCATAAGACGTGTTTTCCGGTATAGATCGCTGCAACTTGATCTACGGAAAGAAACGGTCACAATGTTTTACCTGTTTTCTTATGTGTGAGCGCATAAGTTAATACGGGGATATTTTACCTGCACAGATCGATACCGGTTTGTCTTTACCGAGAACCCGCGTCTTTTTGTACACACCCTTACCCTGTATACATACATAGTATCAAGCACGATGAACAACATGAATAGGTAGATACATAGTTTCCGCGTAACACAATAATCTTATCACAACAAGTTAACCTTTCAGATATAGGCGTAATATTAACCAGTCTAAGAAGAACTACGACATTTCAAAACACGTACCCACCTAACATAATATTATCAATAATATTATCATCCTTTACACAGCGTGTATCAGAAATGGGCATATTTATGGTTGGGTCAAAATAACCACCGTGTGGAGCCCTCAGGAGCCCTGACACAGGTAGAAGGCGTCGCGCCAGACCCCGTGTGGTCCAGTTTAGCTGGATCGAAAGAGCTGGAAGTCATGTGGAGAGGCGTTTGCACAGCAGTGGGATGATGCAGGCTAGCAGTAATCAGACCATCAAACTGAATAACTTTTTCCATAGAACCGACATCGTACTCCCGAAAATTAATCAGCTATACATTCGGGTCAGGAGGTATGAATGTTTTGTATACCTACGTCAGTTACAGACAGATATTTTTTTACGATTGCAATGTCGGTCTCATAGAAAAAGTTGTTCAATTTTTAACCGACTTCAAAAAAGGAGGAGGTTCTCAATTCGACGGTATGTTTTTTTTTTATTCTGTAAACATAAACATAATCAGCCTATGACGTTCCCACTGCTGAGACACAGGCCTCCTCTCAGAGAGAGGGAATGGGCTATGGAATGGACCCACCAAACGGGCCCAATGCCTGTTGGTGGCACATGTCTTGTAATTTTTGGTTCTAGGAAATGCCGGATTCCTCACGATGTTTTCCTTCACCATTTCGAGAGCAGCGGTAATTAAATAATTTACACAAAGAAAAGCACCTGTCAGGGTTCGAACCCACGACCTACAAATCGCAAATCGGAGCCGTAACCACACAAAATATATATATACACCACCTTATTATATTCTGTACCCTTAAATACGACGACACTTTTCTGATACAAATGCTGAATAACATAAAACATAACTCGCATTGTCAACATTCATCCTTCTACGAAGGCGAGAAATAGGCCCTGAAAGTATGAATAAAAGAACTTGCGAGTTTTAGCCGGAACGGAATCAAATGATGAAGAGTGGACCACTAAATGGATACCAAGTGAATTGCGGGTTTTTGAGCTAACGAGATTGTTTTAAATTGATTTAGTCGTGGCTAGAATTCTGAAAATAAGAAAGTTTAAAAATTATTATAATGTTAATAAAAAAATCAAGTGTGCAGTGAACCGCACACTCACATTTTTTTTCCTCGGGGAAATCCATAATGACACCGTCTATCTGGTGAGAACGGAGGGTTAGTTATTGTTGGACTCCTACTCCACTGCCTTGTCTTCTACTTCTATGGGGGGGCCCGGGAGATACTTGTATATTCGCCACACCTCCGACTTGTATCAGCTTTCACAAGTTTTCATTGGCATTCCCTACGTCAGTCCCTTTACAAGGCACGAAAAAAAAACAAAAAAACAATTTCCGTACATTTTTAAGGTGTGTTATACTATGTCCGGATGAGCTTTATGGGTGGTTTCAAATAGGTCTTACCTAATAAAATAGGGACAAAAGTATCTTGACTGAAATAAAAGTTTTTATTTCATATTGTTTTTTTTTATTTTCTGTCCATTGGGGGACCACAGTGTGTTCCAAAACGGGTATAATAGATGTAGGCAAGAAGACTTCCAGGCTGAAATGCTATTAGGCGGGTCGCATTAACCGCATGCAGGATGACCGCTGGGCAAAAGTTTCCACACATTGGGAGCCTGAAGATGGACGGCGCCGTCGAGGTTAGCCCAGAAAGCGGTGGCGAGATGTGGACGCGTACCACGAGGTGGCGCGGTGAAAGAGTTCCTGGAAGGACTTGGGGAGGCCTTTGCCCAGCAGTGGGAAGAGTATAAGATAAACAAAAAAAAATTATCAATGCACCTTTCTTCTACCTTTGTGAAATACAGACTTTATATTTCGTTCTATATTTTCAGCCTTCAATTTTTATCGTTACCTTACTTATGTCTTTACCAGTTAACAAGATTGGCTCCGGGCTAATGTCACAAAATATATTAGTATGTACAGACGACAGCACATCAAGCTACCCGAATCTGTCAAATTTTCTCAATCAACTTTGAGCCTTACGCTTTAGCGATAAAGTTGAAAATCTCTTAAAGAAAATTTGACAGATTGTAGTAGCTTGATGTGCTGGCGACTGTACCAATCGAAATTGGCCAGACAAGCAACTAAATAGAGGGCTCGGTTACGTGGTTTTTTAGAAGCAAAAACCGTCGTCAAGGTTCCGTCGTAAATCGTCTAATAGTGCACGTCGTTAAACTGTCACTTGGTACAAAAATATTAGGCATTACATACGATGATACGAGTACATTATTTTATGGCGTGGGGTGGAATAATTTAGATTTACAATAAAGTAAAGATATTTACGACTCCATCATTAGATAATGAATAAAGTTAAATTACTAATATGGTATGTAGAGACGTCAGCCCATCAAGCTACTCGAAACTGTCAAATTTTCTCAATCAACTTTAAGCCTTATGCTTTAGCGATAAAGTTGAAAATCTATTAAAGAAATTTGACAGATTGTAGTAGCTTGATGTACTGTATATGTATATTATATAAGCATATATATAGAGAGGCCATATACTATAGGTAAGCACCTATATAGGTATATGCTCGACTGACATATAGATGACCGCTTATACGGATTTCTTTGCAAATAGAAAAAACCGCATCTTAGAATAACAGACCTAGGTAGCTTGCCTCGCTTGGGTGTTATCTACTAATGTGGTGACATGTCAAAACATAGATATTTCTGTACTCTATCTAAATTATATCGATTATACACATATCTAATCGACATAAACCTTCCGGATATTCTGTCAATGATGGTGAAAACCCCATCAAAATCAGTTGTGTTATAAATAACCTTATTGCCAAATATCATGATTCTAGGTCAACGGGAAGTACCCTAGAGGTTTTGATTCCCTTGCGAGGGTCAAAATATGCACATAAACGGAACATAAACGACCGTATCTTTTGATTGTGTTGACTTAGAAATTTGATTTTTTCACTGCTTCAAGGGATGGCAGCCCTGAGTATTTGATATTAATTTCAACTTGATAACTTTACACGTTCCTGAGAAAAAGGTCTTGACAGACGGACAACAAAGTGATGTTTAAAGGGTTCCATTTTTAGGGTTCCGTACCCAAAGGGTTAAAACGGGACCCTATTACTAAGACTCCACTGTCCGTCTGTCTGTCTATCTGTCATCAGGCTGTATCTCATGAACCGTGATAGCCAGAAAGCAGAAGTTTTCACAGATGTATTTCTGTTGCCGCTATAACAACAAATACTAAAAACAGAATAAAATAAATATTTAAGGGGGATCCCATACAACAAACGTGTTTTTTTCGGCGTTTTTGACTTGAGGTACGGAACCCTTCGTGTGCGAGTCCGACTCGCACTTGGCCAGTTTTCCTTTTGAGATACGGAACCCCAGAAGTAGTTGTTAGCCGCCTGTATACCAATCTCCTTATTCCTCTGTACGTTAGCCTTCCATAATCCTGTATGTAGTATGAAACTTGTAACTTATAATACTTATTTTAGAGTCACATCATATTTTACATCAACCTAAATCCAGATTTAACCTTATAATACGGTACCTAACGTGCTGCGTCGTAAAAACATTCATGTTCGTAAAACATCAACTTTCTAAGATCGCTTTTTGCGTTCTTCCATGAATATGTTATTAGATGAAGTACCTGTAATAAAGGAGCAGCGATAATATTACTCACCTCATATTAACTGCCTCGACGTTAGTATAGCTAGAGGCAAGCCAGAGGCAAACTAGAGGCAAGCTATATGCAAGCTAGAGACAAGCCAGAGGCAATCTAGAGGCAAGCTAGAGGCAGGCTAGAGGCAAGCTCTCGAGCAAAATGTGGTTATTATTAACTCTTTTGCCAACCCCTTCATAGATAAGCGTGATAGTATGTATTTACCGACACATCGACAACTAAGATTTAAGAATACATAAGTACCTATCTAACTGCAACATAGTTATCGTCACGAGCACAGCTTAACATAACATAACTAACTGCAACCAAGTTATCGTCCCGAGCACAGCGTCTATTTCTCTGCAATAACATAAGTAGACAAAAGGACATGCTCTGTTATTACCAATGTTATTACTAGACTACCAACAGATTACGACAACACTATTGCATTAGAGGAAGCTGAAGTTCTTTAGTAAGAGAGACGCGCATGTCCTTGTCAACTCATTACATGATTACACTATTCCGTCTGTGTCTTTCTGACTTAATTTCAACAAATTACCACAATATTATATTTCTAAGCGCTTATTAGATGGGTGATGATTATTAGATGGGTGGGTGTGCAGCATTGCGCACTTTTACACTACATGGATTCTTTGTCGCCTGAATGAAATTGACGAGGGTCGAGGGTCGTTGTTGGTAAACATTTGTGTAATTATCACTGGCTGTATCGAAAAAAAAACAAGATTGCGCTGTTAGTTCTAATTTTAAAATCAACAGAATTCGTTTCCCTTACCTACATGAGTAGTTATGTAACGTCAGAAATTAAGTTCACGATTCCAACTGATTGCTCCCTATGTAGAAGAGCCGGCAGATGATTATCTGTCGTTGGAAAAATCAGCCCTAAGAGAAACAAATGCCTACGGCAAGAACATTAATTTCCGTTAAATCATGCATACGTGGGCTTAAGCAAATATATACAAACATTATTATATTGTCCAATTTCTCAGAATCGTTGTTTACTTTGTGTGTTCGGTGTTATCCTACTTTCTACTATATATTATACTAGCTTCTAGGTTCGTATCGCATCGGATCGGAAAGATTACGAACGGATGCGGCGACAGCCAATCGCGTCCGGCAGGATGTCGACGCATACGATCGGCTCCGTACGTCGCTTGCGTACAATGCGTGCCACGAAAGATGAGACTTGACACACCACGTGGTTTGACATGCGCAGTACACGATTTTAGGTATCTTTAGCGGTATGAGGTCTGAGTGCGGGACGGGTCCGGACGTCATAGGGGCGGCGGAAAGAGCAGGGGAGGCGGGGTCAAGTCTCATCTTTCGTGGCACGCATTGTACGTATCCGTTTCTGCGCCTAGTCAAATAGTTTCATTCCTACCGTGATGACGTGTTCTAATTTTTGAAAATGGTTGAAGTTGACGTAATATTGTTGGCTATTGCATTAGAAGAAGAATAAAATAATCAGAAAATACAGAAGAGGAAAGAAAAATATGAACGACAGCCGAAAGGATTTGATCGGATACGACGACAGGCGTACGGAGCCAATCGCGCGTCGCAGCATACTTTCGGGTACGATCGCGTGTCGCGGAAGACGCCCGCGGTCAAGGTGCTGTGCGCGGCTTGGTAATATGGACTTTAAATACTGTGTACACGATTTAATATCGTTTAAAGATTGTAAAATCCGTTCCGATCTGATGCGGTGCGAGCCGTTTGGTGGAAATTATCCTTTAGGCAGAGGAATTTTGCCAGTTATGTTTAAATCCCATTAAATATGGGCGTCAACCGCGACTCCTGGCTGCTACTAAGAAATTCCAGAAGGAAAAACCCAAGAGCACTTTACCCGATCCGGGAATCGAACCAACTGACTCGTTGGTCTAGTGACCGCAAGCGCTACTACTAAGCGTGAGGTACTGGATTCGATTCCCGGAACAGGCAAAGTATTATTGGATTTTTACATCAGGAATTACTCAGTAGCAGTCTGAATTCGGCCTCCTCGAGTAGCGCAGTTTGTTCCGTCAGTTGCTCAACTAAACCGAGCGCTCGGCGCATCCTGGACAGTCACACCCAACACCTTAGTTGACTGGCCAATTCTTCCCTTGCGGTGGTAGGGCTAACGCCCGCCTGGTTTGCAATACCCTCCCACCGAAGTCGGGCGTCAAGCAGCCTGCTTCGTCGATACGTGGGAGTTCCAGTGCCTTAGACCTCATCTGGGCACGCTCGTTCCATCATATACCTCATCCATCGCTTTCCATCAGGCGTGATCGAGGTCAAGAGCGGGCCCATTCAGCAATAAAAAATAACTGGTCAAATTTTGTTGTCTACATATTCGAACAGGTAGCCTTGAAAACGTTGTAACTAAGACGGTCTTAGTTACAACGTTTTCAAGGCTACCTGTTCAGAGGTGTATTGACAGGTCTTAGTCTAAGACCTGTCAATACACCTCTATAAAACGATAAGATTCTCTTGGGCCAGGAAATCAATTAGATCGACCAGTAATAAAGTCACATAGAACAATTTATTGCTCATAAATTGGTCTTCCAGGGGATACAAGAATAGCTAAGGAGCACTTTCTGCCTAATTGGCAATTTTGCTTCTCCTAGAAGTAAGATTCTTTCGTTGCCATATTACACACATTACACCTACAGGTTACAGGAATTGATACCTATTTAAATATGTCGTAATAAAAATCTAGTTTTTTTACTGATAAAACCCAAATACATATAGGACTTAGAATTCAATACAATTTCCTTTTATGACAATTAAATACCTACATAAAAATAACTAAGTACAATGCAATTCAGAATAATAATTACTACAATAGGTAGATATTAAAGAAGAATAATTTATTAGATTCACTAGCGTAAAGGAAAAACTAGCTATTACTTCCAGAAAATATATTAAAAATTAAAATAGCCCTAAAAATTCAAATAAAGGAAATAATTTTCTTTTCTTTTATATGTAATGGCATTCATGGAAGTTTTATATCGTAAATAGCCAGTAGCCTAGTGATTGGATCTTAAATAATGACTGATTTCATATCCGTATCCGCTTTTGCTCGTGGCTTCGGCCGCATGTCGGAAATTATACACCTACACCTTCGTCATAAATTGCTTCATCTAATAGTGAAAACCGTATCAAAACCCGTCCGGCAGTTTTGAGTTTATTGCGTTCAGACAGACAGACGCAGCGGGGTGACTTTGTTTCACAATATATGGTGACCCTTTTTTACACTACATATTATAATCAAAAGGACAAACCTATTAAAAACTAGTGTACACTTATTTTGTTATATCATGTAATCAAAGCAGCCGTATTGTCTGACACACATGCCACGCCACCTGACCTGGAATCATGACCTGACTGACGCGAGCCACTTTTTTATCGTGTCTAGGCATAACTCACCGTTACCCTTGATTTCAACATGAGAGCTTAAGGGGACTACATGACCTAAAGCGCGGTCACTTTCTGACTGTATAGAAAAGAAAAAGAAGCGCGATGACACAACACTGATAATTTATTGCAAAATATGTAGCAATTATCTATTTACAAAAAATCTATTGTTTGGACTAAAAAATTAAAACACTAGTGCATTAAGTATATTGCTTGTAGAATAATCTGACAAAAAATCAGAATGATTGTATGTATGTGTATATTAGTATGGTTTTTATTGTGAAAAGAAAGTTTTTAGAGGTATATTCATGATTTTTTTCTATCGTATGAAATTAATTATATTTTGTCTTCAACACACTATCTAACTAGCATATATTCTGATTCTATTTCTGATTTTATTCACTGTAGTCGATCGTGTACTTTTAGGAATTACAAAACTTGCGTTTTTTGCGTTTAGGTCCTGTAGTCTCCTTAACATAATAGCCACGTCTGTATTTCCTTACTGGGTGTGCAATATATTATGGGATAGTAGGTACACACCCACATTTCCCTCGTTATCTTTTAAATCCCATGTAATAGGAGAAGAGACTGTCGCAATTAAGCGGGTAAAAATCCAGACTCTGGGCTGTTACTGAAATTTTCCGACCGAAAACGCACAGTTTGAACCCAGTTGCGTAATACGTTTTCAATAACAATCCAAGAGTTTTTATGGAAAATCCTAATCCATTGCTTCATAGGTTTTAAAAGTTTGTCTGCTCAACAACGTAAATAACGCAATGAACCTGGCTTAACTGTCAAAATTAAAGACGTTGCGATATTTATTGCCACTTAATGTGTGTCACGCAGTTACCCCGCAGGACTCCACGCGCAATAGTCGCACTTGCGATCACTAGACCGATGAGGCATCATCATTTCATTTTCCCGAAACTTTAACACACAACTTTACCATTTCATTTTACCATAAATAATTTAGCAACTAAAACATTAAGAGGAAATGCGGGTGGTTGTTTTTGCATAGAAACGCTCTATTATCTACATGTATGTCCCTATGTTTTTCTTTTTGATGGCACATCATTTATAGAAACACTAGAACCCTCAAAAAAGCTGAATTAGGTTGCCTTTCGGTGGAAAGACCAAACAATAAAATCGCTTTCTTTTTATAGCTTGAACTAAGTCAGCGTTGGTATTGGTTGGTTTTACACACATCCCACCACACACACTCCACATCACATCTTTTGCCGCACATCCATCCCTGATGAGCGAGGATGCGTAGCGAGGGATATGTGTAAAACTAACCAATACCAACGCTAACTTAGTTCAAGCTATAAAAAGAAAGCGATTTTATTGGTTGGTTTCACACACATATATCCCTCGCCTCGCATCCTTGCTCATCTCTGGTGGAAAGGCAACCTTAAACCGCTGCCAACAGAGGCCTAGTGTACAAATTTGACAATTATTAATGAAAAAAAAACATAGGAACACAATAAATGTCCTTCTTATTCAGTTTATGAAATATCTTTTCAATTGGTCCAATATTGGAGGAGGAAATAGGCGAGAGTCATACCTCGAATTTTTATTCAAAAGTCTCTCCGACCGCATTCCCAAAACATCCTCCAGTCCATGTGTCGTAACTGCCATTAAAATAGTAACCCAACCCAGAGCGTTGGTCATTATATGTATATCTCATTAGACGAAGGCGAAACCTACTAATGAAGCTGGCATTTTCACGAAATGCTGTATTTGCATAGTCCGTCCATTTTCGTGGTATTTTGTGCAATGGGTTAACAGGATGATGTTTGTGTTTCTGAATTTCGAAGTCCTAATTGCTTGTGGTGCATAAAACTTAATGAACTTTCCGAAGAAATAAATAACGTTTCACTAATGAACAAAATATTCTCTAGCAAGGCAGTGTAGAATTGCTTAGTATATTATTTTATTACAACACTATTTATATTATGAACTTTGCAAGGAAATAAAGAACGCTTCACTAATGAACAAAATATTATTTAGCAACGCACGTGTACAATTGCTTATTATAATACCTATTATTACAACTACAATTCGTACAAAAGAAAATGTACTCAAATATAGCCGATTGTACTTATATTTCGGACAGTGGAGATGCACCTTTAGAGCTCATAATTATCCTGCCTTAATCCCAATTTACTCAAAGTCGACAAAGCGCGTACATACCTATTCTTCTGCCATGCATTTCAAACAGCCATCATGTCATTCACCTCGTTTCTAGCCCTATCATCTTTCACACAGTCGATCCATCGTTTCTTAGGTCTTCTTTTACTTTTTTTATATTATAGTGGTGTGAGGAACTGGGTGTAAAGTCATCCTCCATAGAAAAGGGAGGATCCTCCAACCAGACGGGTGTTGTGTCTGGCGGGCAACTGCCCGTTGATTCATGTCGGGCCGTTGTATCTTTGCTAATTGCGCGGTAAACTCTGCTTGCGAGATACAGGATTTCGCGTGACGTCAGTATGACGCGTTGTTCGCATTTGGCGTTGTAGATACCGCTACATCACTCCCCTCTGGAGACCGAAGGTCGATAGCGCTGCAATACTTTTATTCATACTCTAAGCTTTCCTGACGTCATGTCCCTTTAGAAGACCCCTGGTATGAACATATTACGGCATATGCAGTACATATTTCTATACTTTAAAACCGTTGTCCAACCGGAACCCAACATTACGACCCCATGTTTTCCCTCCATCGTTTATTTAAAACATGGCAGCTTATCTTCCCTTGAGCCACTACATGGCCTGCAGTGTTGCTTTTTGCTAACTGTTTTTAGCAAAGAGCCTCGGGCCATACAGTACCCCGACAGGATACGCACATGTCTACATTAAACTAATGATTCTGTAGTCCTTCTCGCAACGTGTACTCGTATACTAATCACACTATCGCACTAATATTATAATGGCCAAAGTTTTTGAGTGTGTGAGTGCGTGTGTATGTTTGTTACTTCTTCACGCTTAAACGGCTGGACCAATTTTGATTAAGTTTTCTACGGAGGTAGCTGACACCCTGGATTAACATATAGGCTACTTTTTATCTTACCACGGGATCGACACTTATGCGGTATATTGAAGGTTCTTCATTTGAAATCATAACATACGGGTTAAAAATAATACCAGCTAAATCTCTGGTTCATTCCCTTTTGACAAAACATCAGAATTTAGGGAGCATAAAAACTTTTAAAATAATTTGGTTGAGGTGATTCGGTGTACATTTTATAGATATCAACAGAGATACTTTAATTAATAAAATCATAGGTCAATTTGTCTTAGTTAATGCTCTTAGCGGTATAATTAGTGGAAATAACATAATAATAACATAACTAACATAAATACCTAAACCGGCTAGCTATAGTACAAATAAACACACAACCACTATGGTAAAAGTTTGTAAAATTATATTAAGAAAGGAATTGGTATACAATTATTTGAATAAAATAAAAGTAATATTTAAACTTGACAATAAGATTACTATTGACAAAAAGTTTACATTACCCAATTTGTAGCCATTAAACATCCAAAAGAGGATTTTAGCAGAGCGTGGTTTCGATCCACGGACCTCTGGGTTATGGGCCCAGCACGCTTCCACTGCGCCACTCTGCTTGCGTGACAAACACGCGAAATATAACTTCACTATCTGCGGCTGATGCAATACTACAGTACACTGACTAATTAATTACCTAATCTCGTCGAGTACACATTATAGCGCCTGATGATTTGAAATTCTCACGTCCTCACACATATTTTGACAGCCGATTTGTCGCTGGCGATGTCAAAAACCGTGTGGACGTGATTTTGACTTCGTCTGCGAGTCGTTATTATCAAAAGTATGCGTGTGTCCCTAGCATAAGACACACCATTTTTTTCTATAGGTTCTTACTTGTATTTTCAAAATATTAAGACATGAAAAAAGAGGATATTAGCAGAACGTGGTTTCGATCCACGGTCCTCTGGGTTACGGGCCCAGCACACTTCCACTGCGCCACTCTGCTTGCATGAGGATAAGGTGAAATATAGCTTCTACAACTAGGGCTGATGTAATATTACAAAATATTAATCAATTTAATCAGTCATAGATACTAGTTTGTCTATAAGAAGGATATACCTAGGTAAAATAAAAAAGAGGATTTTAGCAGAGCGTGGTTTCGATCCACGGGCCTCTGGGTTATGGGCCCGGCACGCTTCCACTGTGCCACTCTGCTTGCGTGATGATATCTTGAAATGTGACTTCTCTCTCTGCAATCAATCAAACTACCTGGATACACTATTTTGTCTAGAGGTAAGTCGGATTTTCACTTTCAAAAAGAAGATAATAGCAGAGCGTGTATAATAATAAAGAAAGAAAGAAAGAAAAAAAGAAAAAATATTTATTGCGACTCGTAAAGGAAGATCACAAACTAAACTAAATACAGATAAATACATACTAATACTCCCTTATCGATGCTGTGCGTGAATCTATCTAATCCAAACATTTGGGCCTTTGGTTATTAGGATGTGCTTTATTTCACCAATTACTCTCACAAGCAGAGTGGCGCAGTGGAAGCGTGCTGGGCCCATAACCCAGAGGTATGTGGAACGAAAGCACGCATTATTATTATTATACAAAAAACGTGTTTTTTTTCGGCGTTTTTGGCTTGTGATACGGAACCCTTCGTGTGCGAGTCCGACTCCCAGTTGGCCAGTTTTTTAATGTTGTTTTAAGAAGCCTAAAGAAGAAAAGGGCACTCATAAAAAGGCCGGACCTTACACTATACGCTGACACCTGACTCGTTTGATTGATTAATATTTTGTAATATTGCATCAGCCGCAGATAGTGAAGTTGTATTTCGCGTGTTTGTCACGCAAGCAGAGTGGCGCAGTGGAAGCGTGCTGGGCCCATAACCCAGAGGTCCGTGGATCGAAACCACGCTCTGCTAAAATCCTCTTTTTATTTTAACTAGGTACCTATAATCCTTTCTATAGGCAAACTGTAGTCCGCGCGGAACTCATGATTCAGCCGGTCGATTCTGTAAAAATCTCACCGTGAAAACTTAGGTGAAGTGAGTTTGTTTTTGCTAGGAACTGACACTATTGACAGCTCACTCCACGCTCACTTCACATAAGTTTTCACGGTGAGATTTTTACAGAATAGCACCCCAGTACGTGCGTTGCGAACAATTATAGGCAACCCCGCCGCACAGTGTATTTTTCGGACCTAAAAATGGACACCTCTTTTTTATTTAACTAATCGTTTGTGTTCGTCATTTAGAACATCAGAGTAAAACTCCCGCGAGTCAGTTCTTCTTAGTTTCGGAGAAAATAAATATTAAAGTTAGTTTTTTTTTTATGTGATTTTTTATAAAACCGTTAATTTCTCAATAACAGTTAGACTATATCGATTGAAACTTTAGTATGTTATGTAGCAATAAACAACACACTTAATTGCGAAGAAAATATTTCCTAATTCAACAGGAACAACGTGAATTATTTTTTTTCTGTTTTTAGGTTTTTATTTTTTTTTTGCGAGGATGTATTGGTATTCGGATTTATTTTAAATAGGAAATAATTATTTATACTAATGTGCATCACACTGTTTTTTTTCACAACCGAATTCTAATATATCTAAGAGTTACTGGAGTTCAAATTTTTTTCAGATTTTTCTGTTAATTTGGTGTCTAGGGTTGTCAACTTTTTACAACACAAAAATATAATTAAAATTCAAAATACAAGAAAAGGTAATTAATATGTTATTTATATGTTATATTTTAAAATTATAATTCTTCTGTGACAACCCTATCAAAATAATTTAAATTTCTTTTTTTTCGCAGATATATCAAGATTCGGATTTGAAATTATTAGGGATAATGCCTAACAATAAAAGGCACATTTTTGGTCAAAAAACTAATCCGAATAATGGTACATTTCGGAGGAAAAAAATAAAGTATGAAATTAAAAATAAAAGCTGTAACTTTACTTTCGTACAACCTTTTAGGGTGAATCTTTTTTTAAATTATACCTAATGTACATAGGAATAATATCCCCAAGAATCATTAAAATCACATACCTTTTTCATTGTAAAAGTAGGTTTCTATGGTTTTTTTGAAGTTTCAGAGTTCGATTTTTAAAAATTTATCTCTCTGAAACTAAGAAGAACTGACTCGCGGGAGTTTTACTCTGATGTTCTAAATGACGAACACAAACGATTAGTTAAATAAAAAAGAGGTGTCCATTTTTAGGTCCGAAAAATACACTGTGCGCCGCCCTCACCCCCATCCCCACCCATGGCGCGGCCAACTAGTTCCCCGCGGACTGTAGTATCCATGGCTGATTAGATTAATTAATGTTTTGTAATATTGCATCAGCCGTAGACACAGAAGCCACATTTCACTACACCATCACGCAAGCAGAGTGGCGCAGTGGAAGCGTGCTGGGCCCATAACCCAGAGGTCCGTGGATCGAAACCACGCTCTGCTATACATCTCTTATTTATGTTTTTTTACGTAAAAGCAGAAAATTCATGAAAAAATTGACATTTGTATATATTTGCCAGTGGAAAAACAGACAGACAGACATGCTTTCGCATTTATAATATTAATATTAATACTTTATTTCAGAACATGGTGTCCATTTTGTTAGTAACAATGTCCTTATAGTCTAGTGTTAGCCGTGAGTGTTAGTAATACTTAAAACTACCCACAACAAAACATAAAAGAAATAAACTCAATCACTAAGCAATGATTGATGTAGCTACAGTCCAGCCGACTAGCTATCTTTTCTGACTGACCGACTTCTTGACAATTCAAAAGTGCCTGTAAATGGTTTAATTGAAATAAATGCTTTGAGTTTGAGATTGAGTTATGCTAAGGATGCTCTTTCGTGGCACGCATTGTACTCTATGCACCAGAGACGCGCATCTTTTACGCATCGTAGCGTAAAAGCAGTCTACGCGATGTTCAGCAAACTAACCAATATTAGTATAGATTGGCAACTTCTGCCTGGGGCGTTCTACGTAGAGAACCCATACAAACGCGCGATGCAAAGTCAAATTCCATAACAATAAGAAGTCAGGAGTACAATAATAAAGATTATAATATGTATTTTTCCTCTTTGTAAAACAAGACATATTCAGGATTTCTCCGTATTGCCTAAAATACCTATGATAAAATCCTTATTCACCGACCGTCTTCACTTCCACAGATAATTCGTATGGAGTTGTACAATTTTATTCTTGCACGAATAAAGGCTCCTACAAACAGGCGCACGCGACGCGAATCGCGCGCAAAACAAAGGCACTGCTCGTTGCTGCGACTTGCGGTGCCTTTGTGTCGCGTGTCGCGTCGCGTCTGTGTGTACAAGCCTTAAGGTAAAGAGAGATTTTTGTGACCTAAATAAGTTACCTCACCATTAAATCCTGAAAAAGATAAGCTAAGTCAGGTACAGCTCTCAACTGAAGTTATGCTCAAGTACTATCTATAAGTAAAGTCAGGGTAATTAATTGTTTATCAAATTGACTACCAATTTAAATTGTACGTGTTTTAAGTTTTTTGAAAACCGTAATTTTTTGTTATATGTATATAGTCATATAACAGTAAAAGAAATGACGGTTTTCAAAAAACTTAATACAGGACAGAATAGTAGTGTCAATTTGATAAACGATTAATTTCTCTCACCGTACCTACTTATAACAGCATTAGCCCGGAGACGAATATTTTCATTTAAAAAAAAAACGATTTGTGTCAGACAATTTATCGTTTCGAAAGAAAAAAGTTTAGCTTTGTCGTGAGTCGTTTAGCATCAAAGGTTCTGTGAGAGGCGATTAAAGTATTACAATGTAGATAGGTATGTACATAGGTACGACAAGTAACGCCTCGGTTGTGGTTTTAAGGCTCCTACAAACAGGCGCGACACAAAGGCACCGCTCGTTGCGCGACTTTAACGGCACGGTTGGCGCAGTGGTTAAGCGATTGACTGCTGCGCTGCGTGTCGCGGGTTCGATTCCCGCACGGAACAAATATTTGTATGACCTACAAGTAGTTGTTCCGGGTCTGGCTGTTTGTGTATGTGAGTTTAAATGTTTGTAAACGCACCCACAATACAGGAGAAATTCTTAGTGTGGGGAAACGTTTTTTTTTTTAAAAAAAACTTGCGGTGCCTTTGTGTCACGCCATTTTAAATGGCGGATTCGATCAACTCTTTGATATACTCGTTTTCGTCGTCAAACGTTTATATAACGTAGGTACCTGTCGTATAGCACATAGTGTTCGGCGAATCTCGTGTATTCTCTTTGGCGTCCGGTAAACCGTCATAATAGGAACTACGGATACAAACGAACCCCATTCGTGGACGTCCTGTGCCAGTTGTGACCCCGGAATAATTAAATTCTCTAACGGTGCGAAGTTTGGAACTGTATCCATGTAATATGTATAATGTCGTTATAATACTTACCTAAACTAAACTTGTCACTTATATGGGATTAGTGCAGTGATTGATGGTATTAGGTGTAAGCAAATATTATTATTTGGGGTAGAGTTACTATACCCATGCGTCATGTTCGTGAGCGGGCGTCGTCAGTTGGGACTGATCATCCCTTAGCGACCGCGACTTAATTTAATTATTTTATTTTTCATTTTTTTTTTAATTTAATTGTATTTTTTTCTTTATGATTTTACTCTGGACGCTTTTGACGTGCACGTTTTTTTAAATTGATCTCACATACATAGATATCTATAATTATAAATTCAACATTAATGATGATGTTGTAACAATATATTATAGGTAATTTAAAAGAGTTTCCATGGAATTTCTTGCTCTACGCTTTGGAATGGGGAACTAGCTTCATCCTTCTGAATGGGCGACTTCTTTGACAATACAAAAGTGCCCGTACATGGTTTAGTGGTTGAAATAAATGCTTTGAGTCTGAGTTTTAGTTCTAGGTTGTGACTGACTGTACTAGTTTTCTATCTTATATCGTTTTATATCGTTTTGCCGTGATTCAGGAATAAAAACTGTAATGAATAAACATGAAAGTGGTATTAAATTACTTTTTTCTAGTAAGTCTCTACTAATTAGTGAAAATAATTCCTGGAAAAAAATAAAGTCGTATTTAATGGTTTCAAGAGCAGTGATGGCGAAGTGGTAACGGCCGCGACTTACGAGTCGTAAGGTCGTAGGTTCGTACCCAGACAGGCGCTTTACTTTGTGTAAATTATTTCATCACTACTGCTCTCAAAACGGTGAAGGAAAACATCGTGAGGTAACCGGCATGTCCTATAACCAAAAATTCGAAGACATGTGATGTGTACCAACCCGCACTTGGGCCCGCGTGGTGAATTACGTGGTGAATACGGCCCACTCCCTCTCACAGAGGCCTGTGTCCCAGCAGTGGGAACATTTTAGGCTGATTATGTAATGGATTTAACTTTGTTGTTTGTTTTATAAAATAATTTTCGAAACAGAATGTTGGCCATTGCCACAGAAGAAAATAATATGTTCATGCTCCGTTACTTTAATAAATTGAGTGAATTTTTGTTCTGAGGTCTTTTTTTTTGTTTTAAGGAAAAATTACATTAATTTGGCTCCTCGTCAATATTGATCCTGCCTCATAATAATAATTATCTTGTACCAGGAAAACAAGAGTTCAGGGAAACCAAATACTTATTGACCCCCGCTCTTTTCAAAGTGAGTTTGAAGGGGACTGGTTTTTCTGTATTTTGGGAAGCTTACATTCAAGTATCAATTTCAGTTGCGAAGGCTTACTTTTGTATTTGTTTTTTTTTTTACAAAACTTATTCCATCATTATAAAACATTGCATTATGTCTTAATAAAAAAATTGGTTTGACTGGAGGCGAAATTAATTCTATGGGAAAAAATGGAATATAATACTCTATATTATGTACACCATTAAAATTACAGATATAAATGTAAATATTTTAAATGGGGTGACACGATGGGCGGTCTTTTTGCTAAAAGCGATATTTTAAAGGGAGAAGGAGAGACAATAATGCAAGTAGTCTGCGATGTACCTTTACATGTATAGGTAAGTAGATACAATAAATACATAAGACATATACTTATCTATATAAATATACTTACCTATACAACAATAATTATTTTACAAGAGCAAAGGATATAAAATTATTTTTAACACTTTCCGGTTCGGTCCTTTATTAGAGAAAGACAGTAGAATTTTTCATACAAGATCACAATACTGTCATAACCATACCAACAATATCACGGAAACTTAAATCGTTTATCTAGGGTGGTAGACGGCTACAACCGTATCCGTTTATTCCGTTGTGGATGAAATCTGTTTACGTGAGCACTTACACCACTTGTTTTTTATAGTAAATCAACGTGATCTCAACCTCATTACTTTAAGCATAAAGTCTATACAATAAGCAAATAAATTTTACACTGCGGTAGCCGTGTTTGACCTAAAGAAAGTACCAAATTTCATAGAATGACAGTACGGCGACAGCCGTATGGCTGTCGCCGTACTGCATTCCATGAACTTTTAAAATACGGTTACAGCCGCTACCACGCTGGAAGGTGATAAGCAAAGAAATAGTGCTTTATTATGATAATTTTGAAAATGGACAAGCTCTAAGTTCCACTTACACAAAAAGTCACCAAATGCATTAAATTTACGCGCTAAACATATTTTTTTACGTATTTATTCTGTCTTCAAATGATTGACAAAAGAGCTATGTTTTAAATACTCCTTTTGCTTTATTACATCATAATGCTATCCAGAATCCAAAGCATTAAATATTCCTTTATCTAAGATGTTCACACAAAATTTCCTTGACATCATAACAAGGGTTCCTTTTGAACTGAAATATGTAGGTTACGAACATCTTTGCAAGCTAAAGATACCTACTTAATTCATTATAATATTAACTAACCCTTTAGATATTCATACTGAAATGTCCATGAGACTGTCTGTATTCCCGGCATCAGTACATCACATATTCAAGCTATAATTTCCAGTTTTAGTTGATCTCGCACTGCGGTTTTCCGAACAATGAGAAGTCAGCTTAGATTGGTTATGTAATATAGGTATAGCTCGATGTGTAACCGTGCATACATCATATAAGATTAGACAGACAATAAAAATATAAGAGAAATGTGCAGTGATCCAAGACTTTCTTTTCAATTTCATTTGATTTGCTTTTGTCAATGTAAAGGACTTCTTTGGAAAATGCTTTCATGTAGACAAAGTTATATTCGCTTATTTTTATTCTAGTATATTTTTATCTAAGAAATTGTGCTAATGTTTTGGATTCCGTACGTGCCAACAGGTCCCTGTTATTAAGCCTCAGTCTGTCAGCGGGCTGTGTCTCATGAACCGTAATAGGTAGACAGTTGAAATTTTCACAGAGTATGTATTTCTATTGCTTTTTATTCATTTCTTCGCGCAGACAAGCCATGGAGTCTACGTCGAAGATGGCGCACCGACGCCTCAGATGTTCGTGTCTTCGAAGTATGCATTCCAGTGCCGTTTTGTGGAAATAAACTACTAAACTACTATTGCTGATATAACAACACATAATAAAAATAAAATAAAGTTAAAAAATTAAAGGGGCTCAAACTCATGGGTTTTTTTTTTTGAATCAGTTTTTTTAATCTCAGTTATTGAGCAAAATATTTATTCAAAATTGCAGCAGAAGTACGATGCAATTTTCAACAAATATTTTGCTCAATAACTGAGATTAAAAAAAACTGAAGTGTTAATATTTTGCTCAATAACTAAGATTAAAAAAACTGAAGTGTTAATCGACTTTTGATGCTGACCGTACTCTAAAGAATTATGCTCATTTTAATAATCACCTCTCATCTCATGCTACAAACTTCTCCGCGCCGTTGTGCCGCTCTCATAAATAGGTACTTGAATTAGATAGAATAAACGTCGAAATGCGGGTATACACTAGATACACCTGTGCCCACTCCCAGAGACGTCTATAACATATTGAAAGAAAAGAAAGAAAGAAAAAGTATTTATTGCGACTCGTACAGGAAGATCACAAACCAAACTAAACACAGCAAAATAAAAATATTGGGCACTGGGGTGCGAAAAACAGTCTGGGGGGCGTAGACTGTTTTTTGGCAACAAAATAAAACTTGATTTTGGAGTCCAATTTTTAGGGAGAAGCACCAAGGTAGCCCGAGATTTTTTTTTTATAACTTTACCCCACACTAGGAATTACACGAAATAAGGAATATATACGTATATATATATTTAGGAATTTTACGTCTTATTTCTTACATTTTTTGCAATTTGCAGGTCAGCATCAGGTTGTATATTATGTCTTGCAATTGACTTAGTGCCCATATAATTATAACCCTATTGATTGATATTTCATGAAATAGTAATTTTGAATTTCACGGGCTACCCTGGTGCCTCCTAAGACACCCCTTGCACCCTCGGGTAAAGACGGGCCTGCCCACTCCCTCGGGGAATACAGCATAGGTGTTCCTTTTCATTAGGTCTGAGATTTATTCACAACTACTCGACAGGCTTCCGAATCGATAATGACACATTTTAAGTACTCTGATTTGCAGCAAATAGCTGTCGGAACTGTCGGAAGAATAGCGATCGTCTACACTGTCAAAGTTTTCAGGTTTGTGATTTGTTAGGACTCCTCCGATAATATTGATTGACATTCGATCTTATGGAAGTTTATCGAGTGTTTGTAAAGAGCTATGCGGGTGTGATATTAAATGCCTAAATATTAAATACGTTATTTTTAGATAGATTCATGGGTTTTGATACCTTACATAATTCTGAAGAGATACTTAGAGGTACTTAACGCAAAAGTCGAAACATTTTTATGTGAAAAAGCTTATTTTACCGGGCTTTCGTAGGCTTAAATCGTTTAAAAGTACCACAAAGGATAAGGTAAGGGAGCCGTAAGCTTCGGTGAAAATATCAACAATAGGTAAGCTTTTCCACATAAAATGTTCAGATTTGTATGGTATATATTTATTATATGTATAGATAACTAACTTATTTACACTAGGGTACTAAATTAAATGGCTCACAATACAAATAAATACAAAAACAAAAGGACACTTAGGCATTGCGTTTTCACATTGCCATATTTGACATGTTGAATAGCAATGCTAATTCTTTGGCCAAAGAACACACCTAGCCCTTTTTTTTTTTTCAGGATGGGAAATCATCAAATGACCCCCTCCCGCTCTGGGTGGAGCGGAAGGGAGTGTCAGACTCTTACTGACTAAAACCCTCCCGTGTTCCTTCCTTAGCCCTTTATGTTCCGGGCCAGCGGTAACCCTTTCGGATAGTGTTGCCCAAAATCGGTCTTGGTCTTGCAGTCTTGGTCTTGTTCTTGCATTTTTGCAAGACCAAGACCAAGACCGACTTATTGTAGCAAGACCAAGACCAAGACTGACCCCTGCAAGACTTGAGCAAGAACAAGACTATGCCTGCAAGACTCTTGCGTCTCGCAGTTAAGTCAAACTGAGATTTGGGCGTTATAGTAGGTATTTGGTTTCAATCCCGATTTTGATAGACGTTCCCCAGTATCAAAACCGTATCGTCATAACACTAACAGGTATTGTATTGATTATTATATGTTTCGACTATTTATTAAGTAGGTAGGTAGCGTGTTACTTACAAATTTGTTCCCTTATGTGATAAAAATGTACCTAGCATAACTTTCTAGCAAAATTACATAACTTGTAGGTATATCTACTTAGAGTATTATATTATACTTGTATAAGTCTAATGTGCAGATCTAACGTTAGTAGTTTTGTAAAAATTATGTACCTAGGTATTTATGTTTCAAAGTTTATATTATTCTTCTATTCAGCAAAATTTAAAACTAACAGCGAGTCGAGTAGGTCTAGTACTAGTAGCAGTTTTTAAGCCAGCCAATGTTATGGTACAGACGCCAGCACATCAAGCTGCCATATTTCTTTAACAGATTTTCAACTTTATCGCTAAAGCATTAAGGTTCATGGTTGATTTACATTAGCGCTTCCCCCTTAAATCGATGAAGCTTTAGAAAAATAATTATCCCCTCATAACGAATCTAAAATAAAAGTAGTAAATGGGTCATTCAATTGTGTAGATGATTAAAATGCCTCATGTGACGCGTCTGTTAGATTCATTGGGATTCATGGCCGACTCGACACCGCGCGGGGATTCCCGCAATCTTCCGCATTTTTTGTCAGGTTCAAGCATTTATGCACTTTATTGTAATAATTTTAAAGTTTATTTTCAAGTGCGTTAATAATACGAGGAGACCGCTTGGCGCTGCGGTCTCTTTGTCGCGGCATTTGAAAGCGAATAGCGTAAGCGCGAAGACAGTGTTGACCTCGTAAATGAACTTTAGCAATACAGCTGATCAGGTAGCCCTTTTGAGTTTTATTTACATTGCTGTTTTAAGTGAAACAAGTGAATTTACTATTTTTTAATTAAAAATCTCATTGGGTCAGATAGAAATAATGATTTTATACAATTTACAGTAAAAAAAATTGCAGAAAAAAACGTAAAAAATTAAAAAAAAGCCAACGAAAAATTTCAACGCAGGAGGGTCTAGAATCATGTACTGAATCCATGGTAAGCGGTTGCGCGTCGATGTCCCTGCCACCCTGAGCAATAGACTAAAAGGTATTTGAATGTAGTCTAGTCTAAGTAGTAGAGTCTCGCAAGACTTGCGAGACTCTTGCTGCAAGACCAAGACCAAGACCAAGACTGAGAGCGCAATACCAAGACCGAGACCAAGACCAGCAGTGCGATTCTGTAACCATCTCACCGTGAAAACTTAGGTGAAGTGAGCGTGGAGTGAACTGTCAGTGTCATCTTACCAGATACTAGGGATTGACCAAGCATACATTTACAAACATAATCGAGATTTTAATAATATTTTTTTAGCCTAATCCTATTGATATTTTTATATAATTCAAAGCTAGTATTTTAGTGGTCAAAACATTAATATTTTGTGGAGTTTTACTTACAATAAAATAGCAAAACAGAAGCGCAGTCAGAATCTCAATCCTGTTTTTTTTTCTTTTTTCCCTAGTCTAGTAAGTCCTTATATAGACTGAGGCGAGAGCGCGTCACGCACGAACAGTAAATAAAATTAAAACATTCACGTTTATGACAGCTAGACTGATGAAAATACGCATCGACATTGTTTGGTTATTATGAGCAATTGTAGATCGAGTCTAGTAAAGACTGCGACGATGTTCAGCGTTGTTATTAACCCAAATCTATTGAATTAGAAGAGATAACCGAGTGTGTCAAGTCATCGAGTGCTAACGGATGCCTAGCTGACGGACCATAGAATGTAATCCCACGTAGTTTGTGTGGCGTGATCACTTCACCCGATTCACGACACTAAATGTCGTAAATCGGGTGAAGTGAAGGTGAAGTGATAAGATCACGCCGAGCTTGCGCGTTAATCACTGTCATTATCACATTGCAGATTGCGTGATCACTTCACCTTCACTTCACCCGATTCACGACATTTAATGTCGTGAATCGGGTGGAGTGAAGGTGAAGTGATAAGATCACGCCGCGCTTGCGCGTTAGTCACTCATTATCACATTAGAGATTTGTTTTTACATATTTAACTCGTAAGGCGTCATGTATAAGAACATTAGGAAAATGCAATACCAACGTCAAATAAGTGCAAATATTTTATCGCTCATCGCGCGCCCGTGTTTGCACTGCACCTCTAGTAACCCTTAAATGAAGAAGTGGTTGGTCAACCCTGAAGTGTATGTATGGTCCCTAATAGTGCATAACGTAGTAAGTACACTCCTTTAGAATATAAGTAAGCAGTTTACATCAATGCGCATTGTAACATAAATTCACTAGATATTCATTAAAGTACATTCTATCAAGCTGGTTGTCTAATTCTAACGACCCTTGAACCCCCAACATTTCATGGCGACCCTGCCTTAGAGTCTGCCAAGGGGCAGATTAAGCAAAGTTTTCGTTGAGCGATTTTCAAAATGTGTAACTCTAAAGTAGAAAAAGACGAGGTATTCGCCAATCAAAACGCGGCTGGTGGAGGTGTTGACGCCGAGGTGGTGTTGCCATGGTTACGAGATTCGAGTGGAGTGATATATGGTACATTCCGAATTGCACTGTAATCGACTACAGCGTGCTTACACCTTGACCCCAATTCTGCTGTATGGTATTTATCTATTATTCCCCGCATAATCTTACCACGCCGTACGGTTGTCAAGCGTGGTATTTTGACAGTTCAAACCGGTTTCGGTCATTGTGTCATAGAGAATACGTTAATAGCAGATGTAGTGATTAGGTTATTAAGGAATTGACGTGGTTTCGAAGTAATGAATCATTAAGTGGTCATAGTCAATTAGGGCCCTTTTCTGAATTAACGTGAACGCGATAACGATGTCCCGTGAATCGACATATATGAAGTCATGGCATGTGCCATCTTGCGATAACGCCGACTACCGACCATGCCCTAAATTAATAATTATCACCGATCTTTAAACCAACGTGGCATTTTCGAAATTGTGCTTCTGGCTACAGTCGCCACCTTACCAAAGAAGAGGAAATTCGTGGTGTATACACAAATAAATACTATAATCCAACCATGAGTAACTATTCAAGTGAATAGGTATATTACTGACTCTCAGCTGCCATAGTGGTCATTTATCTAAATCGGAAAGCAAATTATTCATGTGAGCGATGATGACTTAATTCGGAATGAGCCATATTTCACGCCGCGCATGCGCGTTAGGCGCTGGCGAATGTTTTGACCACTAAAATACTAGCTTTGAATTATATAAAAATATCAATAGGATTAGCATTAAAAAATATTATTAAAATCTCTTTTATGATTGTAAATGTTTGCATGGTCAATCCCTAGCATCAGTGGGATGACACTGACAGCTCACTCCACGCAAGTATTCACGGTGAGATTTTTACAGAATCGACATGCAGGTGTATTGACGCAAGACCAAGACCAAGACTGGCTAAGGTCTTGTCTTGGTCTTGCATTTGGGCAACACTACTTTCGGACAATCCCGCTGACCAACAACCCAGCTTACCAACCCAACCCTTACTGGAATAGGTACTTCCTTCCTCCGAGCACGTTTGCTCTTGCAAATCTCCACTCAAGCCGGCCAATAAAGGCAAGAATGAGGTGAGAGCTCTGTTCCTCGTCATTGTTCACTCCAACCGGCCACTAACGGCAAGCCAGAGGTAAGCAACAACACTTCTCCCGGGAGATAGGGTCCGTGGGGTCGCTACTGCCCAACAGATCGCCACATGCTGCCCTGCGGGTTTGTTTTATTTTTAACTAGCGACCCGCCCCGGCTTCGCACGGAAACATTATTATTATTATACATATAAACCTTCCTCTTGAATCACTTGATCTATTAAAAAAAAACCGCATCAAAATCCGTTGCGTAGTTTCAAAGATTTAAGCATACAAAGGGACATAGGGACAGAGAAAGCGACTTTGTTTTATACTATGTAGTGATTATTATCTCCGTTATTTCAGTAAATATATAGATTACTGATAGGTAAATACTTATAAATTATATTTTTAAATATTATAATATAAAAACATTTAAAAATATAAAAATAGTAGCCCACCGGTATCGGGACCAGGGTACAAGCAACGGTCCTTTGGCTCCAGAGAGAGGAACCTCCTGACAATGCGAGCCGTGTCCAGAAGACCCAGAAGTACCTACTACTTTCTGAATCAAGCCTTTGATCCAGCTGCCCAACGAGAGCCTCTTCAGGTGTTGGTCGAGACTCTTGGCTATTAATCCATTGGCTGTCACAACTATCGGCACAATGATTGCTGAGTCAACATCCCACATGTCGATAACCTCGCGAGCCAAGTCAAGATACTTGACTTGTTATCTCTCTCGGCTTTCACGAGGTTATCATCATGCGGGACGGTTATGTCAACAATCGTTGCGTGCCGCTCTAATCGATCCATCACCACTACATCAGGCTTATTATTATTATTATTTTTTATTTTACATAACTCGGGATTACTAGTGGCCACTGAAGAGTTGCACTATCCACCTCCTGACTCCATCATCTGACCCGCGACACCAAGTTCAATCTATTGGACTCGTCAAAACAAATCATATGATCCCAAACTCGAGGGATTTACTACCCATCCATTATCCAACCTCCTGGATCCATCATCAGATCAGCTCCAAGCTCCAAGATTGGTAACAAATTATAGTTTTGTCTTCCGAACTACATATACAGATACAAAGTTTATTATTTTTAGGCTAAAAACTTTTTTAATTTTTTACAATGCATACAACAGCTTTCCATTCCTCAGCATAAGTCAGCGGCTTTCAGGGGCAGTTTTCGTTACGCAGCTACCAAATGTTGGAACAACATCCCACCTCCCATAAAGTCTAGTAAAAGTGGCTCAACATTTAAATTAAAATTAAAGTTGTTTTTATTAAATCATCAATATGAATTTCGGGATGTTCGAGCCGACATGTCAGCCATTTGAAACATAACATATTTTTATTTTATTTTTTTTTTTTTTCAATTTAATGCAATTTTGAATTGCTGTCTGGCTTATCAATTTTATACATTTTGTAAATTATACAATCTGAAGTGTGTTACTAATTTTATTTTATTACTAATTTTATACTTTCTGTAAATTTTAACTTTTTGATACCTATTGTGTCTTAATTTATCAATTCCTTTTACTATTGTTGGTGTTGTTTTACTTTTATTATTGTTACCAATTTTATACATTTTATCAATTTTATACGTTATACAGTTTTATACATTTTGTTAATTTTATACGTTATACAATTTTACCAATGTTACTTATTTTATTTTATCTTTATAATTTCTAATGTTTTCTAATGTAATGTTTATTTTTTGCAAATATGTATTTTAGAATTTTTAAATGTGTTTATATTTTCGAGCGTATGGCACTCGTGGGCAGCAGCTGAAAATCAGCGTCAGGTGGTGCACTTTGTATTGCCATCTGGCATTATGCTGAGCTGAGGCCCTTTTGGCATTATTATTTTTAATTATTTTGAATTTGTTTTGTTTATTTTTAAGGGTTTTTTTGCCAAATAAACGCAATTTTCTTTCTTTCTTTCTTTCTTTCTTTCAATGTTTGTTGCGTGAAATCGCGATTTTCTGGGTTTTTTATATGTATTGTGTCAATTTGTGTCGCATTTTTTTGCATTTTGGATATGTTTTTAATCGGATTAATATCTAAAACAGCCGTAGAGAGAAACAAACCTAATAAGTATCAAGATAGTTTTGATAAAAAATGGACAGGACGTGTAAACTGTATGAAATCGAAAGGAAACGTTTGGGATTGATTCTTTGGCTATCGCCTATTTCCTCCTCCAATACTCCAGACTACCCGCATTTCCTCTTAAGGGCCTGTGCACACCACGTTTTTTAAACGCGCCGTTGACGCGCATTTGTAGCGATAAAGACGCGATACGCACGCTAGTCAGATGCAGCCTGTAGACCTTCTGTAGGATAAAAGCGCGCCGTCGACGCACGTTTCTAAAACGCGCGTCAACGGCGCGTTTAAAAACGTGGTGTGCACAGGCCCTTAGACAAAACACTGTTTCTATAGAAAGCGGGCGACTATAACATGAGTCGAGTTTTAACAAATCTAATCCTCACTTTTGTATATTCCTATTATACAGGGTGTTTGGAAGCTGAGTGCAAAGCTTTAAGGGAGTGATAGTTGACACCATTTACAGCCTTTTGAGCCATACATGTCTTAGACGAAGTGTTTATTTTTAACTACAAACATTTAGTCAAAAATAACATACCAACGTAACTGGGACAAAAACAAAACAACATACTTCGTCTAAGACATGTATGGCTCAAAATGGTCTAAATGGTGTCAACTATCACCTCCTTAAGCTTTGTATCTAGCTGCCAAAGACCACATACACACCACAACAACACATATATGTAGTGTTTCTCAGTATATTTGTGACTTAGTACGTTTGAAACGCCACTTTGAGTAAATAGTATTACTCGTAGTCGATGAGCTGATCACTGATCACTTTGGACGTTTATCTTATGTATGCTTGCGTGCCAAGTTCTTCTAAATTGATGTCAGCAGCCCATCAAGCTACTACAATCTGTCAAATTTCTTTAATAGATTTTCAACTTTAGCGAAAGTATAAAGGTCCAATGTTGATTGGGAAAACTTGACAGTTTCAAGTCCCAGGGGAACCAGTCACGGGGGCGAGTCGGGCTTCTCAGAAATTACTGACGGAAAAATCCAATAACACTCGATCTGGGTATTAAACCCCGGACCTCACTAAGTATTATTAATTGCTAAATAATCTTCAACTGTGATGTTTTGGGGCCGCATAACAGAAAAAATAAAATCACCGCATATTGTTCAAGGGTTTAATTTAAATAGTGTCTAATATATAATCATTATATTAATATACTATGAGCTTAAGCAATACTGAACAAAACAATAAAATTTACAAGTGACAAACTTTATTACATACATTAAGATTTTTTATTAAAATAAATTATAGATTCCGTTTTAATGTGACGGTAACGAATTTGGCAAAAATTAAAAATAATATTTACAATGAAATAAAATCATATTTTTCAATTCTATAATCATTTGGGAATAAATTAAAATGATGATGATAATTTATAAAAAATGTAAAATTTATCAAAAACATTTCTACAACGCTTTAGTTAATACAAAATTCCAAAATTGTTTTATATTCTAGGTATGTATCAATTCCTACACCTAGTAAACTTTAGTAACAGTATATAATATAGTGTTTTAGTCAATTCCCATTCTATTAACACTCAAGAAGGTTTCGTGTCTGATTTGTCTATAGGTACACTGAGATATGTAAAAAATTATCAACATTCATACGGTGAGCCATCGTTATATTTATCATCTTAGTTTTTGTTGAGCTTCCTGTAATCACATCTTTATTAACTATAAAAGTCCGCTAACTACATGTTATAAAATGACACTGAGATACAAGACCAAATTGAATCTTGAACAGTCGTTATTATAGTGGACTATTCAAAAGTGGCTTGTCAGTTTTTATTAAAAATTGTATCTCACATTTATCTACCTAAATATTTAGAAAACTACGTGAGAAAAAACTATTCGCTCATTTAAAGTCAAACCTAAATATTATTTCGAAATAAAACTGAAATGGATAAATACAACGATACCTTCACTACAACCAGGAGAACTCCAGTAAAAAACTCAATACATTCTAACTCTATGGTTACTCAAATCACACAACGCTTATAGATAAGTAATAAAGACTAAAATAAATCGTCTATGGAATAACATGCACAGTCTTTGACTACTTCAGTCGATAAACCAGCAAAAGCTTTTCGAAAATTCTCGGAGGTCGTGGCCTTTAGATAGGCCTGAGGCTTTTGTGGACTGCAACACGATCATTCGAGCTCTTTCACTGGTATTATTGCACTAAACTAAAGAGAATGTTCTTCAGCAAATTTTATTTTGTGAAATACAAAACTCATGGAAATTAAAAATTAGTTCCCAAGTCGTCATAAAAGTAATGAGATTACAGTGAGGCCATAACTCCGTCAGGCCACGACCTTAAAAACATCCAAAATTAGGCACCATGTTTGTGAGAAATTTCCAAAAATTAATCCGAAAAAAATGGCAGCGGTCCTTTCGTTGTCACATAAAACTGTGTTCTATGACACGTCACACGTCACACCCTTCATACTTCGTTTGTAATCTCATATTTGTGACTCCGTACTTATAACGGACCAATAGGATCCCCTACTCGGTAAATATCACGTTTCGATTAAACTAATCGTTTGTTTCCGACAGTCCAGCGTCCGAGCCACGGGTATTCTAGTCAACTTGACAGAAGCCAGGTAAATGTTTTAAAGCCAAAATTATATATCGAACTATGTTATAGAAACATAGTTAATATTACTTTATTTACCCACCAAGGATCGCTTGAACAACTAAGGATCGCTGGACGCTACAAACATTCAAAAACCTTTACTAGAGTAGTTTCGTTCAATTCTTCTGCCGTTCTCTGGAGTCCTCTCTGCAGACGCCCCTTGGGGGGGAGTCTCGGCCTTTATGGCTGACTTTGGAAGCTTTCCGGGATCGTTTGAACTTGGCGACGTCATCACCAAAGACATCTCCTGTCCTTAGTGCGGAGATGAGGTCATCGAATTCTCCCTTCTGTCCGTTGGTGAGGGTTCCGTCGCGAGAGCTGTCGGAGTGACCGTTGCAGTCACCGTTCCCGTTTGACTTGCCGAGTGATTTGCCGACTGAGCTTAGCAGGCTGGACGCTTGTTTTCGCTCCATCGTGCGTTTTTTGAGCTGTGGACAGAATACACGATACAAGTTAGTAATGGATAATATTTTTATTATGACATGAGATATTCTTAAATACACACATCAAAAGTGTCTAGGGATCAAGCATTTTTATGCGGATTTCTTGAGATTGAGATGTGGCTTTGTAATAAATTTATGATTTTATAAATTTATATGGATCCTTTTTGGTGCATTTCATAATTTGAAACAGGAACTGTTAATCAAATTCGAGTAAAAGATGAAAATCAGCTGTCAATATTTTCCCTATAAAAACATACAACGCATTGAAGACATTATTAGTGCTACTGTTTCCCTACTACTGATTAAAACCAACGTTATTATGGAGCGGCGACGTCATTTAAGCAGGGAAGAAATGCTCAGAGCCGTGGGAATGATAGAAGCTGGTTCCCGGCAAAGTACTGTGGCTTTAGCTCTGAATACAAGTCAGAGTGTTATCAGTCGACTTTGGACACGTTACCGAAGCACTGGTACCGTGGCTGAGCGCCATGGAGGACGGTATCGCTGCACCACACGGAGACAAGACCGATACATTCAAATCTTAACTCGAAGAGCTCCAACAATAACCGCCATGTTGTTAGCCGTGAGGCTTCATCACTCTTCAGGGAACTTAATTAGCGACCAAACAGTCAGAAACCGCTTGCATGAAGTGAACCCTCAATCCCCGAAGACCGCTACGGGTACCACCTATAGCAATGCACAATCGTAGGATTCGATATCAATGGGCTCTTGAACACAGAAATTGGGCAGAAGAACAATGGCGTTTCGTGTGCTTTTCTGATGAGTCTCGTTTTGGTATGAGACCGGATACAAGACGTATACGACACTGGAGAACCCCTGGACGCCAACAGCGATTAAAATCCTGCCAGGAAGTCCATCCTTATAGTGGTGGAACCATCATGGTATGGGCGGGTATTTGGATCGGCGGAAGAACTGAGTTGATTTGGATCAGAGGCAACCTCAACGCTCAAATTTATGCTGAGACGATTGTATCTGACGTCATCGTTCCTCTACAAGTGCAAATCGGTCCCTTATTTCAGTTAATGCATGATAATGCACGACCGCACACCGCAAGAGTTGTAAGACAGACTCTCGCCGCAGCTAACATCAATGTCCTGCTCTGGCCTGCTAAGTCGCCAGACTTGAACCCGATTGAGCATGCATGGGATATGCTACAGAGAAGAGCTCTGCCGAATATGGAGGGTATCCAGTCGCAAGAAGACCTTTTTTTGTTGTTGCAACGAACATGGGCGGCCATTCCACAGCGTGATTTGGATGAACTCATTTTGAGTATGCCAAACCGATGTTCTTGTGTTGTTAGTGTTCGCGGTAGAAACACGGATTATTAATTGTTTAAGTTACCCAATAAAATTTTAAAGAAAACTGTTATTTCAGTCTTTTTTTCGAACTTTAATGTTAGTGGTTCAAATGTCAAAAATCCCTTTATTAGGAAAATGGCAAATTTCTTTATTAATGCAAAGGTGACTTGGTTTATCGTTACTGTGACAAACGAAAACACTTTATTTGATGAATCCTTAAAGAAAATTTTAATTAATATCAATCAGGAGAAAAGTTATTGCAAAAATATATCGCCGTCCCCGGAGAATAAAATGATAACTGCCATTATCCTAGTTTTAGTGTTATGTCATTTTTGGGATCTGTGGGTGTTAATACATCTGCTCAATTTTTTTCGCAGTTTTTAAACAGTTATTTACGAAACAAAAAAATATTACAATAGTTTTCAAAGAATTAAAACACGTCATAAATTACGAGAATAAAGTGTTAATATAATAATATCAAAAAGTATTCCCACTTGTTAGTATGACAAACAGTCATAGAATTATATTCTCGTGAAAAAATATTCGACTAAATAATGATAAATGCAGTTATCATTTTATTCAAAACGTTTTGAGTAGTAAGACATATTGTCATCCTCTTCGCTCACATAGTTTTATTAGGAAACCAAATTCAAAGTCCTTACCAGATTTTTTTTTCACAATATTTACGAGAATAAAACGATATTGAAGTATTATCAGTATCACTTTTACCCTAAAAACCCGTAGAATAAAATGATACGTGACGAGTGCAATATTTGATCCTGGTCAGGCTGTACGGAGAATAAAATGATAATCGACAATATACAACTTGGACGATGATTAATTTTGACTAACTTCTAATTTTTTAAATAATATCACTATTTTGATACTTAGGCGTATTTGATTATAACATTTAGAACAAACAATAAATAACCTTTTTTAAAAGTTGACAATCATCTGTCTACGTCCAGTATTTAAGAAGCAATCAACGAAAACGTGTTTTTTATTTTTCCTGAAAAGTTGCATTTTTGTAGTTATCATTTTATTCTCCGGGGACGGCGATATGTTGATCCCTAGACACTTTTGATGTGTGTAGTTTGTGCCGACTCAAAATACAAAAGTAGTAATTTTCGACAGCACATTTTGTATAAAACATTTTGTTTGTAGGTCTAAAAATCATAACTCCACATAGTCAATCCAGTGTTAGCATTTGTTTATCTTTGTTGAATAGCTGGTGTGAGTATCTTATGTCCCGCAAAACCAGTCACCTATCTATACCAGATTGAACTTCCAAGCTGTCCTCTGTGACACATCTTTTGGATAGCTCGTTTCGCCTTTGGTCCCAGATGTCATTTGTAGATCTTTACCAGTCGTTATAATGGGTAGTTAGAAGCCAGAAAATCTGACAACCAGTTTTACCATGTTACCCAGTAACTGAGTTGTGGATGTTGTAAAATCCTGGTATTCAGCTGCACCCGGTTAAACTGAAAAGAAGCCTGGAAAAGACTGAAGAGAAGCCGACCCCAGCAAAGGCTAGGCAGGTATGGTATGACTGTCCTCTCTTCCACCACTAGCCACATATCCTTACCTCCTGCTCATGGCGCGTGCGTCGCTCCTCCTCGTCCCTCCTCCTACGCGCCGCGTCGCACTCGGCCCGCGCGTCTCCCAGCTGCGTAAGGAACGAGTCCAGTGCACCGAACAGTTGCTCCGGTGACGCTGACGCTTCCTCGCCGAAGGCGTGTGCGCAAGCTTCCAGGCGGCTCTTCATGTCCTGAGAAATGAGGAGGAGGAAGGTTAGTTAATTTAGTGTAAATTCTAGTAATAAACAATTATCTAGAATTTTTTTTAAATAGACTTTTCTTCTAATAGCGTTGCGATGGTAAAATATTTATTAAAACCGGCCAAGAGCGTGTCGGGCCACGCTCAGTGTAGGGTTCCGTAGTTTCCTGACCGTCACAATAAGTGTTCCCACTTATGAGTTTAAAAGTGGGTATCCATTATGTTCGCGTAATAATCGTCTTAAAATATTGGGATTCGATTTTAATATTTTTTTTTTGTTTTTGTTTGAAAAAAGATACGTTCAGGATAGTAAAATATGTAAACGAAGTTAAAAAAATGCTTGCATATACGATTATACTACAAACTTAGTCCAGAAATTATTTTATACAACTTTTTGTCTTTTTTGTACAAAAACTGTTGTTTCCATCAATTTCAAAATCATTTTCCTAGAAAGTCCTTATAAAGTTCTACTTTTCAGATTTTTTTCATATTTCCTAAACTTATGGTTCAAAAGTTAGAGGGGGGGACACATTGTTTTTTACTTTTGGAGCGATTATTTCCGAAATTATTGACATTATCAAAAAATGATTTTAGTAAACCCCTATTCATTTTTAAATCCCTTTCTAACAATATATCACACGTTAGGGTTGAAATTAAAAAAAAAATCACTTCCCACTTTACATATCTAATAAAACCTACCCTAATAAAACATTTTTTTACAATTTTTATTTTACCACTTTGTCGGCGTGACTGATATACATATTGGTACCAAATTTAAGATTTCTAGTGCTAACGGTTACAGAGATTAAGCGAGAACGGACAGACAGACATGGCGAAACTATAAGGGTTCCTAGTTGACTACGGAACCCTAAAAAAAAATTGCCAATTACCCAATTCCTTTAGATTAGCGTCTTTTTATGACCGTTGACCTTTTGTGTCGTTTGATTCATACTGTCGATGTCATAAGCCCATCCAAACCCCTCAAAGATCAGTTTTATACGTTTTTATAGGAAATCCCCGTATTAAAAATGGACTGGGGCCGTGTTGTTAAGTGCCAAATAGTCATTATTTTGTACAGTACGAGAAAGGTGTGGCTTTGTCAGCCTCACTACATCTCCCTCTCGCCCTGAAACAATATCTTATTGATTCCCACCTGGAACAGATCCTCAAGCTGCGTAAAGGAACAAACAGCATGCGCGTGGAAGTCCCGCATGACGGGCAGGAACATGTCGTTGTGCTCGCGCGCGGCGAGCGCGGCGTGGAACTCCAGCTCACGCGCCACGTCGCGCAGGCCCAGGCGCAGCGCGCCCACGTCGCGCTCCAGCTGCTCCACGCACACTTTGGCGGCCGCGCGCACGTGCGGGAGGTCCTCTTCCAGGAGTAGGATGTCTTTGAACTGGAAAGTGATAGATATGTGGGAGTGGTTTTTTAAGTATTATGTATGTTTACCTTGTACTCATTGTGTTCGCTGAGTGTGACGTACAGATTAGGCTCAGGGCCCTTCAAGCCTTTATTTCGGAACTCCGAAAGCTTGGAAAGTCCGGGATGTGTGACCAAGTTGATACAACGTGTCATGCAAGCATTCTTTTTCCGTAATTGACTGGACTTGCCTCAAATAGTCCTGATTCGGATATAAAAGGATAGACTAATAAATTCTGCACTTTATCAATCTAGAATATTTTAGAGCTAACTTCAATGTAGAAGAACATAAAATGACATTTAATATTTACCTGTGTCTCAAGCATTTCGACGAGGTAATGCAACAGTGTGGTGTTGCGTGACACTGACGACTTGGTGTCGGCCAGCTTGTTCAGTGATGTCAGACGGAATCCAGATGCGTTGCCGCGGGCACCCCTGAAATAACAAATTAGTTATTAAGATTACATCAGACTGAAACATAACTGGCGAAAATACATAACAATGCAGCTCGCGAAAGCAAGCACCAGTCGGACGGAAAGCGCAGCGTGGGTAAAAAAAATAAGAACAAAGATGAACTGATGACCTGGTAAAGGTCGTGGGAATATAACGGGATTGTCCGAAAGAGTTACCGCTGGCCCGGAACATAAAGGGCTAAGGAAGGAACACGGGTGGGTTTTAGTCAGTAAGAGTCTGACACTCCCTTGCGCTCCAACCAGAGCGGGAGGGGTCATTTGATGATTTCCCATCCTCAAAAAGAAAAAAAGATTATGGGAATCCCCCGGACCCGAGAAGGAGAGGGCCGGTCGATTTGGCGATGCTTGATCTGTGTTTAGCAGTGGACGTCTTTTGGAGTAGTAATAGTACATTACTTCAGAGGGAAGAAAGTGACAGTTCCATACCGAGATTATGGCATTTGCGCCACGAGCTTGCGAGGGGCGCAAACCATTTGAGGTATGGAACTGTACTTTATCCTGAGGGATGTATAGTGCTTTTTATTACACCTACGGGGAAAATTATGGACATAAATGCATAATGTTTATATTTAGTTAAAAGTACAATTATTAAAAGTGCAGCTATTATAAGATGTTACATTTCGTCCGGGTATCTTGATATTTTGAGACACGGCAACAGATTATCAACAACTTCTTGGGCCGTCTCTAATAGTTCTGGCGGTGTGTTAGGGATAACATCATCACTGTCGCTCGAAGTATCCATATTTTACAAAAAACACAAAAATAAATGTGTTTTTGCGAAAATGCGCGGGCTTTTCCATTTTTTATTCGCCCGTTTCTGGAGTAGGCTAAGATCATAAGGTCATGCAGCCACTTCTTCCGTGATTCCGCGCGTTTTATATACAAAAATAATTTCGTTTTTAATTTTCTGTATGCACCAAGGAGGTTGGTAACTGGTAAAAAAAAAACTGTATGTGGCCAGTAACAATTTACTTGAAATTTAATTAGTAGACAGTTAAAGTCTCTTGGCAGTATGACTGCTGACAAATTAAAAAAAAAGAAAAACCGGGTATGTAATGGAATTTCATACATACTTCCCACCCTTGGGTCGGAAGGATTTTCATACAAACTTCCATACCTTGGGATGAAAGGATTTGAAGGGCGGGATAAAGGCGTTTCTTCCCTATAATTGGTATAATTAATATGTATTTTCAGAGCAGCCAGTTGATTCTGTAAAAATCTCACCGTGAAAACTTAGGTGAAGTGAGTTTGTTTTTGCTAGAAACTGACACTATTGACAGCTCACTTCACGCTCACTTCACCTAAGTTTTCACGGTGAGATGGTTACAGAATCGCACTGCAGGTGTGATAAAAAATATGTTGTTCACCTGTTCATGTAGTTGCCGAGCGCCAGCACCACCTCGAGCAGCGCGCGCAGGCGGCGCGAGCGCGGCATGTCGCGCGCGGCCCGCAGCACCACGCTGGCGCGCGCGCTCGCCTCGGCCGCCGCGCCTGAGAACTTCTTCTTGAACAGCAGCAGGCGCACGCGCTGCGAGTAGTGCGGGATCCTGGACGAAACAGGTATGATTAACATCAACAAAGTAACAAGCAAGGTGAGCGACAAAAGGCCAGCTATTTAAACCGCAGGCCAGAGGGGCAATTCTACTAATTTTAACAACGTTCACAGTCTGATCTCAGTCTCAATCTGTCAAAAAATACTTCAAATTTCCCTACATTTTGACAAGTTTTTGACGTTTCTTTGTCGCTGAGATGAGACTGCGACTAGATTTTGAACGTTTTAAATTACGAGAATTGGCCTTCTGATATTTTTGACGCAGGCAAATATATTGTGGTAAGATGCAACTAGAGGAACAATATAGAAAGAAAGAAAGAAAAAGTATTTATTGCGACTCGTACAGGAAGATCACAAACTAAACTAAATACAGCAAAATAAACATCGATCCAGCCAGTGCTGTATATGGCAGCACTGAAGCGATTACAGTTATCGATCAGCCATCTATAACATTTAAAGCGATCATGATATTGACTGATCGACGTAGATACAACGCAATCTAATTTGTAATCGCGTAAGAATTGCAAATTAGCAATCAAATGATGAGACGCCCTTAGACTTAGTGGAGTGACGATCTTCACAGGACTGGTAGATTTATGAGAGGCTTGCTTGTTCAGCATTTGGCCAGAATCAGGTAAGAAAATATCCTGTTGAGAAAGCTTATATCCACTGATGTAGATTAATCGGTTGTAGGACACTGAACAAAACACAATAGAAGTTTTATTGTTATGACACAATATGGCGTATTGTTATGGGAGTCTAGTGTCCCTCAAAATATTAACATAAACATAACATGTGACTCACTTGGATATCTCATACAGGAACCGGTCAGCGCGCGCCATGCTGTCGAGCTCGTCCTGGTGTTCCTCCAACAGCGCAGCCTCCTCGGCGCTGGGAGTGAACTTCACCAGCTGTTCCACCATGTCAATGGGGAGCTGTTCGCCGCTGTCCATGCGGAGAATTGCCCTAGAATACGGACAAGGAAAACAATCAGATTATGTTACATTTAAAGGGAAACGGCTAGCAAAACAGAAGATAGCCTTATAAACACCCTCCATAATAGGGATATGCATGAATTTTTTTCATGGCATTTATTAACAAAATATGAAAATACCGTAGTAGAGATGACAAAAAGTGAAATTAAAATTAAAATCGGCCAAGAAACACGGCCGATATGAGCATTTAAAACTATTGATTACACACCAATTAGACAGAGAAATCCGACATAGACTGTGACGTCACATGTCACTACGGCCATATAAACTCCGCGTTAAATTTCGTTTTGCGAGAAAGAGATAGAAACAAATCTTCGATGGCTCATATCTTTTTAAATTTCATAGTTATCCGAAAAACAGTTTTACTAAACTGTTTATTACACGAATGAGGATTAATTTTTTAAATAAAAAAAATCATGCATATTCCCTATTATGGAGAAACTAGCAACGCCCCGCGGTTTCACCCACATAAGTGTCGATCCCGTGGAAATATTGGGATAAAAACTAACCTATGTCCTTCCCCGGGATGCAATCTATCTCTCTGCCAAATTTTATCGAAATCCGTTCAGTGGTTTAGGCGTGAGGTAGTAAGGTAACAGGTACAAACAGACAGATAGATAGAGTTACTTTCGAATTTATAATATTAGTATGTATGGACAGCTATAACGACTAAAACCCTACGATGTTCCTCCAACAACCATAAATCGGAAGCGCGGTATTCTCTTGCGCATCCTCCGCACCGTCAACAGGTACTGGGCTTCGCGGACACAGGGTGACGTGTGCCGGCTATGTATAGCAGAACAATGACACCGCCGGTTGCTTTTTCGCCCCGCAGACACCGTGCCAAAGGTATGTTACAGTCGGCCAGTCGATATTTTTTGCATAAGTTGAATTAAATATTTTTCAGAACTTTAACAAAAGTTACAATCAGTCAAGCCATCAGTCACAAACATTTACTTAAAATATTTTGTGTTTCACAAAACTTTTTTTACTAAATAAACGACTCCGTTTCACATCCCAATCATCTGAATCTTTTGAAAATACATCCATACTAATATTATAAATTCGAAAGTAACTCTTGTCTGTCTGTCTGTATGTAACCTTTTCACGCCTAAACCACTGAACGGATTTCGATAAAATTTGGCAGAGAGATAGATTGCATCCCGGAAAAGGACATAGGATAGTTTTCATCCCGATATTTCCACAGGTTCGACACTTATGCGGATGAAACCGCGGGACACTGCTAGTTCCTTTATAAAGCGATATATGTTCAAAAGATCCTTGTAACAAAATCCAACTATTTTGTATACAAAATAATACTAACCGGCAGATCTCCTCGTCAGTCATCTTGAGTTTCGACAGCAGAATGGTGCAGTTCTGTGCGCGGCGACCGTCGATCACCGTCAGGATCTTAGTGCGGGGCTTTGAGCCTAGCTGTCTTAGGTCTTCTACTGAGCCTTCGTTCTGTTGATGAAGAATATTTTTTTATAGTATATAAAATAATTCTAACTTAGTAGCAAGGAAAATCAATAAAGCGCTCTTCCTCTCTCTACTTCCTTAAAAAATTTGCTGTGCCCGACAGGGTCCATAATTGTTTCTATTATTTTTTTATTTACCACCTGTAATTACATTATGGATTGCAATAAACGATTTGAGATTTGATTTAATTTGATTTATATTAGAATGGTGACAGTGCAAAAGGGAAACGAATTGGTTTTGGAGCTGAACATAGTTACTATGCGATACATTATTACAAAATGGTGGTTGTTTGTTTCCAGATTTTGCTCCACATTGGCTGTCTATTTAAAAGTTGGTAGGTGAATAGTCATTTCATGATGATTAATAAATTGTGGCTGTTTTCAATTGTGAACGCATTTTTTTACTACAAAAAAACAGTGGCACTCCGGGAGTGCCGACAGAAGTGAAAACAAAACACAAACAGAATACTTTGCCATCACTCACTGACATATTGGATAGAAGCCGAGTACATCCCGAGGACAGCCGAACACATCCGAAGCGGGTTTTTTTTTATCGTCTTATAAACAAAATATGCGCGGTGTCGCTTACGGTAACAGTGGCGCGATTTCAATTGTTTTTTCCCATCTCAAAAAATGCTTAACGCTCCTTAAGAGCGTTTACGCCGTACGGCATTTCATACAAACTTTCAAGGCCTTATTTTTCGAAATGAATGAACCGATTTTAATGAAACTTTATACGCATAAGCAGGATACAAAGGTCTAAAAAGTTAGTTGAGAACATTTTCGGAAAATAGTGTTACAGCCAAATTAGACCGATTTTAAATTTTCCTTAGAAACAGAGATTTCCAGTTATCTTTTTTTAAATAAGACATTTCGAAAATGTTCTCAACTAACTTTTTAGACCTTTGTATCCTGCTTATGCGTATAAAGTTTCATTAAAATCGGTTCATTCATTTCGAAAAATAAGGCCTTGAAAGTTTGTATGAAATGCCGTACGGCGTAAATAAGAAGTTTTCACTTCAATAAAAATACAGTAAACTGGAATTTCGAAAATATAAGAATTTACTAAAAATACAACAAGTTCGGTTTTGAAACTAACCTGAACTCCATTCTTCTGGTAAGCACAGAACATCTTATCAATCGTATGGAGATCCATAGCATTATACAGCTTCGTATCATCGAGCTCCTGCCATATAGTTCCGTGCAGCTTGGTATCGGGCAGTTTGCTCCAGTTGAAGCTCTTCAGCGGATTGCCAGGACTGGGCACATTCTTCTTAGCGCGCGGCGGCGCTGTCGCCAGCGGGGCCAGCGGGGCCAGCGGGGCCGGCGGCGGCGCGGGGCCCGGGGGCGCGGGGCCCGGCGGCGCGGGGGGCAGAGGGGGCGAGAACAGCGGGGGCGGGGGAGGAGGCGGGACCGAGCTCGTCTCTATGACGGCGCTCTTGAGGTTGCTCACCTGCAAGTAACAGTGGGGTTAGTTTCGTTCGGTAAAAATATGCAGTAGCTATTACACAGGGCCTAATAAAAGGAAATGGTGTAACTTCACACATCTGGCGGGTACGGATGGCAAATAATAATAAAATTAAAACAGGTATGATTTTATTAAGAGGGCGCCGACCAAACGCCGACCGCGCAGTGGCGCCCTCATCGTTTGTTTGATTATTTCTTCTATTTTAAAATGAAAATGCAGAAAATAAGCACGTTAAGTTGTGCTCCACAAGATTATACGTTAATATTATTACGTACGGTAGTTTTACATTGTTTAGTTTTATTATAATCACTAAAAAGGATAATAGTGGCCACTATTTTCCGTTTTAGTGATCGTAAGTAATTTTGTGGAGCACAACTTAACGTGCTTATTTTCTGCATTTTAATTCTAAAATAAAAGAAATAACCAAACAAACGATGAGGGCGCCACTTGGCGGTTGGCGTAGCCTTAACTCATAATTATAAGTTCAGGTTCAACGGCCGCAGGACGCACGTACTTATAAGTTTAGAAAATAACATCTACTTTTGTGTTTTAATCATGATTTTATATCGATATCAGTCATTATATCTTTGAAGTTTCTCCAACTCATTTAATTTGACCTTGGATTGAATGTTTAACGTACCTTCGCATCATCAGGTATGCTTCCTTCACTGACTAGTTTTTCAAACCTCACTCGCTCTGCTCTTTCCTGGTTCAACTGTAGATTTGAAACGTACAATATTATTGCAAATAATAATAAAAAGTATAAATGGTGTAAGCGACATCGACGCGCAAACCGCCGCCATGATTCTAGACACCCCTAGTCTAGAGTCTAGAACCATTTATGTAAGTACTGAATTCATGGTAACAAGGTGTGAATAGAACCATTTAAGTGTTGAATGTCCCTCAAACCCTGTAATTTGTAAAAATAGTTATAAATAATTATTTGAATTTGCGTTAGCAAGCTGACGAATTTGTTAAATTATGATTCACTTTTGGCCCATGTTGTTAGAAGGCATAAATTACCATTTTACCCATGCGTAACTCGCAGAGTATTAGCAATAATTATGTGTTGTGCATGTGTACCAAAAAATTACACTATAATTAAGAAGTTTAAACATTTAAGTCTTTGTTTATTTTAAGGACCTTCTACAAAAGATTTTTGATTATCAGAAAATTATTTATATATAAAGGCAGGGAAATTAATGGTATAGCAAGAGTTTTTCTATGGCTATAGTAGGTACGATGTTGTTGCTATGCAGTGCCACAGCGCGTGCGCCCTCTCCTCCGCCGCCCGCGCACTTCGTTGCTAGCGCGGACTAAACGACGCGGGCGACAGAGAGAGAGAACCCCGATCGCGAACGGATACGGACGAACAACGGCGATCCTCCGCGACTCTCAGTCGCGAAGCCGTTTTTATATTTTGTACACGGTGTGTTTAACTCATTGTATGTTAAAAAGCCCATTAAATGATTATTGAAAGAAGTGACTTTAAAATTGTAAGTATATAAAAACCTGACATGGTGCATATACATATTCAAATCACAACTGTTATTCTTTGACAGCAGCAAATTGTAGTAGAGTGACAATTTCATAAACAATTTATTTCCTAGACCGTACACTATGGAGATCAAACTCAAAATCGTTTAGAACCAGGATAGAATATGGGTTCATGCAGTGGCGATACCTTCATAGAAGCCGAAAAGCCCGGCTTGCCCTAATAAAATCATAATTCACAACAACAAACGTACTTAAACCTATCAATAAAAAATATATTTAAAAAAATACCAGTCAAACATTCGCAACACACACGTACACAATAAGAAAATCAGCCAATCCCTCAGTTGGCCGTTTTTTTATTCGTTGAAAATCTGTGGGCTTTCCCTAATTTTGACCCCTAGGCACGCCACTGGGTTCATGCACGTATCCGTGTACAGAATCTCGGTAAACACTGCGAGATCAGAATTGCAGCCGAATCAATGCAGATAACCTAGTTCCCACCCCTGCCCCTGGCGCGTACCTGCTGCTCCAGCTGCAGCGCGCGCGCGGCGCCGGCGCGGGCGCGCTCGCCGCACTCCATGTGCGCGGCCGTCTCCCTCTCCAGGCGCTCCTTCAGCCGGGAGACCACTCCCTCCAACTCCTCGCGCTCTTGACTCTGCTCGTCCACTTGCTTCTCCTGTTAGTGGGTTAGTTTAGTCAGTACATGCGGGTGGTTGATGGAAGGCAGGTATTATTGGTGGTCGGTGAAGCGTGAGGTTCTGGTAAGCTGAGTAGGTATTTTGGTAAAACAAACTGTTATTTTAAAATTTTCAGGCTCTATTCAAAGGCCTTCATCTCTTTCTGTTTACAGGAACTTCATTAAGCATTCATACACTGTAATTTGAAAGCAGTTTAAAAGCCAATTATTTATAAAAGAGCCAACCGTGGAGTTGTTTACCGGCTCTTCTCCATAGGAATCAACCAATTGGAACCGTGCACCTAGCTTCTGACGTTTCATAAATGCCCATGTAGGTGTATGAGATATAAAATATTTTGATTCAAAATTGAGCTACGAAAAAAAGTTAATTAAAATATTAATCAGTCGTGAGCCCGCAATTTTGGCCACTACGCTCACTGTCGTGTTGTTACCTATCTCAGACGTTGTCTAATGATCTTGAATTAAGTAATGTTGCCCTTCGAAATTATATTGCAAAATATATTAAAAACCACATTTATAAATTGCCATGTTATTTTCTTTTGTGAGAAAATGATTATGATCTTATAAACCTTCGGATGAACTCCAAGCTACCAATATTTCAAGCAGAATAATTTTATAATAGTACTAGCAACACCAGCAAATGTTTCGATCCCGTGGGAATATCGGCATAAAAAGTATCCTATGTATTAATTCTAGTTATAAACTATCCGTGTGGCAAATTTCATTCAAATCCATTCAGTAGTTTTTGCGTGAAAGTGTAACAAACATCCATCCATCCCCACAAACATTCGCGTTTATAATATTAGTAGAAAGTAGTTGAAATAAACCTCAGCTTTCCAGAACCAGCAGCACATGCCAGATTATAAAGGCATTACCACCCCGCACATTGAACATCTTGTCATAAAAAGTGTTGTCTTTTTTGTAAATATAGCTTCATGTAATAATGACGTATGACATATTATAAGCTGCTCCATTTCACGATGGCTCTTCATAGTAATTTGAACCTTAACTCTAGTAATATAAGAGTCATAAAGCGCCATCGTAAAATGTAACAACGTGATAACCAAAATATGAAATGTATTTATGCCTGTAATGAAAACCATTATAATTAGGTATATAATAGGAGTATTTTTTCCGCTACCATTAGGTTACCATAGACATTGTTGAAGAAACGTTATCATAATATTTGCACTTGTTTTATAAGATACTAATCTCCTTACTAATAAACGTATATCAGATGAATAGTTACACACCGATTTATCTCTTTCAGTCGTCAGTAATTTTACTTTCGAAAGAAGAAGACAAAGCGTTGTGTAACTATACAGATGCTATACAACGTTTATTAGTAAAGGGTTAATAGAGATTGTAAACCAATGACTTTGTTTTAATTAAGTGACCATTATATTGATACCATAAATCAGTTGCATTCGGTTAGACCGGGAGCCGACCCCAATACAATTAGTTGGCAAAAGGCTAGACTGTTTGATTGATATTGATACCATTAATCAAATACTGCTTGGTGCAACATTATTTTCGGGCCAGCCCAGAAGTTAGTACACAGACGAATAACATATTCAAGCGTCATCTTGCGACAGTGCACACTTCGATAGAGAAAATCACCCTTAATGCTACGAAATAAAGACACTTTCAAGGTGACGTGTGGTTGACTATTTTAATATGGAGTTTATTGCTTCTATTCTTGCCAGCTAAAGTAACAATAAATGGTCAAGAGCGGGCCTTTTAAGGGGTTGTCATTTATATCTATTGACGTTCAAGAAGTACTGATTCTCGGCCTAATTTTAATTTTTTTAAATGAGTTTATTATGATAACCGATCTCCAACAACATCCTCCACAAAGCTGATATCTCCCATACCTTCTTAGCGAGTTCAGTGGCCAGGTCGATGTTCTCTCTCTCCAGGTTGTCTGCCTTACTCCTGGCGGCGACCAGCTCCTCTTCCTTAGCCAGCAGGTGCACTATCTCGCCGACGTTGATCTCCAGTGGCGCTACATCGGGGTCGTAGATCTGGAAACATTATTATTTTAGATCATTTTTGTTTCAAGTTGAAGTTTGAAATGAAATCAAATGTTTATTTCCGTGAGTAGTTCATGCCAGAAATAACTTGCTACATCGCCTAACATCCACTAGATAGGGGCGCCTCCCCAAGTCTCGCGAACAACTCGAATGGCGCTCTGCTTTTCCGCTGGTGAATATGCCGTCCAGTATGGAACCATTTTTCCCAGGCTGACCTAGTGGATATGTCGCAGCCAACTGGTTAAATTAGCCGTTTATTTAACCGCCTGGCCTTTGGAAGTAGTGCTCGCCTCGCTTCGCTCTCTTTGCTCGCACGCGGTTGATCACAGTTCTAACCTAACCCATTTGGTCGGGGTGCACAGGCTTAGTTACCGCGACCAATTCGGCTCTCGCGTGATTGGTTATAGTTCCAACCTAAACTATAATAATATTGAATATCATTCAGGCTGTTAGTTGAACAAATTTTGAACGATATTGCTAATCCATTGCTTCATATGTTCGAAAAATGCGCCTGCTAAACAATGTAAATAACGCAATGAATGTTGCTGAACTATCAAAATGAAACCCATTGCTACTAATAGTGTACTACGCAATCACCCCGCAGGCAACATTTTACTTTGTGCAATTTATTTCATCACCACTGCTTTAACCTTTTGACCGCCACATGTCAAAAAATCAAAAACGTGCCCTCGATGTCAAAGTCTGTCATGTAGTCGAACCGTGACGTGCTGGTTACATTTTGGTTTGTCATCTAGACATGACTGTGGCGGTCAAAAGGTTAAAGGATGAAAGAAAAAATCGTGAGGAAACCGGCCGAAAAATGTCTAATGACCAAAAATGCATACGACTTGAGAAATCGACCAACCCGCACTATGCCGGCGAGGTGGATTATAGTTCCCTTTACAACGAAGAGGCATATGGTGTAGCGGGAATATTAAAGACCAATTATACTTAGGTCCTCTTGTTACCTTTGTGGTTTCAGAAGTACTGCCCCGCTCGCTGCCCTGCTCGGAGTTGGCGCGACTGCCGGAGGCCGGCTGCTGCAGGATCAGTTGCTGCACCACACGGTCTAGCAGGAGCCAGTGTTGAGACTGAGGGTTGTATTCCACTGGAACATAGGAAAAATACGTTCTTACTTACTGTGTTACATTGTAATAAACAAATAAATTATTTCTAATTCTATTTTTAATCGAAAAACCATACAGATTTTTTGTAAATGTTTTTGAAGTGAAAAGATCTTTAGGCGCGTTGGACATTTTTTGAGATGGGAAAAAATATTGAACTCGCGCATTTGTTACCGTAAACGACACCGCTTCGGATGTGTTCGGCTGTCCTTGAGATGTACTCGGTTTTAATGTAGGTATATCCGATATGACAAAGAGTGATGGCAAAGTATTTTGTTTGTGTTTTGTTTTCACTTCTGTCGGCACTCCTGGAGTGCCACTTTTTTTGGGTATAGTAACTATATAATGTATAGGCCCGAACGATGTTATGAAGCTTGGGGAAGGCCTTTGTCCAGCAGTGTATATCTTTCCACTGAATGATGATGAACTCATACGGCAGTAGCAGTAGATGCTCCAATAATCATGAGAAGTAACTCCGACATGGAGGTGGCACTCTTGATATCAAACCTCTTTGCTAACTCACCTCGTCTTCATAGCGAACTATCTCAAAGATAACAATTAAATACTACTTACATGGTAATAGCAGAAGATGCTCCAACATAGAAAGCAGATGTGGGTAGGCAGCAGTGTGGCTGAGTTTCCTCCTCAGAAGTTCGAACATTGACGTCGCACTCTTAGTGTCGACATGTTCCTTGTCGAACCTCCTGGCCAGTTCCCTCTCATCCTCGTTGCGAATCATCTCGAAGAACTCGATGTGACGGTCCAGTGTCTCGTTTTCGTATTTGCGAAGCTTTTCGATTACTGAAATTAGATATAATGTTTTATGTGTTATTCAGTTTGTAAAATAAATATAAAATTACTTATAGAGCAGTTACGAGGTTTTATTTGATCAGTTGAATCCAAAAATCCATCAGACCTCCCTTTAATGGGAACTTTCCAGAAGAACCTTCCATGCTTATACTGCTGCTGGTTCCTTCTAGTCAGAAGTTGTGTATTGAACTGGTGTATTGTATGTCTTTTAGTCTATGCTAAATAAATGTCTTTTCTTTCTTTCTTATAGGATTTTTAGAGGTAACTATAATTTGGTTCAAAAAAATAACCCCACACACGCTCACAAACATTCCATTCATACTCGAAGATCCTTAAAGCCCATTTCATTTCTAATTTTGCTCCAGTACCAATCCATCAGGTAGATAGTACCCATTCGAAGATTGCGAAACAGTACTTTAGTCAAGATTACTTCAAAAACTGACCTGGCTGTATCCCCAACATTAGCAGTTCATATCTCAGATGTAGCCTGAACTCCAGGCTCTCCTCGCCTGGCCCGTAGTTCAGCACCGCGTTCACAAAGGACATGATGGCCGTCTTCAAGCCCAGGTCGTCACGATACGCGCCCGTGCTTCGGTCGAGCTCGTTCATTATACTTTGGAAGCGTGCTCGTTCGCCCGCGTATTTCTGGTAGTGGACCATTGCCTCTAGTACCTGTTTGGGAAGCGTGTTTTAGATGGTGTAAATAAATACTTTTTCGATTAGTAGATACCTTCGTCGGGGTGACTCTAATGTGTTTACTTGTTGTGTTATAACACAACAATTAAACACTAACTTTTAAACAATTAACTAGCTGTGCCCCGCGGATTCACCCGCATAAGATTTGATCCCGTGGGAATATCGGAATAAAAAGTAGCCTATGTGTTAATCCAGGATGTCAGCAACCCACCATACCAAATTTTATCGATTTTTTTTTATCAAAAGTGGGTGAAAAAGTAACAAACATACAAACACACTCACAAACCTTCGCCTTTATAATATTAGTGTGACGATGAAGTGCCCTTGTTGGCAACAAACTATATTATTTCAATGTTAAAATCCATTTTCAAAATTCGTCCCAATTCACCCCTGCATCCCTATTCATCCCGTTTGTAGGTACTCAAAAAGAGAGAGGGGGAAGTAATATGTAGGATTTTTATGCTATTTATCTTCCTGGATTATACAGGCAATAAGCCAGTAACTGAAAATTTTAGTCCAGCACCTTTGTTCTTTACCTGCTCCATATGAAACCTCTTGGCCAACCAGAAACTTACACCTACATTCCAAATTCTCTCCAAAAAACTTCCAATTCCAATTTTCTTCTCGTCAGACGTACCTACCAAGATTTCAATTGCAGCAGCTGTGGTTCCTGTATTTTTTTTTTATGGCGAAGACGTTGTAGATATTTGCTACAAACCATGAAAAACTTCCACCAGTCCATTACGTTATTACTTCTAAATGAAATACCCTACCTTCTTATGTCCTCCTGGTACAAGACAGACAGCGCCCAGTATCTCAAGTGCAGCGACCTTGGTCTTAACATTCTCAGTGTCTAAGGACTGTGCGATCAGATCGATGCTCGTGGGGTGGGCCAGCACATGCGCGCGCCCGGTCTGCAAGCAACCAACAGTATTTATAAAGCAGGTAAGAAAGAGAAGTTATAGAGAAAGAAAGAGACGTCAGAAAGATAGCTTTTATTTAAAGGTTTTACTGATCTTCAGCATCTTGGTACTGTGATCATAAGGATAGCAAACTAATTAACGGTTTTCCAGAGTACTATGTTACTCAAAAGAAAGCTGTCGTTCAATCCCACGATAGCTGATGATGTAATTTGGTCATCTAATCACATGATTAGCCACCACAATGACAACAACCAATCAGGTAGTTGACATGAGATTTGAATCCAGACCTAATCAATGTGTGTTTTAGGTATGATTTCAAACCGTTGATAAGTGTCTTCGACAAGGCCCTTTTTGGACCACGGCACTGAATATCCGAAGAGAGTTTAAACCTTAGAAGAATAAATAACGTAGATAGAATAGAAATGTAGGTACACACGGCTACACATCAAGCTATACATAACCAATATAAACTGACTTCTGATTGTACGAAAAACCTATACAATGTGAAGTCAGCTAAAACTGGAAATATAAAGCTTGATGTGTCGCTGTGCGTACAAACATTTCGGATAGATCACACAACATTTGGAATACAGTTCATGTATGTACTAATTCTTACATTGACCCTTAACAAAGTCATATTACTACTTACTTCATCTACATCCAAAACCACTAACCCATCTTTACACTAAAGGATTTGTAACACTGGATGTGTTCTGCGGTCTACGGTCAGGTCAAAGTGAACACAGCCCGCATCATGTATGAACAACACTTCATTTTGAACTGATCGCAGACCGCAGAACGCATCCAGTGTGACAAACACTTCAACTACATTTAATCTACTTACCGAGTTATTCATAAGCGCCTTGATAGCCGCTATAAGGTTATGCCTGGTGACGGCATCATCCCTTGGCGCCTTCTGCAGGGCATCTAGCAAGGAACCTAGGCCACCTTGCTTGATGAAACGGAGCACAAAACTGTGGGCTCGCGTCCGTAGGGCTGTTTTGAGGCCGTCGACTAGGGCGCATGCATCTGCTGGTGGAACACCTTCTGATGTGGCAAAGGCCTGGAAAATGATAAAAGATCATGTTTATTAGTAAAGCTAAATTGACAAGCAAAATTGATGTCATCATCATCATCATTACAGTCGAAAGACGTCCACTGCTAGATATAGTCCTCCCAAGCATCACCACTTGAACCGGTTCTGTGCTTCCCGCATCCAGCAGATTCGACTCAAAGTTGATGTAATCTAGTAAAAAGGTTTGGGCTCGAAAGTTTTGAATTTTCCGGGATAAAAAGTACCCACGGTTCGTGTTCATCCCAGGAAATTAAAAAGTTTGTTATCAGTTACAAAAGAACTACAACGGATTGAAAAAGTTTAGGAAATATGATGCCCTGGTTTTTACGATAAAGGAGTAAGTTTATTGCTTCTTTTCATATTTTGTCCATGCAGTTGCTGTAGTACATATTATTTCATCTCTGCCCAGCATTCATACTTCGTTATTTTGTCTATCCTCGCCAGTCACAAATAGGAAAAGCCACATAAAAACCAACCCGCACTCTGGCTGAGTGCGGGTTGGTTTTTATGTGGCTTTTGGTTGTTTTTTTTTGGCGTCTGTGTCCAAACAGTGAGAACGTTATAGGCTGATTTCGCTATGCATAGGCTACATTAAAACTCTATTACTCACATCAGCAATCTCGTTCAAAGCCTTGATGTACTCCTCAAGTTGCGGCGCGGTGGCGAGCGGTGGTGGCTGACCAGGCGGGGGCCGTCGGCTGCAGTAGATCTGCCACTTCTTAGCCGCGGGGAGAGCCAACATGGCTGCTTTGTTTACTGCTGTTAGGTCCAGCTCTTCCTGTAGATAGAGAAAAGTGAGGTGAAAAGTGACGTCATTACATGATTACCAGCTCATGAGGGAACTGACGTAAAAATCTGAGTTAATTGATGTAGTGGGTTTCATTTGTCAATAGTTGAAGGTCTCCTGTATTTTGAAATAATAGATATAACCTTAGCGAAGGTTTCCATCTAAAATCTAAGTGTTGGGCATCTGCCGGTGCAGCAATTTCCACACTTGTCATGCGTGTTCGAAAATTGGAATAGGTAGGTTAGAGTTATAGAAGACTACAAAATATCTGTGCAGTTCTGCCTCATTAAGTTAAGGTACAAAACAGTCTAAACAGGTAGGGCCAACATTTTAAGGAATACCTCATTAGGCAGCAAAAAATTCAAGCCATCTTTCCGACGAATTTAAACGAACCTAACCCTCCATTCCACGTGCTAAAATTTTACGAGTATCACTGATGCAAAAGGACTCACAAAAAGACCAGAATGATAAATTTTGGACACTCCAACACTATGTTTGGGCAGGTATTCGGAGTAATCGAAGTGATATTTAGTGCAGTAATGCAGCTTATGTATTACTTCCATAGGTAGGCTGTAAAATATGGGCAGCACGCGATTAGAATTTCAAATGTCACCTTTTATAGATATTGAATCGGACTGTGTGACCTACTTGGAATATAGCAAGCAGGAAGAGTGCTTTATATTGCTTGACATTTGATAGGTTCTGAATATTGAACGAAGTTTGCCTATGAGTTTAACTTTCTAGAAATTCATTACACCTATTTCATTTTCAGGGAACATGTTTATTATTGGTGAATTCCTAGTTACTATTTCTGAAAGCATACATCGAATTGGAAAACGTACATTAAAACTTATCAAATATAAGTCAGCAGTTTAGGAATTAGTAGCGTTACAACAAAATTGAACGGATTCTGGTAACATAATTTTTACCAGAATCCGTTCGACTTTGTGCAATCTGTAACCCGATAATATCGAGCCTTATTTGCATATACTAAGTGTGTCCTCGACTTCGTTCGCGTGCATGTCGGGAAAAAAAATGGACGGCACTGTTAAATTCTTTAGCCTTAGTTACTACTTATAACATCAGCTATCTTCCAGTGAAAGTCCCGTCAAAGTCGGTCCAGCCGTTTCAGAGATTAACCGGACAGACAGATAAAAATTTAAAAATTGCTTTTTTTGTTATAAGCACCTGTTGTTTATACTTTATTGTTATTTTGATATTACATTGACATTTTTATTTGTACGTATACACTCAGGGTTATTGGTAAAACATTAACAACCTCTTAAGAGGTCATTCTACAGTCTACTCATCATTATGAACAACTTTTACAATGGGCAAAATCAGCTGATCCCTACATTTTATGTATGTTCGTATAACTCGTCAAAATGTAGGAAACAGCTGATTTATTTTTTCGTGATTTCGGATTGGTCCCATACTAAAAGTTGTTTATAATAATGAGTACAATGACCTCTTAAGAGGTTGTTAATGTTTTACCAATAACCCTGTATATGTATAGATTATTATCTATGTACTGCATTGTTTCCTAGGTATTTACTTAGTAAAGGAAATAAACCCCTATCATTCTATTCCTCCTTTCTACATTCTACGTACAGAAATTGGACCGTAGATAATTGACAAGGTAACAGACGCACAGCGAGTATGGTCATTGCTAACGAATCGCATGAACTCGCACCGAGAATCGAATCGAATCGCATCAGCCCGTGCCGGACTTCCGCAAAGAAAGGCAATCGATCAAGCGTGGATCGATTTATGATCGATATAATCGTGGAAATGGCGAGTGATGCGGATGCGAAGCTGTGAAATGTAGGTTTAGTGAATCGTGACCTGTTATTAAAAACTTTAGTTGGAAACTGTGTCTGTGTGGCTGTTGATCATGGCGGTGTCGGTTAGGTAATGTTTGCAGTAACTTCCCCATTTATCGGGTACCTTTTCCAATACTTAATACTTATATCTAAGGCTTTCAATAGTTTTCTCCAGTCGTGTAAGAACCCAATAACATAAGTAGAAGCCCTGAGTCTAGATTTGTGAACGGTTGATGGCAATAACTGGCGAATTGTGGGTAAATGGTAAACTATACACGTCAGCCCTTGTTGCACTGCCCTAAATCCGGCCCTGCACATCTGCTTACCTCTTAAGAGAATACAGGCGTGATGTTATGTTAAGTTCTTCAGTCGTCTTATCCATATCTCAGTCATAGTGTAAAGTTTTGAAGATGAATTCGAGACGAGACGGCAAGACTAATAAAAATAAAAGGTAATAAAAACTAGACTCCTAAATTAAAATATTGTCCTTGGAGTTTCTTGCCTGTTCTTCTTCATAAAGATCTACCTTTTGGCTAGCTTCAACTTTCTGACTAACTGACCGACTTTTTGACAGTTCAAAAGTGCCTGTAAACTGTTTAATTGAAATAAATGCTTTGAGTTTATAAAATCTAAGAGTTGCACAGTGGTTGTTAGACGGTCAATTTATTAAATTGGCTGTAAACTCATTCTTTAATGAGCATCAAAGTGTCCACTTCATCATAAGCTACGTCACATCAGATGACACTCGACAGCCATTATAGAATAGCCCGAGAAAATATTATTATCTAGACTTTCGCTTACACCTTCCACCATCATCAAGAAACCTGACGCCAAGCAAGATAAACAAAGTAAAAGGCAGTTCCAGGTCAATCTTATTATAATCAGATGCTGTCACTGGTGAATGCAACGAAAGAAAGCTGAATCCAAGTTTATAGAAATGCATTAATCTAAACTTTTAATACGGATTAGCTGGCATTACTTATGCAGTCTCGCTGTAAATTGTCAAGATTTTTTTCTAATATAAAATCCTGTATCTTTATACTAATTAATAAATCTGAAGTTTGTTTGTTTGATCGCGCTAATCTCTGGAACTACCAGTCGCCCAATTCTTGAGGAAGGCATCTGGCAAGGCTCAAGGCTCTTTAATATCACGCCAGGACTCTTGAGAGCCGAGCAAATAGATCAAAGAATGCTAAGCAAAAACGAAGTAAAAGCGCAGGTGTGGATACCGTTTTGCGTAGATGTGACGCATATTTTACCAAAATTGTTATTTTTTTTGTTTTTTTTTATGCGTCATGTTTGCCGCCAATAAACGCATTTTCTTCCTTTTCTTTCTGATGATATGTGACGGGGTGGGTCGGGCGAGCAAGAAATATGACGCGGAGTCGCAGGCAGAAGCAAGAACAAAAATAAAATATCAGAGACCCAAAATTCTGAAAACAAAAACAACTAATTAACAAAATTTTATGGTGTTCTAATTTACATGATAATTTATGTAGGTATGCGTGCTTTTATTTGCAATGTTAAATCACTGATTCAGATTAGGTTAGTGAAACTGTCACAGCCAACTATCGTTAAAAGTTCGACCGTAGGCAGTAGAATTTGTAATTTTGTAGATACTTCCGATAATGTCACCGTTATAATTTTGTGATAAATTATTTCTGCATTAATAAATATTAGGTAATATGTTTTTCAAGAAAATATTCATAAGTATCATATTTAATTTAAATATTAATGATGTAAAGGTCATTAAGGCACATGATGGCATAAATGTCACATGACGCAGGCGCCCGTTTCGTTTACAGAGATGAATCAATCATTGTCAAAATTCGCCTATCTAGTTTAATTTGATGGAAATTCTAATGCCAACTTATATCATCTGCTGTTGTTATTGTGGTCAACCAATCACAACAGGCATCATGAGAATTGACAGCAGATTTAATTATATAACATCACGCCTTCTTTCCCCGAAGGATATACAGGTGGTACAGGCCATCAAACTGAACAACTTTTTTCCGGGGACCAACGTGGGAATTGTGAAAAAAAAATCAATCGTCCATACATTTGATCAAGTAGGTATTGAAGTTTTGTATGGGACGACTGATGTTTTGTATGGGATGACTGATGTTTTTTTTACGATTACGATGTTGGTCCCCGGGAAAAAGTTGTTCAGTTAGATGACCTGTACCACACCACCAACTTTGGTCATACCCCTCTGAAACACATTGTATATAAAATAGGGCCGAGGAGGTATAATTTCGGAAACCAAAGGAGTTTACCAAAGGAGAACATTAAAACGTTTATTTATAAATGATTATTGTTGCAAGTAGGTTTGCACGAACACTTTTACAGGTCAATCATATTTTTTTTAAACTAGATGAGGTCGGCGTTTCCTATCTGACTACTCTGAGAAGAAACGCCGAAACAAACTTCCTCCGAGTTTGTTTCGGCCTTTCTTCAGAGTAGGCACAGTCTCTTTTAAAGTCCAGCAATAATCTTGGTCAGGTAAACGTAGATTAAAGTAAAGAGACGTTTGATCGTCATAAAATATGGTTAAAGGGACTATAATCATAAGGGTTCCTCAACTTTAAGCAATGTTTTTAAACGTATTGTAATGTAATTTATTTCGTTTTGTTTTGCAGTGCCCTTACTGGGTGCGTGTATCATACATGCATACGGTGCATGTTTCAATCTCATTTCAACCTCTAAACAACCTGTTCGAAATAAACTGATCAATAAACGGTAATAATACAGAATCTAATCTATGTTATTTTCTGCAGGAACCTTAATTATTGCATTTGTAAAGCCGCATCGGACAAAAAAAGTGAGAAACCAATCTAAGTGTGAAATCATAATCAAAATTACATAACCAATCCATAATGTCCGAATCAAATAAAAAGGAGACCAATCAAACCACACTTTCAACCGAGATACGATTAATCTAAAACTCCGCTGCAGGCCGTCAAATCACCTGCATTTTAATCACAGACAAAACACGTATCATCGGAAATAATCTACTTTATTATTAGAACAGAGATCGCAAACCTTTGGCACTCGTCACAATATTTTGATCACAGCAAAATAACATAATTCCAGTATCTTCAAGAACGTTCGCACGTTTTTGTGTCAATCTGTAAAAAAACCCTATAATTTACCTACATTAACACTGTTTGTCGCTAAGATGAGATTGCCTGAAATAAACCTATTTTTCTTTTTTATAGGGTTCCGTACCCAAAGGGTAAAAACGGGACCCTATTACTAAGACTCCGCTGTCCGTCTGTCACCAGGCTGTATCTCATGAACCGTGATAGCTAGACAGTTAAATTTTCACAGATGATATATTTTTGTTGCCGCTGTAACAACAAATACTAAAAATAGAATAAAATAAATATTTAAGGGGGGCTCCCATACAACAAACGTGTTTTTTTCGGCATTTTTGCCTTGTGGTAGGTACCTTGTGGTGAACGCTTCATGTGCGAGTCCGACTCCCACTTCGCCAGTTTCTTTCTTTATTGCGACTTGAATTTGAACGTTTTCGAAATATGAAAAGTGGCCTTCTGAACGTTGAAGTTTTTTATTCCTTTTAAACAACGCCCGCAGCGCAGGCGCAGATCTTTAGTGTTATTTGTGTTTAAAGCCTTCATTAGAGTTATTTTATTTGATTACTTTACTTTACTCAGACATTATTGGCACTTTATGTCAAAAAGTGCGCATGTGGGAAAATGTTCGCCATCTCAGATTTATAACAATAGATTCACTTTCATCTCCGTTTCGCAACAGTGACCAATGTGATATAATTGCAGCCCCCGGGGACAAGTATGATCATAAATGACAGCTAAATGATGTCTTTAGAAGATTACGTAACCACCTAACTACGATTAGGAACGTCTTAGGAATTTCATTTGTTAATCGGTCATAGACTGTCTGTTTAAAAGTCTATGATCGTTGTCTCATAAAATCTGTTTTATTAATAGAGTTCATCAATTTACACCAGCCAGCAATAACACTAGAAGTTTATGGATTTCCGTGGGATTATCAGATTTATTTAATATTAAAAGCGCCTCAAATTTTAAGAGATCATTATGTTAAAGCTCCAAGCATTCATTTTTAGCAGCATTTAACTTACCTCATAAAACGTCTAAAGAAGACAACACCTCAAGTTGTGACCTCATCCCTATTACAAAATCTGTTTTTCTAAATGCTTCACTGATGACCAACTTATAGGTAATCACAATAATCTAAATTTTAGGGCACCATTTACGCTGATTGGCCGGTATTTTTCAAGCGGCTTAGCTGCGCGGGAGTGCAACTCACATAGTCCGCATAAGAGGCGAGCGTTTAAAGCAATTGCCATAATTAGCGGAGGTCTCATTAGAGATCTTGTGGGTCGACGACCTTTGTTTTACGACGCCGTATCTAATACCTAATAAATGGATAGAATATTATACAGTAAATTAATATTATAGGTAATATTAAAGTGTACCTTCATAACTACTTTCAAGATTGTATCCAATTTTGTTAAATCTAAAAGACAATTCAAAAAGCTTCAAGTAGATCGACGTGCAACCCAGTTATCATGGATCCAGCACGTAATTCTAAGCCCCCTCTCCCCCTGCATTGAAATTGTTAGATGGTTCTCAAAAAAAATCTGCTGTTTCATAGAAAAATGGTATTAGTGGTATAGATCAAAAGTGGAAAGGGGGAAGGGGAACTACTAACTGGTAGGGGTCTAGACTCCATGGCTGAATTCATGGTTACATTTTAGCGTCGGTGTCCCTGCCACCCTGTACATCTACTTACAGTTAACAAACCTCTAGGAGATCCCGAGGCTTACTTCAAATAAGCCTTTCTAAGGGCATGAGCACAAAGCTAAAAGAGATGCCAATTATCACAACAGTGCAAAGTTTGGGACACAAAACCTCACGTCACCAAAAATAACAGAAATATAGCTATAAATATATACATTTGTAAGGCTTCACGACAGACTGCCGTCTTCGTCTGCTGCAAGGCTCGGATTCCACGATTGCCCACTTAGCAAAGTACTGCTCTTCAGGCTAGCCAATTAAATGTATGAGGAAGTATCTGTAGGAACGGAGAGTGCAAAGAGACAGAGAGTGTACAGCATACATTTATGTAGTGAAACAATTTTATGTGATGTCCTTCACAAAAAATGGGGCTCGTGGCTAAGTAATAAACAGCTGCACTTGTCGATCGATCAGGTTAAGCTTGTAGCATCCGATTAGATTGGATGCCGACCCCAACATAGTTGGGAAAAGGCAAGGCAGAGATCCTATAAAAAAAATCTCGAATATGTTGACACATTAAATTGCGAAGTTGGATGAGATTATTTGTCTAAATAAATTGTTGTGAATTTGTAAAACAGTATCAGAACCCAAATATTACTTTAGTTACATGTTAGATGCTCATCTGATCTAATAACAACTCCGGTCAAGTACATTTACACGATTCCAAATGAGCATACCTACTTATGAAGATCAAACCGACATATTATTTTGTATCACAAATCATAAGTCATAACAAACTTAATAATAACAATATAAAGGCATAAAAGGAGTGAGAACTATAACAATCCTTATTATGTTCACACAGCTCAGACATGAGCTTCTGTAAACATTATTATACATGGCAACACTATTATAATGAGAGTTATGTGACTTATAACAAGGAACATTCAGGAAGGAAAATTATCTTTAAACTATAAAGTTGAAGCATAACATCACGCCTGTAGAGAAGGGTAGGCAGAGGTATATACAAATGTAGTATATACGAGTACACCGAAGAATTGCCAAACTTAAGTAAACTAGTCGCGAGCTCGAACTCACTGGTGGTCATGGCCAAAAAGCACGCTGTCCCACCTGGCTTCGTGTCCGACAGAGCTAGTATCAGTGATGAGCAGTTAATCGCTCTACACGTACAACTTCTAGTTCTCACGCACAGAAACACCATTCCGAACTGATAGGCGCGTAAAAAAACTCGAAAAGTGCTTCGAAAAATAGAGTTTTATGAAAAAACTACTGCATAAATCAATTACAAATAAAGGTTATGAACTCTTCGATAACTGAGCTTTGTCGGTACGGACTTGTTTTTTTAAGATTTTACAGTTCTTTTATTACTTATTCACACCCAAAGTGACGTTACAAATAGCAAGAAAAACGAATCTTTGTTGGCTCATAAATTTTTAATGGCTTTTTATTTTACTATTCTGTTTCCGTGCAGACAACATTAATAATAACACAAAACGATATCGTGTTTAACTTTGGATGCACAATGTCAAACAGTGGAGTAATACTCTCCCGAAATTTATATGGAAAAAATATCGACTAGTGGCACCTTAAGTGACAATGGGCAGGGCACATTGCAATAGAACAGAGCCTCAGTTGCAACGACACCGACTGGTCGTGGGTTCGAACTCGGGCAGGCGCTTTACTTTGTGTAATATATTTCATCATCACTGATCTCACCATTGTGAAGGAAAAGATCGTGCGGAAACCGACATGCCCTAGAACCAAAAATTCGAAACCATGTGACATCTACCATCCTGCACTGGGCCCGCGTGGTAGATTACTGCCCACTCCCTCTCGGAGAGAGGAGATCTGTATCCCAGCATTATAGGTTCATTATGCTACTGATAAAATGAGTTCTAATGTGGTAACAGTGTAATAGTTAGGTTCTAATGTAATTCATTAGCTTAATGCTACTTAGAAAGTGGAACGATTAAACGTTGGAATGTGGGGATTTCCAGGATGACGTTCGAAACACGTGATTAAGTACTAATAAGGAATTGCAATGTCAAATTGATATTGGAAGTGACAGCTAACGTGGAGATCGAAAGTAACAATGTGTACATAGCTAGACAGTAATACAAGAATAGTAATCCAATCATCCAACCATCCTAAACAAGATGGCAGCGTCAGTTTCGATTTTGGCCACACGCCAAAACGTCCTTGTACCGTTGTATACATATTCTTTCTAATAGGAAATTTGAGTGTTTCAAATGAAACCTTTAGAAGAAGAAGTGGATACAACGTAACGCTCTTCAAAGAAGTGTCTACTGCCTTAAGTGCCTACACTAATTAAAACTGTTAAGTAGTTTACTACAGCTATAAATAACTTGCAGATAACCTTGTCCTTGTAATTAGTGTAATATGGTTTCCATCGTTACTTACTGATAAGAAGATAGTTCAAGATTCTTCCTATGGCTAAACATGACTGACACTGTAAGATATTTTCTTATTATGGCTCCTACAAACAGGCGCGACACGCGATATAATCGCGCACGACACAAAGGCACCGCAAGTCGTGCAACGAGCGGTGCCTTTGTGTCGTGCGCGATTATATCGCGTGTCGCGCCTGTTTGAAAGAGAAAGGCTCAAACTAATAGTTAGATGATTTGTAACAAAATCCCCTCGGGGAAAGAGAGGAGCCCTGTGTTCCAGTAACGCGTACGTTACCTATAGGTTGTAACAAACACAAAACAATTAACGGCTGAACGGATTTGGCACACAGCAATACTATGACCTGGATTATTATAAAGAAGATCCAAGGAACGAAAAAGAAGAATACTCAGAAGAGGAAAAAGTAGGAATCATAGAAGAAAAAAGTATAGAAGTACACCTACTGAGATCTAAAGCTGCGAGTGAAACTGCGAGTAACAGCTAGTTAATGGTATATAATAAAGTCTTTGAAGACAACAGGGGCCTCTACTATCGTGCATAATATAAAGTCATCACATCGCAGGGTCAATGATAAATGTTTTATTATGACCTCGGTTAATTAAGCGAGGTGACATGGTTCAAATTCTTTTGAATAGAGACTGAAAGGTATGTTGTGCTGTCGTGCATTAAAATTTGTGTATAATGGGTAGATATTCGAAGTGAAGAGATGGATTGCTATAAATAGATCTAGGGAAAAATAACAAAGCTCGAAGAGTCACCATTCTTACAATAATCAGTTTATAATGGTCCCACAGCTGGGACACAAGCCACCTTCTTTTTTTTTTTCAGTATGAAAAATCATCAAATGACCCCTCCCGCTCTGGGTGGAGCGAAAGAGAGTGTCAGACTCTTACTGACTAAAACCCACCCGTGTTCCTTCCTTAGCCCTTTATGTTCCGGGCCAGCGGTAACCCTTTCCGGGTCAGCGGGATTGTCCGAAAGGGTTATACCGCTGGCCCGGAACATAAAGGGCTAAGGAAGGAACACGGGTGGGTTTTAGTCAGTAAGAGTCTGACACTCCCTTCCGCTCCACCCAGAGCGGGAGGAGTCATTTGATGATTTCCCATCCTGAAAAAAAAAAAAAAAAAAGCGTTAACCCTTTCGGACAATCCCGCTGACCACACAAGCCACCTCACATGTCTTCAAATTTTTGGTTCTAGGACAAGCCATTTTCCTCACGATTAATTTCCTTCATCGTTTTGAGACCTTACAATGGAAAGCAAAAAAATGAAAAGTTAAATCAGATTTTAAATACAAAAAAAATGTTAAATTAGTTCTAAATTCCAAATTGAACATACCTACTCAATGGAAGATACAAGAGCAATTCAAATGTAACCCGCATTGGCTTGATAAAGATACAAATTATTACAATAATAAACAAACGCAATAAAATACGAAACAATGACGACGAAGATACAAAAGCAATCAAAGTCAATAAATCTCTATACATTATCGATGTTGACATAATACAAAAGCTTTCTTCAATAAAGTTGACAAAACATGGCGCCTCATAATAAAATATTAGCAATGTTGTCTGTCGTTAAATTGCAATAAACCATCAAATGTGTCTCTATTGGTGGATATTATGTATAGTAAAGAGACACATAAATATAAATAGTGTTTGTTCAGTGTGGTTTTAGCATAAACCACACTGAACAAACACTAAAAAAAGAAATTGATATTCGTTTAAACTTTAACCACTCCACACGTCCCGCACCCCGAGGTTACGTCATCTTTGGAAAATATTTATGTTTTGATTTATATCAGATGAACGACTAATATTGTTTTCTCTTTTAGAAGTGATCCGCTTTACATCTTTATTGCATTTAAGCTCTTTGATGCCTCCGTAAAAGATTCCGATGATAAACGCGATTATCCAAAATGTAGACGGTCAAGTTTTCGCCTAATATAATACAAAACATTATATGTATTTATCCTACAAACATACTTCCGTGTAACCAACAAATAGTTTCATTGCACCTCATTTAAAAAAGTAGAGGGAAAACCCACAATTGATACACAGTAAGTACAAACTTGCATGCAAATCTCATCTAGTTTACAGATATCTCTGTTCAACCAGTAGGTACTAAATATGCAAGTGAGCATAGGGCGAGAGGGCTAGAAAGCATGTACTACAAGCCCGATAATGAAACTATCAGTCCTGATAACTTTCACACTTCGAGAGAAAATAGAGTTATTCATAATCGAAGAAACGAAATGTCTTATTAATTTTATCACGTTGGATCGCGGATGTTTTTCTCTGAGACTTCGAAAGTCGGATTTCGATGGTACACGTAAGAAGACTTGATGTTGAATACTAAGTTTAGTGCGCGTAGGAATTCGCGGATTGATTTAGTTTCTTGTTTGAGAAAAGAAAAGCACTTCCTCTTATTCTAACAAGATGAATTGAAGAATGGATTGGAGAAATCTTTTTTTCATTACTATACTTACGAGTACCTATACAAAACTGAAATTCTGACAGACAACGCACTGTCTAAATCACAGAGTCTAGAAGCCTGAAATTTTGCACGAGAGGTAATAAAATAAGCCGAAAGTGAGCACTTTAGTGCTCACTTTCGGCTTATTAGGATTTTTGAAAATTCATCCCATAAATGCGTTAAACAGGGGACGAAAGTTTGTATGAAAGTGCGTTATTTATGCCGATGGGAAGACCATCTGGCACACGGCTTGTCTTGTCAAAACCTTCACTAACTGAAAGCCTATACTTACAATTTAATTTGTTGTCACACCGCATGACAACTTAAATGATTAGTTGTTCTGACTTTGGTCAACCAATCACAGTGGTTAGTATACTTGACAGATTTTATAGCTGAGACTTCATTAAGTATTCAAAAACAGAAGGCTATGTGAGTACCTACTTCAGTATCTACCTACTTTAAATTCCGTAGTGTCAAGAGCTTGCCCATGACCCCTATAGTCCAGTAGATTGCACGCCAACATCAAGTTTTTGATAAGTTATGACCATAGCAAGCCACAGAGAAATAACATTGCCAAGAGAGAGACCAAGTAAATTTTAGCGTACATAACAAATTATCCAGAAAGGAAAAGGGAGAGAGTAGGGAAATGTTTGAGGCAATCATCTGAAACGCAATGGGACACTACTGTTCGATAAAAACTAAGTTCTAACTTCCGAGATATTTCGCAAGACCGCGGACATACCAAACTACAGTGACCGCGTCGATCAAACAGATGTGACCGCAAATACCGAAAGAAAAGAAACTTCGCCTTGCAACAACGCGAACAAATAACATTGGATGGAGCAATTTATTTAAGTTCTTCCCGTTTTAGCAGCTCACTTAATAACTGATCGCGACATACCTGAAACGCGGGAAACGTTTCTTTGATAAAATACCTAGTATCGAAGGGAGGGTTTAATGAATCTTAATGAAATATTCTTTGAAAAACAGCGAACTAGGGAAATAAGTCACTATGTCAACCCATTTCCCTAGTTCGGTGAATAAGATTTAAACTGCTCTAGGGAAACATAGAGCAGTTTAAATCTTATTCACCGAACTAAGGAAATTAGTTTTAAACACCCAAGTCCCCTCACACCGACAGAAAGCCAGCAGGTGGCTTCTTGTAATACACGGCCTAATAACATCAGTACATTATACAAATCACTTCATATACACATCTTTGCCAGATTCTACTCATAAACCTCATCAACCTCAGCTACATCTCAAATGGGAACACCACCATCCAAACACGATCTAAGCTTCTAAACACAACATTCTACGGCATGCCGTCTCCGTCTGAGCAAATTACATCGCGGTAATTTATAATAATTTGTCACTTAACTAAATGTCTTAGAACGCGGTCAATGAAAACAAGGGGTTAGAACTAGGTACTAATATGACCCCTCTTCATGACGGCATTGAGGTTTCATTCATCCGCCATTTACCGTCAGATGGAAAACTGTATTTATAACCTTGTTAACTTGTTATATACTTGAATATTCTAGGTCTTTAGGTGGTTAAATGATTTGTTTCCTAGGTCTGTGCATTCATTATAAAGCTGTTTGATAATTATGTGTTGTAAATCATGATGACAAAATATATGCTGACGAATATTCTGCACATGAATTGTAGGATTTATAGCTTTTAAATATTGTAGTAATAGGACACCTGTGACCATCAGATTTAAAATGATTCCTTACGTCCGCAATATTTCAAGTGTGAGTAAATCCTAAAATTAATTGATATCCAAAATCTCCTTGATTTGTAACCTCATTTTGGCAACTTCGATATCTTCGCTAAATCAATTATTAAGTGCAAAAATTCGTTCGAATTCCAGTCCCTATCAATCGGAAGTAATCAATAAAATCTTCATCAACACCTTTGAAAGTAGGTACCTGCTATAAAGTTTAATTAGCTCAAAATTAATCATGTGTGTATGGACATTACTTTGTTGACGACTCTACAGTCAGTCGCACATTAATGTAACATTTGGAACTACGAAAACCTACAAAATGAAGGCGCTGTCGATGTCAAACTGTTACATGTAGGTGTAGTTTACTGTACGCGGTATCAAGATAATCTCAAAGGTTACTAACAAGATCCGCTCTCACTGCCACTCCTTCACAACCTATTCCTTAGCAGGAAATTATAATAATAAATACTGTATTTTGTACGTATGCGCTTCCATTACTATAACCATTTAAAACTGGAAAATATCGCGATGTTTTCATTCTAATGTTGGAATACTTAAGATACCGTGAATTCATAATATTATTATTTGAATTTCCATTTTTCCCACCTTTAAAGATAATTGAGTTATACTTTATCCCACGCTTTGTAAGAATAAACAGAGAATAAGTACGTCGTTTCCATAAATGGAAAACATCAATCCATACTACTTAATACTTAAGTATTATAAATGCGAATGTAACTCTGTCTGTTACTACTTCACGCCATAACGGCTGAATAGATTGCGATGAAATTTGGCACAAAGGTAGACCATGATCTGGGTTAGGACCTAGGATACTTTTTTATTCTAGTAGAAGGTACAGACGCCAGCACATCAAGTTACTACAATCTGTCAAATTTCTTTGATAGATTTTCAACTTTATCGCTAAGGCATAAGGTTCAAAGTTGATTGGGAAAATTTGTCAGTTTCGGGTAGCTTGATGTGCTGGCGTCTGTACGTTCCCGTGGGATAGTTTCCACCTCGCGGGCGAAGCTGCGGGCAAAAGCTTAAGTATATTTGATTCATCAACTAATCAGATACGTCTAATCGAGAAGTGTCAACAAGCAGACAAGATGGATGTCACTGATGCTAAAATAACTGACAAGCAATCGTAATTCGTAATGCAAGGAGCTTGCACAGACGAAGAATATGAACACTTAACTAAAGCCTTGAACGTTCAGCAGATTACGACCACATAAACTACATAATATTTGCAAAATAACTTAGTACAAATCGTCGTAGATTTGATAAAGGCAATCATGTCATCAGATAGCATACATAGAATATAAATCATAACTTTTCCTCCTAAAAATAGACTCAAAGGAAATAATAGACAGCCCATTATGGCTGACTTAAGTAATCCTTTCTGAGAAATTTTAAATGTCTCAAATGCATGTCTTGTAAATGTTGTGCTGCATATCAGATGATCTGATTGTCTTCAAAACCACACAGCGCGGTTATAAGATTATGATCAATCACGACTAAATGAACAACCTTCAAAATATGAATATCAATCCTTCAAACCGTATATAATTTAATAGGAAAAAATACAGAATGTCAAATGACCACTAACATAAAATTTGGTCTTTCGGCATTTAAAAATTATTTACAGATATGTGAAATTCTAAGAGCAGTATTAAATAATGATGTGATTTGATGGATGATCTGAACTTAGTAAAGTCGTTCAAGCGATCGCGACTTCTCGTGACTCGACGAAGGTTAAATAGAAATTAATTCACGATAGCGACACACTAATGCACTAGAAAATTTATATAACTAGTTTTGTGATCGGCATTCAAAGTCAAATGTAAATAAGTGAGACCTTTCGAGCCGCTCAGGAATCTAGTCTGAGACCTAAGCGAACACCTCCATAGTTGAGTCTAGAAAACGTAGTTTTATTTGTGTTCACTACTGCGAAAGCGATCCGCAAGTTTATGCTTGAATGTTTATAGCAGTAAATAATTCGTAAAAAAATCATAGAACAATATTTTCAATTCATATCGGATGTTAATCAGGTCTAGACCATCGATAGAAGTAAAAGCAGCCCAGAAGCCCATCCAAATTAGTATTCATTGAAGATTGTAATTAAAACCACCGGCTAACTCTTATTGACTATGAAAAGAAAATTGGTCATCTAAGATTTTATGACTATAGGAAATCAATAAAGATCTAGAATAATGAGCATGGATATAATTTTGCATATCAGCAAACATATATACTTTAATAGTTTACAGTAACAATGGGCGTGGAAAACCAGCTGAGAGAGACTTGAACAATGATTGATGATGAGGTGAAAACACGTAGGTGCGACTCGTTAGAGAAATCATTAATAACTAACTCATTGGCACGTTTGTACTTATGCCAATCATGGTGCCGGCGCCCAGTGATCACGCAAGGGGTCGGGAGAAAGTCCACAATGGACATTTTTATGTACCGTCACTTCTAAGTGAATTATTTCCTGACTCAGCAATACAAGATGATGATGTTTTCGTGAAAATGAATATTTTGGCGAATGTTAAAGCAAATATTTTTACGAATAGAAGTCAACAAGGGTGCGATAGAAACTCACAACAAACAAACTGGACAAACCCAAATATAACAAAGATTGAATCATTGCCCAAACAAGCGTGAGAACTTGGGATTTAAAAATGCTTAGACTATAATTGAAATAACATGTCTTACAAGTGACTTTCAAACAGTAATAGGTAGGTAAGTATAATTAAATAAATGCAAGTAATATGACAGGCCACATTTCTAACTTGACGATGGATGATGAATCTATTGAATTGGTTAAGTATTTGCTATTAGATATATGACACGATGACACTGACTCGTCAAATAAACTTTTCGAATCTGCAAAAGCAGAATGCAAAATGCTATTGACTTTTACAGGAAATCAAGTGCGTCTTCAGCGTGCCATTCAATCTTATCTAACATTAGTCTGTAATGACAGTGTGGCATTAATTAGTATTACCGTGTGAGCTTGTAAGTGCCGCCAATCTGTCATGTGCTCGTCATATCGTCCAGTGAAAGCTACGAGAGACCTCTGTGTATTGCGTCACTTTCATTACGTCTGTAATTATCATTGTCTTATTGCGTTGATTTGTTATTAGCTTAATCGCTTCATCTTCTATTGTTGGAATTATTCAACCAATCATTATGCAGCTAGGTGATAGTAAAACGTCATTGTTAAATCCAACCAGATCGAGAATATCTGTAAATTTTAGTAATACTTGTTTATCTTTCTAGATACTTCAGACATCAAGTTTTAAAAATCTCCGGTTACTCGGAAGCAAAGGTCAGATGAAAACATACAAAAACATATTCAAATGACGCGACAAACAATATACCTAAAACCAAGAAATATGGCAGGGATTTACTTTATTAATTGTTAAATGGTATGAATGAAATTACAACAAACTAAAAATCACGGTCAGTTTATTTATAATATCTTTTACGATCTTGGTTGGCGTGGGTCCTAACCGGTTAGCAAGCGTAAGTGAAATTTGGTTAATATAACCGCTTATCGCTATTAATGCTGAGGTAGCTAATTAAATATTTATGAATTATCTCCAAATAAAGTTTTTTATCAAAACATTGATCTTTTACAATCTACACTTACAAAGGATTTTTCTAAAGAACAGTTAGAATTCATCATTTTCCTTCTATAAGAGGAAAATTATGAACTCTTCGCAAACATTACCCTAGGAGCTGCTCCCAATCCAATACACCCGCGACTTAGGACCATTATACATAAACGACTAACGATAAAGCGCTTTATTAAATAAAGTACCAAGAAAATAACACTTTTCGAAGCTCAAGCTCATTTTCACAGTTTTAACCCTTCGGCGGCGATCGTAAAGTGGCTATGCGATGGTGCGATAGCCGATCGAACAAGCCGCGGTATCGAGGACGGCAATTTGCGTGGCACCGTGCCGCTAGTAAATCAAATTAAACGCCACCTACCACTCGATACGATACTTGTTATCCGATTTAAGCGGGGTTAGGGTTGGCTAACATTTTTTTTTTTTTTCAAATTACTTAGGCAATATCGTTCGGATATGTTTCATGTTTGATTAGAAGTACATATCTGGCAAAACCAAGAAGAATAACATAACCATCATTATATTACATTCCCATAACCGGGAAGTGAGGCAGACGAAAGGGGAAGGCTATACCCAGCAGTGGGTGATTCCGGGCTAAAATTATGAAATAATGATACCTGGCCTTTAACATTTTTGAAGGAAGCGTAGTCCAAGAGTAGACTGCGAAAGTCCTGCAATATTTAGAAGTGTGTGTTTTAATAAGTCAAGAAAGCTGAATAATCTAACTCATTTGAGGAAGGAGATAATGTTACGTGTGGCGAAGTACCACCAATCCTATCGTTCCTTAATTTTAAAGGCAATAATAATATGCATATTTTGTGCATTTAATTAAAATATTAATTTAACTATAAAATATTATTATTCCTCGGACCAACGTGCACCATCCGCAATATGATTATTATCAAACTTAGCCTTTCAAACAGCTAGCTTCAAGGATGTTGCCAATTTAAATTTAGCCACAATTCTAGACTTTGTTAGATCTTCTTAAAAGATAAAATTAACATTTCTATTAGTTTGACTAAAATACCGACGTTATGACATCATAATTTATATTATGTAGTTTTATTAGTTTTACATTTAAACGTAGCTGTAACACTAAACTGACCATACGTCCCGTTTTGAACGGGACTGTCCCTTTTCTCTGTCCCTTTGTCCCCAATCAAAGCTTCGGGATGCAAAATAATCCGTTTTAAAAACATATGTCAGAGGAAAGATTTAATAAGAATGCCGAATGGTGAACCGGTGATTGATTTTTATTTTTTACAATTTGTTCGAATTTATTTAAAAGATTTCTAATTGTAATAAAACCTTAACTATTTATTTTCAATTTTCACGCTGAATGGCTATTTGTTAGAATAAAAATAATTATAATTAATTTGAATTATAGTATAGTGAAGAACATTAATTGTATCAAGTTACACTTTTTCTAAATAAATAAAAAGTTGTTTTTATTTTCATTTAACCTGCTAACTGTCGTTTATAAACCCATTTCCCGTTTTGAGTTAAAAAATAAATGGTCAGTTTATGTAGCACTCATTACATAAACGCTTAATAGTTCAAACACAAAATATATTTAGTCAGTTAATACTTAATGCTGATGGCAAAGAACCAATTCTGGTGGCGCAATTTGAAAAGTGATAAATATTTGTTTTCAGTTTCTATGCTCATCTCTACAGTGTTAGTGCCAAAAAACAAGTATTTTTTAGCAATGGCAACCCTATAAGAACAGCGATGTGTTGTGAAAGTAGTCCGAGGGTGCAGGCCTGCCAGCCTGCAGGTGCCTGGAGGCGGGGCTGCGCCTCATCTGTCTAAACAACACCTTCCAATCGCTGCCTGTCTATCTGCTAAGATAATGTTAACGTTCCAACTTAAGATGTAAGCGTACCGCGTGGTAATACCAACTTGTTTGTGTACCATCTGCCTTACGACGATAGGAAGGAATCTCTGGCTGAATGCTATACAGAAACCGATGATGAATTTGTTTTCAGCGAAGTTAAATATATGCAGCTGATATGAAAGAAGAAAGAAAAGAAGATGGAAGAGGAAAAGATATCACAGCAAATGAGCAGTTTCTGCTTTATAATGATTACGTAGTGGACAATTGTAAAGACCACCAGTAAGCATATTTCAGTAGAGATGATGATTATGAAGACAATACGTATAAGCTAGCGTAAGTAACATTACGATATCTGCCATATAGGTATGTCTACGATAATGCAACAAAACAACTAGGTATAAAATGTTATCAGAGAAATAAAGACAGTCAATAAAGTTCTTACTGTAAGTTTTCTAAAGGTAATAAACCTACTGATACAGTTCGAGTAGATAGTGCGTTCGAAGCATAGGAAATTTCCAATGGAAAAACGACGTGTTTTTTAAATTTCGCACGTTAAAAGAGATCTAGAGTACACATATACTTATTGTTTATCTTGATAGTAGCACTTTTTACGTAAGATGTGATGTATTCTGGGAAATTGTCGTCACTAGTTGCTGTATTTGCACTAATAACAAGGTCAACATCATTATTGATTCGTATATCACTGAAAAAGTATAGTTCACATTCTAGGACACGCATTCCTAATGATGAAATAGTATGGTCTTGGTTTTTAGAAGCTAGATTGTTTAACAATCAAATGAAGATTGAGAATAGAATGACAAAGAACCAATATTACAAACAGCACAGTTTTAAAAAACTAATTTCATCTTCAAAGTTATATCTAGGTGCATGCATAATGATAGTCGCCACTTACCTAAGATATAAACTATGCTCATATAATGACGAAATTAAGCGCATAATGATGAGAACTAAGATGAAGGTGTACTATTAAAACTCCATATTATGTTATGGGATTCGCTGCTATATTATTAAAATTCCTCTTGACAGTTTAAGGAAATACTTCTGCTTAATTGTCGATTTTGAATACAATAGTAGGAAGTCATATACGGAAGCTCATGTACTTGATTAATGTTATTTATGTAATCTTTTAAATTAATGATTTGGTGACAAGTCTGAGCCTCTGACCACCACAGACTACCTCGAGTATTGTATCTCAAGGCCTCTTTTTGATCCATTTAAAGGTTGTCTTTAAAAGATCGCTCTTGGCGATAAGACCGACCATTGTGTCACCCTGTGCAAAATTTCTACATTTATATCTATAATTTATATGATGTACATAATAAAGAGTATTATATTCTGAATACTTAAACATTTTTGACGGAGACACCCTACTAGACTAATGATGATAATATATTCTTTTGCAACTTGTGTTATTGTCCTTGAAGTGAAGTAGCCAATTTAATTCACTTGTTTATATTCGATTCATGCTATCAAGTTTCAAGATCTAATGAGAACTGGAGTTTCTTGGTAAAGGTTAAAATCTTTGCGTAGGAAAACTACGTAATTATGTACATTGATTATGGGCTGCATACAGTGCTTACTTAGAAAAGGTAAAAAATCTACATTGGATACACAACTTGGTTATTTCAATATTGATTTTATGTAGGTAACTAAGTTTTGTATGACGCAGCTACTCGGAATTTTACACCCTAACGTAAAATCACCGAGAATCAATTTACCAATATTATATCTAAATGAATTTCTTCCCGTCCTATGTATCGGTCATAGGAGAAAAGAAGGAAGTCGTCTAAATCCGGCAGTGAACTACCCTCCCTTTAGAACAAGTAGATAGTTAACGTAACCTGATCACGTCTACATTAAAGAAATCATTATACTTGACAGTAGATGATGCGAAAATGTATGCACTTACCACGAGCTCAGCGAACTTAGCGTCCAGTTCATCTTGAGGCGGCATGGGGTGTGTGGGGGTGACGGCCTGCAGTGCCAGGCCGCCCTCGCCCCCAACCACACAGTAGGTGATCTCTGGGGGCTCGTCATTCTGGAACAAACAAGACAAATATTAGTCATGAAGTAAAAGAAAGAAAAACTACTGGTCAATAGGTATACTTGAAACGAAATGCAGATAATGTGGAAAAAACTTAAAAGAAAACTATGTACAAAATATGTAAGGTATTTGAGAAAATGATAAGTAACAGGTCGACACTCATGAAGATAATCAGATGAATATAGAAGAAGCAAAATAAGAAGAGTATCGGGATATGCGGAGTTTTAACGACAACCCAACTGAGAAATGATGTGATAGTCATAAAGACTTCATCAAAGATTTACCTAAAGATTAAAGTTTTGCAGTACCACGTGGTATACATTAGATATAAACAAATAGTAAAAACACTAACAGTCGTCCAATGACCTATGATCACAGCGACAGGCGTATTATACATGGAGGCAATATAATAGCATTACGTCTACGTAAACTATTAACTTCGCAGCAGTTCTAAATAAAACAATTATGTTTAATAATTAACTAGGAGAACAGAATATATTCCTGGATGGAAGCAAAATTCGATTAAAACTTCGCTTCATTTCAGATTTCTCAAAAACTACTGAGACAGGAGCTTATATTTTATTTAAAACATCTAGCTCGAGATAATTTTGGTACTTGTATAGTTTCAAACGAATTATGTAGGCCAGAAGATAGTATCTATCAAAAATACCGACGCATGACGTCTAGACCTTTGAGTTTATCCTTGAAGCTAAGATTTATTAGCAATCAAAGTGTCGCTTATAATAAATTATTGCCCTAAGATTGTTACAACCGAAGATAAAGGCCTATTAAAGTAAACGGTGAACTATGGATACTATATTTGAAAGGAACTGCGGCATACCCACTTTGAATACACTTGATCAGAGAAAACATGTCCATGTTATACATAACATGGACATGTTTTCTCTGATCAAGTGATACAGGATAATAAAAACAAATCAAAAAAATCAGACACCCACGCAACATAAAACAACACATAAATATGACGCCATATTAAAATAACATAACAATCATCAGCTGACAATCAAAAATAAATACACAAGAAAATTATACTCAATTCAAGACATATTTTGAGTATGTGGCTACCAAAAATCAAAACAAGAAAAGGAACTTTCTACATACAATAACTCATTTCCATTTCAACATCTGGCATTCCAGCCAATTTAAGGAAACCATAAATAAAATTACTGTAATCAATACCTAATTATACAAAAATATTCCACTCACATTGGGAGAATTTTCTCAGTAAGACATAAATCAACGTGAGGACATAATTTGTTCGTGCAAATACTTGGTAAGAAACGAGAAAAAATATCGATTAAAATTGTCGAGTTAAAAATAAAATGAGTAAGGCATTTGTTCCTTCCTTAAAGGGAGAGTCGACAAATGTGGCCGACGAGGTAGTACGCACGGACGGACGGACGGATAGAAAAACCTCGTATGGCAACACTGACAATCGCAAGAACGCTAAGCTATTACGATAATAGGAATATAATTACTATTAAACACATGATTCATCGATTTGCGATCGATTTGCGATCGAAGAAAGAAAAAAAAGGAAAAATGCACGTAAACGTCTTACGTGCATTTTTCCTTTTTTTTCTTTCTTCGATATCTGAACCGGTTATTGGGCTATAATTATTCAAACTTGTCTTTAATAACACTTTTGTATAGTTCCTGGGTGGAAAACTCTCTTCGATTTGAAATGACACGGTAATAGGCAGTTAGTGGTTGTTTAAAAAATCTTCATAAAACTGATAAAAATTTTGAAGATGCTTTTTTATGCACACCACTGCACAGACGTGGAGTTAATGTCATAGGCATTTTCTGCCACTCAAACTGTGGGTGACGCAGAGACAAACTGTGGGAGGTGCAATTATGAAAATTGAAAAGTAGGTACGTAAATATTTTTTAATGTAAAGATAAGCAAAAACATATTAAAACTTTAAATACAATAAATACCTAATTTTATATAAATACATATACATAAATACACGAAGTTATTGAAGCTATTTTTACCAGTCCCTTGACCTCCGTTACTATAAAGGCTTATACAAGTAACCATACCAATAATGCTAAAACTATTTTGACAATCTGCATAAAATTGTAAGTATCATCTTGCCTTGCAAATCCAAACGTAATGATTTCTACTTTCATTTTTATCACAAGAGGTAAAGGGTCAATGTAGAATTCCTTTAGTGATTTCTCTGCGTGTTCTCCAAGGCAATTGGCTTATTACATGTACTGCGATGTCTACATTGATTTCTTACCACAGATTGTGAAGTAAATGGAGGTTTAATTTCACAACCAAGCAATGTTTGGCTTTCCTAAATAAGCATCTCCTTACATAAATCAACATGTTGCTACCAAACACAAGCTGATAATAATCGACTGGCTTTTAAGTTTTAACACGTACGTCTTTTTTAATTTTTTACATCGTTCTCACATTATATAATTTTAAAATCAAAAGTAATGATGTAGGTAACTAATATTTTTGTAAAATATCATTTAAAAAGAGTGTCCATGGAGTTTCTTGCCCGTTCTTCTCCATAGGTACCTACGCTTGGAATGGGCAACTAGCTTCATATTTTCTGACTGACCGACTTCTTGACAATTCAAAAGTGCCGCCTGTAAATGGTTTAATTGAAATAAATGCTTTGAGTTGAGTTTGAGTTTGAGACTGCATAGCGATATTAGCAATCAGCTGAGTTATAATATTGTGGTTTGCGGTTGCTACTGGAAGAGCACATATGTACAAAATGTATATCCCATTTTAGAAGACTGTATATATACTGCACCATGCATCATGGATGGACTGTGTAAAAGATGATATGGCTAGAAACGGGTTGACTACCGAGATGATGACTAATGGAGATGTATGGAAGTAAAGGTCATGTAGCGCCGACCCCAAATAAATTGGCATAAGGGCAAGAGAACGCTGATATACTGTACCTACCTATAGTCAGTTGAGTGGTGCATAACTTGATCAACATGGGCAAAAACAATATTATATTTATTTTTGTGCTATCACCAGACAGATCTCAAGTCCTCTCTTCTTCATACCATTAATGCAATGCTGGATGTAGTCAGCTTTGTTGCTTTGTGTTCCTCCTGTTACCAGTTACAAACAATATTCCGCCGATATTATCACCATTCCATTTACTAACTACTCCGTGCTACATACAATCTGATAATATCGTGCACGTCCATACATGAGCACGCTAAAAGCGCTTCTGAGTCAGTGTGACCTTTTGGCGGCGCCTGCAACACTCGGACGCATTTCTACGAACTGTCGCCCGATGTCTCGCGAATCCATTGACATAATGAATAGGGCTGCGCAGAGAAAGCATTATAAAGTATCTGTTGATTTCTGAAAATTATTTATTTCCTGTAGCCATAATTAACCATATGAAATCTCGCCATAGACCAGGGCGTTGGAAAACCATCTGCTGAAGGATGTAAGAATCAGAATCTTTAACTCTCTCACCTACAATCTTCTTCGTGCCTTGTTTAGATTTTGCCTTCCATTCTCCCTTGTCAGCCGTTACTCTATTACTCTTATTATATCTCACCTGCGAAATTTATTTAAATACTTAATACTGTTCAAGGAAAAGTAAACCACATTTTATTTACAGCTTTTCGTCCCACAACTTTCTGAACCTAACCAAGGGGACCGAATAGCAGCGGTGATCTCAGACTTCGCACCCTCGCCCTGCTATTACTTAAGTAATTGAGTTCGCCATCTTTAAGCATTATTGCTGGGACGTGACTTCGGGCTACGGGTGCTCAACAATTGCAATAATTCATGACGCCATCCAGCCGTTTACAAACAACATCGGCAGTGTAAACGAAAGTGTTGAACTTCAATTTTTGGCATGAGCGATCTTTTTCATCGAGTGAGATTATTTTTATACGTAGGTACATAACTAAATATTTTACACTACACTGAACAGAAGTGGTATGAACATCACGAGTTTTCGCACCAAAAATACACTTTTACGATAGGTGTGAACGTCATGATCTCCAAGAGAAACACATTAGGTATGAATTATTTTAAAAACTCTAGTCAAAATTTCAGTAGCTACAATATATTTGTTTACCAAATGAAGTTTAGTAAATACTCATAAGTGTATTTACTAAACTTCATTTCAATTTTTCTTCATAACTAACATAATATTGTCCCGAATGTTTTCTAACTAGCAAGAAAAAAAACACGTCAATACACATGATATATATATATCATCATCATTAACAATACTAATTGAGAGGCTTTAATGCAAACACGATTCTAATCCTCCAGACAGAAACTACACAAAGTCAACTACTGTAAACCACACCAATTAATTATGTATTCCCTTAAGTACTTGGTTAATTAACATTAATAGTAGAAAGTACTATAGACTAGACAAACAGATGGAAAGGCAAATAAAACTTATCAAGACGGCGCATTAAATAAGGTCATGGGCACAGAAGCAAAATATTTGTTGAGAGAGAACAATGGAAAATATCCATTAAGACCTAATGAGCTGATATATAGAACAAAGGATTATATGCTTTATGCTGCATCCTGTTATGATTAGTGGGTTTCTAAATAAGGTTATTATTTTTTGGAAATATACTTTGATTTATATCTAATTAATATATTAAATGGCATTGCCTATTAACATCGGATTAAAGTACATAATATCTACATAATAATAACGTGTTAATTGGATTTAGTATTAAGGTTAGTTGGTCCTTCCGGGTATTATTTGGAATATGATAATAATATAATAAATAAATATATATATATATAATTTAATATGCGGTAGTATTTATCACGATAAATATCAAAATGGGACAGTAAACGACAATCTAGAATTATAACAATAACTTGAAAATTATACATATTATATTCTCTGTAATCAAATACTTTGGGTGGTAAGAAACTAGCTGATTTCAGACTGGTTTATAATATTAATGTTATGCATATGATGAAATTCCTTCCTGTTTGAAGAACAGCAAGTGACACAATTCAATAGAAAAATGCCCTGAACACTCCTTTAGTAAATCTTTCAATTTCAGTAAAAAGCCTTGGAGTAGAGAGCAAAGAACTTAAGACTAACGTCATCCAAATATGAAACTACGATGACTCACTCGCCATTTTTCTTTTAACAACCGCCATCTAAAATTACAAAAGCGATAGCCCTACAACCCTTTCCAACATACAAGGAGTGGAGTATATTTGCGTCGATGACTTCACCCGCTCGACTGCAGACTTATTTGCAGGGCCGTCATTATTAGCAACATTAATTTACAAGAGTTAAGATATGAACGAAGACGCTATATTATGTGGTAATGTGCCATTTAACGGGATGGATGCTATGAAGGATGTGAGAAATAGTGTTGCCCAAAATCGGTCTTGGTCTTGCAATCTTGGTCTTGTTCTTGCATTTTTGCAAGACCAAGACCAAGACCGACTTATTGTAGCAAGACCAAGACCAAGACTGAACCTTGCAAGACTTGAGCAAGAACAAGACTAAGCCTGCAAGACTCTTGCGTCTCGCAGTTAAGTCAAACTGAGATTTGGGCGTTATAGTAGGTATTTGGTTTCAATCCCGATTTTGATAGACGTTCCCCAGTATCAAAACCGAATAGTATTGATTATTATATGTTTCGACTATTTATTAAGTAGGTAGGTAGCGTGTTACTTACAAATTTGCTCCCATATGTGATAAAAAGTACCTAGCATAACTTTCTAGCAAAGTTCATTTCATACCTTGTAGGTATATCTACTTAGAGTATTATATTATACTTGTATAAGTCTAATGTGCAGATCTAACGTTAGTAGGTTGGTAAAAATTATGTAGGTATTTATGTTTCAAAGTTTATATTATTCTTCTATTCAGCAAAATTTAAAACTAACGACGAGTCGAGTAGGTCTACATAGTACTAGTAGCATTTTTTAAGCCAGCCGATGTTATGGTACAGACGCCAGTACATCAAGCTACTACAATCTGCCATATTTGTTTAACGCAATCTTCCGCATTTTTTGTCAGGTTCAAGCATTTATGCACTTTATTGTAATAATTTTAAACTTTATTTTGAAGTGCGTTAATAAAACGAGGAGACCGCTTGGCGCTGCGGTCCCTTTGTCGCGGCATTTGAAAACGAATAGCGTAGGTACGAAGACAGTGTTGACCTCGCAAATGAACTTTAGCAATACAGCTGATCAGGTAGCCCTTTCGAGTTTTATTTACATTGCTGTTTTAAGTGAAACAAGTGAATTTACTATTTTTTAATTAAAAATATTATTGGGTCAGATAGAAATAATGCTTTTATACAGTTTACAGTAAAAAAAATTCAAAAAAAAAACCTAAAAATTAAGCAAAAGCCGACGAAAAATTTCAACGCAGGGGTTCCAGAATCATGTACTTGAATCCATGGTAAGCGGTTGCGCGTCGATGTCCCTGCCATCCTGAGCAATAGGCTAATAGGTATTTGAATGTAGTCTAGTCTAAGTAGTAGAGTCTCGCAAGACTTGCGAGACTCTTGCTGCAAGACCAAGACCAAGACCAAGACTGAGAGCGCAATACCAAGACCAAGACCAAGACCAGGTGTATTGACGCAAGACCAAGACCAAGACTGGCTAAGGTCTTGTCTTGGTCTTGCATTTGGGCAACACTAGTGAGAAAAGAATCATTAAAAGAAGATGTAGTCGTGTTTTTTTTTAATGAAGTTGTAACTTCTACTAATGATAGGAAAATGTGTGCGCAGTACAAATTGCTTTCGATGTAGTGTAAGGACAGTGTTATCTTTCAAAGTGAGTTATTTAAAAAAGTGATGTAACCAGTAATATAGGTCGTGTACTAAACGAAGTAGTATGGCATTCATTGAAATTTTTTTTGGAATTAAACAGAATATGGTAAATACTAACATCCAAGAAGGATAATAATAGGAGATGTAAAAGCTCAAAAAAGGTAGAAAGAATTAGAAAGAAGTTGTTCATGTTCACAAAACAGTCATGTTCATCCTAATCTTAAACACAAAGCTGTCTAAAACAAAGGTTGTAAAAACGCACGCTTTCCTAAAAAATCGTATCCACATTTGGTCTTCCGAAGAAACGCATTTGCATAAATAAATATTATGTTAAGAATGAACATTAACTTCAAAAGGGTGTGAATGTGAACCATCTTTGACTATTAACGCTGTTCTCAGAAAAACTCGCGCTCAAATACTGTTTATTTAAATAGGTCTGAACTTACATTTTGTATCCTTGCGATCGACTGTTTTCTTTTCAAACTGAAGAATCTAATTTTATTCATTTCCGAACACAATTCTGGATCATCAATAGAACAACACCAAAATGACAGTTGATTGATTAATTTAATTCGAGCCACTTGACTGCAGTGTCAATAAAACGCTTTCCCACTTGCGCACCGAGCGACGGAAGGACCACAAAACGAACAAGACATGGCCGCCTGGCGCCTCGCAATGTGTCTCAATCAAAACTAAAGACCTCCATGTTGTACCCGTAATTGCTTCCCGTATTTATCGAAGTGCATTGTCTCGCTCTAATTCTATTAACGACTAAATGGACGTTTCATTAGGCTCCATGTTGACGACCGATACAATATTTATAAATGAAATGTTTATTTTCGAGACAAGTAAACAAGGTTTGGACGCAGCCGAAGTAATAAATACTAGAATAGTTATCAACGCATTTATTTCCAGCTACAACGGAATTGCATTAAGATTTGATAAATCAGAATGTTAATAAAGGATTTGGAAACGTACAAGTTTATCTTGGATCTTAGTTCGTACAGCCTTCGCTGGAGAGACATTACCCATTAATATCACATACAATAAGTCACGACCTTGTTCCAAACGATCCAATTAAATTTGTTTCAAAAAGCCATAATCCTATCACCCTCGACCTTTACTACTCTCTATAATCAGCTTACGATTGGGAAATTTATTTAGTAATATTCAAATATGAATTGGTAGACTGTTAAGTGGCTTTATTGTTATATTTTGACGTGAACCCTTATCGTTTAACACAATTATGGCTGACCTGACGTCGAACTTGCGACGTCTAAATAGAAACACGTGGCCTGTCGATCAATGGACTTTTTCATTCATACTACAATGGGGATTGTCCAAAATTTCTAACCATTAGATTTTATTTTATTTTTTGAAAATTTAGAGTATTTTGAGAAACTAATTTGAATATTTTGATGATTGGCTCGATAGTTATTTAATAAAAAAATATTGAATTATTTTAAGTTTTTAAGGTAGGTGACGTCATCAGTGGCATAAAGATTAAGTGCCGTTGCCTGACTAGTACATAATTAAAAATTTTAATCTGTCAACACAACGTCATCAATCCAAAGAGTACTGTCACATTTGTCAAAGTGTCAATAGGCCGAATAGATGTCTTAAATAATCGAATCCTATCTTAGCGTATTTATTTACAAATGGTTTTTTTTATGTGTAAGTGTCCTCCAAGGAATATACTACCCTCTATCGTCACTAGAACAATCGACGCGGCGACTTAGAAATAGAATAATAACGCACGCGGCGACAATATTACTATTATTGCTGCAGGTTGGAACAAAGCACTTCCTGTATTCCATAACTCTTCCAGTATATTAAATATTGTCGAGTGTTGAAATAATGTATGTAATGTAATATAAACAAGAATGTTTATATTTTTGACATATTTATAATAGTTTGACATTTGACAGATTGTAGACAATCTTACTTTTTTTTTTCTGAGGTAACGATACAAAACTGTACGGCCAAAGCCAACGTAATTTGAAGGGCAAAGAAGGTCAATCGTATTTTATCAAAAATATCAATAAAATATGACTATTTTTCATAATTAATTAGTCCGTAATGATCAGTAACGCTATTCCTCGAAATGGTTTTTCAATTACAACATTTAAAAAAATATGAACAATGCCCATTGCGCTTTTTTGTGTTCAATTGTTTTTGATTGAGGTGGTCAAAATGATTGGTTATCTTGACTTTTTATCAACGATACAAAGGCTATGTTGATTGGCCAACTTTTTTTGACATGTTACTCATGCATGCCAGTCTCTGAACATTATCTGAGATCTTTTAACGCAATAGTGATCATAACAGGTTCACACATCATGACAAATTATATATAATTCAGAAACTGAAAATCATTTTGTTACTTCTCACGATGAACGTGAGAGTCTGAGTCTATTAGTTAGCACTCAAAGTGAATCAGTCCAGAGCTCCAGATGAAGAAAAAATCACTTCAAGTAACATAAACTAAATTCCTATAAGTAATTTGTAACGCAATCACTGCAGATGCGATTCAATCTCGCGACATAGCAATAATTTAAAATAAGCACGTGTGCGAAGCCTCATCTTGGAAATAATATATAAGCAAGTGCCATGCATGTGCCGACTGACCGACATCTCGCCTGCTTTCCAATCCAATGTAAACTGGTTTTCAATAGCCCATGCGTAGGGCTGACCCTTACCTATCAATAATAGTCTTTTCATACTAGCAACAATCTTACAGTGAAAGTTAGTTTAATTTTAATGGAAATCGCAAGAGAAATGGTCTTCTCAGAATATATGAGTTCTTCATAATTATATTTCAATTTACACACAGCACTTTGTTTCAAGATCTTCATATATGTTTGTTTTTGTAAGCCTCTGTGAGTAATTTGATTGAACGAACGACTAAACATTTAAGAACAAAGATAATTTTAGCATCACTAATCAAGCGTGTCTGGCTTCATTCATTAGTATGCTTGTGATTTTTTTATAATTTGCTTTGGAACGGTCAATGATCTGTATTTGCGTTCTACAATTATATTCATTTATTCGACTGTAAGAAGAAACCATAAAAATAACAAAGAAACCTCTATCTTTATGGCTGCATTTTCCCAGGTTAATGCCAAGGTCGCTCACTGCAAAACTTTCGAGCTCATAAACAAATGCACGACCAGTTCCTTTATGGACAAATGTTGCGAAAAACAACAATTCAACATATAAAACTAGGTAGGTATATTATTCAAATGGATTTTTTAACAAAGCATTTTTGATTCGCTTTTATAAAGAATCAGCATAATAAATTGACGGAATAAATTATGATGAAAAACATACAATCCCACAACAAATTGGAGATAAACAAACATATTGTTTTGATTAATACATCGCGGTTTATTAGAAATGTTAATTTTGATTAGAAAACCCACGATATGGAAGCAAAGATTTCTCTACGACCAATTCTAAGGCTAACCTATGAACTGGCCGGGCACAATAAAATTTGCACAAAATTTAAATACATTAACACTAGTTACCTAATTCGGAATTGGAACTATAATTTCACTTTTGCGAAATTTATACGACAATGAATAGAAAATGTCATAAATAAGCTTTCTTGGCTTTCAAAAGGCATCAGATTAGGAAACGGATAGTTCCATCGCTCTTAATCTTGAGACGAAGAGGATAATTGAAACCTGTTTGCTGACTTTCAGTGCAAACAAAAAACAACAAAGCTTGAACAAATAAAGGACGTCTGAAGACCAACACAGATACATATACCTAGATTAAGGCTCAATTTGAATACAACTTTTTCATCATCCCCAGTAAGTATGCCTAGCCACCAACTTATTACATTATTATTACACCTCCTCAAGCAGGTGCTAAAAGCTGCGATTACTAACTGTACCAGGTGAATGGCCAGCAGCATCTATCTCGCTGATAACATCACACTTGGCAAACCTGTTTCACGTGAGGTTGTAGACCAGATGTCTGTCGGGCCACACATACAACCGTTACTCGCTACATCATGGGTAAACGAATTTAATGAATTGCCTACAGTAATGACAATTTTTTTACAAGCGTTGGTCATCCAACTCAGTCTGACACTCCCTTCCGCTCCACCCAGAGCGGGAGGGGTCATTTGAAGATTTCCCATCCTGAAAAAAAAACTCAGCCTATTGGAGTCTACTTCTGGACATAGCCCTCTCCCAGGCTGCGCCACAACACCCTGTCTTCCGCCTTCCGCATCCAGTCAATCCCAACCACGGTCAACCACCTTCTTAAGGTCGTCAGTCCATCAGGCTGAGGGGCGTCTCACACTACGCTTGCCAATACTCGGTCTCCACTCGGGACTCGTCTGCTTCATCGGCCATCTTTCCTTCGACAAAGATGCCCAGCCCACTGCTACTTCAGTTTGCATATTCTGCAAGCTATGATAACTGGAGAATGAAGATATGGTTACAAGTGTTAATAACTTGATGAATTCGATATGAGGTGAATTTAAGAAAATGCAGACGAGAAAGAGCAAGCAAAATAAGTGTGAAAAGCACTAGAACATCTCAAAGCCTGAAATAGAATTTCCTTACCCAACGTGGGATATAAATGCAACTTAACTATGTCTCGATTCCAACTCGATTAGAAACGACAAACAAATCTTAATTACTCGCAATTCGAAATTAACGAGGATATTACACGTCGATACAATTCGATGCTACGAGGCTGACACAAATTGCAAGTGTAAACGTGTTTATTTCTCTAAATGCAGCTCATGTTACTTTACCCATCAAAGAAATGGATGCAGAAGACTAACTCCTGATCAAGTGCAATGAAGTGCAGATTGTATATGAAGGTCATCACAGGAAACCGAACCAACCGGCTGCAGGTACAGTACCCTAATATTGCGTAACACCCTTTCAATCACAATAATGATTTTAAAGGAGGAGGAACGTAAATAACACAATAAATGTTGTTACTGTCAAATTGAAAAAAAAAACACAATGAAGCCAGTATTACTGTTAGTGTGTTACGCAATTACCCAGCAGATCCATAGCCTTGACGATATTGTTTCTAAAACTATATAAGGAAGCTTTATATAGTATAAAGCTTTATTAAAGAGAGTAAAACCAAAAGAAGTTTACAGTGTATATTGCTGCTTAAGATCCTAATAATATATGTATCGTCAAAATTATGACCGATCTTAGGAACACAACGACAGTCAATAGGACATTTTTTGCGGACTTCCGAACGGCATCACTCGTCATTTGCTTGGGCTCTACTAATCTGGGGGTCTACTCTCAAGTCCGTCGACGAAGATATGGGCCCTACCGAAAGAGTGTGAGTTGATCCGTCAAAACAAGTACCAAATTAAATTTTTAAGACGGGCAAAATCAATTCCGCTGTAGGGACAGCTGTCAAATTGTGGTTTAATTCGGTTTTAGTTCAGGTCCCAAACTAATCCTATGCTTGTATGGGACACGGAGAGTGATACACCCGTAACTTTGGTCGAAACAACGGACTTCGTGCTTAGGGAGTAGACCCCCTGCATTCACTGAACCTTCTGTTTCCATTTCCCGACATTACTCACGTTAGATACTAATACCACAGTGGGTGTGGCAATTACCTTTCGGATTGCCTTTAAACTATTCTAAATGTTAATTATGTCGTTATAGCCAAATTGAACTTATATAGACACTTTTGCGACCCGTTTCTCAGATTGGTAAGGAAATATTCCGAAGTGTATTGAATTTAAAGTTCAGGACTTGTTGTAACTTCATGGCTTACAAATCTTTCAATTATATCTATGATCTACTGTATAATATTTCTACTAATAGGTACTTATAGAGAGACTAAACGCGCTATCGATATATCTTCTTTCTCTTTCGTGTTCTTCTTTACCTTCTTTAAATATATTTTTATAGCAGTTGTAATTGTGCAATATTATAATTATGTGCTTGATTGCTCCCTACACCGTGATTGTTTTTACGCAAGTATTCAGAGCAATGGTGGTCCAGTGGTAACGGCCCCGACTTACGAGTTGTAGGTGGTGAATTCGAACCCAGGCAGGCGCTTTACTTAGTGTAAATAATTTCATCACCACTGCTCTCAAAATGGTGACGGAAAACATCGTGAGTAAGCATGTCCTAGAACTAAAAATTCGAAGACATGTGACATCTAACAACCCGCATTGCCCCGCATGGTCGATTACAACTCACTCCCTCTCGAAGAGAGGTGGCCTGTGTCTCAGCAGTAGAAACAGTACAGGCTGGTTTATGCTTCCAAAGTCAGATATCTTTTATCCGTTGATTAAAATTGACGTCTCACATTTCTTGTATGGAAAAACTGTAAAAAATTCTAAATTTATTCTCAGGCTAAGGCTTATGCTTGGTATAAAAACTTGGTGAAATTCGCCCTAAGAAGTACTCAACAACAATCAAATTTTTCGCACCAGCCCTCATAAGCCTTCAATGAGTACAACATAATCTTTAGTTCAGAACAGCTTAGTACGTCTGCAGACATTGATAATGATATTAGTGCAAACAACCTCGGAGAAATGAAGTCCTTGACTCTCGACTTTCACTGAAGGCGTGGACTATTAATAGCCAACCTGTTGACTATGACTGACCCACGAAAGACCTTTGACCTTTGCGACACGAGAGGTGAAGTAAACAAGTTTGACATCGACTGAAATCTTGTCTGACAGAAACAAGTCTAGTGCTGCAGAGATTATTAAATGTCAAATGATTTAGTTTTCTAAGAAGACTGTTATAATGAGAATACATTATAACAGTGTAGATAGTCTCGCAATTAAGTTAGCATAATTGATTTGAATAGCTAGAGGTCAGAAGAGTTCGTCGGAGTATATTTGCAAGGTCTCCTACAAAATCTGATTTTTCTCTGTGTGGACAGAGAAGAATATTGCGAGATTTTGTAGGTGACCTTACGAATAAGCTTTATAAGAGACAATCATAGTAACGCATGCATCATAGCATCTCTTGAAAGGTTAGCCAGGATAATGGTAAACTCTACATTTCGCTAATAACGTCATTGTGTCATTTAGATACCTGGCACAAAACAAATATTTCTTGTCCAGAAATATTCTAATGGAAAACCGAATGCGACGCTGACTTGACGATGGCTTATGGAAGGCGGCGATGGACTGTCATGAACGTTATCATTAAAGTAAAGACTGCTGCGAACAGTAACAAATTCATATATACTCGTACATAAACCCGTGCTTTCCTCCCATGGGCCACGCTTTCTTTCTATCAGGCAGAAACGACAGAACGCCACCTGCTACGATCGTTAAATACTCCTTTAGCTAACAAATGAATGTCCCCCCTAAACCTCCAAAGCCTTCTTTCAGCAAAAATATCCGATGAATTTCAAAGTCCCTAGGCGACTGGTGAAAGTACGAAGCGAAACGAACCCTAATCCGAACTCGATATGCCGTGGGTGTTGTGTTACCAGCCAGTGAAGTCAACCGACACGTTCCGGAACAATTAGCCGCCAAGTACCTACATAGATTGACTAGATAAACAGTAATAAGGATATTGATCAATACTTCACCTGCTTACTTTGTTTTTGTTTGCATATCCGCCGCTGAAGGGTATAGGGAAATTATAATTGATGCCATTGCATTGAAAGAAGGAACGGAAGCTAGCAATAATATGTAATTATAGCTGCAACCCTTTAATACCTTGCATTGAGGCTAAGTGGCTATCATACATTTAAATACATTTGCGAAGGAATGAGTTATTACAGCGGGCTTTCATTTCACCACTAACCCAGCTAAGGCCCAAACAAAGGCAATTGAAAAAGAGAAATTCAAGAGACCCGAGAATGAATTCAGATACTGCACCATTGGACGGAACTTACAATTTTAATCAATCATACAAATCTCCAAATGACCTTAGATAAGTTAAAACTTGGCAAAGAGTCATTTAAGTTCAATGAACAAACAAATATCACAAGTTGTAGCCACGAAATTAGTTCAAGGTAACGCAGCGTGATAAGCCTAATCAAATTAGCACGGTAAAACTCCAATGTTCCCACACTTTTCACCGTCAGCTGAATCACGCAGACGATGTACACCACAGCACTTGAGCTTACGTCTCTAGACCGTATACCGTATATACACATCAATCTACAGCTTAAATCCTTAGCTGACTTAGTTCCATTTCTTATTGTTTGTATTTTCCATATAATAAGTATAATCAGTCTGTAATGTACCTACCCAGTAACGCGGGACACAGGCCTCCTCTGTGTGAGCCCACACACGCGGGCCCAGTACGAGTTGGTGGATGTCACATGTATTTAAATTTTTGGTTCTAGGACATGCCGGTTTCCTCACGATGTTTTCCTTCACCATTTTTGGATGCAGTGGTGATGAAATAATTTACACAAACTTCCTGTGCGTGTCCTAAATAAAATATATTTCTACTAACCTGTAAACAAGGGCACAGCGGCCACTTTCGGCGCAGCGCGTGCGGCATCTTCTTGCGGGGCGGCTCGGGCTCCGCCGGGGGCTCGCCGCACGCCCAGCGCACGAGGCGCGTGCGGGCTGCCTCGGCCACCTCCAGCCCGCGCGACCACGATGGCAGACCCTGAGGAAGAAGAAGACAATGTTAGATTAAGGAACTGGTAGGAAATTTTGGATGCGTTACAGAAGCTTAAATGGCTGGTTAGATCAGAGTTCATATCTAATGTACAAAAATGTGAAGTCGCAAATTGGTAGGTATAACTTTTCACGTTTCTATTTGCTGGACTATCCGTAGATTTTAGTGAAGTTTCAGTCTTAACATTGTCAATCGAATACTTAACAGATACTATGCTAATAATAAAACCGAACAGTTGGTTTGTTTGAAAGCGCTAATCCCTGTAACCACTAGTCATGTTGTTTATATGCGCATCACGCTATGACCCTTAGGAGTCGAGCAAAAGAAAATAAGTCAGAAAAGGTGGAAACGAAGTAACAGCGCGGGCGGGTATGGGATGCGACGCAGTGGGTCGGGGCCGAAATTTTAGTCACAACGACAACGCTCATAAACGTTAGCCTACAAATCATAAACCAGAACTAAATAAACAACCATCCAAAACAAATCTTTCGCACAGCATCACCTATTTCTCATAGCATGAAAACTCATGCAAATCAAACCGTATAAGATACATGTCAGTCAAGGCCGATCATAACGTGATGCTGCGCGCACGCAACATCTACGCGCACGTAATAACGGTATCACTCATGTTTAACGGGGTTTTGACAGCGAGAGTGAATTCGCTACAGTGACGAGCAAGAAAAGTTTGCCATACGTGTTGATTACTTATTTTTATATTGCTGAATGTGAAAAAGTACAGCAATTGTCTTTGTTCTTATAAATTTTAGGACCTCAAAGATGTACTTACCTACATAATATCAGCTGATAATTAAAACTGAGGCTTTAATGAGCTAAACAAGTACAAAAGAAGCCAGTTCCAACGTTTTGGTACGGAATCGTAATTACGGTACTAACTATTATCATTATTTTACAGACGATTATGAAAATGCAAAAAAAACCACTAATTAATAAGACGTCATGCTATTTCACTTGAATGCAGCAGTTACAATGGAGTAACCTGTAAATCACTTTTCGCAACCAGGAACAGATAGAGGCACGCAACAACACTCACATCTACTTGCATACAAGTAGACATTTCAGAATCACGACCAGACAAGACTAGTATTGTAGAAATAGATACTAAAATGTCATAAGCTGGCGAAATATCTTCTAGAAGCTATTAGGTACTTATAAAAACGCTATACTGGGTCAAATTGAATTAGCTAGCGAAACTCAACAGACGTGATGGGAATCGATATCTAAACATGATAAAAAAAGATTTGATGGTAATATATTATATTGGGGTCAACGACCGCTGGTGTTACATGAAGTATGAGCTGAGAAAAGCTGTTTTATTTTTCTGTTTAGAGCACGTCTCGACCCATCACGTCTCTGAAGTGCACAGTAACAAAACTGATATTTCAAGCAAATACACTACATACGGTCGTTGAACTCAACATTAATCATAAACAAATTTTTGAAGTGAAAACTTCTTTAGCGGCGCTGTGTACTTTTTTTGGAATGGGTAAAAACTTCTAAACTCGCGTCAGGTCACGTGACCCTGATCGAAAATTCGTAAGACGTTTACGTCTTACGAATTTGACGACGGGTGACGTTTTAACGTAAGACGCGCGTTGTTGAGGACAGCGCCATCTATGCACATCGGGAAGAACTACGAGGGCCTCGCGTACTAACTACGTAGTTCATCCAACAACGACGAGTTTTAACGTAAGACGCGCGTTGTTGAGGACAGCGCCATCTATGCACATCGGGAAGAACTACGAGGGCCTCGCGTACTAACTACGTAGTTCATCCAACAACGACGAGATGGCGCTGAACCACGGATATATAACTGACGACGAGCTCTGTGTGCTTATTTGTAAATCTGAATAAATTCCTTTCACGAGAAGAATAAACCAGTCACTTTGGTCATCATACCTGATTTGCAAAAAACCCTATAAAATAAGGAACACACCTTAACACGCGTGTTTTGTTTATAAGACGATTCACAAAATACACTCGTAATTGTTCAAGTTTTCACTTCTGTCGGCACTACCGGAGTGCCAGTGTTTTTTTCATGTTTAGATATCGATTCCTTTCACGTCTGCTGAGTTTCGCTAGCTAATTTAATTTGACCCTGTATATTCATTGCAAAAGATGATTTTAATATCAGCGGTTAATAATTCTGCTCGCCACTGTTATTACCTTACCTTAAGCTAATGTAGTGAGTGACAAAAAAGCGAATACGTTTATCTCAAACGACTTTCTTCAGACAGATGCTCTGATGCAACTGATCGGAATAGGAAACAAGACGGTGACAGTGAATGGGGATTCTTAAGTTAAAAAGTAGAAACTACTTCAAATCGTCGCCATTATAATCGATATATAAATATTCATGTTGAACATTGCGTTGGTAAGGAGTTGTTAACTACATATTTCGATTTGCCTTATATAAAGTATTGTGTTACTCGATCTTTAATAAAAAGAACTCCAACTGAGAAACCTAATGACCAATTCCAGTAATTAAAAACTATCAAAATCTATTCGCAATCTCATCTCAGCGACAATTAAGGTCACACTGTTGTCAAAAATATATGAAACTAGATATTTCTGCCAGATATTTTTCGAGATATTTTTGACAGATTGAGACTGAGATGAGACCGGCTGTGGCGAATCGAACACCCCCTAGGCTGCCTTTCCACCAGAAATGAGCGAGGATGCGTAGCGAGGGATGTTTGTAAAACTAACCAATACCAGCGCTAACTTAGTTCAAGCTATAAAAATGAAGCGATGTTATTGGTTGGTTTCACACACATCCCTCGCTACGCATCCTCGCTCATCTCTGGTGGAAAGACAACCTTACTCTTGGTAAAGCACAAACGCAAAGAACGGTCTATTAATTAGCAATCAATCACTTCCCCAAGTCGTAAACTCAAATAGCTGTTATAAATAAATTACCATCATGATTAAGTCAATTTGGATGTATTAAGTCCAGTTTAAGACTTCATAACAGCACTTAACAGTATTGCATTAACTGATGACCATTAATAGAAACTTATAAAACTTTTAATAACATTTTGCATAACGATAACTTGAATTCTAATCGCCCATTCACTATTTGACAGAGTTTGAAAACAAACAAAGCTAAAATTATTGTATTTTTAAATGCAATATTGAATGGAGTAAATTAAACAATAGAGATGAAATATCACGGGCATATTGAAGAAGGTGACTTAGCTATAAAACAAATACAATAATACCATTAGAAGCTATCTTTCGTATCGGTGACTTTTACAAATTAAAAGTCAACGATACGAAAGATAGCTTCTAAGTTGTGAAGAAACATTTTAAAGAATCAAATACGTAATAATAATTTTTAACAATACAGAATCATAATAGAATAAGCATAACCAGCCTATAATATTTCTAGTGCTGAGAACAGGCCTCCTTTCTGTGAGAGGAGCAGTTTGTACCATTGCACGCCACGCTTGGCAGAATGTGATGATACCATTGACTAATCGACAAATAGATGATTATGATTATGAGGGAGTGAGACGTAAACCAGCACGCGGGATCAGTGCGGGCTGGCGGATGGCACATGTCTTCGAATTTTCGGTTCTAGGACAAGCCAGATGTTTTCCATTCGTTTTAGGAGCAGTGGTGATTAACTATAATTTACCCTAAGCAAAGTGCCTACTCGGGTTCGAACCCTATAAATTCCTAAGGCTCGGCCGTTACCACAGCTGGGCCACCGCTGCTCTTGTATCATAATAGACATTTTATTAAACTGTGTAAAATATCCATATAAAAAAAGTCGAGTGCAAAATCTGACAGGAAAAACATACTTGCTGCTTGTGTTGAATCAATTTTGATACGATTGTTTGGGCGAGAATCATGTTTTATAGGCAACGCAATAATTTAGAAATGAATTAACATACCTATGTTAAATCGCAAGCAACAGTTGATAAATAATAAGACATACAAAGAGACACAATCTAAAGAAATTGCACAGTCCGTTGCAAGCCGACATTTTAAGGTCCTTTCCGTGAAACAACTTGCGACATTTCATTTTATTGTAATGTCTACGTATTTCAATTTATTTAATGTGATTAGAGAATAATGTGTGGGCAACGGACAAAGTACGTTCCGTTTACATTCGTTCTGAGAAAATCGATTCGACAGACTTTGTAGTTTAATGTAACCGTAATATAATGCAGTGTGTGATTTATGCTTCTAATCCCACCCATGTTGGGTGTGATGCTGAAAGTTCCACACTCTTAACTAAGTTGCAGGACCAGAGGGCCTAGATAAGTGGCAATCGCTTTCAAAGCGTTTCGTATTTCTACAACGTTTCGACTTTCAACAAAATTGACATAAGCTTTTCGGTTCCTTATGTCGTTTTTGACTTTTCCAGCATGGATAACGATTTACAATTTCACTTTGTCTAGGGCCTAAGGACCAAATTTTCTAGAAATTTATCTGGATTTCAGGACTGATCAGAATCATGACATTGATAAGTTGCTTTTGGTAAAGTAAGGCGGGGTGATCAATGAATTCAATACATTGAGTTTGAGCTACTTAATTGAGAATTTCAGTTAGTGGATCAAACTATGCAGAGATATGCCCCAGGTTCCTAAGTTAGCAGTAACATTCTTTTTTTTTACCTTTCTGAGTTGTTTTTTTTTATAATAAATATATTTATCGAATTAAGTAAGAATAAAATCGTGACTCCTATCTATCAGGCGTGTTTACAACAGTATTTAAATATTAGCTAGATTATAGATTTAAAACGGTAATAATTGTTAGTAACTTTCTACCATAACAAATAATTATAATTGGCGTTAACATTATAATTTTCAAGCATAAAACTTATCTTTTATTTGTGAATGTTATTACACAATTGTGCTTCCTCTTTTTCTTTGTTGTTTTAGGAAATAAATAGGTACGTTCCTTCAAGGCTTATTTGAGGATATTAAGCAGAATTCTGAACTAGGTATTTCCATGGATTTGTAAGTACATCAAACAATACAGAATAGTTTTCATACAAACACAATCATATTGTTTGTATGAAAACTATTCCTGCCGCAGCTCAAACAAATCTTCAAATGCGGTATTATAAGGAACTAGCTTCTGCCCGCGACTTCGTCCGCGTGAAATTTCTTGTTCCCCGACCCACCCCGTCGCATCGCATCGCCTGCCCGCGCTATTACTTCGTTTTTGCTTAGCGTTCTTTCTGACTTTTTTGCGTTTTGCTCGGCTCCTAAAGGTCATAGCGTGATGTTATATAGCCTATAGCCTTCCTCAAGAATTGGGCTATCTAATGCAAAAAGAATTTTTCAAATCCGACTGGTAGTTCCAGAGATTAGCGCGTTCAACCAAACAAACAAACAAACAAACAAACTCTTCAGCTTTATAATATTAGTATAGATGTCACAAGGCTACCCAGTTGAGACGGAAAACTCCGAGAGATCGGAAACGCAAATAACGCACAAATATCCTTAAATATTAGGCCGATCCAAACCCTACTTAGATAAGAATAAAATAATTTCAACCAAGCCACTTAGCATTAGATAAACCTAACTCAGATTTATTTATCAGCCACAAATTCACTCAACTTTAAATACGAGCATTTCAGTATCAGAAGTTTTAATCTAATTAATTACCCGCGAACAGCCATCTTATCTGAACTTAGTAATTTATGCACACCCATCATGATTTAGTTTGGCGTCGGTTTCGACACCAAATTGAGCTATTGTTCCGCTGAACTTTAGTTCGGCATTTGCTGAACTGTTGCGAATTGATCATAAAGCTATGATAACCAAATGTGATGTTTCGATGTTCAGCCGGTTTGTAGTGTCTAAGTCAAAGATTTAAATCGTTGGTTTTCCCCTACCGTACTTAGGACGCGTGATAAAGTGTCCATTCTAAGAACAGTAAGCTCGCACAATAATAATGGTGTTTCCATGGCAAATATGACAATCAATTCAAGTCTCTAGGACATTGTGTGTGTCAGAGGGGTCAAAACGAAACACAAACGCGACCATCTTTTGACGTGGTAGGGCGAATCTACTATATAAATCTTTTGTCTAAGTCTAAGAAATGCGTGACTCTAAGTGTGAGATAACTGTTTAATCTTCAGATGTACCTATAGGTGATTAATTTCGCGGCTTGAAGTAGGTGCGAAGATAATTTAAGACACCGTTTGTTTGGCTTTTTGCAGTTAGGAAGAGATTTGGGTATTTTGGAAGAGGTTTCTTTCTTTAGAGACATCTCTGGTTACCATGGAAACTAAGAGGAAACCAGTGGTAACCAACCAGTGAGTAAGTAGAGATGAATAACGTAAACTATGATTACCAAAGGGCTATGATTAACGACAATCTGTCTTAAAAATAACAATCAAATTTTATGAAACAATAGATAAAAAATAACTAATGACTGATCCAGTATCGGAGATCACAACAACATCCATCAACAACGACCTTGCAATACCTACACAAGAGGAATCTTTCACCACAGAAAAACAATGGCGTATCGAAAGCCTTTACCAAACCCAAAAATTTAAAACTAAAATGTAATTCTAAGTTTAAGAAAAAACAATGTTAATGCTAAAAGTGTAACAGATATATACTTTCAAGCGTCAAGTGTAGTGTGTCAAGAGGGTACGGTTAGCATGGGAAGCACGTAGGATGGGTGTGCGGCTACTAGGATGTGGTGAAAGTGAATGTGAAGGCCAAAATGTTGGTGTGAATAGGCTCACAGGAATTTATTATGATAATATCGAAAGGATTGTTGTTTTACATGGGAACAAAGGGAGACGTGACCGTAAAGAGGAGAAATTGCAATACATAATGGCACTTTTAGAATATGATTTGTTCAAAGTTCTCAACCAGTTCAAATATCAATCTACGTTGTATTTTGATATATTTTTCAGAAACTTTCTTCGTCTAAACGAATAACGTCGTTCTCATAGGTAAGCTAAACCACTTTACTTAAGGTACATAACCTCATAGTCAGATATTGTCACAGTTACGCAAATTCTTCACAACGAATGAATAATCTTCACTTTCGATTTTTTTCGTCAACATCTATAACAGAGCACTTTTTAATTTAAATTTCTTTTTTACCATAAAGATGTTTAGTTTAGATAACTATGTATTCTAGCTAGTTTGTTACTCATCCTAGTTTTTTGTTCTCATAGAGTCAAAGCTGAAATTTTTCACATGAAGTATGATAATGTTGTACCTACCTACTTGAGCTTTAAGTTGACGCTAAGTTTCTCGTGACTTGCTTTTTTTGAAAGCGTTTGACACATTTCTCTCAAAATAAATCTTGTGAGTAGAAATGCAGCGACCCACAGCTTAATTGTTAATTGCACAATACAAAACAACTCGTGAAAATAATGCAAATTACTTAATGAAAGAACAGAGTTTTAATGCCAAAGAAGCAGGTATAGGAAATAATAAAGACAAGAATTCTTAAAAAGATAATAAATTAGCAAGGAAGTAACTACTACAACACAAGCCGCAGGAATTAGGAAGCAAGTAATCTCTTCCAGAGAAAATATTTTTTTTTCTTTATTTAAAACGAAACAGCTCAGCCTGCATTCAGCAACAGAGTCAAATGCGTTATCATTGTTATCAACGTTACACTCATCTGAATGCTGTAAAGACATTAGACTGTTATATCTGTGGTTGTGATAGTGTTGACTCAGCACTCCCGCGACATTTCACAAAGCACATAACAAACAGACATACAATACTGACTTGTGTGAACTAGACAGATTTACAAGACAAGACATTTTTGTATGTTAGTATTTACTCCCAAGAGTAAATATGTACTTACAAGCTTTTTGCTTGTAGGTACTGAGGCTTTGAGTCATAATTTAGAAATTACTGTCTTTTCTATACTTAGTTTAAATATTTTGAATGATGCCTGACATAACTAAACTAACAGTCATATAACGCGTGATATATGGACAAAAACTAAAGAATTTTAAGTGAAAATAAGAGTTACAAAAGCAAATTATCATAAAAACTAGTTTAAAGCCAACCAAGAATGAAAATTGCATTATTAATAATTTTAAGTACGTGCGCGCATAATTCGAAGACTGATCTCAGTTATACAGATTAAATTAAGGTCTCGTCAAAACCTTGACATATTCGACATTAGCATAAAGTAATTACGAACAAAAACTGATTTGATGCGTTATTAGTAAATTGGTATAACATCAAACATTACTGACCTACGCTTGGGTTCTGATTGGCAGCCGTCACTATGAACGAATTACTTTGGGTGATCTATGGGTCACAGTTTAAACCAATCAGGGATATTTGAATTAGAAAACTAAAGGACATCATTCATTTCGTACCTAAAAATTAAAGCCAGAAAAGTACTGCTGTCTTAAGGCTCCTGCAAACAGGCGCGACGCACGACGCGATTCACGCGCGACACAAAAGCACCGCTATCGCGCTGGTTGCGCGACTTGAGGTGCATGTGTGTCGCGCGCGATTTTATCGCATGTCGCGCCTGTTTGTAGGAGCCTTTAAGGGAAATGACCTCACGGGCATTTTTTTACTTTTTCTATTACAACGATAGTCTACCATTAACCCCCGGCTGTTATTTGAGATTGAAAATTCCAAAAATGATGATTAATATCAAGTTTATAGTTAAAAAAAACATGTTCAGGATTTTAAATTCAATTAAAAGTTGGTACTTATTTTTTTTATTTTATGCTTATAACACTTGCTAAAAAATATGATTTTTGGCATTTTCAATCTCAAAGTCGGGGGGTTAATTTTAGACTTTTGCTGTAATGGTAAAAAATGTTCAAGATATTATTTCCCATTAGAAATTTGTACTTTTTTTCTGGCTGAAATTTGTAATTTACTTTTTGGGTATAAAATTATCGACACTTGAATGATAGAATAGAATGGAATACTCTTTATTATGTACACCATATAAATTACAGACATAAATATAGAAACTGTACAGTGGGCGGTCTTATCGCTAAGAGCGATCTTTTAAAGACAACCTTTAATGATGTCCTTTCAAACCGTGATTAAGCTAAGGAGTAACGCATGTAGTTGCCGATTTATATCACAGTCAAATCATTCAAATAGCTTCCGCTGAAGAACCTTGGACACTGGTTAGTAAACCCCGCTGCCAGGTCGCTGACTGTAAGTATAGGTAGTATTTAAACCACGGCAGGAACTAACTTGTATTATAGTTCCTGTCATACGTAAAAAGAATTTACTGTACCTACCTAATACCTGAGATTTATTTATAAAATATCTGATGCTGACGTTATTCAAAATACCGATCAAGTTTAGAAAGAGCATTGCAAATAGTTGCTGATTTAGGAAAGGCTTACAAATAACAATTCCACCGGAATAATCAACTTTTTGATCATCTCTATTTTCATTACACGTACACGATCCAACTACAACATTATACAGTAGCAACACAACATTAATAACTTCTTTGTTAAATAAATACACGCAATGTTCCACGAGCTTGATAAATGCCATTAACTTTTTATTAATCATAAATGTCTTATAAAGTTATTATGCTTCAGACATGTTTTACAGCGATCACTTACTCGCGATATTTTTTATTATAGTTACATTACATCAGTATTAACAATCGATGCATTACAAATTTGCTGTTTCCTTATTAGCTGTATCATTATGTAAGATAATCAAAGCTTTCGCTGCAATTAATATGTGAGCGAGTTTATAAAATGTTAATGCATTTTTATAATGTTTATGCATAATGTTATCATAATGTCATAATTATATTCTCTTTGAATGGCAATTTGTGGCTTTAATATATTTATTTATATTACTGCCTCAATAGTCTAGCCATCAACTCTTGACCCAATTTGTATGGGTTTGCCATGCGTGGGTTCGGTGGCAGGAGGTTCTTTTTTCTTCTTCTCTACATCACTATCAGCAGTCACCTCGGTGTTCACTTCCTTCCTACCTCTATTATCTTTCACATAATCCATAAATACATGAATGCTTTTGTCTACTGACCATTTTACACAAATATTGATGACTAATTGATAATTTACCTAAATTAATAACAACAAACAAACAAACAAAGCTCCCTCAAACCTATTACTACGATAAACTAAAAAAAGTAACACAAAGATCCGTGATCCAAATAGTGCAGTACAATAAAAAGTAAACAAGCAATAATTGTGAATTCTACAACATATCGAGATGCCCTTATTGAAGCGAACGATGCCACAGAAAGTCTGAATAATTCATGTCACACTCACATCGCACAGACGAACTCGAAACACAACGATAATAAAAGTGCAGTATTGATCAATTTGTATGTAAATGTATTGAAACTGTATGAAAATAAACCTAGTTGGAAAGAAAACGAATGTAAAATATTAATAGTTGACAATAAACATTTGAATTTTGCTGAAGACGATATTGTTATTGCAAGAGTTTAATTAAATGAGATTGGTAAAGATGCTACTGTTACAAAGAGAAAAGTTTTTATCTTTGTGTATATTTTGGGTCATCTGCTCAATCCTTTTGTTTCTTCTCACAGTTGTTGTATAGTTTTTTAAACGGATATTAATCAAACCTGTGCTAGCAATAAGAAAGTGTTGTTTTAGATACTTCTGTCAAACGATGGAATAAGGAATTCGCAGGATATATAATTGCATACAAAACTAAGCTGCATTATACATAAACCGAGTTAAATGGGTCATGAATAACTTGATGTGCCAATTGGGCTTTGAATCCTTTGGCTAACATTACTGTACTGTAAGCTATAATTTACGTTTCATATGTAAAAGAGCGAGCTTGGCTGAATTATACTGGGACAGTTGGCAATCCAGTAAAATGGCAGAACATGATCATGCTTGTAAATGCATTTGTTAAACTGCTGACCAAAATAACTTTGATCGTATAACTCGTAGTCACATAATTATATGGCTAGACATAGGAATCTGAATTGCGTAACACACTATCAATAACAATCTTTATAATTTATTCTATCTATTGTATTGTGTGTTGTTGTGTTTCTATTGACTTTTTTTTATTGTTTTTTGGATATTGTTATCCATTGCTTCATAATATATTCGAAAAAAAATCCAGCTCAAGAAACGTAAATAACGCAATGAATGTTGTTGAACTGTCAAAATAAAAGACATACGCAATTACCCCACGGATCAATTAGGGCACCAAAAGTCATAAGTCTTCCTAATTAAGATGAACGTAACGAAGTAGTCATACATATGGTTCAATAGAAGAGAATCGTAAAAAAATATTATATACTTACAAAAATTACGATGATCATTCCAAACAACAACTATGATAAACTCTTTAATTATGACGACCTCATAAATCCCGAAATAGCATCTATTAAAAAACCAATATCGATACTCTAAATCGATTGTCGAGTTTCAACACGCCCATCTAATAGAGTTATAGTGCACTATCGAGTTACGTATGAACAGATCGGAACCGGCAGCCGGATCTAGCATCGATACAGCATCGTTACATCACTAGTTCACTAGTAAATAGTGTTGACCTCAATTATTTATTATGTAATTAGTGTTAAACCAGTACATCGATACGTATGTCCGTAATTTATTTGCTGTCCATCTCTGAAAGTGATTGGTATTTTTGTCCGCGTTATTTTTTATACCTTTGCGTATTGTATGGCGCCGATTGGCGCCCGCATACGTAACATGTTTACCGTGTCAATCAAAGCTCTTAAAATTGGATTCAAATATTTCCTATTCCTAAGTTTATTTATTTATTTAATACTTCAAGTAGACAGAAAAAGATAAAATTGTGTGGAAAGGGGAGACGAAGCCCTATGCCCTGCAGTGGACATACAGGCTAGTTACGAGTAGATTTAATACTTCAAGCACACAAATTTAATGTAAAAAGGCGAACTTTTTCTACCAGTCAAGCAGACAAAGCGTTTATCACTTTCTACTTATCCAAAACCTTCTGCTTCTCTTTCACCATCTGGGGAATATATCTATCCAATATTAAACCTGTATAGAAAAACAATGTGCTGATTTAATTCAATTTTGTCTAAGAACTCCTTATTTTTTCCCTCAAGGCTCATAGAACAAAACTTCACATCGTAGTTTTGACGATTTCACATTTCACCTGTTATCGCTGCCAAATATGACGGGTGTACAAGTAGTGGGTACACCAGTCGTGACTCAACCGGTCTAGCTATTGACTATTGAACTATGACATCAATGCTTGTACAATTGTGATCTCACTCGGGAATTTGTTACAAAGTTTTGTTTTGTTTAGACTTTCGTGTGAGGTTACTGAAGTGTTTATTAGTAGGTCACTGGGTTCTTTTCCTAATGCAGGACATTCATTAAATTACGAAGCTTTTCTGTGTCCCAGCAGCAGTAGCAGGAACTTTATAAGCTGATTATGTTATTATGTTCTGGCATGATGCTTACTGCATTGCTTTGTTTAGGGCATCGGCAGCAGCATCTTCCCTGGTTTGAAAAATATGTGGTAGTTAAAAATGCGTTTCGCTGTAGCAAGGAAAGTCTTACTTCGCCAGAATTAAATTAGAAAACTCTAAGTAATAGAGATTACTCATCAATCACCTCATCCAGAGAAAACGAGCTAACAAACAATGAAAAACCTCACGTACAAATCATTGAACAAAAGCAATAACATCTTTATTTCAACTTTCAAAGCTCACCCAGCGACAAGGTTAAGACCTGACCGCAAAAGATATACAATGCCAATAAAGTTTAAAGACCACTCAACGTCACCAGTCACACTTGACCAATTTGCCTACAAACAAACGGGACATAAACGTTTAGCACTTGCGAAAGCCAAGACGAAAGTTAAGGCTAGCTTAGCTTTAGAACTGGTAAGCTCGAAGCTTGGAACAGACTGCCATTTATGAATATGGGGTATATTATTTATTGTAAATGATAAATGATTAATAATTTTTTTTTGTAAGTAGGTTTGCACAAACACTTTTATACGTCAATCATATATTTTTTAAACTAGATGAGGTCGGCGTTTCCTATCTGACTACTCTGAGAAGAAAGGCCGAAACAAAATCAGAGGTCAGAGTCTCTTTTAAAGTCCAGACATAATCTTGGTCAGGCTATATGAAGACCATGTAGGTCGATGTCTGAGATGGTCTTTTGAGGAAAGAACCACACAGATTGAGAGGACCTGTCCAGGCAGTGCACGCATTTGTCAGAAATCGTGCAGCTCAACTCAAGACTTAAGGAGCTCAACGATTCGACGAACAATACCAAAGAAAGGACATTTGGGTAGGCCACATAAATTACTCAAACTGCCAGACCTTAAATGTATGGATAGAACGAAAACTTAAGAGATATTCCTTTCTAAAAGTAAGACTTCTGAAGGCCAATTCTCGTAATTTAAAACGTTCATAATCTAGTCGCAGTCTCATCTCGGCGACAATCAAATGTCAAAATCTTATCAAAATGTAGGGATATTAGAGGTATTTTTGACAGATTGTGACTCATCAGACTGTGACGTTCTTAAAATTACGAGAAGTGACCTCAGATACGTTAAGGTTTTAGGTTTCAAAGAAGTTCTTATAAAGTTATTGAAATTAACAGCCATATTATCTGATAGATTACGCGTCGAACTTACCAATATTTAGAAAGTGAGTAACATTTATTTGTTCCTATCATCCGATGGTAATATTATATTCAACATTCATCATCTACATTCTCCTGCCCTTGTTGAAGCGAAAACTTCTTTAACGGCGTTGTACACTTTTTTTGTAATGGGTAAAAAATGTTAAACTCGCGTCAGGACACGTGGCCTGATCGAAAATTCGTAAGACGGATGGCCGTAGCCGGTACCGCGCGTGTTTTGTTTATAAGACGATTCACAAGATACACACGTAGTTGTTCAAGTTTTCACTTCTGTCGGCACTCCCGGAGTGCCACTGTTTTTTTTTTTAATTTATTTGGGGGCGGCGCAACATGTCTTTTTCTTCCATACTTCCTTATTAGTCGTCATCTCGGTAGTCACCCCCTTTCTAGCACATACCTACATCTTTCACATATTCCATCCACCGTTTCCTTGGTCTTCCCCTACACTTTATTCATACTCAAAACTAGCAATACATTCAACACTATAGCAAGATAAACCAACTAGCTCAGAAGGCCTTATTGTTTTACTAACAGTCGTACCCGAGGTTTTTCTTTAGGTATGTTATAAAGTCCCTCTAGCTGCGCCCCGCGGTATCACCCGCATAAGTTTAAATCCCGTGGGAATATCGGGATAAAAAGTATCCTATGTGTTATGTATAAGCTACATTACTGTAGTTTCATCAAAATCGGTTTAGTAGTTTTTGTGTGAAGGAGTAACAAACATCCATCCATCCATCCTCATAAACTTTCGCGCTTATAATATTAGTAGGATTATATATTAGAATTTGGTCCACAAGATCTATTGTTATAAGCAGAAGCGTCGGACAGTTTACAATAACATTGTAATATTTTTAATGTCTAGTCAAAATATGTTTTTTTGTTCCTAATCGCTTCCAAGCACCTTAGATATTAACCTATTTTAATTTTTTTATTAATAATCTAAAGAAAACAATAGGAGAGCCAGATTCAAAAACTTTTTTCGTTCATATACAGGAAGAAGTTTCCTAAAATAGTTCACCTAAGAGGAAGATTTATAATTGATCGTAAAAATGTACGGACGTCAATCAAGTTTCATGACTCGGTAAATACCTACTCGTAACAAATCTTCGTATAAAAGTTATAAAAGTTTTTATGAAGAAGTAAATAAAAAAAATATGGAGAAAACTTATTTGAAATACTAGCAGCGCCCCGCGGTTTCACCCACATAAGTGTCGATCCCGTGGGAATATCGGGATAAAAAGTATCCTATATGTTAATCCTGGTTATAAACTATCTGTGTGCCAAATTTCATCCAAATCCGTTCAGTAGTTTTTGCGTGAAAGAGTAACAAACATCCATCCATCCATCCTCACAAACTTTCGCGTTTATAATATTAGCTAGATAGATAAAACGTTTATTCAATGCATCAAAAGACACAATACAGGTATTAAAACCATAAAAAAGGTGAAAAAAAATAATAACAAAGATTAAAAAGCTAAATTGAACCATAGACACCTTTTTTTTTTTTTTTTTTTTGTCGGGGGGAAACCTTCAAAAGGCACCCGACCTCCGGGGAGGGAGGTCGGGGAGTGTGGGATTTTTACCTCACTAAAACCACCCCGGTGATCACCATCAGCACATAGGGGTGGTCCCGGTTCCTCTTAAAAGACCAATTCCGGAACCCCCCCGTGCAACGCCTGTAAGGCACATCCCTGGGGAGACTGTAAAGGGGCCTCCCCTGAGCCTCGCTGAACCATAGACACCTAGCTCATAAACATCTATAACGGTCGATCACTACTGGGCGGTGTGTGTCTCATGGTTGCACGAAATGGGAGTCCAGCTCAGCATATGCCAGGTACAATACCTGACGCTGGTATTCTGCTGCATCCCGTTAGTGACACACGGATGTCGAGAAGACATCTATTAGTAGGATGTAGGTACCGTTCTCTTCAAGTCATGGTAATCATTCATGTGTTACGAAATCAGTAGTTGCACCTACCTGTATCTTTGTTTATGCCTTGACCATTCAATATAAATGTTCGCATAATACCTTATACAACGTCCTCGTATGTGTGATAAAGTGACGTGATTTATTACAATTTGACTTATTGACATGAGCTTCCTCAACAGCACTCAATCAAATTCGATAATACGATGATACGGCGCGTGACAAAATCAGTAGACTTGCACCCTAATTGGGTAAGATACTATCAATCATTATCTGAATAATTTTGACGGATATTGCTAACCCATTGCTTCATATAGGTACTTATTCAAAAAAAACTGTCTGCTCAACAACGTAAATAACGCAATGTATGTTGTGGAACTGTCAAAATGAAAGCCATTGCTACTGATAGTGTGTTATGCAATTACAATGCGTGCCACGAAAGAAGAGACTTGACACACCACGTGGTCTGACATGCGCAGTACACGATTTTAGGTATCTTTAGCGGTATGAGGTCTGAGTGCGGGACGGGACCGGACGTCATAGGGGCGGCGGAAAGAGCGGGGGAGGCGGGGTCAAGTCTCATCTTTCGTGGCACGCATTGTACTCCGCTGCCTAGATCTTCACTTCTTAAGGCTCTTTCAAACAGGCGCGACACGCGATAAATCGCGCGCGACTCAAAGGCGCCCCGCATGTCGCGCAAAGAGCGGTGCCTTTGTGTCACGCGCGGTTCGCGTCGCGCGTCGCGTCTGTTTGCAGGAGGTTCCAGGCTTGATCATAAAGGCTCTACAAACAGGCGCGACACGCGATATAATAGCGCGCGACACAAAGGCACCGCTCGTTGCGCGACTTGCGGTGCCTTTGTGTCGCGTGTCGTGTCGCGCCTGTTTGAAGGAGCCTTAAATCATCATTATCATTAGATGGGTAGGTATTATGTTACGCTGTTTAGCGTCGTTTCCATAGATGTCGCATTACTATCCTCCATCTCCAAGGACCAAAAGTTACTTATGAAGTAATATTGAACGTAGCTAATTGCACAAACACTGCATGACCTCTCGACACTTGGGCTCATCAATTGACAAATTGCAACAGCCTTCACACACGCGTCAAGTATGTTCACGATTGAAGACATATCATATACGAAGGTAATCATAATTTTAACTATTCAAGCGCCTTTTGTAAGCCAATGAGCGAATTTAAGACGTGCATTTAAGGCGAAAGCGCTAGGGTAGCCCGCGAAATTCAATTTTTTTAGGTTTTTTGAAATTTGCTGGTCAGTATAAAGTTGTAGGTTGATTAATATATGAATCGCGGCCGTAATAAATATGTATTTACAGAATTATAATCATTAAAGTCATCAACACAACTCTCTAAGACCACGTAAGTCCAAAGAATAACTGTTTCATGAAATCATCATTCTTTGGACTTACGTGGTCTTAGAGAGTTGTGTTGATGACTTTAATGATTATAATTCTGTCAACACATATTTCTTACGGCCGCGATTCATATATTAATCGACGTACAACTTAATACTGACCAGCAAATTGCAAAAAACGTAAAAAAAATTGAATTTCGCGGGCTACCCTGTCGCTTCCCCCTTAAGGTACCAGAATAACTAACAGGGGATCCAGGGCGGGGGATGGAAGGGATCAGACCGGAATAACTTCATTAATCTAGTCTAGCCTTTTCCCAACAATGTTGGACCGGCTTCCAGTCTAACTGGATGCAGCTAAATACCAGCATTTTACATGGAGCGACTGCCCATCTGACCTCCACAAGCCAGTTACTGGGTATGATAAAAACCCTTGTTAAGGGTGCCTGCATTAAGATGCCTCCAAAGACAAGTCGGTACCAATCGGTGCGGGTGAATAGTCCCATATTAACACACACGCACACACAAAGAGGTAAAACTTCTAACTTTTTCCTTTCGAAGATCAACCTGCTGAAATCTGTACCAGGAGTCGGGACCGAAAACCCGATTTTTTATGCAAGCACCCTCAGACTGGTAGTCAGATTTTTTGGGCTTCTGACCACCCGTAACGACTGTCAAAGATCTACGAATGACAGCCAGGACCAACGGCTTAACGTGCTTTTCTAGGCGCGGAGGGGTCTCGATATGTAATGGATGATCACCCATCCACGAAGCGACCGCGGCAAGCGTAGCTTAACCTTCTTTCGACCCGTGCGGCTGTTATCATTTAGCTATTTAGCATATAGCATTTAGTTATCATTTATCTACTTGTTGAAATCTTAATTACTTAAGTACCTATAAAGTTATTGGGAACTAATCCGTCAAAAGTAGTCACGATTGGCAAAGCAACCATCTTCTATGTTTTTCTTCAAGTAAACAACCTGTTTACATTGTAAACAGTGACAGAAATAACTTCATATTATTCAACATTTAGATAAAAATTTCCCGTATTAAGACTCCTACAAACAGGCGCGTCACGCGATATAATCGCGCGCAACATAAAGGCACCGCTCGTTGCGCGATTTGCGGTGCTTTTGTGTTGCGCGCGATTTTATCTCGTGTCGCGCCTGTTTGAAGGAGCCTTTAAAGAGCAACGTCATTTCAGAAAAAAAAATATACCTAAACATCCAAATTGAAAACCTCCTCCTTTTTTGAAGTCGGTTAATAAACAAGAATAACTTTTGAAGACATCCAAACACACGAAAATCCAAAAAATATCACGTTATAACGGATCGGTCGTTACTTTCAGAAAAACTGAGGGAATCGACATATTTATGGTAAAATAACTCTTGCCTACATCAATGTCGACTTTGAAATGCATTGTAACAGAATTGAGACATAAAAATGTTGGCAAAAAGTGCCACCACACTCGAGCCGTTCACGTGAAATGTGTTTTTCTGAGCATTGCCGAAGGTTTTTGCAATAAATGTGCATTGCCAAGTACCTACTGTTGAAATTCATGTCGTGAATATTTAAGGTGAATGAACATACCTATGTAGTTATATGTACAGACGCGCCAGCACATCAAGCTACCCGAAACTGTTAAATTTTCCCAATCAACTTTGAACCTGATGCTTTGGTGATAAAGTAAATCTAGGTATTAATAGTACATTACTTCAGAGGGAAGAAAGTGACAGTTCCATACCGAGATTATGGCATTTGCGCCACGAGCTTGCGAGGGGCGCAAACCATTTGAGGTATGGAACTGTACTTTATCCTGAGGGATGTATAGTGCTTTTTATTACACCTACGAGGAAAATTATGGACATAAATGCATAGAAATGTTTATATTTAGTTAAAAGTACAATTATTAAAAGTGCAGCTAATTTTTACACGACGCCTTAGTAACAAAAAATACTTAGGTACACGTTGAAGTGTATCAAAATCATACATAATCAGTCTATAATGTTCCCACTGGTGAGACACAGGCCTCCTTTCTGTTCTCAAACTCAAACCATTTATTTTCAATTAAACCATTTACAGGCACTTTTGAATTGTTAAGAAGTGCGCGTTTTATATACAAAAATAATTTCGTTTTTAATTTTCTGTATGCACCAAGGAGGTTGGTAACTGGTAAAAAAAAAACTGTGTGGCCAGTAACAATTTACTTGAAATTTAATTAGTAGACAGTTAAAGTCTCTTGGCAGTATGACTGCTGACAATTAAAAAAAAAAGAAAAACCGGGTATGTAATGGAATTTCATACATACTTCCCACCCTTGGGTCGGAAGGATTTTCATACAAACTTCCATACCTTGGGATGAAAGGATTTGAAGGGCGGGATAAAGGCGTTTCTTCCCTCTAATTGGTATAATTAGTATGTATTTTCAGAGCAGGTGTGATAAAAATAAATTTGACAGATTGTGGTAGCTTGATGTGCTGGCGTCTGTACATGTACATTATTCGTAAGTAGATATAATAATACCACGGAAGTGTATAAGTCAAAAGTATGAATGAAAGGACGAGTTATTCCGGTCTGATCCCCTGAACACCCCCTCCACCCCCCCCCCCCCTCTCCTCCTCGATCCCCTGCTTGTTATTGCGTGAATATGAATGAATCTTCACGGTATTGTAGTAAAGAAAGGAAAGAAAGAAATTGTATTTATTGGGACTAGCACAGGAATATCTCAAACAAGCTTCTGCCCGCAACTTCGTCCGCGACAAATTTCTTGTTCCGTCTGACGTTCTTTCTGACTTTATTGCTCGGCCCCTGAGGGTCGTATCGTGATGATAAGTGCCAAAGATTACCCCCTACATACAAACAAATTGTACCTCTTTATAATATTAGTATAGACCACAGATATACAGGGTTATTGGTAAAACATTAACAACCTCTTAAGAGGTCATGGTCCCATAGTAAAAGTTATTCATAATGATGAGTATTATGAACAACTTTTAATATGGGACCAAACCTAAAATCACGAAAAAAAAATCAGCTGTTCCCTACATTTATGTTCGTACAACTCGTCAAAATGTAGGGAACAGCTATTTTTTTTTCGCGATTTCAGGTTTGGTCCCATAGTAAAAGTTGTCCATAATGATGAGTACAATGACCTCTTAAAAGGTTGTTAATGTTTTACCAATAACCCTGTAGATAGACCTAGATAACGCAAGTATCACGATCTATGTATGAAAACAAAGCGTGGTGTATTTATATCTGTGGTATAGAGTAAACGTATTGAAGAAGTGAATGCATAAACTCGTTGTACGTGTGGACTTGAAGTCATAGAAAACGCATTCGATTTTGCGAGAAATGGTCATGATGAAAGAGGGCTACTTTAAAATCTAGGCAGGCACGGATCAAACCTGTAGTGGGAACATAAATTAACGTAAAGTTTTATATTGAAAATCTGTATTATTGTCAAGCGTTCGTAGAATCAGGTGGCAGACGCCCTGGCATCCACCGGCATTGTTTACGCAAAATTTATATCACCGACAATTGTGTATACCTCAGAACAATACGATACAATCTACTCAGAATACTAAACGAAATTATATGAGAAAGAGTACATTTATAGCTCTGTTAGTTTCTGGAAATTCGTATCAAAATGTCTCATTATGTGTTAATAAAAACTGGCCAAGTGCGAGTCAGACTCACACACGAAGAGTTCCGTACCACAAGGCAAAAACGCCGAAAACAACACGTCTGCTGTATGGGAGCCCCCATTAAATATTTATTTTATTATGTTTTTAGTATTTGTTGTTAGAGCGGAAACAGAAATACATCATTTGATAAATTTCAACTGTCTAGCTATCACTTTTCATAAGATACAGCCTGGTGACAGACAAACAGACGGACAGTGGAGTCTTAGTAATAGGGTTTCCGTTTCCCGTTTTTACCCTTTGAGTACGGATCCCTAAAAAAGAACCGTGTGCAAAGTCTGATTTATGTACGTAATAATCTGAATGACTATAAAGGCTCCTTCAAACAGGCGCGACACGCGATATAATCGCGCGCGACACAAAGGCACTGCAAGTCACGCCCTTTGAGTCGCGCGCGATTCGCGTCGCACGTCACGCCTGTTTGGAGCCTTAAAACAAAATTGTGGGACAATGACTTCTGCAGATTTCATGACACACACAGACACCAGCGAAAATTTTAAGCTGTAAAGTATATTTATACTAGCTTCTGGCCCCAATTTCGTCCGCGTAAAATTTCTTGTACCCCCGACCCGCCCCGTCGTCGCATCGCATCGCCTGCCCGCGCTATTACTCTCGTTCTCGCTTATTGTGCTTTCTGACTTGTTTCTTTTTGCTCGACGCCTTAGGGTGATAGCGTGATGTTATATAGCTAGCCTTCTTCAAGAAATGGGCTATCAAATGCAACAAAAAACATTTTATTCAAATCCGACTGGCAGTTCTAGAGTTTAAGAGCGTTTACGCCATACGGCATTTCATACAAACTTTCAAGCCATTATTTTTCGAAATGAATGAACCGATTTTAATAAAACTTCTTACTAAATAATAACTTTAATAAAACATTTCGAAAATGTTCTCTACTAACTTTTTAGACCTTTGTATCCTGCTTATGGGTATGAAGTTTTAATAAAATCGGTTCATTCATTCTCACCGCGAGAACTTAGGTGAAGTGTGAAGTCAATAGTGTCAATTCCTATAGCATCAGGTGGAATGACCACTCACTTCAAGCTCACTTCACCTAAGTTTTCACGGTGTGATTTTTACAGAATAGACCTGCTGTAATTTGGTGCTGGTACAAAACTAAACAAATGAGATAAGAAATCAATTAATCACTAAAGTAGTATTGTTTGTAAATTTTACGCTTATGTAGGTACTCATTTAGGAGAGCTGATATTACGTATTCTATGCCATTTCTTAAAATAACAAATTCAAAACATGCATTGTTTACTAAATCTAATATCGCATTGAAACAACGCGACTAATTATATTTACTAATAAATCACTGGTCTTGAAAACGAATAGCTTGTGCAACAACAATAACAATAATCAGCTGAGATTAATGCAGCTACATAATAATAATTTAGAAGTCAGAGTTCTGAATTACTTACCGTTTTATTTTATTCAAAAGGAACAATAAACAATATCAAACATAGAAACAAGAAATACATAAAACATATAGAGAATATTGCAACCCACAAGGCTGTAATACAGACGCACAGTATATTTTTTGCCCAAAATTTCGGACATGGCTTTTTTATTATCTTATATCTTAGGACTTGCAATTATAAATGCGAGACGAGAACACCCGATTGCCTATTTGTCATGAAAGACAGAAAATTAGTACATGAAAAAAATTTCTATGGTTTCCAGAAAAACCATAGAAACAATTGTAGCTCAAAAGTTTGATATCTTTTTAAGACTTTACTTATGGTATTGAACAGTGATTTAAAGACTTTACGATAGTAAAAAAAATTAGGCTTTATTTGTTCAAGATAACAGAGTTATAGCTGATTTTGTAAATTTTTGATTTCTTTTTTTTACCGCCATATTATTACGTATTAGGATTTGAAACTAGGACTGAAATGTTCTTTTTATTTACACTTATGACCTTACAAACAAAGGAATCCTAATATAGCAGGATATGGGAATTATTGTAATTCAAACTTTTTTGATTAGGGTTATCACCTCGTAAATTTATTAAACTTAATATTTGAAGTTATTTTTTAATGTTAGTAAGATTATACAAGAAGACATTTTTATCACATTCTAATTGTATTTTGAGTGTTAGGGGACATTCGAAAATTATATTTTTAAATAAAAATAGTAGGAAAACTTCCCAAAAAAAAAAAACGGTGAATTCCGTAATTTCAATTTGGATCGTCTCCTAGCTAAACGTAGATCTTGATTAGGGGGTGGGGCGCTAGGCAGCGTGGCGCGCGCGCAAATTTTTTTCCCTTTTTAGTCAACGTCACGTGTCTGCACGTGACGGGTGTGTTTTTCCTAGTTCCGTCCCAGGCTCCCGTGAGCCGCGCCACCCGCCGCCAGCCAGCACGCCAATTTATTAAAACGCGAGTATTGTAAAATGGTGCGAAGTTAAGTTCATGGAGGATTGGAGGTCTTCCCTTGGCCGCTGCAGTCACTCAAACTCACCACCATTTACGTAAGTTGAATTTATATAAATGGTTTCAAATACAGTGTAAACTCTTTATAACGAAACTCAAGGGACTGAGTATTTTTGTCGTTATAGAGAGTTATCGTTATATGGAGTGAACAAAAAAACAACCAAATTAACAAGAATTTTTATTATGTATGTCTTAGATAATAAATGCTTATAAATTATTGTTTACACATATAGTCTGATAACTTTGTCTGACGTTTTTTGCTATGCCATGTTAACAGTTTCACAGTAAGGTTTACGACTGATAATACGATAGGTACCCAGTATGCTTGGTCAAAGACCATCACTTCCGAGAAAACAATGCTTCATACTGCACGTGTTCAAGGCAATTAAGGATAACAAAAGCTAGACCGACCTCGGATGTTTCGGAGCTTCAAAGTCTTTTGTTACCTGATAACATAACATAAACAATAATACCGATAATGAATATTTACTGTCTAAAAATATGAACACATTTCTTCGTAATAGAGAATGGCGTATCGCTATAAAGAGTTTTTCAATATGTGGGTTTTAACGCAAACCAACCAAGTTGGGCTCACTTCAACATTACAGGGAGTTTATTGTTATAAAGGATAACGTTATAAAGAGTTTACACGTTAATTCCCATTTCTTAAGTACGCCGTAATGTACAAAGACATCCAGATAAAATTTAAATAACGGTAATTGAACCCACCAAACATTCTAGATTAATTTAAAAAACGGAAATGAAGACATAAAGCTGTCTTAAATCAACATGATCTATCGAAATCTTTTACAATTTCTAGTAATGAAAAATAGTTAATTGTCTGTTTTTCGGGCATCTACGCAAAGATATTAGGAAATGATGGGATTGATAAAACCTACGTTATCCGCCATTTTGTGGCGGCTGCCATCTTGGATTTCAATTTTTTATAGTATATTGTATTCTGCTTGTTGAGCCCTTTCATTTGATACCCATATTGATGGGATTAATAAAACATAAATTATCCGCCATTTTGTAGCGGCGGCCATCTTGAATTTATGATGATAATGAATAAACATAATTGTATTGTCACCAAAATCCAAAGTGTATACAAAATTTCAGATTAATCGGTTGACAGTAAGAGGGTGAAATTTGAATTACTAAATATGACCCAAGAATAAAACAAACGGGGTGAGCTAAATAAAACCGTTTAATAAAAAGTCAATTCACTTTATTCCACATTTATATAGCGCCTTGTATAATCACAGTATGATATGCATTTTGCAAATTGACGGAGACTTTGAAAGTATGAAGGTAAAATTTGCAATTTAATTTGCCAATTCGGCGCGGTGACCTATTTTATCGGTTTGTGTTTGTGCATGTGTGTGTGAGTATGTACACAGCACGCTACGCACTGTGTCCATAAGAATTGTCTTTTTTTGGATAAGTTCGTGATGTCTTATCTCAATTGTTTAGTATTAAGACGTGATACTAAAGAAAAATCAGGAATTTTATTGCTTTTCTTAAAAAATATAATTTTTAAATTTGAAAGGTGATGAAAATGTTTGCCTGTTTTATGAACTGCATTGAAGAACTAATATGAAAAAATAACTTCAATGTATTTATGCTAATATTCTTTTGTTTTTAAATGTTTAGTTTAAAATCCAATGAAAGGTAATATGTGGTGCAGGGAAGGGGTCCGCCCTCGTTAGGCCACGGCTAAAACCTTGCACCGACACATATTTCCTGGAGGAACGGGGGTGAGGCACCATGGAGCCGTCACAGACCCATGGCGCCACTTTGCCTCAACAGGACCTGACCCGCCCTGTTGAGGGATGTCTGTCCGGGCTCCGACCGGCTGACTTACTGCAAGGAGGGCATGAGGGCGCCAACCCTCATGTTGGTTCACGAGTGGCAGTTGATGAAGCTGTGGATAACGCCACAGCCGGTACTCTTCATTCTCCGGGAGTATTCGCAAGTACGCAAGGAGACGTAATTAGCAGACTCGATGTATATAAAATGTTAATCGCCAAATCAAAAGAAATGGGATCTAAAATTCGACCTACTGACTTGCCTTTAGAAGATAGATCAGAGCTTATCTTGACTATTTTAGGATTTAACAAAACTGAACTCAATGATGAGAAAGCATTCAAAGAGGCAATAGCTAGATTCACGTATAAATGTGAAATGCTTTACAAAAATTGTGAATATAATTTTAAATTTTTTGCAAAGAAAAACAACAAATGGCTTAAAGAATCACTAAAAAATGACTTAAATAATTTTTTCTTTAGAGCATTACAAGACGCGTCACTTTCAGAGTCTGTTATGATTACTGATTCTGAATCAGAATCTAACATATTGAGTCAATCCCCTGACAGACATGAACTTGTACCTCATCATCAGCCACTAATTTCAGATTCCAATACTGACCCAAATTTTAGTGTACAAGATTTACCTACAGTAATTGAAGAAAATACTTTTAATATTGCAATATCCCCCACAATCGATACTATTGCTTCGACTTCTTCTTGTCTGGTCTATGAGTCACTTAGTGACAGACAAAAACGAAGGGTGTGCAAAGAACTTCAATATTCTTTAGAAAGTGAACCTCCTACAAAAGTTATTAAAGCTGTTTCGAGTGCATTAGAAGCAAAAGGACAAAAATTAAAAACCAATGCGTCAAAGGATTTGCAATACGTTATTAATACTTGTCTTGAAAGTCCAACACAACCGACTAAAATAGCAACTAAACTTCGCGAAGACCCTCGTCCTTATTCCCCAGATGAAGCTTTAGCAGTATTTATAGATAGAAAATTTACTGTAGAGACATACAACTTTTTGCAACAAGATTTAAAATCAAGAGGATTTCCAGCATTTCCTCCATATAATAAAGTGTTCGATGCAAAACAAAAATGTTATCCGGATAGTGCGATTCAAGTAACAGAAAGAGAAGCCTTTGTTCCATTTGTTAGTTTACTTTCTCACACTCTTCAAAGATTAATAAACTCCTGCGACGAAATTATATCAGCATATTGTGAACAAAAAGGTCTAGATACGGTAGATTGTATTTTTGAGGGGAGTTGGGGGTTTGATGGTAGTTCGGGTCAATCATTTTATAAACAGAATTTTTCTGATAATCAAGAGCCTGAAAACACTTTATTTGCCACTACATTCATCCCATTACGGATAAAAACAAAAAAAGACTTTGTACTTTGGTTAAACCCAACTCCACAATCATACAGATTTTGCCGTCCGATTCATATTCAATATCGGAAAGAGACAAAAGATTTAATACTAAATGAACAGAAATTGATAGAAAACCAAATTAGGGATTTGACTACTTTAGAAGCAACTACATCTAACAATAAGAAAATAAGGGCAAAACCACAACTTTATTTGACATGCATAGATGGCAAAGTACTAAATATAATAACAGAAACCTCTTCTCAACTTAAATGTCCATTTTGCAAAGCAACTTCAACGCAATTCAACAAATTAGACATAATTTATTCTCAGCCAATTGATATATCGGTTTTCAAATACGGAATAAGTCCCTTGCATGCATGGATTCGCGTGTTAGAGTTCTTACTTCATTTGGGCTACAAGCTTTCTGTAAAGAAATGGAGGGTAGGCAAAGATTCAATGGAATCAAAAACTGTTGAGGAAACAAAAAAACGTGTGCAAGAGAGAGTGCGAAAAGATTTGAAAGTGCTAGTTGATGTTGTGAGACCCAATGCTGGAACAACAAATGACGGCAACACAGCCCGAACAGTTCTATCGGATAAAAATCGTGCAGTCTTTGCTGAAATATTAGGCCTTGGTCTGTGGTTGTTGGACGATCTTCACACGATTCTGATTACTTTATCTTGTGGTCTACCTGTAAATGCTAATAAATTTGGAGATTTTTGCAAAAGCGTTGCATCTAAATACGTGGCAGAATATGGTTGGTACCCAATGACAGTAACAATACATAAGATTCTCATTCACGGTCAAGATATTATTAATAACTCAGTTCTTCCAGTGGGCTTATTATCAGAGCAAGCCGGTGAAGCGCGGAATAAGTTCTGGCGTTACGACAGAGAACACCATAGCCGAAAATCCGACCGCGAAAAAACCATGTTAGACTTGTTTCACAGAGCACTGGAATCGTCAGATCCAGAAATTTCCTACATAAGGCTACAGAATAGGTTGAAAAAACTAAAATCCTTACCGTTACCACCCAGCGTAGTTAGGTTACTGAAACCGTATGAAATCTCAGCAGAAGACGATTTTGTGGCAATAGAAAATGACGAAAATTTTGAAATTATTGAAGGACATACCGACAATGTAACAGAAATTCTTTCGTCAGATCAAGCTGAAGAATGTACATCAGAAAACAATTAAGTAAAATGGCATAATGTAATTTACTACTAGTGAAAGAAATTTCAACATAGGTTCAGTACAGAGATCGTTTCCTACAAACTTTACCTCTTTATAATATTAGATATAATAATTATGTAGATTATGTTCAAAAAATTCCAAATTAGTATGGCAGGATTGGCATGTCAAATGAAATTCATAGTTTTTTTTTATTATCTAAGCACGTCTAGGAAAACTGGGCTAAACCACAGCTCGATCCAAAAATGAAATAAAAAGTATTTTTTTTTTTGTTTTTCTGTTCATTTAAAAACTATTTTTCTGTGTAAATAAAGTGTTCCGATGCACACGCCCCAACCTCCAGTTAATATATTATTTACGAATAAAAAGTTATGGTAACTTTTTACAATAAATTCTATTTAGAAATATTGACAACCCTAAAATCATAATTACCATAGAAAACTTTAGAAGCTTCTAAGTTCGATATCCTTCAATATTTGGATCTGATTTTTTTTTCATGGATTCATTCACTTTTTTCTAACAATTCTATAGAAAAATAGAATCCAAATAATTAAAAATACGACCATAAAAAAATAAAATAAAAAAAACATTAATTGTAAATAAATCTCTGAAAACTCGTTTAACAAATATATAAATCAATCAGTATTATGTGTCTTAAGATTATTGTTTATCAGGAAAAACAAGAAGATAATTCGTGAAATATTTCAAAAGTTATGGGTGATTTACAATTTTATCATAAAAAATAATTAAGTGGTTTTTTTTGGTCATAATGAGAAATAGGCGCTTGTGAGTTCTATTCATTAATTTTATAAAACATTACAAACAAAGTTATCACATAAAAAAGACATGTCCGAAATTTTGGCCAAAAAATATACTGTGAGACGTCAGCACATCAAGCTACCCGAAACCGTATAATTTTCCCAATCGACTTTCAACCTTATGCTTTAGCGATAAAGTTGAAAATCTATTAAAGAAATTTGACAGATCGTAGTAGCTTGGTGTGCTGGCGTCTGTACCTACACGGATTAGTTTTAGGATAAATAACAGTGAAAATAATGGCTACAAATACAAGTGTTTTTTGAAGTGAAAACTTCTTTAGCGGCGCTGTGTACTTTTTTTGGAATGGGTAAAAACTTCTAAACTCGCGTCAGGTCACGTGACCCTGATCGAAAATTCGTAAGACGTAAAACGTAAGACGCGCGTTGTTGAGGACAGCGCCATCTATGCACATCGGGAAGAACTACGAGGGCCTCGCGTACTAACTACGTAGTTCATCCAACAACGACGAGATGGCGCTGAACCACGGATATATAACTGACGACGAGCTCCATGCGAGCGGCTTGCTTCTCTTACCACTGCCGCGACCAACACCACGAACTGAAGTCTATCCTGTGTGCTTATTTGTAAATCTGAATAAATTCCTTTCACGAGAAGAATAAACCAGTCACTTTGGTCATCATACCTGATTTGCAAAAAACCCTATAAAATAAGGAACACACCTTAACACGCGTGTTTTGTTTATAAGACGATTCACAAAATACACTCGTAATTGTTCAAGTTTTCACTTTTTTTTTTGAACTGTCGTGTTTAGGATGTTTGGTATACCTATACTATTCTATACTATTTAAGAATCGCACAAAAAATATTGAAGACAGCTCCTTGAGTATTAGACTTTTGACTATTGGGAGCACAATGCATAATTCTTATATGTTCTTTTTTTTTGTAGGAATCGACCATTCTGCGAACAGGTGAAATGGTGAACGCAAGCCAGAGTTGGACTTGCAAGTACCCACTGAAAATAATCTTCCAGCCTTTCGCTTGTGGACTACCAATACGATGTACTCAAAATCCATACCAAAAGACCAACTCTTTTTCAAATGCAACTTACTGCACCCGTACAATTTAGCACAACAAACACATCTCTCAAAATCTAATTTGCAAAGCACGCATCATCGCAATCAAAAAGCGGCGACACACAACCACATTGCCACAAAGCAATGCAACAGCAACAGCCAACACATTTTGTAATGCACACTGCACCGACTAATCACGGTGCAAATTAATTACTCATTGTAGCGAGCAGCACCGCACGGTTGCGATATGTCGCTCTGTCACAACGGAGGAAAACCTTTACGAAATGTGCACAGTGTGACAATGATTGTGACAGCTGTCAACATTTTTGGACGATGCCGGCGAAGTGTTAGTTGCATGAATATCGTACGAACTCTTTATAAATTCGATGCTTATTTGAATAAAGTTCGAATATTCGTATAGCCAAAGTATTTAGCACGCTAGCCTTAAAATTTAAACATAATTAATTAATCGGTAGAAGAACACTGAGAGAGACCTAATCGAAGTTTATTGTTATTACGCCTACAGGCGTTTTGTGTTCCTCAGTGTTAATTAGTATGCAAAATAATTAAAACAAATAATTTGTATGTGAATAGAAACGATGATAAAATCATTGTTTTGATGCCACTCAGTGTTGGTCGTGTGAAAACACTAAATAAATCGACTATCTTATTATATTCTGGATGGAAACAAAATTAAACCATAATGAAATAACATATTTACGATCTTAAGTCGTATTTTACTTATAATTCTAGCAACTAAACATTTATAGGTACTTTATAACGATTGCACATTCCATTACAAGAGTAGGTACTTACTTGAACTAATAGATTGCAGCATTATCATTGTAAGTTTTAAAGGCAAGATAAGTGCATTTAAAAGAGCCTTCACGATTGGCGACACTTAAGTATATCAGGTGAACCTTGGGCAGTTACCAACATTGCTGACAAGTTAATCTATTCACCTTGGCTTGAGCTTTCTCGTGGGTTTGAAAGAGTTCAAACTTTTGCTGGTACATTCTTTAAACAAACCACCTTCCTCTCACACATCAAGATTGTTAACCTCAAGAAGGATTTGCGCAGCTTAATATTATTTAACAACTGCACAAATCACTCGAGCTTTTAAGGCTCCTGCAAAAGGGCGCGACGCGCGACGCGAATGGAGCGCGACGCAAAGGCACCGCTCGTTGCGCGACTTGCGGTGCCTTTGAGTCGCGCGTGATTTTATCTCGTGTCGCGCCTGTTTGAAGGAGCCTTTAATCGAGTTAGCCATTCGCAGTCCACTACTGGACATAGGCCTCTCCTTGGCCCTAAGCTACCTACATCACAACACACATCGCTTTTCGCATCCAGCCTGTCCGAGACACCTTTTTGAGGTCGTGATTCCTTCTAAGGGAGGGGGGCGTCCCACACTACGCTTGCCAATACGAGCTTTCTTAGCTTTTAATGTCATTACATAAATTCTACTTAAGAATGTACCATGTGACATGTAATTTCCTCTATGTAACCAACCACATTCTTTATAGTAGAAAATCATTGGCTCACTACAGCTTTACATGGATGTAATTTTTGACCGTCACTTTCTACTTAAGATTTCTACTGAATATGCAGTTTCCAACTTTCCTCAAAGTTATCTGAAGTTCTAGAGAGAGTGATAAGTCTACAAGATGAGGGGACAGTAGTCATGAAGATTAAAGAGAATGAGAATCCTCAAAGAGACAGGAAATATCTCATAAAGATATTTACAGAGCTTTGACCTATGACGAAAAAATCAGAAATGAAATTATCCGGAAAAGAACCGGAGTTAGCGAAGTGGCAGTGGGCTGGCCATGCTTGTCGAAGGACCGATGGCGGAGTAGATGAGTCCTGGAGAGACCACGTATCGGCAAGCGTAGCGTGAGACGCCTTCCAGATAGATGGACCGACGACCTTCATAAAATGGCAGGGACAGGCTGGATGCGGAAGACGCAGGACAAGGTGTTGTAACGCGGCCTGGGAGAGGTCTATCTCCAGCAGTAAACTGCGATAGACTGAGTTGCTTGACCTGTGATGTAAATGACTGTAATTAAAACTTTCGCCTTAAATGGTAAATTAATTACTAATCAAAGATTATGTCATTCTATAATAAAACATGTGAAATATGAATAAATTAACTGCGCCCCGTGGTTTCACCCGCATAAGTTTCGATGCTGTGGGAATATCGGGATAAAAAGTAGCCTATATGTTAATCCAGGGTGTCAGCTACCTCCCTCCATACCAAATTATATCAAAATTGGTCCAGCCGTTTGAGCGTGACGAAGTAACAAACATATAAACACACACACACTCACTCACAAACTTTCGCCTTTATAATACTAGTGTGATAATCACAATCAAACTCACACTCCAGTGCTTAACATCTAGTTCTACAAATCATGATGCCAAAAATCCGAATGACCTTACTCTCAACTCACAAATCGTTAAACGACAGCATTAAAATTTACTTACGAAGGTCACTTTAACCTCAGGTTAACCGGAGTCTTAATTAGCACATGGGTCACTGAGCAAATATGTTTAAAAGCGCCATGTACCGTACAATAAATACCTTTCAATGTCACGGAAGCTGGTTTGTGCAGTCTGAGCAAACTTGTGCTTCGATCAGATAGACAAATGAACGTTCATTGAATATCCTTTGAATATTTCTTTTTATATCAGGCACAATAAAATCAAAGAATAATCAGTCTCTTGTATATTTCCTTGTTGAATTAATAGTGTTTTTTTATTACTTATTCAACACAAGGTATGCAACCTTTAGATCTCTTTATTTCCAATTGCCATCTATGGACTCACAGAAAGGGAGTGCCCGCTAGATTCTAATGACATTATAAAATCTTTAACGCGGCTTAGCTTAAACGTCAATGCTAGAATACCATTCGATGCTCGCGAGCTGAATCTAAATAAAATAACAAACTCATCACGGTTCACCATTGGAGAGATTTACCAGAATAAAAAAATTCTTGAAGTAAGAAACCAGGTACCCAAGGACCAACGTCTAAGAATCAATTTGCCCAAAACTCCGAAGTTTAAATCATGAATAACTCATCTATCTAACCATAACCTACAATCTAAAATTCTAAAATATCACACATATCTTTGAAAACAACATCTAAATATCATCTTCGTTCCGACTGGAAACGAAGCAGAACATTCCGAGACAATAGCGGGTGAGTAATATCGATCCGTCGATCATTGAGCGGCTGATAAGATCGATTGACCAGATAATACTCGGCTGCTGACAACACAATGGACCGCCGACAAGGATAGAGATACGTTATGTGTGAGCGAATTCTTTGGGCAAATCGCCGCCGCGCCGGTTGGCATTCAGCATCGACTGTCCATGGAGTATATTTTAGGGATTCAATTGAATAACATGGGACGAACTGAGTAAATAAATAACGAATTTTTCAGAATGCTGTTCATAATGAGTTATACAACGTGGAGATGACAATGCGACAATCAATGAAAACAGTGGCAATACTAATGCATAGGATTATAGGAACTATCAAATAAATCCTAACATTGAAATTAAAAAAAAATCTAACAAATTAAATAGTACTGATGGGCCGACTATGGATTTTGCCAATCTTTGACTAGCTATCGTGACTAAACTGTTGGATATACTTAATTGAATTTTTGGATGCACCCTGGGAACGGCATTAGATATAAGCAGTTTAATTTATTTTCGTTTTGTCGTCTCCACCTTGTATATCAATACATCAGTGAAGAATATTTTCATAAACTCCGAAGAGGTTGAAGATGTATTAAGATAATTATATAAACTATATCCTAGTTTACGTAGCATATTTATAAATATTCGTCTTAGGAAGACGTTCAACAGAAAACAATAACCAAGAAGTTTTTTATAATCCATATCACTGTGAATTGGTGCCAAGGTCTATCAGGCTCTTTAGGAGTATCTATCTACATATAGTAAGACTCTTTTCTCGCTAGGAACAGCTAGCCCTTATGAAATAGCAAACCAAACATTTACGTTTAAAGTTGTTTTAATTTCCAACCATAAGCATACGGAAGCAATGAAAATATTCCTAAGAAGTCTACCTCCACATTAGCGTGGAACGCGGCGCGTACGTCACTCTCGATTGCCGCGTCGCGACCCGCGTCGGCGTCACGCACGAATGCGTATGCGCACCCGAAGACTACAGCACGAATAGTGAATGAAGAAGTTCCACGTGTAACCGTGTGCAATAAACTTTAAAAATCTCAGCTTGGAGCGTAACGTGGGACGCCAAACAGCTAGATGAGGACCTTTAAGGGCTGGGACAGAGTGGATGCGGAAAGCGGAAAACCAGATTTACTAGGAAAAAGACTTGCTGTGGACTGCTAAAGACTAAACCATAATTATGACGTAACGTACCGTATAGTTCCGACTTGATCATAAAAATCTCGGGCAACGAAACACTAATGATTGAATCCATATACGTTCAAATAAACTATTATTTCAATTGTTGACATGAAAACATTTGAAATAGTGAATAATATAATATTAGTAATAGAAAACACAAAAGCTGTTGTTTTTCTTAGCGAAATTATTTTTCATTTTATAATATTTACTGCATAGTGCCGTAACTGTAAACAATTAGATCACTATTAAGTAGTTGTTTCTTTTTCGACTTATAAATGATTACTTACTGGCTTTGTAACGAGTAAAGTAGTAGTTATCACTCACCTAGATCTACTTGCTCTAGTTCAATATAAATTCAATTTAAACCTGTTTATTTTCCAAAATGTCCCAATATTTCATTATAGTCAGTAACACTACTTGCTAAATAAACGTTTTACGAATTGTTGAACTGCTTGAGTTCAACAATTCGTAAAACGTCAAACAAACGTAATAGACGAAGAACGGTCGTCACTAGATCCATCATGGATCTGGCCAATGGATTTTCTGAGATTGAACGAGAAATTCAAGAACCACACAACTGCACAGAATAACTAATAGTACCTACCTACTACCACAACTGTGCCTATACAACTTCGGAAAACAAGCGCAATGTTATGCTGATGCTTTAAACGCAGTCACAGAGCGTAAACACTTGGAACTGGATGAGCAACAAAAGCGAAATTAATGTTCTACTTATGTGAATCATAAATCAAGTATTACATGCTCACTTTCTTTTCTTTGCACAGTTACTGGTCTGGGAAATATAGAAAATGCGTAACCTACATAAAAGATGCATAAATAGACAAAGATACTTAGGTTTGATGTCTGAACTTCTTGATGGGGACCATTTCGGCCGAAATGGTGGACATCAAGATTCTTGACGTGATTTCTTGACTCAAGAAGTTCTAATTACTGGCATAAATTATGAATGATTGTTAGATTTAATATCAACCATGTTTATTGCTTATCATACCACTTGCAACAGCTTTCTGAGTTATTATTTTGATAATAAGATCGCAAATTTAACCACACCTCATGCTGCACATGGATTGATGTCTGGATGGTCGACGGGTAAATTTAGAATATTGCCTTTATTGCACTCTACCGCGTGCAAGTGCCTAAGACCAAGATTTTCAAATCTTTACGCAAAATTCATGACGGGAGACATAGAGTAATTAGTCTTAATTTTACTGCAACCAAGTCACCAACTAGAATCGTAAACGAAAAACAAATAGTAAACAAGCCAAAATAATAAGCGGTTTTATCGCTATAAGCAAATGTTACAGACTACCATCGGATGAAATTGAAGTGTGCAAGAAAACACGGTAAGCATAAGGCAATCCATCAAAAACCAACGCAAATGCCTTCACGACCAGAACCCGAACATTCTAAATCGGCAAGCTAACCCAAACACGCTAACAACAATAATAATTACAGGCACAAGAAAGTATAATTATAGTTCGGTATGCGCGACAAACGACCGCAAAGGTCGCTCGTGACAGTTTGGAAGCAAGCCGCTGTTTTTACACGACACATCAATCATAGCAGGCTATACGCTGTCGAGTTCGAGGTGCTGAACATACTTTTATGCGTAAAAAAATTGGATGCCCTTCGCGATTCATTGGTGTCAGGTATAATAATTTAAATGTCAATTTTCCACTCGCCCCTTCGTAAGGGGCGAATCCTTACATCAAAATAATAAAAAACGGGGTGAGTGGAACATTTTAAACGAAAGGGGCAAGACCCAAGGGGCGAGCGGAGCCCCAACCAAATATCGTGTTCCCAAGAAGTTAGTCTTTAAAAAAATCTGAATATGAGAAACAGGTGCATCAAAATAATTAAGACACAGCAGCTAACATAAATAAAGAAAGCTACTAGCAAAACAGAATTAGATTGCAGTTATAATAAAAGTGCCAAAACGCCTCTATTTGTAAAAGAAGCTTATCTTGCAGTAGTTTGCGTTGGCCAGAGATTAGAAACATTCTACCGCAAGTAGGCCAAATCAAGCATTGTTTTAACTCACTGTTAGACAACATGAGACGACGGAATTCATTCGGAAACTAGTCCGGAATTCCTGAGCCAGATTCCGGGAGCACCGGTTGTAAAGAGGTCACCGCAAATGCAATACATGACTCAATTCGTCCTTCCAGAAATAGGGAACCTATCAGGAATTGTGGATGTGAACTTTTCACTGATCATTTGGTGTAGAAGCATGAGGCAGCAGCAGATAATGTAATGGGTGATGTAATGCCAATTGGGAGGATCTCGGCAGAAGATGGCATTAAGAAAACAGCGAAGACCGAATTGCCCCCAGGTTCACCCAGTGTCATGAAAACCAGAGCACAAAGAACAACTAATACTACTCATACTTCCTTCCTAACTTTAAGCAACCAAACACAGAACAACGACACAGAAGAATGACTTCATAAGCAAGCGTTTGACAAGATATATAATTACCATAAACTTCGGTTAGTGCGACAATCTTTAAAGGTTGTGTGTTCGTGACTGTTTGGGAACTGAACAGCTGTTTGTTCACGACACATCAATCATGACGTAGAATAAAAGCGTATGTAGGTGTCACGTGCCCTTATTCGCCTTATAGAGTAGCATTCTTTGTGGTTGTGTGGTGTTGGCTGCGTTTAGAATGCTCTATTACTTCCCATATTGTAAGAGGCGCGAAGTGAATGGTCTGCAAAATTTACTCATTCTTGATATATGGCAGTGAATAGAATATCCAGGTTTGAATGATGCTACTCAGCATTGGACTGCAATGAACCGTTCCTGATCAAAGTAATTGTTCGTTAGGCATAAACTCATGAACTTCTTGCACAGATTGTTGAATGTTAAGCCCAATAATGATGCAATAATTATAATACTTGCGGGTCTGGCTAAATCATTCATTTCTTTCAATAATCTCCAGATGTGATATGAATTATTAACAAACAAAATCTATAAGATATTCCGAAATAATGTAACACTAAATTCAATACAGTTTCAACAGGTCTTAATCATGATATATTTATAACATAAACGCCTACACATTAGGTAAAATCACGCGCCCTTATTCACCTTATGTAGAATTGAATCGCCTACAATAAGTAAAGACGGTAATTGTATTATATTTGTAAATCCCTTAAGCTTAGGTATACTGTGGTGAATAACACAAACATGGCAAAACCCGAAATGAAGTAAATAGAAATGATAAACTGAATAATCAGAGATGATATAAAAACTCAGATAGGCAAGACAGAAAGGTAAGTATCTACGATTCAAACCATCATTGGATATTATAATGCATTATATACATAGCAATCCAGATTCCTGAGATTCCTAGTCGTCACATTGATAAAAAGTAATAAATTCTCATTTTCCTGTTGCAATATCTATTACAATGTTGGTGAATAATGCACAATGATCAAAAATGCAATATGGAATGCATTCAGGAGAACCCTAACAGCTAAAACCGATATTACTAAAAATAAGTTTAAAAACTTATTTTTTATTTAATTAGTTTGGGGTTTATTTCAGTAAAATGTATATTTTTGAAATGTGCTAACTAAGCCCTTTCATTTGATACCCAACACGGAACGATTAAAAAAAAAATTTTTAATACAGTTGCTCAAAAAGTGGCGTATTGCAGGGACGTATAGCGTTCGGGATGTGGGCTATTACATACTCGTGCTTTTTTTTTACCTTTCCCGAACTCGTGCGTTCTCTTTCCCAACTGTCAAAATAATGTCTATTAAAAAGAAAAACTAACCATGAAGTTTTTACTAAAAAAATTCACAGAAGTTTTTATGATTCATGCAAATACGTATATTTCTAAAAAGAAGCTACTAATTTGTTTCAATATCAGATTTAATGAATTGATTGAAAAGAATTTTCATTTCACATCAATAAAAAAATTCTACTGAAGACTTGGCTGTATGGGCATAGTTCCCTTTGCCTACCAGAATGGGTGAAGAAAAAAAAAAAACACTGGCACTCCGGTAGTGCCGACAGAAGTGAAAACTTGAACAATTACGAGTGTATTTTGTGAATCGTCTTATAAACAAAACACGCGTGTTAAGGTGTGTTCCTTATTTTATAGGGTTTTTTGCAAATCAGGTATGATGACCAAAGTGCCTGGTTTATTCTTCTCGTGAAAGGAATTTATTCAGATTTGCTCGTCGTCAGTTATATATCCGTGGTTCAGCGCCATCTCGTCGTTGTTGGATGAACTACGTAGTTAGTACGCGAGGCCTACGTAGTTAGTACGCGAGGCCCTCGTAGTTCTTCCCGATGTGCATAGATGGCGCTGTCCTCAACAACGCGCGTCTTAAGTTTTACGTCTGACGTTAGTACGCGAGGCCCTCGTAGTTCTTCCCGATGTGCATAGATGGCGTTGTCCTCAACAACGCGCGTCTTACGTTTTACGTCTGACGTTTTACGTCTTACGAATTTTCGATCAGGGTCACGTGACCTGACGCGAATTTAGAAGTTTTTACCCATTCCAAAAAAGTACACAGCGCCGCTAAAGAAGTTTTCACTTCAAAAATCTCTGCTTATATTTTACGGTTGGCGCCATTAGTTAGTTGAGTTTATTGTGTTTTTATTATTTTATTAAATTGCTTCATTTTTTCGCAACTGTATTAAAAATAGTCGTTCAGTACACGTGCGAAACCGTCATTGCAACTTGTTCCGACTGTCAACCCTCGCCTTCGGCTGCGCCTCGGCTCGGGTAGACATTTGTCGGAACTCTTTGCAATGACAACCTTTCCGCACTTGTAATGAAATATACTATTATGTCATGACTTTATGTACCTGCGCTAGAGGGCGCCATATTCAATTTATTGTAACGTCACATAGCCTATAACCAGCGGACGATTAAGACGCTTCCAACGATACCTCATTTTGTCCAATTATGACAAGGAGTTTAGAAGTTATGAGGGAACAGATGAACATACATACATACATACTGGTCAAAATCATAACCCTCCTTTTTGCTTTGCCATAGTCGGGTAAAAAGACACGGTTACTTATTTGTATTACATAATATAGGCATTATTAATGAAGTAGTTACACAATCTTTTACGGCTGATACAGTATACCTACTGTATCAGCCGTAAAACATTGGTATACTCCCAACTCATTAAAAAAATGTACAAACAATAGTGGACACCAATAAAGAAATACAACTAAAAGTTCTACTTTAAAAGTGTACGAAAGCACACTCACAAGGACTCGTAGACAATTTAAAATTATATTTCTGTAAAAGCTAGAAACCATTATCAGTAATTACTCTTGAAATTGTGCGTGATATAATTTATCATCAAATTATTTGGACTAAAACTTCTTGCCCTGCCAATTGTGTAGTAACACTTAACAATGTACAGACGCCAGCACATCAAGCTACTACAATCTGTCAAATTTCTTTAATAGATTTTCAACGTTATCACTAAAGCATAAGGCTCAAAGTTTATTGGGAAAATTTGACAGTTTCGGGTAGCTGTATGTGCTGGCGTCTGTACTCACGCTCTAATCAGTACTATCTTAACTATCTAAGCATTTAACGCAATCTTTTATAATCTCATTGCCAAGTTGAACAATATTTTGACAATGAACGCCCATATCGATGTTATCTCCACGATATTTTATAAACAGCCTCTGGCTGTACATAATTCATATTTCAGAGAGTATTTTAATACAATTTGACTGTGTTTAACCTCAAATTTGGACTGTGGGCGTAGATTTATGGGTTGAAAAGGGACCAGTTCCAGTTCTCCCACAAAAAAGATTTTATTGCAGGTCTATGTCGTAAAGTAAGAGATGTATCACGAATTTCGTAAAAAATTTGTATGAGATTCGACAAAATCCACGACCACCTGCGACGTATGCTTGTGTCTATGCAATCCATAAGCAAGGTGATTTCAAGCACAGCTTTAAGTTTCCGTGTGAGTCAGATTGCAACTTTCGGATCTGCAAGGAAATTAAGTATCAACTGTATGAATTCTTACTTCCTATCAACTTATTTCCTATATGAAGATTTTGCTTTATTCATTATTTTAAGTTTCATACGATTCCTGTCAAATAATAAACACGTTTGAGTTAGGACGACACATCCTTAATTTCAGATTTCTGTCTTTAAATTAGCTTAAACAAGTAAGTTGATATCATTAGCAAGGTTTCGTGGTCAATCAGATAAATAATAATACAGATAAACATTTCAGAAAGTTGGCTCTGATTGTATACATTCTTTTGATCAACAAATGCTCTCAATCAGAATACTCTCTGTATTTTGTGATCAGAAGGCAACGTACAGTCACGTTTGAAGTAACAGTACAAGTACAAAGTGAACGATTATGGTTACTTTATCGCTGCTTAACAGGCAGAACAGATGCACCTTAAGATAGTACCTACCGTTCAAAATTCGACTCACTCTATTAGAGTAAAAATGTAAAAATACATGGATACATTTTATTTGTTTATCTCATAGTGACCATTAGGAATGTAATAAAAGCATGCAGTGGAAACCTTTGATAGGAAAGCATAAGAAACCTTTTTCTGAAATCAAATTTCTGACATGGCAATAAAAAATACAATCTTCGTAAACCAGTAATTTGCGTAACACACTTTCTTTCACAATTCGAAAGATTTTGAAGAAAATCCTAATCCATTATTTAAAAAATTTGCCTGCTCGACAACGCAATGAATGTCATCAGATTTTCAATATGCAACACATTTCAATTGTTAGTGTGTTAAACAATTACCCCACAGGTTAGGTTATTTATAATCTGTTTCAAAAAATGCGACCCTAGCAAAAAGCCCAGAGACGATTCGACATAATTAGAAAATAAACGGCGCGCGTCGGCACCTAAGTGAATATTAAAAACTCATTTCGCAACCATAAGTACGATAACTTCTTCAAAACGTATGGAAATGAGGACGCGTATCTAGCGACCTCATTCACCACGATTATGTTTAACGTCATATAACTCCATAGGTTTCCGTGGTGCGATTGTTTTTCTACTCCAGTTACTATGTACTTTACATCATACAGTTGATGCACATATACAAACGAGATCTTCGACGACTACTTTTGAATACACACACTATTCTCTAGTAGCGGTGATGCCATAATTGCCTTGTAGGGTATTGTAGTATTGAAGAATTATGTTTTCAGTACATGGGTGAATGCTATTCTCCATAGTATTACTTAACGCTAAGAAGAAGAAGAAAAAGCCGTGAGCAATGAACTGTTTCAAAACGGTGAAGAAATGCATTCCATCTACATATACATGGGTAACTCTAAAGACACGAGTGATTGAAAGATTATTAACAAACACTGTCAGAAGTGCAAGCTCCCTTAATTGGTGAGTTAACTGGAAGGGAAAGACTAGGTGCGGTATCAACTCCAAAAGAATCTAATAGTAGGTATGCAGATTGGTCTTTTGCCATGTCTCGCGTACCCATCAGAGTACGCGAGACATGGTGACAAGAGACATCAGCACAAGAAATGAACGGACGCTACTGTTTATGCTAAACTCGTAGCTAAATTCTGGGGTGGCACTATTAAGCTTGTCATCGACACATTTAGAAGAAGAAATACATAAAATACGGAGAGACGGTGACCTATTCGAAGCATCATTACTACAATGTACACGTACAGACGCCAGCACATCAAGTTACTACAATCTGTCAATTTAATAGATTTTCAACTTTATCGCTACAGCATAAGGTTCATGGTTGATTGGGAAAATTTGACAGTTTCGGGTAGCTTGATGTGCTGGCGTCTGTACATTTAGCTACAAATGCAATAAATAATTGTGGACTATATCTGTGCATGGTGGTACCGTTACCCGCATTGTTCGTCCGTTTTTCCCGTTCGATTTCCATTTAATAGATATGAATCAAGCTAACTGCAGTTCGAGTTACTTGCATATCCTAATAAAATTGCCTTCCCATTATATTCCTTTTGTACCTCAGGTTGAATGAATTGGTATGTGAAAGAAGACGCCTTAGTATGTGGATTACTTATATTATCTTTCATGCTCAAATATACATAACATATGTATTCTAAAAATATCTTGTTTCCGAATATATATCTGATATTGATCGATAAGAGTTATCGATCATCTAGTCAATCATTTACATTGATATATGAGATAATTATTATTATGGTCTCGCCATCTTACCTCACCGTATTCGTCATATCATCATAGTCTTCTGTTACATTTTTATCCTTCGTCTTCCTAAATAAACCTTTTTGGAGGGCTGTCATTATTATCTACCTTTAGTTGTAACTTGATTTAATATTAAATTCTAGTTTTTCTGGGCTACTTCGGTTAAAACACTTCATCTACATCAACCAAGTATACACACTATAACCGCTACATTTTAAAACCAATCTAATGAAGTCATGGACATTGAAGAACGTCTATACAAACAAGACATTACCAAATTCACATTGGCAAACAACCACGAAACCTTTCAAACTCATATCAAACTTACGGATCATCGGATGTTCGGGCCGTTACCTCTAAAAGCCTCCCCAGCACCAATGTCAATTCACTTTCGCTAAACTGTACATATTCATACAAAACATTAATAAAAATTTAAATACTAACCTTCATCATTACTGGCAATACAATGGCAATACAATTTGAATGGAATTAGAATCGGTATTAAATCGTTACGAGTGTTAGAAGTATTAGAATCAATAATTTGGTAATGATCGGTAAGTGCGGCAACTAATCGATTCAAATGTTATGTGTGTAACAAAACAAAGATCAAAATACTGATCGTGATTGAATGGCGAAGGCTAATTAAAGAGTTTAATTAACTATGCCTGTCAATACAGTTCACGATTGTAAGAAACGTGTTCCTTAGGACCAAAAATATTTTAAATAAAGTGCACGATTATTGCGAATATGTAGCCAAGGAACAAATGGATTTAAATAAAATTGTGATCAAAACCACCTATATAATAAGTATGGCGTTCGTGGACTAGATGCATATTTTTTTGCTCATAAAACTGATAACATGTAAGTAGTTTGAAAAAACCCAATTAACTACAATGCATTTTATGGGTACGAAGTTAGAGATCGTGCCAATTTGATACAACATTGTTTTCAACAGCATACCTACATAATAATATGGCTAGAAAGAGGACGGCTGATAAAGAAGTACCTATGGAAGTCATACTGCGCCGAACTTAAACAAATATACAGAGGTAGGCGCAGCAGGTGATATAGGTGATAGGTACATATTTTTAAAAGCATACCATATGGAATTCCGTATCATAAAAACTCTTAAATATGGGCCCTGTAATAGACTGTGGATGCAAATAATCTTGCAAGGATAATACAACATTCGATTCAACACGCTTGGTTGGGTCGCCGTTCTCAGTACCCAACGAAGCATTCATCATTCCATACATACATATAGTAACTCAAATACAACCTGAATATGCACAAAGTATATGAAATACATACATATTCATAGTAGCCAATCCCGTAGGAGGACACAGAATGCAGATCAATATACTTAATGCTATGACTGTTGGAAATAAAGACATTATATATACAGCAGAACAAATACTATAATAAAGTAACTAAAGGTGTTGGTACATAGAAATTTGCACAAATTGGTTGTTTGTTTATCGATACTAAAATTGGAATCGAGTGATCCATCAAATAATATGTAAGTAGTAATAAATGATCATCATCCCATGCTAGACATGGTGATAGCAGGTGGAGCAGAGCCCTAACGGAAGAAACGGTACGAGCGTAGCCAGACCAGTAGCCGTATGGGTAGATGAACTACAGAAGATCGCGCGGAAGACCTGGACGAGACTCGCACAGACCAGGGAAGCATGGCACAAAGGGGAGGAGATATATTTGCAGCAGTAGATGGAACAAAGCTGCAAATTATGATGATGAGTGAATCATAGGTAAACATTATAATTATAACAAAAATAACAAAACAACAGCACGGCAATAAGTAAGTAAAGGTGTTACTATGTCTGCTAAATTCGGGTCGATCGACGAATTCAATAGGCAAGTGAAATCATTTGACATCAGTCGATATACTCTACCTAAAAGGTTTTCCTTGTAGTTAGGTACCCAAATCGAGTGTGAAACGAAAGGAAAAATGTGTACTTATGCGTCGCATATATACAAATACATTCACGATGGTCGAAAAATGGTGAATAAAACAAAAGCGGCCAAGTGCGAGTCGAACTCGCCGAAGAGTTTTGCACCACCGAACAATAATTTACAATAATTTTCTAAAAACGTCGAAACAAACACGTTTCTTTTATTTTAACTTTATTGTTGTTATACATAACGGTCATAATAGTAGGTACTAGTGTGAAAATTTGTGTTTTTCTATTACGGTTCAAAAGATACGGCCTGTGACAGACGGAAGGACAGCGGAGGCTTAGTAATGGTGACATCATTTGTGTACGGAACCCTAAAAGGGCTAATCACCACAAAAATAACTAAACACTGCCGCTGTCAATCTCGTGTCAATCAACAGAACTTGTGATTCGTTGATCGAAATAACAAGAACATCAATCGAACATGAGTTTTAAAAACTGACTAATTTCAATGAAACCAGGCTGCAGGCTTTCTAAATACTGGCAATTCTATCGTTCAGAGAACACTTTGATAAAGTATCGATTGCACTAACAGGCTGCAGGTGTGGTCTTACCTTTATTCCCGCCGCATTGCAGACTTGCAGTATAATATGCTCATTAATTATTTATTCACGGTTCGTTACAACCAATTTTAAGCCATTGAAATTTATAGGCCAATGCCAATGTGATGCTCATTTTCCTTCCCTGTATTTCCAAAGAAATAGTTTCTACGTGGTTTATTGGAGCCAATATACCACGTCCAACCTTGGCGCCAACCTTCGTATATTACAGTAATTAATGGCCAATTGTGACCAATTAGTATTTTATTTAATTTATATTATCGTTGGATTAACCGGACGTGATCATTTATTCTTATAACTGTTGCTAAAGCTTAGTTTAATTAGTAGAATATTGTTACGGTATTTAAGTCAGTCAGGTGGGTAATTAATCTAACCATTACATTCAATAAACTTTATTCGTTTAATTTATAATATTAACAAATAATTAAGATAAAAAGCCCAAGGAAAGTGCTCACATAAGAATGAGGTAGGCAATGAAACAAAGGTATAACGCACTGTTGTAATTGAATTTCAGTTTGGTCCTTGCAATACCTGAAGGAACAATAAACAATTTGCCACCAGTCCTAATAAATACGCAAAAGAATTTGACCAAGATACTTTGCCAACATCACCATCATAGCTGGCCTTGCCGATGAAATACCCAAAAACGGATACCATCCTATAAAAACAGTTGCAATTTTATCACCACCACCATAAAAGCCATGAATGTACTCACCAGATTGATCTTACTCAGCACATGGTTTATCTGGTCCTTGCTGCACATTGTTGTTATATTTGTTGTCAACTCCTCGAGAACAATCACATCGCACAACTCACTCTAGATCTTCATGTCTATCGTTAACGTCACTGCAAAAGGCGATACGTTTACTTTACTTTGAGGTCAATGGAGTATGGATAAATATGGAATATTCAACTAATAATAAGTATTGATTCAACACTTAATAAGACAGGTGACATAGAAAGTTATCAGCATTAAAAAAATTCTAATTGAAATAGAAAGAAACCTAAAATACCAGTCACACCAAAAGACATTAAACAAATCACAATATTCAAAGCAACGTTCAGGAAAATGGATCTACAAAGGCTGTACCTCAAATTAGCCGCAACATTTACCGACATGCTGCACTGGTCAACAAGGAATAATTTGCATGGCATTATCACACATACTATACTAGTAATCGAAGCTAGTACTGGCACGGGGCATTACGCTGATAACAATCAAATAAGTCAACCGATACGAATAATTACTTGCTGTAATGAAATTTACGAAACAAACGTTGCGAAATTTTGCAGTGCAGTTGATCAATCGAACCAATATGGGTGTTAATTGGTGATCAGTTTTCAAGAACACGTAACGGTGTTGGTAGGTTGCGTATTTATAGCTATTGGAGATATGCTTGTCAAAGAAAAAAAAAAACACTGGCACTCCGGTAGTGCCGACAGAAGTGAAAACTTGAACAATTACGAGTGTATTTTGTGAATCGTCTTATAAACAAAACACGCGTGTTAAGGTGTGTTCCTTATTTTATAGGGTTTTTTGCAAATCAGGTATGATGACCAAAGTGACTGGTTTATTCTTCTCGTGAAAGGAATTTATTCAGATTTACAAATAAGCACACAGGATAGACTTCAGTTCGTGGTGTTGGTCGCGGCAGTGCTTCGTTAATCATTTCTAAAGTGGTAACTAGATAAACTAATAAGGAGCCTGTATGAAATTTTACACAATGTTACCTTTGTTCGATTACCATAATGTTTGCAGAGGCGTATTAGAAGAGGACGTAGATGGTACGATTGATATTAGTTACATTTTTACATACTATTGGCCTTGTACATAAAATGTATTTGAGCTCGTCGTCAGTTATATATCCGTGGTTCAGCGCCATCTCGTCGTTGTTGGATGAACTACATAGTTAGTACGCGAGGCCCTCGTAGTTCTTCCCGATGTGCATAGATGGCGCTGTCCTCAACAACGCGCGTCTTACGTTTTACGTCTTACGTTTTACGTCTTACGTTTTAGGTCTTACGAATTTTCGATCAGGGTCACGTGACCTGACGCGAGTTTAGAAGTTTTTACCCATTCCAAAAAAAGTACACAGCGCCGCTAAAGAAGTTTTCACTTCAAAAATGGAATGGATGGGTTTCTATATTTATGTCTGTAATTTATATGGTGTACATAATAAAGAGTATTCTATTCTATTCTAATGGAAGTTAAACAGTATGAAAATTAAATCATTTTTACCAAGATGCATACTGATAACGTAAATAATGAAATAGGTCAATTAGAACACTTTACTTCCCAACGAGAAAATGCTATTAGTAAGATTTGCAACAAACATCTGCAGATAGAGCATCTGAATATTTTTAGTGATTTTTGTAAATGCAATCCAGAAAATTTTAAATAATCCATACCTACTAATAATATTATAAATTTGAAAGTAACTCTGTCTGTCTATCTGGTTACCTTTTCACGCCTAAACCACTGAACGGATTTCGATAAAATTTGGCAGACAGATAGATTGCATCCCGGGGAAGGACATAGGATAGTTTTTATCCCGATATTCCCATGGGATCGATACTTGTGCGGGTGAATCCGCGGGCCGCTACTAGTTTTATATAAAGATCACTAACTAGCATTATAAGTTCGTCGGCATCTTGATAGTCACCACTATCATCTTAATGGTCATAGGCGTGGATAAGCATCCACGCCTATGACCATTAAATGCAAATTATAAAAAATATACCAGTGAAATCTCCATTTTAAAAGAACAATTTCACCGGATTCTTGCATATATATTCTAAAACGTTGCTGTCATATTAGTTATATCACTGCGATGAATATTAATTAATATCTACTACATTTTAAAATTAATAACCTTTGTGTGTACAATTAAAAAATTAACATCATTATAGTTTGTTGATAGTAGGAGTATGGTAAAGATGAACGCTGTGTGGGACACAGCCGGAGGTCAATAATCGACGAACCGGAAAAACAAATGAGGCTCGGCTAGCTAAATAACTTTTCTAAACATTTTACGACTGCCGTCTAAAATTAATTCAATGTCTGTAACACATATTTGTCTAACAAAGACAAGTAGCGGTATAAATTACCGTCTGCCATTGATAAACAATACATTCAAAGGGACAAGTTATATGAACGGGAAAAGGTCAAAAGATTAATCGAATTGACCAGGCGTTCAGGGTCTCTCCACTAAAGGGCAAGGCGACGAAGGCTTTGGAAACGAAAGGATGTCCGTGGACCTTGTCGTGTCAATCTGTTCGTGGAACGAAACAATAGCGAAGCCTTCACGAGAGATTTTTTGCAACAGCAGACCGGAACACTGCAGGAAGAATGCACTATACATCATTTGATAGCTATCTCGTGAATACAGAAGCAATCGCTTGAAAAACTCCAACTTTCGAACCGCATAACAATGTCTGTGGACTCTTGAACTTTGGAATTGACCTACTAATTCTTAATGCCGTGAAATGTAATAATAACAATATGAAATCACATCCTCAAAAGAATTTATCAACAAATGTATAGTAGTTAGATTAATTAGTAGATGACGAGAAATCGTGAGGCGAATCACATACATCAGCCCCTAGACAAAAAACTACATGAAGATCACGACTTTTCTGACAAGAGTGAAGAAGGAGAATTTGTATAGTAATCAATATCAGATGTTGACAAGAAAAAGTTCCAAATATTACGTGTCGCCAAAACACAGGTTCGACTTAACTCGTTTGAATGCATCAACGTCAAAGAACAGGTCCCCAATAAAGAGGCGATCATTTATTAAACGCAAAACGCATAATCGATGTTGCACAATTCCGAAATGAAATGTTTCTTTTTTATTCCTGATGTTACGTTGCTAACACAACCGGTCGGACAGCCAGACTGTGGTTTTTTTTCACTTTTTGTAAACATTCCAAAGAAAACGAGAGTACCATAGTATTGAGAGGATTGATAAGCGACTGAGCAATTTCATGCCATTTGGGCAATGCATTAGAAAATCTAATAACTATAATACGAGGCACGCTTTCACGTAAAATTGTGGCGACGCCATCTGCTTTATGTTTGTCTAGCAGGTTATTGACATGATGTTCGTTATCGTTTATTTTATAAATCAAACCTTGTTGAGTTATACTTTAGCCCTTAGCCATTAAAACTAGTGTAAGGTTATATTTTATTTTATTTGTTTCATCCCAAGAATCGATAACTTAGGAAAATCATCGTACAGTTTGGGAATTTTTTCTTAGTTTAATAAAATAGTTACTGTTTCATTTCATTGTATACAAACGAATGTTATACAATATTGAATCATGAAAAAATGCGCCGCAAAGAAAATTTTCTCACCTTTTTTATGGCGGTACCCAAATATCGGTTCTCTATTTATAGTAAACACGTAGTGGCTGACCATTGTGTGGGTGTGAATGCGTGCAAACACTACTTACGTTAAACGAATTTGGTTGTAGTTCACTTTCACTAAACTAATACATGTTTCTGCACGCCTTGTAGGTGTTTAGTCAATCGAAGGTCTCGGTTTCGATTTCGGGTCAAACGATTAATTTATTAGATTTCATAAGCTATACAACTTTCTTTACGAAAAATAAAACTCGCACATTTAAATTATTAGTTTAAAAAATTATACTAGGGTTGTAACAAGTTGGCAACTGCAATTGTTAATTATAGTATGTCCTTAACAAACTGGCGTAATGTAAACATTGCAACATTTAAAGTTAATTACCATTGCAGCAGACAATTCGACCAATACTGATTATATTTACAATAATTAACATGTTAATGGGCTAACTCAAATGCACTTGGCACTAGGTTTAATTTAGTAACGCCAATATTTATAGCTGCACTAGTTTTGGTTATGTAACCGGAAATTATTATCGTGGGTCAGAAAATATTAATCCTAACTAATATCGTAAATGCAAAAGTAAATTTGTTTGATTGTTACGCTTTCACGGTAGAACGGCCGAACGGATTTAGATGAAATTTAGCACATGGTAGACCATGACCTGGAATAGGCTTCTTTTCGTCCTAGATCGCAGACGAAGTCGCGGGAAACAGCTAGTGTTAGATAATGAGTAATAATAAAATCAATCAAATTAATGACCCGACGAAATTCATATCATATCACGCTTATTGCGTTTCATAAATAGACGGATTTTAACAAAAATTGCTACTTTTTTGTAATACTTTGTGTGTTGGATAAAATTGGATGTTGTCATACTCTTTGTCTAAAAAATTGCTACATTTTTTGTAATATTTTGTGTGTTGGATGAAATTGGATGTTGTCATACTCTTTGAACGCAGTGATCACAGACTTAATATAAGTCTGTGGCAGTGATCATTATTTTTAAGTTACCGATAATTGGAATCCACAAGAAAAACAACCACAGGCATGTCCAACACTGGGTTTTCATGAAACAATTGCGCCATTTTTAAGTCAGCTTCAAATTATTTTGATTACTAAAAACCGCTAGATATAAATTTAATTTAATAGCATATTTATCAACCTGTAACATTTTTATTATTAGCTTAAGGAACGATATTTTCAGAAAAAGGAACTGAATAGAATAGCCTTATAAGCAGAAAGATTTAAAAATAAAAGACTAGCTGCGCCCCGCGGTTTCACCCGCATAAGTCTCAATCCTGTGGAAAAATCGGGATAAAAAGTATCCTATGTCCTAATCAAGGGTATGGTCTACCCATGTGCCAAATTTCATCGAATAGAAACATACAATAAAATCGAATCTTCTCTTTGTATATTAGTTTAAATGTTATGTTTTAAATGACCGAAAACCTGAAAAGGGATCATTGTTCTTATCGTTATGAATAACTTTTACAATGAAACCAATCTCGAAATCGCGAAAAAAAAATTTGCTGTTAACTTACATTTTCTCGAGGTATGCAAACATTTAAATGTATGGAGTAGGTGTTTTATTTTTCGCGATTTCAGTTTCAAAAGTTGTTTATCATGATGACTAAGTACAATGACCCCTTTTAGAGGTTTTCAATTATTTCAGCTAAGTAGGCCTTGTAATATTAACAATGGATTTATATAGTTTTATAAAAAACAAACCGTTTCTCGTCTATTGTCACTTTAAACTCACGATTAGAAATAACTAATCTTTTATTTCAAGGTAGACAGTAGCCACAATAAAAACAATACTCAGAACTTTTCCTTTATCACGATTGTCTTTGAAATAACGACTTCAGATAATTATATCATTCAAAAATAATCTTATTGAAATTCAGCTGTACCTAAATATCTAATATTTGTTTGAAAATTAAATTGAAAATGAAACAATTGATGTATGAATGTAAACAGAGCAACAGGAGTTTGTAAGGATCGTAGCACATGGGGTTCTGTGGTGTCTGCCTACCCCCATGGGAGGCGTATATTTATACAAATTGAAAATATTTGTAAGTTTTGTAAAAAATAAACATACGTACAGACGCCACCACATCAAGCTACCCGAAACTGTCAAATGTTCCCAATCAACCTTGAACCGTATGCTTCTGAAATAAAGTTAAAAATCTATTAAAGAAATTTGACAGATTGTAGTGTGTCTGCTGGCGTCTGTACAAACAAAATATTACGTCCCACGCTTTATAATGCGGATAACTTCACATCATCACATGTCACTGATAACATGAAATCGACTTACTCAAGATTACCCATACATTATCAAAACATTCGAGACAAATTTCACAATGAGACGTCACAAAAAGGGCCAATAGTACTAAAGTAAACTGAGGAATAGACACAGTGGATCATTTAAGTGAAGAGTCGTGTAAAATTACCCCGCTTGCATGCGTTGCTGCACAGTGTGGCGCAAGCGCATGCCTTTGCCAAAAGGTTGGGGTGAATGGGCCTTTTCAATTGTACTACCAATCTATGACTATTACAATGATGGTATGCTTGGTATTTTTCGGCGAAACGGTATCGGTACCAAGGTGACGTTTGCGTTGCATTCAATTTTAGAAACTAATTTAAAGCAATAGTAAAGTACCCACATAATCCTAGTTTTTTGTACAGTTAAGTGTTCCGGATTTTTTTTTAACTTAACAACACTAAAATGCGGGCTGTTTTTATTATTCAAAAAAACAATAAGCCTGTAATTTATGCATTCACTGCCTAATCACTTATTGAACACGTTCTAACATTTCCTATTTCATTAACAAAAGACAAAGGAATTTAAAAATCACAATGAAAATAGCTTTGCCTAAGGAAAACAATAACGAGACTAATTGGAACTAATCGATGGAACACACGACTAATATTTATCACAACAATCATGAGAATAGTTAACCCGAATGAATATTTGCATAATTATGCAAATGAGGGTACTTGCAAATTCTAACTGTTTTTGTATCTAAAATGTTAATATGTAAGTAGTAATCATTGAATAAGGTTGTTTTGACAAAACGATGTTCGAATTAAGCAAATTTTTGTTTCAGGTTGTTTTTTAAAAAATATATTCCCATCAAGATTCAAATCATGTTTTTTTTTACATTTTTTATAATTAAAGTAATGAAAGTTCATTGACCTACTATGAAACAATGCATTTCGCATGAAACAAAACACACTTCGAATTATTTCGCTCATTGCTAATTGTTATTTTTCCAAAAGCGTAAAACTTTTAACATTAAGCTGGTAATATTTTAAAATAAAAATATAAACAAAACACGCGAAATAATCCGTAAAAGCAGTTTTGTATAGATCTGCAACTGGATTACGTGAATATCAAAAACAACTTTACCATACAACAACAAAGTTTAACCATGTCCAAAAGGCCTCAAAGGAAAATAACTCGCGCACAAAAAACCACAGAAAGCACTGTCCACCAATAAAAAATCAAAACATTTGGCGCCTAAAACCGTCAATTCAAAAAATTCACAGAATAGATCGTTTAGGCGCGATTGGCGGCATCTCGCGGTCGCGACGTGTTGCGGTTGGTGCACGCGGCAGGTGACTGCGCGCACGCACCCGCGATCGACCGGCGCGGATCGAAATCGCAGCCGCTGAACCGAAGTAGGTAGCGATGTCACGGCACGTCAGAGAAAATAGTTGTAGAAAACAACTATCATTACTTACCGTGCCTTACTCGTCTTCACTTGTGAACCGTCTATTTTTATTTGCGGATGCCGTTTGAATACAGAAGTCGGGAGTACTCACCTGTAACAAAAAGAGAAAAAATCGGTCACTTATGAAATTGTAGGCCTGCGCTGACCTGTTATGCATGTCAATGGTCTCAGAACTGTATACTGTACAGCTACAGTAATTTCTGACGATACGGCAAAGCATATCGTAGTGACTTACGCAACTTGCCTCAGTAATAGTGAAGGAAACCAAATTCAATAGAATAATTATCTAATTATATGTTTCCTTTTCATAATCGTTATAAACATGATAGCATAACTTTAAACAATACATTGGTTCTCATTAGATATTGACGTCACCTTTTTAAATAACGTTAGGTAAACCAAACAAAGGAGATAAACAGACGAAGAGAGGCTTTCAATCAAGATAATGTACGAAAACGGCACACAACACAACATATGATGTGATACAGCTATCAAACATGAACAGCTATCAAGGGACTACATAATGATAAATGATCAATAGAGATAAAATCACAGATGTTTTTGATCCTACTAATCAAGAGGATTCACACGGTGAAAACAAGTTCAATTCACCTTTTTCCATAAGCAATATAAAAAATATCTATCTATACTATACTACACAAACAAAGAAAGAAAACTCTTTAGAAAAAGTACTGGCCACAAAAAAAAGTTGCACATGCATTAAATTATTGTTCGAAATAAAAAAAAAAAACTTTTTAATACAGTTGCTCAAAAAGTGGCGTATTGCAGGGACGTATAGCGTTCGGGATGTGGGCTATTACATACTCGTGCTTTTTTTTTACCTTTCCCGAACTCGTGCGTTCTCTTTCCCAACTGTTAAAATAATGTCTATTAAAAAGAAAAACCAACCATGAAGTTTTTACTAAAAAAATTCATAGAAGTTTTTATGATTCATGCAAATACGTATATTTCTAAAAAGAAGCTACTAATTTGTTTCAATATCAGATTTAATGATTTGATTGAATGAGTTAGGTTAGGTTTCATTTCATTTCATCTCATTAAATTTCATTTTCATTTCATATCAATAAAACAATTCTACTGAAGACTTGGCTGTATGGGCATAGTTCCCTTTGCCTACCAGAATGGGTGAAGAAAAAAAACTGGCACTCCGGTAGTGCCGACAGAAGTGAAAACTTGAACAATTACGAGTGTATTTTGTGAATCGTCTTATAAACGAAACACGCGTGTTAAGGTGTGTTCCTTATTTTATAGGGTTTTTTGCAAATCAGGTATGATGACCAAAGTGACTGGTTTATTCTTCTCGTGAAAGGAATTTATTCAGATTTACAAATAAGCACACAGGATAGACTTCAGTTCGTGGTGTTGGTCGCGGCAGTGGTAAGAGAAGCAAGCCCATGGAGCTCGTCGTCAGTTATATATCCGTGGTTCAGCGCCATCTCGTCGTTGTTGGATGAACTACGTAGTTAGTACGCGAGGCCCTCGTAGTTCTTCCCGATGTGCATAGATGGCGCTGTCCTCAACAACGCGCGTCTTTCGTTTTACGTCTTACGAATCTTACGATCAGGGTCACGTGACCTGACGCGAATTTAGAAGTTTTTACCCATTCCAAAAAAAGTACACAGCGCCGCTAAAGAAGTTTTCACTTCAAAAATCTCTGCTTATATTCTACGGTTGGCGCCATTCGTTAGTTGAGTTTATTGTGTTTTTATTATTTTATTAAATTGCTTCATTTTTTCGCAACTGTATTAAAAATAGTCGTTCAGTACACGTGCGAAACCGTCATTGCAGCTTGTTCCGTTTGTCAACCCTCGCCTTCGGCTGCGCCTCGGCTCGGGTAGACATTTGTCGGAACTCTTTGCAATGACAACCTTTCCGCACTTGTAATGAAATATACTATTAATACAAAAGCATTTTGGAATAAGGAGGGAAAACCCCTTATTCGTAGGGAAAACGTCACTTGGTCGCAGGGTAGTTTTGGAACGTAGTACGATTACTATACATGATCGTTTTTTTTTTCTTGTGAAAATCATTTTCGCTGCTTTCTTGTAACTTTTGTGTCTCTGGAGCGTCATGTCGTCAATTAATGCGCGAAGAGATGCTGAAGGCTGTGGGTATGCTGGAAGCAGGACGCGGTCAGCGTCACACTGCGGAAGTGCGGACGCTGTTCGCGCTGCCAAGCGTAATTGCCGATTATGGGCGCGTTACAGGGCTACAGGAGACGGTGCTGAACGTCACCGAGGAAGATACATGGTCACTACTCAGAGATAAGACGGCTTTCTGCAAAATACTGCGAGAAACTGCCTCAAATATCGGCTCGCCAGCTGGTAGGAAGACTCCAGTCTCAGCACCAAGTGGTCATTAGTGACCAAACCGCCAGGAGAAGAATGCATGAAGTTAATCTTCATGCTCGCAAACTACTTAGAGCTCCAGCTCTTCGACGCGGAGATCGAGGGCGTCGATTATTGTGGGCTAACACACGTTTTCACTGGACCGATACTCAATGGGCTCATCTTTTTTTTTCTGATGAGTTGCGGTTTGGATTTCATCCCGATTCAAGAAGAGCGCGTGTTTGGTGAATTCCTGGTCGTCAGAGTAGAGTCCAGAACCCTTTCATCCGTACATACGAGGTAATTTAAACGCGGAACAATACTGTGACGAGATTGTGCATCCTATAGTCATATGACCCTTACCGATAGCATTATGGCCAAGATTTCATGTTCATGCAAGATAATGCGCATGTGTACACGCAGCCAGGCTGGTGATGAAAATGCTCTGCGAGAACAATATCACACTATTAGAGTGGCCTGTTCAGTTCGCTGATCTCAATCCCATAGAGCATGCGTGGAATTTGATCGGAAAAAAAAATTGCTGTGTGTGTGTGTTTTTTTATTTAATGTTATCTGGGCGTTAGTTTTTTTTTTTATCTACCAAAAAGTGTATTTTTCGTTTTTGGTACACATCTTAGATTTTCATAAAAAAAAAAATTATTTTTTAACTAGCAATCCTTTTATTTAATCAAACAATCAAAATCTGTATAAAATTAGACTTCTTTTGATAATATAAAGTGTGTTAAATAAAAATTGTTAAAATTAAAATAATTACTATGAATACCCTTGATCCCTAGACTTTGTTGAATGGTGTATAATATGTTTATTATTTAAAATAAAACTGAAGAGTTTGTTTGTTTGTTTGAAAGCGCTAATCTTTGGAAATACCTACAATAAAAAAAATGCATTTGATAGCCCAATTCTTGAGCAAGGTTAAAGTTTATTTGACCTTTGAGCCTTAGGAGCCGAACAAAAACAAAAAAGTCGGAAAGAACGCTAAGCTATAACGAAATAATAGCATGAACGGACGAGGGAGTTTGATAAAAATGTGGCTGTTAATTTAGAATATTTGAAGTGTATGGAGGAAACGACGAATGAAACGGCGATCCGGAATATAATTTCTATATTATAAATATCTCGACACTTCTAACAGGTTTAATGATATCAATAATACGAGACGACAGAGAACAATTTACACCACCCAGACAATAGGCTACGGAGGCGCTATCGAAGCGATTAGCGAGATCTAGGTCTACGAAAGAAGTCTAGATTTTGTTGTAACAAGTAGCGTGTGCAGGTAAGTAGGCCAGAACGAGTACTGTTGCCGGAGCGTGAGCGACTGCGGCGTCGGCCTGGGGTCGACTCTCTGCCACCACGCTGGTACCTTCCTGTAGAGCGCGAGCGATGGTGTACCTGACCTTGCCTCTGTAGAGCCGCTACCTGTAGACATAGCTCTGCCATGCACTGTTTCAGCTCCGCGATGTCACTGCTGGTGCTCGTGCTCGCCACGGCGGGAGGTGTCGCGAGCGCTGGCCGCGTTGGCGCGATCTCGTGCACGCGGTCGGCTAAATCTGCGACAGACTGAAGGGGGAGATTAGGTTGTGAAGCAATTACCGTCTGTATGTTCGTCGGCAATCTGCTCGCCCACAACGTGGCCAGGAATGTGTCTGGTACATGTGGTCCTGCCAAAGTCTGCAGGTGCCGCAAGAACTGCGATGGCTTCCGGTCGCCGAGCTCCTCTTGAGTAAGGAGTTGCTGAACCCTTTTCTCACGCGAGTCGGATAGTCGTCGTATGAGCTCAGCCTTCAGCTTGGCGTATTTTTCTTGTGCCGGTGGGTTTTCTATAATATCCCTTGCCTCTACCATGTACCGATGGTCTAGCTGACCCACGACTGTGTAAAATTTCGTGGCGTCGGCGGTAATGCCGGCTATCGCGAACTGACCTTCTACTTGAGCAAACCAAAGTGTCGGCTCCTCAGGCCAAAATGGCGGCAACTTCACGCTGACTCTGCACACGTCCTGCTTGACCTCTGCTGCGCCCGCCTGCGCTCCCTGCTCTGCTCCGGTAGGCATCTTAGCTCCACGTGGCTTCTGCGCTCCTTGTCGGGGTCACCAATGAAGTGTATGGAGGAAACGACGAATGAAACGGCGATCCGGAATATAATTTCTATATTATAAATATCTCGACACTTCTAACAGGTTTAATGATATCAATAATACGAGACGACAGAGAACAATTTACACCACCCAGACAATAGGCTACGGAGGCGCTATCGAAGCGATTAGCGAGATCTAGGTCTACGAAAGAAGTCTAGATTTTGTTGTAACAAGTAGCGTGTGCAGGTAAGTAGGCCAGAACGAGTACTGTGGAGTGTTTACATTTTTGATTTCAAGTTAATTATTAGCTTATTAGAATCCCGTGTTGTGATGACCGCCACATATTAAAAAAAAATTAAATGGGTTTGCTCTTGACTCTAGTCTAGGTCAGAGGTGACAGAGACAAAGTCGACGATGGAGTGAGCTTACCCAGAAGAAGCCTGTATCCTGTCTGTATTGTGTATCCTGTCTGTATTGTGTATCTTACGATTTCCACGCGCACGAATTTGCGGACAGAAGCTAGTAGTTAATATATCAAGTAGTTTGCTTAAAAGTAACTCCACACCACCACCACCCCACTGTGGAGAAATTGAATTTGTTATTCTTTAGTCAAAAATAGAAGTAGCATGATCATTAAACAAAACCTATTTTCAAACACACGCGAATTTGAAAGAGAAGTTACAAATCTTAAAGACAGAATAGATTTTAACTTTGATGGTATACATAATTAAAATCATATAAATACATAAAAAAATACAAATTAAAAAATAATTCGATCATAATAATCATAGGAATGATTAATCTAAAGGACTAGACAAGATAATTTCTTCAACAATCCATTCTTGCGACTTTTTTTATTTACTTTCACAAACGTACTTAATTTTTAAACCATGACCATTTTAAATTTCTTTCAATTATTATACCTATTGATTATTATTGTGATCTCACAATGTCAGCATTATCGTCTGCTTCAAAGGTATCAAAAGCTATTTCGTCTGGTATCAGATTCCAAATTACACTTTTTTAATTCCATGTGCAATTTTATTACAATCTAATTTATTGAAGTTTTAACAAAGAAAATTTATTTCAATAATTTTAAAAACTTAGTGCTGACAGTACTTTTCATTTACTAACAATCGGGGGCGATTTGGGGTATCTAATATTTAAGGGGGCGAGTGGATACACTTAGGCAATTAGGGGCAAGATCCAAGGGGCGAGCGGAACCTTAACCCTACAACATACATAAAGATAACGTAGAAACTAGCTTTGCAAATATTTTGAACTTTCGTGGTCCAGCTTCCAGCGACTACGGTCCCCACAATGCGCAGAAAGTAGAATTGAATGAGCAGATTCAACTCTTTTGGGAGCTTGTGCAAGAATCCATTAAGCTAAACGGTGAGCCATTAAAGACTAATCCATCTAAAAGCACGTACATTTACAGGTTCTACATCCTAAAATCCTATCGTAGAACTTTTTCCCACAACACATCCGAACATTAGCATAACAATTTCCGCAGTACTTTTACTTTCTTCGCCATTCTCATCTGCGTCTGGTGCCTTGATTAGATTAACATCTTCGACTGCATCAAAACGTAACATGGTATCTATTCCAAACTGAACATCTCGGAGTGAAACTTCCGTCACTCTAAGATCATTAAAAAGGAAATGATCAGGTGTGAGGGTTATGGCTAAAAAAATAATAAAAACAATGTGTAGCACAAATTGGCTGTTGTGGGCAAGTCTCGCCTCACTGATTGATTGGTTCAGCCGACTACTCTGACAAGCCACTTGATCTGAGCGTTATCTACTTCATTTAAGGTGCAAGTTATGAGACACGGGAGGATAAAATATAACAGACAAGGTGAAAATATATCAGTATAGGAACAAGATATGATTCACTACAGGTAGAGTGAGATTATCGTGAAATTGAAAGATTGCCAGATATCTGTATCAGAGGAATAGTTTTAAATGTTTGACAGTTTTCCACGGATAAAAAATAAGTATCTGACGTAGGGAAAAACAGCTCATAAGAAACTAAATGATCATGTCATTAACGTCCGGATAGGCACTATCTACCAGAACCCAGTCTCTGCCATATAGGTTTAACGGGAACTCACGGGAGGTGGGGACGAAGAAACACCAACCACACCACCGACACAACGATTATGCCTTCAATGAAATGGTCTTTATTCTCATCTCTCCTCATCAGTACATTTTCTACTTGAAGCTATTTTAAAGTTTAACTTTATACTCGTCAGCTTCTAACTTAATCCAACTCGCTGTGTGAACCAAGTGTGACCTTCCACGCCCCATACTCAAAGATTGCATTTCTCACAAATCAATGGCTATTAAGATTTATTTCCTGTTACACCCCATACATTCTTATTATATACTTCTCTCGTTAAAATGTTACAAGTTAGTTATTACTTAACAAGTTATTGGTCATGTACGCTTAGCGGTGACCAACAAATGCTTTTAGTGTTGACCTAAATATTACCTTTAAGTTAATTTATTATTTGTTTAATTTCATAATTATTGTTAAACGCTACGGAATTTCCAGAGTCATTTAGTTCAAGATCATGTTACGCCTTAATTTTAGGAAGGTTACATTTTGTTTCGTTAGCATCATGATAAAACGATAGGTAGGTAAGAATACTTTTGAAAGCAATTTGATATCACGGTCTAAAACAAATGAAATAAAATTGAAACCGTTGAAACAAAAGTTATTTCAAAACGTCAGTTTGAGACCCAAGTACTTTTTTCGCTCGCTGATTAAAAGCAAGTCCCAAATAACAAAGAAATTTTAAAGAAATATTGGCAGCTTACGTTGTCTAATAGTCTTCTTCTTTCGTTGTATCGGCACAAACTTTCTTAAGAATGGTTCATCTGTATTAGAAATATTACCCAGTTGGTAAAGTGACAACGACAACGAAGACCTTCACTGTGCGTGGTTCTACACGCACTTGCCGTATCGATACGTTGATAATGCCCTGAACAAAGAATACATATGTCCCATCACTAAAAACTGTATGCAAGTGCCGTTTAGGGACTGAAAACAATAACAATAAATTGTTCCACCGAACCGCACGTTCCAATTTTTGTTTCAGTGCGGTTCGGGCAAGTGCGGTTAAAATCAGTGCTCTGGGTGGAATACCTCTATGATACATACCTACATGTTGCGCCGACCCCATATAAATTGTGATAAGGGCAGGAGAATTATGATGATGAGTTTGACACCTATTTTGAAACTGAAATCAAAACGCAATAATTCATACAACAAAATTTTCTACGATGAATCTACTCCCATATTCGCATTAAGAAGTCATACTTTCACAAACTATACTATACTACACTAATTGCAACAAGTTATAACCTGAAGTCTCTGAGCATTGTTTTCAAAAGCCATCTTACCAAACATTGCCACACCACGGAACAAATATACAAACGCCCAGACGCTCCTATTTATGTTACTTACACCCGGATAACAATACGTATTATACAGACGCCAGCACATCAAGCTACCCGAAACTGTCAATTTTTTCCAATCAACTTTGAACCTTATGCTTTAGCAATAAAGTTGAAAATCTATTAAAGATATTTGACAGATTGTAGTAGCTTGATTTGCTGGCGTCTGTACAGTAGCTACTGTAGCTATGAGATCTGCTTCCGTCTAGTCTGGGTAACTCCGTATTGAGTTATAGACCATGTTTCACAACGAAACCGCAGAATTATGGGCTTTTCTGTCGATATGTAATAATAGTTCTTACTTCCACGCTATGATTTGTGTACTGTTGTATTTAGGAGAGTGATTTATGTCTGGATATTGTATTCAGCTTTCATAAACGTTTTGCCTTTAAGTTTAATTTCTTCGTCTTAGACGAAATCTGTGGTTGTAACTTTCGTTTTGATAATCACGACCAAAATCTAATGAATTTTCGGAATTAAAAGAGTAATCTTAGTAAAATTGACCGCAATGGAAACGGCATGGGACTGGTCTCCTCGGAGTTAAGGATCACATGGCTAAATCGGGTACCGACCAATTTAACGCGAGAAAAAGCATAGTCAAAACCAAACAATATTTTCGCACACATCTGTAACAGCGTATTGACTAATCAAGCCAACTGATAATGGCCATAATTACAATATTCAGGGCGTGCGTTTTGACTTAAGTCTGCTTTATAAAGTTAGCCAGTGGAAGACCAAATAAACAATGTGGAAGTCGATGTGACTATGTGAAAGAAAATATGACTAGACAGGGGGTGACTACCGAAATCACGATTAATAGAAATGACGATTAATAGTATGGAAGAAGAAAAAAAGATATGTTGCGCCGACCCTAAATAAATTGGGATAATGGCAGGAAAATGATGAAGCGTCCCACCTATTGTTAAATGGTCACCGCCGGCTATCATACCAGAGGAATCGCACGCAGGTGTGTAGTCGGCGAGGGATCTCCGTACAAAACCATTCCGGCCAAATAAATATTATCAGAAGCGTTGCGGAAATAAGGAAAATAGAATAATTTCCTCCCACGTTATTCTGCATTGGTGCCTTTAGGCACATCTTAGAGAAAATAATATAATAATAACTCATCCAAAATACATCCACCATCACTATCTCCAGTTCCAGAGGAACCAAACTTGAAGCCGGCCGGAAGCTAGAATTATTATTTATCTTTGATGTAATATTTTATTACTAATTATATTTTTTTAAACGTAAGTTACAATTAGCCCTCAGCTAAATTGTAACGTTAATTTTTTTGTTGTTGTAAGTTACAATTAGCCCTCTCCGGCTAATCGTAACGTTACAATTATTACGTAAGTTACAATTAGCCCTCAGCTAAATTGTAACGTTAATTTTTTTGTTGTTGTAAGTTACAACTAGCCCTCCCGGCTAATCGTTACAAGGCCTAAAGATAAAATTAATATGTCTCATGTAATACCTGCCAGAAAACACAAACATCCTTTATACAAAACACCGTAAGCTTTGTACAAAAATTCCTACATAGCGCAAATCTAGGCCCACTATTACGCACTCCACCACCAGTTTGCTTTCCGATGCAGTGCAGGCAGGCTATGTCCGGTTAGTGCGTGACGTCAGCGACCCGCTATTCTATGCACCACTTACCTAAATCATTATTGACGTATTTATAACAGTTACAGCATCCTTACTTCCGCGTTACAGAGGCATGCATCTAATTGTTTGTGATGAATGGCTGTTTGTTGCGTGAGTTGTCTCCTCTATTTTGATGCAAAAAAAAAACAAGATTATTTGAGTAAAAATAAGTATGTTTATACCTTCTTTCTTAATATCTATGGTTGATTATTTTATCTATTGGAATTAAAATGTTTTTATGTAAATATTGTTTAGCTTACAATTTGGTTAAATGTAAGTAATTAAGGCTAAACATAATACAATACCACGAGTACATTAATTTGATAAAATGTTAGTTTGTATTTTTCTACAACAAAAGTTTTCCAAATCGGTCAAAAACTAAAATAGTTTGATAACGGTCTAATCCAGAAACCAAAACATCAAACTGCACTATTTTAAGCCCTTTTAACGACATCAAAAGTAATTCCATCAAATTCCCAACTTCGAATGTTTGGATGTTTGCCAGACTTCCTAATTCCTTAGTCGCTCGAAAGTAAAACATTATCTACACAGACCGAACTACCGATTCGATCACGATTATCGATTTACTTTCTCCTCAGGTATCGCTCGATCTACATCAAACACCTAATCGAATGCTTCAATCAACATCTTGTATAGATAATGCACTTATCTGAATCGCTTCGGAAATCAAATCACTAGTTCTATCAGACGGATGGCATTGTGAAGAACATTTTGATAAGGAAATCTCAGTCTTAACTTGGCTGCCAGGCAGTCTGACTTTTGATTGATGAAACTGCTTTTTCAGAAAACTGAATAGATAAGTAGGTACCACAAGCGCTCCTCAAGAAGTTGCTGGATGCGAGAAGCACAGAACCGGTCGAAGTCACGGTGCTTGGGAAGCCTATGTCCAGCAGTGGACGTTTTTCTACTGAAATGATGACAAAATATGTTTCGTTGTGGATTTTTAGCGCTTGTAGCGCTAAAAATCCACAACGAAACATGTTTTGTTTTCGCATAAGTGTCGTCTTTAGACTAATTATTTTTTGTCTGTGGTGTGATGTGATCCTTACATCCATAGGATAGCTAAACTAAAGCTCTACATCTAAAGAGTCTAGTTTCAACTTTTAAGTAGGTACACCTCTATTAGAAACGAAGTTTCGGTCACAATAAACATAGCCCTAAATCAATTTTCGATCACATAAACAATATTATAGGCCACCATCGATTTTGAAATCAATAAAGTTTTCACACATCACCGTCCATAGCCCAGCGGTGCTATTCTGTAAAAATCTCACCGTGAAAACATAAGTGAAGTGAGCGTGGAGTGAGCTGTCAATAGTGTCAATTCCTAGCAAAAACAAACTCACTTCACCCAAGTTTTCACAGTGTGATTTTTATAATCGACCGGCTGATAGCATAAAGCGTGGCCGTGATTTCGACACACCGCCCGCCGCCGCGCTATCGTTATAATGATAATATTCTTCATAATGTATAAATAATATTTCATAGCTACCACTAGATGCGACAACACATAGACATTTACTTTGACGAAAGCTCAAATAGGTTCTTAAGAAGACGCAAACTCCGGCTTGGATTTAGATTAGAAATCAAATTATTTTTTTCAGATGATCAAGAGCTAACACTGGTTCGATTGATAGCACTATTGTTACAAGGGAATAATAAAAGTTCAAACTAAAATTTTGCCAGAATGTAGGTTTACAACATAGAAAGCAAGCAAGCAAGCTCGATGCAAGTTGAATGAAGGAATCCGAAAATGAAACTATGTAACTACTTATTTCCTCACAACAACGAAGAATGAATAACCTGCTCTACAACAACAAATGTATCTAATGCTAGTATATCAAAGTTGTACCTTCACTGACTATGGTTGAAGGAACACGCTTATTCATTTTATTTCTTCAATAAGTCGCTTCCAGTATCACTACTGTACATCACCGTATAATCAAGCGATGTTGTTGCACTATGTGGATGCAGCGCTGCGTGTGGCGCTGTTAACCCAATTTCAACTTATATGGCACACAATAGGGACGCGTTTCGCATCATACAACTCTAACCAAGGCTATGGTGGAAAATGTAAGCTTACGGAAAAAAGAAACTTCACAGAGATTGTGTGTTTTATGAGCGTGAATTTGATGCTAAATGGTTGAAGAAGTTCTAGAAATTATATAAATGCTTTCCAACTGCAGTTCACAGCACTGTTTGTTTAGAAGTACCGGATTGTAAATCTGTGACCGTTTCGCTAGACCTTGCTAGATCTTTTCCATAATCAGGAAGTTTGTTTTAGCGATAAGTCCTAAATTGCATCCCCAAATAGCTGTTTTCTTCGATTTAAGTAGATAATAATATGTGAAGTTAACGTATGAATAAGGCTAAGCGCGCATTGCGTTGCGATTTTTTTAATCGCATGTTCATGAGGAATAAAATCGCGAAAGCTAATATATTTTTTGAAGATAATAGTATTTACCGCAGTACCAACCCGCACTGGGCCCGCGTGGTGGATTACGGCCCACTCCCTCTTACAGCGAGGAGGCCTGTATCCTAGGAGTGGAAACAATATAGGGTGATTATGATTTATCGCAGTGCGCAAAATCTAGTATACTGGTGTTGTTTACAGATGGGCGATTATTTTCCGCAACGATTATATTATTTCGTGGTGAGCGCCATAGCCTATTTTTTGCGAAAATTTAAAAACTATAATGATGAATTGGTGAAAGCTTTTATATCCATAGTTGCTTCTGAAGTAAGTAGGTAATGATTCAATTCAACAATATCCACCATATTTTTTTCCATTTATGAAATGTTCTTCCATGAAACATGCGACGTAAATTCGCTACGCCATCCATCGCCATATTGTAATGGCGTCAATGGCAACTGAAACATAATTGGCATATCGAAGTAAACTCACGAACACCATCAAATGTCCCATTGTCAAGTTATATTATAGGTATCGAATACCAGAACTTTTTGCTTTACTTTGAGAATATTTCATGATGTGAAACGTGATGAAATGGGAAAAAATATGTCTACTCATTTTAAACGATGACAGTTAATTGATATTCAATTTAGATTTTTTTATGATAGTATGTAATTCTGAAATTGTTATCAACATAAAATTGCTTGTTGAATGGAAAAAGAAAACATTTTGGTGCTCTCGTACAGCTATTTAATTTTAAAATTCTTTCTCCAACAAATAAGGGCAATTTGAAAGTAATCTATAGTTGTCAAATTAACTACCAATTTATGTAATAGGTACACAATCGAATGTTACATAAATAAAATTTAACATTGTCAAATCCGTATGAAACATATACAAAATGAGTAACGACCGACCGTCTCCGACCACATACAAGAGACATTATGATGTTAAGGTGATATATTGAAAAAAATGTGGTTATTCTATTTCGTGTAACTTGTTAAGGCGACTACATGACCTAAAGCGCGGTCTTTGGCGGACTGCAAAGAAAAGAAAGAGAAGCGCGATGACACAACGCTGGTAATTTATTGCAAAAAATCGATTGTTTGGACTAAAAACATTCAGTGGTGTTTTAGTATTTTGCTTCTAGAATAATCTGACAAAAAATCAGAATGATTGTGTGTATATTAGTATGGTTTTTATTGTAACAAGAAAGTTTTTAGAGGTATCTTCATGATTTTTTTCTATCGTATCAAATTAGTTGTATAATGTTTTAAACACAGTATCTACCTAGCATATATCCTGAAGAATATCATATATTTTTCTGATTATGTTTACTGTAGTCGATCATATATTTTTATTGTTTCTAACTTGCGTTTTTTGCGTTTAGGTCCTCTAAGCCCCTTAAATCTTAAACTTAAATTCGAGAAAAGCAACAACGATGGGCAGAAAATTCTCTTGAGGCTAGTTGTCTGAAAAAAAAAAACGTCCATCTCTACCAGGTATTTTTTTACCTAAACATTGGTATCATACAGACCTACTACTTCTCCTGTGCTTTCCAGGTCCTGTATTACTCGGTCGGCGCAAAAAGGATTCGTCTTCCTTTCTTCCTTGTCAGCCGTCACCATGTGATTCACTCTCTTTTACTCATTTTATCCCTCCCACAATCAATTCGTGTTTTCTTTGGAATCCTCCTCCCCCTCAATTCATTAATAAATTATAAATATTCACAGAGATATGAGTTACTTTGCACTCCATAACTCAATTCAAACATTCTCATTATAATATTTATAATTTTAATATTATGGTCATAAATTATAAACTGTCGGAACATGCTAGCGACTCCTACGCACTTCCACGCCTCGAATTTGATATAATCAGTACAACATACTAGTTTGTACATGAACAAATCTCTCTAACCCACGGCTTGAGTTTCCGCTTGTTTACCATCGTGTGTCCAGAATGTTTCGGAAACGGTTCACCCTTGTTTAGTATAACAACTTTTGATGTAATGTTACTAATTCGAACAACGTTTAAGAAAGTAATCAATTTGTATAATATCGATTAACATAATTTTCATTTCATCGAATATTTATTTGCGATAACAACATTTGCGTTATTGATCAAAAGGTATAATGTTCATTTGATGTAATGTCCCCACCCCGAGGTTCGGTTTTGTTACCCTTTTCACAGAAATAGGAGCCACGCGAAACGGGGCTCCGTCGACATTGGATGCAAGAGCGAGTGAATGAGAATACAAATACCTTTAGGTACCTCATATCATATTAAACAGGCAAGTTAGTGCATTTGAAAATTCGGTCAAATGACATTATTTCAAAGAAATAAATATGCTAAATAAAAATCTACCAACTAATTATTCGGTCAAATGAATAATTATACGAAATGACTTTATTGTAACTAAAATTAGCCGGAGCGATTTTCGACAAAACGTTGTTATACCAAACAAAGGTGAACCTTCGGAAACGACGACGAGTAATATTACGTAAGCTTCGAAATCAGGACACTTACTTACACATAACATCACGCCTGTAATCCCTGAAGGGTTCGGCAGATGTGTACCTATAATAAAACCACATTTCGCTAGTTATGTTTAAGTTCCATGTAATAGGGGGAGAACAGACTCTGGGCTGCTACTCAGGAATTCCATATGAAGAAACCCATTTCAGTGTTCCTGGGAATCGAACCCAGAACCTTTTGCTTAGCAGTAACGCTTGCGATTAGACTAACGAGGTGGTCAATCTACTTACGTGATATAAGTAATATTTTACCACATAGCACTGAAAATAACTAACTATTTTAGTGTGGCATATGTACAAACGAATTATGTCACAAATTAGGTGTACTCGTAAGTACACTATGTCAATCCTCAAGATCTTTAGCAATCTTGCAGAACTGTTTTATATTTAAACAAACAAAGCAAGTTTAGATACAAAGACACAACCTCCTCAAAAATTCTCCACAAAAGAATTTTAATAGACCCATCAGGCCCAAACTTAAAACATCTAAACCGTCGTCTTCCCAAATCTCACAAACTACTAATATCAATCTCTGCGTTACTTCCTAGTCCTTTTAATATCTCGAGTTATAAATACAGAGACAGCTGCAGCCCATGGTGAAAACAAAACACCATGACGGTATAATGGCCGTGACGACTGATTCCAATGCTCGATGGATATAACAGACACCATAAAAGCAACCGGTGGTGACGGCGATGAGAAGCGCCGAATGGTAGGATTGATGGGTGGGTAGGCAGTACGGCATAAATGAATGGATAGGATGTCTGCACTTAGGAATGTGTTGATAGTAGCTGATGGTGTGATCTTGGTGCGTCTTTTAAAGTCTAAAAGTATTTTATTTATACTTTACAATAACTATTAGAACTGGTTAGTAAGAAGGTTAGGTTGGTTGGTTTGTGAGTTGGAAGGCTGGTTATTTTAGTTTGTTAGAAGGTTGTCTGTAAAAAATAGCTCTTAGCAAAAAGACTGTCCATTGTGTTACCTTTTGTAAAATTTCTACATTTACCTATATCTGTAATTTATATGGTGTACATAATAAAGAGTATTATATTTAAAAAAAAAAACACAAGCAGGTTATTCGGTGGAACGGTACATTTTCTATTGATTAGATTCCTTAATTCTGAATTTAAACGTCTCAGATGGACGGTAAGCTAGACATGCCATTCAGATAATCTAGTCATTAACAATCGTGGAAACATCATATTTCACAAATTCTCAAAAAATCATCGTCAACTTTCACATAGCAACAATAAGCTCATTTGATGAAGAAAGTGCATAAAAAAGGTCCCACATCGCATATAAAAATAAATATTCCACTTTCATCGATATCGTTGCGCTCTTATGCATAATAAAAGTAAAAATAAACTAAATTATTGAGTTTATTTTAGTTAAAAACCCACTTATAAATGTAAATGGTCTGAGAATGGTGGTGGGAGTACCACCTGCGGAGTTAAATAAGTCTGCCACAATAATGAATACATTTTACTAGCACTTTAGAAGAAATGCAAATATACTGAGTATTATGCTGTTTATGGAGCTTTAGTACAGATAGAATGTAGTTTTGTGTTTGAAATATTAGGCACTGGCGTAGAAGGAGACATGTTGATATCCAATCACTTGGAATATAGTAAAGTTCAGCAGGCTGCTGCATAGCACGAGCTAACGAGCTGCCACAATAACTGATCGTGTAGCATGAAAGGAGAGCAAATTTTTTACACCTCCCTTTGAGTTCAAGCTGTTGATAGCTTAATTTTCGCAAAAATACCTTGTGGGACTCTAACGGATCCGTGAGCGCGGTCTTTTATAAGAATTTACTACATAAACAATCTTTGTTCAGACGATGTCGATGCGATGCAATTCTGGAATACCAGAGAATCAAAATAAACCAGTAGAGAAAAGCAGCAAACATAAAACCTGTTAATATAGAGATATTCTGGTCCTTTATGCGGTAAACTCAGAATTAATGAGTTGACAGATTAGTTCGACAAATTAAAGCGGAGTCATTAGTATTTTTAGATCGAAGACCACACAGCGAAAACATGCTATTGAAGGGAAACAATCGACTTGACAATCAACTGTTAAACATAAAAGTTTCTGTACATAATGCTTTTAAACTTTTTGGAGTAACTTGAACTGCCATTGTGTGTTTCAAATAAATTAATTGTCAACAGCGAGTCTCTCAATTCTCCGATATAAGGTACAAGTGAATCTGGGAGTGATCCTTGTCACTGATACGTGACACTAGCAGTCCTGCTTGAGGTTGCTAATATTACTACTGCAAAATCAATATCTGACCAATCCATCATGATCATAGCAAATGCTGAAAAAGGCTTATTTAGTCGTCAGTTGTGAGTACGATTATAGTTAGTCCAGAATTAGACCACAATGTAATCAAGCTACACTTTACAGTTATTAAACTGAACGCAGTAGCACGTCATAATTTATACGCTGATCTTATCTCACTGTTTCAATCAATCTGTTAACTCAAAAATATTCCACATACCAACGCGCGTCATTCTCGGCGAGTGCCTCTTCCGGCATGATTGGGTAATAGCCGAAAAAAAACGTTAATTACTTCGTACCACCGGTGAAGGGCCACCGAGCTTTATCATTTCAACAATATAACAGAAAGCTTCCGTTGTGAAGATATGAATGATTGAGCAATTAAATATTACGTCAATATGTACATATGTAGGTGGTCGCTCAGTGGTATCGACCGACTTACGTGTTGTAGGCCGTGAGTTTGAACCCAGACAGGCACTTTACTTTGTGTGTCTAATTTCATCACCACTGCTCTCAAAACATGTGAAGGAAACCAGTAAGTCCTAGAACCAAAAATTTTATGACATGTGACATCTACCAACCCACACGGGCCCCGTGTGGCGGATTATGGCCCACTCTCGCTCATAGAGAGAGGAGGCCTGTTTCCCAGCAGTGGGAACAGTACAGGCTGATTATATATAATGTAGGTGGTCATTTTTCGTCACGATAATGCTTTATACTATCAAGAGAATAACAAAATAGAGCGTAACAAATGAGTGAATGATGAATACGCCAATGATCATAAGAAAGAAGCCAGTATTGATTTGGCAACTGGAGACGAGAAACCTGTGGAAGTTTGTAAGAAATATAACTTTTTAGCAATAAAAACCGACTTCGAAAAAAACACTACATAGTGAAAAATAACTAATTTCGGAAGTCGAAGTCTTTGGATCTGTAGGTATTTTAGTTTTTTGCCATCAACTTCCGAAACTAAAGTTATTTTTCACTTTGTAGTGTTTTTTCAGAAGTCGGTTTTATTTTTTGTTAATTTTTGAAGTGAAAACTTCTTTAGCGGCGCTGTGTACTTTTTTTGGAATGGGTAAAAACTTCTAAACTCGCGTCAGGTCACGTGACCCTGATCGAAAATTCGTAAGACGTAAGACGTAAAACGTAAGACGCGCGTTGTTGAGGACAGCGCCATCTATGCACATCGGGAAGAACTACGAGAGCCTCGCGTACTAACTACGTAGTTCATCCAACAACGACGAGATGGCGCTGAACCACGGATATATAACTGACGACGAGCTCCATGCGAGCGGTCATCATACCTGATTTGCAAAAAACCCTATAAAATAAGGAACACACCTTAACACGCGTGTTTTGTTTATAAGACGATTCACAAAATACACTCGTAATTGTTCAAGTTTTCACTTCTGTCGGCACTACCGGAGTGCCAGTGTTTTTTTTTTTTTTATTTCTCGCTGTTTAGTGGGTCTGTTTATAAAATGTATCTAAGTTAGCCTAATGTCAACTTGCTCATCGCCTTTTACAAAATATTGCTTTTCCCGATGCAGGGACGTTAATTGTTGAGGAGTTCTCCTGGTATGTGGAATACCAGGAGAACTCCTCAACAATCAGCTCCACTTCACCATTCGAATTGTGATGAGCATAAATTGCTTAGCAACCATATTGAAGTACCTAATCGAATCGCAACCCGTGAAATACTTACTTATTATTGAGTAGTTCCGGTGGCCATCTGCGGTATTCATCACCAGTTCCACTTCACTAATTGGTGCTTTCAGAGAGCAAATGCACGAGTTACTATAAAAAATACCCAAATCGCTATAGGTATGCCTATAATATTTGAAGAGTTCCTTCGATTTCTCCAGGAACCCATCATCATATCCTGGCTTGAGGACAATGGGACCACCTGGAAAGTAGACCCTTTCAAACAAAAAAAGAATTTTTGAAATCGGTCTGGCCGTGGTCGAGTAATCGGAACATATATAAAAAACTAAAAAAAGATTCCGACGAACTGAGAACCTCTTTTTTTTTAAGTATTAGCTAAAGAGAAGAAAGGACTCGCCGAAACAGAAAGGTATTTCAGCTGAGAAAAATGTTAATAGAAAAACCCACATTAAGAAGGGAAAAAACTTAATGATAATGAGTAATGAATTATGATTCAAGATGGAATCATTAGAAATGGTAGACAATAAAATAATGAGATGATGACGTCTTTCCTAAAAAAATAAAAAGCGAAAGCCGCAAAATGGAGATAGCTCCTGATGCTTATATTATGAAGTTTACGATTTAGAATAGCATAATATAAATAATTTATCCAAATAAAGCCATTATACCGCGTAAAGTACCGGTTTCGCCAGGGGACGCATTATAGCTATCACGATAACTATGAAGGCGTGGTGGTACTACGTTGTAAAGTATGCAAAAACGTACAATCATCATATTTCTCCCTTATCACAATGTATATTATTTATTTATTATTATATTAATTTATTTATTTGTTGGGTTGGCGCAACATGTATTTTTTTTTTCATACTTCTCTATTAGTCGTATTGAACACTCCACCACAATCACCATCATTATTTTAATTCTTCTACCTGATGGCAGATGGAATTCCGCTGATGTAGAATTATAAATCCAATTTCCACTATCCTCTCGTTTACCTCAAGTTTGCTTCCATAACTGATCTACATATTTTATACCCCACACCATTTTCTGCTTTTCTTTCAAGAAAAGCGAATACAACCAACTAATATGCGCATAAATATTCACCCAAACGGTAACTTTTCGACAATCTGCGCGAAATATTTCCATAAGGTTTCTAGAAATGTTTCACGTCAGTTTCCCCCTTAAATCCAATTTAATGGTTTCAAAACGTTCTAGTACAGTGTAAACGTTTCTTCTTCCTGCTCTTGTTCCAATTTATTCGGGGACGGCATAACACAGCACGTGTTTTCTTTCATCTTCGTTCACTCCCTAATACCATCACTTTCTTTAGGTTATTAGGTTCAGCTATTCACCTTTATTTAACCTCATGAGAAGTTCTGAATCGTACCTCTTTTACCAATTTAAACTCATGAGAAGTTCTGAATAGTACCTCCTCAATCATAAACCTCAAAGCAATCTCACTAACCCTCGCCTATTCAGATCACAATTACGGCTTCAAGTAATGACAGTGATATCACGGGCTCGTAAGATGAAATCTATTTAATGAACACGTGTCGAGCTGATTAATTTCGTGCGAATTACACGTTAGGCATGTGTATAATTATTGTAATTGAACACTTGTCTTGTGCGATATCTATTTTTTGGAGTTTAATTTATGTCGATTGCTATGCTGGCAAATCGAACTTACATCATTTGTATAATAGATTCAAATTTTGTTTTACATTGGTAGAAAATACAGGCGGATAAAGAACCTAAGCTTTAAAATACATGTTAAAAGGTCGTCTTCCTGTCGTTATCGTCTCATCATACAAAAAGCCCATAAAAGTTTGGTCAGTTTTTCTCTAAGTCATGAGTCTGACCACTCGTGTTACGCTGTCCTCAATAAGTCATTTCACTGACCGAAACATCTCTTGTAAAGTTACTAAACATGTAAATTAATCTAAATATTTGATTTATTAATTAGCAATTGCATAAGTACATAAAACCTGCTTACTGCAGTCAGACTTAAAGGTTTACTCATTTGTTCAGCTTCATAATAGTATTAGATGCCAAACCATTACAATTATAATGTTCTAGAACGAGAGTGAATTTTCAAGGCAAAAAGACATAACAATGAATAGGTCGTTTTGTTTATAAGCATTCACAGCTTTGCCACCCTCATATTATGAGTAGGAGTAAAATCCATAATTAATAAGCTATTGTATGAAAGATTCTTCGATAGGAGACCATTTCCTAGAGGTGTGAATGTGAATAGTACATTATAATAGAGCGGTCAATGTAACGAGTAAGCGATTCTGCGTTGCGATCGATGTAGATGAGAATGTAAGTGACATTATAATAGGTGAAGATTATGGAATATATTGCAGATGTGACAAGTACTCTGAACATATTTAAAATATTTGCGGACATGTAGACAAGTTATAATAGAATATTATTTATTGTTGTTGTAGGTGGTAAGGGGCTCGTGGCTAAATAATAATAACCTCACGGGTCAATCTTCAAGGTTAAACTACGCTTGCCGAGGTCGGTCCGTGGATGAATAACCATCCATTACATACAGAGACCCCTCCGGGCCATGGAAAGCACGTTAAGGAACCAATGTCCCGGCTGTCATTTGTACATTATTGACAGTCGTTACGGGTAGTCAGAAGCCCGAAAGTCTGGCTACCAGTGTTACCAAGAGGCATCGTGTTACCCAGTAACTGGATTGTGGAGGTCTGATAGGCAGTCGCTCAATGTAAGTACTGGAATTCAGCTGCATCCAATTAGGCTCGAAGCCGACTCCAATATAGTTGGAAAAAGGCGAGACAGATGATGTTGTTGTAGGTAGTTGGTCAAAATCAAAAAAGTATCTCTTTTATTATTATTATTAAAAAGAATATTCTTAGATGGATAGGATAAACAGAAAACTAAACTATGTGCAAGAACTTTTCTAAGTAATACAGGGAAAGATAGTTTAGTTCTTCATAGAGCTTGTTGCAAAGGGTAAATGGTGTTGCTGTTTACGGAAGACATTATTATCATGATTCGTCTGTTTCCTGTGCTCACTCAGCAGCAGTTTGAAGAAGCTTTGAATTATGATCGATTTTTCACGCATGGGTTTGAAGTATTAACGATAAACAATAAATAATAGATGGACTGTAAGAAAAATGATATTGCTAGAAAGTGACTACCAGGATGACGAATAATAGAGTAGTAGATGAAAAATGGTCGAAAAATGGTTTGCAAATTTTGACGGACAACTTACATACGAAAAGTGCTAGCTAAATAAAAGTTTGTAAAAAGACATATTGCCCAGACTCTAAACAAATTTGGGTAAGGTCAAGAAAACGATGATGAGTTGACAGTATTCAACTACTCTTTAACCAAATGAGTTAGGATAACCAGCCGGTCGATTCTGTAAAAATCTCACCGTGAAAACTTAGGTGAAATGAGTTTGTTTTTGCAAGGAATTGACACTATTGACAGCTCACTCCACGCTGACTTCACCTAAGTTTTCACGGTGAGATTTTTACAGAATAGCACCGCTGTATCCGGTTATTAAATACCATCACAGTAATGTCGGTTCTGTGTTAGATGCTTTATAGACACTTTAACACTGCAGGTTGCTATAAGGAAATGATTAATATTAATAGCCTTATCGACGTTCTGTCGTCGGCAGTAGCGGTTAAACTAGTGTAGGAAGAATATAGTGATGAATATAAATGTCGATGGATGGAGAGGGAGAGGAAGGCCAAAGAAAAAATGGGAATGAGATGAAAGAGAAGGGAGTTAATGATAGCATGGCGGCTGACAGGAGAGAATGGAAGAATAAAAGGTGTTGCGTCGCCTCGTCGACCCCAAGTAACATGGGACAAGGACTGGAAGATGATGACGAATGTTATGTAGCAGTAGCAGCGAAAATAATCGTCCAGAAACATGTATCGAATAAGGAAATTGATGAAACGTCTAGATTAGATAAGTGATCGATTGGCCCATTTTTAGTTTCAAGGTTGACTCTGTACTGTATCAACTATTTATTATGTTAATTAACGATCGATAAGCGCCCGGCTTTTTTTTTTAATAAATTATTGAAAATTAATTAGTACAAATTAACTAACGCTAACTACACTGTCAATATTTTGTGTCAGTCATTTTTTATCATGTCAACATTTCAAGATATTGTTTTAGATGACAAGATAGTATTCAAAAACGTTTGTTTGAATGTTATCAAAACTGTTGCATCTACCTTTCTATCAAATTGATTTTATGGAATTCTAGAAATTCAAACTAGATTGGTTTCTAAACTCGAATAGAAATGGCTTATTATTATAAGTTAGGTATCTGGACGCACGGCAGTGCCCCCGCCAAGTCGAACAAAAAGCGGCACGGCCGTACCATCCTTTTCTCGAAGCTGTTCAGGCCATTTTCGACCCCCTATAACTTCGTTGTGGATAAAACTAGAAGCCTGAATTTTCAGTAACCAAGCAGGCATTAAGAGTATTCTATACTATTCTATTCTATTCCATTGTATAAACACGGTATATTTCAAATTTCATTCAATTTGAACCAGTAGTTTAAGAATTATAACTAGTCAAAGTTTCTTAATTTTGTCACTCACTCACTCACTGACTGACTGACCGATCATCAATGACCAAGCCAATCTATTTATTTAAAACATAAAAGATTTTTAATATTGATATGGTCACTATAAGATGTTGTTAGGTTAGCTAATTACGTAATAACTTAAGACAGAAGGTCCCTTAAGTAGGGAGGGACTGAATAAATTAACCGACTTGGTATTCGACATGGATCTCACAACTTTTTACGGTAGAAGAACTGAGTTGCGAGACTTGGTTTTTTTTACAAGTTATGTTTTTGATGGCATACTTATAACACTTCACTCTTCTACAGCCCGATGCAAACTTCATGGCGGCCCTGAAGTGCGCTACTCACTGCGCAGTACCTCCCCCCTCACCCCCGCTGAACGTGAATTTGTTACTGCGCAGCGACTCGCCTCGTGTTCCGACCCGACATAAAGTTTAAATCGGGCTATACTAAATAATACCCATTCGAATATTTTTTCTATTTTGCACAAAAGTCTACCACTTGTCCATATGGTACCTACGTTACGTTGAGTTCACATGAATGCTGTCGATTGATCGTCAAAAATGCTGGTCACATACAATTGGCATTCAACTTCAGACTAAATGTGTGATCCGCATTTTTCTGCGCTAATTCGAATGTGATTAAGTCCCGTGTGAATTTAACCCTAAGGTTATCCTTGCTAAATACAAAATAGGTAATTTATTTGATTAAGCTTTGGTTAGCTGGATCAGCGACCTTAAGAAAGTTGTTGGGATAGAGTGGATGCGGAAAGCGGAGGACAGGGTGTTGTGACGCAGCCTGGGAAAGGCCTAAATATAGCAGTGGACAGCGATATACTGATTTGATTATTTGATTGAAGCTTTAGTTTCCTATAGGAAAGCATCATATACAATACAGGCATACAGCCGTCACAAAAATCAGTAATGTTCACCAGTATTTGACATCAAGGTGTCAAAAAACGCTCTGTATTTGGCAAGCCGTTATAGTGTGACCATCCGCCGCTCTCAGGACACCAAAGCTACACTGAGAAAAGAGGTGACATAATAAAACCATGTTTTTATTATGTCACCTCCGGCAAAGTTCCGGTAAAAATACAAAACAATTTGTTTACATTCAAGTTTCGACTGATTCATCGAATTAGAAGGTAATATTTACACACGTAAGTAGGTAACTGATGCGTATCAAGAGTTGAACCAAATGAAAGTGAATCGTATTCAGCTGACGTATCCGCTAGATATACAAAGTAAACATGTTAAACCGGTCGAGTGATAAAAACACTGTCTCAGGAGACCGGTAAAGCTCTAATTATGTCATTAGTTTCTGGCGAGGTTATAGAGAAAAGGTTTATTTTTCACTAGCTGCGCCCCGCGGTTTTACCCGCATAAGTTTCGATCCCGTGGGAATATCGGGATAAAAAGCCTATGTATTAATCCAGGGTGTTAGCTACCTCCACACCAAATTTTATCAAAATTGGTCCAGGCGTTTGTGCGTGAAGAAGTAACAAACATGCAAACACAGTCACACTCACAAACTTTCGCCTTTATAAATCATGTATTATGTTATGGCTTACCATTGTGCATCTTTAGTTCGAGACGAGAGGACATGACGGTTAGTGACAGAGTTTGCGTGATCATTTTAGTACTTAACATTGTCATGTAGTTCAACCTCGCATGGGAGCTTTTTTATCGCGGCAATTTTTTTCCGTGCACTGGATTTTCGACGCCAAGATACGATGCGTTCTGCTGGAATCTCAATGCTCCGCTCAATACCGAGATTTAAAATAACAAAAATAACGCGCGAAAAAAATCTACGCATAAAAAAGCGCCGAAGCGGACCTGGGCTTATTGTGCGCTTTTATATTTTCTAACATGATGTTATCGTGGACCTCCAAGTCCATAAGATTTATTAAAAAAAACGTGCATGTTATAACGTTATCGTAGACGAAATTTTAAAAGCGTCTTCATATATGACCATACATTTTTCTTCCCCTGTGTTATCAACTTATCGTGATACCGGTAGACGTCGACGATAATATCGTCACATTAGAAATTATAAAAGCGCACAATTACAACTAGGTGTCGCAAATGTTGACGACTCTAGAATCTTTATTTACAGATTTTTGCGTCGAATGTCAAAATGAATACTTTCCCTCATACGGATTGAAATCAGAACACAGCTTTTAATTACAGCAGTTTCATTTGACAGGATGTGATAAAGTACCTAGTTCAAGCTTAATATCTTCGGTGTTTGTTCCAATAAAAGTCGAGTGCAAATGCTTTTTTTCCAATGGACACTACAGTCTGCAGTCCACTTAAGCCCGTATCCACGGGCGATTTTTTTTCGCGCACTAGATTTTCTAGGCTTTGTTTAGCACTAAGAGTTGAAAATCCAACAGTGTGTTTTATTCACGCGCTGGGATGATTCCGTTTCCAACACGGAAATGTCTATAATTGTCATGCAATGTTTCTTTTTCCTGTCAGGAAAATTGAATACCTACTGAGTATATAGGAGCATGTATTTTATGTATAACAATGTTTATTAATTAACCGTTATGAATACCTACGTTGATCTATTTGAAGTCAAGGTTGCTGGTGAGTTAACCCATCAGCCATGACATGCCTAACACCGATACTTTACCTTACCTACGTGTAAAGCAATCAATCTACCTATTTAATTCCCAACTATGTTGAGGTCGGCTTCCAGTCTAACCGGATGCAACAGAACACCAGTATTTTACATGGAGCGACAGCCTATCTGACCTCCACAAACCAATTAGGTTGGGGTACCCTTTGATAAGACTGGTTGTCAGACTTTTGGGCGTCTGACTATCCGTAACGACTGTTAGAGATCTATGAATGGAGGGAATGATATATGGTTTACCATTTGAGATATAGTTTTTTTATGGACTTTCCTCCTGATGGTCGGGAGGTTTCGGAATTGGTGGGTGGATTTAGTGAGGTAAAAATCCCACACTCCACGACCTCCCCCGGAGGTCGGGAGCCTTTTGAAGATTTCCCCATGACAACAAACAAAGGTAGGTAAGTGGACACTACCACCAATGACATCTGCAAACCTATACAGGTTTGCAGATGTCATTGGCGATAGTGTCCAGCATCGCAGCTGTATTGACATTTAAAAGACAAAGCTGAAATGTATTTTCACGTGACAGAGTTGTACCTATACCTCCCTACTATAGGTAATTATAGTTGTACTAGATTTGAAACTGCTTTCAATCTTATCATACTTAATACAACTTGTTTTTTTTTGTCTACCTATAATTAGGGTTCTTAAGATACAGCCCTGTGACAGACGCACTGATAGACAGCAGAGCCTTAGAAATACGGTCCCATATCTAATCCCGGTCATACCCTTGGTTACGTATCCCTAAAAAGGTAGCAACATTGTAACACCCTAAAATATTAACCTCAAAACAACCTTATTAAAAGCAGAAAGTACATACGTTAACCTCACGTTTTCAGCGACCTTTCTTTAAAACGAATAACTTTCTTGCACTCTGCTCAACTTTCGACCACTATTAAAATTTCGCATTTCCCTCTCAATGAGACAGTTATAACATTGTTTTGTTACGGAAGCCTTGTACTCGGTGACTGGGTTAAGTGCAGTTTCATGTTCATCTATACTACCTTAACTACTATTAGTAATTAAAAGAGTTTTTATAAACAAATTAATCATTTAGTCCGGTTAAACAATCTAAAATTCACACTAAGTACTTTTACCGCGAAAACGTCGAATGTCAAAACTAAAAAAATTAGTGATGTGACACATAGCGTCTTCACGTAATGCTGTGCTGTATCGATTCAGTAGGTTTTCTTCCGTCTAACACTACATACCTACATAAAGTGAGAGCAGTGGTGCTCCAGTAGCAACGGCCCTGACGCCATGTTCGGTTCCCACTGCTGGGACCAGGCGCTTTACTTTGTTTAAATAATTTCATCACCACTGCTCTCAAAACGGTGAAGTAAAACATCATGAGGAAACCAGCATGTCCTAGAACCAAAAATTCGAAGACATGTGACATCTACCAACCCGGACAGGGCCCGCGTGGTGGATACCTAAGTAACTGCCGGCGAAGAAGTAGGTATGGTCTTTGAAGAATGTACAGACGCCAGCACATCAAGCTACCCGAAACTGTCAAATTTTCCCAAACAGCTTTGAGCGTTATGCTTTAGCGATAATGTTGAAAATCTATTAAATAAATTTGACAGATTGTAGTAGCTTGATGTGCTGGCGTCTGTACAAATCAAAAACCAGATTTATTACTTATGAAAACAAGGCAGCAATCACAAAACTAGTCGACCAAAAAACCATTTTGGCAGGAAATGCAAACAAACGTACGTTAATTTAACAAGACAACTAATACCAATCAAACAAAATGTACGATTAACAAACACATGACGTATGCACTAATAGGTATAACAAGATTAATGACAAAACTAATTTAAATTATGCGGAAATCGTTGCAAACGGTTAAAACTTAAAAGTGACGCAACTCCGAATTGAAATATTGCTTATCAAGAAATTGGTGCCAAAAACTTTCACAGGGGCAAAGGAATTCGTTTTGCAATTCAAATTTCAAACACGATTTATTAGTATTACGTCACGCAGGCCTGTTTCCTCTCAAGCCAGTTCCTTGTGCCTTTTCTCCAAGATTTTAAGTTCAAGTTACAAGCACAAACAGCCTAAATGCTGCGGAAAGTAAACAAACAGTCGTGTTTCATGACACCAATGACATAACTTATTAATTGCTTCGTTTACGATGCTCTTTAAATATTTTTTATGTAAATTATCTTAATCGCAGTCATTTATAATAATAATAAAAAGGGGACATTGGGTTGCCATTTTCTGTTAAGTACACACATTTACATTCTCCATCACTCAATTGTCTATTGTGACAGCATCATAATTGGTTTTTCTGTCTTAAACAAACACCAAGAAGGTTTTATGTAATAACGCAGACCCTAGCACCACCAGATGTTCATCTACCTACATTATACTTCAATGTAGATATAATAATAACTAACTGTACTTCTATTAAATAAATGTTACTACTCCGTAGGTATCAGATTTTCTAGCTGATAAATTTTAGTTGTGTATATATGTTATGTTATATGTTTGACTAGCTTCTGCCCGCGACTTCATCCGCGTGAAATTTCTTGTCACTCCGACCCACCCCGTCGCATCGCATCGCCTGCCCGCGCTATTACTTCGTTTTTGATTAGCGTTCTTTCTGACTTTTTTTCTTTTTGCTCGGCTCCTAAAGGTCATAGCGTGATGTTAAATAGCCTATAGCCTTCCTCAAGAATTGGGCTATCAAATGCAAAAAGAATTTTTCAAATCCGACTGGTAGTTCCAGAGATTAGCGCGTTCAACCAAACAAACAAACAAACAGTAGTATAGTAGATAAACTGCATCAATGTTTGCATGCCAAAATGGTAGAATGTCAAGGATTGTCTAATATTATACAACTTTATTATAAATACCTACATTCTGAACAAATAAATGAAAATTCTATTCTATTCTATTTTGATAATATATTAGTTACATAGATCGTCATTCTCTTGCCCAATCCCGGATTTGTTTGTGGTCAGCGCAACATGTCTTGATCTTCGATACTCCTCTATAAGTCTTCACTCGGTAGCCATCCCCTCAAAGTCAAAATATTTTATTGCACATATGAAACGTCAGAAGCTAAGTGCACGGTTTCAATGTTATTTCCTATGCAGAAGAGCCGGCAAAAAACTCCACGGTTACGCTTGTAAAAATAATTGGCTTTTACAATGTTTTGGAAATACGTACCTACGTTAACAGGTATGGGAGAACAGTGTAGGCCTGTTCCATTCTACCCATATCATCTTTCACACAGTTCATCCATCGTTTCTTTGGTCTTCCCCTACTCTTATAACCATCCACATTCGTACTCAAAACTATCCTCACGAAATTTTTTCTCATTCCTCCTCATTAGAGAGCATCATCCCGTAACGGCCGGAACCAACGGGGACCAACGGCTTAACGTGCATTCGGAGTCACGGAGGACCCTTTCGTGCCTCTGATAGCACCTTAATGCACGTTGGTATGCAAGACCGGTCACCCATCCACGGACCAGCCGCGGCAAGCGTAACTTAACCCCGTGTGGCTGTAATAACTAAGCCACAAGCCCGTCCCAGCAATCGATTATACAAATTACTGGCCCCTTCGTTTCACATGACTAATTCATCGATTAGAACTATCGATCTCCCTTCTCATACTTAGGTATTGGTCATAAATAAACAAACGAATCGCTTGCAATCATTGAGATAGTTCAACATATGACGAGCAATGCACATGTATTTATTAGTCATAAGTTCATAACTCATAATAGTGAGCGGTATTCCGACTAGGAATTCACTTTGAGTTTGTGGGCGCCTAGGTAATTGCATAGAATAAGAAATCCTTACAGAAGCGCAACTGAAGGGAAACGAATAGTTTCGCTAATGGTCTATCAGCATAAATTGCTTGATACGTCAAAACGAATTGTGTTAATCTACGAAGGGCAATTTTCAATCAACTGATAACTTATTCGAGAAATAATTTTGAAATGTTGACCGTTATTTTACACATAAACTGTCAAACGTCAATTTTATTCCTCGTATAAAAGTTATCTGTCGATTGAAAAATCAGCCCTAAACAATACAATATTTCCCTGACAGTACTTTCCTTAGTGCATGTGCTGATGCCGCCGAAATAAAATCCCCACTCGCCCAAGCCAAAAAACATCGGGGTAATTGCGTAACACACTGAGGCCCTTTGACACCACGGCACGGTTTCATTACGGTACGGCGGATAAACCGTGGCGTAGAAAAAACGTGACCGACAAAAAGCTTCCATAGTGATCCAAACAACACTGCCGACTGTGCCTTCACGCGGCGAATAAACCGTAGTTTTTCACGGCAAGAAAAACGTGTGTATACAAAAGGTCTTACAGTACCTACCAGCCGCTTTCATTTTGACATTGAAAATCATTTACATTGTGATAGAAAGTGTGTTACGCAATTATGCAAGATTAACAATTTTCTATGATCGAGCCCAGAGCGTGTACCGTGTCGCAAGAAAAAGGGATCAACCTTGAGTGTATAAAGTGTATTGAACGTCACTTATGCCCCGGAGCCCGAAATAAGAAGGCTTATGCCTCTTACGCACGGTCGAGTATTTCACCGCGCCCCGGATTTGGCGTTGTGAATCCAACAGAGCGCATCCCTAGCGTGTTAAAAAAGCGTCCTGTTGGAATTTCAACTCTCAGCTCAAAACCGAGCGTTGAAAATCTATACACGGAAAAAAGCGCTGATGCGAATGTGGGTTAATATACCTAGCTCAATTTCCGAACGGGAGCTTCGCTTCTGAATTTCTGATACATTCTTCTTCTATGGCAACTAATTGGAAAACTGTGCTTGAGCAGAACCAAGTAAGTATAGATAAAGGGTATAATAAAACACACAAACTGGCCTCAATTCGGAAAATATTAATGTTTTATTACACTTAATTGTCAGCCAAAACCGTGTAGCGAGAATTTAAATAGCAAAACATAATAGCGTTCAATGCTAAATGGTGCTAAATATTTTAGTGCGCTTTTGCATTTGAGTAGAACTGTTGTTTCTAATAGCTTGTTTGAGGTATTATTCTTGTATAGCTTTCAAAGCTTATTAAATCAATGAAAACTAAAATTTTCAATTCACCGGTGAATTTATAAAATATATTTATATTGCAACTTATTTTTTGCATTGATTTCCATCTATATCTTATTTAGATAGGTACTTAATACTTTAAATATCAAGAAGTCAAAATAATTTTCAAACTTTAAAATACCGTTATAAAATTATCTTTTAGGTACAGACGCCAGCACATCAAGCTACCCGAAACTGTCAAATTTCCCCAATCAACTTTGAACCTTGTATGTACTTTAGCAATAAAGTTGAAAATCTATTAAAGAAATTTGACAGATTGTAGTAGCTTGATGTGCTGGCGTCTGTACATACCATTTAAGGAGTTCTTCTATTAATCTAACATTTCCCCTTCTGGCGATAACTGTACCATATTACTCGCCCTGCCCTTTTAAGGGGCTTACAAGACCTAAACGCAAGTTTTCGAAACAATAAAAGTATATGATAGACTACAGTAAAAAAAATCAGAAAAATATATGATATTCTTCAGGATATATGCTAGATAGATAGTGTGGTGAAAACATAATACAACTAATTTGATACGATAGAAAAAAATCATGAAGATGCCTCTAAAAATTTTCTTTTTACAATAAAATCCATACTAAAATACATACAATCATTCTGATTTTTTGTCAGATTATTCTACAAGCAACATACTAAAATACTAGTGTTTTAATTTTTTTGTCCAAACAATAGATTCTTTGTAAATCGCATATTCTTATTTTCGAACAAAATACGTGCGCATGTGTGCGTAAACGCTGTGTAGCGACACTGCCGGCCGAGGCCTGATGCTATACGGACGTGTCGCTCTTTTCGCCGCAATAATTTCCGCCAAGATTGTTATGTTTTTGTAAAGTTTTATTTGTAAATTCATTGTTTATTATTATTTGCATAATCTTCTTTGCGTAAATATTTTTATTTCGTGTAAATATAAAATACTTTGAAGTTAAAATAGCGTAACCTTGTTATCAATTATCATTATTGTAAATATGAAGTGAAAAATTCCGTTCGGACTACAAAACGTTCATATAAAACGCTGAACATATTATATATATATATACGAAATTAAAAAATAAGAGCATTTTATTATTATTGAATATTTATTTTTTTAACAATAAAACTATGAATTTAGAAACGTCTAAGATAGTGCAGTCATGACGCATATACGCATAAGCTCAACTTTTTCGACTACATTCGTAACTGTTACGTTAGCGTATGAGGCCGATGTGTAGATTTGTATTCAAGAGTCCCCGGGTTCGATTCCCAGGGATTCTCTAACCGAAGTTTTCTTTTTAAATGTATTTTGAATTTATATATATTATGTATTTATAATTTTTTTATAAATAATAATTAAAACGTCTACAATGTAATTATCTTTCACAGGAGAAACACAGTCGTAAATATCAACACGGAAGTTATTTCTAATGCGAAACTACAATTTAAAAAAAAAACTAAAAGCACCTAACTTATTGATATTGGGCATAACGAAATAACAAATTCATCTAAAAATTGCGATGAAAATTATCACAAGCAAGATTTTGGTTTTTATTATTATTGATTTCGTTTATAATAAATAGATTCATAATATTATGTATGAATGTTAGGTACCTATCTTTGAGGCTGTTTACACATTATGCCGCAGCTGCAGCGGCACCGCCACTGCCGCGGCGCCGCTGCATCAGTCACCCTTGGATTTGTATGATGATGAACACACGGCGCCGCGGCGGAGGCGACGAGTTTTGATAAAACCGTAGCAATACTCGCCGCCGAATCATGCTGCCGCCGCCGCGGCGCCGCCGTGTGCAAGGGTTCATGCAAATCCAAGGGCAACCAATACAGCGGCACCGCGGCGGCGGCGGCGCCGCTGTATTATATAATTTTTTTTATAATGTACTACAGTCGCGCGGTACGTAAACACGCGATAACCCCTCCCGCCTACAGTATTTTAATTTCATCAACCTACTTGAGTTTCTTTCTAGTTTTGTGACTGTACCTACAGTCACAAAACTAGAAAGAAACTCAAGAAGTTAAAAAAAATATTTACCTATAGGTATAGGTAAATATTTTTTTTAACCGACTTCTAAGAATGAGGAGGTTGTCAATTCGGATGTTTCTATTTTTTTTTATGTATGTTCGGACATAACTCCGTCATAAAAATATGTAGATGGATTTGCAAAATTCTTTTTTTGTTCAAAAGAGGTTTATTCCGAAATGGTCCCATTTAAATTTCGTAAAGATCTGATGATGAGTTTCGGAGACAAACAACGGAACTCTTCAATACATGCCAGTTTACCCAATCACACAACATAACATCACGCCTATACCCTTTAAAGGGGTAGGCAGATGTGTTCAATAGCTTCCTGTCACTGATATTAACATAGCAATTAGTGTTATATGAATTTGGGCGGGGTAGGTACAACTAAAAAGTGAAAAATAAAACTTTTTTACAAAAAAAAACAACCGACTTCCAAAAAAAAATACTACAAAGTGAAAAATAAAGTCTTTAATTTCGGAAGTCGGTGTCAAAAAACGAAAATGCAGATCCAACGACACCGACTTCCAAAATTAAAGTTAATTACTTTGTGTTGTTTTTTTTTTTGAAGTCCGTAGTTTTTTTTTTTTTTTGTAAAAAAGACTTTTCATTTATAAAATAGAAACACGTTGTGAATGGAATAGAAAGAGTACAATAAAAATACATGGTCTTTTTGATCAATAGATTTAATTAAAAAAACTTATTAACGAATTCAAACAACCAAAAACAGCACAATATAGTCTCTTTGCCATATTATTAAGTAAGTACTTGTACTTATTTCAATGAATATTTGTCACAAATTGCACGCTTACTGCTTACGAAACCGTCACACCGTCCGGCGTCCACTCGTCACTGCTGAGCATTCGAGACTGTTTGTTAACCGAGTGTAAACCGAAATCGAGGCGCGTAGGTATGATTCGCGTTCCGACCGTTTTTATGAAGATAGAATACTGTATAGATAAAAATACCGTGGCGGGCGGTGCGCGGCGGCGCTGCCGCAGACACGGCATAATGTGTAAAAGGCCTTACTTACTTGACAAAGGAGAATGGGTAGACCGTACCCAGACACAAAGTTAATTGCAGCATTATGAACTATGTTCATCTTTATTGCCCTCATGGAGTAGTTTGCTTAATTAATCCTAAGACAGCATGTCTGAATTCACTTGGAGAAAAAAGTTATGTGAGGAAATTGAATTGATTTATTAAAAGGAAATATTTAACCTATCCTTTCAAAACTTATTGACCTGCTAATGATGGACACTTTTTGAAATTAATGAACCTCTAAAATTTTTTTGCGCTTCTTATGATGCACTTTTTTAAATTATTGAGCCTCCTTTTAACTTAATTTAAAATAATTAAAAACGTAATTTAAAATCTTCAATTTTTTTCATTTTATTATTGATGAATGGGCGGCCCGCTTTTGACCTCGATCACGCCTGATGGAAAGCGATAGATGATAAGTGATGATATGTGATGTTATTTTTTTTATAGATTGGAAACAGTGGTACCACAGGAAGATCACGATTGTGAAGTTATTGATAAAAGTACATATTCATCTAAACGTGTACTAGAAGAAATAACGGGATAAGAGCTTGACCCACCTCTTTTAGTTTTAACGTAACTCCAGAAAAACTTCGGATTATTTTTGAGTTCGTTTTCCAATCGCTTCATATAATTGTTGTAACAAAGTTTTGCTAGGTCATTACAGCGCTTAGTTATAATCTGCAGTTCAATTCTGTCTAAAGGGTTTTTGTAAATATTGTGGCGATTTCTGATCTTATTTTTGCAATTAAGTAATTTGATTAGATCTCGATTGAACTATGGTGGAAATTTACTTTTTTTTGGCACTCGCTTAGTTATAAATTTTTCTATACCTTCCTGAATAACGTCATAAAATACCTCCACCATCTCATTAACTGCCTGCTGTGCTTCAAGTAACTCATCCCAGTCAGTTTCACTCAAATATTTCCGAATTGGTATGTAACTCGTTTTTCGGAAATTAGGTCTACCGCAGGTAGTGTTATATGGGAGTTTAGCTTCCTTACAGCCCCGATCTACGATTTTTTAGAACCGGGGCAAAACCTTGGTATTGGCGCCCCCTCCCTTCAGTGTTTGAGAAAAACTTGCAAATTGTTGATTTCCACTACGATAATATATGATTTCACTAATAAATTACTTGTTTTATTAACGCTGATTACTCGTAAACGCAATCAACCACATAAACAAACAGTGTTGTCACTTGACGTTCAACTGTTTGAATTTGTTCGGCTCGGCTCGTATAGTTATGTGGCGGGGATTCCCCTTGGCAGAAAGATCACGGACACTACGCACGCGTTCATAAAACTTGATCTGTTAAGATGCGTTCATAAATCACTTAGTATGTGTTCAAAAAATAACTGAGCGTATGGAAATAGAAAAGTTTGTTTTTCAAACATATTATATTAAGATTCGATTACTTGTTAAAAACCTATGAGATTGTAGGAAAAGAGGCTTCATTTGTTCGATATTTCGAATTTTTGCCTCAAGGATTTGGCGCCCCCATGAAACTGCCGCCCGGGGCAAGTGCCCCGGTTTGCCCCCCCTTAGATCCGGGGCTGCTTCCTTATTTAGAGAAATCACGATATCGAGGGGTGGATGATGCTGGTCAATATTAGCAATCGGATCCTCACTTTGACTCACTCTACACAATGAATGGTTACATAGTATAAGATCTAAAATGCGGCTTGAAGCATTACATACATTGTTAAATTGATTAAGCCTATTAACATACGTGAAATCTATCAAAGTTTGACTTAAATTGGACAACTTAAGGCATTTATCAGAATTATTGACTATACTTCAATCGATATCACCGATATTGAAATCACCTGCGATGCAGACATAAGTTTAACTGTTCAAACACTGCATTACATTTGTCCAAAAAGTGTTCCAAGTACGAGATACGTACAGGTGGTGGCAGGTATACAGAACAGAGAGCTGCCCGACGTACAGATCGAGCCGCAGGTAGATCTAAAATTACCCAAAGGTCTTCACAATTACTTTCAAATTGTTCTGCTCGTTTGGAAATTATAGATTTTTTTACGGCTATCAAAACACCCCCACCTTCTTTACTACTCTGTAGACAAGAACTTTCTCTGTCCCTTCTGTATACAATGTATCTGTCGTCGAACAGCTCGCTGCTCAGTACGGTATTATTAAGCCAAGTCTCTGTAAAAATGATAATGTCATAGTTATTACAGCATACATTACGAAAGATGATAATATGCGTTTTTGTTCTCACGCCTCTACAATTCTGGTAATAAATTTGTAAATTATCGAATTTTGTATTATATTCAAGTTACAATTACATGTATTTTTAATTTAAATATAAAGTATGTTTTTTTTCACGTCAACTTATTTAGGGACTCTAGATTCTTAATGAGGATATGTTCTGACCCATCACTTTTCCTGACGAAGATTCTACCATTTCTAACCCAGACGAATTGATATCCTTTTTCTTTTGCTTGAAGTCTAGTAGCAGCATGCAGCGCTTTGTTAGAAGGAGACAAATGTTCTTGCACATATATTGGCTTCTTTTCACCAGCCATTCCAAGGTCCGCTGTATTTAGTTTTTCGATGTTATTCTTGCCTTTATTGTAGTTAATGACAGAAGCCAAGAGCAGGTCACGAGTTCTTGGGGAGGCCAATTGGACTACGATAGAGCGCGGGCGGGCGGGCACTAGAATTTTGTAGTTTGGCTACACGGGTGCAATGATGGATATCGGTGTCGCTCAACTTGCATCCAACGACTGATCCTAGTTGCTTAACGACTGTATAGAGATTCTCCTGTTTATTTTCGGGCAAACAATGAACTTCAAGGTAAGTCGAACGTGCCTGTTGCTCCAAATAGTTGATTCGCTGGCCCATATCCGCCACTGACCTCTTAAGGTTAGTATTTTCTGTCTCTAAGTCTTTTACCGAGACTTTCAAAGCCCTATGTTCAGACTGATATTCTTCAAACTCCTGTATGTGAAAATTCAATGACGCCGTCATCTCCGTAAGTTCTTTCTTAATCGGTTCAAGCTCTTTATTTACGACATTGAGTATTGTATTGTTTATTTGACGAAGCATAGAAGCGAATTCAGCCTGTATTACTTCCTGGAGGATATCGCGTACATCATCACGAGTCACAAAGGTTGCTTCAGGGGGCGAGTTCAAAGCAGGTCTCTTGTTCCCCCTAGAGGTGGAGACATTACGGGTTGGAGTATATTCCTTTTTGGAGGTATTCGAGATGTGACTCCCGCAATTAGAACACCTCCATTTACAGTAGACATCCGTGTCCTCGGAAACTTCCGGAAGAGACAGGCACTCAAAATGATACAATTTATTGCATTTGGAACAATTAATCGATTTTTTCCATCCTTGCTGTCTTCATTAGCACAGCATCCCCATAACAATGTTGACGAAGCCATTCCAATTAATAGTCAGTCTCACAACAATTCCAATGCCGAAATAATTATTAAAAAGAAAAAAATGTATACTGTTCCAAGCACACTATTAAAGACCCCTTCAATCTTTGTTGGTAAAAGTGCACTCTAATAAAGGCCCTGCGCAATACAACGAGCGAACTAACAGCGAGCTCGCGAGAACGTCGTATGCGCCGTGCTATCTGCGGCGCTTACGCGTTTTATTATAACTGGTGAATTACTCCTGACGGTAGATGAATAACTATTTTGATACGTTTTTTGTCTAGAATTGATACACAAAGCACTAAGTTACTTATTAATTGTAGTCGGATTGTTGTTATTGATATTATTCACACGATCAGCACTTTTAACGACACTTTAGAGCACTTTTGACGCGTACCAACAATATTTTCTTAGGAGCAGTTCGAATGGGTAGTTACTCGTACAACGTATAATTTATTATTGCCGACTTTCAAAAAAAAAAACACTACAAAGCTACAACCGACGATACCGACTTCCGAAATTAAAGTTATTTTTCACTTTGTAGTGGTTTATTTTGGAAGTCGGTTGTTTTTTTTTTGTAAAAACAGTTTTTATTTATCACTTTTCAGTTGTCCCTACCTACCCCACACAAATTCATATAACACTACTTGCTATGTGAATATCAGCGACAGGAAGCTATAAGGTGAATGGGTAGTTGAGACCGCGAAATTCAAATTTTCTTACGTTTTTTGCAATTTGCAGGTCAGTGTCAGGTTGTATCTTGATCAAAATATGATTCGCGACAATAACAGGTACATATTTAGAGAAGTATAATCATTAGAATCAATAATACATCTTTCTAAGTTAGATTTGTACCACTAACACTTTTCCATAAGAGATTGGTGGTTGGTGGTAGAAATCTAACTTAGAAAGATATATTAATGATTCTAATGATTATAATTCCTTAAATATGTACCTCTTATTGTCGCGAATCATATTTTGATCAAGATACAATCTGACACTGACCTGCAAATTGCAAAAAACATAAGAAAATTTGAATTTCGCGGTCTACCACTACCCATTCACCTTAAACACATCTGCCTACCACTTTTAAGGGTACAGGCGTGATGTTATGTTGTGTGATTGCGTAAATAATGCATACAAATGCGATAGCAGCGATCGCGGTTGATTTGCTGGCATTTATTGAAGAGTTCCGTTGTCTGTCTCCGAAACTCATCATCAGATCTTTACGAAATTTAAATGTGACCCTTTCGAAACAAACCTCTTTCGAACAAAAAAAGAATTTTGCAAATCCGTCTATTTATGATGGAGGTCGTCTATATTAGGACCCGAACATAAATAAAAAAAATAATAATAAACAAATCCGAATTGAGAACCTCCTCCTTTTTAGAAATCGGTTAATAATTTTGTTGTCATAACTACTTGTTTCCGCGTCATCTATTGGAATACTCGGGCGTAATCGTAAATCGTATGCTGTATGTCATAATTGTGATGGGCGTCGTCGTTAGATGGCGTACGCGTCGGTTGTGTATATGTGTGCATGCGTTTCTCAAGGATACTTAGCTCTACTAGTCCTCTTAAGCACCATGTAACAATTTAATTAATTAAGGAGCCTTTTCCTTCACGTTAATATCTCCCCTTTTAACATCATTCCACATGCATTTATTCGGGTTGTTGTACATTCGCCACAAAGTAAATTCGTCACATTTTGTAAACTCCATACATTGAAAGTGTATTCGTCACATGCATAAAAAATATGTGTAAACTCGTCACACGTCTGCATAGGTACATATTTTTTGCATAAAGTACTGGTAGAAAACAAAGTTATTGGTTTTTAGCGCTCGAAATGAAAATGATTTCTAAATTTTTGTTTTCTCCTGCGCTCCTGCACATACTATCACGCGCTCGCTCGCTCGCTGTATCTATCTCTTTCTAGCCGTACCGGTCATGTTATACCGGAAGATGTTATTATTCCACAAAAATATAAACCTTCTTTTTTATTATTCGATGATGACAGTGAGCCTGAAAATAGAATAATAGCTTTCTGCACTGAGACAGCTCGTGAAACCATAACAAATATATATGTATACAAACATTTTTTTTGGATGGCACTTTTCAAGCTGCTTTAAACCATTTTATCAGCTGTATTGTATATACATGGAGACGTGAATAGCGATGATAATAATTCGAACATAGTCCCACTCATCTACGTTCTTATGCCTAATAAGCAGGAACGGTCTTATGAACGACTTTTTACATCACTGATGCAAAATTTACCTAGTTGGACACCGCTTACAATGATTGTTGACTTTGAAATTGCTGTAACAAATGTCATAAAAAACATATTTCCTGATGTTAAACTACTTGGATGTAATTTCCACTTCAAACAAGCACTGGCCAAAAAAGCTCAAGCCTTACAATTGAATGACATTAAAGAGAAGAGACACTTAGCCATGCGTGCTGCATTGGCCCATATAAAGAAACAGGACATTGAAGACGCTTGGTTGCGCATCATGGAAAATGCTCCACAGAACGATGCAGTCACAAAATTCATCGACTATTTTGTAGCCCAGTGGTTAGAAAACACTAGTATAGACTTTATTTGGAATGTACAAGGGATTCGCCATAGGACAATAAATCTAGCAGAGGCGTGGCATAAACTTTTGAACAATAAAATGGGTAAAAGAAAACCTAAAATACTTCAGTCTCTTGATACTCTTAAAAATGAGGCTGATCATATACCTAAATTGGAAATTGAAACATTTTAAATTTAATATAAGTACCACTAAATTTGAGAACATGTCGATCTAATGCATATGACAAAGAACTGAAAACTATTTTGGACAATTACGTTAACATGATGTCCCTGGCTGAAGTTCTTTAAAAACACTTTCTTATATGCAGTTTTTTAAAGACTTGTATCACGTAAATTACCAAAAAAAATTGTGATTATTACTGTGATTTAATTTTCTTTTTATTGTTTTTGTTATAATCGTAATGTTGCAGGCAAATCAGCCTATTGCAATAAATATATATATATAGTTGTAAGTAAAATTGTGATTTTTATGTAGAAGCAAATTACCAAAAAAAAGATGATCATGCTGATGTCACGCTGTCCTTGACAACGCGGGCTTAAAAACGCACAACACCAGGCAATATTACCGTATATTTTAGCTGTAAGTGGAACTGTGATTTTTATGTGAATTTGTGTGATTATGAAAAATAAAGAAATAACGTTTTATTCTTTATTGTTTGATTTTTCTGCTGTCTGTACGGAAATAAACAATATGGCGGATTTTCTTTCATAAACATAGAGTTGTGACGAGTTTACACATACTTTTTTTCGTGGCGAATTTACTTTGTGACGAATGTACAATAACCCATTTATTCGCAGGGCAAGTAGGTGGGTGGGGTGCGGCCAAAATGTACAACAACATGTTTAGTTTACATTCAGAATAGATAGGAGTTAATTGGTCTACAGTCAGGAATAATCCGTTGCAAATGTTCTTCAAGGCAACGTCCTCTTTCGGCAATGTTTCCTATGCATTTATACAGGGTTGTTATAGGTGGGTGGGTGCGGCTAAACTGCACTAATAACTGTATTTAGAATATCAGACAATTGATACTAATTAATTGCAAATAATACGGTGAGAAGTATGCGAAGGACTCGGTTCGACTTGCTACGGTTATTAATCGTAGAGGCTACGACCGAAACATTCGGCTTACTATCCAATTCGCACGAATTAACTCGCCCGAAACGGGCGAATCATCACTTTTAAATAATATTAGTTTTATTATTTGTGGGGGAGTCGATAACTGAAGAAATATTAATTAGGCAATTGGCACATTTTGCTTGGCACATTCTGGAGTGTTGACTCGCCCATAAATAAATTAACTTCGTGCGTGTGGCCTATAGAAAAAATAATATTATTTAAAAGTGACGATTCGCCCGTTTCGGGCGAGTAAATGCGTGCGAATCGACTAATAAGCGAAATATTCGGGTGGGACTGGAATTTATTCGCAGAGATGACAGATATGAATAGTTGCTGAAACTGATTAAATAGGCATTTGTATTAAAGGCCATTATTTACTGGCTTACGTAATACTAATACTTAACTGTTATTTACATTGCCATTTATTTGGAAGAAATAAAATATCTACTAAAAATCTGCAGGCCATTCTTAATTAGGAAGTTTCTGTTAGCTTAATCAGCCTGTAATTTTCCCACTATTGGGACACAAGTCCCCTAATCCACTACGCGGGCCCAGTGCGGGTTGGTAGATGTCACATGTCTTCGAATTTTAGTTCTAGGACATACAGTTTCTGTTAAAAACTTTAAAATTCAACTTGGAAGCAAATACAATAATACATTTTATTTTATACTAGCTGCGCCCTGCAGTTTCACCTGCATAAGTGTCGATCCCGTGGGAATATCGTGATAAAATGTAGCCTTTATGTTAATCCAGGGTAACTGCTACCTCCATACAAAATTATATCAAAATTGGTCTAGCCGTTTGAGCGTGAAGAAGTAACAAACATAATATAAACACACACTCACAAACTTTCGCCTTTATAATATTAGTGTGATTCTTTAATTAAATAACCAAAGAACCTTTCACGATGAAAGATTATACTTACCTACCGATTTATAATAAAAATGCTTCGCTTACCCCGTCCACCGCAATGAACAAATAGTGCTTACCTGAAAACAAAAATAAGTATTATATTTAGTACTAAGAACTACCGTTTAACAACAACATTACCATAAAAACAATACACAAGGTATAAAGAATTTATAATATTTATAATGTATAATAAACGTAGGGGCGTAGGACCTCTTGGCTAAATAATAACAGCCGCACGGGTCGATCGAAAGGTAAGCTACGCTTGCCGAGGTCGGTCCGTGGATGGGTGACCATCCATTACAAATTGAGGCCCCTCTATGCTTCGGAAAGCACGTTAAACCGTTGGTCCCAGCTATCACTTTTAGGTATTTGACAGTCGTTACGAGTAGGTAGTCAAAACCCAGAAAGTCTGACTAGTGACTACCGCTCTTGTCAATCGGTATCGTATTACCCAGTAACTGGGTTGTGGAGGATAGATAGGCAATCGCTCCATGTAAAATACTGGTATTCAGCTGCATCCAGTTAGACAGGAAGCCGACCCCAACATGGTTGGAAAAGGCTAGCAGATAATGAGTAAAATCGCGGTTTCGCACTAGGTCCATCCGATCCGAATCCGAATTAAAGATCCGAATCCGAATTAATGATCCGACTTCAATCCGAATTGGGAATTTTCTAAATTCGGACGGATAGAGTTCGGATCTAGTGCGCAACCCCTTATACAAATAGGACTATGGCCACTTGGGCATTTCTTGGATTCGGATCGGATTTAGTGCGAAACCGCTCTAACGTAGACATAAACAAATCGTACACCTTGGCGCCATAAAAAGTCATGTTTGACATAAAACACGAATCAAAACATTGGCTTGTAAAGTTGTAAGTGCCACGGAACCTGTTTGACACACGATTATCTAAATTACACACATGTACAGGGTACTCTATGACATCTACCTACCTTACTTAGGCGGGTACCTAGCTATAAACCTGCATCAAAAAGTGAATAAAATTGCTCTGTCTGTTGCATGTCTGTGTTCATTTGTTTCCATTACAGCCCTTGGTCCTTCGAAAACTTTTGTCTCAGCAACTAATTTGTCTAATTTTAAGTACGCGATTTGAATCCAATATTAATCAAATTACATTCGTAAACATTTAACCGCATTCATAACCATTACTGGACCTGTGGACCTTTACGGTGCGTGGTTCTACACGCACTTGCCGTATCGATAAGTTGGTAATGTCCTGAACAAAGAATACATACGTCCCATCATTACAAACTGTATGCAAGTGCCGTTCGGAGACTGAAAACAATAACGATAAATTGTTCCACCGAACCGCACGTTACAAAATTTTGTTTCAGTGTGGTTGGTGGAAGTACTTAGGTGCGGTTCGTCCAAGTGCGGTTCAAACCAGTGCTCTGAGTGGAATACCTCAAAGAAAGTACTGCGGTGCTATTCTGAAAAAATCTCACCGTGAAAACGTAGGTGAAGTGAGCGTGGAGTGAGCTGTCAATAATGTCAATTCCTAGCAAAAACAAACTCACTTCACCTAAGATTTCACACAACATGTAATATACTCTACTTAAATCTGTGGGGACTGTGTCTCACGTACCCATCCCTTGCATAGTTTTAAGAATGTAATATTTTTATAGAGGAACTTATTGTAATTATTTTTAGAAAGTTTCATTTTTGTGTTTTTCCCACGTTGAACATCTGCAAGCAATTTAAGTTATAGGTACTATTGTCTTTCATGATTCTTTACTTTTAAGGTTCATTGTTCTATTTGTTTAGTTATCTTGTATTGTACCCATTTGCTATTTTTAGTTAAGGTTCATTGTTCTGTTATTTTCAGTTGTCTTGTATTGTACCCATCTGCATTTCTCGCGTTTTATTATACTTTTAAAAGGCAGATGTGGATTTGCCGCGTCCTTTGTTAAGTGAACGGCAGATTTGGGAGAGTTTTGGTTCTGAGCTTCAGTCTGTGCTGAACTACGATCGTGCGAGGTCCTCTCTGACCCCCGATCATATTTTACTCGCCGAAGCTCGCCGTAATAGTTTACGGCGAGCTTCGTGTTTCTATTAGTTTTACTCTTCATGTAACATTATTTAATTTTACCTTTTTGTGTCAAGTGTAACTGCTAGCTTTAGTTACTTGATATCGTAATAAATTAATCGTTACTTATTTACAACTTACTTCAGTGTATTACTTACAACTCACTTCTGTGTATTATCGCCCACGCGGTCACGAATCCCCACAGTGGTGACCCCGACGTGATCAAAACTATCATATAGCGTGAGTTCGTGACAGTGTGTAAAGAGTTTCGCGAGTGTTAAATCAAGGTACGTGTTAAAATGGCGAGCGATCCAGCTACCGACGACGTGAAGCATCACCGTCGCAGCAGAGCCGCAATGCGCGCATACAGACGAAACCAGTCGCAGCCGGGAAACGCCAGCGGGAGTCACTAGCCGCGGATAACGCGCATTCCCAGCCAGCCAGCTCCCACGGCTTCAACGGGTATCCTGACCACCAGCATGCAGCGACCGCGCATACCTGGTCATCACCCTCAGCCTCATCAGCAACCTCGGCACAGCACACTGCACTTTCGGCCGGTCAACAAGCAGAGCTCAATTCCTCTCCTGGTCGACGCAGCATCCAGCCTCAACCCGGCGCTGTACCCCATCCGACGCACTGGAGCATAACGCAGCGCCCGCGCCACCCCGACTCACTGGGGACATCTCCGCAGACAGTTCCGACTCACCGTGAACTATGCGGCAACCGGTTCCGACTCACTGGAACCAAAACGCAGCGCCCGCGCCACCCCGACTCACTGGGGACATCTTCGCAGACAGTTCCGACTCACCGTGAACTATGCGGCAACCGGTTCCGACTCACTGGAACCATAACGCAGCGCCTGCGCCACCCCGACTCACTGGGGACATCTTCGCAGACAGTTCCGACTCACCGTGAACTATGCGGCAACCGGTTCCGACTCACTGGAACCTAAGTTGGCCTGGCAAGCATATTCCTCGCCGTTCTGGTAGGCGAGTTAAATTTCCTGATTACTATCAGGCAGGTGTTTCGTGATCTTTATCACTGGTAGGGGGGTACTGTGGGGACTGTGTCTCACGTACCCATCCCTTGCATAGTTTTAAGAATGTAATATTTTTATAGAGGAACTTATTGTAATTATTTTTAGAAAGTTTCATTTTTGTGTTTTTCCCACGTTGAACATCTGCAAGCAATTTAAGTTATAGGTACTATTGTCTTTCATGATTCTTTACTTTTAAGGTTCATTGTTCTATTTGTTTAGTTATCTTGTATTGTACCCATTTGCTATTTTTAGTTAAGGTTCATTGTTCTGTTATTTTCAGTTGTCTTGTATTGTACCCATCTGCATTTCTCGCGTTTTATTATACTTTTAAAAGGCAGATGTGGATTTGCCGCGTCCTTTGTTAAGTGAACGGCAGATTTGGGAGAGTTTTGGTTCTGAGCTTCAGTCTGTGCTGAACTACGATCGTGCGAGGTCCTCTCTGACCCCCGATCATATTTTACTCGCCGAAGCTCGCCGTAATAGTTTACGGCGAGCTTCGTGTTTCTAGTAGTTTTACCATTCATGTAACCTTATTTAATTTTACTTTTTCGTGTCAAGTGTAACTGCTAGCTTTAGTTACTTGATATAGTAATAAATTAATCGTTACTTATTTACAACTCACTTCTATACATATATTACCTGCCCGCACGGTCACGAATTCCCACAAATCTAACTGACGACGGGTGGTTCACATAAAGGCTGCTTGAAACAGGCGTGACACGCGATAAAATCGCGCGCGACGTAAAGGCATCGCAAGTCGCGCAACGAGCGGTGCCTTTGTGTCGCGCGTCGCGCCTGTTTGTAGGAGCTTTAAGTCGAGAAAAAATCTTGTTTTTATCACCCGATGTAACGATTAGATAAAGATAATTATGTAGGTATCCGTTTTTTGTTAAGTCTAAGCAGCTAACCTTGTTTCTCGCGTCGTCTGGAATCTCGATCACCGCACCCACTTGTGGACGTCGGTTTTTAGAGTTCCGTTCGAATATGGTGACTATGGTATACCTACATAAATGGTGTAATCTTGGAATGTAGCAAACATTCTTATGCGCAAATAGTAACACTTCTAGTAAAATGTACTAAGAAACGTATTAGTATATTGACTTACATCGAATTTAGATAGGATTGGCACAGGAGCGTGGAGATTGAGCATAACAAAAAGAAGCCTGAGAGCAGTAGGTGAGGTTGGGCTGTGGATGACGATGACGGTACCTACCTAATCAATACAGATTGACAGCCGAGCCCAGCAAATACATTAGGAAAGCGATGATTTAGAAGAAACATTCACCTAGCAACGTAACCAAGTCATACAAAGAAACAATACATAACACACAAAAAAATGTACAAGAGATAAAAACCGATGGACATCGACCCGACGACCTCCCAGCGGGATGCCAAGCTAGTGAAAGTGAACACATACCTTTGTTTTGCGAGCATATGGGCTCTAGAGTAAACAAACAACTAAAGAAAAATTAAGATGTTGGAGTTTTATCGCCTTTTTAGAGATCCATAAGGACCAAGTCTATAATATTGATAGATATTATTGGTTATTTGAAAGTCCCGGTGCAAGTTTTCGCAACTGGCAGACATATTGCACGAAAAGCTTAATGTCCCAAATTCATCAGGTATTTTTTTTAGGAGAGCAGTTGTACAGATTTAGCTTATGCGTTCTCAGTCCAGATACAAAGCTGAAATACCTATCTCATTTGCCTCCAATCACATCGGTACATTCGATACCGAAATCCTTCAAAGCGAAACGCAGCAACGCCACTTGGCGGTGAAATTGGTAAGTATCAATTGGTATACTTCCTCAGAGGAGCTCCTATATAAAGAGTTATACTACTAGTACTACAAGGCACTAACATTTGGGTAATTCTAGATAGAAAAGTAGGTAGGTAGGTACCCAAAATAAACACTGAACCAAAGCCTACAACAAAGCATGATGTAAAGCGATTGTTCGATAAGGCGTAACAAATGCCTGCGTGAGTTAAATATACGCATGTGTTCATGTATATTTAGTTAAACAAACAGGAAAACATCGGTTATAAGCTATACATGCTGTAATTGGCGATGTTCACAACGAAGCGTGAGGTGAACATGAAAATTTATGGAAATATTTTTAGCCTGTGGCGTCCAGCTGAGAGAAACGATAAACAACAAAGGATTAATTGCACGTATACAAATGAGTACATAAACCGCATTGCAATTGACAAAATTAAGCACAAGTAGATGGACCTAAAATTTAAAGCATGAAAACTAAGACGCCTTGAAGAAGTAAGAAGCTAACAGCGAATTTAATCCAAAAGATGAATAAAATTTATAATATCTTAACTCTTTTCCACCTTTCGTTCTACATTATGAGGAGCCACATTGTCTGCGAAATCCGGGTCTATTATATTCGATGACGTCAAGATTCACAGTCTACCAAACAGCATGGTGGTTTGCATACCAAAATATACAGACCCACTCTTACTGAGCAAACGCGTATTTTGACAAGCTTGATAGTCTGGTACAGAAATATAAAATACGTTCGAATGTTATGGGACAAATGCGCAGCGGTAAACCGAACCAAATTGTCTTACCTTTGTTGCAATTTGCAGGCCAGTGTCAGATTGTATCTTGATCAAAATATGATTCGCGACTATAATAGATATGTATTCACAGAATTAGTCATTAAAATATCTCTTTAAGTTAGATTTGTACCATAAGGTTCTTATGGTTCGCATTCACCTTAAGAACAATTGTAAATGTCATAAATTAAGAAAGAGTGTTTTCCAAAGGTCTAATAATGTTCTGTGGAACTTTAATGCTCGTTTTTACTAACACTAGGTTACACCAATAACACCTTAATGAATGCCTAAATAAAAAAAACACTGGCACTCCGGTAGTGCCGACAGAAGTGAAAACTTGAACAATTACGAGTGTATTTTGTGAATCGTCTTATAAACAAAACACGCGTGTTAAGGTGTGTTCCTTATTTTATAGGGTTTTTTGCAAATCAGGTATGATGACCAAAGTGACTGGTTTATTCTTCTCGTGAAAGGAATTTATTCAGATTTACAACGCCATCTCGTCGTTGTTGGATGAACTACGTAGTTAGTACGCGAGGCCCTCGTAGTTCTTCCCGATGTGCATAGATGGCGCTGTCCTCAACAACGCGCGTCTTAAGTTTTACGTCTGACGTTAGTACGCGAGGCCCTCGTAGTTCTTCCCGATGTGCATAGATGGCGCTGTCCTCAACAACGCGCGTCTTACGTTTTACGTCTGACGTTTTACATCTTACGAATTTTCGATCAGGGTCACGTGACCTGACGCGAATTTAGAAGTTTTTACCCATTCTAAAAAAAGTACACAGCGCCGCTAAAGAAGTTTTCACTTCAAAAACGCACAGTTGGATTTACAATTTCAAAGCTCGGCTCAACGACTAGGTACGATTCCAATATTATTTGACTGGCGTTCATTTAGGTGTATCTTAGTGATAGTGAAAAAGGGAATAATACCTTTAAAGTTTAGGTATGACTTACCTATATATACGCAGTAATGGTCCTTATAACATTAGAATGCTAATGAAATACGCCTGCACTTTGCGGACTGGGTAACAATTACTGCGAAGTGCGAAATATTCATTAGACGTTTGCACAGTCACAAGGGAACATGCGTTCGTGTAAACTTGGTTTTTTGATGCCCAGCTCCATTCTCGGCCAGTTCTTTTAGTCAAGCAGCATGAATCATGAATAAATGATGTTTATTTCTCTAAGTAGGCTTATACAGGGTCGTCAAAGAGTTGTGGATCAAACGAAATAAGGAGATAATGGAGGTCATTTCCAACACATTATAAGTGAGAAAAAAATTTGGAAAAAATTAATTGCTCTTGAAATTTGGTACCCAGAGCCGCAATAGAACTTTTGTAGTGCTGATACATTATCTAGTAATAATATTATAACACCGTTTGTTTTTAATAAATATCACATTTTTCTTAAATTATTTTAAGACTTAGCTTTTAAAATTATGTAAATACTATCAAGTTGAATAAACAATCCGGCAATTAGTCTAATTGTAAAAGAACTCTGTATACAAAAATATTCATAACTTTTAGGGCAATTGATTATGGCCATGCTGTAGAAAGATTTTTTGTTGGAAATGACCTCCTAATGATGTCCTATTTCGTTTGATCCACGACTTTTTTGACCACCCTGTATATAAACACTTTCACAAGTTAATAATATTTTAAAAACTAGATGATATCGGTGTTTTATTACCGACTACTCTGAGAAGAAACACCGAAAAAAATGCAGAGGTCACAGTCTCTGTTAAAGTCGTGGTAGTTTGATCATATTGTGTCGGTCAGATCATGTACAGATAAATCAATTATCAGGTTTATTTTGAGATGTCATAGCGACCTTTAGTATCTATTTTTAAAAATCCATCTTCAATATGCCTACCGTCAAATGTTCAAATCAATCAACGCACCGATTATATTGATTCTCAAAAGGAAATACAAAACAGACTGATAGAAAGCAAAAAGAGGGGGAACGCAGACGGTCATTAATCTTTCCGACGTCACTCCTTATCAAAAGTCTCACCCTCGCCCTGGCAACCCCACGACCCCAGGTAGACACACGCAAGTAGTTACCGTCTGAAAGAGATAATAATAGGTGCGTCTGTGACACGAACAGTCAACCTATCCGATGTTTTTATTTTTAGAATGTCTTCAGCTAGAAATTATTTTACAAAACAGAACAGCAAAAAAGGACACAGTTTTGAACTTCAATCTTTAAGGCAACAGTTTAGAAAACAATAATTAGACTTAGTCATCATTTGAAATAAAAAAGTGTATTAATTTTAATTAAATCAAACATCACTAACTATGACACATTAAGAAGCAGTTGACTTAAGACTTAAATAGTACATTATGATATAAGTGCGGTAAGTTGAAAATTACAGCCGAGGCGATATTGCTTGCCCGAGCCGTAGGCGAGGGCTAAAAGAAAGCAGAGGCTGTAATTTTCAAAGCGCACGTATGTCATACAACGTTTTATAACATATTTGCGAGGAAATAAATAAAACTCGGACTGAACTTGCATATTTGCTTGTTTACCATATGATGAAATTTTGATACGCTTGTAAGTATCTGTCGGTCGATTTTTCGGGCGAGGCTTAGAGTAGCCTTTTTCGCTGCCTATGAGACTTCTGGCGGTGTGGAATTAATAAATTCATCATTACTTGACGACATTTTCAAATAAAAAAGTACAGCGAAAAGAAAAAGCGCGCGGAATAATTTTTACTTCTTAACAGATAAGCGACGCGCGCGCGTTCGCGCTTTTTTTTTTCAGGCATAGGCACAAAACAGCCAGTATTATTAATAAAGTAAATTAATATTTTTTTTTTTGTTACAGATATTAATGGTTGTAATTTATTGTCAAAATTAATTAAATTAAAGAATTAAATGTTTATTTATTATATTTTATCTCCCAAAGTTAATTTTATTCATAAAATGTTAACATCTTTTCTGAAATAAAAACTCTTTGCTAAGATTTAAAAAAGTACCGTTCGTTTTGACGGAGCATCTTGATAAACCGTGCGATTTACTTTACATTACCGCACAAGTGCGTAATGAGATACATTACGATATTGAAATTGGTGAAATAAGAGACCCTTTACGAGCAAATATGTTATAAAATACATTACGCAATAAAACATCCCACACTGCAGTTTATAGCAATAGTATTTTTTGTATGGGTATAAAAATATTTAATAAGCTACCCGTAGACATTAAGAACCTACATTCAATTGATATTTTTAAAAAGAAGATAAAAGTCTTCCTGATTAAATAGGCATATTACTCTGTAAAAGAATTCCTTGAAGAAAAATAATTAATATTAAAATGATTGTGATAATATGATATAAATTATAAGAAAAGTATGATGTAATATAAAATTTTTGAATAATGATAATTTAATATCTATACTAATATTATAAAGCTGAAGAGTTTGTTTGTTTGGTTGAACGCGCTAATCTCTGGAACTACAGTCGGATTTGAAAAATTCTTTTTGCATTTGATAGACCAGTTCTTGAGGAAGGCTATAGGCTATTTAACATCACGCTATGACCTTTAGGAGCCGAGCAAAAAGAAAAAAGTCAGAAAGAACGCTAAGCAAAAACGAAGTAATAGCGCGGGCAGGCGATGCGATGCGACGGGGTGGGTCGGAGTAACAAGAAATTTCACGCGGACGAAGTCGCGGGCAGAAACTAGTACTTAATATAATGTAAACTGTATAACTGTAATATTGAGTATTACATACTTTTTTAATATTTATAACCATTTAAATTGCAATGCCTTAAAGTTTACAGGCAACTAAGTTCTAAGAACCTACCTATGTAAACCATCTTCAAAATTCTGTACACTTAGTTCGCAATAAAGAATTTGAATTTGAAACAGCAGTCGGCCCTATTGAAGATTGAGAAATTTCGGCAAATTCCATCAATCAATATGACAAGCCTGATTTCTAATCCACAGCACGGAAGACTGCAATTAGCTTCAAAGCTTACCCCACTCATAATATAATTGAAATCATAACCACAATCAAAATGATAGAGCTGTCAAATTAGGCAGTAACAAGAGGACCATTACGAGTACTGCCTTACGATCATAACAATGTTGATTTCGACATATCCGCACTTGACACCTGCGGTACCTATCATAAAGAGGCGGGACATGTCGAGAAATGATATGAGATGGAGACATTTGGGAGTTGGTCTAAGTTTATAATAAAACTTCACTCAGATTTTTTGAAGTGAAAACTTCTTTAGCGGCGCTGTGTACTTTTTTTGGAATGGGTAAAAACTTCTAAACTCGCGTCAGGTCACGTGACCCTGATCGAAAATTCGTAAGACGTAAAACGTAAGACGTAAAACGTAAGACGCGCGTTGTTGAGGACAGCGCCATCTATGCACATCGGGAAGAACTACGAAGGCCTCGCGTACTAACTACGTAGTTCATCCAACAACGACGAGATGGCGCTGAACCACGGATATATAACTGACGACGAGCTCAAATACATTTTATGTACAAGGCCAATAGTATGTAAAAATGTAACTAATATCAATCGTACCATCTACGTCCTCTTCTAATACGCCTCTGCAAACATTATGGTAATCGAACAAAGGTAACATTGTGTAAAATTTCATACAGGCTCCTTATTAGTTTATCTAGTTACCACTTTAGAAATGATTAACGAAGCACTGCCGCGACCAACACCACGAACTGAAGTCTATCCTGTGTGCTTATTTGTAAATCTGAATAAATTCCTTTCACGAGAAGAATAAACCAGTCACTTTGGTCATCATACCTAATTTGCAAAAAACCCTATAAAATAAGGAACACACCTTAACACGCGTGTTTTGTTTATAAGACGATTCACAAAATACACTCGTAATTGTTCAAGTTTTCACTTCTGTCGGCACTACCGGAGTGCCAGTGTTTTTTTGAAGTGAAAACTTCTTTAGCGGCGCTGTGTACTTTTTTTGGAATGGGTAAAAACTTCTAAACTCGCGTCAGGTCACGTGACCCTGATCGAAAATTCGTAAGACGTAAAACGTAAGACGTAAAACGTAATACGCGCGTTGTTGAGGACAGCGCCATCTATGCACATCGGGAAGAACTACGAGGGCCTCGGGTACTAACGTCAGACGTAAAACTTAAGACGCGCGTTGTTGAGGACAGCGCCATCTATGCACACCGGGAAGAACTACGAGGGCCTCGCGTACTAACTACGTAGTTCATCCAACAACGACGAGATGGCGTTGTAAATCTGAATAAATTCCTTTCACGAGAAGAATAAACCAGTCACTTTGGTCATCATACCTGATTTGCAAAAAACCCTATAAAATAAGGAACACACCTTAACACGCGTGTTTTGTTTATAAGACGATTCACAAAATACACTCGTAATTGTTCAAGTTTTCACTTCTGTCGGCACTACCGGAGTGCCAGTGTTTTTTTTTTTATGAAAAATGGTGTTAGCATTTTCAATGCTCTTGCATCAGGTTCTTCACAAGAGACAACCAAAAGAAGCAAAAGAACTAAAAGCTGAGACCCATTTCATATCGAAGTACGATGACAAAGGAACGTTTATGCATAAATATGTACTTTTTCAAAACACCCTAGTTACCCATAAGAACTGTTCTAAAGAACTTCTGGAACGTATAACAGTTTGAACTCTTTGGAGAGGAGGATAAGCTTCATTTTAAAAAAAGGATGTTATAACACACGCTGTCATCTGTCACTCAGACGGCAGTCCAACCCCAATGGCAACGGTCGTGTGGGTGTCGTAATGACCTTGGCGCGTCGAATCAATACAGAACAATGCTCTCGATCACCCATTGTTTCAACCCAGGCTCCAATTTACACTTATTGTAGTTTGGAGTTGCGTTAAACACTCGACCAGTGATGTAAATATGAAAGCAGGTTTTTAGAAAATTTCAAACATATTTGTGTAAAATGTGTGTTGTAAGTGCATAAATTTAATTGCCATTCGTCTGGTTAGTTTGAAGTTACAATATTACAGTTTGAGCCATTTATGTTTTAGTCTGGCGTCGAAGTACGGTTTTGCAGTTTAGTGTTCGTTATAGTCTGGCGTCGAAGTACGGTTTTGCAGTTCAGTGTTAGATTAAGTCGAACCAGCTCCTGTATTAGGAAGGTACGATAACTTTATTTCATTTTAGAACTTCATAATTTAGCGGACTCTTGTGTGATGTGTCCACTTGATTTGATTATTGGACCAAATACCAGCATTTGCATATAGGTAGGTACAATTTTATCGCTATTAACTTATCATCACCATAATTCTTTCCGCAACTACTCCGACAAAGGGCTGACTAATTTCTATGACAATAACGTCATTCGTCATGACAAAGGCCACCCATCCAAATCAGTTCACACGTGTGCCATCAAACGGAAAACACACGTATAGAGGTTGATGCTTTCTAATATCCTCGCTCCGGGCAAGGAGTGTCACGTGTCAAAATAATTTCTCTGTGCCTTTGTTACTAGCAACAACTTTTCATTACCTACATTGCTGATTGCTGAGCAATATAGGTTTAATTATAGATTGTTATTGTTCGCCATTTAAATCACCATTTTGATCGCACAAAGAAACGCATTGTGAATAAGAAGTAGCCACTTGATGAGAATAAGTAATATGAAAAGGAATTAATATGCCATTTACCTTCGCTTAATGCTACGTTAAGTGTTTGTTTGGACTTTGGAAGGTATATATCGGTCACAAAACTAAGCAACAAATTAGATCGATACGAGTCGGTTTACCGATTACTCAGCAACTCGAAATATCTCGTTCGGTCGTGCATTTGCAATTGCGTGGATAGCCAATCGCTCTATTGCTATTTCCATCCTGCGAGCGAAGCTACTGTTTATATCTCAGGCGCGTTTGTACAAAGGCGTTTCACACAGCTGACAGCTTTGATTGATGGCTGACAAAATGTCGACATACAAGGAAGATGTTGGACCTCGTGTTGCTCTGGTAGGTCTGCAATCACGAAGTATAATGTAATTTTCTTTGGAATTTATGACCAAATAACTACGTCGCGTTGCCATCATTTTATCGCTATACAGTTGCAGAAGTTTTTGAAGGCTTTAACTATACTCGCTTATGAGCATTTTTTTACGCAACTTGTACCTATGGGTGTTGTGTTAGTAGCTTTAATTTCAGCGAATGCCTTTTCCTGTCTCAAATCTTTCTCTCTATTTCTATACAACTCGTACACGTGACAGAGTTCAATTTAAAATGTAACACAGTACACATCTGCCACATTTTTTTACATTTTCCTTTGAAGTTGTCCGACGGAGTGCAGCGAGCGGTATGAATCGTTCATTAGGCAAGGCAACAGTTCATTTCGTCTTCATAAACTAAAACCTGGAACCCTTTGAGGGTAGTTGAAGACTCATTTTAACTGATTAAAGACATTCATGGTTCTGTATGCTTACCAAAACACATTCTTGCATCGTTCTCTGCATGTGGCGAGTCCATTGTATTGAAATACTATATGCTAAACCATACCATTAAAATACCATTCGCTTCAAAATTAAGTTTACAAATAAATATTCGTAGCATGACGGATGTAAGTAGGTATTATTCCTAACATCACATTTTAATTAAGTATTAAATACATGGTAGTGTTAATATTTTATATGTTCACCTACATACACAGTAAGAATAAATAAACTCATGCGGCCATAAAATGTCTTCAGTGATTTCACCAATATTTATTTCTAAAGTAAAGATTTGTCGTTGAATCTTTGGAGAAAGGAGACCACCCGATGTGCCTATGGAATAACAATTAATATTATATACTCACACATATAAATAGAGCTGTTCTTTGTCGATATTTCGTTAATGTCGATATTTCAACTCTGTATAAGTATGATAAGGTCCTGATAAACCCAATGTTATCGTTCGCAAATTTAGCTATCGATCCATGTTTTATAAAAGTTTTCCGTATGACGATGACTGAAATTATTAATCATGTTGTTACTTTGGTACCTATATTAGACAAAAGTAGGCTCCTAAGTTGAAATTAAAAGTTCAAAGTCGGTCCAAATTGCTGGATATAATTATTTACATTTAAGTAATTATTTATTTCGCCATGGTTTTCGCAACATTTATATTCGCTTTATACAATGAACCGAAGCAGTCGTTTCCTAAAATCTTTCAATCGACAAACCTCCCAAACGAAATTATCGACATCGTACTTCAGACCAACACTGGCCGTCTCGTTCGCGGGTCGAATGCAAACTGATCAAGAAGGCAGGGGGGTACGTGACCACTGAATACGGGCCACAGACACACGGATGTCCACCATTGACTACTGAACTACTATTTGTTTATATGTAAGTACTATAATATAGCACACGTGATTGTGTATGCCATATCACGGACAAGTTGGGCTTGGTAAAGAAGAAAAAAAAATGGAACCGATGAGGAACCCTCGCTTGGAGTGCCTTAGAGATGGAATGGCCCTTTTTTGAACAGTAGAAAGAAGTTAATCTAGTGGCAGGCCTATATTAATGCCATCCTGTCTGGATTACTTTACAAAGTATTGTAAGTAATGGGGTTATCGCAGCTCACTTCACAACCTGAGTCCTCCAATTTCTGTATTAGTCTTCCCAGGCTCAGTTAGCCTTGGATGACTGGGCTGACTAAACTGGACTGGACTTGGCAAAAAATACGATAAAATATAGGTAACTTTGAACTCGACAAGCATTGAATAAGCGAATGATTGCACCGATTAACTATTCCAATTGTTTTTGCAGGAGTGAAGAGTTGACTCTTAACTCCAATGTTACTTATCATGAATTATAGGTACATGAAGACAAAAACAGCTTAAATTGTTTAGTGTTATTTAACACTACTTACAGCTTTTCCAAATCAAAATATTCTAAAATAATAATCACCAAATAAATTAAAAGCAGATGACCTGAAACCCGTCTGTGCCTAAAACGGAATAGATTAGGTCATCCGACGACCGGATGGAAGATTAATTTTATACAAGAGGCCCAAATATGACGTAATAGTCTGCAATCAGAAAACCAGACAGAATACCGTGCATCATATTATGTGGATATAATAATTATTCATCAGTCATTTCACCGAAATTCTCGTCTTGGTTAAGCTAAATATCATTTTGGATAAAGATTTCCAGCTAGATTGAAATTGAAGCGAAGCTACAACAAACCACAAACGTTGGATTGGAATTAAAAAAAGCAATTTAAAAAAATTAAATCGAATTCAAAAAGCTGTATTTCAGTTTTAGTTTTTTACCACCGACTTCCGAAATTAAAGTTATTTCATAATTTTGAGTTAAGTAATTTTTATTTGAAGTCGATTTAATTTTTATGAAGTGAAAACTTCTTTAGCGGCGCTGTGTACTTTTTTTGGAATGGGTAAAAACTTCTAAATTCGCGTCAGGTCACGTGACCCTGATCGAAAATTCGTAAGACGTGACGCGCGTTGTTGAGGACAGCGCCATCTATGCACATCGGGAAGAACTACGAGGGCCTCGCGTACTAACTACGTAGGCCTCGCGTACTAACTACGTAGTTCATCCAACAACGACGAGATGGCGCTGAACCACGGATATATAACTGACGACGAGCAAATCTGAATAAATTCCTTTCACGAGAAGAATAAACCAGTCACTTTGGTCATCATACCTGATTTGCAAAAAACCCTATAAAATAAGGAACACACCTTAACACGCGTGTTTTGTTTATAAGACGATTCACAAAATACACTCGTAATTGTTCAAGTTTTCACTTCTGTCGGCACTACCGGAGTGCCAGTTTTTTAAATTACTTTTTTATTTTGTAATTTTTAGTTTTAAGTAAAAACTGGAATATTCGTTTCTAATAAGTAGGTAGGTAATAGTTTTGTCGTAAATATTGCACTAGAATTTAACCAAGGTTTTGAGATGTTTTCCTTTTGACACTATCCTACCCATGGGTCGTATCAATAACCCAAGCCATCACACTTACACGTATTAGTCCATATCTTGAAAATTACTAAATCGATTTTGATGAAACTTGCACTGTTCCCTAAGTTCAAGTAAATGTAAGCCAAGAAATGGTCACGATCCGATTAATAGTTGCGGAGAAATGCGCGGACAAACATACATGTCTATAATTTTTTTTATATTTGTTTGGAAGCCCTAATAATATATGAATATTATGCAATTCCAATAATATTACATGCATACGTGTCGAATTGATAACCTCGTTTTTTTTGAAGTCGGTAAAAAATTAACAGTTATCCCATTCATCTGTCCATGCTTGAGGCCTGCCCAAGGTCCTAGGGGCAGTTCTAGGACTCCACTCAAACACCCTCGTAGACACCACGAAACCTATCCGTTATGTAAAAAATCCCACATACAACGGTAGGTACAAGAGGATGTTTTTAAATACTACCGTACGTGGAATCTACCTAATAGAACGAGACGTCAAAACGTGCTTTCACAAACACAATAGCTAATAACTAGCTCAATAAATTATAGGAGAATCCACCTCATTAGGTGCACTTGTATCTTCTATTTCGTCATCTTACGCAATGCACTGTACTATCGAAAGTGTGAACTTGTCAGTGAGAACATTCCTCGTGCCACTCTTCCACATTTCGACTTCCGTCACTCAACATGGATATTTTTCTTTGTATTTCACTTTCTGTCAGCACTTCACAGCGGTGACTCTGTAAGGTCGGCAAAATAAATAGCCATCATCCATTTAGTAATGGGGCAGAAACTGACAGTAAGCCCCTATTTTCTTAAGCTTCTTAGCGATTGGCGCTTGTCATATTATCTAACAGAATTCAAAGATTCCTTAACAATTCACAGTGCCTAAGCTTCCAGTGCGTATGTCTCCAGGCATCGTTGTGCTTTATACCTGGACAAGGTCGCCAAGATGAATAAAACTCCTTGTTGGATGTATGAGCAACGTGCTTACAAACAAAATCTCTTGCGCTTGTTTACTAGGTCAGACTCAGTTTACACATACAGACAGACAGCCAGCGCCATCTAGTCGTTCTATAGCGCATTAGTAGTCGTAGCTATTATTGAAAGTTAAAAATCTCATTATCTTTATTATTATAATAGTAATTTACTGGGCTACTCCAATTATAGAAAATAATATTTATTTTAATTTTTAAGTCTCATTCTAGAGCAATAATTTGTCAGTAGGTTCTGTAAGTAGATATTTACACGCTTAACCAGACCAATTTAACATTACATACTAACGAAGTCAAAATTAATGATCAATCATTTCATTTCCCAGTTAGAAAATTCAAACATGGAATTAGTTAATCGCAGTTGCATACATTATTATTTTTGTACTGGCAATGTCAGTTGTAAGACAAGCACGTAAGAGTGAGAATTGTGTGTCGGACGTCCGTCTGGCTGTTCGTTGCTTCCTGCCGGTACAAAAACACGCTTTTACGCATGCGCCAAGCGCGGACCGGTGCGTGAATCATTTGTGCAAGCGCACGCGTGCCTCTGACACTTGGATGTCGCTTTTAGTACCGTATACGTACCTACTACCTAGTTAATTACAGAAATATTGTAGAAATTTGTAGTTTTTAATTAAGCAGCTTATACATTTATTTCAATTAACAAAACTTAAGAAAAAATCTAAAGATCTTTCAAGTCAGGAATGTCTTTAAATAAGTTTCAGGCCATCTTAGAATAATTTTGTAGGTAATAAGTAGTTACTTTATTATGCCCTATGGAAAACAAAAATATTAGGTATGCGATTGAGTAGGAAAATTAATTATAAGACTCGGTATCTCATAGGTACTAGGAAATTGAAATAGAACATTGAACCCATTCGAAATTAAATTTTACAAGAAAAGCCTCTAATATTTCTTGCAGCAAACATTTCGATTCCCATAATGTCTTAACTAACATTAAGCATTATTAATACACAGAATTCTGTGCATTACATCGTAGTGTTTAAGTGTGAAATTAATATGCACCACCAGTTGCACGTGCATAGAGATAGGCGTACTTCCGAACTTCCTACAAGTTCCCTTAAGATACAACACGTCCGTCCGTAACGTAATTAGTTCAACCTCACGTATTCCAAGAATCCTGTGGTTACTACGCTTATTTGGATAAGTAAGTATAAACAAAACTATTACGATTATCCAGTGAAATCATCTGCGGCATTCTTGAGCCATTGCGCGTCTAAGCAAAATAGGACGTACAAATAGGAAAGATAAAACTGTACTTAGGCACACTGTGAGTAAGACTTACTCATGTTTTTGCATTTTTAATTATGTTTATACTTACTACTTCAATAGCAAGTTATTTTGCATAACTACGTGCCATGGATCTCTCTTTTCGCGTCGATTACTTATATGGAAGTGTAAGAATGCCGATGGTTATTCGGAATTACAAAACCGTAAGTTACATCATTTTGGTGGTATTTTACTGTCTTTTATTACAATCGAACAATAACAACCCGTTTTTGTGGATATTGATGGGCGCCAAAAGCACAGCCAAAAAAAATTGGTACAATGCGTTACGGGAGACGGAAATATGTTTTAGGTACCAATTATGTAATACACTATGAGGTCAAATACATATTTGACCTCATAGTGTATATACAGGGTGTTTGGTAGAAAGACCGACATAATTTTCTTAGGGATAGGAAATATCATACTATCCTAGTTTTCACCCATAACACCCGTCTTTAGGGTTACGGTAGGTAATTGAGATAATAATATGTTTCTTTTTAATTACTCTAAATATCGTCACAACTATTTTGTTTGTGGTTGTGATATAGCGCAATAATGTTTAGTATTACCTGCAATTTACATTTATGTACAATTGGTTCTATAAAATTACTTGGGTGCTTCCAAAGTCGTAAAGATGTGTTAAGAAACGAAAAAATTAAATTAAAAAATTCACAGTATAAATAAAAAACACTGGCACTCCGGTAGTGCCGACAGAAGTGAAAACTTGAACAATTACGAGTGTATTTTGTGAATCGTCTTATAAACAAAACACGCGTGTTAAGGTGTGTTCCTTATTTTATAGGGTTTTTTTGCAAATCAGGTATGATGACCAAAGTGACTGGTTTATTCTTCTCGTGAAAAGAATTTATTCAGATTTACAAATAAGCACACAGGATAGACTTCAGTTCGTGGTGTTGGTCGCGGCAGTGGTAAGAGAAGCAAGCCGCTCGCATAGAGCTCGTCGTCAGTTATATATCCGTGGTTCAGCGCCATCTCGTCGTTGTTGGATGAACTACGTAGTTAGTACGCGAGGCCCTCGTAGTTCTTCCCGATGTGCATAGATGGCGCTGTCCTCAACAACGCGCGTCTTACGTTTTACGTCTGACGTTTTACGTCTTACGAATTTTCGATCAGGGTCACGTGACCTGACGCGAATTTAGAAGTTTTTACCCATTCCAAAAAAAGTACACAGCGCCGCTAAAGAAGTTTTCACTTCAAAAATAAAACAATTATGTGCTAGCAAATGACATCCCCAATCAAAAAATTGTGTCGGTCCTTCTACCAAACATCCTGTATATAGATATACATAAATCAATGACATAATTGTCTTGTAGTTCAGGTTAACTTATGTCCATAAAGGAGCTTATAAACTTAGGTGAAGTTTCATATTTTATGGCATTTAGGGCTCTTGGTTTATCAGATCTTAGTCTAATTGTGTAACACACTATCAATCGGAATCTGAATCATTTTGAAGCAAATTGCTAACCCATTGCTGCATAAGTTCGAAAAATTTGTCTGCTCAACACAATGAATATTTTTGTTGAACTGTCAAATGAAACTGATTCTGATTGATAATGTGTTACGCAATTGCCCCGCTAGTTAACGTTATGAGAAGGCAAGAATTGAATAAAATACACAACAAACCTCAACTTTGGCACAACACCAGATTGAATAACTTTAACAGAGGGCTTACTGGCTTCATAAAGGAACTGGCAAGATAAACACACAAGGTAAACACCACACAAAATCCGTAGCACGATAGTAATTTCTAATCTGGAGCGAGTGCAAAACTACTGCATTTCATATCGATCGTACAGCTGCAGTCATTACAATAGAACGCGCCGTCGGTATTAACAACATTGCCGTACCTTTTGTACGCCAGCACTCATACCTAATAAAGCAATAAAATTATTCTGATCTACGTAAGCAATTACTGTAATTAGATCATACTGAATAGTGAAATCCGTTATTGTCACCTATGTTTATACTTGACAGGACACAGCTTATAATAAGCCTTTCTAGTGGTTTTTTCATTACAGCATTCGTTTTTAACGATCTTAATAAAATCATATTTGTTTCTGTATAAAGATTACATGCCTCGTATTTCGTCGACCAGTGATAATTACAGAATTCTCATCGTATTCATGGACTTTTTAAATATTCAACCCTTGATGTCATTGACATTCATTATTAAAAGCAATGATGCCATCGATGTGTGGTTACATCAGGAAATGGATTCACGAATTTTTTAAATCATTTCCTCAACGGAAATAAAAATGGTTGCCATACGTGCACAGATTAAAAACTTCATCATACTCGTAATCGTACTTCCTTGCTTTAAAAAAGCAATCTGCATTATGTTTCTATCCTTCTCTCAAAAACATGTGTGACAGAGACAGGTTATGTAGTGGGTAAATTGATCCGCCAGCCGATGTTGAAATGAGACACTATTCGTGCACTGGCGTCCCTAGATTCTTATTACCTGCCATGTAGGGAGAAACAATACGTCATCCAGATTCATGTAGGGTTTCATATGGTCTTTCAAACTGAAGTGTTTGACGATGTAATGCCAAACTCTACTTCAAGGCTGAAAAGTTAAAATGCCTTGCATAGAGACGAATTTCAGGTGATAATTTTGGTAATTGACCTGTTTCTGACCATAGTCTTAATGAAATGCCCTTCGTTAAGCCGAATTTTAAGTTATCATAACATACTTATTTGCAACTAAATTATTTCTGACTGTTCCCAAACAAAAGCAAGACTGTATAATACACTTACTTAAGAAAATATCCAAAGCAGATACGAATATACCAAATTGATTACTCTTTTAAAGTTGAGTCGGCCGAATCATAAGAAACCTCAGGCAGTAGCGGTACATAAAAAGATGCGCCAATAATGTTTACGACTTTTAATCCAGTCTTTAAGCAGTCGTAATTAATGAATACGTCGAATTACATCAGACGATTAAATTCCCCTCACGATCTTACAGCACGCGAAAGAAAATCGCAAATCCAGTTGGATAGCAAAAAGAACGGAATTGAATCACGAACGGACAGGTCATTGGATACAAAAGAGCAAATAAAGATTAAAGAAAAAACTCGATCTGAGAATCAAGACAAGGCCCGATGTTAGGTGGACAAAAAAGCAATTTTATCAACTTGTGTTCTGTATAATAGGAGCACTGTTCGAACTGATTTGGACAGAAGAATATGTTTATGTATACGCAGAGAAATTCAACAACGAAATGAATTGGGAAGCAGCTGCTGCAAATTTAGGGCAGCGTATCCAAAGGATCGTGACTGGTTGAGGAATATAATAGAAAGTTGAAATTTTTACGATCTCCTGTGTGCTGTTTTACTACTTTGTTTTTTGTTATGGCACATATATTTATTGCTAATTTGAAGTTTGTAATTTGACTTATACTAGACCCACCAGTGTTGAAAGTGTTCGTCGGATATTGTTCCATTTTTACCAACTATAAATCATGTGCTGATTTCATGGTAACAGTTTGCGCGTCTATGTTCTTTAATTTTACCGTCATAATGGCAAAAAAAACAACGAAAGAAACCATGAGAAGAAGAAGAATGTGGATGGATGGATGGCCAGAAAGGGGGTGACTAGTGACTATTGAGATGACGATGATGTGAAGTGATATTATAATTTCCTTTCTCAAAAGGTGGAAACGAATCTTGTCAAATTGCTTTTGTTTCCCTATAAAGTAAAGAACAGCATATAAACAGCATGCTTGTAAAAAAAGCAATCATAAAGCTGGGTTAGGTCAGATTTAAAAAGTTTAAAGTATTTTAGACTTGTTTCTTAACCATGGATTGAAATGTGTAAGTGTGTAACACATCACTGATCTCTTAAAATATTTATAATTCCTAGATTTAAAACAACACCCGCATCCCGATTTGGTGTGAATGTGCAGTTCTAAATATAACCGTGGCTTAAACATCTGAGGGGAATTCGGGGGTTCAAAGACCTCGCGAACCGGCCCGTGCCGCGATAAAATACACCATTTTTATGGGAGAACTCGAGCGAAACAAAGTTCATGGGCAGACCTCGTTAATAAACGCAATTTATTTGATAAAGTATCAACAAATATTATTAATATTCATAAAATATTAGAACCACTTCGTTCTATTTTAGGTACAGGACAGAAAAAGCTTTGTGCTATACTTAATGTGCAAATCTGACTCCTAAGTTAGCGTTTCTGGAAGCCCTTATGTAAGTACCTACCTAGTTCTTGTGTTGGTTGGCATTCTTCCAAGCCTATAAATGTCCTGAGCGGCGAAAACCATAGATGCAGCTTCCTTATAAAGTAAAATAGCCAACTGGATTGAGAAATAAAGTTTTTCAGCGTACGTACGCTGAAAAACTTTATTTGCATGCTGATTACCGGTAGTAAAAACCTTTATCTCTAATTCTAGTACATCATAAATTTAGATTATAAAGTTCATTGCCAAAGTCAATTAACAGTAACCGTGTTAATTTAATAGAACATGTCATCGTCCCAACCTCACACATCACTTTATTTAGCAGAAGTATATGTATTACTATTAAGTATTCTGTGGTGGAAATGCGAAAAGTTTTAGTCCGAAATAACAAAGTTTATAGTGGATAAGACGGAAATTAAATAGACGGATCATTTCAGGAGATCCGATCGGAATAACTCAACACTTTTGATACATTTTTTGGATAAGGTTGATGCAAATCGAAACTTTGGGAGTCAGCAGAATCGTCAAAACGCAAACGGACTCAAATATCAATTTAATCAATATTTGAAACCTAATTCGTCGTGGTAGGACCAAAACCAGTTTATGTTTAAGTTGAACCTTGTTGAACAATAGTGGCAAGACCACACAGTGGGCTTTATAACAACGAATCTGAAACTTGAATGGGGCTTAATCGCCTTTTATTTGTGGTCAATGTTGTGACAAGATCCTGAAGTGGAAACAACTGCGCGTTGATTTGATTTAAACGCAAACGGATATTACTGCGTTTAAAGAGAAAGTCGCATGCAGTGTAAACTATTATTTATTTTGTTATTAAATGATTATTCATCAAACGACGTTACGGCAGGACGAGCTCTGGTTTTTTAAAGGAAGGAAGGGTGTGGAGAGGCCTCTCACACTGCAAATTGAAAAATATTCTGCTGAGGCAGACCAACGAAAATATGTAGAGCTTCTTAGCACATAATCTAAGAAGTGTGGTTAAGAAGGAAGTGAACACGGAGACGATGGCTGATCACAGAGATGTACTACGCCGACTAGAAACAAATTGGTGTAATAAGGATGAAGATTCTTAAAAGCAATAAAGTCGACGAGTCTGAGGTAAGAAATCATTTACGAAATAACTGATACCGCTGATTCGCAACACCTGCTCGTACATTTGGATGTATTTTTGGGTAAAACAATGTTACTTGTATAATTTAATTTGGGACCAGTTGCTTGTTATGATATCGATACATCTATCTGCCTATCTTGGTGCCAAACATTGGAAACTTCCAGATTTCTTTTGCGAAACATAACTAGGTAGGGATTTTTATTTTCGGTGCATTGAGAATGCGCTGCCTCTGAAATGTTGATCATTGGGGGCGGTTGGTTTTTTCTGTAGAGAAGACCATTTCTGAGTCATTGAAAAGGTGACCTTTCTATTCTATTTTTCTCTATGGCAATAGTGCCGATGTCGACAATTCTGCAACCTTATACAATGTCAGAAGTTCGGAACTACATATGTATATCCACATTGTGGCGTACTTAATTCATGCAATCCGAGGGCTCGAAATTCGCAATGGGCCATTTCAAACTAGTACTATCATTGAAGATACGCCGTTTTCATGAGCTAGCATTGCAATAGCAACGCTAATGACATTTTATACTAAGGTCGAGCCTTTAATTATGCGTATGTGTCCAAGTGTTTATGTAAAGCTTGGTAAAGATCCCGCTACCAGTCATTAGTTAGCTAGGCACTGTCATACTTCGAGTTTAGAATTACAATATGCGTGTTGCTTGCCAGTACAGTGCGTGCCACGTAAGAAGAGACTTGACACACCACGTGGTCTGACATGCGCAGAACACGATTTTAGGTATCTTTAGCGGTATGAGGTCTGAGTGCGGGACGGGACCGGGCGTCATAGGGGCGGCGGAAAGAGGCGGGGGAGGCGGGGTCAAGTCTCTTCTTACGTGGCACGCACTGTAAACCTAGCGTAAAGTAACTGTGGAACAATCATTTAGTAATAATAAGTAATAGGTATATTATGGTGCTTGTGGCTAAGTAATAACAACCGCACGGGTTGATCGATCAGGTTAAGGTACGCTTGCCGCGGTTGGTCCGTGGATGACCCATCCATGACCATCATGACCATCTTTACATACCAAGACCCCTCGCCTCCGTGCCTCGGAAAAAACGTTAAGCCGTTGGTCTCGGTTGTCATTCGTGGATCTTTGTCAGTCGTTATCTGACAACCAGTCATACCAAGGGGTATCATATTACCCAGTAACTGGGTTGTGGAGGTCAGATAGGCAGTCGCTCCATGTAAAATACTGGTATTCAGCTGCATCCGGTTATACTGGAAGCCGACCCAACATGGTTGGGAAAAGGCTAGGCAGATGATGATATATGGTAATCTGATCTGGAATTTGGGACTGTAAATCCTTCGTTGTATCCAATTTATAAAGAATTACCTACCAACACAATTGTTGAAGTCGATTGGGAAATAAATGGTAGGTATTTCTGAATTTAGTGATAATTATGAAGTTACTCATTTAATAAACGTTAATTATTATTGAAATCGCGTGCATTGAATGTATTGATTCCGTACATTGCAGTAGGAAGCATTTGGAGGTAAAATCAATATTTATTTATCAATTAATTTAATTAGGTAAGTACCTCAAGGTTGGTGCAACAGATAGGTCTACCTAGCTCAATTTGTGACTAAATGCACATTATCAGCCCTAAATAAGTTTCTTTGAAATGAACATTAAGTACATTCAGAATGCTGAATCTTATAAGTATTTTTTTTTCAGGCATAGGCACAAACAGCCAGTATTATTAATAAAGTAAATTAATATTTTTGTTTTTGTTACAGATATTAATGGTTGTAATTTATTGTCAAAATTAATTAAATTAAAGAATTAAATGTTTATTTATTATATTTTATCTCCCAAAGTTAATTTTATTCATAAAATGTTGACTACTTTTCTGAAATAAAAACTCTTTGCTAAGATTTAAAAAAGTACCGTTCGTTTTGACGGAGCATCTTGATAAACCGTGCGATTTACTTTACATTACCGCACAAGTGCGTAATGAGATACATTACGATATTGAAATTGGTGAAATAAGAGACCCTTTACGAGCAAATATGTTATAAAGATTATTATTATTACTAGATACTAACAACAATCATTTCCCTTAAGCATAATGATAAGACAATATTATATCAGTCTCCCTTTCATGATTGCTTTCTAGCTAGAATCCAGTTGACCAGTTCATTAAAAGTTGACTTTTAATGGAAATGCAATTAAAGAGATCCTGTGTTGGTTTCTCTAAATGAAATCAACGGTAATATTTCATTCTATTGAATAAGTTTCATGCATAAAAAAAACATTGCTTGCAGCTTGCAGCTCATGCTGCGGAAAAAAATTCACGCAGCGTCGAACAGACGAATCTAATAACTCGTAGGAAACCAGAGGGGCGAAGAGATTAAAATAAATAACCGAGATAAAACCGAGGCGACGAAACTTATGGGGGTAGGTCATGAGAGGTGTGTGGTCTCACACACAAGGTTCCTAAACTTGGACGTTCTCTAACAGCAAAATAAATACACTTAATACACATCACACAAAGTAAACAGCCACTCAATGGACCATTATGAAAGAAATTAATCACACACTTTATTATTGTTTTTACATACCTACCTTGCGGAAACAATTGGGGCGTACGGGAGCCGGTATTCCGAATTAGTAAACACACACTGATGTTGCACTGCACTTAAATAATACACAATAAATTCACTTTATAATTTCGGGTCGGTTTGTGTCATCTGGTGACAGCTGCCTCGTATTTTTTTGCCGCGAGGTTGTCAGATGTGTCCTTGAAGGACGCTGTAGGAGCGCGCCATGTTGATTTGAGGACGGGCGCGTGGCGACTGCGCTCTGCCGCCCCTTGCGTGGCGCATGCGCTGTGCGTCACCCTATATCCCTCGGTCCCGCCATCCCACCCGCACCCGGCCTTCCTTCCTTGTTCCCAAATCCTGCGTTGTCCTTGCCGTGTATATTGCAGCTATGGTTATTCATCTATACCCAAAGCTTTTAGGAAAGTATAGAGATTGTTATTTATAAATAGAACGAGATATCCGACAATTCTGATAAGTTTTGGTAGCGGTTTTCGGTGTTATATGTAGGTACTTACTATTATAATTTATAAGTTTACAGGGTTCTAAGACTTTTTGGGGATTCCTTTATTTGACTGCTTTAAATCACCCTACCCCCCGTAATCCTGAGGTGCCCTGCCACAAGGGTAGCGTTGCAATAAAGGGCAATTCACCCCTGGATGGGGTGTTTTGTTGTAAAATCACAGCATAATGGGATTATGGTTCTCAAAATTTATATCACCCATTGGTCAAGTGGCAACTGGCTACGTTGATTGTCTGAGCGTTCCCGGGTTTGATTAATTTCAAGTCGGGCAGAGTAATTTTTCTTAGGTTTCTAATTAGGCGTTACCGAGTAGTAGCTAGCAGTAGCGTTTGCTCACTCTTACATCAGACTCACATCCAAAACATGAGAATTTTAAAATGTTTAAAGAGCAGGCCCTTTTTTACACGAAGTTTACGTTACATTCATAAATATAGTACCTTAACTTTCATTGTTGTCTGCCGGCTCGCCCGGGGGCGTACAAACGTGACGGGAAGCGAGTGATGCATTCGGGAGAGCACCCACCAATCGCCCACAACACGCCTACGCGACACTGATGGAATAAGACTGACGAGAAGGCTCACAGACTGACTGCCTCGTTGATCTAAAACTCTGGGGCAAGAGCGTTTGCAGGACCCAATGTTCTGGCTTCGATCAGCAAACAGGCTGGATTTGAGCCTGATTTATGGCAACGTAGGTACTCATATTATATTACATGGAACTTGGCTGCACTGCCTGTTGAGGAATGTATACTCCTTAGTTAGTACTCTATGGTTGTGTTGCCTAGCAATACTGACTATTGATAAAAAATGTCATCCGATTCATTCGTTTTTTCTAGTAAGATATAAAATATACTTTTCTCGTTTCTCTTAACTGTTTTCCTATATCCTCGCCACCTAACTTTAACATTGTAGCAGAGCGTGGTTGTGAGAGAAGCTGCAAAAGTTTTTCCTAGTAGGAAAGAATAATTAAGAAAAATAAAATTATTCTAGCAGAAAGTGTACCTAGACAAATCCATCGAAAATGGATAAGGCTATAGCTGAAGCCTCAAAGGTACAAATAGTGCACCTAAACGGAAACAACTACAAGCACTGGAGATATAGGATCGAAATGGTATGCAGAGCCATTCCCGGAGCTGAACAAATTTTGGAAGGGAAAATAATTAAGCCCGGAGAACTAGCAAAGACTGCTGATGCTGTTGCGAAAGTAAAATATGAGAACGATTTGCAACAATTTATAAAGATTGATTGTATAGTATTGACTCTGATGACAACGAATATGACAGACGAGTTACTGGAGCAAGTCATGCGTTACAAAAGCGCAAAAGAGGTATGGGACGAACTAGAACGCCTATACAGTGGAAGTAGCGAAGACAAAAGTTACGATCTCTGTCTGAAATTCTTTGATTATAAAAAGGATCCTGAACATGACTTAAGGAAGCACATCTCTGCGTTGAAGAATATTTGGCACGAGCTAAATAGCCAAATCGAAGCAAATCTGCCTGAGATATTACTAATTTGTAAGATACTTGGAACTTTGCCACAAGAATATTTTGCTTTTAAGTCAAGTTGGCTTTTAATAACAAAAAAGGATCGGACAGTGGAGAATCTGACGTCGCAACTGAGCGCTTATGAAAAAGCATTGACTACTAAAGAAACTGAGAATACCGAGGAAGTATTAGCCGTGAAGACTCGGAAGAAGATGAAGAATACAGTTTTCAAATGTAATTATTGTGGAGAAGCAGGCCATGTTGTGCGGAAATGCCAAAAATGGATAAAAGATGGTAGACCGCCAAAGCCGTCAAACGCTATACAAGATCCAAATGTGTCTGTAAATATGACTGTGTTAGCTATTGAGAATGGATTGCCAATAGATAAAGTTAACTGGTACGTTGATAACGGAGCGACAAGTCATGTTACTAACAGAGGTGACTTCTTCGATAGCTTCGAGCACTTCAAAGGAACACATACGGTGACTGCGGCAAATGGAGAAACCATTGAAGCAATTGGTAAAGGCAACATTAGAGCTGAAGCCATCGTTAATGGAAAAGTTGAGCAAATACTTTTGAAAGACGTTTGGTATGTCCCAAAGATTAAAAGAAACTTATTCTCAATGCTGTCTGTGCATGATAATTTGGTCACAAGTACGTTCGAATCTAAACCTAAGCAATGTGTAGTTAAAGTAAATGGAGAAGCAAAAGTAATTGGAACTAGAACGATTAAAGGGGGACTATTCAAGCTGGAGTTGAAATGTGTCGCGCCTAAAAATCAGGAAGTCAATCAATTACTGACAAACCCTTTACAAGTATATCATGAAAGGCTGGTACATCAGAACAAAAGACATGTTTGTCAGGTCATCGAAAAAGAGCTAGGATTAAAAATGGAGAACAACCAATCCAACATTTGTGAAGGCTGTGTCTATGGAAAGGCGCACAGGCATTCATTTGGAACAAGGGTTAGAGCTACTAAATCTGGAGAACTAATCCATGCAGATTTATGCGGGCCATTTCCTTATTCGATTTCGAAGTTTCGATATTACATCCTGTTCAAAGACGACTTCACACGTTATCGTCATATCTACTTTCTTCGACAAAAGTCTGAAGCAGCTTCAAAGCTTAAGATATTCTTAAATGAAGCTAAAGCAGCAGGACATGTCATTAAAGAAATGTTAAGTGACAACGGAGGAGAATTTGTTAGTGCGGAATTCAAAAATATCCTAACTGAAAACGGAATTAAGCAAAGACTCACAATGCCCCACACCCCAGAGCAAGCAGGCTGTGTAGAGCGTGAAAATCGAACGGTTGTAGAAGCCGCACGCGCCATCATGCACGCACATGATAAAATTCCTGATGACTTGTGGGCAGAGATAGTAAATGCGACAGTCTACGTGTTGAATCGCACAGGGCCAACGAACGTGCCAAGCAAGTCTCCACATGAGTTGTGGTACGGACAGAAGCCAGCGATAAAACATCTTAGAATACTTGGTTGCATCTGCTATGCCCATGTTCCTAAAGCTAATCGGAAGAAGCAGCACAAAAAGGCACAAAAAGGGATACTTATTGGTTATGAAGGAGATGAAGGCTATAGGATCTGGGACAAAGAAGCATTTAAATTGATTAGATCCAGAGACGTCACTTTTGAAGAGGTACCTTTACTGGGAAAATCAAAAGAGGATGTACAGAAACCGAAACAGCCGACTCCTGTTCTTCAGAGAAACTTCAATCATAATTTCCCAAGTCTCGAGAGTGAACATGAAATGAATGTTAATAAAGAGATTGGAGAACGACATGCTTTAGAGGATGAAATCGAAATAATTTCAAGACCTTCTTCATCAAGGGCACATATCAAAACCAATGAAGAAATGGTAGATGATATGAATGAATCAGATTTCGAGTCCTTGCCTTCTAAAGAAGAAAACGAAAACCTAGCTGAAGAAAACGAAAGCCACAATTCTGATGAAAACCGCATGGTTCTCAGAGATAGAGCAAACCTAAAGCCTCCTGTAAGGTTTAATGATCATATTATGGCTCTGGAAGCCAACAATCTATACGAGCCCCAAACCTATAAGCAGGCAATGTCATGTAAAGACAAAGAAAAGTGGACAAATGCTATCGAGAGCGAAATAAACTCGTTAAGAGAGAACGAAACATGGGAACTAGTCGAACTATCAAAAGGTAGAAAAGCCATCCCATGCAAGTGGATTTTCAAAATAAAGACCAATCCGGATGGCTCTATTGATAAATACAAGGCTCGGCTGGTGATAAAGGGATATTCGCAGAAGAAAGATATTGATTTCCACGAAACTTTTAGTCCTGTAGCTAGAAGCAGCACGATAAGAGCCGTCTTAAGCGTAGCTGCAAGGGAGAAACTCAAGCTATCACAATTCGATGTGTCTACAGCCTTCCTTTATGGCACGTTAGACGAGGAGATTTACATGAAACCGCCTGAAGGTTATGCTGACGAGAGGTATGTCTTCAAGTTAAAGAAGAGCTTGTATGGACTAAAGCAAGCCCCACTCTGCTGGAACAGATGCATCACAGACTACATTGTAAAGGCAGGATTCAAGCAGAGTAATTCTGACCCCTGTTTGTTTGTAAGACGACAAGGAAAGGAGAAAATTATTCTGGCCCTTTATGTTGACGACGGTCTATTGGCATATACTAGCGAGAAAATGGCTAACTGTTTCCTAAATGAATTGAAAGCACATTTTAAGATAACAGTAAAACCCGCAAGCTACTTTCTAGGAATAGAGATAAAAAGGTACTCTGATGGTTCCATTTTCCTGTATCAGAAAGCATACGTCACTAGGTTGTTGGAAAGATTTGGCATGGGCGAATGCAAGCCAGTGAAAACACCAATTTTCAAGGCAAACAATACTCAGGTTAAGGAACATACTTCGGAGATATTTCCATACCGTGAAGCTGTTGGTGCCTTGTCCTATTTGATGACAAACACAAGACCTGATATTGCCTATGCAGTAAGCGTTGTGTCGCGAAATTTGGAGAAACCAACAAAAGAGAACATCCTGAACGTAAAAAGAATTATGCGATACCTAAAAGGAACTATGGATGAAGGTATATGTTACAGGACAGATAACGTTTATAGTTTGGAATGTTATAGCGATGCAGATCATGGTGGTGATATGGAAACTGCGCGATCTACATCAGGCATTCTCTGTATTTACGCTGGAGGTGCTGTTTCCTGGTATAGCAAACGGCAGAGCACCGTTGCAATATCCTCGACAGAGGCGGAAATTGTAGCAGCCAGCGAAACCGCCAAAGAAACTATATGATTACAGAAGATATTTAAAGATCTTACTGGTACTAACTGCCCTGCGACCTTAGGTGTTGACAATGAAAGTGCAATAAAGCTGGCGAAGAACCCTACAGAATTTCACCAGAAGACAAAACACATCAGGATAAGATCTTTCTTCGTCAGAGAATGCTTACAAGATGGAAGCATGGCAATCAGCCATGTGCCAGCAACCAGACAGATAGCTGACATGTTAACAAAACCATTATATGGGCCCAGACTTGAAATGCTAAAGAAGATGGCTGGCATTATCATCAACAGGGGTGGATGTTGAGGAATGTATACTCCTTAGTTAGTACTCTATGGTTGTGTTGCCTAGCAATACTGACTATTGATAAAAAATGTCATCCGATTCATTCGTTTTTTCTAGTAAGATATAAAATATACTTTTCTCGTTTCTCTTAACTGTTTTCCTATATCCTCGCCACCTAACTTTAACACTGCCACTGGCAAAATCACGCTCGTTTTAGCGACACAGCAATTACATCGTCATCGGGGAATTTGATTTCCTTGGTTTCCAGCTCAATCAAAGTAGCCTTCTGTGCCCGCCTTCGTTGACTAAACAGTGACAACCAGCGAAGCCTTATTTAATTACTAAATTCATGCGAAATTAAACTCTACGTACAAGACATAAGAGTTAAATTAACAGAAGGGGAAAGATTGCCTCTTATCTGCTGCATGTTCACTGACTTTAATACGGATGTTGCCAAGATGTAGATGATTGCGTGAAAATGATCGTCGGTCTTATGCTGGTCGGCATCGGTGTAATCGGAGTCTTCTCGCGCTTTGTGATTTTCATGCATTCCTAAATTCAGGTCGATTCAGGTGATTCCTAAATTCACGTCTATAACCGTAGTCTTACTATCACCAAAACATCCACTGAAAGATTATTTCCAGAAAAAATGGCGTGTAATCATCGACATCATCCGGTAGTGTGAGTTATTCGACTTATTCGATCAGTCACAGAATTGAGTCAACTTTGCTTTGGACGGGCGGCGGGTCATTATGAAAATACCTACTTTTTGTACCTACAGGTAGTCCGTTACCAGGCAGGAGTGACGCACCGGTAAGACAGAACTCCGGGAACACAGTTTGTAAATATGCGTTACTAACTATAATGTTATGTGTTATGACTAAACGTAACGTACATCATAATTATATACTATGAGTAAGGCAGATACCTAATCCAAAATTGCCAAAAATATAGGTAGCATACTTTATGCTATACCTACACGCTTGCTGATCGAGGTACTTAGGTAAAATTACAAGTCACAACACAACGTGTAGCCATACAGTGAGCAAGCCATTTCGTTGCGGTTTTGTTTCTGTTCATTCTGTTGAATAGAGTAGATACCTACTTACCAATACATTTACTTACATAACCATCAATTAACTCGGCCTATTGCAGTCTACTGCTGGACATAGGCCTCTCCTAGGCTGCGCCACAACACCCTGTCCTCCGCATCTAGTCTGTCCCGGCCATCTTCGGTCCATCTAGCTAGGGGGCGTAGCACGCTACGCTTGCCGATACACGGTCTCCACTCCAGGACAAACTCAAACTCAAAGCATTTATTTCAATTAAACCATTTACAGGCACTTTTGAATTGTCAAGAAGTCGGTCAGTCAGAAAATATGAAGCTAGTTGCCCATTCCAAAGCGTAGGTACCTATGGAGAAGAACGGGCAAGAAACTCCATGGACACTCTTTTTAAATGATATTTTACAAAAATATTAGTTACATCATTACTTTTGATTTTAAAATTATATAATGTGAGACTGAGAACGATGTAAAAATTAAGAAAGACGTACGTGTTTTAACACGTACGTCTTTACGTCGTCTTTTCGTCGTCGTGTCTTACGTCCAGAGTAGGTACAACAAATAGTACTTAACAAACAAACTACAATCCAAAAACAAATTAATTAAAAATAAGCCGAGGCAGCCAAGTGATGACCCGCCCCAACTGACGGCGCCCGTTCACGAACATGACGCATAAATCAGCATCATTCAGCTCAACCATTTTGAAGGGAGCTAAATGATCCAACACACACGCCACCGTCAGCGAGACATTTGAGTGAGCATGACATACTGTCAGCTGCCAGGGCACATTCGAGTCAATGAAAGACATATTATTACCCGGTAAATGGTAGCTATATGGTACTTACATAGAACTCACATCTGTGCTATGCAACCATACAATAATACAAAGGAAATTGATTTTATACAATGCAAAGATAGTCCCACAATCCCCAGCACCTCCAACAGTATTTTCATGCGTTAATCAATTAGTTGTGGTTGTGGAGCAGGACCAACTAATCTGCTACACCGGCCATCCATCGGTACTTCGACAAAAATGGCCAGCCCACACTGCCACTTTACCTGGCTTGCTCTGCAAGCTACTTACTTACATAAAATGAAGTTATTATCCTAAACACGACATCACATATTCACAGATCACTTCACAAGATACCTACGAAAAATCAATTTGGAGAGTCAAAACTCAAACAACATTGAACTCCGCAAAAGTGCAAACGAAGTCGAAAACATGATCAATTTTAAATTCAGGATTGAGACTAGAAAACAGCAGTCAGGCTCAGGACGTCAGGACACATTATATCCAATTACTATTAGAATGAATAAAAATAATAAAATCAAAAATCTTTTCCAAACAGTTCTCATTATTATTCTCATTTTTGGCGGGGGACCGGGGAAATATAATCAGTTAGTGTTACTAGGTAGAAATTTTCGTCACATTATTTGCTAACATATCTAGTCACGAGTTTCTTCATTGTTTTATGTAATTAAGTACATTATTAACATGATACAAGGACGCTTTTACTCAATTATAAGTTTACTTTTTAATATCGGAGGAAATAGGAAAATATAGTGTGGTTTCAATTTCCTTTGACACAAATGCGTGTAACGCGTATTTAGAAAAAACTTACGGACGCACATCAACCTACCACAAACTGTCAGATTTCTTTAATACATTTTCAACTTTATCGCTAAAGCATAAGGTTCAAAGTTGATTGGGTAAATCTGAGAGATTGTGGTAGGTTAATGTGCTGGCGTCTGTACAACGCGTAACGCCATAGCACACACATACAAAAGCGAATGCTGTAAAATCAAAACTACAACAAGACTGTACATACAAGAAACAATTTATTTTTCCAGTTGAGCAAGAAACTTTCCAACTGTAAGGCTAAGCGCGCACTGCGATGCGTTTTTATTAATCGCATGTTCATGCGAAATAAATTCCCGACCGCAAATATATTTTTTCAAGTGATTATTTACCGCAGTGCGCGTACTCTAGTATATTGGTGTTGTTTACAGATTAGCGATTATTTTCCGCAACGATTTCGTGGTGCGCGCTTAGCCCAACTGCTATAATAACTAAACGCACCAGTTGACAGTTCATTCATCAACGTCATTGCCTTCGATCTGACTGTCAGATCGAAGGATCAGATCAGATTCTGACAGGATCCGTCAGTCAACAGCACAGGTGTTTGATTACCGTGAGCGTGAACACTGAACTGCCGGCAAAGAGTAATCTAAGTGAATAGTGTTCTATGCTGCTGGCTATATAATTGTTTCGCCTCAAGTAATTTTCCACATAACAAAGCTATGCCTGAAGATTCGAAAAAGAACTAGTTAGTATAATATTCACTACTTTTTCTGAAACATCTGTGTGCATTGGCTACTTATCATATTCATAAAAATTTCAGTGATAAGAAAAAAGGGGATCCAAAAGACCAGCGTAGACCTCGTCAGAGGCACCAGCTATCAGGAGCTGAGAAGAAAACAGAGAAGAAGACGGAAGAGTCTAAGAATGCCCATAAAAGTAGGTAACTTCAAACTCCTCATTCAAAACTTACCACACCATTCCAATTTACAAAATATTACCCTACTGGTATTCAGATATATTGCGGTACCTAAGTATATTGCAATGAATCAATGCTAATTCAGATAATTTATTAAATTAGCATATTTTATATTAAACAGTACACATCTACACTACTTACTATACTTCTTAAATTTAAGATCAACAACAAAAAAGTAAAATAAAAAGATGAACAACATTGCAATTTTGCCCACTTAATCACAACCAAGACTAAAAAAAATATAAATAGAAATGAGATCATAATGGAAAGTATAGCTTCTAAAAATGAATTATAATAAATTTAATTTTGGAAGTTGGTGTCTTTGGATCTGTATTTTAGTTTTTTGCCACCAACTTCTGAAATAAAAGTTATTTTTCACTTTGTAGTGTTTTTTGGAAGTCTTTTTTTTAGTTTTTATTTTCACTTTTTAGTGGGTTAGTTTGTAATTTATCTAAGTTACAATAGCTTAATGTCAACTGGTCATCACCTTTTACAAAATATTGCTTTTCCCGATACATGGATGTTAATTGTTGAGGAGTTCTCCTACTAAGAACCAGGAGAACTGGAGCAGATTGAAATGTCACCATCAGCTCCACTTCACGATACGATTGTAATGAGCATAAATTGCTTAGCAACCACATTAAAGTACCTAATTGAATTGCAATCCGTGAAATACTTATTATTGAGTAGCTCCGATGGCCATCTGAGGTCTTTATCAACAGTTCCACTTTACCAAGTGGTGCTTTCCGAGAGCAAATGCACGAGTTACTATAAAAAATACCCAAATCGCTATAGGTGTGCCTATAAAATTTGAGGGTTTCCCGCGATTTCCATGGGATACCCTCATCAGATTCCGACTTTGTGACTATGGGCCCACCTCGAGACCATAACCTTTCAAACAAAAAAGTGGTGAGTTTGCTCCAATATTTGCCTTTGATGCTCGAGTGTGGAATACATCAGTTACAGGGTATCTGGGCATTTTTATGGGATTTTTGGGACTAATTCTGATTGGTTAACTGCCCGTTAAGCCATTGTATCGATTAATAATGATTTAATAACCAATTTAAATATTTGTTACAACTCATTTTTATTTAGTTTTCTGCTTCTAGTTTACTGTCCAACTTGTTAATAAACATTAATTTTGTCATTTTAAATTTACGAAAACTAAAAAACAAGTGTTGCTTTAAACTAGTGGCTATTAAAACCTACAAAATATTGTAAAATCTCTTGCATACTTCCAGTGTTGGAGTAGATGTTATTTTTGTGTGAAAACAACATCAAAACTAAACTTACAAGATACTTACGATACAAAGTAATTAATTATACATTTTTATAGTTACAGTACCCCAAACACCAGTGTATGAAAGTCCACCACCAGAGTTTTATAAAAATTTAAAAAGGGAAACAGATGAAATACTCAAAATAACTGAAGAAGAAAACGCAAAATATAAAAAGAAAGAAATACAAAGCAACTGGTCCAAATATGAGATGCCTATTGACAGTTATGAGGAAATTGAAGAACATGAAAACTTGGGAGCTGATTATGAGGTAACTAATTATATTACAGAGCCAGTAACAACGGCTGCGAGTTATGAGTTGCAGGTTGTAGGTTCAAACCCATACAGGCACTTTACTTTGTGTAAATTATTTCATCACAACTGCTCTCATAACAGTGAAAGAAAACATTTTAGGGAAACCACGGCCAACGGCCCACTCCTCACAGAGAGGAGGCCTATGTCCCAGCAGTGGGAACATCAACAATGGACACATTGATGGCAATAGACTTGCCTCCTATATCATGGGACATAAATATAACTGGCAGAACGTGGGTGTACTATAAGTACCTACAACTCTACCTAACCCTTTGATGATTACAGGCGTGATGTTATGTTAATAAAATCATTGCTCATAGAAAACAGAGAGAGATTGGACACAAAGGAACCTTTCTATCTCTGGTCTTGTACTTATTCACTCACTTGTTACTACCTATCTATAAACAATAATTGTATTGTTGTTATTTTTTCAAAAGAAGTTGGTATTGTCTATTCTTTGAACACAATTGAGTCACCTCTTTTCATGAGGTGAGACGTGATTGTTGTTTATTTATTTGTTACTGTAATCTTGTTAGGGTGTATCTGAAACATTTAGCTGGCATTCTAGGAATCGCCATTGACAGCTTTGTCTAATGTAGGTATATTCAAGTCCTTGTTGCCAATTGATGGTATTTCCATTTAAACGAATATCAAATTTAACTTCGTGTAAATTAAGTTCATTTCAGACAAAAATGTTTGAAGTTGTAGCGCGAAATGAACTTTATGTGTGCGTGTTAAAGTGGTTTTTCCAAAACACATAATTATTCATGTTTGGAAACTAAATCGCGAACGCAGTATGTATAGATTAAAGGTACACGTATCAAATCGGAAAGGGATCGGCACCGTATCGCCTTTCGCGTCGCCGTTAAACATACATCAACCTAACGTAAGCACGTATCCAAAGCGGATACGGAGCGGAGCGGAGCGGAGCGTATTATTATTATTATTATCAGAAGCTCCGATACGTCGACTCGGCTACGGCTAGGCGACGCCGCGCTTACGGTTCGCCGACCGATGGTTGATGGTGCAGCAGGCAGGCCGGAGGGGTGAGAGGGGCAAGCGTGGATGAAAAGACGTAAGCTCGGGTACGGAGAGACGTAAGCGCGGGGACTACCAGCCGTAACACACCGCACCGCGGTTCGTAAGCTTGTCCCGAGGCGAGGCGATACGTTACGATTCCGATTAGTGTGCGTTGCAGTAAGGAGTTTCATACAAAGAATACTGAACGGCTCGAGTTAATACGGTACACTCCCTTTCCGGTTTGATACGTGTGCTATGACTTAACATGGAAAAAGAAAACAATCACTCAATAACACACGCATTTTTTATTTTTATACAGATTCCTGAAGTTATGCCTTATGTATTTTTCAGAAACTCATACAAGCCCCACTTTCAATCGGTGGACATTTCCAATTCAAACACGAAAAGTCCTGGGACATGAACACAGGCCCATCGTTATACGATAAATACTTCGAGATTAATATGGAAGAACTCAATATCGCACTCTGTTCCATTCCCTTTTACGAGAGAAACTCGATAGAAGAGGCTAACTTCAGCCAAACGGATATACTAACTATGAATAACAGGGCGACAAGGTTCAAACAGAAATATTACAATGATAAATCATACTCAACCCCTGAAACTGAAGCTCAAGATAAAATACTCAACAATCTCAGAGAGAGAGAGAGTATAAAAGAAGAAAATGTAGAAATAGAAAAAGATACTAGCCATGACGTAGAATTAAAATATGACAATGAGCGTAAAACTTCTGAGACAGAAAACGCATCAGACATTAATTTAGTAATCAAATCAGAAATAAAGACCAGAGATGAACCAGTCTGTGTTGTTGAAGAAAATGTGCCGAAAGCCGAAGCTGTAATTGACGAAATAAAAGCCATTGGTTCACCTAATATTTTGAAGGAAGTTGAACACGACGATTTTGTATTGGGAGATACCAGTAACGTTACTAAAGAGACTGTAGTCGATAAAGTTCAAACGCCAAGTCCTACAGAAAAACCTGTGTGCCATGTTGAAAATATGCCTCGTGTTGTTAAACTGACACCTGTGGTTGCCGCCAAGGTTCCTGAAGTAGACCCCGCGCCTGCAGTTAGTAAAGGTAAGACCAGCTTTCGGTAGAAAACATTCTACAGTATTTATCACTTTCCTCCGCTATTCTTGGAGTCAGCCAGTAACTGAATGTATCCCAGGAACAAACTGAAATTCTCCAACTGCAAATGTAATAAAAACCAAATAAAATGCAAAAATATTTTTTTAAGTACGGACGCCAGCACATCAACCTACCACAATCTGTCAGATTTCTTCAATAGATTTTCAACTTTATAGCTAAAGCATAAGGTTCAAAGTTGATTGGGAAAATCTGACAGATTGTGGTAGGTTGATGTGCTGGCGTCTGTACATATGTGATAAAACTACAAATTAACGATTTTCGGACTTTTTCCTTTACTTGTGCAGTGAGACCTTTGATGATTATAGGTCAACGGGAAGTATAATACGCGCCACGAAAGATGAGACTTGACGAGCTCAGTAGTGGGGAGCTTGCGCAGGTAAATCTTGTACGAAATAGTTACCCATAATATATCTATTCAGGGATTTATCGATGACATTTAAAATTCTTAACAACATTATAATATTTATTACGAAATAATAATCAAGTCTCATCTTTCGTGGCGCGTATTGGTTTTGATTTATTTGCGAGTATCAAAATATGTTGCAACTAGCTTTTACCCGCGGCTTCGCTCACGTGGGCAATATTCAACCCACCATTTCACCCTCTTAGGGGTGGTATTTTAAAAAACCCTTAGTGGATACTACCCTTCACAAAGATTCAATAAAAAAATATTTACCTATAGAATTATTATTTTTTTCACAAAACCACGTATAATATATAGATGGTCGTATTTTTTATGGGTTGACTTAGAATCTTGATATATCTATAATCTTGAAATACATATCCATCGGAAGAGTTGGGAATGAGTCGAAATACAGCATGATACGAGTTAAGAAAACTGACTAGCACCCTAATTGCGTAACGCACTATCAATCGGTATCTGAATCATTTTGAAGCAAATTGCTAATCCATTGCTTGATAACTTGGAAAAATTTGTCGGCTCAAAACGTAAATAACGCAATGAATGTTGTTGAACTGTCAAAATGAAACCGAATCCGATTGCTAATGTGTTACGCAATTGCCCCGCAGATGCACAAAGTGACGTATTAGTGAATGTGACATATTAGGAATAGCGACGAAATAGCTAATGTGACGAACGGCGACGAAATAGCTAATGTGACGAACTGTCATCAGATCCTTTTTATTACATAAATCAGCAGCTTTATCTTAAATATACGATAGAATACTAACAATTAAGGCGAAAGCGCCAGGGTAGCCCGCGAAATTCAATTTTTTTTAGGTTTTTTGGAATTTTCTGGTCAGTATTAAGTTGTGCGTTGATTAATATATAAATCGCGGCCGTAAAAAATATGTGTTTACAGAATTATAATCATTAAAGTCATCAACACAACTCTCTAAGACCACGTAAGTCCCAAGAATAACTGTTTCATGAAATCATCATTAGTAAGTACATAAAAATAATTTTCTAGAAACCTAGGCCCAAGATGAATGTAATATTTTTGTAGGTGATAAACCTTAGTGTAAGGAATCTAATTGTACCAGACAGAAGTTCTACTTCGAACTAAAAAATAAAAATTTATTTCGGAAAAACTGTTTTTTGTGGGTTCTAAAATGAACTCAAACTCAAAGCATTTATTTCAATTAAACCATTTACAGGCACTTTTGAATTGTCAAAAAGTCGGTCAGTCAGAAAATATGAAGCTATTATAGTTGCCCATTCCAAAGCGTAGGTACCTATGGAGAAGAACGGGCAAGAAACTCCATGGACACTCTTTTAAATTATATTTTTACAAAAATATTAGTTACATCATTAATGTGAATTTATAATTATACATATGTGAGATCATTCAAAATTAAAATAATTAAAAATCGGCTTATTTTTAATTATTTTAATTTTGAATGATCTCACATATGTATAATTATAAATTCACATTTTCGTCGTCGTGTCTTACGTCCAGAGTACAACAAATAGTACTTAACAAACAAACTACAATCCAAAAACAAATTAATTAAAAATAAGCCGAGGCAGCTAAGAGATGACCAGCTCCAACTGACGGCGCCCGTTCACGTACATGACGCATAGATCAGCACCATTCAGCTCAACCATTTTGAAGGGAGCTAAATGATCCAACACACACGCCACCGTCAGCGAGACATTTGTGTGAGCATGACATACTATCAGCCGCCAGGGCACATTCAGGTCAATGAAAGACACATTACCCGGTAAATGGCACATAGAGTATAATATACATAGAACTCACATCTGTGCTATGCAATTATACAATATAAAGGAAATTGAGTTTATACAATGTAAAGATAGCCTTACAATATTCAGCAGCTCCAACAGAATTTTCAAGTGTTAATCAATTAGTTGTGAATGATTTCTGATTAAATAAAAATGGGAAAATATGCGTCTAGAATTGCTTCATAAATATGCAATTCAAACAAAACTCAATCATATACAGTTTTTATTGTATGAATTATTTCAGTATTTTGACCTTCAAGGTAACGAAAACTTTAAGATTTTTTAAAATATAGAATATACAAAATTGGCACCTGGGAATTGTACTCTTGTATTTTTAGTGAACTATTGAGTAGAAATTTTCAATAAAAAGCTGATGTCACTTTTTTGGGGCAATAAAAACACTGCGGGGAAGATGATAATGAATAGACTTCTCAACTTTTCGGGTATTGCAATAAAACAAAATAGTAGTATTTATAATATTTATTTATCATTTCAGTGTCTGACACACAAGTGGAAACAAAGAAAAATCCAGTTATTGAATCTCCAGAAGATCTTGAAAAGTGGCTAGACGACTTTTTGGATGGGTAAAAATTACACCTTCCAGTAAACATGGTACTTACAGTAGTTCCAAACAACATTACAATTTTTTGTTAACCGGAAATTATGTTACCACTTGCTTAGTCTGTAAGTCGCGAGGCAAATTCGTACGCCTAAAGGATGGGAAAATGCCACGCGCGGCTTGTCCATACGACATACCGACCAACGAGCGATCTCGCGAGTCAGCCGGTCTGGAGTGCTGAACGCGGTTAATAGCTATTTGCCCATGCCAGGGGGTAGTAAGTAGGTAAAGTATGATAATAATTGCTACTGTCATAAGCGCCTCGAATGTGCACTTGAGTGAAATATCCTGCAGCGATAATAATACATACATATCGTAGTCCCCTGCAGGATATAGGCCACGATCAACTCAGCCGACATGATTATAATTCAAAAAGTCGACAAGCATGGCTTTTAACTATTATTTTTACTATTATTATTATTCATTAACTATTATTATTATTCAGTTAGTATGGTACTTCGCGAACAATGTAAAAGAACTGCATTTTTTAGTATACCATATGTGATGTTTTATTTACTGCAGCATAATGTTGTCCAATTTTAAGATACAAAAGCATCGATCTTAAATAAAAAAAATGTCGGAACAATAGGTACGTAGCGACATGAAGAACTGTCGTTTGCCTCATTGCGAGTCCTGGAGCGTGCCAAGTGCAGGTAGTTGTGCACGATGGACAGGGATATAAAGAGAAAGAAGCTCAGTGTTTGGCATGGATCGATGATACTCCATTTAACCGGATTGACGATCTCTAGCGGCAGACCAGAGCCCACAGTCCAATCAGTCCACAGATTGGCCACTGCGTGTCCAGGACGTAGATGTTCTACCAAAGCGATGAACTGTGAGAATCGGTCTTCAAACAAAACTACGAGATGTGCTATTGAAATCCTGAAAGGAGACAAACTCTCGCACATCATTTCTGGTATAGATTTTAAGATAAGTTTCGAGAAACTAGGTGTCTACCACCTACAGTTTCTCGAAAATGTATGTAAATCCGCTGTTTCATAGAAAAGTGGACTTATTGGAAAACCTACGTGGTCAAAATGTATGGAACAGCAAATTATCTTTTTTTAATAACTTTCGAAAAAAATTAACGCAGTGTCCAGAATCGTCCTATTGAATCCATGGTAACAGGTTGCGCGTCGATGCTGCCATCCTGTATTGCTCGCGTTTTGTTACGTTTACGTGAGATAATTTCCAATACATAGGTCTATTGGGATTCATACTGAAAGTATTCCTACTAATAAATTCTATGCGTGTTTATTTTTGTGACTGAGGAAATAAAAATTACAAGTGTAGGTATGCATTATATACTATTTATTGTTCTATGTACAGTGTAGAAATAACATTTTTTAATAATCAAAATAAAGCAAATTGTATAACTAAACTTATTCTCTTTTAATGATCTCCCATTTATACCATCAGTAAGTAGGTACAGTCAAATGCATGTCCATGATAACAATATGACATTAATAACGTCTTTATTATGTAGCGGTTTTCGTAGTCTAAGACACAATATTTTGATTGAGGCCACATAAAATATAGTTTAATATAATTACTTGCAACTTATTCCTCAGGCTAGGAACTATAAATTACATACAATTTACAAATTCAGACTTTTCTTGATCTAATAAAAGCATGCTGATAAGTGATGCGGATATTGCTAGGAATGCAAAACTATGTTATGTACCTACTTCCAAGTGAAAATGTAGACATTTTACAGTAGGTCATGTTTATCCTCACCCTCCCCCTCCATTGTGATCAAATTGCAATGCAGTAAGTGCACGACGGTGGAAAAATGAATAAAATTTATAAAAAATAAATTATTCATAATAAATAATATAAAATCATATAATAGTCTGGGCACAACCCACAGGCTACTGCCTAGCTTGCAAAGTATTGCAACCACGACTATCGACATTCCCAGACGAAGAACGTCAACTTGGTGAATAATATAAAATTATATAATAGTCTGGGCACAACCCACAGGCTACTGCCTAGCTTGCAAAATATTGCAACCACAACTATCGACATTCCCAGACGAAGAACGTCAACTTGCACTTACTGCAGCTGCTTTTCAAACAAAATCACCTAGACGTAATTTCCATAAAACAATAAACACTTTTCAATTACTATTTACAAAATTTACACAATAAAACAACACTAAGTAATCGACACAACATATTTTCATGCCGAGTATCTGTTAAGATCGCTCATTGCTCTTCTGGTCCGAAATCAGGCAAAAACTGATTCCCGCTCCGAAAGTCCATACTCCAGACTTGTTCGTAAGGGCCGGCGCACTGCCAAACAAATATCAATTCAAATCCCTTAAAATAAAGCCGAAAATAAATAAACTGAGCTGCGTTACTCTGGCCATTTTTGATGCTCTGGCGAACTTTTTAGTAAAACTGCGCACGCTGCGCTTCGCCAGGTCTGCGCCAGCCCTTATCGAAGCCATGTCAATGCGCAATCATACTAGAAACCCACCACATAATTTTCACTTTCACTTTTTTACAATATTGATACTCCCAGCTTCTTCCTTTTCACTGGTCTCAGGACATTGTCAGGAACAAGGCAGTGTTTCTTCCAAGACGTGTCAAGGAGAGATGAAGTAAATAGTTCTGGTTTCAGCAAACCTTCTTCACAGTCACTGAAGGGAATTGCAGATCTTCTAGACTGGACTCCACTACTGCCAGACCAACAGCATAATTTATCACTTCAAACCAAAGTACCTAAAGTCTATTCAAACTTATTTTTCAAATTAATATTATTTCAAATTAAACAAATATCCACTTAATTTAATGGTAATTAAGTTGATTTCTAGCACTATTGAAAAAGTTATAAAAATGTTTGAAATTGTACCGTAAACTGAACTTTATTGTGTAGGATTTAAAGTTATTTTTCCTTAAACTCATATTTGTTTACATTTTTCACAAATACATCGCGAATGCAGATTACATGGAATTCTTACAAATTGAAATCAGTCTTTGTAATCGGGTACCCATTCTATCTTCTACACATAGACACGGAATAGCTTCGGTAGTAGGTACCGTCTCGTAGACAATTGCTGTTTTTATTTCCATGGCCTGGATCAAGCTGATTCCGCACATTTCACGAGGTAATATAAATTGTACAAAATGTATTACATTAAAATCTAGTCTAAGGTTAAAATAAAGATTACAATCTTCGCTTTCTTTTAGTATAAGCGGACACCTAAACTAAATATTTATTACTAACAAGGGGAGGGCAAAATAGTTAATATAAAAAAAATTAAAATAGTCAATATAAAAAAAAATCTTCGAATCTACTGGCCATTCTGAAATAATACTTTAGGGTTTGCATACTCTTATGGGAAGCTACTACCACACAGAGTCCCGTCCCAAAGTGAATTACCCACACCGTGCCCTCCCCTTGTAAGTGGAAAACAGAATTCAAACTCAAAGCATTTATTTCAATTAAACCTTGTACAGGCACTGAATATTCAAAATTAAAATTAAATAGCAAATACGTTTTTATGTTTTTCAAGAATCGGTAAAAGAAAGTTAGATACCATGGAATATTACTTTTATTTATAAGTATTAACATCTTTTCGCAATTATCATTGCGGTAAAAAGCTATTAATTAAAAAGTATACATGCTAACCATAGATTTCTATAAACATTCAATCAGTTTAGTATTACCCTTTTGAGAAATCTTTTTAATAACGATAGTTATTGTAATTATGATACTGCTGTTGCCCGCCACCACCACCTCTGCCGTCGTATTCGTAGTTTGGATTTCGTCTGCCGAACTGGTTCTGATGCACGGGCGGCGAGCCAGGCGACGATTGTTTCAATGTCTTAGCACGCGCCGCCAGCTGGGACACCAACTGCGCAGGAGTCAGGTGAGCAATCGAGATGGGTGCTCCTTCCGCGATGCTTCCGCTCGGGTTGAACATAGACTTAGAATTAACTAAATCATGCTCCACAACTTGCGTATGAACCGTCGTAGTGAAGTGATTTGGATCCACAGCCGTGCCGATTTCATGCATCTTGGTCGAGCTGCGTATCTCGCACACGTCGCAGTACGGCTTTGATGTCTGGCAAGCCGCGTCCTTCACGTCCTTGGGCAGTTTATTTTTATATCTGGACACCACCTTATCCAATCCAATAGTTGAAATGATGCTCTCCACAAGCTGCTTGTTCTGCTGCGCCAATGTCGGCCCGTTGGTCTTTGTAAAGTTGAACTCGATGACTGCTTGTCTCTTCAGCGGCGAACAAAACTTGGACTCCAACGATTTAGGTTCAGCACCGATGATGTGGTTGTTCATCTTCAAATGATTGGGCAGGAACAACTTCTCCAACTTGTTTATAGCTTGACTGCACCGAGACATAACTGTAAACACAAAAGCAGCACCATTTTCATCCAATTACACTGGAGACCTTTATTTTAATTCCAGTATTTCGTCAGTATAATATCCGCATATAATAAAAATTATGTCTTAAAATTATGATAATGGATCCTGATAGCAACTGCGACGAAAGTAAACTCGACAGTCATCTGCCAAGCCTTTTCCCAACTATGTTGGATTGGCTTCCAGTCTAACCAGATGAATGCAGCTGAATAACATACGTGAAGTAAGAACGACATTATTTTGTAATAATAAACATGGTAAGCTAAAAGAACACATAAAAAAGAGTTTATTTTCCATTAGGTTCCTTTTTCCCCCCGAGCAATGGTAAGAAATATTGAGTATGATACAATACCCACCTCCATGCATATTTTTTGAGTCCATACTACTGCTCACACCTGTAATAATAAATTGTACACAGATTTCACTGTTATGAACTGAATGTATGACAAAATAAAGACAACAGTGCATTTTTAAATCCTACCTTTGTTAGGTGCAAGTTTAAGATAATCTTCCTGAGAAATTTTACCCTCTGCTACTAACTGAAACATTCAGACTTATAATAAATTTAAATTCTTAAACTAAAATAAGACAACCATTTTGATCAAAAATATTATTACTTGTGCCAAAGCATCATATGGTGTTTTCTGTTCCAAGACGGGGAGGGAAGGTGCTGGTACCATGACTGGTGCTGGCAGTACATTCAGAGCAGGCGCTGGCACAGTGTTTATACTTGGCATTGGTACAGGCTCAGGCATAATTCCCGGGGGAACTGGATGCAAACCATAGTTATATGGAGCAGGGAAACCAGTATCATATGCCATGCCTTGTGAATATGGATATCCTGGAACACTTCCAGGAAATTCATTTTGCACAGGAGTAGTATAAAGCTGTCCCGGCTCTGGCTGATAGGGTGTATTTTCGAGAGGATACCTTGGGGCACTTTGCGGGTTATTTGGGTAAAGAAAAGTGTCTGTATGATGTGGGGAGCGAGATCTTGGTGACCGCGATCTTCGTGAGTCGTAGGGGCGCCTCAGCGGTGATCTGGAAGTACGCCGCCATCGAGGACTGTGTGCATGTGCCCGCGGAGGAGTATATCTTCGAGGGCTGCGTCTTGGAGGAGGGCTGTATCGTTTTTTGAATGGCTTTTGAGGGCTGAATCGAGATCTGTAGTGGCGCGTTGGACTACGGCGAGGACTCCACCGAGGACTATGTTTTCGACGAGGGCTCAGACGACGAGGGCTCAGACGGCGAGGGCTGAGACGGCGAGGGCTTTGGCGACGAGGACTATGGTGAGGAGACTCCTTATAACGTCGCTCCTTTACAGAAACTTGCCGGTGGGATAGCTCTGCCTTTTCTTCATCCACACGTTTTGGTGTTTTTTTGCTTTCTTTAGATTTTTCATCGTCAAAATAGTCGTCCAGCTCGGTGCCAGGTGGCCGAAGATCATCTATTGACTCCAAATGTTTCGCAAGATATTCTTTCACTTTAACTTCCTTGTCTTTCTTTATGGCTTCATTGGTCTTGCTCGGGTCGCGCCTACTACCTGGTTTTATAAAATCATTAAGGCGAGAACTGCTCGAAGCGCTCTGCTGCGAGGAGTCTCGTTTCCGCCACTTGAATTTTTCATCGAATTTTACCGTTTCTTTTTTGTTTGTAAAGTCTTCTTTACTATCTCCAATCAACTCCCGAAGGTCCTTGACACTGTCGAGGGCCTCTGCGTTGAGGCGGCGCGCTTCACGTCGTTTGCCAGTTCCATCTTCATCGTCCCAGCTGTCTATAACACTCAAACCTTCCATAAAATCTTCCTTCGTAAAATCATCAAAGAAATCACTGGGAATATCTTCACCATCCCCCGTATCAGATATTCGATCTTTTTCACTCCCCATGATGAACGACAAAAAGAAAACAGATGATTATGAAACAAAATTGAATCTATCACACTACACTGTAACTATACATTTTCGCACTACCTATCTTATTAATATTAAACACGACTGCAAAAATAACCTGTAGGTTTACACACAAGAAAACGTGTTTTCTCACACTATAGTTATGATAAGTACTTGATAAAAAATATAAAAATGGTTATCAAAGGCGGCGGTACACACAACAAGACCTCACAAACTCGCAAGACAACCAGCCATTAAAAAATATCTAGTCTGTGGACGGTGATAGAATACAGACATAAAAAAACACCCAACCCAGACATTTCAATCGACCCGTTTACGGAAAGTTTTCGGATGATTTCGGTTTCTGTCTGTCCGTTTTCCTTTTCCGTTGTCCGTAGCAATAATTTATGACAAAACAAAGACAGGCTGCGTTCCGAGTTGGGAAATAATCGTTTTGACCGAATTAGCGTGAGCGCTATAACGATTATGACAGCTAAGAGCTGTCAACAATTCAGGACACTCGTCGTGAACGCGCTCACAGTCCTTACTCAATGTAAAAACGTTATTATTACAGTATTTCTTTGTATAGACACCACATTTCTTCTTCAGTTCTTCTTCTTTGGTTAAGTGGCAACTGTCAGCCAGAAGCACATTTTCCGAAAACGCCATGTTAGTTTAATTTAAAAATGATGCAACTCTCAAAACATGTATTGTTTTGAATTGCATCATTTTTAAATTAAACTAACTGACACATCCTCACATACACATTGTCATTTTTGACAGGGTTCACGGTGATATTATTCTAAGGCATGGTCGTCGTTATCCCAAGATGGCGCATGTCATGACGTCATCTATGACGATTCACGGGATATCGTTATCGCGCTCACGCTAATTCGGTACTGGTTTAAGCACGCTCACATCGATTATTTCCCAACTAGGAACGCAGAGTAAATCGGAAAGCATTTGATTGACCTAAAGGTCTAGTTACCAGGTCATAAAATTCCAAAAAAAAAAAGTGTGAGCGAAGAGCGATTATTCGTATGAGTTTTTGGCGGGATTTCTTCGAGTGAAGTCTAGTTGGCTGTTTTAATTATTCGCAAATTGATTCCTAGTGGATATTGTGATGTAAAATTGGTGTAGTTTTGTATCTCAAGTGTCTGCGCAACTGGACAATATGTGTAATCATTGAAACAGACGCGATCCGGGTAAAATGGAGCTGAGAATTTTTTTGTAGTTTTGGCTACCTCAGCGAAGTTTACCGGGAAACTTGATTCGTTACATTTGCTGCCAAATACTCCTAATACATTAGAATGTGTACACCCATATTCTAATGTCATATTAGACTCAAGATATATGTAAATAAAATGAAACAAAGACGTAGCTAAAAGGTCTTAGCAACCAGGCCATAAAACTATTAAAAAAAAAAATGCTGTCGTACTGTCATGGCTGTCTGTCACACGGGCATACACGGGAAAATAAACAAGCGGCGTAAACAATCGTTCAAGCGCGAAAGTATAGTCAACTGTTTTAAATAATTATTTTAATATTTTATGCTATTATTTGATATGAAATAGAAAAATGGAGTGTACCCAGAGGTTGGAGTGCACGCAAGAATTATACGATACACATACGGAGAGGACATGCCCAGAACAGGTCAGTACAATAATACACTTATCCTATTGCCTAACCTACCTATTGCAGTTTTTGTGATTAGCCTCATCAAATCTACGCGCTTATTTCGAGTTATCGGCTTATCGCATGGTAGGTATAGTTAAATTATGTATTACCGTATCTTATTTCAAGCTTAAGCAAAACTTGAAGCATTGCTTTTGAATCTTTTAAAAACTCAACTTCATGTCATTCTATTTCGAAGCTTTTATAATCACTCAGAAGTCAGTACTTTTATGTTTTATTTGCAGATTGGTTTCCTGGGAATATGTGGAGCGAAACATCCTGTGTTAAAAGGTCCAAATAAAATAGGCAGAGACCCTCAAACATCCAGTATCATCCTGAATTTAAATGTAAGTACAAACTAATTAGTAACTAGCAGCTTCCCGCGGTTTCACCCGCATAAGTGTCGATCCCGTGGGAATATCGGGATAAAAACTATCCTATGTCCTTTCCCGGGACTCGAAACTATCTATACCTATGTATACCAATTTCAAATTGGTTCAGCGGCTTAAGCATGAAAAGGTAACAGACAGACAGACACACTTTTGCATTTATAATATTAGGATACACACACACAGATACTTAATCTAACAGTAAGTCTCTGGTTGCTGCATGTTTATGGCAATATTACTTCACCAACTTGAAAAAAACTTGGGGAACTTAGTAACTTACATCATCAGAGATGTAACTAAACTGTATTTCTATCCAATTTGATATGGAAATGTAAACAAACCAGCTGATGCCCGTGACTTTGTCTGCAATCCACGATGAAAAGTAGCCCATGTCCTTCTCCAGGTGGAGGTTCTCTACCCACGTGCCAAACATACAAATTAGTTCAGCCGCTTTAGCTTGAAAGCGTAAGAAACAAACATACTTTGGCATTAATAATATCCGTTAGGATGGGTCTTAAGAATGAACTGTCTAGTGAACATGATTTGGATATTTTCAATAGCAGTGTTTCTTGGCTTAAGCATTTGTTGGTGAAAAGCTTCTTTACAGAAAAGTAATTTTATATGTATTGTTAGTTTGTGTTCTATAAGTTTATTGTATACTATTTATTTCCTTTTTTATGTTACTTATAGATATTTTGTCCCAACCTTGTTTTCGTATTTATTTTTAGTGTTAAATGGCCTTCAAATACTTGTTGTGTTAACTAAACACTATAAATTAGCTGTAGGTAAGTTTCCCAAATAGAATAAAATAAAACAATAATCTAGCTCCAATTTGTTTATTTTGCAAACAAATAAAACATGGACTACAACATTGGTTTATTATGTACCCTATCAATCCTATTTAGTATCTTTTCTTTAACACATGTGCTAATTCTGTGCAATGTATCAATGTATAATTTTATCGTTTAGCTACAGTTTTGCATACAATACATTAGCGGCTAACATAACTTCATGCCTGTATTCCCCAAAGGGTTAGGCAGAGGTGCACCTGTAGTATACCCACACTAGCTTCTGGCCACGACTTCGTCCACGTGAAATTTCACCCATCCCCGTGAAATTTCACCCATCCCCATTCACCCTCTTATGGGTGGAATTTCGAAAAGTCCTTTCGTAGATACCTACTCTACATAAAGAACACACCCTCCAAAGTTCATGTCTCCAGGACCAGCGCTTTAGGCTGTGCATTGATATATCATTCAGTCAGGACTTTGAATTTTATATAATATATATAGATTTCGCCAGTTATGTTTAATTCCCATGTAATAGGAAGCAAGCCTATTGACAGCAACTGGGCCCAGATCCAAACGCCAAGCTGCTACCGAGAAATTCCAGATGGAAAACTCAATAATGCTTTGCCTAGCCCTAATTGAACTCTGGACCTTATGCTCGTAGATACCTACTCTACACAAAGAACACACCCTCCAAATTTCATGTCTCTAGAACCAGCGCTTTAGGCTGTGCGTTGATATATCATTCAGTAATAGCTTGCAACTACTACACCAATGAGGCAGTCAACATTAGCAGATGTGAAGTACACCCACGAGGCGCCATTTATATTAAAGGCTTATTTATGTAGCACCCTGCGAGCCCTTACAGCCCTTAACCAGACACAAATCTGGACTCCAGGCTGCTATTGAGAAATTTCTGATATTGAAAAAAAAAAACTATCAGTAAATATTCTTATTATTTAGAATTTTAGATTGATTGGGAAAACAGGTGTGAAGTTATGTTGTTGACTACTGAGGATATATAGTAATCAATCAATTAAAAAAATAAAGAATAACATGAAGCAGTGTAAAACAATAAGTAGCTTACAATTTTTTTTTTCTATTTTCAGTCTGTTTCAAGGCAACATGCTGTGATAAATGTACTAAATAGTAAAGAATTCATGCTCATGGACTTAGATTCAGCTAACAAAACTAAATTACAAAATGTAAGTACTTTTTATTTCTCATTCATTTAAATTTTAAATTCGACTCCAATAGAAAATAGAAATAAATAGCATAAATAACCAAAATCAAAAGGCATTTATTCAAATTAGGCTGAGAATAAGCCAATTAACCTATAATGTTGGGAACATTATAGGTTCTTCTGTAACACAGGCCTCCTCTCTGTGAGAGGGAGTGGGCCGTAATCTAGCATGCGGGCCCAGTGCGGGTTGGTGGATGTCACAAGTCTTCGAAGTTTTGGTTCTAGGACATGACGGTTTCCTCACAATGTTTTCCTTCACCGTTTTGAGAGCAGTGGTGATGCAATAAATACACAATGTAAAGTGCCTGCTTGGGGTCGAACTCTCGTAAGTCGGTGCCGATACCACTAAGCCACCACTGCTCTAGAAAAAAATGGAATGGCTGTAGAAATAAATGGTTTATATTTATTTTTTCAGATAACTTTACAACCTTACATACCTCACCCTTTAAAGGATGGCGACACAGTGCAATTTGGAGACATATTTGGTGTATTTAGGCTTTTAGATGAAGATAACGCTTTACCGATGACGCAGGCTATCGAAATCCCGGAGACGCCTGTCGTGGCTTACAAACATGTGACGAAGCTACACAAAGCTCCCACTACTCTGATACCGGAGTCACCTGATGTCAGTGATCGGGTATGTACTTTGTAGTTACATGAAATGAAATGAAGCAGTGCTTCTTGATACTTTTTAAAGGAAGTCTCAAGGATGCTTTATGCTGTACTCTGTTTAGATACGGTATAAGGTCATAAAGTAATTTTATTCACGTCTGAGGCGCGGGCGCCGTTTGGTGTAACATAAACCACAATGTTAACTAATTCATACGAATTGTGGCACTTCTTCGTGCATGTCTCAACCGAGAAAAGACGAGCCAACTTAACCATAAATGTGTTTTTTCCAGGATGACTCATTTATCACGCCGTTACAACCTAAAGGCGGGAGATCAAGATTATCCAGCAATTCGTTTATAAAACTAAATAATAACAAAACACAGACACTACCAGGTAGCTCTCCTAAGACATACAGCAATCGAAAATCTTCCAAACTATCAACTTCGTTAAGTTTTATTGACAACCCTAATACTAGTTTGAATGATTCATTTATATCTCTAAAATGTCACAAGAATGTAGCTGATGATATTCATGAAGCGGACACACAAGTACCTAACCCTGTTGCTAATGATAGTACAGATTCTATATACACTGCTGATACCCAAATTCCGCCAGAACGAGGTGTTTCACCTTCTATACATAGTTTAGATACACAAGTGCCTTCAACAGAACATTTGCCGCAAGTACGCAAGATTGACGGTCAACATGAAATGCAATTAGATATATATGCAGCTAATAAGGAGAACAACAGAGACATATTTAATGCTGAAACACAGCCATTTGGATATGGTAACCAATCAACAGACGGTGTAAATAAAAATAAAGGCAATGTGACAAATAAAGCAATGTCAGATTGTTCGGGTGAAACAAAAGAAAAATTAAACACTTCTGAAGAGGAGTTGTTGTTTGATGATGTTGATGGCGATATCTTAGAAGAAGATTTTTATTCGCAGAACATACTGCAAGATGATTTACCATTTAAAGAAAATGCAATAGACCAATCAAAAACAGCAGGTAGTCCTATTCCTCCTAAAAGAACCGTATGTGATGATACAACAGATTGTGAAGACATTGAAGAAGATATGTTGCTAACACAGAAAGTACCAGAATTACCCAGTAAAGCAGGTAGTCCTATTCCTAAAAGAACCGTATCTGATGGTACAACAGATTGTGAAGACATGTTGCTAACACAGAAAATACCAGAATTACCTAGTAAAGTAAATGAGCAGCAAACAAAGATTGAAGCGAAAAATAATACAAAGTCTTCAAAGAGAATAGCACGCGCTAAATCGGATAGTTCTACTGATTGTGAAGATATAGATATGGCGCCAACACAGGTAATACCTGCACTATCGACTACGAAGGACACTGTGAAAGAAAGCTCTGACAAGAAAAGTAAGACAAAACCAGCTAAGAGACTAAACAGAATCCAATCAGACAGTTCAACTGACTGTGAAGACATTGACTTTTTACCGACACAAAAGATATCTGAGAAGAAACCTAATGAAGATGAAGATGTAACTGATTGTGAAGATGACGTCATTGAAATAAAAACAAATAAACTACCTACAGTTGACCTAATTCAGGATGATATAGCTACGCAAATAATAGATCTCGATGACTACAAAAAAGACCAACAACCTTTGGAAGACATGCCCACCCAAATTATAGACAATGTTGCAACGTCAAATTCTAAAAATGTTGCTTTGGAAGATCAACCGACACAAGTAATAGAAGCGGTTGAACCGAAAAACATTAAAAATGTCAAAAAATCCTTTTATGAAATCATTAGCCCATTCAAAATACCATTACAATCTCCAATAAGGGTCAAAAGTAAAGATATCCCAAAACTGACGCCACAAGATAAAACTGATAAAAAAACATCAATTGACATTGAAGATAATTATTATAACGCCACACAGGATATTTACGAAGATTTGTGCTCTCAAAGAGGAAAGTCCGATGATGGGTCAGTAGTTACCTCTAACGCAGATGACGAGGTTGTGCCATGTTCCGTAGAAGATTATAAAGTTAAAGATATGTTCGCAAATATTGAGAGAGACTTAAGTCCGACCAAAAACCACGACGTTCTGGACAATAAGGATGTTGTAGATGGAAGTGCCAATGTTGCAAAATTAAAAAAGGTGCCCAGTGACTCGTCTGATGTAGAATGTACTCCTAAAAAGGTGAAAAAATTCATATTCACAGACAGCGATCTACCGGACAGCCAAGAAATCAAAACGAGTATGGTGTCGCACACAAGATCTGCAGTTACAGAATCATCCAGTGAGTCAGAACCAGAAAACTATTCGGAAGAGTATACTTCGTTCTTAAAGCGTAAGAAGAAAACTAAAGCTGTACCAAAGGTTAATCTTACTAAAATGTTTGAAAAGTTACCAGAAAGAGTAATAACGCGCCAGCGGAAACCAACCTTCAAGTTGTTGAGTGGTGAAGTTAAGAAAAATAACTCAACCATCTTAAAACCAAGTTACTTGACAGAGCAAGAGGATCAAATAGATGGAGATATTATCACTGAAAATATAAAACGACTTAAAACATTCGGAAAAGGAAAATCGAACAAAAATACGAAAAATCAGGAAAGTATAAAAGAAGAGAAACAAGAAAGTTCATCGCGAAAGAAAACAGATAATAAAACCAAAGAACCCAAGGAAAAGATAAAAGTGAAAATTGAAAAGCCCAAAAGAAAGGATACGAAATCGAAAACTGAGTCATCTACCCGAAAATATGCTGAATCGGAAAAAAATAATACTAAAGAGGATAGCCTAGATTCTACATCAGCTTCCAAAACAACTACCAGAAGAACTAGAGCTAAGAAAAATGAAAACAACAGTCAAATCACGGAAAAGAAATCCGTATCCCCAGAAAAGATTGTAAAAGAATCTGATAATAAAAGAAAACGTACAAGTAAGAAACAAGAAAAAGAGAGATCAGTATCGCCTGAGATTGAAGTCAGAAGAAGTAAACGACAACATAAGGCCAAAGAGAAAAACGACGACACAATGAAAGCTCCGATATCTATTCTTAAAAAGAGTATTCTCGAACAGAGTACTGTTTATAATATTTCATCTTCTAGTTCTGAATCGCCAAAGAGTTTGAAGAGGTCGTTGGTTGACGATAGTGATGTGCCGAGTTCTAAGCGGACGAGGTCTCACAACAACAATAATAATAACGATGGTATAAACAACGTGTCGCTGCGGGCGACCCCGGCGAGGGTTATGAAGACACAACATGTGCTCCTGACTGCATTCCCCAGTGCAGAAGTAAAGCAGAAGCTGGAAAAACTAGGTAAGTTTCTACCAAAAAAATTAAGCGATTTTTTTAATTTTTGTTGTTTAGTGGATGTTAGGGAAATTAACAAATATTAACAATAGGTTGGGTCAGTGTGTCTTTCCTTCATAAGAAAGACGTTATTGGACAATTTCTTAATTTTATAGTTACTTAGTACCTAGATGATTATATTATAAATACTTATCAGCTAATAGGATAGATTGTAATGTGCATAAAGTATCACCAACTGTGATACTTCATAAAAGGAAGAAAAAAATATTAGACCATTGCGCATCATTCAGCGAGGTAATTGCGTAACACACTAACAGTAGCAATGGTTTTCATTTTGACAGTTCAACAATATTAATTGCGTTATTTGCATTTTTGAGCAGACTCATTTTTCGAACATAACGGATTAGCTGGACCGACAGCGCCGCTGAAGCCAGCCCAGAAAGAGATGGCGAAACGATCAGGACGCGAACCGCGAGGACTGGTTCGACATGACGCGGGAATAGAGTTCCTGGAAGGATTTGGGGGAGCCCTTTGCCCAGCATTGGGAAAGTATAGGCTAACACAAAAAAATGGATTAGCAATACCTTCAAAATTATTCAGATTATAATGTGTTACGCAATTAGGGTGCTGGTCATAAAAGCACGCCGGTTGTGAGTACTACGCATCTGGCCGTGCTGAAGAACATCACCAATAAGGTCACTATTATGTCCTTAAAAAAACAGTATTCATCCTAATATTATGAAATGCGAAAGTAAGTTTGTTTGTTACCTTTTCACGCCTAAACCACTGAACCGATCATCCTGAAATTTTGCATATACATTGTCAGGTGTACAGAAACGGACATAGGGGTACCTTTCATCCCGAAAAAAAGTGCTGTTCCCGAGGAAAACAACAGTAATGTTATTCTGATAATAGATGGCTCCACGTGTGTCCGTTTACTGACAACTTTTATGCAAAATTTCAAGATGATCGGTTCAGTGGTTTAGGCGTGAAAAGGTAAGAAACAAACTTACTTTCGCATTTATAATATTAGTTCGGAAGTTAGGATTTCACGCGGACGAAGTCGCGGGCATCAGTTAGTGATTCTAATATCGTTATTATGTGTAGGAGCGGTAATAGTAACAGATGTTATGGAGTGTTCCGTGGTGCTGACGATGCAGATAAAGCGCACCTTCAAGCTGCTGTGCGCTGTGGGCCTCGGCAGGCCTATCGTAGGGCCCGGCTGGGTGCAGGCCTGCGCCGACACCAATGTCATTGTCGGTAAGAGGAACCTGCTTCGTCATTCATTCTCTCTAGCCATCTGCAATTACAGACATCAGAAGGCCAATTACCGTATAGTCAATCCAAACTAATATTATAATTTCGAAAGTACTGTCTGTATGTTACCTTTTCACGCCTAAACCAATGAACAAACCCTTATGAAATTTTAAGACGCTGACAACCGCTATTGAGTTCCGCTGTTTCGGTATTTTTAGCCACGCCTACAATTTCTCCGATATCCTAGCGCCATTCTTAAAGGGCGGTGATACAGCGAACCACCAAGTAAGGAACAGTGTGACGCGGTCAATAATAATTAACAATGAACCAACAGATGGCGCTCTTTTATATTTATTGTTCTGTATGAAGAGCTAGAAACAAATAAGACAAGGCGATTAAAAAATACGAATGTATATTTTTATCTTTTTATTTTTAATTATTTTAAGACATTTTATTTACACTGAATTAAAAAATAATATATGTAAGGAAATAAACGTAAGCAAGTAAAAGTAAACAAATGTAAGAAAAATAAATTCTTAAACTTAACAAGATTTTCAATATTATATTGTTTTATTTGATTACTCGAAGAACCGGGGAAGTTTTGTACTATGGAGTTCGCAACAAATACTGTTATACGTGTGATCGGGCAGAAAAACAGAAAGTGTCCATAAAAGATCACAAATGTTTTAAAAACTACACGGGTCCTTCGACTGGTATGGAGAGTGACATAATTGTTGAGGGATTTAAACAATCTGTTAAAATTCACAATTTAATTTATGGACGTTTGATATCTGATGGTGACTCCAGCACCTATAGTAAAATTCTCCAATCACGGCCTTATCAACGTGAAGGTATCACAGTGGAAAAAATTGAATGTCGAAATCATTTACTGAGAAACTTTTGCAATAAACTGCAACAATTACAAACAGATACCAGATACCCGATCCACCATAGAAAACTTGTATGCAAAAAAACAATAATGAGTGTAAGGTCTGTGATAAAAAAAACTATCGCTAAAAACAAAGGTGATGAATGTCCAGAAATTCAACGTCTATTCGACGATATTATGCTGGCTCATTACCATGCTTTTGGAAACCATGCTAGATGTAAACCATACTTCTGCCAAAAACGGGGCGAAAAAGAAAACATTTCAAACGACTTCTTCTCGGGTTCACTATGGCAACGAATTTGTTTGCTAGTTCAAAATATAGCAGGCCACGCTCGAAGTCTCATCCATGACGTGGACAGTAATATTGTCGAGCGCTACCACAGTATAATAGCAAAATATGTTGGTGGAAAAAGAATAAATTTTTCCATGAAGAGGTCATATGCTACAAGATGTACTGCGGCAACCGTGTCATTCAACACAAATAAATCTATATCTCGACTATATAAACACATCTTAGCAAAAAGTCCACAAGGGAAACTAAAGATGTTAGAAGAAAGAAGAATGAAAAAGAGACAATTAAATAACAAATACATGAAGAAAAAAAGACGCATTATATTTACAAAACCGGATGAAAGCTATGGAGATCAGTGTAACAAACCAGATATGCCAGAAGATATTCTTCAAAAAATTAAGGACAGTTTTATCCTTTCTTTAAAAAAAACTGACGAAGATCGAAGTTTGATAGAAAAAAAAACGATTCTTCAAAAAGATAGTAGTGAGTGGATGGAACTTCGGAGGTCGCTGCTGACAGCCTCCAATTTTGGCCGCGTTATAAAGAAAAGAACAAATACTGGATGCGCCAATTTGGTAAAAAACATTTTATATAAAAAAAATATGGATCACATTTCGTCAATCAAACATGGTCAGCAAAATGAAAAAATAGCCATACTACAACTGTCAAAACAAGAGAGTATTACAATTGCGCCTTGTGGGTTGTTTATAGACGCAGAGTTGCCTTATCTTGGAGCGACTCCTGATGGTATCTGTGGCGAAGATGCCATAATTGAAATTAAATGCCCAATCACTGCATACAAGTTGGGCCTGAATGAGGCTATCAGCAAAAAAAAAGTAAATTTTTGGGTAAAAGATAAAGAAGGGTGCCTAAAAATAAACACAAATCACAACTGGTATTATCAAATTCAGGGCCAGCTCCATATTACAAGACGTAAGAAATGCTTGTTTGCAGTATGGTCTGGAGAAGAAGTTAAATTAAAGATTGAAATAATTGAAAAAGATGATCTATTTTGGGAACAGAAAATGAAACAAAAATTACAATCATTTTATTTAACACACCTACTCCCTGAAATAGTAGACCCGAGATTCACACGGAACCTGCCTATAAGAGACAATATTAAGGTGCAAGAAATAGTCCTTCAAGCACCAATCGATCATCCCACATGTTCCAGATACCTCAGTAATACAGACTTGTAAACAGTGACGGATTAAGACTACTTGATGCCCTAAGCAATCCATGCCTGTGGGCCCCCCTATCTGTATGTCAACTAGAATCGGTCTTTAAACCTTTACCGCCTAAAAACATTAGTTTTTTGTAAAATAAGATGATGAGATGTAACGTACTTTAGAAGTGGAGTAGGTGCGACAACAATAAAAACCTAAGCATAATTTATTTATTTATTGAAATGCGCCTTACGGCTTTTCTGAGCATTGAATTCACACAAGATAATATTAACGTCTAACGTTTTTAACATATCGGACTCTATGTACAATATCGATAAATTATCGAGCCTTTCTTGTATCATCTTTGTCCTTTTTTCATTTTTTTATATTTTTAATTTTGAAAAAGAACGTTCCGCTGAGCAATTTGTAATCATAAGCGATAAAAATATACGCCGGGCTGTTTCCACATTAGGGAAAGCTGATTAAATTTTACCATCATGTATTATTTTATACAATTGTGCGTGAGTTTGATGTAAACTTGTGCGAGCCGAATCACTGGGTCTTGAACTTATTTTACTTATGACATATGAATGAAACTGTTGAATTTCTGTTATTAATTCGGTGTCTTCTGGATATGTGTTTACTAAATTTGTACTGTGCTGACTGTATTCTGCAATTTGATCGGGACACATAATTTCATCGGCATCGGGTATTTTATTCAAGAATGAAAATTTGTCTGCTGTTTCTTTGTATATCTTTCCTCTTTTTCGCATCTCTGCATTTAATTTATCAATGATGCTATAATAACACTTTATTTTGAATTGTTCTCTTGGGCTGAAACTTACTTCAGGAGCTGAACCATCATTGGACATTTTCTTTCTTCGTCTTTGACGAGTGTCTTTGTACTCCACATCTGGTAGCTTTTCTTTTGCGCGGGCTGGTAGCTTTTCTTCTGGTGCCCCCTCAGACGTGATGCCCTAGGCAATTGCTTAATTTGATTAAGGGTTAATCCGTCACTGCTTGTAAATATTAAATCCTATCCTAATGTAATGGATCTGTTTATAAACAGATCCATTACTTTTATTCCCGATACTTTTTAAACTGAGTGTACATAGGTTTTTCGATGATAGGATAGGATTTAATATTTACAAGTCTGTATTACTGAGGTATCTGGAACATGTGGAATGATCGATTGGTGCTTGAAGGACTATTTCTTGCACCTTAATATTGTCTCTTATAGGCAGGTTCCGTGTGAATCTCGGGTCTACTATTTCAGGGAGTAGGTGTGTTAAATAAAATGATTGTAATTTTTGTTTCATTTTCTGTTCCCAAAATAGATCATCTTTTTCAATTATTTCAATCTTTAATTTAACTTCTTCTCCAGACCATACTGCAAACAAGCATTTCTTACGTCTTGTAATATGGAGCTGGCCCTGAATTTGATAATACCAGTTGTGATTTGTGTTTATTTTTAGGCACCCTTCTTTATCTTTTACCCAAAAATTTACTTTTTTTTTGCTGATAGCCTCATTCAGGCCCAACTTGTATGCAGTGATTGGGCATTTAATTTCAATTATGGCATCTTCGCCACAGATACCATCAGGAGTCGCTCCAAGATAAGGCAACTCTGCGTCTATAAACAACCCACAAGGCGCAATTGTAATACTCTCTTGTTTTGACAGTTGTAGTATGGCTATTTTTTCATTTTGCTGACCATGTTTGATTGACGAAATGTGATCCATATTTTTTTTATATAAAATGTCTTTTACCAAATTGGCGCATCCAGTATTTGTTCTTTTCTTTATAACGCGGCCAAAATTGGAGGCTGTCAGCAGCGACCTCCGAAGTTCCATCCACTCACTACTATCTTTTTGAAGAATCGTTTTTTTTTCTATCAAACTTCGATCTTCGTCAGTTTTTTTTAAAGAAAGGATAAAACTGTCCTTCATTTTTTGAAGAATATCTTCTGGCATATCTGGTTTGTTACACTGATCTCCATAGCTTTCATCCGGTTTTGTAAATATAATGCGCCTTTTTTTCTTCATGTATTTGTTATTTGTCTCTTTTTCATTCTTCTTTCTTCTAACATCTTTAGTTTCCCTTGTGGACTTTTTGCTAAGATGTGTTTATATAGTCGAGATATAGATTTATTTGTGTTGAATGACACGGTTGCCGCAGTACATCTTGTAGCATATGACCTCTTCATGGAAAAATTTATTCTTTTTCCACCAACATATTTTGCTATTATACTGTGGTAGCGCTCGACAATATTACTGTCCACGTCATGGATGAGACTTCGAGCGTGGCCTGCTATATTTTGAACTAGCAAACAAATTCGTTGCCATAGTGAACCCGAGAAGAAGTCGTTTGAAATGTTTTCTTTTTCGCCCCGTTTTTGGCAGAAGTATGGTTTACATCTAGCGTGGTTTCCAAAAGCATGGTAATGAGCCAGCATAATATCGTCGAATAGACGTTGAATTTCTGGACATTCATCACCTTTGTTTTTAGCGATAGTTTTTTTTATCACAGACCTTACACTCATTATTGTTTTTTTGCATACAAGTTTTCTATGGTGGATCGGGTATCTGGTATCTGTTTGTAATTGTTGCAGTTTATTGCAAAAGTTTCTCAGTAAATGATTTCGACATTCAATTTTTTCCACTGTGATACCTTCACGTTGATAAGGCCGTGATTGGAGAATTTTACTATAGGTGCTGGAGTCACCATCAGATATCAAACGTCCATAAATTAAATTGTGAATTTTAACAGATTGTTTAAATCCCTCAACAATTATGTCACTCTCCATACCAGTCGAAGGACCCGTGTAGTTTTTAAAACATTTGTGATCTTTTATGGACACTTTCTGTTTTTCTGCCCGATCACACGTATAACAGTATTTGTTGCGAACTCCATAGTACAAAACTTCCCCGGTTCTCCTTCCAATAATAGTACCAGCACCTGATAAGGCGGAATAATTGGTTCTATATGATCTCTTGGAGTAGCATCCGTCTACAATAACGTCAATAATTGGGATAGCATTTTTACTAACTTTGCCCTCCGCTATAGCAAAATCTCTTTCCTTTTTAGCAGCTTTTTCCATTGTTTCTTGTGCAACCTGTTCCCACTTGTTAGATAAATCATCGTGTATGCTTTGGTATTTTTTATTTGACATGATAGGTAAATTTAGCGCTGAAGAAAGTTCTTCCAAGTTTGAATGTCCACCGCCAATTGATAACATACCTGCTACAGCACAATAATTGACTGGTAAATAATTTTCGTCACTAGAGTCACTTTCAATGGTAAATTTTAAATTGCACATCCTACACAAAAGAGTGAACTTCGACGACAATCCATTTATGTTTTCTCCCACCAAATCAATATGACTCAAATTACAACCCAAAGGTCCGTGCCCAGAAATTTTCTGAAGATTTTTAAAAAAATGCGTTAGGCTTATAATTCGTCGTCCGATGTGGATTTCTTGTTCTGGAGGGCGACTCGTAGTAATCTAAAAAAATATTCAAATACCTACTTAAAAGTTTATCTATGCGTAACTAAATAAAAACAGCTGGATTTTATCCTCGACAACATTACCTGGCCAAGTACATGATAATTTAATATTTACCTCAAGTTCAGGAAGGTCATCGGTGGATTGGACTGTCTCAGATAAATTTGATTCTTGATCAAAAATATTTCTGAACACCTCGCATGAATCCTTTACTGGTTCTTCAAACCTGTGATGAAAATAAGTATGACTCACAATAACATACAAAGTATAGAACGATCAGCAGAAAGTTTTATATCACTTGGGCAAATTGTACACATCTCATTCTGGGTACTTACCTAGTAACATTTTCAGGGGTAACTATAATTTCACTTTCTGATGTAACTGCAACTGGCAGATTTTCTAATCTGCAAAAAAATAAAACATTTAAACTTGCAAGAACTTTCTTCATCACTAAACATACCTCATCATCATCATCAGCCTATAATGTTCCCACTGCTGGGACACAGGTCTCCTCTCAGTGAGAGGGAGTAAACATACCTATTACGTCTTAAAAAAAAACAAATCTCACATGATGATTTAGAGTGGGCAAGAAACAATGGAGAAAGCTACGAGTATTTTCCTATAAGTCCAGTTCTAAGATAGTCATAGGTCTATGTAAATTCGATAGTTTATCACTGGACGTATTTGTGACTTTCTTTCTATGATCTAAATAATAAAATTGTTATCTATGTTAGTAAGTATGCACTTATTACAAACTTACTGGTGAAAAACAATTTCCGAAGCGTCACCTGCTTCCGAACTGTTCGCCAAACGTCTCTTTTTACTGTAATGAAAATTAATATTATTATTCTAAAAATATACAAAACAAATGAAAAAAAAACAACGAAAATTTCCTAAAACTAAAAATAAATAAAAAAAGAAACCCATTTAAATTTTCTAAGAAGAATAAACTTGGTTTCGAACTCGAAACATGCTATTCAGAATCTATACGAAAAATAATTTCCGAAGCTTCACCTGCTTCTGAACTGTTCGGCAAATATCTCTTTTTTTGTAAAGAAAATAATTATTCTAAAAATATACAAAATAAATTAATAAAAAAATAATGAAAATTACCTAAAACTGAAACTAAATTTTAAAAAAATGAAACCAATAACCTTCTAGAAATTCCCTAATAAGAATCAAGTTGGGTTTGAACTCGAAACTCGATATTTAGAATCTATGTAAATACCGCTAGACCAACCGAGCGTTAGTGTTTCGGATCAATTTACGCTATCGGTTGTATAAAATAGCCTATAAGTACATTTAGTTACAATTTTATTTTTGTTCGTGTCAATATTACAATATAAAAAATTACTTACTTTACTACTTCCATGAGATGTTTTTGTTTGTTAGTATAGAAGCGCTTTTTTGCTGGCCTCTGGCATTTTTGTTTGTTTCCCATTTTGCACAGAAAATATTTTCACAACTTAGAACTATATTTATACAACTTATATCCTATATCAACGACTATTTAATATATTTAATATTATAATGAATATTTTTACAACTTATTGTAGTTTTAGGGAAAAATAAAATATGTACATATAAGCATGTTTGAAGTTGTCAAACAACAAAATATGAAATGAACGGATAGCAGTTAGCGGGGCAAAGCGACATACGTCCGTCTAGCAGCGCGTCTAAGCGATCACTGTCGGATTGCATACATAAGAAAGAGAAGCGCGATGACGCGACGCTCGTAACTTTTTACAAACCAAAAAATATTTAATTACTTAAAAATAAGTTGAGTAATCAAAAATAAAAAACAACCAAGTTTTGTATTTAAATATGATACGTTATTGTTATAAATTTTACCAACGTACGTTGACAAGTAATGCAGATATTTTTGTTGGAAGATCATTTTAAGAGGTTAGTTTACCATTTTTTTTTATCGAGAAAACTTTTCACAAACGTGTTTTGAATACAACAGGGTTCTCAGAAATATGTTCAAGATTAATATTTATTTTTTCCGCCGTGACAAACTGTATAGATTTGGCTAAAAAATTGTTTGAGACAAGTCTATTTTGCTCTTGTCAGCGTCTTAATGAAATGCGATAGTGCCGCTGAAACTTCTTGCAGTTGCGTTGTCGCTAGTAGTTGCGATGTATCTAACTATCATGCGATAGTTGAGCCTATTTTTACAGTATGCCAAAAATATTATATCAAAGCATTATTATGCCATTTAAAGTTATACCTAACTCGTTATGCCAAAGTAGATTATATAGGAATTAAATAATTATGCGAATCAAAGGGCTCACGTTTCGGTTATCACAGGCATTGTCAGGATTGTCACGGACCGTCAGTTTCTCTGAGTAAACAGTGACGCCCACTGACACGCTTACGCTTAGTTCGTATCAGGGCTTGAAGTACCGGTATTTTTGGGAACCGCTACCATTGGCCTTGGTGTGATAGTGGTACCAGAGTAGTACCTGTACTTTTGGTACCAAAGTAGTATCTGTACTTTAGGTATCATAGTAGTACCTGTACTTTTGGTACCAGAGTAGTACCTGTACTTTTGGTACCAGAGTAGTACCTGTACTTTTGGTATCAGAGTTGTACCTGTACTTTTGGTACCAGAGTAGTACCTGTACTTTTAGTACCAGTTCTAAGCCCTAGTTTGTATTGACAATACCGTCTCTAGCCGTGACTTCCGAGGTGTCTCGTATTCTATAGTTTTTATCGTTATTATTAGACTCGCTGCGCCCCGCGTTTTCACCCGGTCGATCCCGTAGGAATATCGGGGTAAAAAGTAGCCTATATGTTAATCCAGGGTGTCAGCTACCTCCATACAAAATTTTATCAAAATTAGTCCATCCGTTTGAGCGTGAAGAAGTAACAAACATGCACACACATTCACACTCACAAACTTTCGCCATTATAATATTAGTGTGATGCCGCTACGCCTGTGAAGTTTAAAAAATTAATTAAACAAGGACTTGTCTGTATAATTTCAGATCCCTGGCTGTACCTAGTAAAAGACGATCCGGCAGAGAAACGGTTTCAGTTTAATTTGTACAAGACGCTGAGCGGCAGGAGGAACTTCTTGAAAGGCTACAACGTGTCGACCACACCAAGCGTGCAACCGAACGCTGCGGAAATGAAACGTGAGTTAAATCCATCCTTAATTACATGCCAATTATCTATGAACTTTATTAAGAACTACCTGACCCGACAGACGTCCTGTCCAGCTTTTCCGTGACTATAAACAAAACAAAATAGACATATTAAGATTATTATTTATATGCAAGAATAAGAGTACAATATTATTATTAATTACCAGCGAAAACGATGCGTGTGCGTATCCGATAGCATTCGACCGGATTCCACTGAATGTATTGCAAATATGGACTTTAATAATTCGAACTCAAAGCATTTATTTCAAATAAGTCAATTACAGGCACTTCTGAATTGTCGAGGGTTGGTCAGTCAGGAAGATGAAGCTATAGGCCGACCGCTTAACTGAGACGTTGTCTGAGGGAGCTGCGCGGTGCGGGTGGGGTGATAGTTGTCACAAGTTGACGAATCACTGAGCTCCCCCATCACGTCACCACACCCCTCCCGCACCGCGCTGCTACCTCAGGCACAGAATAACAGTAGTACTAACGTACAGAAGATGCAGTCCTTTGATCTTGAAGACAGCCGCTTTTATAATAGCCTATAAAATCACTTCCCCGCCAACGCGCAAGCTAAATTGCACTTAATCGCTGCGCTCGAGAGTTGTTGTTATTTTGTGTCCTTTCTCGTTCGCAACATACCTACGCCGCATGACCGAGTACTAGGGCTGTCCGGAAAGAAAAAGAAAAATAATTTATTGTATTTATAAATAGTCTGTCTACAGTTTCATCACTTACATGTAACATCACAGAATACATCGTCGTTGCGCGTGCAAAAGTCGCTATGTGTTATTTAGTTATTTTCGGTTCTTTGTGCAGTTTTAATCGTTATTTCAATACACACATACTGCACAAAACAGCTATGTGATAAGTGCAATATTTAAAGAGTTAAGGAATGTAGATTTGTGATATTCATACATCGAAAGTTCCGTATAAACACGCTGAGTGTTTATAATTCATATAGCTCAAATAAGTTCACTAAAAACACATAGCGACTTTTGCAGGCGCAACGACGTAATGCGACTTTGGTTAGCAATAAAACAGTATTAACATTATTTTTCAGTAATAGTGGAATGTTCCGGCGGTACGTGGAAGGAAGGCGGTCCAAACTGGGTGTGCGTGTCCTGCTCCAAGGACAACGGGCTCTGGCCAGCACTGAGGAAGCGAGGCGCCACAGTCGTGTCCACAGAGTTTATCCTCGGAGGAGTGCTGCGGCAGAAGCTCGACATAGCCAGCAATACGTTCCCCTAGGTATGTACCACTCACGATATTATCGTAGTTTGGTACTGCACATTGATTGAAGCTGAAATTTTGATTTTGAAAGATAATGTTGTCACAAGCTCTGAAATGTAAATTAAAATATAAATAACATGATTTGGATGTATAATATTTTAAGTTTATGTGATAATGGATCAAAAATCGTGAGTAATGTGTGAAAAGTACAAAATAATTCTAGTGTCTGCTTCTCTTAACCTTGTAGTCAGAACAAGAACTTTGAATGGATGTTAATTTCGCCAAAGCAAATATCAACTTTAACTTTGTGTAAATAAAATTGATTTTGTTTTTGCTGCTGGACGCTAAATTTTGACTCGCAGAGCTTTAACGTTCGTTTTGTGGCCTTTGGGTAAGAGTATACTTAGTAATGGGTTGTGAATTATTTCATTCATGAATGAGAGACTGTTTTGATTTTTATCTCGGTTTTGCAATCGATGGCTGTAAACAAGGATGAAGCTGAGTGGACCTGGTCAAAAGCTAAAAAACTTAATTGGGAAATAACTTCTAGACTGGCAGACTATACTGCCAAGTTTCACCACTAGAGGCGCTAGCAGCATAAACAGTAAATAAACATTGTTTTCTCATAGATTTTCATTGATTTTTTTTTACGATTTGAGTGAACCTTAACATTACTGCATCAGTGCTGCGTTTAGGATGTTCAAATAAAACATGGCATTCATTAATTGTGCTGGTAGCGCCATTTCTGGAACATATTTAATGTATATCAGGTGCCGTATTATGACGTTTTAATGCCATAGTGATTCTAATGTGAGAGAGAGATGGAGCTACACATGACCGATAGCACCATCCCTTTTAAGGACTGGAATCATAATTGCTTTAACTTCATAATACGGGTCCAGACTTTACAAAACAACTACCAGTCAGTTGTTAGGGGAAATCTTCTGTTGCTTCCCTAAGTTCATTAAGTAATATGTTAGCTTTAAAATGCATGCAATTGTATCATTATAATTCAATAATTTTAAATTTTAACACAAACGGCCTTATTACAAAACCAGGTTTATCTTTAGACCCTGGTTTAAATCTTCGAGCCATTTTTAAATTTCGAACTATAATCCGACAAAGTTAAGAGTTCTTATTACAAAAACTGACGTTAAATCCGAGTCTTTATTGTCAATTTTACATTAACATCTGTCCGTTTGTCGGAATAAAGTTCAAAATACTTAACTGACTCGAAGGTTTAGTTTAGAGTCGGTCTAAAGTTAGAACTCGTTTTGTAATAAGACTGATTAGATCGATCAATGACATCACATATTTGGAATCCATCTTTTTAAATTCTCTTTTAATGATCATTTTCATAAAGCAAGTTTTAATGAATATTTGTTGATATGCTACTTAATACGTTTATTTTTTTTTATATTGTGATAAATGTTTATGTCAAATGTGCTGTTGAAGTTACGTTTTTTCGAATAAATGTGGATATTTGAAATATTGCACAATTTCGTTACTTGAGTGAATGTATGATGACAATTGTGTGGTGTTAATAATTTTGATAGCTGTAATCATAGTTTACGCAATATTGTAATATTATCATTCTATGATTGTTGTTTATTATTGTATAATATAGTCTTACTTTTTAATTGAGTGTTGTTTATTTATACATATATGACCTTATTTTCATTAATGAAACCTGAACGCGATCAGCACATCTAAACCTCGTTCAAGAACTGTCAGTGTCATCATTGCCTGCATTCCGAATTATGATATAATCGCTCACAGCGCTCACATCAATAAATTCTGTTGAGGCCTGTCGCAGCCAGTGCCGAGCATTCCCATGGCGTGTGTAGGTCTGTTGCGGCCTGTTAGCTGCTATTCCAATATGTCAAGTGTATCAGAGCATATGGCAGCGTGTGCAGCCGCTGTGGTTATATTCAGTGGTTCATATTTAATAAAAAAAAACAAAAAGAAACACGCCCGTACAGATCGCGACAGGGGGCCCCGACGTAGTAACTAACTATTTAGTAATCTGTGGCCCCGCGCCTCACCACGCCACGCCTTTGAACTTACGGACTCCCGACGCATCGGCCGGACGACGACAGGCCACCGTTGGCCTCATCGGATGCGAAAGTTCCCACGGTGGTCTGCCGGCCTGGCCTGGCGCAATCTGGTCTGAGAAACCGGGGTGGGTGCTATCTCTTTTTGGTGAGGAGTCCCTATGGCCACCTTCCAGCTCCGTCATCAGACCCAGAACATCAGCTAGTGTACTTATCAAGGTAAAACCAACGAGTTCAAACTCGATAAAGCTAACTTATTTAGTTAAGGAGATCCTATGGCCACCTTCGGACTCCATCATCAGACCAGCTCCATGGTATCATATTTTTACGTTGTCACAGAAGTTATTTCAAGATTTAGCTCAATCAGATGCTAGAAAGTGCTTGAAAAATGGATGACAAACAGACAAAGGGAATTACTGGAAACACATTCGAACGGAGCAAGTTAATATCCTAATTAATATAATTTATAATAATCCATACTAATAAATTCGAATGTAACTCTGTCTGTCTGTATGTCACCTTTTCACGCCTAAACCACTGAACGGATTTCGATAAAATTTGGCAGAGAGATAGATTTCATCCCGGGGAAGGACATAGGATACTTTTCATTGACATACTTCGCGGACGAAGCCGCGGGCGGAAGCTAGTGATATTATAAATGCGAAGGTAAGTTTGTTTGTTTTTACCTTTTCACGCCTAAACCACTGAACCGATCATCCTGAAATTTTGCATATACGTTGTCAGGTGTACAGAAACGGACATAGGGGTACCTTTCATCCCGAAAAAAAGTGCTGTTCCCGAGGAAAACAACAATAACGTTATTATGATAATAGATGGCGCCACGTGTCTTTCGAATCATGATTGAATTGCATTAGAAACTTTAGGTTTTAGAGGTCCCGGAAAAGGACAGGATAATTTTTATTCCAATATTCCCACGGGATCGACACTTATGCGGGTGAAACCGCGGGGCGCTGCTAGTAATAAATAAATAAAAGGTTAATATTTTTACAAGCTTTACATATTATGTAAATATTAACCTTTTGTTGGTGACCATGACCCTAACATGAAATATGGACAATGAAATCAGATACACAATCAGGGGAATACCCGGCTTACGCGTGTTAATAAAGCATGTGGCGCTGCGTGACGTCGTCGGTCTCGCAACAAACGTGATTCAGAGCGAACGTATGTATTATCATCACTAGTGGCAAGCGTGGCGGAGAGATAAAAACAATTTTATCTGCATGGTATATGTATTGCGAGCAGAATATACAGCGCAGAACCAGAATACAGAAAGGATACAAGCCGGTGAGTATTTATTTCTACTAATGAAATTGTAATAAGCGTGGAAGTAGATGGTGAAATTAGGGAATTAACAAGAATGAAGTGTAGGTAAATCTAGCTGGATTGTGTATCATTTTAGGGTTAATGGAGGAACACCAAAGGAAAGATCGTTCTAAGGATTTTAATAATACGTTTATTAATCCTTATATTTATATATTGGAAGGTGTGTTTGCAAATATTACGTCAGACGTGTGATCCCACACTAGGCTAATATATAGAATAGTACAGACTACGCGAAAGTAAGGATTTCGGTCAAGTGGTTAAGGGCGGGCACGGATACATAAATAATATTTATGAGTTAGAATGAGAAAGACGATAGTGTTGAAGTAGGATCGATTTGTTTTTGCTATACTCCAACATACCTATTATTTATAGTTACTTTGGGCTCATCGAAGAGCCACATAAAAATTAAATGTGGAATAGGATGTGCTGCTAAGGTAGCGCACAAAATTATTATTTTTTTTTTGCAAATTTTGTTTGCTTTAAAGTACCTAGTACGACGTATGTTGTATGTAAAATGGGACCAATCTGGAAGTGGATATATACTTTAAAAAAAAATTATTATTATTTGTTTTTTTCCCCCCATGTTTTTATAATTATTCTGCTATTCGGGGCGAAGACAAATCCAACAAATAAAGATCATAAAAATCGGTCCAGCCGTTCTTAAGTTATAAATGGTGTAACTACTTCGTTTTATACATGTTTATAGATAGATTATTACATTCATATCATAGAAGAACTTCATCGCATAACTGAGTGGCCGGCGTGGGCGTCATGCTTGCCGTCGGAATTACCATACGATGCTCATCACACATACTAGCAGCAACTGTAACCAATTGCATTTCTTTAGATTCGATCATCTCTGCACATCGCGATCACGTACATTTTGACGCCACACAAGATATTAACAAAGACCAAAGAGAAAAATCCAACGTCAGTTTAGTAGTTACATCTAATGCAAATGATGAGGTAACGCTATGTTCCGACCGATACCTGCACTACATGAAAATAATGTTAATGTAGACAATGACGTCACTGATTGTGAATTGGCTGAAATAAATATGTACATATTTATAAACCACCTCAAAGTGAACTATTTCAAGATGAGATGGCAAAGCAAGTAATTATTCTTGACGACTACAAAAAAGACAAACAACCGTTTGTAGACACGTCCGTTGATAACGTTGCTTCCGAAGGTATACCAATCCCAATAAATAAGGTTGATGGGGTTGTACTTAATAACATTAATAATGTCAAAAACACATTTGATGAAGCCGTTAGCCAATTTACAATAGCACTACAATCTTTAATAAGCGTCAAAAGTGAAGATATAGGTACCGAATATAATACCTACAGATAAAGCTGATAAAATTAAACCTATTGACGTTGCCGATAATTATTTTGACGCCACACAAGATAGGAAAGACCAAAGAGAAAATTTCAACGTCAGTTTAGTATTTGCATCTAATGCAGATGAGGTTGAGCTATGTCCCGTTAATGGTAATGTTAAAAATGAACAAGACGAGAACAAAAACCCCTACTATGAGATTGATTTGCCTAGCCAGGATGTCAGTGACTCGTCAGATGAAGAATCTACTCCTAAAAAGTCTAAACGATTCACATTCACGACCAGTGATTTCCCGGATAGTGGTGAGATAAGAGATTTACTGATGTTGTACCCAAAACCTGCAGTCATAGATTCATTTAGAGAATCCGAATCAGAATATAGTTCTGAAGACGAGAGTTACAAGTTTTCACGCCGTTTTAGGAATAAAACTAAACCTGTACCAAAGGTTGATCTTACTAAAATGTTTGAAAAGTTACCAGAAAGAGTAATAACGCGCCAGCGGAAACCAACCTTCACGTTGCTGAGTGGTGGACGAGTTAGTAAAAATTACTCAACCTTTTTAAAACCATTTTACCTGGCAGAGCAAGAAGACCAAATAGATGAAGATATTATTCTTGAAAATATAAAATCGATTAAATTATTCAAAAAGGCCAAATTTTACAAAGATTATAAATATCATGAAAGCATAAAAACAGAGAAAGAGGAAACTAAACCACGAAAGAAACCAGATAATAAAAGCAACGAACACAAGAGAAAGGTAAAAGTGAAAATTGGAAAACCTGAAACAAATGGAAAACATTCAAAAACAAAATCATTTACTAGAAATAATCCTAAAGAAGATATTCTAGAGCTAAATTCTGTATCAGCCACCAAAACAACTACCAGGAGGACCAGATCTACGTAGGGCACTAGCAAAGTTTTGAGATATAATTAAACTATCAACAATATGAGTGTCAAACTGTTGCCGATAATAGCATAGCCCATTAGTAGTAAGAAGCAAGTAAAAAAAAAATAATGTCTACCCGCAATATTTTTTTATGAATTTTTAGTTAAGTCAAGATGGCAGAGTTAACGCGTCGCGATTTTCGTGCAATTATGTTCTATAATTTCAAGCGAGGTTTAAGTGCTGATGATTGCGTCAGTGAATTAAAATTTGTGTTTCAAGAGAAAGCACCGTCCCGTAGCTCAGTGTATCGATGGTACAAACAATTCCAAAGAGGAGATTTTAACTTATCTGACGATTCTCGATCCGGACGGCCTGTTGAAACAGTGTCTTCAGAAAACATAGCCGCTGTTAAGAAACTCATTGAAGAAGATAGACATATAACTTATAAACAAATAGAAGAAATCCTGAAGATTAGTGCACCATCAATTCACACAATTTTACATGACCGTCTTCAAGTTAAAAAAGTTTGCACCTTGTGGGTACCGCACCATTTAACGGCGGCCCAAATGGAGTGTCGTAAGAAATGGTGTCAACAAATGCTCACTATGTTTGATAGCGGAAAATCTCCTCACGTGAATTCTATAGTAACAGGTGACGAATCTTGGCTTTATTACTATGACGTGAAATCTAAATCTAAAAACAAGGTATGGCTCTTTGAAGATGAGGAACAACCGACCACCGTCAAACAGTCTCGATCCGTAAAAAAGAAAATGGTCGTAGTATTCTTTGGCAAAAGGGGTATAATTAATAGAATATGTCTTGAAGAACAGAAGACTGTTACCGCAAAATGGTACACAGAGGTTTGTTTACCTCAATTGATTGAGAGTCTCAAAAAACTCCGGCCGAACTCGCGCATGGACACTTGGCGGCTACATCACGATAACGCACCTGCACATCGCGCTCAATTAACTCATGATTTTTTGCGCAGCACTGGTCTAATTTTGCTTGAGCACCCTCCCTACAGCCCCGATCTCGCACCCTGCGACTTTGGTCTCTTCCCAATGATAAAGGATAAATTGAAAGGTCAACGGTATTCCAGTGATGACGAACTAATTCAAGCGTGGGACTTGGCGTGTGAAGAAGTCCCTCAAGAAGTATGGCAGACAATTTTTGATGATTGGTTTCAGCATATGGAGAAGTGTATTGCAGCCGACGGAAAATATTTTGAGAAAATCTGAAGTTCAAGTGCCAAATCTCAAAACTTTGCTAGTGCCCTACGTATGAACAAGGAAAAGGACGGTAAGAACACTCAAAAGAAATATTCAGGAAACAAAAATAAAAAACCAGATCATAAACGAAAACCTCATGAAGGAAGACGAAGTAAAAGACAGCGGAAGGCCAATGAGAAAAACGACGACACAATGAAAGCTCCGACATCTATTCATAAAAAGAGTAAACCCAAGCAGAGCAATGTTTATAATGTTACATCTTCTAGTTCTGAATCGCCAATGAGTTTGAAGAGGTCGTTGGTTGACGACATAGACCGGGAGATGATGACACATTTTGGTAAGTCATTTCTTACAGTATGGCGCTTTCAGGGGGGTTCATATACGTAATAAGTGAGAGGAAAATGATGTTCTTACCGGTGGTGCGCGGGACGCAATTGCAGAATAATTAATTGAAATTGCTCGAAAATCCGGAGGTGTCAAACAATTTCTTTCACAAAATTTCTTCAATTTATCGGTATTTCAACAAAAAAAACCTATGTGCTATGTGTCGCTATGTGCCATACTTCTCCGGTGGGTGTTTAGACCCGCCATACTTTTTTGAAAATGTTTTTTTTTTAATTTTTTTTTACTTATTTCTTACAGGCTGATATTTTTTTTAACAATTGTTTTTTATTAATCTTGTATGAAAATCACCATGCCATACCATTCCGACGGTCCAAAATACCCGCCATACCCCCTCAAACATGTCATTTTTTTAAATTCGAGAAACCATTTCTTTCAGTATGGCACTTAAGTCGTGGTCAGTTTATGGTACAGTGAGACAAAATTATATTCGCCATACTTCTAGTGCAGTATGAAAGTGGTGCCATACTTGAAAAATTGTATTTTTTAACCATTTTTAAAACACCCCTATAGAAGCCGTGAAATTATTTTTTACAGTATGGCATAAATGAAATCAGATTGTTCCCATACTATTATGAGTTGAAAAAAATATGCCATACTGTGACCATGGTACGAAAGACCGTCATACGCACGCTGCGGTGTAAAAAAAATTAAAAAAATGAAAGGATTTCTTACAGTATGGCATTTTAATTATTGGAAAGTTTATAAAAAGTATGATTCAGGAAAATTATCCCATACTCATCATGAAGTCCAAAAGTGATGCCATACCCGGAAAACCGATTTTCAGCGACGTATTTCAGCTACAGTACGTCCAAGTTATATATATATATATATTTTGAAAGCCATGCTTTTTTAGTAAATCGCTCATACTGTGGCATCTTGAATTGATTTGTTTAAAAAAATCGTTTTTAATATCGCTAAGGGGGAACGCCACTGTGACGGGCAAAGAAATCGATTTTTTTTTCAATTTCCGTAAAGCCACCTGTATATCTGAAATACGGTAGAATTACCTTGTTTATTTAGTTAGCATGTTAAGGCGAAAGCGCCAGGGTAGCCCGCGAAATTAATTTTTTTTTAGGTTTTTTGCAATTTGCTGGTCGATATTAAGTTGTACGTTGATTAATATATGATTCGCGGCCGTAACAAATATGTATTTACAGAATTATAATAATTAAATTCATCAACACGACTCTCTAAGACCACGTAACCCCAAAGAATAACTGTTTCATGAAATCGTCATTCTTTGGGGTTACGTGGTCTTAGAGAGTTGTGTTCATGACTTTAATGATTAGTGACGCCTGACCAGCACAGCTGCTGTATACCAGCATTAGAATTTGTATTGAGGAAGATAGTTCGAAGACGTTCGAGCGTAGAATATTATACGACATAACACATTATTTAATTAAAAAGATTGTCCCTACATACAACTTTAAAATTTCGTATTTACGTTCCTCACATAACAAACTTTCAAAAAAAAATGGTGCCATTCTGTAAGAAATTGTTCAAATGTTGCATAAAATTTTACAATTATTTAATAACATTATACGTATATCACCCACTCTACAGGTATGGCATTATAACAATTACGTTTCTAATCATAAAAACAACTACTAGACCAAATTTTAAGGTGAAAGAAATGGTTTCTCGAATTTAAAAAAATGACATGTTTGAGGGGGTATGGCGGGTATTTTGGACCGTCGGAATGGTATGGCATGGTGATTTTCGTACAAGATTAATAAAAAGCAATTGTTAAAAAAAAATCAGCCTGTAAGAAATAAATAAAAAAAAATTAAAAAAAAAACATTTTCAAAAAAGTATGGCGGGTCTAAACACCCACCGGAGAAGTATGGCACATAGCGACCGCCGGGTTTTTTTTGTTGAAATACCGATAAATTGAAGAAATTTTGTGAAAGAAATTGTTTGACACCTCCGGATTTTCGAGCAATTTCAATTAATTATTCTGCAATTGCGTCCCGCGCACCACCGGTAAGAACATCATTTTCCTCTCACTTATTACGTATATGAACCCCCCTGAAAGCGCCATACTGTAAGAAATGACTTACCAAAATGTGTCATCATCTCCCGGTCTAACAGTGATGTGCCGAGTTTGAAGCGGACCAGGTCTCACAACAATAATAATAACAATAGTATAAACAACACGTCGCTGCGGGCGACCCCGGCGAGGGCCGTGACGACACAACATGTGCATCTCCCTGCATTCCCTGGTATAGCACACAAGTTGGATAAACAGTGTAAGATTTTTTACAAGTTTTTAACGTCTAGAAAATCACTGCTTTTTAGGGTTCCATTCCAAAAGGGTGAACACGGGACCCTGTACTAAACATGTCCGTAGGTCTACCTGTCAATCTGTCACAGTGCTGTAATACCTATTAGAAAATACACAGAATATTTAGTTGAAAATTTACACAGAATACGTGTTACTAAGGCCTCAACCAGGAAAAACTAAAAAGAAGGTAGGTAAACTTTAGTACTACAGTTTTAAAGGTTGCATGATAAAAAATTGTTTAATTTCAGATCCATATGTGCGCTTAGAACGATACGAACCGGCACAGAAACGGATCAGGACGCTGAACAGCAATAGAAACTACTTGACACGGAGCCAGCTCGCACGTAAAAGATTTCACCGATCGTGTAAGCGAACTAGGGAGGCAGCTCGAACATCTTGAAGCGTCTTTAACCTAAGCGATATCTGAGGTTAGTTTAGTTATACTTATTGATATACATATGTATTATGATTACCAGATGAAACGTGCAATATCGCAGTTCATATTATAAAGTTAAGGCGTAGACAGAGTAAAGTTAAGGAGACGTATTTCTTTCGAATTTGGGCACTATTTGAATTATAAGACAGTTTGAAAGAATTCGTTTCCTTGACTACACTGTAAAGCTTCGGCCAGTGCCTGATTAGCCCATAGGAAAATTAAGCAATTGCTTGAGGCATCACGTCTTGGGGGGGGGGGCACCACAAGGCAGAAACAGCACCGAAACATTATTTGCTAGCACAGGAACGGCAAGGCTGTTTATCAGCAAGATATTACAAGACCCAAAAGTCACTCTAGAGATGTGCGCCAATCTTTACAAATTACTCGTCGATGTTTTGGAAAAATACAAGGCGACTAGTGGATAGGACTACAGGCGTATATTGCTTAGGGCATCAAGTTGTTTTAATCCGGCACTGGCTTCGGCCAAACCTGCGCGTCAAGTACGCGGGACGCGGGACGCGAAGCGGGAGCGTTAACAATGCGAAACTAAACGTGACCACCTGCGCGACTACAGCAGTCACGTAGGTGTGCCAGGCGCCATATACAGGGTGTCCGGTAATTAATGGATAACCTCTTCAGGGGTCATTGTACTTATTATTATAAACAACTTTTACTACGGAACCAAACACAAAATCGCGAAAAAAAAATCAGCTGTTCCCTACATTATGTTCGCATAACTCGTCAAAATGTAGGAAACTGCTTGTGGCGAACCAAACTAAATGTCTATGGTTCCCACTGAGGACAACACTACTTGAGAATAGAGAGCGATGTCTATGGCAGACGAAAGAGATCTCAAGGTACCTCTGTGACCAAAGATATCGTATTACAAGATTCACAAGATAGCCAGGCAACTAGATGTAAAATTGTTAACGAGTGTCGTGTAAATCATATTCCTCGGCTGTCGCTCGGAAACTGTGACGTGTAACAAATACACATTTTACAACAACTGGCCGAGTTTTATTTAAATAAACAGGGCGCCATAAGTCGCCCAAATGCTGATTCTTTTTTCGCGATTTCAGGTTTGGTTCCTTAGTTGTTCATAATGATAAGTACAATGACCCCTTAAGAGTTTATCCATTAATTACCGGACACCCTGTATCACACGAGCAGCGTCCGCCGCGCGACTGACACTCCCGCTTCGCAGTCGCTTGGGTCGCGCAGGTTTGGCCGAAGCTTAATTTTTGAAGCCTCACAGTTTTTCTTCCACATGTTCTATCTGGAAAGTAAATCATCTCGGTTCACACTAGTCATCTCCGAAATCTTACATAACATACGAATAAGAGACAAAATGTAGGTCCTATATGTCTCGGTGCCTTTCATAGGATTTGGTAGGTCTGAGGTCATCATCAAAAAGTCAAAATGGCCGGTGCGCTATCCGTCCCAGCCTTTTCGCCAACGTATAATATACTATTGTCTCTTTCCATATAGGGCGCAGCCGCTGCGTTGGAATGAAATGAAATTTTTTAATCTGTAAATAGAACATTGTAATCTCTTTTACACATCATATTAACAAAAAAATAAGTTAGAAGCTCAGAAGAAATGGTGAACTAACTCAAGTGTCACTGTCTCTTTTAAAGTTTATATACATAATCTTCGTCAGATCATGTGAGGACCATGTAGAGACGCCAGCACATCAAGCTACTAACTACAATCTGTCAAATTTCTTTAATAGACCCACAACCCACCCTTGGGTGACTGGTAGAGAATGCCTAAGGCATTAAGTCCGCCTTTGTACCTTTTTGTGCGAAAAGTTTAAATAAATAAATAGATTTTCAACTTTATCGCTAACGTATAAGGTTCAAAGTTGATTGGGAAAATTTAACAGTTTCGGGTAGCTTGATGTGCTGGCGTCTCTACAATTATTGTGATTTATTTTACATACGTGCCAAGAGCACGTATGGAAATAATTAAAATGTAAAATACTGGTATTTAGCTGTTTCTGGTAAGACTTGAAGCCGACCCCAACGTAGTTGGGAAAAGACTAGGCATATAAAGACGATATGTGAAAAGCACTTAACTCATAATAAGTCAAGTACCAACCGCGATATAAGTGCAAGATTTTTAATGGAATTCATGATATTTCATTTTATATAATATTAATGTTATCATGTTGTGACTGTTGTTTATTATTGTATTATATAATATAATTATTTTATATGGAGGTTTTTTTTTAATTTAAATGACTATTTAACATAGCCCGTTGGGAACTGAGTGACACTTACTCCTGAGGTTGAAAAAAAAAAACAAAATTATCAATGAAATTATATTTACATATTAAAACAAAATACTGGCAATGATAGATTCATAGTGTAACAATACTCTTAACATCTGTAGGTACATAACATGTGGAATGTCACCATTACATGTAAACTAAAACATATTACCTTGAAAACATTATTCTATGGAGAATGATTAGAAACTAGAAAATAGAATCTCAGAATTACATACGTGAAATAACTTTTAAACGTTGTAAAGAACTTGGGCGGATCTCACAGTACAACGCTCCACGCAACGGGGCGCGGGAAACGTCGCGTGGCGCGTTGTAGTGCCCCGCGTATTTTGATTGAATTTGTATGCACAAAATCACGCGCGGTACACTCCCCGTGTTCCGCGCACCGGAGCGTGGCGAGTGGTTGTATGAAATCCGCCTTAGGGTAATCTATTCACAACAAAAATGATTAATGTCTGATAAAGATAACAAATATTACGTGACTAGATAACAATAAAGCGTCCAAGCTTATTAGGACACCAGCATAACTATTCACAACCATCCGACAGACTATCGTATCGAAAATGACCCGTTTCGATAACCTGATTTGCCTTGCCCCCGACACGACAGCAAATAGCTGTCGGAAGAATAATATAGTTGTCTATTTGATTTAAACTGATAAAATTTTCGGGTTGTTAACAGTGTATAAAGGACTCCTGCGATACCATTGACTGATGTTCAATACGGTACGGAAGCGTATCGAGTGGTTGTGAATAGCTTCGCAGAACACTCGACATTGCTCAATATACAGGCCAAAATAAAAGCCAATGTTATATTTCTCCACAGAAAAATGTATATGAAATGCTCCGATTACAAATATAAATAAAAATGCTTCATATTCTACTAAGTCAAATGTTAACTTTAATTTGGATAAATTATAGGTACAGTTGAAGAAATTAACACAATCAAGGCCAGTTTCACAGCCTCGGGTTAGGCACTATCCTTCAGATAAATTTTTAACGGAAACAAAAATTAAATGAAATTTTCAGCCAGATAAGATAACCGCTACGTGAAACGTGTCACAATCCCCAAATTTTGACGATATTATTCATTAAAGTTTGACAAATTCGTCTGCTCGATAAACGTAAAAACTCTTATCACATAGGCGCTAGTAATATATTTCAATGTTTTTTTAGTTTCATCTAAGAGGAGGTTTTTCTGTCGAATATCAGCCGGACAAAGACATCGGCATATGCTTATGTCTATTAACGAATTTAAAAATAATCTCAAATCGACTTTTATGATTCAAGTAATAAATAAAAAAAAAATAAGAGATATTTGTCCTTACACTACTATTTATAGCAGGTGTAAAAAGACACTTAACGAAGCCGAGAGTTTTCTTTCGAGACCCTTCTGGCTACTGAGATATTGAAAGTGATGTATTTTTATGAAAACACGTTTTTATGATATAGATACACCTAGATAACCAAGAGCGTGCCAAAAATCGCTCCAGCTTACTTTCCAAAATCGTAAGCCGCCACTTTCGCGCTCAGTCCTGTGTACTGCTGGCTGCGTGAGCGTGAGCGCTGGCGCTAGGCCCCGGGGCGAGATGGGTGCCGCATGCGGCGCTTTGAATCGATTTGATTTCCCATCACTAAATAGTGCTTGTGCCGTCATAGTAGGTAGCCAAAAATGGCACGCTTGGTTTTCATACAGATCGTGATACTTGCGTTATCTAGGTCTATCTATATCTGTGGTTATAACACAACTTTTAAATACCTCCACGACACCTGTACCATTGCATGTACCCATAAACACAATGTTTTGCGTGTGTTAATTGCGCACTACCAAAACCGCAAACAGCAAATTTTCACACCAAAAATAAAAGTTGTTTTCCAGCAAATATTTTTGTGCAATGATACTTACTTTTATGTACAGAATGAGTAGTTTAAGGCTATGCCATGTGCCTTTTTACAGCCTGTATTACCTCAGGAACAAAAAATCTATTACATTTTGACTAAAATATCCTTCAACATAATGGATAGATACATGTTCCCTAAACAATAAGAAGCAAACAAGCATTTTATAAACATTAATTGATTACAACAATAATAATTAATATAAACATAAATTGATTCCAATACTAACATAATAATTGAAAATAACATTTAATTGTTGAAAAATTTCAACTACATATTAAAATAAACAAATATTCATGCTATTTGAATACTACTTTACGACGAAACATGTGCCTATTATGGCATTTATATAAGGCAGTTATAATTTACTGTAACGTCTCAAGTTATGCATATCTTATGTAGGTATATAATACAAATTGCACTACCTATACATAGTTTACGTTAGTGTGCGCACACACGTGCGGCACGCATCAAAGGCAGAGGCGCAACTGCAGCTGTCGACAACGTGCCGGTGCCCAAGTACACGAGCGGCACCCGACAACGGCAGAGGCAACATGCCGCTCGTGTATTTGGGCACCGGCACGTTGTCGACAGCTGCAGTTGCGCCTCTGCCTTTGATGCGTGCCGCACGTGTGTGTATGCATACTTACAGAGCACGAAAGCGCCGCGCCGGCAGGATTAAAATACGGCAGTATTAATAAAATTCACGGCGTTGAAATTTCGTTGAGTAAATCCTCATGGACTTCCTCCATCGTGGGGGTGACAGAGGGGCATGCCAGATTCTTACCGGCTAAAACCACCGCGGTGTTCCACCTCTGTCTATGGCCGGGGGTACGAGATTCGCATAAGCATTTACCGCTCCTCCGACAAGAACTTCTGGGTGTCTCAATTTACTGTTCCATAGCCCGTACTACTTACGGACATAATGATAAGTTCATGGCTTGGACTTAAGAATGAATGACAACACAATTTTTAATTTTGTCCCTAAAAAAAAAAACATTTGACGCTTGTTTTTACGGCTCAACTACTTTAGAATAGTTTAGGACGGAACCGTATCTTTGTTGACGGACTTAGACCGCTTTCACATTTAGGCGACTTTAGCAGCGCGACAGTCGCCCAGTCAGAATTTTATAGTAGGTATATACAGAAGGGCGGCCGCGTGTGCTCAGTCGGCTATGAGCTGGAGTACTATCAAAAGCAGGAGCAACAATGATTCCCCGTCAGAATCCATTTTTGGAATGAAATGCGCCACACAGATCTAAACTGCGGCGCGGCGTGGCAGCCGCGCTGCTATCGCGCGACTGTTCTCATGATGTGAAGGCATCTGCTTCTGCCGCGCTACTATCGCGCTGCTAACGTCCTAAGAGCAGTTAGCAGTTAGCTATATGAAAGCGGCCTAAGAGAATAGACCCTCTGTCAGGGACCGCCTTCAAAGCCGTCAATTTCTATACGTCACTTTTGTCATAGTGCGAGTAAGCGGTGACACGTTTGGTTTGTACGGAAAGTGTTGGCAATGCCGTCCCGCTTCTAGTAGCGGCCGGCGAGGCATCTCCGGGCTCCGTGGTTCACACTTATTCAGGTAAATATTATTAATTAATAGCACTGCAGAATGTTTGAGATAGTAACGAACCGAAGTTTAGTATAATTATAACTAAAATATGATTCCCTAAAACATTACGGTAAGATGAGATACAATTCTCCCTTACTAATATAAAATCTTTTTCTTAGGGTCTTAATACACGTTCAGGTACCGTATTATGACGTTGTAATGCCATCTTGATTCCAGTGCGACTCGCACTGTGCGAGAGAGAGCCGGTGCTATACATGACTGATAGCACCATCTCTTTTTCAGACTGGAATCATGATGGCATTAATACTTCATAATGCGGCCCCAGGGCTCTATTTAATATGACTGAGAATGGAACATATTTGTCAAAAATATACAAGATTGACACATTTTCAGGACAGGTGCTGTTTAAAGGCTTACGCAGTTAAGGGTGGGCCGCGTCGCAACGCAATGCATTGCATCTTCCTACCCATATCCCACCCCAACATACAGTGGCCTCTGAAAGTTAGTTGGCATTTTTCCACTTCAGCTGTGATGCCAGACTATCGGAGTACCTGATTATTTTTATGAAAAGCAGTGGTCGGAATAGGCCGACTATATTTACCTAAACTTCGGGGAACAAAGATCGAAAGTGGAGACTTCCTTACGACATTTTTTTTCCCGGAGTTCGGGAAAAATCTTAAATAAGTTGAAAATAAGCTTTATTTAAGATGGGTAAAGGCTATTTTTAACTGAACTTGCAATTACCAAATTTTCGGGATTTTCACGTAAAATCCAAAAAGAATTAGTTCAATCCTGTGTCTGCATAGCTGAGTCTTAAATTGTGACACGAAATTCGTGTCAGAAAGTTTCAGGACACCGGCATAGTAAATAGGGAAAGAGTAAATAAGTAATTTGTGTACATATTTCACAAAAAGATAATGCAATAGTTTTAAGATCCCAGAAGAATTTTCGTAAATCTACAGTATTGGAGGCCGCTGCAGTTGGAAGGCTATGCAGATGATGATGACTCATCAATAACGTCTTTTTTGAATAATTCTGAAGAAATAATTATCACTTATTTCTGACTTATTCTCGAATAATAAGTCATCATTCATCCCATTGCATTAAAATGGGCGCCGAGGGGTATTTATTTATTATTATTTATTTATATTTCAGACAACAAGATTTATATTATTTTTTTTTATCAAATAAAGGGAAGTAACATTTTGTGCGATAGGTATTCTCTCACGCTTTACAAACACAGCTATATTTAAAAGGACTAATATAAATATAAAAACAATTAAATCACATTTTATACCATTATACAGCATGTCTCAGAAAGAAGTGGTACAGACCATGAAACTGAACAACTTTATTCATAGGATTAACATCGTAATCGCGCAAACAATATCAAGTATCCCATACAAAACTTCCAATACCTACTTAGCTACTCCACCCAAATGTATACCTACTAATATTATAAAGCTGAAGAGTTTCTTTGGTTAAACGCGCTAATCTCTGGAACTACCAGTCGGATTTGAAAAATTTTTGCATTTGATAGCCCAATTCTTGAGGAAGGCTATAGGCTATTTAACATCACGCTATGACCTTTAGGAGCCGAGCAAAAAGAAAAAAAGTCAGAAAGAACGCTAAGCAAAAACGAAGTAATAGCGCGGGCAGGCGATGCGATGCGACGGGGTGGGTCGGAGTAACAAGAAATTTCACGCGGACGAAGTCGCGGGCAGAAGCTAGTGTATTATAATCACTATAAAATATTCCCACAGCTGGGACACAGCGACACAGGCCTCCTCTCTGTGGAAGGGAGTGGTTTGTAATCCACCACGCGGGCCCAGTGCGGGTTGGTGAATGTTACATGTCTTCGAATTTTTGGTTCTAAGACGTGCCGGTTTCCACCAAATGTATGGGACGGGTGATTATTTTTTCGTGATAACGAAGTTGGTCCCATGAAGAAAGTTGTTCAGTTTGGTGGTCTGTACCACACTCTTAAATATGACCACACCTTTCTGATACACGCTGTAGACTCACTCGTGAAGAGAACTTCGGTCACTGCCGTTCTTGATTAAGAACATACGTCCTTAGCGTCTAACAAAAATAATATAAAATATAGTGACCTCTCAAGCTCCGCTAATGAGACACAACTGATTTTCTATTGTATCGTATTATATACGCGCGGTGCTTGACGGGTCAAGGGTAATAAGTATGGTTCACCGTACGTACGCCAGTGGCAAACCCTGTGCTATGAAAAACGCCTTTACTGCGACGACATAAAGGCGCTGGTTACCGTGGACGTGAGTTTGACGTATTGCTGGGTCTAGTTTTCATCTCACTTAATAATTATAAATGCCGAAGTCCGGATGTAAATTCGTATGTTTGTAACTAACACAAACGACTAAACAGATTTATATTAAACTTACAGTACAACAAGTAGAAGTTACAGTATCCGGCATTGTTCTTAAAATGTGAGCTTCTTAAGGTCAATTTTCAACATTGCCGCGGGCGACTTTTTCGTACAAAGCATAATGAACTTTATCTCAATAGTGTAACGTACAAACTGCCAAATAACAGGTCGCGCGTTTTCTGCAGAATTCTCGTGCATTCTTGGTTATTCCCGCAGTTACAAGTTTCTCTAGTTTGTACGTAACCTTTTATCTCACGAAACAACGCGCGCTTCACTTGTGTTAACCAAGTGTACAAACACGCTGTGAATGTGTGCGTGAAGTCGAGTAGCGTCAACACATAATGTACACACAGACGCCTCTCCATTGTCTCGGACAGTACTGAGAGCTCAGCGTGTTTGTAACCACAAGTAAACCACAGGTCGCTTCGTGAGATAAAAATACTATACTGCTGCACGCTGCTACTTCTACATTGTACTGTATTGGAGGTAGAATGTATCCTAGATTATCACATACAGTAAGTACCCTTTATATTAGAAAAAACTGATAACTTTCTAAAAAGACGATATTTCACAAATAACGTGCAGTAAACTGTCCCTCTGGAATTAGTGGCCGTTGGTTCAACTGTCACAGATTCGACCGTGATATATATACAATTGTCATTGCAAAGTAAATTTTTCAAAATGCGCTATTGAAAATTGTATTTAGATATAGTTTGACCGCGACCGCTGTATTTTTTTTTTACTGCATTTCCAAGTCGGCCACGGGGGGTTACACGGAGGGTGTGATTGCGGAGCTATGTCACAAACCATGCTCCATCTCCTGTCCTGCCCTCTGTTTCCCAAAACATACAGTCAAAGTGACCTCTGCGCTGCCGCCGACAACGCGTGGAAGTGGCAAAGTTTTGGAAAAACAAGATTTAAAAAAATACAGTCGTGACAGCGGCACGAAGAAGAAGAATGGCATTTCGCAGTTCAACCGAGGAGGTCGTCTGTTTGACAGGACTTGACCGTGGATGCCTCAATAAATTAAGGCTTCCAGCCGGGGTTTCAAATTCAAGGGACTACACGCTAAGACCACCCCCTGTGGGGTACGGACCTCGGCTTAGGGCGTCGCTGGGAGAAGGTAGCAAGGGACAGGCTGGATCGGCATTATTTAGGGACGAATTTAAAGCTACAGGCTTAGCGACGCAGCTGGCTCGAGCAAGGGTCGGGGCGGCGACCGCTGTGCCGCGCTCAAGGAAGGGGTAGTGCAGACCGCTCCGCTGTGTCCGACGCATTCCTAAGGCGCGGTCCAGCGGTCGAGATCAAACTACACTTCAGAGGGACAGAGTTTAAATATTCGCAATTTTGTACCATGTAACTAAGTGATTAAAAATATAATATCGACGGCGAAGTGCCAATAACTCCTAACTGACAAAGTCAAAAATTTACACATACTGGATAAAAACGTTCAAAAATAGACACGTTGTTTTAGTTGGGAGGTAATATATATTTCCACATTTTAATTTAATGTTGTTGTAATAGAAAATACACTTTGCGATTTCACTAAAACATGCGAATAACGCCTTTAAATTCAAAACGAAAAAAAAGTGAATTTCTCAAAAAAAAATCAGTTAGGAGGTATTGGCACTTCGCCGTCGATATGTGAAATGTTGTACTTGAAGTTTGCAAGCGTATATGGCTGCCCGCAAGTCCCCAAGAACGATGTCCCACACGCACTTGAAATAATGTCCGTTTTCATCGTTATCACACCGTGCCTGAAAGATTTTAATTGAAACTGTATTATTTCACTGATTTCCTTGTCGAGCTAGTGGTCGCAATCGCGACTGCTGAGCGTGTGGGGTTCGATTTCCAGATCGGACCAAAGATAATTGTGTTTTCGTAGTCCGGAGTCGCAGTGGTGATGAAATAAAATACACAAAGTAAAGTGACTGTCTGGGTTCGAACTCACGGCCACCACCATGGCCACCACTGCTCAGGAAGTGGTTTGATGTTATGTAATTATATATTTTTTTAACATACACTGATATTAAAATGGAGTAATCAAAGCTTTTACCTCTGATGTTAAGATAGCACATATTGGATAGATTGTTAACACTTCAGATATAAGAGGTTTAACACTGAATGGCACTTAACTGTAACTGTTTTATCTTATAGAGATTGTGAAATCATACTTATATTATGTATTTACGTATTATATATTTACTTACATACTTGCCATTAATAATGATTAAGGAATTTCTATACAATTTGTTTTACTTCTTAGGGGCTTGAAAGTAGTTCTGTCGTTACAATACATTTTACAACGCTACAAGTTTCTTTAGGCGCGTGGCAAAAATCAGAACTAACGCCGCCATTTTGTTTTGTCAAAACAATTTCTGCCAATTACGAAAATGTTTACCAACAACGCCCTCAATGTCCCTGTCAATGGACAAGGGGTTGCGCTAACGTAGCCCGCGAAAATCCAATATTCTTGCGTATTTTACAAAAAAAGTCAAGTGTCCAGATGTTTGTTGATCAAAATATGATTCGTAAGAAAATTTTAGTTTCTCGGGCTATACATTAACAAATTATTCTCTTACCTATTAGTCTACGCCTCAGGGTTCCTCTTCATCAGATCAAGGTCGGCTTCCACCATTTCTTTGACCAACTGGTCGAAGGAAACGCGCGGCACCCATCCCAGCTTCTCTTTGGCTTTCGACGGGTCCCCTAAAAGGAGATCCTGGAAAGAAACGAACCAGTGTTAAATAAGTAGTGCTTCATATCTAAAGTACAGTCAAGTCTTTATATCTTTACGAGTTTTCAAATTATATAAATAACGGAGTTGTTTTGTAAAACAGCGGATTCCACAATCCATCTGCGACACACACTGAATATTTAAATTTAAATAAATTATTTGGGCTGATTGTGTGAGTAAATTGTAGCCACACACAGTTACACACGTAGATGGGTCTAGCGTAGTAGGTACTTTATCTATATTGGTTTGTTTTGATGATACAGCTGAAGTGCAAGTTTAATTTACTGTATTTTTAATTATTTTTGGGATAAAAAAATACCTATACCTATTAAAAATTACAGAATTCGATTCAGTAAACGATTCTGAACAACTACTTTCATAATGTGCATTAATTCAGTTACACATTGGAAACAAACTTTTCATCCCCCCTTTTAACCCATTTAGGGGACAAATAAAAAAATCCATCCTTAGTGCACACCTTCATTGCGTAAAGAAATCTCGTGCAAAATTTCATGGTTCTAATCCCAGCGGTTCAGGCTGTGCGTTTTCTGTCAGTGAAATTAAGATTTAGACAAGCCGTGTGCCTGACGAGATTTTCCTCTTTTGTTGACTGTAATACTGTTTACCTAGTAGAAGGTATTTGTATATGCTAGCTCATCAACCATGATGAAACGGAATATAGGTTAATCTTTCTGTACTTCAAATACATATAAGGGATAGTCCACGAAATTAATTCAACTGATAGTCAACATTGAAGATATATTGTGCAAATAAATTATTATGTGTTTATTTAGCTGTTATTTTGCTATCAGAGATATCGAAACTAGTTTATTAACTTGCTACAGTAAAACTAATATCGAACTAAACTTTTGTAATTAATTTGTTTAGACAGCTGTTTGAGTGAGAGGAAGCAGCAACAGCATTCTAAAGGTATTTGTGTAGAGGCCCTTCTAAGCTTATAGTAGATATTTATCACGGATAATATATAAATATCCACTATAAGCTTGTACATGTAGGTACATGACAGACATAGTATGGCTTGATAAATCTTCCTGTGATTGTATTTCTGTTTTGTTTTGTACCTAAAATTGTTCCTCTAACATAGTTTTTATTAATTTGTCTTCGAAGCCTGAAAATGGGGTTTTAGTCGGCTTTTCCAAAGTTCGATTCAGTTACGTCATTTTGGTTGCCAAGACGCGGTAACATCATGAAGTCGCAAAACAGTTGATGCTTAAAATAGAATGTGTGCTAAAGCCCTAAAATGTGACTTACTACTTCGATTGGCCTAAAATATTTGGGGAGTATTTTGTGGAGCAGTTTTTATTAGGCTGGATTTCCTGCTAGACCGACGGTCAGTGCTGACATCGGTCACGTATGGACTCGCGCTCACTGACCGTCGGTGCTACAGTAAACACGTCCATTTATCATCAGCGTATTGGTACGCGTGTCCGACGGTACGCGACCGACGTCAGCGTAAGAGGAATTCAGGCCCTAAAACTCTTTCCTACACAAAGGAATTTCGCATGGCGAAATCTGACTCAAAAATGTGCATGTGCATATAGAGTGTGTAAGTATCGTAGCAGGTGTCCATTTGCAGTTTCTGCATTTCATGGGATAAAGGTGGGAGTTTATGTGTGAACGTAAATGTGACTCACCACTTTGTAGGCCTGACACACTAGGATTAATCTGGACCAGTAGTTAGTCTGTTTCAGCATCGACTCTAGCGCCGCTCTCTCCCGCGCCTTCTACGCCACCTTGCGGCCGACGCACGAAAACGCTAGCTCAACGAACTACAGATCACCTGTAGTTTCTGCCTACCTCCATAGGATAAAGGCGAGAATTGATGTAGGTATGTAAATTAGACTCACCACTTCAGTAGGCCTGAAATATTTAGGATTAATCTTGACCAGTAGTTGGTCTGTTTCAGCATCGTGTCCCGTCTCGCTCTCTCCCGCGCCCCGCCACGCCACCTTGCGGCCGACACACGAGAACGCTAGTTCTACAAACTCTCGCACGCTGTGAGCCTCGCCTGTAGCTACTACGAAGTCTTCTGGTTCCTGTTGTTGAAGCATCAGCCACATTGCCTGCGATGAATGAGTTGTTTTAGCTAGTATACTTAAAATAGGGTACGCACTTCCCACAGAACAAAATTTTAAAAGGCTTTAAATTTTGAATTAGTATTTATAGTTCTCAAAATGGACATGTGTCAACTGAATTTGATTAAATTCAATGATTTAGTGGCAAGGATCCTGGTCGGCAGCAAACTATTATTCATCATCATCATTTCAACCGAAAGACGTCCACTGCTGGACATCGGCCTCCCCCAAACACCGCCACATCGACCGGTGCTGCACTTCTCGCAATCAGCGGATTCCTGTGGCTTTCACAACGTCACCGGTCCACCTTGTGGGAGGCCTTCCGGTGCGCGGTCGCCACTCCAGAACATTTTGGCCCCATCGGCCATCTGTTTTGCTCGCAGAAACTATTATTATTTAATATTATTTCCTCTGGGTATTTGATACTTTTAATCAGTTAAAACATTACTAGATACAATCTTGATTGTTTTAAGGATACACCGCGCAAGATAATTTTCGCTTCTATACATAGATTTCTAATGAAAAGTCGTAAAATAATACCTCAATATAATCCTTAGCGTGTCCCCAATCTCTCTTACTGTCCAGGTTACCCAGTTCAAGGTACTCCATCAAGCCGAGGTATATCTTGGCGACGCCACGCGTGATCTTCCGTGTGACGAAGTTCTCCCCGCGCCGAGGACTCTCGTGGTTGAAGAGGAGGCCGTTGCACGCGAACATGCCGTATGCTTCTCTGTAATTCACCACTATCCAGTAGCCGTAGAGCTTCGCACAAGCTATAAGAAAAAGGGTTTATATTTTTTTGTTAGAGGGTGTTAACAAATGCAGGTTTTTTGGTAAGGTGGGCGGCGCTGCCTCTGGACAACTGAAATACCAGAAGCATTGTAGAGCCTACAATGCTTCTGGTATTTCATATTGGTTATACCAAATAAAAATATTTTGACCTAGCAATAACTCGTAGGGGAGAATCGCATTCAGTCGCGATTACTCATCGTAAATACACGAGAACGATTATATCGCCTGTCGATTGCTGTTTCTGAGAAATTGGAATTTTCATAGGTTATTGGCAATAGGCTTGAACTCCTTCTATTACATAGAAGAAGATCAGATCTCTCTCCGATCGTGTCGGATTGCCGTCCCATCGAGCTATGTGAGTGAGGGAAGAGGGAGTGCACCTGTATCTGCGCGCACACTTGTGCACTATAATATCTCCCGCGCCGAAGTCTCCATTGAGATTGGCCGCCGTGGCCGAAATACGGTCTGGAGGAGTTATTTGTTTTTATTCAAACATAGCTGGCAATTGGTAAAGAACACCTTTAAGAGCGTTTACGCCATACAGCATTTCATACAAACTTTCAAGCCCTAGTTTTCGAAAAGAATAAACCGATTTTAATGAAACTTTATACGCATAAGCAGGATACAAAAGTCTAAAAGGTTACTTAAGAACATTTTCGATGCATGCGAACATGATCGAACCTAACATTCTGCCATGAACATTATTATGTTCATGACAGAATGTAAATGTGAATGTTGTATGTGTGTATTGAACTAATCGGTTAAACATAAAATTATGTAAAAAGATAATTAATAACACTCTTTGGATATTATCAGAAACATCTAAATGTAAACAATATCGGTATAGTATCATTTTTTAATTGTTTTGCATGTTTACCGCTATCGTTCAATCTCGTGTCTTTTTAATTAAATCTGATTTTTTTATGTGTTAGTACTCATTACACAGAAATCAATTAATAATTACACCAAATACATGCATACTTTTTTTACAAAGATACATCAGGTTTCAGGATAAGATGACGATAAAGGGCTTTGAAGATCGCCGGCATACCTACTGTCACGCCATTTTGTTTTTTGAAGTGAAAACTTCTTTAGCGGCGCTGTGTACTTTTTTTGGAATGGGTAAAAACTTCTAAACTGGCGTCAGGTCACGTGACCCTGATCGAAAATTCGTAAGACGTAAAACGTAAGACAGCGCCATCTATGCACATCGGGAAGAACTACGAGGGCCTCGCGTACTAACTACGTAGTTCATCCAACAACGACGAGATGGCGCTGAACCACGGATATATAACATTTTGTTTATAAGACGATTCACAAAATACACTCGTAATTGTTCAAGTTTTCACTTCTGTCGGCACTACTGGAGTGCCAGTGTTTTTTTTTTTTCAAAATGGCGGAATCATCTATGCAACAAGATGTAAGTAAGCAAGAGCCTGGAAGAGATTACGTTAAGGCCGTCCATTGTATATTTTGTAGTGTTTGATTTATTTTTCTCATGTTATTTATTTTTGTGGTGTACAATAACGTATAAATAAATAATACGTAATCAATTTTGAACTTTAATATCTCGGAAACGTGTCACTATGGGGTTAGATCTTATAATATTTTCTGACAAAAACGTACCATAAGGCGACCTGGGGTAGAACGGCGTCTTTTCCGTCTGGGGTACTTCCACAACCTTTCCGTACAGTTCTGAGGTAGACGCCTGGTATATCTTGGCTTCCTTTTCAAGACCTGCTGTTCTCACTGCCTCTAGAAGCCTCAATGTCCCGAGGGCATCCACTTGAGCCGTGTACTCGCTGAGCTCAAAGGAAACTTTGACGTGAGACTGGGCTCCTAAGTTGTAGATTTCTTTTGGACGAATCTGTAACAGAAAAGTTAAGAGTAGAGCTATTTGAAAATTCCCGGTCGTCATATAGTATACATTACATACACGACTTCCCCGTTGGTCTCGTGGTCGCAAGCGCGACTAGTGTGCATGGGGTCCTGGGTTCAATGCCAAGGACTGGCAGTGTTATTAGATTTTTCCATTAGCAATTTCTGAGTAGCAGCTCGGAGTTTGGAAGTAGGTGGTGTGATACCCCCGTGCCTCCGAAAGCACGTAAAGCCGTTGGTCCTGCGCCTGATCTCTCCCCGGTCGTGTCGGATTGCCATCCCATCGAACTATGGGAGTAAAGATACAGAAAGTGCACCTGTGTTTAGCGCACACTTGTGCACTATAATATCTCCTGCGAACCTGGCTAATCTTCGTTGAGATTGGCCACCGTGACCGAAATCGGTCAGGGGATTATTATATACATACATAACATAATCAAACTATAATGTGTCACTGCTGGGACACATGCCTTCTCTCTTTAAGAGAGAGAAGAGAGAGAGAGAGATTGAACTATATAACTAACTTATTGATAAAATGGTAATGGTTTTGAGTGCAGGGTGTCTCCAAGAGATCTGAACGCGAACTGGCCCACATTTTGGTGAACGAGCGACTGTGCATAGGTACTTGTGTTCGATGCCATTATGCATTTTCGCTGAGTGTTCGATTAAAACTCGAACAATATCTACCGTAGTTTGTGCGAGAAAAGAACACGTCTGTGAAAGTAATTCGCTGAAAATATGAGATCATAAGAGTCTGTTACAAATTGAAATGGAGAAGATGAAATGATAATACAAAGTACAGACGCCAGCACGTCAAGCTACTACAATCTGTCAAATTTCTTTAATAGATTTTCAACTTTATCGCTGAAGCATAAGGTTCAATGTTGTTTGGGAAAATTTTACAGTTTCGAGCAGCTTGATGTGCTGGCATCTGTACAATGATAGCAATCTATTACAAATGAGCAGCACCCTTATTGCGTAACACACTTTCAATCACAATCTGAATCATTTTGAAGGATATTGCTAATCCATTGCTTGATAATGTTCGAAAAAATGTCTGCTCAACACCGTAAACAACGCAATGAATGTTGTTGAACTGTCAAAATGTAAACTACTGTTAGTGTGTTACGCAATGACTCCGCTGGACCGACTTGATACAGTTAGATCATAGTAATGTAACGAGGTACAGACGCCAGCACATCAAGCTACCCGAAACTGTCAAATTATCCCAATCAACTTTGAAGCTTATGCTATAGCAATAAAGTTGAAAATCTATTAAAGGAATTTGAAAGATTGTGGTAGCTTGATGTACTGGCGTCTGTACCTTGCAACCTTGACGTAAGGAAACCTTACCAGTGCATGCCTAATTAAAGAAAGAATGCTATTTATATTGTATACCTAGTTAGGATCTGAGAGCCGGTGGTAGTTTTAGGTTTAGGTACAGTCCAGCACCATTAGGTGCGTAACACACTTTCAATTACAATCTGAATCATTTTGAAGGTTATTGCTAATCCATTGATTAATATGTTTGAAAAAAAATATTTATTTGCCATTTATGTACACACACAACAGACAAGAAAAAAAAAACAGAACGGAAAAATAGGTACAAAGGTGATGCTTATTTCATAAGAAATCTCTTCCAGCATACCTGCGATAGGACAATAAATAGAGAGATGTAGACAGCACGTGAAAGAGTAAAGGATACAAAAAATAATACATAAAATTTAAAAACAATTAAATTAATAAAACTAAACAAGTATTATGAGAATATACTTACATACATACAAATAAACATACATCATAATCTGCCTAGCCTTTTCCCAACTATGTTGGGGTCGGCTTCCAGTCTAACCGTATGCAGCTTAATAGCAGTATTTTACATGGAGCGACTGCCTATCTGACCTTCACAACCTAATTACTGGGTAACCCTTGATAAGACTGGTACCGATACCCCTTGATAAGACTGGTGGTCAGACTTTCGGGCTTCTGACTACCCGTAACGGGCGTAGCAAATAACAGGCATCGGCGTAATCAATAATGGGCTGAATGAGGGTTTGAGCAAGAGATTTTGGTGTTCAAGGGCAAGAAGCCCTGGAGACATTTCAACGAATGGAACGTGTTGTGCACTTTGCAACTGACTTGTGCAACATGATCAGTCCACGACAAGTAAGAGTCTATGGTCACCCCCAGGTTTTTAACCGATTGAGCGTATTCAATCTGAACTCCATTCAGACAGAGTGGAGACAGCGACGCAACATCGAGCCTATTCCGCAAATACCTGCTGCCGATAATTATGGCATGGGATTTCCTAGAGTTGATTTGCAGTCCAAATGACCGCGACCACTCACTAATCAAATCCAGGTCCCTGTTCATGGCAGAAACAGCGGTCTCCGCATCTTCCCTTAAGAAATTATTGTAAAGCGGCAGGTCGTCGGCATAGAGATGGAAGTAGGAAGATATGACTCGGGTGATAGAGTTAATAAAAATAGAAAAGAGAAGAGGAGACAGAACGCCACCCTGAGGCACACCCGCGGTAAGAGAGCACCAATCAGAAGACAACTCGTCGACGAGCCCGCTGCGAGCGGCCTTTAAGATAGGAGTAAACCAATCAATAGTGGAAGAGGAGAAATTTAGAGATTTAGGGATCCGTAGGAGGATATCGAAATCGACAGAGTTAAAGGCACTGCTAAAGTCGAGAAGTACAAGTAAAGTAAGAGATTTGTGGTTCATTGCCCAGCGGATGTCATCAGTAACCTTTAACAGAGCCGCACTGTACTATGACCAGGTTGAAAACCAGACTGAAAAGGACTAAGGAAGTCATTCGCAGATAGAAAGACAGAAAGTTGTTGGTGAACAATATGCTCAAGAACTTCAGAGAGAAATGAGACGGAAATCGGTGGGTGAGACCGGCTTAGGAATTTTGGATAAGGGTATGATATGAGCTTGTTTCCAGACTCCAGGAACAGTACTAGAAAACAAGAAGAAATTAAAAATGTGGGTCAAAACGGGAAGTAGTGTAGGGAGGATAGGAGAAATCATTCTTGAACAAATATTATCATTACCAACTGCAGTAGAGGAGATAGCACAAATATATTTTTTGATCGCACTTTCACTCACTAGACTCAATTCAAAAGAATAACACTGCGGCATTGGTAAACCAGAAAGTTTATTTAATGTTGCTGATCTGACGTGCGGAACAATAGTAACAGGGCGATGTGAGAAATGTTTGTTAAGAGCACACACGTCAATGCCGTTACTAGAAACGACTGGAGAATTGCCAATGCCGACAGTTTTAAGAAACTTCCAGACTTCAGAAGAGTTACGATTGTCGAGAGAATTATGGATGTAGCGTCTCTTTGCATCTCTACACATACGCCTGCAGCACCTTAAACGCATTCAAGTTGCGCTCGGAAGGACAGCGTTTCAATTGTCTACTCACTATCGTAAATAACGCAATGAATGTTGTTGAACTGTCAAAATGAATCCCATTGCTGCTGATAGTGTTACGCAATTACCCTGCAAATAACACTGAATATGGTGGACCCTAGTCATTTTCTGTTTTCTGCTTAATATAGCACAGAAGAGGAAACTGTGGCTTATTTGATAGTTGATACCACGTTTTCGATGTATTTGCCTGTCTTTTGGGTTCCGTACCTATGTCCTTCCCCGGGATGCAATCTATCTCTCTGCCAATTTTTTTCGAAATCCGTTCAGTGGTTTAGCCGTGAAAAGGTAACATACAGACAGACAGACAGAGTTACTTTCGAATTTATAATATTAGTATGGATGGATAGTATGGATACGTTGCGTTTCTGGAACTAACGTCATCGAATCGTGGTATTTGTGCATGCATGATATAATCGTACATAGTTTATAAACAGTTAGTATTACCGTGAGTAGCAATCGTCATTGTTGCGGCCTTGGTTAACAAGTTGTATGTAGCATAACATTATGTTTGAAATGTTAAATAGGCTATGCAATTTTATTAGGTACAGGATTTCTGCTTTTTGAGGTTTCTAATAGAACGAAATGTCGGTCGTCCAGCGCAGCGGCGGATGGGCGGACGATATTGTTGCCATCGGGGTTAGAACCTGGATGAGGCTATCACAGGTCGTAAGGATTGGCACATAAAAGAGAGACCTATGCTCATCAATGGGTAAAGTCGGGCTGTGGATGATGATAATGAAAAAAACCGGTCAAGTGCGAGTCGGACTCGCGGACTGAGGGTTCCGTACTTTGTAGGTATGTAAAAATATGTTATTTAGGTACGGGTTTTTTTTTTGTAATTTAACTTAACATTTACAGTTTTCGGATTGATTCCTTTACTTGCCCTACGTGACATTGCTTCATGCCAAATTTCATGATTCTAGGTCAACGGGAAGCACCCTAGGCTTTGATTCCGGAACATAAACGCCCGTATCTTTTGATTGCGTATTGACTTAGAAGTTTGTTTTTTTTCACTGCTTCAAGGGATTGCAGCCCTGAGTATATGATGTTAATTTCAACTTGATAGCTCCACGCGTTCCTGAGAAAAAGGGTCTTGACCGACGGACAGACAGACGGACAACGAAGTGATCTTATAAGGTTTTCGTTTCTCCTTTTGAGATACGGAACCCTAAAAACGTGAAGGGAAAGTGTCAAGGGATTTTGTACCATGTGATGTACAACTATTGAGACACGACTTGTCTCGACTTGACTTGTGTTGTGTGTGTTCACATGGTCTGTAAAAGAGACCATGAGCTCTCTGACGTTGTTTTGGCATTTCTTCTAAGGGATCAGCCAGCTAGGAAAAGCCGGCGCCATCTTGTTTTAAAATATTGACCAAAAATTTACGTTTAAAAGTGTCTTAGAAGATCTACTAACACTAAATAAACACAATTTTAGTTCTTAAACTGTCCCGCAAATGATATTGATTCGTGCCCAGGCGGGTCATCTACATATTTGCTGAATGGTCGAAGTATTAGCTTACTTTAGTGATGATCCTGATCAGACACGTCGTGTCGGTAAGGTCTCCGTAGTGCAGGTGCATTTGACCGCCGGTGTGACACGCCGGCCGGCCGTATAGGTGCTGGATGCGGCCCGTGTTAAAGGAAGATGAGCGTCGTAAAACCCCGTGCACCTCGTACCCCTTGTCGATGAGGAACTCCGCGAGGTATGAACCATCCTGTAACAATATGTTACAATTTAGAACTTGTATTGTGTAAGTATTTTTTTTTTACTTTTGGGTATCACACTGTCTGCTGCACCAGTTGACGTCATCACGGCAACGCCGGCTATCGCTGATAACCAGCGCTGTGGCTCTGCCTAGCATAGAGACACAGCATTATGCTGAGCGATGGCCGTTTTGCTTGTTTTTAAAGTATTTTCTTTTTTTTTTTCTTTTACGATATTTGGTGCGGGACTCATTGGGAGTTTCCAAACGTTTATTTTAGTCTGTTTTAGTCTCAGTAATCATTATTGTGACTAATATTTTAGATATAAAAAAAACAAGAAATAGTTTGCTAAAATATACGTATAAGTAGGTACATTACTTTTGTTTAAAATTTGTCTATCATTCTTATTATTTTGTAAGTAAAAAATGAATCTCACACAAGAACATCACAGTCAAATGAGCGCTAATAGCGAGAGTTGAGCTACGAAAACCGCCCTTATTGCAAAGACACAAAGACGCTGTCAAACTTACCCATGGGATGACTGTACTCCACTATCACTAAATTAATTTATTTTTACGAAAACCGGATTTCCCTCTAAATAGGATATAGTAAACTTGATAACATGAATTAATATTCAAATGTTACATAGCAACGAAGTAATAATAACATAGCCATCCAAAGGTGTTCGAATCTTTGTTAGCATATCCCACCCGCCGCCATTTTGATTTTATTTTGAAAGTTTTCGCGCACCGTGAATGTAGTCTATATGGGTATACAAACAAAAAATGTCCAGTTATATGGTACCCTAAAATGTCACGGGGGGCACTCCCCCCGTGACATTTTAGGGTACCATAGGGTACAATTGTTATGGCGATCTTTACCTCCAGCTCCACACACTTGTGGAGCTGGAGGTAAAGATCGCCATAACAATTACCTACGTTAATATCTCGGAAGCGTGACACTTTACGGGGTTTGGTCTTATTATGTTTTCTGTTTGTGTTGATGTCAGCTATCTATTTATATGTACAGACGCCAGCACATTAAGCTACTACAATCTGTCATGTTTCTTTAATAGATTTTCAACTTTATCGCTAAAGTATAAGGTTCAAAGTTGATTGGGAAAATTTGACAGTTTCGGGTAGCTTGATGTGCTGGCGTCTATACCTATAGGTTACAAGCGTGGCATGAAAAAAAAAACAGTGCGGCAGTAGGTATGCCACGGACTTTCAAAGCCCTTTAAAATTAACATTCTAATTATTAATATCGATAATTTCTATTAATTGTAAGTACCATTATTTTGTACTTACGATCGTAATCGGTTAATAAAATTACCTAACAGCTTTAAGTTGTTAATGGGTTTCCATTACATTATTAAAAGATACAAGCCAAAGTGCAGTAAAAACACTTTCCTGACTAGATTAAATCTAGTTGATATTATCACTATGTAGCAATTTATAGAACATGTCTGTTAACCTGATGCACAAATTGCTACATGAGGAAAGTGTGAAAAAATACTGTGTGAGTAGGAAAATAGCAAATATACTATAGTGTTTGACTATAATTAACAATATATGGGCATTTTATCTTCAATACCCCTGAGAGTAGGTTCAGGTGTCATCTAACTTTGAAACTGGTGGCCCTAAAACATAATTTCTCAATGTGGGCAACAACGCCCTCTCGTGGGCGTTTGTGACTTTCAGGGGGGCAGTAGAAGATCCAGAGAAAATTATATCATTATCCTATCTTACGACTATATAATATTACACATTTAAATATAATCGTGACAATAGCTGTTTCAGATTCGCGACAGACAGCAAGAAAAAAAAATCGGAGCATTGCAAAAAAAACTCATAGTTCAAGGCAGTGGGCAAAATAAGTTGACAACCTATGCCCTAGAAGTCAAGGACAAGGATATGGTCATAAATTATTATTTCTTTCTGCAAAGGTTCTAGGGCATAGGTTATCAACTTCATTTGGTCCTAGAACCTATCCAGAAAGAAATCATTTAGGACCGTATCCTTTTCCTTATTAAAGGAACCCACACCAGCCTTATTCCAAAGCACTTTAATACTACGTACATAATATACAAGGTCATAGTTTCTTAAAGTTTTTTATTCATTATGGTTCTTTTTATATAATTAACTACAGACTTAAAATAATGTTGTATAGTGTGACGAAACCAACCATCAGCTGACAGTTGAAGACCTTAATATTTATTCATTATTATAAGACATGAATATAGTAAAGTAGGTCAAGTATTCTTAATAGATTATCATTTTTTTAAAGTTCAAACTAAAAAGAAAAAATGGAGCCTTTATAACATCACTTTTTGTCTGTCTGTCACAGAGGTTTTTTTGATACACCCAGATGGGGTTTTCCTTCCAAGGTTTCGTTTCCAAGGCTTAGGCAACAGGGCAGCCACAAATAGTCATACTTTTTATTTATTGTATTAATTTTTTATTGTATTATTTTTTTTTTATTTTATATTACTTAATTTTATTAATACCAAATTGTAAAAAAATAAATTAAGTTATTAATTAAATTCTAAATTTGACTGTGAAGTGTCTGCCGGTGCTTTAAAAAAATTCTACCTATTTAATAATTTATTGAATGTAGGTACTTTATTATAAACCATACATTATAAAGCAAGTAAAAATCTATTGAATTTAAATATACAATAGACAGGCCTTAACAAGTCAAGGTGTTGTCACTTCAATGATTAAACATAGTACAAATGAAGTCATTTAAAAAAACTATTTACCTTTGTAATACTTAAATATGATTGTTTTGAGATTATAAGATATAAAAAAACCAGACATTCTGTTGTTGATGAATTTTTGATGATAATACCCAGTTGGTGAGTGTACAATTAGTACACTAATTGATAATGCCGTGCCTTCCTTTATTTTGTATACTTGCAAGAAATATAATTTATTTATTTTAGTAATGTGTATGTATTGAGTTGATAAGCCATTATATCAAGTATTAACTTTGATATAAGATCAGAAGAACACATCTATGTAATTTTCTACAATTTAAATTCTTAGTTAAGATTTTTTTGCCAGTTATTTAGATTGCTGCTGGGCTTAAGCTGTAAATGTACAGGTCTCTTTCAGCCACTTGGGAATGCTGAATTGAGTTTAATTATTAGGTTTTATTTAGTTTAGTATATATTTTCTATTTACATCTACATCATCTTTACTTGAAGAGTATTTAAAAGCAATCATTATGAATTTACAGTGTGTTTTTAGTGTGTATAATTTATTTGAATGTAGTTACCTGTAGATGCCTATTAAAAAATTAAGTGTAAGCAGTAAATATTAAGAACAGCAGAAAATAATCTTGTAATAGTACAATAAATAAGACCATTGAAAAACTACATAAATTAACAATAAAACTATGAACTTAAAACATAATGCCTAAACCTGCCAATTCAGAACATGAAGCATGAAATGAACCATAAAATAACTCATTTATGACCAACGTGGCCTACTAGGAAATCCACGAAAACAATAAGAGCCGTGAACTATAAACACAGTAAACATGTACATACCTGGCCTGTTATGCCGGTTATCAAAGCCACTTTTCTGTTTGCATTGACTAAACTGGAACCTTCGCCTGACATTTCGGCAATTACTTTTTTAATTGATTTTCCGTATTTTTATTTAGACGAAAAACACGTCTGCACTTCACGAGCCAGCGCGCAATGCTGTGGAAGAGTGTGATAAGCTTATCATAACAAGAAACACAAATAAACGTTCGTACGCAAAGTTTGTGACACCGTTTGTGTTCATTTCCACCTAACGAACGAAATATTCGGTAAGGGTGAAGTCGGGGTCGCAAACAAATATTTTAATCAAATTCAATAACTACCTAAAAAGAAAATATTCTAAAACAATCCTTTTCTAGCCGATAAACGAAATAATGAAATATAAAGTATAAACAACAATGATCAGCCAGCTTGACAGCCGATTGATTGATTGACACTTGTGACATAACATAACAGTCAGAGAGACAGTGACAGCAAATTGAAGTTGACATTGTCAAGAGGTGGTCAAGAGACAGTCTGTACAGTCCGTCCAGCACTGACCCCTATTAAACAAGCGTACTCGTATAGTACAGATCAATGGACCCACGAAAGAAGTCCTGCGACACTATGTGGAACTAATTATTATTAGATAGCAACATTAGTTAACAACAGTAGTGTACGGACGCCAGCACATCAACCTACCACAATCTGTCAGATTTCTTTAATAGATTTTCAACTTTATTGCTAAAGCATAAGGTTCAACGTTGATTGGGAAAATTTGACAGTTTCGGGTAGGTTGATGTGCTGGCCTCTGTACAACAGCTCTCCTACCTCACATACAGTGCGTGCCACGTAAGAAGAGACTTGACACACCACGTGGTCTGACATGCGCAGAACACGATTTTAGGTATCTCAAGCGGTATGAGGTCTGAGTGCGGGACGGGACCGGACGTCATAGGGGCGGCGGAAAGAGCGGGGGAGGCGGGGTCAAGTCTCTTCTTACGTGGCACGCACTGTACCTTTCTCTATTTAAGGTGGATCACACGCGGAACGCGCCACGCGACGTGACGCAATTAACATGCCCCCGCGCTTGCTTTTTTACATACAAATTCAATAATAACGCACTTCAGTGCGGGGAATTTGGCTACGTTTCCTTCGCCCCGTTGCATGGCACGTTGCAGTATGTGATACTGACATGCCTAAGATTGTGGATTTTATTAACTAGTGCCTGTAATATGATGTTGAGATAAATAAACAAAAATAAAGATTTGTGACTCCGTTGCATGCCTGTAGCGACGCGTCTGCGAGACATCTTTCGTGTAACGGACTCTAGATAGAAAAAAGTGTAGGCCTAGTAGTGCGCTTACAATGGCTGAGTTGAGACTGAAGGTACTATTCCGAAGGCGCAGCCGTCACCGCGCCGCCCAAAAGTCTTACCAAGGGGTATCGTGTTACCCAGTTACTGAGTTGTGGAGGTCAAATAGGCAAACGGTCCATGTAAAATACTGGTACTCAGCTGCATCCGGTTAGACTGGAAACCGACCTCAACATAGTTGGGAAAAGGCTAGAATATTGATAAGTCTGTGCCTAATCCAGGTGATCTAGGCTACTTATGGATATCTAGCAGGAGCACAATTAAACACGTCCGTACAGTACAAAATATTTATTACGGCGCAGAATAGGCGGTAGGGTGATAAAACTCTTACCAAAGAAATACCGCCTTATACTCATACATCACACCCTCTTACTTATATTATACTTAGGTCTAACAAATTATTTAAACAAATAAACACTTCCAACATACAGGCACTAATTATATTAAGGCTAACTTGTACCGCTATAACACATTTAATCTATGTCTATTCCATAACGCTTTACTGGCCTACGAACTCGCCTGGAACGGCCTTCCGGGGTGGCAGAATCGGTATTTAAGCTAATAACCCTTGGGCCTTGCGCGCCCGACCCATCCGCCGTCTCCGCTTGGACTACACGCCTGTCGGACTCCGGATCAGGGCCTGGCCACTCAAACATTGCCATCGATCTACTTTTTAACTGGTTTACATGTCTCTTAAAGTGTGAACCGTCCTCCCCTACTACCATGTAATTACGAGATCCCAGCTTCTCCTTTATTTTTCCACTACACCAATTTCTTCCCCCGGTATAATTACGCATCCATACCCTATCTCCTTCCCTAAATTCCCGTGAGATACCTCCTGCGTTTTCTACTTGTCGTTTTTGCCTGCTACGTACTCGGTCTTCCACTGTCCTATCCCCCTTGATCATATCCAATCTGGACCTAAGATTTCTTTTTTGTAATAAAGTCGCTGGTGATACCCCCGTAGTACTATGTTCCACATTTCTGTAAGCTAACAAATACGTTTGCAGCGCCGCTTCCATATCCTGTCCATCACGAAGGGATTTTTTTACCGCCCGCTTGCAAAGCTTAACAGCCCCTTCTGCCGCTCCGTTAGACGAGGGATGGTAGATCGCCGAGAAAGTTAATTTGATACCGTTATTTTGCATAAACTCTGCATACTCTTTACTAGAAAATGGGGGGCCGTTGTCCGAAACTACCTCCCGGGGCAACCCAAAACGGGCAAACGTCTCTCTTAAAACTTTAATTACCGCCGAGGCTGTTGTTCGAGGCATGAGAAACGCTTCTATCCATTTTGTGGACGAGTCTATGATAACAAAAAATGTTTTGTTATGAAAAGGTCCCAGAAAATCAATATGTAATCTACTCCAGGGTTCCGTTAGGTATGGCCATGGCATGACGGGTGCCTTGGGTGGGGCGCTACCCTCTTCGATGCATGTGGTACATTCTTTGCAAACTCGCTCGATATCGGCATCAATACCTGGCCACCATACATAACTACGCGCCACGGCTTTCATTTTAACAATACCTAAGTGGCCCAGATGTAGCTCCTTTAGTATTAATTCCCTTAATTTTGTTGGTACTACTAACCTGTACCCCCACATAACACATCCCATATCCAAGTATAGTTCCGCGCGCCTAGTCCAATACGGTCGTACTTCCTCATCGCTGCATTTGGCGGGCCAACCTGACTCTAAATACAAGACTATGTGTCTCAATATGCTATCCGATCCGGTTGCTTCTTTCAAAGCCAACCTAGTAATCGGTACAAAATTCTGGACAAAATTTAAATAAGTACTATCTTCTGCTTTAGTACATACAATACTTTTTTCTAAAGGTAACCTAGATAATGCGTCAGCCCCATTCTTATCGGTCGGTACATATTCTATCTCATAATCATATCCCGCAAGAAGCACCGCCCACCTCTGCATTCTACTCGCGGCCATCACGGGTATACCTGCTTTTTCGCCAAAAATACAAACTAGCGGTTTATGGTCCGTCCTTAGAATAAACTTTCTGCCATACAGATATTGGTGGAATTTACGTACACCATAGACTATGGCCAGTGCCTCTTTCTCAATTTGAGCATAACCCCGCTCTGCAGCGTTAAGAGAGCGGGATGCATAAGCAATAGGTCTTTCCTTAGTGGCGGTGCCTGTCGTCGCGTCTCCCGGCATTAAGTGGGATATTACCGCGCCTATACCCACGGAACTTGCGTCTGTCGTCAGAACTAACGGTAAATCCGGTGAGTAGTGTGCCAGCACCTCACTGGATGCTAGCAATAATTTGACTTTATTAATCGCTTCATCACACTCGCTGCTCCACTGAAACTTGGCATTTTTTTTTAAAAGCTTGTACAAAGGTTCCAGTAAAGTACTGATATTAGGTACAAATTTTGCGTAATACATAACTAGTCCTAAAAAAGATCTAAGTTCTGTTACCGTTTTTGGTACCGGCGCACTTCTAATAGCTTCTATCTTATCTGAACACGTATGCACCCCCTCTTGACTGATTACGTAACCTAAATATGTAACGGACTTTGCAAAGAAAGTACATTTTTCTTTCTTGATTTTTAACCCATATTTTCGTAGTCTTTCAAAAACCATATTCAAATACAAAAGATGTTGTCTGTCATCTACCCCTGTTATTATCACGTCATCAAGAAAAACACCAACACGAGGAATATCCGCAAATAATTGTTCTAATTTCCGTTGAAAAATACCCGGGCTTGAGGATAACCCATATATTAAACGGTTATACCTAAAAAGACCTTTGTGAGTGTTAATTACTGTAAACTTACGCGTCTCATCTAATTCAAATTGCGCATAAGCTTGTGACAGATCGATTTTTGAAAAACGCTTACCCCCATGCAGCTTGGCGAGAAGGTCTTCTACCTTGGGTAGAGGAAAACGGTCCACTTCTAGACATTTATTCAAAGTGAGTTTAAAATCGCCACATACCCGAATTGTGCCATCTTTCTTTACCACTGGCACTATAGGCGTAGCCCAATCCGAAGTCTCAACAGGCGTCATAACTCCCTCCTGCACGAGCTGGTCCAGCGCACGCTCGACGGGCTCGCGCAACGCGTAGGCTATGGGTCGCGCGCGCATGAACACCGGTCTCGCGTCAGCGCGCACGCGCAGGCTCACCGGCCCACCAGTAAACCGTCCCAAGCCATCCGCAAACACTTCACAAAATCTGGAACTGAAATTCTCTAAGTTAAAACCATCATTTTTACTCTCTAGTGATAAACAATCTGTAAGCGGTGACGTAACACCTAATTCGTACAACCATTGTCGTCCAAATAATGTAGTTTTACCCTTATCTATGACAAACAAATCTAAACTTTTGCAATTATTCTTAAATTGTACACATACATTTATTTTTCCCACTGGCCTTACTAGTTCCCCGGTGTAATATCTTAACAACAGATTACACTTTCCAATAGGGCAGTTTGCAAACAGTTTTAAATAATTATCGTAACTAATACACGATATGGTACTTCCTGTATCCAACTCCATTTTTATGTTTTTACCATTAATACAAACAGTGACATAATATGGGCTATATTGTTTGAAATTTTCGCTACTCTGAGAAATAGAATGAATAACTACCTCCTCACTTCCGTCCGAGCTCGGATAACTATCTACCTCGTTCTCCACATAGTTTTGACGTGCATAATTCGCAGAATCCACTTTCCCCACTCTTGGGCACATCTTTTTCAGGTGCCCTTCTACATTGCAAATTCGACAAACATAATTGATGAATTTACAGGCCTTGGCAAGATGATTGCCACCACACCGCTCACATTTTTCCCCGCTGGAAAAAAACTTCGAACTTGAATTCGTATTGTTGACGTTTACGCCGCTGCCACCAGCACGGGGCGCGCGCATGGCGTCGCGCGGCCGGCGCGCGCCTCCGCCGCCGCTGCGAGCCTGTGCGCGCGTCCCGCCTGTCTCCGCCGGCGCCGCCTCGTCCGCCCGTCCGCTGCTCCTTTGTTTACGCTCCCATGTTCGTTTGGCTCCTACTGTGTTCTGATAAACCGATGTAGGCTGACCCGAATCTAGTCCATTTCCTTCTACCAATGCTGCATCCGTTCTTGCTGCCTCCATCGTGACAGCTATCTTGCACGCTTTTTCGAAAGAAAGTGTCGATTCTTCCTCTGCAAATAACCGCTGTCTTGTGTCATCATCGTACAAGCCACACACCAGTTGATCTCTTAGATTGTTTATTAAATCCCCAAAATTACACGTTCTCGATAGCCTTTTTAAGTCAGCCACGAAATCCGCTATAGTTTCATCCTTGCACTGTTTACGCTGCCGAAATTTATACCGTTCGGCTAGAACACTCGCTTGTGGTTGCAAATGATTTTGCATCACCGCCACCAATTCGTTAAAAGTCTTGCTCGCCGGCCGGGCCGGCGTACACAGGTTAACCATTAACTCGTAAGCATCACTTCCTATAACTGTAATCAACGTAGCCACTTTTATTGATTCTTTGATATCGTTCGCTATAAAATATTGTTCCAACCGTTCTACGTATGACTTCCAAGTGTCCTTGGTGACGTCAAATGGCCCGATCTTGCCCACTGACATTTTTGCACTATTAATACGCGGAACACAGCTGCACTACGCGAAACGATGCACCACCTCGTCGCCAATGATAAGTCTGTGCCTAATCCAGGTGATCTAGGCTACTTATGGATATCTAGCAGGAGCACAATTAAACACGTCCGTACAGTACAAAATATTTATTACGGCGCAGAATAGGCGGTAGGGTGATAAAACTCTTACCAAAGAAATACCGCCTTATACTCATACATCACAAATATGATGATAGTCTTTTAATTTGGAATACTTAAATAAGAGAGCGGCCAAATTTTCTTCCGTCCAGGGCGGCTAACACGGTGACAACCACGCTACGGTGGTGGCACATGGTAACTAGCGCTAGTGACCAAAGAGGGGGCTGCATACGGTAACGGCAGCTTACTATGCTGTTTTCACACAAAATATTACTAATTATTGTCTGAAACCTTAGACCTTATAGCAAGAAATCAGTTTGACAAAAAAACACGCCGGAGAGATGTACTTTTCGCACCAGGATTTTAAATCTGAGGTAACGCTCACGCTACTGGTTTGTTTTAACGTTTTTTGACAGTCGTAAACATACTGTGCTCTATGTAAATCATAGACCATATGACCATAGAAAAATCTTATGGCATTTGACAATATTGACAATGACATTTAATTTATTATCTGTTTCTGTATTACGACGTTTGTAACGAGGTTAAAAACTTGATAATATTTTGTAAAATAAATAGTGCGACTATCATAAGGAAAAGTGTATAATGAACGTATAATGGTTACAAAGTATTTCTTCTACATATTAAACTGAGTACCTCACATTCCAATTAACAAGCTACGTCTTGTTGATGTAAAACATTGAGATAAAATTTCATCATGCCTGATATAAAGATAACTCCGCTTGGAGCTGGCCAAGATGTCGGTCGTAGCTGTATCTTGCTGTCGATGGGGGGTAAAAACATTATGTTGGACTGTGGCATGCATATGGGCTACAACGACGAGAGGCGCTTTCCTGACTTCTCTTACATTGTACCCGAGGGGCCTATTACTAGCCAGATAGACTGTGTTATCATCTCGCATTTCCATCTCGACCACTGCGGAGCCCTGCCATACATGTCCGAGATGGTTGGTTACACAGGACCTATCTACATGACACATCCCACGAAAGCTATTGCACCTATCCTGCTAGAGGACATGAGAAAAGTAGCAGTAGAGAGAAAAGGAGAATCCAACTTCTTCACTTCACAAATGATCAAAGATTGTATAAAGAAGGTAACAGCAGTGACCCTGCATCAGTCTGTGATGGTAGATAATGAATTGGAGATTAAGGCATATTATGCAGGTCATGTGCTAGGAGCTGCCATGTTCTGGATCCGAGTTGGTTCACAGTCTGTTGTCTATACTGGTGACTACAATATGACTCCTGACAGGCATTTAGGGGCTGCTTGGATAGATAAATGTAGACCAGACCTGCTTATAACAGAATCTACCTACGCAACCACAATCAGAGATTCCAAGCGTTGCCGTGAGAGAGACTTCCTTAAAAAAGTTCATGAATGTGTAGAAAAAGGTGGCAAAGTCCTTATACCTGTATTTGCATTGGGAAGAGCTCAAGAACTTTGTATACTATTGGAAACTTACTGGGAAAGGATGAACTTGAAATATCCAGTTTATTTTGCACTAGGACTGACAGAGAAAGCAAACAACTACTACAAAATGTTCATCACATGGACTAATCAGAAGATAAGAAAGACATTTGTGCAAAGAAACATGTTTGACTTTAAACACATTAAACCTTTTGACAAGTCCTACATTGATAACCCTGGAGCTATGGTTGTGTTTGCTACTCCAGGAATGTTGCATGCAGGCCTGTCACTAAACATATTTAAGAAATGGGCACCTTATGAACAGAACATGGTGATCATGCCCGGCTTTTGTGTCCAAGGTACAGTTGGTCATAAAATCTTAAATGGTGCTAAAAAGGTTGAATTTGAGAACCGCCAGGTGGTTGAAGTCAAAATGGCTGTAGAATACATGTCATTTTCAGCCCATGCTGATGCTAAGGGAATAATGCAGTTGATACAGTACTGCGAGCCCAAGAATGTTTTATTGGTGCACGGTGAGGCACAGAAAATGGAGTTCTTAAAAGACAAAATAGAAAAAGAGTTCAAGGTTAACTGTTACATGCCTGCTAATGGAGAAACTTGTACTATAAACACTCCTACAAAGATTCCTATTGATGTTTCCCTAAGGTTATTGAAGGCTGAGGCTGTGCGGTACAATGCACAGCCCCCTGATCCCAAACGGAGGCGAGTTATTAATGGAATCCTATGTGTGCGGGACAACAGGCTATCTCTTCTTGATATTGATGAAATGTGTGACGAAATTGGTATTAACAGACACATAATAAGGTTCACAAGTACAGTCCGCTTTGAAGATCCCGGTCCAGCTGTCAAAACTGCAGAGAAGTTAAAAACGTTACTATCTGAGAAGTTGGAAGGATGGACGATAACAATTTCGGAGGCTAACATATCTGTTGAATCTGTACTTATCAAAGTTGAGGGTGATGAGGATAGCACTAAAAACATCTATGTCTCCTGGACTAACCAAGATGAGGACTTAGGTAGTTACATATTAGGTTTACTTCAATCAATGGTACAATAAGATTAAGATCCAGGTTGTTTTTATGTATATTTTTTAATAAATTAGTTATATTTTACTAAATGTCGTTTTTGTACTTTGTGTTATGTGCACCATGTTAAGTCTTGGTTACATTTCCCCTGGTACCATATATGTAGAAGTTGGTTATTTTCTGATAAATCCTTTACTCTTTCAAGTATTGATGTTATGTCCTGAAAAAAAAGACATTATTTAAATATGCTGTTGTAGAAATTACCTCGTGACTAAATAATAAAAGCCGCACGGGTCGATCTTAAAGGCTAAGCAACGCTTAGCGACGTTTGTACGTGGATGGGAGATGATCCATTACATACCGAAACCCCTTCGTGCCCTGGGCTGTTATTTGAAGATCTTTGGCAGTTGTTGCAGGTAGTCAAAAACTGACAACCAGTCAAATCCTGGGGTATCGTGTTACGCAGTAACTGGGTTGTGGAGGCCAGATAGGGAGGGTCTCCACGTAAAATACTGGTACTCAGCTGTATCCGGTCAGACTAGAAGCTTGCCCCCATAATATAGTTAGGAGAAGTCTAGGCAGATGATGATATAACTAACTTCACGTGAGTCACAATAATAAGTTAAGTGTATTCCATAGTTACCATAGAAGGTGTCATAGGTGGCGGAATTAGCCGCCTGAAGTCTCCCTTATGTAAGGATTCAGTGTGGGCTGCCAACAAGTTCCTCTCCAACTTAGCACTGATGCACGGCTTGCACAGGCCGCACAGATCTGAAGCGTCGCAGTTTTCTAAGCAAGCCGTCTTGCATTGGTCGCCAAATACAGCTATATTCTTCTGGGAAGACACCATGTTTTTGGCGGCTTGAGCATCTCTGAAAGAAGTTAATTTTACTGTTTAGCTCTTTGGATACTGGATCGATGCGAAGCGATTACCTATTCCTACTCGTAGCACAGTAGGTGGGTACCTAGGTACGCACGGCACCTACATTTCCAGTTTAAGCTGACTTCTGATTGTACGAAAAATGCAAGATTAGCTAAAATTGGAAATGTATAGCTATGTCGCCGTGTTCGTGTTTACTACCACTACCGCATAGCAATACGTGGCCTGACGTGGTAGGCTGACGAGTGAAATGTTGAGAATGTGCCTACCTACCTAGTTTTGTTTTTTTTTATTCTATTACAGTAAGAATTGATACTTCTAAGCATTATTTGTACAGACGCCAGCACATCAACCTACCCGAAACTGTCAAATTTTCCCAATCAACTTTGAACCTTATGCTTTAGTAATAAAGTTGAAAATCTATTAATCTATTTGACAGATTATAGTAGCTTGATGTGCTGGCGTCTGTATTTTAGCAAACTAATTTTTGAGTTTGTGAAAGATTTACGTTACGTTCTGAATTTGAATTGGAGCCTTATCTTGGAATAGTGAAAGAATATCCGCTTTGTTGTAGTGTAGCATGTCGCTGACCACGTTGGTCGTAAAACAAAAACATTACGCGCCACAGTAGGTACTCTGCCTACACAATTTTCGAAGAGTGCCGCCAAGCAGATTTAAGAAGGTAGCAAACAAAGTTAAAAATGATTTGATAAATTTTTTGAGCATTTCTTATAACAGCTAAGAGTTAATAATCTTAAAATTAAACTTCTGTTCAGATTTTATTTAAATATTTTGCTCATTATACCTATAGGGTGTTTGGAAGCTGGATGCAAAACCATAAGGGGTTATATTGGCACCATTTAGAGCATTTTGAGCCATACATGTCTTAGACGAAGTACTTACCTATGTTTTTTTTTATTTTTTTTTTCCAGTTAAAGTTGGTGTTATTTTTGAATAAAAACTTGTAGTGAAAAATAAATAAAACAAACTTCGTTTAAGACATGTATGGCTAAAAATGCTGTAAATGGTGTCAACTATCACTCCCTTAAAGCTTTGCATTCAGCTTCCAAACACCCTGTATACTTAGAAAACAGTCTTTAATAGGCTTTTGTTGCTAACTGTACCTATAAAATAATAGGTACCTATGTTATGCTACTTCGAGTGGTTACATATTCCAAACGCTTATTTGTTGTTAGAATAAGATAGCTAACTATCTGAATAAAATGAAAGGAGTAGATAGTCGTTATACATAGGTCTTACTCACCCCTCATCGACAGCTGTAACCCCCGCTTGTGAAACTCCAACCAGCGAAAACAAATTGTATATGACTTGTTCATACAGCAGCTGGTTTGGCGGATAGTGGTTTGAACTTAAGTTAGGGCCCATGTTAGCTTCCAACAGGTATACTTTCAAATCTTCATCGAGGATGAAGTCAAATCGCATCATTTCAAAGAAATTGTCGGGCGATTGATACTGCTTCACCTGAAAATATGATTCCCATTCAAATACCTGACAACCACATATCAAAACATCACGCCTGTATCCCCCGAAGAGCCAGGCAGATTATACAGGGTGTCCCTGGAAGTATGGATCAACACGAATAGCGGTGTGGGCAAGGTCATTTCCAAACTTTTTAACCCTGAGAATGTGGATGAATTTTTTTTACGGTAACAGTTATGACCAATTTTTGTTTTTTTCAATCACTTCGCATATTGCCTACAGAAAAAATCGTAAAAAAACTAACAGAGCTATCAATTTAATTTTTTTAGATAGCCTGTGTTAGTTTTTTTTATGATTTTCTTCTTTGAGCACTATGCGAAGTGATGGAAAAAAACATAAATTGGTAACTTTTGAGCGGAGTTGGCGTGATTAGCTAAGGAATTGATGTGGTTTCGAAGTAAGGAATCATTGAGTGGTCATAGTGAGTGGTACGGTCAGCATCAAAAGCAGCAAAAAAACTGAAGTGTTAATCACTTCAGTTTTTTTAGTCTCAGTTATTGAGCAAAATATTTATTAGAAATTGCAGCAGAAGTATAATGCGATTTTGAACAAATATTTTGCTCGATAACTGATATTTAAAAAACTGAAGGGTTATTATTTTGCTCAATAACCAAGATTAAAAAACTTAAGTGTTAATCGACTTTTGATGCTGACTGTACCTATTCTGTCTCACTGTGAAAACTTGGTGAAGTGAGCTGTCAATAGTGTCAATCCATAGCATCAGGTGGAATGACAGCTCACTTCACCTATGTACGTTTTCACGGTGAGATTTTACAGAACAGACAGGCTGGGGATCGAACCCAATAGGACACCATTACAGATATATACGTAGATACCTACACTAAACGAAAGAGGAAGTAATACTACTTCGCGTGCCAAAAATCGCGCCAGCTTACGTACAAAAATCGCAAGCCGCCACTTTCGCGCTCAGTCCTGTGTACTGCCGGCTGGGTGAGCGTGAGCGCTGGCGCTAGGCCCCGGGGGTGGGGCGAGATGGGTGCCGCACGCGATGGCGCCTTTGAATCGATTTGATTTTCCCATCACTAAATAATGCTTGTGACGTCATAGTAGGTAGTCACAAAATGGCACGCTTGGGTTTCATACAGATCGTGATACTTGTGTTATTTAGGTCTATCTATAATCTGTGGACACCATGCTCAGCAGACGCGCTTGCCGCCACTAGAGCAACGAGGCAGTCGGACTGCCGATATCAAGGACAATAAATTGTGAACGAGCACACGTTGACCTATACAGAGTTCAATGGTCACTCAATTCGTGATGAAAAGATACTCACCCTGTCAATGATAAGTTGCTCTTTTGCATAGAATACTTCCGCAATAGCCATCTGCACATCCTTCCACATGTCGGTCGGATCTTTGCCCTGCAATGAAATAATATAGGTTGATAGTACGGACGCCAGCACATCAACCTACCACAATATGTCAGATTTCTTTAATAGATTTTCAACTTTATCGCTAAAGCTTAAGGTTCAAAGTTGATTGGGAAAATCTGACAGTTAGGTGTAGCTTGATGTGCTGGCGTCTGTACATTAATAGGTGTTCTTAGTACAACCAGCGGAGTAATTGCGTAAAATTGACAGTAGTAATAATGGCTTTCATTTTGACAGTTCAACAAACATTCATTGCGTTATTTACCTTTTCGACATTTTTTTCGTACATAGGAAGCAGGGATTAGCAATTGCCTTAAAAATAATTCAGATTGTAATTGATAGTGTGTTAGGTACGCAATTAGGGTACAGTAAGGAGTTGTTTTTCTACATGATCGTCATTTGCAACACATTATAAGCGAGCCAACAGCCATGCTGTTCTAAAAGCATCTCAATAGGTACAGACTCTCCATAGGTCCATAGTATCTACTTTTGACTGTCATTGCAATCCAATTTGGCTGTTATCTGTTGTGCCGCTTGAAATCTACTGGGTCGCGGACACATAGGTATAATGAGGATTCGCGGTGCCTGTTTACCAACCCAAGAGAGAAAAATAACACATATCTACTGGCTACGTGCTGCTTTGCAAGTTTACAACTTAAGAGTGTTAGGGGTATCTAATAACTTTATTTCTTAGTATTCAGGAGCTGTGGCGGCATCTACAACTCCATTATGCGAACTAGGCATCACCCTGACGTCACTCAAAATCCTGCTTCAAGTAAGCAGTCTACCGTGCAACTAGCAAAAATAAACAATGTCCCGGCCATCAATCTTCGGGCCGTTACCCACCAGACATAGAACACCCGTCTGGTCGAAGAATCCTCCCATTTCTATAGAGGATGAGTGAACTTTACACCCTGTTCCTAATATTATAGAGCCATGAAAAGAAAGAAAGAAAGAAAATACGTTTATTTGCGGCAAACATGACGCTTAAAAATAAAATCATCGCCATCCATCACAGCCATCGGCAAAGCACTGCAGGTTGGTCTATTTTTTGGGATTCAACAATTCAACGGTTGCACTAAAAAGTTATGCTTGTAAAGCACAAGATAGCCCTCTTGTGGTTATAGTATGTTAATAGAAGTCCAATGTCTATCATGGTTATCCCGTCTTACTCAGAGGAAGGTTACAGTAATTATTGATTAATCATTAATTATTCATTTATCAACGGACATTGTATTACTTTACGACAAAAGACCTTTTTTATTAGCTAATTAGAAATATGTAACTACCTATACATAGCCTTGTTAGTAGCATTGAAGATTTCCCATTACTTCATGTTTTTACCTTAGACCTGACGTAGATGTCGAAGGCTTCCTTCATGGTGTTGCCCAGAGTAGTGTAGGAGTGTTTCAGAGAGGGTACCTGCCAAGTAGGCAAGTAGTCGTCTCCCACGATGTACTTGGCCAAATTAGTTGGATCAAACGGATAGTATTTCTCCATACAATATCTGTAATGGAAAGTGCAGACCTTAATCTTCTTAGCGTGTCGATAGCAATCTAAATGGAATTGGCCCAGAATTCAGCTACTTGTTTGGCGCCATCACCAGCGTCCATCAGTTCCTGTAACGTGCAGCTGACAGGACACGCAGGACACGATATTAAGTGTCCCATCGTTTGTGGAACAACACCACATTTACACTCCAAGGCGGAGTCGTCTATCAATCTCCACCTGAACAGGTTTTCCTTGCTTCGGCCAACCTGGGTCCGGAGTCTGTTTAAATACTTCCAGGTTAACCAAGGTAACGCATTTCCAGGTGCGAGGTCTTCAGCGGGTGGAACGAATGGTTTGGGTAAGGAAGCACTGTCTTGCTACAGCTTCAGTATTTCTTGTGTTCGTTCGCCAGTGAGTGGGACGACACTCTTTAAAAACCACCACACACATACATAGTTAACTGTTCATAAGGTGTAAATCTTTCATAAGGTGGGTGGGTCTCAAAGTTCTGTTATATTCTAAAGGTGACGCAACAACCAGGAGAATTTGTTACAATTGTGTGTTACATTTCATGGTGCATTGCCTATATAGGGCGGCAGAGACATCGATGTCCAAGTTGTTACCACGGATTCAGTACATGATTCTGAACATAAGTGCGAAAAAAGAATTAAAAGAATACTGCTGTTTCATAGAAAAGAGCAATACCTACGCGGTCAAGGTGTAAGGAAAAGCTAATCCGACGAAAAATTTCTACGCAGGGGGGTTTAGAATTTATGGTTACAGTTTGCGCGACGATGTGCGGGATGTGCCACCATTTATTTGGACGGCATTGCACATAATTATGTGTACCCACATTTAGATTTTGACAGAACTTTGATATTCTAAAAGCATACATTCGACTTAGTCACTGTCACCTCTGACCTTATAGACTAGAGTCAAGAGCAAACCCATTTCAAATAAAAAAAATACGTGAGGAAATAAAAAATCAGTTTTTCCGTCAATTAAAATAATCAAGGAAACAATTACCTGAAGAGCACATCGCCTTTGTACCAATAAACCCGTAGGGGGTTCACTGACTTAAGTACCACATACACTCCAATATCAAACTTATGTCCATCCACTAAGAATGGCTTTTGTACGTACTCCTGTACGAAAGTTTTTCCGCTGGTCATATCTATGTCGCTCACGTTCTTTATATACACGTTTCTATGTGTGTTATACTTTTGTACAAACAACGCATTCTTGTTCTCAGTTGCGTACTTCAAGAACTCTTCTTTATCTTTTGGTAATTTAAAGGCTTTTGGTATATACTTTGAATTTGTCGTCGCCAACACGACTTTGGAACTTATGAATCCTGTGCCAGGAAAGTGGTTCACCTTCTGATGAGGAGAGAGGTTTCGAAGGTTCATATGAGTAAAAGGGGTGGGATATGACCATAGTAAGTTCCATGGAGTTTCGTTTGTAGTTATCTCGTATCCTAACCTTTCTAGCACTAAGTGCACATGTTTAAGAGTACCACTTCTATTGTTTACATTTGATTTGTTGGAATAAACCCAATATTTTGGTCTTTCTCGATGTGGCTTCTGACCTCGGTTGACACCATTAACAATCTCTAAAAGAATTCCCAAAGATATCCCAATTATGCAAACGAGGAAAAATATATTTGTAAATGATTTTTCTGGTTTAGTTTTTTTATTAGGGTCTATGTTCGCATCTTCCTTAGCGGTTTTATGGTTTGAATGCTTGTCTTTCTCTATTTCATTATTATTTAGAGCTTCAGCTTCGTTTTCCTCACATTTTGGAAGGACCTAGAAAGAAAATTTATCGTAAATGTAGGTACTTACAAACAAATGGTTGGTCTCTAATTTTACCTGCTTATTTTGATAATTATTAGTCCACTAAGACACTATATCTAACAAATCTTGAAAGTGCAGAAAGGTACTGTTCCTCTACAGTTATTTGGACTTATTTGTTAGGTGGTTCACTCAATTCTATACTAATATTATAAAGAAAAATTTGCATGGTAGAGGTACCTACCTAATTTCTAAAACTACCAGTCGGATTTGATTTTTTTTTTTTGCATTTGGTTCCCCAATTCTTGAGGAAGGCTATAGACTATTTAACATAACGCTATTAGGAGCCGAGTAAAAAGAAACAAAGTCAGAAAGAACCCTATGCGAAAAAGAAGTGATAGCGCGGGCAAGTGATGCAATGCGACGGGGTGGGTTGGGGGAACAAGAAATTTCACGTAGACGAAGTCGCGGCATGAAATTAGTAAAAAATAATTTCAAATAAGTGTACCTATCCCCGAAACCTCCAGGCTATCAGGCGATCATGAGTTCAGGGTAGTCTGACACGGGTAAACGAGGTCAAGCTTGAATTCCCTTCATGGTGCTTTCATTAGAAATAGGAAACTATAGAATAGCCTTATCGTATCCCGTGATTCAGAATAACTAGTTTCGCCGTTTCGGGGATAGCGTTCACAAAGGGTAAAGGTAATTTTAAGCTTTTCGATTATAGAGTGATTTTAAATAAGTAAGTAGTTAGTAATGCATGTTTGTAGGTAGGTACTTGCTTTATTGAAATAAGTAGGTATCTAGGGTGCACTTTAGCTACCTACGGTACATTGTACAACAACAACAATTATGTATAATAGGTATAGTTGTTGATGTAAATTATATTGACAGAACTTTCAATTGAAATACATCTAATTGTACCGATCTCGTATCTAAGTTTTTCTAGCTTATAGTATAAACTAATTGGTAGGTCATATCATCTACCGAGGCTTTTCCCAACTATGTTGGGGTCGGCTTCCAAACAAACCGAATGCAGCTGAACGCCAGTATTTTACATGGAGCGACTGCCTTTCTGACTTCCACAACCAAGTTCCTGGTTAATACGATACCCCTGGTAAGACTGGTTGTCAGACTTTCGGGCTTCTGACAACCCGTAACGACTACGATAGTAATAATGTTTACCAAACTATCTATGTCAGATTTTAAGCTCTAACAGTATATGTACGAGTAAGTATAAACAACTGTCGGTTTTAACTTATCTAAAGTAGTAAAGAATAAATTCAACTTACAGTATCATTCTCCATGTTATGTTTTCCGCACTGTTTCACGTATTTATTTTGTTTATTTTTCTTATTTTTTTGCGCAAACGCACCTTGCGTACGACGTCTAAGGCTAGAATAAGTGAATGAAGCTGTTCTCATATGTGTAGAGCGAGACAGGAGATGATCTTATGGTGGCGCGCGAGGGAGATAGACACAACTTTCTAAAAACATGGCGAACCAGTACTATGGCGTCCTTTTAAGGTCACATCAGCATATTGTTTGCATCTACCGGTACTTAAGTGACTTTACTTCAAGTAATGTATGTATGTCTTGTATGAAAGTGATGGTTTTAAGTTGGCATCGATATAAAGTAACCCCCACTGGGTCCTCGTGGTGGAAGATGGCACACTCCCTCTCCAAGAGAGGAGGCCTGTGCTGTGTCCCACTCCCAGTAGCGGGAACACAGACTGACCAATATAAGTCTGTGAGCGGGAACAATATTGACCGAATGTATAAATAAAAAAACTAGCCAAGTGTGAGTCGGACTCGCACACGAAGGGTTCCGTACCACAAGGCAAAAATACCGAAAAAAACACGTTTTTTGTATGGGAGCTCCCCTTAAATATTTATTTTATTCTGTTTTTAGTATTTGTTGTTATAGCAGCAACATAAATACGTCATCTGTGAAAATTTTCAACTGGTAGCTATCACGGTTCATGAGATACAGCCTGGTGACAGACGGACAGACGGATAGTGGAGCCTTAGTAATAGGGTCCCGTTTTTACCATTTGGGTACGGAACAAAACACTCCAGGAGTGCCGACAGAAGTGAAAACTTGAACAAGTACGTGTGTATTTTTTGAGTCGTCTTATAAACAAAACACGCGCGGTGTCGATTACGGTAACAGTGTCGCGAGTTCAATGGTTTTATCCCATCTCAAAAAAATCCCATCGCGCCTAAAGAAGTGTTCACTTCAATAGTGCCTAATTTTGGCATAGTAGGTACTATTTATTTGCACAGAAGTAGAGGTACATAAGAGGTGAGATGTTACATTATTGACAAGTCCTAAGTATTTAGGAGGTATCTGGTATCTATACATTGTACAGACACCAGCACATCAAGCTACTACAATCTGTCAAATATCTTTGGTAGATTTTCAACTTTATCGCTAAAGCATAAGGTTCAAAGTTGATTGGGATAATTTGACAGTTTCGGGTAGGTTGATGTGCTGCCGTCTGTCCTTCTCGGTCTGAATTCTGTGCATTATCTATAGTAATAATAAAGCTGAAGAGTTTGTTAGTTTGTTTGAACGCGCTAAGCTCTGGAATTAGGTGCAGACGCCAGCACATCAAGCTACCCGAAACTGTCAAATTTTCCCAATCAATTTTGAACCTTATGTTCTAGCGATAAAGTTGAAAATCTATTAAAGAAATTTGACAGATTATAGTAACTTGATGTGTTAGCGTCTGTACGTACTATCCGAATTTAAAAAAAACCTTTGGCTTTTGATTTGATGGCCCAATTCTTTAGTAAGGCTTATAGACTATTTAACATCACGTTACGACTCTTACGCCGAGCAAAAAGAAAAAAGTAAGAAAGAACGGTAAGCGGAAGCGAAGTAATAGCGCGGTCAGGCGATGCGTTGCGACGCGACGGGTGGGTCGGGGAAGCAAGAAATTTCACGCGCAGAAGCTAGTATTATTATAATACGTACTTAGAAGTTATTTGTATAGGATTTACAATTTTATTTCTCCCAGCATCTATTGGGTACCTATCTATCGTAACTAATAATAACAGAAAAACAAATGTTATCATTAAAAGAGCATTTTATGTAGGTATTAGATATGAGCGCCGCGCCGGCGCGCCGCCGTCGCCGTGAGTTCATGTCGACGCGTCGTCGCCGAGTGAAACACGCGGCGCGCCGTCGCGACGAGTCGCAACTTGCTCTACCGCTCGCACGCGCGGCCCGGCCGTATTAGTTCGCCTAGTCGCCTCGCGACGCTACGCTCGCTCGTCGCTCACACTCAGTCGAGTCGAATATTTCACCGAGTGAACGTGTATTAACTTAAAATGGCTGTTTCTCATTAAAAAAAAATAGTGTCCGACCGAAACAGGTTTTTCAGCCGAAACCGAAACCGAAACCGAACTTTCGTCCTTGCTCTTAGTTTCGGCCGAAACCGAAACCGAAACTTACTTAAACATATTTAAAATTTCTATCGTATACAGAAATCTGGTGTGTTTTTTACACATTTATTTGAATATACAATGTATATTATACATACAGACAGTTGAATACTTACCTAATCATTTACGAGGTCGGTCCCATAATGAACTGGCCTGATATAGTTCTACGCGACATGTCGCTACATGTTGTGTTGCATTAAATAGTACGTTTATCGTGCACTTAATATAAGAAACGCGCATCGACATGAAATGCTTAGTCTTAGTTTAGCAGGCATTAGCATAACGAGAGTCGCGTATTTTTTCAAAATGTCGACAACTGAGTATCGAAGTGTCATAAAGTTTTTGTTTAAAGAAGGTTTATACCCTGCCCAAATAAAAGAACGATTGGATGACGTGTATAAGGAGTCTGCCCCCTCCTATAGCACAGTGAAAAATTGGGTGAAAGAGTTTCGCCTCGGAAGAGAAACCGTCGAAGACATTTGCCACGACGGTCGACCTGTGGAAGTGCTCACTCCCGAAACGATTGCTCTTATCGAAGAGGAGGTTCTGAGTGACCGCCGTTTGAAGATTAGAGAAATTGCAGCTAGGCTTGGGCTCTCTAAAAGTACGTATTCGTGCGATCCATAAACATCTTCACATGAAAAAAGTGAGTGCAAGATGGGTACCGAAACTTCTTTCAGCGGTACAGAGACAGGAAAGAGTGCGCTGCGCTTCGGAGTTTTTGGATCTTTGTGGCGAAAATTCTAAGACTGTGATCGAGCGGCTAGTGACTAGTGATGAAACTATGATCTTGTATTATGACCCACAAAGCAAGCGCGAATCAATGGGATGGCGTTATAAGGGTGAAAAGCCCCTTAGAAAGGCAAAGATGCAACAATCGGCAAAAAAACTGATGTGCACAATCTTTTGGGATTTTCAAGGCATATTGATGGTGGATTTTAAAGAACGTAATACAGTCGTGAACGGCTAATATTATGCTTCTTTAATATATAAATTACGAGACAAGATAAAGGAAAAACGAAGAGGCAAGCTGTCTAAAGGTGTCCTGTTGCTCCATGACAACGCCCCTGTTCATACCGCTGGTGTTTCGAAGAATGCAGTTCGTCAATGCGGGTTCACAGAAGTTGAACATCCACCTCACAGTCCAGACATGGCCCCGTCTGACTATTATTTATTTCCAAATTTAAAGCGAGACTTAAGAGGAAGAAAAATTTCAAGCGATGAAGAGTTGCAAGCGGCCGTCTTCGGTCATTTTGAGGCTAAAAATTGTGATTATTTTTATAAACGTTAAGAGATGTTGATTCACAGATGTCAGAAGTGTGTTAGTAGTATTCATGGTGATTATATTGAAAAATAAAATTGGTTTCGTTTCATTTCCTTCATTAGTTCATAGTTAGGCCAATTCATTATGGGACCGCCCTCGTATGTGCAAAACACAACCTCAACTCCATGCGATTAACGATGGACGGCGGCGAACTGGGCCGGCGCGGGCGACGCGACGAGCGAGCACGAGCTAGCCGCGAAGTTCGCCGAACGATGGACGATAATTCATGAACACTCAAGTTTCGGCGCGGCCGAAAGTTTCGGCCATTTCCTGGCCGAAACCGAAACTTAGGCCGAAACTAGTTGATTTGGCCGAAACTGGCCGAAACCGAAACCGAACTTTCGGTCGGTCACTAGAAAACATTGAAATGATTATTATTCAGTAAGTAAACGTGATCTCCAATTTTATTTAAAAGACTAAAATTATATTAACAATTATTAAAAAATATAGGTAAAGCTTTTTAATACGGTTTTCTTTAAGTTTTTTTTAAGAAATCTTTCCCTGATAAAAAAATTTCTAAGGCCCACGGCCGGCCACGTCGCGCCGCCGCGACGCCGCCGCCGCCGTGGAAATTTTAAGGCCACGCCGCCGCCGTGGTATTGGCCATCGGCGCTCATATCTAGTAGGTATATATTTAGCTATTATTAATATATATATACCTATTATTAATTTTTTTCTTTGTTTATTAGTCAAAAAACAGTTTATATAATTAGGGTTCCGTGCCTCAAAAGGAAAAAACGGAACCATTATAGGATAACTTTGTTGTCCGTCTGTATGTCTGTCTGTCTTCAAGTCCCTTTATCTCGGGAACGCGTAGAGGTATCGAGTTGAAATTAAAACCATATTACTCAGGTCTACAGTCCCTTGAAGCTGTGAATGTGAAAATCAAACTTCTAAGTTAACATAAAAAAGATACGACCGTTTATGCCGCAAGATACGTATATTTCGACACTTTCAACAGAATCAAAATTTATAGGGTACTTTCCGTTGACCTAGAATCATGAAATTTCGCAAGAACCATGTCATGTAGCACAAGTAAAGGAAAAAATCCGAAATCCGTAAATTTGTAGTTATGTATATACCTACAAATTTGTACAGAACCATCGGTGCGCGAATTCGACTCGCACTTGACCGGTTTTTTTTTATGGGTCAGCTGTCTGTTAGTAGGTAAACTATGATGTTCTTTGATGTGTTCAAATCGCAATACTTGTTGCTAGCTGGTTGCATACCAGCACACATCTCTTTTGTTGTCTGTGCGTATAATAAATAATTATACGCACAGACTACACACGACTACTGTGCGTATAATAGCTATTATAATAAAATTATTATAATAGCTTCAAGGGTTACCTATGCGTAGGTTGGGGTAGGCAGAGGTATTCGTATATGTCAACGGCGGTACATGGGAATGCCATGCATATGCTACATACTCGACCGCACACCGCCAAAGCTATGCGGCTCATGTATTGGCAATTTGGCATGTCTCTGGTTTATCTACAAACTGCCTACCCCTAATAAACATAACATTATCATCTGCCTAGCCCTTTCCCAGCTATGTTGGGGTCGGCTTCCAGTCTATCCGGGTGCAATGGAATACCAGTATTTTACATGGAGCGGCTGCCTATCTGACCTCCACAACCCAGTTACTGGGTAATAATACGATACCCCTTGGTAAGACTGGCAGTCAGATTTTCGGGCTCTGACTACCCGTAACGACTGTCTTTAAAGAACCACGAATGACAGCCGGGACCAACGGCTCAACGTGCTTTCCGAGGCACGGAGGGATCACGGTATGTAAAGATGGTCACCCATTCACAAACCAACCGCGGCAAGTGTAGCTTAACCTGATCAATCGACCTGTGCGGCTGTTATTATTTAGCCACAAGTCTATCTGACCTCCACAACCCACTTATTGGGTAATACGATACCCCTTGTTAAGACTGGTTGTCAGACTTTCGGGCTTCTGACGACCCGATAACGACTGTCAAAGATCTACAAATGACAGCCTACCTCTTGTATACATCGACAAGAAATCATTTGATTTTTTACAATTTGTCTCATGAGACTAAGGGTTGGACCTCATCTGGCAGCACGGAATCGCATTTGTTCCGCCTGTGCTACCACGTGCTGCAGTATGCTGCCGCATGCGAACGCGCGCTGTCGCATTCCGCAGACAAAAAAGGCGATCGCACGCGTCAGCATGCTGCGTGGGTGGCATACTGCCGCGTTCTTTCATGATCAGTTTAGTTTCAAGCGCGAGATGGATAGGACCACGAAAGAGAGAGCAGTGATTCTAGCGTGTATTTTGCAAGAAATGCAAAATCAAAATAATAAAAAGATGCGTTAGCATGCTATCGCGCGCTTCAGCGTTCCGGAGTCTCCTTGCCGACCATTGCATTTTGTCCGTGATGCCGATCGCCTCGAGGATTCCGCCGCGTGCTATCGCATTATGCTTTCTGTCTCGGTCTAGCAAATGGCAGTTCTAAGCGACAGAAAGAGAAAGGGCGACGGAAAAAGGCGATTCCGTGCTGCCAGATGAGGTCCAACCCTAAGAGTTGGACCACATCTGGCAGCACGGAATCGCATTTGTTCCGCCTGTGCTACCACGTGCTGCAGTATGCTGCCGCATGCAAACGCGCGCTGTCGCATTCCGCAGACAAAAAAGGCGAGCGAAAAATAATAAAAAGCAAGCAAAATGCAAGTGATCGGCGGTGAAAGGATGCGTTAGCATGCTATCGCGCGCTTCAGCGTTCCGGAGTCTCCCTGCCGACCATTGCATTTTGTCCGTGATGACGATCGCCTCGAGGATTCCGCCGCGTGCTATCGCATTATGCTTTCTGTCTCGGTCTAGCAAATGGCAGTTCTAAGCGACAGAAAGAGAAAGGGCGACGGAAAAAGGCGATTCCGTGCTGCCAGATGTGGTCCAATCCTAACTGTACCTACACACACACACACACACATACAATACAAAAACACCACATACGAACATCTAATCTGCATTCGCGATTTCAGTTTTGGTGAATTGACCATTTCAATTCTTTTTTTTTTGTTTCGTTTGACCTTCCGGTAAGAATTCCAAGTGCAGAACACCGCGATAGTTAAAGAAAACAGTCAACATGACTTTGACTTTTGATCGACTTTGGCGTGGTTTTTTCGGTTTCGGTTTAGTTGGAAGGCGCCACTCCGAAGCTTGTTGACTATAGTCCGCGCGGAACTAGTTTGCCGCGCCTTAGGTGGGGACGGGCGTGAGGGCGGCGGTGTTGCCTAGTGTTCGCAACGCACGGTGGCCCCACCCCTCCGTCCCACCGCTCACATACCTAAGGCGCGGCCAACTAGTTCCGCGCGGACTATAGTTTGCACGTCACACTCGTAAACCCACGTCTCGTCACCAGTAACAATGCGTTTTATGAATGTTGGGTCGGAATTGACTAATGCGATTGAGTTTTTGGAGAAAATTCAGGTCTATTGGGACTAGCCGAGCGGCAACATGTTTCATACCCAAGTGATTATTTAAAATGATACGGATTGACTCGTGAGACAGAGAAAGTTCAGCAGCTATCTCTCTCATAGTTGAATGAGGTTTTTAGTCACTATTTCCTACACTATTGCGATGTTAACTTCAGTTGAAGAAGTTGATGGCCTGCCACGGTGAGGCAAATCTTCCAGCATATTTCGACCGCTTTTGAACGCTTTGTTTCACTCATAAGCACGAGTTTTTGATAAAGTCTATTCACCGTAAGCCTTCTCTAAGATTTTCACTTTCAGTGACTTCGAACACGAAATTCCATTGGTAATGCAAAAGTTCGATGTTTTTGTCCATTATGAAATTCGCAATAGATAATATTATTATGATCTAACTAAAAACAGCACTGTATTTAATCTAAATGACAGATGCAACTTAAACTCCGCGCCAAAATGGAAAACAGTAGTGCCAATCTAACAACAACAAAAAAAATTGAATTGGAACCATGAACAAATCATCCATTCCCGGTACTTTTTTGACTGAATCTTAAAAAGAAATACAATACACACACAGTATTGAATAAATAGGTACATAGAGATTCCTTCATAATGATGACAAAAGCAAACAATTTTCTAAATATAGAAAATATAATAACACAAAAATAAATAAAGGCCAATTCAGAACTTCCATTAAAAAACCGGCAAGCGCGAGTCGGACTCGCGCACGAAGGGTTCCGTAGGTACTACAAGGCAAAAAACACCGAAAAAACACGTTTCTTATATGGAGAGTTGGAGACCCTTTAATTTTTATTACCTTTATATTATTTTTAGCCGACTTCAGAAAAGGAGGAGGTTCCTAATTCGACTGTTTGCTAAAAAAAAACTTTTTACAAAAAAAAAAACAATTGTCTTCCAACTAAGACACAATAAAGTGAAAAATAACTTTAATTTCGGAAGTCGGTGGCAAACAACGAAAATGCGAACCCAACGACACCGACTTCCGAAATTAAAGTTACCTATTGTTATTTTTCACTTTGTAGTGTCTATTTGGCAGTCGATTGTTTTTCCTTTGCAAAAAGTTTTGTTATTATTTGTTGTTATAGCGGCAATAGAAATACACACTCTGTGAACATTTTATCTGTTTACACGTAACATTACGGTTTGTGAGATACAGCCAGCTGCAAAAAACGCCACAAAAACCCGTTTCTTGTATAGTTAGTAAAAGGTAATTTTTAACTTTATCTGTGTTTTTTGTCTACCTACTAAGGTTCATGATAGACAGTCCGCTGACAGTCAGACACGAACGGATGGACAGCGGAGGCTTCGTAATACGATTCCATTGGCACCTTTAGGGCGTGTCAGACTTTTACTGACTAAAACCTACCCGTGTTCCTTCAGTTGCCTGTGCCAGGGGCCACGGTATCTCTTTCAAGCAACCCGCGACCCTAGAAGGGCCGATGCCTAGTGGACCCCGTCAGTTAGTGCTGACATCTCTTTGAGGTGCGCGTGGAACACAACGCGCCGTCGACCCGGGCCTGTTCCTTACTGGACGGCGAGCTGCCCACTGCTCGCCGTCCGCAAGCTCGCGTCTACGGTGGCCGGGACTCCGGGAGCCGGCTATCGATTCCCGACGCTCAGGGCGTCCTCTGCGGCGACTAGGGGCGCCGCGTGAAGGTGCAAAGATTGCCTCTCTCTCACGTGCTCCGCTTCCTCCTTCGCGAGCATTACTGCTTCGCAGAAGGAGTTGACGGCCTCCCATGCACTCTCGCTCCGTACCATGGCCTAGACGAGGGGCCGGACGCAAGAGATCACCGCCGTCGATCTCCGCCGTGAGGACGCGGCGGTGCTCTGCCCAAGCTGGGCAGACCTCCACCGTATGCTCCACCATGTCCTCCGGACGATCCACACAATGGGTGACACCCGGGCGTTTCCTCCCGCCTTATCCGGAAAAGGAAACTCCCATGTCCGGTGAGAACATGCATTAGGCGAACGGTTAGGACGCCGTGGCGCCTCTCCAGCCACTCCTCAAAGAACGGACTTATCGCCGCAATTGTGGCGTGCCCATCCGTTGGCATCCTTTGAGTACGGAACCTTAAAAAGTAGCGTAACAGGAATAAGTAATGTACTTGTATTGATCTAGAAATCTAAACTTTAGCTATTGCTAAAGTTGTTTACTTTAACGAAAGTTGTTTTCTTAGGTATAGGTTATTACCTAAGAAAACAACTTTGGTTCAGATATTAATACACTAATATTATAAAGGCGAAACTTCGTGTGTGTATGTGTTTATATGTTTGTTCTTCACGTTCAAACGACTGGACCAATTTTGATAAAATTTTGTATGGAGGTAGCTGACACCCTGGATTAACATATAGGCTAGTTTTTATCCCGATATTCCCACGGGATCGACACTTATGCGGGTGAAACCGCGAGGCGCAGCTAGTTTATTCATAACATGATCAATCACAGATGTCGTGTTTGATCACGTTATGAAAAAATTAATGTATACATATCTATAGGCCGACCGATTAACTGAGACGTTGTCTGAGGTAGCTGCGCGGTGCGGGAGGGGTGACAGTTGTCAAAAGTTGACGAATCACTGAGCTTTCGCACACGTCACCACACCCCTCCCGCACCGCGCTGCTGGCTCAGGCAACGACCGGCCTATAACGAAGTCTAATATTTACTGATGTGTCACATAATATCTACATATATAATACATTTTATTATCTGACTCTGCAGTGCCCGCGACTTTATTCGCGTGCATGTTGGAAAAGAATTGATTTCATGGGTTTAAATTTTTTTGCGCGAAATCCTAATTCGGTTTCTTAAATAAAAATAAGTCTAAGTTACTCCTTATAACATCAGCTATCTACCAGTGAAAGTTCCGTCAAAATCGGTCCATCCGTTTCGGAGATTAGCCGGAATAAGCAGATTAAAAAAAAATGTTATTCCGTTGTTGTTTTGTTACCGTATATACTTTCATATGCATTTAGTAAAAAGCTGTTATTTTGACATTACAAACAGACACTTCAGTTTTATATATTTATATTATGTATGTAATGTATATTGTATGTATTTGTATAATTGTATGTATAGATATAGCTGGCGGACAGTACACAGTTTTGTTTTAAGTTCTTTTAGGATTGTGGGTTTTATATAAACACTTACTTTACTTTTTCCTAACATCACTTAATATTATTATTATTATAACCGCAGAAACCCGTGGTGAATTCAATCAATCAGAATGGGTTAGGAATGAGGATTGAACCCAGGAACGTTTGCTTGGCGGTCCGCGCACACAGCTGCACCGTTCGGCTATATCCGCCTCAAAAGTCAATGGTTTTTTTTTTAATTCATAGAGCACTGGCTTATCAAGTCCAATTATTTTATGAAGAATTTCCACCTTGCTTACAGCACCGATTAAAACCATATAGTATCTTACAACTAAAGGGAGTAGTGTGAAGAAAAAATCCAATTAAAACCAGTGGTAAACTGTATAATTGGAATAGTAATTGTTTTAGCGATAAAAGCGCCGTTTGTAAAATGTACTGTAACTAACGCGTACTGCCGGTCGATTCTGTAAAAATCTCACCGTGAAAACTTAGGTGAAGTGAGTTTGTTTTTGCTAGGAATTGACACTTGACAGTTCACTCCACGCTCACTTCACCCAAGTTTTCACGGTGAGATTTTTACAGAATAGCACCGAAGAAGAATCTTGGTCTGAATGATTTTGAAGGATATTGCTAATCTATTGCTCCATATGTTCGAACAATTTGTCTGTTCAACAATGTAAATAACGCAATGAATGGTGTTGAACTGTCAAAATGAAAGCCATTGCTACTGATAGTGTGTATTTATTAGTAATTATCCCGCTGATTATTTTTTCACTACTTTCCAGTTTCTCGTCATTTCAATGTACTTACAATATAGAATACCCAAATACTTTACTTAGTAGGTATTTAGGTGTCTAAAGTAAGTAAGCTTGTGTGGATGCAAAAGGTAAAAACAAAGCAATTCTGTAAAAATCGTGACGTTTAAAGTGAGCTGTCATTCCACCAGATGCTAGGGATTGACACTATTGACAGCTCACTTCTAGCTCACTTTACCTAACTTTTCACGGTAAGATTTTTACAGAATAGGCACAGACAGGCTGTTTGTGTGGAATAGAATGCGATTTATTCAGCTAGGGCTGTCACTCTGTCGGGCCAAGTTTCCACAGAGGGAAAGGAGGCGAGGATGTACGCGGTGCATTATATCGTCCAAACTCTGCCTGTTTACTGTCGACGCAGACAGCCTGGCGGGCGCCGCGGACCGAGATAAACGCGCAGAAGTATGTAGCTGTCTTGTAAGAGAAAATAATAAAAATATTTATATTTTAACACAAAAGTACCTACTAAGCGATAAGGCCGACCATTTTGTTATGTATTTTCTGGTATACAATAAAGTATATAATATAATGTGTAACATAATTAACGCAAGACCTCATACACCCAAATTAGGGTATTGAAAAAGTACCTATAATACAATGACTAAAACGTTAATTCTTTAAAGCTAACTATTATTGTTAAGAAAATCGTGTGGACCTTTGCATTACTTTATGCATTTAAATTTAAGTCTTATTGTCTTGAAATAAGATTTAATTTCCTTTGACCCAATCGGCGGCCAGTATGGCAAAATACATAATTTTTCAAAAAAATGCCTATGTATATTCAAATTTACTGAAATCGATTCAATAGTCAATTATGAACAAACTACTTTCAGGACCTGCGTTTAATCTGTTACACCTTGTATAAATACATAATACTATGGTCTGTTCGAAAACTGTCTGATGAAAACTTAAACAAACCCTGTTCAGGTTAAATTTTTACGCAATCACTTAATTCAGGGAATTAGTAACACATTCATCTGTATTTAGAAGATTTCAACTTTGTATATTTAGTACTTACTACCTAGAAGAATCAAGAATAGAATAGATGCCCAGCTAAAGGACTAGGAAGTGGTGAAGGGCAGGCGTTTGGGGGACTATCTTGCGTAATTTTGACGTTGAAAAAGTGCCCATTCTCAGCGTAGTTTGAATAAATTACTTTTGATTGATTTGTTTGTTTTTCACGCGTATCTAAGTACTGAGGTATGTGAAATATTTTTTACAAAACATTTTTAACTACCAAATCGATTCACACAACATAGTATTTTCACACAGCTACTTACTACAAGGGCCCAGTGAATCGTGGCGGCGGCGCCGCGTCGTCTGCGAGGCCCATCGATCGCACGCACTCGCGTCGCGTCGCCCGAATCGCCCACAGTCCCACACCGCCATCCAGACGGCCGATAGGGTTGTCACTTGTTAGGTTGTTGTTACGTGGACCCTAATCCAAAGGCGTCACACGCCACAGATGGCTTTAGTCACAGATTTATACAGGATCAAATTAAATCAGCTAGCACTTAGTAGACGTGATGGGAATCGAAGAAAAAATAAAAAAAAAAATTTAAAAACTAACACTTTCTTGAAGGTACTTTCTTGTTTCATCCTTTTCAGAAGTCGGGTTTTGGTTTTTAAACTTTTTTTTATTTCATTATTTTAATGGAAGCCCCATTAAAATAATGAAATAAAAAAAGTTTCAGTAATATTTATATTTTTGAAATGTGTTAATTAAGCCCTTTCATTTGATACCCTACAAGGCACCATCCCAAAATATTTATTTTTAAATTCATTACTTTATGTCCTCTAGAGGGCGCCATATTGAATTTAGTGTGACGTCACATAGCCTATAAACGGACGTGCAAGACGCTTATATACCTCATTTGTCAAATTATTATAAGTACCTAAGTTCTTTTAAATTTATGAGGGGACAGATGAACATACATACATACTGTAGCGAAATAAATGAAACGAAATACTTCGCTAATAAAATACGTATAATTTTCCTTTTTAAAAAATTCCGCTAGTTTGAATATTTTGAATTATCAAAAAATATAGAAATTTAACAAGAAAAACGATAAGAAACACTTGATGAAAACTTGTGACTATAAAAGTTATTAAAAAGATTTTTTTAAATCACCTAAAGTATCCTCATACTTTAGGTTTGTTGTATGTACCATAAAAAAATAAAGCTGAATTTAGTCACGCGACGCGATTTTTAGTCATGATTGCAATCAGGAACTTTCGTGCGCGTGGATAAAACGGACCGTATAAAAAAGAAGGTATCACACGCGCCGTATTCGAGATTATATAACCGAGGTTTTTAAACAATTGATCTACAACAATCTATTAAGAGTATAGGAAAAATGAATATCTGTTCGCGACAGGGTCTTCGTCTTCATCCGCGGCGTTAAACGGTTTACGGTCGGCAAATCTGGATCAACTCGAATTTGAATACTTGCCGAACTAACTCAGGTCTGCGCTCACCTGTTCGCCGTATGGTTGACACATACAACAGTATCTTTGTAAATATAGATATCTTTAATTGCACTATAAGAAATTTTAAAAACCTCATTCGCCATTCTCTATTAGATTTCACAAGTGCTCCTTAATATATTAATACTGTATAATTTTGTTATCTTTTAACTTTAATTTTGTACAAATTTCTTATATTTATGTTTTTTTTTTCTGTTTTCAGTCATTATTTTTTTCATCATTTAACTTTTTATTTAAGTATTTGCCACACGTACTGCAATTAATGTTCCTAGCGATTAGCTCTTTTTTTTCTAAAACTTTTATGCCTACTTGTGGACAGCGTTGTGGGTTACTTTATAACCAAATTGCTATTTGTTAAACTACAAGTAAGTAGTAAGTTGTAGTTGTAAGTTCTTATAATGTAACTGTTTGCTGTTCCTCTCAATAAAAAATAAAATAAAATAAACTCGGCTCGGCTCTGATCGGCTGCTCCTCTGGCAAATTGCTCGTATATATAAATTGGCAGGAGTCTGGGTAGGGTGGAGCCGAATGAATCGGCTTGCAGAAAGTTCGGGCCTTAACCTGGGGTAAAATTTATCCATAAGAAACCGTGGAGCAAGCGGAATCTCATGTAGGTACCAAAAAACAGCGTAGAACAGTACATACCAAAAAAAAGACGAATAGTCGCTCAATTCTCCATCAGAAGTGAACTTACTGAGTGAACCACTTTTTGAAGCGAGGAACCTCGAATCAACACAAAACAATCCAAACAAACTACTTATATGATTATTTCATATTATGTTCGCATCACCTAAAATCCATTTATTAATTTAGGCGTTCGTTCCAAAAAATACCAGGTACCTTGTCACAAGGTTTTTTTCAAGTGAGAAATGCTACCATGAAAAGAATGCCATCAATCCGTGGTGCGATAAGAATCTGACCTATAAACGATTCATAATATAAAAATTACATAGATAGAAATTTCTCATTAGGCCATGTATTAAAAATAAGGTTGAATATCAACTTCAAGAAGGATTATGACAAACAAATATCATGCAGGATTTGTTAACACTGCAATACATACATACCGTTCAAAATCATAACCCTCCTTTTTGCTTCACCGTAGTCGGGTAAAAATAAATTAATTTGACGACTTTTTGGTGGGGGTCGTTGTTAATATAGTATAAATAGAAATTATGTTTAAAAATCAGTTTTTTTTTTGTAAACTTCACTGACGTGTCTGGTGTCGATATCTCAAAATGATAAAACACATTTTCTCAACTCATACTTCAACTAACAACACTACCATCTGTCGTTGGCCGCTAAGAAAGAAACATTAAACCTTTTTCATTTTATCGTGTTTAGATATCCTCATCACGTATTTCGTTAGCTAATTTAATTTGATCCTCTGTATGAAAGATTTAACAAAATTGTAAATGTTGACTAAATATCAGAGAGGTATGGCGCTATATGCCGAGATACAGGTTTTTCACCTAGTTCGGCTGAAGATTCTTGTTGTATTTACCTAAAATTTTTTTGAATGCAATTTGTTTGTTGTAATGTTAATATTTTTTGTGTCAATAAATAAATTATTATTATCATTTTGTTGAAATTTCACGAGGGAATACTACCCAATTTGTAACTATTTATAAGTACCTCCATTAAAAACAATACTCTTGGGTGTCGCAAAAAAAAAGAAAAACAAGAACGATCGTCTGTGTAGTACATGCTACGGACAGCCTATTATTTTGGTAGAAGTTAAAATTGCCTGTACGGTTAAAAAGAACTGCAAGGAAATGGTACACACTACACAGCGAGGTTCCAATGGTTCCAGACCTGCAACACACAGGACTTAGGACAACAAGCCTCCTCATCTTCATCCTCATCCTCTTCGAGAGGGAGTGGACTGCGCATCCACCACGCGGGCCCAGTGTGGATTGAGTAGATGTTACACAAGTCTTGGAACTTTTGGTTCTAGGACAGGCCGGTTTTCTCACGATGTTTTCCTTTGCACCGTTTTGAGAGCACTGGTGGTGAAAATATTTATACAAAGTAAAACGCCTGGCTGGGTTCGAACCCACGACCATCAACTCGTAAGTCTGAGCTGTTACCACTGGGCCACCACTGCTCTTACATAATGAATAAAAACGATGACGACTTTTAAACATAATTCTATTTCTGTCAATCATTTGAAGATAAAAGAGACGGAATTATGTTTTAAATACGATTTTAATAATACGTTTTTTATAAAAAGGAAATTGCATGCCAAAAGCTCAGACCAAATAAAAAGTCAAGACATAGATAGCGCTGCGAACAATACAGTGAAGCATGCAAAAACTACACCTCCGCTCTGTGCATACACGCTCACACGCACACATTTACAATCAAACTACATCTCACATTGTGCAGAAATGTTTACGAAACCGGCCTCACTTTACTGTTGACAGCCCTCTGTCTTGGTTTTTTATTTGGTCTGAGGTCAAAAGCTTCTCCACCTTTCTATTATACCTTATTTTTTCCAGATGCTAATATAGTCATCCGTTATACACGTAGGTACAAAGACGGAGACTCTGTTAAAAGCCATAGCAAGGTCCATAAAGATTACTATAACCTTTTTGTTTTCATCGAGTTTTTGAAAAACAAACTTATTTAGTGATTCGAGGTGCATCAGGCCTTAGGGTCTGTATCTAACCTATGAACCTAACCAACAAATCAACAAGCTCTCAAGTAAGTCACAGCAGCCCTAGCTGAAGGCGAAGTGCGACATCACGGCGCCTAGCATTGTGCGGACACTTCGTCTGCCGGGCCCGGGAACCACAACTGAATCTTATAAGTCTGCAGTCACACGGACGCGTTGCGGCGCGACTAGGCGCGATTGAGAAAATATTTGATTTGTCATGTCTAACGACAGGAGTTGCCATGCGCTGATATTCAGTTCTTATAAAAAAATGTTCTACCTGTCTCTGAATAGCCGCGTAAAAGTTACAAAGAGCGGTCACGGTGGTTTTGTTGTCAGAACTCAAACTAAAAGCATTTACCTACTTCAATTAAAACATTTTCAGGCACTTTTGAAATGTCAAAGAGTCGATCATAGTCAGAAAGTTGAAGCTAGTTGCTCATTTCAAAACGTAGATCTCTATGGAAAAGAACGGGCAAGAAACTCCAAGGACACTCTTTTAAATCAATATTTTACAAAATCCTGAGTACATTATTCTTGTTGCTTTTATATTTGAAACAATTTTAAAAAATAAAATGAATAAACAATTCAAAATATAAGGTTAATAAAAATAAGCCTGCCTATTTTCAACCGACGACGGCGCCCTTTGGAATATGACGCATGGATCAGCACCATCCAGCTCAATCATTTTTTAGAGAACCGAACGACTTCAACGATGATGTGTTTATTTCCTTGACGTTCTGGAATTACATGCGTCCATACTGTAACGAAATACTACACACACATTCATTCCATGACACATCGTGAGGAACCTCGTCCTCACAATCCTACCAAAAATTCGAAGACGTGACATCTACCAACCCGCACTGGGCCCGCGTGGTACATAACAGCCCACTCCCTCCCGTAGAGAGGAGGCCTGTGTTCTAGCATTGGGAACATTATAGACAGATTATGCAGTGATAAGATAGACATCGGTGACATTTGTGACTAACATTTACAGATTAGACCATTGTTTAAATGGTCTCAGCAATTGCGTTAGTGTGAGCTAGCCCTTAGTAAACGCACACAGATTCATCGATGGATTGCTATGGTGTATTGATATTCAATTCGATGTAATATTTTCTGTCTGCTCAACTCCATTGCTAAGCGTGGGGTCCTGGGTTCCATCCTTGGAAGCTCGCCATAATTTAACTTTTGAATAAATATGTGTTATTCTGATGTAAAAGCTTTATTACTGTAAAGTTTCAATAAACAATAAAAAAGAGTAATAAACATCCGTCCATGCTCATTTTCGCGTTTATAACATTAAGTAGGAATAGGAATGTAGGATAATAGGATTCTATATGATCATAGGAGGATTCCCATTGGAATTTCGCCACAAAAGAATTAAACAAAAAACATACGTGAATGGAAGAAATACGTGGATGGAAAGATCCCACACAAGTTTTAAGTAGGTAGGTAATTCAAAGAATTGGGTCTATTTGACCGACATGTAGGTGCGTTGCTACATGTTTTATGTAAAGAAAGAAAGAAAATACGTTTATTTACGGCGTTTTTTTGGTTTATTTTTTGTATTTGTGTCTTCAAAATTACCATGAATATACGATGGACTTGCCTGGTTTCCGTGGTCTGGTGTAAAAGAACAGACCCAATTCTCCTTATTTTTACGAACTTTCTCAGTCAGGATCTCAGTCTCAATCTGTCAAAAATACTTCTGAAATCCCTACATTTTTGACAAGTTTTTGACATTGATTGTCACTGAGATGAGATTGCGAATAGATTTTGAATGTTTTTAATTACAGGAATTGGCCATCAGCCGTTCGATTCTGTAAAAATCTCACCGTGAAAACTTAGGTGAAGTGAATTTGTTTTTGCTAGGAATTGACACCACTGACAGCTCACTCCACGCTCACTTCACTTAAGTTGTCACGGTGAGATTTTTACAGAATAGCACCGCTGGAAACGTAAAACAGCCGGTCGATTCTGTAAAAATCTCACCGTGAAAACTTAGGTGATGTGTTTGTTTTTGCTAGGAATGACACTATTGACAGCTCACTGCACGCTCACTTCACCTAAGTTTTCACGGTGAGATGGTTACAGAATCGCACTGCAGTGTCAACAAATCCCATGATGTAACATAACATCACGACTCTATCCTCGAATGTATCCGATTCAAGAAGGGTATACAACCGCAGTTATTCTAACGACTTGATGTGCCATCTGACAATGTGTCGCCCTGCAGAGATGATAATATTTTTTAGCAAAATGCGGTTAGTCAGGAGATGGCGGGATGAACTCAACTCTTTTCTAAAAGATTGGCCACAATAGATGGAAATAAGTGGAAGGAGAGTAGAGATGGCTTTGCCCTGCACTGGAACATTTTATGGCTGATAATAATCCAATACTTCTACCACTATCTAATCTCTGTACTATACCTACTCATAAAAAAAAGAACAGATTGCGATATAAACTAAACAAGACTGTGACTGTATATATACACCATCATATAGCGTGGCGACGCGTCGCCACGGCATGCGTCGCCACGCCAGTAATTTGTTTTACGTGCGGCTATAGATGTTTCACATCAAAAATTGACGAGTTTATTTGATTGAACGCACTGATCTCTGGAACTACAAATTATTATTTTTTTGCATTTGATATCCCAATTGTTGAGAAAGGCTATAGGCTATTTAACATCATGCTACGACCTTTAGGAGCCGCGCAAGACAGAAAGAATGTTAAGCGAAAATAAAGTAGGTAAGAACGCGGGCGGCCGATGCGATGCGACGCGGTGGATCGCTAGAACAAGCTTCACACGGACGACGTCGCGGGCAGTATCTAGTAAAAAATAAATGGTCAGCTAAATATTGAGGTTTCGGTCAGTTTCAAAATGTTTTCTGTCAGCAAATATGGGGATTAAGGGGCTTACATGACCTAAAGCGCGGTCACTGTCGGACTGCATAGAAAAGAAAGACGGCTGGCTGTTTGTGTATGTGAGTTTAAATGATTGTAAACGCACCCACAACACAGGAGAAAGTCCTAGTGTGGGGCAAAGTTTTTCTAAAAAAAAAAAAAAAGAAGCGCGATGACACAACCCTGGTAATTTATTGCAAAATATGAAGCGATTATTAAATTACAAAAAATCTATTGTGACTGGACTAAAAAAATTAAAACACTAGTGTTTTAGTATGTTGCTTATTGAATAATCTGACAAAAAATCAGAATGATTGTATGTATGTATATTGTATGGTTTTTATTGTAAAAATAAAGTTTATAGAGGTATCTTCATGATTTTTTTCTATTGTACCAAATTAGTTGTGTTATGTTTTCAACACACTATCTACCTAGCATATATCCTGAACAATATCATATATTTTTCTGATTTTGTTTACTGTAGTCGATCATATACTTTTATTGTTTCTAAAACTTGGGTTTTTTTGCGTTTAGGTCCTGTAATCTCCTTAAGACGCCAGCAAGAATAACTAAATTGATCAGCAAATAATGTCATATTGCGCAGCTCTATTCTACTTATTGCGACCAATTTCTTGGTTGGTAACAGTTCTAACCTAACCGAACCTATTTAGTCGGGGGCCCTAATCTTGAGATGATAACCAATTGTATAATCTTACTGACCAAGTAATTGTTTTCCACTAGACTATTTATTTTGCAAACACAAATATATCAAGCTGACCAAATATAATTATGTTCTTTGCGCCTGTTTTTTTAACTGCCGACAAAAACATAGTATGATGTCGGAATAACTAATTATCTTGAATTTTCTTTAATTGGCAAATCATTTAATTACTTGTCATATTTTGTAACGGTACACGTACCTAACTTTTTTGATGGCTGTACCTCCAGTTCGTAGTTTTAGCAGGTACTTAGCAACATATTTCCCTGAGGAGTGTATTTTTAGAACTTTTGCTTTCCCTAATTACAATTCTTTCAAGGTATTTCAGATAAAATATAAATGGAGATTTTTAACATCTGTTTAGGCTTTTGCGTTTGTAACAGCGTGGGTGTAAGGAAGGGTTGCCAACCCTACTATTTGTATATTATAGAGTATCCTGCTACATTAGAGGCGTAAATACTATATTTCAAAAAAAATATAGAAGGCGAAACCGGGCGGGGGCTACTATAGTTTCGATGAAAAATAATTTATCAAAATAACTGTAAAACGAAATGCAGCCGTAATTTTGAAAGTCTTTTTTTGAAATTAGTATTCAGAAATGAAAGAGTTTAATAAAACTCTGGCTATAGCTTTTTCTGATCAAAAATGTGTTGCTAATTAATGTACTGCTGAAAAAATGGCAACTTACAAGTGTTGCTCAGTTCTGACTTTTCACATATTTTTTAAAACAGTATCATTTCTTCTTTCTTACCAGCGACTTCGGCTTTTACTGAGCGCATATTTTCAGTGATAAATAATAAATAGCGAGATAACCGCAATGGCCATTAATCTCGAAAAAGTGAAATAAAGGTGTTTCGTAGCCATTATTTAGGAATTTTTAGAGTTTAATAATAGTATTTCGCCATCTACTATATCTTTATAGGCAATGGTGCCGATTGCCTTGTACTGAACAAGGCAATCGGCACCAGCATCTTTTTCTTTCTATTTCATTAAGAAAACGACAGAAGATGAATTTTAGTTTAGTCCTGTCAAATTAATCAGCGCCTGACACTACTCATACAAGTTTAGACGTGATTAAAAACCTGCCTACTAAAATTACGTCAATTTACGTCAGGCGCTGATTAATTTGACGAGACTTTTTTTGTGCTGTGTGTGTGTGTGTGTGTGTGTATGTTGAAGTGAGTCAATAAATAAACATCTCGCCTATACAGGCGAGATGTTTATTTATTGACTCACTCTGAACATAACAACTCTGCGTGACCCTTCTGGGAATACTCCCAGAAGGGTCACGCAGAGTTATGTTATGTAAAACTTAAAATGCGACGTGAAATTTGTTTTTTTTTCATCCAAAATCGTTTTGATTTCTTTGATTTGTCTTTCTTTAATATAACATCAGTAGAAGTAGACATTTTATCAATCAGCAAGAAACATGTAATGGTTATGACTGCTTGCTTTGCTAAGTGCAAAAAGCATGGAGCACGCCGATAAGACATGACACCCCTAGTGACACTTTTGCCTTTAGTAGCCATTATTGGAACTATCCTAACAAAGGCTACAGATGCTCTATAACATGCGATAAAATTGAAATGGAAGTGGGCCGGCCATGTAGCTCGACTCCGAGATCAACGCTAAACCGGAAGAGTGACGTCATGGAAGGGCCCGATCGGCAAAAGAGGCAAAGGAAGGCCCATGAGTAGATGGGGCGATGAAATAAAAACCGTCGCCGACCCACACTGGATAGAAGTAGCCCAAGACCGAGACAATTGGCTAACTTTGGAGGAGGCCTTCACCTGTGATGACGGGGTTCTTGCTAACAAGAAGAAATGGAATAAATCACATACAACACACACACACACACATACACATTCACAGTCTTTTATTCCTACTTTTTTATATCAGTTACAACAACTATTTGCGTGCATGCAGAGTTTACCTATAAGTGATTGTTACACTTTATTCCGATTTGTTGCTTTTGTTTTTATTGCTTAAAATAGTGGATACAATTGTTGGTGAACCAAATAAATAATTTAATAGATAAACTAACACTAGAATAAGCAATTTAACATAAACTAACAACCAAGGAAGTAAATGTACGAGTAAGTGCATGCAAGAAATAAAAGGCTTTTTTATTTTTATTTATTGGAACTATCCATTCCCGTAATCTTTAAATATTATTTAGTGACTGCCATGGGGACTGTATAAACGGAATCACCACTTCTCTATTCTTTGCCGAAACCGAATATTAAAAAAAAATGCTGTGATTAATCTTAATTCGACCAAGATCTATCCTTTGAGAGAAAGTAATTGTATGAATGTATGCGAAGTCTAAATGCGATACCCAGACAACATGGAGTCCGATCATTCCTCTATCGGGTTCAGTAAATTACAAGTGACCCTATTTGAAAGTGATTAAAAGTAACATTAACGTCTAATCGTTTAACTTCGGTCTGTTATGGGTTATAGTTATGGTTGCAACTATTAATTTGCATTGGTTATCATTATTGTTTCTTGGTGCAACGCATCCTTAATGTTCTGTGTATAACGGGTGTAAAACGACACGTAATTACGTCATTTACCTATTACGTTATTTGCACTTGTTTTATGATTATTATTATTGTATGTATTTATTGTATATAATTATGTAAATGGTAAACCTGCGGTATTGTCTCTTCTTTCTCTCCAAATCCATCCAAAGGTTGTTTTTAAAAAATCGCTTTTAGCGATAATTTGAATTTGAATTTAATCATGAAAACACAGAAGCAAAGAAAAATATAATCGTGAAACAGAAGCATTGTGTCACGCCTTGTAAAATTTCTACAGTTATATCCTGTAATATTTATGGTGTACCTACATAATAAAAATATTCTATTCTATTCTACTCCTAAAGAAGTCGAGAATCACTCAACTTTATCGCTAAAGAATAAGCTTCAAAGTTGATTGGGAAAATTTGACAGTTTCGGGTAGCTTGATGTGCTGGCGTCTGTACTCTCCGTCATTGTATTTTTTTTTGTACTGGACCTTACATGGGAACATTCCGGTTACGGAGTTATTGAAGGTCAAAGTTCCAACTTTTACTGGCGTTTTTTTATGAAAACAAGTTTTTAATCTTATAACACAACTATATTAACCCCAAGACCCCTGTACCGTTGCATGTACCCATAATCACAACCTTTTGCGTGCGTTACATTTCGCACGACCGCAAACAGCAAATTTTCATACCAAAAATAAAAGTCGATTCCCAGCAATTATTTTTGTGCAATGTTATTTAGTTTGATGTACAGAATGAGTAGTTAATGTCTATGTGATGGGTCTTTTTACACCCCGTATTATATTATAAGTACCTACGTTTCCTTGGTTGAAAGAGGCTAAGCAGAATATTAACTGTCAAGTATACGACGCCCATATTTTTGGGTCTTCGAGGCGAAGGTTGTAACACATTTGCTTTATTATCTTCCATTGAATTTATTACCCAGATACACAATGGCGTTGTATTTTTTTTTATGTTATTATTTTTGCCTTTTGTTTTATATAGCAATGATACTTTGTAAGTCATAGGGAATAGGATTGAACCTAAGACAGGATCCTTAAAGATCGATCGTTCATTTGATTGGTGGAATATTTACTGTTGATGTATCTTGAATTATTTAAGTTTTTCCTTTTCATAGAGATGTCTCAGCAATATGTTTTTTCTCTCGCGTGTTTGGTCTATTCTCTGCCTGCAATTGTGTCGGAGGGCACGCACAGACCCATGTGAACTAAGCTTAAGGCTGCAGTCTTGCAAAATTCACTCGCGGCGAATTATTTGCGCAACTTTGTATTTTTTTTTTAAACAAAGCAATGAAATAACATGAAATTTTATATTTGCACATAAACAACCACAATATAAGTAATAGCTAGTTATTTTTTTTAAGTTCATTTAGATGGGATAAGTTAGGTAAATGAAGCGTTAAATACAGCTCTTTCGCGCCCAACATCATTTCGAGTTCTGTTTGGGCGCTTAGTTTAGGGCAATGAAGAATTAATTTGGAAATCTGTTCAGCACATATTTATCTCAACATTCTCGTCTTCAAAATGTGCTGATTAGTTTTTTCTAATTATATTCCATTTTCTTAATTTAGACGTCACAATTTCATCAAAATTCTCTGTTTTTATCTCTTAATAAACGGTTTTTTTCATAATAACTATGCATCGTATGTATGTATTAATTAGATTATTTTAATGCCAAGAGTTCAATAAGCAAATACAAAAAAAATAGCACCTAAATCACCTTACCCTAACAATAGTAATATTTTCAAAAGACCTACAAAAAAGGGGTTTATAAACAAGAATTGAGAGAGAAATTTCTTAGTGGCCACTGCACGGTCGGAGCGTTCAGACGTGTGGTCCACGACGAATTTTAACTGTTCCCTCTCGCTCTGACTTTGCTCCTGCTCTAACATAGGATGCGCATTGTTGTGTATCTAAAGTTGCTCTACTTTATTATTTTTTGTATATAATTTTTCGAGTTTTTTGGTAATATTTGTATATCAGTAATAGTTTTGTAAATATTTGTGTATCAGTAATAGTTTTGTAAATATTTGACTTCAAAATGGATCGTAAACGTAAAAAAAATATGCCTGTACAAGAAAAAGAAAATTGGCCTCAAACGTAGAATTGATGAAGAGAAATAGAATCTAAAGGTAAGTAGAACTGTTTACAGTATTCATGTTTAGGGCCTAACTACAAGGTCAAATTAAATTAGCTAGCGAGACTCCACAAACGTGATGGATATTGATATCTCAACACGATGAAACAGATTTTATCAACTCACACTTCAAGTAACAATACTACCAGCGGTCATTGGCCCCAAAAAAATCATCAAATCTTTATTTTTTGTATTTCGTCGTGTTTAGATAATATCGTATACAGGGTCAAATTAAATTAGATAGCGAAACTCCGCAAAAGTGTTGGGTATCGATATCTAAACGTGTGTGGGGGGCGTGAGTGTATGTGGGGAGGGCGTGATTATGTGTTGATAGATGTATCTGTATGAGGTATGGGGAGTGAGTGTGTGGGAGTGAGTGTGTGGGGGTGTGTGTATGGGGGGTGAGTGTGTGAGGGGAATGTATGGCGTGGGTTGTGTTTTTGGTGTTTATGTATGTATTAGATCGCTAGTCTACTATACTATAGGGCTATTTAGACCAAAGTGGATATCTTTTAGTACGATGATTTTTTACTAATAGGTACTTCTGAAAACTCTGTTAATAATTTATGACTTTTTTATTTTCACAGGTCCACTGCTGGCTCTCGGCAACCTTTTTCAGATGTTACCAACTTAATAAATAAAGTATATCGAAAAAAATAAAGTATATTATTTGAGCGTTATGCGGCATTTAAGAGAGCAAATTCGAAGAAAAAGGCCAGATTTGTGGAAAGAAAATTGTTGCATTTTGCACCACAATAATGCGCCTTCGCACAAGGCAATCTTTGTAAACAAATTTTTGACCAAAAGCTCAACAAATACATGATTCGTGATTATCGAGCAACCACCTTATTCACCAGATATGGCTCCAGCCGACTTCTTTCTTTTTCCTAACCTCAAATTACCACTTCGTGGCACCGTTTTCATTCGGTAAGACAAAGGAATATTCGCGGCGAGAACTAAACTCAATTCCGGAAAAAGCGTTTAAAAATGTGTTACCGAGCGCATACAACCTGAATCTCTTCAAAGAGAGAGTGAATAGGTTTCTTCTGGGTAAGCTCACTCCATCGTCGACTTTGTCTCTGTCACCTCTGAGCTAGACTAGAGTCAAAAGCAAACCAATTCCAAATTAAAAAAAAATGTTTTGATGATTGGATTATTCGTTGGCGTAAGTGTATCGTTTCTGAAGGAGCATACTTTGAAGGCGATAAAATATAAGTCTGCGATGAGCACGTGTTGGTGTCTGTGTTGTGTTGTGTCTGATGTGATGTGTAGTGTCTGTGTGAGCGATTTCATGGCGTTCTTTGGGACTAGCGCATTTTTTTTTCTTCCGTTGAGGGAATTTTTCAATTTTGAATACAACCATCTCTCGACGGTTATATTGGGGTAGATTTCTGATAATTCTCGTGGTCTTGTGGGTGTTGTCATTTCACAAAGTCTGCGGTAAAAGACGTGGTTCTTATTTCTTTTTACTCTTTTTCTCAATAGGTTGAATTATATTTATGGCGGGTCTTTTAAGGCGGGAATCAATTAGCTCAGGGAGCAGACAATGCAAATAAAATTTTGTCAATGGGCCTACCATTTTGTAGTGCCAGAACGTAGGGTCTCTTTTTATATTATTCGACTTTCATTGAGTAGTCCACTCCAGCCCATACGGAATATAAGCACATATCCATCTCCGTAATGTTTAATTGGCTCTGAGTATGGAAATAATAGACGTGGTTTTTGTCAATCGCAAACGTATTTCTCCTAATGTTACATTTCCATTTTTTTTTCTTTTATCGTTTCTTCAGATTGCATATTTTTTGCAGAAAGTGGGCATTTTACTTCTACCAGTCCTGTTTTTCCATCTTTGTGTTTATAAATACCATTGGGACTGGCTCCTAAATATTGGACTGTTTGTTTAATATAAAGACCGCAGCTGGCAATTGTGACGTTTTCCTGCAGAGATAATGCTTTTTGTCCATTATCTCTACCATAATATGTGATCATATTATGGAGAGATAATATGATCACATTATTATTTATTATTATTAGATCATATTATTTTACCATTTATGGGAGTCTAAGTGCGGAAAAGGGAGTCCCATCATCATCATAATATGTGATCGAAACTTTGGTCTATCGTCTGTTTCTGTAGTTCATCTCTTTTTTGGTCAGAAGGTTCCGTTTATTTAAGGAGTTATTTTTTTGTCATCTGAAAATCTTCATCGGTCGTAACTTGTTTTTTGGTATTACTATCTAGCATGAACGAATTTATATAAAAACCGGAGGCGCGAAGGAAGAGCAACTCCCGCCAAGGTACCATTCAAATATAAATAAATATTGATTATTACTTAGTAGAGCAACTTTCCGACCGTGTCAAATATCGCTAGGTAGGATGAATGCGGGGACTGCAGGGAGCCCGGGTGCAGACGCACGGCGCGTGGACTCGCCGCACGCGATTCTTAAATTGTGCAATAGAAGACTAGGCCCTTAATACTGTAGTTGTCAGCATCATATCACACTAATATTATAAAGGCCAAAGTTTGCAAGTGTATGTGTGTGTTTATATGTTTGTTACTTCTTCACGCTCAAACGGCTGGACCAATTTTGTGAAAAGTTTGTATGGAGGTTGCTGACACCCTGGATTAACATATTGGCTACTTTTATCCCGATATTCCCACGGTATCGACATTGGGTAAAACCGCGGGGCGCAGCTAGTGTAAATAAATAAATAAAAATATGTAATCATTACTATTTTTGTTGCTAGGCATGTTGTGCGATTACGCTTTGGTGATAGTCATCAGGTCGAAACCTATAATGATATACTGTGATTGTCACCTGCTGTAAGTAGTTGCCTTATGAATGAATAATTTATTTAATACGGTCACGGTAATATTATCGTGATACGGTCTTGTTAAAAAAAGGTATTTTTATTAGATGTGTTTAAACCACCGACTGTTTGTGTAGGTAATAGGAACATAACTGTGATCGAAATACAGTTCCTTATACAAAACTGACAACGTAGTCTTCTTCTAAGTTTTCAGTGTTGTATTTTAAAAACTTTAGATTAGGCGGAATAAAATTCGAAAAAGGTAAGACAAAACCTGGCTCGAAGGTTTTTAAGCTCGGACTAAAGTTAGAACGTGTTTTGTAATAAGACGAATATGATGCTGTATAGTCATAATGTATGAACTTAAACTAATTATGTAGGTAAATAAAAAATGTGGTAATAATTATGAAAAAGTTGATTTATTATAATTATAATTATAATAATTATTATAATACAGTTTACAATAATTACAAGCGATCACCAAACGGGGTGAAAGAAAACGGCGTAGTATTAAATTATTTAGGGCGTCTACACACGGCGTCGCGAGCGCGCAGGTCGCGCCGCGCGTTCTCCGTCCGGCGCCGCATCGCGCGTACTCCGTCCGGCGCCACATCGCGCGGCTAACTCTTACAATATAACTACCTACACTACACTTCGGTCACGCGCGACGCGCGCTGCGCTGACGCGACCCAGCCCTACGTAGACGAAGATTTATTTATTTATTCGATTTTAGGATATAGTCTTTCGAACGCGAGGAACAAAATATTACACAAGTCGATAATATTATTTATAATCGATTCGGATTAAATCGGATTCGAGAGCGGCGTAAGCGAGCCGCGGCGGGGGCGGCGGGGGCGGCGGGGGCGGCGGACAGCGGCGAGCGTCGAGCGGGCGCAGGCTATGTACACGAGCGGCGCTACGGGCAGTCGCACTCCTCCACCACCATCTCGGGCAGGTCGCGCTTGATGATGTTGGAGTCGGCGCCGAAGTAGATGAGCGACAGCGCGGAGAAGCGCACGGGCGCGCAGCACTCGGCGCGCTCCAGCCGTGCCGCCTCCACCACCTGCGAGTGGTAGTTGAGGAAGGGTGCGCACGCGCCGCGGCAGTAGTTGGCGTAGTAGCCCTCCGGTGCCACGATCCAGTCGTCCCAGCCCAGCGCGCGGAAGCTCACGTAGTATGTCTGGCGGCAGCAGCGGCCGTGCTCGGCCGCGTCGCAGTCGAGCGCGCGGCGGCGACGCGCGGGCGGCGGCTTGAGGCGCAGGCGCAGCAGCGGCCTCGCCGCCTGGCCGCCGCCCAGGCGCAAGCGCACGCGGCCGCCGCAGCCGCTGCAGTCCAGCAGCAGGCGCAGCGGCTCGCGCGCGCCTCCCGCCGCCCAGCGCCGCGCAGCCTGCGTCACGTCGAGGCGCTGCCAGCCGCGCGCCGGGTCGCGCCGCGCTGCGCCCGCCAGCGCGCTGATGGCGGCCGTGTCGTTGCCGCTGACGGTGAAGGCCCACAGCGTGTAGCGCAGGCGGCGCGCGCGCGGCGATGTCTCCGCGCGCACCAGCAGCTCGGCTGACGCCACCGCCAACCCCTCGCCCTGCTCCGTCTCGGCCTCGGCGCCCAGCCGGAATTCGATTAGGCGCTGACCGTTCAGGGTCTCACCTGCACATACCAAGCACGCTCTCGTGTAGAGACTGTCTTCAATATTAGCGACAGAGATTCACGGACACATTTCCCGACCAATAGATCGGACAACAATCCGTAATCTCTGACACTCTGTTTGTCGCAAAACCTTAATTATTCCTAACGGTCCCTGCCTATATCGAAATAGCCCATCTTTAGCGCAGTGGTCGCGACGGGAATGGGATGGGGTGCGGGGGCCAGGGTGCGTGCGGTGGTCGCCCCGGCTAGAGCTGCACGTGCCCGGTCGTCATGGACGCCCGCCACCCAACGGTCGGAGGTCCATGCCGAGTCGAGCTCGCGCTAGCCGCGCGCACACCCAGATCATATTAGAAAAAAATCTTAGGATTCGGAAACTAACAGATATAATAAAGTGTTTGCTAAGTCGTCGCTACCACAATCACTACTAAACTCGTTTAAAAAATAAATGCGTTTAAACTACTCCAGCGTCCATCGGTGCTACGCCGCGCAGCTGAGAAGATTGAAGTTCACCTCATGTTGGAATCGGTCCTGCGAACAAACGAGTCCTCATTACTATGAGAATACGTGACAAATAGACGCGACGAACGTATGCATGTAAGAGCACACGTGGGCAGCTAGGATGCGGCATGTAACCGACAAATGATCCGATTGATTGACTACGATCAAAGCGGATACTCGTATCCTCGGTGCTATGTTTCACATACCTGCCTACTAAATGGCCGTCGTTTTTATGAATGAAACAAAATTACCGAACACAAAGCCCCACTAAACCGAAATTAAACGAAATAATTGTATGCGCGATGGCGTAGTGCCAAATCTTTTAGTACTACATAATAAGGTCGTTGGAATAAATAAATGTATGAATGAGATAACAGGAACACGCTTGCGGTACTTGCCCGTGCCGTTCAGTTAGATTGAAATCTTCATTTATGTAGAAAGGTACTCTATATTTAGGACAAGTATCCTTTGAGATTGTTAATGTTGAGCAACTGATGCTGCGTGGGTGTCGTCATGGTGTCAGTCTTAGCAAAGCGAGGTTACTTAGTATATTGTGGAAAAGGTCAAATCCCTATGGGCCTAAGGGTTCGCTAATAATTAGCGTTCTTAGGACTGTCTTCAGAGGTTTAGATATGCACTGTCATTGCTTATGTTAGGCTTGCAGTATGCCCGACACGTGCCTACCTACACAAACACATGTCACTTGCTATGTGGTAGCCTGAAAACCTATAGTCCGCGCGGAACTAGTTGGCCGCGTCTTGGGTGGGGACGGGGGTGAGGGCGGCGGGGTTGCCTAGTGTTCGCAACGCACGTACTGAGTAATGACAAAGCGCCCCCGCCCCTCCGTTCCACCGCTCACATACCTAAGGCGCGGCCAACTAGTTCCGCGTGGACTATAATAGGTATACTCGTAATAATAATAATAAAAAAAATATAATTTGTGCATGTACAATGTGGCAAAGCTAACATGTCTCATGTGTTTGAAATGATTGTTATACAAATATTTAAAGAATAATTAACTAACGTAAACTATATAGGTATGACATAAAAAACCTACTTACTCAAGCAAGTATTATTTATAACTCAGAGATATAGCCAAAGTATTTTATTAAAATACTTCAATTAGAAGAATACCTAAGTAAAAGTAGTAATATAAAATAAGACTACAATTACCAGAATAAATCTATATACAAGGTGTAAGGTTAAATGCGCAAAACCTTTTAAGGGGTCATTGTACCTACTCGTCATTATGAACAACTACTATGGGACCCAAGCGGAAATCGCGAAAAAATAATCAGTTGTTCCCTACATTTATGCTCGCATAACTCGTCAAAATGTACTAAACAGCTGATTTTTTTTTTGCAATGTCAAGTTTGGTCCCATAGTAAAAGTTGTGATAACGATGAGTAAAATGACCTCATAAAAGGTTTTGCGCATTTAACCTTACACCTTGTATATAGATTTATTCTGGTAATTGTAGTCTTATTTTATATTACTACTTTTACTTAGGTATTCTTCTAATTGAAGTATTTTAATAAAATACTTTGGCACACGTTACTGCATAACAGTACGTTATATAAAATTCAAAATATTGACCGACTGATATATCAACGCACAGCCTAATCCGCTGGTCCTAGAGACATGAAATTTGGAGGGTGTGTTCTTTGTGAAGAGTAGGTATCCACTAAGGAAGGGTTTTTCGAAATTCCACCCCTAAGAGGGTGAATGGGAGGAGGGTGAAATTTCACGCGGACGAAGTCGCGGGCAGAATCTAGTAAATAATATAAACACAAATAGGTAAGCGCTTTTCCTGCTCTCACCTACGGTCCTGTGCCCGAGAGGGTCCATAATATTGTTTAATTATTTGAAGCCTACCAACAGCTTTAATAACATTATGGAATGCAATAAAGAATTGTGAAATGACACCGGCACCTTGCCTTTGCCCTTCGAATTCAAACTCAAAGCATTTATTTCAATTAAACCATTTACAGGCACTTTTGAACTGTCAAGAAGTCGTTCAGTCAGAAAATATGAAGCTAGTTGCCCATTCCAAAGCGTAGTAGGTACATATAGAGAAGAACGGGCAAGACACTTCATGGACACTTGGATTTTAAATTATATTTTCACAAAAATATTAGTTACGACATACTTGAAAACTGGAACGCATAGGTTTCAATGTCAATGGTGGTAACTACCTACTTCCTGGTACGAGATCTTCCACCTTACTACTTCTGGCGACTATCACACAGGCATCAATGCATCTATAAAAAAAGAAAATTTGATCCACGTCAGTAATCAAAACGTTTTGTTAAGCCGACATGTTTCAGGGCTACTAAACCACCTAATGCATCTCTAATGCACCACAATTAGTCCAAGGTCAACGAATATTCGATCTGAATTTCACAACCACGTAAACCAGGCTTAGGAAACCATAAAAGGGGCAATCAAGTGAGCTATTAAGGTATAAAATTAGCCTTAACATTATGGGGTAAAGTATTGACTGCATAGGTCCGACCGTGTCGCCACGAACCCACCTTGCAACGTGTTATGCAACGCGTTCTGCTACGTTATCGATTGTGGTGAATTTCTAGATATGAATAATTAAGTGTGTGGATTATGGGCTACGGGGAAGTGGTTAAATACATAAGATTCATATGTCATTTTCTGCTTTTAGTTTTACTGCAAAACATTGTGCTTTGTTTTATAGAATCTACTGCTCGTACTTTGTTGGTTTAGTAGTCGAAAGCGTGAGTGCTGAGCCGGGATCATCGGTTCGATCCCGGAAATCGGCTAGCTAATATATTAGCTTTGTCCATTGACAATTTCTCAGGAGCAGCGCAGAAAGCATTGCAAAGCTTATTTTATTAAGCTTACTGTACTGTACTAAGGGACACCTTTTCCCAACAGTGGAACAATAAAGGTTAACGAAAAAAGAACTGTTCTGCGGGGTAATTACGTAACACACTAACAGTAACAATCCATACTAATATGTATTATAAATTTGAAAGTAACTCTGTCTGTATGTTAGCTTTTCACACCTAAACCACTGAGCGGATTTCGATAAAATTTGGCAGAGAGATAGGTTGCATCCCGGGGCCGTTCCCGGGATGCAATCTATCGCTCTGCCAAAAACTATCCTATGTCCTTCCATAGGATAGTTTTTATCGACATACCTCGCGAGCGAAGCCGCGGGCGGAAGCTAGTAGACTATAATTTAGACAGTTCAACAACATTCATTGCGTTATTTAAGTACACAAATTTTTGGAACATAATTATGAAGCAATGGATTAGCAATAATTAATCCTTCAAAATGATTCAGATAGAGATTGAAAGTGTAGTACGAAATTAGGGTGATGATTTGAAATTGTGGTAATACCAATTATTGTCAAAGCAACTGAAGATACCATTAAAGTGGGTTTAGGTATCTTTTATAATTAATATCAGTGTCTTTTGCAGACACACAGTACTTATAATGAAACTATAAAGTAACATGCCGCCCCACAAATCAATGTCTCCTTAAACCATAGAAAATTCTAACAAAAATAACCTAAAAGCCGAAGTAAAAGTGTTTTCACGAACACAACCTACGAATTACAACATTAGGATGGATATAAAAAAGCTCAATTCACCAACCTATTGCAGGTACGGAAGGAAAAACTCCAGGCATAAAATGTTACGATAAAGAACTTGTAACAATAAAATAAAATATAACGCAGTACGCAGTACGTTCGACTATGTAACACAATAATGGTGATTTTAACCAAAGTTCAGGCACTAAAGCATGGCGAACGGCTGACCTGACCCCGTTCTGCCTAAGAAAGGTCTTACTTCTGCTATTCTATAGAATTGTGACGTAGGTAACTAATGAATTACTTCACTAGTTCCGTTTCGCTCGCCTTTTGGGTTGACGAATACAATTTGTGTGTAATACGTACGTATAGTATTTTTCCATGAAAATCCATTTCTATTTTACTTTCTTCTTCTAATACTTAGAGAGAATTTCGGCAAAGAACTTTCCATGAAATCTTTCTTTTGCTAAAGATTTTCTGTAACAAATCTTATGGATGTTTTGTATTTTGTTTTTAATGTTCATTTGTTGAAGTGAAAACTTCTTTAGCGGCGCTGTGTACTTTTTTTGGAATGGGTAAAAACTTCTAAATTCGCGTCAGGTCACGTGACCCTGATCGAAAATTCGTAAGACGTAAGACGTAAAACGTAAGACGCGCGTTGTTGAGGACAGCGCCATCTATGCACATCGGGAAGAACTACGAGGGCCTCGCGTACTAACTACGTAGTTCATCCAACAACGACGAGATGGCGCTGAACCACGGATATATAACTGACGACGAGCTCCATGCGAGACCAACACCACGAACTGAAGTCTATCCTGTGTGCTTATTTGTAAATCTGAATAAATTCCTTTCACGAGAAGAATAAACCAGTCACTTTGGTCATCATACCTGATTTGCAAAAAACCCTATAAAATAAGGAACACACCTTAACACGCGTGTTTTGTTTATAAGACGATTCACAAAATACACTCGTAATTGTTCAAGTTTTCACTTCTGTCGGCACTACCGGAGTGCCAGTTATCTTTTTTTTCATAGAATTATTTTGCAAACATAGCGTACTGAGAGCATTGTTCATTCTTCTATATCTGTTATAAGGATTGAACTCCTTTCGAAGGGGTAAACGCTGTTTCAATATGCATCGGTCCACTAGGAATACATGTATAAGAAGGTAATGCAAATCTGTAGGTCATTTAGGTGCCTCCTAATACTATCTGACTTAAATTTGACTGTATCTATGTTATTGTAAATTGTAGTAGCGCCTCGCGGTTTACCCACATAAGTGTCGATACCGTAGGAATATCGGGATAAAAACTATACCAAATTTCATCTAAATCGGTTCAGCGGTTTAAGCGTGAAGAGGTAACAGATAGACAAACACACTTTCGCATTTATAATATTAGTATGGATTATATGGCTTGTGTTTTGATAAGACCCCTCCGCGCCTCGGAAATTCGTGAATCGTGGGGGGGCCTACAAACTAACTGGGTTGTGGAGGTCAGATAGGCAGTCGCTCCATGTAACATACTGGTCTTCAGCCGCTTGCGGTTCCCAACCGATATAGTTGGGAAAAAGCTAGGCCGATGATGATGATGATGATTGTGTTTTGATAAATTTGGACTCAATTTATGTTAAATTTTTATTTACAAATTCAACGGCAAACCAACATTTATGTTTTGCAGTGTCCTAACAGGGTTCATGTAAAAAAGAACCTTTTTTTTTAGGATGGGAAATCATCAAATGATCCCCGCCCGCTCTGGGTGGAGCGGAAGGGAGTGACAGACTCTTACTGACTAAAACCTACCCGTGTTCCTTCCTTAGCCCTTTATGTTCCGGGCCAGCGGTAACCCTTTCGGACAATCCCGCTGTTGAAGCATTTGCTGACTTCGTAATTTACCTAGGGTAGGTTAGTTGGATAGGAGGAGATGTAAAAGAATAAACTGTACCTACCTATACCGAAAGAGAACTTGCTGTCGGCGGAAAAGATATCAATGGCACGTGTCTCAATGGGATTCATTATATCGAAAGCGCGCGTGGGCAGTCCCGCAGGACAACAGACCAAATAATACAACAACTCAATTGAAATCTATTAGATTTCTTCTATTCATATAAGACAGTGGAACGGATGGGCTGTTTCATTGTTATTTTAAGTCAATCAATTGCTCAATTTGGTCAAATACGTTGGCATGTGACATTTTTTTTAGAATATGACATAGATGTTGAGTTTTTATCATTAACGAAGGTAGACTTAAAGCATAGTACCAACTGGAGCGATTTTGTGAAATTTTCGAGCAAATAGTAGAGTCACGAGCATAGTTATGTATACACTTGACTTTATTTAAGGACGATTTTCTCCTTTAGTTTTGAAAGAAATTTTATGTTATTACGAACAAAGTATTTTCGAACCCATAGGTTTGTGTAGTGTCGTATTTAAACGTTGCATTCGTTATTTCACGAAAAATCGCAATTGAACGTTGCCAAGTGTTGACATATTACTGTTTGTGACTGTACATCCTACTATAATCTATATTTATACCTACTAATTATAAAGCTAAAGAGTTTGTTTGTATGAGCGCGCTAATCTCAGACACTACCTACCTATCGGATTTCAATAATTGTATTTGCATTTGATAGCCTAATTTTTGAGGAAGGCTATAGGCTGTTTAACATCACGCTAGGGCCTTTAAGAGCCGAGCAAAACGAAAAAAGGCAGATTGAACTCTAGCTAAAGACGAAGTAATAGCGCGGGCAGGCGATACGATGCGATGCGACGGGGTGGATCGGAGGAACAAAGAAAAATTTGTCTGTTCAACAACGTAAATAACGCAAGGAATGTTGTTGAACTGTCAGAATGAAAGCCATTGCTACAATGCGTGCCACGAAAGATGAGACTTGACCCCGCCTCCCCCGCTCTTTCCGCCGCCCCTATGACGTCCGGTCCCGTCCCGCACTCAGACCTCATACCGCTAAAGATACCTAAAATCGTGTACTGCGCATGTCAAACCACGTGGTGTGTCAAGTCTCATCTTTCGTGGCACGCATTGTACTGTAATGCCCGCCTTCCACTAAAAAAGGGTAATGAGCGGAAACTGAGCTGATGATCGGAGCGGACCGGAGTAAAAATAGTTGTACACTTACACTAAGAAATAGTTTCAGACTTTGCCTTCCACTGCCCCACTTTTGTAACTCTTTGTACTCTTTTAATCCGCTCAGTCCGCTCATTCACAGTGGAAGCACTTCTATGAAAAAAGCCGTTGCGACTTAAACGGAGTCCGTACGGAGCCCGCTCCGCTCGCAGTGGAAGGCGGGCATTACTGTTTTACGCAATTACTCCGCTGAGCTGGTTGTACACGCACGCCGGTTGCGAGTACAACGCACCTGACCTTTCTGAAGAACATTACCAATAGGGTCACTAGATAACCAGGAGCATGTATGGCTAGTATTTCTATAACTATTCATTTAATATTATATAACTAAAAATTGTGTGAGGAAAATGTCGTGAGCAAAGTTTTGAGTATGAATATCGAAGGCTATAAGAGTAGGGGAAGACTAAAGAAACGATGGATGGACTGTGTGAATGATGATATGGTTAGAAAGGGGGTGACTGTCAAGATGACGACAAAGTAATAGAGAAGTATGGAAGAAAAGACTCGTTGCGCCGGCGCCTACGCTAAAGAAAATTAGGATATCTAAGGACAGGAGAATGATGATTGATTCAAAATTGAAATCAAAGCCTTCCGGAAATATAAAGTAGGTGCAGACGCCAAATTGCGTCTTTACAATCTGTCAAATTTCTATAATAGATTTTCAACTTTATCGCTAAAGCATAAGGTTCAAAGTTGATTGGGAAAATTTTACAGTTTCGGGTAGCTTGATGTGCTGGCGTCTCGTCTGTATAAAGTAAGTGAAAAACTTTTTATATTACTGACACGATTAGTTAGAAAGTGTAAAAGCAACAATGTTAGACACGCCATGCTTATACTAGGCATGAAAAACTAAATGCTAATGTTCCACATAGTATTTCACCTCATTAAAATGGTACATGACTTTACGGAAAGGTATATATATTATTGAACCTATTGAACCCTTGAACCTATGACGTATACCGAAATTTCAAGAAATTGGCTTTGTTTGTCGTAAAGTCGGACCATTAAACTCTTCAGTTTGATGGACTTCTTTGAAGGGGTAACCCTAACTGGATTACTTCTTTTAAGAGGACCAACGGGATCTTAGTCTCTCCGAACCGCCAAAGGTAGTAAGTACCTTTGGCGGTTCGGAGAGACTTTTGAAAAAGCCGTAGTTTTTACTTAGGCTTTTGGTTTGGCTCTGGCCTAATTCCTCCTCCTCCTATTTCCTCCTCTTTCATAAACTGAGTAAGAAGGTTAAATTCTGTGTCCCTATGTTTTTCTTTTTTCGTTAATAGTTGTCAAAGTATTTGTTTTGTAGACCAATTTTGATAAAATTTTCTATGAAGGTAGCTGACACCCTGGATTAACATATAGGCTATAGGCGATAATATAGCCTATTACATCACACTAATATTTTAAAGGCGAAAGTTTGTGAGTGGGTGTTTATATGTTTGTTACTTCTTCACGCTCAAACGGCAGAAACAATTTTGAAAAAATTTTAAATTTTTTGTGGAGGTAGCTGAACCCTGGATTAACATATAGGCTACTATTTATCCCGATATTGCCACGGAATCGACACTTACGCAGGTGAAACCGCGGGGCGCAGTTTGTGAGTGTGTTTGTATGTTTGTTACTTCTTCACGCAAAAACTACTGAACGGATTTAAATAAAACTTGACACACAGATGGTTTATAACCAGAATTAACACATAGGATACTCTTTATCCCGATATTGCCACGGAATCGAAACTAGTGCGGGTGATACCGCGGGGCGTAGCTAGTGGTAAATAAGACCCAAGTGGTCATATTATTACAATTAACAAAGTTTTTTTATTGACATGGTTTAATTAACCCATCGAGCCAGCTTTTGTAATGAGAACATAACATAAATATCACGCCTGTATTTCCCGACGGGTTAGTCAGGAGATTATAGTACACTCACATTTCGCCAGTTATTGCTACCGACCGGGTCCGGGCGGCTACTGAGAAATTTCAGATGGAAAAACCCGATAACATTTCTACCGATCCAGGAATGGAGCCCAGGACCTCATGCCTCAGGATCAGGAGTAGCGTTTTTGACCACTAGATCAATCTGGCAGTCTAATAAGATCGTAACTGTGAAACTGTTTTTGTGTTCTTTATTCAAAAATGACAAGATACCTGCTAAATATTTTTATTTAGTTAAAAATTCAAAAATGGCTCCATTGTTCACAAAATAATAATTATAAAAATACTAGCTGCGCCCCGCGGTTTCACTCGCGGGTCGATCGCGTGGGAATGTTGGTATAAAAAGTAGGCTCTATGTTAATCCAAGGTGTCAGCTACCTCCATACAAAATTTTACCAAAATTGGTCCAGTAGTTTAAACGTGAAGAAGTAACAAACCTATAAACACGCACACACTCACAAACCTTCGCCTTTGTAATATTAGTGTGATGGATGACTGTCGCGGTCCGTTTGGCAGACAATTACGAGCAATTATTTTTTTATTAAGTGATAAATTAATATTATACAAATGAATAAAAATAACGAAGTAAGTAACAAAATGGCAATTTTTACTTTGAACTATTTGCCTGAAGCATGAAGTGTCGACGGCAGAAAAGGCAGAGGGCGGGCTAAATTAAATTACTTGCTCAACATTTTTATTTAAATATTTTTAGACTAAGTTTTACTTATAAATCTTGTCTAGGTACTGTTTACTCAAGGTACGCATAAAATAGGTGGGCGGTCCGGATCAGAACCGCTGTCCGCCGGCGCCATTAGATGACTCCTGGGCTAAACCGTGTCTTCAGACAAACCTTGTTTTGCAATAAGACGAAGATAAATAAATAAAGACAAATAAAAGAAGATTATTATTATTTGATAAGATAAATAAATAAATAAATAAATAAGAAGACTGTAAATCCAAGGAAACAAAATCTATTTCAACAAATCTTTTCCTGGTCTGTATTACGGTATCCACGGAAGCTTAGTAGCGAGTCCGGCATTAAGGGTCCGAACACGTCCTTTTCTTTGACTCTTGAGTTTAGTGGCCTTGGCACATTATGCGAAAGGTTTTCGTAATTATGATTTATTTGCAATAAGTATTGGTTACACTAATGGCCTTAAATTCAGTAATATTTATTGTGTATAATATTTACATAATAAAGGCTTATTTAGTTAACAGACTATAAATAATAATATAAGTATGTACAGTCGCCAGCACATCAACCTACCCGAAACTGTACAATTTTCCAAATCAACTTTGAACCTTATACTGTAGCGATAAAGTTGAAAATCTATTAAAGAAATTTGGCAGATTGTAGTAGCTTGATGTGATGGCGTCTGTACATGTATATAAAAAAGAGGGAAAAGAATCATAAGGTACCTATTGAAAAATTCGTCCGCATCGCTGTCAACGGGAAAAGTGCCCTAAAGGATGGTAGCATTGCCACGTTGTATGGCGAGGCTGATTCTTTGGCCAAAAAATAGGACGGCCCTCTGGTCACGTGAAGAGTAATTAAGCTCCTAATACATAGTCAAACATTTGACATGCACAACACTAGGTTACAATGGTACCTACATTACAATGTATTTTTTGACACATAAGAGCAAGAAGCAGCGATTTGTGAGGGTTCACGTGCTTTACGTGTTTCTTTACCAATCTATATTTTTTTAACTTTAAAAAGTTCTACCAGTGATGTGATTAAAACGCAATGAATCATCGTTTTAGGCTAGGATATTCGAAATTTACCAATTTTGATTTAAGTGTGTGATCGGATAGAAATATAATTATTTTGTAGTTTCATTACAGTCTTGATTTTTTATGGAATCTGAAAATCAATTTGACATTGCTCGATGTTGAACTCAATGTTAATTGAATGGATCGATTCTTTTGTTACATCCATATCTATTTAAATTTCGTTAAAAAGTGGTGACATATAAGCTGTCATTTTCCTGCAGCTAAAGTCCGACTTTATTTTAATCTATTCTTCTTCAATCGGTCCATTATTACTGAGGATCGTGGTCACTGGACCCTTTCCCCTCTTCCCTTTCCCATTCTTTCTGTCCCTTATTTTTGCACGATGATCCGACCAAGTAAAAGAAGCTACGTCCTCAAGCAATTTTTTTTTTAGTTTAATAGGATAATATGATAATGTTTTTCACGATTCACGTTTTTACAGATTGAAGTCTATCACTTATCAGAGGGCAACGACTGCTCGTTACTTTGTAAAGTTACTCATAGGTTACGCGTCACAGTTACTTAGCCGTACTAGTAATAACGATCAAACTCAAAGCATTTATTTCAAATAAACCAATTACACCTTTTATACACTTTATTACGTGAAAAGCGTTTATTCTTGAACAATCTACCAAATGGTACAGAAAACTTGTTTTAGTATTTTATTTGAAACTCGATTGAGAATTTCTTTTTTGATAAAGTAACCACACAGTTAAGGCTCCCACAAACAGGCGCGACACGCGATATAATCGCGCGCGACACAAAGGCACCGCTCGTTCCGCGACTTACGGTGCCTTTGTGTCGCGTGTCGTGTCGCGCCTGTTTGTAGGAGCCTTTATGACTTCGTAGCCGTTCTCTGCCCTCTACATGTCGTGAGAAATTACTTTTTAAAAGTTAGGTAGGTACATACCTACTACAAAATCACGTGATTGTATGTCAGCGGTAAAAACTGTACCTAAAACATTGAATTACTTCGCGTCGCGGCGACAGAGCTTCTAACTTTTGTTCAGTATTGATTACGATTGGAGGTAGTCTTGCAGTTTCTTTAAATTTAATGTTTCGAAAAAAATATTGATCTGATGGTTTAAATTTTTCAAATAGGAGTTGTGGTTCCGGAGATTACCCTCCAATTATACACAAACCCTCGAGATTCATTTTATCTTTTTATAATAGTGGTAGGGAGATTTTAATAAATAAATAAATAATATCTATTAATATAGATTATAAAAACTCACCGTTTTTACCTACTTTTACTGAAACTTTCTAGTTTTCTAGCCTTCGCTAAACGGTTGGTCAACAGTTCGCGTGACCAGAATGTTCGCCGTTCTTTGGCAAAGGATTAGCATTGCCATTAAACATGGCATTGCTGCCAAGATTACGTTACGTAGGACAGCAATTGATTTTCATGCTCTATTTGAAGGAAATTTTTGACAGTCGCGTTTGTACGTATTACAAAAGGAAAACGTATTTCTGTGATGGTCAGTCTTTTAGTGCGTTTATAACTCATGAACCATATTTTCAATTCATTATTCATAGACATGTGGGGTAATGAGGGTTTTCGTGAAAATTTACGACACCAGTTGGCACCACTGTGACAAGAGGTCTTCCAATATAAAATATATGATGACGTTCATCATTCGATTCATTCATTCGTTCATCATTCAGTGATGACTAAAGAAAATATAGGCTCTTTGATAGATGTCTGGACCTGACGTGTCAGTGCTGCCACCTAGCGAACGTCATTTCAGAAAACCCTCATTGCGTAACACACTATCAGTAGCAATGGCTTTCATTTTGACAGTTCAACAACATTCATTGCGTTATTTACGTTATTGACAGATAAATTTCTCAAAACATATTAAGCATTGGATTAGCAATATCCTTCAAAATGATTCAGTTTGAGATTGATAGTGTGTTACCTACGCAATTAGGGTAATTTTCTCTGACTATGTTTTATTATATCTTAGTCCACGCGACCATTCAATCGTATATAAAAAAAATTCAACACTGGACCAAATCTAACATGCATTTTCACACACACTTGAAACAACCTTCTATTTGGTCAAAGAAATATTGTAATCATCATCATATGCCTAGACTTTTCCCAAATATGTTGGGGTCGGCTTCCAGTCTAAGTTAATGCAGCTGAATACCAGTATTTTTCATGGAGCGACTACCTATCTGACCCTCATTACCCCTTGGTAAGACTGGTTGTCAGACTTTCCGGCTTGTGACGACCCGTAACTACTGTCAAATATCCACGAATGACAGCTGTGACCACCGGCTTAACGTGCTTTCCGAGGCAAAGAGAGGAGGTGCTTTTCGTCTAAGAAATATTGTGCTGGTTGATAACTGAAATTGGCAAAAAGTTTGTCCAAATTATAGCAAATTTTTTGACGTACCTACAAAATTTTAGAACACGCTAGCTTGCGGGGTAACTGCGTATCACACTATCGGTAGCAATGGCATTCATATTGGCAGTTCAATACTTAGTGTGTTACAACCTTAACCTCAATCAACATCTTAACAATACAAATACCCATACGCAAACATACAACGCACGTACATTAAAAGATATATCATGGTTTCAAAAATAGAACGTCATTAGATGAATTTGACACAAATAGTTGATATACAATAGGACAACGCTATCGCTGACTGTATCACGACGATTAAAGCAATGATCACAATTATAAAAACGTATCGATATCAATCCAATTCTCCAACACTTAGTACAGTTAAAATACAATTAGCATTTAGTATCGATTGACGTTGGTCACTCATATTGTTCTTTAATGTAATTGAACTTCCATTAGGTATTTCTATTTTTAGCCTAATGTAATCTACAGCTAAACAGACTTTGACAGAAAAAAGAGAGAAAAATATCGTTGACAACAGTCTTATTACAAAACAAGGTTTATCTTTACACCTAAACCTAGGGGTTTATGTCATCGAGCCGACAAAGTTAATATTTTTATTCCAACAACTGACGTTGAACCCGATTCTAAGTTGTCAATGTTGCACTAAGAACTTTACGTTTGTCGGAATGAAGCTCAAAATACAGTAACTGGCTCAAAAATATAAGCTAGGTCTAAAGTTAGAACCAAATCGTTTTGTAATAAGACGGAAAATGTTATTCAAATTATTTGCACGCCTTTTTGGTTGTTTCTATTTTTTTCTTTTTTTGGTTTACCTTTGAGCAATTATTATAGGGTGAGTAAATGATAAATAATTAATGATTTTATTTCTGTAAGTCAATCATATTTTAAAACCTAGTTGAGGTCCGCGTTTCCTATCTGACAACTCTGAAAAGAAAGGCCGAAACAAACTCAGAGGTCACAGTCTCTTTTAAAGTCCAGACATAATCTTGGACAGATCATGTGAAGACCATGTACCTAGAGTCTTAAACAGTACATGATACACCCGTCAGAAATTCAGTGGATGAGACGTTGCAATTTTAATTTGTAACTTTACTAATTTAAGAAACTAACGGTATTTTCTTTTAAGGGGCTTACATGACCTAAAGCGCGGTCACTGTCGGACTGCATAGAAAAGAAAGAGAAGTGCGTTGACACAACTCTGGTAATTTATTGCAAAATATGAAGCAATTATTTCATTACAAAAAATTGATTGTTTACACTAAAAAATTAAAACAGTAGTGTTTTAGTATGTTGCTTCTAGAATAATCTGACAAAAAATCAAAATTATTGTATGTATATTAGTATGGTTTTTATTGTAAAAAGAAAGTTTTTAGAGGTATCTTCATGATTTTTTTCTATCGTATCAAATTAGTTGTATTCTGTTTTCAACACAGTCTCTACCTAGCATATATCTTGAAGAATATCATATATTTTTCTGATTTTGTTTACTGTAGTCGATCATATACTGTTATTGTTTCTAAAACTTGCGTTTTTTGTGTTTAGGTCCTGTAAGCGCCTTAATGATCATTGAATTAGACAACAATTACAAATACATTTTAGGCTATAAGTCTAGTTGAGTTAGACTTGACTGGTCAAGGACATACAATGCCTTAAGCTCTGTTTATTTATTTTGCCGCATACGGAAATCGAACGAGTCACCCCTGCAAATGTATAATTACTCAGGTTTATTTTGGCCTAGCCAGCTATTAGAATTGTACCAATTTATCATTTAGTATTCGTTCAAAATTTGAATCGAAAATAGTGTATAACTTTACTACGTACGTAAAATGAAACAAACCCAACTTAGTACCCTTTTTCTTGAATTTTTTAGAGATTTAAGTAATATGTTTAAAAATTGGTTACTATACGTAACAATAGCCTCGGACTTACACAATCACCAATTGCGGATTAACCAGCAATCGTACAAATAGGTGATCACATAATAATAATAATAATAATAATAAAAGTAAAGACAAATTAGGAGGGTAATTTAGAAATAATGGTAAAATACTTCATAGCTATGAAGAAATACATATCTATACTTCCTTTTCTTTATTAAGATTAATTGAAAATTTACTACTACTTGGTCTCGTTGTCCTAAAACTTTTGTTGTAAGGCGAACCAAGTCTAATAATATTTTCTACTAATAAAGTATAACTTTAATTTGAGTAAGAACTTTCCTACGCTCCTTTTACAAAAGATTTTAATATCATGAAACAATTAAACCCTCAGTTTATTGTACCTAAGCGAAAGAAAACTAAGTACCTACGTGATTTGAACAAATGCAGCGTACCTGCATAACAGAATTTTAAAGAAACTAACATACCTAACACTAAACTATTTTTAACTCAGAAAATTGAAATCGATTTAAAAGTTCCTCACTCAATCACAATGGACTTAATCTCCCGCCATTACCGACTAATGACAACGAAGCACTAAAACGGATATTTAATAGTAAATTCCATACCTTGTCAAATTGGAAAGTTTCCATGTTTCGTGGTACGTAAAAAGTTTGTGGGAGCCGCAGGGGCGCGTCCTCCCCCTGTCGACGACGCCATGGTACTGGCGAGCGTCGGGAAACCCCTGCCTTATATAGCTACACGCAGGGTGATTCACTGGGAAAGTCGGGACTCGTCTGCTTTCTTTTACTGTTCACATTCAGCCTTGTTGAATGGATGTTTAATTTTAGAATTGACTATATATTCCCAGGATTTTATCTACAAATCTGCGAGTGGGTTTATCAAAGCGTTGCTTGCCTGGTAAGAAGCTTTCATACTTTGTTTTGTTTTCATTCAATGAATGAAAATCTAATTTAAGTATGTGCAAACATTTTCGGATAAAGATGGAAATATGATATGGAAGTTATCAGAACTACGACATTACCCCACTCGTGATATTAAACATAATATGTAGGAGCATAAGTGAGTGGATGTAAATATACTTTAGTCATTATGGGTTTTAGGCCTGAGTTCACCAACATTCAAACCACCGGTTTGGTATTTAAACAGTTGGCTTATGTCAAATTTCCTAAAGAAATTTTAAATATAGAACTGATTAAATATTTAATCAGTTTATTTAAATGTTGGTGAAGCTTACTATAAAATTTTAAACACTGGATTAAGATGTGTCTAATGTAAGTGTTACGTCAAAGTCCATATAATTATATCCTCCTTACTAATAAACGTTGTATAGTTACACAATGCTTTGTCTTCTTCTTTCGAAAGTCAAATTACTGACGACTGAAAGAGAGAAATAGGTGTGTAACTATTCATCTGATATAATACGTTTATTAGTAAGGGGGGTCGTTTTTAAAAGGTTTTTAGCCCAAACAACTGATAGACACGGTTTTTTGGTAGTAAGATATACATTTATAGATCCATTTTCTGTTCATCTTTGAAGTCATTATGAAGCAAGATTGCTATAAAATCAAAACGAGATTTTTTTTTAAATACAGAAAAGAAATCATAAAATACTGAATTCTGACATTACAAACACGAAAAAGCTCTTTACATTACTACAAATAATCACGTTCAAAGTGCCTTCATAAAGTACAAAATTACGTGGTGTCCTTTATCAATGGTAGCCTATTGATAAATAAAGGACATTTGATTGTCCTGTGTGGTCGTGTGCCGTCCTTTTAAATGTCACCCGTTCGTAGCTCGTAGCCGCAGACGCGTAGGCGCGTAGGCGCGTATAGATAAACTACGATAACATGGCGCGCCCCTCCAAATTACTGTTTCGATGTGTTTAGCCATATCCTTACGAAAGTTTTTGTATGTAGTTGTAAGTGTTCGTCTTCAGTAGCAGGCCGGCAGCGGTCTGAGACAGTCAAGTTGTTGATACTACATCGCTCAGTGACACGAAAGTACTGATTGCAAAATAAGTTAGTCATGGAAAATTTGGGGAGTGTTAAAAAACTATGTTGCAAACAAAAATATAGACCATAACTACACATCTATAATGAAATTACTTCATGAACATCTAGACATGATCGATTGCACAATGTGGACCAACACTTGCAGACATGTGGAGGAGACGGAATCCAAATACTGGGATAACTACGACGACGAGCAAGAATTTATTATTCACGTAGGAGAATCAGATTCTGAAAACGACACATCAAGCTTCTATGACAGCGATGAACAAAATTTTAGTTCCTGTGCTAATAGAGATAATTAAGATTTTTTATTTTATATAAATGTTGTGGGCCAAGTGATTAATGAGGGTATTATTAATAACGCCCGGGCAGTATGAATAATGCCCTCATTGTCACTTGGACCATAATGTATATTATGTACTTTTTTATAATAATTATGATTACGTATTTTTGTTAATTAATGATTTTGATGTCTTAGTAACTAAAAATAAATGTGTTACAAATATGTATATTATAAAGGTTTCATTTATTAAATATTTATTTTATAAAGCATTAATGATTAATATAATAAACAGTCATAAATTATTAATATGTATAAAAATAATAAGAGTCACATTTCATTCATTCATTCATTTTATTGAAAACATTAAACATCAAAATATTAGATTTAGAGTAAATTAAATTTCAATATTTGAACACAATAAAATTTATTCATAGTTTTGTGCAATCGGTACTCGTAATATCTCACTTATTACCAGATTTGTTGGTCAACTAATCATAACTAGCCGACCGCGCAAGACAACGCACGTGTTCGTTTCATAGAATACCTCAGTGCAGCGCCATACTAATAATAATGAGCGATTAATGACGGCACTAGTCGAGCAACATATCCGTGGATTTGTTTTTGTTTGACGGTTTTTGCATTACACACACATGCGTTGTGAGTGTTGGTGGTGCTTTGTAAATACTTACACAAATACTTTCAAACGTTTCTGAATTTTGGAGGGGCGCGCCATGTTATCGTAGTTAATCTCTAGCGCCGTAGCTAGCTACGCGATGCTGAAATGTTGACAATCGCATAAAAGTGGGCTAGCTTGTTTGACTTATTTATTATACAAGAAAATGGGTTCTGTGGACATTTGTTTATTATTAAGTTACCTTATTAAATATGTGTTTTTAAAATGAGCGAAAGCACCACGAAAGCACGGACGTAAAAATATCGCGGCGGGATTTTATCGCGCACTAGATTTTCAACGCTTTATGTTAAGCCGAGCATTGAGAATCCAACAGAGCGCATTTCAGCGCGTCAAAAAAATACGCTCTTGGAATTTTAAAAATTCAGGCGAAAAAAATCGCCAAGGGAAAATCATGCCCATGCGAATGTGGGCTTTTTTTTTTTGAGAATGGGAAATCATCAAATGACTCCTCCCGCTCTGGGTGGAGCGGTAGGGAGTGTCAGACTCTTACTGACTAAAACCCACCCGTGTTCCTTCCTTAGCCCTTTATGTTCCGGGCCAGAGGTAACCCTTTCGGACAATCCCGCTGACCGGCAGGCTTCGGCCCTTGCGGGCCCCTTCGTTTGATGCTGACATCTCTTTGAGGCGCGCGTGGAACACGCACGCACGGGCCTGGTCCTGATCGGACGGTGAGCTACCCATTACTCTCCGCCTGCAGGCCCGCGCCTACGGTGGCCGGGAGTCGTCGAGCGGCTCCCGACGCCCGGAGCGTCTCCCGCGGCGGCTGGGACGGGAGGCTCTCTCCCTCAGCCGTCCCGCCGCTTCCTTCGCTAGCATGACTGCTTTGCAGAAGGAGGCGACTGCCCCCCACTCCCTCTCGCCCCGGACCATGGCTTGAACCAGGCCCGGACGCGAGAGGTCGCCGCCGCTGCCGATCGCCTCTACGAGGGCACGGCGGTGCTCCGCCCAAGCGGGGCAGACCTCCACCGTGTGCTCCACCGTGTCCTCTGGGCAATCCTGGCAATGGTGACACCTGGGCGTTTCCTCCCGCCTGATTATGTGCAGGAACCTCCCGAAATTTCTTTGTCCGGTGAGGACCTGCGTCAGGCGGTAGGTGAGGGCGCCGTGACGCCTCTCTAGCCACTCCTCAAAGGTGAATGTGGGCTTAGTCAAAGTTAAAAGCTAATGCTTTTAAGGTTTTTTTTTAAGGCAGTTTCAGCAACATCAAGTCATACAACAAGTCGTTGTTCCTTTAATATCGAGTTAATGTCAACTGTTCCTCATAATAATGTTTACCTACCTTTATTATAACCATAACCGGTGACGGAAAATATCGTGAGGAAGCCGGTATGTCCTAGAACCAAAAATTCGAAGACATGTGACGTCTACTAACCCGCACTGGGCCCGCCTGGTGGATTATTAATCCAGTCAAAATAGACAAAAATAAGTCATAACTTAGACAAAATTCGCATAGAGCTGAAAATTGGCAGAGATGTTAAATACGTCATTATAAATGAAATGTCAAAAATCCCCTTCGATCCTACTTCTGCAAAAAAAATTATTCAAGGTCAAAAGTACAAAATTAAGGTTTTTTCCATTTTTCTCGAAAACAGTAAGTATTATCGTGAAAATAGATCAGACAAAAGTTGTAGATCATACAATTCTCTACAAAAATGATCCAGTCACTTTTTCTCTTACGACTCACCATTCGTGAGATATCGCGGTTTTAATCATTAGAAATTTCATATTTTACATAATATGCACACATTTCCGCACCACCTATGAGGTAATGTACTTAGTACATTTTTTCTAACGTGGTTTCCCCAGTAGGTGATGGAGATAGCCCTTCAATTAACTCCCCTTGACCTGTACATACAGCAGGAAGCGGCGCTAGCCGCCATCAGGCTAATGCATCTGGGCATATGGGGCAAAAACATTACCAGCCCACACGCTAAAATCCTGGACCGGGCGATTGAGTACCGATGTTCAACAAGAACTACATTATACAAACAGTTCAGGAAGAAAGGGATCAGTCAGGAGTCAATGAAGTGCGCATTTATACAGACGGCTCTAAAACACAAAACGGTTCAGGTGCTGGCGTACACTCCCTTGACCTAAATATTAACTTTCACATACCACTAGGCACACATAGTTCGATCTTTCAATGCGAATGTGTTGCCTTAACACAAGCTGCAACAGCAGTAAAGCGCTTAGGCATCCGGAACTATGGCATTAAATTCCTATCCGACAGCCTATCTGTGCTCAAAGCTTTAGGAAGCAAACAAACTAACAATAAGCTAATTTTTGAGTGCCATCTAGCTCTGGAGAGTTTATCGACGTCTAATCGTATTATTCTCCAGTGGATCAAAGGGCACAGTGAATCTCTGGGCAATGATGCTGCAGATGAACTTGCGAAGAGAGGCTCTGATATGAGGGTGCTAGGCCCGTACCCACTTCTCCCTGTGAAGCCTGTGAAGCTCCCAGGAAGCTTCTGTGCTTCTGGGCGGAGCTAGGCTGGCTCTGTTAGCCAGAATCCCCACGCACAACGGCCCGAATGCGGGAAAGGGAGTCCCATCATCATCATCATCATTCCCCAGTAGGTATACTCTACGATCTATTGTAATAAAGAAAGTTTGATCAGATCGTATCCTTTTAATTGAAAGAATCCTCGTAGTAATATTGCTAATGAGTAAAGTGGAATAGATTGTTTTTTTCCACATGTCATTATATAAGATAATTTTCTAATTCTACTTCGACAATTATTTCTTCGTCTTTATTTTCTTCTTCTTGTAGAAGTTCGCTGTTCTAAGAAATGGGATGCATCAATTGTCTCCTCATTAATATCATAAATATCTTCATCTGTTGTATTTCTTTCAATATAACATGTAGAAAAACAACCTATTCCACTTTGATCATTAGCAATATTACTATTCTTGCAATTAATAGGATACGATCTGATCAAACTTTCTTTATAACAATAGATCGTTGAGTATACCTACTGGGGAAACCACGTTAAAAAAATGCGCCAAGTACATTATTACCTCATGTGGTGCGGAAATGTGTGCATATTATGTAAAATATGACATTTCTAATGATTAAAATCGCGATATCTCACGAATGGTGAGTCGTAAGAGAAAAAGTGACTGGACCATTTTTGTAGAGAATTGTATGATCTTACAACTTTTGTCTGATCTATTTTCACGATAATACTTACTGTTTTCGAGAAAAATGGAAAAAACCTTAATTTTGTACTTTTGACCTTGAATAATTTTTTTTGCAGAAGTAGGATCGAAGGGGATTTTTGACATTTCATTTATAATGATGTATATAACGTCTCAGCCAATTTTCAGCTCTATGCGAATTTTGGCTAAGTCAAATGTCTATTTTGACTGGACTATATGGCCCACTTCCTCTCACAGAGAGGAGGCCTGTGTCCCAGCAGTGGGAAAATTGTAGGCTGATTGTGCAATGCTATGCTTTTACTAGAATATAACCTTATAAATTAGATTTTTTACTGATCTTTTTTTCATACTATGTAATATTCGTCTTTTAAACTCAAGTCTTCGAAACTTTGCTATAAGCATTATTAGTTCTTTGAACATGATTCATTTATATTTAGTGTATTCAAGATTACTCTACAGCTACGGAACTCTAAAATCTTCATAACCATTCGGTAAACAATCTAAATAATACCTACTCTAAGTTAGTAATACAAAGAAAGAGTACGATTTTCATCTTTAAAGCAAATACCTTGAACTTTGACTTGGTTTACGTAGGATAGATATACTTAATAAATATTTGTAGCACAGAATATAAAACTACAGAGCAACCTTCATACCTTAAGAGGTTATTCTAGAACTCCAGGTCGTTCTTGTATTTGTTATTTTCTTAATCTATCAAATCACGGGCAAACCAGCATTCTAATTACGTACCTAACACAATATTCATTTAAAATCTAAATCATTTTGAAGGATATCTAATCCATTGCTGAAAATGTTTGAAAAATTTGTCTGCTCAACAACGTCAATAACGCAATGAATGTTGTTGAACTGTCAAAATGAAAACTATTACCCCGCTTGCTCATTGCGGTATAGACTACCAAAATTTTGTGAATGTTCATATACAAAACATGGACAAAATTTACACTGAAAGGTGTGTGGCTATCCACACATCTTTCACTAGTGGAGGCCCAGTGGTAACTGCCTTAAGTGGCGTGTCGTAGGTACTGGGTTCCATATTTAAATAAGGAAAATATCATGAGGAACCCGGCATGTCCTAGAACCAAAAAATCGAAGACACGTGACATCCACCTACCCGCACTGGGCCCGCGTGGTGGATAGTGGATACAGCCCATTCCTTCTTACAGAGAGGAGGCTTGTGTCCCAGAAGTGGGAATGTTATAGCCTGGTGATGCTGTGCTTTATGCTTACCTTCCATCTACGTCCGCCTTTGCTACCGAAACTAGCGCTTCATCAGCTGTGCCTACCTTAAGAGCGTTTACGCCGTACGGCTTTTCATACAAACTTTCAAGCCCTTATTTTTCGAAATTAATGAACCAATTTTAATGAAACTTCATACGCATAAGCAGGATACAAATGTCTAAAAAGGTAGTAGAGAACATTTCCGAAATGTCTTATTTAAAAAAAGATAACTAGAAAGAAATCTCTGTTTCTATGGAAAAATTAAAATCGGTCTAATTTGACTGTAACACTATTTTTCGAAAATGTTCTTAACGTTAGTTAAGTTTTTAGACCTTTGTATCCTGCTTATGCGTATGAAGTTTCATTAAAATCGGTTCATTAATTTCAAAAAATAAGGGCCTGAAAGTTTGTATCAAATGCCGTACGGCGTAAACGCTCTTAAATGGAGTCTAATTTCTGTTAGATATCTAGTCTCTGGCCATTCTATTTCAGATCAACTGTGTACATTAGAGAGATCAGTACATATTTCGATAATCTGAGATGAGTTTTGTTTATCTAGATTAATATCTAACAATACTGGAATACTGTTTATTGGCTAGTATTTACACATTTAAAATACTGATTATGGCGTACTGAAATACTAAATGGGCGAAAGACTGAAGGCGAACACAAATATTGAAAACGAGTTATTCAGAACGATCAGTATAATAATTCTTAAGCGTACAGCTCTGGCGTACTACGTCGATGGAGCCCCACATTGCGGGGTTCCTATTTCTGTGTAATGGGTTTAAAGTAACCTAACCATTTTTTTAACGTGAAGAAATGCTCATGCATTCTGCGCTACCACGGGGAGATAGTGCAATTATGTGGGACTCTAACCTAACCTCGGGGTGTCCTTCGCTCGCTCTTGCATCCTTCGTTGTCTAACGACTGACCCCAACCATGCAACCGATGTCACGCGAAGTACGCAAGAAGCGCCCACCCAATTGTTATACCCAATTTAGTATTTAATTCGGACACTTGGAATTCATCCATATATTATTTATTCACCCGGTTAATAATTCCCCCTGTTTATTTAGAAGTTCAGAAATAGGTATTTTATATCTTGATTGTTCTAAAGATAGCTTACTGAGAATAGGTCACCTCTTTTCTTTGAAAACGTGGTACAAGAGGTGAATAGCAACATCTGACGAACGAATACCTGTCGGGGCGGGGGTCAGATGAATGAATGACGACGAAACGCTCCAGACTCAGTCAGTCAAAATCCGCAAAGTAGTGAAATAAATTTGGAAGGGTATTGTGGGTTTAGTATCTCTATACCTAAAGGCAATAGTAATCAAGGAATCAAATCACTTTCAAGTTTTAAAAGGCTATTAAAGCACTATGTTTGAATTGTAAGTCTGCATGTACCACAGATATAGATAAACCTAGACAACGCAAGTATTATGATCTGTATGAAAACCAAGCGTACAGCTACTATGACGTCAAAAGCACTATTTAGTGATGGGAAAATCAATTGATTCAAAGACGCCGCCGCGTGCAGCAACAGTCTTTCCCCCACCCCTGGGGCCTAGCGCCGGTGCTCACGCTCACCTAAGGCCCAGCCGGTCGATTCTGTAAAAATCTCACCGTGAAAACTAAGGTGAAGTGAGTTTGTTTTTCTAGGAATTGACACTATTGACAGCTCACTCCACGCTCACTTCACCTAAATTTTTACGGTGAGATTTTTACAGAATAGCACCGCAGGACTGAGCGCGAAAGTGGTGGCTATGTACAAAAATCGTAATTTTTGTACATATTACGTAAGCTGGGCACTCCAAGTAGTTGCTCTTACGTTATCTAGGCGTATCTTTATCTGTGGTTTGTACGTTTCTTTAATTTTCATCCAATAGGTTTTACACAAAAAAAAAACGAAGCGGTTATGAGGTAAACGAGTGGGTACTGTGAGCAGTTTCACGATCAGCTTATGTCAGTCCATAATTAATATGTCCAGATGTCCACTAATAGACATGGTCCTCCCACGTATGTGTCTGTACTTAAAATCAATCGGTTTGACAAATTGTTAGACCCAAATAATACAATCTTTGTTAGTAATTACATAAACAACTGAAACACTAATGTTAGTACATACCTTTGGCAGATATTGGTATTGATTATGAGAATGTCAAAATCATCATTAATCAATTAATTATTAAAAAAAACAAAATTATATCCTAACTTAACTAAAACTACATATTCACAAACTAAAATATAGCATCGAAAAATTCATCCGCATCGCTGTTGACTGGTAATGTACCCAAGAGACTGACGGCATTACCACGTTGTATGGCAATTTAATAATAAATAAATAACAACTAGGTATCAATTGTTATTTATTTATATAATTATATCTATTATTTAATACTTTAATTCAATTAAAAACATTATTTCGTCACACGGTTTGAAAGCAGTATTTGCGTCCTACTCCGGTTCCTGCCCGATATTAAACCTTTTCAGTTACGCTGACACCCAAGAGTGCCATAAACAATAGATAACTTATCGTGTCTCATTAGTCGCGGCTTGATAATTAATTAATGTTACTTTTTTGTAGAAGGGAATGTTTATGTATATTTCTTTTATTTTATTCGTTCACTTTCTAAATGTTTTTTTAGGGAAATGAGCATGAAATAAGACATCTCACTAGATCATGGGTTCCCATTCCCAACCAGTGGGGCGCGCTCCACTTGGGGGGCGTAGAGCGACTCAAGGGGGATCGCAGCAGCTCCAAACATAAACTGTATATTTATAAAATTTTATGTTCTTGATACTAGAAAAAGGTTAAGGCTAGATCCCAAAAGCCAAACATTTAATTAATAATAGGTGTTGTAAAATGTGCTTCATTATTTATATGTAAGTATCGAGATCACTTCGCTTGCTCTTGCATTCTACATTCTCTTAATTCTTCAGCTTTTCTGCATAAATCGGCAAAGTAACGCGCCTCAAGATTTTTAAAAAAAGAAAGGTATAGTAAAAGATTGGGAATCCCTGCACTAGACATTAGTTAATTGTGAATTTCTTGAAAACCCAGCACTAGTGAGATCAAAGATTCTGTTGAAAATTAATTTTTCGTTTATTTTTAGGTAGTCTTAGTAAATAGTAGGTATTCAGCTGCATTCGGTTAGACTGGAAGTCGACCCCAACATAGATGGGAAAAGGCTAGGCAGGTGGTGAATTGGTGATGATGATGTTTAGGTATTTTGAAGTAGCATCGGTGCAAGCGCAGCGGTAGCCCAGTTGTAAAGGCTCCTACAAACAGGCGCGACACGCGATATAATCGCGCGTCACAAAGGCACCGCTCGTTGCGCGACTTGCGGTGCCTTTGTGTCGCGTGTCGTGTCGCGCCTGTTTGAAGGAGCCTTAACGGCCCCAACTTACGAGGGTTCGACCCAGCAGGCGCTTGCATTTGTGTAAATAATTTGATCACCACTCTGCTCTCAAAACGGTGAAGGATAACATCGTGAAGAAACCGACATGTCCTAGAACCAAAAAATCGAAGACATGTGGCATCTACCAACACGCACTGGGCCCGCGTGGTGGATTACGGCCCACTCCCTCTCGAAGAGAACACAGTGGGAACGTTATAAGCTCATTAAGCTTATGCTTATTTTTAGGCAGTTTTAGTAAAAAGTGGGTATTCAGCTGCATCCCGTTAGACTGGAAGTCGACCCCAACATAGTTGGGAAAAAGGCTCGGTAGATGATGATGATGTTTTGGTAGTTTCAAGTGATGTTACTTGAAACTACCTAAACATCATCATGATCTGTCTAGACAGAATACTTAATGGCTTCCATGAAGTTTCATCATTAAAGGCTATCCTAGGATGCCATGAAGTATTCTGTTAACATATTACAATTCCTCTAACCCGCCAAATAATATACACAAAATAATGTAGCCATAGCTCCCAAACTAGAGTACCCTGATATCACTCAGAAGCCAGATTGATGATATTCTTTTTCTAAAAGTCCGTAAATAACTACCTAAATAAAATGTAACTACATGCTCAATGTGTACGTAACCCCTACTTATCCTGAACTACCCCATAAAACTATTAAAGCCGCAGTCGTCTCGCCATGTCCCGCGCACCGCGTCCGTTTCGCATTCGGCACTTGTTTCAATCAATGCTTGGCATTCTCCCAGGGACCCGGCGCCGCCGGCCCGGCAGAGCGGCGCCGGCTGATTTTATTAGCTTTGTCTTAGATGACGCGCTGCAAATAAATATTGGGCCGATCATATTTGTAGGGGAGTTGTTTATTGAGATTACGGAATAAATTATCGATTTTGAGGATACGCTTAAATGGCTTGGTCATGTTGAGAGGATGAATGAAAGACGACTAACAAAAGGTATTTACAAGGCTTATGTGAGTAGTGGAAACATACCCACGTCATACACTGATCTCATTGGTGATTTTCTTCAGTAAAGTCGGGTGGATACTTGCGTGGTACTCGCAACCAGAGTGCGTAGTACCCCCAACTAATGTGCGTGTAAGAGCTGATGAATAACGTTATAAACGAAGCAAAAGGAGGATCGCAGTAAGTAGCGTTCTGTAGTTTCTGCCTACCCCATAGATATATGTTTACAATTCTATGGCCTACCCCCATGGAGAAAAGGCGTGAGTTTATGTACGATTTTTATAATTAAACAAATAAAAACAACCGAATTGATAACGACCTCCCTTGTTTGAAGTCGGTTAATAGTACATTATGATATAAGTGCGGTAAGTTGAAAATTACAGCCGAGGCGATATTGCTTGCCCGAGCCGTAGGCGAGGGCTAAAAGAAAGCAGAGGCTGTAATTTTCAAAGCGCACGTATGTCATACGACGTTTTATAACATATTTGCGAGGAAATAAATAAAACTCGGACTGAACTTGTAGTCCAGTCAAAATAGACATTTGACTTAGCCAAAATTCGCATAGAGCTGAAAATTGGCAGAGACGTTATATACATCATTATAAATGAAATGTCAAAAATCCCCTTCGATCCTACTTCTGCAAAAAAATTTATTCAAGGTCAAAAGTACAAAATTAAGGTTTTTTCCATTTTTCTCGAAAACAGTAAGTATTATCGTGAAAATAGATCAGACAAAAGTTGTAGATCATACAATTCTCTACAAAAATGGTCCAGTCACTTTTTCTCTTACGACTCACCATTCGTGACCATTTTACATAATATGCACACATTTCCGCACCACCTATGAGGTAATAATGTACTTGGCGCATTCTTCTAACGTGGTTTCCCCAGTAGGTATCCTCCACGATCTATTGTTATAAAGAAAGTTTGATCAGATCGTATCCTATTAATTGCAAGAATAGTAATATTGCTAATGATCAAAATGGAATAGGTTGTTTTTCTACATGTTATATTGAAAGAAATACAACAGATGAAGATATTTATGATATTAATGAGGAGACATTGATGCATCCCTTTTCTTAAAACAGCGAACTTCTGCAAGAAGAAGAAAATAAAGACGAAGAAATAATTGTCGAAGTAGAATTAGACAATTATCTTATATAATGACATGTGGAAAAAAAACAATCTATTCCACTTTACTCATTAGCAATATTACTACGAGGATTCTTTCAATTAAAAGGATACGATCTGATCAAACTTTCTTTATTACAATAGATCGTAGAGTATACCTACTGGGGAATGATGATGATGATGGGACTCCCTTTCCCGCATTCAGGCCGTTGTGCGTGGGGATTCTGGCTAACAGAGCCAGCCTAGCTACGCCCAGAAGCACAGAAGCTTCCTGGGAGCTTCACAGGCTTCGCGGAGCGACCTCATTGTTCCGAGGATTTCTGCACGTTGAGAAGCCACGGCCTCGCAATCCAGGATGACGTGGGCGGCTGATTCCTCGGCATCAAGGCAGCCCCTGCAAAGGGGGCTGTCCGTGGCGCCTATGTTGAAAAGATGTTTGTTAAGGAGGTTGTGGCCCGTAATTGTACCTATTATTATTCTAAGGTTATTCCTGCTCAGGCTGAGAAGTTTTTTGGTTAATCGCGGGTGTATCATTGGTAAAGCCAATTTTGTCTGTCTACAGTCTGTTGCCCGTGACCATCTGTTGTTATGAAGTTCGGTCGATCTTTGGCGAATCCACGCACGAAATTGTGAGAAAGGCAAAGGGAGAAGTGGGTACGGGCCTAGCACCCTCATATCAGAGCCTCTCTTCGCAAGTTCATCTGCAGCATCATTGCCCAGAGATTCACTGTGCCCTTTGATCTACTGGAGAGTAATACGATTAGGCGTCGATAAACTCTCCAGAGCTAGATGGCACTCAAAAATTAGCTTATTGTTGATTTGTTTGCTTCCTAAAGCTTTGAGCACAGATAGGCTGTCGGATAGGAATTTAATGCCATAGTTCCGGATGCCTAAGCGCTTTACTGCTGTTGCAGCTTGTGTTAAGGCAACACATTCGCATTGAAACATCGAACTATGTGTGCCTAGTGGTATGTGAAAGTTAATATTTAGGTCAAGGGAGTGTACGCCAGCACCTGAACCGTTTTGTATTTTAGAGCTGTCTGTATAAATGCGCACTTCATTGACTCCTGACTGATCCCTTTCTTCCTGAAATGTTTGTATAATGTAGTTCTTGTTGAACATCGGTTGGTTTCGTGTTCTGTCACACGGGGCAGCGATGAGAGGCTCTGACTCAATCGCCCGGGAGACTCAATCGCCCGGTCCAAGATTTTAGCGTGTGGACTGGTAATGTTTTTGCCCCATATGCCCAGATGCATTAGCCTGATGGCGGCTAGCGCCGCTTCCTGCTGTATGTACAGGTCAAGGGGAGTTAATTGAAGGGCTATCTCCATCACCTACTGGGGAAACCACGTTAGAAAAAATGTACTAAGTACATTACCTCATAGGTGGTGCGGAAATGTGTGCATATTATGTAAAATATGAAATTTCTAATGATTAAAACCGCGATATCTCACGAATGGTGAGTCGTAAGAGAAAAAGTGACTGGATCATTTTTGTAGAGAATTGTATGATCTACAACTTTTGTCTGATCTATTTTTACGATAATACTTACTGTTTTCGAGAAAAATGGAAAAAACCTTAATTTTGTACTTTTGACCTTGAATAATTTTTTTTGCAGAAGTAGGATCGAAGGGGATTTTTGACATTTCATTTATAATGATGTATTTAACATCTCTGCCAATTTTCAGCTCTATGCGAATTTTGTCTAAGTTATGACATATTTTTGTCTATTTTGACTGGATTATTGCATGTTTGCTTGTTTTCCATATGATGAAATTTTGATACGCTTGTAAGTATCTATCGGTCGATTTTTCGGGCGAGGCTTAGAGTAGCCTTTTTCGCTGCCTCTGAGACTTCTGGCGGTGTGGAATTAATAAATTCATCATTACTTGACGACATTTTCAAATAAAAAAAAACACTGGCACTCCGGTAGTGCCGACAGAAGTGAAAACTTGAACAATTACGAGTGTATTTTGTGAATCGTCTTATAAACAAAACACGCGTGTTAAGGTGTGTTCCTTATTTTATAGGGTTTTTTGCAAATCAGGTATGATGACCAAAGTGACTGGTTTATTCTTCTCGTGAAAGGAATTTATTCAGATTTACAAATAAGCACACAGGATAGACTTCAGTTCGTGGTGTTGGTCGCGGCAGTGGTAAGAGAAGCAAGCCGCTCGCATAGAGCTCGTCGTCAGTTATATATCCGTGGTTCAGCGCCATCTCGTCGTTGTTGGATGAACTACGTAGTTAGTACGCGAGGCCCTCGTAGTTCTTCCCGATGTGCATAGATGGCGCTGTCCTCAACAACGTGCGTCTTACGTTTTACGTCTGACGTTAGTACGCGAGGCCCTCGTAGTTCTTCCCGATGTGCATAGATGGCGCTGTCCTCAACAACGCGCGTCTTACGTTTTACGTCTGACGTTTTACGTCTTACGAATTTTCGATCAGGGTCACGTGACCTGACGCGAATTTAGAAGTTTTTACCCATTCCAAAAAAAGTACACAGCGCCGCTAAAGAAGTTTTCACTTCAAAAAAGTACAGCGAAAAGAAAAAGCGCGCGGAATAATTTTTACTTCTTAACAGATAAGCGATGTGCGCGCGTTCGCGCTTTTTTTTTCAGGCATAGGCACAAAACAGCCAGTATTATTAATAAAGTAAATTAATATTTTTGTTTTTGTTACAGATATGAATGGTTGTAATTTATTGTCAAAATTAATTAAATTAAAGAATTAAATGTTTATTTATTATATTTTATCTCCCAGAGTTAATTTTATTCATAAAATGTTGACATCTTTTCTGAAATAAAAACTCTTTGCTAAGATTTAAAAAAGTACCGTTCGTTTTGACGGAGCATCTTGATAGACCGTGCGATTTACTTTACATTACCGCACAAGTGCGTAATGAGATACATTACGATATTGAAATTGGTGAAATAAGAGACCCTTTACGAGCAAATATGTTATAAAAATCATTTATTTTTTTATATTTTTACCACCCCCTTACTAATAAACGTTGTATAGCGTCTGTGTAGTTAAACAACGCTTTGTCTTCTTCTTTCGAAAGTCAAATTACTGACGACTGAAAGAGAGAAATCGGTGTGTTTTTTCATTCTGATATAATACGTTTATTAGTAAGGGGGAATGAAAGTTTCGTGAGGTATTGAATATATATATACAGGGTAACAGACCCATCACATAGCCGTCAACTACTCATTCTGTACATAAAAATAAGTAACATTGCACAAAAATAATTGCTGGGAAACGAATTTTATTTTTGGTGTGAAAATTTGCTGTTTGCGGTAGTGCGCAATGTAACACACATAAAACGCACAATCTTATTAAGTGCATGCAACGGTACAGGGGTGGTCGCTGGTCGGGGTATTTAAAATTGTGTACATTAAAACTTGCTATAGTCAAAAAGTCAGTAAAATTTGGAATTTTGACCTTTAATGTCTCCGTAACCAGAAGGTTCCCAGATATGATTCAGTACAAAAAAATGATTACAATGTCGGGGAATAAAAGTGACTCTAGGCTTCGTTAAAGTGTCTTTTTACATCCGTTATAAAACCTACAATCATTAGTAGGTACGTAATATTTTGAATACTAAAGTTGAGAAAGGAATAATATTATAATTTAAGCCAGTTATGTGTCTCGGGTTCTTAATCATACTTAGGTACCTACAATTCTAACCACTTAGGAGTTGAATTGACGCAAACCGAAGCATTCATACAAATAGTTATTTTATAGACTAAGCAACGCACTAGGCAGTTTTGCTGTATGCGTTAAACATACTCAGATAAAAACGCCAGAAAAAGATACATATTATGTATGTTTCATTTTTTTTTTCAACACACTTGCTCGTATAGTGGCTCTTAATGAACCGCTTTTAGGTCCATAATGCAGTGTATTAAACACGCGTGGTTTTTACTTTATGTTACCGCACTAGTGCGGTAACGCCACAGATAACTATTTACTAGTCGGAGATTCGTTCGATAGTTCGAGATCGGTTTTTTATATGCTGTTTAGCGATTAAACCCAGTGCCTTTATTTACACATGCGCGCGCATCGCTTGCTCGGCGCGTTGAAAAAAGCAAAAATGTCGCCTGTACTTATAGGCTGTCGGTAGTATACAGTATGTTAACTAACAGAGGGCGTTCCCGATAACCCGCAATAGTATAGTATCCATACATGCTAAAAAAAATATTACCATTCGAAAATAAAATGTTTTTATTTTTTTTTATATTAAAATATTCACTAAAAATCGTAAATTGATACGTTAAAGAAACACTCTGTACACGCGTACTTGAAGGACAGCAATGTCGGAATTTATTTAATTAAATAAATTAGAATTAATTAAATAAATAGAGTATCAATTTACGATTTTTAGTGAATATTTTAATATGAAAAAAAATAAAAACATTTTATTTTCGAATGGTAATATTTTTTTTTAGCATGTATGGATGCTATACTATTACGGGTTAACGGGAACGCCCTCTGTTAGTTAACATACTGTATATTGCAGTAGTATGTAGTCAATCTGAAAAGAAATAAGGACAATACACAGGCCTACAAAAAAAAAGTACCCTGCGCGAAAGACCAGACCATCTGAACTTCATGTTTTCGGGGTCACTGAGTCCGAATATGGTGCCAGAATAGCGAAGATGGTTCGCGTTTTTTCAGAAATCAGCATTAATGCTAAAAATTTAAGTTTTTCGTATAATATGTTTTATGTTGTTAAAATTATGTTGTTAAAAAAACGCGAAATTCCAATGTAAATAAATTATACAAAAAATTTCTCGCTGAATCAATAGAGTCTTTACTTAAAGTTAGAATCACCAATTGATTTCATATTTTCTCATCATAGAGGAAAAATGCTGAAAATATCGAATATTTGTCATTACACAGTATACGATCATCGTTGAAAATGCAAAAGTACCAGTTGTTGTGAATAAACCATTCAGAATATATGGTTCTAGATCTGCTGAATTCATATTTAAAATCAGAATTGCCTTTTTTTCTGATGTGATTATGAGAGATCTGTTGAAAAAATATGCTAAACCTTAGAACTTCCAATTCCAATTTGGTATAATTCGTTTCTGAACTATGATAAGTTGTTCATATCGACATTGTTTTTCGTTTTCGCATTTTCTTAGGATCAAACGTTCTTCTTAAAGGATTTCTTTTGCGATCAGCAGATCATTAAAAGAAATCAGCATTATTGCTGATTTCTTAAAAAACGCGAACCAACTTCGCTATTCTGGCACCATATTCAGACTCAGCGATTCCGAAAACATGAAGTTCAGGTGGTCTGGTATTTCGCGCAGGGCACTTTTTTTGTGTGGGCCTGTGATAAGCTTCCTGAATGATGAACCCAGGATGTTAGATTGAGAGTTTGGGTAACTGGTGACGCAAGCAAGCCTAATTCGTAGAGCCAAAACTAAATCGAATATGAGTCATCATCTGCCTAGCTTTTTTCCCACCTATGTTGAGGTCGGATACCAGTCTAACTGGATGCAGCTGAGTACCAGTATTTTGCAGCGCGAGTTAATTTGAGCGACTGCCCATCTGGCCTCCACAACCTAGTTACTGGGTGATACTATACCCCTTGCTAAGACTGGTTGTCAGACTTTCGGGCTTCTGACGACCCGTAATGGCTGTCAAAGATCCACGAATGTTAACCGGGACCAACGGCTTAACGTGCTCTCCAAGGCAAGGATGGGTCTATAGATGTAATGTAACGGGTGGTCATCCATTCACGGACCAACCGCAGCAAGCGTAGCTGAACCTGATCAATCGACCCGTGCGGCTGTTATTATATTGCCACGAGCCCCTGAAGTGGGCCTAATTCGTAGAGTAGAAATTAAATCAAACATGAGTAACAACAAATTCTAGAGTACAAACCGCGACTATCAAAGTTCGCAGTGCGTTCTCATAGTCAACAGCGTTCAGCATGAATGGTAACTTAATTATAACTTATCTTCAAGTTCTTCTCAACTTAGAATATAACTTCAAATTCATACAAAATATTTATACATTTACTGATGACTAATTATGTGTATCTATAGAATAAGTTTTGTTGAAAACATGAATTTTGCTTGTTGAATTGCTATCGCTACCTACCTGCGTCATTGTGGCGGCTTTGAAATTACATTTAATGAATTGATGTTTATTTCTGTTAGTAGATCTTACAAAGCGCTTTTACACGTCATGTTTTTGGTCAATAATGTATTGGGTAGTGATTTAGACTGCAATAAATTGCAGTCTAAATTTTCACGGTTTCGCCTTAAAAAGCGCTCGCGAAATTAAAATTTTCTTACGTTTTTTGCAATTTGCAGGCCAGTGTCAGGTTGAATGTTGATCTAAATGATTCGCGGCCGTAACAAATATTTATTTACTTATTTATAGAATTAAAATCATAAAAATAGTCAATACATGATTCTAAGTTCATATTGCCCTATTTAATGACTATTTCATGAAATCATGAAATACATTTGAGGCCAAGTTTTCTAATATTGCTGATTCTAATGATTATAATTCTGTCAGCCCTTAACGATCTAAAGGCCAATTCTCGTAATTAAAAACGTTCAAAATCTAGTCGCAATCTCATCTCAGCGACAATCATTGTCAAAAATGTAGAGAAATCAAAAGTATTTTTGACAGATTGTCGACTTTTTAGGCCCCCAGATCTCAGTAGATCTGGGGGCCTAAAAAGGCCACTTTGGCAGAATCATAAAAGTATAAAATTATAAATTATAATGGACAGTTAACTGTTAAGTTAATCGTATCAAATCCCATTGGTGAAGGATTTTTCAGTTATTTTTTTGTCTGTGCTAAAATATCAATCAATCCAATCCCAGTCTCTTTGATAATATCTACGTAGTGCAGCGAAAAAAGAAAAACACGGACTGTCTTCGCCAAATTATGATTAATAATGTTATCCTTTTATGATTCCGCCAAAGTGGCCTTTTTAGGCCACCAACTGTGAACGTTCCTAAAATACGAGAATTGTCAACCGTGTCTTTGATCAGGCTTTTTAAAACTGCGGGTAGATTGATTAATTATATTTTTATGTGTTATGTAATGATTAGGGTCAGTGGGTCATCTTAGTTACTACTAGTACTACAATGCTATATAGTTAGTGTACCATTGATACACATCATTACTGTCAACACGCTTCATAGGACTGAAAACATATAATTTGCCTATTGTCTGACGAAGTACCTAATGATTTGCCACACAAGGACATTTTATTTTTTTTGGCTCGCTACCATCACATGGGCGTAAGGTGAAAAATTTATTCACTGTTCATTTCTTTTGTATACAATAGTTCTTATTGTAACGAAACGGCCAAGCTTCATATTTTGACTAAGGTGTAGAGTTCGTGAAGTTAGGGCTTGTAGTGTTAGGGCATGTGGAGTTAGAAGCTTAAATTGGGTTTACATGAGATTTGATAAATTTTTGACAGTTGTCTCGTCTTGGCAACATTTTACATGAAAATATTTTTGGTGGGATTACATTTATTGATTCATGTATTAGTTATGTTTTAGTGATTAGATTTAAAGAAATCACTCTCCACCGTGGAAGGATGTGTAACAGAGCGGGTATTATGTGGGCCGATCCCGGCGGCACTGCAATGCCGGGCCGACCCGCGACGGGAGTGGAGCGAGCCCCGAACATCCCGTCAGCTTACAAAAATCAGTTTAATATACTTGTCCCTCAGTGAGGGAACTTTCAGATATTAAGCTGAAAAGAACAGATACTACACTTTGATCTTAGCCAAGAGGCCGAGAAGCGATACCAAAAATCCTAAAATTGGGAACCCTAACCCAATCGCGGAGAATCTTAACACTGCGATTCAGGAATCGGCTGAGAATGTAAAGCGCCATCTATTGGTTTAACATGGAACTAAAACCGATAATAGGAGTTCTTTGTTATAGGGACGAATCTAGTACCTACCAACCACCCTTTTGCGTTTCCTGACCTCATATTTAATTTTAAATATGCTAAATTGATCGGCAAATGTCACCTGTGGGTTGTCACTGCATACCCAGGGGATTCGGCAGGCTGCTTAGCCCCTACGCAATCCTGGGCTTACGGCATAGCTATATAATGTTTCCTAAGACTGCGGTGGTCGCCGGGTAGCGACCGCAATTTATATAGTCAAATGATATCACTGAAACATGATTTATGAAAAAAAAAAAACACTGGCACTCCGGTAGTGCCGACAGAAGTGAAAACTTGAACAATTACGAGTGTATTTTGTGAATCGTCTTATAAACAAAACACGCGTGTTAAGGTGTGTTCCTTATTTTATAGGGTTTTTTGCAAATCAGGTATGATGACCAAAGTGACTGGTTTATTCTTCTCGTGAAAGGAATTTATTCAGATTTACAAATAAGCACACAGGATAGACTTCAGTTCGTGGTGTTGGTCGCGGCAGTGGTAAGAGAAGCAAGCCGCTCGCATGGAGCTCGTCGTCAGTTATATATCCGTGGTTCAGCGCCATCTCGTCGTTGTTGGATGAACTACGTAGTTAGTACGCGAGGCCCTCGTAGTTCTTCCCGATGTGCATAGATGGCGCTGTCCTCAACAACGCGCGTCTTACGTTTTACGTCTTACGAATTTTCGATCAGGGTCACGTGACCTGACGCGAGTTTAGAAGTTTTTACCCATTCCAAAAAAAGTACACAGCGCCGCTAAAGAAGTTTTCACTTCAAAAAAATTCTATTGGGTTTGCTCTTGACTCTAGTCTACGTCACGCGGGTGAGAGAGATAAAGTCGACGTTAAAAAGTTTACAAAGTTCTTGTCTTTTGCTGGAGAGGGATTTTTTGACACAAGTGAAACCCCGGTGCCACCATTTTCATGACGGCCATCACTACGGCCGTTATGTTACGGCCACCGCTCTTCTAAGAAACCATAGTTAGGTCCCACAATATAATACGGTGGCCGTAATTACGGGCAAGTTCATTGTCAATAGGGAATATGCATGAATTTTTTTCATGGCATTTATTAACAAAATATGAAAATACCGTAGTAGAGATGACAAAAAGTGAAATTAAAATTAAAATCGGCCAAGAAACACGGCCGATATGAGCATTTAAAACTATTGATTACACACCAATTAGACAGAGAGATCCGACATAGACTGTGACGTCACATGTCACTACGGCCATATAAACTCCGTGTTAAATTTCGTTTTGCGAGAAAGAGATAGAAACAAATCTTCGATGGCTCATATCTTTTTTAATTTCATAGTTATCCGAAAAATAGTTTTACTAAACTGTTTATTACATGAATGAGGATTAATTTTTTAAATAAAAAAAAATCATGCATATTCCCTATTGTCACTTAACCCAGATTATGAGCTACTAGCAGCGCCCCGCGGATTCACACGCGTAAGTTTCGATCCCGTGGGAATATCGGGATAAAAAGTCTCCTATGTATTAATCCAGGAAATGGTCTATCTATGTGCCAATTTTCATTCAAATCTGTTCACCAGTTTACGCGTGATTGAGTAACAAACCTCCAAACATCTACACAAATTTTCACTTTTTTAATATTAGTAGGATCTACACGTATTAGTTCAGCTTACATAGACGGTACACGGACCAAGCTTAAACATTGATATAATATAACCCTTTATTGCATTTCATGCAATGACTTAAGGCTTATAAAACTTCGAGAGCTGTGGTGGCCCAGTATTAGACCCCGACTTACGAGTTGTAGGTTCTGGGTTCGAATCCAGGCAGGCGCTTTACTTTGTGTAAATAATTTCACCGCCACTGCTCTCTAAGCGGTGGAGAAAAACATCGTGAGGAAATCGGCATGTCCTAGAACCAAACATTCGAAAACATGTGACATCTACCAACCCGCACTGGGCCTGCGTGGTGGATTACAGCCCACTCCCTCTCGGAGAGGGGAGGCCTGTGTCCCAGCAGTGGGAACATTATAGGCTGATTATGTTTAAATGAATAAAACTTCAAATGTTATTGATGTCATTTCAGCCGAAAGACGTCCACTGCTGGACATAGGCCTGCCCAAGCACCTCCACATCGAGTAGTTCTGTGCTTCTCGCATCCAACGGGTTCCTGCGGCCTTCACAAGGTCGTCGGACCACCTTGTGGGAGACCCTCCAATGCTACGGCTTCCGGTACGCGGTCGCCACTCCAGAACCTTTCAGCCCCATCGGCCATCTGTTCTGCGAGCAATATGCCCTGCCCACTGCCACTTAAGTTTGGCAATTCTTCTTTATTGATATGAAAAGGTAAATTAAGAATTAAATTAAAACACAAGTCTTCTTAAAACTACTTTAATATTTTAATATGATCCGTTATATTGAATACAACTTTAACAAGTGAACTAGGTACGTCAACTAACATAGATCAACATCAGCGACATGTTTCAACATTTTACGTGATTTTAAACACACATTATAATATTTAGTACATTTTGTTTAAATAGCAAGTTATTACAACTAGGTACAGAAGTGTTTTACTACAAATAATAATAAATACAATATAATAGTAATAGGTTCTGTTAGCATACACAATAATCGACTATTCAACTAATATTATTTGTGGGTTGCAAAATTGTCATTTTTAAACATTTTACATTTTTGAGTTCTGGCAACCCATAAATGATTTTTGTGAATGAAAAAACGGCAGGAATGGTTGAATTACGTTTTCCTCTCACTAATCTATAAATATTTATACCACTTTGGTTTCAAGTGCCAATTAATAATTTACTTTGTTGAATACCAATGAAGTGATTTGCAAGTATTCGAGTTTATAATTCTTACAGTTCAATACTGACAGACTTACATAAATTAGAAAAGCAAATGAGGGTTATCAGAGCCATCTGTAACTTCCGCAGACGCGAACCACTAAGGGAACTATTAAAAAAATTACGATCATGACGGTACGGTCAGCATCAAAAGTCGATTAACACTTCAGTTTTTTAATCTTAGTTATTGAGCAAAATATTAACACTTCAGTTTTTTTTAATCTCAGTTATTGAGCAAAATATTTGTTGAAAATTGCATCGTACTTCTGCTGCAATTTTGAATAAATATTTTGCTCAATAACTGAGGTTAAAAAAACTGAAGTGTTAATCGACTTTTGATGCTGACCGTACCTTGTCAATATACAGGGTTATTGGTAAAACATTAAGAACCTCTTAAGAGGTCATTGTACTCGTCATTATGAACAACTTTTACTATGGGACCAAACATGAAATCAAAAAAATCGGTCCACGTTTTCTTGAATTATAAATGGTGTAACTAACCCGAGTTTGTTTTATCTATATAGAAGCTAATAAATATTATGTATGTTGTAAGAAATCTTTTTAATAAGATACTTTTACAGGCATAATTTTGACACTACACGTTTCAGATTGTCTGAAGTACACATTTCTTTTATGGGGTACTATGAAAAATGTTATAATATATTCAGTATAAATTGTATTAGGTTTTTGTAGGTACATACCTATTCAAAGTCAAAGTCAAAGTCAAAGTCAAAGCATTTATTTCAAATAGGCACATTAAAGGCACTTTTGAACGTCAAAAATTACAACAAATAGAATTGATTCTAGTCGCCCATTCCAAAGGGTAGTTTTCGTATGGAGAAGAATGGGCAAGAAACTTGTATACTTGTATACAAACTTGTATACAAATTGTATAAGACTACCTATATTCTTTAAACTATAAAGTTTAAATATAAACTTTAAACAATATTCGCTATTTAAAATTAAGGTTTCAAGAGTAAGTTGCATTATTAGTAAAATTCTTTGAAGTTTAAAATATACACAACTATATTTCAGACAAAATAGTGTCAAATCTAAAACGTTGAAATAGTATAATAATAGATACAAATTAAAGCCATGAAATCTTCAGAAAATATATACTTTTTCATCTTAAAAGATCGGAACAATATACCAGGGGTTTAAATTAGACAAACTTCGGGTCAAACCGGCCACATCTTACATAGGTACATAAACATTTATGTGTATACATCAACTATAAACAATATAGACCACAATAGAATATAGAGTAACATAGAGTAGATAAACCTACACTCTACGATAACAAATCTTAAGCGTATGCATTACGTTTATACAATTACTATATTTTTTTAAGAGTAAGTTAATAGTATATTACGATACGTGTGACATGAGTAGTCCATTAGTAGGCGTTTAACTCCCTCGCTACGCTCGGGCGCTAATTTCACCTACTTAAGTCACACGTATCGTTTACTGTTTTATAGCTCGTGTGGCCTAAACCCGAAAATGGACTACTTCAGTCACAGAAAAGCGTGACTAATCTAACGTAACGTGACGTGCGGGTGCAGGTCACACAGTGCTATAGACAGTTTTTTATTTGTGCTAAAACATTTTGCAGTGTTACACCTTACTTTGTCTACGTATACGTTGATTTTTGGGCCGTTATTATATTATATTAAATAAAACTTTCATATACTAAATAAGTAGGTACATTTGATAAATTTTACATTTATTAATTTTAGAACGCCAGCATACCCTAACACCGCGTCCTAATAGAAAGCGATCACCGGCCACGCGTTTCGGTTTACCGAATCAAAAGTCGTCGCTCGCATGACTAAAAGTCCTATATCATTTTTTAGCCGATTTGAGTTAGGACAACTACATTTTTCTTTTATGGGATTCTTTATATTTTGTTGCCTTTCAAAATGGTTATATTTTGAGATACGGCGGTTAGTGAAGAATGTAAAGAATCACGGATAGAAAAATGTAGTTGTCCTAACTCAAATCAGCTAAAAAATGAGAAAAATGAGATAGGACTTTTAGTCATGCGAGCGACAAAGTGACATATGAACGCGACGACCGCGTATTCGCTCGACGCGACCTAAGAAGCAATGTGACACGGCTTATTATATAACTGTTGGATCTTTTATCAAAGCCCGCATGCCTTGTACACCTGTTTCAAAAACTATAGAGTGTATAGACACTGTTAGTTACAAATGTAAGCAGCAGACAAAAATAACTAGCTACTGAAGTAAATGAAGAGGCCTAAATATTCAGTGGTAGGTTTAAAATTCAGGATAAGGCCCATCTTCTCTCCCTCTAAATAAAATTATTGGTGAGAACTGTACCTGACTGACCGTTATAAAATTATTATGCTGTCAATCCGCAATGATAGTTGCGGCAGAACTTATGCTGCAATTAATGGTACGACTATTGGAAAGAAATGCCGATACACGGTATTCACTCCAAGACTCGTCTGCTCCACCGGCCATCGGTCCTTCGACAGACATGTCGGTAACTCCGGCTCTTTTCCGGATAATAATATATTCCTGATTTTATCCTTCAAAGAGACTCCGAGCATAGCTCGCTCCATAGCGCACTGAGCGACCTTAAATCTGTGGACCAACCCGACCGTAAGTGTCCACATTTTAGCACCGTATGTCATGACAGGCAGGACGCACTGGTTGAAGAACGTCTTCAAACACTGCGGAATAGGCGATGAGAATACTTGACGAAGTTTTCCAAATAATTAATCATGTATACAGTCTGCATATTCCATAACAACTTTTATAAGTGTCTCATCAAAGCTAGAAATGGCAGTGTATATAATAAACCTATTACAAGCATTTTAGAAGCGGTCGATAAGCTTACACAATACTTAAACTTTGGTTTCCTATGAAAACGGTGAACGGTCACCGAGATGGTTGTGAGACCATCTCGGTGACCGTTCACCGTTTCACGCCGTTTACACATTATGCCGTAGCTGCAGCGGCACCACCGCGGCCGCGGTGCCGCTGTATTAGTTACCCTTGGATTTGTATGAACCCTTACACATGGTGCAGCGGCGCGCAGCGGCGGCGGCGGCGAGTTTTGATAGTCTTATCATAATGTAATGTGTAAACGGCGTGACAGCTGTCCAAATACAGAACGTTTTTGACACCTTAATGTCAAATAGTGGTGAAAATTACCGATCGTCATGACGCCCGTTATAATATGACGGAACCTTTAGATAATAAAAATCATAATCTGGTGTTTCATGTGTCTTTTTAAAGTTGTGACTTTGAACACAAGTTGTTATATCTTACAACATAGTTTTGCAGTTCAAACATCCTTCATTTTCAGGGTATCTAACGCGCAAAAGAGGTTTAGAAACAATAACCAGAAAAGAACCACAAAGTTGTCATTCGTCTCTTCATCTTAAAACTAACAAAATTGCCAACAACGTATCCTTGAATTTAGAACCACAAATATCGCAAAAGAGATATTTTCAAATTGCAAAAAAATCTTTGTACATCAGCGCATAACTCGAAGTTTGAGCTCCACTCTTCACGTTCAGGGTATCTGCCGCACCATGATAGCGAGGGCGTCATGTGGAGGCGGTACATCGAAGATAGGAGTGCCGGAGGAGTCCTTGTAGTCCACATAACGAACTGTGCGAATTATTTCCATGCCTAAAGAGCTGCATATGCGCTGCGAGTAGGCGCCTGTCGCATCTGCCTTGAACAACTAGAAAAGATAGAAATGTAAATGAGAAATAATATTTTTTTTAAACCTTACTAGAATGTGTCAATGTTTTTCTACACGATTACTAAAAATGCTTTCACAGACTGGACTGGTCCACTCACATCTGTGGTACTTTCCTCAAATACATTTCAGACATCAATCTACATGGTCTTCACATGATCTGACCAAGATTATGTCTGGACTTTAACAAGTGACCTCCGAGTTTGTTTCGGCCTTACTTCTCAGAGTAGTCAGATTGGAAACGCCGACCTCATCTAGCTTTTTTTTTAATGTGACATGTAAAAGTGATTGCGAAACCCTATTTACAAAATTTCTTCAAAACCTAAACATTAGCTCAATCACGAAAGACACAAAACAATTTCTTGTAAGCAATGAAAACATTGCAGTGGTGACCCAGTTGAAACTGCAGTAACTTACCATGCAGTCGCGTAGGATCAAACCGAGACAGACACTTTACTTTGTTTAAACGATTTCATCACAATTGCTCTCAAAACGGTAAAGTAAAACATCGGAGTCAACTGGCACTTCCTCGAATAAAAAATTCGAAGACATGTGTGACATCAACCAACCCGCAATGGATCTGCATGGTAGACTATACAAAGTGTTAATTAACTCGACAAACTTTAAGAGGTGCTTTATACCATCGAAATGAACAACTTTCACTATAGGAACGACTCTGAAATCACGAAAAAAAAATCAGCTGTTTCATACATTTTGGTCAACAGATTTCTTTTTTCGTGATTTCATAGTTGGTCCCATAGTGAAAGTTGTTCAGTTCGATGGTCTAAAGCACCTCTTAAAATTTGTCGGGTTTTAATTTTTTAACACCTTATACTATAAGGCGCACTTCACGTATAGAAAGCCTGTGTTCCAGCAGTGTTCTGAGCGGAAATCGAATCCTTACCTACTTATGACAAGTAGCGTAAATAAATTATAATTTATAACGCACGTTGGCATTGTCATAGTCAAATTGGTATTTTCTATCTATTTAAGACCGTAGGTATGCCTCATACCCAGTGGTATAAGGACACCTAGAATCTTTCTACCTTTTTCAATATAGCAATGGGATTTCATGATCAAACCCCATACTCAATATGATTCGGGAACCAAAGGACTCATTCAAATGTACCCTAAGCTACGGCTCCCCATTATTGGAAAAACCCATAAGACTGTTGCGTGACTTCTATAGCTCATTAACTAATGATATAGGTCAGTAGGACAATAAAGGGGAATTCGAACAAACAGGTCCACATCACTATAATCATTTATTCAGGGTGTAAAAAGACTCTTCACATAGCCGTCAACTACGCATTCTGCGGTGCTAGTCTGTAAAAATCTCACCGTGAAAACTTAAGTGAAGTGAGCGTGGAGTGAGCTGTCAATAGTGTCAATTCCTAGCAAAAACAAACTCACTTCACCTAAGTTTTCACGGTGAGATTTTTACGGAATCGACCGGCAGTACATCAAACTAAGTAACATTGTACAAAAATAATATAATTGCTGGGAAACGACTTTTATTTTTGGTAGGAAAATTTGCTGTTTGCGGTAGTGCGCAATTTGTAACACACGCAAAACGGGGTGCTTATAGGTTCATGCAACTATACAGGTGTCGTGGGCGTATGTAAAGTTGTGTTAGAACATTAAAAACTTGTTTTCGTAAAATAATTTCGACCTTCAACATCTCTGTAACCAGAAGGTAACCATGGCAGGTATGGTCCAGTACAAATAAACTATTACAATGACGAGGAGTATAAATGAATTTAGGCTTCGAACTATACTACCTTAAATCCATTCTCTTTGGCGATGTCTATGCTCCTCGACATCAGTTCCTTAGCGAGTCCACGTCCCCTCGCATTCTGATCCACGGAAATTATCCTGCATTCCAAAATTTTGTCCACCTGGAAATTGTTAAACAAAGATATTTGATTTATCGTGATATGAAGAAGATTCCTTGCCGAGATTTAAGCTTTAGACAATGCTGGGTTTAGAGCTACTGATTCGGCTACTATTTAAGTAAACACGTATATTCCATAACCCCACCGGTTAAGCAGACGACAACCAAGGTTGAACTGCAAGATGCCATTCCCAAAAAAAAAATCCCCTGCAAGCATGGCCCTATCTCCAGTGTAGAAAACATTGGCCATGAATCAACAGGGTAATTACTTACGTAACACACAGTAGGAATGTCTTTCATTTTGAAAGTTAGAAAACATTCATTGTGTTAGTTACGTTGTTGTGTAGACAAATTTTTCGAATATATAAATCAATGGAATAGCAATATCCTTCTAAATTATTCAAATACAAGCCAAACCACAGACAGCGTCACTATGTGGGAACTCCTCAAGTTTAGAAATATTATATTACTACAACATTGAATTTGATACTGAGCAATATTTATTACAAGCAATATGTATTAACGCAATTATTATTAAAGCAATATGTATGAGCAATATGTATTAACAATTTTACTCCAAAATATAATCTAGTTAGGGGTATTGACGTTGACTTTTCTTAATTGTGAAGATATTTTTGAGTACTATGAATGCTTCGACCCCATTGAACGAACTATTCGCAAAAATTAATATAAACACACTGACAGCTTACATAATATTGAAAACTGCAGTGCGATTCTGTAACCATCTCACCGTGAAAACTTAGGTGAAGTGAGCGTGGAGTGAGCTATCAATAGTGTCAATTCCTAGCAAAAACAAACTCACATCACCTAAGTTTTCACGGTGAGATTTTAACAGAATCGACCGGCTGATAGCTAAGATATTTTGACCACTTTGGATGCTTCCGACAATTTGAATGAAATGTCTGCGAATACATATATAATTGAAATTATATTCTTCAAATAATTTTGACTACTTTGAAAGCTCCAATCTATCTGATGCTGACTGTACCAGCAGTCGCACTTGCGACAACGGGACAAAGAGAGAGAGCGGGGCGGGAAGAGGGAGGGAAGAAAGAGTGCATGCACACACACTTGTGCATTATAATATCTCGAGTGCCAAAGTCTCCGTTGAGATTGGCCGCCATGGCGGAATACGGTCTGGAGGATTATTAATTTATGGTGTTTGGTGTCAAGTATGAGTATACCTAAAAATGAGTATCAAACGGTCCAACTCACTTGAAACGTGTTGAACAGATCCAGCTCCTGGCTGACGGAGTACAAGATGGTGAATATCTTGTTGTACTTCTCGTCAGACGACTGCTGGATCTTCTCGATCGACTGCTCGATGTCGCCAGGTCATAAGATGCCGTTCAGACCCACTCCCAGCACCTGGAATAATTTTAAATACTCTATTAGGTTACTGAGACAGTGGTTTCGCAAGAGGTGAGTGTGGTTCTCCGTTCTGCGGTAAAAAATCTTCTTTTTCTATAAGTGGATAAGACAGATTAAAACAGAAGATGAACTAGCAGGGGATCGAGGAGGGGGGGGATGGAGGGGGTTCAGGGGATCAGACCGGAATAAATCAGTTTTATATGCACGACTCATAGTGAAAAATGGGGTGGACACTGAAAACTTTTTGATGCATCAAGGCTGCATTGTTTTGAGGCGCGTTTTTAACTTTCCCAGTGTATATATCTGTGATCAATAAACCTATGAGCTTGCGACGGAGCATCAGCAATGGCGATGTTGCAGCGTATGATCCAAGACTTGACTCTTATTTACGAGATGATGTTGCCTTATTTAGGTAAAGTGTCTTTATAGTCATGGATACTGACCGTATCTCCTTCAATAGCGGCGACCGATAGTCCATCAGCGATGGTAACAGCACACAGCCTCTCCAGTGCCGCGTGAGGCTCGCCTCGTTGACACAGCGACACTGCCTTGTTCAGAGGCTCGTCAGCGAAGAAGTTGTTCCTCAGATGCTGTATGACAGCCTCGCTCATGTCCGGGGTTATGGTCACGAAGCGCGCCATCTGAATAAAAATTTAAAAGGTTTTTAAAAACGAGTATGGTCGGGGGACCCCGTCAGGAACGAAGTTTCTTACGCGATATACGCACACACACTCATAAATAATAGAAAGAGATTGAGAGAGAGAAAGTCGCATAGAGGCGACAAACATTTTTCCTTACGTGACGATTTTTACCAGTCCTACGGAAAGCCGCGTTTAGGTTAGGACCTTTGTTCCAAAAAGTAGCTTTTACGCGCGGTTTTTCTCCCGTGGTTTATCCTACAGCAACCGTGAATTTTGCCCGTGTCACTCTCCGGTCCCTAAACTATCTTCATTTAAAAAAAATCACGTTTATTCGTTCTCTGTTTCTGCATGGAAGAAGAATAAACATGCACATTTCATAGATACGGCTAGAAATGATACTTTAACCGATAAGTTTTGTTGAATATCGAAGTTTTAGGCTGACATAATCCATACTAATCCTCTTCACGCTTAAACCACTGAACCGATTTAGTTGTGGTATAGAGATAGTTTTAGTCCCGGGAAAGGACATAGGATAGTTTTTCGACACTTATGCGGGCGAAACCGCGGGGCGCTGCTAGTTGGTAATATTTCTTAGAACTCGTGAACGACAATTTCGTTAAATTATGTATGGGGGTGGGAAAATAAACACGTAGAAACTTTTATAGATAATAAAGTCGTACTGTCTTGAATCGACCGAAGTGTTTCAATTAGCTAAGTTGTATAACACAACTTATCTTGATACTTTCTACTTCTGAAGCAATACTGTATGTTTCATGATTATTCACTACATCTTGTATACAACCAAACAAACAAATACCTTCTTGTACATTTGCAACATAAAGTAGAAATATATTCTCAATACATTTAGCGGGCGGTGGGTGTGCCTTGATAAACGCGTCTCGATCGGCCGAGCTCTCCCGAGCTTTATCGAACGATGCTACGATGTAGCACCTAATTATTCTGTACCGGCCGTCCTGGCTATCTTTGAGCGCTATTTTATTCAGGAACTTTTAATGGATCTACGACTTAATTTTGATTCACTAAACTGATTTAAAAAAACTGGCCAAGTGTACAACACAAGGCAAAAACGCCGAAAAAAACACGTTTGTTGCATGAAAGCCCCCTTAAATATTTATATTATTCTGTTTTTAGTATTTGTTGTTATAGCGGCAACAGAAATACATCATCTGTGAAAATTCCAACTGTCTAGCTATCATGGTTCATGAGATACAGCCTGGTGACAGACAGATGGACAGTGGAGTCTTAGTAATAGGGTTCCGTTTTTTTACCCTTTGGGTACGGAACCCTGAAAAAACTGGTAAATTCTAAGCAGCAGACCGGAGTCTACGTCTGTACTCTGTACCAGTTTGATAGCAACAGGAACAGTCGTCCCGTATTTCAAGTCCCACACTTGAATACAACAAACAAACTGTTGGTGTACTTACCTCTGCCTATTCATTCGGCAATACAGGTCTGATGTTACGTTGAAGTTTTAAGAGACCGGCAAGAAAGCTTTACATTATACTCGTATATTGTACAGACGCCAGCACATCAAGCTACTCGAAACTAAAAATTTCCCAACCAACCTTGAATCTTATGCTTTAGCGTTAAAGTTGAAAATCTATTAAAGAAATTTGACAGATTATAGTAGCTTGATGTGCTGGCGTCTGTACAAAGTTATACAATTTAGGTAGGTATCTTAGTCGAGCCAATAACCCCGGTTCATTGCACGCCAAAACAGTGAAGTGAATCAAATGAATAATGTAATACTTCGAAGCAGCTAGGTATCTACGAATACATTTTATAGCACTGTGTGACCTAAACCCGTACTTAAGTTACGCTTTTCTGTGACTTAAGTAGTCCATTTTTACACAAAAAAGCGTGACTTAAGTGCGGCTTTAGGTCACACGAGCTATAAAATAGTATAGGTACGATACGTGTGACATAGTAAGTCTATTAAGTCACCGGTATTACGATACGTGTGACTTAATAGACTACATTACGATGTACTATACGAGTAGATATTCCCCTGCCTAACCCTTTTATTTTACTACTTCAGATCTGGGAAAGGGAAGGTAAATGATGAAGGGGGAAGTCATTATAACTTGATGCTTATGGACCATTTATTAATTCTGCCAGGCCCTCCTTAATCGATAAAACTTGGTAAGTACTTGTCTACGCCCTATCTAAATTATAAAGCATATCTTGTTTTTTTATTATTTTTATTTTCACCGTAAAAAGCAAATACCTAAACTATTGACGCTGCCTTCCGCCCAGCACGGCACTCTGTCTCGCTCTCACACAGTCCGCGAGCAGTATCGTGCGAGCGAGATAAAGAGTGAATTTTAACTGAGTTAGTATGGGGTCTTAAAGAAAGAGATTCACAAAAGACATGTCAAGAACCTACTATACTAGGAATCACTGGAAAACGAAGAATTTTTCTTACATCAGCATCAAGCTGAGTGTAAGACTTCTTGTCACAGTCATTACGTGCAGCTGCCGACTTCTGTTTTGTGCTTGTGATTATAGATCTATTATGTTTTTATTATTCGAGTTAGTTAATTATTATTTTGTATGCACGTGTTTCCGTGATAAATAAACCTATTTTTCTTGCTTTCAGTATGCTGAACTCGTTTAGTTTTAAAAATATTATTGAAGTGTTAAAACTTAGGTAGTAAATCCATATTATAAATTCGAAAGTAACTCTGTCTTTCTAAGTTACTATTTCACGCCTAAACCACTGAACGGATTTCGATAAAATTTTGCAGAGAGATAGATTGCATCCCGGGAAAGGACATGCGGGTGAAACCGCGGGGCGCTGTTAGTACGTGTACATATATAAAAAAGTGGGGACAGTGCCCAAAAGGCAGGCAGCATTGCCACGTTGTATGGCGGTTATTATAATTTTAAGTCTGATAGCTTATATTTTATCCCCCTTACTTATAAATGATAAATTATATCAGATAAATAGTTATACACCTATTTCTCTCTTTCAGTCGTCAGTAATTTGACTTTCGAAAGAAGAGGACAAAGCGTTGTGTATACTAAACAGTACAGGCGCTATACAACGTTTATTATCTTTTACCAAAATAAAATGCCGTGTCTAACAGAAATAAACATCATTACGCACTTCCAAAAATTTAACTTTACACATCATTAGCGTGATCATATATTCCTCTTATAAAGGTTGATAAAACCATGACCCCGTTTCACTGACTCAGCGTATTTTTTATCACAATAAATTGATGACTGCTGTAATCTTCACACTTCATTAAGTCGAGACGCATTGGGCGGAGGGTTCATCGAGAGAAAGGAAGAAATATGTTTATATTTTGGCTCAGTACCGTATAAAGCAGTCTGCTAGGAAATGCCGGCGCCATCTAGTTTTAAAATACGTAACGATAATATTTGACGTGTGAAAGTGTCTGAAAATATCAACTTACAAATTAACATTTCATTCGGTTTCGAAAGTAACACATTTGAACAAAATCATCGGAGTATCGTTGTATGCATAGTGATATTGTATTATGGGGTTTACAGAACCTAAACGCAAAAAACGCAGTATATGGTCGACTACAGTAAACAAAATAAGCAAAATATATGATATTCTTCAGGATATATGATAGTGTGTTGAAAACATGATACAACAAATTTAATACGATAGAAAAATATAATGAAGATACCTCTAAAAACTTTCTTTTTACAATAAAAACCATACTAATAAACATACAATCATTCTGATTTTTTGTCAGATTATTCTACAAGCAACATACTAAAACACGAGTGTTTTAATTTTTTAGTCCAAACAATAGATTTTTTGTAATTAAATAATTGCTTCATATTTTGTAATAAATGACCGGCATTGTGTCATCGCGCTTCTCTTTCTATTCTATGCAGTCCGACAGTGACCGAGCTTTAGGTCATGGAATTATACTGAAACCATGATAAATGAGTTTGTCGTTCTACAACATGAATTTCGATTCAAAACAAATAATTACATATATCTACATTTTTATACCTATTTCTTAAATCCTTTTTAAATTGATACTCAGTCATTACCATCGATCTTAGACCATTTTCATTTTTTTACCATATAAATGTTCTCTAGATCATAACTAAAGCGTTGACCTATTTCTTACTTCTTGCACACAAACTGAGAAGGAGGGACATTAAGAGGCTGGACCCATTATCCAGTACCATGAAAATGTGTTATTTTATTTTTCTCAAATCGATGCCTTATTAAGTCATCATCATCTGCTGAGCCTTTTCCCAATTAGGTATTTTGGGGTCAGCTTCCAGTCTAACCGGATGCAGCTGAATAATAGGATTGATTCGATGTCTTATTAAGTAAACATCCTAATTTGATGGCACGAATTAAAATCTCATATGTGACGTCACGACCAAAAGAGTTGCTCTCTTACGTTAATTTGCACCTTATTTGCTAGTTAGTCGGGCGTTGGGTTATAAGTCGGATGTTTGTGACGCATTATACACATTACATTTTTTTTTAAATGTTACACAATGCAGCATTCCGCTTTAGTTGTTAAGCATCATACACAGGCACACTTACAAACAGAGTTCTAGATTCACCCCATAACTAACGTAGCGTGAAGTCCTATTGTGATAAACAAACATCTAGTCAGTGACAACAAGCGACGGGCTCAGAGTTTGATAATTAATCATTTCACACGCCCTGTCGCTCGCAGGGGCGGCGCTACGAACGTGCTACGAGCTACAAGCTACGCGCTACGTACGTGCTACGCGCTACGAGAATGTGTCTTGTTGTTTTGAATATGAGAATTTAATATTCCTATTAAAGGTCTGAGTGGGCCGGTTTTTCTTAAAGGAATTGCGTACTTATAAGTATTTGAAGTATTTAATCATCATCTGCCTGGCCTTTTCCCAACTATGTTGGGGTCGGCTTCTAATCTAAATCGGATGCAGCTGAATACCAGTATTTTACATGGAGCGACTGCCTACCTGACCTCCACAACCCAGTTACTGGGTAATACCCCTTGGTAATACTGATTGTCAGACTTTCGGGCTTCTGACTACCCGTAACGACTGTGAAAGATCCACAAATGGCAGCCAGGACTAACGGCTTAACGTGCTTTCCGAGGCACGGAGGGGTCTCGGTATGTAAAGATGGTCACCCATTCACAGACCAACCGGGGTAAGCGTAGCTTAACCTGATCGATCAACCTGTGTGGCTGTTATTATTTAGCTAGGGGCCCCGTACTTAATATTAAGTAAAAACAAACTGTAAAATTCAACACTGATTAGAAACTTGTAATAATATCAAAATATTTGAGAAACTTGTTCTGCTTTTCTATAATCAATTAAATTCGATTTTATTGATATAACATACAGGGACCTTTTCCCGCGTGCTACGGAAAGGAATCTAATATTATAGAAACTTCGCTCAAATCTCTCATTCCGAAAAGGCTCAACAGAGCTAAAAATGCATAAATTCTCCACAAAACTAATTTTAAAATCACGGAAAACCAAAAAGTTCTTGATCCGTAAAACAGTCGAGTCTATAGTTTCGCAGTTCGCCGACCTTATTGACTAGGCTTTGTTGCCGGGAGGGCTGAGGAGGGATGGGAGGAATTCCACCCACTCCCTCAGGCCCTCACGAGACGATATTGCTAACCATTAGTCGGAAAATTTGGCAAGGACAGAATTCAACGTGGTTTTTAAGGCTTTGTGGGTGAGTCCTTTAGAATGTTTTAATTAGTACTTTATAAAAAAAATCTTTTATAGCATAACATACGCATAATCAGCCTATAATGTTCCCACTGCTGGGACACAGGCCTCCTCTCGGTGAGAGGGAGTGGGCTGTAATCTGCCACGCTGGCCCAGTGCGGGTTGGCAGATGTCACATGTGTTATAGGACATACCGGTTTCCTCACGATGTTTTCCTTCACCATTTTGAGAGCAGTGGTGATTAAATTATTTACACAAAGTCCTGTCGCCTGTGTGTGGCCTGTCTGGGTTCGAACCTACAACCTACATATATCTCATAAGTTGCGACAGTTACCACTAATTGTAAGCCGCAACTGATTTAATAATAATTATAATATCAGCCTATTATTGTACTACTGGAGGTTTTTTTTCAAACAGAGAAGGCACACGCATTGATCACCACGCTGATCGCCTTTAAACTTTATAGTGATTTAATCTTTTTTATTGTAAAACTAGCTGCGCCTCGCGGTTTCACCCGCATAAGTTTCGATCCTGTGGTCGAAAGACACGTGGCGCCATTTTTTATCATAATAACGTTATTGTTGTTTTCCTCGGGAACACCACTTTATTTCGGGATGAAATGAAAATACCCTATGTCCGTTTCTGTACCTGACAACGTATATGCATAATTTCAGGATGATCGGTTCAGTGGTTTAGGCGTGAAAGGTAACAAACAAACAAACAAACTTGATATCGCATTTATAATTTTAATATATAGTTAGGATTGTAATTTAATGTTTTATTGATGACTTTTTTAATGTAATGTTTCTAATATTTTTAATTTAATTTAACATGCATGCATATGGACTGGTTCCAAAATAAATGTTCATTTAAAGTATAATCGACGATTTATGAACGTTCGATCCTCGATCTTCTTCATAGAAACCTACGTTTTCGAATGGACAACTAGCTTCAACTTTCTGACTAACTGACCGACTTCATGAAAATTCAAAAGTTGTAAATGGTTCCATTGAAATAAATGCTGTGTTTCAGTTTAATGAGATCGATATAGTTTTTCTAGTTTAGGTACCTCTGCCATGGCCGCTAAAAGGCTCGATCGACGTCATATAAAAATGGTCTTTGTCGACCAACTACAAGCTTGTTTCAAGGATTATAATATTCAATCATCCTAGAAACATGTGTTACCTAAGACATCCTGAGGAAACCGGCATGTCCTAGAACCAAAAATTCGAAAACATGTAACTTCTATTAACCCGCACTGGGCCCGCGTGGTGTATTTTTTTTCCCTGCTTGGTGGATTACAGCTTACTCCTTCTCACCTAGAGGAGGCCTGTGTCCCAGTAGTGGGAACATTGTATAGGCTGATCATTCATACCCATTCGTACCCAAAACCAAACCTAAAATATTAAATTCACGACATAACTCAAAGCTGTACCTATTAGTAAAGTAGATAAACATTAGGTGCCTTTTACTTTAAGATATAAATTGTACCACATTAACTTATTACATCAACCAAGATAATACATTTACTTCCAATTGTTGAAAGCCATAATGTTACACTAAACTTTCTTCATTTCCCAAAGGAGACCGAACTTTATATCGACTGATTAAAGTTATAAGTTCAACGGCAGAAGGATAGCATAGATAGGAAAATTATTACCGAAGTGAGTCCTATCGATTATCGGTAACCTACTGTGAACGTCGGGGACAAATTGTAGTATTAGTAATAGGTATTTTATAGTGAGTAAATATTTTGTTCCTTTGAAGAGGATTATTTCAAACGTCTTATGAACAGAGTATAAGAACAACGTATGTATTTTAAGAGTTGTCTTAAGCACTATCCTTGCTTGCATCCTTGGATGCATTGTGGGCTAAGAGCACCACAGCATGGGTCCCTGGAAACGTCCAACGGCATCGCGGAAGACTCAGGCGCAGATGGCGGGAAGAACTTGGCACTTATATGAGGAATTGGTCCCTATTGGCTCAGGGTCGAGTTGAGTGGGAAAAGGAAAGAGCTAGGCCTTTGCCCTGTAGTGGGGCAATACACTAGCTGCGCACCGCGGTTTCATCCGCGTAAGTGTTGATCCTGTAGGAATATCGGGATAAAAGTAGCCTATGTGTTAATCCTGGTTATAAACTATCTGTGTGCCAATTTTCATCCAAATCCGTTCAGCCGTTTGTGAGTGAGGAAGTAACAAACATATCACACTCACAAACTTTCGCCTTTAAAATATTAGTGTGATACGTTCCTACTGTGAACACAGAAATTTTTATATTTTGACATGTTGCCAAACATATCAAAATATAGAAATTTCTGTCACACTCGTCCTAAATAAAACCTTCCCGAATAATTTTTCGAAATGATGGAGTTTATGGATTTATTCCGGAATGTTGGGGTGTAAGGTTTCCCCTTACACCCCAATCTTCCGGAATAAATACTCAACATATTGTTGAAATTAATCGCATCAAAATACGTTGTGTAGTTTAGGAGAACAACGCTATAAATACGCATTTATATTCAAGTTATACATAATTCTCCATGTTTTGTCAAGCCGCAAAAACAATCTGATCCTGCTGTGTGCGAAGCTGGGGTGGGTCTCTAGTATAAATATAATATGAATTGATCTACAAACTACTATATTGTTCAAAATTCTTAGTTTGTCCCATATCACTATATGGGACAAACTAAGAATTTTTAGGAATGTGGGACAAAACTTCAGGACGAACGAAGAATAAATAGTTTGTGCAGACAATGACCGGACATAATAATATTGTATAAAGAATGTAGTTTCTAACAAAAGATAAACGACGTATTCTATAATATACATAAATGGACGCGCCATTCCGGTCGCCTTTCATCTAATGCTCAAGTCCTTTGAAAACATCCCTTCGCGAGCTGGCAGGGGAAAATAACTTGGTAGGTAAGTATTTAATAACTACTAGTTTATCATATACAAGTAACCCACCCCTGCTTCGCATGGATTTGAGACGTCTTGACAATACATCGAGATTTCTTTATATAGAATAGAATAGAATACTCTTTATTATGTACACCAGCACCATAAGTTGCTTATTATACATTTAACCTCCCAGAATAAATTCCCCAAATGATGGTGAAAGTCGCAGCAAAATCTGTTACGGAATAAAGAAAAACGCAGTCACACAGACAGACACGAACAAAAAGCGACGGTTAGCGAGAGTATGGGTATAAATGCATTTCTCGAAATATATTTCATAGGTCTATCTTTTCCCAACTATGTTAGGGACGGCTTCCATTCTAACGGGATGCAGCTGAATATCAGTATTTTACATGGAGCGACTGCCTATCTGACCTCCACAACCCAGTTACTGGGTGATACAATACCGATTGACAAGAGCGGTAGTCATTAGTCAGACTTTCTGGGTTTTGATAAGTCTGGTTGTAAGACTTTCGGGCTTCTGGACGACCCGTAACGGCTGTCAAAGATCCACGAATGACATCCGGGACCGCCGGCTTAAAGTGCTTTCCGAGGCACGGAAGGGTCTTGGTATGTGAAGATGGTCACCCATCCACGGACTAACCGCGGCAAGCGTAACTTAACTTGATCGACCGAACCGTGCGGCTGTTATTACTTAGCATAGGTCTATAGGGGTTTAATATCTTACGGAGTATTTTCGCACACAAACGCAATGACTTTAATAAAGGACTCGGAAAGGCATTTAATTTTTGTATCGATGACGTAGATAAGTTGAAGTCTGGAGTCTGTATTCGGGCCCGATTGATGGCAAAAAGTTTGCCTTTATTACATGGGATCACACTTAAACATGAATGGCGAAATGTGGATTAACAGACTGGACATCAAGCTACTACAATCTGTCAAATTTCTTTAATACATTTTAAACTTTATCGCTAAAGCATAAGGTTCAAAGTTGATTGGGAAAATTTGACAGTTTCGGGTAGCTTTATGTGCTAGCGTCTGTACTATAGATAGGTACACTTCTGCCTCAACCTTTGGGGATTACTGTCGTTAATTATGTTATCCTATGTGTAGTATAAGTATCAACACTAAGGTATTTTAACAGTGGGTTTAACTAAAAGTTCTGAAACTCTGATTTAATAACAAAACGTTGAGAAATCTATAAGTCAGAATGTTTTTCAGAGTCACAGCCGCAGAATCACTTAAAGAGAGGGTGTTCAAGTGATATCTGCTAAACAGCATTGTCTTGTATGAATAATTAAACAGAAGTGAGTATTAAATGGAGTTGACCCTTTGCGAGTTTCTAAAACATTGCTCTTTTTCGTTTCATTCGTTACAAATGCGTTTCTCGTGTAGGTATTTGTTTGAGAATCTAAAGCTACTGAAGTAACACCACTCTATAATTGCGTAACACAATCTGAATCATTTGAAGCATATTGCTAATCCATTGCTTCATATGTTCCAAAAATTTGCCCACACTACAACGTAAATAACGCAATGAATGTAGTTAAACTGTCAAAATGAAGCCGTTCCTACTGTTAGTGTGTGACGTAATTACCCCGCAGGGTAGAGTACTGGTGGTAGAACAACCCACATGTTCTATAAATTCCATTAAAAAAAAAATATGTATATTTTTTTTATATTTTATGAAAATACTCGCAGAATAAGACATTTTGCGCCGAACTCAAATAAATTGTGATAAGGACAGCAGAATGCCGATGATAACTTTTAGGAAGTAGGTAGGTCGGGAGCTTAGCGAAATCAGTGTAAACATTAGCTCCTAAATAAGGATCAAAAGTGGAATCTTTTTACCGCCGTTTAAGAGGAAATCACGGAAATGTCTTAAGCGGAAATGCGGTCGGAGACTTTTAAATTCGAGGTTTTGTCTCTCGCCTATTCCCTTCTCCAATATTGGACCAATTTAAAAGATATTTCATAAACTGAATAAGAAGGATATCTGTGTCCCTGTAGTTGTCAAATTTGTAAGCTATTGGCCTCTATTGACAGCGGTTTAAACCGGCAGCTTTGAGCATTTTTTGAGGGTTCTAGTGCTCATAAAAATAATGAATCATCAAAAAGGAAAACATAGGGACTTACAAGTAGTTAATATTTATTACTATGTAATAAATCATTGCTTTATGGTCATTAACCAGAAAGAAAACAGGCGAGAGCGTTTCTTTGTAGAAAAAACCACACGCATTTCCTCTTAATAACTTAATGATAATTACAAAATACGAGTAAGTATGCGTAGAACGTATTCTGACTGAGACATAAGCATAACGGGCGAAATATGGGTGTACTATAGTGACACCTCTGCCTATATAGCGTTTTTTTTTATTTGCAGATGGGAAATCATCAAATGACCCCTCCCGCTCTGGGTGGAGCGGAAGGGAGTGTCAGACTCTTACTGACTAAAACCCACCCGTGTTCCTTCCTTAGCCCTTTATGTTCCGGGCCAGCAATAACCCTTTCGGACAATCCCGCTGACCCGGCAGACTTCGGTCCTAACGGGCCCCTTCAAATGATGCTGACATCTCTTTAAGGCGTGCGTGGAACACGCACGCGCCGTCCGGCACGAGCCTGATCCTGATCGGACGGTGAGCTACTCCGTCCGCAGGCCCGCGCCTACGGTGGCCGGGAGTCGTCACGCGGCTCCCGACGCCCGGAGCGTCTCCCGCGGCGGCTGGGACGAGAAGCTCTCTCCCTCAGCCATCCCGCCACCTCCATCGCGCGAAAAATAAATCAGCTGTTCCCTACATTTATGTTCGTATAACTCGTCAAAATGTAGGGAACAGCTGTTTTTTTTTTCGCAATTTCAGTTTTGGTCCCATAATAAAAGTTTTTCATAATGATGAGTACAATAACATCTTAAGAGGTTGTTAATGTTTTACCAATAACCCTGTATAACCTATTGGGAAATACAAAAATCCTTAGGTTTTCTTAACAGAATTCTCAAGCCCGTTTATCACAAAGCATCAATAACTGTAGACCGAGCAAAAACCGGCGCACGTGGGAAATTGATATTCCTGAAGATCCCTTTACCTCCCCCTCCTTTATACTGCTTTATATCGAACTATATTACGGACTTACGACTTCCTCCGAGTCAAGATAATAATCTATCGTAGTACAAGATTCACTTATTTACGTTAGATACAGTGTATGTAGGTACAAACGACGACAAAATACCAAGTTAACATTTCCAGTTTTAGCTGACTTCGCGTTATTATAGGCTTTTCGTACAGTGAGAAGACAGCTTATACTGGAAATATATAGCTGGATATGTCGTCGTGCGTAAGAACAAAGATATTTATTCGTCGGACATGGTAGGTACAAAGTTGGTCAGCAGGCTGTGTTTATAATCAGGGCACATCTGCCGTTAAAATCGGCATACGAATATTTACATTATTACACATGGGTGTAAAACCCAACTTTTAAACTACGTATACCTACTCCAATAAACAATACAAAACACAGCCTATAGACATAAATATACATTTATATTATATTTTAAATACCTACCAAAGTTAGCTGAGAAGAATGAGACATTTTAATCGAAGTTTTTTTTAAGAAAATTTTGTAGGTATGTAACAGTCTTTAAAAACTTGCTTATCTATCGAATTATTTTTGTTGTCATTTGACCATACCGTTTAAGTTAAAATAACTTCTAACTTCCGACCAACTCCTTGTGAGGATTTTTTAAAATCCGTTTAAAAACCAAAATGCTGGCAACTTGTAAAAACTAACTCATCGCCGCAAGGTTGCCTGCTTGTCGGTCTTCTACAGATTGTACTTCGGTGAGTGTGCCCAAGAACTCCACGACCTCATTCCACCGGCCCCCTTCTCTACCTTCGGACATCCAGACGCACTGCAAGTTACCATCCCTACCTAGTTGCTATTCCACCAATTCGCACTAAGCGTTTTCAAATGTCCTTTATAATGCGCACAGCAAAAGAGTGGAACTCTCTACCTGCGTTTGTGTTTCCGAGTGCATACAACCCGAATCTCTTCAAAGTAAGAGTGAACAGGCTTCTTCTGGGTGAGCTCACTCCATCGTAGACTTTGTCTCTGTCATCTCTGACCTAGACTAGAGTCAAGAGTAAGCCCATTTCAAATAAAAATAAAACTAACTGTCTTTAAATTCGCATAAATTAAAATAATTTATATATTTCTGTAAAAAAAACATTAAGTAAGTACCTACCCCACCCTACCCTTCTTCAGGGGTACCTAATCGAATGAAAAATAAAATAGAGATCGTGACCCTTTATATTTTTACTAGCTGCGCCCCCCGGTTTCAACCGCAAAAGTTTTGATCCCGTGGGCATATCGGGATAAAAAGTATCCTTTATGTCCTAAAAATTTGGCACAAATTGCCAAAATTCATCCAATGTGCCAAATTTCATCCAAATCAGTTAAGCTGTTTTAGCGTGAAAGCGTAACAAACAAACATATGAAAAAACAAATATTTTCTCTTTATACTATTTTTCATGTAGGTAAGTATATTTTACATAGTATATAAAACGAAGTCGCCAAAATGTCTGTACGCGCATAACTTCCGAATGGCTGCACCAAATTGGATATATAATTCTTTTTTTGTTGTGTTCGGTATTGCCTGGACAAGGTTTGTATTTGTATGAAAGAAAATTTCGGAAAATCGAAAAAAAAATAGCACCCGTGCGAAGTAGTAGTTTAATAAGCTCCTATTTGGAAGACATAAAGAAAATCCCTTTTGCCAAACTAAAAAGTCTAGCTCTAAGTTACTCGTTCAGTAAGTCCGGTAGTGCGGTACCCTAATTGAAACTGCCAGCTCACAAAACCTTTCAATAAGGGATCGTTATTGGCGTACTAAAACGAGCCGTAAACGGATGCTCCCAATATCAATCATTCCCAAACGCTGTAATACGCTGTAGCCACTTTATATATATGTCGCAGGTTTATAACAAAATCATGTTTTTGATCAAAAACCTAGGCTATTGATCAAGAACCGGAAGAAGACAAAATTATTACTTTATGTTATCATAAACCTGAGAAAATCCAGTTTTTTTTTTATCAAAAACCTAGACTGTATTAGTTTTATGATAAAAACAATGTTGGTTGCTATTTCTTTAAATAAATAAAACGTCTGACGTCGTTAGAAATAATACTGCGCGCTCGTTTTATTTCTAACGACGTCAGGTCGACGGAGCCCCGCTGCGCGGGGCTCCTGTTTCTGTCTGTAGGGTTTAAAGGAACCTAACCAAACCGAACCTCGGGGTGCCCCTGACGTCGACCGATTTCCTTCTACATTTTTAGCCAAGGGCCTGCAGTTACACTTAAGTTTAGCCGGCTAAAGATAGAAGAAACTAACATTAACACCTCGTCGAAGATAAACCTAGGTTTAGCCGGCTAATCTTAAGTTTATGTTCACACCTACCTTTAGCCGTAACAAAACATCTATACCCCTACCCATGTTGGCAAAAAATAAATGATTTGATTTGACCAGCGCTTATATTTTATCATACACCCAAACTAGTTCAGGTTTTTGATCAAAAATCTGGATTGTTAGAGGTTTATGATGAAATTGAGTTTAAAATGTGTCATCTTCCGGTTTTTCATCAAAAACCTAATTTTATGAAAAACCTGCGACATATATACAACCTTTTTTTATGTGCTAGGCAGTACTTTATTAAGTAGGTACTAGCTTCTGCCCACGATTTCGTTCACGTAAAATTTCTTGTTCCCCTGACCCACCGCGTCGCATCGCATCACCCTCCCCAGAGCCGCACCGTGAAGTGAAATAGCCTATAGCCTTCCTTAATAATTGGGCTATCAAATGCAACAATATTTCTTAAATTCAACAAGTAGTTCTAGAGATTAGCGCGTTCGAACAAACTCTTCAGCTTAGGTGCGGATCTAGGTTTTCACTCAAAAATGGGGTAAATAATTTCTCATGCGGTGAGAGCCCTTTAAAAAAAAAACTTTCGCCACCTGCTTATTGCAATTTAAACTGAACAATTACACCGTACACTGAACAATGTGCCCCCCTTTTTGAAGATGGCGACTACTTATCTATAACTTAGTTATACATATACTGTATACAAAGTAAAAAAAACAGGTTATATAATTGAAAGTTTTAGTCTCATTTCGGTCGTTGAACTCCCCCCCCCCCCCCCCCGCCCCGATCCGGCTGCTTCAGCTTTATCTATTATCTTAGTACCTATGTATAAAGACATGGCACATCAAGGTTTTGAAAGGGACTGTCACCACTTTCTGAAGCTCTTCAAGATATTTGAGAGACGCCCGCGAACTGTAACAGGTGGTACCTATGTCGTGTGTTAAGTAAAGTAAATCGAAAGTATTGTTTAAATTAGACATTAGAAAATGACCAAGGATCTAGAGTCTGAGAGTTCTTTACAACGCTAAAATATTATTATTTCAAAGAAAATGCATTCATTCATTTAAAAACCAATAAATAAGTTAAAGTTATCATAATAAACAGATACACCGCGCGCTGCAGGTATCTAACTAAACTATAAGTACTAAAGAAGGTACAATAATTCACGTACAAAAACTCTACTTACTACTTGAGAAACAAACTCTTCTAAATAATTAATTAAAACTCTATTTTATTAGAGTTAAGACAAAAGTTATAACTTCGATATCACTGGCCGGGACAAAAAAACGATCTCTAAAAAAAAAGAAAACGTCAATCGAAATAAAAGACAAAACCCTCACATTTTTTCCAAACTCAAATAAAGAATATCGTCCAAAGTGGCAATAGCACGTACTACATACAGCCTAGTAGTAAAAAAAGGTAAAAAAAAATTATAAGAAAGCGGTGGCAAAGAGGTTGTACTCACCGTGCGAAGGCGTCAAGCTCCCGCTGCGCACTGATAAGGGTCGCGCGCCCTGCCCCACTGAGCGGTGCATAGATTATGCGTGGACCAGCGAGGCCGGATTGTAGATATCGACAATTGATTTTAGAGGTGTTATGGACGTATTGTATGGCTCTTTCATTTAAAGATTATTGAAATGTAATATTAAAGGATTTGTTCGTTGAATATTGGCCTTATCTCGTATAAGTTTTATTTCATGAGTTCGTTATAAAGTACCTGTTTTTATAATGCCGTTTTGTTTTTGATATTGAATTAAAATAAGTAACTATTATTAATGGTAAATTATTAAAATTATATTTATGAAAACTCATGTATATATTGTGTCTGCGTAGCAAATGAAGCCTAGCAAAAGTTCGTAGCAAGACGTAGTAAATGTAGCGTAGCAAACGGTTGGCCAATCTTTGAATATGAAAGTCTTTGGGGAACGGTTTAGTTCGGTAGACGTTTTCCGACTGATTTGTCGCGGTGAAGTGAAAATTAGATGGGTCAAGGTCGTAGCTATGGGACACGATAGGGTTTTTCCTCTTCCCGGATTGATATTTGGACCAAATATCAAATTATTGAGTAATTTCATTAAGTACTTCAATTTGTTTTTCATTTTTATTAACTATTGGGTACATTTAAATTGATAATCTGGATATTAATACCTACTCCATACAGAGATACATGTAACTGGCTTAACTAAATTGTACTTCATAACATTATTGAAAGCAAAGCAAAGGTAATTTCAAAAGGTATAAACAGTAGGTGGGTATGTGTAGGTAGGTACGGTCTACAATGTCTACATGTTTGCTACGCCGTAGCTGGCGCGATGATTTCCCCGCTACGCGACGGTGTCGCACGTAGCATGTGGCTGTTAGTCTGAAGTAGCCGTAGTACGTAATTGTCTATTGATTGGTATGATGAAGTGAAGGAGTTGCTTCCATCTAACCGATTTTTTTTAACCCATTCGGGCCGAACTCGGCTCTCGAATTCGGACTCTGAACGGACGCAGTTAGCAGATCTTGTATTTTTTAGGGTTTTAGACAGTATAACCTGAATAAAAAGGTAAAAAATATGTGTTTCTTAAATAAACAATTAAGAGCTTAGAAGCCGTAACTAAAAATTAAGTTGCTAACTTCGTAGGTACCTACGCAAACCGATAGATATGTACAGGACGCCAACACATCAAGCTACCCGAAACTGTCAAATTTTCCCAATCAACTTTGAACCTTATGCTCTAGCGATAAAGTTGAAAATCTATTAAAGAAATTTGACAGATTGTAGTAACATGATGTGCGGGCGTCTGTACCTACAGTATTGAAAGCATTCAACATGAGGTATTCAGCAGTGGCGTGCCTAGGGGTCAAAATTAGGGCAAGCCCACAGATTTTCAACGTATAAAAAAAACGCCCAACTGAGGGATTGGCTGATTTTCAGTTACTAATGTTTGTGTTCGAGTTTATTGATTGGTATTTTTTTTAATATATTTATTTATTGATAGGTTTAAGTAAGTTTGTTGTTGTGAATTATGATTTTATTAGGGCAAGCCGGGCTTTTTGGCTTCTATGAAGGTACCGCCCCTGGTATTCAGGTACCTATACAAAAGGAACAAAGGCAGTTTTCTTCTTATAGCGCGTCGATGGCAAAAAGTTTAAATATCTTTGGCCTAGAATTCAACTGCGCTAACTCCGCTCACTGACGCAGTCATAAGATCATCAATTGCACAGGTTGATATAAATACTAGACAGATACAGCACCCTAATTGCGTAACACACTATTAATCTCAATCTGAAGGAAAAAAACCATCCATCCAAATAATACTAATCCATTGCTACGTATGTTCTAAAATTTTTTCTGCGCAACAACGTAAATAACGCAATGAATGTTGTCGAATTGTCAAAATGAAACTCATCGCTACTGATAGTGTTTTACGCAATTACCCCGCAAGTTGACATAGGTATTACAGAGACGATATTTCTACTAAATAAAATGCCAACTTCTATGTTTATTTCATTTTTGCACCAGATGTTCGTCCATCGAAGGCGTTGACGCAGCGTAAACGCTGTGCTATCGCAAATATGTAGATACAATAATTAAATCGAACGAGCAAAATACGAACCACCACGTTGGCGTTATTGTTGAGCATTGAGCAACAACCAATGCAATAATATATGCAATATAATAATGCAATAAGTACCTATATAGTGTTTTGCTAGCCTAAATCCATGGTCACAAAAAACGAAATATTTTTTTCTGTGTGGCTAGGTTTTGTTACCTTTTTCTCTCCTCTTCTTCTAACCGCTTAAACAACACGGTGACTGCCCTAGACTCTTTGTCACTTAAGTGTCTAGACACATTGTATTAATGTTAGGTATAGGTACCTCGCATGATAGTCTTGACGCCTCGTTAAAAATCTGTCTATGCGCATATGACTGACAAAGACACCTACCTACTTGAATGTAATCGTTCGAAACTTCAAACTGATGGCTTATGTGCACGATCGGAAAATACTGATGCAGTTCCGCAAGCTCAGTTTGACCTCTCCATGCAATCCAAATAAGCTTCATTCCTACTGATTGCTTGACCGATCAAACCATCGTCTGAAGAAAGTTTCTATACTTACTGCGATCGCTATTTAGTTACCAAACATGTAAATATATGTGTTTATGAAAAAACAACATTAAAACCTACATATAAAGATCAGTTTGCGCTACAACTACAACATTTTTATCAATACAATTAATCATTCTGAAATTAACGTAATTTACACTGATGTAAAGTTGATATTCGTTTAAATGGTGAAAGTGAAACAAGGACTCTAAACTTTAGTGCGCGCCGGGTGTGTCGCCGTCATAAGCCTCCCGTCTCCTTATTGGGTCACGTAGGATGACGCACCTCGATTCGAGACCTCTTCAATAAGTACTACTTAGATGATTAGATGCAACTAACAATGACCCTTCAGGAACATTGCTCATTTTATATTCACGCGCGATGGTCTTACCTATGTGTAGGTATTAGGTAAAGTTTGTGTTGAGTTTTTGGTGCGGTTAAAATCAAACTTGGTTGAAAGAATTGGTTCTTTAGAAAACAAAACAAAAGGAAAGGCATTGTAACCTTCGTTAGGTTTGGACTTAGCATGAATTTTTGAACTATTTGATCGTCAAATATCCGAGGGGTCCTTCACTTACGTAGGCTACCTATTTTTAGGATCTTTCGCATTCTAATCTCATCAAAATAAACCTGTAATTTATCTCTGCTTATTTACGAAATGTACCTATATTTCATTTTATTTACCTCAGTCAAAATAATCCTCTAATTTACCCTCTTGTGAATTTACGGAATTTACCTATATTTTGACACGTTTTTGTCACTGATGGTCGCCGTCGCTGAGATGAGTTTGCGACTTAATTTGAAAGTTTTTAAGTACCTACCTATGAGGATCTGCCTTTAGGTTTAATACGTAAATAGAAAAAGCAATAGCATTCTTTGAGTTGCAGCAACCAGGAAAATATAGGTACCCATCGGGGAAGTCCACAACGCTATAATACTACCGTTTGAATTCTGTAATTACAGAAACAATTAAAAAGCCATTGCGTCTCGCGTGGATCCTCTTTCGATACGAAGGGTTAGGTAATGCTGCAATAAGATACCAAGGGCATATTTCTTTACATCCGGATAGGAACCATCTACAAAATAAATCTGTCAGTATTACTAGATAGTAATACTGACAGATTTATTTTGTAGATGGTTGGTTGTAGCAGGTATCTACCTGCTATATAAATTAACTGGAACTTATTAACTAAGGGTGGTAAAATAACTCGTTAGTTTCGGGAAAACTCGCCATTAGGGAGCCATTTATAGGCAACAAAAGAAAAGATTATAAAAAGACGGTATCAGTGTTAGATAACGATATTTATTTTTCATTAAAATATCCACGAATTCGGGCCATTTTTCTACAACTTAAATAATAATAGGTACCTAATTCAAATAAAAAATACGTTTATTGAAGTAGAATAACTATTAAAGTTTAATAATAATATATAATAATAATAATAAAATATTCGAATTAAAATATCACACTAAAATGAATTCTCCAAACTCATTTCATAATAATCAGTACTATTTCCCTCAAATTTTTCTTAGAGCCCGTTGACCCACAATAACTAAGGCCATACATAATTTTCTACAATAACAATAATTTGCACTAAATAACTAAATGCCAAGACAATAATAACATACAATATTTAGATATACAAGTAAAATAGTAGGGTAAAAAAATGATAGTAGTTATAAATACGGAAGATCAAAAAACAAGACTTACATTTTATCATTTAAAATTAATTAATACTTCTAATATTAAGTAGCACCCGGGTAGGCGGGCTAGAGCTTACTTCAGACGTTTTCCTGCAGGGTTGGGCATAGATATACTTACAACTATTTAATAGGTACACCGACATATCGCTAATTGTTATGCTTACGGTAGTAAATGTAACAGAATAATTAGCTTACATAATTTTAAAGAAGGGTTTAAAGGATATTTCTTATTATAGGGACAAGCGATAGTGGCGACACCTGCAGATTTTCTCTAGAGCTGCATTAGTTAGGCGCTACTGTTGGTGTTTAGCTTGGGGTAAAATACTTGTAACATCAATACAGTCATGTTCGTTAAAGCAGGCCTATAATTTTTGGTACACAACATCAGGAAATTCAACAATTACAGTCTGATGCAAACTTTATGGCGGCTCGGAACATGAGTCGAGTCTCTGCCCAGTAACATATTCACCTGTCAGCAGAGGTGAGGGGTGAGGGGTGAGGTACAGGGTTCTGAGCAGCGAGTAGCGCACTTCAGAACCGCCATAAAGTTTGAATCGGGCTGTACAGGCGCCAGCACATCAAGCTACACCTAACTGTCAGATTTTCCCAATCAAATTTGAACCTTAAGCTTTAGCGATAAAGTTGAAAATCTATTAAAGAAATCCGACAGATTGTGCTAGGTTGATGTGCTGGCGTCCGTACTTCGTATTTATTCAGTAACATGCGTATAATTTAGTTGTTGCTAACTGGAGGAGAGTGCCTCGTGACAGAATAGAATGGAAATTGCTAAAGGCCTTTGGCATCAGGCACGCTGTATTTAAGGCCATACTTTAACTTGAACAACGAAAAACAATTCAGAATAAAACGCCAGTGGGATAGCGGCCTAAGGCGACTACATGACCTAAAGCGCGGTCTTTGTCGGACTGCATAGAAAAGAAAAAAGCGCGATGACACAACGCTTGTAATTTATTGCAAAATATGAAGCAATTTATCTATTTACAAAAATCTATTGATTAGACTAAAAATGAAAACACTAGTGCTTTAGTATGTTGCTTGTAGAAAAATCTTAATGATTGCATGTGTATTAGTATGGTTTTTATTGTAAAAAGAAAGTTTTTAGAGTTTATCGTATTAAATTAGTTGTATTATGTTTTCAACACACCATCCACCTAGCATATATCCTGAAGAATATCATATATTTTTCTGATTTTGTTTACTGTAGTCGATCATTTACATTTATTGTTTCTAAAACTTGCGTTTTTTGCGTTTAGGTCCTGTAAGCCTCAACGGCTCGCACCGCATCGGATCGGAAAGGATACGAACGGATGCGGCGACAGCCGATCGCGTCCGGCAGGATGTCGACGCATACGATCAGCTCCGTACATCGCTTGCGAACGTATCCGTTTCTGCGCCTAGTCAAATAGTTTCATTCCTACCGTATTGACATGTTCTAATTTTTGAAAATGGTTGAAGTTGACGTAGTTGTTGGCTATGGATATAGAAGCAGTAGAAAATAATCATAAAACACAGAAGAGGAAAAGAAAAATTTGGACGACAGCCGAAAGGATTCGATCAGATACGACGACAGGCGAACGGATCCGTACGCGCGTCGCAGCATGCTTTCGGCTACGATCGCATGTCCCGGAAGACGCCCGCGGTCAAGTTGCTGTGCGCGGCTTGGTAATATAGACTTTAAATACTGTGTCACGATTTAATATCGTTTAAAGATTGTCAAATCCGTTCCGATCCGATCTGATACGAGCCGTTTGGTGGAAATCATCCTTTATACTCCTTTTGCTTCGCTTACGTTAACACATCCGGTTTACACACGCACGCCGGTTACAATGCGTGCCACGAAAGATGAAACTTGACACACCACGTGGTTTGACTTGCGCAGAACACGATTTTAGGTATCTTTAGCGGTATGAGGTCTGAGTGCGGGACGGGACCGGACGTCATAGGGGCAGCGGAAAGAGAGGGAAAGGCGGGGTCAAGTCTCATCTTTCGTGGCACGCATTATACACTGCGGCCATCGAGAGAATGCATTCTTGACACCTGTCACTGTCAGTTTTATACAATCGAAAACGTGTTTTACGAATTTGATCTTTATCAACTACTAGAATTGTCGCACTGACAGGTGTCAGGGACGCATTCTCTCGACGGCCGGACTGCAACTCAGTGTAGTGGCCTAAAAATAACAACGGAACGTCTTTATAAATTGTATAGAATAGGACAAAACCTGAAACATTATTCTAGTTATTATTTAAGGCCGTTGCAGTATAGGACAAGCAGTTAAGACAGTCAATTGATTTACTTATATTTACATAAAGGCCTTATAAAATGTGAAGGCACTAATTGGCATTAGTCCTAGGCTATAATTTAGAACTAATACGTGAATAGAGAGCGTTAATTACTACGGTCCGGCCGTCGAGAGAATGCACTAATGACCTCTCACACGTTTGCCCGCCTACCTGTTGAAAGACCCCACGCGTCGGAGTAGTTGAATGGGCGCAGTATGTCATTGTTTTATCAATGACACTGATGTGTACACTTGGTGTACCGTTGACGTTTCGAGTACTTTTTCTTATGTACACTTGGTGTACACTTGATGCTTAAGGGGTTAAAGATCAAATTCGCAAATCACGTGTTCGTTTGTATGAAACTGACAGGCGTTATGAACGCATTCTCTCGTTGGCCGGACTATAACAGAATCAAATAGTATTTTACTACGAACCTCTACATGTTTATTATTAACATTTAACTATTCATTTGTAAAATGCTTACCTTTAACGAAGATTATTTATGTTTCAAATGTTGATTAGAACCTATTTTCATTAAAAATCTGCAAGAAGTTGCGTAACACACTTACACTGGCAATGCGTATTGTCGGCGCATCACAATGCGCGTGATTGACCGCGGAGAATGCGCTGGGTGTTAGGGTACTAAACCGGTACGCGACCCCCCCCCCCCCCCCACTACTACATACGTTGTTCATGTTTAATTACACCTACTTAAATACAGTCCACTTAAGTCCGATTGAGCTTATTTAATACTCCTCCAGCATAGCTATTCACAACCACTCGATACGCTTCTGTAGTGTATCCAATATCAATCAATGTTATCGTAGGAGTCCTCTAAACGCTGTTCACAAGTCCAAACCCCAAAATTTTTTTTTCAGTTTAAATCGAATAGTCGACCGCTATTCTTCCGACAGCTGTCTGCTGTCGGGGGCAAGGCAAATCAGAGGGGCAATTCTACTAATTTTAACAACGTTCACAGTCTGATCTCAGTCTCAATCTGTCAAAAAATACTTCAAATTTCCCTACATTTTGACAAGTTTTTGACATTTCTTTGTCGCTGAGATGAGACTGCGACTAGATTTTGAACGTTTTAAATTACGAGAATTGGCCTTCAGGTTATCGAAATGTGTAATTTTCGATACGATAGCCTGTCGGATGGTTGTGAATAGATATACTAGACCCAGGTCCTTCTGACACCTTTCATTTTGTTCAACAGAATTCATTGTTGTCACGTTACGTAATTTAGAAGAATGATCAACATTATAAAATCACTAGATTCGTTGCATAACAACAACATAAAAAGTTTACCAATAAATTATTTTCATGCTGAAATAATATTTTATAATTTTGGCCTAATCATAATTTATAGCCTCAATTTGAGATTACATGACTCATTTTTTTTTACTCGGACTCCTTTGTTCATAGTATTACAGACATACATATCTACAAGATGAGAAGCATTATCTTTCATGCAGTCCCTTTGTAAATACTTTGTACAATGAGCCAAATACTTTTAAAGGAAATAAACTTCCTTTTCGAGACGGAGATATGAGTTACAGCATTGTAGGAGATTATTAGTTTTGAACATCAAAAAATGATGAACTAAAATGAAACTCTGCAAACGTGATGGTTATTGATAGCTAGACACGATTAAACAAAATTTATTAAATGTATGTAATTTTATAAATGACGAATCTAGATCAATCTACAACCTGATATTGACCTGGAAATTGTAAAAAACGTATGAAAATTTGAATTTCGCCGGCTACCCTGATGCTTTTGCCTTAACTAACTAATGTAACTACACAAGGTCACTGACCCTCAAAAAAACTATCATTTTTTTTTAGATTTTTTGTAACCATCATATCTGTGGAGTTGCTCTAACTAATAAAATTTAACATTTTTGACCATCATCCATTTATTTACGCCACTGTAACCCAATAACCTAATCCTAGCTCTCTTTAGGCGGCAGTTTAATAGTTATTCCATTAACAACGCCATTAGTATCACAACTATTGATAGTAATAACGATTCTGTTCGAATCTGGGCAGGAACGCACGGGATCGCTCTCAACACTTTCTGGAGGCTTCAAAGTCAACATCTGAAGATCTTTATCAACCTCCGGCGGTTTTAGGATAAGGGGGGGAAGATCTTTATCGTTTTTGAAGGTCATTAGGTTAAAGTCTGGCGGTTTGAGGTCTAACATCGGCAATGGTTTTGGGCCTTCGTTGTTGATTTGTTCTGTGGAGTCTTTGGTACTGATTTGTTGGTCACTGGCCACCTCGCCGTTTGCGAAGTGGACCGGGTAATGCTGCTTCAGTTCTGATAGTAGACGGAATCGGGAGCCGCATATTGTGCATCTGGAATAAAATTATAGAAGATTGTTCAGAAGATTTTGTTTTATTGGGCAAGAATCTGAATTATGTGTGAGTACAGAATACAAAAAATTGAAAGCCACGAAGCATGTCACATGCTTTATTACTTTTAATTTTCGACTGACATGCTGGACGAGAAGTCTGTTTGGCTTTTTAATGCCTCATGCGCTATGGGATGCGGTAACAACTGGCAAAGCTGTATTGTTGAATGAGTGTAAGTACGTCTTTCTCGGAAAATCCACATAATTTATTATACTGAGGGTTAATTTAATTGAAGTCAGATATCTTTTATCCATGTAATAAATTTGAAGTCTGACAGTTCTAGTATGGAAAAACTGTCAAAAATTCTATATTTATTTTCAGGATAAGACTCATTCTAGATATAAAAGTTTGGTGAAATTCGCCCTGAGCGAAGATATGTCCGATATTATCCATATTAACCATATTTATTTATTGATAAAGGATCTCGAACAAAAGGTGTACCCAATACACAATATACATAAATAAAGGGCAACATCAGGTTAGGAGCACTCATTTACTTAAAAGAGACCACAGCATGCACTAAGCTAACAAAGTTAAAGTATTAATAATAGGTAACATTTGGAAACGTTAATAAATTATTAAAGGATATAAAAAAAAAAACAAAAATATAACATTTAGATCTTTACGGACTGATTTTTCAATCGACAGAATTTTATTTGTGGAATAAAATTGACGTCTGAGAGATGTTTTAAGGAAGAACTGTCAAAAATTCGAAATTATTCCTCAGATAAAATTATCTGGCGTTGGAAAAATCAGACCTAAATGTTATATTTTTTACTTAAATTAAACTAATATTTAAAGATGAGTGTAGTGCCAGTGAGTTAGAATTTTATGTCGTCCATTTTTGACATAATTATTATTGTGTCACTCACTGGTATATGTTCTGTCCGATGTGTTGGCGCGTGTGCTTCACTAAGTCGTTACTCTGAGAGAACGCTCGCTCACAATACTTGCACTTGTAAGGTTTCTCGCCAGTATGTATTCTGATGTGACGCTTCAGGTGATCTTTGCAGGTGAACCTGAAAAAATTATTCAGTAGGTAAAGTAAAAATATTTTTTTTTACCGTCAAGGGCACCTGATCCGATATCGAAAAAAACATCTGCTGATTCCTACATTTATGCTCGCATATCTCGGTCAAAATGTAGGGAACAGCTGATTTTTTACCGCGACCGATTTCTTTCATTTTTAGGGTTTCTTACCCAAAGGGTAAATACGGGACCCTATTACTGAGTACTACATTGTACATACTACTCCACTGTCCGTCTGTCTGTCTGTCACGAGGCTGTATCTCATGAACCGTGATAGACGGACAGTTGAAATTTTCACAGATGATGTATTTCTGTTGTCGCCATAACAACAAATACTAAAAACAGGATAGAATAAATATTTAAGCGGGCTGCCATTTAACAAACGTGTTTTTTCGGCGTTTTTGATTTATAGTGCAGAACCCTTCGTGTGCGAGTCCGACTCACACTTGGCCAGTTTTAGTATATCATCAGAAGAGGGATAACAAGTATGTTCTATTATTTATTGCATATATATGGTTTCAATACTGTATATACCAGTTGTACTCAGCGCTTCTCCTCCACATGTATTATGCGCACAGCCAAAGTGTGAAACTTTCTGCCAGGATCTGTGTTCCCTTCCACATTTAAGCCGTCTGCCTTCAAAGCAAGAGTGAACAGGCATCTTCTGGGCACGCTCGTTCCATCATAGACCTCATCCATCGCTTTCCATCAGGCGTGATCGAGGTCAAGAGCAAGCCCATTCAGAAACAAAAAAATAAAATAAAAAATATATTCTACGATGTCATAATTCATGTCATACCTCATATTACAAGTCTCGCAGGCAAACGGCCGAATAGCCAAGTGTATCATGGAGTGTTTCTTCAGGGAATTCTGTTTGGTGAAGGCGGCGCCACACTCCTCGCATTTGTAAGGGTGTTCCCCTGTATGAGTGGACACGTGCGACCTCATCTGACCTGGAAGTCAAGTGTTTTATGTATGACTTGATAATTGACCTGGAACTCGAGTGTTTTAAGTATTTCATAATATTTTGTGAGTGCCTTATCTGGGCAATTAATTACCATTATAGAATATTACCTATCTCTATAGAGAATATTCTTAAGGCTCACGAGACATTGTCACCATGTCGGGGAAAAACCGTTCATTACAAGAGATTTTGTTGATAGCCATATTCTTAGTTGTTGTTACCACTTCAAAATGTTAAGTGTTTTATATAAATTATTATGAGATAAGTATCTACTGCCAACGTCGACGCTGTGGAAGTGGATAAGTTTCGGACCTACAAAATTTAATAAACTGTCGTGCCATCGAGTCCTGCTCTGGATGATTAATGTAATTTTTCTTTAAGGTATCATGTATATGGACTACTATATGAGTATACTTCATGCCATGACAAAAAATAAAGGCCAGTCAGCAACCTTGTAGCATGAATGACTGCACAGCATAAGTCCGACGCAAGTATCACCAGTTTACAGGGCATTTTAAGATTAGTTAGCACCAAATCCTTCAACCTCTATAACATAATTTCTAAATGTAACATTCCTCTCCCAAAATAGACCTACCACAAAGTGCAAAGCCGATGGCCCGCCGCTGCGCTGCCGTCTATACGCGACACTAGCAGTATAGTCGACATCAGACCAATTAACAAAAAAAAAAAAGATTTGTGTCTTACCTTTAGTACAGAAAGTCTTGGGGCACAAGTTACAAGCATATGGCTTGACTCCAGTATGCCTCATCATGTGCTGCCTCAGGTTGGAATTGTTGGAGAAGCCCTTACCACACTCTGAGCACAGGAATGGCGTCTCGCCAGTGTGGGTGCGGAGATGGTCCTTTAGACTGCACATCTGGGCAAAACCTAAGGAAATAAAGCAAAAATGTTTGATATTTAGGCCCATAAAGGCAACTCAAGACTCCAGCATCCTTATTGTGTAACACACGAACAATCATAATCTGAATGATTTTGAAGGATATTGCTATAATCTATTGTTGTTTCATAAGTTCGAAAAATTTGTCTACTCAACAGCGTAAACAATGCAATCAAAGTTTTTGAACTGCCAAAATGAAAGCCATTACTACTATTACGCAATTACCCCGCATCAAAAGTAGTTTTTTTTTTCAATTGAGAAAATGGCAACTATTCTGCCAGTGTCGCGTATAGACAGCAGTGCAGCGGCGGGCCGTCAACTCACTCGACGAAAAGTAGTTTTAACCAATCACATTTGATTGGTAGATTCAAACCAATCAAATGTGATTGGCTAACTTGAGTCTTGGCTGTGACTCGAGTCTTGAGTGAGGCTCTGTAATATAGGCCTTAGAATGGACCATCTAGAACCACCAGATTTTACAGAAACAAACATTCAATACAAAACACCCAGGCTACCAAGAGGTATTTCTATCATGAAAGAATATTACCCCTACCCATTAGAATATAAAGTCAATTGATAATATTTCAGATAAACAATAAATATATTATTTTATTTTAACAGAGTAACCTTTTTTAAAGTGATTGTAATTAATATCATGTTATGTTCGATATCAGTTCTGGGTCTCCGTGTGCCCTTTGGCAAAGTCCTCCTCCAACCTCTTCCAATTCTCCCTGTTCCTTAGTTGTCTAGTAATTACAGGGTCAGTAGAATTGTGCGTTAAAATGTTAACTTACATAACACATTATTTGACCAACAGTCCACATTGTCTGACCAAGATTATGTCTGGACTTTAAAAGAGACTGTGACCTCTGAGTTTGTTTCAGCTTTTCTTCTCAGAGTAGTCTGATAGGAAATGCTGACCTCATCTAGTTTTTTTTTATTTATTTACTATAATATGACATATAAAAGTGATTCCGATATCCTGTTTACAGAATACACTTCACAACTTCACCTCCTCCTCCTCTCTTCCTCTCTTCTTCTTTAACTTCATTTCATTACTTTGTAAAAAAAACAAACAAACCAAATAATTTCTAGCAAGTAACAGAATAGTTCAAAAAAGCTTACTTTTCTTGCAATATTCACAGATATAAGGCTTGTGTTCTTTATGAGTATACATGTGAGACATCAGCCGGTCCCGTCTAGCGTATGTCTTGGAACATTTCTCACATTTGTATGGCTTCACTTCGCTGTGCATCGCCAAATGTCGCTTCAACAAATGTTTCATGCAAAATGTCTTCCCGCAAGTATCACAAATAAATTCTTTCTTCTCGTTTTTATCTCTATGTTTTCTCATGTGCATTGAGAGTGATCTCTGCTTCGTAAAGGTAAGACTACAATGACTACATTGTAATTGAAGTGCTGGTGTCTCGTCTTCAGATTTTACTTCAACTTCCTCAGTGTGGTCCACCATATTATCTTCTAGTAAATATGTCTCACTTGTAAAGCTTTGATCACTAACAAAACACTTATTAATTTCATGCTTGGCTCTGTGTTTTTCTAACAACGCCTGGTTTGGATATAACTTTTTACAAATGTCACATTCTAGCGATAAATTCTCATGTGCTACTAAATGTTTCAAGTATTTCTTCTCTTTTGTGAACTGTTTATTACATTTAGTACATGTATATTCTTTGTCTTCGATCTCAGTTTTCGACAAATCAGAATTAAAACTGAATTCCTCATAAGTTGCGAAATAGTCGTGATCATGCTCCATTTTGAGGTCAAGTTCTTGAGGTTCTGTTTTTACATTTGTTTGTAGGAGTTTCTTAAACTCATCTTGTGCCTTCGCCGCCTGCTTACGGAACGAGTACGCGAGGTGCAGCACCTTGACACATCCATCACAAAGGTGCTGTGGTAACCCATCTTCCTTGGAGACCTTTGGAAATAATACTTTATTTTCTTACATATTACATCATTATAACAGTATTCGAGTAAATATTACTCTATTTCCATGTTACGTACCTTAATTGGAGTACACTGCACAAGTACCTCGGCTAATTGGAGAGTATTTTCCTCAATTTCAATTACTGTCTCATACAAGTCCACTAAAGTCACATTGTACTTCATACAAGTCCGACACGACGTAGCTATGTCTACCATTATAGCTCAAAGCTCAAAAATTAAAATAAACAGAAGATTTAAAAATTAACAATAAACATCACACGTTCTGACAGCCAATTTTGTTTGACGTGACGAAAACAACGTTGTGCCTTTAGTATTTTATCTATGCCGTCCCGTCGCCATCGTCCTTGCCATCGTCAGCCATTGACATTTTGCTTTTTTTTGTAAATTTAGTTAATATTTTCTCATTATATTCCTATAATAATAATTTCTATTATGTCAATGTTATATTCATTTAATGATAATCTCATTTTTGGTAATATTTCTAATCCAACTAATGATGTAGCAATAAAAACAATTATCATCTTACACCATTATTGTTATGGATTCGTATAAAACTTTTTGCATGCAACGGAATGAAGAGGTTTTTATTATCACACTCTTTTTTAAATTTGGCGAAAATTTAATAAATCCAGGTTTTTAAATAACAAAACTTTTAAATACCATTTAGATATTATTTATTCATACAGTGTCTGTATGGCAGGGGCTCAGTAATCGACGAATGTAAGTAAAAAAAATATTACTTTGTGTAGTACATTTTTCCCAGTTGACCTTTAAAAAACCTAGTTATCAAACAAAGTTTCGTGATTTTCGTACTTCTGTGTAAACTGAACGTGAAGTTATTTTTATATGTAGCCTAATTCTTTGGCTTGTGTTTTCCTGTTCTGTATTTAACTGCCTAGTTGAATACGTAAGTAATGGACGACATAATCTTTATTGGTGACTGGATAAAAGAAAGAGAACTCGGAAAAGGAAGTTTTGGAACTGTTGTGCTATGGAAACACAAAAAAACTGATGAGAAACTGGCTATAAAGACTTGCCAGTGGGGTAATGAGCTTACTGAGAAACATAGAGAGCGATGGACGAAGGAAGTAGAGATGTTACAGAGTTGCAGAAACCCAAATATCGTGGGTACAAAAGACTTGCCCCCAGAGTTCATACCTGGGTTGGAGCGAGCGAACCCGTCGCGGCTACCTATTCTCTGTATGGAATATTGCAGCGGCGGTGACCTTCGGCAGGTGCTTAACAAACCAGAGTCCTGTTCAGGTCTCAAAGAACAACAAATCAGACAAATACTAAGTGATCTCCGAAATGCTATGCATTTTCTGCATCAGAACAAAATAACACACAGAGACTTAAAGCCTGAAAACATAGTCATGCATTTATTAGACACGGTACAAAGCAATGTAGCTGTTCAAGGCCAAAGAAAGGTGATATACAAACTAATAGACCTTGGTTATGCTAAAGAAATAGATTCTAACTCTGTATGTGCCAGTCTGGTTGGCACATTACAGTATCTAGCTCCAGAAATTATATACAGCAAAACATACAGTAACTCAGTTGATTTTTGGTCATTTGGCTTGGTTGTATTTGAACTTATCTGTGGTAGAAGACCATTCCTGCCATTCATGGCGCCTGTGCAATGGATGCCACATGTTAAAAAGAAGGCTCATGAAAGCATTTGTGTGTATGAATCATTCCATGGTGACATTGAATATTCCAATGAAGTGTTCCCTGAGAATTATATATCTAAACCATTCAAAGCCCTGATTGAAGAGTGGCTGAGAATTGCTTTAGAATGGGAACCCAAATTGAGAGGCAGAGACACCCCCTCTCGAGTCACATTCAACATACCAAGTGAACAAAGAGAAGCTGCTAGCAAGATAGTGATTTTTGATTTCCTTGAAAAGATTTTAGCTAGGAAAATTGTCAAGATTTTTTCTGTAGCAACATTGTCCCAGCTAGCTTATGAAGTAGATGATGCAACTACTGTTCTTATGCTTAAATCTACGATTTACAATGATACTGGAATGCCTATAAGTGAACAAATTTTAATAACCCAGATGAACTATATGGAGCCTCCAGATGATGAATGCATTGTTAAATACTGGAATGAAAATGTCATGTTGTTCCTGTACAATAAAACGTATATTGTCAAAGAAAATGTAAAGCCGATAGTGCCAATGGCTGTACAAAGATGTTTGGAGAACCCAAGTGCTTTATATAACTTTAAAAACAGCCAAAATTTATACAAGAATGCCATGTTTCTTGTCTTGTCTCAAATGGAATTATATGACTCGCTTATCAATGGATTGTTTGTTAGAGCCGAGTCATTGAAATATGAAGGCAAACAATTGTTACTGAAACATAATTCAGTTGATAAAAATCTTGGTAATCTCCTTGCTAGACAAGAAACTCTCAAAAAGTTGACAGATTCTGGCAAAACACACATATCTACGCTGAAAGAAACTACTAATGGTTTCAACTTACTTGGTGGCTTTGACAAAATATTTAAAGATGCTGATGATATAACGGAAAGAATAAAAAAATTGCAATTGGCATGGAGCCAGCTTACTGTGAGGCTACAGTCTGCAACTAGACGGAGCAATGAAGTAATCACAGCGGATATCAACCAGTTTGTTACTAAATTCAACTATCAAGCTGTGTATTCTAATGCCTACAAAGAATTTCTAGTTTACAAAAAAGGTGAATCTGCTAACCGAGGAAGAGAGAGATTATGTAAAGACATAGGCAGTGTATGTTATAAATGTCTCAAAGTCAGAAGCAATATATTAAAAGAAGTTCGTCAGCAAGCCTTTGTACTGAAACTTATGGATGTAAGTACTGAATTTGCAAAAATTGATGATATTGTATTGAATGCAGCAGATAATACTAATAAATTAGCAGCTGACTTAACAAATGTGCTAGACGAACTTACGAAGTGTACATGGTCAACAATCAGTCTTGTGGTTAAAGATTCTGAAGGGTTTGCAAATGTACCATACAGTGTGGTCTCTTTTGAGAAGAAGGACTTCAAGATTGGAGAACCTGTGTCCAATCATTGCATCAACGTGGCCAACAAGCTAGAAGATGATGAGGCACTGAAGTCTCTCATTGAGGACAGCCTTAAATTAAGGAAGAGTCACGTTAATTTATCAATGAAAATAAACTCGCAAAAGCAACTGCTGAACAAATCATCTTTAGATTTTAGCTTTTTGAATGATGCTTGACCTTTTGTATACCTAGATAAAATCAATGAGATTGTGATTTATGTAACATAAATGCTACGAATCGTAAATGTGCCTTATTTTGGTAAATGATAACTATGATAAGATATATTACCACCCCTCTGTTTTTGTCGGGATTTAAAAATTAAACGTAAGTAGGTATTAAGATGATGATGTGTCTGGTGCTAAATATTACGTAATATTATATCTTATTGATATTACTAAATATAGCCCACCTCGTAATTAGATTACCACCCTAAGATTGAATGTCACTTGCACGTCATAAAACGACAAGGTTTAATAATAAATTAGACTATGTGACAGTCATATAGTTTCAACCTTAGTTAAGTTTCAATTTACTAGAAATCGTTATCAAAACTGGTAAAGTAATTACGAGGTTGACTATACCTATTTGCCTACTGTTTTGTGTTCGTAGTTTCAGTGTTGCTAACATTTAATAAAGCTTACAATTGAAAGAATGTATTTTATCAAGAATTTATATACTAACTATTGTTTTGTGTTCTAGTCAAAAGCATAATAATATATGAATATTATACATATTTGAAATTATAATACATAAATGTATAAACTGTTTGAAAATGTGTTGTTTAATCAATCATTAACTTATTCAATCATTCTGAACTATTGTCAGTTAAAAATAAATATGTAATGTTATGTAACTTAGAGTTTTAATCAATCAAAGGACATTTAGAACACTTATCAAATTAACTACAGTAAACAAATAATTTCCTAACAAAGAAACGGTTAGGCCTAGCCACAAATCTTGGCAAAGCAGGAAAACTTCACAGCAGGCAATTACCGGTAAATTGTTCTAACCAATCTTTGAAGCTGTGTATAATTTTTTGTAATTTCCTCACGTCTGCCGGGGTTTGTAGGTATTCTTCGGGGGCATACCGCGGCTCGGGATTTCCGCTGACGTGTAACCAAATAGCAAATACTGCGTCGTCAATATTAGCTACTTTCCTACGGCACAGCCTGGCTGAAGTGAGGCAACTTGCTACTAACGCACTCATGCTGCCAACTGAAACACACTTTGTATTCTCCTTACGAGCTGCTAAAAAGTAACTTCGCAACAAATTCTCCGTTGCATCATCTAAATCAACCTGGATTCCTGCGACAAGATCGATATATTTCTCCACATCTTTGAGAGCTTGTTTTTCTTCTTCACTTACACCAACTGGGTCTACAGCCTGTTGAAGAACAAAGTCAACTATTTCATCGTAATATTCGCCATAGTCACCGCGGCAAACATTCCCGAATACACTCGCCACGTTAAATAGTATCATCTTTTTGAAATCCATACCTTGTGCCCAAACTGCTGACTTCAGCTTTGTTAATCCTGTGCCAGTATTTATATCTCCTGTTTCAATGGCTGTGAGTATAGTTGAAACTTGCTTGTGGTGGTAGATGTGGAGGGGTAAAGGCAGGACACAAACTCCGCCTGTACTGCCTATCAGAGCAGTGGACGCCACTGAATTGGATACCCCTAAAATTACAGATCTATCTGCAAGCTTCGCTGCTTCGATCATTATTTCCCCAACAAATCTGGTATCGAAACCTCCAACTAGGACGTGGACGATACTCGCGCCCGTTATCGCGTTTGCCTTGATACTCGTAAGACTTAATAACAGGTTTATCTTGAGATGCATAAAGCAATTCAAAGGGCAAATATTGACTCCTATAGTTGAAGCCAGACAATATACGAACTTCCAAGGTACTCCTTTACATGCATCGAACAGTTCTTCTACGTCTTTAGGAATGGGGCTAGTTATTGGCGCAGGTAAAGGGATTAGTTTTTCTAGAGACCATACTGCTGTAACTTTTTTTGTTACAACAACGTGCAAAATATAACTCGTACCAAGGTTTAATTTAGGGAATAAATCATCATTAATAAGGAATCTTTTTGGTAGTAACTGATCTTTGACTTTGAATGTAGCAGCCACTTGTTCTCCGCATCGTCTCAATCCACTGTTTTCATAGAGAATACTTTTGCACTCATAGCACCTTGGTGGGTGTTTTGGTATGTAGTGTAGAATTACCTCGCTGCCCTCGCATTCTTCTGGACACGACCAAACGGAATGGTAAACATAGCTCTCTGGCTTCGATAACGATAACAACAAGCCGTCAATGGACACCAAACCTATATAATAACGAGGGTTACATTTATAAAGTTTAGGTACACTCTTCAAACGTAATGTAACGGCTATCTGAGCATATGCTATACTATTCTTTATCTCGATATCGGTAGCCTGGAGGCAAGCAAACAAAATATCATTGCACATTTTTTGAAATTTTGTTGCTTCTTTGATCAAAACCTCCCCTAGTTCGGGAAATGCGTCTAGTAAATCCATGACGTCAAACTCCAATATAAATCGTAATGGCGGGAACTTGCACAATGTTTTTTCAGTTAATTTTTCTAGGAAATTCGTGCATTTTTCTTTCATTTCATGTAAGTAACGCCTGTTATCTAAGTATAGCAGTAATTTACACTGCAGCTCCATTGCTAGGGAAGACTTAATTAAAGTCATGGATGAAGTAATTATTAGCACGAATAAAACAACGGTAGGTAAAGATAAAACTGCCGTGATAATGTATTTCCGTTAATTCCAATTATACTTTTCCCGCCTTATTAATTTTCTTCTTTTTTAACTTTTAATTGGGCTGTTGCTATGTCTCGGGTATGTTACCAGACAGCCAGCAGCGTAGCAACAACTACCTACTTAATGTTTGAATTATTTTATTGTTATTCACATATTGTGATACTTAATGAAATTCATTCTTGGTTCGAAATAATTTGTAAGTGTAACAGAAATATTAAGAGTGCCTACAAATTCCTTCACCTCATAAAATTTGATGTCAGTGGGCGTAATGCATGCAGAAAAGAAACTGGCCGTTACATTGGCTAACTAAAAGTGCAAAGGGCCAAATTGCAACTTATGCAGATACTAGTAGCATTACATAATGAGACTTTGCGTCACCAATGATCGCCTACACATGACTTGATCATATCCCACGTAGGTAGGCAGGAACAGTCGAGTACTTCGTTCGGCAAGGTCGGTAAACAATTAGTCCACGCAGAGCCTTCAGAACGGAAATGCCGAATCGAATATGCAAATGATATCAATCGGATTACTACCCATTACCCAATGAGTTGTGTAGCTGCGATGCTGTTCATTCATTGTGACCGAGCCCCGATGTACAGGGGAGTGCTCAAGTTTTATAATTACCTATGCTCGCGGGTGATTGATGATGCATCGTATATTTTATAACAGTTGGTTAATCAAGCAATTATGTATTATCAAATTCATAGTAATATTTATTATAGTTTCTAACCGTTTTTTATGAAGTGGTTTTTTATAAGTAATGTCATGTATGGTGTGTAATGAAATATTTTTTTCGTCGTGGACTCGTGGCCCTCACTATTAAGGCATTTATTTGTTCCGGTTAAATAAATATTTCTTTTTCTGCAGCAATAAAATTGGGCAAAAAAATCTTGTAGCATAAATATTGCTTGTCTCATTTGACACCTCATACATTCCATAATTTATGTTTATCGTAACTGTGTAGGTTTAATTTCAATACAATGCAATGTTAAAAGCTGCCTGCGCGACTGTACATGAACGGAGCGGGGCAAGTGGGCGGAGTGAGCGTATTTTTCTTGCGGCGTCGCTGCGCGGGCGGCGTGGTCGCGTGGGGCGGCCGCCGGCGTCACTCCGCACTCCATGCCCGATCACGACAAGTACCAGCTGCGACCGCGCGCAGCGCGCAGCCGCGAGCCGCGCGCGCGCCGCACGCCGCAGCCGCTCAGCAAGTACAGGAGGAAAACAGCCAACGCACGCGAGAGAAGTCGCATGCGAGAGATCAACCGCGCGTTTGAGACTCTTCGACAAGCCGTCCCAGCATCAGCCATCACCGGAACGCCGGTGCCCTGCGAGAAGCTCACGAAGATTACCACTCTGAGGCTGGCAATGCGGTACATCTCGGCGCTGTCGGCGGCGCTGCGGGAGTCCGACCCTGGCGACGGATCTCGGCCGGAGCGCTGGCCCTCGCCGCTGTGCTCGGAGCTGTCCGAGTTCTCCGCGGAGCTGGAGCAGGACACTCCCTCCGAGTTCGCCGAGGACTCGCTGTCTCCGTTCGACTCGTTCTTCGCGGAGTTCGACTGCGACTACATCGACCGGACATTCGCGTGATACTTAGTGTTGTGAGTGGTGACACTGCTGGACTATTTCCAATTAGGTACCTACTATTTAATTCTCTTTTTGCCATACTATTAATTATTAACTATATTTTATTTTGTATGAGATATATTTTGAGATTTATTTATTATTATTAATAAATTTTAATTGTTATCGTTATTACTTCATGTGTTTGTTTTTAACTCCGTACTAACTGTACTGTCTATTGATTTCTCTGATAAAACCTTGCTATAGGTAGTCTATGCTTCTACAGCTCTATACCGTGCCCGATGAGATATGAGTAGATGGTTCCAAAGGAAAGTACCTATTCAATTTTTTGTTATAATATAATATTATATAACTTGGATTTAGCAGGTAGAGACCGGCTAAAGGAAAATAGGTACCCAATTATGGCAGCTTAGCAAAATTTTATTAATAGGCCTTATCAAATATTGCATTTTGTTTTCAAGTTATTATCTGCCCGTCAACCTAGTTCAGCGTTCAGCGATGTAGTGGATCTGGATAGATATGGGAAGTGACACTGAATATTTTAGGGTCCTCTGATGTCACCGAGCTGTTACACGGCAAGGATGTATGTAGGTTAAGGGGGAAGCACCAGGGTAGCCCGCGAAAATACGTTTTTTGCAAGTGTCAAGTTGTATGTTGAACAAATTCATTGAACAAATTACAATTCGCGACCGTAAGAAGATGTAGGCATTTACAGAATTAAAATCATTAAATCATCAATACAGCCCTCTATGTTCCTATATCCCTATTGATTGATCATCATTCAGTGACTTAGTACAGTGAAGAGTCACTAAGAATTTATCTTTAGGTACAGACGCCAGCACATCAAGCTACCCGAAACTGTCAAGTTTTCCCAATCAACTTTGAACTTTATATTTTAGCGATAAAGTTGAAAATCTATTAAAGAAATTTGACAGATTGTGGTAGCTTGATGTGCTGACGACTGTACATGTATTTGATCTCTGTTTGATTTCATGGAATAGTTACACACAAACAGACATTAGATACATGTACCTAAAGATAAATTCGGCTCAGCCCATTAGTACCTATAGTGACTCTTCACTCTACTAAGTCACTAAATGATGGGATGAGTTGAATTTATCTAAGTAATCATCTGCACACGCGCCTTAATGCTAAAGTAATGAATAACCCAATAAATTAATTAATTTAACTACAATAAAACACATTAAAAGGTTATAATTTTATATCGATCGAGCAACACAACTGACAAAGCATCTTTAAATTTTAAGGTGTCCACCTACGTGCATCGGAAACCACCAAGCGAAACTTTAAAAGCAATTGTTTTTTTTTTTCATTACCGTTTCGTTTCCCGAGTCCAAGTTGCCAACCGATGCGGAATGATCGTTTGATTATGTAAATAATAGGCTGCGGAAGCGTGGGCTTGGCCGATTTATTGTCGAACGACAAACCTCGTGTCAAAGAAACGTCTTAAAACCTTGTGACTGTAAAGACGTAAAGACTGTTACATAAAGTACATAATTAGGACTTTAAGTAGACATTGGCAGAATAGTCATCGACTTTGCTTACCATATTAAAAACTAGAATAGAATAGAAGTGATTAGGATTTTTTCCAGCGTTCGTTTAGGCAGTGGTAACTTGAGTTTTTCTGTTTTCCAAATTCAAGTATTACCATTTCCATGCTATCGAAAACAAAATTATTTTGATATTTGTAGTGAAACTTATGGCTGTAGGTATACGGTAGGGAGGAGGTGTACTGTTGTGCGAATTCAATAATTATACCTCGACTTCAAAATTCGCAGAAGATCCAACCAAAACATGTTTGCAAAAAGGCCAAGTTCAATCACTTTCACATTTACTTTTATTAAAACGTTGAGTATATTCCTAATTTCCTATCCCCTTTTACCTACATAAAAGGTCGCTAAATCTATACTAATATTATAAAGCTGAAGAGTTTGTTTGGTTGAACGCGCTAATCTCTGAAACTACCAGTCGGATTTGAAAAATTCTTTTTGCATTTGATAGCCCAACTCTTGAGGAAGGCTATAGGCTATTAACATCACGCTATGACCTTTAGGAGCCGAGCAAAAAGAAAAAAAGTCAGAAAGAACGCTAAGCAAAAACGAAGTAATAGCGCGAGCAGGCGATGCGATGCGACGGGGTGGGTCGGAGTAACAAGAAATTTCACGCGAACGAAGTCCCGTGCAGAAGCTAGTATATTATAAGCCTGTAATTGTCACTCATTAGGGAAAACTCCTTTTTCTTGTCCAGAGAATAGAGGCGTTAATCACCTGTTGCACTTGTAAGCCATTACTATACGAGTAACAATACAAGTCCAGCGGTAATTGCTTAACACACTATCAGTAGCAATGGCTTTCATTTGACAATTCAACAACATTCATTACGTTATTTATGTTGTTCAGCAGACAAATTTTTCGAACATATGAAGCAATGGATTAGCAATATCCTTCAAAACGATTCAGACTGTGATTGATAGCATGTACAGACGCCAGCACATCAAGCTACCCGAAACTGTCAAATTTTTCCAATCAACTTTGAACCTTATGCTTTAGCGATAAAGTTGAAAATCTATTATAGAAATTTGACAGATTGTAGTAACTTGATGTGCTGGCGTCTGTACCTATACGCAGTTAGGGTGTTGGTTTCCTTATGATTTCTTCTTTCAGAGTCACTCAGCGGCGTTTAAGATGAAATTATAAAGTAAGTAGGAATTGACGAAGTCACAGTAGGTACCCTAAGTTCGAGTCAATCAATCTCATTCTCCGGGCAGCTCCGGGCCTTCAAGACGGGTTTGACAACAACTTTAATTAACATTTTCTATTTTATTACTTACCTATAGGTTTTCTTAAATCTAGTTTAATATCTTCAACATTGTAGCTACGCCTTACAAGTGATGTTGCCGCCCAGTGCCCACGCGCATCGATCTCTCTCATTGTTTCGACAGAAGTTGCCAGTAGGTAGGTACCAAGACGAATGTAATCACTTTTTACTACTGGCCGTCGTTAATTTACGTAGAAGATCTTCTATATTTAGCTGTGTGTGATCCTAATTAGGTTTTTAATTTTGGGAAACGTGGTTGCTGTGTTGGGTTTAGCCTCCGACCAAATAAAAAGTCAAGACATAGCGCTGCGAACAATAAAATAAAGCATGCAAAAACTACACCTCCGCTGTGCGTATACACGCTCACACGCACACATTTACAATCAAACTACACCTCACAATGTGCACACATTTTTACGAAACCGGCTTCACTTTACTGTTGACAGTCTTCTGTCTTGGTTTTTTATTTGGTCTGAGGGTTTAGCAAATTACAAGTCACTATCTTCTGCACGTGAAAGTTCTTGCTCTCCCGGCCCACTAGGTTGCATCGCGTCGTCCACCCGCGCTATTACTTACTTCGTTTTTGCTTAGCGTTCTTTCTGACTTTTTGTCTTTTTGCTCGGCTCCTAAGGGACTTAGCGTGATGTTAATGAGCCTTCCTCAAGAAATGGGGCTATCACATGCAAAATACTTTGTCAAATTCGACGGGTAGTTCTAGAGATTAGCGCGTTCAAACAAACTTTTCAGCGTTATTATTAGTATAGATACCTATATCAAACTCAAAGCATTTATTTCAATTAAACCATTTACAGGCACTTTTGAATTGTCAAGAAGTCGTTCGGTCAGAAAATATGAAACTATAGTTGCCCATTCCAAAGCGAACCTATGGAGAATAACCTAACTCCGAAAACGTAACATGGAACAAGGGCAGGATGTCCTATATATGTATATGTGTGTGTGTTTGTGTCTGCCTACAGTGAACATTACAGTGGTAGGTGGTAGGATATCTGGATACGAGTAACTACATAGGCATAAGAAAATAAGTATTTAAGTAGCGAAAACTTAGCTCACCATGAAATTCGTCCAGTAGGTACTTCTCCAGCATATACTTTACACCGCTTAGGCACATTACACATTTGTTTTTGACCCGGAATCCAGATGCAAACGTACTGAAATTACCTATATGACGCAGACCCCAAGAATAAACGAATCGTCATGAAATATCTGCACAGTCAAAAAACTTACAAGTTTTTCACAGAGCTCCATCCAATCTTTTACCTTTATTCCGTATCGCGGTGTTTGAGTGGAGTTTTGGGGTTAACTGGAATATCCTAGAGTTAAAGTTAACCCGTATTGACTGAATTGAGTTGTAACTGCGGGCCAATCATTTTCCATCATTCCTTTTAGGAAACATGTATTCACGCAAGCTGAGATACGAATTACGGACAGGCGACTGTCTGTCGTTCAAAGTTATTACCTTATGCTATCGGTGCAACATGGGTAAAGCCGAACGTGGTAATTTTATTATTAAAACTCCATCCATATTACACTTACCCATCCAACACTCAGTGCGAGTGCGGTGCTTCTGACCAGACCGTGCTCTACTTGCTGGAGTGTCCTGTGTGCCCGTTTACCTGCACCTTGGATGACCTAAAGCATGCCACTGATTGCGCAATCAACGTGGTCACCTACTGGGCTCAAACTATACATTTATTGTAAATAACGAGGAAGAGTATCTACTATCGACACGAAAAGAACAAGAAGAATTAAAAGTCCTCCAGACCATATTTCTGCCACGGCGGTCATTCTCAACGGAGACATATTATAGCCTTCGGCGCGGGAGATATTATAGTGCACAAGACAATTGTGCGCGCAGACACACTCAGGTGCACTCCCTCTTTCCTCACTCTCATAGTCCGATGGGACGGCAATCCGACACGACCGGAGAGGGAATACCCACATACTCGTATCAAAAATACCAAATAAGCAGCAAGACCTACATGCGTTAAAGTATTATTTTCCGAATTTCAGTTTCAGAGTTTTCAATTTTTCATAGGCCCTAAGTCTGGCATAGGTACGCACGGCTACACATTAAGCTATACAAAACCAGTATATGCTGACTTCTGATTGTACGAAAACCTTTACATACTAAGCGTCGCGCCTCTGACCTCAACAATTTAAAACATGCTTTAAAACCTACACTGTTTACTTATGTAACAGCAAATTAAAGTCAACTAAAAACGTACATAATCACGTAACTTGTACTTAGTTATTTATACCCCGTTGCGTTAGGTAAAAATGCAGTACTTATGCAATACCATGTCATGCAATAAAGAACCAAAGAGTAGTATCCCAGCGCATGCCCATTTGGGCTTAAGCGGATTGCTTTCCCGCCAAATACGGCAGCCATGACAGTTCCCTGAATTATTCGATTATCTGACGTGTCGGCGAAACGGGCTGGCCTGTGACTGCGAATCATGATCACATATTATTATGATTTTGTATTCACGTTGACAGATATTCATGATCTGTACGTAGAAGGAACACTGATTAAAGTATTGGCATTGCCAAATTGAGAACTTTCGTGCCTTTTCGGGACAATGAAATGCTTAAAAGTGAAGCTTAGATTGACGCTAATTTTGTTTATTGTTGTAGGTTCATAGATTTTATAATGTATAGTGTAAGTAGTAACTGTTTGAGTAGCTTGGAACTGTTTCTATAGCTTAATCAGCAGTCGACTGTTAAATTTGGCTAAAGGTCATTGAAACCGTTTTGACTGACTAATGACTTCTGACAATTAGACTTTCGAGTGTCTAGGCTAGGTCTCCAAATCGAGAAGTCTATACATTTCGTGCGTAAAATTACAATAAAGTCTCTATCTAATCAAGTAATTATAAAGAAAATCCGAACCTAGGTAGCTAATTAGTATTAAGTGGGTCTAATTTTAAATTCAAGTACTTACTTATTTCATGGCCTATATATACCTGACATTGGACCTATTTACAGAATAGCTGTTTTTGAAACCTGTGTTTTTTACCTCATTCTACTTATAATCAGGCATAAGGAAAAAGGTAAAACAATATTTAATACAGGCACTTCATTTATCAAAAGCTTATCTCGTGCTGAAAAATATAATGACTCGACTGTCATCGTATCTACAGAAAAGGTAACCAACGGTTGTTGTTTTACGCCTTTATACAACGTATGTATTCCGATTAGTAGGTATAGTGTGGGCAGTGGGGGCCATAAAATGACACAACCTTATAATTACTTATTATGTTTATTCCAAACGAACGTGTGTGAAACAAAATCTACTACTACTAGAAATAATCTGAAAGCTCATTCCCATGAATGTTCGAATGCAACCACAATGCACCAATGCACAGAATAACAAACCAGAGAGTACAACTAGCAAAGCTTATCTCGTGCTGAAAAATATAATGACTCGACTGTCATCGTATCTACAGAAAAGGTAACCAACGGTTGTTGTTTTACGCCTTTATACAACGTATGTATTCCGATTAGTAGGTATAGTGTGGGCAGTGGGGGCCATAAAATGACACAACCTTATAATTACTTATTATGTTTATTCCAAACGAACGTGTGTGAAACAAAATCTACTACTACTAGAAATAATCTGAAAGCTCATTCCCATGAATGTTCGAATGCAACCACAATGCACCAATGCACAGAATAACAAACCAGAGAGTACAACTAGTGCCACAAAAAAAAAAACAAACCAGAGGGGCAATGCTCGTAATTTTAAGAAAGTTCACAGCACAGACTACTTAGAGGTTCACAGTCTGATCTCATTCTCAATCTGTCAAAAATACCTCTAATTTCCCTACATTTTCGACAAGATTTTGATATTGATTGTCGCTGAGATGAGATTACGACTAGATTTTGAATGTTTTAAATTACGGGAATAATTCTGCTAGCCAGCACAACATAAGGTCGACTTTTGCAGACAACCTTTACAGTAGGTACCTACCTATCTATCTAAGTAACATAATCATAATCAGCTTATAATGTTCCCACTCCTGGGACACAGGCTTCCTCTCTTTTGAGAGGGAGTGAGCCGCAATCCAGCATGTGAGTCCAGTGCTGGCTGGTAGATGTCACATGTCGTCCATTTTTTGCTTCTAGGACATGTCGGTTTCCTCATGATATTTTCCTTCACCGTTTTGAAAGCAGCGGTGATGAAATAATTTACTTACACTAAGTAAGTATCCCGTCTGACCCGTCTGTGGGTTGGAACGGTTGGAACCCATGACGTATAACTCGAAGTCGGGGCCGTTACTACTGGGCCACCACTGCTCTCTGGTACTTTTTTTAAAATGACAGCTGCGATCGAACTTTTGTTATCAACATGACATTATTTAGTATAATTATTGTCATTTTGTTCTAGCAAATCAATAAAATCAGAGTTCCTAAACTCAGATTTTATTGATTTAAAAAGTTTGATCGCAGCTGTCATTTAAAAAAAAAAAGTTGTCACAACACCTCTAGTTAAAAGCACAAACAAGAAAAAAAAAACACGCAAAACAATTTTACTTAACACTTAAATGTGTTTATAGGTATAATTAACAATTAGTGAGTTAAAACCAGGCCACAGTTGAATGGGTTAATCATACCAGTAGGCCAGAGGCGTAAACACCTCGGTATTTATACTTAGAATTAAAGGATAACCATTAAAATTAAATGAGTAAAATAAAAACAGTTCTCTGTAATTAAAATAGTGAGTCATTTTTGAAGGAAAATCATTTATAGGTCGATTTAGCACATAATGCATAACCCTAGCCGTATAGGTAAAGTAAATACATTAGTATGGTCATAATAAAAATATTTTTGCACCTCATGCTATTAAAAAACTATGTTTATGGTTCTTGTCTTCTCAATCATAGATGTTGGTCATAACAGCTAGGGCCATTGGTGATTTAATTGATTTGATAAGCATAATGATTATTGGTCTTGATAAAAATAGTATTTCAAATTATATACAGCTAGGTACAGTTAACTGTGTTAAGCACAGCAAGGCCGCATTAGATAATTGTTGGTCGAAAGTACAGACGCCAGCACATCAAGCTACCCGAAACTGTCAAATTTTCCCAATCAACTTTGAAACTTATGCTTCAGCGATAAAGTTGAAAATCGAATAAAGAAATTTGTCAGATTGTAGTAGGTTGATGTTCTGGCTGTACCTAGTCAAAAATCAAAACTTTCAAAAGCTCGCAAACTAGATTACTGGTCTATCTTTTGAAAATGACTTGCGTTGCTATTCTGTAAAAATCTCACCGTGAAAACGCAGGTGAAGTGAGCGTGGAGTGAGCTGTCTGTGTAAACCACCGATCGTTAAGTTTAGGCAGGTAGCCTGGGACCTGGAGAAGGACTGAAGAACATAGACTACTTTTCATCCTGTACTAATTAATACCTTTATGTATAAAAAATTTACACGCAGACAAAGTCGCAGGCAAAAGCTCGTCTACTGCAGAACAAAATTAATACTTTATTGTTCACAAAAGAAAGACACAGTAATTTTATCTTAACAAATCACGCCATACAAAAATTGCATTGCACAAGCTCGAGATGAGATGACAAGGCGCCCGCAAAAATAACCTCACATTCAGAGAAAGTTTTTTTATCCAACATGAGATGGAAGCCGGATTAATAAGCCTAAAATCGTGTAGGTCGTATCACACGTGCTGTTTGCAAGGTCACCTGACATCACACATGCAGTAAAACGACATTTTTGTCAAGCTCTGTTGGCGGGAAGCGTGGGACGCCGAAACGCGCTTTTGAGAAAATAAGGTACGCAAAAATATTTTATTCAACGATACAATACACCCGTTTTGGTATATTTCGAGGCTTATAAATAATTTTGATTCTTTTCCTGGTGGTCCTTTGAATCAGATTCTGCGTTTTGTTGAACTTTTAAGGTGAATGCCTTGTTGGGGAGGTAGGGGCTTTGAAATCTCAAAGAAAAATACCTACATAAATTTGTACAGATTAGGTCTATACAGATTTAAAATAATGATGACGATCTCCAAAAGATGGCTTGCCAAAAACTTCTAAAACTTGTATCCGATCACCTATAGATATCTAGTGCTTTTCAGAAAGCGGTGCTTCCGCATTTATTTCAGACAGAAAACGACTGATTCATACGAAGCTTGTTTTAATAATGGACTAGCTGTACCCGCGACTTCGTTAGCGTGGATGTCGGGAAACAATAATGTGTCTCTTTACTAATACTTTTTAATTTTTTTAAATAAAAGTAGCCTAAGTTACTCCATATGACATCAGCTATCTGCCAATGAAAGGCCGATTTTGACGGGACGGCTAATGCCGGAACAGACAGACAGACAAAAAATAAAAATAAATGTTTTTTCTTAAAAGTACCGAAGAATATAATTCCATAACACAGGCGCGACGCGACACGCGACACAAAGGCACCGCAAGTCGCGCAACGAGTGGTGCCTTTGTGTCGCGTGTCGCGTCGCGCCTGTGTGTACGAGCCGTTATGCGTTTAGAAAAAAACTATTATTTTGACATTACAAACAGATACTTCAATTTTATTTATTTGTATAAATAAAACTATTAACATTTGCCGCTCCTCTCAAATTGGTGATCATCAAGCAAAACAAAAAGCCATCATTACCCCGGCTGTGTGCAAAACAGGCGACATATCTCACGGTCTCTCGGCGGCAATAAATAGTGTCATAAAGGACGGGCGAAGCGCTGACGGCGCCTGCGCCTGTGGATCTAGGTGAGGGTTAGGACATTTTTCTCACACTGCAGCTAGTGCGAGCGCCCCGCTACGAACTACCGCCCGCTGGTTTATAAGGCCTAAAGCATAACGTATCTGGGTTTTGTTTATTTTTTCTGTTTTTACGAATAAATTATGAAGTGATTTAAATCGAACGTTGATCCCTTTGTTTTCGATAGAAACTAAGGGTTATCCTTTATTTTAACAGATGCTCTTTTGTTTCTAAATCTTTATAAAAAAAAAACAGTGGCACTTCAGGAGAGCCGATAGAAGTGAAAACTTGAAAAAGCATAGTAATTTTATAAATATGTTTGAAGGTCATTCTTCCCAAAGAAAATGTACCGCGCGTTGATGTCTTTATAATGGCCAAAATTTAAAACAGAGGTGTCGGTTACGGTAACAGTGTCGCGAGTTCAATGGTTTTTTCCCATCACAAAAAATACCCAACGCACCTAAAGAAGTTTTCAGTTCAAAAAAAAACAAATCTAACTTTAGTTCTAACCTAAACCTTTGAGCTAATATTTGTATTTTGAACTTTATTTCAAAAAGAAAAGTTCTTATTACTAAAACGACAACTTAGCACTGAGACTGAACTAAACTGTCATCTAATACATAAAAATCCCGTGTTTGTTATTGAACTCCTCCGAAACGGCTTGACCGATTTTTGTGATTTTTTTGTGTATATTTGGTAGGTCTGAGAATAGGTAGGCTATTTTTTTGAAGTGAAAACATCTTTAGGCGCGTGGGGCATTTTTTGAGATGGAAAAACCATTGAACTCGCGATACTGTTACCGTAACCGACACCGCGCTACATTCGGATGTGTTCGGCTGTCCTCGGGATGTACTCGGTTTTAATGTATATCCGATATGTCAGTGAGTGATGGCAAAGTATTCTGTTTGTGTTTTGTATAAAAGACGATTAAAAAAATACACACGTAATTGTTCAAGTTTTCACTTCAGTCGGCACTCCCGGAGTGCCAATGTTTTTTTTTTGCAAAGCTACGTTTGCGGGGTCAGCTAATTTTTGTATAAAGAACTGCATTTCTATAACTAAGAGGTTCAGGTTCAACAGGTTAGGTTCTTAATTCAATAACTGGCTCGGTGGTTTAAACCTGATGTAAATAAAAACCTTGTTTTGTAATAAGAAGTAAGTACCAACTTTCTGAAAAACATTAAAGTTTTCGACTAGAAATAAAATAGCAGCGGTAGCAGTACTGTAATAAGGCAGTGACTGTATATCGGTGAAGATTTTCACTAAACAAAAACAACTTGGTGTGGCGGCTTTACCAAAATGTGCATTTTGGTAGAGCCGCCACACCAAGGTTGTTTAGTCAGGCCGCGCCGTGCAATGCAATGGATGAATGCTCAGCGTCAGCGATAACCTAACTGGGATGCTAAAGCACAACATAAACACTCCTTTACAAATAAGTAAATATTTCGAAGGCTTAAGCGCAAACAGCGAAGCATTATAGCTAATAGTAATCGCTATACAAGATTCCACACAAAAACTATGGCTACCTTCCTAACGCCTGCTGAGTGACGAATACTCTTTGCCTAGAAGATATTTATCGACAATCTAATGGCAGAAAACATTGCTTATTGCCATTTTATGCGAGAAATTCTCACGTAAGAATCAATTAGATTCGTTTGAAGTGTGAGTTTTTGTGTGAACTTATAAATATGAATGAAATTAATTGGTTTTATTGCCAGACTCCGCGGAAGCGAATGGGCTGTCCTGTTTTTACCAATATTACCTAAGCCCACTACTAGAGGGGCATGTGGCTAAGTAATAACAGCCACTCGGGTCGATCGATCCGGTTAAGCTACGCTTGCCGTGGTTGGTCCGTGGATGGGTGACCATCTTTACATATCAAGACCCCTCCGTGCCTCTGAAAACACGTTAATCCGTTGGTCCCGGCTGTCATTCGTGGATCTTTTACAGTCGTCATGGGTCGTCAGAAGCCCAAATCTGACAGCCAGTCTTACTGTTAAGTATTACTTACCAAGGGGTATCATATTACCCAGTAACTGGGTTGTGGAGGTCAGATAGACAGTCGCTTCATGTAAAATACTGGTATTCAGCTGCATCCGGTGAGACTAGACCCGACCCCAACATAGTTTAGAAAATGCAGGCAGATGATGATGATGACCAAGATTATTACTCACGTCACATTAGTTTCTATTATTTAAGTACCACCTCCTCGGCTAATCGTCATTTGTCCCACGTTACCCACATAGTTCTAAAGTAGGTGGACGAAATGAGTTTATTTTAAATAGGTTATAACCACTTTAGATAAATGGGTTATTGCCTTATTTAGATTTCTCGTCCGTAGTTTCATTAAAATATTCTTACGTATTTGTGTAAAATTAATTTTGATGAGTTTTCTGTTTAACGATGCTATCATTGCCATCGTCATCATCGAACAGATAGTGTTGTAACACTGATTCAAAATTACTGTACAGCCGGTCGATTCTGTAAAAATCTCACCGTGAATATTTAGGTGAAGTGAGTTTGTTTTTGTTAGGAATTGACACTATTGGCAGCTCACTCCACGCTCACTTCACCTAAGTTTTCACGGTGAGATGGTTACAGAATCGCACTGCTCTGGTCAATTACTTAAGTAAGACAGAGCATAGATTGGCAATAAGAATCCCAGGCATTTTCGCTTAAGAAGACTATATGGACCTACCAGCTATCTACAGCTACATTACAATATGAATAAGTAGTCGACTTTGCTAGATTTTCTAGGTAATAAGTCTATCTATAGACAGTAGACAATTCTCGTAAAGAACGTTCACAGTCCAGAAATGTCAAAAACTTGTCAAAATGTAGGGAAATTAGAAGTATTTTTTGACAGATTGAGACTGAGATCAGAGGGGCAATTCTACTAATTTTAACAACGTTCACAGTCTGATTTGAAATTGTTGACATGTTTTTGACATTTGATTGTCGCCGAGATGAAACTGCGACTAGCTTTTGAACGTTTTAAATTACGAGAATTGGCTTTCAGAAGTTGAACTACCCGCCTAGGTACCTATCTCCCCTAATCCTGTTTATCACAGATAGTTAATCGCATGTCAATCAACGTCCTGGATGACGAAACAGCGCACTGCGAATCCGAACTCTGAATACAGCTGGTTGACTTAGCTTACGAAACACTACAACACAACTATACCAAAGCAAACTCAACGAAAAATAATGGTCTTCCCCTTTGATAAGATACAGAAACTCCTAAAAAACGAAAAAGTTTGTTTGTTGAAATAGATTTAGTTGTTGGTTTCCCCAGGGTAACAACCTGAGTCCTACTATTTCTCAGAAGACAAATATTAAATTGTTCCAGTTCAGTAGGTTAGGTACCCATATTTTTCAATCACAATCAAGTTCTACGAAACGACTCCATTTTAATTCTTGATACTTAAACAATAACTGGCTAATAAAACCTTAGTGACATTAATGTCTTTTTCTGTTGACAATGTTTTAGCGCGAATTTCCGAATATGGAGAAAAAATGATCACGGTAGCAATTATTGAGTCAATATAGTGTTGTTATTTCTTGACAGCTTGACACCGAATATACAGTCAGTCGTTCATACTTGTATGGTGTCTAGCTGAGTATTTTAGTACCTTGGCTTTGTTTTTTTTTAAATTATATGGTGAATTATATAATAGCTTCTGCCCGCGACTTCGTCCGCGTGAAATTTATTGTAACTCCGACCCACCCCGTCACATCGCATCGCCTGCCCGCGCTATTACTTCGTTTTTGCTTAGCGTTCTTTCTGACTGTTTTCTTTTTGCTCGGCTCCTAAAGGTCATAGCGTGATGTTAAATAGCCTATAGCCTTCCTCAAGAATTGGGCTATCAAATGCAAAAATAATTTTTCAAATCCGACTGGTAGTTTCAGAGATTAGCGCGTTCAACCAAACAAACAAACAAACTCTTCAGCTTTATAATATTATATAAAATATAAAAAATATAAATATAAATAATAATAAATAATATATAGTATAGATTAGATACGCTTGTTCTGCACGACACACTGTGGTGATCATTGCCACTAATTCTACAATATCAAAGGGATTAACTAAGTATAAAAAATAATAAAAATATCAAAACAATTGATTAATTAACGCTTCATATTGTTTTGTAAAAGAAGGCAGTTTGTAAATAAATAAATAGATCTATGTGCTGTTATAGATAAGTAAATAGCGTAAATAGTAAATCGGAAAATTCACTCGATCAAGTATTTAAAAAATAACTGTCATTTTAAAACGAATAATTGGCACTAATCATCATAAATGACGCCACTAATTATGGCGGTTTTCACACGACGCGCGCGACGTCGCCACGCCGCCGCCCCTCACCGCAGAAGAAGGCGGAGGCCGTGAAACGGATTTTGTGGTGGTGCGCCGCGCGGTTGGGCTTCGATCGGTGTGCTGCGCTGCGCGGAAAGGCTGCGAACGCGCCTGGTCGCGCTCGCCACCTATCCGCGCGGATGGATTTCGAGTTTTCGACCAGTCTGCAGTCGTGCAGTCCGATCACAGACGTTGAAAATAATGGATGCTGATGTAGTAGCAGCAATTTGAACCGCGCTGTAATGCGGTGTCTTATGTGCCAAGCGCCGCCCTACCACGCGGTGTCCCGCGCGGAGGCGGCGTGAGCGCCGCTCTTCCGTAGGTACTGTCGAGCGCTGTACGTTTGTAATTCTATCTTGTTAGGCATCAACGGATTACATACACACCAATGCGACGTGAGATCCGCTTCACCGTCGCGCCTGCCGCGTCGGTGCGCGGCGTCGTGTGATAATCGTCAAAGCTTAGTAGCTTAGCTGAGTAGATTTAGTTGGAATAAAAAAGCTTTCGAAAATATGATTTCTCGCTCTCCATGTCTTTCTGGCACCCTAAACACAAGTTAAATCTTACTTTGGGTGGCAGAGTTCATCGAAATCACTCTATCCCTTAGTTGTAACGCTGCATAGTGTTTAGATAAGTGTTTTTGTACAACTGAAGTTAATAAAGAGACTTTTTTTGTCTGTATTTGAGTGAATAAATTAGGGAGGCACCCAACCAAAATGACTAAGTCTAAGATCGAACAAGAGCCACTAAATGAAGGAGCTCTAAGAAAGCCCTCAACGACTAGGACGATTCGACTAGACGACATCGTATAAGTATCAGAATTCATTCTCATGTCCCCATAAATTTAACATGGTGTATCTAGAAAATGCTTTAGATATGGCAGGTATGGTCTGCAGTTCCCTTATTCGTGAAAACCAAAAATGCTTGTAAAGGCCAAAGAAAGATAGAAAACCATAATATTCCCACGAAACCATCAAGGTTTACCAAACCTGTTTCAATACGTGTACCATGTCACACCATTATGTTCTAGTAAATTTTTTTATATGGTCATGCGCTCATTTCTGTTGACGTTTATGAAGAAATACAATATGAACTATTGATCGTGATCTTTTGCACGCGACGTGTCTATGATGACAAATTGTTTACGGGCCAAAATAGCCCCCACTACCTTTACTACTTTAAAAATAAGGTTGATAATGCTTTGGCTATTATTTAGACGATGGTAAAGTTATCTCGGTCCTCATATAGGGTCGGTCCACCTGACATAGTCGTATTAGGAATGGTGAGCGTTTAAGAGGGCTAGGCTCGCAGTCCATGGTACAATGCTAACGAACTCTATTTTTTACTGAACTCTATGATTGAGATGGTTGGAACTAGAGTACCTATTACCTACTTATACTTGAATTTGGAATGACACAGAAAAAAGCTATTAGATCTTTTTCGAGTGAGCTTTATGGATGTCTGATACGGTTCTTTGACCTCAGACAGCCAACCCAACTACAACGTTATTGTAACGTGAATAAAGATCACTGTGACATTGACAGACAGTGGCAACAAGCCAACAGCAACCTTATTGTAACGAGAGATAAAGATCACATTGATTTTAACAGTGACGCAAATTAAGAGGTAAACAACTGTGAAAGGCAAAACCTTAATCATACTTAGAAGATTTTCTTTTTCTACGATGAAATTGGCGACTTCAAAAATGTGGTGTATTCACTGACCTGTATTATACACTACAGTACTTGTATTATAGAGGTGAAGAGGTCAGTCAAAATTTACAAAAAAATAGAATTGATTCTCGATGCCAAAAAGTAGTGGAGAATGGAGAAGAATGGACAAGGAATGAATGAATGGAAGGATGGTGTTTCCGAGTGCATACAACCCAAATCTCTTCAAAGTAAGAGTGAACAGGCTTCTGGGTAAGCTCACTCCATCGTAGACTTTGTCTCTGTCATCTCTGACCTAGACTAGAGTCAAGAGCAAACCCATTTCAAATAAGAAAAAGAAAAGGAACTCCATAGACAGTAGATATCGAGTTTCATTTGTGATTCAAATAGCAATTCCTTTTACTATTATCAATAAAAAAACTGCTGTTTCAAAGCTTCAAAGAAAAGTGCGATAGGTATCTCGCGGTCAAAATGTATGGAACAGCAAATTTTCTATTCAATAACTGACGAAAAATTTTAACGCAGAGGTTTCAGAATCATGTACTGAATCCATGGGTTGAAGTCTGCCACCCTATTGGCGCATGGCATTATGCACCACCCGCTAACCTACTGGGGCCAATCAGTATAAGCAACATAGATGTACCGTCGTAAAAGATGAAGACCTAATTTCATCAATGACGCAACAAATTATTTCAAGGCGAACAAAATCTAACAAAGCCTTTGACCAGAATTACCTAATCCAAAAAGTGACTCCACAAAGACAAACAGAACAGTTCATTTATTTAACATTTTTGTTTCAAAACCCACAAGTTGACTCATCGTAACCGAATCATCCATCATATAAATAGACACTACTTAGTTTTAATTCAAAGTATAATACTTTGTGAATAAGGGGTGTAACTAGAATTAAGAAAACTAGAATTAAGTAAGTAACTTTAAAATGTTATATTTAACTGAAGACTGAACTTTACCTGTACCGTAGCATGCACGCATAAGCACAATGTTTTGCGTGTGTAACATTCATTGTGCACGATCTAGTAAACAGCGGATTTTCACACCAAAAATATAGTCGTTTCCCAGAAATTATTTTTGCGCAAAGTTACCGTCTTCGTGAATGGGTATTTTTATACTGTTTAGGCTGGTTACAACAAAAAACACATTCTTGGACTTGCCCACTCATACCCAAATACTCAAATAGTATGAGTGGGCAAGTCCAAGAATATGTTTTTTTAATAAATAGAAGTCTTATAGTTTCTAAGTAAAACAAATGAAATCGAAAACTAAACAATATAATATAATGCTAAAACTATGACTCAACTAGAGCCACGTCATGACCGTCGGGGGATCGCCGCTCCTTATGTGGCAATACAACCATATTAATGTCCTCGTGGTGAAGATTTCGATGGTAATGATAAACTGGAAACTGAGATTGAATCATTAACAACAAAGATGGTAGATAGAGCTAATGATGGATTCATTAGATGTAACTACATATTATTAATACCGGTTACATACTAATTATCTTGTTTACAAATCTCGCTATTTAATGAAGCTGTGTCGACAGCATAGCAAACAAAGTCATCATCTACCCAACCTTTTCCCAACTATGTTGGGTTAAGGCTAGGTAGAAAAAACTAGCGTATTATCTTGTAAATGAAAGCCGGCAGATTCTATTAAAATATTCGTTAGAAAAGAAAATGTATGGTGTATCTGACCTCCACAACCCAGTTACACGGCAACACGATCCCTCATGGTGAGACTGGTTGTCAGGGTTTCGGGATTCTGACGACTACGAGTCGTCAGAACTGTCGACTGTCAAAATGACAACCGGATCGTCAAAGATTGTCAAATGACAGCCGGGACGTTTGACAGTCGACAGAATCTTTGGCAGACCCCTCCGTGGTCAGCGGGATTGTCCGAAAGGGTTACCGCTGGCCCGGAACATAAAGGGCTAAGGAAGGAACACGGGTGGGTTTTAGTCAGTAAGTCTGACACTCCCTTCCGCTCCACCCAGAGCGGGAGGGGTCATATGATGATTTCCCATCCTGAAAAAAAATTTTAAAAAAATCCCCACCATGCCTCGAAAAGCACGGGCTTAACGTGCTTTTCGTGGCACGGAGGAGTCTTGGTATGTAAAGATGGTCACCCATACAGGGACGAACCGCGGAAACCTGATCGATCGATCCGTACGGCTGATATTACTTGGCCACAAGCCCCTCATAGCAAACAAACTAGTTTGGATTTAAAGATGAAATGACTTCTTCAACCCAGATAGAAGTACAAATTGGTTTATGTTCTACTGTGGTCTCTCAGCAGTGGTAGTGCAGTGGTAACTGCCGCTACTTACGACTTGTAAGTCGTAGGTTCTAACCCAGAAATACGTTTTACTTTGTGTAAATTATTTCATCACCACTGCTCTCAAGTGGCATGTCCTAGAACCAAAACATCGAAGACATGTGACATTTACCAACCCGCACTGGGCCCGCGTGGTGGATTACGGCCCACTCCCTCTCACAGAGAGGAGGCCTGTGTCCCAGCAGTGGGAACATTATAGGCTGATTACACTACTGTGGTCTGAAGCAATTCATAGATCTTTCAGAAATCTGAAAGAGAAGAGAAAGAAAAAATTCCATACAATTTTTTAATATGTATTTTCAAATTCAAATGGGTCACGTCTGCTACCAACTTTTATTTAATTTAAAATGGGCTTGTTTATAGCTTTTCGGTTTTTTTGAACTTAAGTTTTTACCGCAGTCGGGTTTTTTATTGTTTTTTTTGTATTTTTTTTTTTCTAAACTTTGGGATCATTCTATTTTCGACAACGGAAATGCTTTATTAATTTTAACCATAAAGTGATTATGATGTCATCACAGTTTAATGTCACATTGAGAATGGATTATGTATGCAAAAAGGCAATACGTGTTTCGTAACATCCTGTGTTAGTGTTGGATAAAGCTTTTTTTATCAAATCGAAATAAATGCCAAGGTATTGAAGTAACAGGTAAATTAAAGTGAGATTTGGCTAACGTCCGGTGCTTATATCTAATACCGACTTAGCTTATGACCGTGACTTCCGCTAGTACCACTAAAATCCCCTAGACCAGTCTCCTAGGGGACTATACATCACTGAATGTTCCACTACGATCTCCAGCTCCTCTGCGTGTATTTTATGACAGGTAGCCATTCTCCTTCTCCAGGTCCCTATATTTTCCTTCACCGATTGAGAACACTGATGATGAAATTAAACACACAAAGTAAAGTGCCTGTCTGGGTTCAAACTCTTGACCTTCTATTACTACTCTTATGTCGGGGCCGATATCGCTGAGACATCACTTCTCTTAGCGACTAATATTTCTACAGAGGCCCGAGCAGCTTGTGGACAGCCGCACAGGTCGATCGATCAGGTTAAGCTACGCTTGCCGCGGTTAATCCGTAGATGGGTGACCATCTTCACATACCAAGACCCCCTCCGTGCTTCGGAAAGCACGTTGCCGTTGGTCCCGGATGTCATTCGTCGATCTTTGACAGTCGTTACGGGTAGTCAGAAACCCGAAAGTCTGACAATCAGTTGTCCCAAAGGGTATTTCGCAGTAACTAGGTTGTGGAGGTCAGATAGGCCGTCGCTCCAAGTAAAATGGCTAAAGCACTAAACCTGTATCTGTACCTGATCGATCGACCCGTGCGGCTGTTATCACTTAAGTAGGTACCTCACAAGAGCCATTTACATTAGTTATTAGAAATCGTAACCCGATCATTTAAAACAATCGTGATCAACCCACGAATATTTAACTTAGACTCCTTCATTGAATAAAGAGTTTAGAGTCTATAAACATTTCAATTAGGCCATAACATTGATCATTACTCACCCAGGTGCCTATCACTCGGATCCGAACTTCATCGAGACGCATGCGCATAAGAATGATGCAGATTTCCCATATAAAGGATGGAACCGACCTATAATCTACAATCTTAGCTGGAAATTCAAGAACACAAAGCCAAGCAATCCTCGACTTTAATCCAAGAACATAAGGTTTGGCACAATGAAAAGAGACGGAAAATTTAGACTGGCTAATTCCACTGGACCCAGCCTTAGGTAAGCGACTGTTTACATTAAAATTAACGACTGAAGTGAGCTGTCAACACTTATTGACTCTTATGATCAAAGCAACAATAATGTTAATTGTAAATCTGGACAGGTGTCGAAGTGTATAGTACCTACATATTCTTTCAAATTAATGGGATCCAATTACATATAAATGTTTCGAGGAGGCGATACTTTGATAATTGATTACTAATATCTTGTTAATTGTGTGACAGAGCAGTAATAACATGATAGTTTTTCAATTACAATTCGTACCTTCCTACCTTAGGAAAAAGGTAATGAAATGTATTAAATATTTGCATGCCATTATTACATGGCGGAATGTGTCTTTGCACTACAATTTTACATATTATCATCTTTTAGTACCACATTTTATGCAAATAAACGATTTTGATTTGATTTTGAAATGGACAATCTATTTCTTTATTCTAGAACTCTATTCCCTGTATGTAAACTTCTTAAAGTTAAAGTTGATGAAACCGTAAAACTCTGAGAAGATGACTATGGATTTGAAATGGAATAATTATGTTGAAACGAAGAACGGGACCCGGGATGAACTCTCTCAACAGGGAAATTCTTTCCCTGGAAAACACGTGAAAATAAACATATTTTAGCAAAAGATCTTATAGGTACTCACAATAATCCAAAAAGCAAAGTTATATGTAGGTAAATAGGTTCTTAATTAGAAGTTTTTACATATAGTTTGAGAATGTAAAAGCTGCTATGCAAACAGGTACCTAGTTCAAATGTATCGTTAGATTCTTGTATATTATTCTCCAAATTATAGCATAGCATGTATCGAAGCATATCGCGTTATAGAACATAAACTAGTAATAAAACAACTAGAACAAGTCTACGAAACGCGTTCCACGTCGCTTCATTCATGAGTTTGTTCACCGAACAAAAAACACTGTAACAGAATCTCTCTTCATTGAAGATAAGTCCAGTGTTTGCACTAATTGGTCATTACTCGAAGGGCAGGGAAGGGACGTAACAAATAATTACACCTAATAAAACCTTTAACAACTTCTAGCACTCAAGAAATAAAGTCCAACTTTCAATGGAAATTCTCAAAATGGCCGCGGCTAACGTAAGTTTTCTTTGCAAAAATAGATACAATTCAAAAAATCTCGGCAAAAACAGAGCCAGCTACCGATAGCATAGTTTACTGGCAATTTATCATATTTTCTCAAGTTTTAATGATATATTTGATTCATATAGTTTTTCAACAGATTCTTAGGCTGCATTCATGATAACGTTTAGTTTTTCATTTCCTGAGTTGACATTAGCAGTTTCGAACGTGGTAGCACTAATTGATAGAGCCAGTAATGAGTTGGAAGCATGAAGATAGGTATTTGTCTAATATTATTCGTGTTGTAGGTGTTTCGGAATTCTATTTAATATCTAGGCTCGAGTTTCTTAGATACTTGTACGTACGTATATAAGAGTACAAGCTGTATTTGTGTAACATTGTAATCAGAATAAATCAAACAGCTTTTCTCATTCATGGTTAAGAATTCATTACCTACCTACAAAACCTGAGGGAGGTACAAAATCGCTACTACTACTTTAAGTATATATGTCACGGCTAATGGCCGAATTGCGGCTACACCTAGTTTTAGCCGGGTACAACTAGGTGCAGCCGGCCACATGCGGTTCGTGTGTACTTCGGGTGACATCGGTTGCATGGTTGCGGTCGGTCGATAGGCGACGCGCGACGTAGGATGCAAGAGCGAGCGAAGGGCACCCCGAGGTTAGGTTTGGTTAGGTTACTTTAAACCCTTTACACAGAAATAGGAACCCCACGAAGCGGGGCTCCGTCGACGTAGGATGTACAGACGCCAGCACATCAAGCTACCCGAAACTGTCAAATTTTTCCAATCAACTTTGAACCTTATGTTTCAGTGATAAAGTTGAAAATCTATTAAAGAAATTTGACAGATTGTAGTAGCTTGATGTGCTGGCGTCTGTACCTAGTTGTACCCGGCTAAAACTAGGTGTAGCCGCACTTCGGCTATTAGCTGTAACATATATACTATGTATTTATTTGGCACAAACTACCCACTATTTCATTTAAATACGCTTATAGGCTTCAAGCTCTATTGAAAAGATTATGACCGGCTCTGTATGGAAGATCATAATTTTAAATTGATAACTTATGTAAATGTATATCTACATAATGGCCACAATTTTTATTGTTGATTTATCTAATATAATCCTTTGCCTATGCCTTTTATAATTCCTGTCTAGATTACCTACCTACTTACAATTACCTTAATTGAAACGTCATTTTCCTGAGCTAGAGGTACTATAAGGGGTAGCTATGGGTGCTACGCGAAATAATTGAAAAAAGCTTTAGATTTGAATTAAATATAATCACGACTTTACATAGTCACGTCAGTTCTAGCACTTTTTCTACTAAACAAGAAAATCATATTAAAAATATTTGACAACTTCTTGAACGTTCGAATGGAACACACCGGCAATTATAACCAGCCTGTATTTACTGCTAAAGGTAGAGCTACACAGTCTCTACATGAGCTACGCCCACCTTTGAATAAAAGTATTGGCATAGCTCCATTACCAAACAAGACTTTTATTCATACCATTCGAACATCCAGGCCCTTCCTGCCTATCCTATCAGAAACATTACCTAACGCCAGACTTTTAAGTTTACTAGGTGAGGTCCAACCCTTGCAAGAGAAAGCTTATGTCAGGACGAACGAACCGCGTATCCGACACTTCGCTAAGTGCCAGGTAAGTTAACATATTTTATAAGTGCCCAGCTGCACTAACACAAACTAACGTCGTCATGCTTAAGCCTCGTCGCGCCAAAACTGGCGAAAAAGAAGCGATGTGGCCTCCTAATGAAAACAATTGACGTGACAGTTCACATCAGCCTAGAGGAGGCTTAAAAAAAATAAATTATCTTAACTTCAAACTCTTTTACCCCATCGGACGTTATTAAGCCAGAGGGAGGGAAAAGCGTAAGAGGCCAGGGTTCATCGACGATTATATCATATGCCCATACTCCAGAGGAACAATTCAAAAATCTACTCCGTTCTCGTTAAATACCTACTAACTCCATGAAATATCAGTCAATACTGATTAAACTGTGGGTGCTCAATCACAGGCTGAACCAATTGTGTCAACTAAACACACTTTGCGAAGGCTATGCCCCGTCTCTACAGTACCTACCAAAAAAGTTTAAAGGGGATGATGACAGCTGTCATCTCCTTTATCTACTTCTTCCTTCATTCATTCGTTCAGCAAAAGACAACTTCCATTAATCGACATTCACCCTACCATCCATGTACTGCTTCAAATTACTTGGCGCCTATAATTATAGTTAATTAAAAGTTTAAAAACCAGACCGACTTTACCTTGACCAATTACGTATATAATATATATATACCTATAGGTACGACACATCCATTGGCAAACGTACATCTTTATGTTGTCACAGTCTATTAGTTCCATATCCCGCAATTCCTCATACTTCCGTCCTGATTCCCATGTATCGTCGGCTGCAGCAGTTGATCCCAATTAAATAATTATAGCTTTATTGATGAAAGTCCTGGGCGATTGATTGGCCCAATTAACTGATTGATAGAAGATGCTAATCTATAGTTTAAAATGAGACTTAGAAACTTTGCACTTTTTGAGCATAAAGAGAAAAGGTAAGGTATAGGTAAATAATCGGATATCTATGGTACAGACGCCAGCACATCCTACCCGAAACTGTAAAATGTTGCCAATCAAATTTGAACCTTATGCTTTAGCGATAAAGTTTAAAATCTATTAAAGAAATTTGACAGATTGTAGTAGCTTGATGTGCTGGCGTCTGTACCATAGATATCCGACTATTTACCTATACCTACATATGTATATCATACCTACCTATATTAATTTTCAGACCTCTAGCATCAAAATTTGCGGAACTCTCATACAAAGTTCCATCCCCTAGTTTAAGAGGTTGGGGGGTAAAAAATCCAATTTTTTTTTGTTGTTTGTCCTAATACTACCTTACATACCAAATTTCAGCTTTCTAGGACTTCAGGAAGTACCCTATGAGTTTTGATGATAATCAGTTAGTGACGAAATCGGGGTTTTTAGATATCAATAAAATCTAAAGTATAAGAGCTATGCAATTGAAACGTTATATGTTTAACAAGTCCACTATTGACATCATATCCCGAGAATTTTGTTTATCTGGTATAATCCAAACCCAAGTTAAAAAAACGACGAAGCGCTTCGAGAAGAGGTAGGTAAGTAGTTCCCTTGCACTTCGCTTGGCTCGTCTTGGCGGAGGCACTACCGTGCCCCCAGATACAACAAATTTGATACGATAGATAAAAATCACGAAGATAGATACTTACCTCTAAAAACTTTCTTTTCATAATAAAAACCATACTAAATACATACAATCATTCTGATTTTTTGTCAGATTATTCTACATGCAACATACTAAAGGGTACACTAGTGTTTTAATTTTTTAGTCCTAGATTTTTTTTATAGATAATTCCTTCATATTTTGCAATAAATTACCAAGGTTGTGTCATCGCGTTTCTCTTTCTTTTCTATGCAGCCCGACAGTGACCGCGCTTTAGGTCATGTTCCTCTTGTTACTAAACTAAAATCACGGGGCAACTACTTACGCAAAAGCACTTTTCAAAAAAAATCAACATCATTTTAATTTAAAATAAAACACGCATAGAGTAAACCGCTTTTAGAACACCTGGGTATTAAAAAAATTAAGATAACATATGGTTATAATCAAAAATATACAAAAGATATATTATAATTTTAAGGAAAAAATATGTTTTATTCATCTTGATACCGAACATTTCTTCACGGTCTGTGCTCACAGAAAATTTCTGAGTTCTAAATCATGTCAAAAACATATTGCGCTGTAGAATAAGTGGTATATCTCCTTACATTGTCCTCTAGATCTATACATACAAATAAATAAAATTGAAGTGTCTGTTTGTAATGTCAAAATAACAGCATTTGTAGTTACAAAAAAAAAACAATTTTAAAATTTTTTAACGGTCTGTTTGTTGGTTCCGGTTAATCTCCGAAATGGCTGGGCAGATTTTGACGGGACTTTCACTGGCAGATAGCTGCAGCAGATGTTATAAGGAGTAGCCTAGAAACAAAATATTATTTTAGAAAAATAATTAGCGTTTCGCGCAAAAAAATAAAACCCATGAAATCGAATTTGTTTTCCGACATGCACGCGAGCGAAGTCGCGAGCACAGTTAGTACCAAATATAGTAGACACCAACACATCAAGCTACTACAATTTGTCAAATTTCTTTAATAGATTTTCAACCTTTTCCCTAACTAAAGCATAAGGTTCAAGGTTGATTGGGAAAATTTGACAGTTTCGGGTAGCTTGATGTGCTGGCGTCTGTACCTATTAAATTAAAAATTGAAGCCTCCAAGTAAGTAACTCCAAATACTTACTTATGCTTATTGGCCTTCGTAAAGAACTATTTAATACAGCATTTTTGTCGCGTTTTACAGAAACATCGCAGGCGCCAGTTCGTCGTCCGTCCCGCCAATTAGCCAAGTGTCCGACCGTTCAATTTGATCTAATTCACGTGGATATTGTAACTGGTAGCCATTAGCAGTGTACTATCTTACGATCATCTGCAGATTATCGACATTGCACGTTCATTAAATGGGTGCGGGCAGGCGTGATGAATGATACGAAGTGGAAACCAGATTTCACTGATGTTCAGGTTCAACCCGGCCAAAAGGGTTCCCTTAGCCTTTTGCTAAAGAAAAAGTAAGTCCTGTAGATAGACGCTCATTTGTTATTTAAGAATTTCCGTAAGTTAGTTACTTCAAGTTTTTTCTAACTAAACAGACAGCTGTGCTGCTGGGGTGTTTGTTGCGCCAGTTTTTCTTCCCAGCTAAAGCACTAGGAAGTGGTGAATGGAGGGCATTTTTGAGGACTGTCTTACTCTTACGTAATTTTGACGTATTTGTGCAAATTTTTAAGCCTAGTTTGAATAAATGACTTTTGATTTTGATTGATTCATTTAATAAAACGGAAATTCGAAATAAATTATGGTTATCAATAGAACAACCGAAAATGGAACTTTAATTGACTTTTAATGTTAAACCCAAATCTAACCTACTTATTATGGTGCTTTACAGGGTGGCAGGACATCAACGCGAAAACTGTACTAACCTTCTTTCATATTATCTATGGTACTAACCATGAATTTACCGCATGATTCCAGTTCTACTCCCGTAGCGTAGGAATGATTCGTCGGTTATCGAAAAGAAAAGAAAAGGGCAAACCTACGCGGTCTAAATGTACTGAACACTTTTTTTTATCACTGACGATAAATTTCAGCGCCCGTAGCCACCGTAGGGGTGCTAAAACTTATTATCGGTGATTAAAAAAAATTGCTGTTCAGTCAGTACATTTGGAATCACGTAGGTACTGAACCCATGGTAGATAACAGGTTTTGCGATGATGTAGGTATGTACCTTCTAACCTAGGTATAGACATACTTATTTTGTAATGATCTCTAAAACGTAGAACGCTATTCTAAATTCTCTTGACTTTACTCAGTATAAGAGTATTTATTACTTTGATAGTAACATTAACTTTAAGTTTTCTTTAATATGGAATTTACAATTAGGTATTAATTACAATATGGAATCAGTGTGGTCCGAAATAAAGGTTTATTATTAATAAATCTTTGTGCTGCCCTTGCAACTCCTAAACGTAAACTTCATACATATTTTGAACCAAAAAAAGTTAATCCCATCGTGTCGTAAGCTTATTTTAGCATTTTACCCCTAACTGAGAGTTAAGTGCAGCATTGCAATAGCATGACAGCTGGCAATTCTGGTACTGTTTAATTTTATCTACCAAGCTTCAATCAGAGTATGTAATCCGTAATCAACATGACGCCAACAAAGCATTAATTAGATAATCTGCAATTTAAATAAGTGTAGATAACATTAACATTGATTACAAAAAACATAATAAAAAGTTCATGCTTCGCTCGATACAGACAAACATGGAACCATAAAGCTGAAGCTGAACCAATTACAGAATTTGAATAACGAACATAGACATAGAAACAGATTAAATATTTTCTAGTCAAATAACTTTGGCCAAAATTTCTTTGAAAACCATTTGACTACCTTAATCAAATAAAAAATAATTAAATTGTATTTCTCTGTTGACCATTTGGCTGCCATATTCAAAGAAAAAAATTATTAAATTTTATTTCTCTGTTGACATAGGTATATGGCATTATGTTTATTTTTTGTGTTGATGATGCCAACAACCTATAAAATATTTTTTCCTTATTGGTTGGACCGTTTTAGGGTTCCGTACAAAATGGTAAAACGGAATCCTTATGGTGAGACTTTGTCTGTCTGTCTGTCGGTCCCAGCTGAATGTCTCAAGATCTACTAATGCTATCAACTTGAAATTTGGAATAGTTTTAGATGACGTTTGCCCAACTATGCCACAAATTTGAAAAAATAAAAATATATGTTTATTTTTGGCAACAGGGACTGAAAGGGGATCTGAAAAATTCGAACTGGGGCTACTAGAGCACGTGGAGTATCATAAATGAAAGAGCGCAGTTTGCACATTCTCAAACATTTTTTCTTTAGGCCGCATAGTTATCGACTTTTGATGAAAAATGTAAAAATATATATCTTCCCCCCTTATCTCCGAAGTTTGCAAAGAGAAAAATCTGAAATTATTCATGATAGTTAATTTATGTAAAGATTACAGGTTACAGTAATTACAGTGTGGATGCACTGGGTACGGATTCTAAATAGCACACTTTTTACCAAAAAATTAATCGAAGCCAAAAACTCCACTCCACCCAGAGCGGGAGGGGGTCATTTGATGAATTCCCATCCTGAAAAAAAAAAGCCAAAATACTACGAAAAATTATTTTTGCATTTGATACCCTCATTCTTGAAGAATGTTATAGGCTATTTAACATTATGCTATAGCGCTTAGGAGCTGAGCAAAAAGAAAAAAGGAAAACGAAGTAATAGCGCGGGCAGGCGATGCGATGCGACGGGGTTGGTGGGGGAACAAGAAATTTCACGCGGACGAAGTCGCAGGCAGAAGCTAGTTTGTTTGTTTGAATTTGAACGCGCTTATCTCTGTACCTATCTAAAAATACGGAAAAAACCGCTAAGCGAAATAATAGCGCTAAGGAAATGTGGCTGTTATTTTAGTATATTGTGGCGTCTTACGACTTACACGCGAACGTAATCGTTGGCAGAAGCTAGTTTTTTGTACAAAACGAAAGGTTATTGGGACATAAACTAAGTAAGTACCTACTACTTAGGAAACGAGAGGAGGAGGAGGTTTGTATGGCGCCTCTTAACATTTAATCAGCATCCTAATTACGTCACACTATCAATTCCATATTTGAATCATTTTGAAGAATATTGCTAATCCATTGCTTCATAAGTATGTTCGAAAAATTTGTATACTCAACAACGTAAATAACGCAATGAAACATTCATTGCGTTATTTTTGAACTTGTCTTGTCATTTTTGAACGTAGAACTTTCAAAATTACAACCATTGCTTTGTTAGTGTGTTAAAGACTCGAGAGTGTACCTATTGCAACTTCACAAACAGTACTTATCAGCGTTTGTGTAATGACACTAATCGTTTTACTTATGAATTATCCACTCAATAACTACACCCAGATACGTACTAACTTGATTAACATTCAGTTTTAAATGACTGGCTTGAAGTGGCTTGTCAACACTAGCCACCTTATAAAGTAACGAAATTACTCCGTTTTAGTATCACACCTAGAAATCTAATACTATTTGCATTTAACTCGCGCTAAACTCACTTTAGATTAAATTATTTGGATCTTTGTTATATTCGAACCTCATTGGTGTGGGCTAATCGCCCCGATCTTATGACATAATTGTGTAGTACCTAGTTAATATTATTATTATCTAGTTCCAGTATTCCTGCAGACCTTGACAATATTATCGCATTTGAACATCAGAAGCTTGCAAAATTACTTATGTAAACTCCAAAGCAGACATATTATTTACGAAACTATGAATAGCGTAATAGGTAGTAGGTACCTCTTCAGTACGTATATGTAACGCTAGATGTCGTTAGCCAGCCGTTAAGCCGGCTGTCAAGCCCGCCACGCCCAGCCATGCCAAAGCCATGCCATGCCGTGTCGTCTGGGTGCAGCCAAAGCCACAGCCACAGCCTCAGCCCAAGCCAAGCCAAGCCAAGCCAAGCCATGACAACCAAGTACGACACAGCAGCCACAGCAAAGAGGAAGTCAATTGACTAGCACGTCACTTCCCCACTACGTGAGCCTTGCCCCGCCAAATTCCGAGCCGGGGGAGGTGAAGTAGCCGCCAGCCAGCCAGTATTATAAAAGCGCTAAGCGATGGTTTTGTGTACTTCACTCCATGCTAATAATTGTAAGGGGAAACTCTGCCCGAATAAACAAGTAAATCAATTACCGTGTGCATAATTTTACCACTGCCTTTATATATAGCGTTATTCCTTCTGTCGTCAAATAGTCTCAATTTGACTAGGTACAGACGCCAGCACATCAAGCTATCCGAAACGGACAAAATTTCCCAATCACCTTTGAACCTTTTGCTTTAGCGATAAAGTGAAAGATTGTAGTAGCTTGATATGCCGGCCGTCTGTACCTACATAGCCTACGGGGCAATTGCCTAACACGTAAAATGACAACTGGGGGCCTAAAAAGGCCACTTTGGCATAATCATAAAGGGATTATGAATCATAATATGGCGAAGACAGTCCGTTTTTCTTTTTTCGTTGCACTACCTACCTAGGTATAATCAAAGAGATTGGGATTGGATTGATTGGTATTTTAGCACAGACGCAAAAAAAAATAACTAAAAATCTTTCACCAATGGGATTTGATACGATTAACTTCAGAGTTAACTGTCCATTATGTTTCATAACGTTATCCTTTTATGATTCTGCCAGACTAGCCTTTTTAGGCACCCTGATCGCAATTTTTTTCATAAAGTGGACCGTGCTAATCTTAAAATATAATGTTTGCAAGACACAGAATTAATGAAAGTTAATTAATTGATGAAATACCAGAATTACAATAATACTTTATTACTCACATTTGGAGCTCTGTATCTACTAACAATCAGAGAAGACGTGGTAGGAAATATTCTCCTTGATGAGATCTTTTCTTTCAATGGTTTACCTTCAGGGCAGAGTCATCCAATCTCCTTTACTAAACCTATGAAGCAATGAATTAATTCTAAACTCTCAATTAGGGTGTTGATGAGGAGAGTAACGGTATCAACCTCGATTTTTAACTAAGTTAACAATAATTTAATATCTCAAGATTTAAATCTGGCACCAGTAGGACCAAGCATCGGCGAAGTCCTTCCTTTAGATAGTTAGACTCACACAGAACTGTGTCTGCCTGTGTATGTTATTGATACGGCAGCTGATACACTTTTTGGAAACAGTGGCCAGCACTGGACTTCAATCAAGTCCTCCAAACAGTAATTCGGCCATGGCGACAAATCTCAGCGGAGACTAGCCTTCTGCGTAGGAGTATTATAGTGCACAAGCGTGTGCTCAGACACAGGTGTTCTCTCTCTTCCCTCACTCTCATAGTCTGATGGGGCGACAATCTGACACGACCGGAGAGAAATCTGGCGCTACGTGCTGCTGCTTCCCGAGGCACGGGGGGTATAACACCGCCAACTTCCAAGCTCGATCCGGGCTGTTATTATAGGGATTACAGCCGATCGATTCTGAAAAAGTCTCATCGTGAAAACTTAGGTGAAGTGAGTTATTTTTGCTAGGAATTGACACTATTGACAACTCACTCCACGCTCACTTCACCTAAGTTTTCACGGTGAGATTTTTACAGAATAGCACCGCAGGACCTAAACACAAAAAACGCAAGAAGCAATAAAAGTATATGATCGACTACAGTAAACAAAATCAGAAAAATATATGATATTCAGGATATATGCTAGGTAGGTACTGTGTTGAAAACATGATACAACTAATTTGATACGATAGAAAAAAATCATGAAGATACCTCTAAAAACTTTCTTTTTACAATAAAAACCATACTATGTACATACAGTCATTCCGATTTTTTGTCAGATTATTCTTCAAGCAAAATAGTAAAGCAAGTGTCTTAATTTTTTAGTCCAAACAATAGATTTTTTGTAAATAGATAATTGCTTCATAATTTGCAATAAATTACCAGCGTTGTAACGTGTCCTCACGCCAGCCCCGGATCTACGATTTTTTCGAACCGGGGCAAAACCTTGATAGTGGCGCCCCCTCCCTTCAGTGTTTGAGAAAAACTTGCAAATTGTTGATTTCCACTACTATAATATATGATTTCACTAATAAATTACTTATTTTATTAACGCTGATTACTCGCAAACGCAATCAACCACATAAACAAATAGTTTTGTCACTTGACGTTCAACTGTTTGAATTTGTTCGGCTCGGCTCGTATAGATATATGTGACGGGGATTCCTCTTGGCAGAAAGATTACGGACACTACGCACGCGTTCAAAAATTTACTTGATCTGTTAAGATGCGTTCATAAATCACTTAGTATGTGTTCAAAAACTAACTGGGCGTATGGAAATAGAAAAGTTTGTTTTTCAAACATATTATATTAAGATTCGATTACTTGTTGAAAACCTATGAGATTGTAGGAAAAGAGGCTTCATTTGTTCGATATTTCGAATTCTTGTCTCAAGGATTTGGCGCCCCCCTGAAACTGCCGCCCGGGGCAAGTGCCCCGGTTTGTCCCCCTTAGATCCGGGGCTGCCTCACGCTTCTCTTTCTTTTCTATACAGTCGGACAGTGACCGCGCTTTAGGTCATGTAAGCCCCTGATGAAATTAGCAATGTAAAATCCCAATAACAAATTGTGTCCCACGCTCAGCAGTCACGCTTGCGATGCGACCATGGAACCTACGGGACTATAAATATGAAGATACCAAAGTCCTGAAAGCGGAAATAAAGATGTCACCAGTGTTAAACCAGTGAGATTACCGACGAGGTAATCCTGGTAAGACCACCAGGTAAATACATAATATTATACCTAGGTATTTCTCCGAATACATTCGATTTAATAGCTGTTCTTAACACTCCTAACGTAGCTCGTAGGTGTCCAAATGTTATGGAATGGATAACGACAAACGTGCCTTCATTGACTTTTAAGATTGTGCGTCCTAATTACTGGACACCTTAACGAGAGATGCTATTTAATGTCATTAAAATATTTTTATCTTAACAAACGTCCAACCTAATTTTTCAAAATAGATATATATATGTATAGCCGCCGGTAGCCATTGGTCCCGGCTGTCATTCGTGGATCTTTGACAGTCGTTACGGGTAGTCAGAAGCCCGAAAGTCTGACAACGAGTCTTACCAAGGGGTATCGTATTACTCAGTAACTGGGTTGTTGAGATCAGATAGGCAGTCGCTCCATGTAAAAATAAGGATATTCAGCTGCATCCGGTTAGACTGGAAGCCGACCACAACATAGTTGGGAAAAGGTTGGGCAGATGATGATGATGAGAGACATAGATAGAAGATAGGCACTATAGGCTATAGCACTAGTGACGTGAACCCTGCTGACAAGAATTTTATTGTTTGGATTATTTGAGGGCATGGAATAGATGAAACAGATCATAAATAAATTCACTGACAGACAACGCACAGCCTAAACCACTGCCTAAGTCTAGCATGAAATTTTGCAAAAGAGTTCTTTTTGTAACAAAGGTGAGCAGAAAGGGTTTTTTTATCTACCCCTAAACTGGTTAAATAGGTAGGGATGTAAGTTTGTCACTTTTGCCAATGGAAACTTCCATCGGGCACACAGCTATTTTAAATATATTAAAATCTATTCCGTTTTTAAAGGAATAAGCAAGTAGGTAAGTATATAAAAATTGCATGTTCAGTCCTCATTGTTACTTGCATCTTGCATCTCCTACTACTAGGTTTATGGCCGAATGAAATTTTTCCCCCAAAAATAAAAAGGCTTCTGGAATTTTAATTTTGATAGATTTGTCAGTCACATTGTGTCTTTACTTGTACCGTCGCGAACGTTTTATTAACTTCAAGGGAAAACCATGTAATACATTTATTATAAAAATACTAGGAAAACATGAATTATGTCGCTATTAGCTTATCACGAAATAAATATTTCGTGGTCGCATTAGTCTACTTTGTCAGTTGCCTACCAACTCTACAGCGCCACATTTAAGGTTCTTTTGACGCGTGGCCAAAATCGGAATTAATGCCGCCATCTTGAGTACCTGATCCGCTATGCCAATACAATTTCTGAATGTCTACAACAAAAAAGGGGTTTATTTATAAACGATGTTGTTGTAATTTTTGACGTTCAAAAGTGCTTTTTATGTGCCTATTTGAAATAAATGCTTTGACTTTGACTTTAAGGTTGTGTGACGTTCAAACGTCAAAAATGTATGGTTAAACACCGCTAATCACTACTTAACTTTAAGCAAAGTTTATGAATAAAAGGGAAAATGTTTAACAACAACGCCCTCTGTCAATGTCATTCAGGCGCTAAAGATCCTTGTGGCACACTACATTTAACGATCAATCACATTCACTATACCTACCTAATTATTTACTAAGTATTAAAAGTCGGCCAAAGTCGTGCTTTTAACATTAACTTAGTCACATTTTCTATAAAAAGATTACTTACCTACAAAACATAAAATTGAAATAATATTGTTCTTAATAAACAGTGGGTCGTAATAGCTTGAAATACGACGGCGAGTCATTCATTTCTCTCGAACTGGTACTCCTGACCTCAGAGACATGAATCATACGACCTGATACTACCGAGTGTGCCGAGCCTCCAACGTGCACGTATGCTGAGAACATTATACATTTCATAAGATTAATTCAAAAGTTGGAAAAACGAGTTGATATTGTCCTTTTCCCTGCGCCGATTACCGAGCAGTAAAAAAACACATTTTCCGAGAAGGAGCATCAAGAAAGTGACAAGCTTAGTGATCTCTGCTGCAGCTGAGAACTCTGAGAAGACCGTATTGGTTCTCGAGGTGCTAAGACCGTTTTGTTCAATCTTCTCGAGATGCAAGAATTCCGTCTTTGAGAAAATTCTTTACTTTTCGTAACACACTAGTTATCAATCTCAATCTGAATCATTTGTAATCCATATGCCCGTATTGCTAATCCATCCATTGCTTCATATGTTCTAAAAATGTGTCTGCTCAACAATCTAAATAATGCAATTAATGTTGTTGAACTGTCAAAATGAAAGGCTAATGGTAGTTTGTTACGCAATTACCCCGCAGCAAGGCAGCCGTCCTTTACTGTTACCGAAATAAAATTGCCAAAATTCCAACTTAGAATGGTCGCAGTGTACCACCACCGGCGCCAGACAGTTACACCATACATTTAATGTACCTACAGTCTGGTCTTTTATATCTTGGGCAGTCACCATACACAGATTTCATCTCCACGTTATTTTGGCGACAATACGTGACCGTGCCTTATTCGGACTCTTTTATACTTTTTCAGCTCGACTTGTGCCTTAAAAAAATATTTATCTCTCTTTATGGTAGCTGTAAAGTGTCTATTGTTGTTAAAGATGTTAAAATTAAACGGAATGACGATAAAATCTTGTCTTTTTTATTAGTAATCATTTGTTTATAAGGCGGTTGCAGTTGCAGGAGCTTTATTCTTTTGCTAGTCAACTTATTCAGTTATGATATTAAAGAAGTTGGATCACTGATATTAAAGAAGTTGGATCACTGCTCTTGTTATAATTAGTCCGGAATATTGTTAAATCTGTTTGTTTCTATTATCTGTAACACTATAAGTATGTACTATAAATAGTGCATTTGTGCATGAGAAAAACTATCATTTACCGATGATAATAGATTTTGAGGTAACATTTCTACAAGGCGCTTTATTAGAACACGTTATGTTAGGCATTTCACAGCTATTTTCGGATCCGTTTCGGCATTAATTCATGTAATAATGATAGATTTTTAATTCGTGGACGTGTCAATATCAATATAGTTTCTCTCATCTCTGCAATCCCCCATTAGGGACAATCTTGATGTAAACGTAGGTAGGTCTGTAACTGAAATGAAGCAATGGTCACCAGAATAGCAATAGCATTGCGTGCAGGAGCCTTTAAATATTTATTCGAATTTTAATTTCACCCAGTTATAACTTACAACGACAAACTTGGAAAAGTAGGTAGGCCAAAAGGTCAAGTAGCTATACAGCAGATAAAAGTAAATTGCAAGACTTGAACTTTGTTAAAATTAATTACGATACACCGTGACACAGACAATTTACGCCTAAAGCTCTTAACATCATGCATGCTTCCATTTTAGGAGAGCGGACGACCGGTTGTGCCATATACGGCGCGTTTTTTGGCTTTCGAAAACATTTGCGAGATATCGGACTCCTTGGATCGCGTCTCCTTAATGAAGTAGGTACCTACTTACATACCGAGTATAGATAGCCAAATGTTAAACCAATATTGATGTTACGGACGCTGGACGTGCTGGGACGTGAGAACTTCTTCGGGAGTTACACGTGCACCTTATCGCGGTTTCCATCGCTGATTTGTTTGCAGAAAGTATTTTGCCGGTCTTCAACAACGCTGCGTGAGCGCGGACAAGGTTTTCCAATTTACGCTGTTTGTCTTCGCTTCTCGAAAACATTGGTGGTTAAGCGAAATTGGAGACTTCTTTTTCGCATCTCGCATCATCCTTTTCTCCATTTTCGTTTCATTTTTTTGCGTCTGATTTTAAGCACCTAATACAAATGTATGGATAGATGTATAATTAAATAATCATCTACGGCTAACATTTAGGTATTGCTACATTCGCTCTTGCATCCTTAGGTTCTCTAAATTCTTAAATTTTTCTGCATAAGTCAACAAAGTACCTAACAAATTATTCTGTATGAATGGTCCAAATTCCAAAGAAAACAGCTATCCGTGGCGGGCGCGTTAATTTTCAAGCTCGCTTTGCGCACTCCTGATTTTTCACACAGCGTTGGCGATTAGGTTATCACATTAAATAGTAGAGGGGTTATTACAAGTTGTTCTCAGTCAGTTAAAATAATCAATTTTACGAAAAGAAAAACAAATTTTTCAAACAAAATAAATACTTACTAATTTGCACGAAATAAACCACCCTTGATGATAAGGCACTAGACATGCGCAGGGCAATGGTATCAACAATTCTACACACATTATCTAAAATTATTTTCGAGCCCGCTTTGCTTGCTCTTGCATCCTACATTCTTCCCTTCTTTGCATAAGGTCACATAGTACTTCTCTTCGATTGAACTGTGAAATAAGAATAATTTATGATTTTTATACCAATTTTTACAATTAAGTATGCTAAAAATCTAGATGTAAAAATTGGTGGTTTATGCACTGTCCATGTTTTAACTGTTTAAGGCATGCAAATTAGTTTGACATTTAAAAAAATACCTTACCCCATTTCCTGCTATAATAATTATAGTCTCACTAAAGCATAAGATCTGTGTAAGACACTTGTCATTTTCAAGTGCATTTAGCTATAATGTATCAATCAACTAAAATATCATTGGTATCAATGCACAGTAGTTGCTTCTTATGAATCACTATGGATAGAAGCTTGTTGACTGACACGGCGGCACTAGCATAATTATAATAGTGTATTAGCTAGTGTGTCGTCGTATGTGTCGTACCTACGGTGGTTTGGGTACACCTCTGCCTACCACTGGGAAAATAGTCGTGGTGTTATTTTACCGCGTTCCAGTACGCAAAACGCGTGGTAAACGTTTTATAGTGCATGAAGAGGTACGGTTTATTTATTTGTATTGTTGTATACCTGCACCTTCTAAACATATTTGATGATTTTACCGATATCTAGCTTAGATTTCTAGTTAGCTATCCAGTGTTAGTATAATATTGTAATTGAAACAAAAATGATAATAATGTATGTGCTTAGAGCATGATACAACAAACGACATTGCAACATTTGCAACACCATCAATTTTTTTTTTCTCCGACTGCCTAACTGTCATTTCTTAGATGTCATTAGAGTCAGTTTCCCTTTCCCATTCCGTCTGTCATTCGACGTCACCTTTTTAGCCGAATTTACATATAATATTTAGTTACAGGTAATAAATTAAAATACATAAATGCCTGTATTAGAACAATGAGATGAAGTGAATCTACTATAAACCTAATCACTTATGCATTCCAATCAGTAAGTTACATAAGTACTTACACTTAAATAATATATTATAACGATGGCTGGCGTTCCGGTGAAGTTCGGTTCGATATTATCGTTCTGTTTCGTGTTGTACGCTGTTTATTACCGCAAGAATGATATTGGGGACGTGAGACTGTCTCCTGTAAAGGAACATTTGCTGTTTTTGGAGAATGAGAACAAAGTTGGTGCGGGAAAACAACAGCCGAGAGTCGCACTTGGCTATGGCGCGTGTCACGATCTCTTCGTGAACGCAACTTCATTATTGGATTACAAAGACCTGAAAGGAAACCCTGAACATTTCAATGAGATCTCGAGCAAGGAGGAGTTCCTCAAAAGTTTCGCGTATTTCTTCAAACATGGCGCTGCTGCCGAGTAAGTTAGCTGGAATTTTAATGACCATTACATTATATGTTTAACATTTGGAATAGTTAACGCTGATAAGAATTACAAAGAAGTCCATTAATTTAATGATAATTTAGTTCTTATTGTAATCTACATTAGGTTAATTTTGTTCTAAAAAGGCATTTTTTGTTGACCTAACCCAGAACTTTTTTATACAAAAATTTAACCACACACCATTATAATTCCAGACGCTTCGTGTCCAATGCCAAGCTGTATGACGATTTAATAGATCAAGCTTTAAAACTGCCTGACTCAAGATGGTCTATCGGAGGCAATGCTCCACTAATGGCCAAGCGTTTCTTCATAGAAGGCTGGAAAGTGCTGTTTGCAGCAAAAATGAGTAAAAAATTGAAAAAGTACATTCCAAAAGATATCCAGATTGTTGGTGGAGAAGAAAATGAAGAAGTCAGAGACGATGTTCACATGATCCTTGAGTATAAGGCTGATGAGAAGTTTGGTGCCCTGAAGGCACCGCGAGCAAATAGATACATAGTACATAACGATGAGAACAATCCCCTGCTCAGTTCCCTGGAGAAGTTTGATGCACACTTGCCAGGTTTCAGTCCTAACTTACTAGTCATTAGTGGGCTGCAGATGATGGACAACTATCCTTTTAAAGTTGGAGATGGAAAAGGTATTACTAACATTTTTTTTAAATAATATTTGGAAAACTTACAGCTAGGCATGTACATTAGTGATTTGTTCATAGCATGATTATGGCCAATTAGAAGTCTACATGAAGAGGTAAAATATAAATAGAATGTAATATGAGATATATAATATAGGTAAAATATAATTATGAGAAATAATAATATAATTATGAATTATAATATATGATTATGAGTTAAAATTTGTAGTAAGTATTCAATTATTTCAGTAAAAAGTTCATTGCAGCATGTGAAACATTAGTCAAGATCATTTGTTGCTAACTCAACTACAATGCAGCCACTTTCATTTCTAGATAATGACACTTGCTTATCTAAATAAAACTTGTATTTGTAAGATAGCAGTTAGTTTACAAGCTGATAAAAGTAATCCTTTTATTGTTTACAGACTTAAGAGCTGAAAGACTGGACTTAGTTAAGAAGCAAATCTTATCACAACCACTGACTACGCTGGTCCACTTTGAAATGGCAAGTTATGTCGACTTGGATCTCCTCAAACAGCTCACTACCAAAATACTGCCATTTGTCGACTCAGTTGGTATGAATGAACAAGAATTAACAAATTTTTACAGTGTCCTCGAATATGGTGAAGTCAGTATTGTTGCAGATTCCAACCCAAGAATAGCAACCGCCTTAGATCAAATGCGCAAAACATTTTTATTGATAAGACGCCAGAATGAACTTTATCAGAGCAAAAGAAAGTTGTCTCGCATCCATGTGCATACTTTAGCTTACCAAGCAATAATGACTGTCAAAAACTCAGACTGGAAGAGAACTGAAGCTGCCACAGCTAAGGCATCATTGACAGCTCACAGATACGTGTGTAACAGCCAAGATATTGCGTTGGATAAATCTAAACTGCTACTTGACGACAGTTTCTCAACAACCACAGATAATGATAACACCAGTAGGGTGTTCTTCGAACCCACAAAGCCTGTGTCTTGTTGGGAAGAAGAAGTAGACGGGGAGAATGTTGAAATATGTGTGGCTCCCGTACTTATATGCACAGAAGCACAGCTGACTGCTGGTGCCGGAGATAATATCTCCGCAGCAGGACTAGTGCTGCAAGTCGAAAAATAAACATGCCACTAAAAATATTGTCATATGAATTTAGTTCGTTGACAACACTTTATTCATTCCATTTGAATATTTACTTATGTATGGTGCCATTCTATCAGGATGATCTTATTAAAAATATAATATTTTTATCAATTAATAATTATGACTAGGAATAAATCAGTTATTTATTAATTATTATGACATTTCACTAATTTATTCAATCAACAGAAGTACAACAAGACTGGAGGATAATTTATGTAATCAAAAACTTTGTAAATAGGTAAATTGTATTTGGTTTTGCAATATTCTGAATTTTGATAGTTTATTTAAATTACTGTTTTAAAAATCTGAAATGAGCGTAAGAACAAAATCTTCATTATTTTTCTATTTCATTCCATTGCAAAACTAGATTATGATATTTTTATACTTTGTGATTTTATATGTTAAATTAAAAGGCTATTTCTTGCAATACTTACATAATAAAGTTTTTAAAGTTGTTAGTATGATAAATTAAATATTGTAGAAAATTTTGCAACATTCCTAAAATTGTATTTGTGTAGTTTGAGGTAAGGATTGGGTGTTAATTGTTGTTTGAATAAAATCCTTTATTGTATATACAATGTTTTATTTTATAAAAACGCATGTACAGTTATTTATGATACATAGTAATTGTCTACAAACAATTTGATAAAGTAAAATACATAAGTTAGTTCAAAAGAATTCATTAAAACTAAGAACAATAATATTTTAACAAACAATTTATGGCTAGAACAAGTAATCTATGTGCTAATATTGGCAGATCTAATTCTAATATGTATGATATTGTTATTTAATAATATCACCAAAACAAATACAATACATAAAATGCAATGAAAGTCCTACCAGATTTAAAATACATAACATACAAAATACTTATACTGAAGAGGTTGCAACAGCAACCACCAGGTAGACTATTATTTCCTTGCAACTTATGAAAGGGTCAGGATGACATATTTAAAACTAATTAAACTTGTTTTTGGTTTTTCGTCATTTACCTTTTTTTACTTATTTATGAAACAATATTATGAAGGGCCTGTGGTTAAATAATAACAGCCGCACAGGTTGATCGATCAGCTTAAGCTACGCTTGCCGCGGTTGGTCTATGGATGGTTGACCGTCTTTACATACTGTGACCCCTTTGTGCCTCGGAAAGAACGTTAAGCTGTTGGTCCCGGTTGTCATTTGTGGATCTTTAACTGTCGTTATAGATAGAAGCCCGAAAGTCTGACAACCAGTCTTACCAAGGGGTATCGTATTACTCAGTAACTGGGTTGTGGAGGTCCATGTAAAATATTGGTATTCAGCTGCATCTGGTTAGATTGGAAGCCGATCCCAACATAGTTGGGAAAAGGCACACAAATATGATTTAATTCTCCCACTTTTGTATTAGGACTTTGCTAATGGTGCTCACAAGCTCATGCTGTGTAAAATGATTAAATTAAAAATAAATAACACACAGATTTGGTCAGTGTTAACTAACTAACACACATGCTTAAAGTAGGACTAATGTAAATGGTCATTTTACTAAATCCTAAGTATAATATTAAAATCCATTATGTGATAGGTACCTAGTACATACATTAGGAAAAATTAAAATATAGAATACAGAGCTAAAATACTTAATTACTAAATAAAATATTAGAGTGGGAATTATGTATAACTACATTGTAACAGACAGACATTCGTGATTCAGAAATACAAAAAAATCTCCCAAGAAATAGGAACTGATTCATAGTTATGATTGTATACATAGAAGAGTTCTAATTTTGTAGTATTTATGAAAAAATAAACCAAATGGATAATTAAAATCCGGAACTAGGAAGTTTGTTTAAAAACTGGGCTTAAGCTCAAGTGAAATTTAAAACAACATTCTGGTTTACTGGTAAAACAGGACTGCAAGCAGGAATAGGGACAAAACTAGGACAGAATTGCCACATAGGATTATAAAAGTAGTATATTTTTTGTACCATACTACCAACCCACATTGGGCCAGGGTGGTGGATTACAGCCCACACCCTATCACTGAGAGGAGGCCTGTGTCCCAGCAGTGGGAACATTATGGGCTGATTATGCATGCAAGCATATATTGTTGTTATCAAAAACGCTTACCAAATATTTAGTACTTAAATACTAAGGAGTCCTCGTTCACAACAAACTATAACAATTCAATGCTATAAGTCCTCATCCAGTTCTGCCCTTACTGCCTGCAGCCCGAAAACTAATCAGTTTCTATACAATTACCAACTCTTGATAAGTGTGTATGTTTGTGTTGCATACAAATATTATTATCAGTCTTAACATTTTAGAATTTTAGATAACATCCATACTTAGTATTTACTCATCTTTATCAGAAAATTTGATCCTCTTGTTCGGTGGTCTTGCTGTAGCTTTGTAAGGATCATAGAGACCACTCTTGATGAACCTCTTTGCTACTTCTACATCCACCACTGGTCTCTTCTCTCGATCTTTTACTTCTTGCCACTTCAGCATCACAGCTTTTATTCTTTGAAGCTCATCTTTAATTGGGTGCGTTGTCGGATCGATGCCTTGTATCCTCAAATGAATCCAATGGAGGGAATTCAAGGAGAAGGCAAGGAATAAATCAAGTTCTATCTGTGCAGGCAGTGTCAAAGAATCATATTGCTCCTTGAGCGGTAACAATTGATCCAATACCTTTTGTACTTCCATTAAATTCTCCTTGAGACTCTCGCAATTTTTAACGAAGTCTTTATCCTTGGCTAACTCGCCGTATTTCAAGTCCCAATTCATGTTTGCACTGCTTCTTTACTATCACACCACCTATGATTGTCTTTCAAAGGTGAATGTAGCTGTTTGTAGCGGGATACACAAGTGTACGATCAGAAAAATACCACGTTTTTAAATTAATCCAATTTATAACCTGACCCTGAGTTCTGAAAATATAAATTGAAAAATGACCGACAATTGACTTCAATTGACTTGACTTGACAATGACATAATGATGATTGCGAATGCGGGCTGTCTTCCTATACTGAGAATGAGACTATCTTAGGAACTCTTCTTTGGTATAGGCTAAAGTAGAGCAGGTATAAAAACAATGTTTAAGAACTTGTCATATGTGAGCCTGTGAGGGTGGAACAGTGGAACCAGTGTTGCTATCGTGTCACAGATATGTGTATATGTCACAGTCTGGTTTGCCGTATTTTAAGGGAAAAAATACTAAATTGCTGTATTTAATAAAAAAATGTCTATTCCTCACTTGTTTCTCGTTTACTTCAGATTCATGTTTATCTAGAGCATATTTGTCCTGCTTCTCATTTTATCGCACTCGTAGGCACAGATTACTTATATGTAGGTTGTACTCGTAGGTGAAACATTTACATTAGTACAGACGCCAGCAAGTCAAGTTACTACAATCTGTCAAACATCTTTAAGTAATAGATTCTCAACTTCATCGCTAAAGGCAATTTTAGACAGGGTCAGTGCACAAGTCAGTTATCGGCGCCAGTGCCCGCGCCTCGACTGGCTTCTAAATATTCGTGTGCGAATTTACAAGCCAGCGCTGACTTCCCGCCACTGGATTGACTTGAAATCAATTTACACGGGTTTTTTTTCGGGTCAGCGCTGGCTTGTCTCGATTTCGGCGCCAGTCACTGGATCTGTCTAAATCTGCCTTTAAACATAAGATTTCAAGTTAATTGGGAAAATTTGACAGTTTCGGGTATCTTGATGTGCTCGCGTATGTACGTGGTGTCATTTGCAACCTTTTCATTCATTCATTAAGCGCAAGAGATGCCACTTTGGCGTTACAATTAAGTACAACTTCATGTTTGATGTAGTCGGATTTTCCCGACTGTTCTCATAACATTACCTGTGTACGTTTCGTTTCACCTATAGTCAATTGCCGTATTTTTTGATACGGCAATGAGAGGCAGTCCTCTCATTGCCGTATCAAAAAATACGGCAATTGCAAATACGAAATTTTTTTTTCAGAAAACACGTCATACGGCAGTCCGTATGACGTGTTTTCTGAAAAAAAAAATTGTATTGCCGTATCAATAACAACGTTGGGTGGAACCGTAGACAGATTGTCTGTCTACGGGTGGAACTATCGAGTACTCTTGACATAACTATCGCAGCGTTGCCAGACCTACGGATTTTTGAACTCGCCAACGGATATATGGACATGAATAGGTAATCTACGTATTTTCGGTCTATGCAAACAAAGGAATATTGTATTAAATTCAATCAAATTTTGAGTAAAACGATTCGCAACACCGCAACAACACTGCAAAAAGTTGTACCTATCCTCATTTATGTGATTTTCTTTATCAATTAAAAACTAGATAGGTCTAGCGCCAAATAATAGGAAATATGTATAGCTTTAAAAAATAGTTCATAGATCTACGGACATTTTACGTATTCTAAAAATCGAATCTGGAAACTCTGATCCTAAGTGCCATCCATGGATGCTATCCTCAGTGGCGGACTAAGCCCGTGGCGGCAAAGCTGAATGAGGCCCCCCAGCTTTAAAAAAAAATTTTTTATTCAGTTCACATTTGTATGTATAAATAAGTGTTTGTTTATTTCGTTAATTTCGTTGGCAACGCCACTTTTCTTGTCTTCAGAATTCGAAAAGTAATTGGATAAAGATCCAGCAAGCGATTTTGCCTCTTCAGTCTTCGTTTTTTTAGCTTCCTTTTCTGAGAGCCAGATGGTTTGAATCCTTTTCAATAAAAATAATGAGATAAATAAGAAAATTTTATAAAAGATAGCTAAACTATTGATTTGACGATATAGATATACAAATGTACAGAGACTTTGCCATGTTGAGTCTCACGATGAGAACAAGTACATACCTACATCCCTAATAAACGTGCACTACAAATAAAATAAGGACCACTCGCGAAATGCAAGAACTGAAGCAATGTACTCGTAGGTGCATATTGACTAGAAACTACGGATTATAATTGCTAGGCTAAATTATACGAAGAATTACTTACTTTTTCAAATACCCGAAAATGCACTATCTCAACTCTGAACTCATTTACTTTTATACCGCAACAAAAATCAAAAACACTATTACACTTTTTAATGAAATTATTTTGAACGGATAAGATCGCGTTTATTATTTTACAATTTGAAAAAAGGCTTATCAGTTATCTGTTCCCGAAAATATCAGTACGTGCACTAATAAACTATTAAATATCAACGTAATGAAATTCAATATTTGTTAAATGAGGCCTATGTTTATTTTTCGATGTAAATAGAATGTAATGAATGTAAATGTAGGCGTACAAGAGTGAATTATTTGCACTTCATTCATTCAGGGATTCCTGGGGAAGTACCCGCTACAAAGACGGGAATTTTCCCAGCATATTGGACGCATTCAGCAAAGTTAAAAGAATATTAGTACCACGTAAAAAGTCTAGATGGCTGTAGTGTTTTGATCTTGATGAAATTATGTAGGTACTAAGCACATTTTTAAAGTCTTGTTTAGGATTTTATCAGAGGAACGCGGAGGCATTTGGGGGCCCCCCAAGACCGGAGGCCCTGGGCGGGCCGCCCCTTCCGCCCCCCTGTTAGTCCGCCACTGGCTATCCTACATAACAGCACAGAGCAAGTATGTCCTACAGGGACAGCAGCGGGCAGCCCTATACTGTATGGGGAAGCATAATTGCGTAACACAGTATCAATCTCATCTGAATCATTGATAGTGTGTTACGTAATTACGCCAGTATATTTTTGGCCCCCCTGCTTGTCAAGATTCACCGACTTCGCAAAACATACTTGACTTTTTTCATTAGCTGATAGGGTTCGTATGGGGGGTGCGGGAGATATCCTGAAACCCGTATTCGGGATACCGTTTTCATTAGTCGAAAGTACTCCGATTAGTTGATAGGGAACGATTGCTCACGAAGAACGTGCACCGCACGTTTGGCAGTTGCTTTGAAGGCTCATTTTTATCGGTTATCATGTCTTTCATTACCCTGCCTGCGAGTAGTCCCCAAATTCTGTATATCGCCCAATGAAAATTAGCCGTTAGAAGGAATTTCATACTAATATGATTAAAAAGGATGATATTACAATAAAAAGTACAGACGCCAGCACATCAAGCTACTACAATCTGTCAAATTTCTTTAATAGATTTTGAACTTTATCGCTAAAGCGTAAGGTTCAAAGTTGATTGGGAAAATTTGACAGTTTCGGGTAGCTTGATGTGCTGGCGTCTGTACATACATTCAATAAAAACGCATTTTCGCGCGGGGCATTGGGCTGTTTCCCGCGACCCGTCGTCGCGTGGCGCGTTATAGTGTGGAATGGCCTTAGATGATTACGAAAAACTAAGTAAATCGGTTTTGTGTAAAATGTGTCTTAGGAAATTAAAAGTAAACAAACAATTATTTAATTAGGTACATTTAATTATTTCTGAAACACAATAATAATTTCCTGTTAGTAATCATGTACTTCAACATTAAAATCTAGATCATAACTTGCTCAATACATTGAAAATGATTAATTATCGTCCTATTACTAGACAGCATCATCAGCAATTGATGACATTTAACTAAAGAGACAATATCAATCATCCAAGTACTCGAAAGGTTCTGGTGGCTCGGGTTCCTTTTCTTCTTCAGTCTTTGGACCGAAAGCGGCCACAGGCTCGACCAGCAGCTGTTCATCATCCCCAGAGTGGTTCAACATAACGATGCCGCCAATTGTAACGTCTTTCAATGGCGTGAATCCGGAGCCGTCTACAGCCGTCAAGTTCTTCAACTGTTGCCTCATAACCCTCGCCGGGTTGTTCAAAATTTCAAAAGTAGGTTCAGGCTCTTTCTTCTCTTTAGTTTCCTTCTCTTCGCCCTCTTTCTCCTCCTTCTTAACTTCCTTGGACGAGCCGGCAGTGGCAGCGGCGGCGTCCTTATCAGATTTTCCATGAACTGTAATGTTAGGGTTTGGTGATTTTGAGGGTTTCTTTTCTTCTTCATCAACATCCATTTTAGAAGTAGAGGAAGAGGTCATGCTGCTTCCTGAACCTTCAGTTCCGTGCGCCCGCCTGCGAGCTTTAGCTGCAGCAATACTCAATACAGCAGTAGTGACTCTCTCCCTTTCTTCACGTTTCTTTTCTTCCAATGGCGCAGGGTATGCGTAAAGAGAAGGTTTCGAGTTGGACTTGAAGTCCATCTGAGGCATCTTTAGGTCAGAGTTGAGAGCAATCAGGCAAGTAGGTGTGAAAGCTAGAGACAGGCAGTGAGCCAGAGGGAACCAGTACCAGTACTGTGTAAAGACTAGCATGCCTACAACAGCAAGCATGTTCATGTGGCCTGTCCTGTTTTGGAGAGACACAGTAACGTTGCGGCCACCAGCGTCAATGATACCCTGAGCCAGGATAGCTCCAAATTTAGCCATCACGTCTTCGTGTTTGTTTGAAATCACTTGTGCGTAAAGTTGACGGAAATATGTGACTTTGGGGCAAAGAACTTCAGTTTGTTGGATAAGAATCATGGCAGATGCAATCAAGGCGCCTTGCCTCACAAAGTTGACAGGGTCGAACTTGACCATAGGTTCCAAGAGGCCAATAGCCTCGCGATTGCCAGTTCCGGCGCAAGCGATACCCAAAGCCATAGCAGCGCCATAACGAACGTGAGGGTTGTATGATTCAGCTAACAGGGATACAACTGAAGGGCACTGTTCCGGTGTCCTGAAGAGGAGGAAGCCGAGAGCAGTGACGGCGGCACGACGTACGTCGTCGTTTACGTCAGAAACGGCGACGTGAAGCAGTGTGCGGATGGAATCGTTGTTGCCAGTACCAGAGTAAGCAGTGGCGATGGTGTAACAACCGGCACGACGCAGCAAAGGATCCTTGTCCCTTAACAATTGCTGCACAAGGGCGTCAGCCTCTTCGAGACGTCCATACATAGTGAAGGCTATACCTACAGCCAAACCTCTTAATATCTTTTCATGCTGAGTTTCTTGTGCATATGCAACCATGTCTTCAATGGCAGCTGCATGCCTGGAGCCCAACATGACCATTCCCATGGCTATACCAGCCGCCTCGCCGGTTACCGCGTCATCTTGGTACAGGTTAAACTTGAGCTGTTCATAAACATCCTGTCTGTGGGTACCCATAGCAGCCAGGCCAAGTCCAAGACAGCCTCCATGGCGCACCATCTCATTCTGAGCATCTTTTAGCTGTGTTAGAAGATAGTCAATGATATTTGCACCATGATTAGCATGAATTAAACCTAGGGCATATAGGCCTCCTCCCTCAGAGTATCCTGATGAAGGCCCTGCCTCTTTTGGCAAGTAAGATTGCATGAGAGCTAGGGATTCACTTTCATGACCCCTATGGATAACTCCAAGGGATGCTGTTACTGTTAGCTTAGCCCAGTTTGTGGCCCTAGCAAGCCATTCTAAGTTGTCCCTCAAGAACTGATCACTAGTTGTTCCTGAGTGCATGAAGGCATTGGCTATGACAGTGGCTGTGTGACAAATAGACACCCTAATGGCATCTTTAGTGTTTTTCAAGATTAGTAAATCAGCATGATTAGATCTAATCAGAAACTGTAATTGTAATCCTATGGAGACTTCACCTCCTAAGATTGAAATTAACTTTTCTACCCTCCTTTGATGTTCCTTTTCTTCGTCATTCAGACTTTCAATATCTCTCTCTGGTTTCTTGGATTCTTCAGCAGCAGGAGCAGCAGCAGCAGCAGGTTGATCAACCTCCATGGAAGCCTCTGGGAATGGCCCACCTTGAGGTTGGGGTTTACCACCAAGAGCACTAGGGATGGGTGCTGTTGTCCTAAGAGCCTGTAATACTCTGCCAAGGAACTGTTGTGTAGCCGAGTCATACAAGTCAAACGCTATTTGGTATGCCATAAGAACAGATTCTTGAGGTCCATGAGTTAGTTTGTCAAGGATTTCGGCTACAGAGAGAGGATCCTCAAGAAAGATAAGACACTGACACATATTGACATAGTCGGGGATGTTGAGGCCTCTGTAGAGACCCACCAGGGACCGGAGGACTGTGCTGCGGAAGCCTCTGTTCTGCAGGAGGCTCATGGCAACAGTGAAGGCATACAGAAGCATACCTGGAAATTTTAAAAAGTAACATGATATAACTGTTTACACATAAAAGTAGTCAATTCACATTATTATGGGTAAATGCATAATATAAGCATAAAAATATTAAAACTTCAACAAACTCAAGAAAGGAAGAAAACAGTCTTTTACTTCGTGTATTATGCTAGCAATATGTAGTATGATTGCATTGCAAAATTGGTGTGGTAAATGTGCCTGGTATTAATTTATGTTTTAGAGCACTAAGTCAAACAGATCAATAAATCCATAGTTTATTGAATCCCTTTTGAAACAGCTCCTTGTACAGACGCCAGCATATCAAGCTACCCGAAACTGTAAAATTTTCCCAATCTACTTTGAACCTTATGCTTTAGCGATAAAGTTGAAAATCTATTAAAGAAATTTGACAGATTGTAGTAGCTTGATGTGCTGGCGTCTGTACAAGAAATTGATGATGTTTCTAAAATTTGTTATACAAAATGTCTTATATAGGGAGGTTGACAATGGCATGAACTCCTTCGAGAAAAGGATGGTATGGTTGTGCCGCTTTTTGCTCGACTTGGCGACAGCTTTGCTCAGACTTGTGTAATGTTAGCAGTTTATTGAAGGATCATTAGCATTTTGATTATAGAAATGTTATTGATTTATTGTTTTGTATGTATAAAATACTTTATCCTACACCAACTTCCAGTAATTGTTAATGATTTTAATAAAATATTCAAGAAGGTACAAACAAAGACCATACAGGCATTGACCCTCCAATGACTCAAGAATATTCATCAATTGGATAAAAAAATTAATAAAAATATCAAAAAGATAGTAAGTACTAGATTAGTACTGAAGACAAAGGTTTTTTTTAAGAGTTGTTTTAAACTTACCAGCTACATCATCAGATTTCATGATGGACTCCTCGAATATGTCCATGCGGCGGGTCTCCAGCGCCAAGCCCAGCGCCTGCCTGTACTGTCCATCTTCAAGACATCGCTGGAACATTCGATTTACGATGGCTTCCAAGCGAGGATCTATCGTCTCCGCCATGCTGTCCACGAACAGTGCCTTCCTCTTCTGGGTGTAGAAGTCGATCGCTTTTGCAATCGTAGTATCGACATACTCATTTCTTGCGTTCACGTCGAACAAGTCACCAGCGCCCAGCGCATACGTCAACGAATCTTCAAAGGCTCCTAAGTGGTAATATACCTTACTTGCCACCAAAGCGGCGAGCTGGTGCTGGGAGAAAACTTTGTCTTCATGCAAAATTTCGATCTTCTCAATAGATTCTGATATTTCTGGCCAAAACTCGTCAACTATGTTGTCCAACCTCTTCAACGCGAACTCTTTCACTTCGGACATCGGCTCATCCAGCAGGGATATAATCCCCGCCGCTGATGTTATATTCATCTTGTTGTTTTTTAACTTTAATCCAACTGCACAAACCTTTCGCAGACACTTTTTGCTTACTAATCGGCAATTTCTGAAATGAGTACAACAATATTACGATGATTTGACAAATTTCTTTTAACCATGGACAATGTAAACTTGACGGGGCTGCCATTATTTCAACAGAACAGTGACAATGAAATATTATTAAATATTTTTTTTATTAGTTAAATTGTTTATTGGATGTGTGAACAAGATTGAACTAACGCTAGGTTTTGATGCTTAAATTAGCTTTCAGATTTTTATGCTTCTACTTCACAAATTCCTAGCTAATAACTTGACGGCTGACGCATTGCATTTTATTTTTTGTAGTAAAAACACTCGATCATAGATCTCGTAGAATCCAAACAAGACGTCAGTGAGGTGCGTTTTTAATATGAACCAAGAACTGATTTTTAAATAATTATTCAGTGTAGTATTATATTATGTAATTTTGATATATAGTTAGATATTACTCGTATATTCATAATTTTAAAAAAGTGTTAACCTTTTAATTAAAAAAGTTTTAAATGGCTTGGTAATTTTTTAATTTCAAAATTTTGTCGCAAGTGTCTCTTGCTCTTCAATCGGTTTTATTGAGTTGATATTCTGAATCCACCTGTATTGTGAGTTGTCAATTTTCTGTCAAACACATTCCTACGTAGTACGAAAGTAACATCTGTAGTAACTATCTCTTTGAATATCGCAATAATTCTACAAAATGCTAGACCTATTCAGCATCTTTAGTAAAGGAGGCATAGTGCTATGGTGTTTTCAGAGCACGAGCGAAATTTTTTCGCCATCCGTGAACGCTTTAATTCGTAGTGTGATATTACAAGTAAGTTAACATCAAGTTGGGAAGCCCCTAGTGTAAAGTGGTTTAATCTAAGTATTCACAACATGGATAATTTACATATGCTAAAATTTGGTCTTTTGTATTATCGTAAACTTCGAATTTACATATTAATTGGATCTGCTTGCACTAATGTCCTTGGCTTATTTATATTGCGTACTGTGCATGTTATCGTAGTCTGTAGGGCCTTATCTTCCGCAAATCTTATAAGTTTACCATATGTGACAATATAAATACTGTTTACTGTATAATAAGGCATCAGTGCCTAGAGATATGTATCAATACTAAGTGTAATATACATTCATTTTTCACCCCTTCACTAACCATGAATTAATAAGGTTAGGTATTGCTACATTAACCTAATTGGATCACCTTACATACCTTACTTAGTTACTTGTACCTATTCTTTATTCTACAACATTTAAATGGCCTTCATTTTAATTTAACCTGTTTAAATTTTCATAGATAACATTAAATTTTTCAGGAGCGTTCAGGCAACAATACTTTCAACCATAATGCCTTATCGTTGCAATATAAACTCGACAACGAGTTCGAGCTGGTTTTTGTGGTGGCTTACCAGCGCATTCTGCAGTTATCGTATGTGGATAAGTTCCTCAACGATGTACATCTGGAGTTTAGGGACAAGTACAAGAATGAGTTGCAGGGAGGACAACATATCATGGACTTTGATTTCAAGATGACATTTGATAAAGTGTTACAGAATTGTGAAAAATGGGGTGAGAGAACATATAACCGTATCTGCACTGATTTTTTATTTTGCATCATTTAACAACTCATTACTTATTATTCAATGCACACCCTACAAATCCAACTAAGACCCCAACATAATTATTATGTAGTTGGGAAAAGGCCAAGCTGATGATGATGATTCTACAAATTCAGCAACCATTATCCACAGGCATAATGGTTATTAAAAAGAGTAGTTCATATACTTTTACTACACACTTTGTCCCACTGCTTTGCAATGGCCTCCCGACACTCTTTCCACCTCTGCCCAATTCTTCACCAATTCTTACTTATTAAATGAGTTTATACAAATTTTATAATATTGTATTACAGCTAAATCGCAAGCTAAGATTCCAAAACAAATGAGAACATTTGAAGACTCACAGAAGTCCAAAAAGACTGTTGCTTCAATGATTGAACGCAGGGGAGAAGATAAGGGGAAGAAATCTGGTAAGATTTATTAGAAATAATAATGTTTGTTTTCACATATTCATTCAAAGTAGCAGATGTCATCTTTAGATTTTTATAAAAGTAATAAAATGTCTGAATGAACTGTTTTCATTGTATACTGTTTACTTCAATATTCCCATGAAGTGTAAGCGATACAATCCACCTTTGCGCGTGCCAGTTGCTCCAACCAACTATAGGCAGAATTCCTACATTGTGCGTGCAAGCAGAAATTTAAACAAGCTTTGTAAACAGTACGATATTGATCCGTTCCTAACTAGTGTATCGTCAGCCAGGAAGTGCTTAAGCGGTAACTTTTTCATGTAGTTCATTTTGTTATGATGGTTGTTATGCAGTGCGAGCAACATAGTAATTATGCTGTAGTTTATAAGTAGTAACTAGGTGTGAATGTCCTCAGAATTTACTTTTTCTTCTCTGTATTTTATAAGTGGAGACCTGTAATTGGCTTTCAGACTAATGTACTGTCCTTGATCTGTTTGTTTTAGCTGTAAGTCTCCCATGTTATTCAAATAAATAAATAAATAATCAGCCTATAAAGTTCCCACTGCTGGGACACAGGCCTCCTCTCTTCTAGAGGAAGTGGCTAATCTTCTACGTGGGCCCAGTGCCGGTTTTCAGATGTCTTTTAATGTTTGGTTCTAGGACATGTAGGTTTCCTCACAATGTTTTCTTCATATTACTTGTACTTACATCAGAATGACAAGCAACTTGGAACAAATTATATCTTTCCACCTGTAATCCTGTTATTTTTAATTGGCTTATCTGTATATTATTTGATAACTTATTTTTATGTACCGACCCACATTAGATGCAAATGAATATATATTCTATTTTGTATGTTTCTTTTTGTTGTAACTGTTTTACACCTACTTTAAACAATATTAATTAAGTAGTATATCTAGAAGTATATATACATGATGGCATTAATACTTCGTAAAATGACCCCAAAAAGCGTCAATAGTTCATTGGTGATTATAGTCCATTGCCTAGAACACTGCCTCATTTTATAATGCTCTATCAGAAGAAAAAATAAACTTTTCTAATAGAATTATGAAACTTGTTTTCAGTAAAAATAGTAGAGAATAAGAGCCTGACTAACGGCAAGGTGGAGGAATCGCCCGAACCTGAAGATGATGTGATTGCCTTGAACAGAGCCAAGCTGGCTCAGAAACTTGCCTCCAAAGGCAAGAAGGAGCTGCCTAAGTAAGTAGCATTGTTACAACTTTATTATCACATGCTGTACAAGAATTCTAGCACACTATAAACACCAGGTTCTTGCCAAATGCTGGGTTTTGCCTTACCAATGGTAGCATATTTTATTGGCAAACTGGTCATATAAATCGATTCGTAAGCTAATTTTACCTATGATAGCTACTTCCATATGGAAGGGTCTACTATGCATAGCTATGAGGTCTTTGCTTCTTTATAGGTAAAGGTACAAGAGTCTGTTTGTACATTATAGGAATCGGCCATAATCCCGCCTATTTTCTTGGTAGAAAATTGCAGTATACCAAGAAAAGTGGTAAAGGAGGAGGGAAGCTTTTGCAGTGGGACAACATAGGTTTTTAAAAATAAATGTTTTTATCACATCAGACAGCATAAAATTATTGTATGCCGCAAACAATTGAAATTGTTTATTCTATAAATAGGATATCAAAATCACTTTTACAAGTCATATTGTAAAAAAAAGCTAGATGAGGTCGGCGTTTCCTATTCTGACTACTCTGAGAAGAAAGGTCAAAACAAACTAGGAGATCACAGCCTCTTTTAAAGTCCAGACTTACTTTGTCAGATCATGTATTATTGATTGATGTCAGAAATGGTTTTGTGAGAAAAATACCACACAGATATGAGAGGACCAGTCCAGAGAGTGCAATCATTTGTCAGTAATTGTGTAGCTCAACTCAGAACTTGAGGAGCTCAACAACAACACTTTCAAGTAATATTAGTGTTGTATGATGTATCTTGCTGTGTTGCTGTCTTTTCTTACCTTGCTGAATGTACTAATGTTGCACACAAGCGTCTGTAAAGGCGGATACAGAAATTGCGAGGCATGCGCAGCGCACGGCGCACATCGCATGGTTCGCAATGTGTAGACGTTCGTATTCGTGGTGAGGCATCTGGAAGCACGTTGGTTGCTGCGAATCATGCGATCGTTGTTGCGCTGCGCATGCCTCGCAATGTCTGTATCCGCCTTAAGACAAACAGGATAATATCAGTTTTCCTGTTTGAGTAACATACTTGTTTTATTCGTCACAATAAGTATTATGTTTTCCTTGTGAAACACGTTTTGTTTAGGTACTTATCATAAGTTTTTTTAAATTTATTTTATGTAGAATTAAACAAAATTACATCATGGATTTAATTAACAGAAGAAACAAAAGTAATGAAACAATTTCTTTACACTTATCACGTCACACATGTTATGTAAGAGTGTTGGTAACATTTGACAAAATGTAATTTATTCTTATCTGTAAATTGTATGGTCACTTTACACTGCAAGAATAATTTATTATATAGTATACTCAAAATGTTATTATAAAGTTACTTTTTTAGGGTTCCGTAGTCAACAAGGAACCTTTATAGATATAGTTTCGCCATGTCCGTCTATCCGTTCGCAGCTTAGCTCAGAGACTCTTGGTACTAGAAAGGTAGAAAGCTATAATTTGGCATGGATGATGATTTCTTTTTCGTCTACCCCACGTTGTGGGGTATCGTTGGATAGGTCTTTCAAAAATATTGCAGATTTGTCTAAACAATTTTTCGATTCAAGGATCCGTTTGTGAAATATTAAGATTTAAAGTGCTAATTTTGTTAGAATCAAGTGCCAGCCAGATAAATGGTTGTTTTTGGATATGTTAAAAAAAATTCACGGTAGTAGTATACACGAAGAAGAACACGATGTATATAACGAAGTTAAAAGGAAAACTATCACAGCTAAGTAGGCTTTACAAGTTTACGATTAATAGTCGACCAACTTACATTTGCTGTGGCAATGTATGGGAGAACATGATTTTCAACTACAATGTTAAGTTTGTTATTGGCATAAATTCATTTCAACTACGGAACCCTTCATTGTGCGTGTTCCGACGCGCACTTGGCCGGTTTATTTTTCTTTAGCTTTAGCGCCAACAATTTAATTATATTTTCTAGTACCTACTGATCCCAAATTATACAAATATAGCCAAACTGTGCATATAAATAGATGCGTAAGCTAATATTAAGGTGAATGGGTAGTTGAGACCGCGAAATTCAAATTTTCTTAAGTTTTTTGCAATTTGCAGGTCAGTGTCAGGTTGTATCTTGATCAAAATATGATTCGCGACAATAGCAGGTACATATTTAGAGAAGTATAATCATTAGAATCATAATACATCTTTCTAAGTTAGATTTCTACCACTAACACTTTTCCATAAGAGATTTAAAGAGATTGGTGGTTGGTGGTAGAAATCTAACTTATAAAGATATATTAATGATTCTAATGATTATAATTCTCTAAATATGTACTTGTTATTGTCGCGAATTATATTTTGATCAAGATACAATCTGACACTGACCTGCAAATTGCAATAAACGTAAGAAAATTTGAATTTCGCGGTCTACCACTATCCATTCACCCTATTTCCTTATGAGAAAGCTACCGTGCAAGTGCAAGGCTTAGCTTCATTATCGGTAAAGATACAAGAGTCTTTAGTTTTAACCAATAACGGCCCGTTAATTTTAATTAAAAAGGCGCCCGTGGCTAAATAATAACAGCCGCACAGGTCGATCGATTAGGTTAAGCTACGCTTGCCGCGGTTGGTCTGTGGATGGGTGACCATCTTTACATACCGAGACCCCTCCGTGCCTCGGAAAGCACGTTAAGCCGTTGGTCCCGGCTGTCATTCGTGGATCTTTGATAGTCGTTACGGGTAGTCAGAAGCCCGTAAGTCTGATACCTATCGTATTACCCAGTAACTGGGTTGTGGAGGTTAGATAGGAAGTCCCTCCATGTAAAATACTGGTATTCAGCTGCGTCCGGTTAGACTGGAAGCCGACCCCAACATAGTTGGAAAAAGGCAGGCAGATGATGATGAACGGTCCGTTAATAAATAGGAATCATCCATTAATCAAATTACTTTATTTAGACCTAGTTTGATAGACAAATAGAAAACTAATATTCTTTTAAAATTACTTTAACAAAGAATCAATATCGTATTGTTTTCTCAGTCTACTTTGGTATGCCATCTGCTTATTTATTGCATAGAGAATCCATACTAATATTATAAATGCGAAAGTAACTTTGTCTGTCTGTCTGTATGTTACCTTTTCACGCCTAAACCACTGTACGAATTTCGATAAAATTTGGCAGAGAGATTGCATCCCGGGGAAGGACATAGGATAGTTTTTATCCCGATATCCCCACGGGATCGACACTAATGCGGGTAAAACCGAGGGCGTTGCTAGTGAAAAATAAATAATAAAAAAGAAAAGAAAAGCTTTTGTTTCATCTTCGATCACCTATTTGTGATATCTCTTATTATTTCTCATCTTATTTTCGTTTCGACGGTACACCTTTGTTACTTATACTGGACCCAGTAATAGTTTAGTCGTTGTTGTTTGTTATTACTCACAAGACTAATATTAAAATACTTCTTTCTCCGCAGGAAGTCTCCCAAGAGTCCTAAGGTGGAGCGTGTGAAACAGCCGCGCGTGTGGGAGCTGGGCGGCGGCACCCGCGACCTGCCCTCACTAGACTTTAGTACCGACAAACCCGAGGATGCCAACAACGAGATCACGCCTGACATACAGGTTGGTTGACTGCTGGAGATTTTTACTATACTAGCTTTTGCCTTCGATTTCGCCCGCGTGGAGTTTGGAATAAAAAAAACATATATAACCTTCGCCATGAAAAACTACGTATATATTAAATATATGCCAACTTTTATGGTAATTGGTGTTATTACATATTTTTTTGAGGATGGGAAATCATCAAATGACCTCTCCCGCTCTGGGTGGAGCGGAAGGGAGTGTCAGACTCTTACTGACTAAACCCCACCCGTGTTCCTTCCTTAGCCCTTTATGTTCCGGGCCAGCGGTAACCCTTTCGGACAATCCCGCTGACCACAATACAGGCTGGCAAGGACATCGACCTGTTGCCATGGATTCAGTACTTACATGAGAATCAATTTCAACGCAAGGGGCGTTGAAATTATTCGCAAGTTATAAAAAAAAAAATACCTTCCCTGCCATCCTGTATCTAAGGACTAAATAAAGGGTTTAGGAATTTGAAGTCTATTTTTGATTACTTGTCTTATTTCGTAAACAATATTACTTAGATTCGCAATTTTTATTAATGGCATCGAAGAAATGCAAAAATCGTATATCCGCGAAGGCGAGAGTTTGCGAAAACTCAAAGAAATAATCGTATAACACAGATTGTGTTATACACAATCTTACAGAATTATTGGATTTTTCATAATTATTTTTCAATTTAATCCGATTGTCGATTATTATAAATAATAACATCCGCACAGTTCGATCGATCAGGTTAAGTTACGCTTGCCGCGGTTGGTCTGTGGATGGGTGACCATCTTTACATACCGCGTGTCCCTCCGTGCCTCGGAAAGCACGTTAAGCGGTTGGTCCCGGCTGTCATTCGTGGATCTTTGACAGTCGTTACGGGTAGTCAGAAGCCCGAAAGTGTGACAAGCAGTCTTACCAAGGGGGTATCGTATTACACAGTAATTGGGTTGTGGACATCAGATAGGCAGTCGCTCCATGTAAAATACTGGTATTCAGCTGCATCCGGTTAGACTGGAAGCCGACCCCAATATAGTTGGGAAAAGGCTAGGCAGATGATGATGATAATCCGATTGTCCTAGTTCAATCTTGTAGTTTAGGTACTTACAAAATGAGTTTGGATTTAAAATCTAATAAATATAAAATTGCAGTTGATCGGTCAAATGACGGGCGCTATCCGCGACCTGGAAGTGGACTCGGACGAGAGCAGCAGCGACGAGGAAGTCGAGCACTCCGCGCATCCCAGTCCCAAGAAGGCTGGCGGCATGTTCAGCATATTTAAGGGTAAGTGCTGTATGAAATATCTAAGTTAGGTTAATCTACATCACACTAATATTATAAAGGCGAGAGTTTGTTAGTGTATTTGTATGTTTGTTACTTCGTCACGCACAAACGGCTGAACGGACTTGGATGAAATTTGGCACACAGTTTATAACCCGGATGAACACGTAGGATACTTTTTATCCCGATATTCCCACGGGATCGACACTTATGCGGGTGAAACCGCGACGCGAAGCTAGTGTTAAAATAAGCTGGAACACAATGTGCTCATTACAAAGGGGAAATAAGTTGGTGGATGTTGCAGGTTAAGATCTGAAATCGATACACATAAGGCCGCTATCCCACTGGCGTTTTACGAGCGTTGACGTCAACGTCACGTCTGCGCAGCGTCGACGCCGCGCAGACGCGACGTTGACGTTGCGTCGTCGCGTGGGAAGCATTAACGTCCACTGAACGCGACGTTAACGTCGCGCACATGCACCTGTTGCCAACAAACGCGACGTTAACGTTGCGCAGACGCGACGTCGACGTCGCGTTCAGCGGACGTTAATGCTTGTCACGCGACGACGCGACGTCAACGTCGCGTCTGCGCAACGTTGACGCTGCGCAGACGTTCGAGAGACGCCGACGCTCGTAAAACGCCAGTGGGATAGCGGCCTAACACAAAACTCACGCCTGTAATTCGAGAAGGGTTAGGTTAGGTTAGTTATACCATAGTATAAAGATACTTATAGCGAAAAACATAGCATACTTAAGTATACGGGTTAATTATCAATTTTAATTAAAACCATTGAGAAGAAATGATCTCTTTTCTTTAGTTTGCCGTATGTCATTACTTCCCATAAATTGTGTAATAATACAGTGTGTATTTATTTTAATCAAAATCAACGTGTTCGATTCCTGGCTAGAATTATTGATTTAAAAAAAATCCAATGATGCAGTTTTAGTTTTTGCATCAAAATCGAGCCCTCTCCTTTGAGTACTTTTCGCTATTCCTAATAGTTTTGAATTTGGCCATCCACGCCCACATGAAAAATTCACCCTGTATATGAGTGCTTAAATGCGTTATCATTTTGTTCTTTCGCGTATATGACGAGATATATGGCAATAACACATCATGTCTTGGTAAAAAGTACTTAGTCCGCGCGGAACTAGTTGGCCGCGCCGTGGGTGGGGACGGGGGTGAGGGCGGCGGGGTTGCCTAGTGTTCGCAACACACGTACTGAGTAATGACAAAGCGCCCCCGCCCCTCCGTCCCACCGCTCACATACCTAAGGTGCGGCCAACTAGTTCCGCGCGGGCTATAACAAGGTTGGTAGTAGAGTTGACTGCACAAAGTGCCGCACACGTACCAAGTCCAACAACACATCTACGGAAAAATACGCGACAAAATGTAGTATCAATAGACAATAATTTTCTAGTTTATTGCTGTTTTCCTTTCTAGGTTGCTATGTGACACTCAATAACTTTATATTACTCTCTTCCAGGTTTGGTAGGCTCTAAAGCCCTGACTGAAGAATCCATGCGGCCTGTGCTAGACAAGCTGCAAGATCATCTGATCGGCAAGAACGTCGCCGCAGACATCGCCAACAAGCTGTGCGATTCAGTCGCTACCAAGCTGGAAGGAAAGGTGAGGATATAATTATGTAGTTATTGGTCTAATTTTCAGGTTATTGTGATGAGCTGCACACACCATTCGCGGTGCGGTGCGGCTCGGTGTATGTGTTTTGTTATAATTATTCATGACTATGCCTCCCAACTTTATACATCATCTGCGTCATTTGACTAGCCTATTCCCAACAGTGTTGTGGTCGGCATCCAGTATTTTTACATGGAGCGACTTCCTATCTGCCCCTCGGTTGACAAAACGGGTTGTTAGACTCGAATGACAGCTGGGACCAACGGCTTCATGTGCTTTCCGAGACATGCAGGGTTCTCGATATGTAATGGATGGTCACCCATCCACGAGTTGACCGCGGCAAGCGTAGCTTAACCTTCGATCAACCGGTGCGGCTGTTGTTATTTAGCCACGAGACGAATCATAAATGTTTATTCGAGTTATTGTCACCTCGCGTGGCTGATGGAGTGGTGAGCGCAATATTTTTTTAAAAGCTCCTTTTTTGCTTATTATCTACTGTCTTATCTTGAGCGCAATGGCCACAACCTTACTTCAAAATTTATTATAATGAAACATATTTTAAATATTTTTTTTTTTGTAAAATTGAGATTTAAAAAATGGACTAAGTTTATCCAAATAGGGTACATTTTAAACATTGCCATATCCATACTTAAATCTTGAGACATAATCTTGTCATCACAATAATCTTGTCCACAGGTGCTGGGAACATTCGACAGCGTGGCCAAGACAGTGAAGTCGACGTTGACAGAGTCGCTGGTGCAGATCCTGTCCCCCAAGAGACGTGTGGACATCCTGCGTGATTGTATGCACGCCAAGCAGCAGGGCAGACCTTATGTCACGGCTTTCTGTGGGGTATGTATAAATGGAAAAAAAAATCGGATTACACTTTTGATGTTTAAATTGATAAGTTTAAAATAACACAAACAGTTGAAAAGCGTGCAGTGTGTCGAATGGTACATCAAGAAAACATTTGAGCCATCTCTGCATACGGTTTAATACGGATACGGAGCTACATATGCTGCGCACAGAAACCTTATATTACAGTTTAACATTGCGTTTACACTACTACAAGGACCTTTGGGCGCTCGAATGTTCGTAAACATTTGTGCAATTGTTTTGTAAAATGTCACTTGAAATGTATTTTATAAACAATATAGCGGCGTTAGTTCTGATTTTGGCCACGCGCTAAAATAACCTTGTAGCACCTACATTTGACGGGAACCACAGTTCCAGGCGTAAATAGCATTGTGGATTCGGACCGAATATCCGTACCATACTTTTGAAACCGAGCATAATGTATCGCAATGCGCACCGTGGACTTATGGAGCTCCTTACATCTATACCTCTATAGCAATTTTTATAATAAAATCCATGTTTACAGGTAAACGGCGTAGGCAAGTCCACAAACCTGGCCAAGATCTGCTTCTGGCTGATAGAGAACGACATGTCGGTGCTCATAGCCGCGTGCGACACGTTCCGCGCAGGCGCCGTGGAGCAGCTGCGCACGCACACGAGACATCTCAACGCGCTGCATCCTGAGTCCAGGCACAGTGGGAGGAAGATGGTGCATTTGTATGAGAAGGGATATGGTGAGTGTGTCTTCAGAAATCTTTATTTTAATGAGACTCTATTAAGTACCCGCCATTTTAAGGCGCTGCATCCAACAGGCATGGTGGGAGGAAGATGGTGTATTTTTATGAGAAAGGATATGAGGTCAACTTTGGAATTCTTGTTTTTTTATCAGAGATTTTTGGTTTATACTAAATGAAAAACCGGGACCGACAAATCGTACGTTTACTACCCCTTTCCACTAATCATCGATCTTGTGATTTTCTTGACAGCTAAACTTGGTATCGTGTTTTTTTTTAATATCTATGTCTGAACACCACTAAACCACACACTATCCACAGGCAAAGATGCAGCCGGCATAGCAATGGAAGCGATCCGGTACGCAAACGACTCTAAAATCGACGTCGTACTAATCGACACAGCCGGACGCATGCAGGACAACGAACCTCTAATGAGAGCTCTCGCCAAACTCATCAAGGTCAACGAACCCGACATGGTACTCTTCGTAGGCGAAGCCTTAGTTGGTAACGAAGCCGTGGACCAACTGGTCAAGTTCAACCAAGCCTTAGCTGACCACAGCTCCTCTACAAACCCACACGTTATCGATGGCATAGTGCTGACCAAGTTCGATACTATCGATGATAAGGTTGGGGCTGCGATATCGATGACTTACATCACGGGGCAGCCGATTGTTTTCGTCGGTACGGGTCAAACATATACAGATTTGAAAGCGTTGAACGCTAATGCTGTGGTCCACGCTCTTATGAAGTGAATGGTGATTAGAATGGTTGTGTGTGCTGTTAGTAAGTATGCTCTGATCGAAAAGTATATGATGAAAATGTAAACAAATGGTTCAGAAACCGTACCTGTGGATGCCAATTTGTAATGCCACATACTAATACAGTGTTTTGATTTGATACTTTGGATACGTGAACTCGAAATTCTAATTTCAAGTTACTATAAAGATGTTTTTCATTTGACAATAGTTGTTATTTTTTTATAACCTTAATTATCGTCGATGATTTTTCATTTAATACAATTTAATCGTGTTATTCAAACAATAATTGTTGGAAAAAGTGGTAAAATATAAAGTTGAAACCTTCTATATACAGATGAATATGTTACTAACTCCGTAAGAATTTAACCTGAACTTAATTTGTTTACACTTTCAACAAATACTTTTGATACAGAACATATGTAGGTGTCTAGTTTGGGGCAATTATATTAAATTTATGTTGTGTATTAGTTAATAACATGTTTTAAAATTATAATTTTATAATTATGTGAAAGGGTCGATAGAAAAGTCACACTTCAAGGTAAGGGTAATTACATGCCAGAGATGCCGCACCGCGATACATCGCGGTCGCGGTTTCAAAATCAAAATATTTTGTGTCACATAAACCTACATTGACACTTATGAAACGTCAGAAGCTAGGTGCTCGAATCCAAATGGTCGTTTCCTATGGAGAAGAGCCGACTCTTAAAAATAATTGGCTTTTACAATGTTTTAAAATTATAGTAGGCAGTAGGTTAGCTCACTATCTCGATGTGACCTCTATGTAAAACAAATGCGTGCTAATAGATGCGCACGCACATGTCAGGCATCAAGGTAAACCCCCAAGCAGCCCCGGAGGTATCACAGTGAGGCATCTTGCATGTAATTACCCTAAGCAAGGGTTGGACCCTTTGCATGAATTGATTGGATATTTCAATTTCAATTATTTGTTGTGTTGTGAATAAAATAGTATCTTCTGCGTTTATACGGCAATTTTAAATGGTTTTATCTGCCACTGACATTGTAGTTAACTAAGCTACAATTTTGATTAAAATGTGATTTACAAAGTTTATAAACAAAACCTCCTTTTTTTAAGTCGGTCAAAAAGGTCTCGAAATATGAATGTTATTATATTTCTTTTAATGTTAAACTCGCCAACAGCACACACAAGTTTCAAGTGAAGTATGTAGTACTTTTTAATAATTGATAAAATAATGAAACCTGCGTTCAACCAATGTGGTATAATGTTCACAAATAAATGTTTATTTTCTTATCCTTTTGTTTTTATTCGGGTTATGTTACAGGGTTGTTGGGCATACTGCTGGTTTATATTTATTTGTAATAATATTTAAAAATAACAATGGTTAGCGATGTATTTTTACTACTAATAATTTAGTTACGTATTACTATTAATGATTATTAGCCAAATATATGTTTTTCTCTTGATAATATATTATGTTAGTGCAAGTATTGTAATCAATTTCGTGTGGAATTTATCATTATTTAGTTTACAAGATATTAAGGCCAACAGTATGCATCTAAAATGTTTATTTTGATATTCTTTTAAAGTAAAATAGCCTTATGTACTACGTCATATTATTATAATAATTATGTATATGTTTCGTAACTGTGTCCACACAGGTTTGGGCACAAATTTACGAAAAATGGCGCCCCACGTTGGGCGCCACTTTTTCATATATATGGTGTACCCTTTACCTGTTTTACCGTGATTATACGACATTTGAGTCAGTATGGACACAGTTACGAAATATGTTATTAATTAGAATACATTGTTTTCGTTACTTTGTATGTGAAAAGCAAACCTAATTGTTTCATAAATTTTATATCGATGATAATGAAGAACTTATAGCAAAAACAATAGCAAAATTAAAAATGAAATAGCGAGTGTAGCTAATTATATTTGGTACTGACTACTAAAGTGTTACATGCTCTGTGCTGACTACACTATATTGAAAATCCTTCTATCTCTTAATAGTATTTTTATCTCACGAAGCGACGCGTGCTTTACTTGTATAATTACAACCTACACACTTCACAGCGTGTTTTTACACTTGGTAACGTGTACAAACACGCTGCGAATGTGTGTGTAAACGCAGGAGTTCTCGGTACCGTCCGAGACAATGGCGAAGTCGGAAGTGTATGTGTGTGTTATGTGCTGACGCTACTCGTCTTCACGCACACATTCACAGCGTGTTTGTACAGTTAGTCAGCACAAGTAAAGCGCGCGTCGCTTCGTGAGACAAAAATACTATACTGATATGCAAAACTAGAAAGGGATAGAGTCAAGTTCGAGTGTGGTGTAGTCCGTGGCCCAAAATCGAGATTAATATTTAAATCATCTAATAAATCTTCATAAATGGTTTGCAAGCTTACTTTTAAAGCTTGGCCTCACTGAATACAACACGTTTGCTTAGCTGCTAATGTTCTGCAACACGTAGCGAGTCCGACATCTATAAAAGTTACTTAGCACGAGTTTCGGCTTAGACATGTTCCCGTCTCTTTCTTGCAATTGTAGTCTGACTAGTGCGACAGTGACAGAAAAATCGCTTAAATACGTGCTAAGGGCTTAAGCGATAAGAATAACAATACGAATATCCTTTGGCCATATTTGACGCGGTACGTATATACTAGCTCTATGAAGTCGCGTTCTGCGTGATGATTGCGTAACACACTAACAGTAGGGTGACATTCATTGCGTTATTAGCGTTATTGAGCAGACAAATTTATCTAACATATGAAGCAATGCATTAGCAATATCCTTCAAAATTATTCAGAGTGTGTTACGCAATTATAGGGTGCAGTTTTGTGTTGTTAACACAAATAGAGGCATTTTGTCGGAGTTACATTCGGTGTGGCCAAGTCCTAAACTTTAATACTTCTGATATCTCTAGAATATGTTATTACTAAGAATGTATCAATAAATTTAATGAGTATTCATTACTATTCTCTATTTAACAATACTCAGTGTTAATATCTCGAAGAAATAGTTCAACTCAGCAGTTTTTGCTAGTTTCCAAAGCCGTAATTTTTACCTATCACTCGAATGTTATACAGGGTAAATTAAATTAGCTAGTTAAACTCCCCAGACGGGTATCGATCGACATCTAACAATGTTAAAACAAAAGAAAAATATTTTTATATTTTTGATATTTTTGCTAGTAGTGTGTTTAATTGAAGTGCGTGTTCAGAAAATCTGTTTTTTTTTTCATCGTGTATAGTTATTGATACCCATGAAGTCTGTGAAGTTTACAGACATAAAACTGACATTTCAAGCAAAAACACTACCTACGGTCATTAACCTCAAAAAAAAAAAACAATCAAATTTTTGTTTGTATTATTATCTTTAGATATAGATTGTGGAGTTTAGCTAGCTAATTTAATTTGACCCTGTATTTCTAAATGTTAATGCGTATGACAAGTGCACGCCATATTACATTTTAGTCTTTATTATAAACTTTAATTACTTTGATCTTGTCAGTAGATACCTACATCGTATACAGATATACTCAATCTTATCTTGAGGCCAATATTAAGCTAATAACACTAATATAAAGAAAAGCATTTCATAGACATTAGTGTCTCTCTCGAAACATTCAGTATTTCAAAATGAAAATGTTTCTTATAAAAGCAAACAGTTCATAATAGTTATAGTATTAATCCAGCTTATTTTTATCTCACGAAGTGACGCGCTCTTTCCTTGTGGTTATAAAGTGTACAAACACGCTGTGAATTTGTGTGTAAGCGTAAGACTCAGGAGCTCTTCGTACCGCCCGAGACAATGGCGAAGGCGGAAGTGTATGTGTGTTATGTGCTGTCGCTACTAGCCGTCAGCCACGCATTCACAGCGGGTTTGTACACTTGGTTACCACAAGTAATGCGCGCGCCGCTTTGTTAGATAAAAATAATGTAGCCTGCATCAACCCATTGCTGAGCAAAGGCCTTTCCCCATGACTTCCACCAGTGAATTATACGCAGTCGAACGCAGACCGGAAATAAAGATTGAGTATCCCTGTCGTAGAGTTAAAAAAATGAGTAAAATAATAACATTAATATTTTGAGTGCCTTGTATTGCTTACATGAAAACGATGGTTTAGTTGTGACATGTTGTTAAATTTTGATGTCGTAAGGGAGCGTATAGCTTTTCATGATAAACACTGCCCATTACCTTATTGGGTAATAAGAAAACAATTTTAAAATATTTTTACCGCTGCTTTGGAACTTGAACAATAATATCCAGACGTGATTATAACGTCACTGTATAACGTAATTATAACGGCACTGCAGTAGCCTATAAATTGGTTCTCGTAACTAATTTAATAGAAAGAAAACCGCAGGGTAATTGGGTAACACTAATAGTTGCAATGGTTTTCATTATTACAGTTCAACGACATTCATGGCGTTATATTACGTTTTTGAGCTGACAACTTTTTCTAACATACGAAGCAATGGATTAGCGATATCTTTCAAAATGATGCAGATTGTGATTGAAAGTTTGTTACGCAATCAAGGTTCCGGAATGGCTATAGACGCTTCGCCATCCAAAATGAGACATTTTATATAAAGAAAATCGAAAGCTTATAAGAAACAAAAAGAATAAATAGTCCTTAAAAACCTGAAAGGCTATGAAATCATTCAACGACAAAATAATTCTATTTTTTTAAAACATGGATACGCATCATACAATTAACCCTTAGTAAAATGTACAGACGCCAGCACATCAAGCTACCCGAAACTGTCAAACTTTCCCAATCAACTTTGAACCTTATGCTTTAGCGATAAAGTTGAAAATCTAATAAAGAAATTTGACAGATTGTAGTAGCTTGATGTGCTGGCGTCTGTACACCCTGCATAATTTTGGCAATAATGATTTGATATACAATTTATTTAGATAATTTACTGCATGATTAGCTATTGCAAGTATGTTGAAGTCAATACAGGCGTGAGAGGATTTTTCAAAGAAATTAACAATTCCTTTAAAATGTTTTAAGTGCCGATACTGGTACCTATCCAAAAGTGGTTTAAAAAGGAAATGCGGTGCCTTAAAGCCCCACCTATTTAAAGACCAAATAAATGTCAAAAAGCCATACTTATTATCAGGTACTGCATGTATTTAGAAGAATCCTCTTGATTTGCCCAATTGAACTAAGTTGAAAGAACCACGAAGGCAGTACAGGTTTGTAAACAATTTTATTATAAATACAGAAGATTTAAATAAAAATATTATACTTACCTATCTATTATTATATGATTTTTATTTATCTCTAAATGTGGTCCCCTGTTATAAATCTGAAGTCAGTAATAGAACAAGATATTCATAGAATATAATTATAATACTCTTAGAAACCAGAAGTCAGGACAGTTTTTTTAAAAAGAAAACACGACACGGCCTACACAACTATTTATTTAAATTACAAAAACCGTTACAAGAAAATAATTCAATACGATCACTAGTACGCGTCCGTCCCGTCCGAGCTCCGCAGCAAGAGTGCTAGAGGCGAGTGAGCCACACGGCTCATGGTGTGTCAACCCCTCCACTGACAGCGTCATCGCAGCGGCGTGATGTCCCCGCCCTTTCTGCTGTCATAATCGCTAACACGGCCTCTCCTGACAGCTGAACGTCCTCGTCAGCTTGGCTTCCTGGATTCCGCTCTTTGCCCGTCTGGTCACCACTGGATGGATTCTCCAATGGTAGGCTTCCTTGCGCCTGGTCATCATCATTTGACTCGTCATCTGGAATGTATCAAAAAAAAAAAAAACAACAGCAGTTTGAAAGCTTAACTTGGAGCTACCCATTGTAATGAAACTACAAGCGTTTTACTACAACTTCCAGCAATAACATCAAAATGGTTAGCAGTTAGGTTATTGTTACACCAGTGAAAGAGTTCCGGACCTCAATCACTACTGAAACAACAACAAAGTCACCTCGCAACCACTATCGGGGTTCCAGTAATCAGAAACACCTGGCAACCACTATCGGGGTTCCAGTTATCAACATCAGCTGGCAACCACTATCGGGGTTCCAGTTATCAACATCACCTGGCAACCACTATCGGGATTCCAGTGATTAACATCAGCTGACAACCACTTGACGTGCTAGCCCCAGCTATGTCTTGAACACAATTTGTTATGTCATCTCCTGCAATGTGAAAAGCATAACACGTTAAAAAAAAGTGAGACCAGCAAGGTTTAATTTTGACCTTCAGTTATACATGACAGCTAAACTTTAAGCAATTAAGTTATTGAAGGTCACAGCTATGGTAAACTCTAAGAGTATTACTTGAACTGATCCCTTGTTGCAGGCGCAAGCGTGTACTCAAGCGCCCACAAGTAAAGTGTGTAAAGTAAAAGTGCTTATGATCATAAGCAACTTCACAAAACTAAAAGCGAGTAAATTCGAATGGTGGGCTTCCGGACTTCCGTCAGTCGAACACCCGTAAAAAGTTAAATACACATGAAAAGCATAACGCCCCACACACTCCATAGTCTTATATGACAGAGGCCCCAAGTTTGCGTGTCACCCACATGAACACATACCTAGGCCCCAAGTTCGCATATATGGGTTCATGAACTAGTAAATTCATATGAGGAGTAATAAGCTGCTATGGATTTCATGGCAGGGTATGACAGAGGCCCCAAGTTCGCATGTCATAGGTGTAGTCGCGACAGAGGCCCAAAGTTCGCATGTCATAGATGTAGTCACGACAGAGGCCCAAAGTTCGCATGTCATAGATGTAGTCACGACAGAGGCCCAAAGTTCGCATGTCATACATGTAACCACGACAGAGGCCCAAAGTTCGCATGTCATACATGTAATCACGACAGAGGCCCAAAGTTCGCATGTCGTCGTCGTCACTCACCACCCTCATAGAAGGCTGAGCAAGTGTCCACTCGCCTCGCCACAGCCCCATGTATACTGCAGCTGACTGGGTCTTTTTGCCATATGACCCGGCAAGCAGTTCCAGCTCGTAACGGTGATGAGGCAGTGCACGCACCACCTTGTGCGCACCACTTTGTACGCACCACTTTGTACGCACCACCTTGTACGCACCACCTTGTACGCACCACCTTGTACGCACCACCTTGTACGCACCACCTTGTACGCACCACCTTGTACGCACCACCTTGTACGCACCACCTTGTACGCACCACCTTGTACGCACCACCTTGTACGCACCACCTTGTACGCACCACTTTGTACGCACCACCTTGTACGCACCACCTTGTACGCACCACTTTGTACGCACCACTTTGTACGCAGCTGACGGCGACGCTCGTTGACGTACGCATCCTGCCGCTGCTGATTTTCGGCAAGCAACTTGCGTCTTTTTGCCGTACGAGCCAGCCAACAGTTCGAGCTCGTAGCTCTGATAAGGCAGTGCACGCACGATCTTATACGGACCGCGCATGCCAGAGTCCACTCACCACGCCACTGAACCATATGTTCTGCGGCGGCCCGGGCTTTCCCGTCGCATGAGCCAGCAGGCAGCTCGAGCTCGTACCGGTGATGTGGTAGCGCTCGTACCACCACTGTCATTCTGCTTGCACACGTCCTTGTGTGTTAACATGTAACCCAAAAAAAAATCAACAGCAGTGCATGTTCCACTCGGCCAATTCTGACCACATTTAATAAAAACAATAACAATCATTGATAACAAAAGGTTCCTCTAAGCCTTGGTAATAATTGTTCTGCATAAACTTAAGAGTAGATCACATACAACAGTCATGGCCCGGCTGCCGCAGCAGCTAGTGACACTCGTGCCACCCATATAGTCATCACTTTAAGTGATACGACCAACACACATTACTTCCCATTGAGTCTACGACTCTCAGGTCATTAGAAAACCAACACAACAATAGTCTCCTTTGAGACCCTGGTCCCCGCTGCACCACCAGCTGCCCATCGCTCCCTGAACAACTCACAAGTGAGTTGCAGTTACGACTACAGACAAGTACGTACAGTGCGACCTAGCCATGGTATGTGCTCTACTACTCGGTGGAGGAACTATCCTCACAGTCTTTTACGTTTAACTCGTTGGTATCTTGTCTATACAGGGATCTTGTGGTATCTTGTACAACAGACAGTACTTAGTAAAAGCATCTACCACAAGGAGTATGTATCGGAAACCGTTTGACTCCGTTAGTGGACCAAGGACGTCAGTGTGAACCACCGAAAAGGGTACCTCAGGCTTCGTCCAAGATTCTATGGTCTTAGGAGACTTCACTAAAGCTTCAGTTTGACTAGAGCTCGGCCGTACCTGACCGTGACCAATAAGCCTGCCTAGGTATTCTAACTCTGTCTAAGAACGTGAATTTTTTTTAGATTCACTGAAAATCCCGCCTCAGTGAGTGTTTTTAATACCTCTCGCTAAGTTTTCAGACCGCCACCGACATTATTAACACATCGTCGATATATTATCAGGGTTTTGGAGATGATTCTTTGATAGACAACAGGTGCATCAGCGAGCCCATAGGCATTTTCAAATATTATTAATGCCCTTCAGGCGTTACGAATGCACTTTTACTAATAGAGTCATCATCCTTCATCAGCACCCGATGAAAGCCTGTTGCCATATCAAGACTTGTAAAGAATTTAAAACTGCCCAGTCTGTCAATGTGATCGTCGATTAACGGTAGCGGAAATCGCTCTTTAATAGTGATGGCATTTAGAGCTCTGTAGTCGACGCACATCCTATCAGACCCATCCTTTTTCTTAACGAGGATGATAGGACTTGCGTAATTAGACTGCGACTCGCGAATGATTCCCTTACTAATCAAATCATTATCTCGTGAACGCGACGCTTTTCGTCTACGGAGAGTTTATAAGGTCGATAGTAAATTGGGATGTCACTATAACTTTTATTTCCATACAACAAGTGTTTACTGTAGAGGTCGCTGTACCGGTAGTAAACGTATCAGAACACTCTTTTTCGTCACCTACTAAGGGTGTCCTTATCTTAGGGGACTCTAGAGTCAACACGTTGTTTACGTGCGAAACCCTGACTAACCGTTGAGAGTTATTTGTTCTAATATACGTAACTCCGCTACGATTTAAAACATCAGTGCCAAACAAAACCGGAGCCTGAATACAATCCGGGGGAATAACAAACAGATCTACTTCTAAAGATAATTCGGGAAATTCGATAAGAATGCATACATACGAAGTGGACATTCCCGATCGTTCCACTGACATATCTCGCGTCCACGGTCGACTTCCACACACCACATGTCAAAGTCACATTGGGGTCAAAATTAGAAATGTAGTACCTAATGCTTAGATCTTACTTGAATTAGGGAAGTGCCCCCACAATCCTGTCCGCAGCATCAGCCTCTCGCGATGTCTCAGCGGTCACGGCTCCATCCGCAGCACATGTTTCCGTATTAGCGGTAGCAGGTGCTCCGGCAACCACCGAAGCCGTAAGCGGCGGAGCGCCGCCCGGATGCGACGACACGGGAGTAGACGCAAGTATAGCGTCTGAAGGCAAACGCTCCCCCAAAGCGCTCGATCGAACCAGCACTCCATCCAAAGGGTCGCGTCGAGGGCTATCCCGACGCCCATACGAACTATCCCGGCGCCTACGTGAACTTTGAGAGTAGAAACACGTGGCGATCACGTTAAAATCACAGAAACTAATCACGGACAAAATCAACAACACGTGGTCAAAAATTTTAAATAGCCCCAAAAACACTATTTTCGGTTCAAAAGATGGCGAACGATCTAAGTCGCGTGTAGTTGAAACGAATCCCACTTCTGATCTTAGAAACCAGAAGTCAGGACAGTTTTTTTAAAAAGAAAACACGACACGGCCTACACAACTATTTATTTAAATTACAAAAACCGTTACAAGAAAATAATTCAATACGATCACTAGTACGCGTCCGTCCCGTCCGAGCTCCGCAGCAAGAGTGCTAGAGGCGAGTGAGCCACACGGCTCATGGTGTGTCAACCCCTCCACTGACAGCGTCATCGCAGCGGCGTGATGTCCCCGCCCTTTCTGCTGTCATAATCGCTAACAATACAATATTTTTGAAAAAAGCCTTAGATTTTAGATCTTTTGTCCGTTTGTCTGGATGCATGTTCTGGATTGGCGCAAAAACAGCTGAACAGAGTTGGATGAAATTTTACACACAGATAGTTTATAACCTGGATTAACACATAGGGTGCGTTTAATTCCGTGAGATATTTTCCGACATCCACTCGGTGGAAGCCGCGAGCAAAATCTGGTTATATAGATAAAACAAATAAGGTGACGGCCTGTTCAGACCTAAGGGTAAAAAATCTCTGGGTTATTCTTTAAACACAAATAATATTATGATCATCTAACTAATATTATAAAAAGTAATTTAAACGAAATTAAATTGACTTCAAAAAGAAATTAACTCAAAATTATGAAATACTTATTGAGTTTAGATAAACATATTAATTAATTAATGCGTGGACAAACATACATACATGCCTATAACATTTTGTAGGTATATCTGTTTGGAAACCCTAATAGATAATTATCAAAAGTGAATATTTATAGCAATTCCAATAATATTACATACTTAAATACATACCTAGAATTGATATTCTCTTTTTGAAAACCGGTAAAAAGAGAAAAGATTCGATTGTTTGTATGTTTGTTTGTTACCTACGCTAAAACAGCTAAACGGACTAGGATGAAATTTGACACATGGGTAGACGACCATAACTTGGATTAGGACAGGATTTTTATCCCGATATTTCCACGGGATTGAGACTTATGCGGGTGAAACCACGGGGCGCAACTAGTCTGCAATATACAGACATGATCTATGACATACATAGCATTAGTCTCTCCTAATAAAAGTAAACTGTTCGCCAGCAAACTGACCACCACACCGTCCGTTACCGCATAGAATTAGCTCAATTACTAGCACATAATAATTTTGTGCGACCTTCTAATTAACCAGCATCCTAATTAAAACAAATAATTTCATTGTGACGGCATTTTCGGTACAATTCAGTTGAATGTCCAACGGTACAAACGTGCAAAATGGGGAAAGGATTTGACTATGTGAAGGATCTAGTGATTAATTTTAAGCTGGATTGGTGCTGCTGGGTGATTCCTGTTAGAATTGGCTTGATGTTAATTGGATATTTTAATATATTTTTAGCGGTAAGTGATTTTTATGATCATCGATTTTCTGCCCAGCATAATCGGCTTATCGTCGCCTTAGAGTGAAAACCTCGGGAATACAATTCCTCGTAAGTAGCATTTTAGGCATTTCGGACAATCTTATAGTATCGAACAGTTCTGGATAAAAAAGCGACTTAAATTTCCATATTAATTAATAAGAATACGTTACAGAACCACCTTTTATGTTTTTTTAACAGACTTCAAAAAAGGAGGTTCTGTATCTATTCTTATTAATTTTATTTAATCCGCTTTTATACCCAGAGCTGTTCGATACTATAAGATTGTCCGAAATGCATAAAATGCTACTTACGAGGTATTGCATTCCCGAAGTTTTCACTCTAAGGCGACGTTATACTGTTCCGACTGCTGGGACACAGCCCTCCTCTCCGTGCGTGGGAGTGGGTCATAAACCACAAGTGCGGGTTGGTGGATGTCCATGTCTTCGAATTTTTGGTTCTAAGTCATGCCAGTTACCTCACGATGTTTTTTCCGCCCACCGCTGGGTATCTAGTTATTATAAGTCCCCTCACATAAACGCCATTCTTCCCTGTTTGCGCCATTCTTATAATTTTATAATGTCTCAGTTAAAAGGCGCCGCGTTTGACTCGTAGATAATCGCGCGGGCGCAGCAGTCTTAGGTTCGATTCCCAGTCAGAAATACTGTTTTTCTTTTTCATATTAGAGATGTCGGGCTGTAGGCGACGTACCTAAGTAGAGTAGGTACCTATATCATTTTGGTGAATTTTGAATTCATAATCTGAAAAATAAGTTATTTGGATAAAAATATATCTTAGTTGCAGAGGAACGTAAATCCTTAAAAGATCGCTCTTTGCAAAATGTGTATATTTATATCTGTAATTTTTATGGTGTACATGTTAAAGAGTACCTTTTCAGTATTCTATTCTATTCCTAAACTATGAAGGTATATTTATACTACATTTTCGAAATCACAATAATTAAAAAAAAGTTTGCAGCTTATCTACCTACCTCCTTTTTCCAGGTCATCTCTCTAGTAGGTATAGCTGACGATAGTTTCGTGCCAATCCTTGTGCAAGTTCAGGCCACGATATTGGACGATAATGCCACTAAACCCGTTCCTATGATTGCGTACTCCGTCGAGCTGGCCTTCAACATCATTCTCCTATGCGGTTTATATCGGGTAAGAATTAACTGTCCTAATCTTAGAGCACAATCCCCCCCTCTCCAATCAATAAAAAAACATTTCCTAAACAGTAAACATGACATACCTACCTAGCTAGTCTGCGTTCGCGATTTAATTGCCAAAAATGTAAACAAATATTTGAATTAATTTTCATTCCTACACAATAAAGTTCAGTTTACGCTACAACTCCAAAAAAATTATATCTTTAACAATAGTGCTAATCACCTCTAAAATCAACCTAATTCCCATTGCAATAAGTGATATTTGTTTAACTTGAATGAACATCAAGTGCCAACATAGAACAGACCTTACCTAACTGACATCACGCCTGTATTTCCCGATAGAGATGTAGGTATAACTGCAGTGCGATTTTGTAACCATTTCACCGTGAAAACTTGGGTGAAGTGAGCATGGAGTGAGCTGTCAATAGTGTCAATTCCTAGCAAAACAAACCCACATCACCTAAGTTTTCACGGTGAGATTTTTACAGAATCGACCGGCAGATAGTGGAACGTCCACCCACATTTCACCAGTTATTTTGAGGCAGGGACATATTGACATTATCAAAAAATGATTTTAGTAAACCCCTATACATTTTTAAATACCTTTCCAACAATATATCACAAGTTAGGGTTGAAATTAAAACAAATCACTTCCCACTTTACATATTGGTACCAAATTTCAGCTTTCTAGTGCTAACGGTCACAGAGATTAAGCGAGGACGGACGGACGGACGCACAGACATGGCGAAACTATAAGGGTTCCTAGTTGACTACGGAACCCTAAAAAAACATTGCTTTTCCATACATGTTGACCGCGTAGGGATTGCACTTTCCTACCAAACAGCAGATTTGATGACCGACAAAAAATTCTACGCAATGGAGTCTATAGAATCATGTGCTGAATTCATGGTTCAGTTTGCGCGTCGATGTCGTGCCACCTGTAGGTATCTATGCGACGGGCCGAGTCTATCAACCGCAGGGTAAATGCGTAACACACTGTCAGTACAGTGCGTGCCACGTAAGAAGAGACTTGACCCCGCCTCCCCCGCTCTTTCCGCCGCCCCTATGACGTCCGGTCCCGTCCCGCACTCAGACCTCATACCGCTAAAGATACCTAAAATCGTGTACTGCGCATGTCAAACCACGTGGTGTGTCAAGTCTCTTCTTACGTGGCACGCACTGTAGCAATGGGTTTCATTTTGACAGTTCAACAACATTCATTGCGGTATTTAGGTAGGTACGTTGTTGAGCAGACACATTTTTCGAACATATGTTGCAATGACTTAGCAATATCCTTTAAAATGATTCCAATTGAGATTCAGCGTGTCACGCAATTAGGGTGCTTGTCATAAATCCAGACTCTGTAGGTACCTACTCGTACTGCAGTAGCATTAAAAATTTTCAAATAAAATTCCCTATTAGAGAAATCGAAAATTGCACACAGGACTCCACTTTCAGCAAGTTCAGCAACCACAATTTCCCCAAATTGTTTTTTTTGTCTATGTTATGCAAATAAACGTACTTACCTATTTTTTTATTTTCAGCCACTAGGTGACTAAACCAACGAAGCAGTCTTGAATCTTTGTAATATTAATCTAAATGTGTTAAACAGAAAGACATACCGCTGATGCGAGTGTACATGAAGTACTGCATTGCGGCCATCATCACCTCGGTAATGTTCTACTCCATGGTGGTCGCAGCTATAGGCGTCATCGTCACCATTGCTATGGTGCTTAGCATATGTAAGTAGACACAATATGGCCTTCATTTCATACTTTTAGAGAATACTTACATTAATTTAACATAGGTTTTCCGAACAGAACAAAATAACATAAGGCTCACGTCTATTTTCGTTGAAGGGTTAGGTAGAGGCAGGGCCGGATTATATATATAACAAACATAACTACTCACTAACTTTCGCCTTTATAATATTACGTGTAATGTGATATTAATTGTGTCCGAATTTGGACACATTTATACTATATTCATACCACGATTTGCAGATGCTTTCCCATCGCAGAGATAAAGCTAGCTTAGGGGAGCGAGCTTATTGCCATTGACTTTGTATACATCCGGAGTCCGTTCTACTACTGAAAATTTCCTTTTGAAAAAATCTAAAAACAATGTACCCATGCATCGGGACCGAACTTTCCCGAACTCAAAACAGATATGGTCGGCCTTTCATTCAGCAGTTATGCTATTAGTCCACTGGACCATCGTGGCATAGTTACAGCAATGTAATATGGAAAATAATAATAATATACCATAATATCACACCTGCTTCCCCTTGAAGGGTTCGAGCTGGGCTGCTTTTTGGGTGAAGTCTGCGATTTGTGTCTTAGAGCGCAGTATCGTGTTCCGTATCCGGTCGGTAAATCGAACTCCAAGGATACTGCACTCCATCGCTGTGTAGTACACCCATATTCCGAGTCCGAGTTATATTTTAGAATAACAATACTATGCTGTAACATTCAATTTCACATTACAGTGTTCCAAATATACGTACTCGTATTGGTGAGAAGCATCTTAGTAGAAATGAGACTTGAACAGAAAAACCTGGAGCTACCGACCTTAGTCATGAGTACCCTCATTCAGGAAGAAAAAGAAAAGGCCGAGAAAGAAAAAGTTGAAGTCGATGTGGAAGCCCCGGAAGAGGACGAAGCCGAAGCCGATGTTGAAAAGAAACCCGACGATAAGCTCGAGACCGTTGACGAACACCCGAAGGAAGTGACTTTTCAGACAGTTCATGTGAAGGAATAAGAGAGTTCGTATAATAAATATTTTATGATTGTTTTTTGTAGTTTTCTTTGGTTAGATTCCTGTACATTTATTTCAAGAACTCGTAAGGCTACGCACGCTCTGACAGGTGGCTTGCTTAGCGGCTAGTGACTTCGCATCCTTACATAAATGCCACTTGACTAGCGAATAGCGAAGGCACCAAGCGGGCAGTGCGGCCGGTTTTAAAAATAACGTTCGTTTCACTTCTTTACTCGCAAGGAGACTCGCTAGGCTCTAGGCGCTAAGGAAGCCACCTGGCAGTGTGTACGTAGCCTTACTAATTTGCTATGGTTATCCTGTATTATCATTTAAATTGCGTGTGTTGTGTTCAATCCTCTAAGTTTCATAAATAACTAACAATATTGTTTGCAGACATGTCGCACACAAGAAAAGTGAAAATGTAAAGCCAAAATCAATTATAATTATTTAATTGTCAATATCAATTACAAATTAAGTAACTTTTAGTCTTATATCACATTGTGCAGGTTCAAAACCTGCAGTCAGATCAATAACTACTTATATTAAATGTTTTATGACACTAGAAAGATTTAGGTATGAACTTATAAACAACCATGTCTAAACATACATTAAGTAGGAATACTAACAAAAATATCAAATGAAAACAAAGAAATAAAATCACAAAAAAAAAAGAATCTTACGAGGTGACTATTCAATATTTTAATTTAAATATTTAAACATTTACATAAAACATGTTTCAATATTTATAATTACACTGAGCTTTGAGGTAAAGACCAACAAAGTTTGTTGACTGTTGTCACGCCACTGACTTATAAATGGTAACTTTGAATTTTATTGTTGCATTTCCGAAATTTCTAGGCTATACCAGGACTCGTTGAAGTTCAAGAGAGTCATAGAGCAGGATGACCAGTATTTAGTAAGGGATTACTAAAATCTCTAAGACTTGCATTGTCACGCTTCCACGTTTTATGACAGCGACTGTTGCGATTTTTACTGCTTAAAATCCGGCCGTCGAGAAAATGCTTTCCTGATACCTGTCAGTGCGAGATAACATCAAATTCGCAGAAAACGTATTCGTTTGTATGAAACTGACATTGTTAAGAATGCATTCTCTTGTCAGCCGCACTGTAGTACAGAATTACCTGTAACTGTTATCCTTGGTGAACAACAACTCTGACGACTGGCTTTTTTCAAAGGCTTCCCAAAATTTTGCTAATACCACTTACTTTTTGATTCTGGGACATGGCGGTTTCCCTTACGATGTTTTCCTTCACCGCTTTGAGAGTAGTGGTGATTAAATATAAGACCAGCAATCGTAGCGGTTTTAGTAAACAAAAATTGAACATTCGATAATAGTAAAACTACAGTATTAAATCCTACAGTGTGTGAAATACTACAGGTCCAATCTGATATTAAATAAATGATAATTTGTTATTTCCCGTAGGTGGGGTTACAGATATACTGCCTAAGATTGGCGTGTCTGCAGCGGAATGTGTATAAACATGTCTTACCAAGATTGATTCAAAAGTAACATTTCTTTGGTTTATGGTTAAACTGGAATATAAATTATACTACATGTCACATTCAGAATGTTAGAAAATGGCTGGTAAATACAGCAAATAATATCTCGAAAAATACGATATAGATAAACGCTAGTCAGTACATTTATAATTGTCTTAGCATCAATTAACATATTTTATAAGAATATAACAGCAATGGGATGTTTTTAACACTTAAATATTATAGAAATTATTTACGACTTGAGTTTATTTTTGTATCATTTACATGTATAGTGTACAGACCTCATCTACATTTGTTCGGAGCTTGTGCATTGTTCGAACTAGTTTATTGTGCTGTGGTACACAGGACATGAATTCAGCACATGATTCTAGAACCCCTAGCGTAAAAATTTTTCTTTGGTTACCAAAAATATAATTAGCTGTTTCATAAAAAAATGTAGTACCTAACGCGATCAAAATGCATGGATCAGCAATTCTTTTTAAATAACCGACATGAATAATTCAGCTCAGGGGGGTTCAGAATCATGTACTGAATTCATGGTAACCGGTGGCGTGTCGATATCCCTGCCACGCGGTATGTGAACAGTTAAATAGCCCACGTAAACAGCTATCTGTAGCCACGACACAAGGTGTGTTTGGGCTTTACATACTCATTCCCAAGTAGAAACCTTAAATTATAATATCAGACGGTTTTAACAAATTATACTTAACACTAGTCTTACGTCCCAGACCCTGTATCAAAATGTTTACTTTAACCTTTTGACCGCCACACGACAAAAAATCAAAAATGTGTCCTCGGCGTCAGACTGTCATGTAGTCGAACCGTGGCGTGCTGGGCACATTTTGGTTTGTCATCTGACTGTGGCGGTCAAAAGGCGATATGGACATTATAAAAATGTAGTACCTGACATGTTTTTAAGATTCTTTTTTAGAACTTTTTTCAGTTTAATTAAATAATACTACTTATTTGTGAGAATTTTGAAAAGGAAACATGGTCTTTTTTAGACAATGTCTCTTGAATAGACCATTAAATAATATAAATATAATAGAATATTGTAAACAGACGGACTGCAAGTTCAGTGCAATTAAAAACTAACTTCACTGTGGGAAGATCTGATCTAGCTGCGCCCGCGACTTCGTTCGCGTTCATGTCGGATAACAAATTGAATATTTCATGAGTTTTCATTTTTTTTACGCGGATCTCTAATTCTATCTCTAAAATAAAAGTAGCCTAAGTCACTCCTTATAATATCAGTTATCTGCCAGTAAAAGTCCCGTCAAAATGGTCCAGGCGTTTCGGAGATTAGAAGGAACAGAGTGACGAAAAAATATTTTTTTTTTGTTATAAGTACCGTTTATACTTTAATAGGCAATAGGTAAAAAGCTGTTATTTTGACATTAGAAACAGACATTTCAATTGTATTTATTTGTACTTATAGATAGATGTAATTGACGGCCAAGGTACTACATGTATGTCTATAGGCCGACCGCGTAACTGAGACGTTGCTTGAGGTAGCAGCGCGGTGCGGGAGGGGTGTGGTGACGTGATGGGGGAGTTCAGTGATTCGTCAACTTGTGACAACTATCACCCCTCCCGCACCGCGCAGCTACCTCAGGCAACGTCTCAGTTAAGCGGTTGGCATGTAGCTGATCTTGTCACCGCTGCATGAAATAACATTTTCGCATAACACGAGAGTGCTGATCAAAACCAGGCCAGCAGCACTTTTCAATTCCAAATGTAATTCCTGAGTTTGTTTATTATTTATTGTTATTGAATGATAATGAAGGAAACTTTAGTGAGAAATCTGGACAACAGTTTGAAATGGCCAACCCGCAGTCAGCAAGCGCGTGGATCTATACCGTCTCTTTATGAGAAGTCCAGCCATACAGTGAAAAAATTACATAAACACGCCTCGGCTGGAGCCAGCACGGCCTAACATAAATAATTCATTCAGTGTGGTTGATAGTCGAAATGCAGCCCATCTGTCAACTCTAGTAATTCTATTAATGTCAGATTTTTTTGTCGTAAAAAAAGATGGCATGGAATGCTTCCTACTTTCGGATGTTCATCCTGCCGAAGCTGGCACCTAAGCCGCGGCCTGGAAAGAAATAATGGTTCAAATTAAGGGGATTACAGGAACTAAACGTAAAAAACGCAAGTTTTATAATGCCTAAAAGTATATGATCGACTACAGTAAACAAAATCAGTAAAATATATGATATTCTTCAGGATATATGCTAGTTTAGTTAGTTAGTGTGTTGAAAACATTATACAACTAAGTTGATACGATAGAAAAAACCTGAAGATACCTCTAAAAACTTTCTTTTCACAATAAAAACCATACTACTATACATACAAATCATTCTGATTTTTTTTTTCAGATTATTCTACAAGCAACACACTAAAGCACTAGTGTTTTAATTTTTTAGTCCAAAAAATTATTATTTTTTTAAATAGATAATTGCTTCATATTTTGCAATAAATTACCAGCGTTTTGTCTCCACGCTTCTTAGGTCATCAATCCCCTTAAATTATTTAACATCCTTCTTACAGTACTACGAAGTGGTACATATGATACAAATACACGTTTTTTGCAATTTGCAGATAAGTATCAGGTTCTACCTGTTATCTGACAACAAATCTTACCCAAGGGGTATCGTATTACCCATTAACTGGGTTCTGGAGGTCAGATAGGTAGTCGCTCCATGTAAAATACTGGTATTCAGCTGCATCCAGTTATACTGGAAGCAGACCCCAACATGGTTGGGAAAAGCCTAGACAGATGATGATGATAATAATATCAGGTTGTTCCTATGTCGATCTTAATATGATTCATGGCCGTAAAAAATATTTATTTATGGAATTATAATCATAAAAATCATTAATACAACTCTCTAATGCGCTAAGGCACATCCCCCTTAAGCGCTTGATGCCCGCTAATGAGACACAATTGATTTTCTATTGTAATGGGCCGCCAGAGGCCCGCGCCGGGACGGAGCGATTAGTATACTGTGTGGGGTACATACCTCGTCCTACTCCGACGGACAGCGAAGGGAAATCTTCATCAGTCAACTCGGGAGCCGGACGGATGTTCTTCGAATCTGTCAAGAATATTTTGTTTTTGAATCCGTACTAATATTATAAATGGACATGTATATATTCTTATTTTAAGACTCTTAGCTTATATATTATGTAAATATTATCTTGGTTGACATTAAAGTACAGTTATCACACTAATATTATAAAGGCGAAATTTTTTGTTACTTCTTCATGCAAAAACAACTGAACGGAGAAATTTGGCACACAGATAGCTTATGGAGGGAAGCCCAGAAGGTTTTTGAGCAAGTATAGTCAGGGCGAAAAGTTGATAGCTGAGTAGGTGTGGCATGAGGAGAGAACACCGAAAATATATTTTAAAAGTTTCTGATAGAAGCCCGTGGTCAGGAGTCCACTTTCAGATTTAAAAAAAGGGCCAATAATAAAGTGATCTTCAGAGGCGTTGATTTTAGCATGATCGGGTGTGGCCTAACCAATGATGACTTAAATAAGCAAATCTGATGAAGAAATTGTGGGCTTTCCCTAAATCTGACGACTTTGAAAACTCAGATTTGGACCATTTTTAAAAGGATTTGATTCAGGGCGAATAAAAGTTATTCTATGTAATAATTTTACATGTCCTGATTGTGAATAGATATATCTGACGGATTGATGCGAGCCTTTTGGTAAATATGAGGAAATTTGTGGGCGAAGCCGCGGGCAGAAGCTAGTGAGAGTATAAAAAACTATTATGGCATAATACTTACAGTCGGCTTGCGGCAAACGTAGTGGCGCATGAGTCCGTTTTTCTTTTCGTACACCTGGAACAAAAAATAAACACATTTAGAGTAGGCTTTAATATTTATTTATTTATTAAACTTTATGCACAAGTAAAAAAACTGTACAAAGGCGGACTTAATGCCTTGGGCATTTTAATATGAGTTTTAAGATCATTGACATAAGGTTTAAATTACATTGATTGACGCTCGCTTGTGTAATGGAATATCTACTTTTTTTCACAAATTGAGTATAGATTTAATGAGGAAAGTTGTTCAGTATGAACAGGTAGAAAGAGGGTCCAGGCGGTCTCTTAGCGGATGCAGGTGACCAAATCATGATGATAAGCCTGAAAATATGTATGGGATGAATATAATTAACCTCTCAGGGAAGGACTACTAACTCGCTAAATTATCTTCACCTCGTTGTTCATCATCATCTGCTTAGCCTTTTCCCAACTATGTTGGGGTCGGCTTCAAGTCTAACCGGATGCAGCTGAATACCAGTATTTTAAATGGAGCGACTGCCTATCTGACCTCCACAACCCAGTTACTGTGAGTAATATGATACCCCTTGGTAAGACTGGTTGACAGACTTTCGGGCTTCTGACTACCCGTAACGACTGTCAAAGATCCACGAATGACAACCGGGCCCAACGGCTTAACTTGCTTTCCGAGGCACGGAGGTGTCTCGGTATGTAAAGATGGTCACCCATCCACAAACCAACCGCGGCAAGCGTAGCTTAACCTGATCAATCGACCTGTGCGGCTGTTATTATTTAGCCACGTCACCATCATCATCTTTACCTCGTTGTTATGAATGAAATGTCTGTACCTCTTTATTTCTGGTGGCAATATACAGTAGCGTTCAAAATCACCTTACAGAACCTATTTACAGAAAACACAGACACTGTTCTACCCACAGATATAGATATATTTAGATAACGCCAGAACAACTACTTGGCGTGCCCAGCTTACGTACAAATATCGTAAGCCGCCACTTTCGCGCTCAGTCCTGTGTACTGCTGGCTGCGAGAGCGTGAACGCTGGCGCTAGGCCCCGGGGGTGGGGCGAGACGGGTGAGCGTGAGCGCTTGCGCTAGGCCCCGGGGGTGGGGCGAGACGGGTGAGCGTGAGCGCTGGCGCTAGGCCCCGGGGGTGGGGCGAGACGGGTGAGCGTGAGCGCTGGCGCTAGGCCCCGGGGGTGGGGCGAGACGGGTGAGCGTGAGCGCTGGCGCTAGGCCCCGGGGGTGGGGCGAGACGGGTGAGCGTGAGCGCTGGCGCTAGGCCCCGGGGGTGGGGCGAGACGGGTGAGCGTGAGCGCTGGCGCTAGGCCCCGGGGGTGGGGCGAGACGGGTGAGCGTGAGCGCTTGCGCTAGGCCCCGGGGGTGGGGCGAGACGGGTGAGCGTGAGCGCTGGCGCTAGGCCCCGGGGGTGGGGCGAGACGGGTGAGCGTGAGCGCTGGCGCTAGGCCCCGGGGGTGGGGCGAGACGGGTGAGCGTGAGCGCTTGCGCTAGGCCCCGGGGGTGGGGCGAGACGGGTGAGCGTGAGCGCTGGCGCTAGGCCCCGGGGGTGGGGCGAGACGGGTGAGCGTGAGCGCTGGCGCTAGGCCCCGGGGGTGGGGCGAGACGGGTGAGCGTGAACGCTGGCGCTAGGCCCCGGGGGTGGGGCGAGACGGGTGAGCGTGAGCGCTGGCGCTAGGCCCCGGGGGTGGGGCGAGACGGGTGAGCGTGAGCGCTTGCGCTAGGCCCCGGGGGTGGGGCGAGACGGGTGAGCGTGAGCGCTGGCGCTAGGCCCCGGGGGTGGGGCGAGACGGGTGAGCGTGAGCGCTGGCGCTAGGCCCCGGGGGTGGGGCGAGACGGGTGCCACATGCGGTGGCATCTTCGAATCGATTTGATTTTCCCATCACTAAATAGTTCTTGTGACGTCACAGTAGGTAGCCAAAAAAATGGCATGCTTGGTATTTATACAGATCGCGATACTTGCGTTATCTAGGTCCATCTACATATATCTGTGATCCTACCCACATCTTTTACCTGTCTAAGCCGCAATTTTCGAACCAAAGTTGTGTCTAATAAGCTTCCAAGTTTACTGGTATCGGTTTTTTTTAAGCCTGTACTGTCCCACTGGTGGGCATAGGCCTCTCCCAAATCCTTCCAGGAAGTCTTTGCCCGCGCCACGTCAAACCATTCTCCATATTTGAGGATTTAATAAATAATTGCACTAATTAAGCACACTTACGTTCAGATAAACTGGAGGCTGTCGAGTTGAGGCTCTGTTCGATGAATGATTCGTTGCCAGTCGTATTGCACGAAGATGATGGTGTCTACAACCAAAAATATTTATTAGAAAGAAAGAAAACATGAATTATTAGAAAGATTAAAAGCTTTTGGTAATACAACATAAAGATGCCAAGGAAAAAATATTGCTTTTTTTATGTTAGCAAAGCTGAGCCAAGGCCTCCCCCAAATCCTTCCAGGCATCTTTTTCTAAAGCCACCTCGATTCAACCCGTCCAGTATTTTTTGCGATGTCCAAATATTTTTTTCAATATCAATTTGTGTGAGGACCGTGTAGAAAAAAGTCTGAAATTAACTTTTGAGTAAAGAGCCATACAGATTTGATTAAATTAATTATCTGTCAGTTAGCATGCATGATTCCATTATTACTTCTGATAGTTACCCCAAATCCAGCAATAGTTGGTCCAGACCAGGCGTTCTTCGAGTCCTTGAACTTCACGATACCCTGAGATAAGGAATACATTACAATTAGCTAAAGCGCGATGCATTATAATTTAAACTTTAAGCCCATATTCATAAAAGTCTATTTCTCATTATTTGCATCCACTGGATGTTTACATAATCAGCCATAAATGTTCCCACTGCTGGCACACAGGCCTCCTCTCTCCGAGAGGGAGGGGCATGTAATCCACCACGCGGGCCCAGTGCGGGTTGTTAGATGTCGCATGTCTTCGAATTTTTGGTTCTAGGACATGCCGGTTTCCTCACGATGTTTTCCTTCATCGTTTTGAGAGCAGTGGTGATGGAATAATTTACACAAAGTCAAACGCCCGCCTGGGTCGACCCAAGTCACAAACCCACGACCTACAAGTCGTAAGTCGGGGCCGTTACTACTGGGCCACCACTGCTCAGGAAGGTACTGGATGTTTAATATTTTGCAATTCGACAACAGCAAAGTCAGAAATAAAGTAAAATTAGTATTGATTAACCCCTTTATTAATAATAAACATTGCCTATAATTAAGAGACGTTTAAACGTGCAATTGTCATTGCACGCTTGCGTCAAACTTATGAACTTTGCTTACCTCAACATCATATTCGACGGGCACGTGCTGCCCAGGAACAATCGGGATGCCCACTACTGGGCAACAGCTGTCCAGGATCGTGAATGCCCAGCGTTTGGTGCGCGAAGTGGTGCACTCTACCGACTTGTCATTCGATTCGTGGTGCTGTTGGACAATTAAGAGGGTATTAGTTCGTTGGTTCAGTGGCCGCAAGGGCTACTGCTAAGTACGAGGTCCAAGGTTTGATTCCCAGATCAAAGTGAGAATCAGCACTTTTCGAACGTCAAAATTACAAAATACAGTCCTCCAAAACGCCCGCCCTTCACCACTCCCTAGTGCTTTCGCTGGGGAGAAGTGGCGCAACAAGCTCCCCAGCAGCACAGCTGTCTGTTCAGTTAGCCAGGTCAGTCAAATCAAATTGATTTTGGGTTTTTCCGTCAGGGAGTCTGGTTTTGTGCCCGGGTGATGACAATAGGCTCGCCCCCTATTACATGGGACTTAAAAATCACTGGTGCTATGTGGGTGTACTACTGATGCACCTGTGTAATGCAGAAGAAAGAGTTTTTTATATTTAGAAATCGTTTAATTAGAGCTTGGAAATAATGGCACACAACGTTATAATTTGTATGTTATCCAAAGACTAAAACTTATTTTTTTCTAGCTCATGGAAACCCACAGACAAATACAGTTTTCTATGTTCGGATATGTTTCATATTACTGTTTGTATTGAACAGCACCTCTGCCTAATTCGGTAAATACAGGCGTGATGTTATAATAATATAATAATTTATCATTTATTCTCTCTTCATAAAGCTTAAAGTTAATGGGACAGTAAATGTCTCAGCTGTATTCCACCTTTGTAAGAGACTGGCGCCTGATATAGGTTTTTGGGAAAAACCTGTGTTACAGGTCACCAGGTCCTTTCCACGGCTAGAATTAGCTTTTACAGAGATACCGTGCAAGAGTCGAAGTTAAACAATATGCATAACAAAAAAACAGTGGCACTCCGGGAGTGCCGACAGAAGTGAAAACTTGAACAATTACGTGTGTATTTTGTGAATCGTCTTATAAACAAAACACGCGCGGTACCGGCTACGGCCATCAGTCTTACGAATTTTCGATCAGGTCACGTGTCCTGACGCGAGTTTAACATTTTATACCCATTACAAAAAAAGTGTACAGCGCTGCTAAAGAAGTTTTCACTTCAAAAATAAAAACTAAGTAAGAGTTAAACAATATGCATAACACAAATAAAAGGAGTAATAACAATAAAAAATACCTACCTGCAGAAATTGTTGAGTCATGTTGTGGAGACGATGTGTGAGTGAGTGTTTATCTTGTGTGAGGTGTTTGTTAGACAAGTAGAAGATGTATGTGAGTCATTCAGATGAGCAGTGTATGAGTGAAGGTGACTTTTGTGGAGTGAGTGCAGCGAGAGTTGTTTCTCAAGGAGGTGGTGAACCTATGTATTTGTGGGGGTAAAATTAGTTTTATTTTAGAATGATCAAAATGTTCTCAGTTTTTTTATAGTCTAGGGTTTTTAAGTATTTTTTTATTTCTTTAATACAGCTTGATCGAGTTTTTGTATATAGATTTAGGAATTTATTCAATTTGTTGTAAAGATAATGCCCAAGGAAGCAGTAAAATCTTTTAGGGAGTGTGGATTTCATTGAGCCGTGGGACATATCAGTGGCGGTACCTTCATAGAAGCCAAAAAGCCCGGCTTGCCCTAATAAAATCATAATTCACAACTACAAACTTACTTAAACCTATCAATAAATAAATATATTTAAAAAATACCAGTCAATGAACTCGAATACAAACATTAATAACTGAAAATCAGCCAATCCCTCAGTTGGGCGTTTTTTTATACGTTGAAAATCTGTGGGCTTGCCCTAATTTTGACCCCTAGGCACGCCACTGGGACATATCCTACCCTTTCGTCGTTTGTCTTCGGGTAGCTTAGCGTCAAACTGCAATTGAGAATGTTTCTTACGTAATTTAAATGTTATGAACGTTTGTCTGACAGTGAGAGTGTCCCATTCTTTGTATAGGTCAGTAGTCGGAAAACGAAAGGAGAGACCAGCTCCAACCTTGAGTATGGCACGCTGTGCCCTTTCAACTTCGATGAGGTGTGGTTTTGTGGCACCTCCTCAAGATGTGATGCAGTAATCAGTAGGTGATTGGCATAATACGTAATAGACCATCTTAATAGTCTTTCGGTCGGCCGAGTGTGAGGTTATGAAAATGTAGATTACTTTTCGTAACCTGGTCACGAGGGTTTCTACGTCTGGTTTAAAGGAGAGATATTCGTCAACAGTGACTCCAAGGTATTTAATATCCTCGGTCATTTCAAGGGAAGAACAAGAGCATTGGGTATTTTCAATGCCACAGGAGTGAGCAGTAATCGTTAGAGTTGAGAGTGGGAGCAAGTTAGATCTTTGAGCAAATGCTATGTACTTTGTTATGTGCAAGCTACGTTGTTTTTTTATTACTGCTAGTATGCATGACGTCAGTTGCAACTATTTGACGTATTTGAGGTCGTTAGGCACCGGTACCGCATTACACTCAGTTCGCTCATTATCTTCATCGGCTTATTAAATGGCTCCACGGCGATTCTAAAATACCTGATAGAACTAAGCAGACAGTCCTAACGCGTAAGAACTGTAGCCATAGAGCTCTCCCGATTTCTTCAAAGCAACATGTCTTTCCTCGACGCAAACGAAGTGGAGTAAGTCTTATAGTGTGGCAATAAGGTAACATTTTGTTTATTAGAGTGCGACAGTGGTGTATAAGACTGAATAGGTTAAAAGTGGTTTTTGTTTTCCATGGATTTGTCGCATCTGTAAACTGTGGTAAAAAAACGCACATGAGGTTATTTTTGTATGCGTCATAGTCGTCATCACCATCATAATTTTCCTGCCCTTGTCCCATGTAACTTGGCGTCGCGTCGGCGCAACACGTTTTCTTCGACCATTCTCCCCTGTCTACCCTCATGCTATCATTCACTCCCACCTCTTTCATATCATTCCTCACACAAACCATCCATCTTTTATTTGACCTTCCTCTCCCCCTCCACCCATCAACATGTGTCATAGTCGTATTATATCAATAATCACAAATCGTATAGTATTCTTCAGAACTTACCTCACATCCCAGTCCCGGATTGTACTTGAAAGGGTCCTTCTTGAGCTGTACCAGCGCCAGCGACTCTTTAGGGAATCCTTCATTTGAGCGACTTTTGATGCTATTGATTAGATGGTAGAAAAGTGTGTCAAGCTTATAGATGCGAAAGAGGCATTCATCCTCCCCTGAAAATAATTAAATAGTAAGTCAAATATGGGTTGGATCGAGGTGGCTCTGGAAAAGGATGCCTGAAGGATTAAGGCAGGGTTTTGCTCAGCAGTGGGATTTTGTATGCTGACAAAAAGGATTAAGGGTCAAGACACACCGAGACGCGACGCTGCGCGCACATTTCAATAGAGCTATTCAAAATCTAACTCTATTTACTACTCGAAAAGATACACATTTGCATTATTGTTGAGTCACGTCGCGCCGCGTCGCGTCTCGGTGTGAGCTGACCCTAAGGAGGAAGGATCAGGGATTGATATTGGGTTTTCCTGTATGAATTTCTCAGTAGCAATTTGGAGTCTGGATTCATTCCCCGTTGATAGAAATAGGCTCACCCCCTGGTTAACACCCGTGGCAAAATATGGGTGTATTGAACGCCTTCTCAAAGTTGTAATTTTAATTTCACGAAAAAGATTAACTGTACATATACATAACGTGTATGATCAGACTATAACGTTCCCACTGTTGGGACACAGCCCTCCTCTTTGTGAGAGGGAGTGGGCTGTAATCCACCACGCGGGCCCAGTGCGGGTTGGTCAATGGCAGCTGCGTACTTAACATACTATCTGTCAAATTTCTTTAATAGATTTTCAACTTTATCTCTAAAGCACAAGGTTCAAAGTTGATTGGGGAAATATGACAGATACGGGTAGCTTGATGTGCTGGCGTCTGTACAAACTCTTTAATCAAGATCAGATTTGGAATGACAGCTATTCAATCAAGAGACATAGGATATGAATGTTAAGGTCAAGTTTATAGTTTCATGCTACTGAAAACGGGCTTCTTCAAGTCGTAATCACCCTGGCCGTGGTAGGTGATCCATCTTGAGGCCGTAAGCCGGTATAGTATTTTTATCTCACAACGCGCGAGATAAAAATATCCATTCATACTAATATTATAAATGCGAAAGTGTGTCTGCCTGTTACCTCTTCACGCTTAAACCGCTGAACCGATTTAGATGAAATTTGGTATAGAGATAATTTTAGACCTGGGAAAGGACATAGGATAGTTTTTATACCGATATTCCCACGGGATCGACACTTATGCGGGTGAAACCGCGGGGCACTGCTAGTATTATAAATTGTTTGTTTTTTAAACTTTCACGCTGAAACGGCTGAACGGATTTGAATTAAATTTGACACATGGCGAGACCATGACTTGAAGAAGGAAATGGTCTACTTTTCATCCTCGATCGCAGACAAATTCGCGGGCAACAGCTAGTACTTAATAATTAATATAAATTCGAAAGTAACTCTGTTTGAATGTTACTTTTTCACGCCTACACCACAGAACGGATTTCGATCAAATTTGGCAGAGAGATAGATCGACACAGGCTACTCTTTGTCCCGGTAACACGTTCCCGTGGGAGGATATTTGACATCCACGCGGTCGATGCCGCGGGCAGAAGCTAATGAGAGTATAAAAAAGAATTATGGCATAATACTTTTTTCTTGGTAGAGGGTCCCGTGGCTAAATAATACCAGCCGCACAGGTCGATCGATCGAGGTTAAGCTACGCTTGCCGCGGTTGGTATGTGGATTGGTGACCATCTTTACATACCGAGACCCGTCCGTGCCTCGGAATGCACGTTAAGCCGTTGGTCTCCGCTGTCATTCGTAGATCTTTATCAGTCGTTACGGATTGTTAGAAGCCCGAAATCTGATAACCAGTCTTACCAAGGGGTATCGTATTACCCGGTAACTGGAGAACGGGTTGTTGAAGTCAGATAGGCAGTCGCTCCATGTAAAATACTGGTATTCACCTGCATTCGGTTAGACTGAAAGCCGACCCCAACACAGTTGAGAAAAGGCTAGGCAGATGTTGATGAACTTTTTGTTGGTAGCACATTCCCGTGGGAACCTTATATTTTTAGCGTTTATCAGTGGAAACTTGTAAATGGCCTTTAATTACATACTGTTTAAGAACACTGTATAAATTAGCTGTAAGTTTCCCGGACAGACTAAAATAAAAAATAACCTAAATCTTGCAGAAACTGAAAAGTTTTTCTTACCGGACTTCTGACAGAGCTGTATTATAAAATCTTGCACGGCCAGAACCTTCTCTGGCATTGTATATAACGGCGGGAGGGTCTTCACACTGGGGTCCTTTTGCTTCAGATAGTCGATGATGTTGGCAAGAATCTGCATGTAGTTGCTCTTGGGGCCAGTCTCGTCTGGCATATCCAGGCCCAGTTCGATGCTGCCCTGTTTCACGTCCGATGCATAGCCGACAGGCATATGACCTGATTGAATAAAACAAATGAAAGAATTTGCTTAAATCGTTAAGGCTTACCAGACGGCACGGCGCGTCATGGCATAGAAAGGATTTTCGCAAGTGGAAATCATTTTGAAACTTATTTTCATACCCATAACATTGAAATTTCGTCACAATGCCTTGCCGTGCCATGCCCCGTCGTGCGGCCTAGTGAGTGCTGGCCTTATAATTATCCATACTAATATTATAAATTCGAAAGTAACTCTAGTCTGTCTGTCTGTATGGTACCTTTTCACGCCTAAACCACTGAACGGATTTCGATAAAATTTGGCAGAGAGATAGATTGCATCCCGGGGAAGGACATAGGATAGTTTTTATCGACATACCTCGCGGGCGAAGCCGCGGGCAGAAGCTGGTGTAGTATATAGGGTGGTAGGGCATTCGAAACACCGACGAAAAACGTCATGGCACGGAGCGAGGGAGAAGTTATATGACGACTACCAACCAAAAAAAAATTAGGTGGTCATAAAATTATAATCATGTATAACAGGTAGTGCGTCGATGTCCCTGCCACCCTGTATGTAGTCATGTACTCATATTAAGTTGAGGAAAGAAACCAGAAAAACCAAAAGTAACCAAGTGAAAGTAACCAGGGACGAGTCCCTGGTTACTTTTACTTATAGAATATAACCCTAGAGCAGCGAACAAAACGCGAACGCGAGCGCGAACCACTAATGTTAACATATAACGTTCCAAAATTTGTAACGACACTAAAACCTAAAAATATCAATAACGTTACAAAGAAAAACGTTATAGAATATCATTTTCGTAGAACAATATTATATATAAGTAACGTTATAGGTATCAGTAACATTAAGCTTATCCACTTGTAATAACGTTACAGGTGAAATGTTACGGATTCATTTGTAACGTTATTCTTCATACTTTTTCGTCATCTTTTACGACATGAAGCTGGCAAAGTTGAGTATCGAAATGAATAACGTTCTTTCTAATTATCATATTGTTAGTGAACAGCTTTCGTTCCGTTTGTCAGTATCGTTATAGTAGCCAAGAAATTAATTTTGTTACGATCCTGGTGGAACGGTACAAATTAACGACACTGGAACTACGCGTAACGTTATTTTGAGTAACGTTTCAAGTCCCTGAAAATAACACAAAAAGTCCTACAATATGTGATCCAAAATGCATGGTTTCGAAGATATTATGTAATGCATCTAAGTTTCATTGATAAATACGAGTATTTTCATTCAAAACAATCATTCATATTTTTAAATATGAATTTTATTTTGTTTTACTAGTCTGTAGCAACTTAACCAATAGGTGTACGCGGGTTTGGCGTAATAGTAAAAAATGTTAAGAACTGGATGGTTTTACTGAAACTGGCAATTATTTTTGACACTTTAATTTTTTGGACCAATTTGAATGATGTCCTTTTACAATTAAATTTGTAACCAGTTTGATTTTGTCTAGGAAGAGAGAGGCGTGCCCACATTGCAATGTCTAGACTTTAAAAGAGAGTGTGATCTCTGAGTTTGTTTCGGTGTTACTTCAGAGTAGTTGGATAGAAAACATCGACCTCATCTTGTTTTTAAAATATTATTGACTAGTACCCGCAACTTTTACGCGTGAAATTTCTTGCTCCCCCGACCCACCACGTCGCATCGCATCGCTTGCCCGCGCTATAACTTCGTTATCGCTTAGCATTCTTATTGACTTTATTTCTTCTCGCTCAGCTCCTATAGGTCACAGCGTGATGTTAAATAGCCTATAGCCTCCTTCAAGAATTGGGCTATCAAATGAGCAAGAAATATATTTCAAATCTGACTGGTACTTAGTTCCAGAGATTAGCGCTTTCAAAAAAACAAACAAGCAGCTCTTCAGCTTTACTATTAGCTTAAATGTGTAAAAGTGTTTGTATAAACCTACTTACATAAGTAAATATCATTTACTTATCATTTATAAATGTATGTTTACCTGGGTTAACCATCTCGTGGTAAAAGTCTCGGAAGCCACTCCTCAAGTTGAACCTTAGCACAGTGCTCTCAGCGATCACATACTTAGTTGAAGTCTTGCAGTAGTAGTTGACGTCTATTAGATAAATGTCCTCATCCAAAATGCCTGTTTAATAAAAAAAATTACATTAATATCAGGAAAAAATATAACAACACAACGCCCATAAGCCCGAAGGGAAGGGCAGTGATGTACAGTATATCCTCATTTTTTTCAAACCCGGAACAACTTACCGCCTCAGAATCAATAAATTTTGAATGAGAAATTATCTTCATTTTTTTTTTCGTGACTTTATTTTTCCCATTTTTTTAATAGTTATTCTGCTATTCGGGGCGGAGACAAATTCAAGAAATCAAAGATCATAAAAATAGGCCCAGCCGTTCTTGAGTTATAAATGGTGTAACTAACCCGACTTTGTTTTATTTAGAAGATAAAAGATTAACTAATAACACTACCTGAGCCAGTTCAAAGTTCGAACCCAGGACCCACGCTCATTAGTTGCACTTGCGAACACCAGAGCAACAAACCAGTCGAGTAAAAGTGAACGAATGAAGTAAAAGTAATGTTCAGTTTTTTTAATTTAATTGTGATAGGTAATGTAGACCTAGACAAATCCAAACCAAATTTGTTACCCAGCTAGTATGTTACACAGCCATATGATTTAGGAGACTCATATCCTGTGTATCCATAATTCGGGATTTCCCCCAATATTATCCCATAGCACTTTAAGTCTCTGAGTTTGTTTCAGCCTTTCTTCTCAGAGTAGTCAGTTAGAAAACACCACTGTTATTTAATTTTGGTGTGTAAAAGATTTTTTAAACCAATTTTTTGATGCCCAATGAGCTCTTCTTTTCTTTTTTTCCTTTATATACTTGTACATACTTTATATATATATTTTAGTAATACATTGCATGCTGTATTTAAGATTGAATATTATGAGCAATAAATAAAAAAAATTGACATGACACAATGCAGACAGACACTTAAGATAATTATAACATTCACAGTAAGTCTTATCCTAGCATAGTAATATTTGGCAATATACTATTCTGTGTCTGATCATTCACTTTTAATTATAGTATATCCTTTACATAATATGGAATAAAAAATAATTATCAAAATTGGACTACTCTGTAAAAAGTTATGTGTGGATGCATAGTCATACATAAAAAAAAATAACCATTTTGACTTGAGAACCTCCTCTGGTTTTTCGTAAATAAATATAAGACCACAAACGATGCACTATATATGACTATACCTTAGTCCTTAACAAATCTCTCATTGATTTTTTCACTAATAATTGAATATTATCCTGTAAGAATAAAATTTATTACTATACCTAGACTTCCACATAAGCTATTTTGTTTTTTTTTGATGTTGGGAAATCATCAAATGACCCCTCCCGCTCTGGGTGGAGCGGAAGGGAGTGTCAGACTCTGACTGACTAAAACCTACCTGTGTTCCTTCCTTAGCCCTTTATGTTCCGGGCCAGCGGTAACCCTTTCGGACAATCCCGCTGACCTTCCACATAAGCTCAATCAAACCCGTCTTATTCTAAAGGCCTGTTTGACATTGTGATTCCGCTCTTCTATCAAACGAGATGAAGATACAAAAGTTTGAACTTGTGACACAAATGTTGCACATAATTATAAGGCTTATCATGTCATCTTGGCTCTGAGAAAAAAATACATAAAAAAAAACCAACAGTGCGCATTTTTTTAAGCATTCATATAACCTGTATTCATTTTTTAGAAGTAAATAAACATGAGTTTCTGAAAAAAATAACTTTAACAACTACTCTTTAAAGTTCAGTTTGCACTAAAACTTCAAAATTTTGTATGCCTTTCAACAGGACCAGTCGTTTTAAAATCAACTTAATTTAGATTATAGTAAAGTTGATATTTGCTTAAGTGGAAACAACAACAATTGGAAACAAGGATTTGCATATGGAAAAAGTGTTCCCCGTTAGTGCAAAAGGGCATAAGGTCTATTGATCAATCCATTTCTATCTTTAATTCCTTACAAATAAAACTTACTTTTATTAAAAGCCTTTGTCTTGACCATGTTCTTAATGTCCTGTATTTCAAATTCGATCGCATCCTGGATCTCTTTTTGTTGATTTTGGATGTCAGTCAATGGGATCCCAGTTGAAGTGAACTTTGTAATGGGAATATTACGATTTTGTTTCTCATGTTTAGCTCTTGCTTCATAACGGGCTCTGACTTGAGCTGATGCATTCTGCATTCAAATTACATATTATTAATTGCAAGCACAAATATACAGGGTGGCATGGACATTGCCACACAAACTGTTACCATGAATTCAGCACATGATTCTAGACCCATGATTGTAGAAATTTTGGCCAGCATGTTGTCTTATTTATTGATTATTAAAAAGAAATCTACTGTTACATAGAAAAGTGCAATACTTAAGCGGTCAAAATGTATGGAACAGCTGTGTGTGAGTTTTTTTAATAACCTTCAAAACGTTTCAATGTTGGGGGTTTCAGCATCATGTACTGAATTCATGGTAATAGGATAATGGCCTTGCTATACATATATGTTATGTATAACATTTATAAGGCAAATGGTACTTAGTCAAATAAAACCATCCATACTATTACAATATTATAAATTCGAAAGTAACTCTGTCTGTCTGTATGTTACGTTTTTATGCCTAAACCAGTGAACGGATTTCAATAAAATTTGGCAGAGAGTTTTTATCGACATACCCCGCGGGCGAAGCTGCGGGCGGAAGCTAGTTTTCAATAAAAATGGCAGACAGTATTGTTTTGCAGATCCTGAATACATTTTAGAGGAGAAATCTGAATGACCTTTCCTAACAGCTAATGAGGTGACAATTAAAATGTAGTAGCCCTGAAATAGAATAATGCTGTAAACTAAACTAACTAAACCTGTATCTTTGAATTATGGGTTGTCTATTATTTCAAATAAAAGGTCCATTGTGAAGAGTTGAGTAAAAGAATAATAATAATTTGTCTGTCAATATTAACAAGATCAGCAGTTGTGCAGGGCTAATGGCTTTCATAAAATAAGATAGTGTAGGCAGGCACGGAACAATAGACAAACACAAACTTCTTATCTATATGCAATGTTCTAGAAGAAAGTACGGCTTAGTTGTTTTGTATTGTTTAGTTATTTTTATAATACCTATTATTTTTTAACAAAACAAGCATAGCTTTAGTTGTATTTTGTAAAGCAAACAGAAGGCAATTGTATGTAAAAATATCGTTACCCGCCATTCAGGATCGGCTGCTTTTGAGACATCCACCAAGTTACCGTAGTTGATGCCTTTTTTCTGTTGTTCTTCTTTAAAATCTTGCATGAAGTAGAAGAAAGCGTTTTTCGGCGCTTTTTTGGGCATTTTGGGTGTGATTTGGATGTAAGTTCACACTGCAACTGCACGCAAGCACACACGCAAGCAATCGAAATCGAATATCAAAAGATCAAAGTGAAAACGAAACTGCCGCCGCCACAGAGTACAATTAATTATACTATAATGAAAATTGTGCTCTCGACAAAATAAAAAATTAAAAACTGTCGAATCAGTAAGAACCAGTTCAGTTCGGTCCGCGCCGTCAAAAATGACAATTTGACAAACAATAATTAACATCACTTTGACAGTTAAATTGACAATGATTTACTAATTCCATGGTTGCCACTCGCCACACGCCAACGCAGATCTAAAGCCAGAACTACATGCTAGGCATTTGCCGCAAACTGCAAAATAAAAATCTGAGTGTTGTCGCAATCTAGAGGGAACGTACCTTTATAAGAGCCGCGTGGCCTACCTTGCGCAGTTGCTTTGAGATGTTGTACGAAGAAGATGAGGTGCTCCGTGTTTTTGCTGCTCACGAGGCTCGCCCTAGTTGGGACGCACCTTCGGTGGACGCGTTGAAAAAAAACATAAAAGCATTGCGAGGTCGGGATTCGAGACCCTAAAAGGCTATTCGGCTCTAGTGGGGACGCCCCTTTTAGTAGAGTTTCGTTATGAAATGGACTGTTTTTCTAATACATACGTACATACGTGAATTTTAACTTGATGGCAGGGTGAAATAGTGGGTGGTGAAAAGTGCTATTTTCTGACTTCTACGCGGATGAAGTCATGTCGTTACGGGCAGAAGCTAGTAAATACATAGTAATAGATAAATTGGCTCTAGTGAACAGGGACTCGCTCCGGTCGCGTCCGGGCCTGGTTCAAGCCATGGTCCGGGGCGAGAGGGAGTGGGGGGCAGTCGCCTCCTTCTGCGAAGCAGTCATGCTAGCGAAGGAGGCGGCGGGATGGCTGAGGGAGAGAGCCTACCGTCCCAGCCACCGCGGGAGACGCTCCGGGCGTCGGGAGCCGCGCGACGACTCCCGGCCATCGTAGGCGCGGGCCTGCGGGCGGAGAGTAATGGGTAGCTCACCGTCCGATCAGGACCAGGCCCGTGCCGGACGGCGCGTATGTATTCTACGCGCGCCTCAAAGAGATGTCAACATCATCCGAAGGGGCCCGTCAGGGCCTAAGCCTGCCGGGTCAGCGAGATTGTCCGAAAGGGTTACCGCTGGCCCGGAATATAAAGGGCTAAGGAAGGAACACGGGTGGGTTTTAGTCAGTAAGAGTCTGACACTCCCTTCCGCTCCACCCAGAGCGGGAGGGGTCATTTGATGATTTCCCATCTTGAAAAAAAAAAAGCCAAGCTAAGAGATACGTTTTGTTAGCATGTTAGCACCTTGAAATATTCTTCTGACGTAGCAAGTTTGACGGACTCTTTTTTTTATTTTCAGTCTGTGTCATGGGGATGGTGCTTGGGTGTTGAATTGAAGGTGTGAATTTAAAATTAATTTATCGTAATAAATCAAATACAAATTTCAAAACAATAAAGTGCTAAAGAAACTCTGTGATTATTGTTGTTCGTTGATTGAAATAACTTCTTCTGAACAGGTATGTTTATAAATTCATAATTTTGGGGATCGAAATGTTTCTCATGAGTTAATTTACCCTTGTTTTTATGCATTTGAGAAGTTACCTGCCTCTATGATGTTTGGTTTATGTGTATATGAGAGTTATATTGTTGTCTGTTAGTACGATGGATAGATTTGATTTAAATCATCAATATCCGCCGAGCTAGGAAGTTGGTGCGCCGTCCGTTACCACTTGATGTGATAGAGTAATAAATATTGAGGTGGCGTGTCGTTGACTAAAACCTATTAGCGGCTGTATAAATGTTTGTGAATGCTTCATGTCAAGCATATTTCAATATATTTGAACTGCACCTCCAAGACCCACTGACCGAAATGTTTGAAGAGGCAAAGCTTCATCTATAAACAACAGATGCAAGTTCTCAAGTGCTTGTTTTATGGATGTGATTTCTCATTTAAAATTCTCACTAAATGCTTAATGACAATGAAGTAGACTTTGCAAACCTGTTTTGAAATAAGACTTACTTTTATTTTCTTTTTGTTACTTGATGAAAAAGAAGACAATACCAATGTTATTAATTTAAAACAAGATAATAAATGACTTAACATTCCTACGGATGCCATTCCTACAGATTATGAAACGGTTCTTGTCATTATTATGAATACTACCTAAATATACTTAAACTAAAACCTCAAAAATAACTTGGATTTTATTACATCAGTAAAGTAGTTACATGGAACAGCAAAACAAGTATAATTTTAACTACAGTAAAAGTATCAAGAGCAACAAAGAAATATAATTATAGTTGTATATATATGTATAAAAACTTAACACTTTCATGAAGCAGACAGTAGTTGTCACCATGAATGACACACAATCACGGGATATGAAAAGCAAAGTGGCCTAACTTAGCAGTGAGTACTGGCTGAATTGATATATCATTGAAAGTATAAATAATGAAAGTTCACAAGCCTGGTATTAACTAACAAGTCATTTACCTAATACGTAGAAAGAAAGAAATTCAAGAAAGTCAAAATACATTTATTTAGCACAGACTAAAAGGCACACAATAAAAATAAAAAAGTGTAAATTGTAATGTAAGAAATTTAGCAGGAAAGTGTGCCACAAGGCTGCACCAAAAAGGCCCAGTTCAGCAAAAATGCCAGACAACTATTTCTGAAGCTGGTTTTCAATTGGACATAAAGACAGCTGGTATAAGAGCACCTCATTACAAAAGTTGTTTAATGTGATGTGTGTTTATGTTTTGTAAGTTTAATGTTTAATAACGATTACACAGGTCTGCAATGCCTGCTTTCACCTTTTAGTTTTGATGATTGATTTCCATAGATTTTGGGGCGCTGACTACGGGAAAAATATTTAAAAAATTCCATCATGTCAGGTTTTTTAGTTATTTAGCATCATCTTTTTTTTGCCAAAATTACTACTTAGCTATTTTGGTTTTTAATTAATATATTTAATTTAAATCGTTTCTTATTAAACAAAAACGCACTGGATGGTTTTATTAGATACTAATGAATAAGTTCTCGTAATTAATTAGTTAAATATAACTTAGAGACATATCCTTATTAACAAAAAAATTTTGTATTTTTAAGTCGTTTACTAAAGACGACATTTCTAGTAGACTTAGTGTTTCTTTTTTATAGCAATTAAGTTAAATCGTTAGAAGAGTGTTAATGGAGGTAGAAGTTTTTATTTATATAAATAGCATCATCATTGTTTTTTTACAATCGGTACTTCTGTGCAATTCATGACGCTCACTTGAAAAATGTCATCGTGAAAGTGTTTAAACTCTCGGGACTATTTTTGCTACATTTGTGGGCAATTTATGCTGAGAAAACAGCAATTGTGGAAAAATGATTGAAAATTTCGGAATAATGGGATATTTGATGAGCGTTGGAACTTCATTTCCTTAATTCCCATTTGAACTACTTTATGATAGGTAACTTGGGAACTTTAAGTGAAGAGCAAGGCGAAAGATTTCACTAGGATTTGAAAGAGATGGAACGTCGCTATCAGGGAAAGTGGAATAAAAGAATGATGGCAGACTATTTTTGGCTGTTAAAACGAGATGATCCAAGTTGGAATTTCAAGAGAAAACCTCACAATCAGATCTTCGATGATAAAAAACAAGATACCTACTTTATTACTGTCCCTCAAATGTATTTTTAATGTTTTAAAGTCATGTTATTGCTTCTTAATCGTAATAAAAAAAAAATACTTAAGTAAAGTTACCTTTTTTTCGAATTGAATCAAAGGGATTTTTCAAAAAAACTGAGGCTGATAGGAAATTTCCGGGTGCATATTCGTAATCTACCCACCAAAATACCTCAAGATCAGCATTCAAATCCAAAAGAGGAAAATAAGAGTTAAAATTTGCGCAGACCTGTGTTATGGATTTTCCAAAATAAAATGATTATTATAATTAATATTTTTCCTGCTCAGCATGAGCGATTGTATTATCAAAACGATATTGTACTAGCAGCGGTCCGCGGTTTCACCTGCATAAGTATCGATCTCGTGGGAATATCAGGATAAAAAGTATCCTATGTGTTATTCTGATGTATAAGTTATCATCAAAATTCGTTCAGTAGTTTTTGCGTGAAAGATTAACAAAAATCCATCCATCGTCGCAAACTTTCGCGTTTATAATATTAGTAGGATTACGTAAGAAGTAGGACTGCTGATCTTCTCTATTCGCTTCTTTCTGTTAATCAAAATTATTATCATTCTCTTGCCCAATTTATTTGGGGTTGGCACAATTTATTTGCTTCTACTTCCATACTTCTCTATTCATTGTCATTCTCCATAGTTCTGTCATAGTCCTTTGCACAGCTACTTAGGTACAGACGCCAGCACATCAAGCTACTACAATCTCTCTAATTTCTTTAATAGAATTTCAATTTTATCGCTAAAGCATAAGGTTCAAAGTTGATTGGGAAAATTTGACAGTTTCGGGTAGCTTGATGTGCTGGCGTCTGTACAATTTACAACCTCACACTAGAATATATATATTTATACGTAAAGCACAAGTATATAATTATATATACTTATATTAATCATGTGGGAGGTTTGTGCGCCTATGTCCATCAGTGGACTGAAATAGGCTGAATTGATTGTTTGATATATTAATAATATAAAAAGGGAAGAGCTCATTGGGCATAAACAAATTCATCCGCATTGCTGTCAATGAGAAAAGTGCCCATAAAAATTAAAATATTAATAAGTAATGCATTATTTTGAAATACCTTCTTTATAGATATAAGGTATAAGTAATGACAATAATAACTATATTCACATTCAAGGTCTACAATAAAATTAAATAGCACTCAACATAATTATGCCCTGAATCTCATATCATGGAAATGTTATTAGTTATCAGTAAATCAAACAATATAATGTGTGGCATTGGTTCACTAATAAATTATATCAGCAAATACTTAACTGAACATGCAAACTAATTATGTACAATAAAATATGAATAATATATTGTTCAGACCATGTTCTGGTATTTTTAGGGTTCCGTTGGAGATAAAAACGGAACCCTTATTATAGGATCACTTTGTTGTCCGTCCGTCCGTCTGTCTGTCAAGACCCTTTATCTCGGGCACGCGTGGAGGTATCGAGTTGAAATTAAAACTATATACTCAGCTCTACAGTCCCTAGAAGCTGTGAAATAATCAAACACCTAAGTAAACGTAATAAAAGATACGGTCGTATATGCCGCAAAAAACGTATATTTAGAAATTCAAGGAAATTAAAATTATAGGGTACTTCCCATTGACCTAGAATCATGAAATTTGGCAAGAAGCAAGATCATGTAGCACAAGTAACGGAAAAATCCGAAAACCGTAAATTTGTAGCTACATAAAAAAAAACCCGTGATAAACTATTTACATACCTATAAAATACAGAACCCTCGGTGCGCGAGTCCGACTCGCACTTGACCGGTTTTTTTATTTTGTCATTACTTGAATATTTTATTCTAGTAGGTAGCTATATTTACAGGAAAATTATTATTGATAGCAGGTAGCAGTGCCTTCATATTGTGTTATGTTTGTGTAATCAAAAGTATTCTGTCCGCTCCTGCCACGAAGCTATAGCTCTGCCAAATATCATCAAATTCTGCTTGGTAATTTAGCCGTAACAAGCTACTGAACAAACATACAGAGACATAATAGTTAAACCATTTAAAAAATTACAGGAATAATAAGGTAAGTCTATTGATCAAATCCTTTTGTTTGCCTTGGCATTTCACATCAACATGATGAATGGTGCTATGATTATTGATTGTGTCCTCATCCATGACAATGTCCTGTTAGGTTATGTTTTTGTGTTGAATATAATGACACAATTTTATTGTTTTTCTTTGCGGTCCATATCAACAGTATCATCAGCCCTGCTAGACAAAGGGCTCTCGAATCGCACGCCATTTTGCCCGGTCCTCGGCTGCTCTCATCCAGCTGTGGGTGGACATTGGTCTTGAACCTTTTGTATTTACTCTGCTTTTGTTCATTGCTAAATAAAAGGAACAAGGATGTCCACTTGTTCAATGAGTAAACGGTATAAAGCTCACTATGCTACAACGATAACATTTTTCAGACACACCTTTGTACCCATGTCTTTGGTGTGGAATCCCCTTGAAATGTTTAGGAATTGGAACGTAACCCTTATCGCATTGAACTCGAGTCGTATATGAGAGAGAGATTCATGGAAGAATTAATAGTGTATGTTGGCTTCGTTCTCAGTTATCGTGCAAGCAAAAACGGTGTCTTTGAATCTCGTATTACCTGAATTTTTGCTCGCTGTAATTACACATAATTGCATATATCTACAATCTAAAGCATTCTCGTAACCAGCTGCAAGTTGCAATGTTTACATTTTTCGTCGAGCTTTTCGTGGAATGATAACAGTGTGGTAGCAAGCTTAGGAATGTTCTGCAGTCTCCTAAAAGGCAACGTCTTGCGGTCTTGTCTGCTTTAAGGAAATTGTTCAACCTCCTCCTGCCTACCTGCCCTTATTTCAATTTATGTGAGGTCGACGTAACTCACGTAATCTCTACCAGTCCACATATCGATATTCAAGAAAACGACTGCGTGGACTTTCTTACAAATATCAATTCACAAATATATAGATCCGTTCTCCTTACAAAGCCTCTTTGTCGCTATTTTCAACACCACAGAGCTGCAGTTCCAATAATAACTGATGTACTTATATGCAAATCAAAGCTGTCCAGATGATTTACAAAGTCCCCTTAGGATGCTAATAGAATCGCGGTAGTTCTATTATTAACCCAATAATAACACCGGTACGCCTACTCTTTGTTTACTCTATAATGTAGGCGTCAAATCATCAGTTGACTGGACTTGCTACGATATGAGATTAACTCTTAATTCATTTGTGATGGCACCCACTGTAGTAGCATTGCTTGAGTTCGTGTGTCTCTGTCTTATAATAGTATAAAACCAAGTCGTTGGTGTATTATGTATTTGACTGGACTTGCTACGATATGAGATTAACTCTTAATTCATTTGTGATGGCACCCACTGTAGTAGCATTGCTTGAGTTCGTGTGTCTCTGTCTTATAATAGTATAAAACCAAGTCGTTGGTGTATTATGTATTCGCAGACCAGACAAAGGGGCCTACTCTCTTAGACCGTCAACGAAGATTCGGGCTCGTACGAAAGTAGTTCAAGACTTCGGAGTGAACTCTATACTCCATTAAATATCTTTTTCGGACATACAGTAACAAATTGGGAGCAGGGAAAGAAAGAAAGAAAAATTGTTTATTCTGCACAAACATAAACGCACATTGTGACAACTGTCAAATCGTGTTGTCATTAATTCGTAGTTCGGGCCCAATTAAATCTTATGTCCGTTGGTGATACGCGAGTAGGAAACGTAATTTCGGCCGAAACCACGGATTTCGTGCTTAGGAAGTAGACCTCCAGAATGACATGTTGGATTTTGATGTGATTTTCGACATTATTTAGATATATTTTCGAGAAAGCTTTACAAATACAATGAGAAAAACCGAGGTGAGCAGTAATATGACAGGGACTGACTGTTGCTCTGTGGCTGAAAGAAACCATGACCGTGTTAACTTTTTGTTGCGTGTGAGAGAGCAGATGGTCTTATGACTGATCCTTGAATACTTACCAACCGGTATCTCTTAAAGGTATACTAATTATTAACTAAACTTTTGTAACTTCGCCGAAATAGAAGCGAAGTTTTCAAAGCTGTAGAAGATCCTTTATTCTTTGAGGAGTAAACAATAACCTAGTTAATATTGCGCCCAGAATCTGTTCAAAATACCGTTTTATAACCAAAACGATCCTGTTTAGACGGCGGACATTAATCGAATGCTAGTCATACGCAGCCGTAAGCCGTAATAGCCCGTCGTGCGACATATCCGATCTGCACCTGCAGCTAAACTACATGTATTTTATGCCCTGCGTGATAATTAGGCCACGTTCCCATTAGCCTGGAACGGCTGTTTAGGCGGGAAATAGCGTCCGTATATATCATTATATAGCGGGTGTTTTACCGGAACGCTTTAACGGCCGGAAGCTGCTTGCAAATGGTCATAAAATTTACTATTCACTTGGTTTTGGATGTTTTGCTGGTCCAGTTTTAGCGTTATGGGCGTTTTTCGCGTACTATCTCTGAATTCAAAGTAATTACATTCTGGTTTTTATCACACTGATTGGGAATGATTTCTGACTCTGAAATCAGGCAATTTGCTATAAGATCTCATGGTATGTGATGTTATTGGTCATTGCTTGACCAAAGCCACAAAAAAAATGAAACAAGTTGCATTAAAAATCGTTTTCAAAAAACGTTGCATCCAAACAATTTCAGCATTTAATCGTTGTGATCAAACCACTAAATCATGGTGACATTAATAACGAGATAGTATTTTATAGTCTTAATCTTATCAGAAATTGGAATGTAAAACCATAAAGAATATTATTAAAGGCTTTAATACCTTTCCAAGAGCCTTTTTATTGGGTAATAATGCCACAGTAACACGTACGTACCGTTAATTAAAAACAAAGCTGTACAGAACAATGGAAACCACCCCGTCTGGTGGCGCCATTTTTCGTCTGGCAATCTGGTAGTCGTTGCTAGGGGGAGGTTTATTAGGGATCCTTTCAATGCAATACGACACTATAGGCATAGTCAGATGCTACTGCATATCCTTTATAATCCCTTAGGCACCTCGTACGACACGCACAAGGAATGCCCGAATGTCCTATTGATATCCAACACCACACAGCTAATAAATCGTATAACAAACCTTTACGTATTTGGGTAAAAAATGTATGTACTTTCCGAGAAACGTTCTCCAGTAAAGTACACTTTTGTTTTAGTCTCCTTATGCATTATGTGTATAGAATTTCCTTCACCTAAATCCAGTAATCTGGCCACATAAAGTGACATGAGTTTTCAATCCTGCTCATCTCGTATGTATATAATATGTATGTATGTACCAAACCACGGAGTTAAAATATTTACTTTCAACATGTTTGCTGGTACCTGTGTCACCAAGCATGACATGTTCCACTCTCATGAGTCATGACTGATGGGCATAATCACAATTTTCACCAAGTTCCATGAAACATTCCAATAAGTCTTTATCGTGCGGTGATAAAGTTGAAATTTGATTAATCTGTTGTATACGAGATATTTGTATATTCAGTAATGCGTATGATAATTTAAAATGGCTCGGGTTTATCATAGGAGTAATTGTTTCCACTCCGCACTTAAGGACGCTATGAAGTTGGTATAAATATATTATGTTTACATAGACTTGTGTTATATAGTTTTCGCACCGGCAAAAGAGAACATTTTATATTCAGTGAAAAGTCTTGCACTGTTTGTTTAAGCCCGTCTGGGACTGAAAGAAAAACGCCACAAACAGGTGTATTCAATGCGTGCCATTCCACGGGAGTTTTATGAAAATGAGATGCTTGAAAGTAATATTTTAGCAGTCTGCTCCTTTTTATGAATGTTTTGACTTCTATATGTACGTTTCGTGTTCAATATTTTCGTACATGAGTGGTTTCCAAACCTTTATAATATTGTATTGTTCTCTGAATTAATCATGTTGGCGCTTTCTTCTTCTTGTTGACGGCACCACATTTTATTAAATTTTGTTGGTCCGAAACTTCATCACTTCAACGTGAAACTACCTACTATGGTATTTGACGAGTATGGTGCTGATCAGTTATCGAAAAGGTCATACAACTAATATTTTCATGATAATAATTGAAACTAAACAGATGTGTTAATTATTTGAGTTCAAAATGGGTTATCGATTTGTTACGAAACTGTTGTGATCAGATATTATGAGCTTTTAGTATTCCAATCGTGATAAGACTATCTATGACGCATGAAAGGTGTGATTATGTTAACTTATTCAGTACTTTGACAGAAAATTGATAGTAAATATTGTATTGATAGTGTCAAATCTATAGGCTGAACCTTATTTCAGTACAAGCCGTGTGCGATGTGATTTCCCATTGGCAAAATGTCGACCTTTCATACAAACTTTCATCGCCTATTTAGTGCTGATTTTTCAATAGTCAAATAACTTTTATCTGAATAATAATTTTGACAGTTAGAAATATTTTCTATACAAACGCTGTCAAACCGCAATATTTATTCCTCAGATAAAAGTAATCTGTCTATTGAAAAATCAGCACAAAATAGGCGATGAAAGTATATAAAACGATTTCTTGTGAATAATTTCATGCTCTTATATCCAGCGTTTTAGGCTCTGCGACGCGGACGTGCGTGTCTTGTCTGTAAGTGAATTTAAGATTTTAAATAAGGTGAAGATCAGAAGCAATCTATTCATTAAATGTGAGCTTTTAGCTGAGGTAGGGATCATATAACTAGGCTTTCCACCAGTCTGTAGGAAGAAATGACTGTGAAGTGGTGGTTACCACTTCACTAGCTCAGTGGGTGTGGACTGTGGTCTGCCTATTGCCATTGAGCTTATTAACCGATTGTGAAATTTGACAGGCCTACACTGTCTTCACATACCTGTTAACACTGTAATTTGAACACATTTTAAAAGTCAATTATTTATTAAAAGTAACAGTAGAGTTTCTTGACAGTTTTTGACAGCTTCTGACGTTTCATAAGTGCCCATGTAAAATAAAATAATTATTTTGATTTTTGTAGGATCGTTATTTGCCAATAATCATTCTTTTAAAATTAAAACTTTTAATTATTCTGATGGCTGAGCACGTAGGTAGATATTACCAATGGTGAAGTAAAAAATAAATTAATTAGAGCTTCTAATAGTTTTTGCAAATGTTAAAATTGTAATATTTTAATTTAATAATCCTGCTTAGACCTAAATGTTCTTGACGTGTCTGTGTGCAGTCGTTTATAAACCCGTTTTTATTTCACAACTAGGTTTTGCCCGCGTCAAACCTACCCCGTCGCATCGCATCACCTGCCCGCGCTATCACTTGTTTTCGCTTACCGTCTTTTTAACTTCTTTTCTTTTTGCTCGTCTCCTAAGGGTCATAGCGTGATGGTAATTAGCCTATAGCCTTGTTCAAGAGTTGGGCTATCAAATGCAAAAACGTTGAAAACCAGCGTCAAGCACCAGTTGTCTGGCATTTTTGATGAACTGGGCCTTTTTGGCGCAGCCGTGAGGCACACTTTCCTGCAATTTCTTACATCGGACTTTGCACTTTTTATTTTTATCTTTGTTTTTATTTGATGTACGACTATTATCTAACTATCTGGTGTATTGTGTCTCTTAGTCTGTGCAAAATAAATGTATTTTCTTTCTTTCTAAAAATATAATTTTTAAATCTGGCCGTTGGCTCCAGAGATTAGCGCCTTCAAACAAACTCTAGCTTTCTTATTAGCATTATGTATTTTATTAATAAACTTTATTACCTACTCCTAATTCTTCTAAGAATTAAAATCCAAACAAAGATTGTCGTGGACATTTCTATTATGCAGAGCTTGAATTGAAAAATCTGGTTCGGATCTATATAAATTGCAAATGGCATTCAGTAGCCGGACGTGCAGACGGCTTGCCCGGTTGAGAATGCAATAGTGAAGACGGAATCTGCCTTCAAGCTGCGTTTTACGAGAAGGCTTGGAGTCGCATATTTACGAGCCGACAAATAAGGAACCATGATTTGGTTGAAGAAAATAAATAGGAATGTTTTTGGGAAATATATTGAGAAATCAGTCGTTATGATCAGCGATTGTGCCTACTTAATGTCCCCGTTTTTTATTAGAAGATATTTTACCACATCCTTCCCTTATTGATAATGAAAATAAACACAAAGATTTGGCAAACTTAAAAAAAAATATATTATGAATCTGAAGTCTTTTTAAACACTAAATACACCCCAGTTTAATATACGCGAAGTAAAGCTAACCAGTCGTTAACTTTACGTTTTTTATTAAGGGCGGTAAATTTTTTAGGCATCGCGGCAACAAATAAGTTTCGTTGTCGAATCGAATGACCACCAAAATAAAAGGAATTTTGCAGTTTTAAGTAAATTAATAAATAAATGCACGGCTCAGTGGAATAATTTTTAGGTAGATCTTTAGTTGATTGAATCCCCTTTACTATCATTACATAAAATTTTGAGAATAATGCGATGAATTTTTTTTCGAGTTGTTTTACTATTGTTTTATTATGAATCATGATAAAATTTTATTTTTATGAAATGTTTTTGAACAAGTCTTTTCTTTAAACATTTGACAATCCACAATTTTTTTTCTGGCTTGTAATATGTACAAATAAGCCTTAGGTCATAAGCACACATATCAAAACCGAAAAGGGATCGGCACCGTATCAACTCGAGCTGTTCACTATTCTTTGTATGAAACTCCCTACTGCAACGCACACTAATCGGAATCGTAACGTAATCGCCTCGCCTCGAGACAAGCTCTCGAGTCGCGGTGCGGTGCGTTACGGCTCTTCGTCCCCGCGCTTACGGCTCGTCCCCGCGCTTACGGCTCGTCGTCCCCGCGCTTATGTCTCTCCGTTCCCAAGCTTACGTCTCTCCGCCCACCCTTGCCCCTCTCACCCCTCCGGCCTGCCTGCTGCACCATCAACCAGCGGTCGGCGAGCCGTAAGCGCGGCGTCGCCTCGCCGTAGCCGAGTCGACGTATCGGAGCTTCTGATCCGCTTTGGTTACGTGCTTACGTTAGGTTGACGCCTGTTTGACGGCGAGGCGAAAGGCGATACGGTGCCGATCGATCCCTTTCCGATTTGATACGTATGCTATGACCTTTACTGTGCGACAAAAAACTGAGCGATTTACGGTGTTGTTGTATGCCTACTTTATGTTTTATCTATGGTTTTTATATGTCATCTTGACTGGTAAAATAAACGTCAGTTTACTACCAGCTATCCGTCAGTTCATTTCCTTTCACAGTCCTAGTCTTTCGCCCTCTACAATATCCGCATAGGTATCAGGTGTCCTACGTTTGAGCAGCTCTTTAAGCTGGGTAGAGGTACCTAGCGCAACAATCTCTCAGCATAATGTTTAAAAAGTTTAAAGTACGTCTTTACTGGTCTTCTTTTTAGTACCTTCGAAAGGAAGCAAAGGCCCCGCTCTCAAGAGGTCGAAGATTAATTTAGGATCTTAGATTGCTACGCTCCACTGCACCGACCTAATTTTCTCAGCTGATTCAATTTGCGTGAGAATTTTATCTAGCACAATGTCCTCCCCTTGCTAATATTTTTCTAGTCTAGACTCATCCGGCTTAGAAAAAAATATATTGTTTATATTAATTGTGTTCGTCTGCAGATTCAATAATGAGTCATCTTTTTCGTCACCAGCCATTCATTCAAGGTATGTTTTTCAAGTACCTAGTGTAAACTTCATAACTGATTTCTGACTTGTGATATGGGCACAGTCGTCAGTAGTGGCGAAGTGAAAGTGGTGGTGCCAGCGTTCAGAGGTGTAACACTGATTAGGATTGGTTTAGAAATTATTAGGACGTCTAATAAATTCTTCAATGTAGATAAGTTCTTACGTACATCGACACATACAGCGTAATATAATCATACGACAGGATAAACTTTGTATGCAGTTCTAAACAGGAAATTTGGTGTATAAAATAACTCTGTTCGCAGTAAAGCTAATTTTGTTTGAATAAATCAACGATCAAACGTTAATATCTCTCATATGTGGCAATTCTTGGGAACACAGCGCGCGCAAAAACGTGGGTTATGTTTACGTATTGTTTAATATTTCGACCTACGGGGTAGATGCGAAACACACTAACAGTAGCAAATAGCAATGGTTTTCATTTTGACATTTCAACAACATTCATTACGTCATTGAGCAGACACATTTTTCGAACATATAAAGCAATGGATAAGCAATATCTTTCAAAATTATTCAGATTGTGATTCATGGTGTGTTATGCAAATAGGGTGCTGGCTGAATGAAATGCTTGTAAAAAGATATCGGAACACAGGAACACTGACTATGCAATCAGCAATAACCACTTCACTGTGCGCAGTCCACCAAAGTTTAAGTATCAAGCAACACTTCCAACCAGATCAGTAATCCATCAATGGATATTAAAATGTTCCATAAGTATTTTTTCACCTATCGTGAACATAGGTTAATGTATATAATTTGTTTTTTATGACTCTGATATGTGTTTTATGGTGAAATATCACTTTTATATTAGTATGTTCTTTAGACAAAAACTGAATAGACTGTTTTAAACCTATTTGGTCCAGGTTTTTCACGACATAACTGCTATGTCATCGACCCCTTCTACCATCTGTCTTCCTCCGTTCCGTATCTGTGTTATCACTCAATGCCGACAGTCTATGACGACATTAGCCGTCAGCGCGAGGTGCCAAGCTAACCCAGCGGAGCAGAACAATCGCTATGCAAACTTTTTGTGTTTTATTCTAAAATAGGCACTATCCTCATCAGATTTGCCTTGCTTACTCCGTTGCTTCAGTAACTTTAAATGTGTTTTGCCCTCCAATATGGCGTTACGATAGAACTCCGTTCGATCTTTGGCTAACATTGGTTTAAGAAAACAAATTAATACTATGTTATAAACTGCTTTGTTTATGTCATGGTTGCAAGTCCGCCTGCTGACGTCGGGGTCTATGGTTTTGATGCACTGGTCGGTTAAAGTTCTACTGGGGTTTTTCTATGAGAGAGTTCTTCTCATAGTAATAGCTCAAAACCTGCATTTGTGCCCGGAAAATGGCAATATCCTGTCCATATTACATGGGCAATGCAAGCGTGAATTTAAGTATACTTTTGGACTAGAGTAAAATGTTTGTCTCCTTTGTTCCAGATTCCCATGATGCACCAGCACTGACGGCCTGCCGCAAGGATGCCGCCGCGACAATGAAGCACTACTCGAGTGGGCCCGTGACAGTCAATGACTACTTTATGATGTACCTAGCGAGATGGAAGCGCGCCGCTGTTGTGTTGCTGTTCATTTGGGTCGTTGTCACTTACCTCGTTATATCGCCACTCAGGTACAGAACCTACCACAAGATTTCTGAGTGCGCATGACGACATATGGGCAATGACAATGGGCCTTATAAGAAGGCTAAAAGTCACCCAAAGGGCAATGGGGAGGGCTATGCTTGAAGTTTCCCTGCGTGATCGAATCAGAAATGAGGAGATCAGCAGGAGAACCAAGGTAACTGACATAGCCCGAAGAATTGCCAAACATAAGTGGCAGTGGGCAGGGCACATTGCACGCAGAACAGATGGCCGATGGGGCCGAAAGACCTCCCACAAGGTGGTCCGACGACCTTGTGAAGGCCGCAGGAACCCGTTGGATGCGAAAAGCACAGAACCGGTCGAAGTGGAGGCTTGAGGGACGCCTATGTCCAGCAGTGGACGTCTTTCGGCTGAAATGATGATGATGATGACGACGACATATAAAGCTATACATTTCCAGTATAAGTTAACTTCTCATTGTACGAAAAGCCTATGCAATTGCGAGGTCCGCTAAAACTAAACTAATTGCAAATGCAAAAACTGTAAATTCTGCCTTATGATGCAGATCATGTCTTCATCATCTAGAATCTGGGGTGGGCTTCAGACTAGGGGAAATTCGTAGCTGCAGGAGGGCTATCAATGTATCTATAGCTGTACCAACTGATTGGCATAAATAGTAGTGCCTGTGGCGCCATGGGCAAAGACCGCTCCTGAATTTGCCATTGTCTTTTTGGACAGCTCTCGACGGGAAACTGCCAGCAGCGTCTGTGTTCCCTTCCCCATTTAACCCGTCTGCCTTCAAAGCAAAAGTGAACAGGCATCTTCTGGGCACGCTCGTTCCATCATAGACTTCATTCATCGCTTTCCATCAGGCGTGATCGATGTCAAGAGCAGGCCCACACAGCAATTTTTTTTAAACTCTGCAAAAGACAAAACTGCCTGTGAATTACCAACAGCGAAACGAATCATTAGCCGGCCAATATTGGATCCATTGACCGACTAGGCAAATCCATTTTTTTGCCCTTGGAGAAAACGAGATCAAAGTTGGTGTAGCATAAAGAAACTGTTTTGGCTCCATGAAGTTTAAGCCGCTGTACGTTCATTTGCCCGTAAGGCGTAGTGTAATTAATTCGTGGTGTCTTCGGCCATAGTTTGTAATCTTATTTTGTTGTTAATTTACCGATACTTTTTCAATTTGCTTAAGTTCATTTTTCTGTATTACAGCGTCAAAGACGGGTAAGCTAATATCAAGTAAAACTTGGGTGGCACTTGCTGTTTTTTTGTATAATTTTCTCGCTTCGTTTATTCTTGTGTTGTCGTTTTGTGTGCAACTAAATATATTTTCACCTTCTCGTTAACGTTAAGGAAAAGAAAGAAAAAAAATGCGTTAATTGGCATTACTTTTGTTATCGATATGGGTCTGGTGGTTATTTGACTTTCATTCAGCTCGTGCGATCGGCAAACTTCATTCTGCATCTCCTCTCGCTTAATCATGTTTGGGTGGGCTCGGCAAAATTTAAGCTAAACCGATCGGCTGTTTCCCGATCTACATGTATGTATTCGATTTTGGCGCCCGGCTGTGCCGATGGTTGCCTACCCGAACTCCCGACCATCTGTGTAACACCTCATACTAAATAATTAAACACCAAAGCATGTAGTGAGCATCGATGCTCAAGAGTATTTTATTTTTCAGATGCAATGGGAGCCAAGATGAAGCATCAGAATTCCAGGAGAGGCTAAAAAGAGTGTCTGCTCAGTTGGACACTTTGAGGCAGCAGCACAGTAATCTTATATCACAGATTAAAAAGTCATCGAGGTAAGTGAACGTGGTGTGGTGCTGCATCTACATAATGGGCCATGTATGGTACATTTATAAAGAGGACCGTACTTTAATTGTAAAAATGAAGTACATGTAAACCAGAAAACGTTTGCGCTTCGGTAATCTTGTAGCTTCCGAATTAGCACGAACGTCGTGCCATAGAGTAGTCCCCCACAGAGGCAATGCTCCCAAGTTTTGTACTACCGCGCTTTGTAGTATAGTAATGCAGCTGTCATTGCACCTTTGTATGAAGGTTACCTACTCCGTTCTTAGATCGACATCTGTCACTCGAAATGTACTTTAATTGTAAAAATGAAGTACATGTAAACCAGAAAACGTTTGCGCTTCGGTAATCTTGTAGCTTCCGAATTAGCACGAACGTCATGCCATAGAGTAGTCCCCCACAGAGGCAATGCTCCCAAGTTTTGTACTACCGCGCTTTGTAGTATAGTAATGCAGCTGTCATTGCACCTTTGTATGAAGGTTACCTACTCCGTTCTTAGATCGACATCTGTCACTCGAAATGTACTTTAATTGTAAAAATGAAGTACATGTAAACCAGAAAACGTTTGCGCTTCGATAATCTTGTAGCTTCCGAATTAGCACGAACGTTGTGCCATAGAGTAATCCCCCACAGAGGCAATGCTCCCAAGTTTTGTACTACCGCGCTGTGTAGTACAGTAATGCAGCTGTCATTGCACCTTTGTATGAAGGTTACCTACTCCGTTCTTAGATCGACATCTGTCACTCGAAATTCTTATGTTTTTTGAATTTGCATAGAGTCGTTAATGTATTTTTTTTTTGTAACCATGATCATAAAAAAAAACCGACTTCCAAAAAAGAAACTAATACAAAGTGAAAAATAACTTTAATTTCAGAAGTCGGTGTCGTTGGTTCTGCATTTACCTTTTTTGACACCGACTTCCGTAATTAAAGTTATTTCTCACTTTCTAGTGTTTTTTTTTTTAAAAAAAGTTTTTATTTTTCACTTTTTAGTTGTACCCACCTACCCCACACACATTCATATAACATTACTTGCTATGTGAATATCAGTGACAGGAAGCTATTGAACACATTTGCGTACCCCTTCAGAGGGTACAGGCGTGATGTTACGTTGTGTGAATGCGTAAACAATGCATACGTATGCGATAGCAGCAATCGCGGTTGATTTGCTGACATTTATTGAAGAGTTCCGTTGTCTGTCTTCTAAACTCGTCATCAGAAGGCCAATTCTCGTAATTTAAAACGTTCAAAATCTAGTCGCAGTCTCATCTCAGCGACAAAGAAATGTCAAAAACTTGTCAAAATGTAGGGAAATTTGAAGTATTTTTTGACAGATTGAGACTGAGATGACTGTGAACGTTGTTAAAATTAGTAGAATTGCCCCTCAGATCTTTACGAAATTTAAATGGGACCATTTCGGAATAAACCTCTTTAGAACAAAAACAGTAGAAAGTGTAATTCATAAGCCAATTGTCATTCATTAGGACTATTGTATTTTAATTTGACCTTTGTCATTAAGACGATAGCAATCGAGAGAATAGTGTTCATCTATCGACTACTATATCAATAATTTATTTCAATTTGTAGCGTCTCGTCTGAATGGCTATTCATGAGCCCCCCGACTGCCAAAAGGTTAATAAAAACATTTTAATCTCAATTTAACAAATTCATTACTAAAATAATTAGTGTTGCGGCCTGTTTCAATCACACCAGATAAATTGGTACAAATGGGGATACAAACTATCTCATACTCGCTTCAGATGTCGCTACTATCAGAAGAATTTGATGGCTATCTGTGACTATTAATTTTTTTTTGTGTGAACAAGCTGTATCATTTACAAATAAATATTAAATATGTCCATTTGCGCAACTATAATTGCAAAAATACGGGGATCCATTTATTTCACCAATATGTTATTAGACGAAAACTATGGGAGAAAGCTCTGCTAAGAGAAAATTGGAAAGCCACTAATTTTCCACTAAATCTACTCTTTCTCCAATGCACATTTCTATTCCATAACTCATCATTTAATGGGTTACTCTTCTCTATCTTCGTCATCTTTTAATGGGTTTCTTGATTAAAACTAAACAACAACAGAAACACAAAAATGACAGCTAAATAACAGTACGAACATAACAACAGTGCTGCCATCGCACGGACGAGCGTTTAGTTTTTAAACCCATTCTGTTCTATTTTTTAATTTGTCTGGTGGATAGTTATAGATACCACTATTTGGATACCGAAACAGGCCCTCAAAGTTGTGAGCGTTTGAATGTAACTGTTAACCATTCGTACACTGTAGGTACTGTGTAGTTTAGCTAGTCGGGGTGTTCGTTTTAATATTTAACTGCTATCGAATCATGTATTTATCAATTTGGGGAAGTTGTTAGTAACTAGTCAGCGGTGTAGGTATCTATAGAGCAGTTAGTTAAGAAAGTACGTGTACCTATTATTTTGTTAACGTAATTAAAATGTTAAAATTAAATGTTGTTCGTTGTTTCCTCCTCGTTAAGGCTCCTACAAACAGGCGCGACACGCGATATAATCGCTAGCGACACAAAGGCACCGCTCGTTGCGCGACTTGCGGTGCCTTTCTGTCGCGCACGATTTTATCGCGTGTCGCGCCTGTTTGAAGGAGCCTTTACCGTTTACTGATAATAGTAGGATTATAATGTAACTCATTTACCATTTGTGTTAATTTGGTTTTATTCATCAATTTAATACTAATAGTTTAAAACAAATAATATTCATCCCATTTTTATCCAATGCCTTGACTAAAAGACGCTAGTTTGGCTTAGTTTTCTAGCTAGCTCCTTGTCCGAAAACGCATGGGCTGGACTGGCTTCCTTTTATTACTATTATTTTGAAATACTAAGTCTTAATTACTTTCCAGCCTCAATGGTAACCTGAAGGACATAGACACTGGGTCCCTGTTCCTAGACGGGGGACAGGGGCCAACGGAAGACTATGAGAATCTCAGAAGGAGGATATACTCCAACACTAAGGAGCTTTGGTACTACGTGCACCACGAACTGACGAAGGTGATACAGGAAGATAATAAGGCGGAGAAGGTACAAACGATTTTGGACCAAATTGGGGAGAGGAAAAGGTTGGTTTATGCTTGTTTCTTTCTTTTAGGACATTGACGGTTTTAAAATGCGGCGACAAAACATTTTCAATGCACGGCTTGCCGGGTGGATTTTTGAGATGGGGCAGTAAAGTCGGGTACCTTTTTGACTATGTATCTTATTATGTAGGCTCGTAGTGCAAATCAAGTTTGACAAATCAATGAAAATATACGTCAAACGCGGTTGTTAATCTATATAGGAGAACTAGCGCGTGTTACGATTAATGTGACAATATATAACACATATTTGATATGGTTGTTGCCGTGATAAACTTTTAACTGTAGGTATGTGAGAACCGGTTGCAGTTCGCGGATTTTATGTGTGGACGTATCTCGAAGGAGGTTATTAGGTTAGGTCTAAATTTTTGCGGATTGATTATAACGGAATTGTGAATTAATTTTGTGTTTGCGCTTGGTTTTTGCTGTCGTAGTAGCTGATATAATTGGGGCCTTTGCCTTTGGTATCAGTTACTTTAAGGGATTTAACGGAATTCAAATTAACGTTTTTTGCAATTTGGAGGTCAGTGGCAGGTTGTATTGTATGTTGATAAAAATATGATTCGCGACCGTAACAAATATGACTTTACAGAATTATAATAACCCTTAGAATCTGCAATACGACTCCTTGAGTTAGAATTGACTTTATAAGTAGAGGGATGAGGAACAGGGTGAAGTTCACTCATTCTCCATAGAAATGGGAGGATCCTCCGACCAGACGGGTGTCGTGTCTGGCGGGCAACTGCCCGATGATTCATGTCGGGCCGTTGTGTCTATGTTTGTTACGCGGTAAACTCTGCCTGCGAGATGCAGGATTTTGCGTGACGTCACGCGTCAGTATGATGCCTTGTTCGTATGTAGCGTTGTAGATACCGCTACAGCCTTAAATGTCATGTCATGATTTTATGAAATAGTTGTTCAATAGGTTAATAAATACATAATTTGAACTTAGAGAGCTGTATTTATGATTTGGATGATCATAATTCTGTAAATACATACATATATTATTTCTGACGGTCGCGAATCATAATTATTTAGATCAACATACAACCTCATACTGACCTGAAAGTTACACAAAACGTAAAAAAATTTGAATTTCGCGGACCTAAAACGCGGTCTTTGTCGGACTGCATAGAAAAGAAAGAGAAGCGCGATGACACAACGCTGGTAATTTGTTGCAAAATATGAAGCAATTATCTATTTACAAATAATCTATTGTTTGGAGTAAAGAATTAAAACACTAGTGACCTTACAAAAAAACATAATGATTGTATTATATTAGTATGGTTTTTATTGTAAAAAGAAAGTTTTTAGAGGTATCTTTATGATTTTTTTCTGTCGTATCAAATTAGTTGTATTATGTTTTCAACACACTATCTACCTAGCATATATCCTGAAGAATATCATATATTATTCTGATTTTGTTACTGTAGTCGTCGATCATATACTTATATTGTTTCAAAAACTTGCGTTTTTGCGTTTAGGTCCTGAGTTTTTTAATGCTATGTTGCAGATAGTTCGGATACCAACTTGCTTCAATTTTTGTTAACATTCATTAGGGAACAGCGGGGCAATTGCGTAACACATTATCAATCGGAATCGGTTTCATTTTGTCAGTTCAACAACATTCATTGCGTTATTTACGTTGCTGAGCAAACAATTTTTTCGAACATATGAAGCAATGGATTAGCAATATCCTTCAAAGTTATTCAAATTGAGATTGATATATCGTTACGCAATTAGGGTGCTAGTTTGACTGGAAGCCGACCCCCAACATGGGAAAAGGCTAGGCAGATGATGAGTGGTTGAAAAAGTGAGTTAAATGTGGTGACCATAGGTGGTGATGAAACCTCTTTTATTCTCTGTATGGAATGACGCCTTTACCCTTCTTTCAAGTCGAGTTATTATTTATTTTATAGAATTTATTTAAGGTAATAGGTAATACGGGCTGGTGTCCGCAACTCCACGTCAATGCGCGTATTTTGCGTACTAGAATTTCTTTAATAGCAGAATATTACGTTATTAAACTTTCATCATATTTTTATTATTTTTTATATCAGTACAAAAATAAAGTAAGTAATTTCTTCGCATGTTTTCCTTTTCTTTATATTGATGACAGTAATTTAAAATAATTACCCTATCGATTGCTCTGGGGTCGCGCCGTAGTTAGCTCGACCGTTGGTACCAATTATATTTTGGGCTGAAGTCATAAGTTCCTATGTTTTGTGGATCCATGGCATTATTTTATGGAATAAACACAACTTATTTAGTAGTTCAAATGTAAGCTGACAATTTCTTGAAAGAATTATACAAATGTTCGCCTGGTTGCTTTATACTGGGTACCTATCTCATAGCCCCTATCTACGCGTTCTGTAAATCAAACTAAGTAACATTGAGCAAAAATGACTGCTGGCAAACGATTTTTGGTGTGAAAAATCGCTGTACACGACAGCGCGCAATGTAACGCACTTTTTTCTTTTTGTATATGGCAACTCGCAGGTTAACCTAGAAGGTTTGTTGGCTGCTGAACCAGGCTTGTCTGTGGGTGGCTCAATAAATAAAGGCTTCCAGCTAGGGCAATGTAACGCACGTAAAACATTGTACTTATGAGTACATGCACCGGTACAGGAGGTGTATTTAAAGTTAAGTTATAATCACTTAATAAAAACTTACTAGCGTGAAAAAAAGTTGGAAATTTGTGCTACAATATTTCCGTAAGCAGAAGGAATGGTCCAGCACAAAAAAAAAAAACACGATTGCAGGGAGAACAAGTGACTGTCGGCTACATCCGTTATTCTGCAGTCCGAATCTGTCGTTAGCATCGAACTTTATGTTTGTTACTTTCTTCAAATTCAAAATATTTTATTTCAGCTAAACCTACATAGGTACATAAAGGTGAAATTCTTTAGCAAATAAAGACTAATAAACTTACTTGATTAACGCTTAAAGTTCTGACATTATAACATCGTTTCAGACTACGCTTAAAGTTCTGACATTATAACATCGTTTCAGACTGATTCACAACCAGTCCAATAACAAAGCAGTCTTGCAAAATTAATACCCTGTCGACCATTGAAAAAAGCCTTAGCTGACAGGGTATTGCACATTCGTCGTATCCAGATTATAATCAGCACTTACTCGAAGTACATACGCCAGCACATCAAGCTACTACAATCTGTCAAATTTCTTTAATAGATTTTCAACTTTATCCCTAAAGCATAAGGTTCAAAGTTGATTGGGAAAATTTGACAGTTTCGGGTAGCTTGATGTGCAGGCGTCTGTAGGTACATACCTAACCGCTTGTACCTACGCACAACGACCTATGAAGCCGTGTGCCCTATTGGATTTCCCATCGGCAAAAATGACGAACTTCCACACAAACTTTAATCCCATATTATTTAACCCCTTAGGGGGTGAATTTTCAAAAATCCTTTCTTGGTGCTCACCTCCGTTACAAAAGGAGAATCATGGTTCTAAACCCAGTGGTTTATACTGTGCGTTGTCGTTAGTAAATGAGTTTAAGATTTTTATTGAAGTGAAAACTTCTTTAGCGGCGCTGTGTACTTTTTTTGGAATGGGTAAAAACTTCTAAATTCGCGTCAGGTCACGTGACCCTGATCGAAAATTCGTAAGACGTAAGACGTAAAACGTAAGACGCGCGTTGTTGAGGACAGCGCCATCTATGCACATCGGGAAGAACTACGAGGGCCTCGCGTACTAACTACGTAGTTCATCCAACAACGACGAGATGGTGCTGAACCACGGATATATAACTGACGACGAGCTCCATGCGAGACCAACACCACGAACTGAAGTCTATCCTGTGTGCTTATTTGTAAATCTGAATAAATTCCTTTCACGAGAAGAATAAACCAGTCACTTTGGTCATCATACCTGATTTGCAAAAAACCCTATAAAATAAGGAACACACCTTAACACGCGTGTTTTGTTTATAAGACGATTCACAAAATACACTCGTAATTGTTCAAGTTTTCACTTCTGTCGGCACTACCGGAGTGCCAGTGTTTTTTATGTTTCCAGTATAAGCTGACCTCATTATACAGTAAGTCTTGTACAAAAATTATCGAAAGATTCAACAAACCATGCAAGGTCATCTTATAATGGATAAGTATAGATTGATATCATGTCGTGCAAAATTGGAACCGTCGTCGGCAACTAAAACGTCGTTTTGATTCGATCGTAACTGGACATAATCGTATAATTAGTATAAACAAATCGATGAGTCATACATCGTCAAGGTTATTTTCAATAAGCACTCATACGCGTGTATTTTGTATTGTTTGTGTAGCGAAGCTGTGATGACATTATGACTGGTTAATCTTGTATCGTTCTTTTGATAATTTAAAGCATCTTTAAAACCTTTAAGTTATGATTCTGTCCATAAGTAGGACACTTGAGGCGACTTCTTCTCGCAAATTTATCAATACGAATCTATGTATCAGGGTGAATTTTTCAAGTGGGCGTGGATGGCTAAATCCAAAACTATGAGGAATAGCGATTGTGTACTCAAAGGAGTCTCTGGCTCGATTTTGATGAAAACTTAAACTGCATCGTTGGGTGTTTGAAAAATCAATATTTCTAGCCAGGAATCGAACTCGTTGATTTTGAAAAAAAAACACACTGTACTGTAAGACCAAAAATAAAGAATAACTTGTAGGAGGGTTCTTCGAATATCCACCCCTAACGGGGTGAAAAGGGGTAGTTAACTTTACAGGGGAGGATTTTACTACATGGCTTGATTAACCTCACAGAGGATTTAAGGGGTGACAAAGTTGATAGGTTAGAAAAATATGTAACCCGCTGTCGGATTAACAAAATCAAAATATAAAAACGTACTTGTGTTTTTAAAAAATCGATTCCTACCAAGGTGGAAAAGGATAATAAAGTTTAAGGGGTGGATTTTACTGGTTCTTTGACTCAAGTTATGAACACATCCCTAACAATTTTTTCAAAATTCCACCCCTGTAGGGGTGACAAGCGGGGAATACAGTTCATTTGAAAAATCTGATCCTTTTTATCTATAAACTCAAAAATTGGCCCGAAAACTTATTTGTCTATAGAAATAAATGATAAGATCATAAACATACATTTTCTAAATTAAAGGAAAGTACGAATTCCACGCGGACGAAGTCGTGGGCAGAAGCTAGTTATATTATAAGAACAACATGACTCTTAGGACCTAGCAAGAAGAACGCCTTGAGATTTTAGTCGGTAAGAGTTCGAAATAACTGTCCATTCTCCCCTGACGAAGATATTCGCGAGGATTGCCCCACAACCGAAAAAAACAGGTGTCTTGCCTCTCGATCCTGGCTGTTAGCCACTGTCAAGTTAGATGATTTACAGTTCTTTCCATAATCAATCGGAGATTTATTGGGTTCTTGGTTAGTCGCAGTCACAGGTTGCCACTTGTTGCTTTAATGAAGGTGGATATTTGACTTCCTCCATAAATCCCACCCATCCTTACCACTTCAGTCGGTCGTAGCGGGATCAGCACTTTCAACTTCCTTCTATTGTATTCTAATGTTTGGACTTCCGTATACCTTGCGACCTTCGCTTTCTCTTTTACATAAGAGATGTTACTGAACCACTATAAGTACCCACCATCTTTTGTTTTTTATAACGGCATAAAATACCTACACTACAGTAGTTGATAAAAGTCTGTGATTATTTCCAAGTTTAGATCATCTAATGTCAAAGAATCGTAAGTAATTATTGTTTGAAAAACAGAAAGTAAGCCTAAAAAAAAAATTCGACAGTCATTTCATGTTAAAGTAGGTACAGTCAACCGTACACAGTGCTACCTATGTACACTACAAAATCGTCCTTAGTGCTACCACATAAAGGCGCTGTGAATGTCAAATAGTTACCACTGATCTGTTGTCCCTACCAACAAGAAGAATGTTCAGATTTTCGTGTCCAACTCTTTAATCCATTAATTAAATCCAATGAGCTGTGTTTTCGACTATAACTCACATTTAGTTACTCTCGAAATAGTGTTATCATGTGATGACCCGAGTTGGTTGTATAAATGCCCGTGATTGCAACGTGTCAACCAGGAATTTATAGTAGTGTTTTTTCCCGAAGATTACAACTAAGTAATATACATACCAGTGTTACGTACTTTACTAGTTTTCATGTTAGTTTGTTCCTACAATTAAGCTAAATAGAGATATAGGTAGTTAACGTTTGTTAAGACCTTACAGGATCGTATTGACTACCCAGAGCTCCACGGCCTTTTCTGCCGATTACCTGCCGATCTCCGATGTATTTCTGCCAAATACATCGGAGATCATCAGAGCCGCCGGCATAACCTGTTTGCGCAACTGTCGTCCAAAACTGTAGCCAGAGCCGAATCCCCCACTCTGTCGTACTTTAAAAATGCTATATGGCCGTTCTGACTGCCAACCCTGATGTGATGTGTTTGCGGAAAACCTCAACGATGGAAAGCAATATATAACAACATAATTATTGTCAAGTAATAATGGTTTCTATGTTAATTAATGCAATTTCTACTGTACAGTTTTAATTAATATAAATAAATAAAAACGTTGATGATGCAAAAATGCGCTTGTGAACGTCTCTGTCTCTGTCACCTCTGACCTAGACTAGAGTCAAGAGCAAACCCATTACAAATAAAAAAAATATATTCCAACAAATAAGACTTTAGTCCGAGGAATACAAGATATACCCCTTGAACATTTCTCTGGTCTACATTACCTTACTTATCTTGACTTGTTTCTATAGAACTCCACTCATATGAAATAGCTGTTAGCTGCTGATCTTTCTCCCTATCCAAATTATATTTTCTTTACTCCCAATCCAGATGATTTATTCTTCAACCCGTACCCACCCAATGCTGAGTGTAAAACTCCTTCATCCTCCATTTATCCCGATCTTGGGCCTCCTTTACTTGCTACATTTTCTTACTTCTTACTTCATGTTTTTCTTTTTTTTCTCTTATAGTTACTTATACATACCATTACCTTTTTTCCATGGGGATAGGCAGAAACTATAGAACGCCGCCTATTACGATCCTGTATAGAGAAAAGGAAATAAAACTCGCCCTTTATTCCAGTTCGCTGCTATCCGACCAGCAACTGTTTGAAGAGCTGGATGGCTACCACGATTGGCGGCAGACGGAAGCAGCTAACGTTAGCGACCTGGTTCAGAGACGACTACATTATCTACAGAACCCGCCTGACTGCAAGGACGCTAGGAAACTCATATGTAATCTTAATAAGGTAGGTAAAAGTGGTTTTATTTGGGGCCCAGTCCAACACTCATTGGGACTGCGGTGTTCCTGACCAGAATGTACCACGTGGCCACCCAATACAATTTCAAACTTAAATTTCAAATTTATTTATTAATCATATTGTCTAAGAATAGATTGGACGGTGATCCCCAAACAAGGCATTTGCCTGTATCTCGGGGCTCGGAATTGCGACATTTTTCGAGTGAGGTACATACGTAGGTACATACTCCTTTATTCATAAATGTTGCTTAAAATATAAGTAGTGATTAGCAACTGTTCAACCATACATTTTTGACTTTTAAATGTCTCTAACTTTAAGCAACTTTTATAAATAATTCCCAAGGTGATTATTGCATAACAGTAAAACATAAACTAATATGAATTAAAATAAAACACTTAAAATATACATTCAATTGTAGAAGTACTGTCGATATGAAAAGAAGAACATGTCATATTAAAAAAAAAAACTAGTGTGAACCTGCCTGTCTGGCTCTCTGGCACATCGACTCAGAAGAGGACTATAATCAATATGATTACGAAAATAATGTCCTCAAAAAGCTACGATGTCGCACCTCAAAACAAACAATTTTAGTAATGATTGTCGATGTTGATAACTGGTAGTTTATTTTATCCTTAACCTACAAAGACTCTTACCTTTATTACCTCGTTATTGCTTTATATCTGTCCTATTGGTTTTGTGGTCGCAAATGCGACTACTGAGCGTGGGGTCCTGGGTTCGATTCCCTGGTCGCCCTGGTCGGGCGAAGTTATATTGGGTTCTTCCATTAGGAATTTCAAGGCGATGATCCAGCGCTTGATCTCTTTCCGGTCGTGTCGAATTGCCGTCCCATTAGACTATGAAAGTGGGGGAAGAGAAAGTGCACCTGTGTCTGCGTAGACACTTGTGGACTGTAATATCTCTCGCGCCGAAGTCTAGTTTCCATTGAGATTGGTCGCCATAGTCGAAATACGGTCCGGAGGACTATTATTATTGTTTTTATACATTTAAATCGGTACTAAGACATAACAAGATTTTGTTTGGAAAAATATTATCTTATCATAAAAAGACATTGAGTTTACTTTCTTTTATTTCGGCACCAGAACAAAAATATATCTTGTTTGTTCTAAATGTTTCGCCAACTGTTGCCATCAATCTCGATTAGTCCGTTTAGCCCTGCAAACCTTTCTATATTTAGAGTTACTGGAACTGGGGCTTAGTACGTGAATTCGCGATCACGAGACAAAAACGAAAGAATCAGTTGTAGTAGAAGCTCTGTGTGAAGGACTTCTTCCGAGGAAGTAGTCAAGACAAGTCAAGTCAAAGCATTTATTTCATAAAAAATAAAGAAATCACAATTGCCATGTTTATTCTAACCGCCCACCTGCTCCCATGTATTTGGGGAGCCCTACAATCCCTGCGCTATAATTAGATGGCAAATAAAAAGCACCGGTGGCCATCCGTCACTTCGCGGCTCGCGTTGACACGCGCGTACGCAATGTACGCATCCGTCATTAGGTTATTGGCACCGTGACATTGTTTACGTTACGTTGTACTATGTAGTAAAATCGTAGTATAGGAAATTAAAATATGTTTTTAGTATGTCATCTAATGTATTTTTAATGCAGTGCGATTGGAATGCTGAACCGACAAGAGTTGACAAGACCACATATCGTGCAGCGGTATTTTTCCATAATAGTGTTTACTCTTCGTACGAAATTGGTAGCATACCTTTAAGAGGCCTCCTTTGCTAAGCTGATGAGTTTTATCACTTAAATAAAGAAGAAAGAAACTGAAACTTACTGTAACGGTGGAGTAATTGCGAAACACACTGTCAGTAGCAATTGCTTTAATTTTGACAGTTTAACAAAATTATGAAGTATTGGATTAGCAATATCCTTCTAAATGATTCAGATTGTAATTGAAAGTGTGTTACACGATTAGGGTGCTGGTTCCAATGCCGATCTAAGAGGCTCATGAGAGTTTTCAACTACGTGTCTAAGTTCGATAATTTTCCCCCGGGTGTTACAACAATACGGGGGTAAGGTAATGTAATGGGTACTTATCTACAGATAAGTACCCATTATCATTTTCCATCGGGCTGTTCTGAAAACCGAAAGAATTGATTTTAAAAAGAAGTTGCATATATTCCATAGGCGTCAAATTCAACAATAGTAATTTATAGAAATTGCTAGAACGAGATATACCTACTAAGAAAAATCGATAAAATTAGTACGTAATTCTTTAATGGATTCGCACGTCGAGGTTGTTAGAAAAAGCCATTAAATAACAAACTAGTAACAACACATGAGTTTGAAAGATTTTAGTAATAGTGTATTTTTTAATCTGCCTGAAGTACAGGGTTATTTTAAATTGGCTAGCTAAACCAGACGCAAATGGTATCGATATGTAAACATGAAAAAAAAAAGATTTTTTTTTGTTGGGTCATCGACCGCAATAGTCATTTGAATCGGATTAATAACCTTTTTTATTGGATAAAAAAACAACCGACTTCCAAAAAAACACTACAAAGTGAAAAATAACTTTGATTTCGAAAGTCGGTGTCAAAAAACGAAAATACAGAACCAAACCAAGTTGGTTGTTTTATTTCGTAAAAAAGTTTTTATTTTTCACATTTTAGTTGTACCTACCTACCCCAAACAAATTCATTTATCACTACTTGCTATGTGAATATCAGTGACAGGAAGCAATTGAACACATCTGCCTACCCCTTTAAAGGGTACAGGCGTGATGTTATGTAGTGTGATTGCGTAAACAATGGATACTCAAGCTATAGCAGCAAACGCGGTTGATTTGCTGGCATTTATTGAAGAGTTCCGTTGTCTGTCTCCGAAACTCCTCATCAGATCTTTACGAAATTTAAATGGGACCATTTCGGAATAAACCTCGTCCGATAAAAATTTTGCGTCCGTCTATATGTATATGAGGGAGTTATGCCCGAACATACTTTAAAAAAAAATATATATAAACATCCGAATTGACAACCTCCTCCTTTTTTGAAGTCGGTTAAAAATCTGTTTTTTTTGTGTACCTAAACTTCACAGACGTGATGGTTATCAATGTCTAAATACGATAAAACATAACAAAAACAGTTTTTCTCAATTCATACTTCAATGTATTTAATCCATTCTTTTATATCCTTATCAGCACGTTTATGGGGCATTAAAATACTATCGGAAAAAGAAAAAACTGCAACAGCTTCTAGTGGTTTTGGATTAAAGTGTTTTTTTTTTTAATAAAGTTTCGTTTTCCGGTTAAAACTACATAATTATAAAATGTAACATAAGATACTTCTGCGTAAAATTCCTAAAATAAATGCAAAGAACCGAAAGAAACATTAAAAATACAGGAAAACACCGAAAAAGTCGTTCCCGAAATATACTTTTTCTTCCGGACAAAATAAACTAAGAAAACGTCAACGCCTTTTACGCTATTGTGTGGGTGCTAAACAAAATCATTTTGAACTCTGTTATCGTACGCGCAAGGTCAATAGTTTAAATATCTAATATTGTGATTTGACCTCACGACCCCACGATGAAAGAGCCTTAGAATTGAGTAATCATCACTTATCAGCAACGTTGTAATAAACTGAGCGCGGATGATTGATGAATGATGATGTTAGCGCTACTTTTTGGCACATTTTTATGCCAATAAAGCATAAATTAAGTTAATTTTGCTCGAAAGTTTTGTGCCAATTCATTAGTAGTGGTTGCGCGTGCGAATATGAATTCTCGATATGCTTTCGATTGTTTGACCGCGTTTTGAATTTGAGTAATGTATCACTATTTCTATCTGATCTGTAGAATTCTGACGTCAGAACAGTTAAGGCTGGGATTACACTTAATACACTTCGGGCCGGAATCATGATCGGTCTGAAAACTTATTTGAATCAGTGTTCGATGAAGGCAGTAAAAATTTACCTATTCTGGTAACCAGTTTGCGCGTTGATTGATGTCCCTGCCACCCTGTAGACATTTTAGACAGTAAATGTTTATCTTTGTTCCTATACATGGTTTTGTTTAGTTACGTATATTGTTACTAGAAACGGAATTTCGAAAGCTGCACTTCACACATATTCGTGACCGTCAAAAGGTCAACGCAGGAAGCTCGCATACCATGCAAACATGCACTTAAGGGGCTTACATGACCTAAAGCGCGGTCACTGTCGGACTTCATAGAAAAGAAAGAGAAGAGCAATGACACAACGCTGGTCATTTATTGGAAAATATGAAGCAATTATTAATTACAAAAAATCTATTGTGACTGGACTAAAAAATTAAAACACTACCTAGTCTTTTAGTATGTTGCTTGTAGAATAATCTGACAAAAAATCAGAATGATTGTATGTATATTAGTATGGTTTTTATTGTAAAAAGAAAGTTTTTAGAGGTACCTTCATGATTTTTTTCAATCGTATCGAATTAGTTGTATTAAGGCTCCTACAAACAGTGTTTTCAACACACTATCTACCTGGCATATATCCTGAAGAATATCATATATTTTTCTAATTTTGTTTACTGTAGTCTATCATATACTTTTATTGTTTCTAAAACTTGCATTTTTTGTGTTTAAGTCCTGTAAGCCCCTTAAGTGGGCGGCTTTGTATGACAGGGTGTTATAATTGTAAGTGGATTTAATATAAAACCTCCACAAATGACGAAACTTATAACGAATGTACGTTCATTGCACCCTAGATAGTGAGCTCCACTACCATCCCTGCTTACTAGCCAAAGTTTCTGCCATTCAAATTCTCATATTATGTCGCCATTTCTTTTTTAAATGTCGTAGCATGATAGCATCATGCTGAGATAGGAGCCATTTGGCCTCGTATAGGACTTTCTGTTTCATTTTCCTTTTGTTACTTTTTTTATATAACTTGGATTTTTATTTTGCTGTGTTAAGTTTAGTTTGTGATCTTCCTGTACGAGTCGCAATAAATACTTTTTCTTTCTTTCTTTCCCTGAGAGAGAATATGAATAACGAGAAAGAGAGCCTTCGACACCGTTCCTTTTGTAATTTGATACAAAACCATAACATTTACCGTTCTATAATATTTATATCGAGCAGAATTGGACAGCTTCAAAAGAGGACCAATTTATATACATATAGACCCCCTTACTAATAAACGTATTATATCAGATGAATAGTTACACGCTGATTTCTCTCTTTCAGTCGACAGTAATTTGACTTGAAGAAGATAAAGCGATGCGTAACTATACAGACGATATACAACGTTTATTAGGTAAGGGGGAGAATCCATGACTGGATATCATCAAAGTTTACATAATATTTATAAACGAGGAGAACGAAATAGGAAATCGAGCATTACGTCATGTGACAAAAATTATAGCACATAATAATAGCCATCTCTTCCGGGCAACTTTTGGACGGATATTATTCGTGATTATAATGTATGGCGCGGCGCCTATAATGGGCTTTGGACACGAGGCCGGTTTGCGAGTTAGTTCAGTCACTGGCCTTTGACTGGCCTCGTGTATGCATCTGTCCCACCCTCCGACGAGGAAGCGACTAGCTATAGAGTTTTCTCGCTCAAGAAACGTAGTATAGACAGAGTTCTCGGTGGCAGTGTAAACTTTCAGCGATCAACTATTAATATACGTGGTGGCAGGGAGGGACACCGACGCGCAATTATTATCCCATTGTGCTCACTAATTCCTTTAGCTGTTCTGTCACGAATAATGCTTATCCAAAAGATGTCCAGAACAGATCACTATGTGCGATAACTTTTGTCCCATGCCCATAAACGCTAGAGGATTACGTGCAACGTGCATGTCATTGTTCGTAATGCTAAACGCTTCTGAATGTCAACAGACGAGCTGAAATTAACACTGCTCTGTTAGACCTGTTTAGAAGACGTAGTGACGCCCGCGCCGCCACGGTTCACAGCACATCGCTAAATGATGACATGTTTCAGTATTTTTTATACGGAAGGTGAAAAGCCTCTAGAAGGTCGATGTAGTTTTAAAACTATGGTTAATATTGATAGAGGTCAGAGCTGGCCCATTTCGCAATAAAAAAAAAAGTAAAATAAGTGAATAAAAGATAACAGGACTTTGAGGTTGTGGGGATTTTTTTGATTTATGTCTCCCTAATATGGCAAATTAATCTGGATAGTGGCAGGTATTCAAAAAAATCATTGGATGGGTGCGTGTTACGTTGTTAATGTGTCGAAAATATGTGAAGACCTGGGTCAGATAGGCACTAAATAGGAAATAATGGGTTAAAAGACTGATGATTTATTTATGATGATGATAGCAAGGCCGTTTATGATGATAATCGCAAACGTTTATGTGATTGGTTTACGCCTTTTTTCTCAGAAAGTCACATGCGTTTGAGTATAAATGAGATTCAGATAAAGATGATATTAAAATAAACAATCTATTCAAGCAGTACTAAATCGAAATAGCTCATTGTCTACGCACGTCATTTGTTTTTATTTATTTTTTGTCACCAGGGCTGCGGCTTCGGTTGCCAGCTGCACCACATAGTGTACTGCCTGATATTCGCGTACGCCACAGAACGAACCCTTATCCTCAACTCCAAGGGATGGCGGTACAATAATAAGGGTTGGGACTATGTGTTCATGCCCATCTCTGATAGCTGTACCACCGCCTATGATGATAAGGTTGTGCAGTGGCCAGGTAATTATTGTTTTGTTTTGTTATTGTTTTGCTAAGCGAAAATTTTTCAAACGTTTTCTATGATCTCATTTCGCTCGCGGCGTACAGTGGGTCGAGTCGATTCGTCTGTTTCACGGGCAGCCAAACTAGTATAGTACGACCACGGTCAAAGGTTTTATCGGTTATCTTTGGAAAAGTCGAAATAAATTGGCGAAAATTGAATATTTTTTATCTTCGAGAAAGCCGAAATAAATTGGCGAAAATTGAATATTTTTCATCTTCGAAAAAGCCGAAATAAATTGGCAAATATTTGATATTTTTATGTTAGAAAAAGCCGAAATAAATTGGCGAAAATTGAATATTTTAAGTTTCTTTTTTAAACGGAATGCGTTGATTGACTGTCGTCACATAAAATAATACATTCAAACATTCTTCTCACAATAGTCTGTTGTAATGTATCGACATTTTCGTCATAAACAGCCACGTATAGGCGTCAAGTTACATGTTGAATGCCGGAGATTGTTATATGCAATGATTGACAGATGTCAGGAGAGCGCGCCAACGACTGGACCACAGATAACATATTTTGTTTTTTTTAATGATGAAGGCTTTCATCTTTAAATAATGCGATTAGCGAGTTGTGCACGAGTGCAAACTACGGACGAATTTTTTGATACCCTCTGATAATTATTTTCCCTCCTTTTTATACTTCTACTTACCTATTATTATTTTCAGACTTAAATTAGCTTTTATTAGTTTTTTTTTAGCTTTTAAATCATGTAATTATAAATATGTAGATAGTTATTAATTACTTCTTTATATTAATGGAACTATACGTAGGGCACTAGCAAAGTTTTGAGATTTGGCACTTGAACTTCAGATTTTCTCAAAATATTTTCCGTCGGCTGCAATACACTTCTCCATACGCTGAAACCAATCATCAAAAATTTTCTGCCATACTTCTTGAGGGACTTCTTCACACGCCAAGTCCCACGCTTGAATTAGTTCGTCATCACTGGAATACCGTTGACCTTTCAATTTATCCTTTATCATTGGGAAGAGACCAAAGTCGCAGGGTGCGAGATCGGGGCTGTAGGGAGGGTGCTCAAGCAAAATTAGACCAGTGCTGCGCAAAAAATCATGAGTTAATTGAGCGCGATGTGCAGGTGCGGTATCGTGATGTAGCCGCCAAGTGTCCATGCGCGAGTTCGGCCGGAGTTTTTTGAGACTCTCAATCAATTGAGGTAAACAAACCTCTGTGTACCATTTTGCGGTAACAGTCTTCTGTTCTTCAAGACATATTCTATTAATTATACCCCTTTTGCCAAAGAATACTACGACCATTTTCTTTTTTACGGATCGAGACTGTTTGACGGTGGTCGGTTGTTCCTCATCTTCAAAGAGCCATACCTTGTTTTTAGATTTAGATTTCACGTCATAGTAATAAAGCCAAGATTCGTCACCTGTTACTATAGAATTCACGTGAGGAGATTTTCCGCTATCAAACATAGTGAGCATTTGTTGACACCATTTCTTACGACACTCCATTTGGGCCGCCGTTAAATGGTGCGGTACCAACAAGGTGCAAACTTTTTTAACTTGAAGACGGTCATGTAAAATTGTGTGAATTGATGGTGCACTAATCTTCAGGATTTCTTCTATTTGTTTATAAATTATATGTCTATCTTCTTCAATGAGTTTCTTAACAGCGGCTATGTTTTCTGAAGACACTGTTTCAACAGGCCGTCCGGATCGAGAATCGTCAGATAAGTTAAAATCTCCTCTTTGGAATTGTTTGTACCATCGATACACTGAGCTACGGGACGGTGCTTTCTCTTGAAATACAAATTTTAATTCACTGACACAATCATCAGCACTTAAACCACGCTTGAAATTATAGAACATAATTGCACGAAAATCGCGACGCGTTAACTTTGCCATCTTGACTTAACTACAAATCCATAAAAAAATATTGCGGGTAGACAAAATTTTTTTTTTACTTGCTTCTTACTACTAATGGGCTATGCTATTATCGGCAACAGTTTGACACTCATATTGTTGATAGTTTAATTATATCTCAAAACTTTGCTAGTGCCCTACGTATTATATATTTTTTTTAATTACTCTCAATATTAGTGTGATTGGCAAAATATGCTTAATTTATTTGTATCGGTACCTGCAAGTTGTAAATTTTGATATGCTGAATGAAAAATATGAGAAAAAATACACCAAACTCTCGATACTAAGTTACATTCTTGTAGTGTGGAGTTTTTATTTTGGATAAACTGTTAGTTGTATTTCTTTTTGAGATAAATCCAAATTTGCCATAGAAGAGTTGGTGAATCACATCCATTCACCAACTAACTATGCGGATTTTATTGACAATATTTTTCGTAAAACACGACTGGCACACAACGCTGAAGCATGTAATTTTTTTTTATCGAAATCTATCTCATTTAGAAGTACATTATGGCCGTGACTGTGAGGCCGTGTTCACAGTGTGGTAATTACAGGCGTGTTACTAGTTACAAACATGTTTGTTTATAATGCCTACATTCCCTGAATGTATAGTATTTTCATATGTGGCTGGTCAAATACGTTGTGAAAAAATATAGTACTTTTAAGTACTTAGCCTATCTAAGCATACAGGGTCAGATTAAATTAGGTTTCGATACCTACATAAGATAAGACCGTGAAATTTACACAAAAAACTGATTTTTTAAACTGTGTACACTATGTACGGTGCTTGACACAAAAATAAATGGATCATATGATTAATTTTTTATTTTATCATATTTAGATACCGCTACTCATCACGTCTGCGGAGTTTCGCTAGCTAATTTAATTTGACCCTGTAGTTATAGTGGGTGTTAACGACGCCGAGAGTCACTTGTATGCCCCGTCATTGTGATACTTCTTTTTGTACTGGACCATACTGGAAAGCTTCTGGTTACGGAGATATTGAAGGCCAAAGTTCCATTGACCCTGTAGTTATAGTGGGTGTTAACGACGCCGAGAGTCACTTGTATGCCCCGTCATTGTGATACTTCTTTTTGTACTGGACCATACTGGAAAGCTTCTGGTTACGGAGATATTGAAGGCCAAAGTTCCAACTTCTTTTTACTTGTTTCCGTGAAAACAAGTTTTGAATGTTATAACTTATCTTTAAATACCCCCACAACTTCTGTACTGTACCGTTGCATTCACTCATAAGAAGACATCGACACGGACACTGTAACCATAAATTGAAAGACATGAAAAAAGTCAGCTGTTCTGTACATTTTGGCCGCGTAGGTATTGCACTTTTCTATAGATCAGCAGTTTTTTTTTAGGAAAACTGACGTAATTTTCTGCGCTAGGGGGTCTAGAATTATGTACTGAATCCATGGTACGCGGTTGCACGTCGATGTCCCTGCCACCCTGTATGCAATTTTTATCTTTATCATGTTATAATTTTAAGTAGCAATGCTCCACAGATATAGATAGACCTAGATAACGTATCACGATCTGTATGAAAACCAAGCGTGCCATTTTTTGACTACCGCCTTTGACGTCACAAGCACTGTTTAGTGATGGGAAAATCAAATCGATTCCAAGACCCCGCCGCGTGCGGCACCCGTCTTGCCCCACCCCCGGGGCCTAGCGCCAGCGCTAACGCTCACCCGTTTCGCCCCACCCCCGGGGCCTAGCGCCTGCGCTAACGCTCACCCGCCTCGCCCCACCCCCGGGGCCTAGCGCCAGCGCAAACGCTCACCCGTCTCGCCCCACCCCCGGGGCCTAGCGCCAGCGCTAACGCTCACCCGTCTCGCCCCACCCCCGGGGCCTAGCGCCAGCGCTCACGCTCACCCGTCTCGCCCCACCCCCGGGGCCTAGCGCCAGCGCTCACGCTCACGCAGCCAGCAGTACACAAGACACTGAGCGCGAAAGTGGCGGCTTACGATTTTTGTACGTAAGCTGGGCACGCCAAGTAGTTGCTCTTGCGTTATCTAGGTGTATCTATATCTGTGCAATGCTCTTAATGGTTCAGAACTTCAGACGTTCAGCGTTATCAATCTTGGCTACGCGAAAGTAACAAAGTAATTGTTATTTTATTTTTCGGCATTACTAGAAACGGTGCAGTCCCTAGAGTGCATTATGGAAAATATATCAAGCTTGGAAGAATGTCCCGAAGATATGCTACGGATCCCACCAATGCTAAACCCGACATGTAATTTTTTTATACTGTGGGTTACTCTTTTTTGGCCTGTTGTGTAAACGCTCCTGCAGATAGGTGCGAACTTCATCGAAATTGTTCTACCCAGAATCGCGTCGCGCCTGTCTGCGGGGGGCCTTTAAGCTAGGTTGCCTTGTCATTATGCCACAGGCTATTTAGTTTAAAAGAAGTTGTATTTTATCCAAGTTTAAATTTTTACTTGCAAAAATAAATAAGACTACATTATGGTTTTCTTGTAGTTGGTAATCTTTTGCCACGTATGTATTTAAAAGACTCGAATTCCGTTCACAGTTATTTTACCTCTGACTGCAGCAACCTAACAGCACAGCAACCTTATTGTCACGAGAATAAAGATCATTGTGATTTGGACGGTGACGAAAAATCAGAGGTAAATAACTGTGAATGGACTGTACAGTACACTCATCAAAATGGAACGAGATAAAAAACACAAAAAATTCTGTTGCAATAAAGTAAATGTCCTTTCAAATAGCATCCAGAGGGGATTGAAGATTTTTTATGGATTCTGGCATTCCTACCTGTCCGCCATTTTGTTATTTTTTTTTCAAAATGATGGCAACGTATGAAATCTATATAAATCGATAGCTGAATGCAAACAAAACATAATAGGACCAAACCCTTTACGGCGGGCTTTATGGCGGACAGGTAGGTACCTATGCCACGGACCTTCAAAGCCCTTTGCAATGCAGTTGACATAATGGGAGCAATGTTTTTTATCAACTCCCGAGTAATTATTTAACTGTTTCGTATCTAATCGATCGTATTTTCTCATATTATTGGTCTGTTTTGTTAATATTGATGTGATATTCTTAGCCCACGTTCGCTCGGACGTAAAAATATCGCGGCGGGATTTTATCGCGCACTGGATTTTTAACTGTCGGTGTTGAGCCGAGCATTGACAATCCAACAGAGCGCATTGTTGGATTTTCAACTCGGCGCTGAACAGTGAAAATACAGTGCGCGAAAAAAAATCGCCGCGGGTAAAATGCGCCCATGCGTAACTGGGCTTACTGAACATTACGTGTATCCATTTGTTCGTGCTAAGGTTACTGTATTAATTAATATTAACAATTTTGAAACATGTGTTATAATCTTAATATTTAAATGTTCTGCGTACTCTTGTGGAATGAAAATGAATAAGTATTTAAATACAAGTTTTAGTAATAAATTTAAAATACTCGTATAAATACAAGTATCATGCACGGTGCTACTAAACTTGACCAAAAGATACTTAACATTTTCATTCTTTGACTGTACATCGAGTTCGAGTAATTTTGTGTTTTAATAGTCTTGTTGTTTTTTTTTTTCAGTAACGTACGATGCCAAGGTGTTGTCTCTAACGTTCATTGACTCAATATCTCAGAAGCCGAAGTTTTTACCACTCGCCATACCCAAAGACTTGGCTCATAGGTAAGTCAAAGGACATACTATAATTTTTATGCCGGAAGTGCGTTCCCGTGGGATAATTTCCAACCTCACGCGGGCGAGGACGCGGGCAAAAGCTAGTTATAGTCAGTGCGGATTCGCAACTTTTGTCCACAATACATAAATTAACATTTTTATTAATATTAAATAATCATGTTTCATAATGAACCATAAAGCTATATAATGGGAAAATATTGCAAGTTAATTCGAGTATTTCTCGCTTGTACAAATAACACTTTAATTTTTCCTGTTACATGTTTTTTAGTATTGCCAAGTCTTCATTTATATTGTTCAATGCCATTTATTTGATCGACGCGCAAACTGTAACGATGTTTTTCTTGAATTCAGCACATGACTAGGCCCCTAGCGTAGGATCTTGGTTATAATTAGAAAAATCTGATGTTTCATAGAAAATTACAATAGGTACTTACGCGGGAAAAATGTATGGTACAGCAATTTTTGAAGTGAAAACTTTAGCGGCGTTGTACACTTTTTTTGTAATGGGTAAAAAATGTTTAAACTCGCGTCAGGACCTGATCGAAAATTCGTAAGACGGATGGCCGTAGCCGGTACCGCGCGTGTTTTGTTTATAAGACGATTCACAAAATACACACGTAATTGTTCATGTTTTCACTTCTGTCGGCACTCCCGGAGTGCCACTGTTTTTTTTTATAATAACCGACATATATACATTCAGCTGGGTTTAGAATCATGTATTGAATCCATGGTAACAGGTAGCGCTGAGATCTCTGACCCCTAGTATTTGTTTAATTATTCAATTATTGTTTTTAATAAGGACCTCTACGAATGTAGGCCTCCTCCATCTATTTATATAAAATAAAGTCGGGTCAGTTACACCATTTGCAACTCAAGAACGGCTGGACCGATTCTTATGATCTTTGGATTGTTGGATTTGTCGCAGGGGCAGCTAGTTTTTAATAAATCATTGTATTATAGGATAACTCGGTTTAACGGAGACCCCTCATCGTGGTGGATCGGTCAGATGCTAAAGTACGTGCTGAAACCTCGGCAAGTGATGCAGAAAGCGATCAACGAGACCATCGCTAAGATGAACTTCAAGACGCCTATTGTTGGGTAAGATATACTTAGACTTATGATTAACACGCAATATATCGATGGAGTTTCTTGCCCATTCTTCTCCATACGAAACTACCTTTTGAAAGGGGCGTATAGAATCAATTCTATTTTTTTTTTCTAAATTTTGACGTTCATCATCATCTGCCTAGCCTTTTCCTATGTTGGGGTTGGCTTCTAGTCTAACCGGATGCAGCTGAATACTAGTATTTTACATGGGGCGACTGCCTATCTGACCTGCACGACTCAGTTACTGGGTAATACGACAACGATTACTGGGTTGCGGAGTTGGTCTATTTACTGGATAAATTTTGAACAAACTTTTTTAGAACTTTTAAAGGGGAACAATCCCGTCAAACATGATTTTTGCATAACTTTAACCGTTTACGCAGCGTACGCCACGGAAGCTCTTCAGCTTTATGATATTAATAATAATATAGATATAGTTTACCTGTTTTTAATTTGTTTATTCATGAAATGATAAATAAAAAAATAAAATGTCTCTGAAGAAAAATATTATAAATATTTCTGTTTCGAACTGCTACAACTCATGCCTTATACAGGTAAGCGCATGTCCATAGCAAATTCATATTGACAGAGCCTTTCGTTCCTAACAGTAAGGGCGATTTTCACATTTTTATCTCACAAAACGACGCGTGCTTTACTTGTGGTTACCAAGTGTACAAATACGCTGCGAATGTGTTTGTCATCCCAGGAGCTGCTCTCGGTAATGTACGAGGCAATGGCGAAGTCGGAAGTGTGTGCGTTATGTGACGCTACTCGTCTTCACGCACACAATCACAGCGTGTTTGTACACATGTTTACCAGAAGTAAAGCGCGCGTCGATTTGTGAGATAAAAATACTGCAGGGACACGTGTCTCGACTGACGTGAGTTTAACCGAACCAATAAACGGCATTGATTGGACCAATTTTATAGTGCGATAAGTTTCATTTTATTCTCAATGTTCCATAAAATTAATTACTTTTGCATCGTTTTTTTTCCATAATAGTGCATAACTATTTTTACGACCTAGCTCGTATTGTTGCAAGTTTATTCACCGGATAATGTGCAGTTACTAAACAAGATGATGGTTTCCATTTTGTTAATTTATTGCATATTATTCATATTTTTTTGTCATTACTTCGTTGTAAAAAATTTGCTGTTATTTTAAATTATGTACATTCATACTCAATAAATAAAGAATTTAAATGTTGACTAATAATGATTAAATCATTTATCAGGTTGCAAGCCAAACGCGTTTTTCAATGTACAGGTAGGTTTTATCATAATTGATAAGAAGTTTCCTAAATCATCTGCCTAGCCTTTTCCCAACTATGTTGGGGTCGGCTTACAGTCTAGACGAGGTCAGATAGGCAGTCGTTCCATGTAAAATATTGTTATTCAGCTGCTTCCGGTTTAGACTGGAAGCCGACCCCAACATAGTTGGGAAATGATTGATCGATGTTTTACTTTGTGCTATAACTGTTGTAACATATTCGATTCCAGTGTCCACATAAGAAGAACAGACAAAGTTGGTACGGAGGCAGCGTTCCACCACATCCACGAGTACATGGCGCACGTGAAGGACTACTACGACCAACTGGAGCTGACGCGCACAGTCGACGTGCGGAGGGTGTACCTAGCTACTGACGACGCTAATGTGAGTACACACGCATACATGCCCCCCCCCCCCCCCTCACACACCAAAGCAAGACAAGTGAAGAAAACTCTTCCACAAAAACTTATATTGTATGATTCAATCAACTTACCCTATCGCAGTCCACTTCTGACTCTGCTACTGTCTGCTTGTGGGTGGGTGTTGAGTACCCCATCCATCGCCATCCGCATCCAGTTTATTCCAGCCACCTTCTTAAGGTCGTGTCTCCATCTAGATGGGGGCGTCCCACACATATATGATTGATACAATGGAAAAAAAATCGGAATATCCGGCCACCTCATTAACATTATCAGCATATAGCAGTTATCTCCTGGATGTAGACCTCTCCAATCGCCCGCCATATAACTGGATACTCGACTACTCTCATCCAATTTTTACCAGCTATCCTGCTCGTATCGTTGCTTCCTACCTTTCATTTGCCGATTCCAATTTACACCCAAGAACACGTCTCACTCTACGGTAATCGGTTGTATCGTAGCCGGTTTATTACTGCTTCAGCATGCTTATTCTGTTGCTATGTCGACTTGCTTTGTTCCCTGTCAAATCACCTTATTTATATCGACATCTATATGTTTTAACAACAACAATGTTATTTTACAGGTGCTAGAAGACGCACGTAAAAAATACCCGGAGTATACATTCCTAGGCGACCCGTCGATCGCTAAGACCGCGGCCACACACCGGCGCTACACGCCGCTGTCGCTCACCGGTCTGCTCGTGGATCTGCACATGCTGGCCATGTGTGACTACCTCGTCTGCACCTTTAGTAGTCAGGTACTTACCGCGTACTTACTTGCTAGTTCTACTCTAAGATTCTACTCTCTGGAACGAGCAAGTACCTTCTTAAAGTCACGATTAACTAATAAGACATCTGAACAGTTCAAACGCTTCTCCAACTTCAATAACTGTCAATAGTAGTTTATATAATTTGGAGTTTCGATTTGACGGAAGGTGTATGTTTTAAAGTTGTAGCATTTATCGCCCGCTGTCAGGCATCGTCGAAAGTTCGAACTGCACAGATCTCACAAAAAGTTTATCGTCATAATAATTATGTAAACTTATTTAAATGTCGCAACAGTTTCATTGTTTTCGTTAATTTAGATAGAAACAACTTAAAGTCGGTTGAATGTCAAGGCTTTTCTTAAAATAACATTTTGTAAATCCCGCAGGTCGGCCGCGTAGCATACGAGATGATGCAGACAAACCGTGTGGATGCGTCCAACAGTTTCTTCTCACTGGACGACATCTACTACTTCGGCGGACAGAACTCGCACGACCGCGTCGCCGTCATGCCGAATGATGGAGCTTATCAGGATATATCGTTCCAGGTACACTAGCTTGTAACAACATGCCTGTTTCTCCCAATGGGTTAGGCAGAAGTGTAAGCATAGTAGACTATACAGAGGTATGAGGAAAAGGAGAATCCTCCAAAAAGGGAGGATCCTCTGACCAGACGGGTGAATTGTCTGGTGGGCTACTGCCCGAAGGTTGATGTTGGGATACACTTTGCTTGCGTGCTGCAGGATTTGGCGTGACGTCAATGTGATGCGTAGTTCACATGTGACGTTGTAGATGGCGCCACAATAGTACATCTATATTTCGCCAGTCATGTGTAAGTATTGTGTTATAAGGTGGCGCCTATTATCACATTGTTTTGTTAAGAGACAGCTAGACCTTTCAGTTTTTTGTTCCAGTGACTTATTAATAAAAGTCGATTTCATATAGCGAAAAGTAAGTCAGTTGTAGTTTAGCCATTTTAAGACACAAGGCACACCCACCCACAGAGAGGAGGCCTGTGTCCCAGCAGTGGGAAAATTTCAGGCTAATTATGCTGCAGGTTACCAACATGATCCTGATGATTTTTTTAAACGCATCATAAGAAGCCCGAAATATCTTTGAAAAAAAAAAAAAACGCTGATCTCCATGACTAGCTGATAATCGTTGATCGTCAAGGGTTTACGTAGATAATAATTAATTTAATTTGTTTATTTTTTGTAGGTTGGCGATTTAATCGGCATCGCGGGTAACCATTGGAACGGTTACGGTCGGGGAACCAATAAGAGAACAAACATGGTGAGTTAAATAACAAAATTATGAAGTAATGATGTTATACTTATTTCAATATATGGGCCTGTTAATAACTTGGCGGGATTCATGTAAGGCTAAAAAAGGGCTAAGGAAGGAACAACCCATGTTCTTTCCTTAGACCTTTTTTTTCCATCCTAAAAAAAAAAAAAACAAAAAAAAAGGCTCATAGAAAAAATCGGTGTTTTAATTTTTAATTGCCAATTGAAGATTTAAATAAGATCTATATCGATGGCTACAAGTGGCTGTGATGACTGTCTTTTGTGTTACCGTCCGTCGGTATAATATTTTTTTAATTCTTATGGTTGATATAACTCATAAAATACTATTGGTCAGTGCAATTTTCCATCTACCTGTAGACATTTTGTTTTTGTGCTTCTTTCGTAATTTATAAATATTTCATGTTTACCTATTTATATTTGTAGGCCGTTAAGGCAAAACATGACTTATTTAATTGAATGTAACATCTTGGATGCCATGTGTGTATACTCATGTTTTGGACAAATGAATTATCTTATCCATCCACAGAAGTAAGCAACTATAACTGTATGACCTTATACGTTAAAACATAGTTTCCCTTAGCTAACATTTTACATTGTTTTTTTCAGAACGGGCTCATCCCGTGGTACAAGACTGCGGACCATCTGGTCCTCTACCCATTCCCGGAGTACAAACAAGTGCCGATGTACTCCGACACACGACAGAAAGAGTTATAAGGACTGCCCTTCTAATAATTTTACATCATAATGGACTAATTAACGCGTGAACAGCGTTACAAATCGTTTGTTTTTAGTTAAATCGAGGAGTTTTGTTCTCCTGGTCGTCTCTCGTCAGTGGTGGTACCTACAGTCGGCAAAAGAGATATTTGTGCAGGTGGGATTTATGAAAGTCTGAATATTATGCAGACGGTTCAAATTGATATGCATATACAGTCAGTAGCAGGTATATCGACATACAACTTGTTACCACGGATACAGTACATACATTCTCGTAGACCTTTAAGCATAGACATTTTTTGTCGGTTATAAAATAAAAATCAGCTATATTATAGAAAAGTGAAAACCTACGCCGTCAAAATGTGCCTTACATTTTGACGCAGGGGGCGTTAAAATGTATGGCACATTTTGACTATAGAGTATACACTATAAGGTCTAGAATAATGTTCTGAATTCATGGATTCAGCTTACTCGTCGCTGTTCCTGCCACCCTGTATAAGGTCAGATGCTCATATTTATAAGTTTTTTTCTAATGGTGCAACTAGACCACGGTCGATCAACGAGCTTGTGTTGTATTTTGAATCTTATGATAAATATGTTTGAGGTGACCGTGGTCTGATTATAAAAATAGCACATAATTGATATCAAAATTTCAAGTGTGTTTTTTATCTCACATTGTCACCACCATCGCCCAACTGGCATTCTTTGTCTTGCTCTAGCCTGTATACCCATCTCTTTTGAGCATAGTAATAATATTTATGTCGTGTACGATCGTTGAAGTTTTCGTAAACGTCTTTTACGGGCTTGTTAATTGTTAATGATTGTCAATAAATACTATGTGAGCGTGATATACTTCTCATTGGATTTTTGTTGAATTTCTGATAATGTGATGTTTAAATCATTGTTTAGTATAGAATGTTCACGTTTGCGAAATGATCTACCTAATTGATGTTTTTGAAACGGGTTCATAAATTACCAGTTAAATAAATTCGAAATAAGATCTGGTCCTCATCGTCAAAAGAAAGGCCTTAAATGTCACAATATAACGTTTGCCATTAAAATAAAAGAATATAATAGTCAAAATTCTAGTATGAAAAAAATTATCGGCTGTGTGTGAAATCTTATACTGGTGCCGATTCTGTTGTTCACAAACTAAACTATATTTAAAGAAAAGGACAGAAGATAAATTTTAGGTTAGTCCTGTCAAATGAATCAGCGCCTGAAGTAAATTGACGTAATTTTAGTAGACAAGTTTTTAATTACGTCTAAACTTGTATGGAGTAGTGTCAGGTGCTGATTAATTTGACAGGACTAAACTAAAATTTATCTTTTGTCCTTTTCTTAGTGAAATAGATAGGAAAAGATGCACTGAACTTAAATTTAGTTTAGTTTGTGAACAAGGGAATCGGCACCTTTGACTGAGATTTGACAGGCGACATACTAATAAGCCTTTCACAAACCGGGGCTTAACCCCTTGTATGCCGGGAGCGTAGATCTACGTGAGACACAATAGTTTTTAATTGTTTTCTGTAATTACGGCATACAACCGGTTAAGCTAGTTGCCTATTAAAGTATTAATTCTACCGTTTTAAAAGTTAACCCTAAAAGTGCTACTACTTTTTATTTTTTACTTTGCTTTTAGTTTTTCTATAAAATGTCCATGTTTACTTGAAAAATACCAAAACTGTGAATATTTTTCTTTTCTTACATTGAATGGTGCAAGCACACAAAAATACCCAGTGTGTAGTAGTACCATTTTGAATTAGATTATTCTAACCGGTAGTAATACATTCCATTCTAACTTGTTCCTTAATATTTTATGAACTAAACATGAATCAATTTATACATTTTGAGGATGATTTTATTACAGTATGTTTATATCACAAAGCGACGCGTGCTTTACTTGTGGTATCCATGTGTACAAACAAGCTGTGAATGTGTGTGTGAAGACGAGTAGCGTCAACACATAACACACACGTCCGACTTCGCCAGCCTCGAACGGTATCGAGAACTCAATAATTAAATTTAATTTTGATCTAAACTGCAGTCTCATCAACTTTTCTGGAACATTGGAGCTCGAGTTGCTACGGACCCAACCTCCACGAGAGTTTTCATAGAGCAATCTACATGTGTTCCAAAATGCCGTTGCAAAAATGAATGGCGCCATTAGTTCTGTAAAGCTCCATCTCACTCTTGCATAGCTACACTCACTGTTATTCTTTGTCTCCTGCAGCGATTCAGAAAAGTTGGTAGCACTGTAAACTAACCATAGTCCGTCTAAGAATATAGTACTGATATAAATTCTAATTTCTAACGCGGCCTATACGTGTTGATAACTGTGTGTTATTCTGTGTATAAATGTGTTTGTTTATAATGTGCATTTGTGTTTCGTTGGCGTTGCTGTGATTTCAGCTGCATATGTTAAGTTTGCTTAACTTTGTCCGCCTTAAGAGGAAATGCGGGAGGTCTGTTCTCCATAGACACGCTTTCGCCTGTTTTCTTTCTGGTTAATGATCATAAAACAATGATTTTTTACAGAATAATAAATTATAACTACCTGTATGTCCCTATGTTTTCCTTTTTGATGATAAGTACATTATTTTTATAAGCAGTAGTACCCTCAAAAAATGAGATCCTCAACAGAGGCCTAGTGTACAAATTTGACAACTATTATTAAAAAAAGAAAAACATAGGGACCCAGTATATAATATCCTTCTTATTCAGTTTATGAAATATCTTTTAAATTGGTCCAATATTGGAGGAGGAAATAGGCGAGAGCCAAACCTCTAATTATGACTTTTTACTTAAGCTTTCGAAAGTCTTTCCGACCGCATTTCTTCTAAACAATTCTATACAAGCCGTGTCAAAGCAATATTGGCTCAAATGTTGGCTCGGCTGGTAAATCTGTTTTGTTGATCCACATACTAGGTTTAAACTGTTTGGGCCCAGTATAATAATTGGATCAAATTGTGTTGCCAATTTCCGCATTTCTTTATTTGTGTACGTGACGTTATTGACCGCCAACATTCACTGATTGGATCCAATAGGCTAGCAGCGCCAAAAAGAAACTTTTGTGACGTCATTTTAAAAGAATAGGGATGTTGCCTGGGTAAAAATAAATCGATTCGATTTAGTCCCTCAGTAAGATTATTAAAAAATATTGAACACGTATTTTTTGTTTTATCAATTAGATAAAAGATATATCACATATAAACAAAGATATATCACATCAAAGTTCAGGAGTGGGGGGCTTTGACGTAATAACGTGCTAAAATTTGTAGCACGGCGTGACGTCATACGAAATTTCCAAGCGCTGTATCTTCGTAATTTTTTGTTTGCCAGACAAAAGAAAAAATACGTATACAATATTTTTTAGTAATCTAACTGATGGACTAAATATATTTTCTTAGTCAACTACCCTATTGCAGTGATAGAGTATATTCTGAGTCTCCGTGATTACCTTACGTGTTATATGTTAGCAAAATTAGTAAAAACATGGGTACAATACTAAAAACTTTTTTAATTAGGTGAAAACTGAATTAACTTTATATAAATCTAGTATGTTTTTTTTCTCTAAAATAAGCGCGGATCTAAAATAAGATCTGAATTTAAACACGGCCCGTGATGAAACCCCATGACCTGACTTGATTAGGCAATTTATCGAATTTTAGTTAATTTATGCAAAGAATTTAGTTCTCTTTTATTTATATTTTGGCCATTGTATTTTTAAATTCAATGAATTATATAACAATTTTATTAAAAAAATATATTATTTGCTCATCTAAGTTAAATTCTTTGTTGTTTTTGTTTATTTATGGATGTACCTTTGTTAATATTATAGTTATTACTATCTACATAATTAAATGTAGCCGTGTATGCAATTATGTCTGACAAGCATTTATGTATGTGTTACGTAATTAGCCAGAATGTGTATCCGAGTGCTATTATACGTACATGCCTTATATCTGTTAATATTCGGTCATATATAGAAAATATGTTACAAATATAAAAAATATAAAGTAATAAAAAAACTAAACAAAAAAAATTATTTAATGAATTTATTCTCGTATAGTGCATTCAAAATTATTTTTCGGTAATATTTTCGTGTGTTACTTTATTAAAAACAAATAAAATGTTTTAAATATTTTACAGCCTAGAGTGCATGATCACAGGTATACTTCCAAGTTTTAATATTCCCATTTTTACAAACTATAGCAGATACTTGTAGATAAAAGCACTTCAACATATTTTCGTGTTATTCCATATTATTTATTTTTCCATAGTAAGTAATATTAATAGATTTTACTAGAAAGTGATATCTGGTGTATTTTTTAACTTTGTATCTGTCGGAGCTTCTGTAAGATGTATGATAAAGTAAAATGGACCTAAAATGTGTGTATATAGCTTATAATATTATAGTGTATATAGAAAGGAAAAATAATATAAATAAATGGTAACATGTGAAGGTATTCTGAATTTTATTTCACGTACCGTTTTACATAGAAGTCACGGTTTTTGATACTCTGTATGAGCGGTGCCGCAATACTGTAAACAGTTTGTGATGTTCGCAGCAACTTATACAGTAACGTACAAGTTAGTGCAGAGGCAACTGCAGCCGTCATCGATGCGTGTCGTTCCTGTGTGTGCACACTTCGGATAAATGCTTCCTACTTTGACATAATCCCGTAATCCACACCCAGATTTGGAACAAGTAGATACCAGGCCTATCGTTAAGAATAAAGGGACGCGGCTTGCGAGGAATTAGAAAAATAGGTATTTAACTTGCCGTCGCCTTACCTCAAGTCCCCCGTAGTGTGTGATAGGGACAGCTGCAGCTCAGACCGAAATTATCACAAAAATTTTGACGAGATCGACGTTTCGTATTCCCCTTTATTCTCCTCGAAAACAGCCGATTCAATTATTTTTTACATTAACATCTTGAGAAAGAGTATGTTTAGTTCCTATCATTATTTTTTATGTTAAAAACTTTTCTAATTTGTCTGTTAGTCCTCTAATGACGGCGCTAAAAATATGGCATCTTTTGTAATTTTTAGAGGGTCTTTACTAATTAGTTTTGAAAAAAAGAAAATGACGGACGTGGATACAGCAGACTTTGATTTTATGAAAAAAAAAAGTTTTGCTCTAGAGGAATTATACAGGAAGAAAACAGGGGAATACATTAATTGTGTGGAGAACCGCACGTCCTATTCTTAAGCCATGCAAAGCGTCTGTGCAGGATTCGAACCCATAACGCACAACTCAGCCACTATGTCATAGCACCAATTGAGCCACCGGAATAATACAATTATAACTTCACCTTTGGGTTATTATTCCAAGCAAATCATTCCACTTATGGTCTGCCTTACATAGAATAACCACCGATGGCCGCCATGGCTCACGCACAATGGTCCACCTGAAGGACTAAGTGCGGAAAAAAAAATAACTACATGGATGACCCACTGTATACTCGCTCATATCTCCATGAACAACACCGCGAAGATACACAGAGTTTTTCCTCCTTCATTTCTTGGAATCGTGCGCGTGTGCGATCTCCACTTACCCTCTTTATAAGGAGTCCCGCTACTTTTAATTAGTTTTCCTGTTACCGTACGGAAGGGTAGATAAGTAAGCTGTAATGCATCTCGACTGCTCGCCAACCGGGACTTCCAATGCAATTATGTAGAAATTTTACTGATTGGAAAGGCCATGAGAGTGGCGGCTACGGAGAGAGCTGGTAAAAAAACAAGTATTAAAATGGGAAATACGGATTCGTGTTTGATTTGATCTACTTTTTGCCGCCGTAGGTTATCTAGGTTTACCATTGATCTCGAATCTCTTTTATCCTCCTTCATACAGGCGCGACATGCGATAAAATCGCGCGCGACACAAAGGCACCGCAAGTCGCGCAACGACCGGTGCCTTTGTGTCGCGCGCGATTATATCGCGTGTCGCGCCTGTTTGTAGGAGTCTTTATTGTTGGACCATACTTATTATTAATTTCACCATCTGTAACAAGCGGGCCCATCTATCTGATTTCCTTAACAGGTTCTAGGTAGGGCTTTAAATACCGGTATTTTTGGTAACCGGTATATACCTACTATTTGCCTCGGTGTGATTACGGTAGCAGACGTAGTACCTACCTGTACTGTTGGTATTTCTAACCAGTATCGGTTATATACCGGTACCAAACAAATATTTCCGTACGTTAGAGTGAGAAAACCATAGAAATGTAAGAAAAAACAGATGTAGTGCCTACCTAAAAAAGGATAGTTATTAGGCATTAGAAAAACAACTTTAAGGTTGCTAATAGTACGACGTTCCTCGTACAAATTTATGAGATTTGTGGTAAGCGCCGGGTACCCCTAGCTGGATAGTCGACCTCTCAAGGTCAACTACGAGATGCCACATAGGAAAAAAAGGAAAAAAAAAGCGCCGGGTACCTAAATCTGGTACCGGTATTGGTTAGGTGGAGTACCGGTAGGTGCTGGTTTGGCGAAGTACCGGTACCCGTTTGGAACCCGCACCTAAGTACGGAAATGGCAAAAACCGCTAGTACCGATACAGAAACTGTACTTTTGGTACCGGTTCCAACCTCTGCAGGTTCTAGGGTAATGTCAAAAATCATGATAATCTAAGCTGATCTCACTCCTCAATGAGTACCTAGTAGGTCTGCTGACATCACAATTCTTAATTGAGAGGGCATCCAGCACTGATTTGTTTTAGGGATTTGGGATTTGCTGTTAACAGCTAGCGCCTAGCTTAACATTTTCAGGGTTCCGTGTCCAAAGGGTAAAAACGAGACCCTTTTACTAAGACTCCACTGTCCGTCTGTCTGTCTGTCTATCACCAGGCTGTATCTCATGTACCGTGACAGCTAGACAGTTGAAATTTTCACAGATGATGTATTTCTGTTGCCGCTATAACAAAAAACAGAATAAAATAAATATTTAACGGGGGCTCCCATACAACAACTTGTTTTTTTCGGCGTTTTTGCCTTGTGGTACGGAACCCTTCGTGTGCGAGTCGGACTCGCACTTGGCCAGTTTTTCGAGGTTTTAAGCCTTCGGGGAACTAATCCGTTTCTAGCTAGGTATATGTTTTCTAAACAAATGCACTCACAAAAACAAACAAACAACTCCACTAACCACTTTCTTAAACCTCACTTTTAATGGCCTCGTAAAAAGCGACGGCGGTGAAAGTAGCCTCTCTCGCCAAGTTCAATGGCACGGCATAACAGTACCGTGCCGACTCTTGCGCTAGCTGCATCTCGCCTGCAGTAGTACATGGAGCCAGGATGTGGAGAGTGCTAGTAGTTTTCGTTTGTTGTGTCAGCGCCGCGCTGCCGGCTAAACATCTGCCTAAATGGAAGAAGCAGGTTGGTTTTGATGTTTTTGGTTTTGTGTTAATGTGCATGACCTCTTAAATTCCGCCATTTAAATTGATTAAAGGTAAAACTTTGGACAACTATTTATTAAGGAGTACCGATATCAAATCAAAATACTGAATAGTTAGGTAGGTAATGTCATTAATTAATGACAATAATATTGATTAAGAAATGATTAATTAAGAATTTTAATTAAGTAAGTACTATTATGATATTTTTTTCTATTTCCGGGAGTAAATACTGTCTCTTGTTGAGTAGGCCAGTAGCCCGTTTATTGAATACTTAATTAATTACTTAATTAGGAGCGATTCGAGTGTTGCACATTGTGATTCTACACGATTCATAAAATAAAAAAATCTTGATAAATGCTGTCTTATTATCTTCAATTTAGAAGAAATATTAAGTTTTAAATGAAAATAAATAATAAACATGACATGAACAAATGTTTTCACATGCGTTTTCCCGCGGCCTACTTTCTCGCGCCTCATATTAGAAAGTTCCTTCGTGAGTCAGCGAGATGCGTGCGATCCTGTGGTTAGGATGGAAGGAGAGCCCATCGCTTTCTATACCTCTTGCATGTAGCACTTTACCTTGAACTTGATATGTAAAATAACACTCCTTTTTTTGGGCAGTCGTGCATGTAATTAGAAAAGACCTGTGCAAAATCTGAGCAAGATTAAATTGAGACTTGAAACCGGATTTGTCTCTGGGTCAGTAGGTATAATATAAAGCTTTCATATCCTATCTTACCAACCAGTTCAACCCAACTGGAAAACTGTATCGTTAATAAAAACAGCTAGCTAAATGGCTATGGACATCTCTAAACCTACTTACTGAATTCACTTTAGGTATAAGCACAGGGTGCGGGGACGTCGACGCGCAAACAGTTACCGTGAATTCAGCATATCATTCTAGACTACACCTCTAGCGTAGAAATTTATCGTCGGTTATTAAAAAAGGGTAAGATGTTCCGTACATTTTGACCGCGTATGTAGGTAGGTGAAACAGCTGCATATTTTTTTTTATAATCGACAAAAAATTTCTGGGCATGGGGTTTAGAATCATTTGTGCTGAATTCATGGTTATTTTGCGCGTCGATGTCCCTGCAACACTGTATAGATTGACTGCAGTGCGTTTCGACCAAAACAAGAATGATGCTCCTCATTTCGTCGTTCAATAACATACATAGGTAAGACTCATAACATGTTCAAAAGCCATAACAATATTTATGTTATACTAAAAGGGGAGATCTTATGTCCAGACAATCTCTTTATTCTATCTTCCATGCATGAAGAAGAAGAAGGCATGCCTTGTGATCAAGATGTTTTTATTCTAGTCATGTTTTTTTTTCTATTATACTGCAGAGCTCCTGAGTTACTGTTCCTGGTAATACTTTCTTTGGAACCTCTATATCTACTGAATGTTTTTGTGTTTATAACAAACTATCTCTACGCACATTTCAACCCTCGTTCACGACTACCTTCTCACTCACTAACCTTATCTTCTTACCATGTGTGTAAGAACGTACACCGTATCCGACAGGCGTGTGAACTGCCAGCGGCGCAGAGTGAGCACAGCCACTACATCTGCGATGACAAGGGGGAGCCCAAGTGCTTGCCGGGTTGGCAGGGCGATCTCTGCGATGTGCCTATATGCAAGAAGGGGTGTGATCCTTTGCAAGGTAAGCTTTTAAGACTGTAGAAAGTATTGTTTATTAGTAATTAACGCCATTTATGAGAGTTATGTATGTAGGTATATTATAGGAGCCCGATTCAAACTTTATGGCGGCTCTGATTTGCGCTACTTACTGCGAAGTACCTCCCCCTCACCCCCGCTGACAGGTGAATTTGTTACTGCGCAGCGACTCGTCTCATGTTCTGAGCCGTCATTTTGAATCGGGCTGTACTTATACCATAATAAATCAGCCGATTGGCTACATTAATTGAGTAATCAGATGCATAGGGATATGCTGCCAGATTATTGGTGGTCTAAACGCAACCTATGTTATTGTCGCGTAACTTTATAGGGGGTGCGTCTCATAACGTATAAACTCATTTGGTCTAATTTCATATTATTATCGTTCATAAGATATAATCAATGTGAGATATACCAACTGTTGATATAATTTCTTTACATATAACATTTGTTTATTCTAAAACTTAATTAGTATAACGTTGTTTGATATAACGTTTATGTAATCGAAAATCATTTGGTCTAACGTTTAATATGTATATTGTTTATTTAATCGAAAATCATTTGGTCTAACGTTTAATATATATAAAAAACATAATTATGGGTGACACCCCAATTCAGATAGGTTAGGTTAGAAGGCTAAGGCGGGAGCGAAGCGGAGCGTAGCGGAGCGGAGCTCCCGCCTTATCCTTCGTGGTTATTTTTTTTAAACCACCCAGAAATAGGAGCAAGGAAGGAAGGAAGGATAGGAGGTCGACATAGGATGCAAGAGCGAGCGAAGGGCACCCCGAGGTTCGGTTTTGTTAGGTTACTTTAAACCCTTTACGTAGAAATAGGAGCCCCGCGAAGCGGGGCTCCGTCGACATATATTGCAAGAGCGAGCGTATGAGAATACAAAAATACCTTTACCAAGGTATATATTAATTGATTAGAGACTCATAGTTTTATGAATGAACTTGTATGAATTAATTTTTTAAAAAATATTATTATTTTACTGAGCAAGATTACGCACACTAAGTGACAACTAACAATAACTTTTGTTGAACTACCCACAAGCTACAACATAAAAATAATACTAAATAAACTAACCCGTGTTCATGCAATTTTGCTTTGTGTTTTAAGTAGGCGTTTTCATCATATTAGACCAAATAAGTTTTATATCTTTTGAGTGGTATGTCAAACGATTTTATATTTAATGTATGTTATGTCAAACGATGTTATGTATGTTATGCTTATAAAAATTAGTTATTTTAAAATTATATCAATCGTTCATTATATTAACTAATCGCTATATTAAATAAAATTATAGGTTCCGTTATTATATGTTGTTAATATTAGAGATTTTGTTGTTATATCATCTATTACTTACCCCTTTATAGCGGCTTATGTCCAGCGATGGAACGCAAACGACTGCATTCTAATAGTATTTAAGATAAAGGTAACATTTAATTTTTCGAACTTCAAAATAACAGTAGTTCTGTAAGTCATTCTAGGTCATCGACAGCTGCTGCTAGTGATTCAGCGTTCAGACTGAATTAAGGTACAGACGCCAGCACATCAAGATCTGTAAAATTTCTTTAATAGATTTTTAACATTTTTCCTTAAGCTTAGGGTTCAAAGTTGATTGGGAAAATTGGACAGTTTCGGGTAGCTTGAAGTGCTGGCGTCTGTACATACCTACATCTAGTAAGCCAGAACTTTCGCGGAGAAAGTTTAGCTGTTTTATGTTTCACCAAGAAAACTTTCAGTCTTAATTTATTAGTCACGATTTTAATGATTAACCAATAACCATTCACAAGAATCACACGATCTTTCATCTTAGGAACTGTTAACCTGTAGAAAGCGAATATAGGTATATCTCGGATCTGGAAGCAAAAAAGAAGAGAACATTTTCCAAAGTACAATTCAGTACAGTTCATGACATAAAAATATACATACCGCAATTGTAACACCTTCAATTGACATTGCTTTAACAAAAGCTCTCATTCTCTCAGAATCTAGCACAATGTGCTTAAACGTTGATCACTTTGCTAACACAGAGATAACGGCTCGTTCCGATTTATGTAGCACATTAGCGATCCGCTATGGATGTAACGGAAAAGTTTTTGTGCAGCCATTGATCTTGATAACAGTTTGCTGTAAGTAAATTCTTAAAAGCTTAATGTTATTGAAATCAATTATAAAAGTTAAATAGTCTTTAGAACTCGTGGATTTTAATCTTGGTGAACTATTCCTTAAGGCGAGTGTCAGGGGCCCACGAAATTCAATTTTTCTTACGTTTTTTCTCATTTGCAAGTTCGATGAACAGGTTGTATGTTGATCTAAATATGATTCGCGGTCATAAACAATATTTATTTATAGAATTATAATCATAAAAAAATCATCAATACATCACCCCTATTGAATGACAATTTCATGAAATCACATTTGAGGCCAATTATTGTAACTTAAGAAGTTGTATTGCTAATTGTAATGATTATTTATAAGTGTGTAAAGTCATATGTATTACGTTCACAAATAATATTTTAATCAACCTAAGTACGGCCTGACATTAAACTGCAAATTGCAAAAAATTGCATGCCCCTTAAATATGACTATATCCAGCAAAAAACTATTGTGGAAGCGGTGCATTTGAAGTTGTTTGGGACAGCAAGATCTACTGTAGCAAGTTTAATTAAGATCAATAAAAATTGGGAGAAAAAATAACTGACTGAACACGTCAAGTGCATTAGAAGTACCTAGAAGTGTTTTATGCTTTGCAGTTGTTACATTACATGTTTACTGATATACTGTTCCGATTGCCAGGATACTGCAAGCGCCCTGGCGAGTGCCGCTGCAAACTAGGCTTCTACGGCGAGCGCTGCAACAAGTGCATCCCATTGCCAGGCTGCCAACACGGTTACTGCAACGAGTCCTTCGAGTGCATCTGCAGGGACGGCTGGGACGGCCTGTTCTGTTCTGAACGTGAGTAACTCACTATTCTGCTTCATATCCCTGCCAGTTTGATCATCATTAAGGCTCCCACAAACAGCGCGACACGCGATATAATCGCGAGCGACACAAAGGCACCGCTCGTTGCGCGACTTGCGGTGACTTTGTGTCGCGTGTCGTGTCGCGCCTGTTTGAAGGAGCCTTTATGAGCGACGTTTAAACAGTCCACTCCTTGAAGATGCTTAATCCTAGAGTTGTCCAGCCCCACGTCATTTAACTTGATCCTCGGCTATTCGAGTCGAGAGAAAGTCTTGCACAGCTGGTTTCTACCAGCTACGGTGCGAAGATTCCTTACGTTTGCCGATTCGCGGGCACTCAGGAACACGTCTACCCAACGGCCAACGGTTCTACGTTCTCTTTGGTTCTCTGCTCTACTCGACAACTTTAGTATAATAATAATAATAATTTTATTTCGAGCAACAAGACTCATAGTGTTAGTAACAATATACTATAAAGCCCGTATATCCCGTTCTATAGCTCGCTGAGCGACCTTTTTATGAACCAGCCGTACCGTGAGTGTTCACTTTTTAGCTCCGTAATGCTTTGGTTTTTTGACACCTTAATGTCAAATAATACGTTAGTTATACTCTTAGTATTAGTAATACTTTAGATTGAAGATTTTCAGCTTTTATCTTCTCAATAATTTATAGCAAGATATGCATAAATTTTATTATTGCTGCAGCTATTTGCCGCTCCGACTGCCACGCGACTAGAGGTTTCTGCGAGGCACCTGGCGAATGTCGCTGCAAGCTGGGCTGGGCAGGTCAAACCTGTCGCTCTTGCCAGCAGTTGCCGGGATGTCAGCACGGGTATTGTGACAAACCGCTGGAGTGCAAGTGTCTGCCGGGTTATACTGGACTACTGTGTCAGACTCGTGAGTATTAAGTTATTTTTACTGTATTATTATTGAGAAATTAGTCGGTCATTGTAATGAATATTCGCGCATAAAACTTGACAGTCGACTAACTGTAGGCTTATATTGCAAAAATAACCAAGAGCATAAACATATTTTATATATCCTGCGACCCTTTTCAAGTCTAAAATTTCAGAGTTGTTTTGACTTGTGCATCTGATAATATGTTAACATCACTGTAAAACATTTTGGTATTTTCCAAGTAATCGATGTATTGAGTGTTTCATTGATTAACTTTCTTTATAATGAACTTTACTTTCGATATAATGAACGCCCGACTATTTAAACATTGGTCGATCAATTGATTTTGCATTCGATATATTACTTACACCAACTTTCAAGGCTTCTTGGCTCTTATTCAGCAGATAATATTTTTAAGGGCTAAACGACCTTGATGATCTTTATTACAGCGATCTGTGCGTCCGGTTGTCATAATGAACGCGGCTACTGCCGTCGCCCGGGCGAATGTCGCTGTAAGGTGGGCTGGACCGGTCAGCACTGTGCCGAGTGCCACAGGTATCCTGGCTGCGTGCACGGCACCTGCAACAAGCCCTGGGAGTGCAAGTGTGACCCTGGATGGGGAGGCATGCTTTGTGATGAAGGTAAGTTCGGAGACAAGTTTTTAGCGCCCAAACTGTTGTATAAGTTAGATAACGAGGTTTTGTCCAGTTAGCCCAAAAATACAAGTGTCTTCTGCTCTCATCCCAATTTATTTCGCGCTGCGCGGCACATCTTTTGCTTCTATGCATCTCTGTTAGTTGTCATAAATTTAAAATTTTATTCTTTATTTTATTTTAAGTACATACTTCTTTTTTCCAGTTAGAATTTTTTTCTCGTCTCTACAACTTCACATGTAATCTTACCTACTTACTATTAGATGAGATCTAGAATATTTATTTATATTTTATATTTGTAGAACTCAACTACTGCGACAAGAACCCAGACACATGCGAGAACGGCGGGAAATGTGTTTCCTTAGAATCCGGCGATGGAAACTTCAAGTGTTACTGTCAGCCGGGCATTTCAGGCAAGCGATGTGAGATCGTGCCCGACGTCCCGACACCCACCAACGCTACGGCTACTGAAGAATCGAGCTCCGAACTGACGGACACCTCGTCAGAGATGTCGTCAGAACACGGGAGCACTACGGAACCCAATAACGGGGATAATGAGACTGAGTGATGTACTATTTAGGTAGTTTGCAGTCATATCCTAGAGAATAAGTTAAAAGTAATACTAGACTGTGTATGATAAGTTGATAACACTGCAAAAAGTTGGTTATCAATCGGGCAGTGATGCCATATTTATTGGAAAAATATTGACATGCCTAAATTTGGGAGAGATTGTTTTGGAAATAGTTCCCTCTAGATCAGCTAAACTATCAAAATATATTTTAACTTCTGCAAAACTTACAAAATTGGCCCTGCTCATTATAAACGGTCTTCAACTCTTCACACTAAATACCTGGTGGGTGGTAAATTGATGACTGTTTTATGTAATTAGATGATGTTACATTGATGATGCAAATGTAATGTTAAGTGGAAGATTGCTCGGTTCGGGTGATCCTACTTAGTTGCTTTGATAATGTTCGTGTTTAGAAAATACTTAATTGTACATACATTGTTATTTGTAATAACTTGAATGTTATGATGTAGAAACTAGTACTGATAGACTTGTATGCTATCTACTCAAGCCTGCCTAATTGTGGCCTATCGATTGTTGCATTATTTTAATTTAAAACTTTAATTACTCACTCAGTAAAGAAAAATTATAAAAAATGAACAGTTCATATACATTTTGGAGGCAATTTGAGGCCGTTGAAGGCCTCGTACAGTGATGTGACCTGTGTTCCTTTTTACATCAACAAAGAACCGGAGTTTGTGTTCAAGAAAGTTTTCCGAGAGCTCATCATATATTAGGTTCCAACATGATTTTGTAAACAGACATATTAGCAATCATTTGGTTAACTTAATAAGTAGGAACATGAATAAACGTAACTAATCGTCTGGCTGCATATTCTCGATGATATCTTTTTTCTAAACGCGAACGTATTTTTGAGAACTGTGTATGTCTTATTTTATTTGTGTTGGAGTTTGTTGAAGTGAATGTTTTATTTATTAATTGTGAATTGATGTATGATTGTTTTATACTTGGCATTTAGGATTTAAGTTATTTATTTTAAAATAAAATAAATTGACTGTTGTTTGTGTTTTCCTTTACTTGTGCTGTGAGACTTTGCTTCTTGTCAAAATTCAACGGGAAGCACCTACATTTTGATAATGGCAAATAAATCAAAGCATATATATAGGTTTTGATTTATTTGCGAGTATCAAAATGTACCGCCTAAATGGCATTTATTGCGTTGACTTAGAAGCTTGATCGAGTTGCATCTCCAAGGGACCGTAGATTTATTATTTATTTATTTGAATAATTTCAGCTTGATACTTCCATGAGTTCCTGAGAAAAAGTGTCTAGTCAGACAGACAGACGGACAACGAATAAGGTTTCCATTTTTTCCTATTGAGGTACGGTACCCTAAAATTGCGAATATAGCAAGACTCTCGAGCCTTGCTAACTCACTCCTTGCTGCTCCTAACTGCTTGCTCATACTCGTATGAGTAGAAACCTAGTGGCATTCACAGCAGGTGAAGGATTTGTTCTTAAGACAGTGACTATGGCACGTTCAGGGTTGCCAACCGTACGAGGTTCCTCGTACAAATACGAGATTTGTGGTCTTCCGTACGAGGTACGAGGACACTATCAACCTCGTACAATTATGTACGAGATTTTGAAAATATGGCCATACGAACATTTTGTCAGTTTTGAACCCACAAAAGAAATGTATAGCCGCATGAAAACAGCTATAATATACGGCAGAAAAAACGATGACTGTGAAGATGTTTCTAACATAATATTTGGAGAGATGTAAACTAAGTTACCTTGCAAAGTTAAGTAATAATATAGACACATTTAATTTTTTTTTAAATTTAACTTGAGTATTAATAATTTTTTTTTAATACAACACAAAATTATGTTTTATTCAGTAGGAAACTTGCAATAGTTTATTTAATTGAGTAAAAAGTCCTAAATCCAGCAGTTAAATATGCCTTAATATTGGTTTTAGCACGTTTTCTATATATAATAAAATGTACGAGGTTTGGAAGTCAAAATACGAGATTTTTAGCTGCATATGTACGAGGGATTTTTCTTTACGGTTGGCAACCCTGGGCACGTTATTAATGTGGTTCACAAACTATCTCTACCCAGTAAAACTAGTAACACATAAAGTTGTGAAATCTCACATATGTAGAGCAAAATATAGAGCACTAAATTCATCCACAAATCACTCCAACTGTCTAAACTCTACATACAAAGTTTTGTAACTTTATTGACAGATCCCGGATCGTTAACTGCGCCTACTAGTAATTGACGGAAACACATTTGATTACCAATTTCAATAATTTCCATCGAAAAGCAATTCATATTTAAAATAAAATATTCATTGCTGAGAAATATCGGGAACTGGAAATGGAAAATGTTTGATAAACCAGACGTGATCAATTAAATAAAAGTAGTTGCTTCATTCACAGTGCACCGATATGAAATAGTGGTCAATTTGAATCGAATCCCCTTGCTTAGATGCATTTGATATACGCACCTACATAGGTAAGTATTTTGTCAAACTCACCTATGAAATCATTTGCAGCGAAATTGCAACATTCGGTTGAGAAGTTGAGAGTACCAACCTATAAATGGGTATCTGTGAATATAGATCGCGATCTAATTTAACAGATTTTAAAACGTACACGAATGGAGTTGGGCACGACATCTGGCAAGGTGTAGTGATGATAGGTGGAGTAAGGCTGTGACAGGGTGGTGTCCAAGGAATGGGAGAGAGATAAAAAAAGAAAAAGATCATGATGATGATAATAATAAATAAATAAATAATAATAAATAAATCATTTATTTAGGACCAAAAATTTTTTTCATTTTATGAGATCCGATCCGATGAGATGTCGGTAGACCAGCGGCGAGATGGGCAGACGACATTGTTGTCATCGCGGGCAAAACCCGGATGACGCTGGCACAGGAGCGTGGAGATGGGTACAAGAAAACAGAGGCGTATGGCCAGCAGTGGGTAAAGTCAGGCTGAGGATGACGATGAACAGGTACAGACGCCAGCACATCAAGGTACCCGAAACTGTCAAATTATCTCAATCAACTTTGAACCTTATGCTTTAGCGATAAAGTTGAAAATCTATTAAAGAAATTTGACAGATTGTAGTAACTTGACTTGCTGACGCCTGTACATAATACCTTAACCATCATAACTAACAAGAAAATTTATAAACTTCCACAGAAATGAAACATCCTTCGCTTATTATAGTGGCGTTCGTTTATTTGAAGCCACTACTGCTGTCCAATCTTTAGAGTCCGTTCCGTTCCGTTCTCCGACATTCAGTTTCCAGAGGTACCATGGTTAACTATTAAGTACCTACGACACACACAAAAAGTAGATAAGCTTTTCGTTCTTTTTTGATCTCTCTCCAGTCGTGTCGGATTGCTGTCCCATCGGACTATGAGAGTGAGGGAAGAGGGAGTGCACCTGTGTCTGCGCGCACACATGCGCACTATAATATCTCCCGCGTTGAAGGCTTATAGTCTACGTTGAGATTGGCCGCCGCGGCCGAAATACGGCCTGGAGCACTTTTATTTTATTTCTTTTACATTGGAAACCCACATGGATAAACTTGCGTTTGACTAGATTATAGAAACCAGACTTTTAGAACTCACAAAAAACTCTAAACATAGATATCCTTTAACATAACCGTCGATAAATAATATTAATTACATATTAATGAATTAGGTATTCACATAATTAAACACATGTTAAGCAACGAACGTTTAAGTAAACTGATTAAACTTACGACCACTATATTACAAATTCAAATTGATCTCGATCACTCTAAAAGGAATGCCCCGCCCGTCATGAAAACTGGAAAATGTCCGTTTGGGACATTCTTCCTACGTGGCGGGACTAGTTTTTGTACGTCATGTTTGTTAGCGCATAAACTCCCAGCTGTTTGATTTAGTGGATGACAGCAAATCTCAGGTCTTCTCTGGCATTGCCAGGAGCTGTGTAAGAAAAGCTATCATGTTGCACTTATTTTTTGTCTCCGCCTTTGTACGGTTTTTTTTTTACATTACCCACTGTTTTTTAATTGTGAATAAAGTTTTAATAAATAAGTAAAAAAGCTCAAACAAAGGAAAAAACCAGTCAGCAAGATTTTTTCAGAACTGACTTGGCGTCAACAACCTGCTCCTAATTGCGTAAAATACTATCAATCTTATTCTGAATCATTTTTAAGGATACCGATAATAATCCATTGTTTTATAAGTTCGAAAAATTGGTCTGCTCAACAATGTAAATAACACAATGAATGTTGCTGAACTGTTAAAATGAACGCCATTCCCAATGTTACTATGTTACGCAATTACCCCGCAGGACTTCCCTGGCGATGCCAGGAGCTGTACCAGAAAAGCTATAACAAGAAATAAAAACCCAGTCAGTTAGGTTTTTGCAGAATTTACCTACTACAGTACTACCCAGGTTGCGCCGGCCTGGAGTATCTTTTATTGTTCAAATGTTTTTTTTTCGGAACTTGCATGCACAACATTTTAACAAAAACGTATCTTCATGTTCTATCAGCAACAACTCTTTCGCACCAAAGGCGAATTTCGGTATATTTACTGTAAATAGTCGGAGGGCTACCTAAACATTTCTAGCGGTTTATGCGAAAGAAAAATAAAATAGGTTTGTAAGTCTTTTTTCATATGATTACAAAAACAATGACCTTATTTGTAGCCCACTTCAGATACTACTAAATGTCCGGCAGTTGGAATCCGAGCACGAATTGATTAATTTTGTCTAAAAACACGTGCACCTACTGCGGATGCCTGAGGACCACCGGCTGCTGCGGCGCGCCTTTAGGTCACCTAGAACATGTGTCCATACGTCTAATCTATGGGAAAGAATTGGTTTTAGGTACGAGAATGTAAAAATTTCGACAAATAAAATCTTCACGAGGTGCATCGTCATTAACGCGCAGTGGCGCCATCATCGTTTGTTTGGTTATTTCTTTTATTTTAAACTAGCTTCTGCCCGCGACTTCGTCCGCGTGAAATATCTTGTTGTCTTGTCCGACCCACCCCGTTGCATCGCATCGCCTGCCCGCGCTATTACTTCGTTTTTGCTTGGCGTTCTTTCTGACTTTTTTTCTTTTTGCTCGGCTCTTAAAGGTCATAGCGTGATGTTAAATGACTTATAGCCTTCCTCAAGAATTGGGCTATCAAATGCAAAAAGAATTTTTCAAATCCGACTGGTAGTTCCAGAGATTAGCGCGTTCAAACAAACAAACAAACTCTTCAGCTTTATAATATTAAGTATAGAAGATATGAAAATAGTGGCCACTATTATCCATTTTAGTGATTATAATAAAACTAAACAATGTAAAACTACCGTTTATAATAATATTAACGTATAATCTTGTGGAGTACAACTTAACGTGCTTATTTTCTGCATTTTCATTCTAAAATAAAAGAAATAACCAAACAAACTATGAGGGCGCCACTGCGCGGTCGGCGTAGACTACGTTGTCTTTTCCCTTCTGTATCAAAAGGTCCTATAGAGATATGAGGAGCAGGGTGTAAAGTTCACTCATCCTCCATAGAAAAGGGAGGAACCTCCCTTTTCCTGGTGGACTACTGCCCTACGGGACGTTGTATAGCCACGTGCTAGTCACGCGGTAAATTTCATTTGCGCGATGCAGGATTTGCGTGACGTCAGTGTGATGCGTAGCAGCTAATAAATCTATCTTTCGTATTAGACAACACCTTCACTACCATCACCTTCAATTCATAATCACAATTATAATTGTCTCACTACAGGGGAAACGCAGCCTTATTATCTTTTCACTAATTTCACAACCTTCTATTTAAAGGTGCTAAGGACCAAACTAGTTCTCGTTGAAAGAGTCCAGCGGAGGCTCAGACGGGGATGGTGGGATAAGGAATAATTTTCGTCTAATGATAACAGGAATACTAAAACTTTGAGGCAGAGACAGTTGACGCAACAGTTCACTGGTGTGTTAGGCTCCATTAGGAGCCTTGTTTAAAATAGCAATAGCATTGGGCGTCCACTCGACTCATAACAAAACGTTGCGGTCTTAACCTTTCCATTGATTTAGACTTCAAGTTCTGCAACATTAACTTCACTAACAACTCGGCAAGACGCATTAGGTGTTCAATTAATCATCCAATACTTCCGATTGCCACAAAAACTAAACAAACTGTTACTTTAACAAACGTTTTTCTTCCAAATCCAGCTAATATTTTAGAAGCGAGCCTTAATTTTTAGTCTTATGCACTACTAAACCCAATAAATATAGTTAATACCTGTAATGGAGCTGTCTTGGCATACAGGAGTAGTGCCTTCGTCTATATAAGCGCGGGGCCGACTGCCTGTGCGCAGAACGTTGGCACACTCGAATAGTTGCTGAAAGTAATGTGATACAGTGATCTCGGATTTTTATTTTTATTTTATATACTTACAATATATAAACTTTGAGATGACGCTGATCATTGGTTTGATGGTAAGATGTTCTTTTTTATGTTTTTAATTAATAATGTTTAGGTGTCAAAATCAGACGAAAAAACATTACTCGGGATGGTAATGTTTTTTGTGACTGCCCCCCAACATGACGGATCCTTGTGGAGCAGTCAAAATTCCTTCAGATACTTTGATTAGACGGTGTATGATTATTTATCAATTAGGGAACGAAAAAATGACGCCACAAGTTGATTAGTTTATGCAAATAGGACCATACTTTAATCAAATTGGGGAAGGTAGGTAAATACGATTAATGATATTTTCCTCTAATCAGAATTGATGGCAGTCATAAAATTAACTGGGCTAAGTTGTCTGGAAGCTAACAATTTACTGATTGATTTTGATAATCTGATAATCATGAATACTATACGACTAGAATCAATTCTATTTGTTGTAATTTTTGACGTTCAAAAGTGCCTTTAATGTGCCTATTTGAAATAAATGCTTTGACTTTGACTTTTCAAGTTATTACAGACATGACGTCATCTTCTATTTCTTGACTACTATAGACTTTTTTTATAATATTTTCGAGGCTTTGTCTCCAAAAGGACTGTTTTCCCTTAAATTTTCCCTGCTTTTAGTGTTTTTACATTAAAAAATTATTACACCCCACATTCGTATCAAACTATTTTCAAACAAACTCATAAGTCCCTTACGGCTTAACTAGGATTTGGTTCTATCAACTAGGTTAGTCATCATCTGCCTAGCCTTTTCCCAACTATGTTGGGGTCGGCTTCCAGTCTAACCGGATGCAGCTGAATACCAGTATTTTACATGTAGCGACTGCCTATCTGACCTCCACAATCCAGTTACTGGGTAACACGATACCCCTTGGTAAGACTGGTTGTCAGACTTTCGGTGTTCTGACTACCCGTAACGACTGTCAAAGATCCAGCAATGACAGCCGGGACCAACAGCTTAACGTACTTTCCGAGACACGGAGGAGTCTCGGTATGTAAAGATGGTCACCCATCCGCAGATCAACCGTGACAAGTGTAGCTTAACCTGATCGAGCCACGGACCCCTATGCGGCGGGACCTTCGCGGCCGTAACAAATATTTATTTAAAGAATTATAAATCATAAAAATCATCAATACAACTCTCTTAGTTCATATTATCCTATGGAATGACTATTTCATGAAATTATGACATTTGAGGCTTAACTTAAGGAGTTTTATTGATAATATAAGTTGGTTATTAATAAATAAATAAATAAATGGCTGATTCTAATGATTATAATTCTGTAAAGCCATATTTGTAACGGTCGGGAATATATATTTTAATCAACATACAACCTGACACGGACCTGCAAATTGCAAAAAACGTAAGAAAATTTGAATTTAACGCGCTACCGTAGAGCATTCTGGGCATACAAGTACCTAAAGCATGTTATCTACTCTATTTCGCGTCAACACTATTTAAGAAAATTATACGTAACTCAACAACACTTAGATCGCCAAGTAATCTGGCGCATGCATAAATAGGTATGCATATTAACAAGTGTAAGTTACTTCAGTGCCCATATGGGTCCATTACTTACACAGATGAGGTTATCTTACTTACATTACTTAATATCCCGTCATAATGAGACGGATCACCTTTACATACATAGACATGTGACATTAATTGATGCAGGCGTTTCCGTCAGCTTCTCATGTGGTCGGGGATTTAGGTGAGATAGGTGGTCAGATTGACCACAAATGTAATAGTCCTGTCATATCCTGAGGAAGTTGCGTCAGATTTAGAGGGGAATTGATGACGACATAATGTTAGCATACCTGTTAGGATTTTGGAGAGATATCTACATATTATTTTCTCATTACTCCTATAAAGATAGAGATTTCAGTTTTTTTTTTAATTTAATACAGATATATTTGTAGGGAACTTAGGAAAGGTAGGTACTGTAAAGGTTGTCCACTAAATTCAACCTTATGCAGTGCAGGCTGGCTATAATTTAGCGCGAGTTCCATTCGAACATTCAAACAAGAAGTTTAGAATTGGTTGTCAACACTGACATCTATCTTGTATAATACAGGTCAGTGGGTGTCAAATATTATAATAGGCAATGATATTTTAGTAAAAAAAATATCATTGATAATAGGTTTTTCTTTTAGGAAAATATTGCTAGTTTAGTCGGCAATATGTAAAGACGTCCAGTCAATATAAACGTGAAGACATTGTGCCGTTGTTTGATTTCTTTGAAGGGCTCATTAGTCCTTCACAGTACTACCTGTGGTTAGCGGTCTTAACCACTAGGTACTGATAGTATCCTGCTATACCCAATGGGTCTTGCATCAGATTTATTGGTGAATAAATAACCTAATACCTATCAGGGATAGATAGGACTGCTTTTAAGCAGAATAAGGTTTTTGTAATATTCGTCCAGAATCTGGAATTATTTTATTGGTACTAAATATGGACTCGATTATATCTATGGTGGCTCAGATTCTTCTGTTTCTCAATTCAAAACGTAACGACACAAAGTGTGACTCACACTTTGTGTCGTTACGTTTTGAATTGATTTTTTAAGTAATTTTGATATTTTCATTTCATTCTAAGATTTAAGATGAATTCAAAACTTGATGTCACCTTCAGATTTGGGTTTTTGATATGTGTTTTTGGTTTAATTTTTTTTGGATCTTTGACAGTAGTAATGGGTCGTCAGAAGCCCGAAAGTCTGACAACCAGTCTTACCAAGAGGAATTGTGTTACCCAGTAACTAGGTTGTGGAGGTCAGATAGGCAGTCGCTCTACGTAAAATCCTGGTATTCAGCTGCATCCGGTTAGATTGGTTTTGGAGTTGGCTCCTGTTGGTCGGTTGGTTGGAGACCTAGGCAGATGATGATGTTTTTGGTTTATAGTAGAATCTTAATCAATCATTCCGAAGAATTCTTTCTCTCAGGCTCAGACTTTAAACATATCTACCGATCTTGGCCTTATTATTTATTATTGACTATGGACTTAATTTGGACGATGTCAGTGCTACTGCTATGCCATATCTTACAGCACCCTCAGGAAACGATAAGGATCTATTACATACACGGTAACACAAGTTACATACTATTACTAATTACATCCAAAATTGATGAAGCACTTACATCGCTAATACTCGCTGCGCGGTAGATCAGGCGCGTATTTTTACACTTTTTATGAAGAAAAGTGGACGTAACCTTCTGCAGTGTTACTTACGTTAAGTAAGGTTTGTTAATCATATTCGTCATACGCAAGTACGTAACTTGTGGATTGAATTTATCGATCTTCCTCATGTGGCGTTGTGGTGAAAAGTTTAGAAAATGGACTACTACTCAAAAATGTGTCTTAGTAAAGTTCTTTAACAGCAGAAAAATAAGTAGTTTTATTCAATTCGGTGTGAAAGATGATATTGCTAGAAATGGGTTACTACCGAGATGGCTAATAGAGAAGTATGGCAAATAAATTGGGATATACGCAGGAGAATGGTGATGATGATGGTGATATAATATACGTAAGTACTCGAAAATTTTCTCGTGATTTGGATGAAACTGCAAAATAATACAAAATGATTAGAAATACAGTTATAGAGCAAGTGTATTTCAAAATCTTCTAGCCAGGCAAATCTAGTTAAATTAGTGCAATCAGTCAGGGCAAGAAAACTAGAATAATTCCTATTGCAAAATTTAAACCAATCCCAAATGATATCTAGAAAATCTTGCAAGTAAAGTCCTCCAATCCGGTATTAGGCAACGCCAAATGCAAATGAAGTAGGTCCGTACATGACCACCGGAAAATAGGTATTAGAACATAATAGCTCTAGAATCAGTTTAGTAGCAGTATGTCCTAAATGTCGTGTATTGGACGGTATTTCGACATGGCTTCAAATGAGCTTATTCGGTGTGAGGCGTGTAATTGATACCAAATGTGTTTCAAATATTAGGTACCTACTTGTTTGGGCACGTGTTGTGTATTTCAATGGACCTGCAGTAGAATAATTAAAGTAATTTTTGTTTCATTTTTTTAACAGTTTATTTCTTGGGTTTTTTTTGTCAACACAGTTTACTAAGGACATGATTTATTTTAAAATATTGATTACGCCGTTTTCTTAGGTGATTACTTTTTTTAACCGACTCGAATCATTATGGCGATCCAGTGCTTCCATGATAGATACCTACTTACCATATACATTTAAGTACATGAAGATGAATTTATCGAAGTCTTTTTACAGCCTTCGAATTTGATTGAGGCTGTTATGTTACCCTGAAAAGCTTTTGATTTTTTGTTTCGCCCTTTATGTTCGTACGATTTTCGTATTTTTATTTATATTAGATACTTACCTATAAAGTAGTGATTGTGATTACTGTAGTAGATAATAATTCATCCATATATCATATTAAAATCATCCAGGAAGTTCAGGCGAGGTGTGTCAACTGCCAGGTGTGACCCGCACAAACAGCTGACTCACCGACTCATTTTTGCTATAATAAATCCCACCCCATATGTAGCTAAAGCATGTGCTATCACCGACCTTGTGTGCTCACCTTGACCTCAGCTGGGTGAGTGACTAGGCAGTGGACACTGACGTATGCCACTGCAGTCTTTAAGGTAGATATTAAAGGAAATTAGAGTGGAGAGCTTTTGCGTGGCTTTTGTTTTCTTTCTGCAGATGTTTGCGTTATTGTAGTTTTCCCACGCCGCACCCGCCACCGCTTTTCAGCGCGGTTTTTTGTTTTATTTTCTTTTTTGCTTCAGTGATGTAATGTTAATATTGTAAAGAATCAGCAGTTTCATTTCGTTTTTAGGAAGACAAATTTGTAGGTAACAGGTCTACCTACATTTTTAATGTGTCTTCATTTCTTTCATAGTCTTGCTAAACTAAATTTGAATTTGACAGACTTTATGATATTGTATTTCGGTATCTAATAATGTATGTTAGATACGAAAAAGCTTTGCCAATTTTTTATTTTGAGAAAGCTTCAACTAGTTCCTTATTCCGTTATTGCAACACAAATAAATTATCTTGAATTTAACCAAATACTTTTTGATCTATCTAGGACCTACTTACTTCATGATTGCTCGTAGATTGTAGTTAGGCTAACGCTGAATGAAATGTCTATGTTTAAAATTAAGTTGTCTAGCGTATGCAATTACAGTTATAAACTAGACTGGTTTTAACAGCGGCGTTACTTGGGTGAATTTACATTTATGTTACTTACGTTAAATTGAGTAGGTACTGTTTTACTTTTTTAAAGTGTTAAATTATATTTGTGGTACGTAGGTAATCTCATTAGGTATGTCATATTACTAATTGTATTCATAAACGTGGTAGTTTATTATTGGCATTATGATGCCAAACGAACGAAAGAGTCCATAAACTATATGTAGTCAATGGACACTTTCGACGCATTTCTGGATTTTTTCTACCACAAGTTTAATAACGTTTTCAGGCCCTTTACATCTGAGCTTTATTCTGTGATACTGGAGATCAATATTCCAACATCATTATAAAACAAATAAACAGACGAATCTAGAAACAGCTTCAACACTAGGTAAGGTATCGTAGGGTCAGAGCAATCGACTCCGGCGCAAATTTCCGTGCGTTGTAGCCGGCTTGCCTCGTCCCCGTTCATATCGCAAACGCAGGCGAACTGGGACAAAACTGACATATTATTTCTATTTAGACATATTTTATTTATTTCTCAGATTTTATCGTGAACGAATCTTGCAATCTAAATCGAAACTATTAACTACTTTTCCTATTTATGGGTTATTGGCTTTTTAGCACAAGCAGCTACACTTTTCTTGCCCGCATTCGTACTATGTAGAAATATTCATAAAACGTGAGGTCATAACATAATAGGAATCTTATACAAAGTTTGTCCAGTTATTCAATAAGTACTACTTCCATACCCCATATTTTTTCCCATCCATAAGTTACCGTGGTATTCTTGGAAAACCTTAAAAATAGACCTCGTACCCAAGTAGGCCGCAGCAAGGACAACTTCCACAAGCATTCATGGACGGCTCAGATTTTCGGTGTGTATGCGGCGTCACTACACAGATAGTGGCTCACCCTCCCATAATATCTTTTGTTGCATCCGTCACCTACCTACCGTCGTCGTCAGCGTTAGCGAACGTTGTTTGCGTTGCAGAATTAAGGGCCAAACAAATAAAAAAAAAACATAATTACATATTTTCGTGTTATTTTTGCCATCAACACGCTAAGAAGAAGAAATTTTTTAACATTCCTCCAAAATTATTTATATAGTATTTAATCAATTGATATTTCTTTCCTTACAAACAAAGTTCTTCAACTTATTTTGTATATAAAATAATTATCTCTTAGTAATATTTCTTATCTCTTTAATTCCAGGTGCTGCTTTCAGCAAGCAGTCTATCAACATCAAAAGAAATAGCAGACAAATCTAAAGTATCCAAACTCCTTATCGCTGAGGGGATCAAAAATGAGGCAGTTTCTGACAAGGGAGTGAAAAGACACATCCCAGCATACGGCATCGGAGGTCACTCTATTGGCTTCTCTTCACCAGCTATTGGACTGGGCCACTCGATCGGAATAGGCCAGTCAGTTGGCCTTGGCCACTCTATTGGATTATCCGGACACGGTATTGGAATATCTTCGGGTGGTATCGGAATAGGTGGATCCGGCATTGGAATAGGTGGACCTGGTATTGGAATACGTGGCGGCAGTATTGGAATAGGCGGCGGCAGTATTGGAATAGGTGGCGGCAGTGTTGGAATAGGTGGCGGCAGTATTGGAATAGGTGGCGGCGGTATCGGTCTTGGAGGAGGAATCGCGGCAGGACCTGCAGTCGCAGTTGGTGTTCCAGCTATCGCTGCGGGAGGTCCTGTTGCAGTAGCCGCTGCTCCCGTGGCAGTAGCCCCAGCAGTACAAACATCCGTAAACATAGAACCTAACCCAGTAATCTTACGTCAGGAAGTACCTCGCTACATTACAAGAACCATCACACGAGATGTGCAAGTACCAGTTCAAGTACCCGTCCCGGTCCCCGTCGACCGTCAAGTGCCGTACCCAGTAAGGGTTCCAGTACCCGTGCAAGTAGACAGACCAGTACCTTACCCCGTCGTACAAAAAGTTCCCGTAGAAGTCACAAGGCAAGTGCCTGTGTACTATGAGAGGAAAGTGCCATATCCCGTCAGGGTTCCTGTAAATGTGCCTGTTCCGTACCCCGTGACTGTTGAGAGGCACGTGCCTGTTGACAGGCCCGTGTACGTTGACCGTCAAGTCTCGGTGCCACAACCTGTCTACGTGGACCGCCCCGTCCCCGTTCAGGTACCCGTTCAAGTTGATAGGCCCGTGCCTGTGCCGCAACCCGTTGTCGTTGAGAGAAGAGTCCCTGTACCTGCAGTGCAAGCTGTTTCAGCGGTCCCCGTTGCTATCGGCGGTGGTATAGGAGGCGGTGGAATTGCTATTGGAGGCGGTGGAATCGGTATTGGAGGTGGTGGAATCGGTATTGGAGGCAGTGGAATCGGTGTTGGAGGCGGTGGAATCGGTATTGGAGGTGGTATTGGAGGAATTGGAGGCGTATCGAGCAGTATAGGAAGTATTGGCATTTCGAGCGGAATCCCGATTTCTGCTGGTTATGGCGGCCATTACGGAGGCGGATATGGTGTCTCGTCTGGCGGCTATGGTATCTCGTCTGGCGCCTATGGAGGAGGCTTCTCCAAGACCATCTCGTACAACTCTATTGGTCACCATTAATATGTTATAACCAGTTGTATCAAGTTGCATTATATCTTTGTAATAAAATTAAAGTTATTTTACCAGTGCGTGTTTCTTTAAAAGTAGATACACCTTTATGAACCCAGATAACATCTATAAGAAGTACATACAGGGTAGAATTAAATTAGCTAGCGAAACTCCGACGATGAGTTGGGTCTCGATAACTAAACACGATAGAATAAAAATAATTGATGTTTTTTTGCCGCTCGGAGTGTTGTTACTTAAAGTATGAGTAGAGAAAATCTGTTTTCATATGTTTTATCGTGATTAGATATCGATATTTCTGTGCAGCATACACAAGAAAAACTGCGGTCGATGACCCAACAAAAACTCATCAAATTAATTTATTTTTTGCTTTATCATGTTTAGATATTATGTTACCTATCTTGTCTGTGGAGTTTTTACCCTGTATTGTTTTCCCTAATCATCAAAGATGACAAGAGTACGAGATCAATAATTTGCCTTTACCTTTTTGGTGCCTAATGTGCAGAAGATTTTTATGAACTATAATGAAGATTCAGAACGCGATGTATTAAAAAGCCGATATCAATTTTAAGACATTTATTGTCATGAATACCCATTATGCATGGAAACTTCCAGAGGTAGGAAAACACACGAAATATTAAAAACATACTAGGTAGGAGTGCTGTAGCGTATAAAAGGACTATGTTAGTCTATCATTAATATCTATGGCACACACATTTACATTCTTTTTTATATCTGGACGTCTAATGTTAGAAAATACTGCTTCGATTATTGTTATGTATTACTTTACATTTACTCTTACGTCTTTTTTTATTATTGTACTAAGTTGCAACCCGTAGACAATCTAGAAAAAAAGAACAGTTTATTGAATTACCGAATCGCTATTGCAGGTTTATTTTCATAATTTCAAATTAAAAGACTAACTTAACTATCTATACAAATAAATACAAAAACAAAGGACACTCAGGCGTCGAAATGCTCGTCAGCATCGCTGTCATCCGGAAACGTGCCCAGAAGACTGGCAGCATTGCCACGTTGAATGGAAATGCTAATTCTTTGGCCAAAGAACGACCCAGCCCTCTGGTCACGTGAAGTGTCGACAAGCCGGCGAGAAATTTCCATGGACCCAAGCATTTCGACCCCAAACGGCTCAAAGCTGTAGTTACCCATAGGGTATTATTTGCGCAGCTTGAGGATCTCAGCAGCCGCTACTAATTTATTTCAAAATAATCACCTCCACACTTTTGACTAAAATTGGCAAAAAACCAACAACTTGTAAAGTCAAAGTCAAAGCATTTATTTCAAATAGGCACATAAAAGGCACATTCATTTGAACGTCAAAAATTACAACATTGTTACATGTATTGCTTATAAACCTGCTGTGATCTGGAACAGCCGGTGTATTGTGTAAAAATCTGACTGTGACAACTAAAGTGAAGTGAGCTTGAAGTGAGCTGTCATTCCACCTAAGGCCCTTTGTCCATGGCACGGTTTTTTTACGGTACGGCGTATAAACCACACGGCAGAAAAACGTGTCTGTCAACAAGTGTTGTATACACTGACGACCGTGCTTACACACGGCGAATAAACCGTAGTTTTTCATGGCAAGAAACACATGTGTACAAAGGGTAAATGGGCCCCTGGCAGGGGTTAACACTTTTGACACCTTACTTTACCTAAGTTTAAGCACCGTGACATTTGCACTATAAAAACTTCACGCTGCGATTTTTACGGAATATATCGGGAGATAATTGTCATTGACAGGTATTTTTGTCCCACTGCAGGTTTTTCTATGAACCCTTCTATATGAACTAAGACTGGGATTTAAGAATCGGTTTTAATTTACCTTCAAAATATGACACATCGTTTGCTCGGGTTCATGGCGGAGCCGGGCGCACAGCGCCAGGCGCGCGCGAACTCCTCGCAGTTCTGTAGCGCGCCGCGCGCGCGGAACTGCTGCGGGGAGTGCTCGTCCTCCAGTTCAGACTTCTTGGAGTCTTTGGTTGATACTCCACACCACAACTGTGGGACAGGTGACACAGTTGATCAAATACGAAAAACTTAAGAAAAACGGATCACCTAATTCAGGAATTTCCTATTTAAATTTAAATTTAGTCTGGTAGACAATGTCTGATGGAATTAATTCTGCCTTATGAGCCACCGTTGTGCACCAGAGTGTAAATTATTAAATCAATGATAGTTGAAATCAAAGTGTAAAGCAGATGTACTGTCATAAATAGTAACTGATTGGGTGATGGACAGTTCAACAGTAATTAATTATACTGGTAAATATCATTATCTGCCTAGACTTTTCCCAACTATATTGCCTATCTACCCTTCAAAACCCGGTTACTGGGTAATACGATACTCCTTGGCAAGACTGGTTGTCAGACTTTCGGGCTTCTGACCACCCGTAACGACAGCCGGGAAAGGCTAACGCGCTTTTCGAGGCACGGAGGGGTCTCGGCAAACACTATGTCAAATACTGGCAAATATAATGTTATCAAATGAAAAGGATCCAGAAGGCGATGCGAAATTTTCCATCATTTTATTAAATCAACATGAATGACATTATGTGGATTATCGCGGTTCAGTATAGGAATAGTTTATGTAGTAGGTAAGTATTCTACAGTGAAACTTTTAAATATTTGAAAAAAAAAAACACTAGCTACTTACATTCCCATAGGACAAGAAGAACAGTTGCTCAGGCGTCATGTGCTCGAAGCCCGGTAGCTTTGGTTCTGGTCCTTGTCTCTTCAGATGATGCTTCAGAGCCGCCAGAGCTTCTCTCAAACCTCCGTTGTCGGCTATATTCTCTCCTAATGTCTTCTTGCCGTCTACCTGTAGATTAAGACAAATTGTTTAACTTATGATACAGACTCCTTTATTTGACGCCTAAATGAAGAACGCAACGGTAAAATTATAAATTCATCTCGCAAGTGTAGAGTATCTTAATTTAAGGTATTGATCTATAGAATGACTAATATACATATATACAATCATACACAGCATGGAGGTTATTCAAATTGTTGACATAAACTTCACATAATTCAGAAAGGGCCTAAAATGCTGCCTTGCGGAACCCCCGAACAAACTGTAGTCCTGTCCATTTTCACTTATAAGATCAAGTACAAGTAAGGGCCTAAAATGCTGCCTTGCGGAACTTCCAAAGGTACCCTTGACAATATTGGTAGTCAGCTCACGTGTTCATCCAACTCGGGGATGTAATACCCAGAGTACTGTTCGATGAAGCAGTGGGTCATATTGACGAAAGAGTCGATCGTGTTGTTGGACCACCACGGCAGCATGTTTCCGTTCTTGTCGAACTGACGACCTGTAATGTGGGAAATGTTGTATACTTATAATGTAGTAAAACTATGGCTAAACTAAGTCAATCGCGCCTGAACTTGGGAAAGCTTTAATGACGCAAATTTTTCTGTATTTGTCAATAAACTGGTTCTGAATTTATCAATTTAAAAAGGCAAAATATTTTTTGTCATTAATTAATTTTATTGCTTTTGTTCCCAAATTACAATTATCAAATCTATTTCAATTGACAAGAAACAAACAAAGATATAAAAGAAATAAAAGTTTTTACCAAAGTTATCGAAGCCATGCGTTATTTCATGTCCAAGAACCGTTCCCAAAGAACCGTAGTTAAGTGAGCTGGACAAAATGAAAACGTTAAAGTAACTTCAGATAATCTACCTATGTAAATATAAAAGTCAAGAACATACTTACTCGAGTCCTAAATCAAAGAAGGGATGTTGTAACATCACCATAGGGACAGCTATAGGAAACATTCAAGTATTAAATAAAGTTACTCTACTTTAGCTAAAGCTAGAAAGAAGCTAAAGCTAGAAAGAAAAACTCGGGAAAGGTGTATTCTAATGTAAGGGATATCAAAAAGACTAAACAGCTCTAATATACTTTACTATACTTATATCAATAGCTATACTAATATCATATCCCTATATCATTGAGGGACAAAATTACGCAGAAAAACAGAAAACACAAATTAAAGCAACATTTTTCACAAAATATAAATACCTAATATATATACATTAATAAAAATATATTACTTAATTCACTATAGATAAATAGTTTAAAACAATAATAAAGCAAAAATAATACCTAACAAATAATATCATAACACAAATAAAATATAAAATTAACTACATATTACTAAAAACATATAGGTACTTTTAGGAACAGCCTGTATCAATGTAAAAACTCTCCACCGATATTAATTTGTTTTAAGGATCGACGGCCGGATGATGATGGCCACTGATGTGCACTGGTTAGTTTTAGCTAATATTTCGCTTGTAACCGTTGTAATTTTTTTTTTTGTTGTTACTTTTTCTAAGTACCTACTTAAGTGGTTATAATTCTCTAAATTATGTAGTCGATGATTTGGCGCACAGTATTTTACCGTACTTATTTATTTTGTTAAATTATAAACTCATTAGAGTTTCTCTAATGAGTTTATGTTGGCACCAACTTAAATGTATAAAATGTATGTGTACTACTGAATAAATAAATAAATACGCCAAGAAAACTATATTAATATTTACTAATACACTCATATCACCCAACTTCTTCATCTTATTTATAAATACTCACTTATAGTATTCTCTTGGAAAGTATGATACGCGTTGACTTCAGTAGGATCAGTCGCCCAAGTAAAATTATTCCCTTCTCGAAACCTATTGAGAACTTTCTTAGTCTTCACTTGATTGATATTTATCATGTTCTCCAAATGTTTCTCAGGATCGACCTCTATGCCTTCATAATATTCTTCTAGTTTCCCTTCCTCTAGCAGCCAGTCGGGGAATCCTATGAGACTTTTCATTTCGATTATTTTCCGATATGTTGCTAGCTTTGTGTTGTCGTCCATCCATCTTGCTTGTCCGACTAGGTGGGCTAAGGAGTTCTTTAGTTCGTCGATCATTGTTATTATCTGAAAATGTAATGTTGGTTTATGATTTTATATTGGGTAACAAACAAACGGGGACCCACTTTATTATAGTAAGTGGTTATCACATTTGCAATTGCAGTAACATCACAGGTGAGTTGACATCCCAGAGACCAAGTTAAAATACCTCATGCTTCTCTAATTACACCGACGCAATTATCTTTCAAACCTGAACATCAACACTGCTTGGAGTTAGCAGTACTGACCTTGATAAGCTCGTTCACAAAAAGGCTTATTACTACAAATAAACTATTATAACTACCATCTTTCTGACCTTAGGTTTAGTGACATTGAAGAAGTGTGGATCAGCAATGCCGTAAGATACAGCCATGCCTAACATGTCATTGACTGCGTTGGCGCACTGCAGGCTGCGCGGCGGGATGCTCTCGTGCGCGTGACTCTGTTCGTACGCGCGTTGGAACAAGTCGCGAAGCTCGGTCGTCGTGTGAATTGACATTACTTCTACTACCTGAAATAAAGATATCGAATTGTTAATAGCAGATTTAATATCCATGTACTTATATTTCATAAAAGAAAATATACATTATAAAATTATACGATAATTTGTGTTTTGAATGCTATAGAGTTTTGCACTCCGATTTATAAGATTTGTCTTAACTATGAAATCATAGAAAAGGCAACACACAGGGACGAATAAAAGGGTATGGAAGACACCTTTGCCCAGCAGTCAGACAACACAGGTAACAAAAAGTAAGTGATTATTTTTATCGATTCCTAAGAGTCCACTTAGGAATCGATAAAAATAATCACTTACACAATAATATTTGATTTGTATACCCACCTTAACCCAAATATAAAGCTCCAGTATCACAGGCGGTGTCTTCGCAACATAAGCTGCCATCAACGACATATACTTCAAATCAGGATCAGAGACCAGTATCTTATCCGTTTCGAAGTCCAGCACAGTATTACTGATGTTAAACAATCCCTCTAAGTACTTCTTCCATATCGGCGAAGCTGTACCGTTATTGCTTTCGACAGTGGCGTCAGTGAGAGTTTGTATTTCGACTATTGTATATTCTGGTATATTTATATAGTCATCATTGTCTATATGTGTTGAATTGTCTGATTCTAGCTGAAAATATACAGAAAATTAGCGGATAATAACCTCACTTTAACTTATTATTATCGAAAAGTTTATTATGGACCCTCTGATAAAATGGGTACAGTATCTCAGTTGCAGAAAAATACACTTTTTGTTTTGTACGTATACAGGGTGTTTAGTAGAAGGACCGACACAATTTTTTGAGGGATTGGGGATGTCATTTGCTAGCACATAATTGTTTTATTTTTCATTTGTATTATGAATTTTTAAATTGAAACTTTTCATTTCTTAACACAATTTTACGAATTGGAAGCACCCAAGTAATTTTCTAGTACCAATTGTACATAAATGTACATTGCAGTTGCAAATAACATCAAACATTATTGCGCTATATTACAACCACAAACAAAAAAGTTGTGACTATATTTAGAGTGATTAAAAAGAAACATATTTATTATTATCTCAATTACCTACCGTAACACTTAAGACAGGTGTTATGGGTCAAAACTAGGATAGTATGATACTTCCTATCCCTAAGAAAATTGTGTCGGTCTTTCTACCAAACACCCTGTATACAATCCTGATTTTAATAAAGTATCACATGAAACGTATTTAATTTTCTTGTCATCGATGGTTCTGCAGCACGTATCACATGCCACACGCGAATATTGGATATTGTAAAAAGCTAGTTTTAGTTCCATAATTATATATATGGAATACTATACCATGTTATTAGCTGCTCTATAAAATTTATGACCAATAGATAAAGCTATATCGTTAATGGCACTATAGATAATTCAGAACTAGGTCCGTACCAGGAATTAGTTTAAAAGCCAACATAAATATGTACCACCTATTATTTATTGTATGCAACCAAATAATTATTATAACTATAATATATGAGTCTCAAGAACTGGTGCTGTTCAAACAAAGTCAAATATTTAATTTGTGAACTATTGCAATATGCAGTATGCCCGGTGGGATGTCCCTTCGGCAAAAATGACGAACTTCAATACAGACTTTTAACCCCTGTTGGGGATTCTGCCTTTATGCTTCCCTTCGTTGTACTAAGGAACTCTTATTCATAACCAAGGACACAGCGGTTAAGGCAAGTGAATTTACGATTTTTAGGAATTTTATTATTTCTCGTGAAGACTTGCTCTCAAAGGATCATTGTAATACCAAAATTCCTGAGTGAAGGACAATTTTTCGCAAAGATAGCTGTGACTAAAGAAGCGAATAAGAATAATCACACTTACCTCGTACATATCACTGTTCGTTGCATAATATTCACTCGCAGTCAGAATTATATTCTGATCAAGTTCTCTTTCCGTTAATTTGGAACCATTGACGCCATCTTCTTCCAAAACAAACAGTTTCATCAGCTCTGCGTAGAATATCTTATGTACTTCAGCTATCTTCTCTTCATCGATGTCGGCTTTGTCACTGCGACGTTCGATCTTGTATAGAAAATCGGTTGTTTTACTTATAAAGCTTATTAGATTGTTTAACGTTCTTTTGCCGTTGTGGCGTTTTCGTTCAGTATGCGTGCTGTAAATAAAGAATAATTTCAAAGTTGCAGCTGAAAATCAGCGTCAGGCGGTGCACCTTGTGTTGTCCTCTGAGCCTCCCCTTTTGGCATTCAAGCATTGTTTCCTGTTTTTTTTTAAATAGTTTTAAGGTGATAATTTTTTGCTGTGATACCAATGAACGCATTTTTCTTTCTTTTTAAGACAGTAATCCATATTCAGTCATTTATTATTAGCCTTTATGTTAAAATTCCATATTTGCTTTTCTTGACCGTAGTAGAGTGATCTTAGCTTATTTATCCACGAACCCTTGCAAAACATCAGCACTTATAAGAAATCATAAGAGATTACAGTCTTCTTACCTTGGAAAAGGATTAGTAGTTTCAGGCGAACCCATAATTAGTCTGTACACAGAAGAATTCCTTGGATCGGTATAGATATCAAAACCAATGAGCACATCCATGCCAATCTGCGTCTTTACCTTAATTACTGTGTCCAGCCAATCAAAGGTATAAGCAGAATAGTCGAAATCTTCTGTCGCGTTTATAAAGGTTGGATATGCAGGGAGACCAAGTGTTTCTAGGATAGCTATTACTGGTTTTAATCCTCGTTTGTCTAGTGTCTCTGAAAGTAAATGATTGATTACAAATAATTTTACCATTACGTACTCCTCAACTAACTTACTTCAGGAGTAGATTCGGGTATAACTCCTAAATACCGATAAATGATAAATTATTTATTTTTCTTTAAGTAGGTTTGTACAAACACTTTTACGTCAATCATATTATTTTTTTTTTAAGCTAGATGAGGTCGGCGTTTCCTATCTGACTATTTTGAGAAGAAAGGCCGACACAAACTCAGAGGTCATAGTCTCTTTTAAAGTCCAGACAAAATCTTAGTCAGATCGAAGACCATGTAGATTGGCATTGGCATTTTTTTTTTGTGGGTGGGAAATCATCAAATGACCCCTCCCGCTCTGGGTGGAGCGGAAGGGAGTGTCAGACTCTTACTGACTAAAGGCATTGGCATTTAAAGACCATTTCAGACGGTCTTTTGAGAAAAGAATCACACGATTGACTGGACCTGTCCAGTCAGTGCACGCATTTGTCAAAATCGTGCAGCTCAACTCAGAACTTGAGGAGCTCAACGATTTGACGAAAAATACCAAAGAAAGGGTATTTGGGTAGGCCGCGTAAATTACTCAAACTGCCAGATCAACTGCATAATAAATGAAGATTGATCGACGTTCAAGTCAAACTTCAAGCGTTTTATGACGTGTTTCAAACTGAAAAGGTCAACATTTGACCGAAGCGAGGGCGAGGGCTTCACAACGAAAAACTATTTTGGGTACTCATTTTAATTTTTAGTGTTTCATTCGTTAACTGACATACTTTTTATAACATATAGATTTGAATTTCCTAAATGATTCATGACTATTAAAGTATGAAAGGTTACGCTCGAATAATATGGAGTCCGTTGACATTCCATTCGCAATAAATATGTGGGTAACTACTACTGGTACAGTCGACCGTATATACTCGTATGTGGTGATACTTTGACCATGTACCGTACCACCTTTGCTGGCATACCATAGTACGGAGTTTCAATGGCCAGATTATGCTGGTTTGTGGGGAGCAGCGGTGGCCCTAGCCAGTGGTATCGGCCCCGACTTGACTTACGAGTTATAGGTCGTGGGTGCAACTCAAGCAGGCGCTTTGCTTTGTCTATTTTCATCACCACTGATCTCAAAACGGCGAAGGAAAACGTGTTTTTTTTTTTGAGGATGGGATATCATAAATGACCCCTCCCGCTCTGGGTGGAGCGGAAGGGAGTGTCAGGCTCTTACTGACTAAAACCCACCCGTGTTCTTCCTTAGCCCGTTATGTTTCGGGCCAGCGATAACCTTTTCGGACAATCGGCACGTCTTAGAACCAAAACTGTTACATCTGACAACCCGCACTGGGCCCGCGTGACTGACAGCCCATTCTTTCTCACAGAGAGAAGGCCTGTGTCCTAGCAGCGGTAACATTATAGTATAACCTGCGTTCGCCATTTATTTGCCAAAAATGTAAAAAAATATGAATTAATAGAAAAATAACTTTACTTCCTTTACAATAAAGTTCAGTTTACGCTACAACTTCAAACATTTTTATAACTTTTTCAATAGTGCTAGTCACTCTGAAATCCACTTAATTATCATTGAAATAAAGTTGATAATTGTTTAACATGAAATAGGGTGGGGGTGTGTAGCACTGCGCACCGTTATTACAGGTTGTTTATTGCTTATATTGGTTTTGTTACTACCTAATGACGTGCGGTCTACGAAAAAATTAAAAATCCTAACTAATATTATAAATGTGAAAGTAAGTTTGTTTGTTACCTTTTCACGCCTGAAACACTGAACCGATCATCCTGAAATTTTGCATATACGTTGTCAGGTGTACAGAAACGGACATAGGGTACCTTTCATCCCGAAAAAAAGTGCTGTTCCCGAGGAAAACAACGATAACGTTATTATGATAATAGATGCCCGGTCAGCTAGTACTTAATATACTGATAATGCGAAAGATCTCACCCGTATTCATACACCCATCAAACATATCCTTGGCCTGTTGCACTGGCTTGGGCTGGTGAGAGATGTTCCTGTTGAGGAAGTCCCTGACGATGGAGTACACCTTCGTCTGCTTGTCTCGGAACCAGTCGTATGATCTGTAGGCATCAGGTCGCGGGTGGTCCGAGCCCCAGTTGCCGCAAACGTACTGGTAGGTAAGGAGGAAATAATTTCAAATATAGAAAAAATATACAAAGAAAAAAAAATATAAATACTTGAAAATGCAAAGCATAGCGTCTATGGAAATGCTAAATCAGGAAGGTTCTGCCATTGTAAACAAAAATCAAACCACATGTTAGAGGAATTTTCAGCTCCTCGAGACATCTTGACGGAGCACAAAGAATTAACGAAATATTTATTGCTATAAGATACAAAAATATTTTGCTTGTTACTCCTCGGTATGGAAACTTACTTTTAGAAGGGTAACAGATGGCCTTTTTATATGATGCAACAGCGCTGCTTTACATTGTTTGTTGACCAAAATTCATTTAGCGGCCATTTTGATCAATATAGCTCACAAAATAATATAAGCTAAAAATCGTCACATTTCCATGAAATAAAAATAAAAAATCGAATTTTTCGCTGTAAAAAACTTTACCTGATAGAAGTTTTCGCAAGGGTTTGCACTCATGTCCATGGAGAGGGCGAGATTTGCCGCTGAGCGCAGACATTCTGTGCTTCTGCATATCTTCACTGGTTTCTTATGTATTGCTAATGCGTCTAAAACAATAGTTGCAGATATTAAGTGTAACGGTGTAATACCAAATAAGTATAGAAGGACTAACTCCAAACTAAGCATATATCGCACCTCCGCTAAATAGGGTTCTTAGTGTTACAACTCGAAAAAGTCATTAATTTACAGGAGTTTTCAGACTATTTTTCAGGAAAATTGAAAAACAGCGAAGGTATGCCATTAAAAAACATTTTCAAGTATGTATAATTTTGATCACATAATAATAATAGTGTAAGAATAAAGATTGATTAACAAACTCGTGAGTTTATTTTCGCTTTTCTAAAAATCCAGGTTTTTCGAGTTGTAACCCTATTTTATCGGAGGTATTATATGGTATTTTTTTGAGTTAGTCTGTCTATATCTATTTTAATGCCTTTTTCTACAATATAGAATTGCATTATTAGACTGAGTCTCATTCTGTGTTTAATGTTTCTTAGGAAGATACTAAAATGTTAAGATCAATAAATTGCTACCACTACATACGATATTTTGAAGTCAAATAATATTCATATAAAAATTCACAACTGTGTGACTTGTGAGCGAAGCCTTGAAAGAAGGTTTTCAATTCAACTTCGGAGCAGAATATTATTTTTCACGTCAATATTACGAATATACTATGGCTTCATTTTCCCATTAACTTATAATGCCAATAAATACACAACAACGTGAGCAAAGCCGCGGACAGCAAGGTTCTAAACGTATTTACAGAAGAAAATACGACTCTGGATTTTACAAACTACCTACAAACAGCATTAATGTTGCTCAGATTTCTTCATAACTCAACAAAATGAAGCGCTTTTATTTTAAAAGCAACATGGACTTAGTACCGTCAGCAACAAAAGTCGATTAACACTTCAGTTTTTTTAATCTCAGTTATTGAGCAAAATATTTGTTCAAAATTGCAGCAGAAATACAATGCGATTTTGAACAAATATTTTGCTCAATAACTGAGATTAAAAAAACTGAAGTGTTAATCGACTTTTGTTGCTGACTGTACAAAATAATCAATGCACGGTCAGAGAAAAAATTTGTTAACCAAATTGATCTCCTACGCTAATTTGTTGTGTTATATACATTTCATACAAAGTCAAGAATGACAGTTGTGATTTGAATTTACGAAAAATAGAAGTTGGTTTTCAGTTTGCTTAGCAATTAATTTCCCTGACTATACAGGCCATTTAATATTGTAGAGGCCGGAATTTTACCGTTATATATCTAGAGTAGAAATTCTAGTACTTAGCCATTTCTAGGCATTATCAACCTTAGGTATGCTTGCACTTTTTGCGCTCTTAATTTACATATAAAGGCAGTTTGAATAATTTACAAATTGCACCAAATGCTTGCTTGTTATATTATATAAGACTAGATGCTTTAGCCGGCTTTTGTAATATTATGAATGACGAGGTAGCATGAAATGGCACAGAAAGGTAACCCTTCTGCAAAATTTTGTATTCCCTGAAGAGAATTGGCCCTTTATATTAATAACACAGATATTTCTGAATGTCATTTTGGTACTCTAATTTCTCTAGGCAACGAACGCTGCGCTTACGGCTCGCCGAACGCTGGTTGATGGTGCAGCAGGCAGGCCGGAGGGGAGAAAGGGGCAAGGATGGACGACGTAGACAGAGAATACTCTCTGTCTACGATGGACGAAGAGACGTAAGCTCGGGTACGGAGAGACGTAAGCGGGGGGACGACGAGCCGTAACGCCCCGAAACGCGGTTCGTGAGCTTGTCCCGAGGCGAGGCGATTACGTTACGATTCCGGTTAGTGTGTGTTGCAGTAGGGAGTTTCATACAAAGAATACTGAACGGCTCGAGTTGATACGGTGCCGATTCCTTACCGGTTTGATACGTGTGATGACCTTTAGTCGGCAAAATGTAAAGACGTTCAGTCAAAATAAACGTGAAGAAATCGTAACGTTGTTTGATTTCATGGAAGGGCTCATCAGCCCTTCTCAGTAGAGAGCCTTCAGTCTAATGCCGTTAAATAGCAAGTTCTTTCATTTTCAATACCATCGCATCTAGTGTTACTGTTTACGGTCTAAACGATGATTAATCTTGGCATCGCGTGTCATCTACTAAATGGAAGCATCCGTTTTGTGGTTGATGAATGAAACTTGTACACAATTACAGTGACTTAGTCCTCTGCTATTAATAGTAGTGGATACGACTCATAATTCGTAGCTCAGAGTTTGGCAGATGTGTTATGGATTTTTTATTGACTGAAAATACTGATTTTGTTGTGTGGCCCCGACTTACCTACGGGTTGTATGCATTGACTTATATATTATTGGTTGTATGTCGTGGTTTTGAACCCAGCCAGGCGCTTTACTTTGTGTAATTCATTTCATCGCAACTGCCCCCAAAACGGTGAACGAAAACATCGTGAGGAAACCGGCATGTCACAGAACCAAAAGACATGTGACATCATGTAATAACCCTGGGCCCGAGTGGTGGATTACTGCCTATTCCCTCTCACCAAGAGGAGGCCTGTGTCCCAGCATTGGGAACGTCATATTATATTTTATTATAGGTTGTATGTAGTGGTAAAGGTTTGTAGATACTTACATAAAACAGTAATGATTATAAAAGCTATCAGTAACAGGATTAATATTATTATAATGACTAAGAATGGTAATCTCTTCTTATATTTTCTCCTGAATCTGAAAAGAAACAATAAAAGACTGAACAAACATTGTTTGCCTGAAAAGTTTATGTGACATAATTTTTGAACTACTTCGCAGACGTGTCGACACGACGATGCGAGGAAAGTTTGTCAAGTCGTGGTATAGTAGAGCAAGTATAAGATACTTCAAGTTTTGTTTTCATTTTTGGCATCTTCCACTTGAAGTCAAAAGTTTGAAGACAAGATAAATAAAAAATGAATTCACTAGTGAACCGGTCCAACGATATTGGCTTTCGGCACCCAACAGCCACTCGCCTACGGGACCTAGCATAAAAAAGTGGGTTCTCGGTAAAGACAAGTCGCTACGAATCGGTGAAGGTGAAATAATCCCGTGTCAACTTAAACACTCACCACATAAATAAACTCATGGTAAAACCAGTAACCGTTTCTTTTTGAAATTCAACCTGCAGCGGTCTATACCGAGGGTTGGGTTCGAGAACCCGCTTCTTTATGGAAGCAACCTACCGAATGATCGAGAAATGGAATGAATGGAGCAGATGAACGTTCATTCCTATGTAATTTTTGTCGATGTCTCATGAACGTAAAATAAAACAAAAATGAACATTCACAAGTTGAGACAGTAAACAACGTTAGGAGCATGGCTGACCAGTGAGAATAGAATAGAATATTCTTTATTTAAATGTACACCATAAATATTACAGAATACAAATGTAAAAAATTTACAAGGCGTGACACAATGGCCGGTCTTATCGCTAATAGCGATCTTTTAAAGACAACCTTTGGATGGATTCTTTGGAGGCTATCTACTTAGTTGATCATCATCATCATTTCAGTCGAAAGACGTCCACTGCTGGACAACCTCCCCTAAGCGAAGTCTACTTTGACCGGTTATCTAGTTATCGTCCTATAATTTTTAACGTTATATTTTACTCCAAAATGGCGATGGTAAGTGTTAACTTACCTAGATGTTCTGGAGCCGACAGCTATTAGATACCCTGACTCTCTCAGGTCATTGCCGTTCTTCAGTGGAGGGGTGTTGGGCTTAGCGTTGCTGGTTGCACCTGTAGATCAAACATCATAGAAAAATGTGTGTAAATAATTAGATAACTTTATCACCGGGTTGGTCTCGGCTGTCATTCGTGGATCTTTGGCAGTCGTCACGGGTCGTCAGAAGTCTGACAGCCAGTCTTACCAAGGGTATCGTATTGCCCAGTAACTGGGTTGTGGAGGTCAGATAGGCAGTCGTTTCATGTAAAATACTGGCATTCAGGTGCATCTGGTTAGACTGGAAGACGACCCCAAATTAGTTGGGGAAAACGCTTTTTCTAACTTTTGAGGTTCGTAAAAGTATATTGAAGTCTTATTCAGTTAAATCTGTTGTCAAATAAGTAACAATAATTTTAATCAACCGTCTCAGAATCTGTTGTAATTTGACTGTCTGTTGATGCTATCATTTGCGTGACCCTCGATCAGGCTAACATAAAACAAATGCAACTTACTCTATTTAAGATTCGAGGTCTACTAAACTTATTGTGCTCTTCTTATAAACACATGAAAAACGTCATCTTTTATAAATAAGGGAATTAATACCTACATACAATTTCTGTAGTCCACACCAATACTTGTTCCGATTCACCGTCCAAAAATAAGGAATATATCATCTTTGTTAAATGCACAAGGTTACGTGAATATACATAATATAACAATAGTCTATGATATTATTTAACACAACGAGCGATGTCAGCGCGCCATAATAACAGACTAGTCTAGTTGAACCAATATTGTTACAAACCTAGATCATAATATTGTATCTAGAGGACAATTGCTAAAGCATAAAGTGCAGCCCACATCAGGCGGCTTACTCCCGTATATCCTTCAACGATAATACGAAATCAAATCAAAATATTTTATTTCACATAAACCTACATGGGCACTTAGGTATGGAACGTCGGAAGCTAGGTGCACGGTTCCAATATTGGTCCTTTCCGATGGAGAAGAGCCGGCAAGAAACTCTACGGTTAGGTAATCTTTTAAAAATAATTGGCTTTTACAATGTTTTCAAATTACAGTAGTTATGGGAAGGGGAACCCGTTCGAAAGTACTTCAAAACTTGGTAGTGAATAAATAACTATATTAACTATACCAATAGCTGTCAAATCGTGTTGTCTTTAATTCTTAGGTCGAGTCCCAAACTAATCTTATGTCCGTAAATGTTACGGAGTAGGACACGCCCGTAACTACGAGCGAAACTTCGGATTTCATGATTAGGGATGCAGCAGGGCGGGTCGCACCGTATTGTAATAATCCTCCTTTCGTATTATGAACTATCGCACGTTACAGACAGGCAGGCCATAAGGCGTTTTTTGTATAGGAATGCGATGTGCTGCGACTCGATGCGGCTGTAATATGCGCCAGCCTTTAAACCTTGGTAGGCTGGAACGTGGATCCACGCGAGACACAATGGCTTTTAATTGTTTCTGTAAAACGTAGATCTCTATGCAGAAGAACGGTCAAGAAACTCCAAGGACACTCTTTTAAATCAAGATATTACAAAATCTTGGGTTGGTACATTATATATGTGTAATAGTCCTCCAGGTCATATTTCGGCTATGGCGGCCAATCTCAACTGAGACTAGTCTTTGGCGCGGGAGATATTATAGTGCACAAGTGTGCGCGCAGACACAGGTGGACTCTCTCATTTCTCACTCTCAAAGTCCGATGGGACGACAATTGGACAAGACCGGAGAGAGATCTGGCAGGAATTTCTTAGTAACAGCGTGTTTTATAAGGTGGACATGTGATCCATGCCTCGGAAAGCACTTTAAGCCGGCAGTCCTGGGTACATTATAACAGAGGGGTAAAAGTAGTATTATATTTCTTTATTTATTACTTTTAAGAAGGCTTACAGAGTAATTACAAATCATAGGTAACAAAAATACATTGTCAAGTTGCTAATAACAAGCGTCCACAGTTATAAAACTACTAACAAAATATTGCTACTAAATATTCAACTGCTAGATAAAGCAAGTAGGTATACTCACGGGTAACCGAAGGACCCATGACATCACCCTCTTCTCCCGACCACGCGTTCATTTTTGAATCTTCTACACCACTGATTCAATACACAAACTTACAAGTTTCATTGTCAACTTTTAAACTTTTTACTATTCTCAAATTCACATTATAAAGTTGTTTTCATAAAACTAACAACCTCATAAATATGAAACCATTTCTTTAATAAATATTATTTTCAAGAATTTTCTTTCATTCGTCATGCACAGTTATTTTTTAACGTTCAAATTATTTTTCAATTTATCCGACAACAAACACAGACATTCCTCTAAACTTTTATACGTTTTGATTTAAATGCATCGCTTGACAGACGACTAGAGTTCAAAAAACGTCTTAATAAACCCGGTAATGTACGACAACCTACGTATACCGATCGTCATTTGTTATAAGTTCGGCTACATCGCCTTGTGGTGGCGTTGAGCTTACTGAAAGCTCGCTATGCCACTGAAACTTGTCTGTAGTTTCACTGAGGTGACTATGATTTGGGTTATTTGTTGGATTTTAGAGAAGTACTTGTTTTGTTTATGTCTGTGTTCGTAGAAGTAAACATGTTGCAGCTTGGGGTTTAGGGTGACTATGTTAAGATTGATTTAGATTTTGCCTTCTGGGTTTTAGAACCCGAATGGAGTTGTGTGATAACAGCTATAAAAGAAAGATATTCAAGACCTCGCAAAGTATAGCAAATGTTCTGTATGCAGAAGGAAAGACTTGGAAAGACCAATTACGAAAGATTGATAGATAACATTTCTGTCTGATGGAAGATTTTAATATTTATCGCCGAAAGGGTGTTAATTTTTTTAGTGTTGAATCTCATTATAGTTTTGGCGATCATCGTTTATAGTTTTGGTAAAGAGGCAGCGAAGAACGTCTATAAATATCATACATTTATTAAAAGAGGTTTTTCTGATTTACCAACGAAACTCCGCGAACTTATCCTAATTTTCCCACAAAGCATGGCCCCCATTCTACCCGGTTCACAGGACAGTGGTGATGTGCAGGCCAGCACGCGATCGCTAGTGATGTGCCACTCGGGTATCGATTCAACGGCAATAACCCGTAGCCGTCTCCCATTCAATGCACGAAAGATTGCGTCGTACCTCTGTTTACCTACTCACAGGCACAGCATGCTTCTATTTTATTGTATATGTTTATGCTTTCCTAGTATCAAGGTCGAGGGGAGCTTAAGTGCGGGGGTTACGGTTCTAAAAGATGGTCGTAAATATGAATGACATTTGTAGGTCAAAGTGAATTTTTCTGCTTATGATTTTCGCTATTTCCTATGTAGCACCTTCTAGAAATCTTGATCTTTCTATTGAGGTCTGTTTCCTTAACCTCCCTAGCTTTTTAGCGTGTCGATGGCAAAAATAACATGAATATATAGATTTTTACATTTGCTGGCCCAAAATTCAGCAACGCGAATACCGTACGCTGACGCAGCCATTAGATTCTCACGTGTGCAGGTGACAGGGCATGCGGTGCAAGATGGGAGGTGAGCCATTGCCTGCGGAGAGACGCCGCGCGCCGCATAGGTACGCACCGGAGGACTGAGCCATCCATGAACCCTCACTGGTGGAGGTTGTCCTACTTATACTTGCGTCACGATTCTCATATTAGAGTTTAAAAAGAACATAATATTTAAGTTTCTGAACAGTTAACACTAATATGATTGGTTGAATGAAATAAAAACAGTTAATCCCATAGGACGACATGAGACTTGACTGGAATATTTTATAGTTCTAATCGATAAGTTAACTAACCTACACTACCAAAAATAGGGTTAATTACTATTAACATAAAATTTATAACTTTATTATTAACTTATTCTTTAAAAACATCATTTAGGTATCCTAAGGGTACCTAGCACATCACTATTTCAAGTCGTTCGTCTCACATGAATATTGCATAGTTATTTAGTGATTACGGTCTTTTAAGTCAACCGCGTATTCAAGTAGGCCACATGAATCAGACGACACACAAATGGGACCTACTTAGATCCTAACTAGCTTCTGCCCGCGACTTCGTCCGCGTGAAATTTCACCCTCCTCCATTCACCCTCTCAGGGGTGGAATTCCGAAAAACCCTTTCTTAGTGGATACCTAATCTTCACAAAGAACACACCCTCCAAATCGCATGTCTCTAGGACCAGCGGTTTAGACTGTGCGTTGATATATCAGTCAGTCAGGACTTTGAATTTTATGTATATATAGATTCATGGAACTTGAAAACTGAAGCTTTGTTATATGATTTATTTAAGGCAAAAGCGTCAGGGTAGCTCGCTAAATTCTAATTTTTGTAAGTTTTTGTAATTTGCAGGTTAGTATTATGTTGTATGTTGATTCAAATATGATTCGCGGCCGTAACAAATATTTATTTATAGAATTATAATCATAAAAATCACCAATACAACTCTCTAAGTTCATATTAACCTATTGAATGATTATTTCATGAAATTCTGACATCTGAGGTCAATTCTAATGTGAGGAGTTGTTTTGCTGATTCTAGTGATTACAGTTCTGTTAAATTATATTTGTTACGGTCGCGAATCATATTTTAATCAACGTATAACCTGATACTGACCTTCAAATTGCAAAAAAACGTAAGAATATATTTTCGCGAGCTACAATAGCGCATCCCCTTTAACCACACGCCGTGTGCCCGATGGGATTTTCTGTCGGCCACATGACGTACTTCTTATACAGGGTGTCGTAATCAATGGATAGAATCTTAAGGGGTCATTATACTTATTATTATGAACAACTATTTCTATGGTACTAAGCCTGAAATCGCGAAACTCACTTCACTCACTTCACCTAAGTTTTTGCGGTAAGATTTTTACAGAATCGACCGGCAGCTGTTTCGTACATTTTAACTAGATATGCGAACATAAATGTTCTCGTCAACATGAAATCTCGAAAAAAAATCAGCTGTTCCCTTACTAGCTGACTTTTTTTTCGAGATTTCATGTTTGGTCCCATAGTAAAAGTTGTTCACAGTGATAAGTACAATGATCCCGTAAGAGGTTATCCATTAATTACGGGACACCCTGTATAAACTTTAATGCCCTCTTCAATCCCATTAAGGGCTGACTTTACCAAAGTCAGATAAATTTTATACGTGGAATAAAATTGACGTCTGACAGTCCTAGTATGGAAAAACTGTCAAAAATTCAAAATTTATTCTCAGGATGATAAGACTTATTCTAGGTATAAAAGTTTGGTGGAATGCGCCCTAAGGGATGATTTTTTTTAATCCTTCGTAAGTGCTCACTTTTTTTTCCGTACGCAAAATACGCGCATTGACGTGAAGTTGCGGACACCAGCCCGTATTACCTATTACTTAACTAAGTGCTCACTTTTGTTAAAAAAGTAACTCTTGTGCAATATTTCATGCTTCTAACGCGGTTTAGGTTGTGCGTTGTCTGTCACTGAATGAATGAATTTAAGAATTACACTCGCAACGATAGTGGTAATTTATTGTTGCGAGTGTAATTCTTAAATTCATTCACAAAACTTTCATACTGAAAGATTTATTGACCGATAACACTGAAAGTTATGCCTATTACAAGAATAAATTTGTAAATAGAAAAAGTTTCGAATGTTATCGTTACTGCCGACTACCAACTCCAGCCATATAAAATCCATTATATATTTATGTTATTCAGGTCTGTAGGAACCCCTAACGACTACTCAGTGACCTAGGCTTTAGGTGAGCCCGCTATGTTTGTACTGTGTTACTTGATTAATGATCACGCATCTATACCGACCTGTCAATTACCTACTAAAGCATGACGAGTATAATGTACTCTGTGGCATGACGACTGGAAGGACCTTTCCAAGTAATTTACGTCATTAGGCTAAACGGGGCTATCAAGACAATTAGTGTAAAAGCACTGTTGTGTGTGTGATGTAATGTCCGTTTTCTGGAGCACTAAGCGGCATCTAAATTAATCACACTCCACACTAATATCATAAAGGCGAAAGTTTGTGAGTGTGTGTGTGTGTTTATATGTTTGTTACTTCTTTCGCTCAAACGGCTGGAACAATTTTGAAAAATATTGTATGGATACCTCCATACAATATTTTTCAAAATTGTTGACTGACACCCTGGGATTAACATATAGGCTATTTTTAATACCGATATTCCCACGGTATCGACACTTATGCGGGTGAAACCGCGGGGCACAGCAAGTGTCTAAATAAAAGAACGCTGTTGAATTTGCAACGCTCGACTTAGCGCCTAAAGTTGAAAATCCGATAGCGCGCTTTTATTTACGCCTTCATTTAGGTGTCGCCTATTGTCATTGAATATGGGCATTTAACAAACAATCTTTTTAATATAACTAGTCTTTAAGTGTTGACGCATATAACCTGGTTTTACACAGAATGTAAAATAAGTAATAGACAATTTTTCCTAGAACATATCAAAGTGACTCAACTCTGAACAGGTTCTCTTTCCCACACTACAATAAAACAACTCCATTCAGTACTGATGAAAAAACTTTATTTTGCACCACAACAACAATACGGACACGATCTCAACGCTTAAAGAAAAATATTTACACAACAAACGACGTTCGACAGAGATTACCATCCATGGCCATATCCACCACCGTATCCTCCTCCGTATGTGCCCCCGTAAGATCCGACCGACACGTACTTCTGTACCACGGGCTGCGCGTAAGTCTGGACTACAGGCTGGGCCACTACGTGTTGGGCCACAGTTTGTACCACTGGGGCAGCGTGGACCACAGGCTGCGAGATCACCGGGGCCGCGTGGACCACAGGCTGCGAGATCACTGGGGCCGCATGGACCACTTGCTGTGCTACTTGTACTGGGTGCACGATCTGGGGGAAAAAGAGGCTGGGTCAATTGGTGTGGATGTGACTGGAAACATCGTTATGTCTTCTGAATTAGGATGTTGACGAGGGCATTGACTTGACCGCTTTTTTTAGTTGATGTCAATGTTCTACAAATAAAATCTACTACATTGTACTGACATCACGTATTTTTGAACATAAATTAACTGATTGGGTATGATTAACGTGTTCCTGTACTTTAATGTAAGAAAGACCATGGAAACTACAGTACAAATACAAAAATAAACAAAGTACGAAAGTTAGCGGTTCACACGGAAGCTAGCAATTATGTTGATTAGCGGTAAACGAGGCAACCGCAACAATGATTAATCGGAATATTTACGTTTGAAATTCACAATTCATTTTAGTTTCGTAGCACTGGCTACGAGACGCGTAGCACAAGAAAAATTGTAACTGAAACTAGAATTCGAGCTTTTTGAGTAAGAGAATTGGCTTTTATATAGTCGTATTGATGACTGCTACTTGCTGCATGCTTTTCAAGTTGAGCTCTCACGTGCAAAGCATGAATTTTATACCGGGCTGGTGTCTTCTACTCCACGTCTAAGCGCGAATTTTGCGAGGAGAAGCGCATCATTTGAGAACGGCTCGATCGATTCGGTTAATTTTATACTTTAGATGTTCATTATAGTCAGAATAAGGTATTTAGGTAAAGAAAAAATGGAAAAAAATGCCCGGAAAATTGGAAAATTCGAAAAAGATTTAAAACTGTGTTTTCTATGAGACTTCAGTATGAATTTTTAAAATTTAGCCAGGACAACGTCTGTCGGGTCAGCTAGTTTTAATTAAAACCCTACATAGAGAATGCATAATCAGCCCATAATGTTCCTCTGCGAGAGGGAGTGGGCCATAATCCACCACGCGGGCCCAGTGCGGGTTGTCTTTGAATTTTTGGTTCTAGGTCATGCCCTTTTCTTCACGATGTTTTCCTTCACCGTTTTGAGAGCAGTGGTGATGAAATTATCGCCTGCCTGGGTTCGAACTCACGACCTAAAAATCTTAAGTTATCACTTGGCCACCACGTTGCTCTTACTGTGCCACCACTGCTCTAATTGGGCCACCGCTGCTTTAATTGGGCCACCACTGCTCTTATTGGGCCATCACTGCTCTTCAAACAGAGTATAGATAAAGTTAAAAGTGCTACGAGACACGTAACAGACAGACATTATTGATATTACTCACCTGCTGGAATGAAGCGTAGCTCGTGGCTGGCTTGGCGACTGCTATAGGGGCCGCATGTACCACCGGCTGAGCTACCGCCACCGTTGGCTGTTGTACGAAGCTTACTGATGATAATTGCTGCAATAAATGAAAAATACATATTATTTAAGCCCTAAGCACAAGTAAAAAATATTGTACACGGCGGGCTTAATGCCTGAGGAATTTTCTACCAGTCAACCTTAGGGTGATGCAGAGACAAAATATGGCAGTCGAAACATATAAAAAGATAGCTCGAAAATACCTGATTATAAAATACAAGAATAAATATACATAAATACAATCATGCATTTAGGGCTGATTTTTCAATCATCTGATAACTTTATTCGAGGAATAATTTTGAAATTTTGACAGTTATTTCATACAAAAACTGTCAAACGTAAATTTTATTCACAAATAAAAGTTATCTGCCGATGGAAAAATCAGCCCTTAAATAAATAAAATTTGTCAAGGGAAATAACTTTCAGTAGAGAGAGGACACGAATTCAGCAAATCAGAGCGCCGCCGCCGGGATGTTTCTGTCAACTTCTTACGAATGTATTCATTCACTTTAAAAAATAATCGTCTGGTTGCTGTTATAAAGTTTTCTATCCATTCCATTTTTCTGTCCAAATCCACCCGAAGGTGGACCCTAATGCGTTTCTGCGTATCCACTGTAGAGCGGATTTTTTTAAACGAAAAAACCGAACTCAACTAGCTCGAATGCTAGAATGGTGTCTGTATTAGAACTCGGCTTGCATTAATTGCTTTCGTAGAAAAAGTCTAATTAAGAACTCAAGTGCTATCCGATGTCTATTAGATTAAGGGCTGATTTTTCCATCGTCAGATAACTTTTATTCGAGGAATAAAATTGACGTTTGACAGTTTTTGTATGAAATAACTGTCAAAATTACATCAGATGATTGCAAAATCAGCCCTTAGTAACTTGTGCTCGTCCAGATGGTATTGCAACATATTAAAGTTAGCATTGCCCTCAAAGTGCTGATTCCATCTTTTCAGTGTTACTGTGACTGTTATCCTGCATCATCTCACTGCTGGGCAAAGACTTCCAGCTCTTTCGATCCAGGGATAAAGTGGACCAGTGGTCGTTTGATCGTTTCAGTACTCAATATATTTTTTGCATTCCACAATGTGAACTTAGGTGGTAGGTTGTACAAAGACATTGCGGACCCTGCCGGGCACAGCAAAGTAGGAGAGAGAGATTCCTAAAGTCAGACAGAAATGCGAAAGTGTCTGTCTCTTACGTCTTCACGCTTAAACCGCTTGACCGATTTACATGAAATTTGGTAGGTATAGAGATAGCTTGAGTCCCGGAAAACGACATAGGATAGTTTTTATCCCGATATTCCCACGGGATTGACACTTATGGGGGTGAAACAGTGGGGCGCTGCTAGTTTACCATAAAAAAATAGGAAAAATAATATCTCTCAAATATTCTTCCTACTTATAACATAGAAAACTCTAGAAAATCTGTACTTACAGCAGGTGCGTGCCAATCATCAATGATGCCGCCGGGCCTGGCTGTCACCACCGACAGGATCGCGAAGAGGATCTGTAAACAACATAGCGGTACTGTGATAAGTTGGTACGAGTGATACTATATATCCATGACCCAGTTCTAAACGCCTGACGAGAGACGAAAGGTTGACGACTCCTTTTTTTGTGTCATTTGCAAGATATTTGTGTTGGCATTGTACAGACGCCAGCACATCAAGCTACTACAATCTGTCAAATTTCATTAATAGATTTTCAACTTTATTGCTAAAGCATATGGGTCAAAGTTGATTGGGAAAATTTGACAGTTTCGGGTAGCTTGATGTGCTGCTGTCAGTCTGTACATTACCGTTCCGAGAAGCAATATTAAAAACTTGTCAAAAATGTAGAGAAATAAGAGGTATTTTTGACAGATTGACATTGAGATCAGAGTGTGAACGTTCTTTAAATTACCAGAATTGCCCCTCTGATATTGCCCTCTATTTATGTGTAATGTATATGTCTTTTGTTGGAGATCTTAATGCGCCTTTTAAAATATTTCTCGTCCCGATCGACCGGGACAAGTCGAGTTGGTGCCGATTGGGACGAGGCGAGGCGATTGGGAAACTCGTTCTATTTCAGAATATGAAAAAGTGTTTTGTAAGAGTCTGAAAGTGTTAGTGTAACTTTTATAAATAAAGCCTACATTTTCGGCTAGAGCAATAGAAAATAGAACAATCGAGTTTGCATCACATTACATTAGAGGAACTTGGAGTTCAAAGGAAAAATAATTATAGGAATAATAATATAATTAATAATAATTATAGTTCACTATTTGAGCAAAGTTATTGGAAAGAAAATTATGATTCAGTAAGAAAACTATTGAAGAATATCAATGACATTCTTTGTTTCCTACTTCCAAAAGTAACTAAGTTTTTTAATAAATTACCTTTTAGTTGTCCTAAAAATACACCGTAACAAGTTTCATATTATTATTTTATGTGCCTCGTGTATGTAAGACAATCGATTTTCATAAATATCTAAAGTTAATAATAGCCTTCTTTGGGCTAGAAACTACACCATGAATAACTGATGGATTCTTCAAAGTGCTTCTTACAACTTTTCTTTGTCTTTCTAATAATGGCACCTAGTTTGTTGACATTTTCATAGGACACTCATTACTAGTGAGTTATCATTTTATTGTTGTCAGAATAGAATAGAATACTTTTTATGATATACACCAAATATTACAGATATAAATAAATGTAGCAATTTTACGAAGGGTGACACAATGGACTGTCTTATCGCTAAAATCGATTTGTTTAAGGACAACCCTTGGATGGATAAAGGGAGAAAGGAGAGACAATACTGCAGATAGTCTGTGGTGTACTATTTACATACCTATATACAATAGATAAACAAAATACATAAAACATATACTTATCTATATAAATACATACAATATACAATCATAAAACAAGTGCAAAGAACATAAAAATGACGTTCTGATTAATTATTTAGACATCCACCGTAATGAGAAATTCAATTGCAATTTTGTGGTCAAGATGAGGATAATGATGGTGAAATAGAAACATAAGATTATTTAAAATTGAGTCTGCTATGGTGAGCAGGGGTAGCTCAGTGGTAAAAGCCTCGACTTACGACTTGGAGGTCGTAGGTTCGAACTCTGAGTGCTTGGCCAGACTGGCAGCACGCGGCGGGGAGCGGCGCGTGTGCGGGAACGAGCGCGTTCTGCCTGTCCGCAGTCGAGCGCGGCTGCGTTCTGCGTGTTGTCGTGTCCAATGTTTGTCAAAATATAATATGGATGAAGAAGACTTATTTTTACTAGAATAAAGCTCGAACTAGTTTGAGAACCCCGGTCCACGCGCGGGCCGCCGGGCACCCATTGCGGCCATTTCTATGAACGAGCTATGGCGTGAGTTGCCCGCGCGCTCCCCGCACCGAGCAGCCCGCGCCGCTCACCGCGCCCGCGCACTGTCTGGCACTTAACTTTGTGTAAATAATTTCAACACCACTGCTCTCAAAACAGTGAAGGAAAACACTGGGATGAAACCAGCATGTCCTAGAACCAAAAATTCGAAGACATGTGACATCTACCAACACGCATTGGGTCCGCGTGGTGGATTACGGCCCACTCCCTTTGACAGAGAGGAGGCGTGTGTACCAGTAGTGAGAACAGTATAGGCTGATTATGAGACTCTTATTATACTTAGGTGAAAACTTACAATATATTTTGCCATGATTACCAATTTGTGCTTCAATTTGAGATAATTCCACTTGATTAAAGATAATATTTGCAGCTTAAATAACTTTTCTTTTTCTATTTTCATTTCGTTCATTTATGACAGTTGACAACCACAGAGTACTTTTTAGTTGACAACTGAGCCAAAAGTCAACGTTATTTAAAGTTTTTTCGTCTTTTGAAACATTTCACAGTTTTTATTTATGGTACGACTATACATAACCTCATTTGATGAAGATGAGACTCGAGTACCTCTGAAATAGGATGTTTTTATAACCGGCTTGGTGTTTCGTGACATGTCTAGGTTTTTGTTTACACGTGTTAGTTTAGTAAACAGGTCATCAGCTGACTTGTTGGTGGGTGGCTGTTGCCGCGGATACCATAACTAGAGTACGTTCGTATTACTTATGTGCTTCTATAATTATAAATCTATATAATTATAGAATCACATAAGTAGTACCAAGTAAAGGAAAAAGTTCGAAAACCGTAAATATGGAGTTACATAAAAAAAACCCGGTAAAACTATTTACGTACCTACAAATTTATACGGAACTCTCAGTGCCCGAGTCAGACTCACACTTGTCCGGTTTTTTTTGATGATTTATTTCATAAAACTCATACGTAGAAAAAAGATAAATTAAAAATGGTTTACTTACAAGGGCCCGCATGGTAGTCTGTTACTTCTGAACTAAGAATGTAGAGTGTGCAATTATGATCGCCTGCGCACCTTATATACTCAGACGGAATTTTCAGCCCATTCCGAATAGGGCTGACATCTTTAGTACCTAGGTACGTGACTAGAGTCAGACCTAGCTTATGTATTATTAATAATTACCATAAATTGGCCTAATTTTAATTAATAACCTCGAGTGAAGTCAGCATTCTTCGCCTTATTGAGATGTTTTGGTATACTTATGAGATAATTTTTAAGTGGGATTACTTTGATCAGTTAGTACAACATAAATGGTGTTTTAGCTGCCTATAAATTTATTAGGATTCAACGTAGTAACCGAATCCACGCCTGATTGAGGTCAAGTGCAGGCCTATTCAGCAAAAAAAAATCCATTAGCTCTTACTTTGTGAAAATAATTTTGAAATAATTCGTTTTTTGGTCAAGTGCGAGTTATCCATAAAAATAAGTAAAGACAACTCTTTTTTTTAATGCGTTTCATCTCTGTTTCGCATAAGGTTCATTTAATTTTATGGGATAAACATAAACACCCTTACGGCCGCCTGTTTTAGGTTTTGTAGTGTAAAATGTATTTTTTGGTGTACAATAAAGTATACATAAATAAACAAACAATCTGGACAGCAGAAATTGTTCGGTGAAATATGTTTTCAAACAATTTGAGATTTATATAATTTGGTAATACGAGGAAGATGGATCAAAGTCCTCCTGAAGTGGAGTAGAGGGTTTCTGTATCAAAATGTTTATATCAATTGGAAGTTAGACCATGAATTCAGTATGATAGACGACTTTATTTCTGGAAAGGCTGCTTTATGCTATGTTGAACTTTTTATGATAATAGCCGTCGTTTTTATGTACGTAGGCTACGGATCGATGTTATATTCTTGTGTAACATTATTTTATTTATCGAGGTTATGATCAATGTTATAGACTGAACAATTTTTTTCCAAGATGCCCTTTATAATAATACTAATTATTTGAGTGGCGTGAAATCACACTAATATTATAAAGGCGAAAGTTTGTGTGTGTGTGTGTGTTTATATGTTTGTTACTTCTTCACGCTCAAACGGCTGGACCAATTTTGGTAAAATTTTGTATGGAGGTAGCTGACACCCTGGATTAACATATAGGCTACTTTGTATCCCGATATTTCTACGGGATCGACATGTACGCAGGTGAAACCGCAGGGCAGAGCTAGTTAATAATAAAACTTTTTTATGAGCAAGTAGGTAAGATCGATTCCCAGATTGGGGACAGTGTTATTGGGAATTATTTTTCAGCAATAGCCCGGAGATTGGACTTGCGCCTGTTTGATGACAATGAAGTTTCACTGATTACATGGTACGTTTTTATAATTCTTGAATGAAATAATATAATAACTCACTAAACCTTATTTCTACCTACCTCTTTTATGTTAATCTATTTAAATAAAAACTAAAACCCGACTACTGAGAACACTGGGGACTTACTCTCCAAACTAATTTTAATTCCAATGAGATGCCAATATGATTCCAATGTTAATTTTACAGTCACGTGATTCGGTACTCTTGAAAACAATATTGTCAACAATTACCCCACGCCAAGCCCGAACCCAATTCCACTTAGTTCTCCAAAATGGACACCCAATCTAAAAATCATTTGGCGCTAGCATCGAACTCAAGAGTACGAAACGTCACAATTCCAATGTCGATCTATCGGAATTAAATTAAAGAGTAAGCACCCTGACCTGTATAATACAAGTTTGTATGATAGAGGTCAGTGACTGAAAAGGATGAAACAAGAAAATACCTTCCCGTGGTCCCGTAACCCTCTTTTTTGCCTCTTTTTCGGGTAAAAATTAAATGCTGTTCGTCGGAAAGCGCATCACTTGAGAACGACTACAGCGATTTGGCTATATTTTATTTTAAAATGTTCGTAATTGTCCGAATTAGGGTATTATGGAAAGAAAAATTCAAAAATTGTCCGGAAAATTGGAAAATTCTTGAAAAACTGAAAGTACTTTTTGATAATGTAATAAGTATTTGTATTTACGAATTAATGTTTGAACTGATAACATATGATTTTTATTAGTATAATATCTATAGTTACTTGACTTGTAATACTTGATAGTTCAAGGTTCAAGTAATAAATCAATAAAATTAATGGCGTGTCAAAGGTAACAACTGAGTTGGAAATCCCAATTGAAAATATTTGTACAAGTTAATATTTAATTTAAGGCGTTATCATCGAATATTGATAGAGCCATAACATATTTTCATGCCCTAATTAATAATTTATCACTAAATGGGAATTCAAATAATTAATAATGTATGATTGAAACTGATCTAAGGTATTGCCTAGCCTAGTTGGGAAGCTATGCATCATTAGAAAAAGAATTCAGACTAGTTACAGAACATTTGCTAAAAAAAACTTTAAGGCAATCCTTACCGTATCAGTCATTAGTATTACGCCATTAGGAGACTAGAGCTTTAAGCGTAAGTCTCCTTAGTACTCCGATCCTACGCTCTTTTTTTGTTTAGTACTCCGATCCTAAGCTCTTTTTTTGTTTAATACTCCGATCCTAAGCTCTTTTTTGTTTAGTACTCCGATCCTAAGCTCTTTTTTTGTCTAGTACTCCGATCCTAAGCTTTTTTTTTTGTTTAGTACTCCGATCCTGAGCTTTTTTTTTTGTTAGCCTATATTCTGTCCCACTGCTGGGCAAAGGCCTTCCCTTCTTCATTCCAAACCTTGTCTTGTGCGATCTCTGGTCACGTGTGCCAACGTTATCAGATCGTCACACCACCTTCGCCGTGGTCGACCACGACGGCGATGTCCTCCCTCAGGCGACCGAGTGACGATCTTTGCCCATCTCTCCCAAGCTCTTAACGAAATAAACTATGTATTGTAATAATTAAGGAATCTGTGATCTGGCAAATAATTAAACTTGTGGTAACAGTTTTACCCCATAAGAGGATGTAGCTGATCAAAACTTTGACATGATCCTATAAATACTCTACCAAACCCAGCCAAAAAACATCCGGCGGGGTAAATGCGTAACATACTGTCAGTAGCAATGAGTTTCATTTTTACAGTTTAACAACATTCATTGCGTTATTTACGTTGTTCAGCAGACAAATTTTTCGAACATATGAAGCAATGGATTAGCTATATCCTTCAAAATGATTCAGATTGAGATTGATAGTAATGTGTTACGCAATTAGGGTACTGATTTGTTTTTTTTTAGTTTTGATGTAAGCTAGCAGTAGCGAAGGGTCAATTTATGTAAGAGGTAAGCCGGAGTAGATATCTATCTATACTAATATTATAAAGCTGAAGAGTTTGTTTGTTTGGTTGAACGCGCTAATCTCTGGAACTACCAGTCGGATTTGAAAAATTCTTTTTGCATTTGATAGCCCAATTCTTGAGGAAGGCTATAGGGATATTTAACATCACGCCATGACCGCCATCACGACATGATAGGATCCGAGCAAAAAGAAAAAAAGTTGAAAAGAATGCTAAGCAAAAACGAAGTAATAGCGCGGGCAGGCGATGCGATGCGATGCGACGGGGTGGGTCAGAGTAACAAGAAATTTCACGCGGACGAAGTCGCGGGCAGAAGCTAGTCTTTAATATGATTATATTATTTGTCTATAGAATACTGACTGTTCCACATTTTAAAGGGAAGCCGGTAGGAATCGAGTAGTATGGAAGCTTCGCCACTGTAAGCTAGTGTATCGAATGACCTCATTAAACATCTATAATTCCTACGTTTCTGATACCTACAAAGAGTTTCTTATACGCTATAAATCAACCTATTCTGAATCAGACTTACAACTCGTACCATATGTAAACGCTCAAATAATTGATAACAAACGTCGCTATGTCTACTACAGTCGACGGCAACATGTCTGCGACAAAACCTACATACTGGCAGGTCAGTAACCGGATAATAAAACACATTATGGACAATATATCGATCAATATTGTTAATGAGGTCGGCGCTATCTAGCAACTTACTAAGTATTATGACTGTTCGTCGTGATGACCTCTTACCCCCTTGTATGGGTGACTAAGAGATTACCTCAAGAGATGCTGCAGCGTCCTCTTGTCTACTAATAACAATAAAATGCTATCACTGATCCGTCAAAGAAAAATAAGCTTAATTCTGCATAATGCTTATTTATCTTTGATACACGTTATCAAAGGCTGATTTTTTAATGTTTAGACAACGTGTAAGATAACTTTTATCTGAAGAATTAATATGATTTTTTACACAAAAGCTATTAAGCCGCTATACAGGGTGGCAGGCATTGACGCGCAAACTGCAACCATGAATTCACGTGGTACTAGACCCAAGGGTAGATTTTTTGTTGGTTATCCAAATAAAACCAGCTGTTTCATACAAAAGTGCAATACCTCCGCGGTCAAAATATATGGAAAAGCGTTTTTTTTTTAAATAACTGTTAAAAAAAATTCAGCGCAGAAGGGGTCCAGAATCAATCAATCGTCGATGATAATCCTGTATTTATTATTCAAATAAAAGTCGACCCTTAGAAGCGAGTAGTCAAAATTGCATGTTTTGCTATACAATTTTTCAAAAACATATGCCCAATGGGCCTTATTAGAAGGTTGAAAGTCACCCAAAGGGCAATGGAGAGGGCTATGCTTGGAGTTTCTCTGCGTGATCAAATCAGAAATGAAGAGATCCGCAGGAACACCAAGGTAACCGACATAGCCCGAAGAATTGCCAAACTTAAGTGGCAGTTGTCAGGGCACAGTGCTCGCAGAACAGATGGCCGATGGGGCCGAAAGGTTCTGGAGCGGCGACCGCGTACCGAAAGATGTAGCGTTGGAAGGACTCCCACAAGGTGGACCGACGATCTTGTGAAGGCCACAGGAACTCGTTGGATGGGCGAGGCATAAAACCGGTCAAAGAGGAGATGCTTGGGGGAGGCCTATATGTTCAGCAGTGGACGTCTTTCGCCTGAAATGATGATGACATGTCCTGTTCTGTAATAAGAATAAGGGTGAGACTTTTGTCATTTATTGGGCACAATTCCAATGTTCGGGCTAGATTTGGCCGTTTTTATCTGGCAAATAAGCCTTATATTTTTCTTGGCCTGCTTCTGAATTTTACAACATTACCGACCCATCCGGAATTCAAACTCGATCATCCGCATTCGCTCGACCACTACACTAATAAGGCAGTTGATGCGATTTCAAGTTTATTCAATACTGACGTAGACGTGACCTTGACTAGATGGAGATGACCCGAGTGACTCATCCTTCATTACACTTTATTAGTAAATTATATATACTGTTAAGTAGGGCGGAGCTTCCGTCGTGCATTCATGGAGACAGGTGATCTCCAAACTAAGGACACAATTAACTATCGAACTCATGTGGATGTGCCAAATACAAGCAATGCAATAGAAAAGAAGATGCGTGGAGTGGATTTAAACAAGATTTTTTGATTGTTCGTATTACTATGTCCGATTTCTTGTTCGAGATGACCAGGGTACCGCTAGGGCTGGTTCGAGGAGGCGCAGAAAAAGAGTTCTTGGAAGGACTTGACTTCAGCCTTTTCCCAGCTGTGGGACATTAAAGGCTAAACTAACAAAAAAAAAAAACAAAACACTCGGAAATAGTTTCGTTTGAAAAGTTAAGAGCCCTTACAAAGGGTATGTTATGTTACTTAACAACTAAAGACTTGGGAAGATGATTCGTTGTTAACAGTCCTTTTTTGGTTTATGTAAGAAATTAGAACTTCTCACTACTAAAGTACCTACCCGAGGTGACATGGGCGCAGCATTCAACTAAACTCGAACCAGTGAAACCTCAATTAGTTTAGAAAAGCAAGAAACGATGGCGAAATGGTGATAGATTAATTTAAGCAATATCGCACTGGATCCTGACGTTTCTATCCCTTGATAAATTACCTTGTATGTGGGGCAGGCTTCCGGTCCTGTCGAGTCTATACAACAGCTGATCTCACTGAGCTACCGAAGTTAGGACATCGCAGACCTATCGATCTTGTACTGAGCAATGGTTGGAGAAGGGAATAATTATGAAATACGTGGAGTCGAATTTGTGTTGAAGACTTTGAAGGGCGAGGATGAAGATAGTGTTGTGGTGCATATTTTGTGAATGGTCAGCAAAGTATTGTTTGAGAATACTTAGTTGTTTGTTAGATGTGATTATATGAGTCCTTGGTTATATTGAAGTATCTGTATCAATATACAACATGGAAAACACTCTGCTCATGACCTCCTAGAGCTTATTTGATCCGCATGAAGGACATCCGGCAGATTTTATTCATTTATGTTTTTGCTAGAAACTGCTCCACACATTTCCTAGTCTTCATCTACGAACTCACAGTGTTATGTATCAACCTATCAACAGTAATTGGTCCAAGTTTTGAAGTCGTCTGCGCAAGAGTGGACGGAACGTATTCCAGTCAGGCGTCCTATCAGAATCACAAACTATGTAGTTGCTCTGATTCTCAGTAAATGTATAATTTATTTTTGTGTTGCTATGAGAAATATCAAAAACGGTTCAGATACTTCGTTACGGTTCGGCGAAGTATAGATGTATGCGAGAATTCTTCACTTTTTCCCCTAGTTTTTGTAATGTAACAGATACTATTGGATTTATTAGCAGTTACATAAAAACCTGTATGTCGTTAATATAGAGATTTTGAAATAGTTGTATAAATATTTGTAAGTGTGGCTTATAGGAATTGTAGTCGATATTGTGGAAGCTATTTATGTCAAACGATATAGTTGATGACGTGAAAATATTTGAACTGAGTTTATCAGTTGCACGATTTGTTGCTTCATGTGTGGCATTAAATGACGAATGAAAGAAATAACTTAATAAAAGCGAGTGTTTTTATAATAACTTATTGTATGGTCAAGTTTTTTACGATCTTCATGTACCAAAACCCACCACTCCGTGCCTCGGAAAACACGTTAAGCGTTTGGTCCCGGCTGTCATTCGTGGATCTTTGACAGTCGCTACGGGTCGTCAGAAGCCCGTAAGTCCGACAACCAGTCTTACCAAGGGGTATCGTATTACCCAGTAACTGGGTTGTGGAGGTCAGATAGGCAGTCGCTCCATGTAAAACACTGTTATTCAGCTGCATTCGGTTAGACTGGAAGCCGACCCGGTTAGACTGGAGCCTGATGATGATGAGATGATGATGATGTATGGCATCTATACCTAACTGTGCCCTCGAAACATTTCCTCCAAGTTATTGTTTCTAGATTTTTGTCGACAATAAATGTTTATTGACGCGTAAAAGTGTTTGTACAAACCTTATATAAATAACTTTATTTAAACGCGGATAACTCCTGCAAACAGGCGCGACGCGCGACGCGAATCGCGCGCGCGCGCGACTTGCGGTGCCTTTGTGTCGCGTGTCGCGTCGCGCCTGTGTGTACGAGCCTTAAGGCTTGCGGAAAAAAGTTTCACGACATTTTTTCGCACTGCCTAGCATACCGAGACAGTAACAGTAGCGATATTATTTCTCTAATTTTATCTATGTCTGATTGCCACATTAGGCGTTTACACACTATTCATTTTAGACGAATTACAACACATTCCAGAATGACGTTAAGTCGACCATCCACTGCTGCGTAGGATGTGCAGGAGAGGTTTGCTACGTTAGCTGTGTGGTTTATTTGTTTCATCATCCATAGCCCGACTTAATATAATATAAAGAAAGAAAAAGTATTTATTGCGACTCGTACAGGAAGCTCACAAACTAAACTAAACACAGCAAAATAAAAATCCAAACTATATAAAAAAAAAGTAACAAAAGGAAAATGAAACAGAAAGTCCTATCTATACGAGACCAAAAGGCTCCTATCCCAGCATGATGCTACGACATTTAAAAAATAAATATTGCAGCGCCGGTATTCTAATATAGGCCGCTCTTTTCTTGTGCCGATCCCCACGCTCCTGTGCCAGCCTCTTCCAGGTTTGCCCGCGACGGTAACTATGTCATCTGCCCATATCGTTGCCGGACGACCGACATCTTGTCTTCTAGTCGTTGGACGCCACTCTGTAACAGCCCTACTCCACCTGTCATCATTGCGCCTTGCCAGATGACCTGCCGTACTGCATTTGAGTTCCATAATACGCTTTCCGATACCAAAGACCTTCGTACGTCACCGCGTCCGTTAGTTCGATGTCGTGGTTCATTTGTTTACCAGCCAGCATTCGTACGTAGCGTGGCTGTGGGTCACAGTGCACGATCCCGTCCGACTACATTTCTATAGAAAGCGAAGCTAAGTAAAGCCCTCTTACCGACAGGAGGCCTGTGTCCCAGCAGTGGGAACATTACAGGCTGATTATGATGATGATGAAGCTAAGTAAAGTACCCGGCGATAAATATTGCACATCGACCTTTGGTGACTGGTGTATTTTATACAAAGAATAAAAATAATTTTCAAAGAAGCAAATCATAATTGTTTTAACAGCTCCTAATAGATACTGGACTGTTTGTATTTCGTGCGACAGAGATAACGCTCTACGATGCCGAAATTAGCCGATTGTCTCTTTCCGAAGGTCGATGTGCAATCTTTATCGCCGGGTACTGTAGCTTAGTCGTGGGCCACTGTGGAGCGGTGCCGCTATTTGGCCAACCGACAGATATTGTCGGTGCTGACGGCTCTCCGAATACGGTCAATGATTACAATTTCCGACTGCGTCTTAAACTGACATAGATTTAATTAGGTACTCACATATTGCGGGATATTTGAATTTTAAATGTTTTACCTAAATGCTGGGTATCCTACAATTTTTTTGTTATTTTGCGGTGGGTATGAGTTAAAATTTTGTGGGATTGGTTTTGAGCTTAAAATTCAGAAAGAAAAACTACTAGTAGGATACACTTTTTCCTTGTGCAATTTTGGTGGTTTTGCTTACCGATATGAAACTTTTTTTTTTAATTTTAACTTTTACTTTTGAGAACACAAAGGAGTCTAATAGAAAATGTATTATACAGAAAATTTACCCGTAATCTTTAATTACCTACTATTAAAGCATGAAGAAATACCTAATCTTCGTCTATTTTTCAAACAGAAATTCTTGAAAGACTCACTCCGTATGAACATTAAGTAGGTACCTAAAAAATGAAACACGCATGGAACACCTACGTCTACTCCACCCAATAAGTTTGGTGTGTAACGCATAATGAATTGCCCTCATTAATACGTATGTGTGCTGCTCTTTATGGGGAAACTTGGAAGGCGGAGTGTACGTATTAGGCAAATTTTGAATAATCTTTGCCTAGTGCTTCGATTCCTAATGTATAAATAGTATTTGGTCTAATAGGTGGCGTGTGCTAAAAGTATGCTGAGGTTTTTTGTACATTCATTTAAGATATTTTTTGGCTATGGTAGAACGACGTGTTGTTGGCTTTATTTGATCGGAATTAGATCCATAAGGTTACATAATATCATCATCTGCCTAGCCTTTTCCCAATCATGTTAGGATCGACTTCCAGTCTAACCGGATGCAGCTGAATACCAGTATTTTCAGTGATTTTTTTTGTTTTTGCTCGGCTCCCAACGAATTTCAAATCCAACCGGTAGTTCTAGAGATTAGCGGTCGGTCAGTCAGAAAGATGAAGCCAGTTCTAGAGTCGAACGCAAGTTACTAAAGTCGCTTGTGCAAGCTCCTATAATGCACCCTATATTTAAATATTTTAAATTGATAAGCAATTGTCAACATCAAACATAACGACGTCGCCCTGCACCGCATTATAGTATATGGGTCACTGGTGGTCGATACCACATAAATGATGCATGGCATCGATCAGACATCGATGGTGGCATGGTGGCCGATGGTCGGGTGACACGCGATGCCCCCATGCCCGTGTCAACTTGCTTAAGGCGAAAGCGTGCGCCTCTAATGTGGCGAACCCTATCCTTGAACATTTTATTTTGCAGTGGACGGTCGACTTTATTCTGAAGAAAACCCAGAATCTGTATTCCTTCTAAAGAAATGTTTTTTCAGTGCACTCCCTGTATTACCTGATGATGATTAACAGCCTCTACCGTTGATGAAAGAAAGAAAGAAATAACATTTATTTAGTACAGACTTAGGGCTGATTTTTCAATAGTCAGTTAACTCTTAACTGAAGAATAAATATTGTCGATTGACAGCTTTTAAAAATCAGCCCTACAAGACACAATACACCAGATACATAAAATATACAGGCAGATAAAAAAAAAGCATGCGTGCAATTCACACGTGGTAGAAGTGAAACCTTCAAAAACACTGTATAATGCTTCCTATCTCAAAGCGCCAGGGTAGTGTTGAAGGTATATCACCTCCATGTACTTTGGTAACACTGGCTAGGTGAAAAACTGTTTGTTTGGAATGACATAAGTTTTTCACCAGACTCGACATTGTTCCATGATTGTTCCTTTATAAACCTATACACCTTTCCAACTAAAGCTTTATACTTTTTCATGTGCATTTCGCTCTGCAAACCTCCCCAACAAAGGTTATGGGCCCAGAGCAGTAAAGTGTGTTGTATGTTGTGAAAATAATTCGAAATTCTAAATATACATATGTAAAGTACATGTAGGAAGAAAAATGACTTCGAATGTACGTATAGAATTATTGACGAAGGACAACTACGACAGTTGGAAGGTACAGGTGGAAGCATTGTTAGTAAAGAATGAGTTCTGGGAGTATGTAAGTGGAGAAAAGCCAAAACCTACTACCGATGCTGCTATATCGACATGGAAGACGGCTGACAGAAAAGCAAAGTCTGAACTGATATTGGCATTAGATCCGAGTGTAGTTCGTCATGTAAAAAAGGTGGAGACTGCACGAGAGGTATGGTTAAAATTAGAGAGCTTGTTTGCATCAAGAGGACCTGCAAAGAAAGCGAATTTAATGAAAAGGCTCATGTTACAAAGGATGAGTGAAAACCAAAAGGTACATGAGCACCTTGATTCCTTTTTTGAAGCTGTAGATAAATTGGAAGGTATGGATATAAAAATTCATGATGATTTGTTAACGATCATGCTGCTGTACAGTCTTCCGGGAAGTTACGAAAACTTTACATGTGCCATAGAGTCTAGAGATGAGCTTCCAAAGCCAGAGCAACTAAGAGTTAAAATCATTGAAGAGGACAGTTCAAGAGGAAACGCTCATGTTGACAAAATAGAAGGCGCCATGTATTTGGACAAACATCAGAAGAAAATTACTGGAAAAACATTTAAGTTTAAATGTTTTAAGTGCCACAATTTTGGCCATAAGGCGTCGGACTGCACAAAAAAAAAGGGAGAAGGCTCAAGAAACTCGATGTGTGGAGTCATGCACTAGTCATAAAAGTTGTGAAGCTTTAACTACATATCATGTTTCAGATGACTGCCGCATCGCTGTTGATGCGAAGCGCCGTCAGGAATGGATTTTTGATAGTGGTTGCACTTCTCATATGTGCAATGACCCGCAAAGGTTTGCTGAGATACTCCCTGCGAGTCTAAAATTAAAATTAGCCACAGATTCTTTGACAACCGTGCAAGGTAAAGGTACAGTTAAGTTATTAGCATGTAATGATGATCGAACGCGAAATATTGAATTTGAAAATACCCTATTGGTTCCCGATTTACGTAGTAATTTAATTTCCATCGCCCAGCTTACCGAACGAGGTTGTGAAGTCACGTTCAAGCATGACGTAGCCTATGCATTTAAAAACGGTGAGGTGAAACTGACCGCTGATCGGCGAGGTGACTTATATTACTTGAGGGAACTGGACGCTTCAGCGTCAGTGTTAAGTAGTGAAAGTGTTGATCTGTATCGATGGCACGAGCGTATGGAACATCTGAATGCTAGGGATCTTATGAAAGTACTAAAGAAATCAGGTATTGATCCGATAAATATCGATAGTAACTTGCATGATTGTGATGTGTGCGCTAAGGGTAAAATGGTATCGTTGCCTCATGTGAAGTCCAGTTTACGCTGCAACGAGAAGTTGGGAATAATATACTCTGATGTGGTAGGTCCAATGAGAGTTCAATCTAATGGCGGAAATAAATACTTTGTCACTTTTATTGACGATTGTACTCGTTGGTGTGACGTATTTATGCTGAAAAATAAAAATGACGTTTTGTCAAAGTTTAAAATTTTTAAATGTCATGTCGAAAATTTGACAGGAAGAAAAATTAAATATTTACATACGGATAACGGGACTGAATACAAAATAAATTTTTCGATGAATTTTTAGAAAGTGAAGGTATTAAGAGACGTTTTACGACGCCATACTCACCTCAAAGTAACGGAGTCGCTGAACGGATGAACCGTACGTTGATTGAGATGGCAAGGTGCATGATCTTATCGTCAGGTATTTCACCAAGTTTTTGGGCAGAAGCTGTAGCTACTGCATGCTATTTGCGTAATAGGTGTCCAACTAGCAGTCTGAATGGTGAAATTCCATACGAAAAATGGTTTGAGAGACCTGTGAATGTCAAATATTTAAAAACGTTTGGCACGAAAGTACACGTCTTGGAAAAGGAACCAGGTAAAGATAAGTTTGCAGCACGAAGTTCACTCGGTGTTTTTGTGGGTTATCCAGGTGACGCTAAAGGCTATAAAATATGGATACCTGAGAGTAGAAGAATCGTAGTGTCGAGAGATGTAAAATTTCAGGAAGGTAAACCAACTAAAATTGAGCGTAAGGTCTCAAATGAATCACTAGTTGAACAAAAATCTGAAAAGAGTATTGTGAGAAAGACTGTTGATATAGAAATCCAAACTAAAGAACAGTCGGATATACCATTTAGTGATGAACCTTCAAGAGAAGAAATCCCATTTGATATTCAACCGAATGTACCAGTGATTGATGATGGAGGTGCAGAGAATACAGAACCTACTGGAAATGTTACTTTAAAAAGAGGTCCTGGAAGGCCAAGGATTCAAAAAGGACAAGTTGGCCGCCCTCGTAAAATCTACAACATGGTTGAGGTAAGAGAGAGTAGCGACAATGAGTCATCGACGGAAGAATACGTTGATACTGATGATTTTGCTGGAGCTATTGAAATCACGTTGAAAGAAGCTTTAGCATCTGACGAAAAGGTCCAATGGGATGAAGCGATTCTTTCAGAAATAAGAAGTCTAATAAATAACGACACGTGGGAAATTGTGAAGAAACCTTCAGATCGTAATATCGTAGGATGTCGATACGTGCTGACTACAAAGCTAAATGTTGACAATACTGAGAAAAAGAAGGCCAGACTTGTAGCAAAAGGATACAGTCAGCAACATGGCCTAGATTATAATAAGACATTCGCTCCAGTTGCGAGAATTGCAACTGTACGTTTGTTGGTCGCCTTAGCTGTCGAAATGGGCATGGACATTGACCAGATAGATATAAATACCGCTTATTTAAACGGTGATCTGACCGAAGATATTTATATGAAGATCCCAGAGCTGTTGAAAGAAGGCCTAGAGAAACTAAAAAATGCAGATGGCGTTAATTCTGCAGTAGGTAAAAAAGCAGCTAAAATGCTTGAAGATATGAAAGCAGGTGGTGACACCTGTCGTTTAAAGAAATCTCTTTATGGTCTCAAACAAGCTGGACGACAGTGGAATATTAAACTGGACGAGAAGCTGAGACAAATGGGATTGAGACCTACGATAAATGAACCTTGTTTGTATCACAAGCGCAATAAAGGTGGATCAGATCTTTTTGTTGTTGTTTACGTGGATGACATATTAATCGCATCGACAAAAAGATTGTATATAAATAAATTCAAGCAGGAATTGGCGAGGTGGTTTGAGCTTAAAGACTTTGGTCAAGCAACCTTCTGTCTCGGGATAAATATAAAGAAAAGTGACAATGAGTATTTCTTGTCACAAGAGAAATATATAAAATATATTTTGAAGAAATTTGATATGGATAGTTGCAATCCTGTCCAGACTCCAATGGAAATTGGAAATCCTGTTATTAGTGAAAAAGGAGTAATAAAAACGAAACAATTTCCGTATAGAGAACTGATTGGAGCGCTCATGTATTTAAGTGTAGCGACTAGACCTGATATCGCCAACGCTACGGCAAAACTTGCACAGTTTGCAGAAAACCCGCAGGAAACTCATTGGAGGGCTGCGAAGCGAGTTCTTCGATACTTAAAAGGTACGATAACTCACGGTTTATCTTTTAAGCCGACAGGGTTATGCATACAAGGGTATGCAGATGCAGATTGGGGTAGCTGCGTCATTGATAGACGATCCTTTACGGGTTATTTATTCGTTCTAGGAGGCGCAAGCATATCATGGACTTCACAAAAGCAACGCATCGTTGCGACTTCAACTTGTGAGTCCGAGTTTGTAAGTTTGGCAGAAGCTATGAAAGAAGCTGTATATTTGAACAGTCTGTTGAAAGAGCTAGGTTTACATCAACTCTGTAAGGTAAGAATGCATGCTGATAATATAAGTGCCATTTGCCTTGCTGAGGATCACGGTATACATCATGCGAAAAGTAAGCACATTGACATTAGACATTTCTTTATAAGGGATGTGCTATGTTACAATAAAGATATAACGTTGGAACATTTGTCAACTGATAAAATGCTGGCAGATGTCCTCACCAAACCTTTGCCTCGCGTAAGACACGAATTACTAACAAGTGCGTTAGGGTTGTGTGTGCGAAAGTAAAGTTTTTCTTTTTGTGAATCGTATCGTACATGAGTTGAGGGGGTGTGTTGAAGGTATATCACCTCCATGTACTTTGGTAACACTGGCTAGGTGAAAAACTGTTTGTTTGGAATGACATAAGTTTTTCACCAGACTCCATTTTCTACATTGTTCCATGATTGTTCCTTTATAAACCTATACACCTTTCCAACTAAAGTTTTATACTTTTTCATGTGCATTTCGCTCTGCAAACCTCCCCAACAGGTAGCCCGCGAAATTAATTTTTTTTTGCGTTTTTTACAATTTGCTGGTCAGTATTAAGTTGTACGTTGATTAATATATGATTCGCGGCCGTAACAAATATGTATTTACAGAATAATATAATCATTAAAGTCATCAACACAACTCTCTAAGACCACGTAAGTCGAAAGAATAACTGTTTCATGAAATCATCATTCTTTGGAGTTACGTGGTCACACTGTATAATGCTTCCTATCTCATTTTCTCCCACGTTAAATCTTATATGTCTCTTTTTACTGTTGCTTTTTCGTTTCATAAAATTTCAAATCACATCGATGCTAAAGAAGTTTTCACTTCAAAAAATCAAATGAAATGTGTAAAGTCCGATGTAATAAATCAGCAAAAATGCCCGACAACTAGTGCCTGATGCTGGTTTTCAACTGGACCTGATGAAGATAAGACCTGCTTAGAGACTGCTATACCCATCTAGACCAGCGCGCTAGAAACTTGCCAGTATTTTGTGTAAATCTACATACTGTGTTGGTGTGGACACGGCTTTAAAGTATAGTCCCTCCAAGACAGCGTTAATAAGTCAAGCCGAAAGCGCCAGAGTAGCCCGCGAAATTCAAATTTTCTCAAGTTTTTTGCAATTTGGAGGTCAGTATCAGGTTGTATGTTGATCTTAATATGATTCGTGTGAAATATATATTCATAGAATTATAATCACTAGAATCTATGTAATCTCTCTAAGTTCATGTTATCCTATAGAATGACTATTTCATGAAATCATGACATTTGAGGCCAAGTCTAACTGAAGGAGTTGTATTGCAGATTCTGATGATTATAATTCTGTAAAGTCATATTTATTACGGTCGCTAATCATATTTTAATCAACATAAAACCTGACAATGACCTGCAAATTGCAAAAAACAAGAAAAAATTTAATATCGCGGGATACTTTAGCACATCTCACATAAAGTTTTTAATGTTATTAATTAGTGGGTAGTAGGTATGGTTCTCCAGATGTATCAAATCTTTTCGTAAATCGTGCGTGCAGTTCTTTCGGAATGCTGAAGGTTGAATTCAGTAGCTTTGAGGGCTATTTTTTATTTGATCTATTTAGGGTTACAAACACAATAGAGACGTTGTGTTTATATTTTGAAACGTACTAAAACTGTTTGTGCTATTTTCAGAACTCAGAACTTTTCGGAGGTTTATTTGGAATACAAGATGTGTGACAAATGAGATTTCCCATCGCCAAAAGGGCTCTTTAGTCAACTGAGGCCGCTCGAACTTATCCCGCGGGATGAGTTCAAGCGGCCTCAGTTGACTAAAGAGCCGTCAAAAGTGACGAAATGCCATTACTTTCATCCTACTTATTTAGCAACTACTTTAGGGGATATATTTTCATAAATCCTTCCTTATTGTTACTTTCGTTATATACAAGCAACACAAGTGAATAACTTGCTTCTAGACTTGTAAGGCCTTGCCTGTCAGTGAGTGAATTTACGATTGTTGTTAAGTAGATTATCGAAATACAAGATTTCGTTTGATAAACACAAGAACGATGAAGTAGGTAGGTCCTGTCTTCCAAAAAAGTCAATTTGATGCTAATTGAACCCGTTTCGTGTGAATTATCGTGATTTCTATCCGTCGTCAGATAGATAAGTGCGATTCGCAATATTAGCAGACAGTGTTACCTTTTTTGGAGATCGATCATTTAAAGATTTTAGACGTAACCTAGATGTAACTGCGCTAAAATGCTGGGAACCTAGGTCGTTTTGAGTTAATAGGATTTGGGTGTTTATGGCTTTATTGGCACTAATTATAGTTCTTGGTTATCCTACAACTTTAGCCTGATCTTTGAACTTGCGTATAGTTTTATACGTATAGAAATAAAGAGAAGAAAAATATTTTATTTGGGACACGCACAGAAAATAAAAACAGTAAAAAAGAACATTAAATCTAACAAAATCATGAAAACAATAAAAATAAAAAAAAACATTACAAAATTTTAAGTTTATTTAAGATTAAAACTAGCAAAATAGGTATTGAAAATAACAAAAATAAGGAAGACCTGTACGAGGGCAAAAATCTCAGAATGACGCTGAGATATTTGAAAAAAAAACAAGTACCGCAGCGCTGGTAGGGATGGGCTTATAAGTTAATTTATAATTCTGCTAAGATTGGTTTACCAAGGGGTTTTGCTGCCCTGGGCACAGAATAACTACTAGCACTGCCCTGAGTCAGAATTATTGTATTGTTCAAAGAATGCAAATGGATGAATGTTTAGTGCAAATAATTGATCTTTTTCATGGTTAGTATACCCTAGAGTTTTCAAATATCTACCAACTTTGTTTTCAAATCTATAATTAACGTGGATATAGTTCAAGACTAGACAACTGTTAATGGCGGCAACATCATTAGTTATTAAAAGGTTGATGTGTCGTCCCATACACGTTTCAGTCTAAAAGCTTTTAGTTTTAAAAGGATGACTAATTCCACAAGTTTTAATAATTAACTTTTAGTTTGGTTTTTAATATTTTTCAAAAATAATTTTGTTTCATTCTTGGATACACCCGAGGGCCTAGATAGACAAAGTGCCAGTCTATGCGATATACATAGATATCATCGTACATACTAATTCCATGGCTACAACTATGATGAAAATGTCAAATAATTTATACATACATAAACATAAACCATTATATATACATAAACCTTATTTATGTCAATTCTGTTGAAAGTCGTTGTAGAAATACAGAGAGCTACGAAAAGCGATTGTCACCTTGTCTAGGCCCTCTGGATCTTTTAAAAACGATTTACCACCTTGCTAATAAACGTGTATCAGATAGCTTAAATCGACGTAATTTTAGTAGGCAAGTTTTTAACCACGTCTAAACTTGTATGGAGTAGTGTCAGGCGCTGATTAATTTTACAGGACTAAACTAAAATGTATCTTCTGTCCTTTTCATAATGACATAGAAAGAAAAAGATGCACTGAATTTAAATTTAGTTTAGTTTGTGAACAAGGGAATCAGCACCAGTGTATATATTTTTATCCTCTTTGATAAATAAACATAATAATAGAACACTATTAAGATATCGATTTAGGGAAACCTTTGATTAATTGTTTAGTATTGATAATATTTGTGTCTACCTACTAGAAGTTTCCTAGTCTTTATGAGAAATTGATGAGTGTGGTCTATGGCATAGTAATGTGTCATTTGTATTGGAACGTTTCTTAGTACTACCTGATTTGTTTGTCGTCTGGAGGTCGGACAGGTCATTTGAAAGCTCTATTATTCGAAAGCCAGTAGTTAGCTTCCTTTCTTTATGCTCTAGAGAATCGATCTACAAGAACATTTTGGAGTGTATTAGATAGGTAGGTCTCTAGGAATTACTTATGCTTTAAGCTCCGCGTATAGTAATAGCGTAACACACTTTTTTTTTGAGGATTGGAAATCATCAAATGTGAGGTCATTTGATGATTTCGTGCACTCATTTACGTGTCGCCTACGTACGTTGATCTGACAGCCCTTCTAACAACCTTTTATAGTACAACTAGCTGCATTCCGCGGTTTCACCCGCATAAGTGTCGATTCCGTGGGAATATCGAGATAAAAAGTATCCTATGTGTTAATCCTGGTTATAAACTATCTGTGTGCCAAATTTTATCCGAATTCGTTAAGCTGTTTGTGCGTGAAGAAGTAACAAACATACAAACACATTCACAAACTTTCGCCTTTATAATATTAAGTGTGATTAGTGCGATGGCTAATCTTTGTATCACACCGTGGTTAACTTTCCTAGTTATTATCGTGAGGATAACTTAAAATACCTACTCGAGAAGAGAGCAGTGGTGGCCGGAGAGCTCAGTGGTAACGACCCCGATTTACGAGTTGTAGGTCGTGAGTTCGAACCCAGGTAGGCACTTTACTTTGTGTAAATAATTTTATCACTGCTGCTCACAAAACAGTGAAGGAAAACATCGTGAGGAAACCGGCTTGTCGTAGAACCAAAAATTTTAAGACATGTGAAATCTATCAACCCACACTGGGCTCGCGTGGTATTCTAAAGCCCACTTCCTCTCGAAGAGAGGAGGCCTGTGTCCCAGCAGTGGGAACATTATAGACTGATTATGACACGAGAAGTCCCGTCCATACTTTAACATTTTCTACATAGGTTAAACGGGAATTGGATCGATGCTAAAATTTAACCTAGCCGGTCGATTCTGTAAAAATTTCAACGTGAAAACTTAGGTGATGTGAGTTTGTTTTTACTAGGAATTGACACTATTGACAGCTCACTCCACGCTCACTTCACCTAAGTTTTCACGGTGAGATGGTTACAGAATCGCACTGCTGTTCACAGAAGTCATTAACCCACCCTACCTAATCTTTCAGCATTATTAGGATTAGGTTTTTTTCAGCTACCCTAAGCAATATTGTGGCGACATCTATGCTTCGTTCAAATCATCAGCGTACTAGCCGCCAAACACTAACCTTACGAATGTATGTAATGCTAGTAACTATCTAGGTACTGGAAATTATGTAACGCAACTAACCCTAGTATCGAAATAGTACCAAGAGCGTAGTATAGATGGCCATTCTATCAAAGAGTTTCAATGAAACGTCTGTTCCTGAAATAACTTTTATGTAGTGTGGTTAAGGACTGATTTTCCCATCGCCAGATAACTTTTATTCGAGGAATAAAATTGACGTTTAACAGTTTTTGTATGACTTTCATACTGTCAAAATTTCAAAATTATTCCTCGAATAAAGTTATCAGATGATTGACAAATCAGCCCTAAATGTATGAAATTCAGATAATAGGTATATAGAAAGAGCTTTATAAATACCCTTTTGAGATTCTGCTCTCTGAGCAATTTATTTTATAACATATTTGCTCGTAAAGGGTCTCTTATTTCACCAATTTCAATATCGTAATGTATCTCATTACGCACTTGTGCGGTAATGTAAAGTAAATCGCACGGTTTATCAAGATGCTCCGTCAAAACGAACGGTACTTTTTTAAATCTTAGCAAAGAGTTTTTATTTCAGAAAAGTAGTCAACATTTTATGAATAAAATTAACATTGAGAGATAAAACATAATAAATAAACATTTAATTCTTTAATTTAATTAATTTTGACAATAAATTACAACCATTAATATCTGTAACAAAAATATTAATTTACTTTATTAATAATACTGGCTGTTTTGTGCCTATGCCTGAAAAAAAAAGCGCGAACGCGCGCGCATCACTTATCTGTTAAGAAGTAAAAATTATTCCGCGCGCTTTTTCTTTTCGCTGTACTTTTTTTATTTGAAAATGTCGTCAAGTAATGATGAATTTATTAATTCCACATCGCCAGAAGTCTCAGAGACAGCGAAAAAGGCTACTCTAAGCCTCTTGCCCGAAAAATCGACCGATAGATATTTACAAGCGTATCAAAATTTCATCATATGGAAAACAAGCAAATAGGCAAATTCAGTCCGAGTTTTATTTATTTCCTCGCAAATATGTTATAAAACGTCGTATGACATACGTGCGCTTTGAAAATTACAGCCTCTGCTTTCTTTTAGCCCTCGCCTACGGCTCGGGCAAGCAATATCGCCTCGGCTGTAATTTTCAACTTACCGCACTTATATCATAATGTACTATTATTTAACCATTTACGTGCACACATATAAAGAGACAAGAAAAAAAGAAAATAAATAAAAAACATTTATTTGTTTGTTTTATTATTTATGTACACAAAGTAAAATACAAAGGGATACGACATAATTATAATTTGAGTATAAAGGTAGGTACTGCTTATTTCTTAAGAAATTTCTTCCAGCAGACCTGCGAAAGTAGAAGTGAAAAAGAAATGTAGACAATAGTGTGTGAGAATGGTTACAAGAAGAGAAAAATATGAATATGTATGTGAAGAATCATTTATAATAAGGATTATGAAAACAATTATGTTTTGTAATTATACGAATCTCAAGAGACTGTGTATCAAGTTGATACACTGTCTCTTGATAATCACACAATACAGTCAATGTTGATACTATCAATATTTATGATGTTAGCGTGAGATATACCTACTTGAACCTATGTTAATCGCTCAAGCCAAGATCAAACCATTGGCCAATCAAAACGGATAGTACCTGGTCTGGTGTTCCAGGGAAAGAAAGAAAGAAAAATGCATTTATTCAACAGAGACTAAAAGGTACACAACATATTCGGAAAACTAATAACAAAAAAGTAGTGTATTTTATTGTAAAAAAGCAGGAATATGTGTCTTACGGCTGCGCCAAATAGACTCAGTTCAGCAGAATATATTACGTGTTTTCTCCGGCGAGGCTCTTTTATGGCCCATTCATATAATTTACGGACCGATAGTAGATAAAATTAAGACTCTTGTATCTTTACCAATATCATACGCACAGGTTTTACCTGTGATAGCTTACGCATCTATTTATATGCCAAGTTTGGCAATAAAAATACTACCATTTTGGTAAGAAAACCAATTCTTTTTTGTTTATAGGAACCATGCATGAATGATGGAACTGAAGGATTCTTATTTGTTTTATCGCCTTTAAACGCATATTTACTAACGTTTTTAGTTTAGTTTAGTTACCCGTACAGCAATACATAACATGTCAACCATCATTACGAATACTGTCACACGGACAACGCTAAATTGCACTAACTATAGTTGTCAAAATCGATCACTATGTTTAGCTTACTGTTCCTGGTGACCCATAGACAAGTGACCTCTTTCCCCCATTGCGCAACGGTAGTTAGTCGGTAAGTATAGCTGGGTGTTCCGCGTTCGATGCCGGTCACGGCATGTTGTGCAAGGTTGTCCTTTGTTGTTGTTTCATGGGTGGTTTGTGGATTAGGTTATAATGTTCTATGATTATATTGTTGTTTATGTTTATGGGTGAAAGCACGTGATCGATTGGTCGATCGTAAAGGCTCCTGCAAAAAGACGCGACGCGCGACGCGAATCGCACGCGACATAAAGGCACTGCTAGTTGCGCGACTTGCGGTGCTTTTGTGCCGCGCGCGATTTTATCGCGTGTCGCGTCTGTTTGAAAGAACCTTAATGGTGAAAGATCGATTTTAATTCATAAATCTCCATAAAACTGGATTTGTTTAAATCTGTCATAAAGTCGCGATCCAGCATAATTTGTAGATGCAACACTAACGAGTGCTGAGTAATAACGGATACAAGAAACCCAGAATAGGTATGAGCTTCATACCCATAATCAAACTCTTATGGGTAAGTGTTACTTTTCTGAGTTGGGTGAACTGCTAATCTCTATCTCTACTAATGTGTTTTTTTTTTCGCTAACTTATTTTAAACTCTATAGACTTCTATCTCCTGTTTGTGATATTTGGAAAATCTTAGTAAAAACATCAGGGGGACTAAAAAGGCCACTTTGACAGAATCATAAAAGGATAACATTATAAATCATAATGGACAGTTCACTGTTAAGTTAATCGTATCAAATCCCATTGGTGAAGGATTTTCAGTTATTTTTTTGTCTGTGCTAAAATACCAATCAATCCAATCCAAATCGAATCCCAATCTCTTTGATTATAGACGTAGTGCAGTGAAACAAAGAAAAACACGGACTGTTTTAGCCATACTATGATTCATAATGTTGTCCTTTCATGATTCTGCCAAAGCGACCTTTTTAGGCCCCCAGATTACTTTACGATGATGACGACGACGCGGGGACGTAGGTATGGATGCACTCTAGCGCATCAATACAAATAGCCTTTAGTCTCCATGCAGTCTGCAAGTTGCACGAAATATACAGATCAGAAGGTTAGTGAACCTTAATTTTGTAGTTTGTTTTTTTTTTGGTGTGTTTGTTGTGTTTTGTTTTCTCAGACCAAAGCAAACAAAATAATTGACAAGCTAATTGCAATAGTTCCTCTTCCAGACTACTATTTCTGCATGTTACAAAACGAAACGTATTTAGACTGTAGGTGTGTCAGGAAGTGCTCTTATAACTTGAAAATAAACTATCCGAATTACTTCATCGTTTTTTTTATTAAACTACTATGGTTGACATATCCTTCGGGAACGTTAAAGTATATGTGGATTCTTTACAGTAGTTAATATAGAGAACCCACAGAGTTACTTCTATTTTATTATTGTTTGAGTATTTTGTTTATGGCCCACGAATTTGTCCTGCAGATCTGGTAGCGTCATGTGACGGGTCGTTGAGCTGCCTAAAATAGGGTGCTCACTGCTCAACCCTATTTTTAGGGAGCTCTACACGATGACCAACAAAATATTGACGTGAAAGTGTCTTATGAGATCTACTTACAGAAATTAAAATTTTATTTCATACTTAATAAGTACCTTCAGAATGAGGGTTTTCTGAAATGACGTTCGCCAGGTGGCAGCACTGACACGTCAGGTCCAGACATCTGTCAAAGAGCCTATATTTTCTTTAGTCATGACTGAATAATGAACGAATGAATGAATCGAATGATGAACGTCATCATATATTTTATATTGGAAGACCTCTTGTCACAGTGGTGCCAACTGGTGTCGTAAATTTTCACGAAAACCCTCATTGGCATCCCTCCTTATACAACACCTGCTATATCAGTAATACATATCCTTCTATGATTTCCTGTGTAACGAACTTCATGTTTTCACTGTCCAACGATGGTTTATTACATAAGGCGACATAACCAGCTCCATTTCCATCGATGACATCACCTGCCACCCGCCATGATTCAGGTATTCGAGCCACGTCCTTTTTCCTATAGAAAGTGGTCGCACAACTCATGGTAAGGGACGGTGATGTAAGAATATGTTGTGGGTTTATATGTATTATGAAGGGTTTTGGATGATCTAGCTATTTGCTGAGCTACGGGGTAATTGCGTAACACACTATCAGTAGGAATGGCGTTCATTTTGACAGTTCAACAATATTCATTGCGTTATTTACGTTGTTGCAGACACATTTTTCGATCATAAGAAGCAATGTATTAGCAACATCCTTCAAAATAGGATTGATAGTAAGTTACACAATCAGAGTGCCGATCTAGCTATGTTGATTGATCTGTTGAAGTATTTTCAGGCAGTATCTGTTTGCATGTGTTGGTGTTTCCGACTAGGTAGGTAGCTCAAATGAATATTTGAACAAAGTGGTCGATAGAGTTCTAACCGATTTTCTAGAGAGAAAATAATAAAAAAAAAACAATGTTAATCAGGAAGGATTATATTTTTTCTAAACGATGACAAGCCTTCTGTTTGGCCACAGTATTGGTTATGATCCAAAACTTAGTCAGCCTATAATGTCCCATTTGCTGGGATTGCAGGCCTCCTCTCTGTGAGGAGTGGGCCACCATGGGCGCACTGTAGGAGTAGGCTGATTATGCAATACATTATTTAGATGTATTGAACTCAAGTGTGTATTGATGATTGAATACAGTTGTTCTGATTAGGTAAAATGTTATGTAGGGTAAAAACAAAAGTCAGAGAATACTTGATATACATTTTATTACAAAAAGGCCGTACATTAAATAGTTTTTAGTCGACTGCGGTCGAAATAAACTCTTGTTCTTCATCATTAAAGCTAGAAAATAGAAAAAGACGTCTATATACAACAGTGCACTACCAGGTACTTGCTTCCGAAGCCATTTCGACCAAAAACATTAAAAAGAGATCATGTGAAAACATGAACCAACATTGGTTTACCAAAAGGCGTAAAAAACATAAAAAAATACATTCAACTACATACAAAATGTCAGGTAATGAAAATAAAGTTTACATACACTTTTTACATACATATAGGTCGTTTTCTTTGGATAAAACTATAAAAAATGTGGTATTATAACTACTTGTCATGGTCGTCTCTCTATTTTTAAAGTAAAATATTAATAAATACATACAAATTATGGCAATTTTCAAGCTTATTGTTCAGTATACATTTGAAATGCTTAGAATATCTGAAGTAGGTTATACTAAGTTTAGAGCTGCTCCTTCGCCAAAAGTAAAAAAATACAAACTAAAAAGTTTTTTCGTTTTAAATATGGCGGTATCACGGATAACCTACTTCGAATATAATTTAATTTAAAATGGCGACAGGCTTCGATGTGATTGCACTTTATCCCTAACTTCTCTCACAAAACCTGAACTTATATCCATATGGAATGTGTCGTCACTTTTCATGACGAGCCGCTATTGGTTGAGTTTAATTTTCGCGGCTTTTCATTGGCCCATTTTTCGCAAACTTACTGAAAGCTGACCTTAACCTCGATCCTTACAATGCTAGCATTATTTTCAGGTCATTTTTTGGCGAATATTCTCTCACAGTTCCATTCAACAGATATAAGTCCTTTTTATCATGCACGCACACCTAAGTCTATACTTATCTACATCACAAAATATCATTCTGACTACGCTCAAGAATCCTATGAAAATAAACATTTCATTTTGTTGGATTTCGTCACTCGTTTGATGACAGATTAAAAAGAAAACCCCATATCTGCAATATCGAGGGCTAAACGACTCACAATCATTTAAGAACATGGTGTCAACTCCCCCGAAGTTTATCCAAAAAGTTTCCTACAAATATCCCCGCAAAAAAACACACATTCAAAATTCAAATCTGTCATCGAGCCAGTGACGTCACAATACAGTTTACCATCCGTATTTGGAGGGCACTGAGTGTCCGTGGGCTAATCCATGTCCTAAGCCATGACCGTGGAAGCCGTGGATAAGGGGTGCACTGGCGTAGGATTTGATGATGGGCACGGCGACTGGTGCTGGCACGGGGACAGCTACAGGCTTGGGGACGGCCACTGGGTAGGGTTGGGGCACGGGGACTCCGACCTGGAAAAACAGCATTCGTTATTGATTTGTATGAAAACACAGTTTGGATGGAAAGGTGGTTTGCTACATTTTAGCTAAAACCGCAAAGTGAAGTAGTTTTTAAGGATTATAATCTGCCCTACTTGCAAGAAGATTAATGATTGATTATGCTTGATTACTTTATGAGCTGTCATTATTGTAGACCATTGACACTGACAGCTGTTGAACGCGATTTAGATGGGCTGATCGCGTTCAGTTTCATTGGTAAACTTTGCCCTCAATCGGATGTGATTACTTGGACCTAAATAAAGACGTCACATCGTTATGACGTATACGATTATTTAAGCTTCCTATGTTCTACTGTACTATTTATATTTATGTAAACAAACTTAATAGTACTACCATAATAAGCGACTCAAGTATACTGGCCAACTAGCTAAGTATCTTGTCTGTAGACCGGTCTAGTATTAAGTTCAATTGAGCGGCGCAGGCGACGCTGGCGTGACGGAAGGAAGCGTCGCTAATGTCGACCATTATCTGTTTTACGCTCTGAGAAGCCTTTATTGATTTACTTGAACGGTGTGGTTTCAAGCGGGCTTGTTTTATCGCCGTGGTAAAGTTTTTGTTTTGACTTTTCGAATTGAAACGCGTTGGAGTCTTTTACAGGTGCAGTTTTCAAAAGGTCTTTTTTTTTGAGAAATCACGTTGTTTAAATATTTCGAAGTTTGCTTAGCATGCCCAGTAATTGTTTCCTTCTTCGTCTAGGTATTGAAGACAAAAACTTTACTATACTAATAGTCCATTAAATTTTATTAAATATCATCATCGATGCCTAGCCTTTTCCCAACTACGAGTATATTGGGGTCGGCTTCCAGTCCAACCGGATGCAACTGAATACCAGTATTTTACATGGAGCGACTGCCTATCTGAACTCCACAACCCAATTACTGGGTAATACGACCACTTAGTAAGACCGGTTGTCAGATTTTCGGGCTTTTGAGGACCCGTAACGACTGTCAAAGATCCACGAATGACAGCCGGGACCAACGGCTTAACGGGCTTTCCGAGGCACGGAGGGTTCTTGGTATGTAAAGATGGTCACCCATCCACGGACCAACCGCGGCAAGCGTAGATTAACCTGATCGATCGACTCGTGCGGCTGTTATTACTTAGCCAGAAGCCCCTTGATTGAATTGATGAAAAAAATTTAATTGATTATTTTTTTTTATTAAATATATGCCTATTATTCCTTCCTCTGGGCCCTAAAAGACCATTATTGAAGCACGATTTTTACGCTTATACACTCGTTGCACATTTAATTTTGAGACAATTATGTCAAACTGTGATCTAATAAAACAAAGCAAGGTGCCAAGGCCATATGATGGCACACAATCAGGGAAGTCAACGTTATACAATGCACACCATACAGTAATCGTAATCGCTTCATTAACCCACTGGCAGCAATACGTAGGTGAATCGGCTCCATAGGAATGACTTAACGTAGCCACACGGTGACAGAATCTTAAGTTATCGTAAGAGGTTCACATAGAAATGTTCCGATTTGGGTTTCTGACGCATGTCAACCTTTTCTTATTGTTGTTTTTGTTTTGTTCTTTTTTGTGTCATGTTTACCGCAAATAAACGTATTTTCTTTCTTTCTTTCTATTTATCAAGTTTCGACGTTGTTATATTTTAGTTACAGCCCTTTTTCGAAATTCCTAAGAGGGTGAATGGGGGGAGGGTGAAATTTTACGCGGATGAAGTCGCGGGCAAAAGCTAGTGTCAATATATTATTTTAGTACAAGTATGTTAGACGAATTGGGCCCAGCAGGTGGCCTCGCCAATCTTGGCATTAGTGGTATTTTTTAATTCTTCAGAAGTGCAGGTACATGGACACTTTGGTTACCAACGGATCACTTTGAAACGTTGGAGTATTCCAACGGGACATGGTTTGGAGTGCAAATGCGGTGCTCCTGACCAAAGCATGTCCAAAATCTTCTCTATGAATACTTACTTGTTTAATGACGGGGTAGGGTACAGCATGGGGTACGGGCACGGGCACGGGACGGTCAACGGGGACGGCGACGTGCCTTTCCACGGTCACGGGGTACGGCTTGGGGACTGGCACGGCGTAGGGACGGTCTACAGGAACGGGGACGGCGACCTGGAATAGAGATGATGACGTGGTTTTATTCGTTTGTTGTAGAAGTGTAGACGGTCTCTTGAACTATGTCTGAGAGAAGTGGAGAAATCTCATCTCATACAGAAAATACATGATTCCAGAATGTAATCGTTATTGTACTTAGAACTGGAATATACAGCAGATAAAACGCCAACGGTATTCAAAAGTTTTTAAACCTCTCATTTAATTTAGCGTGACAATCACATCACATTATATAATATTATAAAGGCGAAAATTTGTGAGTGTGTGTGTGTGTTTATATGTATGTTACTTCTTCACGCTCAAACGGCTGGACCAATTTTGATATAATTTTGTATGGAGGTAGCCGATACCCTGGATTAACAAATAGGCTACTTTTTATCCCTATATTCCCGCGTGGTCAACATTTACGCGGGAGAAACCGCGAGGCGCAGCTCGCCTTTGAAGAAGTACATTACAAGAACACCCACCTTGACAGCAACGGGATAAGGCCTATCAACAGGCACAGGGTAAGGAGCAGGCACTGGCACTCCAACATGCTTCGTCACAGTCGTGTGAACATCAGCGCCAACTATAGTCCCGCCAATAGGTCCCCCGATCAATGCGCCACCATAACCAGAAATAGGTCCTGCGATGTGCCCTCCGCCAATGTGCCCCCCTAATGGACCAGCCGCATAACCGTGGCCCAAAGACAGGCCGTGGCTTATCAATGGAGAACTCAGGCCATAATGACCTACGAGGCCACTTCGCTTCTGGACAACTTTGCTCGGTTCCGGTTCCGCCAGAATCGAGGCTGCCAAGAAAAGTACTGCGATCTGGAAATAAGAAGAGTTTTTTTAACAGGGTGTTTGTTCACTTACAATTATTCCGAATTTTGTTAGATAACCTGTTAATCATTTCGTACTGATACAGGCGGCTACACTTTATGTCTATTTATAGTGATCTATTTTCTGAATATCTTAAAAGTTTCCTTTAGGTAGTGATTTCAAGCTTATTAATAGCTATAGACATTACCCGAATCAGATGATAGCAAAATAAAACACTTCCCCTTTATTCATAAACGTTTCTTAGAGTTAAGTGGTTGGCGACTGTTATTTTTAACGTTTAAACGTCTCTTAACTCTAAGAATCCTTTATAAATAAAAGGGAAAATTCTTATTTCATCAGTAATAGTAAAACCACACTAAAACATAATCAATGGTCACTACCCCGTCAAAAAGCTATGCAAATGACGAGGAAAGTGTCAACAACGCATCCATCGCCAAAATCGATGGCTCGGATGCATTTCCGCATAAATTAAGCAGGACAATGCATCCGATATTACTTTTACTTGTTGCGTGATATGACTCCATCACCCATCACCATGCCTACTTGATATGCCAAGACGTACAGTCAGAAACGAAATTTGTATCGCAATCGGAATTACAATGAAGGGATTCCTTGCTGTCGATGCTTGCTATGGATATTAGAACATGATTTAAGCGTGTCGTCGGTTGCGTGTACAGTCGGTGACAGAATACGGTTGGTTGATTAGTTAACGGAACGTGTAGGGACTGTTCTTGCTGGCGCTACTTGCAAGTAAAGGCATATAGGGGGGGTATATTTGGCGTTTGGTAGTGACAGCTTAGCTTTTAGACTAGAAACAATGTAGACAAGATATTTAGTACGTGGGAATACTAAGTTACTGTTTCTTTACTTAATTGGGTCAAAGTATTTGCAAGACACTATCTATATCACGATACCAGCCTGTATTACCTATTATAAAATTCAAAGTCCTGACTGATGATATATATCAACGCACAGCCTAAACCGTTGATCGTAGAGACATGAGATTTGGAGGGTTCTTTATGAAGAGGAGGTATCCACTGAGAAGGGTTTTTCGAAATTCCACCTCTAAGAGGGTGAATGGGGCGAGGGTAAAATTTCACGCGGATGAAGTCGCGGGCAGAAGCTAGTTTTATTATAATACACAGAACGAATAGCATAATCAGCCTAATTAGAGGCTGATTGTTCTATTTGGTCTGTGTGTCTGTGGGAACATTAGTTCCCACTTCTGGGACACGGGCCTCCCTCTATGAGAGGGACTATGAGGGGCTTACAATCCACCACGCGGGCCTAGTGCGGATTGGCAGATGTCAGATGTCTACGATTTTTTTGTTCTAGGACATGCCGATTTCCTCACGATGCAGATGGTTTCCTTCATCGTTGGGTTCGAACCCACGACCTAAAATTCGGAAGTCGCGGCCGTTACCACTAATCCACCACTGCTCTACCAGACTGAATATCAACTACCAATATCACGCCTAAATTCTCCGAAAGGGGTAGCCAGAGGTCTATGGTACCCCCATCTCTCTAATATTGTCTAAGTCGCATGTAACAAGGGGAGCTCACCCCTTGTAACTTATTGCTATCAACCGCCACAAGGAGAGGTATTTAGGTAAATAAACCTGTAGGTAATGTGCACAGTTAGATCATAGCTCCAATAAAATGTGGATCAATTAAGGAGACCTGATCAACTTATACGGATGTTGCTCGAATTGAGTCGGGGAAAGCGATATACAGAGAAAAAGAACCCGTGTGTTATCTAACTACCCGCAACTTGATAACTTTGCGTGGTTATGTGCGTGTAGCAAGTTTTTAATGAAACTGCTTTTTTATCATTTATTTATTATTAAACATATAATCATGCCTGATTTCCTTGAAGGGTTAGACAGAGTTGCCTGGTATATGTACAGACGCCAGCACATCAAGCTACCCAAAACTGTCAAATTTTCCCAATCAACTTTGAACCTAATGGTTTAGCGATAAAGTTGAAAATCTATTAAAGACATTTGACAGATTGTAGTAGCTTGATGTGCTGGCGTATGTTCCTATTCACATTCCGCCAGTCATGGTGTGAGTCTCGTGTAAAAGAGGGCAAGTATAATAAAGTGAAATATAATAGTTTATAAAGGCAGGGAATTAATTGTTTTTCTTTTTGAAAATTTGAAATGACCACTTAAATTGCCCATAAATTCAAATTAAGACTCATTCCTTGACAGTAGTATGAATTGGGCTTGTGTCCGCAACTCCACATCTAAGCGCGCATATTAACTACGTACAGTAGTATGGAATGGCTATGACACGACTAATTCAAAATAAAACAATTATTTCCCTGACCGTATATATTTCAATCCGGCCGTCGAGAGTGCGTTCCTGACACCTGTCAGTTCGATATTCTAGTAGATAATAATGATCAAATTCGCAAAACACTTATTCGTTTATCTATGAAACTGAGAGGTGTCAAGAACGCATTCTCTCATCGCACTATAGCTTGGTTTAGAAGTTGGCTGGGGTATACTGAATTCAAAAGTCTGAAAACTAACCACGGTTTTAGAAATTCCGGCCATTAAAATTGATTGCAAATCTCATGCCAATTACTAGTAGTTTGATAGTTTTAGTTAGTCGATTACAAAAGGTAACTTAAGATTTACTAAGTTTTCAGAAACAGAGTATTGCTCTGACGTAATTAGGTGAAGCCTATGAATTGCAACAAGCGATACTGTTTGATTAATTGATTGTTTGTTTGATTAATTAACAAAACGGGACTTCGCTTTTAGAGCAGCTTAAACTCACGAAGCGTTCATTTATTTAGAAAAAGTATTGACGTTTCAGTTGTAAAATAGGGAGGTTTATTTTAGGAATTCTGTAAAAATCTCACCGTGAAACTTAGGCGAAGTGAGCGTGAAGTGAGTTGTCAATAGTGTCAATTCCTAGCAAAAACAAACTCACTTCACATAAGTTTTCACGGTGAGATGGTTACAGAATCGCACTGGTGCTTTTTACTCGACTTCGTAAAAGTCAGAGGTTACAATTAATAAAATTGAATAAAGGTATCTAATCTAATAGATATAATCTAATAGAATATAGACGGTCCAACTTGGAAATTGCAGAGGTTTTCCACTATATTACATTTAATATTAAAAATAATTGAAACCTTAGATTGATAGTCAAACAAATATTTGAGTAGATATTATGCAATTTCTGCAGTTATTAATAAAGTGATACACTTCTTTTTTTATTATTTTTTCCCAAACTTAAACTAATCGTACAGTGGTTGACTTATTTTTCGTCATAATTTAAGGGGTTGCACATACCATTTAATTAAGATTATAACTCTGAATAAACTTATCAATTTAAGGAAATGAATGGTTATATTACCGATAGTTGTTACATACTATCGGTGCACTACTGTGATCATTTAGATTGCATTCTGCATTAATTAGTCCGTGGGAAAAGCGCGCGTAAATTATGATTTTGTTAGACGTACTTGCTAAATTACTTTTTGTACATTGCAACATTGTCAAAGACAATTGTTTTTAGTCGATATTGTATTTGAGCGACATGCTTGATTTATTTTAATTTCGGCGTAATTATTGTGAATATTCTTCATTTATTTTTATTTCAGTCTAGTCATTATGAACTAAATTTTAGTTGTACTAAAACAATAAATGATTTTTTAAACAGCACACCACGGGACCTCACTAACTATAAAATTTTACAATTGCAACTATGTCCTAGTTGACCTAATTTTAAACTTACGTAAGCCTTCATATTGAAACAAAACACTGCACTTCAACTGTTTAACACTGTTAGGATCGAGCCACACTGTGCATATGTGCTCTAAGGCCCACCATCCACTTATATAAGGCTGGCAGTACACCACCCCACTATCAAACCCATTGGTTTTAACTCCAAACGTCACTATTTGCAACACTTAGTACTTGTGTTGCAGGTATACCGACAATTTGGACGTTATTCAAATTAGCTAAGATTGCCTAGGCTTTGTTTTTGTAATGATCTCTGCGTTTGTAGGTTGTCTATGAGTGTTACGGGTTGTGATCTGATTATGAGGATGTAATTCAGTAGAGTTGATTGAGATTGACCATTTAAGGGTTACATCCACCTCTGATATTTTGATTAAAACCACTGAAAAATTATTATATAGAAAAAATATTAAATACCTACTAACCTCTACCTACCTGTCTTTCAATAATACCTACTTTTATGAATTAGTGGTGGATTTGGGCTCTCTATGAAATGTCTATCAGATTTCGAAGAAATTTGTAGGTAAACGTTTATTTTAGTGAACTTTTACGTTCATTAATGCTCAAAAAACAGCTGGTATTGAGGCACTCAGCTATGTCTGTGTTTATGGGAAATATTTGCTGTATTACCCTATTTTAACAAAGTTCTTAGACTAGAGGGATACATGTTTGGAATTTGTTGTTAGTTTCTGTCCCTATTTGGCGAATAGTCACAATTTATGAGTAAATGGCTTTTTTACTATAGGTATATCCAAATTAAATTTATTGTTTACAAGATTCCACTATTGCAGCACCTTCGTTTTGAAACATGTCCTTTAACCCGTCATCCACCAAAACGCTCCAATTCCAACTTTCACAGCGGCACATTTTAACAGCTTCCCTAACCAACTTACCAAGACCCGTGTCCACAGCTCGTCCACGCAATCTATATCTTCAACCAACTCCTTTTCCTGTACCCTATATACCACGGCAGGTCATTTTAACTGGTCGTCTCTTAAAGTAATAGTGTCCGATGCATTTTGACCAACTTATCTGTGAGACGGCCGTTTTTGGAACTAACATTTTGAATGATACATAAAGTCGTTTTTTGTTTAACTTTTTGGTTTTTGTTTGCAAACAGCGCCACCAATAATTGTACAGATTAGGTGGTCGAATAGTATTTGTCTACTGCTCTAATAATGACGGATATTATGGCAAAGGTAGTTTAGTGGAAAGGATATTTTGACGTGATCGTAATGATACCTATCTAATAGATAGTATCCTTATTGAGTGGTATCTAATTTGTTTGCGATAGCTGCTATTTTCTTATGAAACTGAGAGGAGATTTTGTCATATCCTGCTTTATGATATGTTTTTATGCGATTTGATGGCAATCATGCTGAGTACTAATGATGGATACTGTCGTTTATACACAACGTGTAACTGATATAATTATAAACCTAAAAAGGGGTCATTGTACTCAATTTTGAGTAATAATTATTATATCAACAACTTTTAATATGGGGCCAATCCTGAAATCGTGAAAACAAAAATCAGCTGCTCAATACATTTATGTTCGCTTAATTCAAGAAAAGAAAAACCGGCCAAGAGCGTGTCGGGCCACGCTCAGTGTAGGGTTTCGTAGTTTCCCGTCCGTCACAATAAGTGTTCCCACTTATGTGTTTAAAGGTAAAAAATGCTTGCATAATTATACGATTATACTACAAACAGTCCAGAAATTATTTTGTACAACTTTTTGTCTTTTTTGTACAAAAACTGTTGTTTCCATCAAGTTCAAAATAATTTTACTAGAAAGTCCTTATATATAAGTTTTTTACTTATGGAGCGATTATTTCCGAAATTATTGACATTATCAAAAAATGATTTGAGTAAACCCCTATTCATTTTTAAATACCTTTCCAACAATATATCACACGTTAGGGTTGAAATTAAAAAAAAATCACTTCCCACTTTACATATAGGGGGGCTACCATAATAAAAAATTTTTTTTCAATTTTTATTTTACCGCTTTGTCGGCGTGATTGATATACATATTGGTACCAAATTTCAGTTTTCTAGTGTTAACGGTCACAGAGATTAAGCGAGGACGGACAGACAGACAGACAGACATGGCGAAACTATAAGGGTTCCTAGTTGACTACGGAACCCTAAAAAGAAACACAGAACCGGTCGAAGTGGCTTGTGGCAAGTGCTTGGGGTGGCCTTTGTCCAGCAGTAAAAGTCAAAGTATGTATTTCAAATAGGCACATAAAAGGCACTTTTGAACGTCAAAAATTACAATAAAATAGAATTGATTCTAGTCGCCCCTTCCAAAAGGTAGTTTTCGCATGGAGAAGAATGGGCAAGAAACTCCATCGTTTCTCTTTTAAAACATTTTACAATATTTTGCATTAAATATAAATTATAAGTGAAGACGATGCGATGCACCTAGAATAAAATGACTAAGCCATATTGGGTAAAAAATTAAAAATGAAACAATGACAGACAAATGAATTATGGGATAGATACATGATGCTCACATATAAACATTATAAAAGTAGATTTTCATTAAAAAAAAATTAACAAGTTATAAAGTCAGTGTGTGCTGAGTGGACGTCTTTCTGCTGAAATGATAATGACGATAATGAATTCGGAAAAAATAGGGAACAGTTGTTTTTTTTCCACCCTTTTACACTTATTTTAATTACACCTTGTAGACACCAAGATGTGTGTCGAAGCATCGCTAACTTTCGAGCATCGTCTCTTCTCTTCTCTTTCTCTCTCTCTCTCTCTTATCTCTTCTTCATGTTACAAGTTCCATTAATCCTACAAGGTAGTGCTTCTAAAAATATTCTGTTTTACGAGAAGCTCTAAAAACAACATTGATCCTACCAAATATTTATTCCTGAAAGAATAATTCGAGACATCACCAAGCGGTTGGTCGACTCTTTACGTGATCCGAGGGCTAGCCTGTTTTTTGGCCAAAGAATCAGCATCGCCATACAACGTGGCAATGCTGCCAGCCTTTTAGGTACTTTTCCTGTTGACAGCGATACGGGTAAATTTTTTGATGCCCTATGATTATTTCCCTCTTTTCTTTTTTTAATATTTAATGTACTTACATATTATTATAATTATTTTAAATCTGTTAGCTTATATTATGGAAATATTATCTTGTTTGTTAGTTTTTTGAACATTAATCTAAGTGTACAATCTAAGTGTACAGGTCTAAGTGTACATAGTCATACTTTGTACTAAATTTTAAGTTTCGTGTTTAGCTAAATGCTAAAACAATAAACGATCAGTTTCATCGATTTATACCACTTAGTTTAATAAGTATCGTGACATTTCCCACGGTAACGAATTATTCATAGTTAGGCCAAAGCAAGCGTAGGACGCCACCTAGGACTCCGTCGTGATGATTTATGAGGACACTGAAACATTGGATGTCTTCCATTTGACATGACTCCTGCCAGCAGGTCTACAGATTAGTATGGTGCCGTGATTAAAAATGAAGAAAAACTCCCGAGGAAAGTTTTTTTTATCAGGATGGGAAATCGTCAAATGACCCCTCCCGCTCTGGGTGGAGCGGGAGTGTCAGACTCTTACTGACTAAAACCCACCCGTGTTCCTTCCTCAGGACTTTATGTTCCGGGCCAGCGGTAACCCTTTCGGACAATCCCGCTGACCGCGAGGAAAGTGTTGAGTATGAATGTGGATAAGAGTAGGGTAAGACCAAAGAAACGAAGGATGAACTACGTGGGAGATATTAATATGGCTAGAAAGGGGATGACTATCGAGATGACGATTAATAGAGAGGTATGGAAGAAAAAGACATGTTGCGCCACCCCCAAATAATTGGGATACGGACAGGAGAATGATGATTTAGAAATAAATACAATAATCCATAATATAATATATATAATACTAGTAATCCATACTATCAATACTAATATTATAAATGCGAAAGTGTGTCTGTCTGTCTGTTACCTCTTTACGCTTAAATCGCTGAACCGATTTAGATGAAATTTGGTATAGTTTGAGACCCGGGAAAGGACCGGAAACCCCCCGGCCCCGACTTACAAGTTGTAAGTCGTGGGTTTGAACCCAGGCAGGCGCTTTACTTTGTGTAAATAATTTTAATACCACTGCTCTCGAAACGGTGAAGGAAAACATCGTGAGGAAACCGGCAATTTTTTGTTCTAGTCACATATCTTCGAATTTTTTGTACTAGGACATGCCGGTTTCCTCTCTCTAGAAATCTTCAAAGAGAAATAGATATCTGCTAGGCTACAATACGGTTTCCGCTCGAATTTTTCTTGAAAGAGTATTAGATACTGTCCAAGGTTCTGTGTATTGTTCTTGAGCCAGGCGTAGTGTAAACTAATTCGTCTACATTTGTCTCAACCTGCATTTTTCTACGATTTCGAGATATTTTTCGAATTACCTACTTAATGACTTGAATTTGGCTAACAGTCAGTCTCTGAGCAATCCCTTGGGATTCATTAAACTGTAATTAAAACCTCTGATAAGTATCTTCGAAAGGATCTAAAATGGAACAGATTACAATAGAATATTATATATATTATTTTATATATTTTATTTATTATTTGAGTATTGAGTATTATTTATTGTTGTTGATCTACAACAACAATAAATAATACTCAATACCACTTAGCCACAAGGATCGATCAGGTTAAGCTATGCTTGCCGCAGTTGGTCCGTCGATGGGCGATCTTTACATACCAAGACCCCTCCGTGCCTCGGAAAGCACGTTAAGCCCGGCTGTCATTCGTGGATCTTTGACAGTCGTTACGGGTCGTCAGAAGCCCGAAAGTCTGACAACCAGTCTTACCAAGGGGTATCGTATAATCCAGTAACTTGGTTGTGGAGGACAGATAGACTGTCGCTTCAAAATAAAATACTGCTGTATTCAGCTGCACCCGGTTAGATTGAAAGCCGACCTCAACATAATTGTTGTAGATGCAATAGTAATATATATCTTATGACTCACTATCGATGATCGTGCTTCTTGTTTGGTCAAGATGCGTGCTTTGTTTTACTTTCATTTTCTTTGAAACGTGAATAGGTTTTCTGAACCTGTTGGTGAACTTATTCAGTTTCGATGACAAACTGTCGGATAATATTTATGTTTTTATGCTACATCATAATTCATGAAGGATCCAAAATTTCAGTATGATAAAGAATATTATAAAAATCTAAGTAATATTTGTAACAGGTTTAGTCGGATAATCAATAAAAACCGGTCAATAGCAAGTCGGACTCGAGCACCCGGGGTTCCGTAAAATCATAATAATATGTTTTTAAATTTTCATCGGCGAGGCCTATTTTCGTCAGAGAATTTCAACACTGCGCACTGTGGTGTAGAATATTGCAGTTTTAGGTCAGCGCCATCTTTTGTCCTATAGTGGAACTAATATCACTTTTGTTGATGATTTCTGAAAAAGTCTTCGAAGTCGAGACATCGTTTTATTTATCCTGTAATCGTTACATAAACTTCTATCATCATCATCAGCCTATAGCAGTCCACTGCTGGACATAGGCCTCCCCTAATGAGCGCCATAGCGCCCTGTCTTCAGCTTGACGCATCCAGCATCAACTTCTATCACATAGAATTATTTCAGATTTTTCTCTTTGCAAACTTCGGAGATAAGGGGGTGGGAACAGTATTTACACTACATACATACATTTACATTTTTCATCAAAAGTCGAAAACTATGCGGCCTAAAAAAAGAAAAACATTTTGAGAATTTGTGCAAACTGCGCTCTTTCATATGATATCGCACATGCCCTAGTAGCCCTACTTAGAATTTTGCAGAGCCCGTATCAGTCCCAGTAGCAAAAAAAAAATCTTTCTTATTTACAAAATAGTTGGGCAAACTTCGATCAATAATAGTACTAGATGAATGATCAGGAACAAAATTAAGTCGCTAAAGTGGCCACGTTTGCACACACATAAACATTTATATTTCTTACTACGAACTGTAGAAAAACGTTTAATAATATTAACAACTCAAATTATTATAAACCTTAACACTCTAACATAAAGTTGTATTACGAATGCAAATGATAAATATTTAAGTCCTTCTGTCATCGGAGATAGGTTAAAAGCAATAAATTTAAAATGTCACTTGAAAATAAAAAGTCATTTTTATAATAACTACAAAAATATTTATTCTAAAATGAAACTTAATTTCTAAGCAATAAGGTTAAAAACATTTTGTTGACAATTTCGTGCTTACTGTATTTTGGAACTAGACGTAGTTCTTGGTATTGCATTTCAATGCTTAGAACACAGTAAGTATTGGAGTTGCAGAATATAATATTTTTAGGCGAAGGTTCGTTTTGTACGGTGGCAAATATTTTTAACCGATTTAAAAAAGTAGGAGGACTAAAATAGTACCATTGTGTTAATCGGTGTATTTAAACGTAATGTATGTTTAATTTCCTTTAAACAGATTCAGCTTGTTATAAAGTTGTCTTTTGGAATCAATTTTTATTTGAGCGGTTTTATTTTTCAAAACGTTATTTTACTCCAACTATTTTAATACTTTATGATAATTACCTGCAATTTGGGAACCGCTGTTTTTAGTAATCTACGCCTTTGCGTGTTTCCTGTTATGTCCAATCTGTCAAAATGAATCGAACATATTGTCGAATTTTTAAAAGGTTTGTATATTTGTTCTCCCCTTTCTTTCGCGACAATAGATACCCATTCTGCACATCGAAATGGGTCGCTAGGAAATCTACAAACAGAAATAACATTTAAAATAACACCACTCCATGCCCCTGTTCCACAATAGTCGATGTTTGCTAAAATAGTTGGCGCGTTGTCGCAAACGTTGGCCAAACAATCATAATATTTGCTCATTTATTTATATTTACTATTTAATTGTGTTATTATTTTATGAAAAACATTAAATGATAGAAACTTACCGAAAAAAGATATTCCTTCCAAAATCTTGGTGTTACGGTGGTTATTTACCATTGAGTTATAATGTACTTAGTACATTATAACTCAATGTTATTTACACAATTTTTGAACGCGCACTGAGGCATTTTGACGTCTTAACGTTGGCTATGATTGGACCATACTAATTTGAAATAAGAGCACAAAAGTATTTGTGCTCTTATTTTTCGGGCCGTTTTTGAAGCGCTTATCGGGCATCTAGTACAATTATTGATCGAAGTGGGCAAACGTCTTCTAAAGCTATTCCAAATTTCAAGTTGATAGCATTAGTAGTTTTTGAGTTATCCAGTTGTGACAGACGGACAGACAGACTGAGTCTCACCATAAGGGCGGAACCCTTATGGTGAGACTCAGTCTGTTTTTACCATTTTTGTACGGAACCCTAAAAAGGAGACAGACAATTTAAAAAAAGTTGACTATAAATGGTGTTTTGACTAAAAGAGTTCCTGGAAGTACTTGGAGGAGGCTTTTGCCCAGCAGTGGGACAGAATAGGTTAAACAAATAAAAGGTCTTTCCAGACTGGAAACAGAATATTCCGAAAATTAATATCGACTTTTCCAGCAATTTGTCTAAATGTTTTTAAACAAATCTATGTGTATCATCTTTAAATAGTAACACTCACATAATAATTCGAGTTATTTCCCATAACATGGTAATAATGCATTGTCTACCACCAGCACCATATAGGTATATCTTACATAAAGGCCCTTCGCCTTTGACACGGATGAAATGTCACGAGGCAACATTGTAGGTCACGATGCTAGTATTCCTAGCCTAGAGCCTACTGACCTTTCACTACTAGTTTCAACTACAACTTTAGCTTCCAGCGATTATTATTATATTTAGTTTCCTTTCTTCTTGCGATTATTATTATATTTTGTTTCCTTTCTTCTTGCGATTATTATTAAATTTTGTTTCCTTTCTTCTTGCGATTATTATTATTATATTTTGTTTCCTTTCTTCTTGCGATTATTATTATATTTTGTTTCCTTTCTTCTTGCGATTATTATTATATTTTGATTCCTTTCTTCTTGCGATTATTATTATATTGTGTTTCCTTACTTCTTGCGATTATTATTATGTTTTGTTTGCTTTCTTCTTGCGATTATTAGTATATTTTGTTTCCTTTCTTCTTCATGGATGATTTTAATATCTCCTACGATTATCGGTGCTATCTCTTGATCCAAGAGGTATGTTCCCACTGCTGGGACTCAGACCTTCTCTCCGTGAAAATGAGAGGCCAAAATCCACCATGCGGGCAATGCGGGTTGGTAGATATCTCATGTCTTCGAATTTGTGGTCCTAGGACATGCCAGTTTCCTCACGATGTTTTCCTTCAACGTTTTGACAGCAGTGGTGATGAAATAATTTACACAAAGTAAAGCGTCTGTCTGGGTTCGAACCTGCGACCAACAACTCTTAGGTCGCGGCCGTTAATACTGGGCCACCACTGCTCCAACAGCAGCTAAACAGCTGAAATATGTCTATTACTGTATTCTTTGACGTTCATTGACGCAGTAATTGAGCGTTTCACATGCATTGCAGGAAAGAATTGTGTGCCTTGATTTTTTTGGCAAGTGGGGAAAGCCTTATGAATACCCTCTGTCTGGGGTGAAAGGAGGGTTATGTAAGACTCCTACTGACAAAGATCCCGCGGTATTCTAGAAACGGGATTGGTATCGGCCCGGTAATGAGTTTTAGCGGCCCATTTCTAAGACCTACAAATACCATTGTTTTATGTCGAGAATCTGGGAAGCCTGTGATTGAAAACGTACTTAAAATAGCTCATTCATTCCTATTAACATACCAAAAATACATTGAAGAATGCTTCCACACTTGAAGGCTGTTGATAATACCAGCAATTGTTCATTTAATCACAAGCAGGTAAAGCATGGTATTACACCTTTTCCAATCAAGTGAATGCCTGTAAGGACAAATACAAGTATGTCCCTATTTATCATGAACAGTCGACAACCTCTACTTAGTAGAGCGATCGACGAAGTTAATTACAATTTTGTAACAGAGCTAAATATCTAAACTTCAGGATGTATATCAAAACGGCATTAGTAGTGTTGCACAATAGTGAATAAATTATCCATTAGGACCAAGGAAGTCTGTATCGATTGAGGGATTAGAATAATGATGGAGATACGAATCGTTTTTGTTTTTTAGCGGGCTTATTTTAGTTCAGCTGCTAGCTGTGCTGCTGGGGAGTTTGTTGCGCCAGTTCTTCTTCCCAGCTACAACACTATGCGGTGAAGGACGGGCGTTTTGGGGGGTTCATTAATTTTGACATTCAAAAAGTTCTGATGCTCAGCCTAATTTGAATAAATAACTTTTGATTTTGATTTCAGGGGAAAATATTGTGGTAAATTTGCCATTGATAAGATAATTTTGATCACAGCATAACATACTATAATTTGGAGTGAGTTTGTTACCTACCGTATTTAGTATTAATAAATAATAATATTTTATTTCAGACAGTGATATTACATTATCGTGTATAATATTTTGATAATGTGCGTTTTATTTGAGTAAAATATTTTTCTTTTCTTTTTCTTACGTGAATCTAGTGAAAGTAAACTATAATTTCCAAAAATACTTTTAAATTTATTTTAGTCATTTTGTTTATTTTCTAAGCACATAATTTGCACACAGGCGGACCCACAGATATTCCATTTTCCATTCTTCATTTTCGTAGTCTTTAGGGTCAAACTACAATACTACTGGCGGTCGCTAAATCCAAATAAATAAAAAACATGTTTTATTTTTATTTTTTTGTCATGTTAGGTTATATCGATATCCATCATGTCTAAGGAGTTTGGCTAGATAATTTAACTTGACCCTTGATATATGTACCTAATTAGTACAACAGTTAAATCAGCTCCCCATAAGACACAAGTCCATTGTCACATCTCCGTTATTTCTATAATCCTTGTCTCGCGAGCTAAGCGCGGGAAGGCATGATGCAACCCCGGACGCGAACGAACTGGTTCCAATTTATCTGCCCATTATTCAGGTGCTATATTAAATTCTGCCCAGTCTATTACCTCGAGGATGTCGTTAAGTAATAGTATTCAATCCTATGTATATTATTAGAATTGGGCTAAAGGAACCTAATACACATGTCGTCGGCGTCTTTACATAAATATGTCTCGGGGAAAGATATATATATTTCATAAGAATTTAATGTAGATAAAGTGTCGATTGTAGCTTCCATACCGCGTTGTAGATACTTGTTTTCATAATATTATATATTCATCATAATATTATATATAGGGTTTATACCTATACAAGGTTTAATTAAAATACTTGATAACATGAAAGGGTACTCAGTATTGCAAACAACTTTTACTGTAGGAACACTCAACCCTGAAAAAGCAAAAACAAAAAAAACTGTTCCCTTACATTTTGGCGAGTTATCACACTAATAATATTATAAAGACGAAAATTTGTGAGTTTGTGTTGTTACTTCTTCACGCTCAAATGGCTGGACCAATTTTGAAACAAAAATTGTGAGGAGGTATCTGACACCCTGGATTAACATATAGGCTACTTTTCCCGATATTACCACGGGATCTACATTTACGCTGGTAAAACCGCGGGGCGCAGCTAGTATGAATATAAATGTATGGAGCAACTGATTTTGTTTGCACAATTTCAGGGTTGGTCCCATGGTAAAAAATGTTCGGAATGATGTGTACAATTACCCCTTTTCAGGTTTTCAGTGGTGTGATTTATCATTTCAAACCTGACATCACAATTAAAACTTAGGCAAATCTATACTAATAATCCATACTAATATTATAAATTCGAAAGTAACTGTCTGTCTGTCTGTATGTTACCTTTTCACGCCTAAACCACTAAACGGGTTTCGATAACATTTGGCACAGAGATAGATTGCATCCCGGGGAAGGACATAGGATAGTTTTTATCCCGATATTCTCATGGGTTCGACACTTCAAATCGCTATGGGTCGCTACCAAACACTAATTCCGAACCATCACTACTTGCACCTGTAAGAAAAAATATAAGTATTAGTTTTAGTTTATTTTTAGGCTCTTTAATCGTATGGAAAGTTTTTCTACTTTTTGGCTAAATTTACACCTTTTGTAAACGTTTTTATTAAATAAATTATTATTATTAAACTATTATTATACTTATGCGGGTAAAACCGCGGGGCGCAGCTAGTTGAGTTGTAAATCAATCTGCCAAAAAGACCACAGCATCGTGCTCCACCTCTACAGACAACCTGCGTTACCTTTGTTTATTATCTCGTACAACAATAGAAGTTGAGGCATATTGTTCTAGTTGGCCAATTGCAGCAGCTCTCTTTAGACGGAGACAGTCCGATAGGTTTGTGCAATCAAACGTGCGCTCTGGCCGAATGGCCCTTTGTAATTGGTGTGCGCGGAAACTGTGTGCGTGTTGTTTTGACATTATGGTTTTAACTTAGTTTGGCGGGAGATACAGAATGCTTCTTTTTGTATGTTATTTTTATTTTGATTCTATGCTTTATCACTTTTTATAGTCTGATCAAAAATAACTTTTGTGACTTCGGTATATTTCAAATTCTATGCGTCATGTTCGTGAACGGGCGCCGTCAGTTGGGGCTGGTCATCTCTTAGCTGCCTAGGCTTATTTTTAATTATTTTAATTTTGAATTGTTGTTTTGTTCTATTTGCTGTACTCTGGACTCTTTTAACGCGTACGTCTTTTTTTGACATCGTTCTCACATATAATTATAAATTCAAATTAATGATGTAACTAATATTTTTGTAAAAATATGATTTAAAAGAGTGTCCATGGAGTTTCTTGCCCGTTCTTCTCCATAGGTACCTACGCTTTGGAATGGGCAACTAGCTTCATATTTTCTGACTGACCGACTTTTTGACAATTCAAAAGTGCCTGTAAATGTTTTAATTGAAATAAATGCTTTGAGTTTGAGTTTAATTTACTGAAAGCCTTAGATAAGATAAGAGAAGTTAGATGCACCTGTATGAGCTGCCTGCATCACTTTTACCGTGTCTATGTTAAAAAAAATAATTCAAAGAGTTTTACAGCAATCAATCATGATTCAGTCATTTACAAGCTGAGTAATACAGCCAGTGAACTGAAAGTGGACCTTGAATTTAAAATAGTCCTGATGCAACTTTCAGGTAGCATATCTCCCTTTATAAGCTTTTATACTTTACTTAATAATTTCTAGTTTATCCTCATTACACATGAAAGACTAAGCACACACACACACACACACGCACATTAAAGCTTTTATGATTTTCTTTACTTATCAAGTATCGCAGTTGAATGCTCCGTACGTAAATGTAGATCTTTGCATCAACAAACATAGCTCAAGTCACACAAATCTGATAATTCTCATGGCGTCGGTCGTGTCACGTAACTTTACTGCTTATTTTAGTTCTAAAGTGTTTGAAGTAAAGTAGATAGTGATTTAGTTAACCACGAGATTTCTAGTAAGGAAAAGGCTTCTCGAATATTTTCTAAGTATTCAGAGACGAGTATATGATTGTGTCATTAAGAACCCCGGGGTAGCAGTATCATAATAGGATCGCCAATCAAAATTAGCCGGTCGGTCTTTTGATGTCACACTTCAGAACCATCATAATATACCTACAGAGAAGGTACAGCCGCCAGCACATCAAGCTACCCGAAACTGTCAAATTATCCCAATCAACTTTGAACCTTATGCTTTAGCGATAAAGTTGAAAATCTATCAAATTAATTTGACAGATTGTAGTAGCTTGATGTGCTGGCGTCTGTACATCCATTGGCCATCACACTGGCTTTTTACGTTTGCAATGAAGGCTAGACTCGGTAGCCGCCTGGAGTCTGGATTTGTGCTCAGTTGATGGAAATGGCTCGTCATCATTTCACCAACACAAAGAAAAAAAAGAAAAGAAAGAAAGAAAACATGTTTATTTAGCACAAAGCCACAAGTGCACACAACAAACAATAAAAATTGTAAAAGAAACTAAAAAAAAACAACAACAACAAGAACAAGAACATTTTCTAAATGTCTTATTTAAAAAAAGATTACTGCCCACTGCACTGATTACCGCCCATTGTGTCACCCTTTGTACAGTTTCTATATTTATGTCTGTAATTTATATGGTGAACATAATAAAGAGTATTCTATTCTATTCTATTACTGAATATGGAAAATATAAAATCGGTCTAATTTGGCTGTAACACTATTTTTCGAAAATGTTCTTAACTAACTTTTTAGACTTTTGTATCCTGCTTATGCGTATGAAGTTTCAATAAAATCGGTTCACGAAAAATAAGGGCTTGAAAAAACTTTCAAGCGGCTTTCGTACGGCATTTCCTACAAACGTAGGAAATGCCGTACGTCGTAAACGCTCTTAATACTTGTGACAACCTGCGATGTCGATCGTTACATCAGTAAGCATCGCTCGCGCAGATCTCGCAGAGATAACATCGCCTGGCTACGCGACCACCACTCTAATAGATTCTACGTTTGTTTCTTATACAATAGGAAACGATTTATTGAAGCGGTGCACTTAATCTCTGAAGTTTTTGTGTAGGAGTGGTTTATATGTAACTTCAAAAATTATCTTCATAAGAAGGGAATTAAAAACAGACAGGTCATAGACTAACTATCGAGAAAGCAACTGTGAGCTATGGCTGAATATATTCTATGGAAATATTTAATTGAGGAAGAGGTGGAGATATGATCTAGATGCGTACTGCAAAGGTTGGATCGGAGTGGCTCTAGAAAAGGATACCTGGAGTGATTTGGGGAACGCTTTTGCTCAGCAGTGGGACAGCGTAGCTTAACATAAAAAATACCCTCCTCTACAAACTTTTGATCTTTTAATGATAATGGCCTGTTTTTGATCCTCTAAATTTTTTTGGTCTTCTAATGATGACCGCTCTTTTGCAATGAGCATCTTTTTACCTTTCTGGCCTTTTTCCAAAGTTGGTCAGAATAACGTGGTAATTTTTTAGTTTTAGTCGTCGCCATTTATGATTACGTTGGTCTTGTAAGCATTGTGAAATTGCGAAATATCTAATTACATTGAAATAATCAAACTGAACTTCTAACAAATAGGCCATGTTGAAATCCTTGATCCATCTTCAGTTTCTGCTGTAATTTCACAAAATAATTAAGCCATATGGTATATCGTTATATTATTACTTCAACTAAGTCAATCACACGACGAATCACTAGCTAATTACTAAATTCAACACGATTAGCATTCATTCATATCGCCTAACAATGGCAGGTTGGTTGGTCGCCAAGTGTCCCGGATTTCATAAGTTTTGTAACTGCCCCAAAGGACCAGCCTATTGAGGGCAAACCTTTATGTAATGGAGGCGGTAGTCTGAGTTTGTGGGTCACGAGAATGCTTTATGAGACTCGAAGCGGTTCTAGATTTGATACCTATAATTGTTTTTCAATTTCAACTTTAATTGTCACGAAAAATTAAATTTAGATTAAAATTACTTATGAGTCTTATATCATCATCTGCCTAGCCTTTTCCTAACTATTTTGAGGTCGGCTTCCAGTCTAACCGGATGCAGCTGAATACCAGTATTTTAAATGGAGCGACTGCCTATCTGACCTCCACAACCACAATTGGGTAATACGATAGGGGTATCGTATTACCCAATAACTGGGTTGTGGAGCCCGAAAGTCTGACAACCAGTGTTACCAAGGGGTTGGTAACACTGGTTGTCAGACTTTCGGGCTTCTGACGACTGTCAAAGATCCATGAATGACAGCTGGGACCAACGGCTTAACGTGCTTTCCGAGGCACGGAGGAGTCTTGGTATGTAAAAATGGTCACCCATCTACGGATCAACCGCAGCAAGCATAGCTTAACCTGATCGATTGAAACGTGCGGCTGTTATTTCTTAGCCACAAGCTTGTAAGTAATTATTGAGAAACTGGTTCTTTTTAACGAAGGATTAAAAAAAATTTCAACTGCAGCTCTATTTTCTAACTGAAATTGGGTCCATTCATCATCCTCATTTCAACCGGAATACCTCCTGCTGAAGAAGTAAGTACTTCAGCAAGAGGTATTTCGGCTGAAAAACGTACTGCTGGACTTAGGTCTTTGGAACATTTTGTTTTTGGAACATTTATAGACAGATTTCGGACATGAGATCCAAAACCGTATTGGGAATATGATCGAAACAGGTATTTCCTATCCTGAACTAAAATATCCTGTTTCCTTATGAATACTTTAGTTCAATTAGATATTGATTTGCGTTTAAGTCTTTAGATCCGCAGCCATGCTTGTTAAATGCATGTGACGTTCAACACGTCGATTAATCATGACAATATCAGGCTCACCGAATCTCTCAACTCACTCCCACATAGTTCAACATTCCAACAATTTCTACATCCTATGGTTTTGCATATTGCCACCAACACTGCAGTAATACTATAAATAACACTACATTTGAAAGGGACGCAGGCGCAGTTCCCACAGCTCCTTACAATATAGATCTAGACCCTACTCGTTTATTGCTAGAACGACTTATGTAACTAATAATTTTTAATGAATTTTGAACTTTGTAATGATCGCAGTAGGATTGGTTTTGGGGTTATGTAGATGCTATCAATTGACACGCGAAGAATGCATCGATGCTCTACTTTCCATAGTGTGTCTCAAGGATTTTATTGCTTTTAGTTAGTGTTTGTTTACATTTTCTAGGGCTTCTGGGAAATAGGCTGGCTTCCTTCTAACTTTTATGATTATTGCATTTAAGGGGACTACAGGACCTAAACGCAATAAAACGCAAGTTTTATAATGCTTAAAAGTATATGATCGACTACAGGAAATAAAATCAGAAAAATATATGATATTCTTCCGGATATATGCTAGTTATATAGTGTTTTGAAAACATAATACAACTAAATTGGTACGATAAAAAAAAACACTGGCACTCCGGTAGTGCCGACAGAAGTGAAAACTTGAACAATTACGAGTGTATTTTGTGAATCGTCTTATAAACAAAACACGCGTGTTAAGGTGTGTTCCTTATTTTATAGGGTTTTTTGCAAATCAGGTATGATGACCAAAGTGACTGGTTTATTCTTCTCGTGAAAGGAATTTATTCAGATTTACAAATAAGCACACAGGATAGACTTCAGTTCGTGGTGTTGGTCGCGGCAGTGGTAAGAGAAGCAAGCCGCTCGCATAGAGCTCGTCGTCAGTTATATATCCGTGGTTCAGCGCCATCTCGTCGTTGTTGGATGAACTACGTAGTTAGTACGCGAGGCCCTCGTAGTTCTTCCCGATGTGCATAGATGGCGCTGTCCTTAACAACGCGCGTCTTACGTTTTACGTCTGACGTTAGTACGCGAGGCCCTCGTAGTTCTTCCCGATGTGCATAGATGGCGCTGTCCTCAACAACGCGCGTCTTACGTTTTACGTCTGACGTTTTACGTCTGACGTTTTACGTCTTACGAATTTTCGATCAGGGTCACGTGACCTGACGCGAATTTAGAAGTTTTTACCCATTCCAAAAAAGTACACAGCGCCGCTAAAGAAGTTTTCACTTCAAAAATGTTCTACTGGAGTCGCGTCGTGCTGTCACGTCGCGCTTTTCCGCGGGAGCCTTTAGTTTGTAAAGCTACGCCTTCAAGTGATACAATAACGTATTTCCATTAGTTACAACTTCACAAGTAACTCACAAAGCTGGCACGGAATGACCAGTTGGTGATACGATCAGTAGGTGCTAAACTATCTCATTAGTGGCAATTAACGCGAGAGAAGAATTCTTTAGTATTTGACGAACAGGATTGTAACCGAACAGGCAGTTGACGCATTTGTTGTGGTACACACGCCACGCCAGCACATCAAGCTACTACAATCTGTCAAATTTCTTTAATAGATTTTCAACTTTATCGCTAAAGCCTTATGCTTTCAAAGTTGATTGGGAAAATTTGACAGTTTCGGGTAGCTTGATGTGCTAGCGTCTGTACAAGGGAAAGGCAGGGTAGGTGCTGAATATGGTGCCGAAACAGGAGGATTTATTTTAAGCTAATAGTCCTTTTATTAATTAAATTTAATACTAAACGCAACATTAATCAATCGCCGAGAAACAATGTGCCTAGTGTTCTGAAATGCCTTATACCTAGGTCTGAAAGATATATGTGTAGGCACTAAAACATTCAGGCATTAACCTTTTGACCGCTACACGTCAAAAAAACAAAAACGTGGCCCCGGCGCGGTGGCGTCAGTCTGTCATGTAGTCGAACCGTGGCGTGCTGGGCACATTTTAGTTTGTCATCTATACATGACTTAAAAGACATCCTTCGATACTAAAACACTGATACCTATGTTCTTATTTCCTTAAAATTCGGTTGTATAGCTAGCATGCTCAGCACAAAGTCGAGTGCGTCTTTCAAATCACTACAATTTATATTTGTACGATATCACAGAAGCTTTTTGTATCCCATGGAATTCTACTGATACTGAAATGTGCAGTATCAAGCTTGAACATAACTAAATGAGCAATCTAACTAACGAGCAATACCGATGTCTATTTACAACTTCTCATAAATACGAACAACTTAATCCAATCTGTAACGTTGCGAAATTTTCATTGAAATGCTGATGGCGTTCTTATAAATTAGACGAGATATTTATAATTGGAGAGGTTCCATTGGATGAGATGTGATTGGATGTTTGTATGGCTTAATTTAATTGGATCATCGTAAAGTTTTTCCCAGCGGTCCCTCGAGAACGTTCGACGTTCGTTCGTTTTTTAAATAGAAAATACAACTATCCCATAGCATTTTGGTTTACGTTCTTACGACTAGCAAGTAGTATCACCCCTAGATATGAGTGAAGTCTGTAAGTTAAGTAAATGTTATGGGCAAAACTATTAATTTCAATGTTAAAATCGTGCGAATTTAAGTTATGTTTACTCCGTGCATTCTCGGTAAGCCCACTGTTTCTTAATGTGAATTTCTAAAGAACAAAAAAAAAGCCGGTCGATTCTGTAAAAATCTCACCGTGAAAACTTAGGTGAAGTGAGTTTGTTTTGCTAGGAATTGACACTATTGACAGCTCACTCCACGCTCACTTCACCTAAGTTTTCACGTTGAGATGGTTACAGAATCGCACTGCAGTCTCGAATCGTAAATAGACCGAACAATTATTATAGATACTATTATCTAGCCACAATCATGTAAAATTATAATAATAATAATTATTATTATAATGATTAGTCTAACTAGCGGTGGAGTGTGAGTTGAATCACCAGTCATAGACGTAACGGCACCATTACCTACTTAAAATAATAACAACTTTTCCATTAAGCGTCCAATAAAGGTGATGGCTAGTTTTGCTTACTTACTTAGCTTCTTGGCACATAATGCAATTCTACCACAGAAGGTGTCCCTCGTCTAATCTATACTTAATATTATAAAGCTGAAGAGTTTGTTTGTTTGTTTGGTTGAACGCGCTAATCTCTGGAACTACCAGTCGGTATTGAAAAATTTTTTTTTTGCATTTGATAACCCAATTCTTGAGGATGGCTATAGGTTATTTAACATCACGCTATGACCTTTAGGAGCCGAGCAAAAAGAAAAAAAGTCAGAAAGAACGCTAAGCAAAAACGAAGTAATAGCGCGGGCAGGCGATGCGATGCGACGGGGTGGGTCGGAGTAACAAGAAATTTCACGCGGACGAAGTCGCGGGCAGAAGCTAGTAAGCCTATAAAGGCTTACTAGCTTCTGCCCGCGATTCAGACGTGTGTCCCAGCATTAGGGACATTATTGTCCCTAATGCTGGGACACACGTCTCCTCTCTGCGAGAGGTAGTTGGCCATAACCCACGCGGGCCCAGTGCGGGTTGGCGGATGTCACATCTATTCAAATTTTTGGTCCTAGGACATTCCGGTTTCCTCATGATGTTTTCCTTCACTGGTGTCAGCGATTTCTGAGATAAACTTAGAAATTACATATGAATTGGAAAAGTCACATTGATACTTGCTCAGATTTGAACCCGCTACCTCGAGGTGAGTCTTTAACCAGTAGGCTATCACGACATGGGGCACATTCCATTACTTCTTATTAATATTAGTTATTCCACATATCCCTTCAATCTATAAGTCAAAGGAACGCAGGCCCGTGCTAGATCGTATCAACTTTATTGCATTTTCACTCTTCAATGACATAATCTTCACGCCGCTTCGTATAAGGCGCCTGTCAGTCAGCCAGCTATAAAAAATGAAATAATTTCTAACTGCATGATGTCATGTTACGGCAGTCCCTGTGATTACGACATGAGACATGTGATTTAATACTGTACTGTTTGTTTAATAGACTTCTGAGTTTTCCTATACACCCAGATTCAGACACACAATAATGTAAGAACACAAAAAATCAAACACAATTATCGTAATAGTATCGTGTGCCTCACGGCTGCACCGTTGCACACGTGAACAGGCATCTTCTGGGCTTAGAGGAAAATGACGTTAGCTTGGTTATTGAGGTACTCCACTCAAAGCACTGATTTCAAAGGCACTTGTGAACCGCACCAGAGCACTTCCACTGACCGCACTGAAACAATTTATTTTTAATCAATATTATTTTCGGTCAACAAAACCAACGTGAATTATTTTTTTAGAGATGGTATGTATTTTTTTTGTTTAAACAAAACATATCGATACAAATCAGCAGAAGATAAGCCTTGTACCGGATTATTCCACCTTGTTCACCTGGAGCAAGGCAATTTGGTTTTATTTGAAATGATATCAGTACCTAAACAAAAAATGACAGACCTTCATTGGTACAATGTAACGAATAGGTTCGATAAGTATAAAGCCTACATTTCTTAGAATCTACAAAAAGCCTTCCAGAGTACATTATAATAATAGTGCAAGAGTTCGTACTAAACACAATTGGCATTCGAAACAAAGTTATGTGCGCGTAACACACCATACGTGGGAATTTCGTAAATCTATTGTTAATTGTGCTAAGTCTTTGTCTTCTAGTCTTGTTGTAATGAATTTGATTAACAATGCCATAAACGAGTATTCCTGCTAATGTTTATGTGTGACAGCTTTTTATTAATCTAGCAACTACATGTATGAAGTATCAAGGGATTTGCACAATACAATTGAGCAACCAACTTCATATCTCATTGGTATCTTTCTATTTAGACTTTGGTAAGCACATCAGTGCAAAACCTAAGTATACATAATAGCCTATATGTGCACACTGCTGGGGCACAAGCCTCCTCCTCTCTGTGAAAGGAAGTGGGACATAAGTCGCCACGCGGTCCCAGTGTGGGTTGGATCCATGTCAGATGTCTTCCAATTATTGTTTCCAGGACCATGTCGATTTCCTCACGATGTTTTCCTAACCGTTTTGAGAGTAGTGGTGATGAAATTAAATACACCAAGTAAACTGCCTGTCTGGGTTCGAACTCGCGGCCTTACATAACCTTAGTATTTTCAGACAAAACTGAAATGTCTTATGTACTTGCCTGAAATGTTACATAAGCTGTCACCAAACACGCCAGTCTTTTGAAAATCCCCATGGAAGCCCACCCTAGGGTGAAGGAGACTAAAACCACACGGTGTTCTGTTCACTATTTCTGACTTTGGCACTGGATCAATTGCGCAATCACAATAGTTTTCGGGTAGGTATATATTTCTGTCACATGGACATGGATGGAATGTGTTTGTCGCACCAAAATCGATTCACGAAGCGGTAATCATACCCATGACCCTGAAAGCGGATGTTCGATTATTGCAGCATTTGTGTCGTTATATAATGAAAGGCTCAACACAATTAAAGCATCGTTATGTCACTGGGCTTAAACGGGCTGTATTGCTGAATGTTCCTATTGTGTGACCTGAGATTAAAAGGTAATGTAATGCAGCTTTGTATAGGTAAAAAGAATCTAGAAAGCCTTCCCTGTTAGGCAAGATTCGGGTATTACTTAGTATACAACCTGATGCAATTACTATATTTCGTATCGTATCGTTTATAATCATCATCATTTCAGCCGAAAGAAAGAAAGAAAGAAAGAAAGAAAGAAAGAAAGAAAGAAAGAAAATACATACGAGACGACGACGACGACGACGACGACGTAGACGTTCACTTTCGCAAATATGAATAAACTAGCTGCGCCCTGCGGTTATACTCGCATACGTCTCGATCCCATGAGAATATCGGGGTTAAAAGGGCAACAAAGGTCATCCAAATCCGTCCAGCCGTTTTAGCGTGAAAACGTAACAAACAAACATACTAATAAAACCTTTCTGAAAGTATGTAGATCATATTAATGAAAGAATTATCATAATTGGTTCATTCGTTTTTGAGAAAAACGCGGACAATCAAAGATACTTACATACGGGTCGAATACAGAACCTCCTTTTTTGAAGTCGGTTAAAAATCAAATCAATCAATATCTTAATAATATGTTAGTTTATAAGAAAGCAGTTGAGATCACCAAAGTCAAAGTCAAATACTTTTTTTCAAGTAGGCCATAAAAGGCCCTGTTTAACGTCAAAATCTCAGCAAATGGGTTAAAATCAGAACGAAAAGTCTATTATTCCATGCGAATGTAATCTATTATTGTTGAGTATAAAATGAGAACAAATGACGCATATTGCGACCTAGTATTGTATCTATTACAATCTGATTCACAAATCGCAACGCATCAACATCACTACGTCATAGATGCGTATACGACGTGTGAGCGTGTCGGTCGGTATGCATCGCACGCGCACGGATTAACTGCGCGAGTGTCAACACCGCGCACCCGGTGTGATTCTGAGTTAGGAGGAGGCTTCAACATCGGATTAGATTCGTTTTTTTTCAAGTGAAAACTTCTTTAGGGGCGTTAGGCATTTTTTGAGATGGCAAAAAATCATTGAACTCGCTACACAGTTACCGTAACCGAGACCTATGTTTTAAGTTTTGGCCATTATAAAGATATCAACGCGCGGTACATTTTCTTTGGGAAGAATGACCTTCAAACATAAAAAACTTAAATAAAAAATAATAAAATTACTATGCTTTTTCAAGTTTTCACTTCTGTCGGCACTCTTGGAGTGCCACTCTTTTTTTTTTGTTATTTCATATATCTATTTCTCATTTATTATATTAACATTAAAATGCTTATTATGCAATTATTTTTATTTAATAGGTACTAAATTATATTATATGGGATTTTATATCACGCGGGCACCATATCGTTTTGGACTAGGAGCCTGGCATCTGGGGTGGACTGAATGTGGAGGAAGAGCACTGAGCTAGAGTAATTTGAGAACCGCATGTCCAGAAAACTGTTATTTTTTTCTTTTTCTGTACTTAACAAAAATATGAACGACAATATTTAAACTTGACAAGATGATTACCAATGATCTTTTCTTGACTATTCACCCCAAACACATTGGTATGAATGGAGCGTGCATCAAGGTCACGCACAATAGAATTAAAAATCTCTCAATGACTCTGCTATGTATGAGGTCACAGAAATAATAAAATTCTTGATCTAGAAATTGTGTTGACCTTGCCGTATGGGAACTTTTTATAATAGTACCTATTATTGTTAAATTACATCACACTATCACACTAATATTATAAAGGCGAAAATTTGTGTGTGTGTGTTTAAATGTTTGTTACTTCTTCACGCTCAAACGGCTGGACCAATTTTGATAAAATTTTGTATGGAGGTAGTTGACACCCTGGATTAACATATAGACTTTTTATCCTTATATTCCCACGGGATAGACCTATATAAACGTGAAAGTTTGTGAGGACGGATGGATGGATGTTTGTTACACTTTCACGCAAAAACTACTGAACGGATTTGGATGATATTTGGCACACTTAGAGTTTAGGTAAAGGTAAGGTAAGGTAAGGTTTAGGTAATACGGGCTGGTGTCCGCAACTCCACGTCAATGCGTATATTTTGCGTACGACACTTCGAGTTTATAACCAGGTTTAACCTATAGGATAATTTTTATCCCGATATTACCACGGGATCGAAACTTGTGTGGGTGAAACCGCGGGATGCTCCTAGTCCATAATAATATTATAAATGCGAAAGTGTGTCTGTCAGTCTGTCTGTCTGTCACCTCTTCACGCTTAAGCCCCTGAACCGATTTAGATGAAATTTGGTATAGAGATAGTTTGAGTCTCGGGAAAGGACATAGGATTTTATCCCGATATTCCCTCGGGATCAAAACTTATGCGAGTGAACCGCGAGGCGCAGCTAATGCATTTGCCTGTGTGTTCTAGCCCCAATAAATATGCAATGGTAATGCGACGCGCACCGAGTGCCGTAGTAGACGCTCTGTCGATTACTCAATATTTACTGACCCCGTATTCTAATAAAATTAACTATCGCGATATCTAGAGGAATTTATGGAAGTTGTACCTATATTACACTTTCGGAAAGTCGATTGGGAGTTGCGCTGTCTTAGTTAGATCAAATGTAACAGATAATTGGTTCCAACAATTGGCGAAATATGGGTATTCTATAGGTACACATCTGCTTAACCCTTCAGGAATACAGGCCTGATGGTATGTTATGTATTATAACTGGTAAATACAGAGCTGGCATGGAAACTAAAGAGCGCACTGAAAAATATCTTTAAAATAACGCAGCGTCAGGTTCAGGTTTTAAGGTAGTTGGTTTCTTCAACAAGCAAGTATTCCTGACAAACTAATAAACTAAAATAAACGATAACGCAGATGGCATAACATTTTATTAGGAGACTTTATGGAAAGAATTGACTTATATATTACCGTTGAAATCATTGAGGAAAAGGAATAGTTTTGCACCGCACCTGAGGAAATCGGTAGCTAACGTGTATGTGATGTCAAAATTGACAAAGGCGCCGTACAATCTAGAGTGCCAAAATGATGCCTGTCTCGTCCAGCCAAGGTCGAGCTTTCATCCAAAACTTAGCTCCATCATACACAAGTACCACGAGAATGAGCTGTTTACCTCCGTAACCATGGTTACGTAAAAAGTACGTGTCGCGACAAAGACCGAGGGTGTTGAGATCACCAACAGTGTTATAAGTGCAATGATTACGTTACGATGTCATGCGCACGGAATTTTGTGGATATGTCCCACATTATATAGGGTTTTACGACTCGATTTTGTATTCGTGGTAGTTTGTTAGTACGATGAATTTATTGAAGCGGTGTTGATTGATGTTTTTGACGAAGATCCAAGTTTCCTTGTTTACTGGGGAGCTCTAATTCAGCAACATTTATGTTTGTCGTATGCTCCGCTTGGATGTGGCAGTACTTTCAATGAATGTGTTACAACTCTTGCACTAGGAGGATATATACAGGGTCCCATTAAAATAGATGGACAAATTTTAACACAGCGCTCAGTACGTCTAACTAAAGATATCCAAGCAAAAAAAAAAACACTGATAAATGTGATTTTATTTTGACCTAAAATAATAAATTGCAAACATTAGTGTATTTTCGTTAGCTGATTATTTTTCTTGTAAGTATCTATGCGTTTCTCTTTTATATTTTTTACCATCGTCCTTATTTTAGTGATCTGAATGATTTCTAAAAGTTTGTCCATCTATTTTAATGGGACCTTAATTATATAGGAGAGATGCAAGGTTTAATGACATACCTGCATATTGAATTTTATTGTCAAATCAACAATAATTATAACAGTTGCGGAGATTAATAATACTGGGCGGATGCCTGATCCTATGGGAAAATAGCTAATGGTCATCTCTGGCACCATGCAACAGCAATAAGAAACGTATCCTAGTTATTTATTTTTAGCATAAGTCCCTACCTCACCCTGATCAGAATTAACAATACCTTCAAACGACCTTAACGTCTGCAATGGTAAATAGTTGATTGTCATGCGTGTGCAGTGTTGTGGTGATGAATCAATTGGGGCATCTGGGCCAACGTCTGCCGGCGGCGCGGTGCTACGCGGAAGATTGAAAGACGCCAACGATGTGCTGATTATTTTAGTGACAAGCTTTTCTTTTACAATAGAATCATCATCATCTGCCTAGCCTTTTCCCAAATACGTTAGGGTCGGCTTCCAGTCTAACCGGATGCAGCTGAATACTAGTATTTTCCATGGAGCGACAGCCTATCTGACCTCCACAACCCAGTTATTGGGTAATACGATATCCCTTGGTAAGACTGGTTACCAGACTTCCGGGCTTCTGACTACCCGTAACGACTGTCAGAGATCCACAAATGACAGCCGGGACCAACAGCTTAACGAGCTTTCCGAGGTACGGAGGGGTCTCGGTATCTAAAGATGGTCACCCATCCACAGACCAACCGGGGCAAGCGTAGTTTAACTTGATTGATCGGCCTGTGCGGCTGTTATCATTTAACCACGGGCCCCTCAATAAATTAAATAATTAATTAATTCTTTTACAATAGAATAGTATTTATTATTCATCTAACTTCTAATGAAGAGGTTCTGCAATGTTTTTGGACACTAAAAATTGTTTTAGTTTCCAAAAACATTGCAGAACCTCTCTCTCAGAACCTCAGAAAAAGCACACAACACAACACATCAGGTGCATTGGCACCTAATGTGTGCACAAAAGGTGCCAATGCACCTAATGTGTTGTGTTGTGTGCTTTTTAGTCATTTTATTTTCTATTATATTTTCGTTCTTTGTTTCTTGTGGTTTATTTAGCAAAATAACTCATTAAATATCTGGAAAGTGGAATGTAGGTGGGCTTGGGTTTAATTTTGCTATCTAAAAAAACCCACCCAATCCACTCTCGGGATCTGAATCTCTACTCTCACTTTAAAATAATTTTTAGATTAAGAAGATATAACAAACGAAATAATAACCATCGTACTTTTATTAAATACGTTCAGAAAACACAGCCAAAGAAAATCTTATTAGTTGCATGTTGCATTGTGCCAACAATGGATGAATTCAATTTCGCTCGCTATTCTGTAACAAAAATTCATTGTGATAGCATGTAAATGAGTTGATTACAATGCATCATCCAGGCTACTGTACCAACGCGGAAGATGTCCAGGTGTTGATTAATTTTGGTCACAAACGGTCGTCGCCAATTGTTACATTTTCGCAAGAATTTGAATTGAATTAGAAGCGCGCGCGCAGGGAGTACGCACACTACGCACGTGTGCTATTTGCATGCCTTCTAGTCATTTGTGTAGTTAATTTATGCTTGGTAATAAAATGTGTAGCAGGTTACTAAAAGCTAATCAAGTGATCTGGCTTGCCACATATTTTGTTCTTCTTAGGTGTATCGAAGTGGTTACGTAGTGGCCATTTTAATTGCTTTATTAATACGTGGCAGGACTGCATTATTCCTCATAAAATACATAGTTTAGCTAGATTTTGTAGAATATACTAATAAACTGGATCTTGTGAAACACAATGCTGCTTGGTTACAATTCGGTACGAATATGGTAGTTGCAAAACTCTGGACGACCTCTGTCCAGAGTTTTGAAGTACGCATAACCCTAACATATTTTTGGTCGCTAAGCAGTATTGTCTTTCAGTTTGGAGATGACAGATAGCAATTACTACATAACAGGAATATGAGATTTTATTATGTTTCTTAGGCGTACCTGTTTCGAATCCAGACAGGCGCTTTAAGGCTCCTATAAACAGGCGCGACACGCGATATAATCGCGCGCGATACAAAGACACCGCTCGTTGTGCGACTTGCGGTGCCTTTGTGTCGTGCGCGATTTTATCGCGTGTCGCGCCTGTTTGAAGGAGCCTTTATTTTGTGTAATTCAAAAGCAACTCATATTTTATTTCACATTAAAGTACATGGGCACTTATGAAACGTCAGATTCTAGCTGCACGGTTCCAATTGGTCGTTTACTACGGAGAAGAGCTGGCAAGAAACACCACGGTTACTCTTTCAAAAATAATTGGCTTTTACAATGTTTTCAAATTACAGTATTAACAGGTAACCCGGTCAGTGTAGGCCTGTCAACAAATATTGAATTAATATCCTGTCTACAACCACATGCACATGAGAGATAAAAGCCTCTAAAATTCCCCTTGTTGTTACATCTGTCTACAGACGGTGTTATCCACTTTCCACCTGGAAGGCCACCAGCCAGTTTGCCAACCTATTACATAAAAAACGTTACACTGCATTCCTCGCCGATCCTCAGAACTGGCCGTATCATGGCACCTTACTAATGTATTCTTGTTGCCTGCGATCCCGTATCTTGTCGTGTAACAAAAACTCGTAGCCTATCCGTCATGTTAATTAAGTAGGAAGCTGTAACAGTTAGATCGTATGGTTCAACTGGATACTGTATCAAATAAAGCTGACTTTACATGAATATTTGTTCAGTGTTTTTTTTTTAATATTGATAGATAAACCATTTATTCAGAGTACACAAAAAACATAGCATAACACACTAAATCACAATTAAATGAAAACAAATTACATGAATATATAAAAACAAAGTCCCAACATTTTTTTGTTTGCCTATTTTGTGTTCCACTGCTGGACAAAAGCCTCCCCGTTTTTTTTTTCCAAACCTTCCTGTCTTGTGCGGTCTCTGGCTGGCCCTGCAAATGATATGAGATCGTCACGCCACCGTCGCATTGGTCTACCTCGACGGCGATGTTCTGCCTCAGGCGTCTAGTGAGTGACGATCTTTGCCCATCTCTCCGGGTGCATTCGTGAGACGTGTCCTTCCTATTCCCACTTCAGCCTGGCTGTTTTTTCTCCAACATTCGCTACTTGAGTTATAGCAGCGCGGCGTGATGTTTCTAACTAGATCTGTACGCTTAGCACCTAACATGCTGGGCTCCATCGCCCGTTGGCAAATCTTGAGTTTGGACTTCTGTTATTCAGTGAGTGACCAACTTTGTGCACCGTAGGTTAGGACGGGCAGAATGCACATGTCGATGAGTTTCCTTTTTAAAGATATAAGAAGACTACTTTTCATGTGTTCTTTAAGGGCCCAGTAGGATTCCAAGCATTGCAAAATGCTTGGAATGCCAACATACAAAACATTAAAAAATACCTTAAGAAATTAAGTGACACTATGCAAAATACCGAATATACAAAGTGCGGTGTGCAAAAACGCCTTTTCGAAAGGAAATGTTAATTTAAATTAAATTTTAATTTTTTGGGGCTGTCTATTTTTATTCAGAAGTGTCTTAAAGCACATCAGTTTCTTTTTTGAGGTGTCTGCCCAAATAAGTGTTCGGTGCAGTTGTGAAATAATGCAACCTGTTACTGACAATACAATTTTTGGCATTCGATACGGCGTCCCGTATCTTTCTACCCGCACTTTCGGGCTTCTGACGACTCAGAAGCCCGAAAGTTTGACAACCAATCTTACCAAGGGTATCGTATAACCCAGTAACTGGGTTGTGGAGGTCAAATAGGCAGTCCATTCATGTAACTGATAACAGGAACTGGAAGCCGACCCCAACATAGTTGGGACAAGGCTAGGCAGATGATGACTGACAGTACAATGTTTAAAAACCTGTGAAAAGTTTCTCCGCTGTGAAAAAATCGATGTGAGAAAATGCAATGGCGCTTTTACAAGATATAAGATAAGAATCAGACGATAAAAGACTTTAAAGACATGAAAACGTCTTATTTTTCACCCAGCTGCATTTAGGGGTCTAGACAAAATTAAGTGTAGTATTACAGCTTTCACTGGAACGTGGACACTAATCGGTTAGTCAGTCCGTGAAAAAAACAGAGGAGGGAAATGTGTGAGCCGTATAAGTGTAGTGACAGAACCGCATTCTACTGCTTATATGGTACACACACGTTCAGTTGTCGGCTACGTAACTCTTCTTAAAGGTCACAACATAGTGGGGAAGTTAGCGGTGCTTAAAAGACAAACGCTTAACGCCTTTGGCTTGGGTAGTATGGGGACGTCTTTAAATATGTTCGTGCAAATGTAATTTTCAGAAAGTCACGTTTTAGTACTCAAAAGTGATTAGTATTCGTGCTTTTAACTTGATCACTCTTGGGAAGGTAATATTTTAAAGTAGTCATAAAACCTATTTTATTATTTGGTATCAATTAACGAGAGCGTCGACGGATGCCAAATATAAAATTGGCTCGTATTAAAATAAATAGGTAATAGATGAAAGTGGAGACCACTATAATATTATACTCAGGTGTCAGATAGATGAAGAAAAGAGAGAGAAAAGTAGAGTACAGAAAAGAGGAAGAAAAAGAAGGGAGAGGGGCGAGGATTGTGGAGAAGTGTTTACAACTTGAGAATATTATTTACCTCCAGCACTCTTCCAGTTTTAAAGGAGTGAACGAAGAAAGCTTTAGTAGGTTTACGCTCTTCGCGTCACAGCATGTCCTCTACCCAACCTCACCGCTTGAGATAATAAGGAATCCTATGTTTTTACGAGCTATTCGTTTTGAATAGACGCTCAGTGTACAAATATCCTGCGCACATAATGTACTGAGCATTACACCGCCTGATTTATGTACATAGTTATGTTAATGCATTACTTTAGTAAGTTCCAGCCTACAATTTACGTTCTTGCATTACTGAAAGACATTTTCTAAGGAACGAGCTGATTGACGATTGGGATTTTGTGTTATGTAATGGGAAATATCTTATCCTACATCAGAAGTGGGATTCGTTTCAACTACACGCGACTTAGATCGTTCGCCATCTTTTTAACCGAAAATAGTGTTTTTGAGACTATAAAAATTTTCACCACGTGTTGTTGATTTTGTCCGTAGTTAGTTTAGTTTCTATTCCTTGTTTAGAAAACACTTTTCATTCTTCTTCCATCTCTTTCGGAAGTTGCTAAAAACTAAAAGCTATTGCAGAAATAGATCCTCCACCGTACTTTTTGAAGATGAAGTAGCAAGCAATCTAGATCTCTCTCTCTCTCTTGGATACTGATGCCGTTGATATACATTTTTTCTTGGTCTTTTGGGTTTAAGTATGGCCCAATAGTGTTGTATATATTTAATACTTTAATGTCATAGGCATTTTCTACCAGTCCACCTTTGCTCTGATGATTGTTGAATAAATATTTTTTACTGTAAAGGGACGCAAAAACCTATTACTATAAATATAATATATACCTAATTATATAATATAGGTAAATGTAAGCACAAATAAATGTAGATAACTATCTTATGGGTAGAACGATAAAGAGTCAATTAAGGCGCAGGATTAGGAATGTTTGTGAGAGGCTTAGGGTCTACTTGAAGGTATGCCTAGGATAGCATAGGAACAAATAACAGCAATAAACAGTCATTTCAAAGATTTAGACGTACTTAAAATTAAAAATTCAACACTGCTCGTGAAAGCTCGCGGAATTCAAAAGATCTCAAGTTTTTTCAAAAAAAGAGGATTGAAGATTGTACTACTGTCACGCCTATTTGTTTTTTTTTTCAAAATGGCGGCCTCACATGCACCCTATATAAATCGATAGCTGACTACAATGTAAACAGATTTTTATTGAACTTGCGTAGGTACATCTTGTTGCATAGATATTTGAAATAATCAATCTGAACGTTTAAAATGGCGGGCTAGATTGAAGGTCACCTTAAATGCTAAAGTAGAGTTTGACAAGACCTCAACATCAATTACTCAATTTAGAAACCCGGTGTTTGTCTAATAGCCGTTTTCTTAGTACTTGACTGAAAATAGAAATCGACTCTCAGTCCAGTTCAAGTTTTAGTTCATAAACTATTAATGTCTTAATGTTACGAGTTTGGAGCGTAAACAATTCCCATATTACATAAGAGATAGCGGTCAGATAGGCTATTACGTGGTCCTTACCGGTGTAGCGGTGTCGTGGTGTAGCCTAACTAGTAACTAGTCTAGTATAGTGACTAGTTCACTATAGATAGTCTACATTAACTAGATCTAGAGTGATAGGTGACGCCCGTGTGTCACCCATGTGGAATTGTATAGAGATGTTTGTTTATGTTTTGTAGTGCATTTGGATCGAAAGATTAAAATAATAGCTCCTCGTTAACTTTAGATCTGGCTATGAAAGTAAGACAATTTCTCGGAGTGCTGTTGTTAAAGAATGAAATGTCGTGATTTACGCTCTTAGTGTCAATTTATCTTTCAACAACGGCCAAGTGGCTCATTTATCTCTCAAACGAATTGCAATCATACCTACCATGGGTCCTATGTTCGATGGTCGATTACAGTAGGCAACTCCGAATTCTTGCGTTTTTATTGCAATTAGAATATTCATTTCAAAATATAAGACCTTACTACGATCAAATAATTCGATTATTTTGCAAAATATTGAAATTGCACTACCAATAAATAACTTAATTCCATCAATACAGAATCAATTACTAGTTTGCTTAGAACCGCAATTTTCCCCCAGTATCATACCATCAAGTTAACAACTTATTTGCATAAACACTTCTTCAAGATCACATTCCCTTGCCAATCTAACTTACATTCGTAGATATCAGCGTCACTTGCTCTAATTATCATCTCCATATGAATCCTTGGCAGCTTTCCTATACAGGGTGTCTTAGCCGTGTTTCCGCTAAACACATGATGTTATAAATACATTTACTTTCCTTCATTGGATCACTTTCATTCCTCACCTGGACTAGAGTAGTTGAAGGAAATGTTTCGTCTGTTTTATGTAAGTTTGTTTTTGTTATCATATTTGGTTTTGGGTTTATAATAATTATAATTTCGGTTTTTCATTTAACGAATTAATATAATATTTTCGCTTATTTTCAGTAATAACTCTTTAAAATGACATAATATACAAAAAAAAAGTTTATTACAGAAACTTGTACAACTTTTACAGTAAATCTTACATAGGGGGGACCTCCTTTTAAGTAAAAGATATATCTGTGCTAGGAGGCCCCGCTCTTCAATGACAGTGGTTCGAAGGTAATTTGGTGGGTATTTTGGTGAATTAATAGAATTTAGCCCTTATGGTAAAGTAATAACAGCCGCACGGGTCGATCGATAAGGTTAAGCTACACTTACTGCGGTTGGTCCGTAGATGAGTAACCATCTGTATATACCAAGACCCCTCTGTGCCTCCGAAAGCAAGCCGTTGGTCCCGGGCTCCCGGCTGTCATTCGTAGATCTTTGACAGTCGTTACGGGTCGTTAGAAGCCGAAAAGTCTGTCAGACTTTTCGGCTTCTAGGGGGTATAGTATAACCCAGCAACTGGGTTGTGGAGGTCAGATAGGCAGTCGCTACATGTAAAATACTGGTATTCAGCTGCATCCAGGTAGACTGGAAGCCGACTCCAACGTAGTTGGGAAAAGGCTAGGCAGATGATAATAGAATAGCCCATCAATATGTCTAAGAACCAGATATGAAAGGGACTTAGGGAGTAAGACATCAGAAAGTTAAAAAACCGGTCAAGAGCGAGTCGGATAGGTCAACGGAAAGTACTCTATACATTTTGATTCCATTGAGAGTGTTGAAATATACGTTTTTTGCGGCATAAAAGGCCGTATCTTTTTTTTACGTTAACTAACAGTTTGATTTTTGAACAGTTTCAAGGGACCGCAGACCTAAGTATTATGGTTTTAATTTCAACTCGATACCTCCACGCGTTCCCGAGATAAAGGGTCTTGACAGACAAACGGACGGACGGATGGACAACAAAGTGATCCTAAAAGGGTTCCGTTTTTTCCTTTTGAGGTACGGAACCCAAAAACGGAACAGAATCTGTCTAAGCTTACCTACTAGATAAGTGAACCAGAACTTCTCCGAAGGTAAAACAAGTCATGACAGTAATAAGAATTTTACTGTGAACAATCATCTGCCTAGCCTTTTCCCAACTACATATGTTGGGGTCGGCTTCCAGTCTAACCGGATGCAGCAGAATACCAGTATTTTACATGGAGCGACTGCCTATCTGACCTCCACAACCCGGTTTCTGGGTAATACGATACCCCTTTGTAAGACTCGTTGTCAGACTTTCGGGCTTCTGACTACCCGTAACGATTGTCAAAGATCTACTTCCGAGGCACGGAGGGGTCACGGTTTGTAAAGACGGTCACCCATCCACAGACCAACCGCGGCAAGCGTAGCTTAACCTGATCGATCGACCTGTGCGGCTGTTATTATTTAGCCACGGGTGCCCCCTGTGAACAATATCGCTTTGATTACGGGGTCTGTTAAAAGAATATACTCCTGAATTGGTAGCCCAGTAGTTAACGGCCCCGACTTACGAGTCCGTAGGTCGTGGCATCGAACCCAGACAGGCGCATTAGGTACTTTGTGTAAATTATTTCAACACCACTGCTCTTAAAACGGTGAATGAAAACATCGTTAGAAAATCGGCATGTCCTAGAACTAAAAAAGTTCGAAGACATGTGACATCTACCAATTTGCACGCACGGGGCCCGCGTGGTAGATTATAGCCGATTATCTGTCGAAGGGAGGAAGGAGGCCTGTGTCCCGGCAATGGAAACATTATAGGCTGATCATATACTCCTGAAATCCTGTGCTTTTATAGACTTGGTGAACTAAGAAAAGCGCATAACTTTACACTGTAGAGTTACAGTACCCGGCGATAAATATTGCACATCGACCTTTGGAAAGAGACAATCGGCTAATTTCGGCTTCGAAGAGCGTTATCTCTGTCGCACAAAATACAAACAGTCCGGTATCTATTATGAGCTGTTAAAACAATTATGATTTGTTTCTTTTGATAATTATTTTTATTCTTTGTATAAAATACAAAAAAAGGTAAAGGTCGATGTGCAATATTTATCGCCGGGGACTGTAAATTAGTTTATTTATTATCATATTTGTATTAATAATGAAAAGTTATTAGTTAGTACATATTTGAAGTACCTAGTAATGGTCACATTTACAACTAACACCGTCCATAACTAAGTGATAATTTATAATTAGTTACGAATGTACTAATTATACTATGAATAATCTCTACTTATCTCTCAGTGGAAGTTAATTAATGTTATTTATATTTACGCAGTTCATTATTAACTATGTGCGATAAGTCTTGGAAGCCGGCTAGTGGTAGTGCTGCCGGAAGTTAGCTGATAATGGGAGCATAGATCATAGTTTTGTTGTGTACCTAGGTCCTAAGAATTATGAAAAAAATGAAAAATGAAATGTTTATTTGTCCCAAAACAGTTACATGGATTATAAATGAGACATCCCCAGTAAGTACTTGATAATACTTGTGTTGGGGCTATTCCGCTCTTTCCCTTAATTATTACAATATTGAGACGGATTTTTACAAAAGGTGACTGAGAATAAAGGACATGTTAGGTTTTTGTATGGAGGCTGGGCTTTTATTCGAAGCTACTGTGAACAGGGAAGAGATCGTATTTTTATGAAAGTACATAAATTAAGGAGACTTTGTATAATTTTTAATTTTTTTTTGAAAGCACCCTTTCCTTAATTTTTATACATTTTAATAATCATTATTTAAAAAATAAATTGCAACCCACAGTAATTATTGATTTTGGCAACACTTTTCGGTTGGATGTCATTATTGTCATTGTGAATTGTCAACGTCAATCAAGTGTCAAATTCAATTCAATTTTGACCTGTGTACTGACAGCTGACAAGTATGACAACCTTGCTGGCAGAGGTAATATTTTCATAGATTCCATTAGGAGGCAAAGGAATTAATGCCATACATACAAATCATGGAGTTGGTTTTATTTTAAGCCATCTAATATTATTTTAGAATATTGTAAATAACAATAAGGTGTATAATTTGCTTTAAAAAATGATATTTAACCATTTTTTCTTTGTTTCAATGTGCAAAAATAATATTATGACACCAAAAATATCTGGATTTAAAATATGTATTTATTCAATAATGGTGCTTTTAATATTTTTTCTGTTTTTGTCAGACCATCCTAAATAAGTTTCCCTATCAGAAAAACCATACATGACAGCTGTTCAAAAAAATTATTATTTTAAGCCCATTTCCTAACATGTCCTTTAGGAAGATAACATTATATGACTTATAAACTAATTAACAGCTCTTTGTGTAACTGTAGTTGTATGTCTATTTGAAACTATAATATGTGCGTCTTATTTTAAAACAGTGTTTGTGATGTTGTGTGTGAGGGTGTGGGTATGCAGTGTGTGTGTGTGTTTTTGTGAGTGTGAATGTGTATGTCTTCTTTGAAGTTTTTCAAGTGCCGATGTGTTCGAAGCGCATGAGATGAATCTACTTCACTTTTGCCATATTCAGACGTCCTTATTTCGATACGGTTCAACAGAGGTAACCCTGGGACACGCACTTAGAAAAAAAGTCAATAACATCCAAGTAATTAGTTCATACTTACTGGCCTTTTCGGAAGATTTGTGTAGTTTAATTAACCCTTTCTCTATGCATTAGTCGGGTAGTCTCTCAATAAGTTCTAAGACATGTGTCAACGGCAGAGGCAACTGGACCCGTTGACGAGTGTCGACGGCTGCCCTCAATGCGTGTCGTCGGCGGCGTCAGCCCTCGACGAGTTTCGCGCGCGTGTATTTCAGCAACATACTCCTAATACACGAGCTGCACGTTGTCGGCAGCTGCCGTGTGCTCGTATTCGTGTTACGCGTATCGCTCGTGTTTTTGTACACACGAGAGATACCCATAACACGAATATACGAGAAACGGAATCTCTAGCAAGATTAGTATTACATTTTTTTTAATACATTTTCTTAATTCTGATTTCTCTATTATAATAGAGACCTAACGTCCTTGTGAAAAAATGTAGGTCGGTGTGACGTTATGGGATTAAAGTTTATCTAAGCGTGGACGGTTGAGATATAAAGAGTAACAGACCTCGTTATTATTGACCTTAAATGATTATTTTCACAACATGCATGTGACCTGTTTTAATTATTAATTTTATTTTGTTGGAACGGTGAAAGTGGCGTGACGCTTACGGTTCCGTACCAATATGGTAAAATGAAATTCTTGCAACTAAACATAACCAGTGCATTGTAAGTACCTATAGATTTTTCGTACAATCAGAAGTCAGCTTATACTGGTTATGTAAGAAGTTCTTTTTACCATAGGAGCGGTGCGTGGATACACGGTAACACTGACTGCTGCCTCAAGAAAGGTTAAAATTCCATAGTTTACCCTTGAGACCTTACTTAGAATTACCTTTTGAATGTCCAAACCTATGGTTTTCCTACTCTTCTAATGTAATTTTCTTAATTTTCTTCGTTTTATTACGTTGCGGGTTCCAAGACAGTTGAATCATTTCTTGACTTACCGCGCTTAGTGTTCATGTCTTTATACTGTGGTCTTACTTTAGTCGGCATTTTGCTGGTAGTCGCTACGCCAGTGAAGGTTCTTCTTACTACAGTTTGCAGTGGTTGGTGGAATCTATATAATAAATAAAAAAAACCGGTTAAGAGCGAGTCGAACTCGCGCATCGAGGGTTCCGTACAAATTTGTAATTTACTTGTGCTACATGACATTGCTTCTTGGCAAATTTCATCATTCTAGTTCAACGGGAAGTACCCCATAGGTTTTGCTTCCCTTGCGAGTGTCAAAATATGCGGCATAAACGGGACATAAATGCCCGTATCTTTTGATTGCGTTGACTTAGAAGTTTGATATTTTCATTGCTTCAAGGGATTGCAGGATTTAAATACTCCGGGTAGGTATTTGATATTAATTTCAACTTGATAACTCCACACGTTGCTGAGAAAAAGGGTCTTGACAGACGGACAGACAGACGGACTACGAAGTGATCGTATGAGGGTTCCGTTTTTACTTTTGAGGTGCGGAATCCTAATGAAGCTGGAAAGTTTTGTTTGATGATGACGCTATGTATTAACTCAGACATATCCTAGTAAATTTTTTTTTGACAAATATTTGATTTATTTACTTTGAGTTGGCTCAGACACACGACTTGAAAATATTTACATAATCTATGCTAATATTTAAAATAATAGGTAATAATAAATGTAGGTACATTTATATAAAAAAAATAAGCAAAATAATCATAGAGCATCAAAAATTCGTCCGCATCGCTGTCAACAGGAACAGTGTCCAAAAGGCTGGCAGCATTGCCACGTTGTATGGTGATGGTAATTCTTTGACCAAGAAAATGGCCAGCATTCTGGTCACGTGAAGAGTCGACCAACCGTTTGGCGATATCTCAAAAAACCAAGTGGGCACTCGGACCCCATGGCCCTAGTGTTTCAACCCCAAACGGCTCGAACCTAACAATATCTTAGTTATACATTTTAGATAACGCTAATCTCCACCGAATGGTTTCACGCAACTCAGCGGGATTGTCCGAAAAGGTTATCGCTGGCTCGGAACATAAAGGGCTAAGGATGGAACACGGGTGGGTTTTAGTCAGTAAGAGTCTGACACTCCCTTCCGCTCCACCCAGAGCGGGAGGGGTCATTTGATGATTTCCAATCTTCAAAAAAAAATGGTTATAAAACGAGTTTGATGAATGGGAGATCATTCTAGAATACTGCGGTGCGATTCTGTAAAAATCTCACCGTGAAAACTTAGGTGAAGTGAGCGTGGAGTGAGCTGTCAAGTCAATTCCTAGCAAAAACAAACTCACTTCACCTAAGTTTTTACGGTGAGATTTTTACAGAATCGACCGGCTGGACTTAGTGCACCTTTTTTTTTTTTTTTGTTGTCGGGGGGAAACCTTCAAAAGGCACCCGACCTCCGGGGAGGGAGGTCGGGGAGTGTGGGATTTTTACCTCACTAAAACCGCCCCGGTGATCACCTTCAGCACATAGGGGTGGTCCCGGTTCCTCTTAAAAGACCAATTCCGGAACCCCCCCGTGCAACGCCTGTAAGGCACATCCCTGGGGAGACTGTAAAGGGGCCTCCCCTGAGCCTCGCTATGCACGGCAGCACGTGATCACTGTGCCACCGTCTTCCCTGGGGTCACTTGGTGGGCGGACAGAGTCCCCACTCTGTGCGCCCGCGACCACAAAGGTCCACCTACCTTGTTGGTAAGCGGGTTCGGCGTATTAGGCGCCAAGGCGGTTGCCACCCCGACGCCTCCTTCTCCGAGCAGGATCAGCCCTCTCCCGATCCCGCTCGGCAGCCTCCTTCTTGACCATCACGGTCTCACAGAAGGAGGCTACTACCGTCCAATTCTCTGTCTCTGCCAGCATAGCCCTCACTACTGCCGGCAGAGACAGGTCTCGCCCGATCTTGGCAACCAGGACCCGCCGCTCGGACTTAGTGCACCTAGTATCTAATCATTATACCTACGTGAGTAGCAAGTACGTAGCACGGAAGTAGCGTTCATAGAACTGATAAGATAACCATAATTATCGATTTTTAATAACGATAAAGCAAAATTTTAGGCGCAGGAAACCGTAAAACACGCAGAACAATTTATATACAAGAGGCTTCTTTTTTTCCAAAAAATATTTCTACCGATTATTTACCTCATATTTCGAACAGTAATCTAATACATCGAGCATGGGTAGCAACCAAATTCTTAAAAAAAATCCTTTTTTTCAGATCTTGCTGTTTCTCAGCGTGCACTACGCTCAGAGTTCTGACCAGTCAAAACGATCTATAGGTGATGGCCATTCCATCGGAGGCATAGAAGGTGGTGGCGCTGTCATAAGTGGCACAAGCAGTGGCGTTGGAATTGGGGGCATAGGGGGCGGCGCTGGCATCGGTGGCATCGGAGGAGGAGGTAGCTTCCCGATCCGCCACACATACTCCGAGTACCAGAACCGAGTCGCCATCCCTGTGCCCCAACCTGTCTCCTACGGCGTACCCCGGGCGGTCCCTTACCCCGTCCATGTGGGGGTACCCGTCGACCAACCGCGCCCGGTTGCCGTCCCAGTACCTCAGCCTGTGGCCCAAGTTATATCCCGACCTGTGGCTGTCCCTGTGGACCGTCCCTTCGCGTACCCATATGCACAACCAGTTCCTGTGAGTGTGACGCAGGCAGTAGGGATTCCTGTGCCTCAGCCGTATGCTGTAGGGGTGCCTGCTCCGGTCCCTGTAGGAGTTCCCCAACCTGTAGCCGTGCCTGTGTCTGTGGGTGGGGGCGGCGGTGGGTTAGGACTTGGGGGAATTGGAGGAATTAGTAGCGTTGGAATCGGAGGAATTAGTAGCGTTGGAATCAGCGGTATTGGGGGAATTGGTGGCATAAGCAGTAGTTACGGCGGTCTAGGTGGCCACATTGGTGGTCATACTTCAGTAATTTCTTCACCAGTTGTTGGCCACGGCTTGAGCGGCGGTGGTTCAATCGTGGCCTCCCATGGACATGGGTACGGTCATCATTAGGTTCTGACTCTATAACTTGGTTGTATTGTAACAAATCAATTATTTCTACTTATATTTGTATATATGTATATGTAATTTACCAAATCATCATCATCGTCTGCCTTTTCCCAACTTTGTTGTAATTTACCAAACATTGTATGTAAATAAGTAGTTTAAGTTGGTTTAAGTTATGATATTCATTTTGCGTTTTCTTTTTTGTCAAGACAGCAAATTTACTGACTTATATATATATTTTTTTATGTTTTATCTAATGTATTTGTTAATTGCGTCTGTATACTTCATTTTGTACTGTCATAGTTCAATAACCAGCTTTCATAATACAGAGTATTTAAATATCCTCTGTTATCAGAACCGGACTTTGAATATTTGTTTAGTTACTTATTCGTTTATGTGGAGTGCTCAAAAATGTATCAGAAAATGTAGTTTTTATTTCAATTGTTATATAGATACATATTGACCACCTATGTAGTTTTTAAACTGATAATTATTGAGTATCTTTGTATTAATGTCGTTACATAAATGTGAAAGTATGCATAGGCATTAAAGTAAATAGTAACACACACACAGTAAATAGTTACTGTAGGTACATAATATATTGCTGTTTCTGTTTTATATTGACTGATGAACATAGTCATAACAATAATGTAATGAATAAGAGCTTTAATAACTGTTACTAAGAGTGTTTATGATGAATTAAAGAACATTATTTCATCAGAGTTCCAGTTTTATTTATAACCTCAAAGGTGAATATTTTAATTAATAATTTCGATTATATTCATAATCTCTGAACAACTATTTAAAAAAAAAAACTATTAAAAAAAACTATTTACACTAGATAGTAAATTAAAAGACTAACTAACGAACTATATAAATAAATAAAAAATATTTTAATTGTGTTCGGGTAGTTAGTAGTTAGCCTTTGAATTATTTATGTCGCTTTAGATTAAAATATCACAACGTAAGCACTACGTCATAATGCATTTTGTTAAATATAATATTACTAATTGCAAAACTCGCTATTCAGAATTAACGCTGAATAATTCATATTTTATGCAAGGTTCACGGCAAAGAATTGAACTGAACTAGTTACCTAGTTGTGTCTAACTAAAGAAGTAGCATTTTTGTTGATAATTCACGATCGTATATAATTAAATGAAATCGAAATCAAGTGTTTACATAAGAAATACATAAAAAAAAACTTTAAGTTTTCAAGTTTAGTGTTACATATCCAAAAGATTTTTTAGATTTTCAACGGTTTCTTAGTAGTTGTATATTATTTGTTTTCGTGCTTTTATTAAACAAAGCTATTGCCCGTGACTTCGTCTGCGGTCTACAATTTCATCCAAATCCGTTTAGCCGTTTTCGCGTGAGAGCGTAACAAATAAACATACAAAAAAACAAATATTTTCTTTTTAATGTATTAGTTTAGAAAAATATTCTAAACAAAACAACATCCATTTATCAATAACAACAATTGTTTTCCATGAACAAATTATTTTTTGCAATTCATAAATTATGTTATTTTTAATTCAAACCACTAGGTACTCGTATAGAGGGATAAATAAAGGAATTATCTAGCATTATCGTTAGTGCCTCCTTAAACCGATATTTTACTGATAAAGCAGCCGTTATCGCGCACTGATAGCACAGTAACAGTCTATAATATTTGTGCGGACGGATTGGACATTTTGCGTGATAAAATTTAACATTTAAAGTATTTAAATACTTTCAAACTAGTGTAGGAAGTGATCTGTGCTTGTGTTATTGTGTCTGTGACAAAAGAAATGAGAATGTATTCCAGTAAGTTACGTTTTTATTCATTTCTGTTTTATTTTTGTGTTGTGTTGTTTGGCGAAAGTTATGATGGCCGATTTATACAGTTTATGGACCGTTATTGGTTATTCACGAGACTCTAGTATTTTTATTAATAATGAAGCAAATGCCTCATAGCTTTGCAAAGTAGACCTTCTCTTATGGAAGTAGCTATCACAGGTAAAATTAGCTTATACGAATCTATTTATATGCCCAGTTTGGCAATAAAAAATGCTACCATTGGTAAGCAAAACGATTCATTTTTGTTTATAGAAACCGAGCATAAGTAAAGTTTTTGCCTGCCTTTGAAAACTTAATAATTATTATCAGGTTTTCTGAAAAAAAAAATCAATGAAAACAATGAAGTTCAGTTGTTGAGTCTATTTTACAAACACCAGCAAGCTATCAAGGCTAACCTTCCATCAAGGTTAATGCACTATTCTGTACTAAATACCGTAACAATTCAAGATTTTCATTGAATAAAAAGCATTCAAAATCCAATGAATTAGACGGACCTAGACGTTTATAAAGTCAGAAAGTACATACACCAGATAAGAACGCAGTAACGTTTAAAATTATTGAAATAGCTAGTCATCGATATACTTAGATATACAAGTAAAATTATCATTGGTTATTTGTTAGCGCCTAGAGAAGCAACAGTTTTAACTTTCGCTCTAGTAACTTACTGCTTGAATATAGTTAAGCTGAAGAGTTTGTTTGTTTGAGCGCGCTAATCTCTGGAACTGCTTGACGGATAAGAAAAATTCGTTTGATAGTCCAATTTTTGAGGAAGGTTATATTATATTATTTAACATCACGCTACGACCCTTAGGAGGCGCACAAAAGAAAAAAGTCAGAACGATCGCTAAGTGAAAACGAAGTATCGAGGGGGGCGGGGAAGCTATGTATAGGATATATTTTATCAAGATATTTCACGCGGAGGAAGTCGCAGGCAGTTAGTTAGTTGTTTTGGAATGCACGAAGAAGCCTCCTCGTGTAGCGCAGTTTGTTCCGCCAGTTACTCAACTGAACTGAGCGCTCGGCGCATCCTGGACTGTCACACCTAACATCTTATTTGACTGGCCAATTCTTCCCTTACGGTGGTAGGGCTAACGCCCGCCTGGTTTGCGACCACCCTCCCACCGGAGTCCGGCGTCAAGCAGCCCGCTGTGTTTCGTCGATGCGTGGGAGTTCCAGTGCCTTAGGCAACTTCTTGGCGCGCTCGTTCCATCATAGACCTCATCCATCGCTTTCCATCAGGCGTAATCGGGGTCAAGAGCGGGCCCATTCAGCAATAAAAAATTAATAAATAATAATAATAGACCCGCCAAATCGTCACCAGACAGCAAAGTTAAGTCAATTAATACATAATAAAAGTAACTCTAATTGTTTACCTGTTCCTGTATCATCATCATCATGCCTTAATCTCCATTTATTTGGTTATCAGCTTATCTTCTTCTTTCATTCTTCTCTATTCTACTTATCAGTCGTCATCACAGCAGTTAGCCTATTCCTAGCCATATCATCTTTCACACAGTCCATCCATCGTTTCTTTGGTCTTCCCCTTCTCTAATAGCCATTACATCATACTCATTCATTACCAGCACCCTAATTGCGTAACGCCAATAATTTCAAAGTAATATATAAATCAATGCGTAACACACTATCAATCACAATTAATCATTTAGGAGGATTTCGCTAATCCATTGCTTGATATGTTCGAAGAATGTGTCTGCTCAACAACGCAAATAACGCAATGAATGTTGTTCAACTGTCAAAATGAAAGTGTTACGCAATTGCCCCGGTGTTCCTCTAGTTAATTATACTATATTGGTAGTTATTAGATAAAGATACATAAGTACCGTCTAACTGTGAACTAGATATTCTAATCCCATACGACCTCGTCAATTATTTTGTTCCCATCACGTTCCCACACTATATTTTCTTGTACCGAAGAAACGTTGACAGATGAGACACTTGTACAAACACCCAAACCAAAATTGGATAACTGTCTGTAGAGACTACGAAAAAAATACGTGCTCATCAGGAACGCAGTTGCTTACACGATACTCGAACGCACATAGACTAGTATACCTATAATAGAAAGATTTTCAGTTGTACTTAGAAACACACTTGCATAAACACAAACAGAGAGAGAAAGTCGCATGGAGACCCCATAAGACAGAGAGAGAGTCGCATGGAGGCCCCATAAAGAGAGATAGAGAAAGTCGCATGGAGGCCCCATAATGCTTTTCCTCGCGTGACGATTTCGACCAGTCAACTTCTACCACTTGTGGTAGAAGTTGACACGAAGTTTCATGGCCACAAATACATTGTCATTTTAAGGTGCACCAAAAAAAGAGCCTTCGTGATTACTAACAATATTATGTTTGAGAATTAGCCTTCTGTCTTCTTTCGTTTTTGGCTGAATAAACATAACACAACATCACGCCTTATGTTCACCGAAGGGATGGACAGATACATACTACACCCACGTTTCGCCACATATCTACAATACAAGCAGTGAAAGTAACATTCATTACCCATTTAAATTTTTGACAGCTTCAGCGCCCTCGAATACCTTATAACTCAAGGGCGAAAGAGACCTTGATAATTATCAATATTTTTTGTTTTCCAAAATTTGATTACAGTTACAGGTAATGTCATATCCTTACAATTAAAACATGCGATTCAGAGATAAGAACTTGATATTGTTGTTTGGATATATGATTTTCACAAAATTAATCAAATCTATATCCACTGATAGTGTTGAAACTGCGATCCTGTTGCGATATGGCAGGCAGATAAAAAAACAAAAATGAAATCTTTATTCAGTTCAGAAACAACACGGTACAATATTAAAACAAAAACTAGTAGCAGTTTACAAGGAGCGGATCTGCGTAGTTTCCAACAATTTATGCAAAAATTATACATATTAGGACTATCCCAGAAAAATACGCAAAATACGCGCATTGACGTGGAATTGCGGACACCAGCCCGTATTACCTACCTATTACCTATCCCAGAATCCGTTCCATTCAAAGATCACTCGTTCCTTGACTTTCAATGTGAATGGATGGATTACAGGATAATCTAAACTTTATTTAACTATTCGTGGATCGACGCGAGACACACATGGCTTTTTAATTGTTTCTGTAATTACGGCATTCAATCGGTTAAACAAAGTAGGTAGGCGAGACCATAGAGGCATATTGTATTTTCAGAAGCACAATGCTTTATTTGTAAACATATGTAGATTTCTCCTTGGTCTTGAATGGCAGGGCGTGCCGTCATCCGTTCCTCAGTGGTAACACTTGTACTGCCAAAATCGCCCTTACTGCTACGACATAAAGATAATGTCGATGTCAAATTGTTACCACTGAAATTTTGTTGACTGTACAAAGAATGGCCTCTCAAGTTCCGCTCATTTACTCATTGTCTCATTAGACACAATTTTTTTTTGTATTGTATCGTGCCACAATGTAGTACGCGCGGGGCTTACATCGTCCTAAAAACTACAGCACAGCATGTTATAGGTACATAATTATTTTTCATAGATAGTCCCCAAACTGTAACAATAAAGTGCTGCAAGAGCTACCTACCTAGATTTTTTGAAGTGAAAACTTCTTTAGCGGCGCTGTGTACTTTTTTTGGAATGGGTAAAAACTTCTAAACTCGCGTCAGGTCACGTGACCCTGATCGAAAATTCGTAAGACGTAAGACGTAAAACGTAAGACACGCGTTGTTGAGGACAGCGTCATCTATGCACATCGGGAAGAACTACGAGGGCCTCGCGTACTAACTACGTAGTTCATCCAACAACGACGAGATGGCGCTGAACCACGGATATAAAACTGACGACGAGCTCCATGCGAGCGGTCATCATACCTGATTTGCAAAAAACCCTATAAAATAAGGAACACACCTTAACACGCGTGTTTTGTTTATAAGACGATTCACAAAATACACTCGTAATTGTTCAAGTTTTCACTTCTGTCGGCACTACCGGAGTGCCAGTGTTTTTTTTTTTTATTACTCCCTTGAGAGAAAATAAAAGAAGAAGTTAGGTATCGCTTAAAAAACATAATTTTTTATCTAAATTCTTAACAAAGGTTTTATATTTTTCTAGAGATCCTGTTAATCTTGGAGAACATCCCGAGGCAAAAGAGTTTTGGCTGCCTCTCACTGCGATTCGGATGTATATTCTCTGGTTTAGTTATTATAGTAAGTATCTTAAAACACGAAACGAAACGACGAAACGAAAGAAATGGCGTATAAGTTAAGATGTAAAAGATTATGAGATCATAAGAGGGGCATTCACAATCTCCACACAATGGACTGAAGATGGACGGCGCTGCTGAGGTCGACCCAGAAAGCGGTAGCGAGATGACCTGGACGTATACCGCGAGGACTGGTTCGAAGACAAAGGTTTAAAAAAAAAAGAAACGCGGGAAAAGAGTTATTTGAAGAACTTGGGGGAGGCCTTTGCCCAGCAGTGGGCCAGCATAGGCTAAACAAAAAAAGAGGGGCATGTGTATGGTTGCAGAGCCCGTGATCAAAAGCCATCTCGTGTTCTTCAAATACTGTTTATTTTGAAGTGAAAACTTCTTTAGCATCGTTGTGATTTGAAAGTTTATGAAACGAAAAAGCAACAGTAAAAAGAGACAATATGTAAATTCATAAGATTTAACGTGGGAGAAAATGAGATAGGAAGCATTATACAGTGTTTTTGAAGGTTACCTAACTTCTACCACGTGTGAATTTCACACATGCTGTTTTCGTTTTGGTCGCTAGGTGTTGGGTTTATAATCATTACGTTAAACTTCCGGAAGAACCCTAGCCAACCCTGCAATGATTCGATCCCTTTTAACTATACATTACCGTACCTACCATTATAACAAGCCTACCGGTGTAACCAAGTATTCCTAAATTCTATTTCTCAACTCTTAAAAGTTCTTAACATTCATTACTCATTTTTCAATTCCAGTTATACACTGTCCTGGCCGTCGCACAATGTTTAGCGACCCTGGACAAACAGATCCCTGGCCCTGTGGACGCGAACCACTGGGGTAACGTCTTCGTGTCCTGCTTCGAGGTGGTCGTCATTATCTGCCACTTCATCACTCTGGTACTAACCACTATAATGCTGGTTGGAGTGCTGAGGGTACGTATGTTTTTTCTTAAAATAGATTATCATATTGCCGACAGTTCCATGATGAAATGACGTCAGCTCTTGTCATCAGGGATGATGATAGAATCATCTCTGTAAAAAGTTACGGTTTAAGAACAAATAGATAGCCACTATCCAAATGCGTAAGGCTGGTGATAGAATTGGTGAAAAGTGCAGTTTCTGCCGATTGCCTTGATGTTTGTTCATAATTCAGAAATTCAGATCAAAAGACCCATAGAAAAAAGGTCGTTCAATTTTACCCGAATAATTTTTTTTTTACGGGAAATTTTCAAGTTTTTCTTTGCCTAAACTTGAAAATTCAGTTCTGTATTTTTCTTGTCTGTTTATATTATATGTGTATTGTGTGTACATAAAGGGTAAAGTAAATAATAATAATAATAAATAAATAACATCCTAATTCGGACTATTGCGAATATTTTAAAACAGAAAATAGCCAAATCGCTCCAGCTGTTCTCAACTGATGCGCAACATCATTTCATTTTTATTAACACCCGACTAAAACAGAGGGGGTGTTATATGTTCAACGTGTATAGCTATGTATCTGTCTGCGCCATCGTAGCTCCCAAACGGCTGAACCGATTTTGATTTTTGAAGTGAAAACTTCTTTAGCGGCGCTGTGTACTTTTTTTGGAATGGGTAAAAACTTCTAAACTCGCGTCAGGTCACGTGACCCTGATCGAAAATTCGTAAGACGTAAAACGTAAGACGCGCGTTGTTGAGGACAGCGCCATCTATGCACATCGGGAAGAACTACGAGGGCCTCGCGTACTAACTACGTAGTTCATCCAACAACGACGAGATGGCGCTGAACCACGGATATATAACTGACGACGAGCTCCATGCGAGCGGCTTGCTTCTCTTACCACTGCCGCGACCAACACCACGAACTGAAGTCTATCCTGTGTGCTTATTTGTAAATCTGAATAAATTCCTTTCACGAGAAGAATAAACCAGTCACTTTGGTCATCATACCTGATTTGCAAAAACCCTATAAAATAAGGAACACACCTTAACACGCGTGTTTTGTTTATAAGACGATTCACAAAATACACTCGTAATTGTTCAAGTTTTCACTTCTGTCGGCACTACCGGAGTGCCAGTGTTTTTTTTTTAATATAGATTTGTTATGTCAGCTCGTTTCTCCTCTGAATGAGATATGGCCTAGTTATATGGTGGGCAGTGATGACATTACTCCACATCATTGCAATCTTCACAAATATTAAATACATACCTAGATATTAGTTTATTCTGCTTATGCTCACTTCCAGGAAAGGGCGCACCTGTTGAAACCGTGGATAATCTGGACATCCTGCATAGTGTTGGGCAACCTCCTTCTGATAGTCTTCTGCACCGTTCTCATGATGGTGCTCAACCGCTTGGACTTTCAACCCTCATTGATGTTGTATTACATGCTAGCTTTTATGGCATTAAGTGAGTATTAATTTATGCTTTAAACGTACTTGATTCATGTCACACTGTGGGTTTCTAAGAATAAATGATAATAATCAGCACTTTTTGAACGTCAACATATACATAAGAGTCAGTCCCCAAAACGCTCGCTCTTCGTTCGCTTCTTTAGCTGGGAAAAAGAAGTAGCGCAACAAACTCCCCAAAAGCACAGCTGTCTGTGAAGTTAGAAGAAATTAATAAAAAAAAAGAAATTCTATTATGGTAGTGACCCCAATTTTCGGTCTCTGTCGGATGTCATAAAACTATAAAACTGTCAGATAGTGCCTTTAACTTTTATAGCGTACCTATAGAGGTACTTAAGAGTTTCTTAACAATTATATAAAAAAAATTACATAATTATACCAATAAAAATTGAACTGTAGGTATGTGATTCGAAAGCATAGAATTAATTAGTACTTTATAGTGCGAAAATGAACAGTTTGTATGGAAAGATCATAGAATTAATATGTACTATAGGGAAATGATTTAATGGTACCTACACTCTGTCCCCTAAGTTAACCGTTCTTCGACAGCTGCCTTAGAACGTAGCTATTCCAGATTGCGTAAAAGTTAACTTTAAAATGCGTAATAAAATAAATGTAGTAACTGCCTTATCTTATTGAATTATCTTATGTATGACTTCTTACAGACATTATAATACATATAATACCGTACGTGTGTCAGTTTTGAAAAAAAATATATAATTGTTATGAGTATCTACTAAATTACATTCCATCGGCATAGAAACCGCACCATTTTTTATTCGACAGCAAAAATTCGATAATTGATACATACAAATTAAAGTGAAATTATCGAAATGTGTGTTAAAACGTTGCTGCAATCAAGTTCCATCTGTCAAAAAACGGTTAACCTAGTGGACAGAGTGAGTGTATAAAAAGTACGGTAGGCTTACTTGTACCTACTGAAAAGCGCCTGATTAAAAAATTACTCTTGATTCTGCGTCTAAAACAAATTTTGATGTTTTTCCTACAGTTTTCCGAATCTACATGCTGACTCTGGTGTCGAGTCACTACCAGGAGCTCATTGAAGAGAGAGTGGAACGCCTACGCACATTGATAAGCACCGACACATGGCACAGCACTGCGTAATATTGCTTTAAATTATTCTTTAGGCGCTTAGTATATGATGACGTTGAGTAGAACTAGAAATAGCGGGACCACTATTTAGAACGAGAGAGATGAAAATAGACGACCAAGTCTCAGAAGACTTTATAAGTTTAGAAAAAGTGGAATCACCATTTATATTCGTAATTATGTAGGAACCTCTTTTTACATACCTACTGTCTGACCAAATATTTTTACTGGCTGAAAATAGTACCTTTGGTCAATCAACCTGTAACAGGGTACAATCAAATTATTTTAACTGAAATTGTGATGACTTTAGTACGTAATTTATTTGCAATTAATTAGGTTACTTGTATTTCTTGTAAATAAAACTTTATATTCGTAGGATACAGCTGTGTGTGTTCATTGTCACTTTGTAAATATTTTCATTATCATATAACTACATATTAGCATTAAATTTTTATGAATAAAACATTTAATAATTTTAATTATTCATTTTTATTTGGCATAACATTTCTTAGAATCTTATCTTATTTAATTAAAAAATCTACATTAAACTTAATATTTACAATTCCTTTTAAATGTAACGTGGTTTTTCAAAATAATTTTACTTAAAATTGTTTAATACAAAATACATTCATAGAAAAATATATATTTATCCTTACATTCAATTTCAAATATCGAGAAAAATGAATAATAATCAAGAATCAAGATTTTTGTATGAAATTACGGGTCATGAGCATATCCGTTCATCTTTGACCTTTTCATAAAATAGAATATTATTAAAAGTATGTATTATTATTTCATTCAATAGGTGAATAGAAAGGAATAACATCAACACTCTATGGTTTAGATGACTTTCTGGTGTTTTTACATCATTATGAATACCTGCGGCAAATCCTTAAACTAACAATAGCTTAGACAGATATTGATGATGAGGTAAATACCCCTGAAAATGGATAGGTAATTTGAATTACTTAATCTAAATAAACAATTTATATTTATGAACCAGTATTTTATGAAATCCACCGGATAACTATTCGAAGAAACAAAATGTCTATGACAATATATCAAAAATAATCTAGCGCTTGATAACTATAATCTAAATAAAGGTAACTATAACGACAGCGATTCAAGAAATGCAATACTTATTTTATTTTTAGTATCACTTTGTAATTTCAGATTCGGCTCGATTTCAATTCTAACTTCATGACAAGAACAATATGGTTTTAAAAGTAGATAATTAGTAGTTTTATGAAAACTAAAAGTAGGTATTATCTGTCGCGTTAATATCATAAAATAAATATACTTTCGTAGTCATCATTTAGAGAATTTATTCCGGAAGGTTTATTGTGTGGAAATTCATAGTATATGTACTAGAATATAATAGAAATCTTGATGTTTTGTCATCATGAAGAATCGACTCTGAATTTCGTATTTTGTTTAACTACAGACGCCATTTTAATTGGTCTAGCCGCACAAGTGTTGCCGCATTCAAAAATATCACTAGGTACTATTTACACACTGTAAAAAAAAACTTATAGTGCCTTTATAAACACTCCCGAATTTTGCCCTTATTCGTAAATTAACTATCCATGTAATCTAATCAATACTATTTTAGGCGGCGCCCGTTTCTCTTGAATACTTTACTGAACCGTCTCGCTCCATCTTCACTATCGAACTCCAGATGAGGATCACCAGGTACATTTGAAGCACTGGAATTTAAACAAATAAATGTTAAAAGAGAGACGAGGGGCCCGTGGATAAATAATAACAGCCGCACAGGTCGATCGATCAGGTTAAGCTACGCTTGCCGCGGTTGGTCTGAGGATGGGTGACCATCTTTACATACCGTGACCCCTCCGTGCTTCGGAAAGCACGTTAAGCCGTTGGTCCCGGCTGCCATTCGTGGATCTTTGACAGTCGTTACGGGTAGTCAGAAGCCCGAAAGTCTGACATCCAGTCTTACCAAGAGGTATCGTATTACCCAGTAACTGCATGGGCTGTGAAAGTCAGATAGGCAGTCGCTCCATGTAAAATACTGGTATTCAGCTGCATCCAGTTAGACTGGAAGCCGACCCCAACATAGTTGGGAAAAGAGTTAAGAAAAAATTTGGCAATAGGCTAGGCAGATGATGATGAAATTTTAAAAGAGAATGGCAGTAATTTTTCTCATCATATCGTCAACGCACTGAATGGCAGGACCTTTTTTCTTTTACCATTTTGGCTTTTCTCCGATTAGAATTCTGTTTTACGCTTTTAACTTCAATTCGACTAACAAAATCGCTAGTAAAGACGCTATCAATCAAATTACATTGATATCTTTATACAGGGTGGGGAAAAAATCGTGGATCAAACGAAACAGGGCGATAGTTGGGGTTATTTGCAGTAAAAAAATATCTTTGAGGCAGAGCCCTAACTTGATCTCCTTAAAAGTTATGACAATTTGAGTGTTTATAGTAAGGTTCTAAAATTACAAATAATTTTTCGTGAGACTTAACAGATATTGAAAAAAGTGCCAATATTGATAAATCATGGTACCCACTGTCATAAAAGCACTGTTGTAGTGATGATGCTTTTAATTTTTTTTGTAATATATTTTTTAATAAAAAATACTGCAAATAACCCCAACTATCGCCCTATTTCCTTTGGTCCACGATTTTTTACCCACCCTGTGTATATCATCACCCTCTCTTCAAATATATTTAGTACTTTAGTAGTATCATTATCCACAGCCCGACTTCAGCTTGCTGGGGCATAGGTTTCTCTTTTCTTGTGCCAATCCTTATGCTCCTGTGACAGCCTCATCCAGCTTTTACCCGTGTAAGTAATTAGCTTGAATATATTCATAAGGCTACTTACCAAGTTGGAACAGCACCAAGAACAGCTCACTAGCTGTCTCCTTGGTGAGGAACGCGAGGCTGTACACGAAGCCGGATACTGAGTACACGATCTCAAAGTACAGGTACACCTTCATTAGCAGCACGTGTTTCTGGAACATTGAGAGATGGAAGTGTCAAACACAGCTGTAAGAAAGCTAGGAACAATAGTATATTACTCGCTGAAGATGGCAATAAATAGGCCATACATTTAATTAATTCCGATTTAATACCACAAAAAGCATTCATTGAATACAAGTTTTTGATCTTTATAAATGTCCAGTTTCGAATGATAAAATTATTGTTTAAAGAAATTACCACCCTTGCGTTTCTAGAAAGTATATTTCATGTGTACCTACAATTGTGCATATTTCTAGGTTTTTCGGCAAAGTCGAATAGCTAATTCAGGATTAAGCCCTCTGGAATAGGCATCGTTTTGTTCCTCAACTAGCCAAGCAACCATAAAAAATATACACGTGAGAAAATCCATTACCATGTAAGTTATAATATCAAAATGTCCACTCACCCTATGCAACGCCACAATGAAGGTGACAGTCATGATGACCTCAACCAGCAAGGCGATCACATCGGTGATCAGCCTCGCGAACTCCGAAGCCAAGGCGTCCTGGACCGGCTCCGAAGAGTTTCGGATGTAAGATATGTACAGCGACAGGAAGCATGTCACTATTACTGTCAGCATCTGGAAGTAGGTAGACCTTTGATTAATTTGTGGTAGTTCTGTGGAGCAAGTTATTTGGTATACAGGCAGCAAATTTTAAGTAATTTTAAAAACGTTGTGTGTTTAATGGTCAATTCTTTTAAATCAAAAAGCTCAAAAAGTTAATAGGCACACAATAAAATGAAAATTGGCGGTGTAATGGAGAGATGTAGGATATGTATCTTGTAGGATGTAGGTGTATATGTGTATTGACATATGAGGAACTGGGTGTAAAGTTCACTCATATATTATTATTTGCGCCGTAAACTTGCTTTCGCGAAGCAGGATTTTACGTGACGTCCGTGTGATTCATAGTTCGCACGTGGCGATGTAGATGCCGCCACATGTATAACAAACAGTTTGCTTGACTATACTTGTGGCAAAGTACCGTCGTGGTGTAACTTGAGAGTTCTGTCGTCTGATGTGTATTATATTGGACGAGATAGGTAATAATTGATTGACGGAATAATTGATTCGCAGAGCCACGATCCAAGTCCAAAGCTCTGCTCATTTAGTCTTAGATTTATAGGTTTACCAGAATCTCATGGCATAAAAAAATAAAACATTATGATTTTCATAAATGGCAATGTCAATCCATATGAAATTTTAAAAATTTTAATTTTTTTTTAAATTTTTTTTTTTAATTTTCAATCACAATTTTTTTATTCCATGAGATTTTGGTAGATCTTTTATAACAACTATAATTTGTGGTCTATGAGAAAGAACAGGTTTCTAACGTTGTAACGTTTACAGGATAAACTGTAAATTGTGTCTTCTATTCTATTCTTGTATAGGGTTACAGCAAATCGTCCTCCTGTATGGCTGCAAAGATTAAAAAGTATTATTTTTCCTATCTCAGGTCATGGTCTACCGGTGTACTAAATTTCATCCAAATCCGTTCAGCCGTTAAGGCGTGAAAAGGTAACAGACAGACAGAGAGAGTTACTTTCGCATTTATAATATTAGCATGGATTTTTGTCGGTGTCATTCAGTGTCATTCTTAAAAAAAACATGCAAACAACAAAGGTATTGCGTCGTCCGGCAGTGTCACAATTTGTCACTATAGGAAGTACATTTCCTTAGACAAGTTTCAATAGGCATACTGATTGTTCAATAGTTTTAAAGTAACTGAAAGGAAAGGGGAGGCTTTTGTCCTTCAACGGGACAATACAGACTAATTATTATATTATTAATGATGTATTTACCAAGTTTATATATGCAAAGGCAATGAGGCCCTTCCGCAGCGGGAAGCAGAAGCAACATCTTGTCAGCAGGGGGATCTCCACAGCATCCTTTATCTTGTTTCTGGAAAAGCACAAAAATGTTTGATGTTAAAACATGAACTTCTTCTCTTTCTTAGCTCTTCGATGGCAAAATAACACGAAAAACATTAAATAGGTTTTTAAATTTGTTTGGCCCAAAATTCAGTAACGCGAATACCGTTCGCTGACGCAGCCATTATGTCCTCACTTGTGCAGATGACAGGGCATGCGGCGCAAGATGGGAGGTGGTCCTTATCATGATTACAAATATGATAAAAATTTCTTTAGTTTCCCTAGTGGATAAAAGATATTGTAGAAATTTCATTATCTGTTACGTATGTATGTATATTAAATCTATTTCTCTTTTCTTTTTTTTACTTTCAGCTCAACCTCAACCGTCATTTAAAACCTGACTGCCTCTGTTTATCACGAGCACGACACGAGTCCTCGTAAAGTCGCGTCAAGATGAGAATATAAAACGAACAGTAGTGCTATTCTGTAAACATTTCACTGTGATAACTTAGGCGAAGTGAGCTTAAAGTGAGCTATCATTCCACCTGATGAAAGTGATGGACACTATTGACAGCTCACTTTAAGCTCACTTCACCCATGTTTTCACGGTGAGATTTTTACAGAATAGTAATACTGCAATGCTGCTGAAGGCGAAAAATAATACGGTGGTAAAAATTCCGTGGACAAAAAAAACTTTTACAACAAAAAGGCTCTGACTAAAAAGCTTTCTATGTACTGGACTGGCTGCTGATAAGGAACATTTAAGTACAAAGGTTGGTCGCGTGGGAGGTCTGATAGCTACTATCAACCCCTTATCGCCGGACGTCCATGTGAGTCACACTCTATTGACGTAGTTAGGGAATTTTGTACATCCACCATTTGTTTTAGATAAAACGTTTACTGCAATGCTTCCTATAATATTTGCATGCTATGATATAAGCAAAACATGTATGCTCTATAATGTACTTTTAAAACAACTTTTGAAAACATGTGTACTTAAATAAATTTATATTTCTATTACTAAAAGCTGTTTCTTTGAGTATATTAATTATTGTACTTTGAGGATATTAATTGTAAGACAAGATTTTTTCAGTTAAGCAAAGTTTATAATTATTTTGAAACTAGCACTTTGCCTGTGATTTCTTCCGCCCATGTGTTATTGTCCCATGGGAATTTGGAAAATTCTGGCCTTATTTCTTGTCTTCATCGTTAAGGGAACCTCTGTGCAAAATATCGGCTTTCTAGGTCCAAAAGGTTGGTTGGACGTTAATGAGTCAGTCAATGAATGAGTGATTCAGGACTTTTCTTTTAAATGTATTGATTATTGGTTAAACTCATGCTGTCCCAGAATTTTCCTCAGTTCCCTACTGCCAGAATATTCACTAGGTAATAGGTAATACGTAATACGGGCTGGTGTCCGCAACTCCACGAATATTATATTAATATTCACTATTAGGAATATAGTATGCCTTCAATTATAAGCACAACATTGCACTAATTTAGGGATATATAATTTAAGGACGATATTTTACACATATCTTTGAGAAAAAATAGAAAAGATGGATGGATGGATCAGTCCATCTATCTTGCTTGAAAGGGGGTGACTATCGAGATACCGTCTAGCAGATAAGTATGGAATAAATTGGGATTGGGGCACACTGAAAAAAAAGAATTAATTAATTGTTGAATGTACTAAAGTAGCGTAGGTTGAGTAATGAACTGCCATAGTCAACCCTTTTCATAGTTAATTTTACTATAACAAGAGTGAATTTAACAAAATCCACTTTGTTGATTTTCATAATCAACCAGTTTTATTTGGTAAAATCAACAATTTCGTGTGTAGGAATTATATAACCCGCGGATTTGATAAAATTTACGCGGAATTTAGTAAAATCAATCATTCTTTTTTTCAGTTCAGGAGAATCAGGTTGATGATACACATATCACAGAGTTCATACTTACAGTTGATAGAAGCTGAAATAAAGAGGTTAAACAAAATTTAGAAACTAGCAATGTTAGTAACTATCAGCCGGTTGTGTGTTTTGATGACAATCTTCTTTTTTAATGTGTAATTTTGCATAATACCTAAGGTCGTTAAAGCAAGGCCCGCATAATGTGACGGTCAATCATACATGTTTTCCTCAAAGTCTTCTGAGACCTACATCAACCCTGACTTGTGGAGCTAGATTCATAAACTTGTTTTATATAATTTGGAAAGATATAACCGTTTCCCTCAGATGATGGTGTTTCTAGAGTTCATTGGCCTTATTGATCAAGTTATATAACTGGCAATGGCACCACTGTGACTAGACAATATGTCACAGAAATTTTTATTTCTTTGAATAACAACAGAGCACTGTGTCTCCTCGACAGTGGCGTTTACCTCTGTGGCTAATAAGCAGACGGTCATCTTTGGTTGTAGACAATCGTTCTACACTATCGGGCATCGCAGGTAGCTTAAATGTCTCGTATGATTGTAATTACAATGGCTCCTTCAAACCAGAGAGGGCCTACTTTCTAAGTCCGTCGACGACGATACGGGCCCGTTCTAAAGTTGTCCAACACTTCAGAGTCCACGCTGCACCCGCTTAATGAGGGTTTTCTGAAATGGCGTTCGCCAGGTGACAGCACTGACACGTCAGGTCCAGACATCTGTCAAAGAGCCTATATTTTCTTTAGTCATGACTGAATGATGAACGAATGAATGAATCGAATGATGAAAGTCATCATATATTTTATATTGGAAGACAGTCAACCAAGGGGCCACCCTTGGTTGACTGGTAGATGGTAGCTCATTTATATGAATATAACATATTTGCGCGATCTATCATATTACGTTATGTTAATATTCAGCTAAACAATCGCATATACGCGCGACGGATTTTTTACGCAGGGATATCCTTGCTTTGTCGATCATGTTACGTTATTTTAATATTCAGCTAAACAATCGCAATCCTTGCTTTGTCGACATTCTATATAATTAGTCATCGTCACATGTCACTTCACTATGAACTAGTTATTATTGCAGAGTATCATTTAAATAGTAGGTATTACTGGCTAGTGGCTACTGCTGATACCGAGGCGGGTGTAGCATGCTAATGGCACTTAGTCGTCGTCCCATATTCCGGACAATTAGCTGACAATACTAGATAATGATCGCAGGCGACTGTCGGCTGTTTTTTTACAAAGGCACTGCTCTACTGGGAGCGACGTTATAGGGGTGTTTAACGAATATAAACCTGCTGTATGCATAATCAGCATAGATGTCCGTGATAATCAGCATAGATGTCCGTGATAATCAGCATAGATGTCCGTGATAATCAGCATAGATGTTCGTGATAATCAGCCTACAATGTTCCCACTGCTGGGACACAGGTGTCCTCGCGGGGAGGGGAGTGGGCCGTATAATCCACCACGCAAGCCAGTGCGGGTTGGTATATGTCACATGTCTTCGAATTTTTGGTTCTAGGACATGCCGGTTTCCTCACAATGTTTTCCGTCACCGTTTTTGAGAGCAGTGGTGATGAAATAATTTACACAAAGTAAAACGCTTGTCTGGGTTCGAACCTAATACCTACAACTCGTAAGTCATGGCCGTTACCACTGGGCCACCACTGCTCTGGCTGTATGCCAATCTTCCAAAAAACTGCCACCTCAAAGGAAATCTTAACTCACCCTAACTTCATGCTAGCTTCGCTTACACTGGAACTGCAAAGCAGGTGATAGTCACTTCGTAATTGCAGTGACAACACACAAGTCATAAAAAAAATTGTATGCAGTCATTATTCAGACGTAAGCGACGGGCGAGCATTCATCAGTAAGCACAAAACACGGAATTTTAGCGAAAGGTGCCTACAAATTGTTTAAATACGAGTATTCTTAAGCCTGTAGGACATTAATTGAACAATGGAACCTTTAATACCTTGGCATTTACAGTACCCGGCGATAAATATTGCACATCGACCTTTGGAAAGAGACAATCGGCTAATTTCGGATTCGTAGAGCGTTATCTCTGTCGCACGAAATACAAACAGTCCTGTATCTATTAGGAGCTGTTAAAACAATTATGATTTGCTTCTTTTGATAATTATTTTTATTCTATGTATAAAATACAAAAAAAGGTAAAGGTCGATGTGCAATATTTATCGCCGGGTACTGTACGCTTTTGAAGTAAGTTACATCACAAAATATGTGCATACAGCACCATGATTGCGTAACATATTATCAATCTCAATCTGAATCATTTTGAAAGATATTGCTACACCATTGCTTCATAAGTTCGAAAAATGTGTGCTCAACAACGTAAATAACGCAATGTACAATGCGTGCCACGAAAGATGAGACTTGACCCCGCCTCCCCCGCTCTTTCCGCCGCCCCTATGACGTCCGGTCCCGTCCCGCACTCAGACCTCATACCGCTAAAGATACCTAAAATCGTGTACTGCGCATGTCAAACCACGTGGTGCGTCAAGTCTCATCTTTCGTGGCACGCATTGTATGTTGTTGAACTGTCAAAATGAAACCCATTGGTACTGGTAGTGTGTTATGCAATTACTCCGCTGGTAGAAATTGCTAAGGATTATAATCTTTAACAGCCAATGGATCAACAAACAAAGATAGAAGGAAATTAAAAAGATCAAGCATCCACATTCATGTTGATTAAAACTATGTGCGTTTGGAGGATTCTGTACAGCAACCATCCTTGCTAACTAGGGAAACAATTTGCTACAGACAAGCTATTTGCATTTAGTTGAGAAAATGCTAGGCAGATGGTGATGACAGAAATGCTCGAAGCAAGCCAACGAAATAGAGAGAGATAAGGTACACAATTTCTATGGGCTTTTTATGGCTTTTATTTAAATAATAAGAATTTGGTTCTGCGGTTGAATGACCTTTAAAATTGGTCACTAGGACGACACTCGAAAACTGCATCCGAGTGAAACCCGAAAATATATTTGATTCAGTGCCAAGTATTTTATATAATAAGTCTGCGTAAGTTTGTCAGTTTTACAAACAAAAAACACTGTCATCGTAAACTCCGTTGATATTTGTGAAGAAAAAAAAAGATTGTTGTTGAGGATAAAAAAATAATAATCTTACTGTATGGTTTTTCCAAAAGAAGTTATTTAGGTACTTCAGGAAACTAAGTTAAATCTTAATCGCGCTAAGTTAGAAGCAGCATTAGCATTATTCAGTGCGGCAGGAATGCAGAACATACAGTGCCAAATAAAATATTGCAGATCATAGAACATTGATTATATACAAGGTCAAATTAAATTAGCTAGCGAAATTCTACACACGTGATGGATATTTAAACACGATAAAATAAAAATGTAAAAGATTCAATGTTTCTTTTTCAGGTGTCAACGACCGCTGGTGGTGTTACTTGAATTATGAATTGGGAAAATATGTTTTGTGTTTCGATATCGGATACCCATCACGTCCGCGGAGTTTAGCTAGCTAATTTATTTTGATTTATTGAAGTGAAAACTTCTTTAGCGGCGCTGTGTACTTTTTTTGGAATGGGTAAAAACTTCTAAACTCGCGTCAGGTCACGTGACCCTGATCGAAAATTCGTAAGACGTAAAACGTAAGACGCGCGTTGTTGAGGACAGCGCCATCTATGCACATCGGGAAGAACTACGAGGGCCTCGCGTACTAACTACGTAGTTCATCCAACAAAGACGAGATGGCGCTGAACCACGGATATATAACTGACGACGAGCTCCATGCGAGCGGCTTGCTTCTCTTACCACTGCCGCGACCAACACCACGAACTGAAGTCTATCCTGTGTGCTTATTTGTAAATCTGAATAAATTCCTTTCACGAGAAGAATAAACCAGTCACTTTGGTCATCATACCTGATTTGCAAAAAACCCTATAAAATAAGGAACACACCTTAACACGCGTGTTTTGTTTATAAGACGATTCACAAAATACACTCGTAATTGTTCAAGTTTTCACTTCTGTCGGCACTACCGGAGTGCCAGTGTTATTTTTTATTTTATTTTTTCCACAAACACATCTTATATGTGTTTGTGGAATGTAGATAAGGCCATCATAATCAAACACAGTAATAGACGTAGAACTCGACTAGATCAAATCTCCACCAACGGCAATATCAATAATATCATCGGTACAGTCAAGAGATCCTCTTCAGGAACAAGACTATCCCAAGAATCCACACAGCAAAAGCGTAAAATAGACCCGCGGGGACATTGCGTAACACACTGTTAGTAGGACTGACATTTTGACAGATCAACAATATACATTGCGTTATTTGCGTTGTTGAGTAGACAAAGGACATGTTAGGTTTTTGTATGGAGGCTGGGCTTTTATTCGAAGCTGCTGTGAACAGGGAAGAGATCATATTTTTATGAAAGTACATAAATTAAGGAAACTTTGTATATATTTTTATTTTTTTTTAAAGCACCCTTTCCTTTAATAATTAATATTTTAAAATAAATTGCAACCCACATTAATTATTGATTGTGGCAACACTTTTCGGTTGGATGTCATTATTGTCATTGTGAATTGTGAACGTCAATCAAGTGTCAAATTCAATTCAATTTTCACCTGTGTGACACTGACAACTGACAAATGTGACAACCTTGCTGGCACAGGTTATATTTTCATAGATTCCATTAGGAGGCAAAGGAATCAATGCCATACATACAAATCATGGAGATAATTCGTTGGTTTTATTTTAAGCCATCTAATATTGTTTTAGAATAATTTAAATAACAATAAGGTGTATAATTTCCTTTAAAAAATGATATTTAACCATTTTTTCGTTGTTTCAATGTGCAAACATAATATTACGACACCAAAAATATCTGGATTTAAAATATGTATTTATTCAATAATGGTGCTTTTAATATTTTTTTAGTTTTTGTCAGGCCATCCTGAATAAGTTTCCCTATCAGAAAAACCATACATGACAGCTGTTCAAAAAAATTATTATTTTAAGCCCATTTAATAACATGTCCTTTTTCAAACATATTATTATGAAGCAATGGATTAGCAACATCCTTCACAATGATTCACGTTGTGATTGATAGTGTGTTGCGCAATACCTCCAAAGTATTCCTCCAAAGGCACCAACTTTGAAACGCACCAAATGAAACGTCTATCTCTAACACTTATTACGAATCCTGCATGCTCTTTTCTATGTTTAATCGATGATGCATTTCGATGTTACAATTATAATATTTTTATTACTATTTTAATTTTCGACCAAGTTTTTTGGTGCGTTTCAAAGTTGGTGCGTTTCAAGGAATACCCCAATCATGGTGCTGAATTTAAAACACACAGTGGCATTGTCAAATCCGCTGATGTTCAAGGCTTTTACGAGTATAATTTCCTAATTTCAAATCACAAGCACATGACTTATATCACAACATTGCAAAACATAATTTTTCTCGACAGAGGTTATCCCTCCATCCTCATTAGATGTCGCTTATGTAATGACTGCGTCATATTTCATGGTACCTGGTTACGTTCTGTGTACGCCGTAAACTATTACTATTAACGTCTCTATTTTGCACGTAATAATGTTCATAATTAAAGGAAATGCGGTCGGTTTAGCGAATAATTTGGGTTATTATTTTCGTAATGGGTTTTGCAAGTGACGTTTACGAGTGATTGATAATAATGACCTAATTTCCGGCGTATAAAAAATGTTCTTTATGCTTTCTCAAAACGCTAATTAATTACAAGGTAATTTGTTTAATTCACCGGTCAGATGGTACCGCAAAAAAAAAGGAAAAAAAAAAGGAAAATTGTTATCGCTGATGTCTGAGTAAAAGGATAACAATATTTAACGATGGTATTCTAATGGACTTTCACCGAATCCTTTTTGCATGTTTTAATTCTAAAGTAATCATGTACCTCATTTAACAACAATAATAACATGACGAAGTGAGTGAGATTTAATAAAAGCATTTTTTGAAGTGAAAACTTCTTTAGCGGCGCTGTGTACTTTTTTTGGAATGGGTAAAAACTTCTAAACTGGCGTCAGGTGACGTGACCCTGATCGAAAATTCGTAAGACGTAAAACGTAAGACAGCGCCATCTATGCACATCGGGAAGAACTACGAGGGCCTCGCGTACTAACTACGTAGTTCATCCAACAACGACGAGATGGCGCTGAACCACGGATATATAACATTTTGTTTATAAGACGATTCACAAAATACACTCGTAATTGTTCAAGTTTTCACTTCTGTCGGCACTACCGGAGTGCCAGTGTTTTTTTTATGTCGATCCCAAATTATACTTTTTAATGTCTCATCTTTACTGTTCATAACCGTGACGAAGCGATGTGCGTATGTTTGTGTTTGTGTACTGCAGAAACGTGACCGACCGAGAACTGAATGATGACAGCTCATTAATGAATGAAGGCCGGTCGATTAGCTGTAATTCAACCGACGATAATTTCCGACAGTTTGCGGTCTCGGACCGAACGGTATTGTTATCAAATTGTCATATTTACATATTACACAGGATACACTTGGATACATTGATGTCTACCGTCATTGTCTAGGAAAATGCAGAGTTGAATACTATGATAGACGAAAACAAGCCGCACTAACGTTGGTAGTTAATGCAATATCTCAATAGCTCAAATATGTAGTAAGGCACAATTTTAAGATTATGGAAAAGCTAGTTAGATTTCCGTGCCTAAAGGGAACGGGGCTGCGAGGAATTTGAAAAATAGGTACCTATTTGAAGAAACTATTGCCGTCGCCTTTCCTCAAGTCTGCCCCCGTAGTGTGTGATAGGGACAGCTGCAGCTCAGACCGAAATTATCACGAAAATTTTGACGAGATCGACGTTTCGTATTCCCCTTTTTTCTCCTCGAAAACTGAGCCGATTAAATTATTTCATTTTAAGAAAAAGTATGTTTAGGTTCCTATAATTTTTTTTGTTCAATCCTTTTCTAATTTGTCAGGTAGTCCTCGAATCACGGCGGTAAAAATAGAGCATTTTTTGTAATTTTTAGACGGTCATATTTTCTTTACTAATTAGTTGCTGAAAAAAAGAAAATGACAGAGACGTGTTTACAGCAGAACTAGATTTTATGAAAAAAAATGTTCTAAAGGCATTATTCAGGAAGAAAAAAGCGGAATACATTTGTATGAAGAATCGCACGCCCTCTTAAGCCGTTAGTCCCGGCTGTCATTCGTGGATCTTTGACATTCTTTACGGGTCGTCAGAGGCCCGAAAGTTTGACAACATGTCTTACCAAGAGGTATCGTATTTCTATTATATTATCGCATTACCTGGGTTATGGAGGTCAGATAGGCAGGCAGTCGCTCCATGTAAAATACTATTATATACTATATACTGTAATATTCAGCTACATCCGACTTTTTTTTTAATCTGGGAGCCTACCCCAGCATAGTTGGGAAAAGGCTAGGCAGATGATGATGTTGGAAAGGTTAATTAGAGTTGAAATAGACAGATGCTCAGTGACCGCGAGATTGGAAAACAGAGAGCCCGTTGATTTATTTTTAATCAAGTCTGTAAACAGACATGTCGTTGTATAAGACACATATAAAAACGTGAGAAGATAACATTATAAGGGAAAAATCGTACCTCCCACTACCTACACAGTATTTCTCTCTACCTATACAAATATTATTAATTCGAAAGTAACTCTGTCGCCTAAACCACTAAACGGATTTCGATAAAATTTGGCAGAGATAGATTGCATCCTGGGATATAGATTACATAGGGTATAGATCATCATATATATCATCATCCTGGGATATAGATTACATAGGATATAGATTACATAGGGTATAGGATAGATTACATAGGGTATTTTTTATCGACATACTTTGCGGGCGAAGCCGTGGGCGGAAGCTATTTTTTGATAAAACTATACAACAATGTACCTACATACATTGAAATAAGACAATTGACAGATGCCAGCACCCTAATTGCGTAACACACTTTATATCACAATCTGAATAATTTCGAAGCATATTTTGCTAATCCAATGCTTCATACATTCGAAAAATTTCTCTGCTCAATAACGTAAATAACGCAATGAATGTTATTGAACTGTCAAAATGAAATTCATTGCTACAGTGTGTTACGCAATTACCTCGCAGCTCACAGACAACGAAGAATGTGTAAATAACCCGAGATTAAATAACTGGAAGTCGTTAAAACGGTCGGAAAATTCCAAACAATTCACTTACCTTTACTACCTTTTCCACAAAAATATTGATATAAGACTTATAAAAACTAAGAAATAACTAAAATATTGTACTTTATACTGTATTCTGTGCCTAGGTAACTCAAGAAAAAATATCTAGCTATTTATGCCAATATAGAAAAGCCAAAAAAAAACATTCTAAGTAGTTAGTGATGGTTACACCGTCAGACTTTTAGGGAATAAGGTACAATTATGAGTAATTCTGGTTATACATTTCGTTGAAAAAATTATAATAAAAGATACCTAAATTGTGACTGACAAATTAACGAAGGAAAGACAGTTTATTAGGTTTAAAACGTATTAGAAAATTAATGATGTGGTCAACTAGTCACGGGTCCAGAAGCGACCGGGTCCAGCTGACCGAAGACTCACCGTATCGGTAACTACTTTTTGGACTCATTCCTTAGAAGTTTGTGATTATATTATTATGTTATTTTTATTTGTTATTATGTCTACCACTGCTATCCATATTTTCATGAACAAATTAAGTAAATGATGAATAATTCAGTGTTCAGGCTTATAGATATTGAAGGCGGTTGACTAAACTTTATTTGACGATGCAAAACCATTCTGAAGGTTCAACTGCGTTCAAGATGAGTCAATCGTACCTATATGTTGTCCTCAACACTCCTTGCCTTTTATTCATTTTTGGTTACACGGTCATTGTTGACGCACTTTTTCATTTATAATTTGCGAAACTTTAATGATAATGACGCTTGCCATGGCTTACGTATTTTACAAAAGAGTCCAATTCCCACAATTAAATGTTACAAAGTGCGATGACAGACAGTTTACACGCTATGGTTCCCAACGGAAAGAATATTAAATAGACGTTTCACACTCATTGAATTCCATAGGTACTCATACTAGGATTTCCTTACAAGTTGACAACAACGGGATTATAATGAACGCAAATGAAATCCATAAGAATAAGGTGAATCAACTGTCTGTAGGTCATACAAAAACCTGCTTTAATGTAATGCAAAACTTGACACAGATTTAATTTTATAGCTAAAACGAAAAAGATACACTAGAAACATGAGATCACTGCGAGATAAGGACGGTGTACATTAGAGATTGGAGGTTTAAAACCAATAAACAGAAACAGGTAGGTAATGATGATTTAATATAATTAAAATAGGTTATACTCTATCAGTAGATACTGTAGAGAGTAATATCAATAAAGATGAAAAAGAAGAGGAGCCAGACGATCTAGTAGCAATATTTAACGGTAAACAAACGATCGGACATTAAAATATTCACAGCGTTTATCTTCGGCTTTTTACTGAACCTTATTTCACTTCGTCCATTAAGTGGGCCACGGACTGCCATTGTTGGAGACAGAGAAAATAGTCTTCGATTAAATTCGTTTGTATACAAAGTGGAGGTCATGGATTCGCCAAGATTAAAACGTGTGAACGAATGTTCTTGATGTTTATGCATAGGTTGTAATTTGTATATTATTTACTAAACTTTGTCAGCAGATTGTTTAATTTTAGGTACTTACCTCATTGTGTAAATGTTGCTCAATATTATTGCATTTATAATATAGTCAGTGCACTTTTCCACTATTCTGTACTTTGCAAACCGCGTTTTGTAACTGCTCCGGTCTCGTAATCGCAAGCGCGACTGTTGAGCTCTGGTTTCGATTCCCGGTTCGATTCCCAAGCCGGAAAAAGTGTTATTGGGTTTTTCCATTCCAGGGAATTCATTTCCAGGGAATTTCTTAGTAACAAACCCCCAGCGGGATTGTCCGAAAGGGTTACCGCTGGCCCGAACATAACAACATCTTAGTTATACATTTTAGATAACGCTAATCTCCACCCAATGGTTTCACGCAACTCAGCGGGATTGTCCGAAAAGGTTATCGCTGGCTCGGAACATAAAGGGCTAAGGAAGGAACACGGATGGGTTTTAGTCAGTAAGAGTCTGACACTCCCTTCCGCTCCACCCAGAGCGGGAGGGGTCATTTGATGATTACCCATCGTAAAAAAAAAGCCTGGGGTTTGGAAGTCGGCGGTGTGATACCCCCGTGCCTCGGAAAGCACGCTAAGCCGTTGGTCCTGCGACTGGCCTCTCTGCAGTCGTGTCGGATTGCCGTCCGTGAAGAGAGAGTGCACCTAGTGTCTGCATGCGTACGCACTTGTGCACTATCATATCCCCGTGCCGATGTCTAGTCTCTGCTGAGATTGGTCGCCATTTCCGAAATTCGGTTTGGAGGACTTTTATTCTATTTAGCTCTTCATAATTGAAACTATCATGAATTAGTAATTGAAAAATTAGTCGGTTGAAGGACACTGAACGAGACACAATAGAAATTTTATTGTTAAAATTTCTATTGTGCGGGCGTTAGTGTCCCGCAAAGTGGTCAGTTAAACCAACTGATAAATTCCTCGATTTCCCAAGCAAACCATATAAGGACAGGTGCCAATATCATGTATAATTTGATTTAGACACACGTTCGTGCATGCAAATTGTTTAGATTTCACATTCAAACAGATATGTAAATTCTTGTATATCGTATGTGAATCAAACATTTGCTGTAATCGGTTTTGTTAGCAAGTTCGTGGTGAAACCATGTGACAAGATGGCATGGATCAGAAAGTCAATGAGTCGAGGGAAAGTGCTTGTCTTGAATTTGGTCCTATTGTCGATCAGACGACCAACAACCACGACTAACAAGCCTTTTTCATGGTGTAGTAACTTTCGCGAACGACCTAAGCTGAAATATTGCTACCACCAAAAACAATTGCTATTACCATTCGCCCCATCACACGCAGTATGACCACCATAGAAACGGGTTTTGTCGACGGTAGAATAAACAAAATGACAGACTGTGGAAAGATTTCTATCGTCTTAAGTATGGCGATGAAGACGAAGAGAAGAAATGTTTCTATTTTCAGTCGACAAAAGTCTACAATATCAAGCATGACGATCAATTTTTCTCTACTTTTGACACTTGAGGGTAGAAACATTTCTTGTCAACAAGGTGTCAAATAGTCTACATTACATTGGAGTTAGACAAGAATCTATATTGATTTTAAAATTTTCTGCCCGTTACTATGGAAAGAATAAATATCTCTACTTAAGTAGAGGGTACCTAGTACATTATTACGGGTCGCTCCGTGCTCGAGCAGAAGAGATGTCGAGTTGTATAGAAAGGACTTTGTCTATTCTTGGTAGAATAGGGATAGAATTGGTCATGCTACGCGAGCAGGCTATTATTTTCAAAATCTGCATCAAAGAACAAGTTAACGTATTATTATTATTCAAAATAAGACAATAAACCCCTTTATTGTCTTATTTTGAATAATCTAGGTAATAGGAGCATCGCGAGGGCTGCTTTGGTCAAAGAAAATGCAGAGTCATCAACCACGACTACTCTGTCAAGAGTGAGTGACTAGAAGAAGAGAAGAGTGAACGACTAAGGAGGAGGAGGTGGGGAGGTAATAGGTTAACTTCTTTTTGAAATCTTCGATTCCTATAAAAAAGGCCCGGACACTGATGGGTATATGAATGCGGAAAGACCAAGATACGTTTTTATACAAATTAAATCGCGAACTTTGTTGCAAGCTAACCTTGAATTTGAATCGTTAACAAACAAAACAATGTAATATTCCGTTAGTTCTAACTAACACAGTACCCCAGTTGAATACGTGAGTGTCTTTATTAAAACGGCTTCCCGTGTCATTGTCCTCATTGAATATTTTGATACTTACTAAAGGTGACAAATATATTTTTATATCAACAAAGCTGGGAAATCGGTCAAGTGCGAGTCGGACCCGCGCACCGAGGGTTCCGTACTTTGAAGGTATGTAAATATTTTATCACGGGTTTTTTTTAATGTACCAACAAATTTACGGTTTCCGGAGTTTTTCCTTTACTTGTGCTATATGATTTTGCTTCTTGCCAAATTTCATGATTCTAGATCAACGGGAAGTAGGTACCCTATAAATTTTGATTGTGCCGTATCTTTTTTTTACGTGAACTTAGGTATTTGATTTTTTCACAGCTTCAAGGGACTGTAGAGCTGAGTATATGGTTTTAATGTCAACTCGATACCGCGATACAGTACCCGGCGATAAATATTGCACATCGACCTTTGGAAAGAGACAATCGGCTAATTTCGGCTTCGTAGAGCGTTATCTCTGTCGCACGAAATACAAACAGTCCGGTATCTACTAGGAGCTGTTAAAACTATTATGATTTGCTTCTTTTGATAATTATTTTTATTCTTTGTATAAGACACAAAAAAAGGTAAAGGTCGATGTGCAATATTTATCGCCTGGTATTGTACCTCGATTCGGGTATTCGAATGTGTTGTGTTGATAAAAATAGTACAGACGCCAGCACATCAACCTACCACAATCTTTCAGATTTTCCCAATCAAATTTGAACCTTATGCTTTAGCGATAAAGTTGAAAATCTATCAAAGAAATCTGACAGATTGTGGTAGGTTGATGTGCTGGCGTCCGTACCTATAGCTGCAAAATCAATCTGCCTAGCCTTTGCCCTTGGGGTCGACTTCCAGTCTAACTGGATACAGCTGAATATCAGTATTCTATATGGAGCAACTGCCTACCTGACCTCCAAAACCCAGTTCCTAGGTAACCCCTCGGTAAGACTGCATGGTTGTCACAATTTTGGACTTCTGTCAAAGATCTACGAATTACAGCCGGGATTAATGACTTAACGTGCTTTCCGAGGCACGGAGGAGTCTCGATATGTAATTAATGATCACCCATCCACGAAAAGACCGCGGCAAGGGTAGCTTAACCTTCGATCGACCTGTGCAGCAGTTATGATTTAGTCACGAGTAGAAACAAAATATTTATTTATTTATTTTACCATTTATGTAGGTATACACACATATACAGGGTTATAGGGAAAACATTAACAACCTCTTAAGAGGTCATGGTGCTCATCATTATGAACAACTCTTACTATGGGACCAAACATAAATCGCGAAAAAAATTTTTGTTTTATAATGGCCAAAACTTAAAACAGAGGTGTCGGTTACAGTAACAGTGTCGCGAGTTCAATGGTTTTTCCCATCTCAAAAAATGCCGAACGCGCCTAAAGAAGTTTTCTCTTCAAAAATAATAGGTACATAAAATCTTAAACAATTCACTTAATAAAACTAAACAAATATTAAATATAAGACTATAATTATTGTGTAATATATTGTGCTATGTGCATAGCAAACCTGGCACAGGCACGCATTATAATTTTATTAGAACAATACTAAATTAAAACACACAACTATCTTTAAATACATTGTAATAAAGTTTATTATACTGTGATTTAATCTAATTGCCAAAAAACAGTCAATTGTTTACTCAGATGGTGTATTTTTATTGTCATTTGTTTTTCCAGTTCTATTATCAATTTCAAATGGGACTACGTCACATGTAACAAAGTTTGTAAAAAGATTACATGACATTTAGTTGCGACGTTGAATAAAAAACTGATCTTAAGTAATGTTCGTCTCAGCTCAGCTAAACTGTTTTTTGCCCCCAATTCAAAGTTCTTGATTCTAATAGGTTTTTTACAAGAGATTTAAATGCCAATCAAGAACGGTTCCAAATTATTGGTTACGTCAGTTGTAAAGAAAATGACAACACAGAGATATATGTATAGGGTCATATTAAATTAGCTGGCGAAACTTCGCAGATGATCGATATCTGAACATGATAAAACAAAAAAGAAATTATTTTGATGATATTTTTGTGGAGTTAGTGCAATCACTTGAAATATCAGTTTAAAAATGAGTTCTTTTTGTTTAAGCTTCAACAAAAGAAAACAAATTTTCTCAACTCATACGTCAAGTAACAACACTGCCAGCGGTCGCGGTCCCTGCAGATAAATTTAATTTTTTTTTAATTTGTCGTGTTTAGATATCAATACCTATGACGTCTGCAGAGTTTCGCTAGATAATTTAATTTGACCCTGAATTGATAACACTTAAAACCAAACTGATCATGGCGTTATGAAGACCAACCACTGTCTAATTATTAAAATTACTTTTCTTTTGATACTCCATCGACTTTGATTAATTTGTGGATACATCTAATGATGGCCAGAAAACGTAATGACAAGGTCAAATTATATTGATTGGCGGCAAATCACACACGTGATGGGTTATTATAATGATTAAAATTACTATTAAACAAAAAAAAACTAAACTAACAAAAATGGTATTTACAAGGCAAATGTGAGTGGAAACGCTGGGAGGGACGCCCTAGGTGGACATACGAATATAGTGACCTTATTGGTGATGTTCTTCAAAAAGGTCAAGTGCGTAGTACTAGCAACCGGCGCACAAAGGGGTATTTCATTAAGGTGTAAAGATGGCTCACTGACCTTGTGCATATGGGCGGAGCTAAGCGTCCTACTCCCGATGCTTGCAGTGGCGCGCTACACTAAAACGATGATCAAAGAATATGCAGAGGCGCAGACATGCCGCACGTAGGTCGCCATTTTTGCCTACGATTCCAGAAGGGAATGGCGAATGCAAGACTGATATATTTTGTACTAGCTGTTACCCGCGACTTCGTCCGCGTGGAATTTAAGAAAAAAGTTATTGTTGAGTTCGCAGAGTTTACGATAACTTATTAATTCTGTATTCCGCGTAAAGAAATACCTATGCTAATTTTAATGAAATTCTTCTAATATTTCTCCATTTAGTTCTTTTTGATCGTTTTTGCATTTTTAGTTTAATTATTATTTATTTTTAGTTTTTCGTATTAGCCTTTTTATATACAATATTTGGTGTACGATTTTCTTAAACAAAAACACTAAGTATATTATTATATTATTTATTCAATCAATTTCTATGGAGATTAAGGAATCTTCACGTATAGGATCCACTTATAAACATAACTATAGGTACTCCGTTTCTTTATTATGATTTGATTACATTTGGAAGTACCTAATTAAACGGAGTATAATACAACCTCCCTATTTGAATCGGATATTATTCAATATTTCATTTCATTGATTTTATTTTTTTTTCGTAGGAACCTATTTTATTTTTTTTTCTAAAATAAATGTACCTAGTCTAAGTAACTCCTTATTCACCTATCTGCTAGTGAAAGTCCCGTCTTAATCGGTCTAGCCGTTTCAGAGATTAGCGGGAACAAACAGACGACAGACGGACAGACAGACAAAAATTGTAAAAAAAAATATTTTGGTATATGTGCAATTTAACAGTCAGAAGTCGACTAGCAATCTCACAAAACTATGGCATAGCAATATTAGTACTTATGACCTTCTTCTATAAGAACGTTTGACAACACTACAAATTGGCAACATGATTGTTATTACAAATTTCAAAAAGTTTCGTAAGCGTTACGGTGGCCAAAGTGGCTAGCACTGTGCCTCGCATGGCGAACGTTCGGGTTCGAGTCTCACATCAAACATGAAATTTAAATATTTTTTAAGTATTACATGTGAAATTAGAATGCCGAGTTGCTAACCAATAATTATGTTAAATATTCCACAACTAAACGAAGATTCTTTTGTTTTACAATTATTTTCAATCTTAGCGTCGTTTTTAAAACATGAGGGTAGATTTCAAACAAAGTGTTAAGTTCACTCTGTTTCAAATCTATCCTAATTTTTTAACTACTTTACTAGTTCACATAAATTATTCCACTATTCGCGGCAAAAATATCTGTGCAAATATTGTAGCGTCTATGCGTCGACGTCTCATTAGCTGTATCGAGGCTAACGGAGGTCAAATCCTAAACAGGTAGGGTAATTTTGTGTCAGGGGACATAGTGGTCGTAACTTACCAAATTAGTATTTATATTATTGTAATATTGAGGTTAAGTTTCAATCCTCTTTTCATTGAGAAAATGAATAATTAAGCTGTAACCTCTTAAATGATATCAGAATTTTCATAATATCCATAATATTTAACCTAAAACCTTATAGTTCAGGCATAAGTATTCCGGCCTCAATTGATAAAGCTGCCTTATTTCGATTCGTCGTGAAATAGTGATCAACATATTCGCCACGGGATACAAGTAACCAGTTGGTCTCGGGGCATAGTGCCTGGTTAAGATTTCTCGCCGTGGTGGGTTCGATCCCAGTCGGAGGATCTTCTTTGCGTCAATCAAGACATTTTGTTTTATTTTTATTTCGTTTTTTTGGTATACTTTGTTCTATTTTTAATTGTTTTTTTTTATGTACCTACTTTGCTTTATGTTTATGTTGTTTACTTTTATTTGTTTCCGTTATTTAGTAATTAAGGTGTGTTTTTTAACATTCAATACTATAATAATAACATAAGTAAGTGTAAAGGATTTCTTATGTATAAAAAATATTACAATGTTACCATATCAAAATTTATTTCATTTGTTATCATATTATAATAATAAATTACCTTTATTGTAATATCTATTTGTTCAAAGTAATTTACAAAAATAAATTACTAACACATAATAATAATTATATAAAACTTCAAAAAAAACTGGCCTAACTCGGATTTGAACTCACATCTATCCCGATCACATTAGCGAGTGCAGCCTCGTTACCGATCTAGCTAATGTTTACTTATGTTATGTTATCGAAATTTTGCATTACTATGAAAAAAATAATCAGACGGCGAGAAAAAAAACAAGTTACTGATATTGTCATCCTTGTCTAGCATTGACCACATCTTTAACTACTCGTAGCGATGCTACACGGCATGTTATTTTGTTAGCGTTGGAGCATCACTCACACGGATAAATATGCGCATTGTGTATAGACGCCGCAGCCCGTATAGCGCAGGCGATAATGGTCATTGCGGTGTAAGTGGACGTCTAGAGGTTGACTGTACCTACCGTGTATACATTCATATGCATTTAGTAAGAAGCGGTTGTTTTAATATTACAAACAGACACTCCAATTTTATTTATTCGTATAGATAGATAGATACTTATTAGTCCACTCAACGAATAACTATTAAGAGATAGAGATAAGAGGTGTAGAGTGCGTGAGCTGGGCCCTGAGCGATTTCTTCACAAAGTTGTTCAGAGTGCTTAGGGAGTGAACATAGGTACTAAAAGTCCCCGCGTCTAGGAGGTGAGCCGGAGTGGGGGGTATAAAAATTCCCACATTTGAGTTTTTCGCTAATATCTATAAAACGGTGCGTCGTCGTAGAGAAAAAGTATTTTTCTTGACTTGCTTTGCTTTGGCATTTTTATTTATTTACAAATTATCTTAAATTTACAAAATAAACAATATAAACAAAAACAGTATTTAGAAATGGCACCACTAATAAAGCGTCCACGCGGACAATAGAAATGGGCCCTCTGCAGCGAGCTAGTCTATAAACGCATACTGATACAATTCGTTCATAAATATTTGCACTAACACAGCCAAACGCGCGTAGTCGATCGATAGCCGGGCGGAGCAGCGAGCGACACAGCCACCCCGTCTCAGTGCTAACGCACGACTGCCGCCCGCGCCCGCGCAGAGCACCTCTGAAGCTCTATCTCAAAATGGGGCATTGTCTTTGCAACTGTTGATTGATTTAAAAACGCTCTTTCAAATATGTAGTACTTCTAACCATCAATTTTTCAGTGTAAAAATATTTCCAAACATCAAAGCCGTTTAGAAGTTATAAGGAAATATTAGCCAAAATAGCGTTTTGGTAAATATTTTTTTAAGGCAAAAGTATTAGCTTTATGAAAAAACCCTGTTTCAAAAATGCTGTACATGAATCTATAGCAAACATATATTTTTTACAGACCTTCTAACCAAACCGTTAATAAGTTATAAGCTTCATAAAGTGACCGTGTTACGGTACTAAACGAGAGTAAGGCCCTTAATCTAGCTGGCCAAAAATATTAGTGCGGGTTTTTTGGTTTAAAATGACGGAAATAAAACAAGCGAAATATATACGGACAATAACTTTTATAATTTCATAAAAAAAGCAACAAAACACAATTACAACAAAAAATATATATATATAAATGCTAAAAATAGGCCATATATTTACATATTCTTACATACACTTATCTACATTACACTATATATTTACATAATCTTACATACACTTATATACACACACTATATATTTACATATTCATACATTACTTAATTAATTTACCAATAACAATACATACTTTTTCAAATCAATTCACCTCCTCGTTCTCACTTTCTGATTCTGTTGGGTTTGGTGTAGCAGACAGAAGCATGTTTAATGTTTCAGGCAGAAACGAAGACATCTTCTTTTTTTTTATTACCCTTGAGGCACTAAGAAATGGATCTGAGCTTAAAAGAAGCCTGTTTAAAATATCTCTATTACAGGATTCTCTAGAGAATTTCCTTGAGTAATCCTGTCTGTACGTCCTAAAATGTTTGTTGCGTGCTTCTGCTGCTTCCTCAGACAGTTGTCCTATAGGTAACAATGCATTTTTTATTATATCTGATCCATGTACAAGTACTTCGTGCAGTGTGGGTGTCATTGGGTGCCATGGGTAGAATTTTATGTATAAACAAGCAGTTTCTTCCGCATATTTTTCATATTTTTCTACATCTATAGTATATCCACTCGAAATTGTTTCTAAAATAACTTTTAATCTATATATGTATTAACTCATAATCTATCCCTGTAATGTCTGAAGCTAGTTTCGGATCTTCAAAGAATCTCCTGCTGGTGTTCCCAGCATTCGTATTTCCGAAGTTTGTTTTCGGCATATCTACTAATAAGCCAGTTTCATTGCGAAACCTGGTCTGTATCTCAATTTTCCTATTATTTTCCATTTCTTTTTCCTCGTCTGTCTTTTTCTCCCGATACTTTTTCACGGGCAATTTGTACGCTAAATGCAGTTTTTCAGTATTTTTAACTGATCTTCAGTAAGATCGTCGCTAGTGAAAAGGTGGTCTCTCAAAAAACATAGTTTTTCTTCCAAATTGCGTAAATTTTCATTTTTTATAATATCAAAGAGAGATTTACGAGTCACTATTCTCACTCCGGAAGTACCCACTATATCTGGAACAAGTAAATATTGTTTTTAGACATAAATACTTTTTTCACAAATTTAGCTTATTTTGACCGTGAAATTCAATGTTCTACGTTTTTGCGCATCCGCGCTATTCCGCGGCTAATTTATTTAGTATTCGTTACTTAAGGGTCTATACTTTTTATATAAATTACAAAAGTTGCCGGATCTATCCCGATACTAAAACAAATAGCTTCCTAAACGTAAATTTCTTAAAAAAATATCCTTATTTCAGACGTTATTTCTAGACCACTAAAAGTATATTAAAATAAAACAAATTTTAACAAATATATTACATTTGGATTGTCACATACCTGTAGTTTCCGAATCCATTGCTATTTTGCACCAGGTAAACACAGAAAACTTCAGTTTAACACACAAAGTTAACGCTTTTGTAAATAGCCGGTAAGAGACACGTACACAAGGTTCAATGATCAACTTTCGACTGAATTTACCTGATAATGCGCAACGGGAAAAGGGTGGGGGTGGGGGTCTATTATTTGTTGGAATGTCCCCTGCCTCAGGTAGTCAATGTAATTAGCATTCCTTAAACTTAGTTATTTTGACTTTTGGCCGCCTAGATAATTAAAATACCCGTATGTGCGGCGTGCGTGTATGATCAGATGTACAGACGCCAGCATATCAAGCATACTACAATCTGTCAAATTTCTTTAATAGATTTTCAACTTTATAGCTAAAGCCAAGGTTCACTGTTGATTGGGAAAATTTGACAGTTTCGGGTAGCTTGATGTGCTGGCGTCTATACGAGTATGAACGTAAACGAGGCAAAAGGAGTATGTAGCGTGATGTGTATGTAATATCACCTTCCGAAAATTGGGCTATCAAATACAAAAAGATTTTTTCAAATCTGCCTAGTAGTTCAGATTAGCGCGTTATTATATTAGTATAGACTACCGTCTAATCAAAAGGTTTGTTCGATTCTAGTTTCCGCAACCATCAAGGCTGTTGTACAGACGAGATGCAAAACCAGAAATTCAACATAACTCACCAGTTTTGAAACAATGCATCCTTATGACTGAGAAATCTCTGAGACGAAGAAACTACGGTCATTTACTCTTTTGTTTTTGCTAATAAGCTTCAAATTCATCACTAGATTCTTGTTTATTATGCAATTAGTGTCCTTTACTTCAAAACTGACCTTGTCGATAATGTCCTATTAGAATGTCAAGTCGTTTAAAATTTTAATCAAAACTCAGGGTTTTCGGCGAAGAACTGCCTATACCTAATGTTCCCACTGCTGGGACACAGGCCTCCTCTATGATAGAACTTAGTTATCGTTGTCAAAAAGAAGAAACAGAATTTTTTAAGAAATGTTATCTACGAATAAGATATTACAAAATAGAAATATGTTGTAGTTTGATCTTCATAGTGAAAACATCAGTAATACTGCTTGACAGTAATAATGGTATTACCACTTAGCCAGAAGAAGCCTTCTCGTGTAGCGCAGTTTTTTCCGCCAGTTACTCAAATGAACCGAGCGCTCGGCGCATCCTGGACAGTCACACCCAACACTTTATTTGACTGGTAATTTCTTCCCTTGCGGTGGTTAGGGCTAACGTCCGCCTGGTTTGCGACCATCCTCCCACCGGAGTCCAGCGTCAAGCAGCCTGCTATGTTTGTGGGAGCTCCAGATCTTCTGGGCACGCTCGTTCCATCATAGACCTCATCCATCGCTTTCCATCAGGCGTGATCAAGAGCGGGCCCATTCAATTATAACAAAAATAAATGCCCCTGCTTCCAACTAACTACCGCAATACTTGGCCTTGGTTTATATTAACCAATTTAGTAAAGATAGCCCTTTCCCTCTATACAGGATAGCCCTTTCTCTCTATAAAGGATATCAGGTATTTTGAACGTAGTTATGCTCTTTAACCCGACACAGGTAGGTATATTACATGTTGCAGCCAGGAATGCCGATGCACCTAAGGCTTGCAACACCGATTTGCTCATGCTCAATCCATTTAATACGGATTCCTCCGCTCGCATTCATTTCACTTAAATGTCAGTTCCCACTGATGTAGGTATAGGTACCTACTATGGAAAAAGTTGAATGTATCAACTAATAAATTAGTATTACATCGAATCCCTATAATGTTGAAAAATGTATTGTGCGGACAGATAGCCATTATAGTAATCACTCAATTTCGAAGACATGTGAGGTCCACCAACCCGCACTGGGCCAGTGTGGTAGATTATGGCCCAGTCCCTGTCATAGAGACTACCCCCTAGCAGTATACAGGATGGCGATTTAGTCACCTGCATCCGGCAAGGGGGTGATTCTACCTATCATTTTAAACAACTTTCGCTACAATCTTATCGGATTCGTGAAAAACAAATTCCTATACAACAGTAGACAATTTTGATGCACGTATGATTTTTTTTTTACAATTTGTCACTGTGAGCTGTGTGTTAAATCACCCCGTTGGCGGATGCAGGTGACTAATTCGCCACCCTGTATAACAAATTATTATGGTATGGTTGATTATGTAGCTAGGAAAAGTTTTTTACTGACGTCATGAGTAAGTACATATTATTAAACATACTATAGTAAACTGTCTTATTTTGTAAAACAAAGTTTCTTGTTATCTTTAAACGGTATAAAGAAACCCGTGTGTGTAACTTTATAAGGTTTGTAGCAAGAAAGACTGAGGAATTCATAAATTATTATGAATTCCAATAATTTCTTTATACCGTTAATATAAACTTTCCTCAATTAAATAAAATAGGGGTCACCCAGACAAACCAGCTGTATCTACATAACAGTTTGTCTGCAAAGTATGGCCCTCTCTAATATATATTAACACAGTTAGCATACCATCTGATACTCCAGAAGATATATTATAAATGATCTCGATGACGTAAAGCTACAGAGTTATAGAACATTTATATATAACGGACTGAGACTAAGTTTCATCAAATTTAAAATTCTGTGAGGTAGGTATATTACCCTAGAAAGGTGTACAGAACGGCAGGTGCAATGCTACCGGGTGCTACGACGGTGATGGAGGTAAAATTTTCTTCCATTTAGGATGAGCCATCGGTGTTACAAAGGCAGGACAAGTGTGCGTTCTATCTACAGTTGCTCCCGAAACCTCCACAATTGCTGAGGACGGACACATTGTTTTAGTAGGAGGAAGTGCGACATTGAAAGAAAGCATGAATATTTTTAGCTTTCATTGTTTATCAAAGATGGATTGTGTAAATAATGATATGGCTAGAAAGGGAGTAAGTAACTTCGGAGATGACGGCTAATCGAGATGTATGGAAGAAGAGGACAAGAAGAAATGCTGCGCTGATCCCAAATAAATTGAGATATAGGCAGGAGAATGGAGATGTCTTTAAAAGACGAAGGGTATTAATGAGGATCTCAAGGAGGATCCACATAATGATGTAATAAATAAACGTTGTCGGTGTGGTAGTGCTGTGGCACGGCTTGATTGCCTTGAATCAAGTTTAATCTCCGTTTACTATTTACTTTTGTCCTGGTATATCGTTGAAGTATCTATTACAATCTTAAGTAGGTACAGATATTTGTGTGACATTGAATATATTTATAGACATATCGGCTGTTAAGTAAGATGTGTTATGACGAGAACTTGTTTTAGTAAGTGTGTCATCTTGTACTCGTGTAGTATTTGTCTATAATTATTTGACACTATTTCTTTTTGTGGGAGTCATTATTTTTATAGGAACTGTCCTTAATGGCGTAGTAATTAATAAACTTTGTGTTGGTCTGAAGGTATTTATAGCTATGCATACCAAGCAATAAATGAAATAAATTTTGCTCCCAAATCAATGTCGAATTGCGATACATAAAATTAAAATGCCCAATGCCTATGCCCATTTGCCCATCACGAATCATTTTGATAGCCACGGTAAATTGCTTATTGCTTATTGCAAATTGAGTCTTTCCACTTACAGGCAAAAAGTTACCAGTGAAGGTATCGGAATGTGTTCCATGTCAAACTAAGAAGTCTTTAGTTTATTCTTGCCGAAGATTGTCAAGTCAAATCAGGCCATGCCAGTTACAGGTTTGGGACAAATAGTTCCTAGCGTTCTATTGGAAACCCAATATTATAAATCAACCCCAAGATAATCTTTAAATATTGCTTTTAACGGTAAGACCGCCGATTGTGTCACTCTACAGGGAGACAGAAGCAGCAAATTTTTTTTTAATATCCGACGAATCATATTATCCTGAATCAATGGTATGAGGTTGCTGGTTGCGCGTCGATGTCATGCCACACTGTATAGTGCGTAAAATTTATACATTATTTTTTGTAATTTCTATGGTGTAACTTGTAAGTACATAATAAAGAGTCAGTATTCTATTCTATCGTTTTAGTTCCGAGATAAGTTTAGCATGGTCTTTCGAACCCGACAAGGCAAGAGCGTTATCAGTAATTGTGAAGTACCGAAGACGATTAGATTATCAACAACAACATTCGAAATTCAAGCAGCGAAGTGACTCACAAGTGGTAAAAACTTTCACTGGTGAATGCACGTAAGACACGATAACCTTGACCTCGAAGGTATAGTATACGTCGTCGGTTCCAAACAACGCTCTTCTTTTGTATGTTTTATAAACAGCCAGTGCTCAACCTGTGGTTCTGTGCAGTACATAAATATAATAACACCAACTTTTTGCTGTTTTTTTTAACGTGTAAAACTGCCCACTAATCTTTGATATAAAAAGTTATGACGCCAATGAAGATTTGAATGATTTGAATGATAGTTGAACACTGACCCGTATTTAAACAATAAGTTTAATAGAAGTCAGTGTAGTTGAAGCTGTGTTTTCTTTCCTTCTTGTTATTTTGAGTGGAAATTTTCGGGGATTTTCTTAGGCTACTTAATTTACTTTTATAATTTATGGATTTTTCAAGGGCAATGATATTGAATGATTTGAACGATTGCATAATAGTAGTTTATAAAACTGTCGCATAATGAGGGGTATTAAACACGAGTGTGTGTTTACAAACCGAGCGGAGCGAGGTTTGTAATAGTATCACACGAGTGTTTAATACCTTATTATGTGCAGTTTTATACAACTTTTTATCTACTTTCATACATTGAGATTGAATATACTAAATAAAAGATCAAAGTTCAAAAAGTAAGACATACTTTACTGCTTATGATAATTATTGAAGTTTTGTATAAGTCATTTTCGTCGCCGCATCTATAATATCGGGCGGAGTCAAATTTCCTTCACATTCACTGGTATCAGACATTTTTAAGCAATAATAGAATAAAACACTAAATTCAGAAAAAACGTAAAAATGGCGCCAAAAACCCAGCTCTTCACCGCACTTTAGCGCAACCACAGATAAGTAAAATTTACACAACAAAACTTCACGCTCCCGTATATATGTAAAGCCCCATCCACACGCTGGCTGTTTGTCACAAACACCGCAAACAGCACACAAAGTGACACACACATCCTTTGATCTGGCAAGAAAAACCGACACCGATGCCGAACACTGCCCAACACAAACACAAACAGGCAAACAACGACAAACACCCATCCACATGTCCGTGTTTGCTGTTGGCTGTTTGCCATTGTTTGTCAAGCATGTGGATGGGGCTTAACGAGTTCGATTAAAAAAAGTTATGCATTCTCCTTCGTGATTTAACTTCTTGGTTAACCTGTATCGTAATGGAAAAAAAATTATTTTATAACATTATTTTGTTCGAGAAATAGTGTTATAATGAAATTTTTTTTTTCTATTTCGGTATTGTGTTTATAAAGTATGTTAATATAAACTCGTTTAAAATTTTATAATTAGAATTTTACGACATGAAAGTAGATAAAAGATATTGAGATAAGTGCTCTTGAGATTTGGGGCCGCGACTGTTTTATATGGATGTTTTATGATTGACTGAATTCTTGTGCTAAGCTCGCCAGCGGTGTCTAGAAAAAGAGATTCTTCTCTTATATGAATGAAGTAGTTTACAAAATAGGAAGTTTTGACGTGACAACGTCATAATAAATCGATGAAGCTGGCTGCACTCACGAAAAAACATGACTCATGTAGCGTTACCTCGCGGCCTTGCTCTGTAGCGTTCCATGGCGGCTTGAAGTGCAAGCGAATATTAACAAATGCAATGCAACTATTCCATCAGTATTTTTTAAGTGCTGCAAATCTACGATGGCTTTGATTGCCCAGACTGGCACGGGCTCCTACAGGGGCCAATGCTAATGGTGGATTACGGTCTTCACCCTTTCACAGAGATGAGGCCTGAGTCCCAGAAGTGAGTACATATAACTAATGCCTTTTCTTACTTTGATGTGCAATAAAAGTTTCTCAATACCTGAGCCATCATCACCATCTTTATAAGAATATAGTATTAAAACATCATTTCCATGTTGCGGTATATAAGCATATGTGTAGTAGTTACTCTATGGTTGTGTCCTCTTTGCTCAGTGAATCCAATACAACGGGGTTTTCGTCAAGTGTCTTGTGATTACCATGTTTTACAATAACGGAGTATTATGAGGTTGATAATGAAGCGTTGAGAATGGGTGGAGAATGTTCTGGATTATTATATTCGCTTTTTGAAAAAGCGAGTTTATTCATAGTTTTTTTTCTAACTTTTGGGAAAGGGTAGCTCAGGTAGTTGGACTTAGGCTTTTCGCCGAGATTATTAAGTTGAACAATAATTTATTTGTTTAATGCCTTTAACATAATTACAGTTAAATAAAACAGAAAAATATATATTAAATGTGACTGGTGTGATATGGTCTTCATTTTGTTTTGCCAAACTTTATGATGTGAGAATCCTTACTTTTGAGTTTTGATGTACCTATGCAAGCCGGTCCAGACTTTTTGGTTCCTAAGATGTCAATATTTTCTCTATATAGTTTAGATTTTGTATGGTGTAACTTAGGCGATAAGAGGACTTTGACGTGTGTTTTAAGCATTTGTTCTATCTAAATATAACATATGAAGGCATGTTTTATACAAAGCTTATCTCGAAGGCTATCCTTTATGTAAAGCGAATCTGTATGAATAAGCTCAGTTTTTTTCTAACTGGTTCTAGTACGTGCCAGTCTCCGTTTTCCTGTTCATGATAATTAATTAATAGGTTCTTTCTTGAGCACACACGATATAAAAATATGCATGCAGTGTAATTATATAAGAATACGATATTTGTATGAATATAAAGAAGATTCACTAAGTAGTTAGTATTAAAGGCGAGATTATTACAAGTTTTTTTCTAGATTTAGATTCGCAAGGTTTTTCCGTTTTTGAGATGGTAATATGTACCTACATTTATTAGAACAATATCTACTGGGGGTTTAGTTATTTATTTGCTGCAGTGTTGTTAATAGTAGAAAAAGTAAAAAAAACATCGTTCATCATCGTTTTTATTAATCAGTTGTTTTCGCATAGTCCCTTGTTTTTATTGATAAACGTGACATTTTATCTTGATTCTAACTGAATAAAAAGGTGCTACCTAAGCCATGTTTTCTGGCCGCTCGCTATTCGCAGGTTCTCAGTAATTTGCTTTTTTATGTTTACAAATAGTTATGAGTATGTAAAGATCATTAATTATTAAAATTTTAAACGTGCAGTCGTGTACTAATAAGACGATACATTATAATATCACAGTTAATTGTTATGAATTTCTGTAAGTATGTAGGTATTTGTATCTCAGTGGCAAAGTATGTAGTATATAATATTTACTACATACTTTATATTATTACCTATGTACAGACGCCAGCACATCATGCTACCCGAAACTGTCAATTTTTTCTAATCAACCTTGAACCTAATGCTTTAGCGATAAAGTTAAAAATCTATTAAAGAAATTTGACAGTTAGGTTGTAGCTTGATGTGTTGGCGTCTGTACCAAAATCCGACGAATAACTAAAAACAACTGCATGAAGTTTATATAAGGCGGCATTGTAACTGTACCGGTATACAGAAAGACCTGTATCCAGCAGAACAATGAACAGTTGAACAAACATTACCGTCAGCACAAACAATTTTCGGTATAAGTTGAAAAATATGGATGTTACACCCTTGACTGACTGGGCAGCGTGCTTGGAATCACTTGTTGTCTAATTGTGTGCAATCGCTTGGATGAGATTTGAACTGTATTTTGCGGATCATCCGGTCCGGTTTCTGTAAAAATCTTATGTGAAGTTAGCTGTCATTTCATCTCATGCTGGAGATTGACACTATTGACAGCTCACATCAAGCTCACTTCACCTTAATTTCGAGGTGAGATTTTTATAGACTAGATCAACTGCACTAGTAAGTGCTGCGAAGTGAAAAAAATAAACCCAGACACCATCGGAAGTGTTCCAGGTTGTAGCTGCAGGCTGTCAGACGCGACCATAGATATAATTTCTATGGACGCGACACTATTGAATCAGGGGCCGTCAGCCAGATTGTCGTTGTAGGGCGAATGATCAATGAAACTGGGCGGGATCAGCACATCTAAACCGTGTTCAAAAGCTGTCAGTGTTAATATTCCACAACAATGATGATACAACCCTTGAACGCAGTTTAGAAGTTCTGATTGCTTTCTATTATAATTGCGCTCTCATAGGTAGGTACTGATAGTTTGCATGTGTTAGGTTAGGTTTAATGTTACTGGCCAGATATACCAGCAAATAATACAATTACACCCCGCGGCACGAATTGATCTTTCTTTATGTGACAGTTATCCGTGCATGACTGACAGTGACACTAATCGCAGCTCAACCAACTACAATCGTGCATCATAAGATTGATCGAAGATCATAAGTCATAAACTCTTAACACTGATTTTATGTGACATCAATACACGTAATCGATGTCATGTCTACTTAACTGGCTAATGTACATATTTCTATTGGCTAAGAAAAACTCCAGTACATAATTACGTCACATGTGACCTATGACGGCATCTAACAACTATACCACTGACCATTGACTTTGGTTACAATGTACTGAATGTACTCTTTGTGGTGTTTACATTGTACAACCAATGTAGGTGTTGTCAGTCTAGACAGTTTTCAGGTATGGTGGGCCTGACCTGATGCCGCCAATTTTCAGTTTAATATAATAATAATAATAATATTGGCCGGCTTGAGGGGAGATTCGCAAGAGCAAACGTGCTCGGTGGAAGGTAGCATTCCAGTAACATGCTGGTAGGGATCTTGACCATACTTCCGGGATTTTCCTGATAGCCGTGGAATACCTCTCCACTCCTCAAAAGCACCTCAGGACATGATGCCCCCTTGTCGCTACGTCACTATGTTCTAGCGACCGTTTTCGGGGGCCCATTATTGAGTGTGCAAGTCACCCCCTGCCATTTTATCTGTATAATTTATATAAAACATTGGCCAGGCAGGGTTATAGACTTTCCATAGTCCTAAATAACCAGTTCACTTTAACCACCCAAACCCATAATGGGTTATCCTTGGGTGCACTTGCATAGTGCATACAGGGATAATCGTCAGTTGGTGCCGCATTTCATTAAAATTTCGTAAGGGGCCTCTGGGAGTTGGCTTCGGCCCCTTGTACGCCTTCCAAAGGACCGGGACCGCATGATCCCGAGTTATGTAAAATAAAAATAATAATAATAAATACCTTTGCCATACCAATATTAAAAAGGAGTAATAAAATGGTCAAAAACTGACATCGAACAGTTGGAAAAAACCACACGCACAAGTCTCACAAAACACAACAATCTACATCCTAAATCGGCAATCGAAAGCTCACCATCAAAAGACAAAATGGAGGGAGAGGCCTAATCGACATAACCCTTGGCAGAAACAAATCACTAGGGTAAAAACATTTTTCTACACAAAATCTCGCACAAGTAACATACATAAAGCTACCTATTTCCTTGAATGATTTTAATTACACCCGTTGGACTTAAATGAACAAAATATACAAGACATTAACATCACAGACCCGCAAATCCAAAAAAAATTGTCAGACTTTTGGGCTTCTGACGACCCGTAGCGACTGTCAAGATCTACGAATGATAGCAGAACCAACGGCTTAAAGTGCTTTCCGAGGAACGGAGGGATCTTGGTATGTACACAAGTCACCCATCCACGGAACAACCGCGGCAAGCGTAGCTTAACCTGATCGATCCTTGCGGCTGTTATTTCTTTGCCACAAGCCCCTTATTTCAATTACAATCAACACCAGCAAAAAAAACT